>OX439000.1:31080984-35880984 GCA_949316495.1 Amphiduros pacificus
AGACACTACGCAATACCTAAATTTACATTGCTATAAATGATAATTCCAAGTCCAGCACTCTAAATCCACTCATAAATGAAACTATAATCCAGCATTTTCATGAAATCGTAAATCCCTTTCAGGACATATGTATTATCATGTAATTCAACGTAACCTGCACGTATCAAATAGTGAAAACAAAGGCATGATAGACCATACAGAACCTGTCATTATAAGTTTCATCTTCATTAATCATCAATACCATAGTCATTCTGAAAGGGAAAATATGGCTGAATAGCATTATAGATTATTTTAGATCTCAGATGTAATGATTCTAAAATGATCAATTATCGGACAATCATATGCTTAGGTGATTTGAGCTATTCTTGGCATACTCACTTCTCTTATGTGAGGCAAAATAGTATTGGAACATAATTCAAAGTGTAATAAAATACAAATGATGTGGGTCATAAAAGCGAAATTTGTATATGATACCATGCTGATTTATGGCATATATTTGAGGGAGTGATTTTCTAATATTGGCTATAATGTGAGAAGTAAGTTTCAACTTACTTAAGGCCATCTTGGTTTTAGGACTTTTCCGGTTTGGCTTCCGAATTCCCAATTGATTTTGTCCCAAACGCCTTTTACTGTACTAACAGCACGACACTATACAACATTTAATCCCTCTTTCTGGATTCAATTTCAAGTAAGGCTTTTTTGGAGACAAGGAATTTCTTTATATGAGGAAAAGACCCATGTAGTTATTTCTAAAACATGGTTTACTTGTGTGACCTCACGTGCACATGTCATGATAATAACAGACATTGTACTTATGTGTACACATCTGTTGAGGTGAAATACTATGATTCTAAGACGTAAAGTAAACTAGATATATTTAACGGACGTATATCTTGTATATGACGACAATGGTGGGCTGGATACGGAAGATTTTATACTGCTATAATTTGCTCAGGTTTCGGACACCTAAAATTCCCATCAATAATAATTCAGTGTGAGAAGAAAATATATTTTATGATTAAACCATAGGAATTTAGCAACCATTTTAAAAATTAATATCAACCTAGTTTTCAAATCCCTGGAAGATAAAATCCACTTATCTACTATGTATAAATATTTGAGAAAATATGAACACGGTGTGTGTGATTTTAACATTATTTTGTCTTTTGTTCACTAAAGGTAGACATATCATTTTATAGCTAACAGATTGTCTGGTCAAAATGAAATACCTAATAGACGCCAAAGGATCCTTTCTTCCTTAATATATGAGGTAACATTTCATGCATTTTGGCGAAAGTTGACTAATACTTATCTGCCCTATCGCTGTAATCATGGGCTATCTATAGGTAATATGTTACCCTTTCAGTTTGTTCATAAAGTAACCCCGGGAAGGTAACTGTGTCTCACCTTTCAGCTGATGGCAACAGAGAATACAAAGCACAAATATATGATGCTAAAAAAAGCAGCCTCATTCTGTAAGGTTATATTTCTCCAGAGCGCTCACTCTATGTCAGGGCATCTGTGCCACCAGTTATATTTCTTCAGAGAGCTCATTTATATCAGGGCATGTGTGTCACCAGTTATATTTCTCCAGAGAGCTCACTTTATATCAGGGCATGTGTGTCACCAGTTATATTTCTCCAGAGAGCTCACTCTATATCAGGGTATATGTATCACCAGTTATATTTCTCCAGAGAGCTCACTTTATATCAGGGTATGGGAGTCACTAGTTATATTTCTCCAGAGCGCTCACTCTTTATCAGGGCATGTGTGTCACCAGTTATATTTCTCCAGAGAGCTCACTCTATATCAGGGCATATGTATCACCAGTTATATTTCTCCAGAGAGCTCACTTTATATCAGGGTATGGGAGTCACTAGTTATATTTCTCCAGAGCGCTCACTCTATGTCAGGGCATGTGTGCCACCAGTTATATTTCTCCAGAGAGCTCACTTTATATCAGGGCATGTGTGTCACCAGTTATATTTCTCCAGAGAGCTCACTCTATATCAGGGTATATGTATCACCAGTTATATTTCTCCAGAGAGCTCACTTTATATCAGGGTATGGGAGTCACTAGTTATATTTCTCCAGAGCGCTCACTCTTTATCAGGGCATGTGTGTCACCAGTTATATTTCTCCAGAGAGCTCACTCTATATCAGGGCATATGTATCACCAGTTATATTTCTCCAGAGCGCTCACTCTATATCAGGGTATGGGTGTCACCAGTTATATTTCTCCAGAGAGCTCACTCTATATCAGGGTATGGGTGTCACCAGTTATATTTCTCCAGAGCGCTCACTCTATATCAGGGTATGGGTGTCACCAGTTATATTATATTTCTCCAGAGCACTCACTTTATATCAGGGCATGTGTGTCACCAGTTATATTTCTCCAGAGTGCTCACTCTATATCAGGGTATGTGTGTCACCAGTTATATTATATTTCTCCAGAGCACTTACTTTATATCAGGGCATGTGTGTCACCAGTTATATTTCTCCAGAGCGCTCACTCTATATCAGGGTATGTGTATCACCAGTTATATTTCTCCAGAGCGCTCACTCTATATCAGGGTATGGGTGTCACCAGTTATATTTGTCCAGCGCGCTCACTTTATATCAGGGCATGTGTGTCGCCAGTTATATTTCTCCAGAGCGCTCACTCAGGGCAATATTTTTTTTCAAAAGTGCACATCTACATACGTAATTAAAGAGGATAGCATACGGCAAACAATAGCTAAATATATATACTATTGCCCTAGGATGGATTTGAAATAATTGGCAAGAGTATCATTTGTCTGGCATAGATGCAAGTGTCTGATAAGTATTCTATGATTGTTTGTCAACTAGTCCATTTTGTGAATAATGTATACCAGCATTTGAATACATTTCCTTGTGTGCTTTGATTTATGCAAGACGGGATTTAATAAGAGGTATAGTATGGACACACATAGGCACGGATGAGGATATCATGTTTCGAAGCATTTCTAGGTTATTCTTTGTGCATATTTACAAATTGAAAACATGTTGCGAACCATCTCAAAGTTCATGAACTTAATTATTTATATAGCAATGATCTATTCCATAGTGAATAGCTTGATAGATATACTTAGAGTGTTATCTGCACGGACTAATAAACCAACAGTAACTGTTTTCAATAAAGAAGGAACTCGGACAGCTTATTCAGTTATCTTGGAGCCAGATAACATTTGTACCAATGCTACAATTGACTTGTTCATAATGGTAACCTCAACGTGCACATTTGACGGGTACTCCTCAAGAATGGCTTTGAGGAGAACATGGCTTAACCCAAACAATAGTAACGCTCATTACATCCGCCACGTGTTCATACTGGGTGTCTCAGATCAAGATACAAGATTCCAAAGGGCTTCAATAGTAGAAGAAAGTAAACAATATAATGACATACTTCTGATTGACTTTAATGACAGCTACAGAAATCTAACACTTAAAGTCAGATTAACCATGAAGTGGACATACCGGAAATGTTCACATGCTAGTTATGTTATGAAAACCGACCACGATGTGTTTGTCACCATTAATTCTCTACTGGATTTTATAAGAGAGAAAAACCAGTCTCTGTCCTCTTCAATGTTTGGGAAATGCAATGTGGACGGTGAGATAATACGGAGGAAGAGCTTCCAGCATTGGTATGTTTCCCAGACAGACTTCCCCAGGCAGACATTTCACCCATATTGTTCAGGGACAGGCTACATTGTCTCAAACACGGTCCTTGCTGGACTGGTGAAGGTCATGGTTCGTGTGCACATGTACAACATTGAGGATGCCTTCATCGGGGAATGTGTTACCCGATTGGGTTTCTTACAACTAGATTTTGGAGCTTTATTTTTGCGAAGATATAGGAAGAAAAAAATGTTATCACTTATAGAGCTCATCAGAGACAAGAAACTTCTATTAGTCCATGATGTGGAACCAAGTCTGCAACATGAATTTTGGAAGCATACCAAACATTAAGCTATAATGAGCGATATTGTACCCTTTTATATATTTGATTATTTGTTCCCGTCTGGGCCTATAAAAGGGTCTGCAATCACGTGCACATAGTTTTATGCTTTAATATATATTCTCCATTTTATGTGAATATTATAACAAAACATACCGAGTCGGGAAGCTGGGTGAGCGGATTCAGTGAGTTGGTGATTGCGGACGGATACCCTGAGCCGAAGGCGAAGGGTATCCGTCCGCCATCACCAACGAACTGAATCCGCTCACACAGCTGACCGACGAGTGTATGTTTTGTTTTTATACCTCAGACAACTACTGTATTTTTAAAAAATGATACATGAAACAAGATATTTATCGTTACAAACATTTGTAAACAAAGCGCACCTCATTTGACCCCGTCACGTGACCCGAAAATGGCGCGTACAGCCATAGACTGGTTGCCGCCATCTGTGTATATACACGATGTTCTTGACACTCGATGGGGAACCAGTCTAAAGATGGCTAATCAATACTTTACAAATAATTGACATGCGCGTATTCATTCGAAATCGCATAAATACGCGCATCACTGAGGTATAAAGTGCTGACAGAATTCCTCGACGTGATCATATTTAGTATCTGGTATGGACTACAGATATTATTGGGGTATTTTTGCTTTGTTAAATATTCAGTTTCAATTTGTAGTTTTAGATAATATTGATAATAGCCCAATAGGATTAATATTATTTAAAAACTCACTAATCAAGGAACCATGTTCAATTTAAAATGATTTTACCTCAATGCTTTGAGATTGAGAGTTGATTACCAATACTGTTTTCATTATATCTATTGCTTTGTACAATCACAATTTTCCCAATACTCTATTCACAAGTTAGCATAAATATATATGATATAAATCAATAATCAGCTATATATATATATATATATATATATTTGAGAATATGATTGACCTATAGGTAAGAAGGGTACAACTTGGTGTATTTGTTATTTGGCTGTGGGCGCAGGGATCTCAGTAGCCATATTTTGACATTGTTTTCCTCATTTATGAATCCCATTTATTTACCAGCATCACAAGGTTTCCCCCATCTGATCGTGAAGAGAACATTTAGTGTACATCACATCACACTCAATGGGAATACCAGCAGTCACAATGCGCATAACATGCAGAATAAATGGAATGTTTAAGAGCGAAAATGAGGAACAATATAAAAATCAAATACATTAATAATGTATTGTCGTTTGGCACTAATCTTTACTTTTCATGGACATGGCCTTACCAGAACAAGACGCAATCCATGACATGTTATTATCTTAAGAAAAAAATACAACACTTTGAAAGGAAATTGTTAGCCTGTGCTCAGTTCAGCTGGATTCTATTCGATAGGATATAATTTCTTGGACTTTGGGCCAACATATTAATACGAGGGTTGATAGTTCTGATGAGGATATCAATTTGATAACAAATGAGTTTCTGATGAATCATTGTCACATATGATAGAGGTTGCCTACCCTATCATCATTTCGTATTTCATTTTCAACAATTCCCTTTATAAACTCCACATAGAATGTGAAAATATAAATTTCATTCAACAAGCAATTTAACTCTGAATTGATTGCCCAAGGCAGTAGGTCAACCCAGCATATACAGGATAACTCAAAATGACATTATGTTAAATGTTAAATTATTGCTCACTCTATCAACTGTTGTCTTTGATCTCACTCTACCAATTCAATACATCTGTCATCCTTAATGGTTTTTATATGCATTAATGGACCAGATATGACATAGATATGGATGTGCAACAAAAGCCCATCGCCACCACTTGCTACCTTTATAGCGAACCGTTTTATGCAATATGAATGTACTACCCATTTCTGGGTCATTTCCGACTCTATCAATGATTGTAGAGGTGTATTTACCATTTAGTTTAGCCTCAGAGGAATCGAAGTTTCGCTGTTCCATGAAATAGCATTTTGTTAAAATCACGTGTTACTAATTAGTGGTAGGACGAGCCATATTGGTATTGCCCCAGCTCACTTCCCATCAGCATTCACATCCCCTTACCTATACCATTCACACCCCCTTACATATACCATTCACATCCCATTATCTATACCATTAACATCCCTTTATCTATACCATGAACACCCCTTTAACTATACCATTCACATCCCCTTACCTATACCATTCACACCCCCTTACCTATACCATTCACATCCCCTTACCTATACCATTCACATCCCCTTACCTATACCATTCACATCCCATTACCTATACCATTAACATTCTCTTACCTGTACCATTCACATCCCATTATCTATACCATTAACATCCCTTTATCTATACCATTAACACCCCTTTAACTATGGCTTTCACTTCACCTTAACTATGGCTTTCACTTCACCTTAACTATACCATTAACTTCACCATAGCATTCACTGCATCTTACCTGTAGGATTAATATGGCCCTACCTGTAGCATTAAACTCATCCGACATACAGATGCACCTTACCCGAGAAAATCCTTCCTACCTTACCAAGAATATTCCCTTGCCATACATAAAGTGATGTAATTTTACAGTATTTAAAGATAGAAGCAGTTTGGATGAGGGTGTTCTTTGTAGAAAACAGGAAATCTTACATCTTAAGGTGACAGGAAGTTTAAAGAACCCCGTCTCGGTAACCATGGTGACATCCCGCTAGGAACTTAAATGCTGCATATAAGTACCTTAATGGAGCACCAACAAGACACTAAATATTGTTGCATGTGGTAGATAATGAAATATAGATCTTGAATATGGATATGACACTTAGCAGAAATACTCAACCATTTGCTTGAGGTTCGGAGGGCAAAGTGCTCCCGTTTGGAATTCTTTCCATCATGTCTACAGTATCTTATGTCTATTATTATTCAAGTCTTTAAAATCACATAATCGAGTAAAATTGTGACAAACCATCAGCTTTTCATACAAATTTGGTCAGAATTTCGATCTTTGGAAGGGACATTTACTCAGGAGTGTATATGTTTTGGCGTTTGAGCATGTGCGTATAAGATAATAATGTTGCTGAACAGTACCATATATTTGGAAGGAATGTTAACATGATTATTAGAATCACGTGGTAGGAGCTCACAAACTGATGACATTTTCTCCAACAGGTGTGCCACCCCTCTCCTAATGAGTACAGTAATGAGCGTTACTTGGCACCCCTCCCCTACTGAGTTCAGTAATCTGACTTACCCATCACCCCTCCCCTTCTGAGTAGAAATGTGAGTTTCCTGGCACCCCTTTCCTACTGAGTTCAGTAAAATGAGTTACCTGGCACCCCCACCACCACCCCCGAGTGAGTACAGTAATGTGGGTTACCTGACACCCCTCCCCTACTGAGAACAGTAAAATGAGTACCCATCACCTCTCCCCTTCTGAGTACAGTAATGTGACTTACCCATCACCCCTCCCCTTCTGAGTAGTAATGTGAGTTTCCTGGTACCCCTCCTCTACTGGGTACAGTAAAATGAGTACCCGTCACCCCTCCCCTTCTGAGTACAGTAATATGACTTACCCGTCACCCCTCCCCTTCTGAGTACAGTAATATGACTTACCCGTCACCCCTCCCCTTCTGAGTACAGTAATATGACTTACCCGTCACCCCTCCCCTTCTGAGAACAGTAATATGACTTACCCGTCACCCCTCCACTACTGAGTACAGTAATGTGACTTACCCGTCACCCCTCCACTACTGAGTACAGTAATGTGAGTTACCTGGCATCCCTCAATTACTGAGTACAGTAATGTGAGTTACTTGGCACTATGTCTGAAAAATGATGTCTCTTCAAAATGATGCCAAATATAGGGGTATATGGTACAAGATGTATCACAATATTGATTTGGTACATGTAAAATATATGTAGAAACATGTCTTATGATAGGTACATACATGTATATGCGTATTATTGCACATTACGAATACTGAAGAATGAAGTTTGAAAGGAAAATAAAATGTTGAGTGGGCCTAGCTCAGTAAATATCCTAGATCCACTATTGAGATTGCATGAAACCAGAGTGAAATAAAGATGAGGATGTGATGGTAGGGTACAGGCGTACAGCTATAATGTGTTAGGGGCTATATGAGTAACATGGTCCAGGGTCATGTGAATGTCACATGACTACAGGCTAAGTATTGAAATATTACAGACACTCGCTGTCAGTGGAGGTATACGCACACAATGTTATGCGTCATTAATGGGGATCTGTCGAAATAGTTCATGACCATGGACATGTTTTAAACTTTTTAAAGTCTATTACTTTTTAATCCATTAGATTGTGACAGACTGCACGAACTACTGCCTATCGTTGTTAATACATCATGTCACCATTCTTAGCCAATCAGATGCCATGAATGTCCTTGACTGACCGCCAAAATGTCTGCTCTCTCATAATACATCCACTTGCCTCGTGAAGTAAAATAAAGGAAAACCTATATCAAGGTTTTGTTTAACATCACAGAGAGACCACCATTGAGTCGTATCCCATCCAAACATGCAAAGACATCTATTTGATTCACGATGATTTTAATGGTAATGACAATGGTGGTTTTATATCAAGTATATTCCCCTTGATTCAATTATTTCGACAAATATATGAATTCCAATTCATACAGAACCTGTCAAAAAGGAGCTTGCATGAAGATTAAACGAAATAGTCCAAGGGTATCATTAAAGATGTTTTACTGCATTGATTTCTTTTCCTAGATTAAACTTTTCCACAAACATCAACATTATTTAGCGTTTGCTTGACGCGATGGGGACGGTTATTCATACCATGTTTGTACCTTTCAAGGTGCATGAGAAAAGGTGTTAAAATATTCATGAGACTCTCACTGAGAAAATTACATTTTGACAGTGAAGAAAACAATGAAAATGATCTGCGTGAAAAAATAGGTTTACCCTCTTTAATAAATTGAGATTTCTTCCCACCTGCCTTGAATAATGAATGCCATTGAACCTTTTCGTGTCGCAGAAACTGAAAGATATAAGGAGGATAAAGAAAGTATCTACACAGAATTGGTATAATAATAGGGGATGATGGGGAGTAGTGATGGGGAGTACTGATGGGGAGTAGTGATGGGGTGATTGCGTGATGGAGTGATATATATATATATATATATATATATATATATATATATATATATATATATATATATATATATATATATATATATATATATATATATATAGCTCCTTTTTCAGATAGTAAACTTCTTATTTCGCTTCACAGCTCACTGGTGAAGGTTCCTAGTTATATCACATGGCGTTTGCAACCTAATCCGGAGAACCCATATAAGCCAGGTTTTGGAAATCACAGTGTGTGCCAGCCACGGCTACCACAGACAAGCAGGGCAATTTGATAGGATTCACCTTTCAACTTGGACCACCGATTAAGGTCGTGTTCAATTTGTATCCAGCTGTGACATTTCTTTAGGAGTATCAAGAGTGTTTCTCTGATGTAGGATTCAATGTGGATAGTGTCTTTGCCAAAAATCATCAGAAAAAGCACATCATCAATGTATCCCAATATACTGAATTATATTAACAATACAATTATATATTGCTATTATTCGATGTTTTGAGCACCATCAAGGGACTACAATAGGTTTGGTAGGTTCCGCTGGGCCTCAATATTCATACAGATAAACCAGATGCAGGAAAGTAAGAGACTTTAAGAAAAACACTAGAAAACTGGTGTAATTTTCTATTTTTTTCTTTTTCTTAAATACAAGATTCAGATAAACCAACCACGCACGTCAGATGATCTTCACCAGTAGTAAGAATGGTAAATGACATGGAAAGGCTTGTGATATATTAACCAAACTTCGTGTGGTCCATATACTTTTACAGTATTGTTCAGTATGTAATGTCGAATTTTTTATCTTAAACCACGGTTTGAATAATGCTTATGTTCATGACACTCGATGTTGTATTGCAATATCATAATCAAGATTTAGATTAGTTTCATTTAAAAAAGGTTTCAAATAATCTGTGCAAGTTCCATTTGTGATATGGTACTATAATATATCTATATCTAAAATTGTCTTTAAGTTATCAACTGATTTAATTTGCGCAGTATTAAATGAAAAAATAAACTTTTGAATGATTTCCCAGACTCAGATTCCAAAAATCTCAAGATGATGTCTGTTGTTAACTTCCCAGGAATTCCCATCACCCTCTGCAATGCATATTGGGGTAGAGTCGTATACATGGTAAAGATCTCTCAAAACTTCTATATTTCCGTATAACTGTTAATATTGAGACACACATTTGGGAACCAATGCAATCTACTTTGTTTTAAAGCTGTAGCAATGTTGTATTGCTGTCATAGGGAATGCAAGAAATAAAAAAAATTATTATGTATAAGATGACATCGGAAATATAATGTTTTGCATTATTTACATAACGAAAACAGCAGGTTAAACGATCAAGGCACACATATGAGGGCCTGATGGCTATTGGCTTTGCTGAGCAAACATATAGATGAAGAAATGTTGATACAAAGAGCTGCCTGATTAATACGAGATGGACATAAAAACACGTTGTTATCGTCCAGTACGGGTGAATCAGCATTCAACCTAATGTGAATGCATCCATCAAAGTGCCCGGAAAAGGTGCTTGGAATCAAGCTTTCTTTTACTCACAAATAGAAAACTGCTCTGTTTAGCTTCAACCTCATTATCGGGTTAATAGAAAATGAACGTATATCACCCACCCCAATGTGTTAGACACTGGTGATTAGTGTTTATACGGTTGGGCTGGATTTGTTGTGCCTGCGTGTCCCTGTCCCAATGAATAGATTGGGTCGAATTTGTAGTACATACATGTACGTGTCCTTATATCAGTAATATGGTTGTGGTTGATTTGTGGTATACCTGCTTGTCATTGTAGCAGTAATATAGTTTGGGTGGAATTCATGTACGTACTCGCTTGTCTTTTTACCAGTAATATGGGTATATACCATTCTTTTTACCAGTAATATGCATATGGGTATATACCAGATATTTATTCCAACTGCTTGTCCCTGCAGCAATGAGTTGTTGTAACTAACTGCATGTCCTTTTAGCAATAATTACATTGTGGAGGAGTTGTAGCAACTGATTGTCCTTTTAGCAATACGTAGATTGTGGAGGAGTTGTTGCAACTGATTGTCCTTTTAGCAATAATTACATTGTGGAGGAGTTGTAGCAACTGATTGTCCTTTTAGCAATACGTAGATTGTGGAGGAGTTGTTGCAACTGATTGTCCTTTTAGCAATAATTACATTGTGGAGGAGTTGTAGCAACTGATTGTCCTTTTAGCAATACGTAGATTGTGGAGGAGTTGTTGCAACTGATTGTCCTTTTAGCAATAATTACATTGTGGAGGAGTTGTAGCAACTGATTGTCCTTTTAGCAATACGTAGATTGTGGAGGAGTTGTTGCAACTGATTGTCCCTTTAGCAATAATTACATTGTGGAGGAGTTGTAGCAACTGATTGTCCTTTTAGCAATACGTAGATTGTGGAGGAGTTGTTGCAACTGATTGTCCTTTTAGCAATAATTACATTGTGGAGGAGTTGTAGCAACTGATTGTCCTTTTAGCAATACGTAGATTGTGGAGGAGTTGTTGCAACTGATTGTCCTTTTAGCAAGACGTAGATTGTGGAGGAGTTGTTGCAACTGATTGCCCTTTTAGCAATATGTAGATTGTGGAGGAGTTGTTGCAACTGATTGTCCTTTCAGCAATACGTAGATTGTGGAGGAGTTGTTGCAACTGATTGTCCTTTTAGAAATACGTAGATTGTGGAGGAGTTGTTGCAACTGATTGTCCTTTTAGCAAAACATAGATTGTGGAGGAGTTGTTGCAACTGATTGTCCTTTTAGCAATACGTAGATTGTGGAGGAGTTGTTGCAACTGATTGTCCTTTTAGCAATACGTAGATTGTGGAGGAGTTGTTGCAACTGATTGTCCTTTTAGCAATACGTAGATTGTGGAGGAGTTGTTGCAACTGATTGTCCTTTTAGCAATACGTAGATTGTGGAGGAGTTGTTGCAACTGATTGTCCTTTTAGAAATACGTAGATTGTGGAGGAGTTGTTGCAACTGATTGTCCTTTTAGAAATACGTAGATTGTGGAGGAGTTGTTGCAACTGATTGTCCTTTTAGCAATACGTAGATTGTGGAGGAGTTGTTGCAACTGATTGTCCTTTTAGCAAGACGTAGATTGTGGAGGAGTTGTTGCAACTGATTGTCCTTTTAGAAATACGTAGATTGTGGAGGAGTTGTTGCAACTGATTGTCCTTTTAGAAATACGTAGATTGTGGAGGAGTTGTTGCAACTGATTGTCCTTTTAGCAATACGTAGATTGTGGAGGAGTTGTTGCAATTGATTGTCCTTTTAGCAAGACGTAGATTGTGGAGGAGTTGGTGCCACTAATTGTCCTTTTAGCAATACGTAGATTGTGGAGGAGTTGTTGCAACTGATTGTCATTTTAGCAATACGTAGATTGTGGAGGAGTTGTTGCAACTGATTGTCCTTTTAGCAATACGTAGATTGTGGAGGAGTTGTTGCCACTGATTGTCCTTTTAGCAATACGTAGATTGTGGAGGAGTTGTTGGAACCATTGGCTTGTCCTTGTAGCAGTAATATGGTTGTGGTGAAGTTGTGGTATCTGCCGGTAGCAATAATAAGGTTGCGTTGAATTACTTGTCTCAGTAGCAATAAGCATCTGCGTCAGGATAGATCAAACAATCAGAAAGTAAGCACATTCGACTACGAAGGGTCTTAGCATCACCAAATTATTATTACAAATAGTCAAAAGACCATATCAGATACAGAAATAGTGGATGGTATTTCTGAAGTTATCGTCATAACTGTAGCTGGGTTCAATCAAAGACACCACACCAATAATGCGTGGGTGACAAGGGAATTGAATCAGTCAAATGTATTCTTCCAATCGAAAAGATCGGACACTAACAATAGCACCAGAAGGTATAACTCATGTCTGTAGAGTGAATGATTATAACAAGTCAAACCCTTGATTAATTAAATTCAGCCATGTTTAATCAGTTGAAAAATTACTTAGTGTATCAATTCCATTGAGTGACACTGACAATATTCTACGGGACACTTTTACTTACAGGGGAAACCCTTATTTTACATAACTTTCACAACTCGATCGACTTGTTATTCATCGAAATATATTTATTCATAGAAATATAATATTACACAAGATTGCACATTCTATTTGATGTAGGAGGAATATATATATTGTCTTATTCAAGATGAATAAATGAATTACAGGAAGTAGCAAAATTTTAAACAAATGAATTACAGGAAGTAGCAAAATTTTTGTAATATTAAATTAAATAATAGATTGGAGATTAAATAAAATTATGTAATGCTCAGACAAACAGTACGTAATTCAACTTTGAACAGGACCTGAACTGAAAATCAGACAAAGAATCCAAAACAAAGAAAGTCAGTGAAGCAGGTGATATCGCACCCAAGGCGTGAATATACGGCTATCTTCAGTAATCCCTCCATCTAATCCAAAAATAACCACTGATATTGCCTTTGATATGGCCTTGTTGTGAGCTAGTGAGGCAGCTGTAACAGACACATTTATGTGACAGAGAAAGAGGTCATGATCAAATGCCACATGATAATCCGGTCCCTCCTCTAACAGAACCTTGTGACCTTGGCATTTGTTCAGTAGATCATATAAAATGTCATTGAGAAGCTATGCTAGGACAGGAGATGTGTAATACACTATAACAAGTTTATACTATATATATATATATATAGCCACATCCACATGGATGGGAAAGATGAACGGTGGAGGATTAAATTATTCCTAAAAACTAATCCGTTTCACGCTATTCCAGACATTCACATTATAACTGGAGCATAGTCATGTCAGTCAATTATAGCTAGAAACATAATCATGTCAGTCAATTATAGCTAGAACATAATCATGTCAGTCAATTATAGCTAGAACATAGTCTTGTCAGTCAATTATAACTGGAGCATAGTCATGTCAGTCAATTATAGCTAGAAACATAATCATGTCAGTCAATTATAGCTAGAACATAATCATGTCAGTCAATTATAGCTAGAACATAATCTTGTCAGTCAATTATAACTGGAGCATAATCATGTCAGTCAATTATTGCTGGAGCTTAATCTTGTCAGTCAATTATTGCTGGAGCTTAATCTTGTCAGTTAATTATAGCTAGAACATAATCTTGTCAGTCAATTATAACTTGAGCATAATCATGTCAGTCAATTATTACTGGAGCATATTCTTGTCAGTCAATTATTATTGGAGCATATTCTTGTCAGTCAATTATTACTGGAGCATATTCTTGTCAGTCAATTATTACTGAAGCATAATCATGTCAGTCAATTATAACTGGAGCATAATCTTGTCAGTCAATTATAACTGGAGCATAATCATGTCAGTCAATTATAACTGGAGCATATTCTTGTCAGTCAATTATATCTGGAGCATAATCAACTCATTTGCAGCTATTCCGAGTTAACAATGGCAAGAGGTTGTTACCTTTAATATTTATATATGAACTATCGCACTAAATACTCGTGAAAGTAACACGTCCTTTAGTTATAAATATAAGTATATGACCAACTGAATTTTGACGAGATCTTAGCCCTTAATACAGATATGTGCCCTTGTAATCCAGACTTGAGTAACAAAATTATTACGAGCACTTTCCGCGCTGTGTACATGTAAGTGAACACTCAAATCAAGATGCACGAGAAATGGCAATGTGTCAAATCCCTTGTTTCAACCTTGTCAAGAGGAGTATTGATAGATGTTTCAGAACATCACTTCTGAGACATCTGATGACAAAGTCTTGTCTAGACTGCTACCTGAATGTGCCTGGAATAGTTTTAAAGTATCAAGCACACCCACTCGTTATTTAGTGCCAATGCCTGCTGCGATTTGCATGGCGTCTTGAGGAGAGGCAATGACCCAACATTAGCGAGAATTGTTCCACGAATCATCATCTGATAACAGAAGGCATTATACAAGTAAAGAGGAAGGAAACGAGTGATGTGATGAAGACAGAAGCACGAGCCGTCAAAATTGCTTTAAACTTTGATATTTTTTATTATAACCCTGTTTTGTGGTGGATTTGTCAGATGCTCTCTGATAACAAATAGAAAATATATAACTATTAATTAGAGTTAAGTTTCTATCACCCAAGTTATCTAAACATTTTAGATTAAATTTTCAAAAAGAGACGAAATACACCAATTTTATACAATCTACAGAGAAACATTAATCCTCAGAAACCATCAGCTGAGTAATCGCCAAAATATTGTAAGGGCAAAGAACCAAATAATCATTACACTAATCTCCTTTCAACTTATTCAGTTCAATTTTGTATCGCCATTATAATCTTAAATATAATCTGAGATATATCTCTGGTTGAAATCCCTGGCCCTATCGACATGCATTAGAGGTTTATCATATGTTTGACATTTCAATGGGTCATCAAAATTACATTTGTAAATTCCATCGTAGTATTTTAGTTTTCAACAATGAGGGTTATTGTATTCCAATATGTATAATAACATCTTAATACATTTGCTTACATTGTGGAATGTAAACAATAAGAGAATATGTGATATGAATTTGTTTGGACATTGGCTGTCCCGTGGCCTTGGTTTATGTGGTGGGTGTCTATTACTTGACGGCCCTTCCCTCCAGATCATTGGTGACCCATGCCAGTGTACGTCTCAAAGGTCAACTCTCCTCGTTCCTCTGGCAAAGTATGCAATTAATCTTTACGGTCGGCTCTTAAAAGTATGAAATAGGTTTATGTGCATTAAGAGACACACTATAAAACAACACAAAAAGATTCAATTGCTTAAACAATCTTATCCCATTTGAATACGGGTATTGTATCTTTTTAGATTTTTAAAAGGAACTTTCTTAACAACATCTGAAAATACAACCCATTGCATGCAGGCTCTCCTAACTTAGCTGTCCCATTAGTGATGCTGCTCAGCATTTACATTGTGTACATATCATGCCATGGGGTTCAAGGTTATCCCTTGTCGGATTCAAGGGTTACCACACATGTATCTGAAGTGGTAACCATTTGACAGTCGAGAAGAGACTGCTCTTGAAGGTGACTATTTCCTGCACTCAACTGAAGGCGTTGGCTGACACCTTTATTTGCGAAGCTTCATCGTGTCTATGGAGACTGGTAGATGATGTGTGCAGATAGCTGTGTATCACACATGACCAAAGTCCTCTGCGCTGGAGCATTTTTTTTCTCCATTCCAGCCCCAGAGCGCTGCTGGAGGCCATATGACTGTCAAATGGTGTTATGCAATAGTGTCTCATGTATAAATTCATTGGTCTAGTTGTGGGTCTCCGGGTGCATTCTAGCCCACAATATAGTTGGCTAATATAAGTTGGCAATGGGCATGCAACTATTCATAGAGGTTTAAGGTAGGCAATTGCACAAATGACAGCAGCCAAAGAGAGACATTACATTTTAGCTCAAAGAAGCAGGGAGGCATTACATGTCTTAATAATCATCATACAGGAGCTGAATTAATGAGCAATTCCTTGTACATATGATATCTCTACAAAATCTATTTGATATTAAGAACGTAGCATGCATGAGAAAAGTTAAAACGTTTCTGTCAAAAGCATGACTAACCGCAGCTCCGTATTATAAGTCTAACTGGAGTAGATTTCTTCTGCAGAAAATGTGAAGAACAACTCGTTTTGTGAAAAACGTAAATTTATCAAATTCATGTTCATGTACAAGACTTTCATACTTTCATAAGAACGATAGAACGGTCGCCAGTTTGTTAATAAATTAGATAAAGTCATGAAAGATACACATTACGTTAATATATATGTATGGGTCCTCAGTATTAGTATATGGTTCAATTGATTATCACGGATATGATATTGGATACGTGCAAAACATCTCTACCTGATAACCTCAGCCTACCGACATCCAGGAGTGCTCTCACAAATTTTCATCCTGAAGAGATCAAATACAATATTTACCTAAGATAGCGTGTATTTCCACCATACCCTGTGTGCTAAAAGCAGCACTGCAGAGTACAATTTGTTGGAAGGTTTGTCCACCACCTATTGCTTGCCATTTACTCGTTTAACAATTTCACTTTGGAGATGCCCAAAAAAATTCCCAAAAAAATTCCCAAAAAAATTCCCAAACAAATCAGAAATAAAATACCCTCTTGAAGCCAATAGATTGGTAAATGTTCAACCAAACATATAAAGACCATGCAGTCCATGCATTCACTCTTGTTATTCCAGTGTAGTGTCCCAAATGATGTCATAATTGAGTAGGTCATCTCTGATATTGGTAATTATACGCAATCATTAATAGCATGCCACCACAATCGGGAAATGATATATAAGTTAACATTGGGCCATACACTGCTGCCATCTATTATCCAAACCAGACCTATATATATTTCAGGAATCTTGGTCCATATCTACAACTTTTATGTACTTCCTTGTCTTGGATATCGATAACCAATATTCCCATAAGAAGCCATTGTTACATACGTCTGTAAACAAGTTGTGATATCTAAGAGTAAACCTTCTCTAAGAATTAAACCTTTAACCAAAACGTTGTGCACAAAATCCATACTTAATTTGCTTTCAAATTACATTTTGCCTTTTGGTTCAACCTGCTACTCTTTAAACACGATTGGTCAAGATGCGAGGCCAGAAATCAGGGTATTCCAGATTTGTACATATGATAAGCTATACGATTTGTTTACAAATATTTGTTTACAGATATTTGATCATTTTTATGTTTTATGTTTGTGTTTAACTGGTTGAAATATACATTTTAGTATAAAAATAGAATTAGAATATATATGTGAAAATATTAATTAAGGTCATAAGCGTGGCTTATTTTTGGGTATGTAAATCAAGGCTTGGTAATTACTGAGAGAATTTATTCACGATAATACATCGTCTCAGAGTTACAAGATTCTAACTCAGATTACAAGAAAGGTTTGCTCATAAAAACAGATTTATGTTGCTCACTGCCACCTTCTGGTAGGACCACCCACTCTGAACTGCAATCTGAACTGTGCTCTGCCTGCCAATTAGGAAGCCAGGAGCCATCAGAACGTGAAACAGATCAGGCTTATATTGGCCACTGAAGGCGGACAGTGGAGCCTGGGCGATATGCAGGCCACAGGTTGACTGAAAAACAACATCCTGTACACAAATGTAGAGAAATATTAACAACCGAAACATGGCTCAATAAAAATCCGGTATAAAATGAACGTATTTGATTGTCTGTGGTCAGTGGATGTATTTGTTTTCATGCCCAGAATCAGATTAAAGTTCAATATGTCACACACATACAGTATTAGGATAAGTAAGAAACTCAATAGAACATAACATGTCATGATGAGGTCTAGTATAGTATATTTTGGTATATTCTAATGATGACATACAACGTGTCACACATCAAGTGTATATTATATTGGAATCTGAATCACCTTGTAACTCTTTAAATCCAACATATTTATATGCGATAATTGAGTTTTTCTTTTCATTTTTACAAAGATCTTTGCAGTTGAAATGTAATAATGATATTTTATGTTCCAGGCAAACGAGCCACACTTGACGGAAGAGCAAATTGAAGGTAGGTTGACTATCAGAGTTTATCATTTGAGAAAATGGTGAAGTGTAAACCAATCTGTTTTTTTCAATGGGACGAGTAGATCTTTCAACCATTTATGAAAGATTGAGACATAGAAAACAGAGTACTCTCGGCACTCTCGTGCATATGGCAGCCTAATTATGGCGACAAATTTGAATTTCCTGTAAATCAATCATGCAAACATCACAATATTGATGCACACATATATTCACACGATATATATATAATATATATATATATCGTGTGAATATATGCTCCAAACGGATATATAAAAATAATATCTTTTTGAACAACACAGTGTTGTGTCTTGTTTAAAGTAATCTTTCTTGATATAGTTTCTTCAAAGAAGGTCTCTTTTCATAGAAAATTTAGCATCGTTGTGCATGATACTAATTCACAAAGTTAATGTTTTATTTCAGAGTTCAAAGAAGCATTTTCATTATTTGATAAGAACGGGGACGGCTATATATCGTCCAAGGAATTAGGAATAGTGATGAGGTCATTAGGTCAAAATCCAACGGAAGCGGAATTACAAGATATGATAAATGAGGTAGATTATGACGGTGAGTGGATGCCCATGCTTCATGTACGTATCTCTATGAAGATAAACGTTAAACAGATTGACTTTGAGTCTGTATGGTTCATAATTCAGATTGCTACAGCATCGCTTAAGAGGAGTGATATAAAATTGACGGTTTTTCTTGTATATATTTAACCACAGTGTGGGCATTTTATTGTAAGATAGATTGTAATCATGAAATATTAATTGTCACTCTTAATCCATAAGATTAAGGATGTATAAGGTTACATATCATGTTCACAATTCTTAAAGAAACATGTAACCAAAGCATTCTGATGCCATATAATAATAAGATATACAAGAGTGTGGTCATACGTTGAAGGTAATGGCACGATAGACTTCCAAGAGTTCCTGTCCATGATGGCCCGACAGATGAAGAACCCGGCGGACGAGGAACTGGAGTTGCGAGAGTCATTCAAGGTGAGCCATATACTGCTGTGAAGAAACCCACATCTGATTCAATATAATACAATGTCAGTATCTATTCAAAGGTCAATTTATATTTCATAGGTCAATTATATTCAATGGTTGATTTACATTCAAAGGTCATTATATTTTCCAAGATCAATATATTTTCCAAGGTCAATATATATTCTAAGGTCATCAAACTATTATTTGATAATTAGTCCATCATGAGCAAATGCCTGATAGATTTGTTCGTGTATAGATATATGTTTAAACATTTTCATTTTGAATCACTACAGAAACCCAGGAGTTAACAATAAATTAGTATCAAAAAAAGAAAATAGAAAATATCCGTGTTTTCCAAATGTATCAAACGAAGGGATAAGAGGAGGATTGTGAAAAACTTATTCCTGTCTTAAATAAGGCTGAAATGTGCTTTCCAGTATCCTCAACACACCTAAAAGGAAACATCTACTGCAGCCACAAATTTGTAATATATTTTCTTATCGTTGTACATGTCACACATGTTAAGCAAAAAATCCTTTTGAGCCAGAAGTGTTAATATTTCCCTTTAGCCTTTTTCAATATCTTTTGGAAATGCGGCACGTTCTGGAGTTACTTCCTCGAAGCTCTACATTTTATTCAATATTATTAAGCCAACCCCCTCTGTCGCCATCTTACCCACAATATCGATATATCTATAATTGCAAAAAATACCACATTGGACAATTGAACGCGAAGCTCATGGCCAAAATGAACATACCATTTCAATAATTTGAGCTGGTGTGTGAAAAGTATCAATTTTCGTTCATTCTGCTTTGACAAATATCCCTGAAGATCCCTTCCTAAGATAATAAGTAGTATAATTAAAGTTCGTGGACGTTAGAAAGAACCCAACTTGATTTAAAAGATAAGCATATGCAATAATCAATGACTGGTGAGGAGCAAGACAGAATCACTATTCACGCGGGTGCATCATGATTTAATCTCCTTTTAGCCCCCTCTAGTGTCAGAAATGAACCTAAATTTAGAATTATGCAATATAACAATTATTTGACACAAGACTTGCCAATGTTAACCTTGGTTGTCAGTCACCGATAAGACAAACCTTTTCATTTGGGTGGCCAGCAATAAGGTACCCGTGTTATCTGAAAACCACGAGACAATATCACCCATTTTATTCTATGGTTATGCTGTAGGTATTTGATAAGAATGGAGATGGTTACATAAGTTCTGGAGAACTTCGTCACGTGATGACAACCCTCGGGGAAAAGCTCACGGATGAGGAAGTAGACGAGATGATACGAGAAGCGGACACAGATGGGGATGGTAAAGTTAACTATGAAGGTAAGTTAACTATGAATGAAAGGGAGGGACCATTAATTATTCAATCAGGGATGAAGAAAGTGGGGGAAAACAAATTGATGGGAAAAAATATTGAGAATGCCAACCTTGAGGGGAAATAAGACCATCACAGTTCTTGAGCCATCATGTAACAATTACAATTTACAACATAACATTTATGCTAACATAAAATCTTTTTTTTGTTTTTTATATATGTACGGCATTGAAACCTAATATCTGGCAAAACATACACCTTCCTCTCCATAGTTTTTTCTCCCCAAGATGTTCAGTTGGATTTCCGAACTTAGTTGATCATTTTAATGTAAATATCTTAAAAATGACATTTCCTTTCCTTATTAACACATGTCCAACATTAATATTGTAAATATTTTAAGTACGGTTTTAAACAATTTGGGAAAGGATTTTTGGGATGTCTCAAACATGTATAAATTAGGCAGTTTTGTGACCAAACTTCAACGGTTGAATTTCACTGTTTTATCAGCATTAATGACATAGAATTGAAGTTTCTATTATTCAAGAAAATATAAAATGTTACAATAATTCTTTTAGTTATATTGCAGTACCACGAATTCAAACAGACTTTGATGTGTAATGATTAGATAATCAATTTAAAAGACTTAAACATAATAATTTCTGTATGTATTTCTGTATGTTTGCAGAGTTTGTTCACATGATGATGTCAAAGTAGCTCAGGTGATCTTGCCGACACTCACAAACAAACAACGAAGGAAGATCTGAGATTGTCATACCAACTACAGTATCATTTTCCATGGAGTATTCATTTTCACCTGTTAGACTTTCAATTGATAACATTCTATTTAACAAATAATTTATAAATAATCTAACATTAATAACTTATGTATATTTTCATGACATTCATTCATACCTGAATGATAGCAAATCATAACTGTATATATCCTATATTGGTTACTTTTCACATACACATTTAATCGAGTTATGTAAAGTACGCTGTGGTGGAGGAATCACATGGGAACATTGTGAAGGGGATTGTATTATGAAGGGCTGATGTCATGAATGCGAGGACTTATTAATATGAGGGATGTTATGGAGGGGAGGGTGTGGGTGGGACATTGTGAAGGGGATTGTATTATGAAGGGATGATGTCATGAATGCGAGGACTTATTAATATGACGGACGTTATGGGGCAGGGGTGTTATAAAGGGAATAGTGTATTAAGGAGGAGGATAATATTGATAGATGATATTATACGCAGGATGGTGTTATGAGAAAGAGAGTATATGAGGGGGGTGTGGGGATGGTATTGTAGTGAGGAGTATGGTAGGGAGGGCATTATCGTTGGTAGGGTATTATGGTAGGAAGGGTATTATTGTAGGGAGGGCATTATGGTTGGTAGGGTATTATGGTAGGAAAGGTAATATGGTAGGAAGGGTATTATGGTAGGGAGGGCATTATGGTTGGTAGGGTATTATGGTAGGAAAGGTAATATGGTAGGAAGGGTATGATGGTAGGAAGGGTATTATGGTAGGGAGGGTTTTATGGTAGGGAGGGTATTATGGTAGGGAGGGTGTTATGGTAGGGAGGGTATTATGGTAGGGAGGGTGTTATGGTAGGGAGGGTGTTATGGTAGGGAGGGTATTATGGTAGGGAAGGTGTTATGGTAGGGAGGGTATTATGGTAGGGGGGTATTATGGTAGGGAAGGTGAGGATATTATGAGGGAGATTATCAAGGGATAGTATGAGGGAGTTGTTGGGAGGTAGGATATTTCTTGCTCATAATTTTGTTTCTATACAAGTTGATGATGTCATCAATTCTTCTCAATGTGGTGCTACACTGGCACTTCAAATTTAAATCGTATGAATCAAAATATATGTCTTGATTTTTATAGAGTAAATAGAAAGAAAATCAACCAAGAATGTTTGAAAAAGATCATAGACAATGTTTGATATCTATGTGATGTATATAGTGCCTCCATGTAGTTGGGTATAGTACAAGAGTATAAAAAAAAGAAATATCTCTGTATGATTCTCAAATAGTTAATGTACAAATACATCCAACATTTCATTCAGCATGCGCAAATGTCAGTAAAAAATGTAAATTGATGACTTAATTATGAGACATTCAAACAGATACCAATATAATATAGGAGTTAAGTTTAAAAGTTGAAAATACAATATATGATTATAGGAATGAAAACAAACCTCAAGGATGCACACAATATAGTCTAAATAGCTTATCAACATTTAAAACCTATACCTCATCTTAACATCTGCTGAGAATGTAATGTGTATATCATGTATGTATGTGTCTGTGAAGGGCACATATTCACTGTGCTTCTTATGCAAACAGATTGGATATACATGATGTCACAAATATCTGGTGCCCACTATATTTTTATTATACTGTGCCATCTCGATTTTTCAGAAATACATATTTAAGGATTGAGATATGCATGGCACATTAGTAAGGGACTGCCTGATTCACTTGTAGCGCACTTAACGTGTCAAACGTCTTCGTTTCGTGTGGCATTTTCTTTTCTTTCTCAAGAATGTTTTCTTGATATAATGACTGTCATCTTACTGGCAATCATGCTGCGCTGACTTTATTTAGATAGCATAAACTGGACTTCGAAAATTGAAAATAATCATTTATTGATAAGAATAAACCCTCAGTTTATTATCTTTGTTATTTATTATTTTTATTTATGCAAATGACATTCTATTACACGGTGTGCTTTCAAAAGTTCATATATTTTATTACAACCAATTCCTTACATTCCATAATAATATGAGATCAAAAAATCAATAATCCCATTATAGTTCAACAAAATAGTACATAAATAGTGAATAATGAATATATGTTAAACTAGAACCTATGTACAAGTGGACACATTCTTATAAGAACTGTATTAAGTGAATGCTGTATTCCAATTATGCAAATAAAATGTTTAAACTATGAAGTAATTTTAACTATTTTTTGTTAATTATCATTATGTAATATTTTCCCTCATCGCACAGCAGATTTTAACAGATCTTTACCTATATCCAAGGAATAAATAGAAAAATAGTTAGATTCTATCTCATCATCCAGATAAAGTAGTAAACAAGTACTGGGGAAAGATATGAAGTAAGGTAGACTTTATCCTTTGCTGGTCTTCAGAAAACAAGTGTAATATCTACAGTCGTCATGATGATCAAAGAGAGACAAGAGCATAACAAATCTAGACCCCCAAGCAATAACCTGTATTTGGCATCTCCATTGCCTCAATGTATAAAAATATAAATGTTTGTTCGAAAATAATTATTAACATGCTTGCTTTGGATTAACTCAAAATATTTTGAATGTGGAGTGAGATATAGTGTGAGATGAAAAGTGGACGTAGAAATGAATAAGTAATATATAAATATAATGTCAAACATACACAAGATAGCTCTGTTATGTCATTACGACATGTTTGATCTTGTGTCTCAGATTGCACATTGTCCCAACATCCGCTATTTAAAACCACACTTGAAGTTGCAGTATATGATGATAGATAGCGTATATCGGAGTAGTGTGTCATCCTTATATAATCAGGATATTAGCGTATTTAAACTTGTTCTTCATGTCCCATCTTGTTGGGCTCTACGGGAACTTGTTTTGAAGCTGGATGCACGCTTTTTCTGAAATTTATCACAATTATATTTCATTTTGTTTTATATACACAATTATTTACCTATTTGTAAAGAAGTAATGTTTTGCTCGCAATATATGGTGAGCAACATGTGACACTTTTTATGAGCAATATTCTTTTCATTTCTACAAATCCAGAATCTTTGAATCATCACAGAAAAACCGGTGCTAATCCGCTTGCGCTCTCACTAATTGCGAGTTGCCAGGTATATCTTTCAAAATATTCTATTAATGTCAGTAAATTCTTAACAATCTAGTAGTCAAGCCAGCCATATGATCAAGTATACATGTCACGCCTACCTTTGAGTGACCTCCTCCGCCTCTGTAATAGTTTCTGTTAACTTTTTACCCAATGTTTCAGGAAGAAATAGTGCCATGATGCCACTCAAACAGCCCGTCACCCCAAATATCAGAGATGGAAGAGGGGTCCATATGTTTGCCTTAATTCATAATGGAACAACATTTAAGTAAATAACTTATTGTTAACGATAAGATCATATACTGTTTATATAATCTCATAGACGCATTTTCAAGAAGAATATCATAAGTCAATTAAAAATACTTTCAATCCCTATGAAGTCCCCTGTTTGATTGTTTTTTCTGACTGTTGGGTACAGGAATGTGAAGAGTGATACGTTATGTTTTCAGTTAACTAATTTGCCTCAGGCACTAATGGCTACTGATTTGTTTTTATCCAAGCCTTAACTTGTTGATTAATTGAACTTACCATAGACCCGCCGACATAGGGTGCAATAACCCCGCCTATACGGGACACCATGGAGCAGCTGCCCAGGCCGATGTTGCGCACCTCGGTGGGGTAGAGCTCCGCGGAGAACACATATATAACATTGAAGGAGGCTTGTGCCCCAGCCCGGCCTATCATCGCCATCACTGTGGTGGTGGTCGACTGCTCTGAAAATCATCACATTCAAATTCCTTTATTAAATGTATTTCATTTTATTGGCATTTGAAGTATTAAAGAATGGAGATATTGATTGTATAAGCAGTTGTGAGAAGTCATGGGACAGCAATAAGACACTTCATTTTCTTAATAACTTGTGTCTCATTTTATATTATCTAATTTTTAAGGTTATCTGATGGCATTATGGTATGTACTAAAAACTTTTGTAAATGTGGATGAATGATAAGTGTGAAAATATACAACAAACAATGGCACTGTAATTATAGCAAAAGTCATCGCACGTTAGAAGGCCTATGAAGCCAACCCATTACTCCACCTTTAAAAATGATAAAAGAGGCCAATTTCTGTGACAGTGATAAAATCAGAGGTTATAACTGTGTCAAGTAATCTTTCATACTTTTGACGTCAAAATATTCATCTCATTGTTATAATATTTGACGCAGTCAAACGCAATGTGTTTGGCTGGGTTTGACACAAAACACATCCAGCCTGATCTATTAACAAATGATAATTTTTATGTAACCGAATACGTGTTTATACTGCTTCTTCATGACATATTCTATGGTGTGAAATGTAGTTTTTACCTAATGTAGTTTTTTAATCATAAAGCTTGTCATTCACAGCATTATCCTACTCACACTTCCACTTATATCTCATGAAAGCATTAATATATGGGATGCTTAAATCGGTTTTAATTTTATCTCAGCCTGCTTTTGCCGCAGTATCAACTGTTTCATTTCCTTCTATGCCTGTGTGGCTTGGAATTAAGCAATTAAATATGATCATTTTATTCCAGAAATCTTTCAACACGTGAAGCCTTTTCAGTGTCCCCTGTGCTTGTGGATTCTTCCAATCTCTGCTTGTAATAAACCGCAAAGCTGACCCCAAATCAGAGAATATCAGAAAATTGTGATTGCCGGGGGTTACCACGTGTCCCTGTGTGAATGCACCTGCCGCAGCTTTTTTTCCCAAATTAAAATAGGAATCATCCGTGTAGAAACATTGGATATCTTTAAAAAATGATTTATCTCATTGTAAATATAAATGTACAAGGAAGAATCTGTTGAATCCTTCTTGAGTCTGCAAGTGATTAATGTTAAGTTTGTATATCAAAGGTGGGGTCCCTGAAAACTGATCATTTTGCAATTTAAATTTTGCATTTTGCAGCATTGAATTCTGAAGCTGAATAAGTTACCAAAGTTGAAAGAAGCATTGGGACATAACCTTTTCTTAATAATTTATATTTTATGCTACCTTGTCTAGCATTAGAGAAACAGGTCCAACCTATTTATGGAATGAATTACCTCCAATTGTGAGAAGCATTGGGACGGCAATGAGGCTGGAGATTCCTGCCACTAGGAGCGCCCCTGCATTGCTCCACCTCCGGCCTATCCAGGACACATTCATGGTGAACATCGAGATGAAGTTGGCTGGTATCGTAAGTATTCCACTGATGAGGGTGTTTATGAACAGATTTCCAGCAAGAGATCTTATGTTTACTGACAAGGCAAAGTAAGTCAGAACGGTTGTCAACCTGCAACAAGCATTTGGTAGCCTTTTTCATTGTGCATCAAACAAAATCATTTCATTGTGTCTCTAAAATATGCATTTAATTAATCCGAATAAATAAATCATAGAATTTAGCACATACCACATGCAGTATAGTATCAGGGTATTTCGCCTCAGAATCCTGCTTTTGAAGAGATCTTGTAGTTTGCCTTTCTTTTCATCATTACCATTCTGATTTAAATGCAGATTTATAAGATAGAAAATATAATATATTTTCATTTTACATATTCCTCTGGTCTGAGTTTGACTAAAACTTTATTTTGTAAAAGTTTAAAACTGAACCATGATTTCCTTTTCTGTGATATACGAGTTAAATTATTTTGACTTTGAATTTCCATTAATTTTTTAACTTACCTGTTTTATCTGTATTGTAGTTACATCAAAGTCTTCAGTCAAAGATTTGTCATTGACCACGGCTATATATCTCAACAGTTTTTCAGCCTTCTTTTGTTTACCATTGATTATTAGCCATCTTGGAGATTCAGGTACTATCCTGTAACCGGTTACATTGATATCAAATCGTTTCAAACAATTGAAAATTCCAAACTTTGAGAGGAAAGTCTTTGGTATAGAGATTGGCAATGAAAAGAAGCTGAATAGGGCAGAGGCGTGAATGGATTCAAAAGTTCACAAATGTGTTAAATGCTAAAATCATTCATGACAGTTGTCGCCGTCCTTTGAAAGCACTCAAAACATGTTTGTTGAGAAATATTCCAAAATCTGGTAATCCTGTACGGGCTAAATCGCAAATCATTTGAAACTAGAACTTGTCTCATGAAATTCCATCTGGTCTCTTATCAGTAAAATAACGAAGGGCAAATAGTTCGCTACTATGCCCGCATGCCATATCACTAATTAACTATATAAACTCTAACTTACCACATAGCAAACAGACAAATCCCAGAGATGATAGCAGCAAATATCTGCAATCGTTTCTCTTCTCTCAGAGCAAATGCATAGAAAGGGATGAGGCATCCAGAAAATGCACTGCACATGGCGATTGCTGTGCCAGCAAATGTCCTGTGAGCCAGTCCCACTATTTCAAATACTGCAAGTATACATTCATATCACTTAGATTAAATAATCTTAAATTGTTTGATGTCAAGCAATAATGTGAGAATTTACTAAGTACAATCCGTTGATAGATACCGAGAACATTGACTGTGATGTAGCAGCCAATTAGACCCATGCCAGCAAAGAACCTTCCCAGACAGATCATCCAGTAACTTGAATAAAAGGCCGACACCAACAATCCTGCAGTTCTTATTACAATCATAAGGCATATAGCCGGCCATCTCCCAAAGCTGTAATAGACAACCCACCGGAAGTAGGTTTAGTTTTAGTCAGTATCATGCTATATGCAGATCATATATATTTTTGTGCAGAAATCGCTCATATACGTGTATTCCAGCTATTCAAGTTCAAACATGGCTTACTTGTCAGAAACATAGCCTCCAATGAGTGACCCAAAGAAAAACCCTGCCAGTGTTAATGAAGACATCAAATCTATTTTCCATGATTCACCACAAACAAGATTTTCCTGAAAAAAATATCTGGGTTTCAAACTGGACAATAACTTTTACAGTAGAATTAAACAAGAAAACAACAATAAACCTCGACAATAGGTTTTTAATACAGCGTCTCTTACTTGGCCAAAGATGTCCAAGATTGGCACCAAACCTATGCCTCAGTCACATTTGCACCGGGCGCCGGCCGGGCAGTAACAATCGGCCGACTTCATAAGCGGGGAGTTTATAAGCAACAATCTCAGATATGCCGTAGCTGTGGTCACATTATTAAAGGGCACCGCACGGCACGTGCAAGACTGAATGACACAGACGTCTGCAGGATATCTTAAAGACGTCTGGATCATTGATAGACGTCTGAAAGACATCCTGAAGACGTCTGTCTCATTTGTCAGACGTCTGAAAGACATCTTAAAGACGTCTATGATATATCGCAGGGAGCCCGTGCGATCATCTGACGATGGTCTATGAACACATGAAATAAATATAATCCTATTTTCACCGCACGATGCCACCGGCAGCCCTAAGATAATCTGCCGATGTCCCTGCGGGACACTGCCGGGACCCTGCCGTGTACTTTAAGATGATATTTGCTGATAAGACATCGGGGAAACGCCGGCAACTTTTATGTGGCAGCTAAAAGTTCCCGATGACCCGGCCGACGTCTTTAAGATGCCCAATTGTGGCCGATGATCTCCCGGTGCCCGCACGGCAATCTGAAATGCCTGCCGATTTTGTAAAAAAATACCCATCGGCCGGGCATCTTTACTGCAATCGGCGCAAATGTGACTGAGGTATTACACATGCATGCTTGAAAGTGCAAAAATAATTGTTGATGCTGACTTGCCGTGAGCTAGTTGTTGATTGCAATGGGTTAAGGTTAAAATACCTACTTACCCAATATTGAATTGATTGTCAAAATTCTGTTCAAAGATAAATGAATTTAACAATGCTTTGGCTTTTATGATTTTGCAAATATATGAATCATGATTCTAAGCTTAATACTAATAATATTTTTTTCTTCGCAGGCCATGGTAGTTTTCTGAAATATTTCTCTGGTTATGCCCCAGTCACATTTATGCTGGCCAGGATGTAGGAATCGGCCGGCTTCTTATATTTGCCATGAGCATAATGGTCTCAAATAAGGGGACTGCTTCGGAATAAATAAAAAAGTAAGACTATCGCGAGGATACGCAAGGTTATCCGACGATGGCCGGGCTGTCGTACGGTAACCGAATGCATCGGCGGCACCTGTACGAATGCCACGCGACACATGTCTGGACATTGGGCAATCTACAGATTGGCTCCAAGGAGATTTGGTCAGAAAAAATCGAGGAAACATCTAAAAGCTCCCGGAACACATGCAACATTTAATCATTGGCTGATATTGGCCGATCATTTCCTGCTATCACTATTGTTCCCTGGCTTACGCCAGCCGATTTTGGCTAACATAACAAAAAACCTCGTGGTCCAGGGGCTTTTTAGAAACCGACGTAAAAGTGACTGAAGCATTTACAAAGTAAAAAGTGGATGAATTAGTGAAATAATTTATAATGTCTCATTTTTCAAAATTTTCACCTTATCCCTGTATATATTTTTTTCCAAATATGTTCAATTGTTTTTTTGTGATGAATGATAAAACTATGATGAATATCTAAAATGTCATATCGGATCAATTTAAGCTAAAACAGACACATTCACCCAAAATGGCCTTGTCCTTACAGAACTCGAGTAGCTAGTGTGGTTAGCCAAACTAATTCTTTTATCAGGGGCTTACGTATTACTGGACTTTAATAGGATGTTATATATTATACATGATTACATCATGACTGTAGCAAAACAACCGAATCAACGGTCTCATTTATGTTGTCATTTGAGAAATAATAGTTTAAGATTACATCAGGGATATCAGTTATGTGATATAACTGACTCAAACATTGCCATATTTTTGCTGAACATTTGGGATGCAATTTTACATTTACATAATTGAACGTTTACCTATACCAAAAACTAACGCTTCACTCAGATAAATCAGAAGTTGCTTTAGTCCTGTAAAATGTGATGATAACTTTTGGACTGATTGATGACACAATAAAATATAATGTAACAATGTTACAGATTGCTATATGAACTCTATAACTCGATAATGTGGCAAGCATTATACACAGGCTTGTCTTGCAGAAATATTAGATATCGACTTTACACTTATTTGCTTGGAGATATAATTTAACATTTCAATTATACGAATCGACAAATGCTTTGGTATGGAGGTTAGGAGGTTGGAGCACCTACATTCATGATGAGGTTGTCGACGATGATACTCTGATCATACACCCAGGCTTGACACTCCATCACCCCGGTCATATTGGTCACCATGGCGCTACGGTTCCAGTTAATCAGCTCATCTTGGCTATATGATGAGTAATTAAAGTCCAACATCTTACAACTGTCATACACTATTTCTCCATTTTCTTTTATCTCCTCTGCAGCAGCTGCTATGTATCTCTTCAATAAAAATCAATAATTCAAACTACATGAAGTACAAATAGGAAGTCAAATTTTAATAATGTTTATAATATTTTAGTTCTTCATAACAAACAACCACACATTTTGAAAAGGTATCACTTGAATACAAGCTAGAAATTGTTTATCACATTTGATATTTTTGTTAATAATGATAATAGGAAATTGTCATAAAAGAGAGACGGAATGTGCCTTCCAAGGGTATTTTGATAAGGGCTATTAAATCAATCTAGCTTTATGCTTGCCCTTGTGCCAAAAAATCAGTTTATGTGACCGTAATTCCTAACTAAAGGTTTAAGATTATGATTGTGCTCACCTGTAAATCATACGGCAATCCCAGCAGCTGAGGAACAGAGCACCAATGCTCTGGTACATAACCAATAAAGTTTGCTAGTATGCTGCCAGTGTCTAACATCACTACCATTCCCAGTATTGAAATTATACATATCTGATATATTCCTGATCCACCCACCGACTCAAAAACATCTTCAATTGTTAAAAGAGGCATATTTGAAACGATTTGCGTAATGCCAGAACAGTAGACTTTGTGACATGAAAGTTAAATAAATTGCCTAATATAGTCTCACAAAGGACATGTCCTGCTTTCCTTCTGTGTGTGCCCTCAATAGAAAGCTGGCAAATTATATCATCCTAAGCTTTGAATGATGAATATATTCTGGTTTTAATTTTGATTTGAAGAATGATTACTTTATTTTATTTCGAGAATACCATATATTGCCCAAAATAGACAGAATAATGGCCTTTTCTTAAAGGTCCCAATTTATTTTTGTTCTGTAGTTGTATTGCAGAGAGCAATCAGCTGCTCTGTTCCTCTTCGAAAAAAGTAATAATTCAAACTACATGAACTACAAATAGGAAATGAAATTTTAGTAATGCTCATAATATTTTAAATTAAAATTACTGATTGCTAATAGACTTAAAAACGATTATAGACTTAATATAATATTAATAATATTGGCCCTTTCTCAGAGGTCGTAATTTTTTTGTTCTGTAGTTTTATTACAGGGAGCAATTTGGACAGTCATAGTTGCCCCCATATATTAGGTAGAAATGAAAAATAACCTTTCAAACTTATTTACATGTGTGAATCGAGATGCTTCATTGCCATATCCTTCTATTTATATTCAACACTGTATTACTTTAAAATGCTTGGAGTGCTACAAATACACGATTTTAAGACTTGCTTGCTTCCTTTGCACGTTGTCCAATCAGATTTGTACATTTGTCAAATGAATATATGTAGAATGGTAAAACATGACTTCCATCACAACAAGGAGATATACAAAGTGAAATTATGTTGTCAACAGGGAAATGAAATATATCGTTTAATAACCAGTAAATCATACATATTTTTACATATTGTACATATTTTTTTATTAATAGAACAATTTTATGGGCAAATATCTGGAGAACATAGGACACGTTCTTACATAAGGTAGCACAGTTCACACCCACCCTCAATTATGTTTGTATAACATCCTGTCTTATTGATTAAACATTGTGTTGACAATCATAAATAAAACCATCACGAGATATATAATCCTTTTCAAATGATATTGTACTTATATATGCATCTATATTAAGATTCATAACATTATTCCTAACGTCTATCAACAAAGGATAGCGTATTTGTTCTGTCTTTTATAACAGTATTGATTATAACATGACAATACATGACCATGTATGCGTAACTGTGTACATGTAGCGGAATCCACAACACAACATTAACAGAATACATAGTTTAAAAAAATGACTTTTTCTGAGGGGAAAAGTTCAAAACAGTAACGTTTGGAAACCACAGATTCTGAATACATAATGTCTACTCACCCTTAATATAACCGTGGCAATAATCCTTTTGAAATGTGGTTTGCCACAGAGAGAATTTAAATTATTCAAGTATGAGGCTTTGGCCAATATTCTAAAACATTGTTCGGAATACCTAAATGGAGGTTAAATTTACAAAAAAAAACACTATATCAAACTTCACTTTCAAAACAAGATGAACTTTCAAAAAGCAACATTCAATCTTCGATAAGCCATGGGCCGTGGCGCAATTAGTTAGAGAGCCAGTTTATTAGCACCAGTTTCTCTGTGGTGATCCAAAGGTCGTGGGTTCGATCCCCGGCCATGCCGAGATTGAACTCATAATTCAATTTCCCATATGAGCTGAGGCCCGTGTCAAAGGATTAACCCGTTGTCCTTGTAAATCTGTGACCGGGTGGGTTGTAATGTCAAGGACCTGCGACATGACAATTCAGTGAGGCAGCACTATATCTGCAACAAGCAGGTCTCATCACGAAATGAGTGAAATAATGTTGAAAGTGATGTAACCCCCCTCCCCCCCCAAAAAAAAAAAACAAAAAAACAAAAAACAAACGAACAAACAAAATGATCAATCTTTGATGCAGGCATGTCACTCATTTTTTTTCTATGAAGGTTATGTAATTAGATGCTTCAAAAGGTAACATAAAGGCTCGAGCAAAGGGAATCTGAAAAGATAAGATAGTGTCGAAATGGTGTGATCAATACAATGTCAATTCATAAACAACTAAAGGGATGAAAGCTTAAATCACAACCTTGGATGAGATCATTTTTATTCCATGTATAAAGTTATCAATTTTACTTTTATGAAATTGAGGTGTGGATATTTCTGATCTGTGGCATCCAATCCTTAAATTCAGTGTTTCCAAACTTAATCTAGCCCTACCTTAATTGATATTTCTGCCCAAATCTGAGGTCACTTGTACAAAAATCCAAAAAGCCTGTGATCCAATTGAGGGAATGATGGAAATCAATAGTGTCCCATACAAAACTATAACCCTGTGCTCAGTGGTGCGTGACAATGCCTTGTAGTTCTTTTCAAATATTATGAGCAATTATACACCAGGGGGCACAAAATATTTAAGTTTCCAAGGGAATCATATTATTTACAGGGTGTTCCACCACCCAACCACCGGTTTTTCCTTATTTCTCTTGGAACACAATTTTCAACTCCATCAAAGAAATATTTTTAAAAGGCATAAGGTAAAGTTTTCACTTTTTAAAATTGCTTTGCTATCTAACCCTTTAAATTTTAGGATATACATAAGTATTTTTAATCTGATTCTAAAAATCAGATTGACATAAATGTGGTACAAGAGCTTTCATGCCCTTAGTTTAGTAATGCTATATATAGACACATGGCTGAGATCAAACCTATTTTTATCATTTGGTTTGCAGACAGCTCATGGGCTCGAGCTCTTTGAACAAATATTAGTTGCTATTTAGGCTCATTCGATCGGTTTTTCACAGATTGCTTCTTGGGAAACAGCAAGAGAGCAATAGTTTAGACTCGACGGACGGTAAGTTCTGAAATACAGGTTTTTAGTTATCAAGAAAAGTTTTTAAAGGCTTCATTGGTCAAAAAAAGTTAACAGTAATAACGGCTCCAAAACCAATTTAAAGTTTCCTGCCAGGCCAGTTTGATATTGTAGATGATGTTAACTTTCTGTTTTTAGTTATCAAGAAAAGTTTTTAAAGTTTTCATTGGTCAAAAAGTTAACAACAGTAATAACGGCTCCAAAGCCAATTTAAAGTTTCCTGCCAAGTTTCCTTTCCTGTTTCAAATTCTGTCTATATGACAGGATATCCTACTATCCTTATGATCCTAAGCAGATACTTTGCGAGTATAGGCCAGAATTAACTGACGGGTTGGACACAATCAAGGTCACTTGAGGCAGTCACTTAACATGAAAAATCAAACTTGTGACCTGCATTTCTAACTTATGTTTTATTAAAATGCAAGGTCTCCTTGTCCTGAATCCAAAATCTTTTTGCACAAGGACATACCATTGTAATTTTATGGCTGCTTAACATACGCGTGTTGAAGGGGTACGTACTCTACAAACTGTATACACTGATTTTGGATAATTAAGAAATCTTATCCAAATTAGTTATATTAATGAAACAATATAAAGCAAATAATTTAATATAGTGTATATAATGTTCAAACATAGTTAAAACTAAATTTGGACAACCAATATTTTAAATATACAGAGAAAAAATTTTGAGACGGGGGAATAACATTTTAATATTTCCAGTAATGCTCCTAGCAAAGATTATGACAACAAATCAACTTCAAATGAATCTTAATTCATAATGCTTATCAACTGCAGATAAAGAAAGAATATTTTTGAAAGATATAATATGCAACTGCCTAAGTATTTCACTTCTTATTGTTTTGAAAATAATGATACATTACCTGGGGTACGTACTCTACACATAAACTAACACAGAAACAACACTCATTTTCACAACAAAAATGAAATTAAAATGTTTAGGAAACTGATTTTTATTTTGAATTGATTTGCAATTGACATTCTATAAATGTTTAATACTTAGATATCTTCTTGGGCATCAAATAATCTGTTACAGTGTTGGGTTGGGCTTCATCAAGGTCTAAATGTGCACTTGACAGTATTACAATGTAATAAGATATTTTTTGATGTCATCAAACATTTAAGATGTTGCTTATGATAACAAGCTGAATAATACCTTTTAGATAACAAAAATTAATAAAAAAATAAACCATGAATCAGTGTACCATTTCCTAAACAATAAATATTTTGATGTCCTATACTTATTAAAAATTAACTGTTATGAATGTGCATTGTGTGCTGTACCTTTTTGTCAAGTTAAAGTTAACAACTAATATAAGGGATACATTGCACAAACAAGGTATATTTTGACTAATTATTATACATTTAGTTTTTTTTAGGATTGTCTCGTGTATGACATCATGGCAAACCTGGATATTCCACAATACCTCAGAATTTTTTTTTTTAAATGAATTTCTGGTTTTAATCCCTGTAATAAAAAATTCTATATTTCTAATAATGATTGATTGATTGATTTGATTTTTATAGTAGTTTATACACGTACAATATAGGTACAAAAATATATTTGACCAATGTTGAGTATTGTTAGTGAAATAATTGTTGGTTGAAAATGAATTGTCTTGTCTGTTTGTAGTGTACATACCCCCATCATAGCATACGTACCCCCTTGTGCACAGAGATGTTAGTGTTGGTCTTGATAGAATTTTAAATCATTTATGTTGTTTGTAAAGTGATGAGATGTCAAGTGGACAACTCTGTTAAAAAACCAGGTTTGATAATTATGTTTTGGCTTTTAACACAAAATTTTTAAAGATAGGAAACATGACATTGCCTCCTTTTTTTAATTGTATTCTTGTTTAATTTACTCATTTTGGCTATGTTCTTTGAATAAGAAGTCCACAAACTTTTGTACGTGATGGATTCCTTGCTCTATTTAGTTTATAAATTGTTATGAGCCACCTAGTCCAAGGGTGATCAGTATTTGGTAAATATTACTCAAATGTTGTAGTGTACATACCCCAGAAGCAATTACATTTCAGTAAGTTCATGGAGTAGACTATACAGACCTTTATGATACTCATTTTACAATGAAATAATTATCAAACCACTTGTATTTACTTTCTATATACTTATTCAAAATTAAATTCAAAGTTTCACTTGGTCTGGCTAATGAATTTGGTAGAAAGTCAAATATTATCAAAATTATTGTAAGAAATTTTGTGTAGAGAGCAAACACATAATTATTAAACAATTTCCAAAACTGTTGTTTGTTAAACAGAGTTGTCCACTTGACATATCATCACTTTACAAACAACATAAATGATTTAAAAGTCTATCAAGACTAACACTAACACCTCTGTGAGCAAGGGGATACGTACTCTACAAGGGGGTACGTACACTACAAAACAGACTTTACATCTCATTTTCAGGTTTTGGGAGCATGCTTTCAACCAATAATTATCTCACTAATAATACTCAAAAGTAGCTCAATATGACTGTATAATATGAATTAGTTGTCTTTTCTAGAACTACCAATTCACATGGGGGTACGTACTCATTTTTGTTGAAATTCTCCTCAAAACATCATATGGCATAATATTCACATAACAATGATTTGACTATCTTAAATTATCTATTTGTTTATTCCTTCATATGATATTGTCAAATGAAGGTATTTATTAATCCATTTGTGTTATTAATATTAGAAATGTAGACAGTCTTTTATTATTGGGGTTTTAAACCAGAAATTCCGTAACAAAACACATATTTTTCTGAGGTATCGTGGAATATGCAATTTCCGGTGATACCATACACCAGACAATTTAAAAAAAACTAGAGAAATAATTAGTCAAAATATGACTTATTTGTGCAATGTAACCTTTATATTAATTGTGAAATTTACCTTGACAGAAAGGTACAACACATAATGCACATTCGTAACAGTTGATTTTTGATAAATTTAGGACGTTAAAATATTCACTCTGTTGGAAGTAATACACCGATTCGTGATTTCTTTTATTTATTTAAAAGGTATCATTCAGCTTGTTATCATAAGTTTCATCTTGAATGTTTGGTAATGTCAAGAAATATTTCATTGCATTGTAACACTGTCAAATGTACATTCAGACCTTGATTGTGAGTATTTGTGACCAACCCGTGAGCATATGCTGAGTGAGTCGATCAGCTCTGGATAGACCACACCCAGTACAAGCTTCAATATCCCCCACTCCTAAAATATAAATGACTCGGTAATGAATGGGTTTTTAACAGCACATTGACAGTAATTAAGGTCTTTTAGTGTCATCATAGTTTGCATTAAAAAGTACACCTATTACTGATGTGGATGAATTATAAGTGCACTTTTTTGCATTTGATGTTTGTATTATAATAGCATTATTTTGACTCTATCTTGTCAGATAGAAGGCTGTCACCGGGACTCAATGCCCTTTATAGACATGATAATATGAACCACGGCCTTTGATAACCTATTATGGGATGGAATTTGAAATAACTACGTTGCAGATATATCTTCCTTTTGCTCCAATCCTTGTTGAGTCACCTGCATGTGGTGCCCTCTATATGCTATACATGCTATATCATATCATAATGTTGCGATCATAGCAGTGCACACACGAACACGGCCCATTCGGATCGTGATATTTAAGCGCAAGTTTCTTCATTTTAAGCACTATATTCCTAAACAGCTTCATTTGACTAAATTAATGTCCATATTGGCTACACCGTACACGTACCTAGGGAAAAATGTTTGAATATGACAGGATATGACAGGATGTAAAAAAAACAAGTTCAGAGCTCTGAGTCTGAAGGCGACGTCGGGTTGTGCCTGCTCAGCACGCGTTAGAAAATCAACAAAGCTTTCACAGTGACATTTGGGCTTTCAAACGTAGTTATGGGGATTGTCATCGTAAGTAATCTTTCGCATATGCATTTGCACAGTAGAGGCATTGTAATAATGTATGAGCACGTAATTTATAATAATATTATGTTGCGTTAGACACTGAAGTATCAAACACTGTTGCGTGAGCGATATTACAAAAGCATGTGCTTTTACGCTTTCATTGTTCCAAAGTGCCTTCCGGCTGGGAGGGTTGCAATCTTTTGCTTGTGTAGCTATCTCACTCACTCGTACACCTATCTCATATGCAGCTGTCTCACACATATGCAGCTATCCCTCACATATGCAGCTGTCTCACTTTTGTATCAGTCTCTCATGAAACAGACAGCTGCAGAGAGATAGCTGTACAGGTGAGAGGCAGCTACATAAGTGAGACAGCTGCGTAGATGATAATAACAGTAAGAGACAACAATGAGACATAGACAGCTGCATCAGTGAGAGATAGCTGCACAAGTGAGAGGCAGCTATATAAGTGAGACAGCTGCATAAATGATAGTTACAGTAAGAGATAGTTACAGCAGTGAGAGATAGTTGCACAAGTGAGAGATAGTTACAACAGTGATACAGCTGCATAAGTGATAGATGATAGTTCGAGCTTGGAGTAATTATGAATGGAGGCGCAACGGCGGTTATTTGAGCTATGGCGTCATAGCAACGCATTGTTTCACACAATGGATTCAAAATCCTTTGATCCTATCATAGTTGCCGACTTCAGGACAGTGAAAAATTGAAGATTCATATTTTAAAGAAATAAATTGGCTAAAGTTTTATTGAAGTATTATACCACATTTTGGTTTATTTTTTTTAAAGAAAAATTCAGAATAGTTGCTCTTTTGAAGCTGACAATACCATCGACGCAAAAGTACTTCAAATAAATCCATTCATTTCTGTTCTGATTTCTTCAATAATAGATATTATGAAAAAAAGAAAAATGCATATTCCAGACCTTCTATTTTTTATACATGTTTGTAAAAAAATGTGTCACTATTCATATTACTTGATAAAAACTTTTAAAACAAAATATTGTTAATAATATAGCATTTATAAAATTTTTGTTGCAATTTTTTATTGTTATTTTTTGTTGATTTTAAATGATGACATGATATGTATTAGGTCAATTTATCTATAACGGCGCATAAATTGGCAGGGCTATAAATAACATTTTCTGATAGTACTTTTTTCATTGAACAACTTGGTATATTTTTCTAAGCTGCCAATATATGCGCCAATAATTAAAAATAAACTTTAAAGACAAAAATAACAAAAAAGTACATGATTTCCCGATAATCTGAGAGGAAAATGGAAATTTTATTCATTTTCATAAATATGATATGAATTTGAAAATCTTGTCATAAAATCATCAATACTTGGAGCAGAGAAATAAAATTTATATCCCCATAATCTGCATAAATAAACAAACATTTCATTCGCGATATGTGTAGCTCTACATTGTAGTTTTGATAACTTAAAATAGTTGTGAAAAAAAATTACATCAAAACTTTCATATCTTGCACCTATATGGCGTCATTATAACAATAGCCATGGCGGCATCTATGATATCCCCTTTGATCTTTCCCCGTCACCCCTCCATTCATTATTACTCCAAGGTTCGAGTAAGAGACAGTTACAACAATGAAACAGACAGCTGCAGAGAAATAGCTGTACAAGTGAGAGGCAGCTACATAAGTGAGACAGCTGCATAGATGATACTTACAGCAAGCGACAGGTGCAACAATGAAACAGAGAACTGCAGAGATAGCTGTACAAGTGAGAGGCAGCTATATAAGTGAGATAGCTGCATAAATGATAGTTACAGTAAGAGACAGTTACAACAATGAAACAGACAGCTGCATCAGTGAGAGATAGCTGCACATGTGAGATACAGCTACATAAGTGAGGATAGCTGTACAAGTGAGAGGCAGCTACATAAGTGAGACAGCTGCATAGCATAGATGATAGTCACAGTAAGAGGCAACAATGAGACATAGACAGCTGCATCAGTGAGAGATAGCTGCACAAGTGACAGATAGTTCAAGCAGTGATACAGTTGCATAAGAGATAGATAGCTGCACATGTGAGAGACAGCTGCATAAGTGAGAGATAGCTACAACAGTGAAAGACAGCATCCTTTCCCAGCCGAAGGCACTTGTGTAGAAAAAAAATAATGATCCCTTGTTCTTGGATGCACTATGGATCTTGGGATTGCCTTGCAACAATGGATGCCCAGATTTGTAAACAAATCAAAGACTTTTAATCGTAGATACAAAACTTCACCGACAGGATGTACAAGGCCCTGAGCGCAAAGTACTAGCGAGTGCAGAGTACTCGGCAACCCGTATCTTTGCAGCTCTAGATATCTCTGATCTTTGTTGCAGTGATCTCTTGCTTGTTAAGCTATCTCACTAGTAGCTATCTCTCACTTGTGCAGCTGTCTGTTATTGTTGTAACTATCCTTCACTTGTTTAACTATCTCACTGTTGTAGCTGTCTCACTTGCGCAGCTGTCTGTTTTAACAGCTGTCTGTTTTAACAGCTCAAATTTCTTTGGCAAGATGCTAATCATGGGGCCAATCAGTTGTGCCGAGTAAACTTATCAATACTGAGACATACATGTAGACGTAGAAGGCTACATATGTACCCTGGCATATGTAGTCCAATAATTTGATGTAAACTTTATCATGATTATAAAAAACTTCTTCGGTACAGCATGTACAGTTTATTCTGCTCCTTGATTATATCATTTTTGAAATATATTATGATTATTGTTAATCACTCATACAATAAGTGAAATCATTGATAAATCAGCCTAATTGAGAAACATTTAATTAGATAATACTTGTTAATGGTTTAAAAATAACTAAATCAAATATTAAAGAAACAAAATACCGGAACATATATTTTTTTAGGATATTTTATAAGGTTGGAATAATCATGTAATTAAATCGGAGAAAAATACAACTTATGATCACTATTCTCTTTCTTAATTGTAGTGAAATTAAGAAAAAAATTCATCTGCTAACCTTTGGTGAAGATTTATGGGCATCAAATGTAGCTATTTTTCAGATATGCTTAAATAACGTTGGATAAGTTTCAGATGGTTTATGAAAATATTATAAATTTGTCTATCTTTTACTGCCATCTGGTGTGGACCTTTCCTTTCGATGTCACTGGCCACAAGGCACTGAAATTTTTGCGGATCTATACGATTTTTGGCAAAAACTACTGGTCGACAAATTAAAAACTTGTACTAGAAACTATTCACTTGAATATAAGAGAGTAGAATTTACACCACTGACCTTAATGGCCTGGAGGCTACAAAAAACCTTTAGGGCCAGCAGGCTTATGCTGATGTAATGTGCCTTCCAGTATTTTAAACAAGAATGACTAGATAGTGAGCACATCAATTCTCCCTATCTGCTCTCCCGTATCCGCTGCATTTTCAGAGCGCTACGATCGAATTTCACCTCGATTGTTGCACTGGGTACTTCCGGTCCAATTATACACCAGTCAAAACAAACGCACGTTATTCCTCCGTCATTTCAATCTGCTAGATAAGTGTGAACAGGTCTTCAACGGTCATCTTATGTTCACTAATTGATTAATCATGTTCCAATGTAAATAAACTGAACTGCAATTTCAAAAATATGTGCTGCATGTGTCCAGAGTGCAGACATTCACTACGTGAGGTCCGTGGGCCAAACATGTGCCCCGGAAGTATAGCGTGCAACAAATCGGCCCACAATGCATTGCGAATCAACCGAGCTGACATCTGGTGTTCAATAAACTGGGAGAGCAGATAGCGAGAATTATCTCATACTTGGTGCTTCAAGAGGGTGTTCTGCACCTATGAGATATTCTTTTGCAGATCAACCCTCTGCCGAATTACTTTCGCAGATCACCCCTCTGCCAAACTACTTTAGAAGATCACCCATGTGCCGAACTACTTTTGCAAATCATCCTTGGTCCATCAGAATCAACAAAAGAGATCTGTCAGGCTGAACACTGCATGAACCTCTTGACTTTATCTCATATTTATCTACCGCAGATGGTTTATATACCAGACCAGTGTTAACATTGTAAAAAGTACAGATCTTAAGAAAAGCACATTAAGTATTAGTATTGTATGCAGTATGTGACCAAATATTGCCACCTTTGTGGATTACCAAATAGATCTGAATGTTTATTTATCCCATATCTTAGCATAAAAATTCTTACTTTCATTCATTTTATTGTTAATTTGCCTGAGCACCCTGCAATTAAACTTGATCCCATATTTTGGAACAGTGTAATAATATAAGTTTGGCTTTCTCAGTTGGGTAGCTCAAATAACTTTCAACTTATAAAACATATTTTTTCCTTTCAGTAAATCCAAAGGAAAAGAAGAAAAGAAGATTCCCCATTTTACCATGAGAGTACACACTGGGACTGAAAGATAAAATATTTGCTACCCTTGAGATCTTAAGAAAACCAGCAAATAAAGTGTGTTAGCTCGTAGCAGCAACACATAAAGAAGTATGGAAAAGTATAAAAGTGGAAGATGTAAAAGAGGAAAAACCCATGGGAAGTATTTTGGAAAGTTTGATGCAGAAATTGTAAAAATAGCTAAGGACAACAGATCAATTGCAGATGAGAAGGATACAAATCTAGAAACAGCTTACCCAGGAATGCCCAAAAACCCACCATTTCCCTTTAATGCAGATGATCTAACAGCTGAGGACAAGATAGAACCCCCAGAATTTCCAACCACAAATGAAATACTATTGCATCATTATGTTTATGAACAAAATCTCTTTAAGAATGCAGAATTGTGGCTTGACAAGAAAACTAAGGGAGCATATTTTAGAGACGACCTATCAAAAATGTTCTTCCCTCGACACTACCCAGGGTGTGATTCAGCACAGTGGATGAAAGATTGTTATCATTTAGCACGAATACGCCCCTGTATGGCTTACTATGTCCATCTTCACCCTACAAGAGGGTTAGATTTGGATGATTCTTACCTTCTGGAGAGAAATGCTGATCCCAATGGAACTCTAGTGGAATTCTGGGATGGATCAATGTGCTATGTGCAGAGAGATGATACAGGTAGTGCCCCCCAGTGGGTTGTGATAGCAGTCAAGTCTAATAAAGATGATGGTGAACCATGGGAAACTCCACTGAGGAGCTCACATCCATTTTATAGTCTTTACTACAGTCGAAACTGGCAATGGCAATATGAACGCAAAATGTTTGCAAATGTGATTGAGATTAAGGAATTGTCTAAATATTCAAACATGTCTTCATATAAAGGCATTTTCATTGACACACAGGAATGTGTAGAAAACCATAATGTTATTGAAATGAGAGACAAACTGAGTGATATACTCCCAGTCAGTTCCACACCACACCTTTTTGGGCTTGGAATTCAGAGTGCAAGGTCAATAATGGATTGTCATGTGTTTGAGCCTGGACAGAGTTGCATTTCACAGAGTTGTCCATACAAGCCCTTGAAGCCTATGGACTCCGAGACGTTCAGGGCACATTGGTATCTGTACCACAAAGGATTCCATACCATTTATCTGTGTAACCTTGCAGACAAGGAAGGAAATAGATGTAGATATTATGCAGGTCTTGATTGCCGGCCTATGCATCAACATCTGGAGCATTGCCACAGTGAAGTTGATATTGAAGAATCCTTATATAATTGGTGTTATACCTTGGTGAGAGTGAATCCTCTTCCTGATGGTTCTGTAGACATAATGTGTACTGCTCAAAAAGACTGGGTGTGGCTAGATAAAACAGTCACAGATCCCAGATGGGACGTTCCCCAGCAAAGCAGGTATGCACTTCCTCTTCCTTACAGCACAGAATGGAACGAAAAGTATCAGAAAATTTCTGAAAGAAGCAAAAAATTGAAAAAAGAAGAATGCATTGAAAGGAGATCAAAAATATTAACTATTAAAAGCTCCATCAGCTCACAAAAAAGGGGCTCTGAAGAAAATAAGATCGGCGCAAAAAAAGTAAAAAGGAACAAAACTGAAGAGGTCGAAACATCCAAAGATCCTGAACATGGAACAGTTAGTAAGAAGAAAGCAGTAACAACACCTACTAAAACAAAATCATCTAATTCAGCAACACACAATTCTCTTGATTCTCAAGAATGTGACAACAAGGAGGAAAAGTTGAGAAAGGAAAGAAATAAAACATCCACAAGGCAAATAATAGATACTTCTCATGGAAGGAAAAGATCAATAGTAGAAAAAGAGGATTTTATATCAGAAAAACAACGTGAACATGACAGAAAAGCAATATTAGAAGAATCAGATGATGACGCTTTGGAGCCAGACACTGATATATTGGACACTGACCAAATAGGGGGCATGACAAATGATGAGAAGGCACAAATACATTTTTTCACCAATTTTCTTAAGATGAAAGTGAAAGCAAACTGCAATGTTGAAAAGGCATATAATGATCCTGAATTGGGAAAGATCAATTGGATTAAGAACTATCATAAAATGAAAAATAGGAACAAATCAGGTGCAGTAACGGCCCTCTTGTATCAGAAAATGTATGACCTTGGATGGAATGTTTTTGCACCAGAAGTGAAGCATAAACTTGTTAGTATACGTAAAGCGGTCATGGAGTCATTTGATAGACATCTCCGTAGACTATTTGAAGATCAGGGGAAAATAAAGAAAAACATAAATGGTTCTGAAAATGTGAGTCGTGAGTTAAGGGTTGTGATAAGAAGACTTAGTCAGAAAGAGATTGAAAGACAAATGAAGAATGTAGAATTCAGTCCTGAAAGAGCAATGCAAAACAGAAAAATACCACTATTAGTGAACAGTAAAAATATCTCACAAATAGGTCAGCTAAAGAAGAAAGACACAAAGAAGTCTGTGTCTCCAAAAGACAAGAGTAAAGGAAGCAAGTATCAGGGCGAAGCAAGACTGTGCTTTGCTGCAAATGAGTTGAAGACCAAAGCCAAAAAGCAAGTCAAGCCAAAGTGCACGGCCAAAAAGCACACTTATCATAGAAAACCTCATCTTATGTCACAGGAAACACCATGTCAGGATGATAGTGTAAATCAAGAACAACTGCAACATTCGTCATCGGATATGGATGAAATGAATACCCCAGAGCAAAGGTATGTCAAAAATGGCATCCAGCGTACATCTAGTGGAAAGGATGAAACAAGTAGGTGCCCTTCACCAGAACCTGGAGAAGTAGATTCCACAATGAATCATGAGAGTACACACAGGCATTATAGCAGAGATGAAATAATTGCTACCCTCATTGAGATCTTAAAAAAACCAGCACTTCAGAATGTGGATTCACAGCAGCAACACATTTTTAGACAAATAGAAATGGGCTCTAGGGCTTTGGTTGAAAAATACAATGAGTTAGCAAGGCACTACAATGAACTTTCAAAATTATATCAGATAAAAACAAGTAGTCTGCATGAAATTGAGAAAGAAAAGTTTTCTTTGAAAGGACAATTGGATCTCCTACGTGGATTATATGAAGAGAGTCAGGAAAAAACAAAACAACTCAATGAAGAAATTACTAACAAAGCGACAATGATTCGTGATCTCAACATCACGCTCAATTCCAAGTCCAGTGGAAATTATGGGGGCCAAATGAAGCAATTAAAAGAAGAATCTGGGGATTTAGAGAATATAACTCATCTGAAAAAACAGTTGTTTGACACAAACACAGAGCTTCAGTTGACAAGGATGGATGTAGAGTACCAAGCAAATGAAGTCAGCAAACTCAAAGAGAAAGAGAAACAAATGCAGGAGGAGATAAATAGACATAAAGCACAGAATGAATTACTAAAGGAAAGGAATGCCAAATTGGAGTGTGATAATGAAGAGAAGAGATTGTCTTCCAATGACAATGCTGTGATGGTAATACAGCATGAAAATGACATCAGAAAGTTGAAAGCAGAAATACAGATATTGAAAAACTGATGTTGTCTGCATGGTCTGTGCCTATGAATATTATTTTGTCAGAGAACACACCATTTCTTCAGCATTTATTTCACAAATTTAAAACGATAAAATTTACTAAAGCATTTCCAAATATATCTTATACATGTATATTGAAATATTTCATGATTATTTTTGCAAGCAGTAACCTATGCTACAAGTTAGCTTTGCTTGGTGTATGCACTGTATAAATATAATATTATTATTATTACCATTGAGTATATTAATACCCAATACTCTGGTCATTTGTAGACCTCTCATACTCTGCTTAATATTAGATATTCATTGCACATGTTAGTATTATTATTTGTGAGGTAGCTGCAACTGCTAAGCATGACAAAAGTAAATCAGGCAGTTGCTATTTTTCAGTCATTTTAGGCCGTCTTTAACAATAAGCAGTAAAATATGAATTAGATTTGTTCTCCCAAGATACATTTTTTTGCAAGTCAGAACAAATAATGGGTGAATGTTGTGAATTATACTGGCTGATAATAAAAATGCAAGACTTTGGATATCTCAGACATGGGAACTTTGAGAAAGGTTTGCTCAGACTTATTGCATTTACTTCAGAATGGAAATTTCCATATCATAATACATGTCAAAATATTATTAATGGCCTAACTTAGGGTTTTATTACCAATAATTACAAAAAATAAGAGTTTAGTTTGCCAGCAACAGCTCCTGGAAAAAAATCATCACTTGGGTGAAGAGTAATGCCTGAGTGAACAATTTACATGAATTATTGACATGGACTTTAAATGTCTAGTATTCTGGCTTCTAGAAGGCTTGTTGATTCATTTATGCTTGAATTTGCAGTCACAAGTGAATGATTTTTTAAAAAATATTGACATGGACATCATTGATTAATGACTGATGGATGGAGTTGTAATGTTTGGTTAGATGAGGCATCTTGATGGATAGTATTAGTTTCAGTGATTAACTTGTGTGAACAGTCACACCTCAGTAAACATTGCTTAATAAACCAGTTAAAAAACATTGCCATTGTATCATCCATTGAATATGATGAATGTTGCAGATAATATTGATTGGATTATATAATTTTACAAATAGTATCTGGTGTCAGTGATGAACTACATGACACACTTCAGTGACCAGTCACGCTTCAGTAAACACTTTGGAAAAAAAGTTTGCCAAGAATATTCAGGGACTATGATTTATAAAACCTACATTATTGGTTGGACTATGAATTTTGATGACTCATTGTTTGAATGATTCATTTTTATGAATATTATGGGTAATATTATAGGTATCAGAAACAACTCTTTTTTCAGAATAGTCACAACTCAATAAAAACAGGACTTCTTCAAGAATTTTCTCAGTCTGATAAAGTGTAAGTTGAGGAAGAACTGTATCTCAGAATTTGGATCATTGTCCAATGAAAATGGAGGCAAAATACGAGGAAACCCTACTATGTATCTGGTTTTATATATACTTTAATTCTGGTGCAGCCTCAAAGCTCAGAAATCAGAACAAATATTACTTTTAAAAGTTTGGATAATACAGGCATCCGAGTACAGACTTTGACTTAATATGCTTAATTTATTAATTATAGTAAAATTTAGCCATAGTCATTATTTGTTCATTACTAAATAACAGACTATACATATATTGTTGAATGTAATGCCGAGGCAGATACAAAGATTGTGTTGATTGATTGATTGACTGTTACTATCGTGTATGAACCATTTTATACTATTAGGGGGGCCTGAAACTCGGTCAAAGTTTAATATCAGCATTGCCACTGTTGTACCAAAAATATCCATGATCACACGTTGTTAACCTATAGATGAACAGATTCATTGGAGCTGTAGCCTCCAGAAGCCACCTAATGCGAGAGCTTTGTACTAAATAAATCCTAATATATTTAATGTTACATTAAATATCAGGGCAAAAAGTTTTTCGATTTTGTTAAATGACTCGTACTTTTAAAATACATGGGACATGTAAATAGAAATATGATTTATTTTGATTATCAATTTATTACTGTTCTGCATTTTATATACTGATTTTGCTTTATTTTACCTTGTAGTAAAATTTATGCAAGGCATATTATTGGTATGATTGTTTGACTTTGTACTGTTGATGTGCACAACTTTGAAAGCAAAATATGAAGAAAAAGTACTCCTGGGAGGGAATGTCTTAATGATGCAAGCCATGGTCCATGATGCACATCATAGGTTTTAAACATTTTACATTACTCCATAGTAATCACCTTGTCTGTCCCGTGTCCGTCTGTTTATCTGTGCTTTCTTCCATCTATCTGTCTGTTTGTCTGCTGCATTTCTATTATGTTCCATAAGGTACTGGCTTATTTGTATGAATCATCTGAGCATCCATGAGATGGGTTATAGTTGTCAGTATATAAGTTATTTAACACCATAAGCATTTGAACAATGCCAACTTTTGACAAAATGATGTCTGGTTTTTACTTTGCTCTTAACATTTGATCAATTTTGCTAATTTTAGATCCAAAGTTGACGTGAAAGTTGAAGAAAGATATTTCAAAATTAATCTCAGCTTCACTTGCTCTTGTTCATCTTATTAAATGATATGGACAAGAAATTTTTAATGATTAAAAAATATCTAATAGCTATTGCTGAGTTATTAAGGAAGCTGCCAAGTTCAATTTGTCCGGTACATTTTGATTGTCTGAAATATAGCCTCAGTTTAAAATTTTTGAAATAATGCACTGGGCGGGAATCTATTAAGTCCCAATATTGGGTACATTTTTTTGCCACATTGAATATTCTCGACCTGCAATGCTGGGTTAAATTATCACATATTTTTATGCTGATGTGGATGGTTTCTGTACTATACCATGCTTTATACATCATATCACACAGACATAGGGTTAAGCTGTCACAGTTTTTAAGAAAAGTGTGTTCTTAAAACAGCTTTGAATTTCAAAGGAGTTTGAAATTCGGGTGTCTACAGTACTTCAATTGTACAACTAGAAAATCAAGACAAAAAGTCCTTGCGTTAATTCATGAAATTTATCAGCATTTGTATCTTGTCAACACATATATGTTTCACACCCGTGATGAACTTTTTTTAACTATGCAGACTATGTCATGTGGTAATTAAAGCGACAACCTCTCATGGCGTCAAGTTTTCAATGTGGCACTTTCCAACATGCCTGTGAATTAGTACATAAAGGTTATGTAAGTATGACTGTCTTTAAACATTTTAAGGAGAGCTTTGGTTTTCCTGTCTTTAAGTTTCAATTGAAAATCTGCTCCTTCAGTTTTAAATGCAGGGGGATCCACTCTACAAACAACATTTTTATTTGGCTGAAAAGCGATGTCAGCTTGTTCACGCCACATACAGGAATCCTGCCCAGTTTTAGCGAACTTATTGACATTTTCTTCTTTCTCCAGTATGTAAAATGTAAACATGAAAAATAAAAATAAATTATAATTTGATGTTCCATTTTTTGTGTGGATGTACAAAATTGTGAAATGGTGATTTTACGACCCTTTCAAGCAACTATGGCCATATCAGGTCGACTTTCAAACCTTTTAACTAGTGTGAAAGTAGCACTGCCGGCAGTGTGAGTCGAACCCACCACCTCCCGTCCTCCACTTATATAACCATTAAAGGCACAGATCCTACACTCTACCAACTGTGCTAGTAGGGCCGGTGTGTGGATGTACAAATTTATGATACTTTAGGAGAAAATTCTGTGGGTACTATGATATACATAAATTCACAATTATTTCAATAATGAAATTAATTGCATGAAACACAAATATCATTTAGAATATATATATATATATTCTTCTTGTCATTTCACTTTCTGCACGGTCATGTATATGATCAGTAATTTCTAACATCATATCCGTCTTTCATTCTTCACCGCGAATATCATTTATAATACAATTACAATATAATTTATCCAATTTGAGCTTCAACCTCATATGATAATGCTTCTTGCCATAAAATCTCAAATCAACCTTTCAAGATATGACAAACATGATAACTGATCCAGATATGTGGCAACAGTGGACAAATGTGTCTGCCTTGGCTCAGTAACAGTTTGCATATAGCAAAATTCCAGGTTTTGCAGAGTGCTATAGAAGTTTGGGGAGCAAAGCTATATTCTGTACTTATCTCATTCACACATGTATTAAAACGAGCCTTTCTGACATTAATATTTTAAAAGTAAGATAACTATCATTGTGACTGAGATCAATGACACTTTTGTTCCACTTTAGAATATCACCATTTTGCATCATATTTGCAGTTGGGACATTGCATTTCTTTGTTTGAAATGTAATGCATTGTGTCTTTCCTAGCATTAAACTACAGCCCCTTTTGCAGTGAAAATTTATCATTGACATTCAAATTCATATGGAAACCATATCCTGATGGAGACAGGAAAAATAATACTTCTACCTATTATCCATCCCGTATCCACATTTCCACTCTTCTGAAGCCTCTCAAATTATCTTTATATAATTTGAAGAACAAATGGGGTGTAGCAGAGACCTATTTAATGATTGATAATTTTATTTCTTCAGAGATTTTAAAAAGTTGGATAATTTTGAGCCTGCTTCACCGGACACAACAAATTGGACTCCGATTAAAAGGAATTTGATGAATGAGTCCAAGAGAACATGAGAACAACAATAAAATTGAGTTGTGAAAAGTGTCCAAATAAGAATCTGACCATTATGTTATGTCTTTATGTTAATTCCCAGAGTCGGTAAGGATCACACTGCTATTGGACAGCACCACCTCTGCATTAATAATCTGTTATCAGGCATTGAAATGGCTTGCTAACTTCTGCTGTAAGCCTGTGAATGAATTTTATGTGATAATTTGGCAGTTGCCAATCTTAAGCAGAACACATTCACCATGTTCACAACTTTGCTGGAAACAAAGTGATCAAGTACTTATTCCACTCAGGAGGCCAAAATCAAAATGCATGCTTCCCCCAAAATACAAACAAAATCCCAGTGCCCCAAAAGCATCTGAAAATATATACTGGGTTATACCCCTGTCATAAAAATAATTTCCATTAGCAGGATGAGGTCAGCTTAAATTGATAACACCCAGCTCAATACATCACAACAATGAAGTTTTCGACAAGCCCAAGCGTCTTTATGTTTTTACTATTTTTATTTTACCATTTTAAAATCATTCACCTGTTGCACGTTTCATAATTTGTAATCAAAATCATGATAACCATTTTCATAAAGGTTGTACAGAGAAATAAATTTTAACCACGACTGAAATTAACATTTTGGAAATTACGTCTTAACCACATCATAAACTGAACCAGAAAATCATGTCAAAACCTCATCATAAACTGCTGTAAGCATAGCTTATGTAGTGGGGATTGGGAGGATTTTGCCATTGTATTTTACCCTCAGCCCCTGATATAATCAGGCTGTGGGTATTGCTTTGTTTATTTGGGGTTTTACATCACTTTCAACATTATTTCAGTCATTTCGTGATGAGACCTACTTGTAGCAGATATAGTGCTGCCTCCCTGAATTGTCATGTCACAGGTCCTTGACATGACAACCCACCCAGTTACAGATATACAAGGACAACAGATGAACCCTTTTGGCACAGGCCTCAGCTCATATGGGAAATTGTATGATCATGAGGTCAATCTCGGCACGGCCAGGGTTGGAACCCACGACCTTTGGATCACCACAGAGGAATTGGTGCTAATAAGCTGGTGCTCTAACCAACTGCGCCACGACCCATGGCCTCTGTGGGTATTGCAGTACCCCTGGCATGGGTATGTATGTCTGTAGCCAATATCCTCATCATCACGATAACTCAAGAACAAATGATGGCAGCTTCATGAAACTTGATACACATAAGCATCTGGTTAAAACCTCGGATGAGTTCGATGGACGGTGATGACTTATTTTTCAAGGTCACAGGGACAATTATGTGAAATCCCAAGTATCGTGATAACTCAAGAAGAAATGATGGCAGCTTTATGAGATTTGACACACATAAACATCTGGTGAAGACTTTTGTTGATGGAGCATGACCTACTTTTCAAGGTCACAGGAACAATTGTATCATGAAATCCACATCATTGTGATAACTCGAGAACAAATGATGGCAGCTTTATGATACTTGACACATAAGCAACTGGTGAAAACCCCGGACAAGTTTGATGGACGGTGACCTTCACCTTTTCAAGGTCACAGGGACAATTATGTGATATCCCAAGCATTACGATAACTCACAAACAAATGATGTAAGCTTTATGAGATTTGACATACATAAGCATCAGGTGTAGACCTCAGACTTTTTTTATGGAACATGACCTTCACTTAATTTTCAATGTCACAGGGACAATTAACTCAAGAACAAATGATGGCAGCTTTATGAGACTTGACAAACATAAGCAATTGGTGAAAACGCTGGACGAGTTTGATGGACAGTGACCTTCACCTTCTTTTCAAAGTCGCAGGGACAAGCATCTGGTGAAAAATAATATAACTGAAATTTGTTTTCTAAAACATATTTTCACCAACTTAAGTTTACACAAGATAATATAAAACAAGTTCAATGCACCAATCTCTCAAATTTTCTTGATAAGCCATCCTCCTGGATATCCTACTAATTGCTAAGAACACTGGCGAGTAGTATATTTCAGAGAAGCTCAAAGTTGATGGAGACAATGACAGGAAATCTTCCCCACATCACTGCAGGAGCTAAGCTGACATAGTCAGAACAGCTTAAACAATTGTGTGGCCTTAATTATTCTTATTATTGGTATTAAGATATGAAACTTTTTTTTCAATATTGTCATGTTTTAAGTGCCATATATGGCCCCCTTGATCTTTAGATATTTTCATTTTCCGTTCCACAGCTGCTTGGCTAGGGCACATCCCTTTTCCAGATATTTCTTTAACAACTTCTGAATTTCCTCCATATCTTGCCGTCCAAGAGTGTCTGCTATACTTCTGCTTGGTTTATGTCCTCTGCACTTTTGGACCTAGAAATGAATAATCTTTGTACATTTTGTCAAGGATATTTCAATCTTTTATTCACTGAAACACAGAAAACCGTAATGCCTCTCTGATGAATGCTATATTTTTAGGATTAACATTCTGAGAGCGAACGTGTAAATACTGTGTCCTTAAAAGACACTAATTTGAGATGCAGGTCAGCAGACTAATTCTATATTTTTATAAAACCTTCAATTTCATAACAGGGAAGAGATTTACTATCGTCTTACAAAAGTATCAATCTTGTAGATACTACTGCTGAGAGATATACACTGTGAACACTGCTTGTCCTCATCAATTTGCATTCGAATAGTGGCGCAGATTTGAATCATGTTTGTGCAGAACATTCTCTGAATTAAAATACTTTCCTTGGCTTATCCTAACTCTCAGTTGGGACAATACAGTACTACAGCTTTTCACTCAATGTCAATTCCTGTATGGTTGCTTTTCAGATGAGTATTTAGAACATCATAAATTGCTACTAAATGGGTAAACTCTGGTTCTGAATCAATACCATTATTTTCCTGGGGCTCCACAGTTACATATTTGGTGTCCACAGGAATATCTGCAATAAAATCGTCATCTGGAGTGGCATCATATGGGTGGCATCATCTGGAGTGGCATCATCTGGAGTGGCTTGGGGTTGGGATTAGATAACTGGTTCCACACCAAACAGCCTCTGAGTAATAAAAATATGAATACAAATTTCACAAAACACTGACAAAAACCCAAATACAAAATAATAAATGAACTTGGAAATTAGGCAACAGCAATCTAACATTGATACATAAGCACTCCCTTTTCTTGGTAGTGACACCTTGTGGTGAACCAATGTCATGGTCTTGCTGTATTTGAATTTCTTGAATACGTGTATAGTGATGGTATAGAACCATATGGTGGAAAATAATGAACAAATAAAATTTGTGTTGAATTATATCAGCGGCACATTGTGAGAGACAACCCCTTAGTGAATTTTAAATAGTTGAGCACTATACATGTAAGGTGTATTCCCATGATGTACATTTTATTAAGAAAAAACTAGAAAGAGGCAAAGTGATTTTTGAGATTGTTTCAAATGAGTTCTATCTGGTGGCTTGCAACAGGAAGCACCAAGAATTTCCTTCACAAAGGTTTGACTTTGAAGTATCTGGCAACATCTATATTGCAGTCGAAGGTGCTCCCACATAAAAAGGTAATATGTTATGGTATCTTAGTGACAATATCTTTTCTATTTTTTGTCAAACTAAACATCACTTAACCTTTTCTAGGAACACAAGCTTGCATTTTTGAACATTATTCATCTACATGGTATTTCATGGTTCATACATTTTTTATTCATGTTTTGTACATGTATTATACAGAATTGAAAGCCCTGATATTATCAAATTGTCATATTTGCCAAGATTTGCATCTGATGCATTAGTCTTACCTGTGTCATTGTTGCCATGTATATGCGTAAATTTGAAGATCACACTCTTTCTGGGGCCTGAAGTTCAGCTTCATGTGCTATCTTACTAAGGTCATCACACCCACGTATAATACTAGCACCTGCCAAAAGAGGTTTTGTTTGTTTGGGTTTTACATCACTTTCAACATTATTTCAGTCATTTCGGATGAGACCTACTTGTATATATAGTGCTGCCTCACTAAATTGTTATGTCGCATGTGTGAAATTGTATCATGATTTCAATTTCGGCACGGTTGGGGATCGAACCCACAACCTTTGGATCACCACAGGGGAACTGGTGCTAATATGCTGGCGATCTAACCAACTGCGCCATGGCCCGTGGCCCCTTCTGTGGTTGTAGCTAATGAGCTTTTCCAATGCTAGAACGACTGCTCTCCGGTAGTTGGGATATGAGTAGTCCTGAAGATCAAATTGGCTCATCTCTTCTACTGTGTACTCAGATAACTTTTTCAAATCCTCCGGGAGTTGTAAATCAGGACGGTATGTTCTTCTCTTGTTATTAAGTAGTACAGCTGCCAGTCTATTAGACCAGCTAGTCTCCATTAGTTTCAGAAATCTGTTGTACTCTTGCCATTTTTTAAAGCTTCACCCATTTTTTAATTGAAGCAAGTTTGTTTAGGTGAAAACTGTGTTTTATACATGTAGAGGGGGATTGCATTTAGAGGGGGATCTTCCTCGTCATTTGACATGCACACAGGAGAACCCTTTAAAACATCATCATAATGTTCAGGCTGCAGGTAGTTTTCCAAGGCAAGCATGCCTTTGGTATACTGATGGTGTTCAAGTATAGTTTTAGACGACCCAAAAACTTGCCAAGACTAGAGGCATAGTACTTCCTCATGAAGGGATTACCCACATTTTTCTTCAAAGTTCATTCATAAAGTGTATGATCATCCTTTTTTACTACACTGCTGGTATCATCAAGTCTCATTATGGGGAACACATCCTTTATGATAAGTTGACTAGCTGCCCTGGTATTTGACCTGAGAGCACACGGCTCTGTGGAATATAACTGCCTTTTGACATAACAGGGCTATCCCTACCAATACAGTTCGTTGCATGTCAAGCAAGTATCCTTAACCCACTGCAAACACATAGGGTAAGGTCCATACTCATTTACATCAAACTCAGCATTTTCTCTCCTGGCGATTATGGACTCACCCTTTTCCTTTTTTTGAACTTGTAAATTGTGCTTGTGGTTCCCGTTCATACGTGATAGGTCAATTATAGATGCTTCCTTTCTTTGACTCTTGCCTTGTTTTCTCTGCAGCACTTACCATAGATATGGATGGAGACGATTGGGTTTAGTCGTGTACACTCTAATGGACAAGCATGTTGAGGATTATTAATTCTGTCATTTTTCTCCTTTTTGCCACTTACTGATTTTGTACTCTTACATAGCTTCATCACAAATATGTATGGTTGCATTTATATCCCTGTTAATCATATCCTCCTCTGGTATTTCCAAGTCATTATCAGTATCACATTCATAGTCCTGATTATTAAGTCTGTTTTGTTCTGCATCATATCCTCATGCTTGGAATAGCTGCTACTCCTTGATTTTCCCGGTCTATAAAAATTCCTAGGTCTTTCCCCTCTATCCAGGTTCAATGTAAACCTCAACCTCTGAACCACTATTACTGCTGTTTTCCCTTTGTCTCTTTCGACCTTTGAATGAACCATTTTTCTTCCTCTTTGGATACTCCTCAGTGTCTGTATCACTCTCTATGCTATCTTTTGCCCAATTGTATGTACTGTTATTGTGTCATCATAAGATTCAACCCTGTCATCATGACTCCACTTTCTGCATTTCTTCTTTTTGCTTATATATATAGTTCTTAATATCCTTCTTTTCCAATCAGATTCTGTATTATCTATGACCTCCATACTGTCTACTTCCCGCGCTTCATTCTTTTCCACATCTTTAGTAATTCGAAGTGCTAAGCACTGTCAGCTCGTAAAAATTACTTCTCTTGTTTCACTTTTCTTCCACACTGTCTTTGCAAAATATAAACATGTATTGTATCAACTGTGAAATTATTATGTTTGCCGCTAAGTAAGAAAATTCTCAGGAGAGAGTTACTCCTAGATTAACATCAATATTTGATTTCAAAATGTTTGCCCACCATCTTCTTGACCTTGGCAGTACTATAAATTTATAATTAAATGCTTAACCTTAAAAAGATTGTCACAATATTTGTCATCCAATTTTGAACTCATCCTACCTGCTCCAGTGGACCTGCAGGTTTTGTAATTCTAGCTTCAATTGTTCAGAGGATATCTGGCTGTAATCGAGTGTGGATCATCAGTAACCTTGACCTTGGAATTAGTTGAATTAGTTATTCAAGGTTCACCTAATATGTACAAGTTCCAAGTTTGGTGAAACAAGACTCAATATTGCTTTCATTATTTAGCTAAAAATAATGATAAACCAGACAGTAGACAAACAAAATGTATTAATGTGCAAACATTACTTTAAAATACCTATAAATGTGACTGACAGAATTCTGTAAGCATCTTACTTGTACCAATATTCGAGTCATCAGTATCGTGCACAAGTCTTGTTCCTCACTGTCATGTATGATAGTCTGTCCTGCTAATTTTCCATCCTGACCAGAAATCACCAAAAACAGACTTAATAAAATCAAACACAGCAAGAAACTGAGCTTGTTAAAAAAATAAAACATCCAAATAACCTAAATTAAAATTCATGACATCAAATAAACAGAACTGGACAAGTTCTTAAGCAGGAATTGAAGTAGAATTGTCATAGAAAATAATAACATTTAATGCTTTTGGTGAATCAGTAGTCATCATGTCTTCAAAAACATAAAAAAACAGGGTTCTCACTCTTTTGAACAGTAATTCAAGAACCTTTTACACATTCACAAATCACCTGCGATACGTACACCAAGGATTGTATATATTCATGATTTACTTCCTGTTTTCATATACTGATCATTATGTATCAAATAATTGGCCTATGCGCAATACAGCAATAAAAAACTGAAAACTTTCCAGACTTAAATTCACAATTATTTTTAAAAATTTTATCACATGACCTAATTTGCTTAATTTTACATCATGAACATTTTTTTTTTAATTACGATTAAAGTTAGTACAACATGTTATGATATTCTGATACTACATAAATTTCTAAGTTATTTTAAAATGTATTAAACAGACAATTATTAGGTGTGTAAAAGGCACTTTTCCAAGAATTTGGATTATAAGTTTCCAAAAAATAAATATTTTAATGAGGTATTAATATGCTAATTACGTAAGCAGTGGATGGACCATTAATTTCCAAGGGAGGAAGAGGTAAAAATCATGACTGAAATGAAATGACTGAAATATCATTGAAAGTGATGCCAAAACCTTGAACAAACTGATAGTATATTTTTTCAACCAGGTGTTTCAAATTTAACCCAAATAATGAATGATCCATTCTAAATTACCTTTTAACATGAAATGGACATGAACATGTGCATAGTTGTGTTGTGCACATACATGTGACAACCAATTGGCCAACTGTATGGTAGTTGCATGCTAATATATCTAGAAAATATCTGCAAAGAACGGATTGCAGCAGAAGTAGTATATGACAGCCTCGCCATGCAGAGTAATGAAGAACTGAACAACCATTAACTGAAAATGTATAATACTGTCAGTTATTTTAAAAACAAAAATATATATTTTTTTCTAAATCAAATGTTAATTTATTAACACTTGACCAAACCCTATTACAGGTACTCACATGTTTAAATACTGGTGGTAATCTTTTTTTACTTTAAATAGTCTTATGATTTTCAAAAATGCATAAAAACTATTAGAAAAAAAGAATAAAAAGACCAGTCCCTATCATGAAAAATGAAAATCACAAAACAAGGCCAATCTATGAAAAAATAAATAATTATGTTCACAATCAAACAAAACAATTTTTTTATTAAACATAATTTAGAAAAAAAAGAGAAAAACAAGTAAGAAAATTATTTGCTGGTGCCTGAAAAAGAGAAACACAAGAAAAATGCATGTAACATAATTTAAATCATTCATGAAACCAGACTTTCAGACACATTTTCTTCATATAACATGAATGTTTATACCCTAAACAGTGCTTTTATGTAGTATTACCCAAACTATTCCCTGGTAACAACCTTCTGTGGCATTTGAAAGTTGATCAGTTGTCTGCTGAAGCCTACACCAGCAGTTGAACACTTTGTCAACAAGCTTTGTTTAGCTGGTCTGTGATCTCATGTAAACACCTAATGAGTTACCAGTTGGGCACCTGTCCAGCTTGGAAAACAGGGTGGAGATGTTTTGTACAATTAATCGCCAGGGGTATACTTCAGTGTTAACAACATAAGAATATTTTAATATTATATGAATCAATGAAATAACTATCATGGTTGTGACAAATATTTTATGATTGTGAAAGATATATCATTTATGGGGAAAATATACTATTTATTTGAAAAATACTTTATTCATGTGAAAACCTTTGTCAAAAAGGGAAGACATGACTCAAAGGCTGCATGGAATCCCCCTTAACTTAAAGGCTGAGATATGGAAAAAGTGACATTAAACCCTTTGATCACTGGTTTGGCCTTAAATCACAAGGACTTTGAATGGCAAAACTGTGAATGCTGATAATTGGTATCAGTGAACTTTATGATTTGACCCTCTTTGATGAAATTTGGGGTTTTTCACCCCACTGAATGGGTAGACATCAAAGGCTGCATGGATTCCCCCTTAAAGGCTGGGCTGTACAAAACTTTTTTTTGCAAACATATATAATATAAAAAATAATGATATTGTATAGAAACTTAAGAGGAAATCTTCATAATGGGGTTCTATTCTATAAATTTCTGGCATTGTTTTAATCTAGTTTTTACTTTAATATCCAGTCAGTGTGCAAATGGCTTATTCAATACTATTGTTATATTTAGTTAAACATTGTGGGTCTTGAAACATTAATATTAAGTATTGTTTCTACATTTTCTACGTTTAAACAATGTGCAATGTGTTGCTCATCAGTATCACCTTATTTTATTAATCACTGTTGGGTGGTAAAATATAAATGTTAAAACTCAACTTTTTTCTATCTTGAACATGACTCCCATTTCAATAAAGAAATATCTTGGAATCATTACCCTAAATATGTTGGAAATTAAACGTTATTATTATAACTATTGAGATTCTACACAGATGTATCTACACAGATGGCTTGTACTGTGAGGAAAAAGCTGCAGCGGTTGTAGTCACACAAGGATATATTAACTGCCTGACATGTCCTCAATAATTTCCACAGAGCTTCATACTATTTATTTAACTTAAGATCACATAGAAACCTCAAACAAAACTCAACTCTGCAATCTATTAAGGGCAGAGATTGGTGGAATCCACTCGCTCACACAAAAAATGCTGGAAAAACCTGAGATATTAAATGTTGATCATAATTGTATTTTACTGGATTCCAAGCTGCATAGGTATGAAAAAAATGTATCGGCTATTATTGCAACAAAAACAGCCTTAGAGAAGATTAAAACCAATCTAAGCATTCTATGTACCGAAAAAATGTATTCAAAAGATAGCAGTGTGAGGGGTGCAGCTGTCACTTATTGGCCACAGACCATGGTGCAGATGCTTAGAGCGCCACCTTATTAGCACCAGTTCCTCTGCAGTGATCCAAAGGTCGTGGGTTTGGTCCCTGGCCATGCCGAGATTGAATTCATGGTACAGTTTCACATATGTGCTGAGGCCTTAAGGGTTAACCGGTTGTCCTTGTAAATCTGTGACCAAGTGGGTTGTCATGTCAAGGAGCTGTGACATTACAATTAAGTGAGGCAGCACTATATCTGCTTCAAGTAGGTCTCATCACGAAATGATTGAAATATTGATGAAAGTGATGTAAAACCCCGAACAAACAAATCTCTCAAATATATGCATATTTCTGCATCATATTAAACAATGTGCGCAAATATCTTCCTCGTGAATTTCGTACCTTGAAATAGCATTCCTCTGTATTGTGGTCGTTCCCAAATTTGTAGCAAAACCTCTTCATTTTAATATAATTCTGGATATGAAAAGCCCATTTCGATTTTCCAAAATAATCTGACAAACATTTCTTGTAAACATAATAAAAGTGATGAGAAGTGTTCACTTAATTCCCAGTTGATAACATATTTGTTACCAAAATAATGATTGTATGATAATTTCGAAGCATGGTATGCTCCAGTTTTATTTTTAAGCTTCCATATTTGTCGTACATCAAATATCTAATATAATAGCTCAGAAATAAGTTCTAGTCAATAAGAAAATAAAAATATGTTTTTGGTGGGCTTTTTCTTTTCATTTATTGTTTTTTTATGAATCAGGTATTTTGTAAAATGTGTACCTTATAATTTTTCAGATCATTTAATATATGTACCTGAAATAATTTTTTTCAGAATATCAAAAGACATTGTGTGCACACTACATCCGTGCAGCAAAATCTACAATATTTTATTACTTTGAAATAAAATCTACTAGCTCTTCTATGTCTTTATTATATATTCCAGATATGTATCACTACCATTGTGGTAGATTCAGTCCAAACACAGAGGTTGTAGTTATTTTGAGCACAGGTGGTTGATTAGATCTGAAACAAAAATATGAAATACATTATTGCCAAAAAAAAGTGTATTTATTGATTCTAATTATATTACTTTACAGATAAAAAAGCAAAGTCTAGAATGCCGATCATCATTTAAAGGTTTATTAATGTAATTGGTGAGTTTGCCATGGATTCTCCTCAGACTTTTTCAGGACCATTGACTCAATAGTTTTAAAAATAAAGGTCAATAATTTTCAAATTGAAATGCAAGCATACATGGATACGAAACAATAGCTTCTATAAATCACTAACATTTGTTGGCCCAGCGTATAAGACGCGCATAAAGTGCGCACGACAATTAATGCTACAGGATAAAATAAAAGGTTTATCTACCATAATAATTCATTTTGCCATCAGGATCCACATTTCCAAGTTTCAGCATTTCGCTGATCTCTTCATTTGGGATGGGTTCTCCCAGAGTATTCAAGGATTCCCTCAACTCATCAGCTCTGATATAGCCTGCTCCCAGTTTGTCAAACACCTTCATAGCCTCCTCCAGCTCCTCTTGCATTTCCACCTCACTTTTCAGTCCCCGGGCACCGATCACGTCAACTAACTGCTCCAACGTCAAAACACCTTGACCTGAATTGTCAAATCCGATTGGTCATATATATTATATATATATATATGAGAAAAAAGCTTGTGTGAAAAGAAATACTTCTTGGGTTCAGCTTAATGTGTGGTTTATTTTTTAAAAGGAAACTTTCCTGGTCGTGGGCGGCTTAAGTTTCCTTCTGTCTATGTTTATATAGAATATTTTTTGTTATTGATATGATGAACAATGAAATAATTCATAAAAATCAGTGTCTCAATTTTGCTGCATTAGCATTCGTCAAAAGTGCCATTCATGTAGAATAAAGTGCTCTCGTGATAATAAAGCTATAATTTTCATTTTCAATTTCACAAAACTTTTTGTGGATATTTGATATATTTTCCCTCTTTATCGTATTCTGCCGAGAGATCGTGGTAATAAAGCTTTAATTTTAATGTTTTTATTTTTGTGGATATTTGATATATTTACCCTCTTTATCGCATTCTGCCGTGAGATCTGCCACCTCCTTTTCTGTGGGATTTTGAGCCATTGTTCTCAGTATGTCTCCCAGCAGTGCCGACGCCACCACTCCATCCCCGTTCACATCAAACATTACAAAACATTCCTTGATCTCTGAAATAGTGTTGAGATATAGATGGCGTGAACGACACTAAGATTTCTTACATTTTATGTAGAACTTTACTTCTCTGCTACTGACATCATTTCCTTCGTTAAATATATAATGGACATATATCATGTACATTTTTCTACGTAGAATTTGCATTCTGAGGATTGCCTTCATAACATTTATTGGTGTTGGGTCTATTGTTCCTACCCACCTGACATCTGAGTCTATACCATATTATACTGTTCTTACCTACCTTGCATCTGAGTCTATACCATATTATACTGTTCCTACCCACCTGACATCTGAGTCTATACCATGTTATACTGTTCTTACCTACCTGACATCTGAGTCTATACCATGTTATACTGTTCCAACCCACCTGACATCTGAGTCTATACCATATTATACTGTTCTTACCTACCTTGCATCTGAGTCTATACCATATTATACTGTTCTTACCTACCTTGCATCTGAGTCTATACCATGTTATACTGTTCCAACCCACCTGACATCTGAGTTTATACCATATTATACTGTTCCTACCCACCTGACATCTGAGTCTATACCATATTATACTGTTCCAATCCACCTGACATCTGAGTCTATACCATATTATACTGTTCCAACCCACCTGACATCTGAGTCTATACCATATTATACTGTTCCAACCCACCTGACATCTGAGTCTATACCATGTTATACTGTTCCAACCCACCTGACATCTGAGTCTATACAATATTATACTGTTCTTGCCTACCTGACATCTGAGTCTATACCATATTATACTGTTCTTACCTACCTTGCATCTGAGTCTATACCATGTTATACTGTTCCAACCCACCTGACATCTGAGTCTATACCATATTATACTGTTCCAACCCACCTGACATCTGAGTCTATACCATATTATACTGTTCCAACCCACCTGACATCTGAGTCTATACCATATTATACTGTTCCAACCCACCTGACATCTGAGTCTATACCATGTTATACTGTTCCAACCCACCTGACATCTGAGTCTATACAATATTATACTGTTGCAATCTACCTGACATCTGAGTCTATACCATATTATACTGTTCCAACCCACCTGACATCTGAGTCTATACCATATTATACTGTTGCAATCTACCTGACATCTGAGTCTATACCATATTATACTGTTTCAACCCACCTGACATCTGAGTATATCATTTATTTTTCCCGACCTACCTGTCAACTGAGCCTCAGTCATGTTATGCTGTTTCATCCATCTTTGGTCTTGTTCTCTTTCCTGCTGTTCGTCATCTGACATTATTCAACAACTCTACAAATGTACATAAGTAAAATAAATTTACATTATGACATTTCTTCACGGCAACATGGTTACAAACCTTAGTCGAAGCAAAATAAATTGGCGGATATCGCTCCTTTGTCGCGAATGTCGTTGAATAGGAGGAATTATAATGTGAAAATAGCATATGAATGAACCTAAAGGTGCTATATCGGGACCATTCATAAACAGTCACAATCACTGTAATCTAGTCATGTGGGCTTGAATGATTTTATATTACTGTTGGTCCGCTGGTCTTAAAAGAGTTGCCATACATGAAGTGTTTGGTGATGTCTCGCAGCATACGAGATCAATAGTCAGAAGCGAGGTAGGCAAGTTACATTTCAGAGTTTAAATGACCAGAATAATTAATCAAATCGATGCGGAAACACATTGCATTTTCTATAAACCGTTTTGCAATAAACAGATCATTACTGAAACATTATTGTGACCTGCTCAAGATATGTTCTAGCACATCTACGATATTTAGCTCTAAGGTGGGAAACAAAGGCTTATTTGGTTCTAATTCAACTGACATTGCCGTTTCATTATCTGAAAGGTTTGCGTGTTCTTAGTATACTAATCTTAATTGCAGGAATGTATTCGATTATTCATATTTCTTAACACAGCAAGCCTATTAGCCTAATGTGATCCAGATACGAAGAAAGGCCACACGCAAAAGTCTGGCAAAGTGGCAGACAATCTGATTAGTGAAAAACTCCTATATAAAAAGTGGCTTTAATTACGCAGTATATGAACACAAGTGCTTAATGGTTAAGACTGATGTATTATAAATTTTATTGTAATTGAAGTTTACATATATGAAAAAAACATTTCATTGCATCCGTCTCTTTCCAATTCGTTTTAACTATTTTTTATATTTTAAAATGGCAATTAAATGGAAATATGAGATAATTTTTAATTTCTGTAACATTCAATGGACCACGGCGCAAATAAAAGTCAATATCAATGAAGTTTAAATTAATTGATGGGATTAATTGTTGAATACCTACTAGAAATTTATTCTCTTCCAATCTTACTCTTAAGCTTCAGTTGCTTTAAAGAAAAAGAAATATATCTTTATTGGGTTCAATTTGTTTTTATTGCTGTGAATTTTGTAAGAGAATATGTTGATCGTTGTTTATAATCTGCATGACTCATTAGTAAATTGAAGAGTGGACGTTAAGGGTGAGCCTCTGCCACATTGTCGTTTTGATTTATCACATATATATTCTCTATTCAGCAAATTTAGGGTTCACACTTTACCAAGGATGAAGTAATATTAATTTGGGGTTTTCTACTTTTTACACTTGCTTTTCTGATCAACTAGATTTTGATTACCCAGATATTTTAGCAGCTAATCAATGTAATCGATCTTTTTGCAGAGAGATATTCCCGTCAGCTGCATGTATACCCGGACGAGAAATCGTGTCATTTATTCAGACATTTATGAATATGTATGAATAAATGATATTCTTTCCTTGCTGAGACATCGATTCCATCTGGTGCAATGTATTCAGGAGTTCAGCGATAACGGTCAGTATTGATCTGCAGACTTCAATTTGAATTTGATTAAGACCTTATATGCATTTATCCAAATTCCATGCTGTCAGAAGTGAAAGACAAACACCTATTTCAAAATAGCATATTATTCTCTCGTCCATAATAAAGTGCACAATATTTTCAATTAAAGTCTCAATGGTATAAAATTGATACATACCTTGTTTTGATGATTAATACTCTCTCCGCATCAACAGGAAAATATTCCTTGTTATTTTAATTACAATCCTTTGTTTGAATCAGGAAATGGCAGTGTTGATCTATGGCACAGGAAGGATCATAGCAGGTTGGTGCATTTCTCGGGCATGCGCACTATAGCGTTGTCAGGTGTCTTAACTCAATAATCTGGAAATGAACTATTTTTGCTTTATCCAAACGTCAATTCGTTGATTTATAATCCATAGGATTTGTTCCGTTCTGTTGGATGTAGTCATTTGAAGAATTAATTCAGTTGGATCTATCATGGCCTACTTAAAATGCATAGGGCGGAATTAGGCCACGCCAACAAAATGATCACATCTTAGCACAAGTTTGCCTGTTTCGGTCAGAAAGCACAGGCCACAGGAATACAATGCTCTGCTCTTACATGTGAAAAGAGATGGATCTTACCGTTACATTTTGCCGTGGACTCAATATCACAAGCCTAGAAACCCAAGGCTTACATTGTTTGATTTATTGATCTCAACCTCCACCAGTGCAACATGGAAGTAATTTAGTTGATGCTGACATGAATATGTCTTATGAAAAGCAGAAATGATTAGGGTTTTTTAATGTATTTTTTCTTCTAGATACTGTATAAACAGTGAGGCGTATTAACACATAGGCTCCATTGACAGATTGTCTGGACAGCTTAGGTTCAAAAGTGTATAATACAATCAAGTTCGGAAGCAATGTTGATTTTGGTTAAGATTGAAATCATCAACTAAACTCTTGCAGATTCTGGTTTTTCATATTGATTAATTTCATTTGAAACATTGTTCAGAATTAATAATAAAAAGCGGAGAATTTTACGAAACATATTACTTTATTTATGTTCCAAATTATTCATTGTATTTATCTAGCACAACATTATTTTTCACATTTCATGTGTGGAATCCTGTTGTTCTAGGATATTCCATACCTCAAGATTCCTTCTTGACAATAGTTCGTAATACAGTAATGTATTATGTTAGATATTATACAGATAAGTATGTAAATCAACATATCGGCAATTTCATCTGATATTTTCAAATACAATTAAATCTAAAGGTTGTTTGTTAAATATTTTCCAATTTGCTTATTAAATAACAATAGAAAAATACAATGCTTCTTGAAACATGTTTCCAGAAACATTGAATTATTCTACAGGACAGTTGTGATACCGTATTAAATGACAGGATTTCTATAAGAACCAAAATATTTCTTGGGTGAAGTACAATCTGTCATATCTTGCACTTAAATTATTTTTTTGTCATATGTATACAAGATACCTCAGGGATTTATAAATATATCCAATAAAAAATTTCCCTTCTTTGAGAAACGGTTCCAAATCTTAATGAAATTACCTAAAGCGGGTAGAATTAATAATTTCGAAGCTTGACAAAAGTTTTACATTTTTTTGCTATTACCGTGTCATTGTTTATTATATGTTTTTACATTTATCATTTATCCACGATTTGCGATAGTTTTTGATACATACCATCATGATGCCAAATGTCTATAATGTGTGGATGTGCCATTGAGAATCCATTTATTCATTTATGCTTTTTTATTGAGACAATTATTTATAGAGGTGCTTGAATCCCAATATAACAGATAAGTGATCAGATAAAAGTATCTTACATATGCCAGTCTTAGTTCACCAAATAGCAAGTTATTACCAAATATAAAGTCACTAGGACTTTATCAGCGTTAATGTTAGTTTAAATCTGGGAGGGCATTTACATTTGTTTTGACATGAACTTATGTCTGAATATAATAGATCAATTACCAATGCTATGAGCAATGTGGTGATCATTTGTGCTATAACATGCACTACCCATGAGGTTTAAAAGCTTACCGCCCTTAAGGTTTAGCAACCTTCACCAATATATACATTGCACTGACATGTTACGATTATGATTTATATGGATAATTCATTACTTTACAAATCGAAGAAGACAAAATTTAAAATGCAATGGGTGATATATTTTAGCTCACTGGTGGTACATTTGCCTATATTTTCCTTCGTGTGTGATATGCTTACAATTTCCTTAAAACATTTAAGTCACTATTTTGTTGGTTTCCGTCTCCTATTGATATTCTAGTGATAGCTGATTACCACAAGATGGCGTGATAGGCATAGTTTATAACAAAATATGGTAGTGTTCTCCAATCACCAATCGGCAAAGCCCAGATAGGTGATCTTGAGGGGTTTGTCGAACATCCATTGTCTCTACCAATTACAACCAAAGAAAAGTTTGGCGGAGTTGATTGAGCTCTAGTGAAGTAAAAAGTCGCCAGCTGCAAAAACTGTGGTAAACCCGTCTAAACGTCAAAATTGAACCCGTTTCAACTGCTGTTAAAACGGGTTTGACTCAAATTTTGCAGCTGGCGATTATTATCAAATATTTATATTTTCCGTATTTAATGTTATCCAAAGAATAATCAAGCTTTTTTGTGAGATTTTAGATATAATGATACATAATATATGAATTTTCACTAAAACAGTTGGGTATTTAAAAAACCACATCTAAACCAGATTATGAAGGAAAAGCAAAAATCTCAGACCTCTCCAGATCACCTATCTGGGCTTTACCGATGGGTGATTGGAGAACACTATAAAATATGGAGTGTTCGATATCCCAGTGTGGGCAGTCATTTGGTATTATCATTGCTTCCATTGACAGATACCTGTTCGGACCAATATTACCTACCATTCCCGTATTTCAAAATATATTTTCAAAAAGCATGCCCAAGGTTGGCCTCGTGGTCAGCTTGCTCAAAGTTTAAAATCCATGATGATTATATCTTCAAATCGTCAGCTTTGTAGCCTCCATGTTATAGTTTCTTTGCTCCAGCAGCATTCAATTGACAGAAATGACTACTCCGAGATGCATCTGTTGGCAAACTGTTTTACGCCACATTATGAGCCATATCTTATAGAAAAAATGGCTTGTAGGCCTGGCATTTGGCACCAAATAACACATCATATATTTCAAGTTATCTCGCTCTATTATCAAATTATTTAAAAAGTTTCATTCAAAGATTAAAATGAAATAGACAAAATTCCAAGTTTCACAGATAATATACAATTAAATAATAATATAAAATTGTATAATACATATATATATTGTATATTATATTTGCAAGACGATTCAGCTCCAAAATTCCAATTGATTTTACTTTAATCGCAAAAAGAAATGTGTTTAGCTAAAAATATACATTGAGGAAGTGAGATTAAAAGTGACAAGTGGCACAAAATAAGATGTATGTTGATTGAAAAACACATATCGGAATATTGATAACTTATTAGTGAAATATTCAGCTCTATTTGTATAAATAGAATATTCAAATTTAAATCAAAATTGCTTTTGTTGTAGTCTTTGCATGCCGAGCAATATAATGTAAAAGCTTTGATACACAGAGACATATATATCCATGGAAAGACCCAGTTATGGTGGTATTGTGGATAATCCAGAGATTATCTGAAATCTATCAGCGCAGATGAGACGAGGTATGAATGTAGCACCTCATCACAGGTAACAAGGTGCTTATTTCAAAGTGCATACATGCCGGACCATATCTGCAATGAAAAATATACACCTCCAATGTGGGCACAGAATAGCGGAGTCTTTATATGTCTGTATCACTTGTATAAATAAAAAAGTAATAAATATGATCAATAGTACGACTGAGAACGGCAATTTATAGTATTACGACTTTGGCATAATCTTGACATCATCCATGCCAAACTCAACATTGATACCAAATCAACACTCAAATCATCTTTATCAAATTGGAAAAATAAAAGACTCAACATTAAAACCATTCATACCAAACTCATCATCCATGCCAGACTCATCAACATTATCAAACTCATCATCCATGCCAGACTCATCAACCTTACCAAACTCATCATCCATGCCAGACTCATCAACCTTACCAAACTCACCATCCATGCCAGACTCATCAACCTTACCAAACTCATCATCCATGCCAGACTCATCAACCTTACCAAACTCATCATCCATGCCAGACTCATCAACCTTACCAAACTCACCATCCATGCCAGACTCATCAACCTTACCAAACGCATCATCCATGCTAGACTCATCAACCTTATCAAACTCACCATCCATGCCAGACTCATCAACATTATCAAACTCATCATCCATGCCAGACTCATCAACCTTACCAAACGCATCATCCATGCCAGACCCATCACCCTTACCAAACTCACCATCCATGCCAGACTCATCAACCTTATCAAACTCATCATCCATGCAAGACTCATCAACCTTACCAAACGCATCATCCATGCCAGACTCATCAACTTGATCAAACTCATCATCCATGCCAGACTCATCAACTTTATCAAACTCATCATCCATGCCAGACTCATCAACCTTACCAAACTCATCATCCATGCCAGACTCATCAACCTTATCAAACTCATCATCCATGCCAGACTCATCAACCTTATCAAACTCATCATCCATGCCAGACTCATCAACCTAACAAACTCATCATCCATGCCAGACTCATCAACCTTATCAAACTCAACATCCATGCCAGACTCATCAACCTTACCAAACGTATCATCAATGCCAAACGCATCACACATTCAATCAACTCAAACACTGAAATCACGCAAACACTGACAAATTCAACACTAATATCACCCATACCGAACTCATCGCTAAAATCAATCTCGCTAAGTTCAACACACATGTTATCTGTACAGATTCTGCACTAGAGTTATCACAATCGAAGTCACACCGAACATCATACATATACCAAACTCAGCACTGATATCAATCACACTAAACTGCACCTGATTTCAATCATACCCAGCTCAATACTAACATCTACCACACCAAATTTAAACCTCATACTAACATCAAACACACCGATCTCAAATTAACATCAACCATACCATTATACCAAACTCAATACTAACATCAACCATACCATCATACCAAACTATACACTAACATCAGCTATATCATTACCATCATACCAAACTATATACTTACATCAGCCATACCATCATACCAAACTATATACTAATATCAGCCATATCTTTATACCAAACTCAATACTTACATCAGCCATACCATTATACCAAACTCAATACTTACATCAGCCATACCATTATACCAAACTCAATACTAAAAACAGCCATACCATTATACCAAACTCATTACCAAGTTCAGCCATATTAAATCATACCAATTTGAAACATCAACCACACAAAACTCCACACTAACATCAACCATACCAAACGCAAACTTACATCATCCATACCAAACACAAACTTACATCAACCAAACATTAACTAAACCGTACCAAACTCACATCAACTTATATCAAGCACTGTTATCAACCACACTAAACCATACCAATATCAACACTTCTATCATCCACTACATTTGTCCATATCAATTCAAAAGTAAGGTTTAAAATCATTTGGCATGCCACCAATACTGTAGATTAATGGAACTAAGAAGGTTTAAAAACTTTAGGCATCATGCTAAACAATGATATATTTTATGACATATCGTAAGCAATCATGACTGAAAAAGACTTATATGATACGATATACTTGAATATTTGAGAAATATAAAATAACAATTAATTGGAAAGTGGTTGCAGTATTTCGTTCAAATATTTGTCAGCTTTTTATGCATAAAAAATAACTTATTTTTGTGGATGGTGAGTGTCCTCTGGTGATAGAATTTCAAAGGAATTAACAAAATCTGCTGTACACATATATCTAAAATGTTATCTTTGAAGTAATTTGCCTGATCAACACATTTTCTTGTTTATATCTCATCAAGTCATTTTCACGTCTAAATTCTGATATTTGCCTTATCTCGATATTCACGGAATATCGAGAAAAATGGTATTTTACATATAGTATGTCTCACAATGTCTCAATTTTCACGTATTTTATATCTGCCAACAGGGGGCACTCAAAACAAAGATGCTAAATGATACCGTTCACTAAGATATAGAGTGAAATATTAGGAAAACAGGTTCACGTATATATATATATATATATATATATATATATATATATATATATATATATATATATATATATATATATATATATATATATATATAAACATATTTGATATTACCAAAGTAGTTGACTTTGTTGTCCTGGTCTACCCCAGCCAGCTGGATCATCTCTGTAATATCCTCGTCATCAAGGGGTTCGCCATGCTCCTAGTAATGAGCCCAGCAAACACAACATCGTCTAAATTCTGATATTTGCCTTATTGAGAATAATGGTATAATATCTGTGCACTAGTGCAGACCTAAACCATACCACAGTGCAGCGCTCTCACAAAAGATTTGAACATCTGAGTAACTTAATAGCTGTCTATAGGCATATTTAGATAATAGCTGTCTATAGGCATATTTAGATAATAGCTGTCTATAGGCATATTTAAACAAGGATTTTGAGTCCACCATGCACACACTACCCTTATTATAGGTTAGCGGCAGTCAGAATATTTTGTCGAATATTTTTTTATAATGATGATATATATTATAATTTAAAGCCCTTTCCTTTGCCAGTTTGAGTGTTTTATGGGTATAATGGAACTGACCTTAAGCGCTTTTCTAAGAGTATCTGCATCTATGGAGCCCTGCTCATCGCAAGCAAACACCTTTAGTGCTTCTTCCAGCTGCTCCTGAAGTTCAAGGTCATCCTTGAGCCCGTAAGCTCCAACGGCTTTCACGAACTCATCCAGACTTATTGTCCCATTATCTGATTGAAAGAGATATTGGAATTATTCAAAGGGAAATCAAATTTTGGTTGGGCCCTTTTCCTTTTCGCATAGTATTGATGTGATTGTGATTGATGTGATTGTATGACTGTATTTAGTTGTGTTTTACACATCGTACAATCAGCATTGTAAAGCTTAAATGGTTGATATTCTATCTGCTCATGATTCTGGTCCGGAGTATGATGAATAAATGTGCCTACCATTGAAGTGTACGGTGGTGATGAGTTCATCTATGACTGCATTGGACGGACACTGACCCAGGGCCCTAATAGCGTCACCAAACATATCATGCGGGATCACACCGTCCCCATTCTTGTCAAAAAAGGAAAACGTTTCTTTCACTTCTGAAATTTAAAGGAGCACTGAACATTGAATATACGTTGATATCCGTGTAATGTTTAACAAGGAGCATTATCGCAAAACCTTGAACAACCATTTTACCTTCTTAAAATGCTAATGATATAGCCAATATCGGACAAGAAATTATTAACGTACTAAAAATGCGTGATTGCAATGAAATGTTTAATTCTTATAAGATGAATTGCTAAAATATTCTTTACACAATCTTCTTGTTCAAGACTTTATAATTTTGTGTCAAAAGACTCGCCACTTATAAGCCAGATACAGATTCTCATATATAACCCCAAATATAACTGAATACAAGTCCCCATATATAGCCCTAAATAGATCCCCTTCAATGGTAATTATATTTTATATATTATGGATTTCTTGATATATTGTACCGGCAAGTTGATCTTCTGCCCATTGAAATTCCTGCATCCATTTTTTGTCCCTCTTCTGTTCTTCTGTCTCATTCTTTTCCTGGGAAATATAGTAGAAACAACTTTGACATTTTGAATGAAGTATACAACAAATATGCTGCAAAAAGTGCTTGTGAAAATGTCTATGGGAATTTAATTTTTATTGTGAAAATGCAAGATATATCAGGCCCAATATGATATGACATCATATATTTGATAATATTTCACTTCTTATTTTTTAATATGAATACTTGCACAGTAATTGTGAAATAAAGTATTTGAGAAGAATATGTATTAATTTACAGTTTGAAGGCTTGTAGATAAAACCCCATTAAAACACAATGCTTCTCAACTATTGTAACCTTAAAACAAATACATAATCTTTAGAGGATTCCAGTTTAAACAATTTTCTCATCACGAAATGACTAAATTAATGTTTAAAGTGATGTAAAACCCCAAGTGAACAAACAAATCAAATAATTTTACTAACACATGAATATTTTATTTATGTTGAGGCGGGATCCTGTGTATTAATCTTCTATATTAGCCTAACAATAGGGCTTACTATGAGATAGGATTATACTGGTAGAGGTGACCTTGTATTCACAGGGCTGGTCTAAGTATCATCACAGATACCTGGTGGTGACGGTCTATCTATGGGACAGTGCTACTTCCGTCACCACAGCTAGTATACCACTGGGGCTACCTATGGGACAGTGCTACTACCGTCACCACAGCTAGTATACCACTGGGGCTATCTATGGGACAGTGCTACTGCCGTCACCACAGCTAGTATACCACTGGGGCTACCTATGGGACAGTGCTACTACCGTCACCACAGCTAGTATACCACTGGGGCTATCTATGGGACGGTGCTACTACCGTCACCACAGCTAGCATACCACTGGGGCTATCTGTGGGTCAGTGCTACTACCGTCACCACAGGTAGCATACCACTGGAGCTATCTATGTGACAGTACTACTACCGTCACCACAGCTAGCATACCACTGGGGCTACCTATGGGACAGTGCTACTGCCGTCACCACAGCTAGCATACCACTGGGGCTATCTATGTGACAGTGCTACTGCCGTCACAACAGCTAGTATACCACTGGGGCTATCTATGGGACAGTGCTACTGAGACAATGCTACTGCCATCACCATAGGTAGCATAGCACTGGAGCTATCTGTGGGACAGTGCTACTGCCGTCACCACATGTAGCATACCACCATATCTATGGGACAGTGCTACTGCCGTCACCACAGCTAGCATAGCACTGGGGCTATCTATGTGACAGTACGACTGCCGTCACCACAGCTAGCATACCACTGGGGCTATCTATGGGACAGTGCTACTGCCGTCACCACATGTAGCATACCACTGGGGCTATCTATGGGAAAGTGCTACTGCCGTCACCACAGCTAGCATAGCACTGGGGCTATCTATGTGACAGTGCTACTGCCGTCACCACAGCTAGTATACCACTGGGGCTATCTATGGGACAGTGCTACTGCCGTCACCACATGTAGCATACCACTGGGGCTATCTATGGGAAAGTGCTACTGCCGTCACCACATGTAGCATACCACTGGAGCTATCTATGGGACAGTGCTACTGCCGTCACCACAGCTAGTATACCACTGGGGCTATCTATGGGACAGTGCTACTGCCGTCACCACATGTAGCATACCACTGGGGCTATCTATGGGACAGTGCTACTGTCGTCACCACAGGTAGCATACCACTGGGGCTATCTATGGGAAAGTGCTACTGCCGTCACCACAGGTAGCATACCACTGGGGCTATATATGGGACAGTGCTACTGCCGTCACCACAGGTAGCATACCACTGGGGCTATCTATGGGACAGTGCTACTGCCGTCACCACATGTAGCATACCACTGGGGCTATCTATGGGAAAGTGCTACTGCCGTCACCACAGCTAGCATAGCACTGGGGCTATCTATGTGACAGTGCTACTGCCGTCACCACAGCTAGTATACCACTGGGGCTATCTATGGGACAGTGCTACTGCCGTCACCACATGTAGCATACCACTGGGGCTATCTATGGGAAAGTGCTACTGCCGTCACCACATGTAGCATACCACTGGAGCTATCTATGGGACAGTGCTACTGCCGTCACCACAGCTAGTATACCACTGGGGCTATCTATGGGACAGTGCTACTGCCGTCACCACATGTAGCATACCACTGGGGCTATCTATGGGACAGTGCTACTGTCGTCACCACAGGTAGCATACCACTGGGGCTATCTATGGGAAAGTGCTACTGCCGTCACCACAGGTAGCATACCACTGGGGCTATATATGGGACAGTGCTACTGCCGTCACCACAGGTAGCATACCACTGGGGCTACCTATGGGACAGTGCTACTGCCGTCACCACAGGTAGCATACCACTGGGGCTCTCTATTGGACAGTGCTACTACCGTCACCACAGCTAGCATAGCACTGGGGCTATCTATGGGACAGTGCTACTGCCGTCACCACATGTAGCATACCACTGGGGCTATCTATGGGAGAGTGCTACTGTCGTCACCACAGGTAGCATACCACTGGGGCTATCTATGGGAAAGTGCTACTGCCGTCACCACAGGTAGCATACCACTGGGGCTATCTATGGGACAGTGCTACTGCCGTCACCACAGGTAGCATACCACTGGGGCTACCTATGGGACAGTGCTACTGCCGTTACCACAGGTAGCATACCACTGGGGCTCTCTATTGGACAGTGCTACTACCGTCACCACAGCTAGCATACCACTGGGGCTACCTATGGGACAGTGCTACTGCCGTCACCACAGCTAGCATACCACTGGGGCTATCTATGGGACAGTGCTACTGCCGTCAACACAGCTAGCATAGCACTGGGGCTATCTATGGGACAGTGCTACTACCGTCACCACATGTAGCATACCACCATATCTATGGGACAGTGCTACTGCCGTCACCACAGGTAGCATACCACTGGGGCTACCTATGGGACAGTGCTACTGCCGTCACCACAGGTAGCATACCACTGGGGCTACCTATGGGACAGTGCTACTGCCGTCACCACAGCTAGCATACCACTGGGGCTCTCTATTGGACAGTGCTACTACCGTCACCACAGCTAGTATACATACCACTGGGGCTATCTATGGGACAGTGCTACTGCCGTCACCACAGGTAGCATACCACTGGGGCTATCTATGGGACAGTGCTACTGCCGTCACCATAGGTAGCCTACCACTGGGGCTACCTATGGGACAGTGCTACTGCCGTCACCACAGGTAGCATACCACTGGGGCTCTCTATTGGACAGTGCTACTACCGTCACCACAGGTAGCATACCACTGGGGCTACCTATGGGACAGTGCTACTACCGTCACCACAGCTAGCATAGCACTGGGGCTATCTATGGGACAGTGCTACTACCGTCACCACATGTAGCATACCACCATATCTATGGGACAGTGCTACTGCCGTCACCACAGCTAGCATACCACTGGGGCTCTCTATTGGACAGTGCTACTACCGTCACCACAGCTAGTATACATACCACTGGGGCTATCTATGGGACAGTGCTACTGCCGTCACCACAGCTACCATAGCACTGGGGCTATCTATGGGACAGTGCTACTGTCGTCACCACAGCTAGCATATCACTGGGGCTATCTGTGGGTCAGTGCTACTGCCGTAACCAAAGGTAGCATAGCACTGGAGCTATCTATGTGATAGCACTACTGCCGTCACCACAGCTAGTATACCACTGGGGCTATCTACGGGACGGTGCTACTATCGTCACCACAGCTAGCATACCACTGAGGCTATCTATGGGACAGTGCTACTGTCGTCACCACAGCTAGCATACCACTGGGGCTATCTGTGGGTCAGTACTACTGCCGTCACCACAGCTAGTATACCACTGGGGCTATCTATGGGACAGTGCTACTACCGTCACCACATGTAGCATACCACTGGGGCTATCTATGGGACAGTGCTACTGTCGTCACCACAGCTAGCATACCACTGGGGCTATCTGTGGGTCAGTACTACTGCCGTCACCACAGCTAGTATACCACTGGGGCTATCTATGGGACAGTGCTACTGCCGTCACCACATGTAGCATACCACTGGGGCTATCTATGGGACAGTGCTACTGTCGTCACCACAGGTAGCATACCACTGGGGCTACCTATGGGAAAGTGCTACTACCGTCACCACCGGTAGCATACCACTGGGGCTACCTATGGGACAGTGCTACTGCCGTCACCACAGGTAGCATACCACTGGGGCTCTCTATAGGACAGTGCTACTACCGTCACCACAGCTAGCATACCACTGGGGCTATCTATGGGACAGTGCTACTACCGTCACCACATGTAGCATACCACTGGGGCTATCTATGGGACAGTGCTACTGCCGTCACCACAGCTAGCATACCACTGGGTCTATCTATGGGACAGTGCTACTGCCGTCACCACAGCTAGTATACCACTGGGGCTATCTATGGGACAGTGCTACTGCCGTCAACACAGCTAGCACACCACTGGAGCTATCTATGGGACAGTGCTACTGCCGTCACTGCAGGTAGCATACCACTGGGGCTATCGATTGGACAGTGCTACTGCCGTCACCACAGCTAGTATACCACTGGGGCTACCTATGGGACAGTGCTACTGCCGTCACCACAGGTAGCATACCACTGGAGCTATCTGTGGGACAGTGCTACTGCCGTCACCACAGCTAGCATAGCACTGGGGCTATCTATAGCCCCAGTCACACTTACACGATCTGTCACAGGACTTGGTACGATCTGTTAAATCGTCTCACATCGTTTATCAGAACAGAATCACACGTGGGGTTGTCTGCAATGGTCTGCCAAGGTCTTGTTTGGTCTGCTGATGTCGGCACAGGCCCACGATTGTTTTGAACTGTTCAAAACAATCGTGTCACAGCCACGATGTGAAGGTGGTCTGGAGGCAATCCTGTGGCAGTCCCCACACAGTCGCCATGCCCTCTGGTGTGAACTTGTGGCGATCATGCATAATCTCCTGACTGTCGTATAGGTATTTGTCTACGATGTCCGTACGTCATGTCATACGTCCATGATAGGATGGCCTGACGATCTGGTACGCTCAACTAGCAATCACGGCAGATAACATACGACTTTTGAGGACATCTGAGGACTTATGAGGACTAGTAAAGACTTTGTTAAGACCACAGGAAGACCTGGCCATGTTGCACAGATAGTCACGTGATAGAGAAGGACGTGTTGAACACGTGGTGGTCTCTGTTATGGTCGAGTGGGGGTCTGGGTCTGAACGTGTCATGTCTCAGCATGTGGTCTTCTGATTTTTGTTTTTGTGCGATCATCACAATCGTGCCAATTCCCGAACAGTCTTGTTAAAGATCGTGTAAGTGTGACTGGGGCTTATGGGACAGTGCTACTGCCGTCACCACATGTAGCATACCACTGGGGCTATCTATGGGACAGTGCTACTGCCGTTACCACAGCTAGTATACCACTGGGGCTATCTATGTGACAGTGCTACTGCCGTCAACACATGTAGCATAGCACTGGGGCTATCTATGGGACAGTGCTACTGCCGTCACCACAGCTAGTATACCACTGGGACAATCTATGGGACAGTGCTAATGCCGTCACCACAGCTAGCATACCACTGGGGCTATCTATGGGACAGTGCTACTGCCGTCACCACATGTAGCATACCACTGGGGCTATCTATGGGACAGTGCTACTGCCGTCACCACATGTAGCATACCACTGGGGCTATCTATGGGACAGTGCTACTGTCGTCACCACAGCTAGCATACCACTGGGGCTACCTATGGGACAGTGCTAATGCCGTCACCACAGCTAGCACACCACTGGGGCTCTCTATTGGACAGTGCTACTACCGTCACCACAGCTAGCATAGCACTGGGGCTATCTATGGGACAGTACTACTACCGTCACCACAGCTAGCATACCACTGGAGCTATCTATGGGACAGTGCTACTGCCGTCACCACAGCTAGCATACCACTGGGGCTATCTATGGGACAGTGCTACTGCCGTCACCACATGTAGCATAGCACTGGAGCTATCTGTGGGACAGTGCTACTGCCGTCACCACAGCTAGCATATCACTTGAGCTATCTGTGGGACAGTGCTACTGCCGTCACCACAGCTAGCATACCACTGGGGCTACCTATGGGACAGTGCTACTACCGTCACCACATGTAGCATACCACTGGAGCTATCTGTGGGACGGTGCTACTACAGTCACCACAGCTAGCATACCACTGAGGCTATCTATGGGACAGTGCTACTGCCGTCAACACAGCTAGTATACCACTGGGGCTATCTATGGGACAGTGCTAATGCCGTCACCACAGGTAGCATACCACTGGGGCTATATATGGGACAGTGCTACTGCCGTCACCACAGGTAGCATACCACTGGGGCTACCTATGGGACAGTGCTACTGCCGTCACCACAGGTAGCATACCACTGGGGCTCTCTATTGGACAGTGCTACTACCGTCACCACAGCTAGCATACCACTGGGGCTATCTATGGGACAGTGCTACTACCGTCACCACAGCTAGCATAGCACTGGGGCTATCTATGGGACAGTGCTACTGCCGTCACCACATGTAGCATACCACTGGGGCTATCTATGGGAGAGTGCTACTGTCGTCACCACAGGTAGCATACCACTGGGGCTATCTATGGGAAAGTGCTACTGCCGTCACCACAGGTAGCATACCACTGGGGCTATCTATGGGACAGTGCTACTGCCGTCACCACAGGTAGCATACCACTGGGGCTACCTATGGGACAGTGCTACTGCCGTTACCACAGGTAGCATACCACTGGGGCTCTCTATTGGACAGTGCTACTACCGTCACCACAGCTAGCATAGCACTGGGGCTATCTATGGGACAGTGCTACTACCGTCACCACATGTAGCATACCACCATATCTATGGGACAGTGCTACTGCCGTCACCACAGGTAGCATACCACTGGGGCTACCTATGGGACAGTGCTACTGCCGTCACCACAGGTAGCATACCACTGGGGCTACCTATGGGACAGTGCTACTGCCGTCACCACAGCTAGCATACCACTGGGGCTCTCTATTGGACAGTGCTACTACCGTCACCACAGCTAGTATACATACCACTGGGGCTATCTATGGGACAGTGCTACTGCCGTCACCACAGGTAGCATACCACTGGGGCTATCTATGGGACAGTGCTACTGCCGTCACCATAGGTAGCCTACCACTGGGGCTACCTATGGGACAGTGCTACTGCCGTCACCACAGGTAGCATACCACTGGGGCTCTCTATTGGACAGTGCTACTACCGTCACCACAGGTAGCATACCACTGGGGCTACCTATGGGACAGTGCTACTACCGTCACCACAGCTAGCATAGCACTGGGGCTATCTATGGGACAGTGCTACTACCGTCACCACATGTAGCATACCACCATATCTATGGGACAGTGCTACTGCCGTCACCACAGCTAGCATACCACTGGGGCTCTCTATTGGACAGTGCTACTACCGTCACCACAGCTAGTATATATACCACTGGGGCTATCTATGGGACAGTGCTACTGCCGTCACCACAGCTACCATAGCACTGGGGCTATCTATGGGACAGTGCTACTGTCGTCACCACAGCTACCATAGCACTGGGGCTATCTATGGGACAGTGCTACTGCCGTCACCACAGCTAGCATACAACTGGGGCTATCTATGGGACAGTGCTACTACCGTCACCACATGTAGCATACCACCATATCTATGGGACAGTGCTACTGCCGTCACCACAGCTAGCATACCACTGGGGCTCTCTATTGGACAGTGCTACTACCGTCACCACAGCTACCATAGCACTGGGGCTATCTATGGGACAGTGCTACTGCCGTCACCACAGCTACCATAGCACTGGGGCTATCTATGGGACAGTGCTACTGCCGTCACCACAGCTAGCATACAACTGGGGCTATCTATGGGACAGTGCTACTACCGTCACCACAGCTAGCATAGCACTGGGGCTATCTATGGGACAGTGCTACTACCGTCACCACATGTAGCATACCACCATATCTATGGGACAGTGCTACTGCCGTCACCACAGCTAGCATACCACTGGGGCTCTCTATTGGACAGTGCTACTACCGTCACCACAGCTAGTATATATACCACTGGGGCTATCTATGGGACAGTGCTACTGCCGTCACCACAGCTACCATAGCACTGGGGCTATCTATGGGACAGTGCTACTGTCGTCACCACAGCTAGCATAGCACTGGAGCTATCTATGTGATAGCACTACTGCCGTCACCACAGCTAGTATACCACTGGGGCTATCTACGGGACGGTGCTACTATCGTCACCACAGCTAGCATACCACTGAGGCTATCTATGGGACAGTGCTACTGTCGTCACCACAGCTAGCATACCACTGGGGCTATCTGTGGGTCAGTACTACTGCCGTCACCACAGCTAGTATACCACTGGGGCTATCTATGGGACAGTGCTACTGCCGTCACCACATGTAGCATACCACTGGGGCTATCTATGGGACAGTGCTACTGTCGTCACCACAGGTAGCATACCACTGGGGCTACCTATGGGAAAGTGCTACTACCGTCACCACCGGTAGCATACCACTGGGGCTACCTATGGGACAGTGCTACTGCCGTCACCACAGGTAGCATACCACTGGGGCTCTCTATAGGACAGTGCTACTACCGTCACCACAGCTAGCATACCACTGGGGCTATCTATGGGACAGTGCTACTACCGTCACCACATGTAGCATACCACTGGGGCTATCTATGGGACAGTGCTACTGCCGTCACCACAGCTAGCATACCACTGGGTCTATCTATGGGACAGTGCTACTGCCGTCACCACAGCTAGTATACCACTGGGGCTATCTATGGGACAGTGCTACTGCCGTCAACACAGCTAGCACACCACTGGAGCTATCTATGGGACAGTGCTACTGCCGTCACTGCAGGTAGCATACCACTGGGGCTATCGATTGGACAGTGCTACTGCCGTCACCACAGCTAGTATACCACTGGGGCTACCTATGGGACAGTGCTACTGCCGTCACCACAGGTAGCATACCACTGGAGCTATCTGTGGGACAGTGCTACTGCCGTCACCACAGCTAGCATAGCACTGGGGCTATCTATAGCCCCAGTCACACTTACACGATCTGTCACAGGACTTGGTACGATCTGTTAAATCGTCTCACATCGTTTATCAGAACAGAATCACACGTGGGGTTGTCTGCAATGGTCTGCCAAGGTCTTGTTTGGTCTGCTGATGTCGGCACAGGCCCACGATTGTTTTGAACTGTTCAAAACAATCGTGTCACAGCCACGATGTGAAGGTGGTCTGGAGGCAATCCTGTGGCAGTCCCCACACAGTCGCCATGCCCTCTGGTGTGAACTTGTGGCGATCATGCATAATCTCCTGACTGTCGTATAGGTATTTGTCTACGATGTCCGTACGTCATGTCATACGTCCATGATAGGATGGCCTGACGATCTGGTACGCTCAACTAGCAATCACGGCAGATAACATACGACTTTTGAGGACATCTGAGGACTTATGAGGACTAGTAAAGACTTTGTTAAGACCACAGGAAGACCTGGCCATGTTGCACAGATAGTCACGTGATAGAGAAGGACGTGTTGAACACGTGGTGGTCTCTGTTATGGTCGAGTGGGGGTCTGGGTCTGAACGTGTCATGTCTCAGCATGTGGTCTTCTGATTTTTGTTTTTGTGCGATCATCACAATCGTGCCAATTCCCGAACAGTCTTGTTAAAGATCGTGTAAGTGTGACTGGGGCTTATGGGACAGTGCTACTGCCGTCACCACATGTAGCATACCACTGGGGCTATCTATGGGACAGTGCTACTGCCGTTACCACAGCTAGTATACCACTGGGGCTATCTATGTGACAGTGCTACTGCCGTCAACACAGCTAGCATAGCACTGGGGCTATCTATGGGACAGTGCTACTGCCGTCACCACAGCTAGTATACCACTGGGGCTATCTATGGGACAGTGCTACTGCCGTCACCACATGTAGCATACCACTGGGGCTATCTATGGGACAGTGCTACTGCCGTCACCACATGTAGCATACCACTGGGGCTATCTATGGGACAGTGCTACTGTCGTCACCACAGCTAGCATACCACTGGGGCTACCTATGGGACAGTGCTAATGCCGTCACCACAGCTAGCACACCACTGGGGCTCTCTATTGGACAGTGCTACTACCGTCACCACAGCTAGCATAGCACTGGGGCTATCTATGGGACAGTACTACTACCGTCACCACAGCTAGCATAGCACTGGGGCTATCTATGGGACAGTACTACTACCGTCACCACAGCTAGCATACCACTGGGGCTATCTATGGGACAGTGCTACTACCGTCACCACAGCTAGCATACCACTGGAGCTATCTATGGGACAGTGCTACTGCCGTCAACACAGCTAGCATACCACTGGGACAATCTATGGGACAGTGCTACTGCCGTCACCACAGCTAGCATACCACTGGGGCTATCTATGGGACAGTGCTACTGCCGTCACCACATGTAGCATAGCACTGGAGCTATCTGTGGGACAGTGCTACTGCCGTCACCACAGCTAGCATATCACTTGAGCTATCTGTGGGACAGTGCTACTGCCGTCACCACAGCTAGCATACCACTGGGGCTACCTATGGGACAGTGCTACTACCGTCACCACATGTAGCATACCACTGGAGCTATCTGTGGGACGGTGCTACTACAGTCACCACAGCTAGCATACCACTGAGGCTATCTATGGGACAGTGCTACTGCCGTCAACACAGCTAGTATACCACTGGGGCTATCTATGGGACAGTGCTAATGCCGTCACCACAGGTAGCATACCACTGGGGCTATATATGGGACAGTGCTACTGCCGTCACCACAGGTAGCATACCACTGGGGCTACCTATGGGACAGTGCTACTGCCGTCACCACAGGTAGCATACCACTGGGGCTCTCTATTGGACAGTGCTACTACCGTCACCACAGCTAGCATAGCACTGGGGCTATCTATGGGACAGTGCTACTGCCGTCACCACATGTAGCATACCACTGGGGCTATCTATGGGAGAGTGCTACTGTCGTCACCACAGGTAGCATACCACTGGGGCTATCTATGGGAAAGTGCTACTGCCGTCAACACAGCTAGCATACCACTGGGACAATCTATGGGACAGTGCTACTGCCGTCACCACAGCTAGCATACCACTGGGGCTATCTATGGGACAGTGCTACTGCCGTCACCACATGTAGCATAGCACTGGAGCTATCTGTGGGACAGTGCTACTGCCGTCACCACAGCTAGCATATCACTTGAGCTATCTGTGGGACAGTGCTACTGCCGTCACCACAGCTAGCATACCACTGGGGCTACCTATGGGACAGTGCTACTACCGTCACCACATGTAGCATACCACTGGAGCTATCTGTGGGACGGTGCTACTACAGTCACCACAGCTAGCATACCACTGAGGCTATCTATGGGACAGTGCTACTGCCGTCAACACAGCTAGTATACCACTGGGGCTATCTATGGGACAGTGCTAATGCCGTCACCACAGCTAGCATACCACTGGGGCTACCTATGGGACAGTGCTACTACCGTCACCAGATGTAGCATACCACTGGAGCTATCTGTGGGACAGTGCTACTGCCCTCACCACAGCTAGTATACCACTGGGGCTATCTGTGAGACAGTGCTAATGCCGTCACCACAGCTAGCATACCACTGGAGCTATCTATGGGACAGTGCTACTACCGTCACCACATGTAGCATACCACTGGAGCTATCTGTGGGACAGTGCTACTGTCCTCACCACATGTAGCATACCACTGGGGCTATCTGTGGGACAGTGCTACTGCCGTAACAACAGGTAGCATAGCACTGGAGCTATCTGTGGGACAGTGCTACTGCCGTCACCACAGGTAGCATACCACTGGAGCTATCTATGGGACAGTGCTACTTCCTTCAACACAGGTAGCATACCACTGGGGCTATCTATGGGACAGTGCTACTGAGACAGTGCTACTGCCGTCACCACATGTAGCATACCACTGGGTCTATCTATGGGACAGTGCTACTGCCGTCACCACAGCTAGTATACAACTGGAGCTATCTATGGGACAGTGCTACTACCGTCACCACATGTAGCATACCACTGGAGCTATCTGTGGGACAGTGCTACTACCGTCACCACATGTAGCATAGCACTGGAGCTATCTGTGGGACAGTGCTACTGCCGTAACAACATGTAGCATAGCACTGGGGCTATCTATGGGACAGTGTTACTGCCGTCAACACAGCTAGCATACCACTGGGGCTATCTGTGGGACAGTGCTACTGCCGTCACCACATGTAGCATACCACTGGGGCTATCTATGGGACAGTGCTACTGCCGTCACCACATGTAGCATACAACTGGGGCTATCTATGGGACAGTGCTACTGCCGTCACCACAGCTAGCATACCACTGGGGCTATCTATGGGACAGTGCTACTGCCGTCACCACAGCTAGCATACCACTGGGGCTATCTGTGGGACAGTGCTACTGCCGTCACCACATGTAGCATACAACTGGGGCTTGCTTTGGGTTTTGCTATGGAATAGTTCTACACTGATAGAGGTAACCTGGAACTTACTACCCTCACCACAGACAGCAAGCCACTTGGGTCTTAGTATTGTTTCTATTCCAGTAGAGATAACGTTTTTCTCAGCATTGATCATGATCTGACACCAGCGGGTAGTTCATGGTGCTTGGCTTGTCACAATACCTCCGCAAATGCTCTCACCGAAATGAGTATGTCTTTCACTAATATATCTTTTTCCTTAAAACATAATTTAATATATTGGATTGATGATAATAAGAGGTCCTGAAATGTGTCCTTTTGTCAATTGTACGAGGGCTTTTATTCTTGTAATTCTTGTAATGCTTTATGGGTTAAGACTCTCATCTCATATTTTTTAGATATTTTATAAATTAGTATCGTAATTATCTACACCTATTTTAAAGTTCTGGTTCATAGTAGGTTTCATTCATAAGCACTGCAAAATCCTTCATGTCAAAGAATTACAAAAGATGAATGAATTGAACACATCGCCATCTATTGGCCAGGGACATGCAATGTTAAATCATTTGTGTTGCATGCAAAACATTTTATATTTATATTGAATTTCTTTATGTTAAAGCAAATATATCGATATTTATTCTCATGATTTCTAGCGCAGTGATTAATACTTTACAAATTTTAGATGGTCTTGTACATTCTTTATGAACAAGTGATGCAATAAATCTTTCTACTCACACGTTTGAGATACCTCTCAGCAAAACTATTAAGGTCTAATGCCATTGTAATATCAGCTTTCCAATTAGATAAAACGATTTGACTGTTTATACCAATGTAATGTACATGTATCTGTGTGTTATATCGGACACACGCCGGGCCTACTTCTACAAACAAACTAGACTAGTTGCCATGACTGTTTCTCATGTATGATTAACGATGAAATCAGCGCACTCTTCAAAGTAGCATATAAGACATTATGTAGATATGGGATTCTGCAACAATGATTGAGGAGGGTTCCAGAAAAGTTTTCATTAATTAGACATGGCCCAATTGCCCTGGGTACATGTCGATGCCACAGGCCAGATCTGTTGATTCAACAGAACAAGCAGCTTCTTGGCATTAACTTACTATTGGACCAAAAGATTTCTTTGCCTAAAAGAAAATTGAAATATGGAAATCAGCATACGGGCCTTTATGTTTCTCAAATAAAGTGTTTTTGTTTAAATGCTTTAAAGATATTTGTGTGAGAATGATGGTGTGTGGTACTGATTTAGGTCAGGATGATTAGTTTAAGAGTAGAAGGTGAAGATTGGAAGTATGGAGGGTTAGTGTGGGCTTGCCAAGAAGAAAGGCTTATTTCCCTGGGGTCTCCGTCACGCCTGCGAATCAGCTGCCAATTCTACTGTCATGCATACTGCACTGCGAATCTATATCGATTTCAGCATTTGGGTGACCGGGGTTGTTTTTATCTTATTTGAGATCACCATTTATTTCTTCATTTTAAAACTATAAATTTAAATGTATTTCGTTAAATATAAGCATTTAAACGGATTGCTGTTGTGATATGATTTGCCTTGTGAGGAAAATCAACTTACAGTGAAGAAAATGAGACTTTCATCATGACGTAGGTCGATGTTTGCTGAGAGATGATAATGCTTGACATTAATATGATATTTTATATTTACTCTCATTTAATATTAATGATTTGAATAGTAAAATAGGTGTGCCATCTAACGGAGCTCACGATAAACAGTAGGACTTGACAATAGAGAACTTTGAGGGTTTTTTCTTTGTTTTTTTCTTCTTTTTTTTAGTTTTTAGTTTATTTTAGGGGAGGTTACTTATATCACTTTGTTTCACCGGGTTCTGGGTGTCTGAATAGCCTTATTAACTCAGTTACAATCAGGTAACAATCACATGCCTAGATATCACCTTATTCTATGAAAGCGAAAACAGGCTCTTCAATGTCATTAAAACCAACACAGACGATCAAAATGATTCATAAATGATAGGAACGAAACTTTTTTAGTGGGGATGAGCTTGGAGGTTTTTGCTATATCATAATCACCAGAGGCTTCTTATCAAATCAAGGTTGATATGCTGTTTGCAGGTAGGAATATCAAAATAAACACATAACTTCAGAGCAGTCATGCATTTGGTTGTTCCTTCAAATACCAAGGTCGAAATTAACAAGAAATTCTACATATATTGGTATTATTAAGGCAGATCTCTATAAATTCCTTTTAAACCACATTACATGTCTCTTGACATATTACTTTAAAGATATTGAAGGTTTAATCAGTTACTAGGTGGTTTTTTTTTTTCATTTTTGAAAATGTCTTGGATAAATCTAAATCAGACTTTACAGTTGAAAGATTTACAAGCCGTGTAAGGTGTTTGTCTTGGTCAAAAATACATACGAAGGAAAAGTTAGATTTCAAATTATTTAAAACATGTTTAGCTTAATGTTAATAGATTTATATAACAATTTTGCTATGAATTTTCCCGCATTGCTTTAAAACAGCAATGTATACTGCACATTTAGATTGAGTAAGAGTTGCTGATATTCCAGCTACTTCTTACAGTCTGTTTATTTTAGTCTGCAGTAATATTAATATTATCGATGTCCTGCAGACATATTTTCGTGTATGATTTAAAAATATAATATTAAGTGATTTTGTTTACGTCCTACACTTATAATATGAAAAGAATCAGATATGTGCTGAAAACTATATTCATTAATATGTGTGAGACAAAAGATTCTGGAAGATTTAAGATCATGTTTGTGAATTTTAGATGCCATATAAATCATCACAATCAAGATGAATAAATTGAAATGTTTGAAAACACCTTTTAGGACCAAATGTCAAAGAAGGTGTGTATATTTCTCATCATATTTCGCCATTTTTGCCAGGCCAGTCTTTGTACATCATACACATCGGTCTTTACTAAAGAGGGATTACAGATTGAAGTTTCAAATAAAGACGCCAAAGACGCCAGTAGAAATATGAAAACTTTGTTCAAAACTTACTTGTATTAGGTGAGATGTATTTCTTCTGTAATATTTAGGTTTGTGATCATGTTGTGCTGCCATTTAAAAAAATATGATGTACACAATAAGAATGAAGTATTTCTATTTAAATGTACATCCTCCGCCTCTTGTGATTCGCAAGAGAAGAAGTGCCTAACTTAACTATGAGAGCAAGGGGACCCGTCAATCCTATATCTATATCAGTAGAGCAACTCAGTGAGATGTAACTTGGAAACAAGTCACAGTATTAATATAAAGTGGTGGCGATAAAGAAATGCATGCCATAATTGTATATCAAATCCCCTGCGTACTTGTATGTCATCTGTACTGGGTATTAAACGCGCTTCTTACCGGGACTATTTTTCACTGATTTACTTAACTTTGAAAATAAATACATTCGCGACAGTGGAAGATGTTGAATGACATAATCTAAGGAACAAGAATATAAAACAGTTATAAAGTATTGAAAATATATTTGGCAAACAATGATATTCTTACTAGGCTTCTCAAAGAAATAGTCAAAATCAACCACGTTTTTGTAAGAAAGTAAAATGATGATAGTCAGAGAAACCTTCCTTAATATGAATCTGATATACGTTGTCAACAATGGTGAGGAATACTGTAAGTCTGCCATCAGTAGTCTGTCAATGGTAAACGGTGTCACCCAACAGAAGCTGGTTTTGACCAGAGTATGATTTGAGTCAAACTGCGTCATAATATCCAGATAATATCATACAGATGATGATGCACCCCATAAAGAAATGGTCAGAAGCTGGCCTGACCGTAATAAGTGAGGTCTAATTTATTTCACCGGCTTTAATGGCTCTTATGGGATATAGCGATCACCAAAGCACCTGTGAAATATTGATTAGCAAAGTTATATTTAAGACGGGTTTTAAAACCCAGCAGAGTCTTAAGTACATTTTGTGTGTCCCTAGCAAACTATTACACAATGTGATAACACTGTGTCTGGCTTGGTTGTGCTCAATCTGTAAAATGTAATATTTTAACATTTATTTTGCATCAGTTTCCTGCTGATTACTGGTTTTTGTCAGTATTGATTGCCAGTATCATACTGTTCCGTCGATCACAGAATTCAAATAAACACAACAATGAGTTTTTCTTCCCGTGAACGTCTGATTTGGCAGGGTAATTTTTTATATTGTCATGGCATCTGTCTTAAATTTGAATGTATTCATTCATCTAAAGCAACTGATCCTGATCTTACAATACTAAAATATAACATGTAAGTTTACATGAGTCCTTTCCATCGCATTTCACTGTTAACTATTCTTTTAGTATGAAACTACATCTAAAGCATTGGATTATATATGACACTGTTCACATTTAGAATTTATATATTTAGACTAACAAAACCCATTAGTGCCTCAGCATTATTTCCGTCTGCTAAAGGTGATAACAACGCATGCGTGGAAATACCAGCAGGTAAATAGGAACAGTCAAAATGGTGAGTTTGAACTTTTTGTTTGATCACTTTCGCCTGTCACTACTGCGATCCATATGGTCAAGATATTATATAGAGAGCTTTTTATCCACCCTTGCGTCACATGTTTAGCATATGAAGAATATCCGATCCAGAGTGCTGTATCTAGCTAAAATATCACACCTTGACCAGAGAGCCACGAAGCGGCGAGAGTCCCACCCAGTTTCACAGGTAGAGGGACTCCCCGGGTTGTGAGATCAAACACCACAGGACAGCACCAATGCCTTATATTTGTTATATACACATGATGGTTTTCAGTCAGTTTATAGTTCAGGCAACTTATCATAGAATGTATTTTACTCAAAACAGATGGTACAAATGCAGATGGCAAGAACAGAATCCAAATCGATTCATTGATGAGTCCCGCAAGTAGGACGGTGACCTATTTATAGAGAATTGTCTTGCATATCGCCCGGCTTTTAAACTTTAAAAAATAGTCAAAATCAATATTATCAAATAGTGAACAAGCATCATATATAATGCCACATTACACGTGATTTAGAAAAAAGCTGGAGTCAATAGATAAGCATGATAAGATTGTAGGAAGTAGATTTAGTTGTGGATGCCTGAATGAAGTTTGCCTTTGTTCACTGAGGCGTGACCCGTCCCTGCCCTGTTCGTACAGCCCTGCAGTCAGTTATGACTCACATTTGGGGACAGACCTTAAAATAAGTCATCGCATTATTTATAGATATACTTGTAATTATTTAAGTGGTTATAATGTTGAATTATTGAAAGTTATAGATAAACAATTTTTCAGGAATGCTTCAGCGATGTGTGTGTGTGTGTGTGTGTGTGATTATCACATTTCAAATTTACGGATCAGGTGTCAATATTCCTTATTGTGCAAAAATCATTTTCAATCAGTTCATTCCGGATAAAAATATTGATGTTGAAAAGTGATATCTATAGAGAAACAATATGTAATGTTGATTATCTTTTTTTTTCAGTCACTTTCACGCGAAGAACAAATGAGTGAGTATATATTTGCTATCAATGTCGTATTCATATCCTCTGACATGATTTCTGAACTTAAGTCTTCCTATATTTTATTTAATAGTTTAAGTTTCACTATTGCTGTTTGTTAATCATCGCAGTTGGAAAGAAAGCATGAGTGGTCTTAAATGATATATCTTGCAACAGAGGGCACCACCTATTTATGGCAGATCCTCTTATTTCCTTGTTGATATGTGAACCGAACTAAAACTGATCAGTTATTCACAATGTAATCAAGGAAAACACGCTGCATTTGAACAATCAATTTTTTTTAATAACTTTAATAAAATAGGCATCGATTAACCCCTTCGCTGCATAAAGAGAGCAGCGAGTAATGTTGAAATGTGTTGCCATTTATATAATGAATATATATTGACTTGAGGTGATAATGTATTTTTGAGAGAGGCACCATCTGAGTTATTTCAGGTGTAGTAACCAAGGCCATTGACAGTGAGATGTGTTGAATGCTTGTCTTGCAATAAACAAACCATGTAAACGTGGTAGATTTGTATTACCTTTCTTAAAACTTTCCATTTATCTTCCATTAATCAGTCATGTCAGTTTCTTAAAAGGTTGGATGATGTAAAACTTCTCCCATCTTCAGGTAGACACATTTAAATGTTATACAGGTAGTCGCTAATTTAAGACAAGGAGTTTGAACTATAATTGAACTATCACCTTTGGGTTAAGAAATGTAAACATGATGACGGTGAAAACGTGTGACATGAATCTATCTCACCTTATTGAAAAACGTGGAGATTGAGTCGAATTTGTCGTGGACTGGGATGACCCCTTCTGACACACCACCAGACACACCACCTGACACCAAACCTGACACACCGCCGGACACCCCTCCTGCCTTTCTGTCTACCATAGTCCCTACTAGCTCAAATGGACTAGGTGGGGCTTACTGGTAGACGATCCAAATATAAATGAAATTATGAGTTATTAGTTAAATATTGGAGTGCCTGTCGATAAATACTCGCAGAAATATACAGTAATCCAGCCTATAGTAATCCTGACTGGTCGGTGGGAGGATTCAGCCCCTGTCTGGACTGCAGGTACCTGCGTGCTTCGCCCCCAGCGTGCTTTAACATCCCAACTTACAAGCCTAATTGCCATGGGGCCGCATGTGGGAAATAGCAAGATTGTAATCGATTGTAAATTTCCTTTAAACTGCTAGTTATTAAGAAAACAATATTCATGCAATTCACATATATTTCACAGACAAGATAAAGTAACTATTTTAACATTTTCATATTTGTACTCTTCAAATTGAAATTCACACACAAATATTGACATTTGGCCCCAGCCTTTTCTGAAGGAACCTCGGTTTAAGGATTCTTTGTTTCGATAAAGAGACAAACCCTGGAACTGGGCAAGAAGCTATAGATTAACTGCGTCCATAGGCAGTCAATGTAAAGATAAGTAGATATATTCACAAGTTGCGTCACATAGTAATGAGTTAACCAATATGTATGTGACTTCGTCCGCATCTACCTCTGTAATTCACTCAACATTCAAAGAAGACAAATGCACGAGTTTGTCACTTCCGCTCAGTTTTCTCGTTCAAGTGATGTAAAAGTATGAACGTTCGTTGAACTATAAACACAATTAGACTGGTGACGGTGAATGAAATATAATTAAAGCTGTTATTTATGTGATTTAGATAAAAAAAACGAACATTATCCATTTTTATTATGTTTAGTACATATTGCGTGGATTCTGTAGGTTGATTCTGTAGGTTGTTGGTGCCATAGAGATGCTGTATTTGGTACTGAGAATGTGTAGAATTTTGATTAAGGAGAGTTCAGGTTTGTAATGGATTGATGCGATATCTTTATTGGTCCTTACCAACAAGCCAAACCTTTGCCTAACATACACTGATCACGCAAATCTGACTCCGTCTCTCCTCCCGGGACACGGCAAAATCTCATATCTATAAAGTAACACTCACTTATAAGATTCATTATTAAAACCACTTTCTTATTTTCTTGAATCGTTAAAGTGCAATCACATTTCCTGAAGAAACCGCCTACTTGTATAAAAGAATGTTATAAATGCAATGATTTCAGAATTGCTTCAATGATTAAATATCTGAGGGACGTCATCAGGGATGCTCTTTCAAATGTAAATTAGAAGTATACTCTGTTACCCTGGGCGACCATATCTGATATCCACCCTTACCCCCTTCATATAAGACTTGTTTGCTAATGAGCGACAACCTATATTGAAACTTGGCACAGGGGAATTTATCACATTAAGGAATAATTATATTCTATTGATTTTACATGGGAATTATCAGACATCCTTTGTCCGCCATTAGAGGATAATCTCTCTGTATTGATTGTGGTTTCACTGTTCAAAGCCGACTCTGTATTACTCATTGCTTGATAATACATTAAGGTAATAGATCAGGATATATTGAGGTAAACAAATTATCAGTGATGACGACATTGTGATTTCATATTCATGTTAGTGGTTCACAATTTATACTTGGATCTGGGTCACGTGGCATGTGATAAAGGTCGTTTCATCTTGGTTTCAGGTTATAGGGACTGTTTTAGCTTGTTTGATAGAGATGGGGACGGCAAGATTTCATGTTCCGAGTTAGGGACGGTAGTCAGGTCTCTTGGGCAAAACCCTACAGATAAAAAGGTCTCGGAAATTGCCAACAACATTCTCCGTAAGTACCAAGATCCATCACTCTTATACTATATTAAAATTGTTCCTCAAAATTTACAAATAATTTTGTTTTTACGTTGTTATATCATACATTTTAAAACTCAAGATACATTTTTTCTTGACAGGAAGCCAAACTTTTTCCTATGATGACCTCTGCAAAGTAATGACTAAATTAAAGAGTGAAGAAGGTTTTGGGGAACAAGAGATTAAAGAAGCGTTCAAGGTAAATCACTTCATCTGATAATTGATCTGGATTCCACCTCTAACACTTAAAGCATTATTCAGAGTCGTTTTTTTGTCTTGATGTCCTTCGCATTAATGAGAGCCGTTCAAATACTTAACCTAAAGGTAATTAGTAAAAATAAAGTTACAATATATACATTAATAATATGAATATTATCCAATATGAATATATTTGGCTTTCAGGTATTTGACCGTGAAGGTGAAGGTTTTGTTAACGCCTCAGAACTGCGGCATGTCATGACTAACCTTGGAGAGAAACTGTCAGATGAAGAAGTCGATGAGATGATACGATCTGTAGAGGTGGACCAGAATGGCAGTGTCAACTACGATGGTAAGTACACCACAGTCTGTGGAGGTAGACCAGAATGACAGTGTCAACTACGATGGTAAGTACACCACAGTGTGTGGTGGTGGACCAGAATGGCAGTGTCAACTACGATGGTAAGTACAACACAGTCTGTAGAGGTAGACCAGAATGGCAGTGTCAACTACGATGGTAAGTACCCCACAGTCTGTAGAGGTAGACCAGAATAGCAGTGTCAACTACGATGGTAAGTACCCCACAGTCTGTAGAGGTAGACCAGAATAGCAGTGTCAACTACGATGGTAAGTACCCCACAGTCTGTAGAGGTAGACCAGAATGGCAGTGTCAACTACGATGGTAAGTACACCACAGTCTGTGGAGGTAGACCAGAATAGCAATGTCAACTACGATGGTGAGTACACCACAGCCTGTAGAGAAACTATGCTGTTGTAATTCGAAGTACGAAGTGAAAGCATCATGAAATTGATACATCATGTACCCCACTTTATGTTTTTGTTCATTTCAGATTGGGTTGCAATGATGGCTGTAAAGAGATAACCTGCATGGAAATGAAGAAAGTAAATGTTCATATCTGAGAGAGAAACTGTATCACCAATTCAGAAGGCTAATTGCCAAGGAACGAAAATATTTGTGTATATATTAATTTATGCAATAAGCTTATGATATATTACAACGTACGTTTCAGGTTAATCATCAAAATATTGATATCTTCCTTATATATAACGTATTTATGAAGATTCGTGAGGTCATGGCTTATACTTAATGTAACCAATGAATGTAATGATTTCCACTATGTCGGTGATTGTTTAATGTCCCGGATGGAAAACATAGCCAAGTCATTTACATATTCTTAAATAATATGTCTTCCGGTTTGAGAATGAAAGTCTCACGAATATCTCGAGTTGATCCGGTAAGATCAGTAAGTTGCTGTGATATAACAAGCTTTCAGGCTTTTATTAGAGCAAATTGTCATGACACCCATGTATTAAAAAAACGACAATTTTACCACTTCACAAAAGAGCACTATCCAGTTACTGCCACGTCTTTGTCATAATATCAGCCACGAATTGTTATGTTAATGATCTGCGGGCATTTCGAGATAATAAACTAAAGTCAATTTCTTTGGAAGACAGTTTTTTTTCCGATGACGAACGGATAGATTTTATGTTCAACAGTGACATCGATTTGTGACATTTATCTTTTTTATTTTCACTGTTTTCCTTTTTTGCATTTTATGTATAGACTGATAACTAAATTCGATGGCAAATGTGACGCAGGTGATACAATGATTGAGCTGGAGTTCCATGGCAAGTGAGATCACCACTGTCCCATTTACTGCATTAATAAATTGTAACCAGTAAATAAATACTCACTATAATGATGATGTTAGTGTTATGTTTCCATTAAACGCTGACACCAAGGCAAATCGGTTAGCAGGAGGTTTGACTTCTTGGGGGAAGAGTGGGAAATATTCTGTCATTTTGTCTCTCAAGTGAAACTACTTTATGGATTTCTTAGGAATTTGTTGGCAAAATGAAGTATTGCCAGGAGATGAATCCCGTCTTTTTCCACGAGGCTTGGGCCTAGACAAAATGATTTAAGAAAAGATCCAGTGGCAAACGCTGAATTGTTTCTTCTATGCATGAGGGTCTTGAACATCTAGCTCATTTTGCTAATCGAAATTTATTCTCAGTTTGAGACTTCTGTGGAAAAATAAAGAAGAGGCGATGGAGTTTGTCCACCGCTATCGTGCGAACAGTAATCTGCTCAAATTAGGAATGTTATTCTCTACATGGAGGTCGGCAATATGTTAAATAAGGCCATATAGTCCAGTCAATATATGACAAAAAATGGCATAACCCGGAACAAATTAGAACAGAAATGAAACTGATAGAAAATGTCTCAGAAGAGCCAAGAGAATAACATAGTAAAAGTCTACCAAAATCCAAGTAGTGGAACAATGCGTAATTTGCATAAATCCAAAATGGCCGACACACAGGGCAAATCTTAAAAATTATATAGCTTGGCTCCTATTTGACATATTTGAGTAATTGTAGAGTCCATTTTATGTTTTTTGGACATGAGAAATCCATTGGGAAACATTTCAGATTGCTAATACCCATATTTTGTACTCTTCCTCTCAAAAATGACCAATAAAAGTAGAATAATAAGTTGAAAATTAGCACTTTGCTTGTATTCGGATTATATCTGTCTGTTTTACATCTTTTCTGTGGGATATCCTCTACAACACATATTATTCTACAATAACAAGTTATTAAAAAGGATAGTTTGTTTGTTTGGGGTTTTTACATCACTTTTAACATTATTCAAGTCATTTCATGATGAGACCTACTTGTAACAGATATAGTGCTGACTCACTGAATTGTCATGTCGCAGGTCCTTGACATGACAACCCACCCGGTCACAGATTTACAAGGACAACAGGATAACCCTTTATGCACAGACTCATTTGTGAAACAGCACAGCCGGGTTCAAAACCACGGCCTTTGGATCACCACAGAGGAACTGGTGCTAATAAGCTAGCACTCTAACCAACTGTGCCATGGCCTGTGGTCTGTCATATGCTTGTATACATGTGACCGCCTGTTAGTCCAAAGAGTACAGCCAGTACTTGCCACTTTCAGCAAAACACAATAACCACGGTTGGAGTATTTTGTTTGATTTTAGTGAGATAGCTTGCTTGTATCACAATTTTGTGGCCACATGTCATTTAAGCATACACCAAAATGAAGTCTGGGAAGAGGCTTTAGAATATGTTTGAGATTCTAAAATGTGAAGTAGAATTAGAGGTGTATTAGATGTGTACATGAGATGTTTTGACTTTATCATTGGAGCCTTGTTGGCAGAAAACATTCTGAAACACAGTTATAATCTTAGTAAAATCTGTCAAAATCCACCAGTGTTGAAGGCCAGAGAATGGCTGGCCCAACAATTATAACACTCAAAACAAAAAGGACAGACACAGAATTTGATCAATTTTGGAACAAAGTGAAAAATAATGTAATGTGTTAGGGGTAACTGGTCCCCAGGTCTCTAGATGAAAATCTATACCTAGACACAGGAACATTACAGAAAAATCTATTATGAAGCTGATGATTTTGAAGATCTCATAATCAATGCTAAAGATGATAGACTTGATCATCCAGGCTATAAAATTTATATTAATTAATAAAATTTGTTGCTCAAGGCTGCTGCTGGTAATATATATGACCAGAAGTTCACAATTGTGACAAATCTGTATGCTTCAGACATTAATGCACAGAGACTGAAAACTCAAATAGACCCATTAAAAATCAACATAGTTCTTGAAAAGAATACACCAACATTAAATTCCATAATTGATTTTATGTTTACTAACGGTGCATCTCTATACAGTGTGCTACCAGGGAACAATTATTCAGTGCTCTCAGAAATGTGAAAACATAAATGGTCTTATGACAATTCACGTTCATAAAGATCACACAGATGATGTTAATGTAATTCATGTTGCCAATGATTTTGTATTTGTTCATGAGTATATGAACATATCTGTATTCGTCACTGTTATGGAACCTGGCATTTGATCCTTGATAATTAAGTGCACAAAATAACTAATATCTGAACTGATATTTCAAATTATGTATGTGTCCACAGCCATAGCATTATTATACATAAATGCTTAAGTTATTTATATGGACATCTAAAGGTAGTGAAGGGAGGTGGTGCCACACACCTCGCATGACATCAACCTTCATTCCCCCACTCAGGAATTTTTTTATTCAAGCTCCCCCGCCCCACTACAAAATTCACTCGGACACTCTTGTCATACCTGATCAATTTTGCTGCAGTTTGAATTATTCTAAATTTTTCATCCTCTGAATTATCCTGCTTTTGGTTTGAATAAAAATCATGCAGGATATTGGCAGCAGCGCTCCACATTGTAATTTCTTTAATGATGGTTTTTTCCATAATGTTTCATTATTTGCTTTTTATGTATTTATGACTGTATGATTCACTGTCTGTTCCATGTTTTGGGGCCACGGGTCATGGCGCAATTGGTTAGAGTGCCAGCTTATTAGCACCAGTTCCTCTGTGGTGATCCAAAGGTTGTGAGTTCGAACCCCGGCCATGCCGAGATTGAGCTCATCATGAAATGACTGAAATACTGTTGAAAGTGATGTAAAACCCCAAACAAACAAACAAACAAACAAAATCCATGTTTTGGACTCCTTAGATGTCATTTTTGTCTGCTGTTCACCTTTTTGGAATTTATGAGGAATTGAATTGCCTTTGTGGAAATTGGTGCTGCATGCCTGATGATTGACAGCATTGGCAGCTCCACATTGTAATTTCTGTAATGATGGTTTTTTCCATAATGTTTCATTATTTGCTTTTTATGTATTTGTGACTGTATGATTCACTGTCTGTTCCATGTTTTGGGGCCACGGGTCATGGCGCAATTGGTTAGAGTGCCAGCTTATTAGCACCAGTTCCTCTGTGGTGATCCAAAGGTTGTGAGTTCGAACCCCGGCCATGCCGAGATTGAGCTCATCATGAAATGACTGAAATACTGTTGAAAGTGATGTAAAACCCCAAACAAACAAACAAACAAACAAAATCCATGTTTTGGACTCCTTAGATGTCATTTTTGTCTGCTGTTCACCTATTTGGAATTTATGAGGAATTGAATTGCCTTTGTGGAAATTGGTGCTGCATGCCTGATGATTGACAGCATTGGCAGCATGTAGGTCATTAACAAATTATATTTTGGCCAAGTCTTCATCATGCTGTTCACAAATAGTGGAAACACTTCTGTCAAAGTCCTTTGGTCTAACTGGTATTAATGCATACTCTTTTTTTCCTTCCACCATAAAGGTCACCTAACGTACAGAATATACAATGTATTTCATAGTAAAATGATGCTGGCATCGTATGAAATACATTGCAAGAAACACTACATATTATTAAGCTATTTATTTCCTTATGGCCTTAAAATAACTGCTTTACACCAAGGGCATGACATTATTTCAGTGTACAAGGAACCTTAAATCATACAAAAAAAACATGAAATAAGCATGAAATAGGGTGAAACATCAATGAGAGGCGGCCATTTTGAATTTATGCAAATTAGGTGGTGTTCCACTAAGTTGATTTTGGTAGACTTTTTATATGTTCATCTGGGTAACATTCTGAAACAATTAACACCAAAATGGTTTCTGTTCTAATTTGTTCTGGGTCATTTCATATTTTGACTGGACTAATACAATGCTTATCATCATTAATTGTTCTCGATCTGTAAAGGTGGGAAATTCTTATAGTTATCACATGTAAAGCAATTTGCAGGCATATCCAACAAATGCATACAAACATTAAAAAAGCATTATTAGAATCATATCGTTCCATTCATGATATCAGGTATGAGATAAATTATATTGCTATTTTACCTATTTTACTTGACATAATTGCAATCCAGGCATTGCCGTCATAATATTCATGGTGAAATATTCACAAGTTTCCGACTTTTCACAAATCCAAGAAACTATGATCCAATCTAATTTACCAAAGATTTTCGGATTCAATCCTATTTCAAACAATGTCTTCAGGATCCAATATAATCTCCTAACCACCCCAGAACGCAAACCTGTCTGCCAAATACCTCAGAATCTAATCTTATCTAATCTACCAACATATGTCCGTCCCTATTATAATCTGCTTATTGTCACACAATCTAGTCATCTGACAATGACCTCATAATCCAAATAAGTCAACCTGTAGTCTTTCAATTTAAGTACCCTTAAGTCATCTACCAACGACCTGCAATTTTAAGGAGAAGCCAGTTACGCTATGTACAGTTTCTAGTTTGGCCTCAAAATGAAAGGTTCAAAGATGTTAGTATTTTGAATGAAAAAAAATAACCATCCATTTCTGACACCTTCTATATGCCAATATTATTAATGTGAACAGTTTATGTTATGATAAGATGTTATAACTAGGATAAATACTGGTCAGGATATGAATGAAATTATGTTGAAAGTGACATAAACCCCGAACACTCACACAAAACAAGAAATAATACTATGTTTTGATGAGATTTATGGGTATTAAGTACACAGTATATCAACACATCAATATAGGCTGACACAACAATATGAGTTTACATATAACTTTGAGGTTACGCATAATTATGGTCACACATTACTGTGAATTCCACTGTACGTTTACACAACGGTATGAGTTTACACGTTACTTGGTTATAAATACTGCCGAAATTGAGCTATTCCATGAAGAATAGCATTGTAAGTAAACACATCGATATCAGTTCACACAACAATATTGATTTACACATGGCTTTGAGTTTCTTAAACAATGTCAGTTCACGCAATCCTGTTTACACTTCACTGTTATGTGAAACAGCGCCGTGAGATTACACATCGCCGTGAGATTACACATCACTGCGAGATTACACATCACTGCGAGATTACACATCACTGCGAGATTACACATCACTGTGAGATTAAACATCACTGTGAGATTAAACATTACCGTGAGATTACATCACTGTGAGATTACATCACTGTGATATTACATCACTGTAAGATTACATCACTGTAAGATTACATCACTGTGAGATTACATCACTGTGAGATTACATCACTTTGAGATTATATCACTGTGAGATTACATCACTGTGAGATTACACATCACTGTGATATTACATCACTGTGAGATTATATCACTGTGCGATTATATCACTATGTGATTACACATCACTTTGAGATTACACATCACTGTGAGATTACACATCACTGTGATATTACATCACTGTGATATTACATCACTGTGAAATAACATCACTGTGAGATTACATCACTGTGATATTACATCACTGTGAGATTACATCACTGTGAGATTACATCACTGTGAGATTACACATCACTGTGAGATTACATCACTGTGAGATTACACATCACTGTGGGATTACACATCACTATGTGATTACACATCACTATGAGGTTACACATCACTATGAGATTACACATCACTATGAGATTGCACATTACTGTGAGATTACACATCACTGTGAGATTACATCACTGTGAAACTACATCACTGTGAGATTACATCACTGTGAAATTACATCACTGTGAGATTACATCACTGTGAGATTACACATCACTGTGAGATTACATCACTGTGATATTACATCACTGTGAGATTACATCACTGTGAGATTACATCACTGTGAGATTACATCACTGTGATATTACATCACTGTGAGATTACACATCACTGTGATATTACACATCACTGTGAGATTACACATCACTGTGAGATTACACATCACTGCGAGATTACACATCACTGTGAGATTACACATCACTGTGTTAATGTGAGTAAATACATCAGTATGAATTTACACAAAATTGTGAACTAACCTACTGTGAGTTTACACACAGTTTTGAATGTTACTCATTACTGTGAGTTAACAAACCACAGTGGGTCATAGGTCACGATACAGTTGATTTTTGTGCAAGCTAATTGGCATCATTTCCTTTGTAATGGTGAAAAGGTTATGGGTTCAATTCCCAGGGGCGAAATTGCATTCACATTAATATTTCTCACATGAAGGGAGGCCTATTAACTTAATGTCCTTGTAAATCTGTGACCAGATTGCGCATTTTATGATACTATTTCTCATTAGCTGAGGCCCGTGTCTGAAGGTTAAACCACTGTCCCTGTAAATTTGTGATTGGGTGGATTGTCATCTCAAGGACCTATGAAATGGCAGCACTCTATCTGCTCACAAGTCTCGTCATGAAATAACTGCTATAATGTTGAAAATGACGTAAAACTCCAAATACAATATTATGAATTTTGACACTTCTGTGAGTTTATAAATCACTGAGTAAGCACATCACTGCGATTACTGGTCACAAAAAAAATACATAAATTGCAATGATGTGGAAAGTTATATGAGCAGTTCGTTGGCAAAAAATACTGTGATGTCTGTAAGAAGTCCTTTGTATCTATGTACAATATTTGTGCAGTTTCTGCATTGAGTAATGAGATAGACAAAATGGATTTTATTTTCATATTTTCCCTGCTGGTCTTATGTTGAAATTAGATATATACAGAACGTCTGGTTCATTGATTTTAAGACCAGGTGACCAAAGGCAAGGCACGATTGTGAGCATTATTCATATCTCTATGCAGTCTTCAAGCATGCCTCCTGAGGCCAAAGCTAAGTTTGTTGACTTGCACTACACCCTGTGGTTCCCTAGTGACTCATTATATGGCAAATGTACACAGTTTTTTTAGAGCAGAAACACGTTGGCCCCGCCAGGGAAGAAACCTACCAAATGCGCTACTGTGTTAGGTGTGTATGACAATATCAAATTGTTGATATGTGCGCTTGACGCTTCGCTGGATTCACCCTTTAAACCCTCACTAGGTCATATATAGACAGCAAGATCCATTCAACAAGCAGAAATGGTAGGTTCTTATATTTTCTACAACGCGATCTACCGTAATACATTCACAATAGTTTTAAACAAAAAAAGAAGTCTTAAATAAGGCTTGGCATACAACACAGATTCTACTGTTTGGACACACGACTTGTTTCAGTTTGCTGTGCTAGAATAATACCACGCTGTTTGATATATAATGTGGACATCGCCCAGTATAAATTGTCATTTTGACTATGATAGTGAGATGAAATATATAATGATATTTTACATGGGCATGTGGAGTGTGTTTATAACCACGGTTCCTATTGCCTATATATATATATATATATATATCTAATTATTTTCATGTTGATACTGATACATTTCCTACGAATAAACTCAATACATTTCATACCTATAAACCTCATTAAATATATAGTGGTACGTTGATATTGTATGTGAAAAGAAAGAGGCGAGTATGAAAATCAGGATAACAAAATGGTAAAATTATTGCAGTATTATAATTATGACTGTCAGAAAATGAATGACAGCTGCGCATTCATGCATGACCGCCCTTTCCTCGCTGTTACCATTATTGAGGTCAGACTAACTCCCACATGTGCCACATACTTTGTGAAATATTTGTCATATAAAAATTGACATATTACATTGATGTACTGTTTTGACAATAAAGTTATCTCTCTGGTTCTGTATTTACTTATATCATAAAATATCATCTGTTGCCATTACAAGTGCCATGAAAATGAGAGATTATAAAAAAAATTATATTGTGAATACGAGACATCAAGAAATAGCCAGCCTTGACCATGACTGGCCCAATTTAACATCACCAAAGGCAGTACGCATCTTGCCCATTATGTATAGCTAGTATATAATTGGCCTAGAATTGGCCTAGAATAATTGTTTTCTGCAATGTAATGTGACATTTGTATGATGAAGTGCGTCCAATATTTGACAACCACAAAAAAACCTATTGAGTAAGAGACTCTGGGGTCTTTAAACAAGAGGAATATACACCCTTCATGGTATGAATATTGCCTTACAGCACACTACTGGTACTGACTGCATTTGTTTTCAGACAATCTATGTAGCATATATAACATATCAGTATTATCGAAGTTTTGTTTTTCTTATTGTAGTCGCTAACAGAGGAGGAAAAGAGTGGTATGTATACATGTTAACTTTATCAAAATAGTTCCTGTACTAAATCTGCAACCAAAGACATTTTTAAAGATCTCTGCTGCAACAGATGCTGATTAATGTTTGGATTATGCAACCTAGCTTGAACAAATGTGATGGACTTGAATATGTTATTTTCAGCGTACCGTGATTGCTTCACGCTGTATGACCGGGATGGAGACGGGAAGATCAATGTCTCAGATCTTGGTATTTTGGTGAGATCTCTGGGGAGGAGCCCCACTGATGACAGGATCAAGAATGTCGCCAGCGCCACCTGCCGTGGGTTTTAGCTTCATCATGTCACTTATCAATTCTTGCAAGATTTTTTTATGTTTTAAATGACAAGTTTATTTTAATAACGTATAGATGTTTTATTCTCCACTAGGAAACCAGGCTTTTACATTTGACGATTTGTGCAAAGTAATGACAAAGTTGAAAGAGGATCCTGAATTGGGAGAAGAGGACGTTAAGGAAGCCTTTAAGGTAAAAGTTACCAGTTCACATTAAATTATCCTTCAATTGAAAATCAAATGAAAATCAGTATACTTTTAGATTATAGATTAGGATAACTCACTCATACATAGAAAAATCACTCATACATAGAAAAATATTGATCAGCAGTTTAGAAATTAACCTAAAGTTTTGGAATTTTGATATAAAAAAGGAATCCATCATTCGGAAGAAATAGAACTAAAAACATGTGTCAATGTTCTTGTCTGTGTGTAACTTGTCATGACCGGGAGCGGAATATGACTCAGACCTGATGGAACTGCGCCTAGCAAAGGTGAATACCTCTATGAAAACAAGGGGGCCCCATGTCCTTCTGTTCTTAATCATTTCCAAGTGTGTTGGAAAACATTAAATATCAAAATATTCCTCATGACATAAATTTCTTTTTTTCTTGATAGAAATATATTTGAATAAACAATGATTTTTTCTAATGTAAAAATCTCAAACTGTTAAGTTAATTTCTGAAAGATCTAAGTTGCTGATACATTTTTTTATGTATTGGTTATATTTAAGTATATACTACGCTCGTGAGTTACTGATTTTTTCAGAGTTTTGTGATTGATATTAATTGTTTAATGCAATCGAATATACTGGATGCGCATCATGATAATGTCAAGAAGGTATGCCCTGTGAATCCATGGCATAATTTAGATATATTTTTCAGAGCATATGTTGAATTTTTCAATAGTAAATCAGTGGGAACTATACGTTGGCTGACACGTGTTGTTGTTTGCAGGTGTTTGACCGTGAGAATAACAATGCGATCCACGCGGCGGAGATGAAGCACATCCTCACCAACCTGGGCGAGAAGCTCTCCGAAGAGGAGGCTGAAGAACTCATCAAGTTCGTCGACGTCGACCAAAGCGGCCAGTTCATATACGAAGGTAAAATCCTATTTATGGATATAAAAGGATTCTAATAGTATATGTCATCAATTTTGAATCCTGGTAGAATGTGCATGAGCTGTCCTGGTCTATGGATGCATATTGCTTCTGTGTTAGCAATAAGGCTTTTGACTATAATTTTGATTTGATTAATGGCTCAAGAGAATTATTTTATTGAATTGATACGTATGAAATATGAAAATATTTTCTATAGAATGCACAATTTTTGAGATCTTATATTTTGTTCAATTAGAATTCAATTCAGGATAATTCATTAATGCACATCACTGAAAAACGGTAAGAGGCAATATATCTGTCAGAACTGATAAGACTGAGGTAAGACATTCACCAAGGCTAAATATAAAATATGCTCCAAAGAGGAGGAATTACTCTACAATCTTATAAATGCGTGAATGTTTAATTTGTTATTGTTATTCTGCATTTCAGATCTCGTGGCAAAAATGAGCAAATGATATAGATGTTTTGTTAGACTTACCTTGAAATGCAGTTGGATATCTATGTGGACTTCAAACTGAATTAGTTTTTTTTTTAATAAATGGACGTTTTAGGTTATCTTTAATAAAATCATATTATTTATAATTGGAAAATCTAAAAATAAAAGTTTATATTTATATTCATTGGCGTTGTGATTCAATGCATGAACCGAAAGTCTCAACATAACGAATATCAGCTTTAGCTTATATTATGCTTTTACCATTACTAAGATACCAACTACCAAACTGTATAAAACTAGTAGAGGAGCCAGCTGGGGAAAAAATGAGTTCACTGCATGGTCCGCCAAAATACATTTTCTAAGATTAGTATATTTAGTAAGAAGACACAAACAAACAAGACAAACACATCAAATCCATAACATACTTTTGGTCAGAGGTAAAATTAGCCAATTAACATATTTCTTGGTTGCCATGGTAACAGTTATATGGGCATTTTTAGCCATTTTTCAAAATATGACCTTCCGAAGTTGTCTGAGGGTGACACAAATGGATAGATTTTTGTCCTGTCACATAATACTATATTCATGCTTTAAGCAAATTGAGACCATGATATAACATTCTAATGTTGTATATTGCCATGGCAACCATAAATAACGTATCAATTTGATGTGTTTGCAAAGTTTAAGAATTCTAATACATAAAATATAAAGTTGTGGGGACAAGTATATTTATTTTTAATATGCCTAAAAAAATCATTTGGTTACCATGGCAACAGTGATATCTCAAAATCTAAATGAACAACATATGATTTTTTCATGAAAAACTGACCACCAATGTGTCTTCTTACTAAATATACTTATGTTAGAGAATGTATTTTGGCGGACCAGTAACTCCCAAAATAAGCATCTTTCTGGGATTGGCTCCCCTACTAAACCCCAAAGTAACATAGATAACCTATTCGTAATCTATGACCTACAAAAGTATTTACAAATGTGTACAATTATTGTTCATGATGACAGGGAATATTACTGAAAATAAGGTTTTTATTTCCTAAAAACGGCCATTTTGCGCCAAAGCTTTAGCATCTTTGTTTCAATATGTCCATGTTCATAGTTCGTGGTCCAACAATATTCTATCTGAAACTGCCAAAATCATTTCATAGTCTAATATTGCAATTTTATATTATGGACAATGCAGAAGTACATCATTCTTTATGTTTTGCAATAAAATAACCTGGTCTGTGCCATGTTTTTTGCCGATAAATGGACGGGGGGAGGTGGCTATATGCATTGGAGTGTATTGTATTTATTATCAGGGCTCGGTGGTAATAATCATACAGTAACCAGAGTCTCTGTCTTTTGACAGATTGATTGCCCCGTAGAATATACGAGTTAGAGTGCGTACATAGAACAAATGTAATTTTCAAAAAAATTGTTCAAAGAAAAATATGCAATCGTAATTTGCTATTTTCAGATCACATTAATTATTATCGCAGAACTTTTATTATTTATTTGGCATACGTTGCCCCCCGAAGTCATGTCATGTCGAGCCTTCCCTCAAACGACTTGAGGTCATTTTGACTTTCACAGCTACGTTCCATCTCCTTGGGCATTTCCTCAACAAGCAACCTGCTATTAGTGTACATGTGAATGACTCTATTGAGAGAATCATTGACATATAATATACATACATTATATAAATAGCATGTAATGTCAGCGGTTCATCTGTGTTCGTGCTTCTAACGCTCCACTTGATATGACCCTGTGGCACCCTCGCACCAGACGCTGGCTCTCAATGCGCATGTCACAGAAGACACCACCAGAAGTGGAGCTAGCTCAGCACAAGGCAACATGGTAAGTTCCAAATCTCTTCTATTACCTGTATATTTTATCTAAGCGGACTATGTAGATTGTTCATTGTTGAGCCAGCTTATTAAAGTCTAGAAGCGTTCTTATAATGTTAGTTATTATGGCATTAGTAAACTGGTTATTGGAGAATTTCCAAAACTTCAATATGTTAAAATTACCTTTTATATCAATTTAATGTCCTCTACCCAATCACCAATTCAAATCTTTATAATTATATATTGATATTTTGAAAATTCAGAGCTCTGTGTGTGAAATATGAATGTCGTATATATATATAAGAGAGAACTACAAGGTGAATGCTTGGTGTGTGGTATTAAGCTTTGCAAAAGAAACTTGAGTATTGGCAAGTTGGCAGAAGTCTTTGTGTATATACAAGCCCATATAGCATATCATACGTGCATGTATATTGTTATACTGGCAGAGTCCAGACGGACGTGCTCCCCGCTGCTGTGTACACCATTGGCACATTTGATGAGATCTGCACTTTTCCATATATCATTGGATTTACCCATGTAGTTTATTGCATAATAAAAAGAAATCATTTTACAGTCTTGCTACCGTTTTGCGATTTTGGCAGAGATAGTTTTATTGGCTGGTAACAGACAAGTTATAATAGTAATGGTTAGAAAGCTCTGAAATATATTTGGTGCATCTTCTTGTTATCTGAAAACATTACGAGATATATACATTATAGAATTATAGAATTAATGTTCCTCAAAGGACAGATTTGAAACAGTTAAATGCACTTCGTTAAAATGAATTTGGATTTTTTGTAGCAATGACTGATATTTTGAAATTATATTATTATCTTGTCCATGCATGTCATAAAATCATATAATCATTGGCTTGTCTTGGGTAGTTTATGACCGCTGTTGTTCCTTTTTGACCGGTAGCAGCCTTAGAATTGTTTCATTATCAGGGATAGATTGACAGATATGTGGTGGGAATTTTCCCACTTTCCTTACCATATAAACCGGCCGACTGTGAGAAGTTTAGAAAGTGTTAACATGAGAGAAACATACATGGTGACATCTTTGAGAGTAATATATGAGGGTCGAATGGGGACGCAGAAAAGGTGAAAACATCATGGCTAAGTATTTGGCATAGTTGTACAGAAGGATTGTATGCGCATGCTGGCATTATTCCAGATATAAATCTGCGAGCTGAATTACATACAGGAACATAGTGATTCCCATATATTTATCAATAATTGGCAGTCATTTTTGTGACAGGGTCAACTCAATAAAAGGGATCATTGTTCTGGACAATAGTTGATGGGGTCATGCATGGTCATGCACTGATGGCATATAATAGGTAATGGTCTGTATGTAAGGTTTTTTTATTTGCAACAAATTAAGTTGGGCAATTTTTATCCTTTTAACGCATCTCCTGTTCAAAATCAAAACAAGCATATATGATATAGGTTGTGTATGATTATAGCGATCATGTTGTCCTCAGTGGTGTAATAGGGCTGAGTGGGTCCTTGCAGATGAATCAATGAACTACTCATATTGAAGCTGATAAATAAATGGCTGAACTCTGGTATGGTGTTATATTATATAGTGTGACATAATCATGGAATGATGTGACAAAAGACTATTAAGGCTTCAAATTGTTTTGTAGAAAAACGTGTCAATGACTAGAACTCTTTTTTGCCTTCTTGCGTGGCCAGACAGACGTATAAAATCCCCAATAGAAAGAGAAATGTCATTGCCATGAGGTAAATATCTTGATAGATTTATTTCTGATGTATAGGGTTTAGATCGTGGTGGTATTGAGATGAAAATAGTATATTGATGGGCTTTCTGATTTAAAAGGCATTGCATGTATGATCACTTACTCAGTATCTAGTGGTTTTCACACACACCATCAAGCTACTTATTTGCAAAGTATGCATATTTGGGACCATCGTGGTGTTCTTTGCTTCTGAAATAATTTCTTCTAAATATAACCCCATATAAAGCTTTAATTATTGAGATCAGGAAGCCGGGAATAGAAAGGTCTACTCTCCAGAAAGATCCCCCTTTGTTATTTGATGTGAGATCAAAATAGTGAATTGATTTGTTCACCCATAAACGTTGCGGGTTTGAGCTACATACCGTATATATATTTCTCTTCGGTCACGGATAATTATTTTTAGATTTCTGTACAATAAACCTAAATGAATGAAGATCTCTTGCCTTTCGGTCATTCAGAATACGTCCAAACCTTATCCAAACAGGTACATTCCTGATATAACGAATCTCAGAATACATTGCTGCGAATAAGGGACAGAAGAGGAAAGAAATTTACAATTTAATCAGATAGGTCTTTATAAATACTTGAGTGTAAACCGCCGTCAGGGATGGATTGCTCTGACCATAATATAGAACGCAAAATGGTGTACTTTTTTGATCCCTAATCATTTAGCTTTACAGTAACCTGAATTATGTGTGTAAAGGACCATGCTATAAGAAATGGGAGCATCCAATAGTAAGGTGGGTCTCACACATATTATACGCTCATTGTGCCCGAAATATTGCCATTAACAGTAAATATGCAATGTTAGATATAGGGAGTGATAAGTGACTGACAATAGTGACTGCTAACCGAGACGGTATATACGTAAACACTGTATGTGCTCTATATAATTATGGATAAATGCAAATGGTGCTTCATTTCTATACACATTGACAGTCTTATAGATACATGAATAATTGCCCTTATGAGGCTACAACGGTCATTTACATTATAAGAGAAGGTTGACCTCACTCCATGAGAGATACATTTTGGGTCATATTAGATTAATAGGGAAATTATTACTTCATTGATGGAGAGGGTGATGACATATAACACCCAGAACCCAGGGAAAATATGTAGCGTACACACTATATCATGTGGTAAGCAAAAGTCAAAGGAGGATTACTTGAATACAGCACTATCACGTACATTATATTGATCGCGGTAAGTGTGGTATATATATAATGCAATATATTCATCCTTTATAGAGGTCTGCCCTGTTTTGTTATGTTAATAGACCCGTCACCCCCTCTATTCGTGAAGAAACAGTGCATATAAGATATGGCCCTATAAATATGCCTCGTATGAGTTAGATCCTGAATCTGTGCCCTGTGTTACGCATTGATTGGTCCTTTATAGTAACCTCACCTCATAACACCCATTCTCAACCTGGGTGTTGACTCGGCAGTGCCCTGCGTGTTTTCCTTTCTTTTTTTACCCAAGAAATGATACATAAAAAAGTTTCCTGAAACTCAATCTCTGTAATAAAGATACATCAAACAAGGTTCAGCCATATTGAATAGATATGAAATAAGTAAATAAATATAAAGTGTAGTCCAGAATTAGTAGGGTGGGGGAGGTGGAGGTGGAGGGGCTCGCAATATAGTCTGTGGCAGGTGCCTTTTATGCTAATAAGGGTTGTATATCCCCACCTAGTCGGCCAGAGTTCATTCCAGACAAGAGAAGAGGCCAACAGTGTATCTACCCCTTATCACCATAGTCTGGCAAGACAATAAAACACAAGGACAGAAAACATTAGGATTTTCTACACTTACAAATAACACTAAATAACACTATTTTTTTTAAAGTAGGAAAATATATCTTTGTCAAATATGAAATCAATGAAGCGCATTCTATCGTTCAATAAGGTAAGAAACTTTCTCACAGTACAATCCAGAGAATACGATAGAGCTATTAGATTCTCGCAAGCTTTGCCGATGAAAGTGACCTTGAATAAATCGCATGGCTAACAGAAAGACCTGGGATATGATATCATATTTTTCTCGCATGTAATGTCACGTTGGGTAGCTAAGGACAATGACAAGCGGAATTCCTGATTTGGTATTTAGCACTTTACATACAAAAGGGTCCTTGTGGAGAATTTATAGTATATTCAACACGCAAAATATAACTCTGTTGAGATTATGTGCTTAGGCATTTCTGAATTTTTATACTGACTTATAATCAGAGGAAGAGAAGCCTATTTATCATGTATACACAGACCAGGACCAATTGCTATGGGCATGTTGATTTCGGCAAGTTCCGCATTTTACTGACATCAATGATATAACATATCATGAACAAAAAATAACAATAAATGCGCTTGTATGTAGCACATCTAGAATATCTTATTGAAATAGAGATACGGGATGCAAGTCTTTTAGTTTGAAATAAAAAGTCTTGGTCTAAACATATTTGGTCAGTATGGATCTGCATTTTGGTGGGATCTTGGTGTGACCTGTAAGCCATAAAACCATAAAATCTCTCAAGTTCATTTTGCTACCGATACGTATTCATAGAAATATATAACTAAATTGTATCAAATTAATATCAAAGTGTATCTGAATTTTTCAGATCATCAATTTAACCTGTACCTTAATATGGTTCATTAAACCTTTTAAAGTCATCTATTCCAGGGATATAGCTGTATTACGAATACTTCACATTTTTCTCTTGAAAGTGTTTTCATGTACACATACCAATATGCCTACTTTGTAATGTCCCGACGTTCAAGTAAAGATATAGCGAGCATTGTGACATTAGTGTTTCAAAATATAGGACAGGTCAAATATTGATCGCTACATTTTTAGAAATCTGTTCTTACATAAGGCATAAAACCTCATGCTTAGTAAATAAATCTCTTGATTTTATGAACTTGTAAGTTTTAATCATAATCAAGAATGACAGAATGATCAAATGCTTTCTGTTTTTATTAGCATTTCATTCATTTCATTCAAGCTAGGATCATACCGCCTGTTGACATACTTGCACATTCACAGGGAATCTGTGAGGTTAAGGCCTGATATTTCTCGCTCCACTGCTCCACGTAGTCTTGGTATTTTTGTCTGTTTTTTTTTCAAGTTGAATGTACTTTATACATTTAAACTGTGCTGACTCAGTGTAGCAAATATAATTAGACTTGCTCGTCTCCTTTGGATCCATTGGGAGGGGGGGGGGTTGTTCTTTGCTATTTTCAAGTGACAAGATGCAGTATTGTCAATAGATGAATATTATCATTTTTGCATAGGGCTCATATTTTCCCAAATCTATTTTGAAAAAATATAATGGCAAACGTATTAATCTAAATATAGCCTCAGTTTGATACACCTATAAAAAGCAGTGAGTGAGTGTTGGATTTAGATTTCCTGTTGGATAGATTATTTTGCCACATTATCTGTTCTCGAACAGCAATGGTTTTGGAAGTTATCATTTATAATGCAGTCTGTCGGCATTTTAGGAAATATTTACAAACGTAATTACCTAACAGCGCAGCTCATAGGCTTTTGACCAATATTGTGATAAAGGCGATTTAACAAAATAATGTCAAATAATAATCAACTTCTGAAAATTTTATGGTGAATTTGTTGCACCATTTTAGAAACATTTCATATTATTTCATATCATTTCATCGTTATTTAAGTAAATGTTGGCATGAAATTGGATATCCAGGTTGCTATTCAAACCTTTAGCGTATTTCATATCGTATTTTTTGTTTCTGTGAGGCAATATTTAAGGGAATGCCTCGTTTCCTAACCACAGGAATGTAGTTGTTTATCATGCTACACATTCACATTAATTCACTTTAGAATTCACGCAACTATTCTGAGATTAAATGTTCTACTTCATTTAAGTTAGATTGCTATAGATTTGTCATGCAATGAGTATGTCTAACTGATATTTGCACACATTTATATAGGCGAAGTCGGCGTTTTTTCACTGACAAATATACATATTAAACACAGATGGATATTTTGGATGAGGAGAGTTGGCTCCGAGCCAAATGATAACCGCATACCAGACTTCATACTCTATGCAATATGATGAACAGACCAGATATGTGTAGGGCTATTAGTGTGACTAATTAACAAATGGCTACATATGGTACCATGCAGTATAATTTTCTCTATTCTCTTGCATTATAAAGTATAATATAAATAAATATTGTTATAAACTGTTAATAATAGTTTCAGATATATGTATCATCACGTTGCTCACTGTGTCCTATTCAATGAGAGAAACAAGATTAGATATTAAATCTTTATAACTTTTAAACTGCTCAATAAAAAAGAAGGAAAAATGTCACAGAAAAAGTACTTGTCTGGAGGCAACTATTATTGTTTACCAAATATCAGGATGCACAGGTTGCCATGGCGATTAGTCTGGCAGCGATATGTATCAGCAGGTAAATAAACAAAGAAGGCGTTATGCGTGAGGATGCGGCACTGTGTGATAGGGATGAGAGATGCGACCAGACACCACACCTGAATTCCTATTCCAAACCCCTGGATAGAAACACCAGATAATGTTTAAACGGGTTCTTCACAACCAATAGGTCTCCACTATTCTATTCCTGGAGAAGAATTTCAAATATGTCTAAATACAGTCCTCTATTGTTACGCACATCAGTATACTCATTGCCTCCTAATTTAACGATTATCTAGTCTGTGATATTGAGGTTACTTGAGATATCTTTATAAATTCATCACATATATTCTAAATAAAACCTATGGTATGAAATATAAAATTCTGAACACTGGTGTTATTTGTGTGTAGTGATGAAAAGTAAATATTTTATTTCCACTTTTTTATCCAGGGTGACAATAAAGGACCAGAAACAGACTACATCAGCCGATTATCGGACCACCAAAAGGCAGGTAAGAGAGATCTGATTTCAGGACATTTCTAATATGATAACTAAATAAGAAATACAATTTTTGGTGAGGTTTTTATGGTAGGTATAATGTGTTCCTGGAAGGGGCCACTTTGTGATGAGGGCCGGCCAAGGCGTGATGACTGGGGGGCAGACCTGACCCAACCACCTCACACACACACACACGCTGTGTGCAAACAACTCACTATTTATCATTAATATGACACCCATGGCTAAAAACTGCAGTCGTGTCTGACATATTGAAGCGTTCCCTTGCGCATTTTGTGGTTAAGGCCGAGTGTTTAGCGATCACATAGTGGAATATTTACTGTGTTTGAAACAGCTTTCTGTAAAGAATATACAGACAAAATGTCTGAAAAAACGATGGTAACAGGAACTTCAAGTAAGTAACTAGTCCCACACATTTTAACAATTGGATTATTTAACAATAATCAGGTTTGTCAATGTAATTATTTTTTCTTCCACTGTAGAGTATAAGGATGCTTTTGATATGTTTGACACGAATCGAGATGGCAAGATCTCCAAATCAGAGCTGAAAAATATGCTTGAGACATTAGGGCAGAAATCCGATGCGAAGGAGGTGAACAGACTGATGGTAGCCGCCGACCTGGACAGTGAGTAGACCACTTGCCCTTCAGTGCTCACTAATCTGTGCCTATCCACATACATATATGTATTTCTGATGTTTTCCTATCAAATTGGTGGGCTCTAGAAAGAATATGTTATCTATAGATAGTAAGATGTGTGTTTCTGATAAGTAATTTCATACACGGATTGCACTTCACAGTCTACTTAAGCTATAGGTGTGTTTTGAATCATTAAGGAGCCCCACCTGTCACCTGAAAGACTTAGTAGTAAAAGTAACCGGTTTAAGTAAAATGTTGGCTGAATTCAACATATCAATTCACACTGTTCAATTCTCTGAATGATTTGGTATAATATAAAATCTCTCATCCAATTTGCAGCGCGAATTGAAAATGATAATTCTATGATACAATCAGACAATGCTAATTATGAATGCTTGTAATGTTGCAGAGGATTATTACACAGATTTCAGACAATGCTAATTGTGAATGCTTGTAATGTTACAGAGGATAGCCAAATAGATTTCAGACAATGCTAATTGTGAATGCTGGTAATGTTACAGAGAAATAACCACACACATTTTAGACAAAACTAACTATGAATGATTGTAATGTTGCAGAGAATAACCACATACATTTTAGACAAAACTAACTATGAATGATTGTAATGTTGCAGAGGATAACCACATACATTTTAGACAAAACTAACTATGAATGATTGTAATGTTGCAGAGGATAACCATATAGATTTCAACGAGTTTGTGCAGGTGATGATTCACTACAGCCCCCCCGGATTAGAGGAGCAGCTACGAGACGCCTTCAGCCTCATTGACGATGATAACAGCGGAAAAATATCCTCAGATGAAATCAAAAACCTGCTCAACAAGTTCGGGGACCAGTGTTCACAGCGAGAGGTGGAGGAGATTATAAGAGAAATAGATCTTGATGGGGATGGAGAGGTGGACTTTGAAGGTGAGGCCTTGTGTAGAAAATTAGATCTATGATAAATAACTCACCTTAATAGAAGATGGAGAGGTAGACTTTGAGGTAGAAGCCTTTAGCTGAAAGATAGATGTGTAATATAGAGCTCACCTTGATAGAGGATGGAGAGGTAGACTTTGAGGTAGAGGCCTTTAGCTGAAAAATAGATGTGTAATATAGAGCTCACTTTGATAGAGGATGGAGAGGTAGACTTTGAGGGAGAAGCCTTTAGCTGAAAGATAGATGTGTAATATAGAGCTCGCCTTGATAGAGGATGGAGAGGTAGACTTTGAGGGAGAAGCCTTTAGCTGAAAGATAGATGTGTAATATAGAGCTCACCTTGATAGAGGATGGAGAGGTAGACTTTGAGGGAGAAGCCTTTAGCTGAAAGATAGATGTGTAATATATAGCTCACCTTGATAGAGGATGGAGAGGTAGACTTTGAGGGAGAAGCCTTTAGCTGAAAGATAGATATGTAATATAGAGCTCACCTTGATAGAGGATGGAGAGGTAGACTTTGAGGTAGAAGCCTTTAGCTGAAAGATAGATGTGTAATATAGAGCTCACCTTGAATGTAAAGGTATATTTGAGGAAGAAAGAGGCCACACGCTGAAAGATAGATCTATAATATTCCACCAGTTTAAGATGGGGATGGAGAGGTTGACTTTGATGGTAAGGTCTCATGCAGAAATATAAACCATTATATGATTCAGCTCATCAAGAGAATTTTAGATAGCAAACATTATCTTGCCCTAAGGCCACAAAGGCATGCCAATTTTGGGTCAAACAGGAGATGCGGGGTCAATTTATTTATTTATTATATCATGCGATGTTACAATAGCTGTATATGAAAATATCTAACATTTTCCACCTGATAAATTCATCAGATTAAAAGAAAATATTCCCACAACATTTCAATAAGTGACTTTATCATTTAAGATATGTTACTTTAAACTTGATTTTAGTCATAGTCACATTATCTGCTTTATTCAATAGAGCTGGCTTTTTTATAGAAACAAACATAGATATGACCAGTAACTAATTCGAAAAACATCTAACATTATCTTTACATGCTTCCAAGATACTCATGTATAACTCAACCCTCGAAGAGATCATTCCAATAGTCTACATAAATTCTATATTAACCTGTATTAAATGTATATCAACAGTGTTTTCATGCTGTCCTAAATGTTGATTAATGTTTTTATTTTCAGAATTTGTGAAGATCTTTTCCTCAAAATCGGGTGATTAAGAACACTGCCACAGGATTCCATTTTGGACATTTCATATTGAAGAATATAGACATGTATTAAATAATGCAAAACAGCAACAAGGGTTGCCACGTATTCCATATTCTCTTCGTTCCTCAGTCTAATCATCTCAAACTTTCAAAGGTCACAAAATTAAACCATTGAAGTGACAAGAATGAATTGAGAATCAGATTTTTGGATTACAATCCACGTGACTCTCAAGTGATATTTACAGGGGTTCTTGTCATGGTTCTAATTTGGGGAAATTGAATAAGAGATTTGATTTCATATGAGTTGAATTCAGGTTGTTACAAGGCACCCCAAACTGGTGAGATGGATTATGTATTCTCTGGTGCTTAAGTGGTAAAGTATTACATGTGATGCCCGTCTTATATTCAGCGCTTCCATAACATTTGGCATTGTCATAAAGCAGCATTCTTGATAGCAACCTGTGTTCAAGAACATATATCAATATTTATATAGCATTAATCTTATCATTATATAAAGAAGAATAGTAGTTTTTCTACAACTGTACTCGATTATTGGTATTTATCAACTAGCTATATTTCTAAAACAGTTAAACATGTGCATTTGAGTTTAATGTGTAATTAATATAAATATGTCATTAACTGCAATATTTGTTATGTAAAAACATCACGAATATGAATCATATATTTGTATGTTAAAGCCGATGCTCAAATAATCCCATCCGCATGAATTTGTTGGTTGGTTGTTGGGGTATGTTCAGATATATCCATCACGGCATCGCCACTGATGTGGGCTCCCTCATTGGTTATGCACATCCGGTCCCATACAGAGGAAGTCACATGCATTCTGAACAATCCGGTGGTGCGCTATCTGACCACAGAGAGCAATACCTATGCCCTGTTATTTTACATTTGTTGCTTCAATGATATTTTAGAGGCTTATTTTTAACATAATAAATATTAAACTGTTACAACAGATGTGTCATTTTATCTTGATTGCGAGAAAGAAATACGCTATAATAAGATGCCTTCTTGATAATTAATGTATTTGAGGTACTACCATTCCATTTTTATTCATTCCATGTTCCCGATATTTATCTTTGAGTCATTGTAAAATAACGCAGACAGAGATTATATTAATTCAATCAGTTCTTCCAATTGCTTTCTACACATTTCTTTGTAAGAAAAAGGGGCTCTCACATCCCGGGTCTCACATGAAGGAAACCCACGGGCCGAGGCGGAGTTGTAGCTGAGTTTATTAGCACAGGTTCCTCTGTTCCACTATTAAATTATGATGATTATGCAGATTTGTGAGGTTCTACCTAATGATACATAGTCATATACTCAAGCAATTTTGTTACATTTACGTTGTAAGGTATAGCATCATAAAAAAACCCTTTAAATAGGACACTTAATGTTCATGTCTGAGTGACGAGAGTGAAGTTCATTTGATATTTGATTTTTTTTTCAAAATATGCCTCCGAGTATATATCCCTATACACGGATAGGATATGGGTCTAACCAGGATATAAAAGGATAAATACCCTGTCAAATATATCCTTTTTCCGACATAAATGCATTTTTTTGTGCATTTATAAGCTACAAGTGGTTTTTACATGACCTCAAGGAATTGTGACTAATGGGGTCTTAGACATACATGGTAGACATGTCTAGATTGTGTCTAGACCTCTCAACATCAGAGCATAAATCTGGGTTTAATATAGCAGCCCCTTTCCCTTTTTGGTGAAGTCTAAATGTCGAAAATACATCATTTTTCATATATAAATATACTAACTGATATGAATTGTGAGAGTACTGAAATGAATTTTGATTGACTAATGGGCCTTGTACATACTTGGTAGACATGTCTAGATTGTGTCAAGACCTCTCATGAGAGCATAGATGTATAGTCAATGAAGTAGCCCTTTTCCTCTGACAGAGTCGAAATATGCGACTTACTGACTGGTATAAGTTGTAAGAGTACTAAATGGAATTTTGATTAACTAATTATATAATGGGCCTTAGACATACTTGGTAGATATGTCAAGATTGTATCTAGATCTCACAGTATGAGAGCATAAACCTAAGTTTAACGGAGTTGCCCTTTTCCTCTGACAAAGTTAATATATTCTATTTGCTGGCCGGTATGAGGCGTGAGAGTACTAAAAGGAATTCTGATTGACAAATGTGGCCTTAGACATGGTTGATAGACATGTCTAGATTGTGTATAGACCTCTAAATATGGGAGCATAAATATGAGTTCAAAGAACTAACCCTTTTCTCCTGGTGAAGTCTGAAAATACATTATTTCTATTAAAACAAACTGACTGATATGACTAATGGGCCCTTAAACATACTTGATAGACATGTCTAGATTGTGTCTAGACCCCTTAATATGAGAGCTTAAATCTGTGTTCAGTGGAGTAGCCCTTTTCCTCTGACAAATTCAATCCATTCGACATACTGACAAAAAATATCAAATATCAAATGAACTTCAGGCTCGTGTCAGATAAAGATGGCGGCAAGTTTGTGTTGAAAGGCCTGTCTGCATACTGACGTATTTGAATTGTTTACTCCGTGGAGGAATGCTTGTGTGTTCATTTACTTTTAGATTTTTTCTGGTGCTGCCATCTGTATAGCATGCGTTCCATAATAGAAAGGCAAGAGAGCACATGGCAGAACTACAGGGAGCATGTGACAGAAATCACTAAACTGGATTATCTTGTCAACATTGATAGGTTTGGGATTAAAATTAAAAGGGTCTTACTCTCCGTTTTGAACTTTCAGAACATTTATAAATGTAACGTGTGATTTCATGTACTGTATGATTGGTTATTACACCAGGTGACAGCTCTTGGCACTGCAGAGAACTGCAGCAGCATAACTTTCATATCGATATTAGCCTACATCAAAAGGAAATGGAGAAACACTAATATTATTTTGATGTTAAATCATTCATGAAATGAGGTTTACAGGCCCCTTTTCCTTGCATAATATAAATGTTTATACCCCAAAATTTGCAATTAAAAGTCAATACTCATCATATTTCCCCTACATGAAGTTCTGTACTATTTGAAAGTGGATGAGTTTTCTCCAAATCATCCATTGAACACTTTGTCCACAAACTTTGTTTTGCTGATTAGTGATCTAGTGTAAAAACCTTGTAATGTTTTGCTAAAAGTAGGGCACCTTTGGATTGGACAATGGAGTGATTTGGCGTACAGGGCCGTGTTTGTCCATTCGTGTTCCAATGGTACAGGCCTAACACCCTGGCAAACCACAATAGTATACATGTGGCCATCTGGTGGTCAAAAGAGAACAGGCATTACTTTTGGCAAACCACAGTAACCATGGTCAGTGCATTTTGGTTGATTTCAGTGAGATAGATTTGCTTGTATCACAGTTTCGTGGCCACATATCATTTAAGCATACATTAAACCTCTGTAAAATTGCCTGTGACCTCTGTGGTTTTATGATTGCTTTAAATATTGCTCATAAGCTGATAATCTTATATTATTAGAAAATACCTATTTGCGTTCAACACATACAATTGAGAAATGTCTAAGACATATTCCATGTCATGGTGATTAGTTATTAACTAAAGGCAAATAAATATATGTTAAACCAAATCTCCTAACTGCCTAAAACATAATGGCATCTGTGGGTCATGCCATGGATTTGAGTGTACAATTAGAAGTTTTATCTTTTAAACAGTACAGTGGCACCATCTACAGTCTGCAGCATACTCATTTAGACCCTCTCATCTCCAGTCAGCCTGTCATTAATGGCCCTGATGCCATATCCAGTCTGCAGTAAACTAATGTAAACCCTCTCATCTCCAGCCAGCCTGTCATTAATGGCCCTGATGCCATCTCCAGTCTGCGCCATACTCATGTAAACCCTCTCATCTCCAGCCAGCCTGTCATTAATGGCCCTGATGCCATCTCCAGTCTGCGCCATACTCATGTAGATCCTCTCATCTCCAGCCAGCCTGTCATTAATGGCCCTCATGCCATATCCAGTCTGCAGCATACTCATGTAGATCCTCTCATCTCCAGCCAGCCTGTCATTAATGGCCCTAATGCCATATCCAGTCTGCAGCATACTCATGTAGATCCTCTCATCTCCAGCCAGCCTGTCATTAATGGCCCTAATGCCATATCCAGTCTGCAGCATACTCATGTAGACCCTCTCATCTCCAGCCAGCCTGTATCTATATATATATATACCTTGTTCCAGGCCATCCTCTACCACTAGTGGATGGGGAAGGGTGATATATATTGCATTCTGAGAGAGCTCGGATAATTTTTTACAGGAAAACCAAACCTCACCCCGACCCCGATAATCAAATGATCACTCCCAAATGCTTGAATCCAATCAAGTGTTTGACATGACCACTTATGAATAACACACAGGAGGTTCAAACGACACCATTTTTGTCATTTTTCATTGCCCTTGTGATCAACAAGATGAAAATAATTGATCTAATTTGGACTCACAATAGAGTGACACTTGAGATAAAGTTCACCAGAACACGTCTTAACGCATCCAAAGCGCGTGATTTCCAAAAAGTATTTACATCAGGGCAGATCTCATTGATTAAACCTGGTTAGAAAATGGAGGGTCAAAAGGCATCATATTTGTCATTTTTCATTGCCCTTGTGATCAACAAGATGAAAAGCCCTTATCTGATTTGGACTCACAATGGAGTGACGCTTGAGATGCCCTTTATGCAATAATCGGGTAAAGTTCACCAGAACATGTCTTCACGCATCCAAAGCGCGTGATTCCCAAAAAATATTTATATCAGGGGCAGATCTCATTGATTAAACCTGGTTAGAAAATGGAACTTCATGTGCAGTTCACACCATGTAAGGTCTCCCCAGCAGAAAACTAAGATAGGTGTCGTTTCTGACAGGTTTTATCATTCACAGTTTTTTGTCCCTTTTCCACCCGTCACCTTGATTTATCGTTGAGTGCTTTGCCATCAGACTACTGTGGATTTTTTCCTGTTATTAAAGTTCAAAATCATCTTCAGTTGTTACATTGTAACATTGTCGATTATTATCAGATAAGATTCAGTAGATTAAGTGATTTGTGTGTTGTGAGTGTGTACTTGTTTCTTCACTTTATATTTAATAAAGCTTATCACCAATTATGGGTGCGTGTATTCTTACCGCACGCGTATTGTCATCTCTTTTACTGTTATATGTCAACTACTTTGAGTTGCCTAACAGCAGCCCCATCTATTTTACTTTTCCTTAACCAACAGATGGCACTCAAAACAAAGAGTTGTTAACAATAACTTCGGAACACACAATTTTAGTGATAATGTTTTTCAGAAATTTAATTTTAATTTTTATTGACCTGATAATAGTGCAATCAGTGAACTGCAAGTATTTACATCAGGGCAGATCTCATTGATTAAACCTGGTTAGAAAATGGAGGGTCAAAAGGCATCATATTTGTCATTTGTCATTCACTAATCAGTAGTGCAATTGCCATAATCATTTTATTTCTTCATACTCAAAACAAGTCTAAACAATTCATTAAAGAGTTAAATGTTTTTTTTGGGTTTTTTTTCACCTTTTTTTTAATAGTTTTTTGGTAATGTTTTGAACATTTTCACTAAAATTATTTCATAAATGATCTTTTAAATCCTTTCCTGGACCAAACTTGCGCACATCATAAATCCAGCCAATATAAGTGCATTTTACATATTGAATTCGTTATCTTGATTCTTGTTGCCAAATTTTTGTCAAGTCTTAAAAAATAGTGGCCTAACAGAAATTTATGGTGACAAATAGTTATCAGATTAAAAAAAATAGCAAATGTAACAAATTCTGAGCTTCATTGAACAGGCATAATGACAGGATTTGTTTCCTTTTCACTGGTCTATGCATATTTATAAAAATGCATTCACCCATTTCCTTTAAGTTTTAGTCAACTTTGTCAGCAAGAAATGGATTGAACATTTTCAAGAACATGCACAAGCAGACAAGATTATCCAGATTATGAATACCTTTAAAACGCCTACTCACACAGGCCATATTTTAAGTCTATATTTATGAAGAACCTCTAAATCAATATTTGGTGACTTTAAAATTTGAAATAATTAGCGATTTATGTACAATGTATGTGACTCCATAAGATTTCATTTTTTATGGCAGATATTTAGTTCTTTATGTTACATAACTGTTAGAATATATTCAATTTAAAAAAAATTGCCTCAAAAAGGAAGTACATGTGAATGTATAAAGCTGTATTGTTAGGCGTATCTCTAAGGATTTTAGTATGATATTTTGATAACCTACCTAATGGTATGTTCCACAATTCCAAAGAAATCATGATAAAAATGAAATTTCCTTATTTTTCTTTCTTGTCTATATTTTTATTTATTTATTTGTTTATTTATCTATTTATTTATTCATTTATTCATTCATTTCTTTATTGAGTTTTTCATCTAAGAAAAATAACACTAGTAACTCAGATCGGGTATGTCTATAAGACTGTTTTATTAGATTTATTGCAATCTAAATTCCATATAAATGTAATAAAGATAAACTGCAAACATAACATAACTTATAGCTTTAATGTAGCTATCAAATAACTCAATTGTCATCAACCATATAATAATCGCTGAAATCCACATCATGTGGATGAACATTAAAAAAACTTTAATGATATAACATTTGCTTATTGGTAACTTTGAATATACATGAAATAACTTGTCAATGAGTTTTTTTATTTTAATATATACAGTTGGGTAAATCACGCGATAATATAAATACGTTGCATTTTGGCGCACCATGAGATGGTGAAGGGTGGAAAGGAAATCACAAGAATACATATACATATGGTCTGATAGTATTATTGTATATATTGTTCTCTCAAGAGAGGACTATTTCAGGGGAATAAAGACATGATATATGTATACATGTAGTAATATTTTGACGCAGTAATATACATGAGACAAGGAGAATCTCCATATTAGCTATAACATACCTAGCAGCATAAATAATCATTCTAAATGACTTATTTCTAGACTGAGTTCCTATTTGATAAAATCAAGCACGATATGGCACGACATGAGCTGTTAATTTACAGGGTGCCTGTGAGTGGTCATTTATTGACAATGCTGTACATGTATATGCATTTTCAGTGCTTTACATGAGGAATCTACACAGTTGTGATGTTTGTTTTATCTACAAATGCCTAGCGTTCATAACATTTGTAAAAAGCAAATTCCGAATTTCAAGCAGTTTGGAAGGTTCTCTGACCCGTTGATAATGGAATAATAATAAGATTATTTACATTGATATAATGTAATAACATGAATCTCATAGTATATGTCATGCGCCTTATATGTGACATGTCATATAATACAAATCTAAACATTACCTAGCTAAATAATCTACAAATATAAATATAGTGAATGAACACTTTACCGTCATTATTGACAACAGGGAGATTCGTATTGCCATAGCGGAAGTATTTACCGATAGGTTATAGTACGAACAGAAATGTATGGTGACAAATCATTATGAGAGAATAGGAGGTATGCAATATCCATATTGTTTGTACCATCTGTATTAAGGGGGTTTGCATGGTGAGTGTCCTCTGGTGGCAGATGTTAGGAAGGAACTATTTTCTTGTAATGGTACATTTAAAAAGAAAAGTACAGAAAAAACTGCTAAACTGCAGAAAATAGATCTTTTTTTTCATTTTTACTTCCCAGTAATCATTCTACAGTCCATTTGTAACGACACCCATAATTGATCATACCATAACATAGTGGAAATTATATTGATATACTTGATGTCTTGATATCTTTTAGCTACTACTGAAAAAGAGGACTTCTAGACCACCCGAGAAAAGTGATCTTAAGAATATGTACTGTGATCCTGGTGAAACAGATCTATTTTGCAGTCAAACAAAGTGCACACTTGGGACTTTTGAGAAATATGTTGTTCTTTTTATTTGTAATTGTCATCATGTACTTATATTGTAATAATATATCTTATTTCCAAATTTTACAACATAAAAAGAGAGAATGTGTTTCACTTGGATCAAAGTAAATTTTCTTGTAACTGATATAATACCCAAAAGGTTAAAAGTAAACCTTTCTATATTAAGTAGTCTGCAGAACTAATTTGCTTGTCTTCCTTTTTCACCAAAACATTTTCAAAAGATATCAAGATAAAATAGTATTTTGCAACTTTTACATTTGTTATCAGACCTATTCTTTCAAATATAACAGTGTTACGATAGTGATATTTTGGTCAAATTCATCAATACATTGATTTATACCAGGAAGATTTTATATATCACATTTTGCACTGTATATGTTCAACTTCTTTGGTCTCCAGTTTGATGTATTTTGATATCTGCCACCAAAAGATTCACCAATACCCTTAAGTTTCACTCAATTAAAACTTAATTCTAATAAGGAATCAAGCATTTCCTTTAGTTGGTAACATATTCCAAAATAACAGGCAGCAAGGATGGCAACACCATCAATTATAATTTGGTTTAGATCATGAATTGTGTGAATGTATTGATTCTGGAATGGGTGATTACTTGATCAGTTCATTATACAAAATGATATAGAGCAGGAATGTTAGTATATGTTACCATCTAAATCACTTTATTTAATAGTAAGTCCTTGTTCTTTGAGGTTATGTTTGATCATCCCAAACCGAAATTTAATGGGAAATAATAATAGTAAATAACATACAGCATTTTATATGGTGCATTGATCTAGCTATGGTGCGGATACCCTACAGACCTAATATAGAGATATAAATGATTTTAATGATGTATATTATTATACCAAGCATTCTCTTAATGGATTTATATTGAAGTTATAATAATTGCTTCTCCTTGACTTTCTCTTTATGGATGCAAGCAAATAATCATAACTATTTAAACCACATAAACAAGGTTTTGTAATTTGTAATAAATATAATGTAAATAACAGCCGTTTATCTTTAAATAGAATTACAACAGTTATATAGCATAAAGGTACAACATCTAACAACACGTGTTGAGAGTGTAGAGAGTAAAAAGTGCAATGAAACGTCAACAAAATTTATATTGCATAGCGGGTGGTGTAAAACACGGAAACACATAAAATCACTAATATTTAACTGGATCTCAATTCTTTCAAATAAAATCAACACACATTTATATTTAAATGGAATGTAACAGAAGCTTTACAGAGTTACAAATAAGTTTTTGTTCTTTGTTTATTAATGTGCATTGGTACACAATTAACGTCATGCAATGTAACTTTGTTTCCAGTAACAATATAACATGGAACCTTGATTGTACATAGTTAACTTCAATGTTAAAGCCCTGATTCAAAAGTCAGACTGATACTCCTGTTAAGAAGAATATAATGAATTACACGATAGTAAAGTTAACACATCTGTAAATATGACTCTTGAATAAAATGTAAATGAAATATGAAAATATTGAATATAATTCATAAATTGTAAAATGCCAGCAGACTCTCAGTCCATATAAATAAAGAAGCAAATTGGAGATAACAACTCCTTAACACTGGGATGCCAGTGCTGAATAAAAGTTTTTTTATTCCTATAGCCTAAAAGGTTTTTGCCCTATTCCATTTTCACCTTGAAATAAAGTTTTTTTCTTTTCCAAACTAAAGCTATTGTGTGCACCACCATGTATTGAACCTATGCGGTGTAACATCCTGTAAACTTTCCAAAAAGAAAGTTGCTAATGGGCCAGTAATCCGTTTTCAGATTTTTCTTCCAACCGTTATAGCAACACAATGGAAACATCACGTGACCACGAGTGATCATGCGCATGGAAGCATTGTCAAATGTTATGCAGCATTGGGGTGAGGATATCACTTGGTCGTCATCATCTTCACAAACTCTGCAATGTAAACATAATTGATCATTCACTGCAAACTTCAATGAAAACCTGAAAAGGGTATCAGTAAACTAATGACTGGAATTTATATATGCCAATAATAACAACATTCTTCAAACACTGAATAGCATGACTATAAAGGTAATTCATATAGTATTTGTGAAAAGAAGGTTGATTAAGAAGTTAAGATGATTATATGATATTGAATATCACTATAAGTCCTAATAGAAATGGATGTGACTATCCCGATTATTGCAAATGATTTGAGTATTGTTTTGACATACATTGTCCTCTATTTTTATTTCATGCATTTACGTACAAATATATATCATTTGTTTTCCTTACACTAGACCCTCTCATATATATCATGAATGCAGAATGAACCAAAAACAATTTGCTTACATATACACTGTAGATAGTATAATTTTATTCTAAATATTTGGTTGTGTAATAATAGATTAATATAACAGTAAATATTCCTGTCTACTTTACATTTTTAGGATGTTGTTATCATTTACGATACAAATAGCTGTTGATGATAGCAATATATGCTGTTATTTTTTATTGTTTATTTATTTTTTTTTCTGCTGTTTGCTAGTTACAGTGTGAGGCCTGCATCCTTTAGTTCATTACCAATGTCGATATATTTGTTTAGTATCTGCAAAATACAGTTGTTGAAGGCTGAGACAAACTCCAATTGCAATACAATCATCACAGAAAAGTCCCATACTATCTCATGAAAACTATTGTTCACATGATTTTGGGAAACAGATAAAGAACTTCCAAGACAAAATTATCAAAATTTCCTTTTCCATAACACTTGGATATCTGAGATGGTTGGCATTGTGATATTTTCAACACTTCTCAGAGACTCTCTCCACAAATTGCCATACCACAATATTACGGTCTTAATTATCTCAGTTACAGTATTTACAATTGTCTTACTTGAATTCCAGCCAAACATGCCCTTTGCTTGTGTAAATATTCATTCCCATTGGGATCATAATTATTCTGTGATAGAGGAATCACAATATATAAATATTTGAGTATTCTTCTCAACGCAATCACTGAACATCGTGTAAACACACATGACGGTACCCTAATATTTGTTTTCAGTAAGTGAGCGAAGAGGATGGATAATTTATGATAATTTATTTGGCATCAAAATATGAGCACTCTATTGTATGGTTATTCCCATCCCCAGCATGATCATTTGATAATACCAAGTCAATGTTCCCCCAGCAGGAATTTCTGGTTTTTCTTGTTCCCCCAGCAGGATAATCATCCGGGTTATCTGGTTATCTTTATTTCCCCAGCAGGTTTATTTCGCCATACTAATCCCCAAATATGTCTGGTCTTGTTTACTTCTACATACTAATTGATGTTTTGGCTAATGCATCTCCCAATATTTGCTCCCCTGTATCTAGGTCATCCTCTCAACAAGATGCTTCTTTTGTGAATTTAAGGTGACTCACTGTTGTGTCCTTAATAAATATTCCTCATTCATTTTGAATGTTTGGTCAATGATAATTATCTCACATGGAAGTGGCTGTCTGGTCTATTTGAATTTTGAAAAAAAAATAGAGATCAGGTATTAACGGTTGTCAGCAGCCTGACTTGTTTTGTTTTGTTTTTTTTCCGTCAGTGAATATACCTGATTTTGCAGGTGAAACAGCGGAGTCGTAGGGGATTAAAAGTAGAACAAGGCTGAGTGGCGAATGAAGTCGCACATATTGTGTTACAGTCAAATCATTTGTGATAGCTCTAGCCAAGATGTAACAGCCCCCAAACCAACATGTCCAAAAGCTGGTTGAAAATTGCATTAACATCCCAAAATCCCCCATCGCTGTTTCTTACTTAGTGTTAAACCTCCCAATTAAGGTATATCATATCCTCTTACGGAACAAACACGTGATGTGTTGTTATAATCAAGGGCTATATTGACCGGTATCTGCGCTACGCAAAAATCATATATTATTATTTCCCAACATAACCTTATACCTTTTTGATTAGCTAGTCATCCTTATTGTGACTATCCGAATGCCGAATGCCCAGTTCTTATCAGATATTGTGCTCATTATATCGCCCATAAACTAGCTGGGAATGTGCCTAATTGATGAACCAAACGCCCCATACCTGATGCTCACTGGATAGTTTATCTTTTATCTTGAACCTTTGTGTGACGCAGTGATTGTAAAATGTTAAGATGTACCAAGACATTCGGTTGGAAATTTATGTATTTTTCGAACGAGAGGCTCCAGTGGTGAGAACGTTTTCATGTGGTGGGACAATGTTTCACGCCACACCGTCATGATTTCTCAATGCGCCCGCGCATATAGGACCCACCTGGTACATGGAAATCAGTTCTCACTCATATTTTGATTGATGTTTGCTACTGTTTGGGATGAGGATAAAATGAGGGAAGCGGGCATTGAGATATTTCCCGTGGGAGGGGGAATGGACGGTCCTAGAGTGACTGCAGTGATAGATATCACTGTATCGATCCCCCTGCCGGCCGCCGTGCTATAATATCTGCAAACGCCAGCGCCTGCTTCTACCGCGCCGCTCAAACCCCGGCTTCTCACTGCCGTTTTTAGATTATATTCAAACCAATGTGTTCGCCATTTTTGCCACTTGTCACACCAAGCCAGTGGAAGGATGTGTTAATAGGAACATAATTGATTTCAGCTGAACTAGTCACCTTGGTGTTATAATACTGCAGTGGCCAACACTGCCATCCATGGCGCCAGATCCCAGCAAACCCTGCGTAAATAACCTCACACCGATAACTTGGACAGCCCTCCTCCATAAATCTGCTAGCAAAATCGCCCATTCTGGAAGGACACTCTCTAAACCGATGCACTCTGGGAGGACACTCTTTGAAACACTATCATGAGAGGACACTCCCCAAATAAATGCATTCTGGGAGGACACTCCTCAAGTCACTGCATTCTGGCAGGACACTCACCAAACCGCTGCATTCTGGGAAGATATTCTCTAAACCACAGCATTCTTGGAAGATATTCTCTAAACCACAGCATTCTGGGAAGACACTCTAAACCACAGTGTTCTGGGAAGACACTCTCTGAGCCAGTGTTCTGGGAAGACACTCTCTGAGCCAGTGTTCTGGGAAGGAATTCTCTAAACCATCGCAAGATACAATCACATTATTCTTGGAGGACACTCTCGAAACCGGTGCATTATGGGAAAACACTTATAAAACTACTGTGTTCTGGAAGGACATCCTCTATAGAGGTCATCAAAACTACCACATTCTGAAAGAAAAACCACCCTCTCTAAAGAATTTTTGTGGCTATTGATTCGATAGAAGCTTGTATGAGCCCACGAATCGTGGCGCAGTTGGTTAGAGCGAAAGCTTATTGGTACCAGTTCCTCTGTGAAGACCTAATGATCGTGGATTCAATTCCATACCAATAGTTTTGTTGTGCAAGGATCTACAACATGGCCATTCAGTGAGGCAGCACTATATCTGCTACAAGTAGGTCTCATCATGAAATAATTGAAATAATGTTCAAAGTGGCGTAAAAATCCCAAATAAACAAGAAGCTTGACATAAAAATATCAGCCTCAAGACATCCGACCTTCATGCCTTCGGAGTAAATCTTGGTCCCCTTGAGTTGTAAAAGGTGGACAGAACAAGATGCATGTCTTGCCGTGGATGTGACCCAGGAGGTCAAGCAGCGAGATGGTTTAGGTTTCCGCCCACTGCTGTGGTTCTTGGCTGAGGAGTGGCACCCCCTCGACCAGACTCCCCGCCCACCTCTCCCATCATCCCCGCCTGTCCTTATAACATGACAGGACTCCTCCTACAAGTATGACCACCCCCTAACGTGTAATCTATTATAAGACCTCAACAAGGATATTTACTGCCCTGGCATGCTATAATGGAATGAACTTTGATTTGTTGGTATTAACGACCTATACAGTACAATTTAGTTTGTTTCGGATAAGATGTGAGCCTCTAACTGGGGCTCACGGCTCAATACTACATATGTGCACCTTTTAAGTTTTAATTACTGATTTACCCATTAATACTTTTTCTATACCCTGGCCTTACCAGGGCGTATATGACATCCCAAAATCCCCCATCGAGATATGCCCTTGACCATTGAATCTACAATAATTTTAACCTCTGTGGAAGTTTTCCTTTAAAAAATTGCAATATCATATGCGAAACATCTGCCTATTTTGAAATATCTGCCTATTTTGAAATATATCAAAACATATCGCTCTGATTGATATCATAAAACTTATTGCGTGATTTATGTTTAATTCTACTAGCAAGAAATGCACCAAAGGTTAAGACATCTTACCACTGCGCCACACTCCCTTCATGATGAAGACCCTTATGAAGTCACTAAGAAGATCCCTACCTACTACTTTATGTTTGGCCTCGGAAAAAAGGACTATTGACGATGAAAAGTAAATCTTCCCTCCATTTTCCCGAATAAAGGTGATGAGAAAATATGTATCACTGTAGTTGAACCAAAATTAGTCATTGAGCTCTTTTCAAACAAGACTATTAATCTGGGAGTATTTAAGCTATAGGCCCGAAATAAGGATTTTATTTCAGTTACAATACAACGAGATCTGACCATCAATCGGCCTGGACAACACCCACCTTCATAATTAACTTTGCCATCCCCATCTGTGTCCGCCTCTCGTATCATCTCGTCCACTTCCTCATCCGTGAGTTTCTCTCCGAGATTTGTCATCACGTGACGTAACTCGCACGCACTGATAAATCCATCACCATCTTTGTCAAAAACTTTGAAGGCTTCTCGTATTTCCTCCTCAGAGTCCGTATCCTTCATTTTCTTTGCCATCATTGTAAGAAACTCAGGAAAGTCTATCGTTCCATTGCCTAAAATATATAGAATCATATCTGGACCTGTACTTTTCATCAGATATACAAAAGCAAGATATACAGAAATCTAATATATTTGCATTTAAAAGATATACTCTGTTCTAAGAGTAACAGTTCTGATATAAGCAAACTATTAACAAGCGTGGTTGTGACATTCTGATAATTTTCGGGAAAGGAATTGCCATTTTTTAAAACATTGAATCCAATGCCTGGTGGCTCTCGTCCAGGTAAGATAACAGGACATTGTCTTGGTATGATGAGCCTCGGAGAGAGGAACTTGATACTGACCGTCAGCGTCCACTTCGTTGATCATGTCTTGTAGCTCGGCTTCGGTGGGGTTCTGCCCCAGTGACCTCATCACCACTCCTAATTCCTTGGTTGTGATTGTTCCATCCCCATCCTTATCAAACAGGGAGAAGGCCTCCTTAAATTCTGAAATACAATGTGATCCTGACAGTTATCATCCACAATATAAATATTTCAGTCATGGGGGAGTTCTTCTTTCTCTGAGATATCTAGACTTATCTTTTGAGATTTCAACAGATTTTCCTTGCGACTGCCAAACATATCAACTGAAATATATATTCATATAAATAAACCACACAAATCAAATCAAACCAAATTGAGGTCTGATTTTTTTATAACAAACGTTTATATAAACGCACGATATGTACAGCAGAAGTTGCTGTTATTGACCGTGCAGCAAAGCTTGCTGGTCACTTTGCTGCCAGCAACTTATGGCGTAATAGTTCAGCATATATACATGTATAATGAAGCAAGTATTTGGAGTATAGTGCCGTGGCGGGTACTTACCAGCGACCTGTTCCTCTGTCAACTGCTCCTGATGCGCCACCTGAGCCGCCTGCTGTAAACACAAATAGACACTCACATTATATCCAACCTGACATTGCTGGTCACAGATATTCAGTCTCTTATGTTCTGTTGTTTGAATGTCATTTTTGTGATTCTATATTTTTAAAGGATGGACATTATTGAGATTCATTATGATCTTAATGTAGAATTTGCAACGGATATATTATGTGTTCATGAAACTTAAATAACAAAAAAAAGCATCTTTTCATCTTCATCGTAAGGGTTCACTGCACAATTTGAAATGACAAAATGATAATAATCAGATCTAAGGCAACCAGATATGTACATTTTTTAACATCTTAATAAGATATATCTGGCACAAGTGTAAAATCAATAGATGAACCTGTGATCAACTTAATAGACAAAGCATTTCAAAATGTATAAAATTGCAATAAAATGATTGCTGATACAGTGTATATGAAAGCGCATCGCGGCAACTGAGTGCAGAAGCAATAGAATTATACATTTTGAAAAGCCGTCAATGATAAAAAGGTGCGTACAGGATCGGCCGCAAGTCATAACAATTCTCCCTATCTGCTCTCCCATATACGCTGCATTTTTTGAGCGCTGCGATCGTATTTGACCCAATTCTTTGCACACGGCACATCCCGGAACAGCGGCGACAGCCTGTTTGGGGCATTGTCGCCTCTGCCTTTCATCTTTCCATCGTTGTTTTTCTCAGTTTTGCCTTCGTAATGTTGACATAACTTACGTAAATTGCAATATACTTATATAAAGATTACACAACAAACACTCTTTAGCGCTGACATCGGCGTGTCAATGTACGATGTCAGTCTGAAATTTCCCTCCCATCTTGATGCAAGGCAGGCGGAAGTTTACAACGCAACATCTTTCCCATCATGCACTGCTCTCTCGCGCCAATTTCGTCATTTTTTCACGGACCAGCTAAAATTCCGGGAGAGCAGATAGCGAGAATTCATAATAATCAGATTGGGAACTGATTAGTGAAAGAATCAATGACTAATTATACAGATTCTGCTTTGCATTAATAGGTAAGCAGCTCAGTCAGCCAATTAATCACAGGTCGTGACCCTCACAAGAGGCTGGTCAATCCGGATTGTATGACATTAAGTTCTAAATTTTTAACAACGTCAATATGGGGATAGGAGGGCAGAGGACGTGAGAAGATTGCACGACTGGCATTACCACTGATGTAATGCAGAGTAATGGACATAACAAAGGTGATATAAGATGGTGTGACGTATAGGATAAGGTATGGTCACATGGTTATTACGTCAGTCATCAAGTGAAACAAGATCATTATTGAAGTAATGAACGAATGACTATACCTTATCTGTTTTACAATATGGACCTAGAAAGCCTGAAACTGATTTACTGATTTCATTATGGAAAGGTACAGAAGAACAATTGATTATATTGATGATAGCTACATGCTTTGTAATTGGTGGGATAACCAAATTACCATGCATATATATATATATATATATATATATATATATATATATATATATATATATATATATATATATATATATATATATATATATATATATATATATATATATATATATATGATCCATATAAAACTAATTGGTGATAGTTGGTACGCTCTGCGTTTGCTTTTTTCATGAAGACTTTGTTGACTTTCAATTATGTGCACACCACAGAAAACATCCAATCCAAATTGACCTACATCAGATTTTCACTTCGGATCAGGTGTCTGACCCATGAACTGACCAATCAGTACAGCTATCAGAACAAAACAGAATCAATTTCAGTTAGCATTTATTCTCCACCAATCAGAGGACAGCCAGATTTTTGTGAATACTGATGACTTGTGACCGATCCTGTGCACATCTGTATACGTTTGGTGACAGGGACTGTTATGATAAAGAAATGGAGGATATACTGAAAACGAATTTGCTAGATATTTTAAATATATAGGCCATATTTTAAATATGAGTTAGAATATGGCCTAGTTATTCTAGCCAATCACTAGTCAGTATTGTGCTTTGCATCACATAATACTTGCATAACACAATAGTTTGAAGAAAGTCTATTTTAAATCACTGCTGAGTTGGCAGTAGTTGCCACATGGTTGTCATCAGTAAAATCAAGACTCCTCATCGTACTTTTCCAAATAGATAAAAAGTCAATAAAATATTGTTGGTCTTCTGTCATGCTTACAAGAAAGTTTGTTGAATTTGAGTAAATTGCAAGTGTAAACAAGGAATGAAATAGACATTCAATTAAAAACATTTTATTGAACTTACTATCATGATCATGTGGCCTTTATCCTATATATTTTCCCATGAATGAGTATTTGATTTCATTGCAGTGGTCACACTTTGTGGAAGTGGGCAAAATTTGGGGAAGGCAAATGGGAAGGCAAATGATATTGTTTGACATGTCTACCTTAAGTTATTATGATGGAAGGGTATGACACATATCCAAGTTTCAATGTAGACAAGTATGATTCATTACCAAAAACCTAACAAACCCAACTGAAGGAAATGAGCTGATGAATTCAAGGTCCTTTCATGATATGAGTATTTCCCAGTGGGCATATTATTCTCAAGAGTTTCACCAGGTCCACCTTGTGTCTAACATTAGGGTGGGCTGTGCATAATTAATTTGTTTTCCAACATTTACCACAAACCTGAAATTACCATATGGCTATTTGATATGATAATGGCAATGTTTAAACCAAGATATGTCACTTCGTGAATTTTCAAGTGCACAAACTGAATAACTCTTAAAGGAATTATGGGATAAGAATTATGTACAAGCTGAATAACTTTAAAAGAATTATGGGATAAAAAAGTTAAAGTAAATACCAATATTAAAAAGCAAACAAATAATTAAATTTTCTCAATGGTAAAACTAAGAAATAGTCCAGATTTACGCGACTATATCAAGGTTTTAAGAAGAGATTTCAGAAGGGAAGCAAATTTACAGCGTTATTAGCAAGAACTGTCTGAATAGCAGCTGAGGTCCTTCACTCAATATAACAATCCACAGAGTATGTTAATTTAACACTTCACTAATCTGCAACACCATTTTCTTGTTGATACAGTATGTGCATTTGACTTTTGACTCGAACTGGACAAGCATTAAAAATGGGAGAGAGGAACCAAGACAAAGAAAGTCAGTGAAGCAAGTGATATCGCACTCTGGGTGTGTATATCATGAAGAAAATATGTTGTTTGTGTAAGAGATATCTTGCTGCATATCAATTATTCATATGCTGCCTATTATTTAATTAAATCCCTGAGATATTTCCTCAGTGCGAATCAGAAGTGGTATGCTGTAGTAATGCAAGAACCGTCTCATCATGGAGTCGAGTTAATTGCTTCAGCTGCTTGGCCCGATGGCAGAATCCTCGTAGCGCAGTGTGCTTGTGTAATATTCTGTACGTTATCAGCTGCCATATAACAGCCATGCATATTGAGGACAACATTGTAAATATGTAGTTCCAATGGACACCCTGTATTTTGCCTGAGTAATAAATGGCGAGGTTTCATAAAGATACTCTTACATTTGAGATGAGCAATCATGAGAAGAAGTGATATCTGACTGCATTAAAACGTGTGGTGAGATGTTAGGCTGTCGTGTGCCAGCTTCGATTCTATATATTTGGTAGTAACTATACTTGGTGCTAATTAATTGAAGGCGCTTACAATGTAATCACTATACATATGAAATATTGCCCATAATCCGAGCTTTGCCAGCACCAATTTCATTTACATAAAAAGCACCTTTTCTTCGTTTCCGAGCTGCATCAGTGATGTAAAAAAATATAAATGAATATTGAGATTATACCGTTTACGTGAACGATTTGGTTTTCTCTCTTTCACTAGTTATAATTGAGTTTTAACTTCCAATTTTAAAATATACATTTTGGGTTGCTTCAATGGATGATCCTGGTCACATGTATCCATTCGCAAAGGTCATGTTTGTAAGCATGCATTGTTGTGGATTGTGCGAGGGGCATAGAAGAAATTCAACCACGAACCTTGGAACCCATTTCAAACAGGCGAAGACAGATTTTCATTTCGGGCGCAACTGACAGAAATTGATTGGAAGTCTGTTTATAGCAAGGACTCGGACAAGCCAGTGTTAATGGGTCACACTGGCTGGAATCCTGAGGTTAGTGCTTTTAAATAATTGGACATAACCCCCCCCCCCCAAAAAAAAATAAAAAATGGAACATTCAATCATTTTAGATAAGCCATATAATAAGCCATATAATAAGCCATATAATAAGCCATATAATAAGCCATATCATTAAGCTTTATAACATTTCAGTCTTAGCAAATCAACCGATGAAGATACACATAATATAAACCGTGGTAAATAATTCAGCTCACAAAGGCAATGTCCTCCATTGTTTTATTATTTCTAAATGTAGGATTTAAATATCAAGGTTTAGATGTGATATAATTTGACGGAGAGGCATTACAGTGGTTCAGCGTGGTGCAGCAGGTCACTTTGTCTCGCCTAAAACAGACATACATTGATGAGGGCACGGACTGCTGAGCAGTTTTGGGCATCTATATTTGGCTCGGCTGCCTGCATTCAGGGCACGCAGTAAATCCCGCGTCTCCCCCTGACACCCCCGGCTAAGTGCATGTCTTCAGCTGACCATGCTGGACCACCTTAAGACGGTCCCTTGCTCCCCGGCTCTGCTTGATGCCTTCTAAATCACACGCCCCGCCTGCCAAGGCCAGTCTCCCACAACATTAAAGAAAGCAAATGGGAGTGTGCAAGCAGAGATAATAGTGAGTGATTAAGATGGCAATCTTGATATGAACCAAACTCTTGCGTAATTGATACGTGACTTTGTATAGTGTACGCATTACCTTCAATGCCGCAATTAATAAGTGTCACCTTTGTCCTGAAAATAAATTGATATGATATTACTATCACGATGTGCTAAATGTTTGTATATGTCATTCTGGCAACAGAAAATCACTTGAAGTATATACAATTAAGTGTTGATTTCGACATATTAATTATTTTTTTAAAGTCAGACCCCAGATGTTCCGTTAGGCTGGCATCGGAATATAATCTTTCTAAAATTGCAGCCCCTTTCATATGGGAAGCTCATCAGAGAGAGATAAGGCAAGCAGGGCTGGCTGGCTGGCGTCCCGTCAGAACTCCACTGCTATCCCGCAGGCTGCTTCCTCCCTCTTAATTCTCTGTATCAATATTTTACTGCTATATGATATGAAGCCAAGATGGTCATCTACCTGTTACTGGAAGAGTCATAGAGGGTTAACAAACAGCCCTGTCACTGGGAGAGTCATAGAGGGTTAACAAACAGCCCTGTCACTGGGAGAGTCATAGAGGGTTAACAAACAGCCCTGTCACTGGAAGAGTCATAGAGGGTTAACAAACAGCCCTGTCACTGGAAGAGTCATAGAGGGTTAACAAACAGCCCTGTCACTGGGAGAACCAGGAAGCTATGTCGCCTGGCATGTCACTGGGAGAACCAGGAAGCCATGTCGCCTGGCATGTCACTGGGAGAACCAGGAAGCTATGTCGCCTGGCATGTCACTGGGAGAACCAGGAAGCTATGTCGCCTGGCATGTCACTGGGAGAACCAGGAAGCCATGTCGCCTGGCATGTCACTGGGAGAACCAGGAAGCTATGTCGCCTGGCATGTCACTGGGAGAACCAGGAAGCTATGTCGCCTGGCATGTCACTGGGAGAACCAGGAAGCCATGTCGCCTGGCATGTCACTGGGAGAACCAGGAAGCCATGTCGCCTGGCATGTCACTGGGAGAACCAGGAAGCCATGTCGCCTGGCATGTCACTGGGAGAACCAGGAAGCCATGTCGCCTGGCATGTCACTGGGAGAACCAGGAAGCCATGTCGCCTGGCATGTCACTGGGAGAACCAGGAAGCCATGTCGCCTGGCATGTCACTGGGAGAACCAGGAAGCCATGTCGCCTGGCATGTCTGAATGCGTCACACAGAGAAAATAGCCGCCAATATAATGGCACTAACTCACATTTGGTATATTGTATGAAATGACAGTTCTGTGGTTTCCTATGATGGAATAAAGCCACAAAAATGAACAAGGGAGGTGGTTGCACGCTCTATAATGCCAAGAATCTATTCAAAAAGCAATATGAAATGTCATATATAAAACAGTATGACCAACCATCTTTCTTCAATATCATATCTCTTAAATTCTTTTGGACTATCGATATGAAAAAAAAACTCAATATGTATACAAATGCCCTTATTTTGTGATAAATGGCATAATGCCCTGCCCGGCCACGGACTGCGTATACTACACTGCCCTAAGTGACAGCAGATAGAATGATACTGACCATAGTATCGTCAGAGGAAGTAGATAAACCTTTGTCTTATGGGATACCATCTATGCCGGTTTTACTTCCCCACACAGACTATTATTAGAATCGTATGGCCAAGCTGAGCAAGCCGGTTCAATTTCTTATGAATCGGTGCGTTTGGTTGTAAAATTGTTGGAATAATATGCAAACATAATATTCTGTGAGACAATGATATAAATTCCTCTAAATTAAATTATCTATATACAGATCTTTTTCAAAATCAGCTGCATTTGTATATTGGAGTAAATATATTCAAATATGTGCGTGTGCGTATTTCACCCCCAAAAGTAATATATATTTTCTCAACGTAAAGATACGTCAAGAAGTTATGATGATATCTAGTCCTGTGGAGAACTGACATTTTCAATGTTTTCCTTATGGGGCCCTTCTACTTCAATGAATATGTTCTTATGACCGATTTCCCACTATGAAATATGTAGGTGATTGTGATATGTATATGATATGAATGTCACTCAAACATGTAGTTTTACAGCCACTGTGTGTAACGTGTGCATTCCATCCTGTCCCTGCAGTATACAGTCACTGTGTGTAACGTGTGCATACCATCCTGTCCCTGCAGTATACAGTCACTGTGTGTAACGTGTGCATACCATCCTGTCCCTGCAGTATACAGTCACTGTGTGTAACGTGTGCATACCATCCTGTCCCTGCAGTATACAGTTACTGTGTGTAACGTGTGCATACCATCCTGTCCCTGCAGTATACAGTCACTGTAAAAGTAAAGCTGACATTTATATACCGCTGATACCAGACAATGTCTGCTCATAGCGGTTGATAGTAACTGGCCAGGATTCGAACCTAGAACCCCTGGATTACCATCCTGTCCCTGCAGTATACAGTCACAGTGTGTAACGTGTTCATACCATCCTGTCCCTGCAGTAAACAGTCACTGTGTGTAACGTGTGCATACCATCCTGTCCCTGCAGTATACAGTCACTGTGTGTAACGTGTGCATACCATCCTGTCCCTGCAGTATACAGTCACTGTGTGTAACGTGTGCATTTCATCCTGTCCCTGCAGTATACAGTCACTGTGTGTAACGTATGCATACCATCCTGTCACTGCAGTATACAGTCACAGTTTGTAACGTGTGCATACCATCCTGTCCCTACAGTATACAGTCACTGTGTGTAACGTGTGCATACCATCCTGTCCCTGCAGTAAACAGTCACTGTGTGTAACGTGTGTGTACCGTTCTGTTCCTACATCAATCAGTCACTGTGTGTAACGTGTGTGTAGCGTTCTGTTCCTACATCAATCAGTCACTGTTTGAAATGTGTGCATACCATCCTGTCCTTGCAGTATACGGCTACTGTTTGAAATGTGTGCATACCATCCTGTCCCTGCAATATACAGTCACTGTGTGTAACCTGTGCATACCATCCTGTCCCTGCAGTATACAGTCACAGTGTGTAATGTGTGCATACCATCCTGTCCCTGCAGTATACAGTCACTGTGTGTAACGTGTGCATACCATCCTGTCCCTGCAGTATACAGTCACTGTGCGTAACGTGTGCATACCATCCTGTCCCTGCAGTATACAGTCACTGTGTGTAACGTGTGCATACCATCCTGTCCCTGCAGTATACAGTCACTGTGTGTAACGTGTGCATACCATCTTGTCCCTGCAGTATACAGTCACTGTGTGTAACGTGTGCATACCATCCTGTCCCTGCAGTATACAGTCACTGTGTGTAACGTGTGCATACCATCCTGTCCCTGCAGTATACAGTCACTGTGTGTAACGTGTGTGTACTGTTCTGTTCCTACATCAATCAGTCACTGTGTGTAACGTGTGCATACCGTCCTGTCCCTGCAGTATACAGTCACTGTGTGTAACGTGTGCATTCCATCCTGTCCTTGCATTATACAGTCACTGTGTGTAACGTGTGCATTCCATCCTGTCCCTGCAGTATACAGTCTCTGTGTGTAACGCGTGCATACCATCCTGTCCCTGCAGTATACAGTCACTGTGTGTAACGTGTGCATACCATCCTGTCCCTGCAGTATACGGCCACTGTTTGAAATGTGTGCATTCCATCCTGTCCCTGCAGTATACAGTCACAGTGTGTAACGTGTGTGTACCGTTCTGTTCCAACATCAATCAGTCACTGTGTGTAACGTGTGTGTACCGTTCTGTCCCTGTTATCTGTGAGGTATCATTCTCCCTCATCTCTTCTCGGTCTCTAATGATTCCCTCTTACATAACGCTCTATACACACAGTTAGAGCACGCTCCTTGCACGATGCTGCATGCTTCCTGCAGGAAATAGCCGACCCCGCCGTTGCTGGCGGTGGATGCTTTATAACATGACGTGAGACCTTTCTGCTCTCTATGTATGAAAATGAATTATTAATGCCAAGTTTGATTAGCTTACGTCTCATAGGAATTATGTTCTTTTAAAGATGATTAACGCCTCTTAACCACTAGTCTTATGCTCTCCTATGAACTTGCTTATTTGGGAATATCTGATATAACAGATACCAGAAAGTACATATGTGTTGTGGTGTTGCAATATATATCTTAATTGAGCCAAGGATATAAAACTAATTCACTGTGAAAAGATAAAATTATGCAGATAATAATCTGTGCACTGTTTGTAAAATACCTATGGAATTTCCACTTATCAGTTGCTCAATAGACATTTAAGTTGAGAGTGATGAATTTACAGAGAAATCTGCAATGTACAAGTCACTGGAATGGTGGAGCCAGGAGGGGCTTGGAGTGGGCGATATTGAGACCTGATGACGGTCCACTTCATGCAGACAATTATCCTTGCTTCCCACAGCAAAGCTTTTAGCAAAACACAATGACAGACAATTTGTCCATTTGTCTTTCACACGCTGCTGTCAGGCTTGGTGCGGTTTCCTCGCATAATATTGTTGCATGCCATTGTTTATTAGGTCTGTTTTCTAGTCTTTATTTCACAACTCTCAGATTCATGAAATTCTTTACACTGAAGCAATATATTTATCAGAATATATCCCATAATATTTTATTGATGGTTTATTATATGAATCCTTTTCATTGAAATATCGTGATCAATAGTTTTCATCAAACTTCGTGTGGCCTGCCATAGTTCTGACGGAATGACTCACTATAATTCTGATGGAATGGCTTGTAATTGCTCTAACGAAATAGCTTGCCATAGTTCTGACGGAATGGCTTGTCATACATTTGTAGACCCGAGTAAATGGATTGGTCAATGCATGGGCAGCTGTATTCGAGTTAACCCGACAAAGTTGATTTGTAGAAGGTATACATGTCTCCTTATGATTTGTAGAATCTATATCGTTAGGCACTTCATACGCAAATCATTAACAACCTATTGTTTTCAGGCCTAAATATACTATGCCTTCTGCAAATTTCCCAAATAATTTATTATGTAAATCTTTATCAACCTATTGTTTTTAGGCCTAAATGTACTATGCCTTCTGCAAATTTCACAAATAATTTATTTCTAAATCTTTATCAACCTATTGTTTTTAGGCCTAAATGTACTATGCTATCTGCAAATTTCACAAATAATTTATTCAAAACTTATTTACCTCCGTCCAATCCCACAATCCCGTATTGAGTTTTTGTCGCCAACTTTTCAAACCGGAATTGTATCTGCTTTACCCAGAAGTACAGACCAACCCACTGTGCAAACTAAATTTGCGGAGCTTGATGTACTCTTGTCTGAGTACATATGTGCAGACAAAGACGTCAAGATTAACTGGTCTACTACCAAGACACCGTATGCTTGTTAGTCTCGTCCCCTATCCACACCAGGATATTTCCAACTTGGAGGATTGAGACGGAACCCAGTCGATGTGCTAGTCTGCTGGCTTGTTGGTTCTTCTGTACACTGCACCATCAGATACCAGTCATACAAATAAGTCATTCCGGTGATCAGATGACCTGTCACCTGCTTCAACATATAATGCTAATTGATACAGATAGTTGTGGTTTGTTGTCAGACTCTAAGGAAATTAATACCATACCATAAACACACAGCCCACAAACAAGGGAAGGGCCCAAAAGGGTTATTATATGAGGGAGTTTGCTGAAATCCCCTTGATTAATTGTCGTGTAAATATTTCACCAACAGAGATAATAAATGATTTTCCTTACCTTGAAATATTTCAAACCGTTAGAATGGTCATGTATAAAATGGTAAGGTATGAAATGACCTCTTTGATATGTAATAAAACTGTTCATATTTTGTAACTTTTCATCCATTTCAAAATTCCACACAAAAATGTCTTAACATAAGATATCTTGTTAATAGCTCGACCTTTCAGCCTTTGCCAAGTCAAACTGCGTGGAGTTCATGCCCAATGTTTCAATTGTTCTGAAGTTATCGAGTTATCTGTAGAATAAATGGGTCTGATGGACAGAGAGACTTTGATGATCATAACAACTGAGCTGATTCGATCCTTAAGTGGATAAACAGTTTATGGGTAGAATAAGGGCCTTGCTTATGATGCAGTCGTGTTAGCAACAGGAATGGACGCCGCCCTGCAGAATTGGAATCGTGAGGGAAAATGTGACTCTCTCAATCGGTACATATTTATAGAGAAACATTAGATTGTTGTTGGACGTTTTAAAATTACCTACATAAATAAACATAGCCAGCAGTCCAACAGAATTTTTACTGGACAATTTAGATATGAACAATTCTATTTGATATAACAACTATTGTATAAAGTAACAAATATTACATTTTGTGAAAAATAACAATTCTTTCCTTTTATTCAGAAGTAGACCAAACCCATTTATACTGCATATATGTGGGAAGTGTATATATACATATATATATATATATTTATTATGTATCCAAGGGGATGAATGGTTCTGGGTGATAAGACTCTTAACAGTCAAAAGAAAACGATGATATGAACGTAGAAGGGCCAATGGGCGACATCGATCTCAGTTTCTCCTCATACTGAGATTTTAGTGCCAATATTATGAGATACAATTCTGTCGGTATTTGCAAGAAAGGGGAAGTGATGCCAAAAAACCAACCATTCCATACATATGAAGATTTTCTGTGCACAAGTTGGTCAAGATAATGTTTTGCTTCTGCATGTGTAGTTTATAATATAAATGCAATTTACAATCAAAATTCCCCAAATGCATTTATACAAAATTAGATTCAGATAAGATTTGCATTTTAAGCATATAATATATTTTAGTAGATATACTGGATATGATCAGATGATGCTCATAAAACCAATAGGTCATCAACAGACACAAACATGGAATAATTATATTTCAATGTATGTTACTTCTTAAAATCCTATGCAGTTCTGCATTTTTCATCACTAACCCTTTATTGCAATTATTATTTGTACTCTGATGTGGCACTCCTAAACTGTGGTGCAAGGATGATGGTATCTTATTAATCGACATCAACATTAGTTACAGATCGTTCCATCAGCCAGACGGACACTTTACAGCATAAACCAAATGTACATGTAATACACTGTAATAAGCATGTTGAAAGTCATGGCCTATTTATCTTAAGCAGTAATTGTTGGATAGAACGAAATTCTGACAATAGTCACATATATTTCTAGAGCTTTAGTAAATGTTGTAGATTTGAAAGATAATTACTAATTCTAATAGTGCTTGGACCCAGTTCGTTATCACATTACATTATGTTCCAATAACAGATCACCGAGATTTAAACTGAATAGAACGTTTGTATAATTGTTTTTGTATTTTTAAATAAATATATTCTGGCTTTCAACTTATCTATTAATATAAACTTGATAACTTTAATTCTTCATTCATTATTATTGCTTCCAATTAGAAAAAAAACAATGTCACAGCTACCAATGACCTGTGTATAATTTGTATTCTTTTGAATGTGTGTGGTCCATAGGGAAGTTGGTGGACACGGTCATGATGCTAATGATAACAAATGCATTTTTCTGAAATAAGACTTACCAATGTTGACCACACTCATGGAACATCACATATGTTAAGAGCTAAAATGATCTATGAATGCTTTAACTAATGTTAAGAAAATAGTAAGATGTATGGTTACTTACGTCATTCTGGAGCAGGAAGAAAAGAAATAATATTATAATTATAATACATGAAGAGTTATTGCAACAGAGTATTAGGTATAGTGTTACTTGTTCATCAAATCATTGCATTAAACATTAAGTATATAACATGTTAATTATCGTACTGCAATAACATTAACTATTGTAAACTAAATTAGGTCAAAATATTTTAACTTAACAATCTTGAATTATAAACGCCTTAAAAACAGTACTATCTACCAAATATACGTCGTTATAAAAGAGCAATGTGGTCAAGACAAATGATACACCTAGTGAGAAAAATGTCATCTGTTTGTGTGCTCCCAAAATGTGCATCTGATAGTCATGTAAACATTCCATCAAACTATCTAATATTTTCAGTACGATTGCCACTGCATATGCATATATACACAAAGGCACACATACCCACACGCATGAACAATTCGGACTATATCTACTCCAAGTAGGTCTCGACACAATATGACTGGAATAGTGTTGAAAGTGACTTATACACACAAACTATTGCTTTCGCTGTGCTCAAATATTTTGTACAAGACAAGGGTTGGTGAATTCCTTCAAGCATAACAAAATTATTTTGGATTATCATCAAGCTACACTTGAATAGGATCACATCAGGAAAGTATTGAAGCTGGCAGTGACAAACAGAGAAGCAATACGTGCAGATTGTTCGATAAAAATAGGACTTAGAGGGTGTGATGGATCAGGCTGAAGGATTTGTGAAGGCAATGCGAGACACTACTGTCAACATTCAGCCCGGCAGGAGTGGTTCTGATGAGCTGCACTGGCAGACATCTTAGTACAGTGGGACCTTATTCAACATTATGAAAAATCAAGTCCCTCTCCTCACTAAGATTCTTAGGTAGTGAAAATAAGCACAATATGATATATATATATATATATATATAATGTTTCCGTCAATGTTCTGTCGTTTAGTCTGATAAAAAATGGTATTGGCTTCACCATGCTATTTTACACGTTTTGATGTCACCAGGAAGAATATCTGTTTGTGAGTGTGACGATGTGGGCAGCTCATAAGCTGCGTGCGCAGATCGATGTTTCACCATCTCTTGTGTTGTCTGTCGAATTTCAATGAAGATAGGAAATTAGAAACATAAGAACCGAGCGCCTCTTGCCTTGGCTTGTTCTCGTGTCGTCTGGTGGGCAAATTCCTATTTTACTGTGTAATTATCTACTGAAAGGCCTCACTCGTGATCTCGTCAAAACGTGTCCTTGCCCTGGAATGACCAATATTGAAAAGATTCGGTCTGTAATCAGCGATATATAGGTCACATTCCAACGAGAGGGTTACCAAGACAACGATAACTGGCAATTCACGTGACAAGTACACTGCCGAGAAAAGGCTTGTTATTGGTCAGGATTTACTCATGTCAAGCCTCGCTTTGTGGGCAAGGTAATACCCTTCATGATTGCACAGCTTCCGGTGACCTTGATTACACAGTTTCCGGTGACCTTGCAGTCTGAGGGCATCTGTGCATTTGTCGCACCCTCCATGTTAGAATAATCTTTCACACCACGGTCTTAAAGATCAAATGTCAATTCATCACGGTGTAGGCATAATGAAGAAGTCAGATCCGATGAGAGGGGAATAATCATTATGTAGTTTAAATTATTTTCTTGTGTATATTAATGTGAGCATAATGATCTGCATGAGATTGTGTTTCACTTCTACACATCGACTCACCATCGAGAATCATCCTGTTTGACAGTTTTAATAAACATGAGAATTGTTCCAATACTGTGTTGATGATTTCATGTAAAATGCCGTTGATAATTGATATATTGTTTGAAGTATTCTTTTTTGGTAAAGAGCCTGCAGCTTTTTCAATTATTTGTCTTGTGGATCTGTCAGAAATTCTTTACTGATAATTTATATTTCAAGTAGGGCTTTAGTGATCATGTTTTCTACTAGTATTCAATCAGATTAATTAGGCATATCTCCTTCAGGACTTGTGTAAATCGGTGTATATGTATGACCTTTCCTATATCCCCTAGAGGAGAGAGAATTTATCACAAGCTGTGCTAATCATTGCCTTTTTGTAATGTTTATGAACATTTTCTGGAAATGCAGACTTGAGCAGAAGATAGTTTGGCCAATCAAAATGCACGTTGCAAATAGAATTTGAACCCCATTTTCATTGTTATCTCAATTCTCAATGACTGATATTTGTCATGTTATACAAAATGGCAGCCTACTTGACAACTCGGTGATAGCAATTATATTTTTACAAATCATAAAAACAAAGGCCATTGCCACAGAGCTATGCTGAACATTGCTTTTTTGAAAAGTTTGAGAATATTTTCTGAAATTGAATGCAAATTGTTTCACAAGTGATCATTTAAATCCTTTCTCAGAGTAGACTTGATCAGATGATCATTTCATACGTTTCCCCCACACCACAATGTTGTGCCACAAATATAGGCCAAAGAACCATGAAAGCAATTGTATGACTATATGCCCAGAATATGGGAACCATAGAGCCACAAATAGAAATACGATCAGCCACTACTATGTGCCATTCTCAATTCGAAGAATAGATCACGTTTATAATCATATTATTGGCATTATTTATGAAAATATAATTTAATAACTCATTGCAATCTAAAATCTTGATATTTCAATTCCTATTTAAAAGAACTCACAGCCTCTGAATGGAGACTTTCTCTGTATCATTTGGAGGCTTATAATCAATGCTGGATGTAGAAACCGTGGTTTAAATCATTTAACTGTGTTTTCTCTGTGAGACTCTGGGGACTCATGACCGATGATAACAAGTGTTAAAGGTCGCTTTTGTTGTCGCATACAATGTAGCTGAAGATGAACACTTTATTTCCTGTGGCACTCATTTTGGGGATTGGTTAATATCTGCTCCTTGATAAACATGGAATATCTCCTCTCAAGTCCTAAGTGATATAACCATAATGTTATGCAGCATTTGAAAAGCTATAATATGAGCTGAAATATTTATAACGCAGACTCTAAGCAATGGCATGCCTTATCCACTTTGCAAACAAGATCAGTTTTATAGGTCCTTATGCATTTGACAAATGCGCACCATCTGCAGAGCTGTAGCTTCATGCTGAGTCCTTGGAATGGAAACTGCATGGTTTACATTTCCATATTTATTGCACTCAGTTCTGTCTATTTTTCTGGTATGTTGCATGTCAGATTCAAAGTGGTGAATGCATTGGCTATTACCAATTGTCCAAGGGAATATTGATGATACATTCTGTTAGGAAATGTATCTTATCAAATGAGTTCAGATGGCAGAGGTTGAGCTGGGTGTACACAAGTGTGCTTACCATAACTTAATGAGCTATACTGGAGGTTGTCACTGCTTCTTAAATCCAAGGATATCTGTATAAGTACCAATGTTTACCACAAAAACAATACATATTATTATCTAGGTCACCTGGTCATTTTAAACTGTGGTTAAGAAAGGAGTTGATGCTGCCAAAAGCTGCCATTTTAAAGGTAGAAAGTAATCTTTCTTGGCCTTGTATATGGTACAGGTATGAGGCTTATAAATTCACAAGCTATTGACAATTACAATTAAATAGGATACACTTCATTCCTTATGCTGAACACAGGAAGTCATGGGACAGATGCATTATATTTGTCGTCAAAGTACAGACTGCGCGCAAATTGCATTTATTTTGAGACTTGTTTCACCCATGATGTAGTAATTCACTGTCAAAATTGAGAGAGTCGGATCCTGAATTGTAGACTGGGTATGTGAGCACTAACAGGGAAATGTTATATTTTGGGGGAAAAACACTAAAAAATACAGTGGGGGTCCTAGGTGCATGAATGTATAGGTTGGAAAGGGCTATTTACAATGATTAAATGGCTGTTTGAAATATTTGTTTGTTTGTCTTTAAATCATTTCGTGATCCTGACTCATTCGTGATCACATGATGTGTGGTATTTATTGAGCACTGAATGATTTGTATGATGCTGGCATGTGCTCACGTAAATATAGCTTTGGAACATGGATTGTGTTGTTATGCTTGATACCACTGCTAAATAATAATATATCATGGTTCAAGCTCTTTAATTTTGTAAGTCAAATAGGCCCATGGGTATATAGCCCTGGAGAATTCACCTTGAACTCCTACATCATTCAAAATGATTTGTAACGATTTTTCTTTTTTCTTTTTCTTTCTTTTTTTTTCTTTTTTTTTGTATGGCATTTCTTAATAAAATAGGCTTTCGTTGTATTTTACATTTTACTTTGATATAATAATATATTTATTCCATCTCACTATTGACAACACTTATTTGACTCGTAAAACATGTGATCCGATATATCAGATTTCAAGTACTCTTGCATTTTCAGGAAATGACATTTCTGTGTTGATTTGAAAAGAGAACAAATTTCAGCGTTCCATTTCTGACAATAATTGGAAAAGAAAGGGAAAAACATTAATTTTAATCAACATACAAAATGGCATACTTATCTGGAATATAGGAGGAATATGAATGTAATCAAAGTAGGAGGTGTTATTATTTCTATCTAAAAATCAAGTGTAAAAGTATCTGTATTTAAATAGTCGAGAGTTTTGAAATAGTTGGTCATAATATAATGGGACAAGTATATTTCCAACACTGAACTGAAAATTTATCATTGTTATTCATTAATCATACGATGTGCGTATATCCTCTCATACGAGAATTGACTTTTGAGAACAAAAAAAAATGATCTTTTATTCTCCTTATTATTTTACATTTGTTTACAATTTCTGAACAGTAATAATCAGCAGAAATTCAGTCTACGATATTTCACACAGTCTCACAATTTCAGCATTCTGTATACTACTACACAGTTACTTCTGCCCATTAGACAAGAAATGCTCACACACTTTAATGTCACTGTGTGTAGTGGACAATACTTGGTATTCGTGGTTGCTTGCATCCATCCTATACTACAGTGCTTCTCAAGGTTGAGGCTTAGCGGCACACATTCACACCCTGCTTGCATGACACTCACATTAGGCCCGCTAACTCGCCACTAACTCTGCTCATGAAAGAATGATGATTTCTGCCCATTCTACACGTTTCTGCGTCATCCTTCAATTCTCTGAGGACCTAGGAAGGAAGGAAACCTGGGTATACGCAGATTGGCCCTTTCACAAATGGTTTGAAGCCCCGTAAGGGAATAACTTAATTGTGGCCACATTGATGTTAGTACAGTACAGTATATAACCTTGGAGTAATTATTACTCCAAGATATAACATATGCGAGTCATACCGTCACAGATTGTGTTAAAATCACTGTACAGCATGCTTGGCTACAACAATCAATCACACGAATGTGATAAACATAGCTTTATCCCACTCAAAATGAATTGCTGAGTTTTGTTCAGGCATAATTGAGAGGAGGGTGTTTATGTTGTAAATGTTGCCGGCTCACTCTCGCCCTATATCGGCGGAGCTTCTGTGGCCGACCCAATCTGGGGCCTGAGAAGCATTGCATTGGGTAGACGTTGACGCTTTATTCAGCTACTGAGGCTGAGACAGTAAATCATCCCCGGTATTGGGCTCCCATATGTCTTAACACCTTGATTGTGAATATTGAACTGACTTTGTCCATGATCAGATGAACACTCAGAAGGATAATATATAAATAAAAATTGAGAGTGACTCCAAATCACTTCAATAACATGAGTAGTAGCTTGGTTCAAGGCTGTTTTGGATTAAGCCAGCACGAAGCAGTGCTTGGTGTGAGAATGTAAATTTAGTGTTGTGGTTAAAGCAGCATTCAGTAGTGATGCTATTCCTAATGTTCCCTCAGTGAGTGGCGTGTGTTTGTGAGGCATTACTTAAAAAGAAAACCACGAGGTCAAAGTGCATGGTGCCATATTCACAAGCGCTATAAATTAAAGAGCGCTCTATATATATATTGAGAGTAAATTTATTTCCGCAATTCATCCTTGCTCATATTATTCAAACATAATTCAAGCCAAACTTTCTTTTTCCTTTGTCAGTCGTAATGGCATGCCTGTAAATGTAACATGCAGTGTTTACTCTTTGTCTGTTTGTTTTGGTGCTTATAACGTTTGCTTCCTCAAAGTGAGGCATTTGAAAGGTCTGTTTCTCCATGTTAAGCAATGGCTGTTATTCACATTTTATGGTTGTGACAATACAAAACAGCCACATACCGCAAAATAATACCCTCCCTTTTTGGGAATACCCTCCATGCTAGGACATGACCTCCATTACAGGGGTTACCGTCATGTTAAGGAATACATTCCATATCAGGAAATACCCTCTATGCCAGAATACATTTTCCATACCAGAAAATATTCTACATTCTGGGAATACTTTCCACGCCAGAAAACAGCCTCCATTGTCTCTTTCAGAGTGTATTGTGTAAATGAAAGCACGGCTTAGCAACCTCATATGAACCTAATATATGCAAATAGAAGCACTAGTGAGTGTCCCAGTGGTGGTGTTAGTGAGATATCAACCATGATAAACTCACACTGCCACTCCCCATTCAAATCATCACAGCCTATAACGTCTCCTCCAATACAAATAGTTCTCCCATCATTGAAATACCGCCTCGTTCTCACTTGTTCCTTACTCTATGGACAAAATCAATACTGCAAAAAGTTAGTAAATGTGATTATTCTTGTCATGTGCAATGGTATGTCTAAGACGGTACCTTAACCAAGTTGACCTTGCCAAATTATGACAACGGTTTTTTTATGGATATCTATATTTATATCCGCTATTTTTTATGAAGATTGTTGACTTGAAATTGAAACAATCGATATTCAATTTCCTATTCAGCTTTATTTTTTATATCAAAACAAATGTGGCTATTCGTGGCAAGAGATGTTTGTGGTGCAGACATACAAAAGTTAAATGGGGTGGATGTGGAGATACCACAAGCAGTGATATAAGAACTGTGTTGTGTACACCACCATAGAATAACTGATTATACCTGAGGTGGCCCTCCTAACACTAGCACCAATTAGAAATGCGGAGACAAGCTTTTTGGTTTTCAAATGGGCATTGTCCTGTGCCTAATATCGGGGACAAGGCAGAGGAGACTCGTCGTGGGGCTGACGTGAATGGCTCAGATTATTGGGGAACATTAATCGATTGTTGGGGGCCCGCATCAGAAGCCAGACGTGGGAGGTGCATTGAGGATGCGTGAATTTTCCGCTTGAGACTGCAAAGCAATGCAAACGGAGCGATCACTGGCCCGTCTCGACATGAAGGCTTACACTGCAAATCTCGTCAGATCCCGCGGGAACTCACCTAGATGGGATCACTGCCCTCGCTGGAAATATCAAAGGGTTTTGCTTCTCAATAGATTAAGAGTGATAATATACAATAACGACAGCCTTACTACTTTGGCAATATCAAGATGATTTTGTTGAAAATAGCATTGCCTTTCACAGTTTATATATTAGTAGATATATTACCGATACATAGATAGGGTCTGTAAAAGATTATGTGATGTTACCTTAGTCTAATTATGTCTCAGATCACTATAAGAGTGCGGTAAGGTGACGCATTCAATACAAGGAATATTGGTTTTAGTCCCAATTTAATATCGCATTTTCAGTTGATTGAATGGCACTGTTTCAATCAATTATGAGAGGGAAATGCAATATTTCATCAGATAGTGAATTAACGTGTATGTGCATGTACATTGATGCTGAAATTATTTAATTGTCAGTACTAACGTAGTGAATGGTGGAAATATACATGTCATTTGGTGATGGGAACTGCATTGTTCACGTGATAATAAAACCACACCTAAAATTTATATGGTACATCTGTAGATATTTGTCACATCGAAACATTTATCCACTTGTGCACTGCCTTTCATGTAGTGAAAGCATCCATCCTGACAAGTGAACTGAACACTCTTTCATTTTCCTGTTGTTCAAATAATATTCGAGAGTGTAAAATATGAACACAGTCCTATGGCCAAACCTCATGCTATTTATATATCGTAAGATTGGCAGACAAGATAACACTTGTATGTCTATTGATATCAATGTCACAAAGTGATCAACATTAACTGTCCAAACAAGGTTATTAGAACATTCCCCATACACGGTGTCTGTGCACTTACACAAATTTGGTTATGTCGTGAGTGACATGTCTACATTTTACTAATGCTATCACTGGCTGATGTTAGGATGTGAGCAAACAATTCTTAATTTATGTATTTTGATCACATAAAACGTGATTATCATAAGATGCCAACAACTAGATGTTATTTTTTTTAATTCATGAGGACAGGAACTATACCATATTTATCATCGATATTAACTTGTTAAAACATACGTAATAATAGATAAAAAATATCTTCAATGAATATCAAGAGATATCATTTTTTGATATAATACATCGTATGTTGTATGTTTCACAAATAGATCGATTAATTGTGAACGTATTGCAGCAGGTTGGTGTATGATTTGAATGCAGGGATGCTGGCTGCAGGGAAGGAGGGTGATGTCTCTCACCCTCCCTGCACCACCAGCTCCCTCTGTCTGGAACGTGCCAGCACTCCCGCCCTTCCCTGTCACCACACCTCCATTCTTGGCAATGTCTTCCATTAAATGGCATGTATTGTCTGGAGACAAGGCAGTGGGTATACGCCCGGGGCTTGTGGCAGCTGTGGCAGGCCGGGAGAGCGTTCTGCAGGGCCCTCCACCACTGCCACTGTCCTGCAGCCCGCACCCACCTCCCACCACCAGCATACATTATGCCCGCACCTCACATCCTCCCACCTAAACACAACCACTTGCCGCTCAACCTGCACACATTGCTGCCATTCTACATGAAAATTCAATCTGATCAGGAGATAAGCTTCAAAATATATCTGTCCCCGCTCTCCTTTCTATGGAGAAACAGTGACTGAAGGAATAAAGGAGGAACCCGCCACAATGGTGAATGAAGGCCTCTGTAACACGAAACCTTATCAGCTATTCAATAGGAATACTAAAAGATGTCAAATGAAGAAGACAAGAGACATACCATGGTTGGAGCTGCTTCTCGGAAGAGGTATCCTTTGCTTGTCAAGTGATGAGGATCGTCAGGATTCGTCACGCCTCACAGCACACGGTTGCGCATTGACCACAAACTGATGGCTTTTTCCAGTGCGCCTGCGCACAGCTGACACCCCTGTGGCCCGTGTTGGCTGCGCCCCTCTGCAGTCAAGCACTGCTCAGCTATATACGCGCAGCATCCCCAGTCCCTGCCCATCAGACGGGCCAGCCTCATCCCGTATCCACGCAGGCAAGGACCGCCACCAGCAGCCCCATCTTGCCAGTCCCATCCTGTCAGGCTGCCATCGCCACACCGAGGCTCTGGGACGCCCAAATTGGTCTGCTTCACCACATCACCCCAGTTGATATTCTGCCAACTCCCGTTTGCCCTTGCATGCAAATGAAAGTACTTTCCTATAAAAGGAACTCTTCATGTGGGTGATTTATGTTGGGAAAGTCGTCTTTGTGAAATCTATGACCTTTTAAGACATCGAAGTGAACTGCAGCCAGCTGTACCTAGCTTCACCAATGCGATGGTATATTCACTCTCCTTTACTTCCGGATAATCATAGGAAGGAGGCCTAGCAATGCTGGGTATGATATATATTATACAACAGATATTGTCACAATTGTAATGAATGAAAACAAGTATAGTTCACCATCGCTGCTCTCTGTGTCCACTTATGAACCAAACACAAAATTTATTTGTTTTTAAAATCCATGCCTCAAATGCAAGAGAACACAACAATATCAATACCTGTGTATGGCGTAGTTATCATATTTAAGAAGCCAACAATTCCGCCAAGTTCCATTCATGCAGGTTGTGTTAAGAGGGTTTTACATAATTAATATCGATAGGTTCCTCTGACCCATACTCTGTAGCATGTCAGGTCTATTTTATTTGGCCATGTCCATTGGAGAACACTACAGGTCTTCGGATTAAATGAATATAACTCTGTAAAACACATTTGTGGGATTTATATATGAATAATAGAGAACGGCCCCTTATGACAGTAGAAAGGTGTGTGATCCAGATTAAATACGGCCCCTTATGACAATAGAAAGGAGTGTGATCCAGATTAAATACCAACTGGCTGAAATATAATATAACATATCAACGTTAATTGATCCATATAAATCTTAATACCCTGACACAGGTTTACATTTTTGTTGTATTGTATGTAATTTAAACCTTTCAAATTAGTCTATATCAGCTTCGAGAAGCGTGCAACCAAGATTCAATGCCCTGCTCTTTTTGAAGATCGTTTATTCAAATATTGATGCACAAAAAGGCTAAGACAAAAAGCCATGGCAGAAAAGCGTGGCGATTTGAATTTCTACAAAAACAAATGATGGAAAAAGGTGGACATGCACATTTGAATCAAAATATATGTGCAAAGAACGGAAGCCATATCGCTGGGGTTGCCATAATGTTTTGTCTAGATAATAATATGGGCACATATTGACGCATAAGAGCACCAAAATAATATAGAACAGTTATATCATTTAGATCATTTCTTAGTGTCATAAAGTGCCTCTAAAATCTTATCTGAGGATAAAATTTAAAATGCGCTGACTAGATTAAACATTTTCTTCCCTTCACTCACAATAAATTCAAATTATCACACAGAACGTTGATTATATGTATTGGTCTTCTGTGCAGTAAATATGATATGATAGATAAAATACATTAGATATGAAGGGATAAAACGATGATCTTACTCTCATCCCAGACGGGAAATGGAAGATAAATGGGCAAGTTTCGATGAATTTTCTCAAAATGGGGTCACTCAAACTTAAGGAAACAAAAAAGAAAAAGGTGAACAAAAAATAACAATTTTCATTACAGTAACTATGGATTGCATCTCTGGAATTTATTACCAACATCAACGAAATTATGCATCACTGTTAATAGTTTTAAAACATGTTGAAGGCATGGGAAGGACCAAAGGATTGTCAATGCTTAATGTTTTTTTCAATTCGTAATTTGTTAATTAATATGGTTTTCTGTGTTGTGCATTTTGTGGTATTTGTAAATTTATGTTAAATTTCTATACAGTATCATAACCGATTGTTAGCTTTGAGCTAATGTTCATATTTTAACGATTTAAAATGAAATTATCATATATTATCTCATCTGGGCGAAAATTCTAGGTAAGCCAGCTTGTAAAAAAACACTGATATGGTTATCTGAGTTTAATGAGTTGACCTCTTGTATTTACAGGTTGCAAGTTAAAGCCAATTGTTAAATAGAAATATTTGAACGGTATGACATGATACATCAAATGTGATAGTAAACATTAAAACTAGCTTACCTTTTCTCAATATGTCTTCATAACTCATTATCCGGTGAAAAATATCTACTTTGAAATTGTCGTTTACGACGTCCACGTCAAAATAGGTCATGATTCAAGCTAATTCTACCGAGGCTGAAAGTGGTCACTGGCGGCAGTGCGGTTTGAATATATATTGGACTAACGCAAGTACATCCCCCCCTTTTATTACCCTCAGCCCCTGATGTAATCAGGCTGAGGGTATTGCAGTACTCCTGGCGTGGGTATGTATGTATGTATGTATGTCTGTATGTCTGTATGTCTGTATGTCTGTAGCGAACATCCTTGTCATCGCGATAACTTGAGAACAAATGATAACAGCTTCATGAAACTTGACACATATAAGCATCTGGTGAAAACCTTGGATGAGTTCGATGGACGGCGACCTTGACCTATTTTTCAAGGTCACAGGGACAGTTGTGTGAAATCCCTAGAATCACAATAATTCTAGAACAAATGATAGCAGCTTTATGAGATTTAACACACATGAGCATCTGTTGAAGACCTCAGACATTTTTCTATGGAACATGACCTTCACCTACTTTTCAAGGTCACAGTGACAATTATGTGAAATCCCTATCATTGCTATAACTCGAGAACAAATGATGGCAGCTTTATGAGACTTGACACACATAAGCATCTGGTGAAGACCTCAGTGAAGACCTTCACCTACTTTTCAAGGTCACAGTAACAATTATGTGGTGCAGTGACGTTTTGTTTACAAATATTGTGTGGAGGGAATGTTGTGCAATAAGTTACCAGGGCTGAGGGTTGATGCATCTCTGATGCCTATGTTTTTATTTTTTTAGGAAGTGGTATGCCCTTCTAAAAGGGCCGATATAATAAACAAATTTTATATTTTAATAATAAACTAAAATGTTTCAATACCTATTAAAACCATAATGAGTGTTAAGCAAATAGCAAACTCTCATCTGACTATTATGCGAAGGTATGTCTGACCTACATCTTTGTGGGTTAAACAGTAATAACAGTGCATGATAAAATTAATTTTGTGAATTAAACTATTTGAAACGAGTTGCCAGGTAAGTTCATAGCAAGCGTAGTAACGCAAGTTTATAGATGGACATACTTAATGATAGTTGAAAATCGATAAAATTTGACCCTCAAGTTTCATGTGTAAAAATTATGCAAAATGGAAGTATTTTTCAGAAAACAATTTTCCAGAAGCTTTAAGGTTTACAATATGCTGCCTGAAACACTTCTGAAGGGAATAATTTGATAGAAAACATTTTTCCTGAAATGTCACAAAGCTCAACTTGGGTTTTACAATTTGTATATTAAAAAAACTATTAATTTCGCAAGTATTCACTTCCATGTTTTTCTTTACAATCTGCAGTGAAGGAAAAAGCAATGTTTACATAAAGATATGAACAAAATGATATTTATATGAAAATGTCTATATTATTCGATTGTACTTGTAGTAATTCAAAATCTTTTCCTAACAATGAGCAAAAAGCAATTGACAAATTGAAGATGAAAAAATGGAAGACCCAAATTTGAACTACATTGTGAATGGTGGTCTCATCTCCATTGGGAATTTCACAAATTTATGTCTGACCCACAATGAAACGCAACAACCTGTTGGTATCACATTGTAAATGCGCCACCTAGTGTCATAACTGACACGACATCTGGTGGAGCACTGTGAAACCATTATTGATTGCAGTAGAAGTCACACGCATTGAGGGTGGCTGGCATGAGGTATGGCAAGCTGGCCTGCACGGGACTGCCTAATATACCCCTCGTCACAGGACAGGTACGGCTTGCAAGGCACTGACAAACTAACACAAGGGATACACAGGGATCGTGGAATAATTGACGGTGAGCAGTGAAATGATGTGCTTGGCCATTATGCAGCAGCTGAGCAAGAAGGCGGTGGTGTGGGCTGCTGAGATCCCAGCACAGGGCTGCTTGTTGTAGAATGTGAGCAATAATATACTGTTACCGCAGGACCACCACAAGCCATGGTGCAGTTTCCAAGGAGACTGCTGTGTCTCCCATTTATATTTCTCTTCGTTATTATAGGTAAGGATATATGCGTTGCACTCGCTATAAGGATTTTTATTGGAGTGTTTCTTATGGGCCCGGCTGTAGGTCCGGTGAGCTGCTCCTCCACCAGCATAAGAATGCAGCCAATTTCTCTGGCAACGAGGTCAATATTCGGAGAATGGTGTCATTCATGTTTATAACTGCTGGGGATGGCTTGGTTTCCCGCAGATTGAGGCGAGCCAATAGCTGTGTAAACGTTTGTATACCAGCTTACTTTGACATGGATAAAACGTCTCAGCTTCCTTTAACCGAAATCAGCCGAACCCAATCTGTGTTCCGAGTGTTGCATAATTAATTGTGCTTATTTTGTAGATAATGTGATCAGTGAGGGTCCGAGCCTCTCCCGGCACCGACGATCCACGTACGGCGAGGATGGCAGCCAAGGTCTGGGAACCTGGTCAGTGCTGGCTACGTGCTTCTTTTCTTATATATTATAAATAACACGAAGGTCTGGTGCCTACATACTTAATACTAGCTTTGTAAAGAAAGAGGAACAGAACATGATTAATCAATTGGTATGGTTGCATAACATTCTTTATAATTCAATTAGTTGAATGGCAGCGCTGTTATGATATGATTGATCTACGTGTGAGCTTTATTTCAGTCCTCACCGCTGGATGTTTATGTAGACATTCCTTGGGCCTTGATGGTGGCCAGGGACTCAAGCAATAGCAATTTACGAAGCGATGTACTCATAAAGAAATGTACACCAACTCTCTAGTTTCTTTCCATTTCAATCCAAACTGTATTTCGGATAATGCCATTTAGGGACAGGTATGATCAAGGGGCGTGAAGATAAAAAAATCTTAATTTTCCCTGAGAGAGTCAATCTCAATATTTCACAAACAATGCTTGTCCTCGTATTTCTGTCTACTCTGTATAGCGAGTTATTGCCACCTATCTGTCTCTGTAAGTTTTTCCTCGTAGGTTCGCTCCAGGAGTCCGGACAATAAGCTGACAGGGAGATGAGCAGTTGGTAGGCCCTTACACATGCGCATGCGGGAGAAGCCTACCTTCTTTAAAATCAGCCCTCTTTAAGAGTTACCATCCCCAATGATAAATTTTCCAATTTACTCCGTCTAATTTGGTCTGAAAAATCTGTCATGCTTTCTCATGGTATGTCAATTGACTGCCTCTGGTTGCCAGAGTAGCTTGCGTTGGCAAGGTTCATGCGGAAACTGCTCTGGCACCCGTGCACAGGTTGCTGATGTACTTACTTTATTCTAACCATAACAATGACACCAATCAGCCATGCTATCAAATGTGACCAACTTTTAGAATCGTTATCAATTAGCTGGTAAAACTTTGAGGTTGATATGAGTGGGTGTGGCTAAGTAAGAACTCACTCACACAGTCGGTTCTGCTTGAATAATGCTGAGTTCGCCATATACCTTAAACAGACAATTGTATACTGCAGAGAAAATGAGACCGAGAAAAAAGAAGAGAATTTCCTGAGTCTGTTGTCATTCTCATTTTTTCAAACTGCTCAACATGTATAAGATAAATTACCCCCTGATCGGTTGATATTGCAGGTGGCTGACCTACGATATAATAGGTGGAAGTCTGACCGTTCTCATCACCGTGCTCTTCATTACTGGGGTGCTCCTCTATGTTTACTTTGGCTGCTGTAAGTGCAGGTGCTCGGAGCACGATACCGAGGCGTACCGCCAACCAGACGATAAGTATATGCCGGAGAGGGCCCCTGATACCATGGATACATGGGACAAGGAGGAGAACCTCTACGAAGTGGTGACGAATCCACAGAGAGACCGGGACGAGGGTGGCGGCAATTCTAACCAGATCATGTCCTGGTATGCTGGCAGGAGCGCCTCTCATAACTCTATGACATCTAAGATAGCCAAACCGGAAGCTCGCGTGAAGAACCCGGATGACGTGAAGACGTGGTATCAGGACGTGAGCAGCATGGATGGTCTGGATGAGACGCCGGCTGAGTCACAATCACTGCTCAAAAACTCTGCTGAAACTCACGGCACAAAGCGGATATTACGGCCTCCCATGGGCACTATGGACAGGCACAGACAGTACGGGGAGGAGGAGGGGGCTAGACCGGCCAGGGAACAGACAGTGTGGACGACACGAGGGGGACAGACTAACGTGAACGCTAGTCCCAAGACCACGGGTCAAATGGTGCTCACGAGGAACGCGACAGGTCAGATGATATGGACCGCTTACCGATACCTGAGAACAGACGAACCTCAGCAAGACAGACAGACAGACACTAAAAGTGCTAACGGTACCTCACCCTGGTATGACGGCATACAGGGCGAAAATAACCTAGAAAGTACCTTATAACATAACAATTAAACATGTTTAAACTTAGTTTTCTAAGGGTCAGATGTGTAGGTTTAAGTCAAATCTATGTTCCACAAAGAATATCATATCTTAACACAGATTTTAAAAGCTTGTGATTACGTTTTTGTATTTCTCTTTATACATTCCCAATATCACTGCCATAATGAGCCTCAAAGACTTACTCCATGACATGTAAATACAAACACTCAAGCTGATTTTGTATATTGTTACAAAAAAGATGACCATTGATGTGGGTTTTAAGATAATTTAGGTGTTTTACAAAGATTTCTAAATAGAAAATAGAGGATGTCTTACAGGAATATTGTTTGGAATAATAATTTTTAAAGAGTTTAGAAAGTCATGCCAAAATTTGTGTTGTAAGGCCAATGTTGGGAAATAAATACCCCAGCATTACTTAATTTACAAATTGTAAATCATTGACTGATCTAAGATTGATTGATCAATATTCCAGAATTCTATTCCTGTAATATCTATAGTACTCTAGTGTTCTATGATGACAGTGCACCAGTCAATTGTAACCCATCCCCGTTATCCCCCATATTCCCCGGGACATGGAACTATTATAATAGAAACTATTGTGGAAGGAAATATTTAATTATCATCACCAATATATAACGTGACACCTCTTATTCATCGCATTCTTAATGTGTTTTTTGTTGTTAGTGGAGTTCCGCCCAAGAGGGTTGGTAGCAGTAATGTTGCAGTAAGTTTTACCATTGATCTGGCTCTGCCAACCATTAATTGTAGCATGTGCCAAATACTACTTTTTTCATCATTTTATTCATTAAATTTGTCCTTCAAACTTTTGCAGTCTTCATCTCCTTCTCATATATTAGCTTGATCAAATGCGTTCACTGTTAGTATTCTTGACGTCATACATAATGATATATTTATTTTTGCCTCAGGAAAACAAGGAAAAGACCCCGACCTGCGAAGACCAACTTTAGTGGAAATGAGTTCACCCCGGGGATTTACATGCACACTGAAAGGTGCAAAACATGAACTCATGTAATAATGTTTATTCTAACGCCTGAATGTAGAAATTGAAACGTTCTGAATTGATTCACTGGACTGGGCACTCCGTGAAATCTTATGGAAATGGACATGATCTGTGGTAAATGCACTGAGAGTAGGCGAGGCTGGAAAGGGTTACGCTTGACTGGTGCATAAAATAACATAACTTTATGACTTTTTCTTGCCATTGGGACTAGGTGTAATATACGTTATGTAGACTTGAGAATGTGCTGTGCTGATTGTGAACTATACTGCTGTGCCAGGCCAGTGTATCATATGTGCATGTACTAGCACCTGTCTCAGCCACATAGCACGATACTAATACTCACTCTTCATGCTCACGTGTACTTGAGAAAATGCATTGATACAAGGACAAATATAGGGACATATATTTTGTGGTATGACTGTCTGGGTCAAAATACACAAAGCCTACTTACATTGTGGTATACTGTGCGGGGATTCCAGACTTGGTATGCATATACATAGAGAACTATGAACTATATATTTTACAGTGCTTATTAGTGAAGAGCCGATAAACTGTATTGACTATATTAGGATTATTGAGCCCAAGTTATTTGGTATGCGTGTTTCATTCTAGACGACTCTAGGGAAACTAAACCATTGTTGATATGTTAGTTGCGTCAACTTGTTATTGTGTATCATTAATAAAATTATTACAAAAAATATTGGTTTGGTGTATTGGTCGTGATATACACTTGTACACGATTTTGAAATAAACAAAAAATGTTATCGAACATTTTGTTTTCATTTGTTATGTATCACAGCTTAAACACCGCGTAAGAGGTGGAATTCCCTTTTCCGGCAAGTTACCTCACACATTTACACCAAACCCAATTCTTGCTTATCATCATCGTCTCTCCATCTTGAAGAAAATGTGTTTTGTGGCTTTTTGAGCAATTCAGGTCACGATAAGACGCCTTTTTACAAGATAAATTGAGAATTTGTCTCAATAATATGTGTATTATCAAATGTGAAACCTGAATTAAAGTTTGTTATGAATCGTTTTCAAATACCGATTAAGGGTATTTATGGATGTTGGTAGTGAGTGTCCTCTGGTGGCAGATTTTCTGAGGGAACTACTTTCTTTTTACGCCAAAATGGAACGTTTTCAAAAAAGTACGGGAAAAATGCTCAACTGTCAAAAAGAGTTCCCTTTTTATGAAAACTTTCAAGTCATGAAATGACATTTTATGGTATTCATTTTTGTAATAAAATTATTGAGTTATTATTTGAAAATCACAATGGAATTTCTTTGATTATATTGAAAGCTTCATATTTTTTTAACTCATAAAAAGTGGCGTAGTAATATGTTACTGCTCCAAAATTTATTTTGTCATGTCAAAATGTTAAAGGGAAAAGTTCTTCAGATTGTGGGACCATAATAAAGTGGATTTCCAAACAACTTTGCAAAAGTGATCTTAATAATATTTACTGTGATCCTAGTGAAACAGATTTTCTATTTTTCAAGTACATTAAGAGAAAAATAGAGGTAAAGTACACACTTGTCATTTCAAAAATATGAATTTTTTCACCTCTCTTCACGTATCTGATTGCCAAACTTCCTTTTTATTTCCAAATTACAAAAATCAAAATCAGAAAATCTGTATCACTAGGATCACAGGGAATTTTCTTCCCAATGAAATGAAATAAACACAGCTAAAAACAAGCCTACTCCTGTTGTGTAATCTGCAGAACTTATTTGCTTGTCTTCTTCATTTCTCATGAAATCTATCATCAAGGAAAATTAGGACAAAATACTATTTTGAAAGAAATATACTTGTAATCATACCTTATAGTTCAAATATTGAGGGTGTTTAAATATTGATTCATGTCATTAATGCTTTTAATTTAATAGGAATGCATTTTTACTCCGTAAATGTACCAATTCCCATCAAGTACAGTATTTTGGTAATTTACTCCTCTGCCACTAGGGGGCACTCACTACCAACACCCATAAATACCCTTAAGCACTACAATAGAGCCATTAAAAGCAAGGAAACATGTCGTCGTAGAATATAGCCACGGGCCGTGGTACAATTTGTTAGAGCGCATGCTTATTTGCACTACTCTGCATTAAATAGGTAGTATTCAATTACTACCTCTGTAGTTTGGAAATTCCCATGTCATAAATACTTGCCTTGCTAAAAAATATCAACAAATCTGAATTGACCAACATTAGGTCATGAACTGTAGCCAGGTGTCTGGCACATATGCTGACCAATCAATACAACTGCCAATATAAAACAAATGTATTTATATTCTTTCACCACTGAGTTAACAGCCAGATTTTTCTGAATGCTAGTGACTTGCACTGGATTATGTGCGCACATTTATAGCTTTGGTGGCAGGGACTGATATGGAGGGTAATTTGCACCAGTTCTTCTGTGATTATTCAAAGGTCGTGGGTTTAATTCCTATTGTACGCACATTACAATTTCTCAAATAAGATCCGTGTATAAGGGACTTTCCCGTTGTCTTTGGGTGGGTTGTCATGCCAAGGACCTGCAACAAGACAATCCATTAGAGCACGACACCTGCTATAAATATATCTCATTATGAAATGTAATTTTATTAATGTTGAAAGTGAAATGAAACAAAAGAAAACATGAACTTAATGATTATGATTATCAAAACCACAGATGTTGCCTGCGATATTTCCGCCAGATGACACTCTGTTCACCACCAGAGGTCAGTCAAACCACTTATCGTCTTTCCATGCATTTTCGGGAATTTTAGTTTTGGTATGAAACATTTCAGCTCTTCTGATCAATATATGTAAATTATAACAACATGAGTGACCGACTCTTACTTTGACAATGACTAAAACCTGTGAGATAGACACAGAAACCTGTGAGATAGACATTACATTTTACAAAACAAAAATATACATATCTTCGTTGGCTAATGCAATATACACCATTATATCTAATTTATATATCATAAGATAAGGTAAAATGCTATACACTGTAGACCTTTACTTTAAATGAAATCACATCCAATGGTATTTATATACATTAATTACCGTACCGTGTTCGCTTTCTAAGAATCACAACAAATGGAAGATCTAACCCTTCGGAATATGTTATCCGTTGTTTCTTCATCTATTACTTCACACGTTTGTAAATTTATATTTAGTAAAGACTTATTCAAAGAAGCCATACTTTCAATGATTCAATACCATCTTTATACAACAAAAGTTAAACCTGCCAAAAAAAATCATACGTCCTCTTTGAGTGGGTATTGAAGTCATTCATATGACGTCGGAGGCCCCGCGTGTCTGGTACAGTCCCAGAGCAGGTGAAAACAACTTCTACAGTCTCTGCATAGCACAGAGTTGGAAGTGTTGATTTTGGCAAATACATTTAACTTGTGAATGTTGAATTGAACCAGAACATTTGAAGGTGGATACTTGACATAGATATGTATAAACAATGTAACTGAAATAATAGCACTTGGAGTGCTATTTTTATGGCACAGATTTAGGGCACAGATGCACTGACTTGACATACGTGAAAAAAAAGTAGATTTTGTCATACGGCTACCATCAAATAATTCAAAACAAAATCCAAGACAATAACGGGCAATAAAACCAGAGTGTGGTTTGCCAAACGACTTTCATATGACTTTCTGATGAATACATGGTTGTCTACATAATTTCATGACTACCGTTTAGTCAATCTTGGCCCCAAATGACTACTTTTTTAATTGTCTATTTTACTGTCTCTTCTTTTGAGTGAAGTAAGTCTCATCATGAAATAACCGAAACAATGTTAAAAGTAATTGTGTGTAGAATGACAAGTACAAGGCGCACTCTCAATATCACTTATCATTTAATGATAACATTACTTCTGATTACCTTTCCAAATCAATAAAATCAGTGAGATAAATAAAATGGGATCTTCCCACATAGCACCAAGTACATTACGCCTGACTTTAATCTTCTAAACTTAAAATCAGAAACACACAATTGCTATTGTTCCCTTGTCATAGTGGAAAGGCTGGTGTATAACTGCATGTAGTGAGCTTGATTTATGTTGATGCAAGTTTACTAGGGTCAAATATTTGTCAATCAAGGTGACCAAAGATCACAACAGTGTAACATTTTATTTGTACATTTCAAACCAATTATTGACAAAAAATATATTTTAAATCATGTAGCTCAAATTTGAAGCGAGATATTTGCCGCACAATAGCCCTCTGTCAATCTGTATTATCAATGATTTAATTTATTCCGGTAAAATTGCACAGTTCCGGTGTGTACTTTTCAATGGGAGAGAAAAAGTCATGATGGCCTGAACGCTTAATCATGTTAAATCAGCTCTCACACTAAGTCGTACATCAGAATTCATATATAGAATATCAGAAGGTTTGTCACATTCTCATTTTAGGTCCATTTTAAAACCATTTTACATGAAAAATAAACATTATGAAATGAAAATATAATAATTTGTGTCATAATTAGTGTCATAATTCAACATTTCACGCAAATAAATCAGAGCTATTGAATACTTGAATCGCATCAAGAGCTTGACATGACCACTTGTAAACAATACACATAAGGTTCAAAAGACGCCATTTTTGTCCTTTTCCATTGCCCTTGTGATCAACAAGATGAACAGATTTTATCTGATGTGGACTCATGATAGAGTGACACTTGAGGTGCTCGTTAATCAACAATCGGATGAAGCTCACCAGAACATGCATAGACGCGTCCAAAGCGTGTGATTGCCCTTTTATACACAATTTTATTAACTTTTTTATATAATATTATATTGTACTCTTAGAGTAATATAATTTAAAAGAAAACAAATATAAAAGAAAAAGCAAGAAATGTTATAAAGGTAATAAAAGGTTATGTACATTTACGGAAATGAAATATATTTAAATGTTTATATCTTATCTTATATATAAAAAGTGTGTATGCTAATGATAAATAAATCGCAGCATACAATAATCAAAATAGAAATTTCATTCCGATGAAAATGATAAATGTAGATATATAATTTCTATAATTTGGGACAATTCTACTTTAGACGGAAACAGATCAATGCAGACACAATACAGCTTTATCTGGGCCTATAAATGTATATCGAGGCAGAGGTGTTCAGGGATAGAATACAAAGCCCAAATATATTGTTAAGTTAAATGGGGCTGCCATATCTTGATGTTGAAGGTCACTGGTGGATCTGATCTATCAGGTGAATATCCAATTATCATTGTTTTGCCTTCCTCGGGGTTATCAGTATCCCTAGTTATGTACGTCAAGCGTTCAAAAGCTGAGAAGCCCTTGATACACCCTTGGAGTATAATGATAATATATATAATATATAATTATATTCCAAGATAAGCCAAAGCATTATTGTGTAGGGATGGCCTAGGATATATTCATTAGTATACTACTATCTCCTCCCTGTCCTAACACATTACATTGTAGCCAATATCTTGATAACATCTGTGCTTAGAAAATAACTCTCCAAATACGATCATAATGAACGTTTAGTAAAACTGATTGATTTGATTAGATAATACACTTCATAAAAAGGGATAACACAACAAAAACAAATTATATCATCTTATGTTATGAAGCCATACCGAGGGGTAGAAATAAATATCCTATCTTTATGGTATATCATTGTCCTCTGGATAAATTCATCCCTCTGTGTTATTTTTATTAATCGATTGGTCTGAACGTCTCACATTTTTTTGTCAATGCAAGAACTTTTGAGTAATGATCAAGTTTTATGATCACTTTAAACAAGGAATGGCCATACCTTCACTTTGAAACTTCGCACACTGATATTGTACTGAGGTACATCTTAAAGTCATTTATTTCTTAATAAATCATTATTACACACATATGCACATTATGAAAGGTTTTCAATTGTATAAATGATATCTAACATTTTACAGTGAAAACAATGAAATATCAATCAAGATGACAATAATAATAATAATAATAAAGTTCAAATAGCGCGGATAGCAGACAGTGTTTGTTCATAGTGCTTTTGCACTGCACAATGACATAGTTCCCCTGACAACAGTCTTGATTATATTGATCTATATGTTATTCAATATAAACATATTCAGTTGATTAATTTCAGTAGATAGGTCTAGGGTAATAATAAGACTTATCAGTTCTTAGTTGTTTGTGATCATGGTCATGGTCATGATCCCCATCTCCGTGGTCGTGACCGTGAGGTACAGCCCCCAGTACACACATCAGACCGTATCCCAGGAATGCAGCCACAAGATTGGCAAATGGGGCATCTTGGGTAATCTCACCAGCCAGAATCTCAATAAAAGTGCAGTATATAAACACCCCGGCAGACAAAGCCTGTAAGATTCCCGATACGATATCTACGTCATTGCTTCCACCGCCGGTCTCATAGATGGCGGTACCTATGGCTACCCCCATTGGTGCTGTCAGGCCATACAAGAAGGCAAGAAACAACACCCTTTTCTTCGAATTGTACTGAGTCAGCTGAAGACCTAAAGTAAAGCCAATGACAAACTCATGGGAAAGAATGGCTACCATAAGGTTCCATACGCCGCTCTCCTCTCTCTGTAGTCCAAGAGCCATTCCTTCAAAGATGCAGTCTAAAGACAGGGCGATTAAGAGGATGACAGATTTGAGGGCGCCCCCTGAAGTGTCCAGATTGTGAGAGTGTCCGTGCTGATCCTGAGCGTCCATGGGTGGCTCCTTGCCCATGTCGCCGTTCGAGATGACGGCCACCGCCACACCATTCTCTGTACCATTACTCCCATTAACGGTGTTCAGCTCCACCGGTGCCACGTTGCTATGAGAGTTCTTGTAGCTCACATGATGAATCGCTTTCTCTATGAACACGAGGAGAAAGAAGCCCATGCCGATGAAGAATTCTGGCAGGGCATATTCGATGTGGTTTGGGATGAGTAGACTGCTATTAAGGATCGCCCGTACCTCTGGAGTCTGATGTAGCAGATACGCCCCGAAGAACACTCCTCCTCCAAAGCAGTTGAGGATCCTGATGATACGCTGGCCCTTGGCTCCCTTGCGGAGGAAGGCATTGGATACCACTATGGGAAGGGCCGTGAAGAATGTTGTCACCACAAAGAGGACGAATATCGCCACCACCTTGGCCTCCCACCGCTCCATCGTATGTCTGCTGATAAAGAGACTCTCTCGCAGCACTGACGACACTCATATTGATTGTACAAAATTGTAATAAAGATTAAGTCCACTTGACATATGTAAATTAAAAATTCTGATACTGATACTGATATAATTTATTTTGATAGCGTATAAATAATCATGATTAGCTTTTATTTACATAATCTATTGGTCCCATGATTCAACATTTCACGCGAATAAATCAGAGCTATTAAGGGGCCAGTCATTTGACTATAAAGGGGGTATGTTTTTCCCAGAGCTAAGAACATCTTTTTAATCAAATGCAGGCTAAGATATTTTTTTTTTACTTCACCTGAGCTAAGATATATACTTTGTGACACAGATAGGCAATTGTGTAAGAGATGGATAATATCTGACTCAGTGTAACAATAAATGCGCCACACTCTGATTTACTGATTTATTTTAGTGAATGTGCTAATTTCGGCCCAAACCACTGGGTCTTGCATTCAGTGTTTATTGATACATCGATTACTGGTTTGGAAAATGGTTCATAGTGTACGTTTAGTTCTGCTAATAAAATGTCTAATAGTCAGATTATCTCTTTGTCAATGAGAAAACAGAAATACCAAACATATATGCATAATAACATTTTATATTTAATAATCTACTTAATAAATATTTAATTCTTTGTCACACAAAACCTGGTGTAAACATCTTAATGAGCATATCAAAGACAGAACTAGACAGTAGTTTGTGAGAGAGAATGTCAAAGATACACATAATGCATGCGCAGGGTTAGCACTTATTATCATATTGACTAAAAAATCAAGGTATCTTCAAGGGTTTTCAAGGACAAAATAGGAAAACCAAGGGCCATATCGTTATTTGTGCTAATATATCTGTTTTAATGGAGACTTTCACTGAGTATTGCAAAGAACAGTAAAAACATGCAAATTCAAAATCTTTCTGAATGTCTTTGGTTTCTTTGTAAATTTCAAGGGATTTCAAGAATTTCTGCCAACTTTCAAGGATTCTCATGACCTTAAAAATGAATATTTAAATTCAAGGGATTTCAAGGACAGTGCTAATCTTGATAATGAAAGATACTGTAAACAAGAAAAAGTGATGTTCCACATGTAATATGGATGGTGAAAAAAATTAACAAACTTAAATAAAAATTACAACAATGCCACACAAAATGGTGATATTACATGTGTTATTGGTAGCAGGCTATGCAATTGATCATGGTATTTCAATATATGACTATTATGTACAAATATGCCTAATCAAGTGATTACTACAGGTGTGTGTTGACCAATACTGGGTGTTCCAGATATTGGCAGAATGTCTATTGTTATGCATGCAAGGGTGAACAGGCAAGCCCACATGAGAAATGCTGGTATCTTGAGTGAGAACCATTTAAGTGTGTCACATAGTATGAGGGTTTTATATTGTAAAGTCAGAATGAACCCAGCCTTTGGGCAGGATAGACATGCTGGAGAGATAGCATGGTTTATACTGGCAAATGTAAATGTTGAAGACAGCCAGGTGAAAACTATTGTGGGAACATACCCTACATACATGTGAAACTATTGTGGGACCAGACCCTGCATACATGTAAATGTACAATCAGAAAAGAGTAAGTTTTACATGTTACATTTGAATCTACAATATAAAAGTAACAAGTAGGTTGAACATGATACATTTTAATGTACAATGTATGACTTAAGGTTAGGTGTTACTATGTAGCATTAAGGTTAGGTGACACTCTGAGGTATAATGTTAATATTGAAAATGTAATTGAGTGTGGTTAAAGTACACTAAGAATGAAGCCATACAAAATTGTTAAAGTGATGAAACTTGTAAATAGAATATATGAGTATGTCATAAATGAGGACAGCTATGAGAAACATAAAATGTGTATATAATGTGAATGTGAATCATAAGGACAGATAAGAGAAGTAAATGATGGTATTGTTTTAGCCACCTTACCAGACCTGATCTGAGGATCAGATTGAGCGGGCGGAAGTACTAGTGGACTGGATACGAGTGCAGATCCAGGAGCAAGCTCGAGTGCAGACTCAGGGGCACTCAGGTGACCCGGACTGATTGCTCCGTCACTCAGGAGGACTCGCGAGACTCAAGGAGACTTGAGAAGGACTCCGATCTCAGATCTTGGGCATGCCCAAGGAAAACTCAAGTACTCAAGGAGAACTCAAGTACTCAAACTCAGTGCAGATGAGTAGTAGAAATAAGAGACAGACAGAGAAAGTTTAAACAAGGAATACCAGAGACTCACATTCATCTTCCCATTTTTATTAGTTAAGATTATTTTGTATATATTATTGTTTATCAGCTTGATTAAATCGTTTTGAATCAAAGTTAGTCTGATTTGTGTTACTTGTCAAAACCTGTAGTATAAGAGTTATCACAGATTACCAGCTTACATCCCAACTCGTGACAAACAAACAAATTAAAAATTACAACAAAGTAAAAATTATAACAAACAAAATAAAAATTATAACAAACAAAATAAGAATTACAACCAACAAATTAAAAAATACAACAAACAAAATTCACCTTCCTCTTATTGAAATAATAAGATCTGTGCAGATATATTTGCAGAAGGAAATTAGCTATTAAATGACGTAATCCATTTGTGTCTACATTTAATACATTTCTTCTCACTTGATTTTTTCTATTGCACATTTTTTTATTTTCATTACTATATTTTTTTATGTACCTTTATGATTATAGAGCAATAGTGATTAGAGCAATATATTCTATACATATGAAACTTTGCATTGCATTGGGCCATTTTACAATCAGTCAATTTTCATTTTTTGTACACCTACCACATTCAAGCTATTTCTTACCAAATTTAACTTGTTATTAAATCTCAAAATCGACAGACTCTATTTTCAGTTTATTTTCAGCATTTAAGTTTTTGCTATGCAGTATAATATGTACTCTTATGAATTATGAATATATATATATATATATATATATATATATATATATATATATATATATATATATATATATATATATATATATACCATTTTATATACACCATTTTTGTCATTTTTTATTGCCCTTGTGATCAACAAGATGAAAATAATTGATCTAATTTGGACTCACAATAGAGTGACACTTGAGATAAAGTTCACCAGAACACGTCTTAACGCATTCAAAGCGTGTGATTTCCAAAAAGTATTTTCATCAGGGCAGATCTCATTGATTAAACCTGGTTAGAAAATGGAACTTCATGTGCAGTTCACACCATGCAAGGTCTCCCCAGCAGAAAACTAAGGTGTCGTTTTTGACAGGTTTTATCATTCACAGTTTTTTGTCCCTTTCCCACCCGTCACCTTGATTTATTGTTGAGTGCTTTGCCATCAGACTACTGTGGATTTTTTGCTGTTATTAAAGTTCAAAATCATCTTCAGTTGTTACATTGTAACATTGTCTTATTTGAGATAGCAATATGTACAAACTCCATCTCTTGCGTGTCAGCTCGGCACTGAAATAATACATCATGCTGAAATGTGCATACTTCATTTCTAACTTGAAACCAGGCCTGTACAATCCAAGTATTGTAAAGAATGTACTGATTTTAAAATGTGGATTATGTATCATTTATATAATCTGTGACTAAAATGACAGAGGGAAGGGCAACTAAGATACACATGGCAGAATTTAGATTCATATCACGCGTTTTCCACGCTTGAACTTCTGTCCCCATCTTGTATGGCACTGCCCAAAAAATAAGATTTACAAAAATAAACATGTATTGTTTTTCCATTGTTAAGACCAATGAAGATCTTTCAGCTAATAAACAATTTTGTATATACCATCTACTTATTTACAATGCTTAAATATGTTGTATTTTACCAAATATATCAAATTGCACATATCAGTTAATAAACAATGTTGTAAAGATTGTTGAATGTCTTTACAAAATTGTATTTATGTTGTTAATATCAATATACATTCATATCACCTTTAATCAATATTATGGTTAATTGTATTTTTCAACTTGGACATTTTGATCATTTATTCGTATATGTAAATGAGAATAGGGATTTTTTTATAATGTTACATAAAGAGCTTCACATGAAAGGACAAACAAAGATGTAAAATTACTTCTATGATAATTAGTAGCTCTTGGTATTGCATACAGTATTGGAAAAAGTGCATTTGAGGACTTTATTTGAGGACTTAAAAATTGATAAATTACTACATCAGGATATCTCTATTTGCATTTTCCTCAGGTTGTTTAGATACTGTTAGGACTTTTCAGAGTGAAAATATGTTCACTACAAGCCAAGATATTAGCAAATCTTGGATGGGAAGTGACAAGAAAGGTATAAAACATTAAAATCGCGCCTGCCGTTTTTTTACACCTTAATGGTACTATTCAACAATCAGATTTCTTAGTTATCTCTATTTCATGATCCAGAGGTTGTTTAGATACTGTTAGGACTTTTCAGAGTGAAAATATTTTCACTACAAGCCAAGATATTAGCAAATCTTGGATGGGAAGTGACAAGAAAGGTATAAAACATTAAAATCGCGCCTGCCGTTTTTTTACACCTTTATGGTACTATTCAACAATCAGATTTCTTAGTTATCTCTATTTTCATGCTCCTGAGGTTGTTTAGATACTGTTAGGACTTTTCAGAGTGAAAATATGTTCACTTCAAGCCAAGATATCAGCCAATGTTGGTTTGTAAGTTACATTGGGGAAGAGATCCATTTCTTGACAATTCTTGACAAATTCTGGTTGACATTTTAATTTGCTGATTTATGAATTAGATACTGATAGAAATTCAGTTGGTGTTTGGTTTTACACTACAGACAGCATGTGAGACATGCACACATTATCCTTGTCAATAGTTTTCCCTTTTTATCCCGTTCTTGCAAATGTCCAGATGTTTTGGGGGTCAATCAGTCTGGGTAATCCGGTCATATAATTTATCTTCTTTCATCTGGGACAAGGGGCATTCATTCACCCCCTCATTACATCAATGGTGACCTATAAATGTTGTTTAACTTCCTGGAAAGTTACCATTTGGCAGAAAACACTCACACAGCAGATGAGCGGGCAGGACTAGGATACTTATTAGCAGGAATATATAGTACCCAGGATACAGAGTTACAAATATACTGTGGTGACCTAAATGCCCGTATCAGTGAGAGTAAAGATTACATTGACAAAGTTGATCATGTTTGTGAGAGGAACCATATAGACAATGTGCAAAATAAGCATGGAGATACATTCATAGAATTTTTACATGAGTCAAAATGCTGTGTGGTGAATGGTCGCATAGGTGACACAAACCAATGGACATCTGTGACTTCAAAAGGCAGATCAGTAGTGGATTATGTTTTTGTCCCACACCATGTATTGGAATATATTGAGTCATTCAGCATACACACCCCCAGACAGTTATGTGATAGTTTAGGCTATAAGCCATGTGGAACAATACCAGATCACAACATTCTGTGTGTTGATATCAGAGTTAATGAAAAGCCAAATGACCTGTCACAGTCTAGTGATTATGTGTGTGACCCAGTGATACAGACAGGGCAGGCCCAGGTTAAAAAGCGGATCAAAACACCATTGCCTGAGAGCTTTCTAATTAGTGACAGTACAAAGCAACTGATTGCTCAAACAATTCAAAATATAGAACAGACTGCTAGAAATCAACATGATATTGACACCTTGTATGAACAGGTGTGCAGTGTGTATTATGAGGATCTTACAACTAATGCCCCCAGGTGGCTTGGGACAGTGGCAAAAAGGAGATATAAATATAAACCAAAACCCTGGTGGAATAAGGAACTATCTAATCTATGGGACAAATTATTGAAATGTGAAAATGACTTCAGATCTTTCAGAGGACAAAAACAAATTTTAAGGAGGTTAAAGGAGAAATTTAAAAGTACCCAAAGACAGTTTGATAAGCTTTATAAGAAATCTAAAAGGATTTTTCAAGATGAGCAACAACAGGAATTACTTACTTTTGAGACCAATGATCCAAAACAATTCTGGAATAAAATAAACAATCTTGGACCAAACTTTAGAAAGAAAGACATTCCATTAGAGACAATTTCAGAGGATGGTGATGTGATAAGTGAACTTGAAAAAGTACTAGAAAAGTGGAAATGTGATTATGAGAAATTGTTTGGAAATACCACCAGTGAGACATTTGATGAGGAGTTTTTAAAGGAAATTAAAGAACAGAACTCAGAATATGAAACAAGGATGAACAGTCAGGAAAACCGAGATTTAGATATGCCTAGTATAATGTATGCCCCCGTTAGTCAGCAAGAAGTCTCCAAAGCTGTGAGATCAGCAAAAAAAAATAAAGCTGCAGGATGTGATGGTTTGCCTAATGAGGTATATAAGAATGACTCATCAATTCAAATGTTATGTACTTTGTTTAACCAATGCTTTGACACAGGATTAATACCATCAGTATGGAAAAGGGCGATAATTAAACCTAAATCCAAAGCCAGCCAGTATGATCCACGGATCCCACTTAATTATAGGGGAATAAGCCTATTACCAACCATGTATAAGCTTTATACTTCATTGCTAAATAACAGGATGGTACCATGGCTAGAAGATAATGGCATATTTGCTGAAGAGCAAAATGGATTTAGGAGTAAGAGGTCATGCATGGAGCACATATATTCTCTCACAGCAGTTATTCGGAACAGGAAAAATATGAAAATGAGCACCCCAGCCTGCTTCATTGATATGAAAAAGGCGTTTGACTCAGTTAACCATGATTGTATGTTTCATAAAGTGCTGCAGTCTGGCATTACAGGAAAGTTATATTGGAGCCTTAAATCATTATACTCAGCACCCATATCAGCAGTTCAAATCAATCAGCATGTGACAGGCTGGTTTGATGTAAAGGATGGGGTCCGCCAAGGAGACAATTTGTCCACAACTTTATTTGCACTTTTTATTAATGACCTGGCCGAGGAACTAAAATCTACTGGATGGGGAATATCTATTGCGGATGGTATTAAATTGTGCTGTCTATTCTATGCAGATGACATTGTGATCTTTGGAAATAATGATGAGGAACTACAGAAGCTGCTAGATGTGGTGCATAATTGGACGTCTAGATGGAGAATGTTGATAAATTATGATAAAACCAAAGTTGTGCACTTCCGCCCACGTAATATTCCTAGATCACAGTTTGTGTTCACATGTGGTCAAAATGTCATTCAGGTGGCAGAATCCTACAGATATCTGGGCTGTGAGCTAAATGAGTTTCTTGATTTTACCCACACATCTAAAGTGCTAGCTGAGGCCTCAGGAAGATCTCTTGGAGCAGTAATAAATAAATATAAATGTGCAGGAGGGATGTATTATGAGTTGTATAAGAAGCTTTTTGATACATGTGTAGTGCCAGTTATGGATTACTGTGGTGCCGTGTGGGGATTCAAAGTCTATGACAAATGCAATACCATACAGAACAGAGCAATTAGAGCATTTCTGGGTGTTCACAGGTTTTCTCCAAATACTGCAATACAAGGCGATGTTGCATGGACCTCTCCTGTCATCCGTCGACAAATTGACATGATCAAACTGTGGTACAGGATACTGTGTATGCCAGATTCAAGACTCCCTAAACAGTTGTATAAATGGGAATCAAGACTGAATCGCAATAATTGGTTTACAGACTTGAAAAAGGTTTTTATTTCAATTGGAAAACCAGATATGATTGATGTTTTGGACCCAGATAGTATCTCATTAAATAATGTTTTAAAAGGTGCTTTGAATGAACTCAGGTTACGGGATGAGCATCATTGGAAGGCTGACTTGCAACAGTCAGCTAAGCTAAGGACATATAGGCTCTGCAAGAGAGAATGGCAGCCTGAATGTTATTTAAAAGTGAGGCTCAATCGTCAGCAGAGATCTCTGTTTAGTCAATTAAGGTGCGGTATCTTGCCGCTGAGGATTGAAACAGCGCGCTATGGACCTAGGCTTTTGACACCTGAGCAGCGCATATGCCTTCTGTGTAATTCGGAGTCAGAAACAGAACTCCATTTCTTATTTAATTGCAATATATATCATCATCAGAGACAAATGTATTATACGTTCATGAGCAATGTAGTGCCACATTTCACAGAGCTGGATGATTCCAGGAAATTTGATACAATTATGAATAACCCTAATGTAATTAAAGAGACTGCTAAATTCATTGTGAAATGCTATGATGAAAGATGCAAAAGACTTTTTATTGATTCTAATTCAGAGGAAAATAATGACATATAAGCCATTCTGGCTGGGTGGCCAATTGCAATTTAAAAGTATTTTAATATTTTGTATATATGCCTTTCAACTTCATGTACTCCCCTGTGGGTGCGGGGATTAAAGAATAGCCCCACTGCCCCCCAGCATGTCGTAAAAGGCGACTAAAGGGGCGTCCTGTTTGCCGTGGGATGCGACCTGTGTCGGGGAGGATATGGAATCCTGACGGGCTGAGCACTGGGCTGGTTTGGCAGTAATACCGGTCCAGTTGCAACACGCCTGTCTTGGATCCAAATGTTCACCAGACAGGCAGATCAGATTAGACCTGGATCTGATTTAACCGGCTTGTAGTATATTTCCTTATATTCTGGATATTTGATTTTTATCAATGATAATTTATATGTTTGAAATTTATGAATAATTTTAAATTTTTTTGATAAATATTTGCTGAAAGGAGATTACTGCTGATTGGGTCAATCGAGGGATAAAAATAAGATTCGAAAGGATGGAGTTTTTATTCTAAGAGTATGTCATGTTGGGTATCCTCAAGGCGTCAGGGCTTGGAGTTACCGGCCCAGAAAGGCGTCCCCTTGTTGGGCTCCGTGGTGGGTAGGGGACCTAGCTGATGAAAAATAACAAAACACATATGGCACAAAAACAAAAAAGACCAAGGAATGAAACTGACAGCGATGATGATTCAATTAAAGAAAAATGGCCCAGATTTTTGATGGCAGAAAGTTTAGACAGTGAACATACCCTGGCAAAAATGTCCCCCTTTGCAATTGCAAAGGGGATACAAGGCATTGCCGGGGTCCCCAAAACAGTGAAAAAAATGGGAAGTCGTCTGTTGATTGAGGTGGAAAGAAAAAGCCATGCGGAAAATCTCCTGAGATGCCGAATGTTGGCCACAGTCCCAGTTTCAATAACGGCCCATTAAACCCTAAATAACAAGAAAGGTGTTATCAGATGCCCCGACTTAGCGGGAGTTTCCGAAGAAGAAATAGCCAATGAATTGAAGGATCAGGATGTCGTCCATTGCAAGAGAATTTATATTAAAAAGGATGGCACAAAAGTTCCAATAAATACATTCCTCCTGACATTTGAAGCGGCGCAGCTTCCAACATCTATTAAGGTTGGATATTTAAACGTCAGAGTTGATGTTTTTATTCCAAACCCTCTGCGCTGCTTCAAGTGTCAGAGATATGGACATGGATCTGACAGATGTAAAGGGAATGTAACATGCCCATAGTGTACTGCCCAACATAATGGAGAAGATTGTTTATCAAATAATGTCAAATGTGTGAATTGTGAAGGCGATCACCCATCATATTCGCGGAGTTGTCCTTTTTTAAAAGAGAAGGAAATTCAGCGAATACGACACACAGAAAACATATCTTTTCCAGAGGCACGTAGGCGTGTAGAATCATTCAACACAACAAAATCATCCTATGCTAGCACTTTAAAGAACAAAGAGACTAAATCAATAGCAATTCAGACTGAAATTACATGGCCAATTAATGACAAAAATTATTCCTTTTTCACAAAAACTTCCAAATCTTCGGCAACATCTACTCAGACTCCTGCATCCACTACCCCAGCAATAGCTCTACCAACAATAACACCAACAATAACATCGACTAAAACCTCTTCACAGACTCCCTCCACATCATCTAGTAATAAAAACGTAAATACCAATAGACCAGTTAATAAATCAGACAAAAAAGAAATCAAAGACCAAAGCAAAAGTAAAAAAATTGAACTAAATCCTTAGAAAGGATGGATACAGGTGATCCTTCTGATATACATTTTACACCTGTTCAGTCAAAACATAATCGTAAACCTAACAAATGATTATGTTAAATCCTATATTTATACTCATTATTTTTAATATGGCTATCAGCAATATCATACAATGGAATTGTAGAGGATTTGAGGCAAACAGGCCAGAACTGGAGTTATTAGCCCAGAAATATAATGCATCTGTAATTTGTTTACAAGAAACTAAATTCAACGATGATTCCACAACATTTAAGGGATATGTGATTTATAATAAAGTCGGTTCAATTGACATTATGGACCGAGCACATGGCGGAGTTTCTGTTTTTGTTAAATCCTGTATACCCCAAAGTAAAGTAACATTAAATACTAATTTACAAGCTTCTGCAGCCAGGGTTACCCTGCACAATACATTAACTATATGCTCAATATATTTACCACCTAGTGAGCCAGTTAATATTGCAGATTTAAATAATTTGATAACCCAGCTGCCACAACCATATATGTTAGTTGGTGACTTTAATGCTCACAACTATCTTTGGGGTGGCAGAAATAATACTGATGCCAAAGGACGTATAATAGAAGATTTCTTAAATAACAATAGTTTGTGCCTTTGGAATGACGATTCTCAAACATATTTACATCCTGCTACAGGCTCTTTAACATCAATAGATCTCTCCATGTGCACTCCAAATTTATTTTTAGACTATTCCTGGGAAGTAGAGGAAGATCAATGGGGTAGTGATCATTACCCCATTATTTTAAATAACCATTTTCCTCCACTAGACGAACGAATCCCCAAGTGGAAATTTCATAAAGCCGATTGGGCAAAATTTCAAACTTCCTGTTTTAATAAAATAACTCCCGAAATTTTTAACAATGTAGATGATCCTCTTCAAGTTTTTACGGATACATTGTATGATATTGCTGATGGGTGTATTCCCAAATCAAAGCCAAATTCTAAAATTAAAGAAAAACCCTGGTTTAATGATGAGTGCAAAAAAGCTGTCAAGGAGCGGAAAAAAGCTTTAAAAATATTTAATCGACAGCCAACTCAATATAATTTGCACCAATTTCGTATAAAAAGAGCTAAAGCCCGTTATATTATTAAAATAAGCAAAAGAAAAAGTTGGAAAGATTACGTTTCTAAATTAAATACACGTTCACCAATTAAAAAATGCTGGGATATGGTGCGTAAAATTACTGGGAAGGGAGGTGGAGCAAGGATCAAACATCTAAATCATAATGGCCAATTAATTACAAATCCCACCGAAATAGGTAACACAATAGGCCAAACAATTTCCAAGAATTCCTCATCCAATAATTATTCTGCCAGATTTCAACAAATAAAAAATAGAAAAGAAAGAAACCAACTAAATTTCATATCTAATAACTTGGAACAATATAATAAGTCATTCACAATATCAGATTTAAAACTTGCTTTAGATAAATCCCATGATACCGCTCCTGGACCTGATCATATACACTATCAAATCCTCAAACACCTCCCTGACCAAACACTTGGGCATCTTTTGGATATTTTTAATAATATTTGGGAAAGTGGTTATTTTCCTCCTTCATGGAGTGAAGCCACTATCATTCCTATTCCCAAACCTGGCAAAGACTCGTCAGATTCAAATAATTATCGTCCCATTGCGTTAACAAGTTGTATTTGTAAATCAATGGAACGAATGATTAACGAGCGTTTAGTTTGGTTTTTAGAAACTGCGGCCTATATTTCTGTTGCACAGAGTGGTTTTAGAAAAACGCGAAGTACTGTTGACCATCTGGTACGTTTAGAAACGTTTATACGAGAGGGTTTTATAAAAGGCGAACATGTGGTTAGTATATTTCTTGATTTAGAGAAAGCATACGACACCACATGGAAATATGGAATAATGAGTGATTTATATGATATGGGATTAAGGGGTCGTTTACCCCTTTTTATTCAAAATTTTCTATCAAACAGACATTTTAAAGTTCGAGTGGGTGCATCACTTTCTGATGCTTTTGATCAGGAAATGGGTGTTCCACAGGGTAGTATATTATCAGTGACCCTTTTTATTATTAAAATTAACAGCATTGTATATTGTATGAGGCCTGGAGCAGATTGCTCACTTTTTGTTGATGATTTCAACTTAAGCTACAGGTCAGCAAGCATGCATACAATAGAACGACAGCTTCAACAACACCTAAATAGATTACAAGAATGGGCTGATAACAATGGATTTAAGTTTTCTTTGAAAAAGACCGTATGTATGCACTTTTGTAAAAAGTGGAAGGCTCACCCAGATCCTGATCTACACCTTGGCCAAACTCGAATCCCTGTTGTCGAAGAAACCAAGTTTCTTGGACTTATAATTATATTTGATAGAAAATTATCTTTTATTCCTCATATTAAATATGTAAAAAAGAAATGCCAGAAGGCATTAGATTTATTACAGGTTCTCGCACATACCGATTGGGGAGGGGACCGTAATGTTTTATTACAATTATATAGAGCGCTGGTACGTTCCAAACTTGATTATGGGTGTATGGTATATGGATCAGCACGTCCATCGTATATTAAAATGCTCGATCCGAAACAAAATCAAGGGTTAAGACTATGCCTTGGTGCATTTCGTACCTCGGCTGCAGATAGCTTGGCAGTAGAGGCAGATGAACTGCCTCTTGATTTAAGAAGAGAAAAACTTGCCCTTCAGTATGCTGCAAAAATTGCTGCTTGTCCAGACAATCCTGTACATGACGCTATATTCAATCCAAATTATGTTGATCTTTTTGAAAATAAACCAAATACAATACCAACTTTTGGCATTCGCATCAAGGAATCTTTACAATCCTTAAATTTAAATCCGAATCAAATAGCTAAATTTCAATATCCAGAAACACCTCCATGGACCTATGCAACTTTAAATATTAATCTAGCCATGTCAGAATTAAAGAAATGCTCAACAGATCCATCCCTTTATATAAATAGATATAAAGAAATTAAATCTATTTTCACTGGATATCAGTGTATATACACTGATGGATCATTTGACGATGAGAAGGCTGCTGCAGCTGCTGTTAAGGGCAATCATATTTATTCAGAACGTCTGCCAAATAAATCATCAATTTTTTCTGCAGAACTACATGCTTCGTACCTTGCTTTGGATCATGTGGAGACTTCTCCACATCAAACATTTTAAATTTTTTCTGATTCTTTGTCTTGTTTACAAGCATTGAAAGCAAAGGATTGGAAAAATCCCTTTATTTACAAAATTCTCGAACGGTATCATAGACTTTGTACATATGAAAATAAAGAAATTCGTTTTTATTGGATCCCCAGTCATATTGGAATCCATGGAAATGAGGCTGCTGACCAAGCTGCCAAAGCAGCATTGGACAAACGCCCAATAGATTTACTTATTCCATATACAGAGTTTAAGAAATATATTACTGTTTTTTTACGTACTAAATGGCAGTTGCGCTGGAACGAAGCTATTTTTAATAAATTACATGAAATTAAGCCCGTTCTAGGCAAAACTAAAGGTGCTATTAGAATTAACCGTAGGGAAGAGTCAGTTTTAACCCGTATAAGAATAGGACATAGTCATTTGACGCACTGTTATCTGCTTAAAGGTGAAGATCAACCTGAATGCATTGGTTGTCAAAGGGCTTTGACTATTAAACATATTTTAATTGAGTGTATCGATTTTGATAATATACGAACTCAATATTTTAATGTACAAGGTTTACATATGTTATTTGATACTGTAGATACTTCTGTGATAGTATCGTTTTTAACTCACATAGGACTTTATAATCAGTTTTAAGGGCAGAGCTTTTGTTTATTTATGTCATCGACTTATTTATCAAGAACTGCAAAACATCATACTGATAAAGTCTTTTAAACAAATTATACATTTTATAATATATGATTGATATTATATAATTGCTGATGATAAATTCTTGTGTTATCTACATATTGTATTAACATTTACATTTTGTTTCTAGTCAATATTACGTTTCTGTTTTTACTGTTTTGGCACTGAATGACCATATTGTGTCGATGTGCCGTTAAGAAACCATTCATTCATTCATTCATTCAACTTCATGTAAATTGTACATACCACATGTCTATTGTAATAAAATCTAATCTAATCTAATCTACTAAACATTATTTTAACTCACTTGTAACACATTGAACGTCCATTTCCATACAGGAGCAGTGACAGGCTGGAACCTCCACATACCATTTACATATCATAGTTCAATTAACAGTATGAATTTAGGCGGTAGAAAAAAGAAATGTTGTTTTGCAGGGCATTTTCCTCCAGAAAACACCACCTCCAAGGATATACTTTTTACTGTAACAATATAATTTGATTTTACTCTGTTTCGGGACTGCATATCTCCAGGCAAGGTCATTGAGCTTTTACAAGTTTATGCGCTGTTTTGACAAGGGAGCTGATTGAAAAGATCAAACCATCAAGGTCAAATATAACATATAACATACATTGTCTTTTGTTTTGTTTCAGAGGTGCTTGTCTTCAGACAGGGTCAATGACAAGTCTATATACTGTTCTCACAAGGGCCTTGATTTGAATGGTTACATATTCAATGACAACCATACAGTACACAGCCTTTCCTTTTTTTCATATCTTCTTATTTTGATGAAAGGTCATTGACAAGAAACATACTTTGATGTACAGTTTGTTTTGTTTCAGGATTGCTGGTTTCAAATAAAGGTCAATGACCTTCCAACAGTTTATGCAATGTTCGTACAAGGACTCAGATTAAAAGGTTCACATATATCAAGGATTGATATACATTGCATTTTGTCTTCTTCCAGGACTGCTTGTTTTGATGCAAGGTCAATGACCTTTTTCTGTTTTGTGCACTGTTCTATCAAGGGTCTTAATCGAGAGTCACAAATTATTCAATATTTTATAAAATGTTATTTTGTTTCACCTTTTTATTTTATTTTTTTTTGACATGAAAGGTCAATGACCTATCACTATTCTTTGCACTAACAAAGACCTTGATTGACAAGGTCTTATAACATTTAATGATACCAACTACTGAAAAGGGTCCTTGATTGAAAAGGTGACACACAATTCAATAATATGATGTGCCTTGTCCTGTTTCACTATTGATTGTTCCCATGTTAGGGCATTGACCTTTTTTATGTAAATGACCTTTTGCTGTTTGTGCATTTTTATAATAATGCGGGATGCCAATTGGTTTTGCCGAGTAAACATATAGATGTAGATGTATAATAAGGACCCTGGTTGAAAAGGTCACAACCTATCCAAGGATAAATATCTTGATTTTAATTGTTTCAGGGCTGCTTTTTTTCAGGCAAGGTCATTGACCTTTTGCAAGTATGGATACAGCTCTTATAATAAGGGCCTTTTGTTGAAAAGGTCACAACCTATCCAAGGATAAATATCTTGATTTTAATTATGTTTCAGGGCTGCTTATTTTCAGGCAAGGTCATTGACCTTTTACAAGTATGGATACAGCTCAAACAAGGGACTTGATTGAAAAGGTCACATATAGTTTCAGGATATTTATGTTTTGTAGTAAGGCTCCTTGTTTCCTTTCAAGGACAATGAACCTGTGTTTTAGAAAACTTTTGTGCAGAAATGGTCAATGACCTTTTGCCATTTTTGGAAATGTCTTTCAAATGTGTATGTTATTCTTATTTCTATGAATTATAAATTATTTTCATTTCAGACAGATTGTTTCAGCAATCTTATTTCAATGACCTTTTTACTTGTTATTTTCCTAACAATAGCCATCAGTGCAAAAATCCAATTGCCCTTTATTATCAATTATCCAAATGCCCTGAGGTATAACCTTCAAATAAAGATATAGCCTTTTCTCTCTTGTAAATATGCTGTCTTTATATATAAGCATCTTAGCTAAATATTGTAAATGTCAAATAATACATTTAAGCATATTTTGTGTCCAAGTAAAGATCATATTTGACAAGCTTTTCACATGCATCTTGTTCATCTTTACATGCATATAGTATCTTGTATTTGTCTTGTTTATTTGAAATTTAACATCTTTTCTGATTTTGTAAAGATCAAATAAAGATGATATTTGACAAGCTTTTCACATGCATCTTGTTCATCTTTACATGCGTATAGTATCTTGTATTTGTCTTGTTTATTTGAAATTTAACATCTTCTCTAATTTTGTAAAGGCTTACAAATTCCGGTCTTTACTGTCTTTGATGCATACATTAAAGATCTTGTAAATTGCCAATTTACAGTTTGTAAATATGTCTGAAAGGTCATGTTAATTTCAAATTTACTTCAATAATATATACATATTGGCCTCATGTAAATTTAATTTTTCACGCAGTGTGGACCCTCACAAAAATTAGTGTTCTCCAATCACCAATCGGCAAAGCCCAGATAGGTGATCTGGAGAGGTCTGAGATTATTGCCTTTCCTGTATAATCTCGTTTAGATGTGATTTTTTAAATGCCCAACTCTTTAAGCGATAATTCACATTTTATGTATGATTATATCATTCTAAAATCTCTCCAAAAAGCTTGATTATTCTTTGGATTTAATAAAGAAAATATAAATACTTGATAATAGTCGCCGGCTGTAAAAACCGTGTCAAACCCGTTTAAACAATTTGGATGTTTAAACGGGTTACCATAGTTTTTGCAGCTGGCCACTTTTTACTTCACTAGAGCTCAATTAACTCCAACAAACTTTTCTTTTTTTTGGTTGAAATTGGACATTCGACAAACCCTTCCAGATCACCTATCTGGGCTTTGTCGATTGGTGATTGGAGAACACTACACAAAAATGGTTCATAAGTCAAGCACTCTCCATACAGTGGAGACAGGACTGTGTGTCACATCAAATACTTCAGCTGACCATTAACAGACACCAAAGTTATAAATAATATGGTCTATCTTCATGTTTATTTTATTCTAAGCATGCCATGTTTGTTATCAATGAATCAAACCAAGCATTGTGATATTATAAAAATAAAAAAACATTTTACATCTTCTAAAAGAGAAAATATAAAAAGTCGTGACCTGAAGAAAACGTATGATTTATACTGAAAGTTGTTAATCATTTTATGAATCAATGAAGAATGATTGATATTTATTACATATTTATTTAAGTATATTAATATTTGTTGAATGTGAATCGTATATTATAAACCCAAAATGTAATTATTATAAACATTTTGTAGATGGAACAATTATCAATACTGAAATAACAGTTGTAGTATTATTTTTAAAACAACACATTTTTAAAATGACTAATACTGATTTTTTAACATGCCTGATGAACCATGTTTTATTTTTGATAAAACAAAACTATAATAAAAATTACACTTTTGCTCAACCAAGTGATAAATACGATATACTTTTTGTAACACGGATGGTGTTTTTTTAACAGTGGCAGCTATAGAGGACAACCTACATACCTTCAAATTAAGTTTATTTATCACTTATGTTGATTTAGATATGTAATCTATGACCCGGGCTGATGTTTTTCATTTGAAAAAGTTTGACCTTGAGATGACCTTTGGTTAACACAAACTCAGAACACCAAAAATCTTGAAATAATATTATTTAGAACCAATTTTACAGCTGTTTAAAGGTTTTAAGATCAAGGTGGATTATTTTCTAATGGAAATGGTAGGAACAAAATTGGCCCTTTCTGATGTCTCCCAGGCCACTTAAATTTTGTACATTAATCCTAAAATATTTACATTGAATATAATGAGAAATGCCAAAATTTAACCTAAATCTATAAAAGTGGCCCGGCCAAAATGCTTTTCAATCCAACATACACAAAAAAAGTAATATTGTTGATGTCTGAGATACCAGTAAAGTTTAAAAAACCAAGTGTTTTATATGAATCCATTGTTTTGCAAAATTTATGTTTGTACAAAATATGCAACAACCCTCCTTAATGATGATCATCACTGAAATCTATGTGTCAAATAATTCAAACATATAGCATGTATAGTCAAATTGCTCTCATTTCTTTATTTCTGAAGATAAAGGTTCAAAACCTAACAATTCATCACATCACCTTAAAACAAAAATCAATTTTCGTCCCCCTTGTTTTAACGAGCATCATTCAAATGACTATGCTGTGCAGGCAGCAGTAAAGAGTGCGACCCACTGTAACAAATGACGTAACTATACCAGTGTGAACAAAATGTCCTGAAAAGCTGGCACTGTATCCACTGCTGACAGTGGGGACTATCTGTGTTATTCTGTGATCGGTATGATCATGGGAAATGGGTAGTCATTTCCTGTGGGTTGTAAATCAGTTTTTTCTGTGGTCAATATTGTTCAAGCAACTGACGCCACTGTGGAGTGTTCATCGTGTGCATGTGCTAGCGTATGAATACGTTCATACAACAAGTAAACAAAGATGAAGTGCGTGATGTCAAAAAGTTGAAGACGACAATATCGTCATCGGCCATCGATGCACAAAATTATCCCTTTAAATTGGTTGGACATGCTTCCCAATCGCTAGAACAAGGAATTTCAGTAACTTTAGTTCAAATTTGGTGTAATTCGGACAATTAGAACAGAAATTATATGCAAAAGTCTGATAGATGATTTGCGATAGCGCCTGAGCAATAATAGAGCAACTTAAGCAATCGAACCCGAAAAGGCACATCTTTACATAAAGTTGTGCTAAAAAATTTGTTTATATACCAAATTAAATGTTTTCAAAAGACAAATAAAGATAATTTCAACTTCCCCATCAATTTGCAATAATTGTTTCATTTTGTGTTTTTCTGTTTATTTTAATTTTTGTTTTGTTTGTTGTAATTTTTGTTTTGTTTATTTTAATTTTGTTTTGTTTGTTGTAATTTTGGTTTTGTTTATTTTAATTTTTGTTCTGTTTGTTGTGAATTTTGGTTTGTTATTTTTTTCCCCATCCGTGTTACATGTGGATCACCACTTTTTCTTGTTAAGCATTCCCATTCGAAGCGTTGACAAAAAATGATTTGATAAGTACACCGATAATTTATTTTTCCAAAAATACTTCATATCACAATGCTTGACTTTGAATAAAGATTTTTTTAGATATTCACTAAAAAGAGCATACATGTATACTTGGGCTATTTTAGGTAACTGACATGGTTGGCTCCAGGACTTGACACGTTATATTTTTTCTCACTTCTGGTATATAAACCACACAATAGAGGCCGTTTAAAATCCCTCATTCCCCATCCCATTCCAGATATAAACTCATAAGTAGTATAGCCATGGTGGTTCATATCATTTGTTATCCATATCAAAGTATTTTCCTTGTTGTTCTAACTTTGATGAGGATCGGGCCCAAGATTAAAGTGCTTGAATGTTGTAATTATCAGTGAGTTTACTTTATTGCACTATTTCACATGTACGTAATACGTTATTGTACTATTAAGCATATACTTATGGACCTCTTGTAATATAAAGGACGTGATGTACACTATTGTTTTGATCTATTTGAGGTTTACCAAATAAAATATTTTTATCTATTAGTAATGTATTACAGGGACCTTTATTGAATTTGATGCATAAACATGCTGATATAGTCTAACTAATCACCAGCATACTTTATCAGTTCAGTTATTTTTTCTCAGTCATACAGCATGGCCAATCTTTACTCTGAAATCAGGAGAGATTTTATTACCTTTTCACCAATTTGCGGTATCACAAAAAATATTTCAAGAACAAGAATTGCGAAAAAGCCATTTCGAGGCACATTGGAATAAAATTCAATACTTTCCTATACTTATCATAAACATATCGCCTTTGTCAACAATAAAGAATTTCAATATGAAAATAAGGTAACTGCTGACCTGGCCTTTATCAAATACAAAGGAAGCTTAAAGAAAGTACAGCAAATACAGAATAAGAGAATAAAGTAAATATGACACAGATTTTCTGTAGCTAGAAAGTAAATAAAAAGAAATTAGGCTCCCTTCAAGAAATCATAACTTCACGCATCTTTTCCTGGCATAATATAAATGTGATGAAGTGTTATAAGCCATCATATTACCCCGCACAAATGTAAAACTCTGAAGGACCACAATAGCTTACTGCAGGCTAAATTACACCTTAAGTAAAAAAAAAATACAATCATTCATTTTTTACATCAATCAGAAAGAAGTGGGAATTGGACAGGATTGAATTTAATGTGTAATGATATATATCCCAACTGCCTAACAACTGGTACAAAGGGGCAACCCTACAATTATTGATCAGCCACCGTTTTGAATTCACGAATACTATCAAATATGTTCCTTTGACTTAGGATTCAGTTTCCGGAGAAAAAATTTTACAAAATAATCTGGCTGCCAAGATTAATGTTATTTTACAAAACAAAATATTCTAATTTTAACAAGATCATAGACATTTGAAGACACCTGAATTGTATAGCGCTATTTAGATTTATTAGATTTATGTTTGTTATCGTTTGCTATTATGCTAAGTCCAGTTGGTTTTATTGTGGCATGACGCGGTGCTCCCTGGGGAGAGCATTTTAAGCATTCTAAGAAATCTAAAGAGCAATATAGATATTCCAAGCCAATTTTTTATCGGATAGACCCAATGTTTTGCAAATGCATATCTCAAATTGTAAGTTATCCATGATATGCTATGCTAGATGGCTTAGCTTATTTTGACGGGTATTGTATATAATCGTCTTGTGACTTCCTCATGATCAACTAATTGGCTCATAATGATTAAGCCAATGGGCTTCAGATTTACACTTTCACTCATTATGACTTGACACTCTGTTAGATTATAATCATGATTTTGACGGGTATTGTTAATAATCGTCTTGGGACTTCCTCATGATCATTTAATTGCCTCATAATGATTTACACTGGTGGGCATCAAATCTACACTTTCACTCATTATAACTTGGCATTCTGTTTGTCTAAAATCATTGATATCACTTTTAAAGGCTTTAATCGGAAATGTCATGCATGTGGACATTAAACTGTTCATGACATGTGAAATTCTTGATCAACACCAAAATGTATTAAATTGATGAATATTAACGTTTGGACTCACAAAGTTGATTCCACCCAATAAAGCATTTCTCAAAAAGTGTCATTATCAAAACATTAAAATAAGTATGACAGATTAGCTTGCACTTTTAAATTCAGTTAAATCTTTATTCAATCTGCACAGCTCTTGTGTGGCAATAATATTGTCACAATATAGTGAGCCCATGCCCTGCTGACCTCATTTGTTCATATTAGGTCACTTCCAGAGCATCCACGAGATTATGGGTAATAGTTGGCAACATTGACATTGACACATATATATGTTTTTCCAGTTTCAGTTCCATGGCTTGGCACAAGAAAGAAACCTTGATCGAAAATCTATTATTGGGAAGAATCAGTTGTGTGAAATGTTGGCTGTGCAAAAGTCAAATGCTGAGAATGTACTCTGCTCAAAAACTTAGATTTGTAAACGTGTAAGGCGCAGACAGAATTCACAAGGTACACCTCATCATGTGAAAAGACCTCGCCTGGCAGATATTCCACAAGTATTAAATAATAGCCCTGCACCATCTCTTCCATCAGTTGATTTAGAGAGATACTATATAGGTTGGTAAACTTTTATTTCTATTTGTGATTATGCAGACGACACTTGAATAATTTATATCACAAGGACCTACTCAAAGGTCACAACCTCCAGAAAGTAGTGAGGATGATCATTTACAATTGGAGAAGACAAGAATTGGATGGTGTATTAATTAATGCATATAAAGATTATCAGCTTTGCATAATCTAGGTTGAGGTCATGGCCTACATTGTGCCAATCTTTCCTGTGAATATTCATTATATGTGGTTAACTGTTTTCAATTTAGTAATTCTATATTTAACAGAAAAAAAACAATTATTATGAAACATCCCTAAAATATATTGTGATCATTTTAAATATGCTTCCAGGAAGATTCCAGGTGTCAGTGCTGGGTTCAAGTCCCCCACATGAAGGTTTGTTGATCCGCGAAGTGGACCAAGCTTGGTGTGACAACATTAAGAGAGAACCTAAATTAAAAGGGCAATGATTATCAAGAGTTTTACCATGCCTTGTCAACAACAAAAATGTTCCTCACAGAGATAGTGATGGAGGAGGACTATGAGCCTGGAAATCCTATGTTTGTCAACATTGACCTCTATGCCGGGCTAAGTGTTAGGCTAGCAGACAAACACACAGAGGGCAACATACTTCTCTTTACTCTTGCGTATGAAGTTAAACCTTCATGTAATGATGCCTGTATTTCCTGATCCTGGCTTAGCTGAGTCTGGTTTGATGCAAAGGGACGACCACGTTTTCTGGCTGTAATAGATTAAAGATTTTATTAGAAAGAATGTATATAAAAACAATTTCAGGTTGCATAATCTAAAGATGATCAATTTTGCAAAATTTCATTTTTCCCATCTTAACAACCAAATTCTCTGTATTTCAGATTCGCTACTGCCTGATAGATAGTCATAACAATTTCTTCATCATGACAATGGTCATGGGAAACTAGAACAATATATGAATAAACATATCTGATCTACACTTATTACTGTCAACTTGTTAATTATTCATTTCATAATCTGTGGTATAAAATTTGTCCTTGGACATAAATAGAGGAATAATACAATTACTTTCATTTTTGTCACTATACTAATTTCATGAAATGAATAAAAGATTTAGAAAATAGCCTTTGATACAAGCACGGCATCTTCTGTATTTCATAGCAGGAGGTTTTGATATGTTTCATCCTCGATAGCCAAACATTCAGTGATAAATGTGAGAAACTGTTTGGTAGTTTACACCTTTTGGCTGATAGAAATATTTGTTCTCCATCATACAGTGATTAGTATTATTCACACTTTACAGAACTTGAATGGCTGACAAAGGCTTATCATTTGTGTAGAAGTTAAAATGAATCCATAACAACTGGGCCATATTTGACATTGTTTTAATTTTGTTATATTAAAATGTCATGTTATTTACAAAGTATGGTGGATGAAACACTGACGAAATTGTGAGATTTTTTTTAGATGAGAAAATCTAAAATGGTTCAGACCTGCTCATTGTATCAACTTAGTATAAGGGGAATACAAATGAGATTATAAACTTTATTTGCCCATATTTATTTCTATTCACTCATTTAGTATTCTGCCAACATACTTAACAGCCACTACCACCGAAAATGAGAGGATTTAAGATATATATTTGTACAAGATGGAAGGCTAACAATATCAAATTAAGCTTGATCATGGCTGGGGAGTTATGTTTGTGCCATGTGTGCATCATGATCTTGCTCTGACACATGCCTACATATGCTTGGCTGTCTGCCTAACAACTAAATAAACAAGGCTTACTCCCCTGGGTCCCCGTGGCTGCCAATCAAGGATTACCTCCAAATGGCAAATCTGTGATTGGTCAGATTTTGATGAGGGTTGGACTAATAATAATAACCAACAAGTGTGAGATAATTATTCACTTCACCATGAAGTATATTTGCAAAAATCAAATTCATTACCCAGGCATTGGAAGTCAGGCAGGTCAGGTGTGGGATCATTCATCTCATTCTCACTATGAACACTGCTGTCATCTGATTCCAGGTCTGACAGTGACATATTATTCTGAAATATTTGTAAAATCTGTTTGACATATCAGTAAGTTACAATGAATAAACTCATGAATTTGGGGGTAAATGCAATGTTTATACACTAAATAAGGATGAAGCCTATATAACATGTTTCAGAATACCTTTATATTTACAATAATTCTAATAATTCTAATAATTTGCATTCATCATACTTGTCACAGAAATGTTCATTTTCAGTATATAGTTAAATAAATACCTCTTTTCTTGTTTCAGTGAAATTGAATTGATCCAGTCAAATATGCAACCCCGTGATTGTTGTCTTCTGCTTGCAAAATCTCAGCGCAAAATGGTCAACTTTTGTTTAAAAGTGAAACAGGAAATACTCAAATTCACTACACTGCCTGTTTAATCACTTGGGACTTGGGAATTGATAAAATAAAAAACATTGGCCATATTACAGATTTGGTTGGATAGGGGATCTAGAGTAGACTCATTTCCTTAGTAGATTTGTTTGTCAGGGATATTTAAATATTTTGGTATACTTTCATAAATTTTGATTTACTTTTATTTCTATCATCATGTGAAATGACATAAAGTTAACTTAATTCTGGGTAAATGCTCTATTTTAGCCTCGTAAATATTAAATTAGAAAATACAGGGTGTGTACATCAGTGAAGAGTGTCAGAATAATTTTATGGCGTGCATTTAAAGGAATGTGTGCCCCAGTGTCTTAAAGGAGTGAATGATTGAATATCAGTGGCATTGGTCTGGGGTGTGTGTATGCAGAATGAGCATTAGTGACATGGGTCGGAATGTATATAATGCAGTGAAACTTTCAAAATTTTCATAACTTAAAATATATCGAAATAATGATCTTAAACTGAGGGCATTTTAAGATCTCAAAATGGTGCCGTCAATCTCAAAATGATTCCGTCGGTCTCAAAATGATGCCATCAATCTTAGTGATTTTATGGATACAAATTTCAAAATGATTGATTTTTGATCATGAACTCTTCCCCACTGATTTAATAATGCAGTCGGGCTTTGAATAATTGATCTCATCTTAACAGAAGAAGGTTAGTTTTCTTAGCGTTCAAATGGGTGCCATAGTCTTTGCATGATATACATCAAAGGTGAAATGCACTTTTGTACATCATTTTTTATGCAAACAAGGCTAATATTGGTATCATACATAGTCACAGGATGCTATGATCATGATAGCATATGTTACAAACGATCCTAATAAGATGAGCATGTCAAGATTTGTCACAAACCTGTGAGTATTTATATATGAAATGTGACGTTTGTGATATAAGGAAGAGCGTCATATTAACCTACTGTCTTACAACGTGAACACGAAATCCTTTGATCCTGTCAAAGCTGCACTGGTGAGATTAAAGGTAGTTTATCATTGAAATTATCTCAAATGTTGTCATCCTTCATTATATTTTGTTTGACGACAAACTAATTCGTTATCAAGAAAATGTGTAAAAATATCTTCAATAGCATCTTGCATACAACTACTTGTTCTCGATCAAAAATAGATCACTTAACTAAATAAAACAATATTTCCAGGAAAGCAAAAAGAAAATTTGAGCCAAAATATTTACGTTTGAGAGGAAAGTCTGCGGTAAGGATGCCAGTAGGGGAGACGCTAAGAACACTTGCTCCCTGTGATAAGTGGGGTGTGTCATCTACATGTCTCAAAATAATGGGGAAATTATCCAATATACATCTGAGTATTTATTATTTCATCTCATATTTGTACATTCAGATCATGTTGGTTTTTTTTATTGGTAGTATAGTAAATAGTAAAATAAGCACGAAACGAGAGAACCACTTTTGTTATCGGTTCCAAATTTGTAAAAAGAGTTTTCGTTCACAACCAATATTAATGTTATGAAATGCAGTAAACATTATTAGCAAAATATGTCGTTTTAGTGGGAGTACAGAGTACAGAACTGCAAATTTACATCAGAGTAAAAAAGAATTGTTTTACTTGCAATATTTAATGGATTGAGTCAGAGGTTTGATGATCTAAAATTGTCATGAAAATGTTTAGCATCGTACCTTTTTTGTTACTTGCCTCATCCTAACACTGCCACGCAGAATAATGTTCCCTAACAACTCCTGTAGACATAATGACTCTAGTGACAACCATGACAAAAAGATGTGTCACTAACCATGGCAACAAGATGTGTCACTAACCATGGCAACAAGATGTGTCACTAACCATGACAACAAGATGTGTCACTTACCATGGCAACAAGATATGACACTGACCATGACAACAAGATGTGTCACTAACCATGACAACAAGATGTGTCACTAACCATGACAACAAGACGTGTCACTAACTGTGACAACAAGATGTGTCACTAACTTTGACAACAAGATGTGTCACTAACAATGTAAACAAATTACGTCACCAACTATGACAATAAAATGTGCCACAAGATGTGTTACTTTCTATGACAAAATATGTCACTATCCCAGCAAGGTATGTCGCAAACTATCCCAATAAAATGTGTCACTGAACTATAGCTTACTGTCATCATCTTTTGCTTTGACATAAAATGTTTTAGATATTTAGAAGCTGAAAACAATTATTATATACGTGCATATGATTGGATGCTGAATTTAGAATGATCACAATCTGATAATCTTGACATTGACGCATAGAGTCACACATAATGTCTAAGTAAGAAAGAATATTATCTCCCACAAGCTATCGAGGCATCTGTCTACCATGGCAGACGACAATGCTTCTACTTCTATTTCCAAGGATGGAGCCAAATATGGAATTCAGACAGGTAAACCTCACATACTCATTCATATTATACAGAACAATATTCTTCATAACAAATCGATTGCCCTAAACATCATTAAATTTTGCTAGAATTTAGCAAACATCGTGAGAATAGTGTTTCACATAATACGAGATTAAATTCCAACACAATCCGCTCTTAAAAATGGTAATGTATGAAGTGGGTGATAATGTTAATTTGAATCTTTTTAAGGGTTAATTTTAAGATGATTTACATATTTTGAAATCATGCCTGAACAAACTCTTGGCTCACCTTTGGAAAGAGATAGATTCCATAGAGAACGCTAGTTTGATAGTAATATTAGGTCGTTGATAAATTTCAGTCTTATGCGATATCGGGTGTTTGAGATATCCAGAACATGTAATGACATTAAACCTTTCGGATATCTTGAAGTAATATGGAACTTTGTATCGATTTTGGAAATTGTTTTTTATATTGACGTCTGGGTGTCTTATGTGAGCATCATAAACTGGGATGAACTGACCAAGATATACATGTATGTAAAGCCTATATATATATATATATATACATATATATATATATATATATATATATATATATATATATATATATATATATATATATATATATATATATATATATATATATATATATATTTAAAATCATGCCTTATATATATATATATATATATATATATATATATATATATATATATATATATATATATATATATATATATATATATATATATATATATATATATATATATATAAAGGTATTGATTGTTAGTCTTATATACATCATCTTAGATACGTCATCCTTATCGTACGGCTGTTGTTAAGATAAACAACAAGCTTGATAGGTTAATTGACACAGTTGGGTATGACATGTAAAGTTGCCCTGGCGACATCCTTTCCAAATGCGTTGCATTAATTTCGGAAGGAAGGATTCGCAATAGAAGATGTTATATTGCCCTAGAGACATCCTCTCCAAATGTGTTTTTTTGGATGTTAGGATTCTCAAGATAAGATATACAGACAAAACTGACAGGTCTACATTTACGATAGGGGCTAGGATTGATATTAACTAGATGTTTCAGATAACAAATACAGCTTAAGAAACATAACATAAAAAGCATACTAAAAAACATCATTTTGGTCTACTTCAGGTGAATAAGAATATGCGTTGTGTCAATCATAATAAAAGATAGCAACTTAATTATTTGTATATAGCTATATATTTATGTGAATGATTTATCTTATACTTTGCAAAATCATTTATGCCAACATACCTGTAGCCCGGACCTATAGTAACAATGTCCATTTGTGTATCCACGCATGAGGTATCCACGCATGCGTGATAAAACTCCGTGTGTTGACTGATCTGGCCATCAAATAAAATTAGCTAAACCCGACCTGTGTTTCCTGGCTGTTCCATGTGAATGAGAGTTAAGAGGGAATAACATAAATGAGGACCTATGCTAAATGTTGTATTGAATAAGTGTGCATTGTAGTAAGATAGTGTATTGATTTTGTTCCGTGTCTGCGGATTCTATGGAGGAGTGACTCATGTATGATGTCTACCCTAACGCTCTCTTCCTTCCCTAACTGGGTTTAGGCAATTAATAGTTAATGTTACAAAAACGATCATGGGGAAAACTGGCCCTCAAAATCTGAAACTTATAAACTCTAGCCTTATCATAAAGTAGTTTTTACAAAATCCTTTAAAAACAGGACGAGACTTTAAGCTTTAACCGAAATGATCCATTTTATAGTCATAAAAGGTTGGCCTTGTGTGTGTGTGTGTGACATGTATAACATGGCTAAGGGCTTCCATGATATATTAGTTCAGTTCAATTATACATGTATACAATATTAGTTTCTACTATTATTATACTTCGAGACTTGTTTTATTGCATACTTGTAAGGACGTTTTTCTTCTTGGGTTAATTGTATTCTGAATTCAATACGAAATGTGCCCATTTTGATAAATACCACTAAATGCATTATTTTAGGTTCTTTGAGAGAAAACAAACTAAAATACAAACAGATCAATTTACAGTCGAGGAATACTGAAAACATGAGGCATGCAACACCACTGTCTTAAAATCTAAAACTGAATAATATAGACAAACATAAAAAGTGTTTATTTTGAATGTCACTGTTGATCTTTCACTTATGATAAGAAATATGAATATACCCCAGATGGATAGAGAAATAGTGAACGTAAATTCAAAGATAATTCCACTTGACATCTGGTCTCTTTTGACTTAATAAATGTGTACATTTCCGTTGAATCTATTCAGCTGTGATCAAAGGTAATATTAAGATTTCAGAATTGAGAGTCCCCATTCTACCTGCCTGACTGTGCCTATACGTTCCTCTTGATATCAATGGGCAGAGTAATCTATGACTTGTTTTCTGCCATTCTAGGCACACATCAGCTCACAGCCTTTGTCTGTTCAATGAATGAGTGAATAAGTGCAAATCTGAATAACGAGGCTTTAAATACTGTGCAACAAATCTCATCTCCAAAAGGCGCATTTTATGCCAAGTTTCGAATTCATGTTGTACTGTTCTCAAAAGCTTTGACAAGGATATCGTGAGGAATATATATCGATGATCCTTAAACATAAAACATAAGTCGAACAAGTGCTTTGTCAATGTACCAGGTTGCACATCTTTACATGTTGAAATAAAAAAGTCTGACCCACTGTTTCTTTTTATAAATGATAAAGAAGCCAAGACAGTATCTTAAACTTTTACAAGTGATAGATTATTCCAGTCATAGTCATTTTTATTTTCTTATGTCGATCTTGAAATTCAGTAATATGCAAAACGTCTTGATTGGGGGGGGGGGGGGAGGAAAGTAAGGAGGAATATGAGAGAGACCACTTGATGGAGAATATTGAGAATGCCAACCTTAAGAAAAGTCAGCAGAACAAAATGTTTTGAAAGGCCAAATCTTTGGGTAAAAATAGAGTTTCAACCTTATAGAAGTAAATTCAATTTTAGAGGGGAAAAATAAACTAAAATATTTTTTTACTTTAGGTACAATCTACCCAATACATGTTTAGGAAGCTAGTTTTGAGGCATCAACAACTAATACAATTTAAAACATAACTTTGTGACATACAATCTGAGAGCAATAATAAATGTTATATCACTGTCAGATACAATCTTTTGCAAATATCTTTTTATCTTTTACATTAACAAGAATCTCAGCTTGAATCCTTAACATTAATTAGTGGGCAATTGAGAGCAATAATAAATGTTATATCACTGTCAGATACAATCTTTTGCAAATATCTTTTTATCTTTTACATTAACAAGATGCTCATCTTGAATCCTTAACATTAATTATTGGGCAACTGAGAGCAATTATAATAAATGTTATTTCACTGTCAGATACAATCTTTTGCAAATATATTTTTATCTTTTACATTAACAAGATGCTCAGCTTGAATCTTTAACATTAATTATTGCGCAAATCATAGACTTTAAAGACAAACCTCATTTTGGCTGATATATTGAAAATTGTTCTAATTTCCCAAAAGGTGACCAGGCAGAGAAAAATGCTTCATAGTCAATTCATTAACAATCATAACTATTTATTGATAATTTTCAGCTCCCGACACCCGAACAGTGTATGGGGCCATAGTATTGGGCTCCATCAGTGTGATATCTATGCCAAAAACAATTAAACATTTTGCTATCTTATCAGCGATTTAAGATAAAGCTTCACATTTTTACCACACATGTATCCCATGAAGGCCTAAATAGGATGACCTCAGCTGTTGACATTTTGCTTTAACTTGCTATATCTTAAAGGCACTGGCCTACTGACGTACCTTAAATCATGAATGCTTGAAATAGCCACTGACTCAGCAAGATCACGATAAAGTTTTTGATATTCTTTCAAATTGTAGCCAATAGTTTCATCTATTTCTCATCACTTTCAAAAACAACTGGCTGAAATGACTGTGGCTGTGGCTGGGGCTGGGGCAAGGGATGAATTTGTGGGTTTTAATTCAAGATATAAAGCAATTTTTTGCAAAAGTACACAATGAGTTCTCCGAGGTTGACGGTTACCATCCCTTATGTTTACATTTTACCATTTTTGTACTCGGCCCAATCCTGAAATAGTCTGTAATTTATCTATTTTATAAGTTATAAGTCCCACCAACTGATTTCTCTTTGCCAGTAAAGCAAATTTTCTACTAAAAAACTAATGTGTCACCTGCAAGGACAGTTAGGCCAGTGCCTATTGTTTCAAACAATGGTGTGATAATTAAGGAGAGGTTAAAAAGAGGTTAACCTCGGTTAGAGAGTTCACGACTATGGGGGTAGTGTCACGTCGCAGGGGGTGAACTATGCTCAGCTCACTGCCAGACGGTCACCTGGCCTTAAAGGGCCAGCAGCGTGGGCCACGGGCCATTAAGAATTTGAATTGGATGGAGAACAGACGTAGTGTTCTCCAATCACCAATCGGCAAAGCCCAGATAGGTGATCTGGAGGGGTTTGTCGAACGTCCAAGGTCTCTACCAATTTCAACCAAAGAAAAGTTTGGTGGAATTGTTAGAGCTCAAGTGAAGTAGAAAGTCGCCAGCTGCAAAAACTGAGGTAAACCCGTTTAAACGTCAAAATTGAACCCGTTTCAACTGCCGTTAAAACGGGTTTGATTCAATTTTTGCAGCTGGCGATTATTATCAAGTATTTATATTTTCTTTATTTAATGTTATCCAAATAATAATCAAGCTTTTTTGTGAGATTTAGACATAATCATACATAAAATTCGAATTATCACTTAAACAGTTGGGTATTTAAAAAATCACATCTGAACGAGATTATGACCAAAAAGCAAAAATCTCAGACCTCTCCAGATCACCTATCTGGGCTTTGCCGATGGGTGATTGGAGAACACTAGAACAGACGTATGCAGAAGAGAACTAATTAATGTTAAAATAACGAACTTTATGGATATGTTTTTATATGGATTTAATTTTAACATGGAACTTTTTAACATGGACGTTTTTACAATGAACTATGAACATTACATGTGAGTTTTTAACTTTTATGAACATTTTAACCTATAGCCTCAGATCTCTGACCATTTGTGCCATAGAACTTTGACCAGTTGTGCCACCGGCCGGGAGTCGCCTCGGCAGCACAAACGGCCTCGCTCATCGGGCCTCAGTCATCATGGCAGAGAAGGCTTGCACACACTGTGAACGCCCCATCAAAGGGCATCCTGGCCCTTATGGCAGGAAAAAATGTACCAATCAGCCCTTGTGGGTCACGGAGATGAACCAGATAGAGGCCGAGGCCGAGGTCGAGGTCCAGACTGCCACACGGGAACAGGGCAGCAGAGACTCGGCCACGCCACTTAATCCATCCAGCAAGCTAGCAATCAGCCGGCCTGACGAAGGCCCCCAGCCAAACCAGGGCTGCATGAGTGTTTCTCCCAGTGAGGGGGAAGCCACGAAGAGCATGGCAGAAGCTCAGAATGCCATTCTCATGGCACTTCAAAGTCAGGTAGCGAGTATGCAAGTCCAGATATCTAGCCTCACAGCAGTCCGGCAGGTCCAGCCAGAGCACAGACCAGCAACCAAAGAAGCCAGCGCAGCCCGAGAAGCCAGCGTAGCCCGGGAAGCCAGGGAAGCCACGCCACCTCCCCAGCCCCAGAACACTGTACCACTTACCTTGCCGGGCAGCATGCCTGCGCAGGCCATCGGAGGGCACCAGCCAGTACCACCATACATACCAGCTACTTACCTACCTGCACAGCACCAATACAGCCTGCCATCGCAACAGAGGTATACACGGCATCAGGATGGCCCACCGGCTTCAGGTAACAATCCATTTATATCGGATCCATTCCAGTTTAATTTGTATGACCCCATACCCAGCATACCAGCTGAGGCAGGGGCCAGGCACCAGGGTGTACCAGAACCCCCCTTAACCGACGCCACCTTTAAACCAGCAGGGAGCTACACAAAGAAAGGAGAGCCCATGCCCGACCTGGGAGGCAGAATTCCGGGCATAAGAAACACAGACGGCCTGGACGACCTCAAACCCCTATGCAGCACAGCCAACGTACCAGAGAAGACACTCAGAGCGGCGATAAAAGGTGAATACATACAAATTGAAGATTTCTTATCTAACCTTAATGTACAATCAGACGATTACGGGGCTATGCAGTCTTACCTGGACACTGATGGCACCGTGAGATACCGCCCCAGGCGCCAGAAGCGGAGAATCTCTAATATACTGTTGTGGCTGGAAGCATGGAATGCGTATGAGATGTTGATGATAAAAGTCCATGGTGTACATATGTATGAAAATATGGCTGATTACCGTGCCAGGATTGCTGATTATAGCAAACGCTACAACTGGACAGCAGTGGCAGCATTGGATGCCAAGCATCGTCTCAGCATGGGAGGGCGCCATGTAATGTACGCTTCAATACCTGTGGATATGATCACCACCACCTTAGATGCAACTCAGGTAAAACTCTCTGCATCGCGATGCCCACGATGCAGGGAGTTCGATCACACTTCACCACAGGAGTGCCCATTTCTCCCCTCGGCGTCGAGTCAGGCCCCGCCAGGGTCGACGCCTTGGGCCAAGAAGAAGGGCAGCCCTCAAGGGGCCTCCACAGAGGTGTGCAATAATTGGAACCTGCTTAAATGCAACTTCAAAGCATGTAGACGTCTCCACCAGTGTAAGTCATGCAGGGGATCCTTACCTTTCGAAGTATGCAGCAAGCAGGGCAGGTGCGCCTCAGGCAGCAACAACGCCAATACCGGCCTCAGCCACGCAGGCTCGGGTCTCAGCCACGCAGGCTCAGGATACAGTGCTCCCAGTAGGGGTGGCTCAGTGCAGTAACTTTTGGAAGCAAGCTCTAAAAAACCACCCAGATAGGGAACTAGCGTATGAACTTTACATGAACTCGAAGCATGGGGTCCGGATAGGGTATCACGGCCCTAGAACCCCCCACATGTCTACGAACTGGCCGTCTGCAAATGAACTTCACACAAAAGTAGCCGAATTTGTCCAGGGCAATAAGCTAATTCACAGGGTCGTAGGTCCACTTCGTGAGGATGACCTCCCCCCAGGCTACAGGGCCTCCCCCCTGGGGGCTTTTCAAAAACAATCTTCAGGCAAGACGAGGGTCATACATGACCTATCTTGGCCCTCATCAGCCTCAGTCAACGACGGGATTGACAAGGACTTTTGTTCTCTCCGTTACGTCACAGTAATGGATGCTGTTTCATTAATAAGCAGGTATAAGTCACCATGGGCTGCTAAATGTGATTTCTCAGCTGCCTTCCAATCAGTTTATGTAAGCCCAGAGGACCAGCCATTGTTGGGATTCAGATGGGACAGCAGTAAGGGAGCAGCAAGTTACTACTACATGACTGTGTTACCATTCGGGTTACGTTCAGCACCGAAGCTCTTCAACCAATATGCAGATGCATTAGACTTCATCTACAAGGAGAGGGGGGCATCCCCAGACACCATCCATTACCTGGATGACGTCATCACCCTTGGGGATTCCCCCCAGGCCTGCCAGGCTAGCCTGGATATTATACTCTCCACCTGCGAGGAAGCAGGCTTCAGTATACAACCTACAAAGACAGTACTTCCAACTCAAGTGATCGAATTCCTGGGTATAGAGATCAACATCCCTGAACGGTCCCTAGCAATAGGGGCTCCCAGGCTGCAGGAAATTCGTTCCCTAACCAAGGAGTGGCTTAACAAGGATATGTGCACCAAACGTGAACTCTTGTCACTAATTGGCAAACTCACCTTTTGTTCCAGGGTTGTGCGTTATGGATCCATATTTACACGCAGATTAATACGTCTAGCCAAACGCACCAACAAACTTCATCATAAACTCCGTATTTCACCTCAGGCAAAAAAGGACGTGAAATGGTGGCATCACTGCATTATTAGTCATAACGGAGTGGCTATGTTTCCCACTGAGTTTGATGCTACCTCAGCCCAGTTACTCTTCACTGACGCTTCGGACATAGCATGTGGGATATATTATGATAGCTCTTGGAGCATCCTCACCTTTGATGGCTATAACGCCTGGATGGCTAAGCAAACCATAGCCTGGAAGGAACTATATGCTGTTGTGCTCGCTCTAGCTACTTTTGGCCCCAGGCTAAAAGACACGCAGGTTCTCATGAACATAGATAATCAAGGTGTCTGTTACTGCGTGAACGCAGGTCGGTCGAAGGAGCCAAAACTTATGGGACTGATCAGAATATTATATTTTTTCATAACAGCTTATAACATTCAGTATCAGGCAATCCATTTATACTCTGCAGAAAACGCATCTGCTGACGCATTAAGTAGGCTTGACTTGTACAGATTTAAACGTTTAAACCCCAACAGTGATGCTCATATGACCAAACCAGCGCTTATACCTGTAGATATGTGAGGTATATCATCATGTATTATGTGAGGTAGATCATTATGTATATGTGAGGTATATCGTTATGTATTATGTGAGGTAGATCATTATGTATATGTGAGGTATATCATTATGTATTTGTTATTTACAGAGCTGCAGGCCAGGGCCCAGGGTCTCATCCAGGCAGGCTTAAGATATAATACAAGACGGACTTATAATGCTGTACAAAGGTTATTTATCCAATTCTGTAGTAATTATAACTTCTTAGCTACCCCTGCATCTGAGGACACAATACTTAACTACGTGGCATTCCTCACCATGCCCTCCCGCCCAAAGCCTCTCTCCCCAGCTTCTGTGTCCGTTTACTTAGCCGCTATACGCTCCCTTCACATCCTCACTGGTCATCCACCACCCCCCACTAACACCCCTCGAGTAACCTTAGCTCTTAGGGCCTTATTGGACAACAATAAACCCCCGTCTCAAAAACATCCAATAACTTACCCCATCCTTGTTCAATTCTTCTCACAATTATCGGCATTCCCGGACTCACTCGTACTTCAAGCTGCGTTGACGCTGGGATTCTTCGCTTGCCTGCGTGGCAGTGAATATTGCGCCGTCTTCCACCACATACGGACCAACCAGCTGATCTCCCGACCTCCTGCGGTGCAAGACGTAGTGTTCGGAGTCCATGAAGGTGTTAACTACTTCTCCTTTCGGGTTTTTAAATCGAAAACTTCCAGGTACGGGTTCACAAAATACGTTGGCTGCAGTGGAACCCCGATCTGTGCTCACTGTACGTTACGCAACATGCTCCGCTCACGAGTCGCCACCATGCCCCGCTCACGAAATTCCGCGGCCTGCGTAAGGCTGGATCCAAACTCTTATTTGTTTTCTCGCAACGGTCGACCCCTAGAGAAATCGTTTTTTAACCGGACTCTAAAGCAGGTAGCAACCCGACTCGGACTCGAACCATCTCGGTTCACCACACATTCACTTCGCGCCGGGAATGCTACCCAGTCAGCTTCAAACCACTTCACCCCTCAGGAGATATGCTCGGCGGGCCAATGGCGGTCGCAAGCCTATCTTCAGTATATTAGACAACCCCCGATTTCCCATATTCACTTCGCCTCTCGTCTTGTTCAACAATAAAAAATAATTAACTCACCACAGATTCACTCACCTTACAACTCATACCACTTGGCCTGCATTGTATACTACAATGAATGGGCTACTATCCAAGTGTCATCAATGTTTTCATGTACCAAGTCACTATGGTTACCACGATTATTTTATGTGTGCATGTTAACCGAAATTACCACTACAATTATTATGTATTTAATATTAAAATTGTGTGATGATGATGTACTGAGTGAGTGTGCAGTTTTGTGTGTAAAGTTACCTGTGTGTAATATGTATGCTTTATGTTGAGAAATAAAGCCGAATTCCAATATTATACATAGGAGTATTGTCTCTCTAAGGAGAGGTTAAAAAGAGGTTAACCTCGGTTAGAGAGTTCACGACTATGGGGGTAGTGTCACGTCGCAGGGGGTGAACTATGCTCAGCTCACTGCCAGACGGTCACCTGGCCTTAAAGGGCCAGCAGCGTGGGCCACGGGCCATTAAGAATTTGAATTGCCTCCTACCCTGCCCATCAGCTTATATATTATCAGGGCTACTATCCAAGTGTCATCAATGTTTTCATGTACCAAGTCACTATGGTTACCACGATTATTTTATGTGTGCATGTTAACCGAAATTACCACTACAATTATTATGTATTTAATATTAAAATTGTGTGATGATGATGTACTGAGTGAGTGTGCAGTTTTGTGTGTAAAGTTACCTGTGTGTAATATGTATGCTTTATGTTGAGAAATAAAGCCGAATTCCAATATTATACATAGGAGTATTGTCTCTCTAAGCTGTGTGCTGTCCCACTCCTTGTCTATAACACTGGGCTCAGACTTATCATGCATATATCAGGTCTTATACCCCAGTCACATTTATTCCATTTTTTAACATTTTTTAACATTTGTTCCAATTTCCCAAAAAGTGGTTTATAAAAAAATCGGCTTTCATATTAGGGAACCTTTAGACTGCCTGATGTTTGGACAAATGTGTGGTGTCCAGGCGATATGTGGTCGGTACTCGTGTGGCCGTGCAGTGCCCATATGTAATGTGACACCACTCATATAATTGCTTTGAAATAATAACCTTGATATTGGTTGAGAGGCTGTATCATACAATTAAATGAACACCAGATCCTCGTGGAGCAATCCTAGATAATGAGGAGCACCTTGGAGTAATAATGATTACTCCAAGTTAACACAAAGCAGTCCAGTACAGTCAGGTATGTAGATATCGAACTTGGGCCTCACGGCAACTGAAAGTGTGTGCTTCCCAACCATGACAGAGTGGGGCGCACCACTCAACCCCAAAGAGACATACTTTCCTTCATTGATGTACACTGATACATAATGTACACTATATGTTCTATGTTCACTAAAGCTAACAATATAGATGTAGGGATCCTAGAACATGATTGGATAATGAGTGATATCATAGGATATATGGGACAAATGAATTATAATATATCAAGACAGGATGATTATAATAAGTGATATCCGTGGACATGATTGCATAATAAGTGACTTCCAGGAACATGATCAGATAATTAGATACTAAGGGACATGAAGAACAAAGAAAAAGATGCTGTGCATGTACATGGAGCCACACTATGAAAGGAAGAATATAAAGCAAGCTATATCTGCTTTGCTATGTTACTCCTGGCGATATTTTCAGCACTAAGGGTAATCAATGCCCTTCTCTATTATAAGAAAATCTAGGGATTATTCTCTTGCATTATCACATAGAGTTTATCACATGAACAATGTCGTTTTTATACCCACCTCAATCTTTGTCAGAACTGGGAATCGAATCCTTACTATCAGCATTAAGTATGAATTGTGAAATGGTGTTTGTATGACCCTTTCAGCAACAATGCCCATATCAGGTCGACTTTCTAACCTTTTAATCAGTGTGGAAGTAACACTGCCGGTGGCAGCGAGAGTTGAACCCACCATCTCCCGTCCTCACTTATATGCATGTAGCCAAGTATGGCACAGATCCATCGCTCTTCCAGCTTTGCTAATGCGGTGGGTGTTATGATTACCGGGCCCCGTGCTACCACTTCATTGTAAGCCTTGTCGTGTTGATGATGTGTCTGGGTTGTCCTCCTGTGAATACGTTACCTCTGATAACACATGACCTTCCCACAGTCTTGTTGCATTTTAATCGCATTTCAACATCTTTCTATAGAATAATGAACGTCAGAACATGAGATGAAATTATACATGATTTTGCAAGACTTTGGTTTTTCTTTCAAAATTTCTTAACTTTATGTAATCAATTTATTATATTCTCATGATGCAATTTGCATGGTTAACAAATTGATGAGGTTGATATATATCAATATCTAACCATAGTTTTGATCTCACTAGATTATGACTATTATGTTTGCTTTTGACTCGCCCCATCAGTGGTGGATGTGTGCTATTTGAGTGGTTTTGCTCAAAATGTAATATGGGATTCGAGTGTTTCCTTGACAATAGAGAGTAACTGACATAATGATATGCTGTATGTGATGGTTTGCCACACCCACACTCACATTATATGCATGACAATATAAAATGTGCACTGAGCGATGAGATGCCAGTCTTGTAGCATACATACATCACCACATCATATTATCCAAGTGTTAGTCAGAAACATGGCAGTACCAACCAACACAACATCTGTTTATCAGGAGGAGCTGGAAGACGCTGTGGAATTCATAGAAACTAAAATAACCAAGTACTTGTGGATCTACGTATCTCCCGTGATCATCTTTGGGGGAGGTGTGGGCAATATGCTGTCTCTGAGGGTGATGCTGAGGCCCCAACTGCGCAGGTCCGTCACCAGTCTTTTCCTCATTGTTCTCGCTGTGGTAGACACGCTGGTCCTAATATGCGGGCTTTTCAGACACTGGCTAAAATATATGGCCATTGTTGATATACGCACCCTGTCTAGATTCGGTTGTAAGTTACTCATTTTGATGATCTTCTGGTTACCCGAGTTTTCTTCGTGGATTCTTGCCTTGGTTGCGATAGAGAGGTTTCTGAGCGTTGTGTTTCCTCATCAGATGAAGCGTTTCCTCACCAGACGGTCGGCGTCTCTCGCTCTTATTATCGTCTGCTCTTGTCTTTTTTTGACAAACGCACATATGTTTCACACAACTGATCTTTTTGAAATAAATAATGGCACATATTATTGTGGAGTAAAGGCAAAATACTTTCATCTTGGCTACTACATTTGGTCATGGGTTGATTTGGTCTTATTTTGCCTGCTACCTTTTTCTGTTATTTCAATATCTAATATTGGAATTGTTTTGAAACTTATTCTTTCCCATTTTAGCAAGACTAACGATTCTCGGTCTGTGAAGGTGACCAACATGACAATGGTTCTCATCACTATCTCAGTATATTTCTTAATGGTCACTATTCCAATTGAAATTCATAATTTGTCAGTGGACAAGTCGAATACAGAGCCCCACTACGAAGCCAAATTTAAGCTATTCTACTCGATAAGTGCTCTTCTCATGTACTCGAACAACGCGGCAAACTTCTTTCTCTACATACTGAGCAGCCCGCCCTTCCGGAGACAATTTCTTCATTTGTTTTTCAAAAAAGAATCCTCAATGTCGGAATTATCTAAAATGACAGCCACTAATACTGTACACCCTGAGACCTTGGCATCACGTGACTATGGAGAGAGGCAAAATGTGCCATAAGTGGAGTTACGTTATCAGAAAGAGAATCGGCTAAGAAAAGACATGATTTAAGTGATGTATAAATGAACAACATTTTTATTATTGTTTATTAATGCCAGAATAGCTAATTTTCTATATTTCTATATATGAGTGCAACGTTATTATAAAAAATATATATAATTGATGCATTTTATCAACGACTGTATCAGAGTGATACGCTTGTAACTGAAACTAGACAAACATTTGTCAAAAGGGTTATAAAAGTGCTTTGATATATTATTGATCAAGATTCTTTAAAATCTGAACAAAAACTTTGAGTTATGGACACTGGCGCATAGCAGTTACGTATTACACGTTTTGCACATTGGTTTCAGTGGGAGTGGGTAGATTCTTTCACACGAAGCAACACTGAGACCAAGCTCTTTGCTAACACCTGTGTGTCTTTTCTGCATTGTGACCCTCCTGCTCAGAGGACCGATCGTCTCTGATCTTTTTTTTTTAATTTTGCCAAGTTTCGCTGCATTGGCATTGAAAGTAGACTGACATACAAACGTAAGACAATCTCATAAAAAGAACCCTTTTCAGTTTAAATGATTATTACGAAAATGTTAAACATTATTTACTCTGTATCAAATGTTTGTAGTACAGAATAAAATTTATTCAAGATAATCAGAGTTTGTTTTCTAGTCTACTTAAAAATATACAGGCTGTCTTAGCGCTCTTGGATCTGATACATATTGGGAGGTGGCTTCTGATAAGGTGGTATAAGTTAAAGTAGCTGAAGTTTCGAAATAATAAATGTTAAGTTACTATACTAAGGACATTTCGCAGGATCCTCTTTGTCAGCATATTATTTCATATCATGATCTGATGGTGACATATTGAACTTAATTTCGTTAGCAATGACAAAATAATGTTGAGATCAAGAAGAAACAAAGAATTTATTTCTGAAATTCTATGCAACTGATATTTAATTGAAGGGAACATGGCATTTTGAAAAACCTGTGGCCGGAGAATAGGTTCTACCTGAGTCATGATTTAATTAGGATGAGCACTGCAAGGTATTTTTGGAAACAGTGGATTTTTAAGTCCATTTTGACGCTGAATATGGGATTAAATTTGATGTCAACAATTGGGACACAAAACCCTTCAAAACACGAGCCTTCAATGCATTTTCAATGGACAAATTTGAAGTGTGTGACAACAAATATTAAGTATTTCCAGGTATATGCATATTTCTGAACAATAGACTAACAATAGTTAGAGATTTATATCGCATTTCAGAAAAACACTTTGATTCATTCTGTCCCAATTCGAAGAAAATTGTTTTTTTTACAGTAGATGTACATAATGTTCATTTCACCCTTCCACCAATTACATGTAATAGGTCATGTTGTGTGCAGGTTTCTGCTTGCATGATATGTAATTGGGTATGACATTAGGTGACGTGTTGAGCATGTTGTCATGCACAATTCCTCAGGTTTAGATTGACTAAGAATCACATATCCAGTTCACGTGATGAAAATGTGCTTTCATGTTAACCTTTCATGCAGGGGTTTATTGGAGAACAAGGGGTCTCGGAACAAAAGTGACCAAAAAAAAGAAATACATCACATTCAATTGATTGAACACCAACACTCCAAAGACATATCAGCCGTAGATCCCTCAATTTACAATTTATACTGAAGTTTAATCAAACATTCACACAGAGTACGTTTATTTTGTTGCAGATACCAAATCCATTTGTTATTGGGCAGAAGGTCAAATGAATTCAATATAAAAATAACAGTGGCTGTCAGATTTCATTCAGAAAATCAATTCCAATCGAGAATGCACCTATTATACTTTAAAATATGAATATTTCTTTATTGCCATTTTTTGTTCTGTTATTTTATGCATATAAATAAATAAACATGCATGCTTCAAGAAAACTTATATGTTTCAAGTGAATCTCCACATTCTCTCCTGAAACAGTTTATAAGAAATAATTCATCTGACAAATGATGAAGTCTGACACTTATGACTGCTGTCCTGTGTGATCAGTCTTTGGCGTTGCGGATGACCACACAATATAACTAAATTGAATGTCTTCAGGTAAATATTTCAATCGTCATGGAAAGCTTTCATTATTTATGATATGTAGAGTTTTTAAAGTGTTTCATAAGGCACGTGTTCTGAACTGCCTTAATTCCTTAACTTATGTTTTACTGAGACTGAATTGGTATGTTTTACTGAGACTGAATTGGTATATATTTATCATTATGTTTACGTCTGTCTATTGTCCAGATATATGGTGAAAGATGAATTATTAATTATAAAAGAAATGTATGTGAATGTCATGATCAATGTAGACGTCATGAGATGTGTTAGTAGATACGCAATGAAAGGTCATGATGTGGTGTGTGTGCTAGAATATAAATAGGATAGATATGTAATGTTATTTAGAGTCTTGTGTACCTGTCAAAATGGAGGGTCAGTGTGCATGAAATAGACTTGAAATAGATCTAAAAACATGCAAGCCACAAGTAAAAAGAGTAGGCAAAATAGCCATGAAATGATCCTGAATTTTAACAGCATTGCAGACCTAAATATGTTCATGTTCATGTTGAAACACTTCAGAAAATGAAGTGTCATCATGTTGATATTCAGATCAATTTTCATGTGTCACAACAGGCACCAGCCAATCATATTCTTGGAAATCATGACACTTTATTGTGGTAATGAAACAAAAATACATTGTACCTCAAGATATCATAATATGTAAAAGTTCTGTGATGAAAGGTCTGTAAATTAATACCAAAAACCTGTCACCTGTGTACCTGTCACCTACTCTGATATAATAAGCCTCCAAGGGGAACTCTCCTCTTTCAAATAACAGAGATGATGATGAAAACAAAGATGATGTTGTACCAATACCAACACAGATTCAATAAGCTTTTATTATGTTTTATCATCTACCAGCAGATAAAGAGTTAAGAACATGCATTCCTTAAGGATCTCTATCAAGGTAAAATGGGTCATATCAAAAGCATGACAAGTGGCACAAAAGCACAAAATAGTAGTCCATCAAATGTATCCCCTGGGCATAGCCAAAGCTTGAGTTGCCATTAGGAACAGTCTGAAGGAGTGAAGAAAATAGTGACTAAGGAGTCATATATTCCACTTCTATTCCCAGGTTAGGATACATATATGCCACTTCTATTCCCAGGTTAGGATACATGTATGCCACTTCTATTCCCAGGTTAGGATACATACATGCCACTTCTATTCCCAGGTTAGGATACATACATGCCACTTCTATTCCCAGGTTAGGATACATGTATGCCACTTCTATTCCCAGGTTAGGATACATACATGCCACTTCTATTCCCAGGTTAGGATACATGTTTGCCACTTCTATTCCCAGGTTAGGATACATACATGCCACTTCTATTCCCAGGTTAGGATACATACATGCCACTTCTATTCCCAGGTTAGGATACATATATGTCACTTTTATTCCAAGGTTAGGATACATACATGCCACTTCTATTCACAGGTTAGGATACATATATGCCACTTCTATTCCCAAGTTGGGATACTTATATGCCACTTCTATTCCCAGGTTAGGATACATATATGCCACTTCTATTCCCAGGTTAGGATAAATATATGCCACTTCTATTCCCAGGTTAGGATACTTATATGCCACTTCTATTCCCAGGTTAGGATACATGTATGCCACTTCTATTCCCAGGTTAGGATACATACATGCCACTTCTATTCCCAGGTTAGGATACATACATGCCACTTCTATTCCCAGGTTAGGATACATACATGCCACTTCTATTCCCAGGTTAGGATACATATATGCCACTTCTATTTCCAGGTTAGGATACATATATGCCACTTTTATTCCCAGGTTAGGATACAGGCCCTGTAATAAATACATTTATATATCCCACAAATCTGCAGCGTCTTTTTCAAAACATGTTTTACTGATCAACATTACTCTAATTCCAATAGATGGGTCTTCAATATTATGAGACTGGATCACAGAATTGGCTGTGCATGGGAATGTTGGTCCTTGCCAATATTGACATATGAACATATTCCAGGTATATATTAATGTCGAATGAGGATTATTCTCACATGGAACTGTATTAATTTTTTAAGCACATCTGTGTGTTGTTCAGTTATTGTTTTAGAAGTTATTTATGGCAATGTTATGCCTCAGTCACATTCGGGGAGTTTGTCAGCAACAATCTGAGATATGCCGTAGCTGTGGTCACATTATTGAAGGGCACCGCACTGCACGGAGGCTGAAGCCCCCCCGGGGGTCTGTGGTTAAGGGGGCTTTTACTGACTGGAGCCTCTTACTTTATGGGACTGGAGCCCCTTACCTTAGCACATTTGAGCCCCTTACCGTAGCACATATAATCGTGGATCCGCCCCTGAAGAGTGCATGTGATAAGCATTTGATTACTATAACAAAAGTAAGTGAGTGTATGCGATGATGGAAAAATGAAAGTGATCACTATCTATTTACTGTTAGTGTTTATATTACCTGACTGTGGGAAATAAGCAATTTTTTGTCTCTACGCAATACGAAAGTTACGTTTTTAGTTACGTTTGAAAGAAATTGCAGTTTGAATTCTGTATGATTTTTCAAATATTGAATAGTCCTTTGATACATCTGTCATTTATAAACAAGGTGGCACTGATTCATCCTTTAACTTGCCACTAGAGGGCCGCGGAAACTGCGTTACTCTTTCGATTGATGATAAACTCAGCACTGGTAATTCTATTTAGTCATGAAACAAATATGGCTAAATTTAAGGTCATCATTTGTTCATGACCACAGTGATTTAATCCGTATAAAACATCCCTTTTAGATTCATAACAATTACTCTTCATTTTAGGTTTGCCAGTTAACTGGAATATATCAGTTAATAATATGGAGTCAGTACTCAATTCATCGAACACAATTTGTACTGAAATAGAAAGCAGAATGGAACTGAAAAATATGAATAAAATTACATTGTGAGATAGTTACTTCCATGTTAGGGGCGATCCATTTGATTTTTGTGGGGTGGGGTGGGAGATTTTGGAAAAAAATTTTATTCACCCACCCCATCCCAGAAAAAAAAATTATTCATTCACCCCACCAAAGAAAAAAAAAATATTCATCCACCCTACCAAAGAAAAAAAATTTATTCATCCACCTCCTTCCAGTTTTTCTATCTTCTATATGGATTGCTTGATAATTTAGATGGTTTATATTTTGTAGTTTTGTCCTGCCCCGCCCAGTAATTAATGACGGATTGTTAACAAGAAAAAAAATTTATTCACCCACCCCACACCAGAAAAAAAAATTATTCATCCACCCTACCAAAGAGAAAAAAATTATTCATCCAGTACTGCTGTCCCACCCCACCCCACAAAAATCAAATGGATCGCCCCTTATGCAATGATTAACAGTTATTTTGCAGGTTCAGAGAACAAACACTGATTATTAACATCAATTTACTTTGTCACATACAGCTTGTTACACCTGCTTGGGGTTCTTCTCCCAGAGGCCTAGTCTTTTATATCACTTTAATTTATATAAATGCTTTGCATTAAATACACTTAGATCAATAGCAACACTGGGATTAATAAATGAAATTGAGAGGCACGTCAAAAAGGTAGATGGAACTTGTATTTAAACAAATGCTTCCCCACATAGACAATGTAACTGAACCTGTACAAATTTAAATATATAACATCTAAGAGATTTATCAATATTTATATATAACCCACATTGCAGAAATATAATTAATGCACATTTCAGTATTGATGTATATAAATAGAATAAAAACTCATAATATTACGTGGTGAGTTCACCAGACACTTTAGAAGTTCACCTGTCCATGATGACTGCATGCAATACCTTGCTTATAATGCAAAATGGTTTCTTTGATTTTGTTTATTCCTGAAGAAACATATGATGAAGGAAGAGAATACGATTCAAATGATTATAGGGGGTAATATATCACGTGTTTATGTCTTAATAGTGGAGAGGTGATATGGTGGTATGACCGCTGGTTAGTTGTTTAGTTCCTTTGATTACTTGCGTGTATTCTGGCTCCATAATGTTTGCTGGTGTTTTTATATTCCTTTGTCAAAGATGTGGAGGTTTACAGAAGATGGTGCGTGCGAGGTTTTCCACAAAAGGTATGAAGCTTGAAATTGCTTTTTTTTAAATAAAAGAATAAAAGAATGATAATACATGCATTTAATGAAAAGAGGATCCATTGTAGCAGGATTAAAACTAAAAATAATTTGGGAGTTACAATGGAAGTGATTATCTAAAATTGGTGAAATCAGAAAAGGCAAATTAATTTCATCGAAATAAATAAACTTATCATCATGCCACACCAAAGTCATTAATTCACCAATGAATATAATGATTTCCTTTTGTTCAAATTTATATGGTTATCAAGCATAGCATAGATAATGTAGAAATAATTGCTACCAGGAGCAATCGTACCACAAGGAAAATATTGAAAATACCTAGCAACAATATAGGACTCGTACGCGTAGTTCATACACCAAGGTGATACAAATATTTTAAAAGAAAACAATATTTTGGGCCATGTATGAAGCTCTGGAGGTATCATTCTTCTTCGTACTTCGATTCGCCCCTTAATTTTGCCCTTCTACTTTGCTATTTTCGCCCTTCTACTTCGCTATCTTCGCCCTTCTACTTCGCTATCTTCGCCCTTCGCCTTCGCTATCTTCGCCTTTCTTATCGTCGCACTTCATATTGCATTGCCAAGTCGCCAATCAGTGAGCAGCTTACTATGAAGCTCTGGAGGTATCATTCGTGCCTCGCATTTCGCATTTTAAGCTTCGCTATATTCGTACTTCTACTTTGCCATATTCGCATTTCTACTTCACTGTATTCACATTTCCACTATGCTTTTTCGCCCTTCTACTTCGCTATTTTCGCATTTCTACTTTGTTATTTTCGGCCTTCATCTTCTAATCTTCTCCCTTCGCCTTTAGCAAACTTTATATACTACAGTAAGCTGCTCACTGATTGGCTACTTGGCAATGCAATACGAAGTGCGAAGATAAGAAAGGCGAAGATAGCGATGGCGAAGTGCGAAGATAGCGAAGGCGAAGGGTGAAGATAACGAAGGCAAAGGGCGAAGATATTGAAGTAGAAGGGCGAAAATAGCGAAGTAGAAGGGCAAAGTTAGGGGCGAAGTTCGAAGCACGAATGATACCTCCAGAGCTTCATAGCTTACTGTTGTATATAAAGTTTGCTAAAGGCGAAGGGAGAAGATTAGAAGACGAAGTCCGAAAATAGCAAAGTAGAAGGGCGAATATGGCGAAGTAGAAGTGCGAATATAGAGAAGTAGAAGTGTGAATATAGCGAAGGTGAAAAGCGAAGTGCGAGGCACGATATGATACCTCCAGAGCTTTATAGCCATGTTTCTTTGTTTGTAATAACGTCCTTTCAATACTATTTAGGATTTATTAGAACAGGAAGAAACCTGTCACTGAGACGTTATTGCCATAAGAAAATATGTACCATGACTTTCAGTGGAAATCAAGAAACATGAATCAACAGCTAGAAAGGACAATGAACAAAACAAACTACAGAGGAACAAATACAATATCGCCGAACGGTGCTGTACTGTGACTCTGAACTAATCTGTACATTTCAAGCTATTCAGAATACTCACGACAAAGCAGGAGCATATTCGTGTCATTTCCGGAAGCGCAGCCAAACACTAAACCGTAATATAGCACATAGTGGAAACGCCGACAACTTTTATGTTGCAGCTTGAAGTTTCCGATGACCTGCACGACATCTTAAAAATGCCCAATTGTGGCCGACGATCTCCCGGTGCCCTCACGGCGAAAAAAAGACCATTGGCTGGGCAATTTAAGGGTATTTATGGGTGTTGGTAGTTCGTGTCCTCTGATGGCAGATTTTCTGAGGGAACTACTTTCTTTTTATGCCAAAATGGAACATTTTGAAATAAGTATGGGAAAAATGCTCAACTGTAAAAAAAATTCGATTTTCATTAAAACTTTCAAGTCATGAAATGACATTTTATGATATTTATTTTTGTAGTAAAACAATTGATTTATCACAGGGGTGCAGTAATTTGTCATTGCTTCAAAATTGGTCATGTCAAAGTGTTCAAGAGAAAAGGTTCTGCAGATTGTTGGACCATAATATAGTGGATTTCCAAACAACTTTGTAAAAGTGATCTTAACAATACTTACTGTGATCCTAGTGAAACAGATTTTCTATTTTTCAGAAACATTAAGATAAAAATAGAGGTAAAAAGCACACTTTATTATTTCATAAATTTGATTTTCTCCACCTCTCTTCACATATCTGATTTCCAAATTATACAAATCAAAATGAGAATATCTGTTTCACTAGGATCACAGTGAATGTTCTTCCCATTGAAATGAAATAAACACAGCTGAAAACAAGCCTACTCCTGTTGTGTAATCTGCAGAACTACTTTACTTTATTTTGAAAGAAACATACTTGTTATCATACCTAATCATTCAAATATTGTAGTGTTCAAATATTGATTAATGTCATGTTTTTATTCTAATAGGGAATGTATTTTTACACTGTAAATGTACCAATTCCCACAAAGTACCGTATTATGGTGGTTTTCCCCTCTGCCACTGGGGGCACTCATTGAAAAGACCCATAAATACCAGGGGTGGGAGAGCTCTGAACCAATCTGGGCGGTGCTCGAAACATATCTGGGTGGTATGACGTCATACCATTGTTCTGAACCAATTCTGAACCAATCTGGGCGGTTCTGTTAAAAAACGACTTTTTAATAGTTCATTAAAAGCATCAAAATCACATAATAATCATCACAAAATATAACAAATTTTGCTACAGTTGAGTGTAAAACAGTGTCTTGTAAATAATAATGTAAACTTTATGCTAAATCTATAACGTTTTTACGGTTATATTTGTGCCCCCAAGTCGGGAATTACTCCTCTTTATGCAGTCTTAAACTGGGGCATGTTTTGTTTTTTTTGTTTTTTCAGATTGGCTGCGATTTAGTGCACAGATTGTTCAGGGGTGGGAGAGCTCTGAACCAATCTGGTCGGTGCTCAAAACATATCTGGGCGGTATGACGTCATACCATTGTTCTGAACCAATTCTGAACCAATCTGGGCGGTTCTGTTACATAACGACTTTTTTTATGTGTCACAAAAGGCATCAAAATCGTATCAAAATCATCACAAAATGTAACAAATTTCGTTACAGTTGAGTGTGTAACAGTGTCTTGTTACTTATAGTGTAAATTTTATGATAAATTTATAACGAGTTTACGGTAATATTTGTGCCCCCAAGTCGAGAATTACCCCTTGTTATGCAATCTTAAACTGGGGCACATTCCTGTGTTAAAATTACGCAAAACTCGTTAAAAATCAGTTTTAGATTATCATGTGGTTATATATGTAACTGATGAGCATGTTATTTTCTTTTAAAAATGGGTATGATAGTCGATATATAAAAATTAAAGAACGCAACTTTTTCATTCTCGCCATTGTCCACCATAAAACAACGGTCAAGTACCACTCAGATTGGCTGCGATTTAGTGCCCAGATTGTTGCGAGCGCCCAGAATGACGTCATTTAGCGCCCAGATCAGTTGTGAGCAACCAGAATGACGCGATTTAACCAGATTGGTTCAGATTTACTGCACAGATTGGTTCAGAGCTCTCCCACCCCTGAATACCCTTAATTGAAATCGGCGCAAATGTGACTGAGGTCTAGCTTAAAATAAACGGGAAAAAATCATAATAAAGCATGTAGGTCCCTCAGTTGTAACAGCAAATTTTAATTCCTTTAGGAATGCACAAATCTCTTCATAGAATCGTCCAAACTTGCTTGAAGCAGAGAAATAAAATTTATATCCCCATAATCGGAATAAAAAACAAGCATTTCATTGACGTTCTGTGTAGCTCTAAATCGTTGTTTTGATGAATTTAAATAGTTTTCAAAAAAACGTTAACACTTTCTCATTTTGTACTTATATGGTGACCCTTTTGATCTTGATCTTGATCTTGCAACGTCGGGTCTCTATACACAATTACTCCAAGGTCTAGCAAAGTGTGTTGATGCTCATCTGATATATGATTATTTCCGTTCATTAGTAACCATTTGGTGTATAACCATTGATGTATTTAGGAGGTGAATGAATGCATATGATCCCACATGAAAGAAAACAGATTATATAACCAAATGACCCAGTCTAATTAACCCAAATACAACCTCAACCTCAACGGTGTCTTTACTGGGCATGTGCAAGGGTGACATTTGAAAGATAGCATCGCTTGTTGCCTTGGTTACATCTTGACCATCATTGACCAGGGTAGAGTGTATGAGAGGCTAGCAGCAGCCTACAACAGGTTTTATAAGAAACATGAACTTTTTATTGAATTAGTGTTAATTTGTGCCAGAATACATTCCCAAAATGGAACTCTTTAAACTGGCTGATCTGACGGAAGGTAAATTTAAAGCCTACACATGCAATATATAACCTGGGAATAGAAGTGGCATGTATGTATCCTAACCTGGGAATAGAAGTGGCATATATGTATCCTAACCTGGGAATAGAAGTGGCATATATGTATCCTAACCTGGGAATAGAAGTGGCATGTATGTATCCTAACCTGGGAATAGAAGTGGCATATTTGTATCCTAACCTGGGAATAGAAGTGGCATACATGTATCCTAACCTGGGAATAGAAGTGGCATGTATTTATCCTAACCTGGGAATAGAAGTGGCATATATGTATCCTAACCTGGGAATAGAAGTGGCATGTATGTATCCTAACCTGGGAATAGAAGTGGCATGTATGTATCCTAACCTGGGAATAGAAGTGGCATACATGTATCCTAACCTGGGAATAGAAGTGGCATGTATGTATCCTAACTTGGGAATAGAAGTGGCATATATGTATCCTAACCTGGGAATAGAAGTGGCATGTATTTATCCTAACCTAGGAATAGAAGTAGCATATATGTATCCTAACCTGGTAATAGAAGGGGCATACATGTATCCTAACCTGGGAATAGAAGTGGCATACATGTATCCTAACCTGGGAATAGAAGTGGCATATAAGTATCCTAACCTGGGAATAGAAGTGGAATATAAGTATCCTAAATTGGGAATAGAAGTGGCATATATTTATCCTAACCTGGGAATAGAAGTGGCATATAAGTATGCTAACTTGGGAATAGAAGTGGCATATATGTATCCTAACCTGGGAATAGAAGTGGCATGTTTGTATCCTAACTTGGGAATAGAAGTGGCATACATGTATCCTAACCTGGGAATAGAAGTGGCATGTATGTATCCTAACCTGGGAATAGAAGTGGCATATATGTATCCTAACCTAGGAATAGAAGTGGCATACATGTATCCTAACCTGGGAATAGAAGTGGCTTATATGTATCCTAACCGCGGAATAGAAGTGGCATATAAGTATCCTAACTTGAGAATAGCGGTGGCATATATGTATCCTAACCTGGGAATAGAAGTGGCATACATGTATCCTAACCTGGGAATAGAAGTGGCATGTATGTATCCTAACCTGGGAATAGAAGTGGCATATATGTATCCTAACCTGGGAATAGAAGTGGCATACATGTATCCTAACCTGGGAATAGAAGTGGCATACATGTATCCTAACCTGGGAATAGAAGTGGCATGTATGTATCCTAACCTGGGAATAGAAGTGGCATATATGTATCCTAACCTGGGAATAGAAGTGGCATACATGTATCCTAACCTGGGAATAGAAGTGGCATATATGTATCCTAACCTGGGAATAGAAGAATAGAAGTGGAATATATGACTCCTTAGTCACTATTTTCTTCACTCCTTCAGACTGTTCCTAATGGCAACTCAAGCTTTGGCTATGCCCAGGGGATACATTTGATTGACTACTATTTTGTGCTTTTGTGCCACTTGTCATGCTTTTGATATGACCCATTTTACCTTGATAGAGATCCTTAAGGAATGTACGTTCTTAGCTCTTTATCTACTGGTAGATGATAAAACATAATAAAAGCTTATTGAATCTGAGTTTATACAACATCATCTTCGTTTTCATCATCATCTCTGTTATTTCAAAGAGGATAGTTCCCCTTGGAGGCTTATTATATCAGAGTAGGTGACAGGTACCTTATATATCAGGCACTCTAATCTCAGGCCCTCTAATCTCAATCAATTGTCATGCTTGTCCTCCAGGTTAGGATACATACATGCCACTTCTATTCCCTATATATATATATATTCCCTATATATATATATATATATATATATATATATATATATATATATATATATATATATATATATATATATATATATATATATATATATATATATATTCCCTATATATATATATATATATATATATATATATATATATATATATATATATATATATATATATATATATATATATATATATATTTAACAACGCCCTGTATATATATAATAATGTCAAACTAGAGTACATTTATATATATATATATATATATATATATATATATATATATATATATATATATATATATATATATATATATATATATATATATAAATATGGCGCCGTGGTACTGTGGTTCTTTGCCATGGGAGTGTGCCAAGAAAGGCAACACCTGTTGCTCAGCTATTGCCGATTTTCAAGACGAAATTTAGACAGTAACAAATACACTACCAATCGGGTCCCACACATGCACAACTATGTCTGCTACTCGTAGGTCTCGTCATGTAATAACTGAAATATTTTGAAAATGAAGAAATGCCACATGGGGTGGAGTTCTTGAGTGTCCGGTTTAATTTTAAATATTTTCCAGTAATCTTTTGTTTCATGAAACAAGTTTAAAAGGTTTTCAACAGCCGAATGTCTCAGAGTGTACACAATGAAATCAGTGCATGAATCTGTCTTTAATGAAATAAATTCTGTTTACATTCTATTCATGTAGCTTGTGTCAGCAAATCCATGTATGTCAAACTAGAGTACATTGTGATTGATATTGAGCTGTCATTTGAGACAATAAAAAATAGTCCTCCCTTGGTGGAATAAGATGTTTCCCAATATATACCAGTGCTGTACCTGTGTGAGATCTGAAGGATTTCCAGACATCAAGCACGATGTGTGTCATTGTTTGCATTGTGCTTTCTGCACAGTACAACGAATATACAGCAATTGTCTGGTTGTTTATCAGAAAAGGTTTATGAGGCTTTGATCTACAAAATCAGTGTGTGATAATTGGAACAGCTTAGCCACACCCAGAATATATAGTTTGTGTCTATATCGTTGCCTAAAATAAAGCCTTCTAAGTAGGTATGTGAGAAGTTCAGTCAGTGACCGCGTTTTTATTGGATTGTCTTTGTATTGTAATCAGCACATGCGTTACAAGCATATCTAACATATGCCCAAGAATCTTTCAATGCAACTCACGAGAAATACTGAGAAAAAAAAACAAATAAATATATTTACTCAGATGCCCATACTTTAAACAGTGGCTTCAGTCACGCTTCCAACATTTTGTTCCGCAGATTATTGAAATAAATGAATTATTTCAGCAGGGCTTTGTTAAATGAAATCTTATACAGAGTTATCATAATGTTCTCTCTTTCGTGTTAGTCAAGACAATTTTACAATCCATTGAACTCAGATACGTAAAGAATTTATTGTTTGTCCCGAAAGGTGCTTCGAAGACAGGCAAAACTATTACGACCCTCTCCGGGGGATTCTAACAATATTCGGTCAGAAAGAAGCTTGATATAAGCTGAAGCTTGATATAAGCTGAAGCTTGATATAAGCTGAAGCTTGATATAAGCTGAAGCTTGATATAAGCTGAAGCTTGATATAAGCTGAAGCTTGATATAAGCTGATGCTTGATATAAGCTGAAGCTTGATATACGCTGATGAGCCTTTCCCTTCTCTGTGAATTGGAAGTTGTTTTTTTTATTTGTATCTTTATTTATTAATGAAATACAATCACGGCGTTTGTAGAACATTTCTACATTTCTGCCACTCCTAACTTTGTAGTTTAATATGTCGCAATATGTCTCAATATGCATTTGACAGGTAATTCACAACATGTTAAATGCAAACTCACCTGGATGTTTTACATGGCATCTGATTGGCTTAGAAGTAGCGTGTAAGTAAGATTTGGTAGCGCGTTAGCAAAAATCCGTGTGTTCTTATTAGTTGTTCAATGACAGGGATGGCCTTTCATAGATCAGAATCAGATGCTGAATTTAACATCTATTGATTACAAATCACCATGATTCACCAAAGAACATGTTTTTTTTTATTAAATCGAGAAGTGGATTGAAATATATTCCACATTTTTGTTCTTGCGCAGGTTGAATATAAATATATTTCTTCCTGCTACACTGAATATTTTCGCAGGTCGCAGGTGTCCTTACATCGGTATATTTATATAAAAGTTAATAGATATTTATTTAATCCAGCATTGATGTAATTATCCTTTACACTGATAAAGAGTTAATGTATTTAAAATAGTAATTATAGCAGCAGATAACGAACAAGCATCATATATCCAACATTACTTAGCTGTCAATAGCATCGTGAAGAGAAAATTTTCACATCCATTATGTGTTAGATTTTGATGCAATATGCGACTTACAGTCCCCATTTTTTTGGTGCTTTTATTACAGCTTGGTTACAGCTATCACACATGATTCAACGATATCATAATACGTGCGAACGCATTCGCCGCTATGCCATATTCAACTTTTAATCTCCCACGACTTTTTCTTACTCTAAAGTAAATTTACAGATCCGTCTCTCACTTGACGTATATCTCCAAACTCACCGAAAGGGCTGTAGCTGATCAGCTTGTCCCACATCTTGTGAGAAATGGTCTAACTAATTTTTTAGTCAGCCTACAAGGAGCATCACAACACTGAAACTGCCTTACTGAGGGTTAAAAATGACATCCTGTGTGATTTAGACTGAAAAATGTCAGTAATATTACAAGCTTTGTAGGTATCTTGAAAATCACGTCTAGACCATACCATAAACTTGACTAGAAATTCTTAGTGTCCTCCAATCACCAATTGGCAAGCTCAGATGGGTGTTATGGAGAGTTCTGACTTTTCAACGTTTATACACAATCCCGTTTGCCTGTGATTTTTTGTAAAAACCCACCTCTTTCAGTGATAATTGTTTAAATTATCTTTATGAGACTGGGTTATGTAACCTTAAAATATAGTTTAATTTCACCGAAATCGACGCCAATTTAAAGCATCGATCAGATGCGTCGAAGGTGTAAGTTTTGTGAATCTTGATTTGATGTCAACTTATCACGTTTACAAGATTTTTTTTAAATGGGGTCAAGGTCACTATATCAAAGCACTGGCACGATGAGTCTATAGCCTAAATTTGGTGATGCTATCTTTATTCGATGTTAATTATCACAATTTATCACGATTTCCACAGATGTGGTTCCATGAATTTGAAATGTTATAAAGCAAATTTTCATCAATATCTCTCTGAAGAATAATCATAAAGACAGTTTTGAGAATGTTAAAATATGAGATATTTAATGTGTGGGAACTTTTTAACCAGTTACTAGGTTATTTTTTTCCTGAGAATCTTTCTTTGAGTTAGATTTTCATTTCAAAACATAGGACGCAATTCTGCAATTCTCTTCATATTGAAAAATACTGTGAGAGATGTTTTTTCTGGTATTCCTTTGTAGGATTCGTCTATAGGTCTCCATGTGCCTTGGTGTTGTCTTTTATAGAGATTCATCAATAGAAAACTTAGTACCTTATTGAATTTTCCTCGTAATGAGCGACTATTATAAAGGGCTGCATAGAGGGTTAAACATGGAGGAATATTAAAGATTCTCTAATTATGAATTTTGTTTATAATACAGCAGAAGTATCTGGTAACATATCAATAAGTCATATATATGATACAAGATACAACAAGATACAAGATACAAATCTTTATTTAAAGTCACATGTAAAAACAATAAACACTAGCTTAAAGCTAATATATGATTTATATAATATATACAGTGATAGATTTCCTAGTAATACCAGTCCATGCACTGGCACTGTCCATCCCACTTGGAGATGATACTTTTAAATTCATTGAGACTAGTAGTGTTCTTAAAGTCATTAGGCAGCTCATTCCATAGTTTACTTCCCATATAGGAGAAAGTCCGCCTCCCATGTGTGATAGTCTTATATTCTCTTTGCTCAAGAGGATAAGGATTTCTTAAGTTGTATTCTGTTTTGTGTGCCCTCAACATTTCACAGACATATTGTGGTGACAAATTATGTACACACTTGAACACTTCAATTGCCATTCTACGTAGTCTACCTACTAATAAACTATTTCTACCAGCTAGCTCCATGAGTCTTTCTTGAGATGATTTGTAGTCTTCATACACAAATTTCAGTGCTCTGTTCTGTAATTTTTCCACTCTGTCAACATTTTGCTTGCCACACATCATCCACACTAATGGGCAGTAATTGAATGTTGATGTGATAAACAAATTGAATATTGCCAGTCGACTCTCCAGATCCAGCTTTTTGGAGAGTCGCATGAACATATTTATTTGTCTAGATGGCTTGGTTTGCATTTTTTTGATCTGTGCATTGAATTTCAACTTTGATTCCCAGTCAAAATTGATTCCCAAAAGTTTGACTAGCTCAGTACACTCAATCTCTTTACCACTTATAAGGAAACTTTTTATGACTTCTGCAGTCTTTCCAAAAGCAACAGCCTGAAACTTATCAGGGTTTGCCTGCATTTGATTGTCATCAAACCATTTTACAGTGTTATTGGCATCCTCTTCCATTTTTGCTTGAAATATACTTGCATCTTTATGGTGATAGCTCAATGTGTTATCATCAGCAAAATTTAACATAATACAATGAAGAATGAACAGGTAGATATCATTCAGAAAAATGTTGAATAATTGTGGGCCAAGCACTGAGCCTTGTGGGACACCCTTTTTGACTTTTGTCCATTTGCTTCTAGCCTCACCAATCTTGACTCTTTGTTGTCGTTCAGTTAAGTAGGACTTAAATAGTACTAATGATTTTCTTTCCATTCCATAAGCGTCCATCTTTGCTAATAATAGACCGTGTGGGATACTGTCAAATGCTTTTGACAAGTCCATGAGGATAGCACCCACATACTCATTTTTGTCCATTGCCTCCTGCCATTCCTCAACAGCTTTCAGAAGTACATGTTCTGTGCTATGGCCCTCTCTATAGGCTGATATTGAAGTGTTGAGAAGTTTGTTAAATAGATTATTTGTTTGTTTTCCAATTACCTTCTCTGTTATCTTTGATATCATTGTAAGTACACTCACTGGTCTATATTTTTCCTTTGACATTCGGTCATCTTTCTTAAAGACAGGTGCTACTTCAGCTTTTTTCATGTCAGAAGGAAATGTGGCATGGTCTATTAACAGTATTTATCACTTTTGTGAGGGAGGGTGCAAGAGGCTTTGCTGCTATCTTCGATAGCTTGGCAGGTATGTTGTCAAAGCCAGTAGCTTTCTTTGCATTTAATCGTGTTAGCATTTTTAGCACCTCTTCCTCTGTCACATTTGTTAGCTCTAGGCATTGTCCATTTTCTCCCACTTTCTCTTTGATCTTTATGATACTTGGATGGTCCTTATATGTATCTATCACAGCTTCTAAATCCATATGTGTAATATCAATGTCATTGCCAATTCAATCGGCAATGTTTGCAATATAGTCCTTGAAAATATCACACACTCTCTCCACAATTACTTCATTGTTTTCCTTTAACATAATTTCTCCTCCAGACATACATTTATTTGTCATAAAGGGTTTAATTGTCTTATAGAAATGGCAGTTTTTGGGACCACCACCACAATATTCCTGGAAGTATGTATTTATGGATTTTCTTTTCTCACTGACTGCAGCATTTCTACACTTCTGGTACTTTCTCCATAGGGCATCATTCATTTTATCACTGTCGTACTTATTTTTAGCCATTCGCTTTTGAAAGATGGCTTGTCTATATCTTTTATGCATATAAGGCACTTCTCCAGGTTTTACTTCCTTTTCTTTCAGGGGGGCGTGGTCATCTAGGATTTCTAATAGTAGCTTGCTGTAAGCCCATTGCATATCATCAACATTCTCAAATATTTCAGACTTGAAAAGGGATTCTTTGTACATCTCTGGTGAAATCTTCCTCATTGAAGTGTTTATAGCTTCTGTATACTATTTTTCGGGGTGGTGCCTTGGGGATTTGCTTCCTTGTTGTTATAGCAATCAGATTGTGAAAGTCACTTACCCCAGTGTCAAAATTTACTTCTTGTCCAGTAAATCTGTTTGGTTTTGTCACTAGAGCAACATCAATCAGTGTTGGCACCCTGCCTTTGTGACATGTTGGTTTAGTAATACAGTTTTTCATTCCATAGTTTGCCATTATATCATTAAGGATATTATCCTTTGCTCCTTTCTTGAGATCCAGGTTGAGATCTCCCAGTAACACAATGTTCTCTGATCCACATACCATTTTATCAAGCATGTTTGTGAGTTTTACCTCTAGAATCTGTTCATTTGTAGGTGGCCTATAGTATGTTGAGAGAACAATCCATTTCTCACCACTGATGCACAGTTCCATACATATACATTCAAAGTCCTCACAAGCATTTTCTATGTCTGACCTGGGCCTACATGGTATATCATCTCTGATGTAGGTGATCATTCCACCACTGTTTTCTCTTACATCCAGCCTCCTACTGTAGTACCCATTGACCTGGAAGTTTGGGATTGGAAAGTCGGCACATAACTTTGTCTCTGATACAGTGAGTATGTCTACATAATTTCTCAATAATATTTCAGATATTGTACCAAATTTCCAACGAATGCTATTGATATTTATGTGTCCTATCACCAATTGTTTTGGGTATTTTACCCTATTTTCCTTTAGCTCTGCAAGGTAATATTCACTTGTGTCATTTGGGGATTTATCAAGTATGGTGTTTGGGTCAGGCTCTTCACTAATTGATTCTCTTTGATCATCTGCCTGACATGTCTGTACCTCATCCTCTCTATGGAACAAAAGATCTGGCCTTTTATCAATTGGGTCATTTGCACATGTGTTTGTTGCTATTTCAGCACATGTGTTCACTCTAATTTCGGCCAAATATTCTTGGCCAGCCTCCTAGTAGCAGTCTTTCTCTTTGTGGCCGAAGCCATCACAGCCCCTACAAACAACTGGTCTCCCATGCCTGCAATCTCCCTGGCTATGCCCTTCCTCCCAGCAGAAAAAGCAGCGCCCTCTATAGTCCCTTGATCTCAGATAATCCCTATTGTACTCCTCATGATGATAATAGCTATCATCATTCTCTTCCCAGCCTCCTGCAGCCCGTTGCTGATGTCTGGGGAAGTTTGTGTAGTGTTTAGCATGCCTATAGCCACCATCAGAGCCTTGGTAATTGCCTCTATGGCGGCCCTGATGATAGGGGCTCTCTCCTGTGTATAACCCAGCCCTTTGCTGGCCATTGGGGGTGTTGTTTCTGGCATTAGGGCTCTGGTAGTTGCCTCCCTGGCGGCCCTGTTGTCTCCAATTTCCCTTTCGGTAGTTGTGGCCATAATCCTGCCTGCCAGGACCCCCTGACACTGTGCTGCCCTGTGAAGGGCCTCTGGGGCCTCCCTGGTGCCCCTCAGCTTCAGATTCCCGCCTTCGTGGTCTCCTCCCAGTGTGCTGGGATTTTCTGCCCTTGTATATTGGCTTACAGAAGTCTGTGGCCCCTGGCTTCTTTCTCAGGCCAAGATTTCTAGCTATTTTGTTTGATCCTGATCTTGTCAAGTGAGGCCTATCTCCTATGAGGTATCCATCATTCACCTCTCCATTGGCTAGGGTGAAAGTTGGATCATGGTTTACAAAAGAGCAGTCTGTCATTTACTCACACAGAGCCACCAGCCCAGAGTTTAGTAAATCAACCCTATCCTTAGCACTGTCATTCCGAGGGCATATACTGGACAAGGTGACCTGTGTGGCCATACCTTTGGCTTTCTCAAGGAGTTTTTTGGCCTTTTCCAAAATACCATTAATGTCCTCTTCCACAGTACTGGCATTGTTTGTGCCAGCCATAATGGTTATACTCCTATATCCAGAATCTTCCTTATACAAATCCAGGTCTAATGTTATGTCATCCAATTTGGCACTTCCATGGCAGTGTACTAGTGTATTATCCAATTTGTCATGATCAATATCCCTTATCATGGAATCACCTATTAGTAAGTCTTGTTTGTCTGCATTGTTCATGTACGAGGCCCATGTTTTTTGCCTTTACCTCTGCATCCAGGGTGGCTACCTGAGCCCTCAGTGCTATGTTTTCATCAATAAGTCTTTTGCACTGTCCTTCCTTCTCCCTGAGTGTCTCCTCCAGCTCCTGTATCCTTCTTGTCTGTTGCCTATGTACCTCAGTTATGTCATTGGTCATGCCAGCCATCATTGCTGGTATACCCTCCAGGGTCTTCTCCATGGCCGCCATCTTGGCTGGCATCTTCCTGCACTCCAGGCATGTAAACATGGCGGTCAGAGTGTCAGGATCATGGGTGATGCATTTTATGTGAAACCACTCCATACAGGCTGAACATTGTATGGATGGACCTACATCCACTCCTACATCTTTCCTACCAAACTGGCAGGCTCCATCATCTCTGCACATGTCAGGACCGCCCTCATGTACCTCCTTCAAACTGGTATCATTTCCCGCCGTTTTATGTAACCTAATATAACTTTGTTCCATAAGTATTGACATACATCATGATAAACTATCTTTATGAAGACATATGGTCACATTCCCTGCCAGAATAATGATTGAGTTGAAACCTCGGTCTTCTCGCCTGAGAGATGCCATATACATTTACAGCATGCAAGAGGTAAATACTCTATTATCGTTCATATAGATATCAGTTTTGTCACCCTTTTGTTCGCAACTCGCCTGTTCATCTATGACGTATTTGTGGAAATGATCACTTTGCTTCTTATATATCACATAATAAATCCTTTTATCCTGCTTTCTTCAGTCAGTTTGCAATTATATTAGATTTACCGTCGAGTGATCAGCCGTGTGTGGGCCGCACGTGCACGAGCTTGAGCTTATCTTATGATAGTAAAAAGGACCACTTTTTCAGTGAAAGGCCACCAAACGGATGAATGGTCCAATATAAATTAAAATGCTGAAGGATAATGACACATATATCTGATAACTAGAAGAATTGCATCATATGATCAACATCCTCTTATTCATTCAAATGTCAGGTGAAAATTTTAATTCCCACAATGATGGCTCAGGAGATGCTTTAGGCATGTCTGACGTGTACGTCTGACCCGTTATTAGTACGTAAAAGTGTATTGAGACAATGTCACAGCTCCAGGATTGTGCAATATTGAATATGTTAAACCAGGAGAACGGGGTCATACCTCCCATTCACAGATTTGGCCTCATGTATCGGTGTTCTAGACATGTCTAGCAAGTGTCTCGCGCCTGCCATTGGTACCTCTCAATTTGTTTGGGCAATGCCACAACGTTCAGAAAGCCATGAATAGTGCTGAAAAATCCTTTTTCATAGAAATGAGGAGATACCGTTTTTGACCCGGTATATATCCTTTTACTTAACGTTTATACCCATATCCCAAAAGGGTGTATGGATATATACTTGTTGGCACCTTTTGAAGAGAAAAATGTTAAATATCAAACAGTTAGTATGTAGATAACTTCACGCTTGTGGGAAGTGCCTTTGTAGCACACACTCACACACACTCACTCGTGGGGTGGCTGCCGCGTCATACAAACCAGAGAGTGCATTTGACAGGGAAAAGTAGTCAAATCAACAAACCTTACTTTGCTCTTAAGTAGAAAGTAATTTGGTAAAGAACTATCTTAAATTAATAACTCATAATTACGATGGATGGAATGACAAGCACAGCCAGGGATGTATTGCTGTACACGGGTCCCGGGCAGACGGAAGGTGCTACGAAGGAGTTTATTGAAGACAAAATTGAATCTTTCCTCTGGACCTTTGTTCCTCCTTTGATAGTAATAATAGGAACGATTGGAAATATCTTATCCATCATCGTGATGTCCCATCGCCTGCTGCGGAAGTCGGTTACCAGTTTGTTTCTCATTGTCTTGGCCGTTGTGGATACCCTAACACTGCTGTATGCGTTTCTTATCTCCTGGCTGCAGGACAGATTCAAGATGGCCCATCTGGGGTCGAAGGCTGCCTGCAAAGTTGGCTACTTTGTGTTCTATTGGTGTACGTATCTGGCAGTTTGGATCTTGTCGGCTGTGACAGTGGAGCGCTTTCTCAGCGTCGTGTTTCCACATCAGTTTAAGAGGTTCCTCACAAGGCGAGCTGCGGCCTCGGCTCTCGCTGCAATCGCTACTCTCTTGTTCATATTTCATTTTTATTTCCTTTATGATGTATCTTACACAAGTGAAAATGGAACTGGCTACTGTTTCATTAATTCCTTAAATTATTACCAAAATGTGTGGCCTTGGCTTGATCTTACCATGTTCTTCATCCTACCATTCTGCATCATTGTTGTTGGGAACACAGTTATAATATCCAAGATACTTCGGGCTCGTTTCACCAAAACCGCTAATGGCGTGAAAATGACGAGCATGACCGTAGTCCTGGTTTCAATCTCCATCTACTTTGTGATAGCCCTGCTGCCCGTGCAGATTTGGGTTGTCATCCAGCATAACTGGGATGGTGAGACAGATCCACGGATCCTGGCCAAAGTCAGGCTTTATAGGACAGTCTCCAACATCCTCATGTACTCCAACAATGCCATCAACTTCTTCCTCTACATCATGACAAGTCATAGATTCAGAGGAGTTCTGATTGGCTTATTCCGCAAGAGAGGGGAACAGACAGGCATGCCCCTAACCCAGACCCTGAATGTGAGAACAGCATCACAGGTGGCGCCACACAACGTTGAAGGGCACATGTAACCATCTTTTGTCTCCTCGATATGGACAAATATCATGTTTTTGTATATATATATATATATATATATATATATATATATATATATATATATATATATATATATATATATATATATATATATATAATTTGCATAATATTATATATACTATGGAAGAACGTAGTATTAAAATAAACAGAAAACGCATGACTTATAGTTAACATTGTGCCTTATGATGGTAAAAATTAAAAATACAAATATAATGTAAACAGAATGGAATATTATATTCAGTAGTCACAAGACATTTCATGCTGAACACAGGATTAGTGCACCTGCCGCCTTCAATAGTTTGCTTGTAATTTCTGCAATCTTAATCTCTGATTTCTTAAAATGAGAAAAAAAAGAAATGTATCATGAAATGATGGTTGATAAAGGAAAGCATAGCAAATGGATAAAAGTACAGGGTGTGTCAATATAAACAACTCATATAAGGCTCATGTTCATACACTCCATAAAATATAGAAAATATAGATATTGCAAGATGTAAAGGCATGCACTAAATGTGTCAATTTTACTAATTTATTTGCAGTGAGTACATTTAGGTTTAGTGATTCCCTACATCTTGCTCTCCAACTGTTGCTGATATTGTTGTCTTTGTGTACCATTTTGACTTCATTGTAATGGTATAAATGTAATATATACCGAATGAATGAATAAATTCATTGGTCTAATCTATCTTCATAAGTTTGGTCTGGTGTTTGTTGCATCAATCTTTTTTATAACTCTTTATCGAGCCAGATGTTATGAACAATAAATGTAGCGTCAAGAGCATATGCAATGAGACTAAGCCATGCACAAAATGGTGGTGTCATTTCCATGGTTTTAACATGATAATTTTTTCGCTTGCATATCTTTATATAGAATAGTTTGAACCTTTTAGAATTGTTGCCAAAGCCAAATGAGTCTAGAGCTTCAAACATAAATTCCATTCAATAGTTTTAAAACAACTTCAATATCAACACGTACCAATATACCAGTGTATTAGTGTCTTCTTGTCTGGTATTACAAGGCCTTACTGGCACAGTACTTATATACATTATTATTCATTCAGATACGAGAATCTTCCATGTCAAAACAGTATAATTATGTCATTTTAGGCCCGGTCTCGTTAAACATTCATGAATGTAATATTCTGTCCAATGTACCAATATATGTATTTTGATTCAGCAACCTGTATTCTCCCGTGCCACATTCACGCCATGCTGCCTTGGTTCTGAGGATTGTACCATTGGTCTTTTTTGAGTTTCTCAAAATCAGAACACAGTATGTCATACTTTGAAGTCATATAAAGAGCTGGGTCTTGATTCATTTGATAATGAAGTTCTAGAGTTCACTGAATCTCAGTTGAATATTCCCTTGTGTTTTGCTGGAAATCGTTGTTGATTTTCTAGTGTTCTCCAATCACCCATCGGCAAAGCCCAGATAGGTGATCTGGAGAGGTCTGTGATTTTTGCTTTTCCTGTATAATCTCGTTTAGATGTGATTTTTTAAATACCTAAATAACTGTTTAAATAACTGTTTTAGTGATAATTCATATTTTATGTCTAGAATGTCATAACAAAAAGCTTGATTATTCTTTGGATAACATTAAATAAGGAAAATATAAATACTTGATAATAATCGCCAGCTGCAAAAATTGAGTCAAACCCGTTTTAACGGCAGTTGAAACAGGTTCAATTTTGACGTTTAAACATGTTTTACCACAGTTTTTGCAGCTGGCGACTTTTTACTTCACTAGAGCTCAATCAACTCCACCAAACTTTTCTTTGGTTGCAGTTGGTAGAGACCATGGACGTTCAACAAACCCCTCCAGATCACCTATCTGGGCTTTGCCGATTGGTGATTGGAGAACACTATTGTTTTTCTAATACCGTTTTGATAAGACCCCATTTTAGCATGCCTTCGTCACCTTCATGTTATCTTTTATAAAGGAAAATCAGATTTTTAGTGATGCAAACATATTGCTTGAGATTGGATTTCATGGAATTCAATTTTCAAAGCCCAGGCCTTCAGGAAAACTTCTGAAATCCAAGGCCAGGAGAGAGTGATCCGATTTAAAATATGGTGAACGTATAATCTATTTTTCGCATCTATTTATAATATGGTCTAACGAAATCATAATATCATACAATATCTACAGAGGTGAACGAATAATCTATTTTTCGCATCTATTTAATTAAGTTATAATCCTCAAAGGGGACCTGGGAGAAATGGCATACTCTGAATGCTCCCGAAAATCTTGGTACTGATCTCATGATGGGTTTGAATGTACATTGAAATTTCCGCCACTAACATTTTAAAGATTCTTTATCCACTTTTGACAACAATCATATGGTACTGAGAAAAGTTAATTCTTCTTCGAAAATATTTGGAGATGATGCATAAACATTTATAATTTCCTGTTCTTTATGCCAGAACATACTCTAAGCGTGCAATCTTTTTCGTCTCTCAATTGTTTGTCATCATTACAATTCAAAATCTGAGAGTATTGTCAATATCTCATTACTAGATCCAGGATTAAAATACATTTTTGCACCAGGTGATGTTCATTCATGGTCCCATCCATTTTTAACTTTACAGATACAGTTTCCTGTAGAAGAGATATTCTACTTATTGCACTGTGTTTTTTAACCAAAGAAAATCAAAGAAAGTTGACAATTTAGAGGTTAGTTGATTACAGGCAGACATGAGGTATCCACTTTCAACTATGGTGTGGACTTATGTAAGTTGCAGACGTTTACATTGCATCCTTTAAATAATTGACATAAAACATTCAGTCAGTTACACCCATATAAAAAGGTAACACAAAAAATCAAAATAATAATGATTTCAGTCTTCTGAAAATAAAAGAACTTCCACTAGCAATACATGGAAATTGGTTATTTCTCGTGAGTGATAATTTTAGCATTTAATGGAGAGAACAGAAAGAAGTACAGTGATAGTTGTCTTCATGTTTTCATGGGACATGGGCCGTGTAATCGTAGGTTTGAGCGCTCACTAATGCCTCAGTCACATTTGCGCCTGGTGCCGGCCGGGAAGTAAACATCGGCCGGCCTCACAGGTTCCGGGCACCGGGGATTTTATCTGTGACAATCTGACATATGCCGTAGATATGGTCACATTACTAAAGGGCATCGCACGGCACGCGCAAGATTCAATGGCACAGACGTCTGTAGTATATCCTAAATACGTCTGTCTCATTGACAGACGTCTCTTATCCTAATGGCTCAGTCACATATCGACGATTTTGTAAAACGATGTCATAATGATGTTGAAATTTACCTGATCGTCGGACATCGTCCAAGGACGTTTTGGGACTGATTTAGCAACGACCGTCAACGTTTATGATAGTTTTAGACAAGTCCATCACTGCTCAGGACCGCCAGAAGTTTTGAGCAGCTCAAAATTTTCTGGCGATCATGAAGGGTCCATCGTCCATTACCGATTTGGCATCGTTGAAAAGTTGTTGGGCAATGGTACAGCATGTTGTGGACAGTTATGGACGTGTTCTGGATGGTTATGGACGGTGTTAGGACTGTCTCAGGGCGGTAGAAAGCATCTATAACGGTTCCGTGAACGATGATACAAGTGTTGGATGTTGCCAGGGCGCTCATGAGCGGGAGCAGGGTGGTAGTAGGATGTGCTGCAGCGGGGGCAGCACGTTGTAGGACGTTGTCAGAGCAGTTACTTGGAATGGGTGGCACTGTCATGTCCTTGCCTATAAAAAGGGCATCTGCACATCTCTCCTCAGTTTGAGTTAAGGTCTTCATGATGGAGGATGCAAGGAGAGCTAGATTGGAGTTACAGAGAGTACTATTACTGGCTCATATACAGCTGCAGTACAGAGCCTTGCTTCAGTTGAGATTACATAGGAGGCATGGCAGAAGGGGGCACCATCCAAGGCCTTGGGTCCGGGGTTGGTTGTCTCAGGGCAGAAGAAGACAATTTAGTTTTTTGATCAGTTAATGCAGAAATTACGTGCTGGGGATCCAGGTACATTCAACAACTTTTCAAGAATGCCTCCAGAAATGATGAAATCCTGCAAAGGGTAGGACCAAGGATCACAAAGCAACACACCTGGTACAAGGAGCCCTTGGTTCAGGGCTTGAAACTTGCTATTTTCTAGTTTTATGTGGAAAATTGTTAGGCGATGATTGAAAGTCATTACTAAATAATAAGGTTTGTGTCTGGGTTTTGTATCTTTAGGTCTGCAGAGCAATTATAGATGAGTATAGTGATGAATGTATGCCTTTCCCTGCTACTGAACCAGAATGGAGAGCTATTGCAGATGGCTTTCGGAAAAGATGGAATTTTCCCCACACCCTTGGAGCTTTAGACAGCCCACCACTACCAACTTCGTTAAAAATTGAGATAGAGATGTGAAACTTGAGCAGAGTATGTTATAGAATGTTGTGAACAACATATCTCTCAGCTAAAAAAATTTTTTTCCAATATGCATTTTTAGTATTTTCTAGAAGTAAATATTTTTTTAAAATACCAGCCAGCTACACTTTGGGATTTTGGCTGTCAGCTGTTATTTTTTACCAGCTGGGAAAGTTACCAGCTCAGAATTTGTATGGAATTAACAGCTGTTAACTTTGTTCGTGGATGTTTGTCAATGCCAAACTTTTTTAACAGCTGGTAATGAGCCAATTTCTTTAATAAATAATTAAATGTTAAAAACTAATAATTACAGTAGAAATATCATTAGGCTTGAACAATCTTTGTCAAATAGTGTTCATTCAATATAATTTTTTATTTTGCAGTTTTCAATGGCGAAATTGCCAGTTGGTGTTAAAATCTCAATACTTAACCAACCAGCCAATTAAATTCATCAGTCTGTAAGCTAGGCCATTTTGAAATGTCAAATGTATTTTGAGCCAGCTGATTCATACAAAAAAAAGTTCCAAGCTGGTAAATATACCAGCTGGAAATGAAATGCATTAGTTACAAGCTGCCAGCCAGAAAAGTGTGCATATTGGCTCTTTTTACATATCATATAGTGGTGGGCCCCTGTTTAGATGGAAAACATGTTGCCTGTAAATGCCCCCTTGGTTCTGGATCAGAGTACTTCAATTACAAAAAAAATTACAGTGTAGTGCTGTTTGCTTTGGTGGATTCAGATTACAAGTTTCTCTGGGCTGACCTGGGGTCCAAGCGCACAGCATCTAATGTCCAAATTTGGAATGATTCTGATTTATTGGAAGCTATTTTGAATGGCACAGTGCCATTTCCAGCAGATGAGCCACTGCCACATGACACCAAAAATGTCCCCTACTTCATTATAGGTGAGAACAATTATCTTACTTAATTTTTTTATGCTTTTAACATATTTTGATTGATTGCCATAAAGCATATGACAACCTACATGTACATTCCTGAATTCCAAACTCATTTATTTTTGTGAAATTATATTTAATTTTTTTCTTCTATTTTGTACTTTCAGGTGATTATGCATTTGCTCTGAGGGAATATATGCAGAAGCCCTATGGATCCAGGAACTTGACAAATGAGGAAAGGATATTTAATTACCAATTATCCAGGGCCAGGAGAGTGGTTGAGAATGCTTTTGGCATACTTTCTAACTGGTTCCAAATACTCATGTCAACAATGCAATATCAACCCTTAACCGTAAGGCTTATTGTCAACACATGTATGGTTCTGCACAACTTTATGAGAAGAAGATATCCTGTGATGCAAAACAGACTCATTGATCATGAAGACGGAAGACACCACCTTGTTCCAGGACAACGGAGACAATGCCAGAACATGAGGGATTGTGTTATTGTACAAGGTCCAAACACCAGCAAAGATGGCAAGAAACTCAGAAATGTACTGAAACATTGGTGTAATTCTCTTGCAGGTTCTGTTGCCTGGCAACAAAATATAATTTAATAACATATGGACCTTTTATATTCACATGGACCTTTTGTATCACATGATATTCACATGGACCTTGTGTAACTCATTGTATAAATTTCAACATGTAACCTGTTTATATTGTTCTAGTTTTATAGTTCAGTCCATCTTCAAACACTGTAAATCAGTATAGATGGTTTGTGTTTTATGCTCACACTTGTGAATGTTCTATTTTTTCAGAACTAGCATGTAAAAATAATTGTAAATAAATATTTATATTATATTTCTGTAATGGAATATATTATCACTCTTGTGTTCTTCTTTTTAACAATTAATCCCATAAAAATGTTATGAGTGGTCCCAGCTCAAATTAAAAAATGTTAAAATAAAATCAATGTAATTTGTATCCCATTTAAACCAAAGTAAATTGTATAACTCAAAAAGGACAAGTTATTTACCCCTCAATAATAGCTAAGTAGGTTGGTGGATATGTCGCTCAAAAAGGGCAAGTTAATTTACCTTCAATAATGGCTAACTACAATGCAAATTATTTCTATCTTAGAATTAGAATGTGGTGGAAGTTTTTTTGGAAGTTTGACTGGACCAAGGAGCATGACTGTTATGAAAATATTAAATATATACATGCCATCTATACTGATTTACAGTTTACGAAGATGGACTGAACTAAAACTAGAACAGTATGAACAGGTTTACATGTTGAAATTTATACAATAATATAATAACATTAAATGTTATAAGTTTGACTGGACCAAGGAGCATGACTGTTATGAAAATATTAAATATATACATGCCATCTATACTGATTTACAGTGTACGAAGATGGACTGAACTAAAAATAGAACAGTATAAACAGGTTACATGTTGAAATTTATACAATAATATAATGTTTTCCCAACTCTGCAGCCACAATATAATTTAAAGTTTATTTCTGTTAAGTATTGTCTGAAATGTGTGAAGTGTTTCTGACCAGTGAATTATCTCTGGAATGACTTGGTTTGTTAACAGTAGACATGTTCAAAGTAGGCTGTGAATAACTAGAAACAGATTGTGATGATTGGACCATCGAACTTAAAGTTATAATTACATCAGCAGCTGTCATAGCTGGCAAATCTTGACTTGCATTTGGAGTGCCTGAGGTTGCAGACACTTGTGAAGAATGTCCAACTTGTGTATGATAACTTTGCATATAACCCTGATTATGAGAACCCCACACAGATGCAGGAGGGGGTTAACTAGACCAGAGATGGGGTTCTGGTTGATGAAGTAATGGTACTTGAAGAACCTCTGTAACATGATGATGGCGGTGCAGATTCAGGCCTTGTTGGCACTTGCTGTTGATAAAATTGTGGCTGAGTATATCCCCAATTCTGGGAATATGAAGGCTGCTGAGTTGGGTAGTTTGGCTGAGGTTGATGTTTTTGCTTCAAGTCTCCTGTACTCTATTTTGGTAATGAGAGTATCAGTTGATATTTTGAATTCATGAAACTCAGCTGCAGTTGCTGATGTGAAAACGTTTTTTAAAAAGTCAAAATAAGCAGATACAGGGCTAGGTGTAACTTTGGCAGCAGCAGACAGCTGCTCATAAACTTCTCTCAATTGCCAACCTGATTCCTTCTTTTTCCTGGTCCTTATCTTTAGACTCTTTGGTAGTCTTTTTCCTTTTTGCAACTTGCTCAGATGGACCATCTGCAGACTCCAGGGCCACTTTGTCTGCTGCACATAAGATTTCTGCTGTTTCCATATCTCCACCAGCTGTGGCTAAAGCAGCTTCAACCTGCAAGTATACAAAAGCAAAACATGTGTAAGAAAACAGAAGAGGAGATGGGAGAACAGAAGAGGAGATGGGAAGAGGAGGAGGTCCTGCATCTCAGAAACTCTCATCACCAGAGATATCTCCAACTAGCATAGGGAGAGGAGCAATTCTGAAGTCAGCAGAGGGCACCACTGCAGATGCTAGCCATGTAACACTATTTGCATTTTTTTGCATTTTTCAAAGGATTGCCCTTTCAAACAATGTAATGAGATTGTATACTTACACTTTTCAGTGGGCCCCTTCTGTGTGAAATGGACTGTGCATAAAATATCAACTGATTCATGATCCGTCTTTCTCTGTCAGTATAATTCTTTGCCCCATCACCACTTTTGAATTTGTGCAGTTTGGTGTTACAGTCTCTTATGTCTTTCCACCATTTTGTTATGTGATCTGCATAGTCGGTCCTGAGCCTTTGATTTTGTAGTCTTTGTTGCCTTTTTTCCGTAAACAGGGATGCTCCTTGATCCAGTCTATTACCATTTCTTCTTGATCATCTTTTAATCTGTGTGAATTTCGCCTTTGTGATGCGTCTTCATCAGATTGCTGAGGAATTTCCTGCTGAGAAGTTTCCTGCTGAGGAGTTTCCTGCTGAGGAGTTTCCTGCTGAGGAGTTTCCTGCTGAGTTGTCTGTGGTGTTTCATCTCCATCAGATGAATCACTGCTGTCATTTGACAACTGTGCACCTGCAAATCACAATTGAACAACAAATATTAGATACAGCCATTGAAGATCGTGTAAATGGACTGCATTTGTATATTTAAAAGAACTGACCATCATGAAACACATGTTATTAACATGCTCGCCATGTAATACTGTTTGCATTTTTGAAAAAATTGACCATAAAGTTTCATGATACCATGTGATACCATGTGATTAACATGCTAGCCATGTAACACTATTTTCGTTTTTCAAAAGATTGACCTTAACCTACAATTGGTAGGTTAAGGTCATGAATTAATTAATAATACAATTTCTCACATGAGCTGAGGTCCCTGCCTTGAGTATTGTCCGTGTAAATCTGTGACTGGGTTATCATGTCAAGGACCTGTGACATGACAATTTCGCGAGGCAGCACTAAGCTGCTACAAGTAAGATTATTAACTGAAATAAGACATATCAACTGTTGATAATGATTTAAAACCCTACAAAACAAAAACAAACTACACGTTTGTTTCCTGAGTTTCATAAGGCACTTCCCATTTGTCAGTATTGAGGCATCTTCATGGAATAAATGCATTCAAGTAACCTAGAACATTCGTTATTCTGGATGTTTCTGGGCTGCTTGTTTTTCCCACTTTCTTATGACTAAGTTCACCACGACCTTTGTTCCACATGAATATAATAAGCTTAGGTAAATATGTTTCCAACTGAGTACTGGTGTTGTCTACCAATCCGATGTACCCTCTGGAAATTTATGTAATCAAAGTTTGCAATCTATAGCGCTTTCAATAAATTATAGGTTTTTTTTCTCACTTTATCTTTTCATGCTGTGCCTTAGATATGTCATCGAAAATTATGTTTTCCCTTTCCCTCTAGGTTCATTACCACGTTCTCACACGTTTTGAGGGTATATTTAAGTGATACAACTTGTTTTTATTTCATTCATTTTGGCACATCAACAAACTGATTTTACTCCAAGCCTTGTCTGTATTTTGCAGTTTGTGAGCATGGTCTAAGCTATCAGTAAGACTATCTATTGGTACTGACATGCGACCCATACGGTCAAATACATTGTCAAAACATTCATCACTCTTGGCCATGGTCTGGCTAACTTATATTGGTTGTAATAGCGGGAACATTTGTATTATCCAATGATGACAATTTCCACAGGACATAATTTGTTACTAGTGGCTGACTCTCTCTCATCTCTACGTTGACCTTAGTCAAATAATTCTGTCAAAATGCAAGCTTGCAATTAAAACACGCAGGCTACTGCCGTTCTTTATTAGAAAATTAAACCTCTTGTGTGAGTCATTTTACTCATTCTTGAATATTTTTGATATATTCTCTTTCTTAGTTATTTTTCCAAATTTATTACCACTTGGACAACATTACAATAAGAAAGAACATACTGCCATAATCCAAAATCTTTTTCTTATATTTGTAATATTGCACAAAATGGATAATAGGTCTGCCATATATGCGTTTTTCTGTCAGTCTCATATGTTTAATTATTAATCGCCATTTCAATGACTCCTCACTCCTGACTCCTCACAGCTGTTTACATATTATTTTGTACCACCCGTGTTATCCCGTCACGTGAATGGCAATCCTTCTTTCAATGCCAGATGGTTCTTATTCATTTGGATAGCAAGAGTATGATTCTGTTTAAAAGGAAAATGCAATGTTAATCTCATACTATTTAGTTCAGTATATATCAGTCAGTTTGTATATTATTATAAAGGCTCAATTTATTCACCGAATAATGGATTGACAAATGGAGTTGATATTACATATTCAGTCAGTAAGGCAATGAAGCACACACTTGCTACACGTTGCAGTTGGTATTCTGGCCTTTATCAACAATGCCTGGACTTCTGTGGTTAGTTGTTTTGCCAGATCACTTTATTCCAGTGCTGGCCTATACATACATGTAGTCTACGGCACCTCTATAGTACAGTACGGACCAAGGGTAGTTAATTAAGTCAATTACAGGACAAACTATTTCATCCCACTAAACAGAGTCAGTCACAATTGTATAATTTTGACTCCCTAAACATTTGACACCATGTTAGATTAATTCAGCACCATCAAAAACCCCAAGAAAACCCTCAGATCATTACAGATTAAAAATAAGGAAGTAAATTTAACGTTTTTCACATAGTCTGCTCATAGCGATGGATTCAGAAAGCTCTTTCTAAAAAAGATGTGTTTTCAGTCTACTCTTAAAGGCACTGACCAAGGGACTACTTCTGATATCGGTAGTGAGGGCATTCCATAGTCTAGGGGCCATTGACGAGAAGACGCGTACTGGGAACAAAACAAATGGCAATTTATATCGCAGTATATAACAAATATAAACAAATATACTGTTGATCAGTTTGTTTGTTTGTTTGTCTGGGGTTTTACATCACTTTCAACATTATTTCAGTCATTTCGTGATGAGACCTACTTGTAGCAGATATAGTGCTGCCTCACTGAATTGTCATGTCGCAGGTCCTTGACATGACAACCCTCCCGGTCACAGATTTACAAGGACAACGGGTAAACCCTTTAGGCACAGGCCTCAGCTCATGTGTGAAATTGTATCATGAATTCAATCTTGGCACGGCCGGGGATCGAACCCACAACCTTTGGATCACAACAGAGGAACTGGTGCTAATAAGCTGGCGCTCTAACCAACTGCGCCACGGCCCGTGGTCCCTGTTGATCAGGGAAGCGGGGAGAAATAATTGTGAGAATATCTTAACCATACTGGGGTTACATTGCTTCTGACATTTGAGTTTAAATGTGTTACAAGGCCCTAATTCTGACATCTCTCAGCCTCATATCCTAACCACCTTTTTAGCAGGTTATGTTTCGGTGCAATATGTATTTATGCATTAAGGCACAATTTATGCTGTTTGGGATACTTTCACAAAATTGTAAAATATTGTCACTGTGGTGGATAAAATGATGTGTTCAACCAAATAAAAGGGCTCTTTAATAATACACTGTACTGTATAAATGAAGGAGAATTTTCTCAAATCTGTACAGGTCACTCTTACCAAGAAGAGTACAGATGACCAATAGGCAATATTCCTTATGTTTCAAACTATGTTTCCACCCTGCCAAGCTTTTAAAAGCCAATTATATATTCCTTTAACTCCATATACGATCCTCATAAGAGTATGAGATCTATCACATACTGCTGTTGATGAGGGTACAAGGGGTCAACCTGGGGACACCAGGAGAGGCGGGGATGGCCAAGATACTGCATGGGGCAGACAGAGATCAGACTGGAGCCCTTTTACCTTCAAGTGCTGGATATTAATTTAGCTTCTCGTGTCTCTTTTTAAACAGAATCTTAATCGTACCATTTAATAAACAATAAGCCTCACATTTTTTATATTTAATAATTTTACAAAAAATCTTAACAGTTGAGTGGATGAGATAGGGACATGTGTAAGAATACTTAGTCGCATACCACCACCCGGGCATCCCTGAGCTTGACCTTAGCACACTTCCCTTATATCACTTTATGCAACAGTAATACAGGTATAGACAATTTCTGTGATTGGTGCTGTGAATGACATCATGTTTTGTCTGACACAGATTTAATTCAAGCTTACATGACCCTCTGTGTATGTTTTGATTGAACAAGACCCTACCCTTTCAAAGGTCGATAAACATACATAATTACATATATTTGCCCTTTTCATATCATCCTTGTTCTTATATATCCACTGAAACTTAATTGTAAATTTGCACATCTCGACTTCTCAAAGGGGCTGCTGGAATGAAGAGGGCAGAGGTATAGCAGACCTGTCTTGACAGTTTTATGGGGGTTCACTGCACTGCAAAGTCCAAAGTGCGAAATTCACATTAACAGCACATGGAATGATTAACGATGCATGTGCGATTTATCGCGATTCATAGGTTAAAGTATATTACGGTATAACAGAGCACACACTTTGGGCTCCACTATATGTGTTTGTCACCTGTTTGTCTGCCTCTATTTGTCACATAAATTGTGTTTTTATGACCCTTTCAGAAACCACATCAGGTGTCCATATCAGGTCGCCTTTCAAGACTTTTAACGAGTGTGAAAGTAACACTGCCGGCATAGGGAGTCGAACCCACCACCTCCCGTCCTCCACTTAAATAACCATTAAAGGCACAGATCCTACACTGTACTAACTGTGCTACTGGAGCCGGTGCTCTGTTTGTCACCAGTTTGTCTATCTCTCACCTGCTCTTCTGTGTTTCACATGTCTTGTCTGCCAACAGGTTAACCCTTCATGCATGGGCTTCGGCTCTTGGTTTCAAATTTCATTTTTCTTCTTTTTGAAAAAAGAAGATTAATTCAGGGAAGATCAAATTGAGATTTATCCAAATCAAATATGGAGCGATTAAATCATAAACTTGAGTATTACGGATTCTCGGGATAGGTTGGTTTATGGATAAAAACTGGCTTACAAACCGTGAACAGAGGGTAGTTATATTTCAATGACTCTATCAAGCCAATCAAAAAATCTTCATATTGAAACATAAGTAGCCCTGCATGTTCCACAAATACTCTATCTGGTCATAGCACTCACGTGCATCTTTTCTCCTTGGGCACCAAAGTGAATTGTTTGCCGCCAAGAAAGATTCATTACAGAAATATGAAATATATAATTAAATATTTTGGAACATTCTTCTGCGATTTTAGGAATGTATTTTGTCTGTACTATCCGAAGTATACCATGAATGTTCTGAAGATGTCACGATGAGGAAATCCTAAGAAAGGTTTTTCCTTAATATGTTAAGCCATCCTGCATGTGCCGTGAGAGGCTGGAAGCGAATGCGGTTCTCTTTGTCTGAGGGAATGTGAATGCAAAGATATTGGCAGGGGAGCTTTTATCATGCAAATGAGCAATGAAGGGTGCAAATGTAAGGGTGCAAATGTAAGGGTGCAAATGTAAGGGTGCAAATGTAAGGGTGCAAATGTAAGGTGCAAATGTAAGGGGTGCAAATGTAAGGGTGCAAATGTAAGGGTGCAAATGTAAGGGTGCAAATGTAAGGGTGATTATCCGATAAGCACTTACAGGTTGCTTCCACAGGCATCTAATACATTTTTCCATCGTACAATGTAAAAAGTGCCACGCCCACTATTTAATGACGTCATTACATAATACGCGTCAAAAGATATTGGGCGCGGCAATGTTGACTTTGTGAGAGTGAAAGCTTATTTGATACCTTCACATCATTACCGTCTCATGGCATGATCAATATTATATTTGTACAAGCAAATCCAAAACCAACCTGTAGAGTTAAAGCATTCATGAAACCTGGAAGGTTCCAGGTGATTTTGGTTTAAGGTATATGAAAACAATATATGATCTTAAAATTGACATACATACAGGCTATCTGTCTGAAATCCACAAAAGAACATCTGCTCTGAGAATTATGATTTTTTGTGGCCACCAAGTACTGCCAGTACTGGACAGGAAGTGTGTTGTGTGACCTTGACCTTGAACTGTCAGGGGGCTCTGTAAGTCACAGGAGGTGTTGTTTACCAATTGTCAAAATTGGAGCAACACATTTTCCGCCATTTTTTTCACTATTTAGAGAATGAATTGGAAGATAACACTTATCATGATTATCATGACTTTTCTTGGCTTTCTTTTGTTGGTAAAATTATTAAAAACGGATGAATATTTATGAAGTTATAAATGAAGAAAAATCATTATTTTTTATATTATATATGTTAGCAAAACATTTTTGTGATAACATGCCTCTAAATGAAATAAAAAAAAAATTTAAAAATCAAAAATAAAAATAAAATAAAAATATAAGGTGGAATCCGTGCAGCCTTTGATGTCTTCCCATTCAGTGGTGTGAAAAACCGCCAAATTTCATCAAAGAGGGTCAAATCATAAATTTCACTGATACCAATTATCAACATTCACAGTTTTGCCATTCAAAGTCCTTGTGATTTTAGGCCAAACCAGTAATCAAAGGCTTTAATGTCACTTTTTCCATATCTGGTCCTTTTGGTTAAGGGGGATTCCATGCAGTCTTTGAGTTATGTCTTCCCTTTTTGACAGAAAGGTTTTCACATGTATAAGATATTTTTCAAATAAATAGTATACTTTCCCATAAATGATATACCGGTATCTTTCACAACCATAAGATATTTGTCACAACCCTATGATATTTGTCACAACCATAAAATATTTGTCACAACCATGACAGATATTTCATTGATTCAAATAATATTAAAATAATCTTATGTTGTTCTGAAGTATATTCCTGGCAATAAATTGTACAAAACATCTCCACCCTGCTGGACAGGTGCCCAACTGGTAACTCATCAGGTGTTTACATGAGATCACAGACCAGCTGAACAAAGCTTGTTGACAAAGTGTTCAATTGCTGGTGTAGGTTTCAGCAGACAACTGATCAACTTTCAATTGTCACAAACAGCGAAAACATCGAATATTTTGGGTATTACTACATAAAAGCACTGTTTAGGGTATACACATTCATGTTATGCAAAGAAAATGTGTCAGAAAGTCAGGTTTCATGAATGCTTTAATTCTCGAGACCAATTGTTGTGTTGCATGTATACGGTTATAATCTGAATAAAGACAACATTGGAATTGTTTTACCCTTTCACTTCTAGGTTTTGAGAAAAGGGCATTTGGTCCTCCTTGGTTTTTTTTCTGGCTGGGCCAATATGACCATTTCAGTGTCACCCTATTCACACATAAAGATTCCAATCCAAACCACCCATTTAGTGTGATAATATTCTCTTGACAAACATGGCTTGACAAAATGAAAAGTTGATCTTCTGCCACTTCAAAATAATCACTTGGTTAATTTCTATCATTGTATAAGATTATGGAAGTGTGATGCCAGCCGAAAATGACGGTGGCGGAAGGGGGCGGACGCCGACTTCCACCCTGTGAATACCCTCGGCGAATTCGGCGGAACAAAATGGAGGATCCGGCGATCTGCCGCTCTCGCCAGGCAAAAATTTGGCGGAAACCGCCAGCTTCAATCGTGTGCACCCTAAGGTCGCGACACAGTGTTGCGACCTGTCTCTTCAGGAGTGATAGGGGACACCACACAACCAGATGTAGCCTCCAGAGCTCTGCTTGCGCAAGTCGGGGTTCCACAACTACTTCAAGCCAGTATTATGGATCACTCAAGGGACACCATTTTTAAAATTGAATTTGAAGTATTTTGTGATAACATGCCTCAAAATGAAATAAAATAAAGATTAAAAAAATTAAAATTAAAAAAATAAATAAATAAATAAACTCAAATCAAATCAAATCAAAAAATTAAAAAAAAACAAAAAAAAAACAAAATAATAAAGGACTAACTTAAGGTTATGAGATGAAATGGGACTTTCTGGGATGGCACATTTTGACACCACAAACCCTGCATCTGTACTGATAAATTCAAAGCTTTATAATTCAAATTCAGAAAGCCATCCGTCAATATAACAATGGTTTGTGGTTACCGTAATATTTACTAATACTTATTTCTTAATAATTATCAGGTTGTGTACTTTGATAAGGAAATGTCATCATAAACTTTTTCTAAATTCTGAATAGGATTTTTGGGCATCTCTTGAGCAAAGTAGAATCAAGCACAAGAGATGGTTATGGTATCTAACTGGCTTCCAGCCTCTCAGGCATGGCATGTGCAAGAGAGTGGAATGGCGGCTTTTGCTCCGATAAAATCTTGCAGATTTTAAGGGGTGTCTATGGCCACACTCCCCCGCTTTGAACCCTGCCTATACAGAGGTCTATCTGATACCTGACTTTTTGCAAGCTCTGACGGCAGTTTTGATAGGAAACCCGCTCGCAAGGGTGGGATCATACTGTGTTGTCCCACGCTCATGAGTATCCACTTCTGGCTGCAAGTGTCAAGTCCTTGATTCTGATACCGTATATCTTTCTATTTTTTTTACCTATTTTGTATACTATCTGTGTCTGGAACTACCTCTATACTTTTTATGTCCAATCTAGCGCCAAATCTAGTACCAAAACTACAACAAATAGTGATTTTTCGGACTTGTTCCGAGAAATTACTCTCCAATATTAGAGATCGAAAAACAAGAGATTAACAACCCACATATCTCGTTAATCTGATACCACTTATGAGACTAATGAGACTAAATTAGTCGAAACTAGTCTGGTAGCTGTGCATCTCACATAACAAAGAAGGACCCACCAAGATCTGCTTCAGTTCTAGCCTACACTCGTTCGTCTGTGCCAGATTTAAAATATAAATATAACCTTGTTCAGTCCATTATTCAGTCTCTGATTGAACCTGGTGTACGTTACAGCATTATTCTGCTACCAACGCTAGATATCCTGGCTTCAAGTGATGCAGACGCTCTAGTGACGTTAGTGTTTCTGTTCCTGACGTCGAACGACCAACCCAAAATACGAGGAGTGTTGATGTGGCACTCGATGTACTCCAGTCCTTGGATTGTAGCTACATCCGATGCAACCAGTGCTGAGGTGACGAGACTGAATGATGTCGTCAAGGGCATACAAGCGGCGCTGGCACTGGCTCGTGCAGATAAGTAGATGTTGGTCACTGAGTTGGTGACGTCACTACAAACTGTTCATAAGAGGGATGCCGTTATTCTCCGCATTCCTGCCGAAGCCTGGTACTACTCCATCCGCGATCAGAACAGTGGTAGCTGATCCTACCAAGCCAAGCCTTCTGGTTGTCCTGCCCAAGGATGGCCGCCCTGACGACATCTCCTCAGGGCTGACACGTTCTGATTGTCAGCTGAAGTCCACTGCTGAGAATCTTCACTTCTTAGCACACTGCTCTGACAGGCTCCCAGCTGCTGACCACATCGTTATTCTGCCGGACATGGCCGAAGTCCTGGGCGGCGAGGATGGTAAAGTTTTCTTCAACCGCTTCATCCATCTGGTTGAAATTATACTGTCTGAAGGGCCTTCGATGCTCTCAACTCCAGCGCTCATTGATGCCACCTGCCGTCTTCTGCAGCCAACTGTCCAATCACGTGCTGTGTGGGTATTGTTATGTGAACATTTCTATCATTGATGGCTCACTTAAAGCATTGGTGAAACCTGGAAAGTTGCAGGCAATTTTACAGTGGTTTAAGGTATCTGAAAACAATATATGATCTTAAAATTGACATACATACAGGCTATCTATCTGAAATCCACTAAAGAACATCTGCCCTGAGAATTTTGATTTTTTGTGACCACCAAGTACTGCCAGGACTAAACAGGAAGTGTGTTGTGTGACCTTGACCTTTGAACTGTCGGGGGCTCCGTAAGTCATAGGAGGTGTTGTTTACCAATTGTCAAAATTGGAGCAACACATTTTTGGCCATTTTTTTCCACTATTTAGAGAATGAATTGGAAGATAATACTTATCATGATGATAGTGCCTTTTCTTGGCTTTCTTTTGGTGGTAAATTTATTAAAAACGGATGAATATTTATGAAGTTATGAATGAAGAAATCATTATTTTTTATATTATATATGTTTGCAAAAAATAGTTTTAAAAAATTCTATACAGCCCAGCTTTTAAGGTGGAATCCATGCAGCCTTTGATGTCTTCCCATTCAATGGTGTGAAAAACCCCAAATTTCATCAAAGAGGGTCATATCATAAATTTTACTGATACCAATTATCAGCATTCACAGTTTTGCCATTCAAAGTCATTGTGATTTAAGGCCAAACCAGTGATCAAAGGGTTTAATGTCACTTTTTCAATATCACGGCCTTCAAGTTAAGGGGGATTCCATGCAACCTTTGAGTCATGTCTTCCCTTTTTGACAGAAAGGTTTTCATATGCATAAGATACTTTTCAAATAAATAGTATACTTTTCCCATAAATGATATATCTTTCACAACCATAAGATATTTGTCACAACCATAAAATATTTTTCACGGCCATGAGTTATTTCATTGATTCAAATAATATTAAAATAATCTTATGTTGTTCTGAAGTATACTCCTGGCAATAAATTGATAAATTGTACAAAACATCTTCACCCTGTTTCCCAAGCTGGACAGGTGCACAACTGGTAACTCATTAGGTGTTTACACAAGATCACATACCAGCTAAACAAAGCTTGTTGACAAAGTGTTCAATTGCTGGTGTAGGTTTTAGCAGACAACTGATCAACTTTCAAGTGCCACAGAAATTTGTTAACAGAGAATATTTTGGGTACTACTACATAAAAGCACTGTTTAGGGTATAAACATTCATGTTATGTAAAGAAAATGTGTCTGAAAGTCAGGTTTCACCAATGCTTTAATGCTTCGCTCGAGGCAAATAGCTCTCTTCTGATAGCACGATTTACCTGCTTTCAACGACTGTGAACTCCTTGACGATCCCGGAGAAGGTCGCTCCAACTGATAAGCCTTCATCAGCAACGCTCCTGCCTGATGAAGATAGGTCCTCCTCGATGCCCAAGAGAAGGAACAGCGCATCATCATCCAGGCAAACCTCGTCTTCCATCTCCTCTTCTTCCTCCTCTTTTGTTAAGAGGAACAGCGATAATAAAGACAATCCGATTCTTGTTTCTGGTGATATTGCCGGTAAAATATTTGGCAAGGGAGGTTTCTCCATCCGTCGCCTGAAGGGCGCCACAGGGGCAGAAACCGAGATCGTCAAGGAGAAAACTGAGAAAGGAAAGACATTAAACTTAATCAAAATTGGCGGTACAAAAGACTTGCGCAAAGCACATAGTAAAATCTATAAAATCATAAATGAAGAGAATAACTGATTACACGGCACTGGCGAGCACCGCAAAAAACACTCCAAGATTTCTGCTTTTAATACTTTCTCAAGGTATCTATAAGAACCCTAATGTTCCTGCTCATATTCCATCTTATTTCGAAAAAAACTCACTTGATATTTGTTGTAATTTCAACAATTGATTAGAGCCATGTGCCTTGAGCTGCTTCAGTTCACACCATGTGATAAAACATAAGGATGTGCTCAGGATGTTGCAAGTATGTGGTACATTTACATTCAGCATTGAACAAATTCAGCTGTCTTTGGCCAAATCTAGTTTCTCATTTGGATTTGTCCCATCAGCAACTTCTAACAAATCAACTGGCATGTTATACTGATTTACAATAAACTTGTATCACAACAACAGACATGATCATTTATTTTTTTTTTTTTTTTTTTTTTATTCATTCAGAACACTACATTTTGTCCATTAATTTCACTGTAACTTTAAATTGTCTAACAACTAGATTCTTACAGGCCACCATTTTCTGTAGTACTGCAGCCACCTATTGGCCAATTAAATCACCGCAAGATTTCTTCTGTGTGCTCACCACGCAGAAAGCATGTTACAAAAACGTTGAAGGACAATGTGCTCACAACGTTGTCAGCATGTAGAAGGACGATGAAAACGTTGAAAAAATGTTATAATTCACAAAATCAGTGTAAAACAGAGTTTTATCAACATTCCCAGCCAAATATTCATGTATGATGTCAGGGCTGGTATTCTGTGTAGAGGCATCACAGGTGTGTTTAACAGAGCCACAACCTGCTTAAATCCCAACTGATGATGTCAAGGCCTCTGTTTGACAGCCAAGATCATGATATTCTTCCTCACAGAAAGATTGTTGGTGTTCCATGAGAGAATGCTTAATGATAGGTCCTCTAACGTTTGGATCCTTCCTTGGCTTGTATGCACTTGGGAAGTCATTCAGCACATCAAACTCTCCAATAGTTGGATTTGTAAAGTAAGCATTGCACAAATACGAGCATGGGACAAAACCACTGTTCATATCTTTTCTGATGATCTTGATCTTCTGGATCGAGGCTTTGCACACTTCCTGTCTTTTCTGGCCAGATGGGAGTCTGTGAAGGATAAAAGGTGTGCTCTCATTCAGCAGGCCGAGACAAGGCAATATCTTTTTCCCTTGCTGGAAGACTTACGCAAACTGGGTTCAGGTCTAAAAAGCTTGGACATCACATCACACGAAAATGATCAGGGAATGATAATCATTTTCCCCTTTAAGGTAGGAATACTAGAGATAGTTTACAACAGTCCCTCTCATATTCAATGATCCTAGCTCTCTTACCAGCAATACAACCTGACACCTTTAGGCCTCTCTAGTGTGATAGGGGATGTAGTTGCTTTCTGGTCATATTTTCAATGAGGCTGCCATCCATGTTTTAGTTTGGACTTTCTGTCAGTAGGCTGAAATAAAAGCCATTATATATATATATTTACATATGTCTTGATTGTAATCCATCCTGATTGTAATCCATGCAGATTGTGTACATTTTCAAGTGAGGTGATTCCTAGATAGCATGATACCCATGCAACACTGGCTGTAGATTTGTTGGAACAGCATCACATATTTTAAAACTACTTTTATCTGAGAAATAGAGAAATAGAGGGAAAGTTAACTGTCTTCTTGTTTGAAATATACAGAAAAGTTAAATGGAAATAATGAAAATGATGAAGTGATCACAGGGTTTTTATTTCCAAAGGGTCTTGTGATCATGGGCTTGACCAATGTTACTACGTGTAGACTACTTATCTACTTGTTTTAATTGCAATATATTTGTGCTAACAATTAGTTAATCCTTTTAAAAAGATAAATACTTAAACTCACTTAAACCTTATTCAAACTCAGTTAATCTCTTTAAATATTACCTTTTAGAACATTTAATTGCTCAGAGATGCTTGTTATGTTTGCTTGCATCAGCAGCAACCAGAACTCACATGCCCCAGGAAGTTGATCTAGGCAAACCCCTCTTGTGAAAAAACATGGATTGTGGGAGTCTGTCATTCCTTACTCCAATATTACAGGTAGCTTATTCACATCTGAACGTTGACCTGGATGAATTAATCTCTTCTACCCATTGTCTAAAATTTAGATCTCCGTGTTTCCTCACTGTTAAGGTGTGGATAGAGAGTTAATTTCACACTTTATGAAACTGTGGCTGCGTGGGTTGTCAGGTCAATGACCTGTGACATATGAGACAACACTATTGTGGGACAAATGATGACTGTGTATACAAAAGACAATGTTAGAGACACTAAGCAGTTATGATGATACACATGTCACGTTGCAGTTAAAATGGGTTTGACTCCATTTTTGCAGCTGGCGATTATTATCAAGTATTTATATTTTCCTTATTTAATGTTATTAAAAGAATAATCAAGCATTTTTGTGAGATTTTAGATATAATTATACATAAAATATGAATAATCAATAAAACAGTTGGGTATTTAAAAGATCACATCTGAACGAGATTATGAAGGAAAAGCAAAAATCTCAGACCTCTCCAGATCACCTATCTGGGCTTTGCCGATGGGTGATTGGAGAACACTAGAGGCAGCTGCAGAAAATGTCTTATGAAAGTTGCCGAGGGTATGGGTCACGTGATAGTAATCTTGTCAACACAATAGAAATCACTCAAATTAAAGGAACAATGCATTAAAATGAAATAAATAAAAATTAAAACAAGCAGATCACAACCAAAACTTAGCTATCTACACACATTTTGCAAGTTATTTATCATATAAGTAAACTGCACAAAACCAGTATAAAAACGGAATGACTATTGACCCGCCACTGACCGGTGGCCAGTGGTGGCATCTGGCAGGTGAGTTGGTAACCTGAGCATGAGCGGCCCTCATGCTGGCATTAAGCGAAATGTGATTCTGTTCACCTCTAACCACGGTTTTAACAAGAAGGTCTTTTTTTTTTTAATTTGTATATAGTTTCCTTTTTGAAAATGATATTTATATTTTCTCATCATTTTGAAGTTGCCGTAAATGTAAAGTACAGTGACTGGCAACTGTCTGAAACTGGCAGTTGAAACTCAGACATTTTTAACACAAACATATAGCACACCTTTCTTTTGTGCATAAAGTTATTAATTTTCATATATTCCACATTTGCCAAAAAATATTCAAATTCTATGTTTATTTAATATGCAGTTGAGGTATCCGCCAGTCTGTGACACTGACAGGCAGGTTTGTGATCTGCAGACCCCTCAGAAGTACATATCGCTCCAAAATTCTGTGTTATAATACAAAATTCTGTGTTATAATTAATTGCAATTGAGCTGAATGTTGTGTCTCACATGTCATCTTGTAATCCCACTGTCTTTCAAAATGTTAAAAGTGTTTATTTGTTACAAAGTTTTACTCTCCTCAGCAGATCCTGGATTTATACCAGGCTCTGCAAGTAAACGGTGTTGAACGGCATTTTTGGGAGACGACTCCCAGTATAAGATTTATTTTAGCAGCCAATAAGCACAGACTCAAATATTTTGTCATATAGGATAACATCGCCAATTGGTGTCATTGTTATGACAGGAGAGTGAGCACAACAACGAATGAGTGACATTTGACTGACACGTATACCAAAATAGGCGAGATAATAATAGTTTGGGGATGGACCATTACTCTTCAAGGGGAATAAAAAAAATCCTCATTTTTGGGGGGGGGCAAGACTGTTATATCCGGTTTCATCATGAAATTACTGAAACAATGTGGAAAGTGATGTAAAACTTATCAATCAATGATATACAATACTTTTCCAACAGGATATTTTCAATACCCACCCCCTCCCAATTATAAATGATCCATTCCAAATTACATTTGAATATATGAAATAGGCATGTACACGTGTGCGGCAGTGGTATGGTGCTTGACCATGTACAAGAACCAACCAATTGTAGAGCTGTATGGTAATTGCATGCTAATGTGAGGAAAAAGTATTCCTCACATCATGCCAATTGGGGCAGAGGTAGTATGTGACTCTACCTCGCCATGCAGAGTAACAAAGTATGAACCTACCATTATATATACAAGGAAGTCTTTTATTTCAAAGAATTTGTATACAGTTTTTTTTTTTAAATGGTATTTATATTTTCTCATCATTTTGAAGTTGCTGTAAACGTAGACAACACTGACTGGCATATATTCTACATTTGCAAAAAAAAGTAGTGATATCGCCCTGGCTGCCTGTGGTGGAGGTTGAGACATGTGTGACCTAATTCCCACACCTTAAGACTGGATCTGCACCCTGCATTGTTGAAATTCAAAACTGCTATAAATTTGTCACATGTACACTGTCACAACACTTCTAACTGGGGCGGATCAAGGATTTTTTACCCCTAAAGTAAGGGGCTCCAGTCCTATAAAGGAAGGGGCTCCAGTTCCCAAAAGCCCCCTATCCACAGACCCCCCCCCCCCCTAAGGAGGGGCGGGGACTGAAGCCCCCAAAGCCCCCTCCTGGATCCGCCACTCGCTACACATGTGGGCTAGGTGACGTCAGATATTTACACTATGGCTCTCGTCATCTCCGTTCGCTTAGTAACAGTCTGTTAGAGCACAGACTTTATTATAACATAAATTTCCTACTGGTTTAAAACCTGTATACAAAAATATAATTATGTGAATCTAGAGTTTTGTGTGAGAAGAGTTCATACCCGGACTTATAGCCGAATGTTTTGTTTTCATCTGTGGTTGGATCTACCTCATTACACGGTATTTCTAAGATGACTATACAAATATGTAAAGTTCATTCCATTAAATGCGAAGCACGATGATATGTATGAAATAAGTGCGTGCAAATATATACATATACATATTTACTGCCTGCAGGCAAACCAAATATGGGATGTAAGGTCAGATTACAATGGAGTGAATTTGGAGTACATCTCCAGCGCTGTGTAATACGAGAAACCCATTTTACAGTGATTTGCCTAAATGTACGTCGTTGATCACGATATCAAAGTGCAAATTCAGCTTTTCCTAAGTGTATCTCCTAGACCTCGTAACATGTAATTTGCTTTATCATGAAATACATCAGACATTTCACGTGATAATAGGAGTGCATCAAGCGACCCGGATACAGGACACAGTTCTCACCATCCATCACGGACGAGCAGGTCATATTCACCACAAACGATTCATCCACATGTATCCACTTTACCCCCACATTGGGTTACATTAAACCATACAAATAAATAGAGAAAGTATAAGATAGAGGAACATCCCCACTTTAACCCAATTAGTGCTGGGCAAAGCAGCCCAGCTAGTGTAGTGATATCTCCTTTGTACTTTGCACATACTATATTTGTTTACTTAATTGGCAGAAATCATTGCTGGCCCTCAATACCCTCTTGTGCAATTACATGCTTAAAGATGAGTCTCAGACTATCTAGGTCATTTCCTGTGCATGTGTTGTTGTTGTTTTCTGAGAAAGTGGTACTTTGTTTCATTTTTCTAGGATGATTTTAACCAAATCTGTTACCTAAAAGTGATCACAAGACTGCAGACATGTACAAGAAATATGCAGAAGGTAACCTATTATAATTTATTCCGCTGATAAATGCTGAAAATATTTAAACAATGATGTGAAAGTTCAAAATATGTACTTTAAATTCATATGAATTACATTGATGGCGGATAGTAGTGGAAAGTTCAAAATTGAGTGCAAAGTTGCACCTTTCTATGGCTCTTGGAACATTTTCCCGACAGGCATTTGACTGATTGACCAATGGGGTGGCCAGTTTGTGCTCATGTTGGTTAAAGAGCTGCCAGCAACCCACAGGGAGCCATTACATGTTTTTGCCTTAAGCCAACATACCTGACGAAAAGAGGACAGTCTCAGGTCAGGGTACCAGTGGTAGAGATTAAAAATATGAGCTGGTGTCCTGCTGAGAACACTTGCGCTGAGAACACTTGCTTGCTGAGATTAGTACTCAAATTAGTAGGGTGAGTCGTCACTTTCACATGTCAAAAATAGTGGGCAAATTACTGTACACACATCTGAGCATTATTACTACACATATTTCTTCATTCAAATTGTGGTTTTATTTGACAATTAAAATAATGATTGCAATATTTGAATTTATTTCAAATATAGAAATTCTAATTCTCTATTGTTAATAGTGTTTAAACAACTGTGAAACTAGAGAACTGTTTTAGAGGCAATGACACCATTTCCAAGAGGTGTTCTTTCCACATAAGAGTACATGCATTGTTGGCTGATTTCACTGGGAAACAGTGAAATGCACATGCAGGTGACATGTGACCTGTTGATTTCCATCATGTCAGTGATTGATATGATCAAATATTGACAACTCCACATTTTGAAGATCTTGAATATTGTTTTGGAATAAATAATATACCATTCTGATTTAATGTATTTAAGAATGAGCATTGTTTGCAGGTATGTTTTAAGGGTTGATGAATTGTTCCAACTCCTTGGATAGGTAGAGTCCATGTTTATTTTTAAATGTGGATCCAAGCAAAATGTTGAGTGAGGAATCTTGCCAAAGAAAAGGTCAAAGCATATCACCAGACCTGTGGGACACATGCCAGTGCTGAAACATTTGGAACTCATAGATGCTCAAGGTTGGCCTCATGATCATCTTACCCGAAATTTAAAGTCTATGATAAAATCTTGAAATTGGATCCATGTTATAATTTTTTTTTGTCTGAACTAAGATAAAATTGGAATATGAATATTTCATAATTGTTTTCTGCATAAAGTTACTATTTTCTATATTTTCTATGTTTTCAAAAACATATTCAATTCTGTATGTTCTGACATGTGTATTGCTCAAATATTATCCCAATATGAAGATTTTATATTTGTTCACTGTATAAAGTCAATATTATTCATATTATCTATGTTTGCAAAAATAACATCTTTTTTTGGTATCAAGTCATTCCTATTATTTTATATTCTTCTGCATTTGCAATAGACTAAAGGCCACCGGCCGTGGTGCAGTTGGCAAGAGCGCCAGCATATTAGCACCAGTTCCTCTGTGGTGATCCAAAGGTTGTGGGTTCGATCCCCGGCCATGTCAAGATTGAATTCATGATACAATTTAACATACGAGCTGAGGCCCATGCCAAAGGGTTAACCCGTTGTCCTTGTAAATCTGTGACCAGGCGGGTTGTCATGTCAAGGACCTGCGACATGACAAATCAGTGAGGCAGCACTATATCTGCTACAAGTAGGTCTCATCACGAAATGACTGAAATAATGTTGAAAGTGATGTAAAACCCCAAACAAAACCAAAAAAAAGCAATAGACTAAACAATTTATGTTTTCTTAAGTACATATCACTCAAACAGAACCCCAATATTAAGATTTCACCTACAGCATGAAAATAATACTTTTCCCAACCAGGATTCAAACCCTGGACCTTTAGCATAGAAGACAGACATCTTAACCAACTGAGCCATGTATCACCCTGTGTCAGTACTGCAGAAAACTTGTAGTCACAGCATTGTATGAAAATTAAAATTGTCGCTGTGTTTCAATTCTCTGCTAATGTGTCATTGCTCAAACTTAACCAAAATATTTTGATACCATCTTTATTTTCTGTATAAGGCATTTTATTTATTTATTTATTTATTTATTTTTGTATTTTCTCCATTTGCAAAAAAAAAAGAAAAAAGGAAAAAACACATTTTATGCGTTCTGACTTTCATTTTGCTCTAAAAAGATCCCAACATTAAAATTTCACCTTTGTTTATTGTATGAAGTCATTATTTTGTTTAATAAACAAAAAATGTTTCAATTCTGTATGTTTCGATGTGCATGTTGCTAAAATAAACTTCAAAATGAAGATTTCAGTTTCAACATGGAAAAAAAATTACTTGTTCCCACTGGGAATTAAACCCCAGACCTTCAGCATGAGAGATAGATGTCTTACCCACTGAGCCATGTTGAATAGTATAATTAGACCTTCTCACTGGTAGATCACACAAATAGTCAACATCTTTATCACTTAATCATGTTATTTTATAGACGGATATTCAGTAATTTCACACAACAGCCTAAGTTATAAACTAAAATAAACTAAATCTTTCCAAAAATTGGCAAAAATAAACTAAAATATTCCAAAAATATGTTTGTCTAAGACAATTGTAATGCAAATCAATCAAAAGAAACAGATATCTACAACTCATCTTTCGTTTAAATCTTACCATTTTCTAGTTGATTCTCTGTAGGTAGGTATATAAGGTTAGTTTGTAGTTATTTATACTGAATATGAGGTGTGTCATATAATGTTCACACACTTTATATGTTTAACTTGAACTCATAAAACAGAAAATTGTAATAAACCAAAGAAAGTCAGCTACAGGATCGGAGTGGTGCATATTTTTCTGGAGAAGTTATATGGAAAGTGGTCCGGTATGTTAGTTTCATGGGAAGTTAATTTGTTGAAATGTACTCAATGAGTTCATTCATAACAGATATCAAGATGGCCGAATGCTGATTGGGAATGCGCTTGATTTTTCTTATGGGAAGTACATGTCATGTTTTCTGTTAACCAATTAAGAGCAATTAGTGCCAGTCTGAGTCAGATGTCAAAATGCTTTTTCTGTATAACCCTGTTTGCATGAGATTTTTAAATACACAACTCTTTTAGTGATAATTCATATTTTATGAATGATTATATCTAAAATCTCCCCCCCCCCCCCCCCCCATCCAAAAAAAAGGTTCTGTACCTTGTTTGGATGTTCCTCTATCTATTTTCTCTCCATGATTAAACATAAAATAATAACTTTCGCAAATGTTGGCTACATGGTGAGAACATCAAATGCTCCACGCACAATTCTCCACAGAACTATGACAATAATGTTCTTTTTGTAACACGGATGGTTCCTTTTTTGACAATGATTGAACTATCTGTATTATTCTGTGATCATTTACTGTTTGTTGTAATTCGGCTTTTTCTGTGGTCAATATTGTTTAGGCTACTGACGCCACTGTAAAGTATTTGTTGTGTGCATGTAGTGTTCTCCAATCACCAATCGGCAAAGAATAATCAATAATTGGGGAGATTTTAGATATATTCATGCATAAAATATGAATTATCACTAAAAGAGTTGTGTATTTAAAAAATCTCATGCAAACAGGGTTATTCAGAAAAAGCAATAAACTCAAACCTCTTCAGATCGCCTTTCTGGGCTTTGCCAATTGGTAATTGGAGAACACAATGTGTGCATTTAATAGGTTCTTATATGTGTATGCGCACGCGTATGAATATATTCTTATAACATGTAAACAAAGATGAAGTGCATGATGACAAAAAGTTCATCGTCGTCACTCATCGCCTCACAAAATTATCAAATAATATTGCTTAGAAATGCCTTCTAATCGATAAAGCATAGAATTATGAGTAGATTGAATAAATTTAGTTTAAATTTGAAATGATGGTCAAGCAAAAGTTAGATTGATGATTTGCATTATTAGAGAAACTTACATAATCGAGACTGAAACGACACATCTTTGCATACAGTTGTGCTACAAAATTCGTTTATATACCAACTTATATGTTTGGTTTTTTTAAATAATAAAGATAATTTCAACTACCCTATAAGTTTGCAATGATTGTTTTATTTTATGTTATTTTTGTTTATTTTATTTTATTTTTTATTTATTTTTTGTGTGTGTGTTTGTTGTAATTTTTGTTTTCTTTGTTGTTATTTTTGTTTTGTTTATTCTTGTGTTCTGCAAACTATCTATTGTCACTCATTGAAAACTAATCTGAAAACGAAAGTGCTTTGTAATTTCATAATTTGAAGTTGAAAATGAAAAAGAGAATCATATATTTATACTCATGCATCTAGTACCTGATCCAAAACAAATTTAGAGAAACAAAGAAATATTGTTATACATTTTATATATATATATATATATATATATATATATATATATATATATATATATATATATATATATATGTATATATATATATATATATATATTTGTTTGTTTGTTTGTTTGTTTGGGGTTTTACATCACTTTAAACATTACTTCAGTCATTAATTAATTCATATGTGGCATCCGCTGCACCAATCGGCTTGATCTTGGGCTTGGACATAGTGGACATAGTATACATTATGAAGGTAATGTTCTCTATATAAATGAGTTTTTAAAGCATTCAATAGTCAATTTTTTAAAGCATTCAATAGTCAATTTTTCACAAAGGCAGCAGCTGCTATGGCACACACTACCATTACATCAGGTCAAAGGTCACTCAGTCTGATGAGACAAAGCTCCAGTTTAGACATTTGGCCTGCAGAGGTAGTAATTGAATACTACCTATGTAATGCAGAGTAAAAAATGATCAGATTGGTTTGATCAAGACCCAGAACCCGCTGACATATTAGACCAAACGGCCCAAACCCAGCCTATCATTGTAACTTACCACACCAAACAACCTCACCCCTTCAACCTCTGACTCATCAGTTTTTTACACACAACAAACATTAATACAGAAACACAATATTAACAAATTAGTCTCACTTAGTTCCCTAGAACCTAGAATCTTCACAAAGAGGAAAAGAATCTTTAAAATATCAAAGCAAACAAGTGTTGAAAAATCAAGCTTGCACACTTGCAACAAGAGAAAATAAAGTTTAGACTGGATTTCGACAAAAACAAAATCTTCAAGCAAACGTGAGCTAAACGAGATTTCAGCTCTTCCAGCAAATCCAAATCACTTTTCAATCGACCATGTTTTCATTTTCATCTTGAAACCTCGAACATCTAGTCCTAAAGGCAAAACAAACGCGAGCGAAAACACCAAAACCACTCACTCCAAAAGGTGGATAAAGGATTTACAGTAGTGGTTGTTAACATAGAAGAATAAAGGCCACAGGCCGTGGCGCAGTTGGTTAGAGCGCCAGGTTATAAGCATAAGTTCCTCTGTGGTGATCCAAAGGTCGTGGGTTCGATCCCCGTTAGGCCCGTTCCAAAGGGTTAACCCGTTGTCCTTGTAAATCCATCTGTGATCGGGTGGGTTGTCATGTCAAGGACCTGCGACATGACAATTCAGTGAGGCAGCACTATATCTGTCACAAATAGGTCTCATCACGAAATGACTGAAATAATGGTGAAAGTGATGTAAAACCCCAATTAAACAAACACAGAAGATTAACTCAAAGAATCAGGAAACAAAATACTTCAAATACAGTTTAACACCCTTTCCCAAAGCATGAAAATACACAAAAACGAACAACTTAATTAAAAAATTGTCTATGGAAGAAGTTCAAAATCTTAGGATTGAAATGGATACTACAAATAGAATCGTACAATTGTAATGAAGCCAATCCGAACCTTTGTTAATTGCAAAAGCAAGATTGGCTATTATCAAATTCATCAACAAAGATGCTTTCCCGGATGCTTTTACACTGACTTAAACACCTGAATATATATCTGATAAAATAATCAAAGTAGCCTGCAAACAAGTATTTGAAACAAAAAAAGACTCAATTTGCGGTTATATCATGTAGGATACCATCAACATCAGGAAACCGGCCCCATGGGTATCGGATGAGCTCCGAGCTGAAAAGAGAAAAAGGAGAAAATTAGAAAGGAAACATAAAAAATCAAGTCTTACATCCGATAAAATACAATATCAAATACAACGAAATAAATACAACAATATGATGAAGACAGCCAGGAACAACTATTTCTCTGAAAAAATCGACTTAAATAAAGGTGATCCTAAGAAACTGTTTAAAATATTAAATAAATTATTGCACACAAAGGAGGATACCCCCTTCCCAAAATGTGATGACAAGAAGGAACTAGCATCTGAATTTAATAATTTCTTCTTAAATAAAATTATGGATCTTAGGCATGAAATGGATGCATGCAACCTAAATATAGATCCTATAGTCGAGGAGCCGAAATTTAAAAAGAGACTAACAAAATTCACACCGCTAAACAATGAAGATGTCAGCATATTATTAAAAGAAGCAGCAAAGAAGTCATGTGAACTGGATCCTATACCCACGTGGCTATTAAGTGAATGCCTAGAAAATTTATTGCCGTTAATCACTGAGATCATAAACAAATCCATAACTCTAGGGTATATGCCTAATAGACTAAAGGATGCAATAATAAGGCCATTAATTAAGAAATTAGGTCTAGAACTTATTAAGAAAAACTACCGTCCTGTATCGAACTTAGCATATCTCTCTAAATTAATTGAGAGAGCTGTAGCTAGTCAATTTGTAGGTCACTTGGTAATTAATGGTATTAGGAGTATGTTCCAATCTGCATACCGGGAATTCCATAGCACTGAGACTGCACTATTGAAAGTCCAAAATGACATACTTAGAGACATCGATAATGGTAGAACCGTGATGCTTATACTCCTGGACCTGTCTGCTGCTTTTGATACTATTGACCATGAGATACTATTGAACAGACTAGACAAAAGATGCGGTATTGGGGGAGTAGCATTAAACTGGTTTGGTTCTTATCTATCAAATAGGAGGCAGTGTGTCACAATAGATGGAAACAGATCAGACAATATGAATATACACTATGGGGTGCCCCAGGGCTCTGTTCTGGGCCCCATACTTTTCACTGTGTACATGGAACCTCTGGCTGATATCATTGACAAGTATGGACTTAAACACCACATCTACGCTGATGACACGCAGATCTACATTAGTTTTGACCCAAAGTCCAATGTTGAAATAAGATCATCCACTAGTGAAATGGAAAAATGTATCGAGGAAGTTAGAAAATTTTTATTAATAAATAAGATGAAGTTCAATGAGGCAAAAACAGAGATGATGCTGTGCGGTAAGAAGATGGATCTGAAAAGAGAAGATGTCCCTAAGACAATTAGGATAGGATCTACTGACATCCCCGGATCAACAAAAATAAAAGATCTTGGTGTGATAATTGATCAGGAACTACAAATGAAATCGCGGATCAAACAAATTTGTAAAAATGGATACTATCATTTAAAAAATCTTGCCAAGATAAGAGGGTGTATTGATGAAAAAACCTCAAATACTTTAGCTCATTCATTCATCACCTCAACTCTAGATTATGGAAATTCCCTACTGGCAGGAATGCCCAGATGTGAACTGGACAAGTTGCAGAAATTGCAAAACGCTGCAGCCAGAGTGGTGGGAAAATTAGACAGAAGGGACCATATAACGGAAAAACTAATGGACTTGCATTGGTTGCCTGTGGAAGCAAGGATAGATTTCAAAATAGCTCTATTTACCTGGAAAACTCAAAATGGAATGGCCCCTGACTACTTAAAAAATTTATTAGAAATTAAAACAAGTCGGAAAAATCTTAGGTCTGCATTGAAAAATGAATTTTTAATTCCTAAGACCAATCTTGTAACGTATGGGGATAGGGCATTCTCTGTGTATGCGCCGAGAGTTTGGAATGCCCTGCCCCATACAGTGAAGGATTGCAAAAAGATAGACGTTTTTAAAAAACGGTTGAAGACCCATCTATTTAGAGAATATTATCTGCGAAAGCGCCATGAGCAGACTCCGTCTGATATAGCGCTATAGAAATTTATTATTATTATTATTATTATTATTATAGATATCTGATACTTTTTCATGATTACAGTTATTATCTTTGCCTATATTTACACATTAATTATCACATTAATATTATGGTTCCTTTTGTGTTAGATTTTTTTCTTGTTATATACTACCTGTCTTATTGTACCAATTGTCCTGTTGTCTTCTAGGAATAGACTATTATTCATTCAGGGGGTTGGAGGAAAATAAATGCCAATTATTTTTCCTTCCTGGCCCTTTTCCAAATTAACTTTCCTTCTAGCTCTTTGCTGTTTTGTGTGTATGAGCAAATATCGTTTTCCAGGAAATCATACAATCCTACCTGATCCTCCTTCCTTAGTTGTGAGTTTGAACGAAAACTATATTAGTCATCATTCTCTACATCGTGTATCAAACAGTCACAATGAAAATGCGTATGCAATACATGTTTATGTCACTGTGTGCAAATGAACATCTGCTTTTCCTGTGTAGTGTCATATCGGACTTCCAGGCTTCCCGCGATATCAAATGGTCCTTAATAATAGTAATGATAATGATAATGATAATGATAATGATAATAATAATAATAATAATAATAATAATAATAATAATAATAATAATAATAATAATAATAATAATAATAATAATAACAACAACAACAACAACAACAACAACAACAACAACAACAACAACAACAACAACAACAACAACAACAACAACAACAACAACAACAACAACAACAACAACAACAACAACAACAACAACAACAACAACAATAATAATAATAATAATTATCAATAATATGAATAGGAATGATAGAGTCATAAATTAACTCATACGCAGCATCCGCTGCACCAATCAGCTTGATCTTGGGCTCATTTGAAAGAAAAAGTTGAGATATTAAGAAAGGCGGAAGGGACATAGCATACATTCCTTTTATTATGTCAAAATAGCTAAAAAATGGTATTTCAATCAGTACAGAGGGAGGAACTTACATAAACTCGGACATTTTTAACACAGTCAAACATTTTGCATACCTTGCTGTACTAATTGCAATTTAGCTGAATGTTGTGCCTCACACGTCACCTTGTGAGTCCTCTGCTTTGAAATGTTATAAGTGTTTATTTATTTTCAAGGCACGAGTGATGGTGTCATTGTCAAATGACGTCAGAAGTGGTGATGTATCCAAACATCATCATATAACTCAATGTAAACTCGGACAATCTGCAGGTTTACTGAAAGTATGAATTTCCCGCTAGTTCTGTAAATATTGAAAGCATATCATTTTTACTTCACAGGCCTTTGAAGTAGACGGTCTTCTATTGATGTGAACAGTTTTGAAAGGTTTTGTGAAAATTGGGAGTGAAAAACATGAAAATGTCCGGATTTGGTTGCCGGTCACTGTATATAAAATATTCATTTGAAAAAAGTGTCTATCTCGTAGCCTCACGCTTGCTCTCAGTGTCAAGACGTCTTCATCGCAGGTTAAATAATCGTTCTATTCCAATTATTGACGAAACTGTGGTCTTTTGTATATGTAATATTCATTTGAAAGAATTATGCATCTCGTAGCCTCACGCAACTGTCTTTACCTTGCTCGCAAAGTGAAGACGACTTCACTCCAGGTTAAATTAACTTTCTACTGTGGTTTTTAGATCTGTTGACTTCTTTAAAGTTGCAGAGCATTAGGAATGGGGAAAATATCTGTCCGTCCGTCTCTCTGTCCTCCAATTACTGATGAAACGATAATATTTTGTATATGTAATATTCAGTTGAAAGAAGTGTGTATCTCGTAGACTCATGCAACTGTGTTTTGGTTTAAATTAATTTGCACCTCTGCCATTTCATATTATTGTCGGTTCACTTGTAATAATAATAATAATAATAATAATAATAATAATAATAATAATAATAATAATAATAATAATAATAATAATAATAATAATAATAATAATAATAATAATAATAATAATAATAATAATAATAATAATAATAATAATAATAATAATAATAATAATAATAATAATAATAAAAATAATAATAATAATAATAATAATAATAATAATAATAATAATAATAATAATAATAATAATAATAATAATAACGATTTATATTGCGCTATACCCTCTGCTCAAAGCGCTTTATCATAATAGTGTCGATATACATGTAATGCAGATCTGTTATTTACTAGTTTCTAGTTCGAGATTTTTCGGGTTTTTGAATTTGACTTTGTGTCTTTGAGTGATGGTGTCATTGTCAAATGACGTCAGAAGTGGTGATGTATCCAAACATCATCATATAACTCAATGTAAACTCGGACAATCTGCAGGTTTACTGAAAGTATGAATTTCCCGCTAGTTCTGTAAATATTGAAAGCATATCATTTTTACTTCACAGGCCTTTGAAGTAGACGGTCTCATTACGTGTTTTTCCCTTAAGCCAACATACCTGACAAAAAGAGGAAAGTCTCAGGTAAGGGTACCGTACATAGAGATTAAAAATATGAGCTGGCATCCTGCTGGGAACACTTGCTTACTGAGGTTAGTACTCAGATTAGTGGGGTGTGTAGTCACTTTCACATGTCAAAAATAGTGGGCAAATCACTGTACACACATCTGAGCATTATTACTACACATATTTCTTATTGTGGTTTTATTTGACAATTAAAATAATGATTGCAATTTTGAATTTATTTCAAATATAGAAATTCTAATTCTATATTGTTAGTAGTGTTTAAGCTACTGTGAAACTAGAGAACTATTTTAGAGGTATCAACACCATTTCCAAGAGGTGATCTTTGCACATATGAGTACATGCATTGTTGGCTGATCTCACTGGACAAAAGAGAAATGCACATGCAGGTGACATGTGACGTGTTGTTTTCCATCCTGTCAGTGACTGATATGGTCAAATATTGACAACTACACATTTTGAAGATCTTGAAAATTGTTTTGGAAAATATAATATACCAATCTGATTGAATGTATTTAAGAATGAGCATTGTTTGCAGGTATGTTTTAAGTGTTGATGAATTGTAACAACACCTTAGATAGATACAGTCCATGTTTATTTTTAAATGTGGATCCAGGCGAAATGTTGAGTGAGCAATCCTGCCATGAGAAAAGGTCAAAGCTTATCATCAGACCTGTGAGACACATAATAATGCTGAAACATTGGGAACTTTTGCATCGCACTGGATTTATTCAGAGATGCTCAAGGTTGGCCTCTTAATCAACTTACTCGAAGTTTAAAGTCTATGATAAATTCTTGAAATTGGATCCATGTTATAATTTGTTTTTTTCTAAACTGAAATAAAATTGGAATATGAAGATTTCATATTTGTTTTCTGCATATAATTACTATTTTTTATATTTTCTATGTTCTGACATGCATATTACTCAAATATTACCTCAGTATGAAGATTTTATATTTGTTCACTATATAAAGTCAGTATTATTCATATTGTCTATGTTTGCAAAATAACATAATAAAAATTATATTCTTCTGATATGCAAATTGCTCAATAAGAACTCCAATATAAAGATTTCATTTTTTGGGGGGTATCAAATCATTTCTATTCAATTTATGTTTCCTGAAGTACATATCACTCAAACAGAACCCAAATATTAAGATTTCACCTTGAGCATGAAAATAATACCTTTCCCAACCAGGATTCGAACCCTGGACCTTTAGCATGGAAGACAGACATCTTAACCACTGAGCCATGTATCACCCTGTGTCAGTACTGTAGAAAACTTGGAGTCACAGCATTGTATGAAAATTGAAATTGTTCCATTTCTTTGCTAATAAAGACATTTTATTTTATTTTTTTGTATTTTCTCCATCCCCCCCCCCAAAAAAAAGAAAAAACAAAAGAAAAAAAAGAAGAAAAAACACATTTTATGTGTTCTGACTTTCATTCTGCTCTAAAAAGACCCCAACAATAAATAAAAAATGTTTCAATTCTATATGTTCTGATGTGCATGTTGCGAAAATAAAACTTCAAAATGAAGATTTCAGTTTCAGCATGAATAAAAAAAATATATATTGTACCCGGTGGGAATCGAACCCCAGACCTTTAGCATGGGAGACAGATGTCTTACCCACTGAGCCATGTTGATTAGTATGATTTGACCTTCTCACTGGTAAATCACACAAATAGTCAACATCTTTATCACTTGATCAAGTTATTTTTATAAAGGGACATTCCGTTATTTCACACAACAGCCTAAATTAAGTTATAGAGTAAAATTGTCCAAAAATATGTTTGTCTAAGATGATATCAATAGTAATGCAAATCGATAAAAAGAAACAGATATCTATAACTCATCTCTCATTTAAATCTAACCATTTTCTAGTTGATACTCTGTAGGTAGGTATATAAGGTTAGCATGTAATGATTTATATTGAATATGAGGTGTGTCATATAATGTCCATACACATTTTATATATTTAACTCGAACACATAAAACAGAGAATTGAAATTAGCCAAAGAAAATCAGTTACTGGAGTGGTGCACATTTTTCTGGAGAAGTCATATGGAAAGTAGTCCGGTAGGATGTTAATTTCATAGGGAGTTATTAATGTGTTAATATGTACTCAATGAGTTCACTTATAACAGAAATCAAGATGGCCGAATGTGGGTTGAGAAAGTGCTTGATTTCTCTTAAGGGGAGTACACGTCATGTTCTATTGATGTGAACAGTTTTGAAAGGTTTTGTGAAAATTGGGAGTGAAAAACATGAAAATGTCCGGATTTGGTTGCCGGTCACTGTATATAAAATATTCATTTGAAAAAAGTGTCTATCTCGTAGCCTCACGCTTGCTCTCAGTGTCAAGACGTCTTCATCGCAGGTTAAATAATCGTTCTATTCCAATTATTGACGAAACTGTGGTCTTTTGTATATGTAATATTCATTTGAAAGAATTATGCATCTCGTAGCCTCACGCAACTGTCTTTACCTTGCTCGCAAAGTGAAGACGACTTCACTCCAGGTTAAATTAACTTTCTACTGTGGTTTTTAGATCTGTTGACTTCTTTAAAGTTGCAGAGCATTAGGAATGGGGAAAATATCTGTCCGTCCGTCTCTCTGTCCTCCAATTACTGATGAAACGATAATATTTTGTATATGTAATATTCAGTTGAAAGAAGTGTGTATCTCGTAGACTCATGCAACTGTGTTTTGGTTTAAATTAATTTGCACCTCTGCCATTTCATATTATTGTCGGTTCACTTGTAATAATAATAATAATAATAATAATAATAATAATAATAATAATAATAATAATAATAATAATAATAATAATAATAATAATAATAATAATAATAATAATAATAATAATAATAATAATAATAATAATAATAATAATAATAATAATAATAATAATAATAATAATAATAATAATAATAATAATAATAATAATAATAATAATAATAATAATAATAATAATAAAAATAATAATAATAATAATAATAATAATAATAATAATAATAATAATAATAATAACGATTTATATTGCGCTATACCCTCTGCTCAAAGCGCTTTATCATAATAGTGTCGATATACATGTAATGCAGATCTGTTATTTACTAGTTTCTAGTTCGAGATTTTTCGGGTTTTTGAATTTGACTTTGTGTCACATTTTGATTTAGAGACATGTGACGCAATGCTTTCACCGTAAATAGCGCCGGGGAAACGCTTCATAAATAACATTATGGGACCCTCCTTGACCCGTATGCAAAATTTGGTGAACATTGAACCGACCTGCGTTACGTCTTTTTCACTTGGAATATTAGGATTAATTTGAATTAATTATTGAAATCTTAAAGTTGTGAGTGGCGCCATCTTGTCACCGTAAATAGCGCCGGGGAAACGCTTCATAAATAACATTATGGGACCCTCCTAGACCCGTATGCAAAATTTGGTGAACATTGAATTGACCTGCGTTACATCTTTTTCACTTGGAATATTAGGATTAATTTGAATTAATTATTGAAATCTTAAAGTTGTGAGTGGCGCCATCTTGTCACCGAAAAGAGTGCCGAGGAAACGCTTCATAAATAACATTATGGGACCCTCCTTGACCCGTATGCAAAATTTGGTGAACATTGAATCGACCTGCGTTACGTCTTTTTCACTTGGAATATTAGGATTAATTTGAATTAATTATTGAAATCTTAAAGTTGTGAGTGGCGCCATCTTGTCACCGTAAATAGTGCCGGGGAAACGCTTCATAAATAACATTATGGGACCCTCCTTGACCCGTATACCAAATTCAGGGAACATTGAATCGACCTGCGCCATGTCTTTATCACTTGGAATATTAGGATTAATTTGAATTAATTATTGAAATCTTAAAGTTGTGAGTGGCGCCATCTTGTCACCGTAAATAGCGCCGGGGAAACGCTTCATAAATAACATTATGGGACCCTCCTTGACCCGTATGCAAAATTTGGTGAACATTGAATCGACCTGCACTTGTTTCTTTACCCCTTGTTTAAATTATATTTTGGTTTTTATTATTATTATAATTTCATTTCACATAATATGGCACAAAATTCAGCTCGGTCATATTTGGAACATAATTTTGGAAATCTGACATGTTGACATATTTTACTACAAATTTAGGAAAAAAATTGAATAATAAACTGTGAATAGTGAATAAGTAACAAAGTTCACACACATTTTTCGATATACTCAATTAAGACATGTCATAGCTCTTTGACATCAAATACACTGAGGGTGATATTCGCCTTTAAGAAGATAGCAATGTGTCAAACGACTATGTCCTATTCTTATATGAGTTAAAACAGATCAATTTTACAAGCACCTTTAGTTTTACCTAGAATAGGCTTAATTTCATGTAATTTATCAAAACAGCTTCATTCTGGCGCAATTGCTATTTAGAATGCAAAAAAACTGTAGTATATTTCTTAAACTTTGCATCCAATGCTGCTTTGGCAGCTTGGTCAACAGCCTCATTTCCTTGGATATCAATGTGACTGGGGATCCAATAAAAACAATTCTCTTTATTTTCCTCAGTACAAAGTCGATGATGGCGCTGAAGGATTTTGTAAATAAAAGGATTTTATGAATCCTTTGCTTTCAAACCTGTCTATAATATTCACTTGGATGCACATTATACATGTTATACAAGCCAAAATGATAATTATCTGAATAATGGGAGTATAATAATTATTATCAGAATAATGGACGCTATTTAAGTTGAAGGACGTGTTATATCTCCGCTCTCTGAGCTACACATCGAGGAATCGCCACATACATTCATGAAAAGGAACATTAAATGAAAGAGATTTACAAACTAGAGAATACAAATTTATCATATACCGAAGGGGGCATCGCAGCAAATTTTGGTCATAGGAATAAGTAATTTGGATATGAGAGGAATTAGTTTCATTTGGACAAAGAAGCAAATAATTTGGACATAGGAGCAACTAATTTAGATTTAAGAGCAACTATTTGACACAAGGCTTGTTTGCCATGTCGCCCATGACAACCGCTAGTGCTGACTGGTCCTCTACGGCTTGGTCTGGTCCCGAAAAGAACGGGGTCGACTTCTTTGAGCTGAGGGTGGCGGCTGTCATAGTGAAATACGTGGCGCCGGCGGTCACATTCATCGGGATCGTGGGCAATGTGCTGACGGGCGCGGTGATGTCCCGGCCACAGCTCCGGGATACGGTCACCAGCACGCTGCTCATGATCATAGCGGTCCTGGACACCCTGGTCCTCCTCACCGGCCCCTTCCTATACTGGCTGGAGGTTCAGACCGGCCTCTCCGTCACCGCTATATCCCACTCCGGCTGTAAGGTGTTTGCGTTTGCGTCATTTTGGTTGGAGGACTGCGCCGTGTGGGCCCTTGTGTCGGTTACCTGTGAACGTTTTCTCATTGTGGTGTACCCCCTCAAGGCCAAGAGGCACGTATCTCCAAGGTCCATATGTGTGGTGCTTTTTGTGATTGCTTTTGTCATTACCGCAAAGAATGTGCACTTGTTCCACACGAGTCACTTGATCCAGTATGAGGTGGGCAGCGTTATTCTCACCTATTGCTATGTTCCTCTTGCGATCTGGCCATGGATAGATATGGCCTTCTACCTTATCATTCCATTTTGCATTATTCTTTCTGGAAATATTGCAATCGTTGTCAAGATGATGCGCATCCACAAATCAAAAAGTAAAAATTATGATAAATTCACCTCAATGACAATAACGTTGGTCGTGGTGTCAACATACTTTTTATTAGCTATTTTACCAATTGAGGTATATTATGTCATGAGACACAGTTTGGCGACTGAGACAGACCCCCACACCCAGGCCAGGTTGGAGCTGTTCCGGATTGCATCTGGATGTCTGATGTTCACAAATAATGCTGTTAACTTCTTTCTGTATATATTGACCAGTCAACGGTTCAGACATGTTTTAATTGGTCTATTCCTGAAGAGAAGAGATGCAGTTGACTGGCACGAGGGTCCAGCGATACCTTTGACACAACTCACCAACGCCCAGGTTGCTCCAACTGGAGTACATACCATATCCAAATCACAGAAATAGGCCCGGGATATTTCTGTAAAATGATATGTTTCAAATAACCTTGAAATAGACAATTCATATCACGCCTGTGATTTTTTTGGTGGATAATGCTTATGTCACCATCCTGAGCAAGGGCGCTGCCAGTCTGAACATCATTAATACATCACAATTACGGTCATAATGCAGGTAAATTATGTTTTTTCTTTTCAAAGACAATGGGTTAACCCTTCTGGCACGGGCTTCAGCTCATATGTAAAACTGCATCATGATTGCAATCTTGTCACGGCCGGGGATGGAACCCACGATCACCAAGGAGGAAGTGGTGCTAATAAACTGATGCTCTAACCAACTACGCCATGGCACGTGGCCTTGCAAGATAAGAAAGACAATGCATACATAAGGATACATGCTTGGGAATCTGACATGAAAAACATGGCCCAAGTTAAGTATTTTTCATGTATGTCTGATTTTTCAATTATTTTGATGGCAAAAACATTGCTGGATTAATACACGTTGGAAACTCTACCCAAAGGAGTATGGTACCAGATCTCACAAGGTCATCCTCCTCTCAGGTATGGTACCAGATCTCACAAGGTCATCCTCCTCTCAGGTATGGTACGTACCAGATCTCACAAGGTCATCCTCCTCTCGGGTACGGTACCAGATCTCACAAGGTCATCCTCCTCTCGGGTACGGTACCAGATCTCACAAGGTCATCCTCCTCCCGGGTATGGTACCAGATCTCACAAGGTCATCCTCCTCTCGGGTATGGTACCAGATCTCACAAGGTCATCCTCCTCCCAGGTATGGTACCAGATCTCACAAGGTCATCCTCCTCTCAGGTATGGTACCAGATCTCACAAGGTCATCCTCCTCTCAGGTATGGTACCAGATCTCACAAGGTCATCCTCCTCCCAGGTATCCTCCTCTCCGGATGTCACATTGCCAAGTTCTTTTACTAATCTCTACTTTTCAATATATCTTGCAAAGGCAAACATTTGTTGTCGATCGGACAGTGAAGCTGTATATTTGGGGCCATCTGGATCTAAAGATGGTATGAATACATCATCCTCCATGTTAAACTTTATAAAATAGCACAAATAACTGTATGTGTGGAATAAACTATACCAGTTCAACTCAAATAAGAATTTGTCGAGCGACAAAGTCTTTTATGGGAAACGAGCGACCAAATTGTTGCAGATTTGGGACGTATATTTCAGTTTCTTTCTTGGTGCAATTGCAAATCTTGTTCTCACTTTCAAAACTGCTCAATATATGACAGCGGGGCAGACCTGAGCACGTGCATGGATCAGAATTCAAATAAGGTATATAAAGGAATGAAATTGAGACGTGGTCAGTCGCTCGGGAACCCAGAGAAAGCAGGCAAAACTACGTCGTTTTGAACATTTTATTTCGGACCGTTTGCAGAGCCGGATACAACAGTGGGTGCTTTCTTACTATTTACCATGATATAATGTCTCGAAGGCTAGGGCGGGATGGGGGTCCGCCACGCTCACATCTTATAGAAACAGTTTAGGAATTTGCAGGGGTTTTGGTGTTCTATTATACACAGTTGCAATTTCATATAAAACTTGATTGGAATGGTAGCGGGAAGGAATTTAGATGTGCGCAGTTAGTTTCTAACATATATATTTGATGTTCGGAAGATTTTGGTGTTTATATTATGCACATTTAAAATTTCATATAAAACTTAAATGGTACGATAGTGGGAAGCAATTTAGATGTGCGCAGTTAGTTTCTAACATGTATATTTGAATTTCAAAAGATTTTGGTGTTTAATATTATCACATTTTCAATTTCTTATAATATTTGAACAGAATGATAACGGGAAGGAATTTAGATGTGCGCAGTTAGTTTCTGGTATATATATATTTGAATTTCTGAAGAATTTTGGTGTTAATATTATCACAATTTCAATTTCATTTAATATTTGAACAGAATGATAACGGGAAGGAATTTTGAGGTGCGCAGTTAGTTTATACTACATATATTTGAATGTCGGAAGATTTTGGTGTTTAATATTATCATTTTTCAAATTTCATATAATATTTGAACAGAATGATAACGGGAAGGAATTTAGATGTGCGCAGTTAGTTTCAAGGATATATATTTGAATTTCGGAATATTTTGGTGTTAATATTATCACAATTTCAATTTCTTATAATATTTGAACAAAACAATGGCGGGAAGGAAATAAGATGTGCGCAGTTAGTTTTTAGTATATATATATTTGAATTTCTGAAGATTTTGGTGTAGTATTATCACAATTTCAATTTCTTATAATATTTGAACATAATGATAACGGGAAGGAATTTAGATGTGCTTAGTTAGTTTCTAGTATATATATATATATATATATATATATATATATATATATATATATATATATATATATATATATATATTTGAATTTCGGAATATTTTGGTGTTTAATATTATCATATTTTCAATTTCTTATAATATTTTAACAGAACAATAACGGGAAGGGATTTAGATGTGTGCAGTTAGTTTCTAACATATATTTGATTTTCGGAAGATTTTGGTGTTTATATTATTCACATGTTGAAATTTCATATAAAACTTGAATGGAATGGTAGCGGGAAGGAATTTAGATGTGCACAGTTAGTTTCTAACATATATATTTGATTTTGGTAGATTTAGGTGTTTATATTATACACATTTTCAATTTCATATAAAACTAGTTAGTTTCTAGTATATATATTTGAATTTCGGAAGATTTTGGTGTGTATATTATGCACATTTGAAATTTCATATAAAACTCGGAATAGAACAAAAGTGGGAAGGAAATTTAGATATGCTTGATTATTTTCTAACATACATTTTGAATTTGGAAGATTTGGTGTTTATATTGAATAATATGCTCGGTTATTTTCTATCATATACATTTGAAATTGGGAACATTTTTGGTTTTTATATTATGCACATTTTCAAATTCATATAAAACTAGTTAGTTTCTACCATATACATTTGGAATTTGGAAGATTTTGGTGTTTATATTCTACACAATTTCAATTTCATATAAAACTTAGAATGGAACAATAGTGGAAAGGAAATTAGATATGCTCGGTTATTTTCTAGCATATACATTTGAAATTGGGAACATTTTGGTGCATATATTGAATAATATGCTCAGTTATTTTCTAGCATATACATTTGAAATTGGGAACATTTTTGGTGTTTATATTATGCACATTTTCAAGTTCATATAAAACTAGTTAGTTTCTACCTTATACATTTGGAATTTGGAAGATTTTGGTGTTTATATTCTACACGATTTCAATTACATATAAAACTTGGAATGGAACAATAGTGGAAAGGAAATTAGATATGCTCTGTGATTTTCTAGCATATACATTTGAAATTGGGAACAGTTTGGTGTTTATATTATGCACATTTGCAATTTCATATAAAACTTGGAATGGAACAATAGTGGAAAGGAAATTAGATATGCTCAGTTATTTTCTAGCATATACATTCGAAATTGGAAAGAATTTGGTGTTTATATTATACACCTTTGAAATTTCATATAAAACTAGTTAGTTTCTAGCATATATATTCGAATTTTGAAGATTTTGGTGTTTATATTCTACACAATTTCAATTTCATATAAAACTTGGAATGGAACAATAGTGGAAAGGAAATTTGACATGCTCTGTTATTTTCTAGCATATACATTTGAATGTGGGAAGATTTTGGTGTTTATATTAAATAATATGCTCTGTTATTTTCTAGCATATACATTTGAATGTGGGAAGATTTTGGTGTTTATATTAAATAATATGCTCGGTTATTTTCTGGCATATACATTTGAATGTGGGAAGATTTTGGTGTTTATATTAAATAATATGCTCTGTTATTTTCTAGCATATACATTTGGATTTGGGAAGATTTTGGTGTTTATATTGAATAATATGCACGGGTTATTTTCTAGCATATACATAGGAAATTGGGAAGATTTTGGTGTTTATATTATACACATTTTCAATTTCATATAAAACTAGTTAGTTTCTAGTATATATATTTGAATTTCGGAAGATTTAGGTGTATATATTATGCACATTGGCAATCTCATATAAAATTTGGAATGGAACAATGGCATGAAGTAATTTAGATTATTAAGAACATTTAAAACTTGGTGAATGAGCGTGGTGGGCGCCCCCCCAGGACCCTGGATTATTTGGGATTGGTATCGGGTATGCGTGGAAGGTAGCACTGTGTATCGGGTCTGAAAAATAATTTGTTTTGATTTGAGCGATTATTCAAAAATTTTGAAGATTTGCCCGAAACTCTGGATTCAGAGGGTGGGAACATGAGCGACCACGAGGGAGGGTAGAAAATAAGAAAAATTAAGTATCAATCAAAAAATTAAAAGCTTGGTATCAAAATATAAGAGGTGGTGTAAGCAAAAAATAGGGAGAGGAAAATAAGGAGTTTTTGAAAAAGAGTTAGAGAAACTAAGAAAGTCTGTAAATTTCAGAAATATATATTTACAAGGTAAGAATAGAAAATAGTGAGTTGTTTGCTACTAAATATGGGTATCTTGTCTAACCAGGGTTATACAAAGTTAACTAATGCTTAGGACTGGAAATTAGTTCAGTCTGTTAGATTAGGTATTCCCAAGTTGACATGGTTAAGAGGGAACATCCATCAGGGGGAAAACAGTTGGCAGGTAAAAGAATTTAAAATATTGATTGATCATAAAGTAGATCAAAACAGGAATTGAACTGAAGTAAATTTTATGGTAAGCAGAGAAAATTTGATTGGGCAAGGATAAGTTTATGACCATTCCTGTTAATTGGGTATAATTCTTATCTGAATTTAAGATAATGATAAAAGTTGAGGGCACAGGCAAATAAAAATTGAGGGCACAGGCAAATAATTTATTAATACACAAAACATTTACCAGATAAGTAAAAAGTGTCCGGAAGCCAAATACCAGACCAGGTTGAAAGAAAGGTATCCGGAACATTGATAAAGAATCAATTATGTATGAATTTGATTGGACAAGGGCGAGTCTATGACAGTTCCTGTTAACCGGGTGTAATTATTATCTGAATTTAAGATAACGATAAAAGTTTTAAAGGTTATTTGAAGCAATAGGAGAGAATCTAGAAGAAAATTGTTAGTTGGGCTAGTTAGCTAAAAATCAAATAAAGGAAATTCAAATCCTATTTGGTTTTGCAGGAATGAGTATATGACCATTCCATTTAATGAATATTTATCTGAAATTTATAATAATGAAAGATAATCTAAATGTAAATTGATTGTGCAGGAGTGAGTCTATGACCATTCTTGTTAAAAATGTCTGAAAAGACACGAGTTCTCGTCAAATGGCCAAATCAATGGCACAGGCAAGAAATTACCTATCACAAGCATGAATAAAAAAGGATAAAATATTAATACAAATTTGTTTGGATAAATAGTTACCAAATGAAAAACAGTAGAAAGTGTCCGGAGGCCAAATACCAGACCAGGTTGAAATAAAGGTATCCGGAAGGAAAAAAGAATTAATTCTGAAGAATTTATAAAGTATATATAAAATTTATGTTAAAAAGAGATTTACTTGTATCCCAAAAGGGATGATGGCTTTTATAATTTCTGGTTTTATAATTATCTAGAAATAGGAATAATTAGAGTTCTACTATAGGATTTCCTGAAATTCATACGATTATGGATTATATTACATACAATGTGCATAGTCTGTTTACTTATTACAATATTACTTTCTACCCTGATAACGGATTATCATGAGATGTGTATATATATATATATATATATATATATATATATATATATATATATATATACATGTATATATATATATATATATACATGTATATATATATATATATATATTATATATATATTATATATATATTATATATATATATATATATATATATATATATATATATATATATATATATATATATATATATATATATATATATATATATATATATATATATATATATATATATATATATATATATATATATATATAATATATATATAATATATATATATATAATATATATATAATATATATATATATATATATATATATATATATATATATATATATATATAATATATATATAATATATATATAATATATATACATGTATATATATATATATATATACATGTATATATATATATATATATACATGTATATATATATATATTATATATATATATTATATATATTATATATATATATATATAATATATAGTCCCATGGTAAATATGTACCTGGGCCTAATATTTACATGTACATTATATATATATATATAATGTACATGTAAATATTAGGCCCAGGTACATATTTACCATGGGACTAAAATATATTATACCCAGATACATTGTTATCATGGGACTAACATATATCTTACCCAGATACATTGTTTTCATGGGACTAACATATATACCCAGATACATTGTTATCATGGGACAAACATATATCATACCCAGATACATGGTTATCATGGGACTAACATATATTATACCCAGATACATGGGACTTGCATATCTACCCTGGTACTTGGTTACCATGGGACTAACAAATATTTGATACAATATTTATCTACCCTGGTACATTGTTATCATGGGACTAACAAATATATGATACAATATTTATCTACCCTGGTACGTTGTTATCATGGGATTAACAATGCTTGAGAATATGTTGAATTATATATACTATTACAAAATTATCAAGTGAAAAGTGACATAAAATAATTATAGGGGAGAATAGTGATGAGATCTATCATGATTCAATAATGCATAGAAAATAGTTACAACAGAAATGTTAGATAAAAATACAAAAGTTGGCTCATTCTCATTAATATAACAAAATGTATAATGATAATTCTTATTATTAAATTGTTTAATTATAGTATTATAGTATGAGGGTCACAAGGCTCAAAAGATAATTAAAACACGACTCGTATAATTATGGTATACGGTATAGAGGCCTACAGTGAAGAAGAAAGCAAAGACCCTGAAGCTGGGTACATAGCAGCCCAAAAAGGAGCTTCACAGGTCCAACTAAGACCGCTAGGTAGATGGAGAAGTAATGCATCCTAAGATATACAAGGCCAAATCAAGAATCCTTCCAATACTAAGGGGGTTGGGGGTTGCTGGTGGGGCTCTCCAGATTTGTGCCAATTCTGGAGGGCAGAACTTGCAGTCCTGCCTTGGCGGATAGCTCCCACCAGCAGAGGAAAGTGTTTTGACCTAAGTTTCTTACTGGTCCAAACTGGGGGAACAATTTAAAGAAAAATTTAGGTGTGAATAACAAATTAAGTTCAATTGGATATAATTATATAATTATAATTGGTCAATATGTCGTCAGATAAGGTAAAATATTATAAATGTTTTTCTGAGAGTGCTTTGTCTAAATTTTGGTTCAATGATTTATTGGATAATAGGTCAGGAAATTGTGTAATTGGCAAATTTATTTGGATATTGAAAGTGAATGTTGCGACTTGAAGCCATTTATGTGATAGTTAATTTGAATATGATTGGAAAATTTATTTGGATCTTGAGATTGAATATGTTGTGACTGGAAGCAAAATTTGGAAAATTTAATTTGAATATGATTGGCAAATTTATTTGGATATTGAGATTGAATATGTTGTGATTTGAAGCCATTTATGTAAAAAAGTTAATTTGAATATGATTAGAAAATGTATTTGGATACTGAGATTGATGATGTTGTGATTTGAAGCAATTTATGTGATAAATTTAATTTGAATATGATTAGAAAATTTATTTGGATCTTGAGATTGAATGTTGGGATTGTGAAATCATTTATGTGATAAATTTAATCTGAATATGATTGGAAAATTTATTTGGATATTGAGTGAATATGTTGTGATTTGAAGAAAATTATGTGATAAATTTAAGCTGAAATTGATTGGAAAAATTATTTAGATATTGAGATTGAATATGTTGTGATTTGAAGAAATTTATGTGATGAATTTAATTTGAATATGATTAGAAAATTTATTTGGATATTGAGATTGAATATGTTGTGATTTGAAGTCATTTATGTGATAAATTTAATGTGAATATGATTGGAAATTTTATTTGGATATTGAGATTTCATATGTTATGGCTTGAAGCCATTTATTTTATATATTATTTTGAATATGATTAAAATCCTGGTCTGCAACATAATAGTCTTTTGGTTTTTGTTTGTTTTCCTATGGTTCAATCACTGAGCGAGAGGACCATAAATGTATTGGTTGTACATGATCAACAGTACAGGAAAAACAACTATCGTATTCCAAAGGTCCATAAAGAGTTATGTTCCATTCCATCCATATCTCTATAATGGAATCATTGCCACATCAGTCAATTGGGCCTGGATTAAGTATAAGCAAATTTTAAATATTATATTATTTTAACTTGTATACATTCTGTTTAGTCTCCCTTTAGCTTTACTCAAGCATTGTAATTACATATTATTGATGATAGAGTAATGTTGTATTTTCAAGAGTTCAGATGGATGGTTATTCTTTAATATATTATTGTTCCTTTGGCATGACTTAGCATGAATCAGTATATAGGCATTTTCATGTGTTCCTGGTGTAATTATTTGGAACACCAGCCAATAGATATGTAATCTTCAACTAATTATAAGGCCTATTACCTCTCCTCCAGTCCTGTAGCCTCACCCAACCTGGTATGTCTCACACACCGAGGCATGGCTCAACCAGCCTGCCCCTCAATCAAACAAGTACCCTATACAGTAGGGGACACTACTCTATCAGAGTAGTCCCCTATTCCACATATATATGTGAATCAGTGAGTCTCAAATCTTCACTCCAGGGAACAAGCCGGATCAGGGTGGACAGGCCATCCACCCCTCCATCTGGGGGCTCAGTTTGGTTTACAGTTATCTGTTAATTGCCCTGTTGCATCAAGCAATTTGTCTTAATTCATATCATCACCAATTAACAACCAGGGTTCATTTTATGTAACTCCAGTTATAAGGGAAGCTAGATATAGCCTGCACCAGGTATAAAGCACACAAAACAATTATTTTGCTGGCCACATGTGTGAGCCAGACCAACTTCTGTCAAACTTTAACTTTCTCTAATCTGTGCAATTGACTGAAAGATAGTGACCAGCATTTTGACACATATCAGTGTTGTGACATATTCTTTGTGTAAAATGTGTATATTGCATACAATTGATACACATACTAGCTAATGAATATTTTTACTGTGTTATATTGAAATAACTTATCTATAGTTGCATTACATTAAGTGGTGAATTAGGTGTCAAAATAATTTGTTCTGATTACTGAGGGAAAATCAAAGCTGTGAGATGCCAGGTGTCAGTCAGAGATAGCTAGTCAGTGTTGGGTCTCTGATCACACTGTAAGCGTGAAATGCCAGCTGCCAGGCAGATTGGGGTGTGAGATGCTAACAGGGCAAATCTCCTGATTGACACTGGCTGTGATTGACTATATACTGTTAACAAGGTAAAATCAACTATTAGAAGCAGATCATGTCATCTTACCATAAGCAAGTATGATGTTGGCATGATTAATTTACACAAAAAATGATGCAGCCCTCCTTCTTGATGATCTGTTGACAAAAGAATCTGACATATCATCATCACGGTGGGGAAAGTTGTTTGCTGAGTTCATGTGCAAGGGAAGCAGTGAAAATGCAACATTTACTCTCCATGCAGACATGATGAACCATTGTGATGAAATCATTGCCATAGCCCTGGCAGAGCGGTTGGGTGGAGAATGTGGCTACCAGCTTCTACTTGCCTCTGTGAAATCATCACTCATATTCTCATTTGTAAATGGGGCCAGTTCATATGCACCATACACAACAAGACTACTGGCACATTACTATGCTCTTCTTCATTTTGACAAACAACAAACAGCAACATTGTTCAGTACTCCAATCAGAAACAGTGTGACCAACTTTGGGGGTGACACAAAACGAGAGTTGGACCATCAAGATGTACTGAAGGCTTTTAGGTCTGGCTCTACCCCTGAATCTGTTCTTTGGAGAATGTGTTTGATCGATATACTGACAGGAGAGAAACCAGTGAATGAGAAACTTGTGAATAAGATTGACAATCTAGGGTGGAACCTCACAAATCATGACTTGCAGCACATATACAGGGGAGCATCTCTGATCATGAGAAAAGGTGGTCTCTCCCTCTCACATAGTGAAGTTCCACAGAACATGTATTCAAAAGAGAACAAAGCACTTCCATTGTTCATATTAGATAGCACAAGTGAGGATGTGGGCAGGTTCCTATTGCTGAGGTTTCTCATCAAACAGGGTATTTGTGGGTTCACTTTGAGTGACCTACCTGAATGTATAACAGGCCCAAAAGAACTTGTCCAGAAAGCCAAGAACAGCAAAGGAGTGACTGTACGGAGAAGCAGTGTGAAACCGGAGAAAATTCAAAAAACAACACAACAGGTAGAAGAGAAACGCAAAAAAAGACTAGCTTGTGATGTAAAGGTGCTAGAAATCTGCACAGGGAAATGTCAGTTTTTATTTGGGACCTCATTCACATGTAGAAGAAGCAGCCATCATACGCCAAGCAAGCCAGAAGAGGCCAGCACCGACAACCAGTCACAATGAATGTGACACCAAACGAAGGAGAATAACAAAGAGAAAGCTGAACCTGTCATAAAAATGTGACAATGTTAGTGTATGATAATAAATGATGATAAAAGATGATATGTATGTAACGTATCCTTGTGATATCAAAATATTAAATGATCATTTATATATAGAAATGATAAGGAATGAAATATAATGTATGTAACTTATTCTTATACAAAATATGGTAACTATGGTATACAAAATATGGTGCTAATATTTTCAATCATCTGTATATATAAAAATACAATAATAATTTATATTGATGAAATAAAAATAAAGTTAACTTTTTTCAAAGTGGCAAATTCTTCTGTCTTGTCTCTAACAATTATTACACTACAGTCAAATTCAGCTTTGACTGGTTAGCACAAAATGCATCTCCCTGGTACAAGTGTCAAAATTAGCTTCCCAGTACCATGTTTAGATCAGGCAATTAAGTCACTGGCTGGCCAGGTAATTGGCAAATATGCTGTTCTTAATTTAGATGACCTAGCTAATTGCATGTGTACTGAGGAATTTAAGCAACTGACTGTCATCACTACCATAATGCTAAAACCACAGACAGGGGGTTGTTATGATAGGAATTCAAAATCACATTTTTTGCCTGGGACCCGGCTTGTTCCCTGGAGTGTCTTATCTAACCTTTCAGGTCAGTAGTTGCAGTGAATGGGCAAACTCTTGACTACAGCTCTCTGTTCCATGTATCATTGTATCTTGTCAAATATGATAAAATGATAGGCCACGGGCAGTGGAACAGTTGATTTGAGTGCCAGCCTATTATCACCAGCAACTTCAGTGAGGCAGCACTATATCTGCTACACATAGGTCTCATCATGAAATGACCTAAAGAATGTTGAAAGTGATGTGAAACCCCAAACAAACAAACAAATCATAAAATGATCTTAATACTTTGTTATCCAACACATAGTATTAACAGTACCATAGTAATGTACATCATGACCAGGTGGCCATATTTAGGGCATGAAGAACGCATATTGTTGTTAACGTAATTATATAATCAAAAATAAAAGAAATAAAAAAATTATCAAAGCACCATAGACAACATTGACATATTTCGAATGTTCTATGAATATGTTTTCATATTGAGGATGTTTTGTACCATACGTATGATGACTTCATGAACTTATACAAAATGTTTTTTTTACTAAACTCAACTGAACGAAGCTTGCCTAAGACATGGTCAGCCAAATCAATAAAAACATTTGATTTCCTTGTTAGGAATAATATCCCAGAGCCACATGTGTCACCAGTATTCATTGAAATTGAGGGTAGCATGGCTCAATTCATTGTAAATGACTTTTTGTGGCGAGTTCTTTGCTCCATGTCAGTTCACATTTATTATCTCAGAAACTTTAAAATGGTACAGTCCTTGAACCTGAATGTGAAATCTTTAAACGCTTTAAGGTTTAATTAATACATGGTGATTAAGGAATTTTGCAGTTTGATCAATGAATATATCTCTGTTTTAATTTTAACCGGAATTATTTTCATTTTACCTTGCAGTGTATGTGTGGGTGTCTCAGAGCTTAATTTTTTTATATGGGCCAGTCGAGGCTAGTGCACTTTCAGTTACAGATTCTATAGTTGTAACTCTGTATTTATAAAAAGTAATATCCTTTTCAAAGATCAAGCCCAGTTGGATAAGTTTTAAAAATGTTACTGTACAGGCCAGAATGTACATTTAAATATAATAATATTTTGTTTAAGTGTTATTTTATATGTGTATTATTGTCCTCACTAGCCAGCTTAAAGGCAGACAAATAACAAGGATTATTTTATAGGGCTGTCATGATAAAATATCAGATAATTATTAGAAGTAAGATTTAGTGTACAATAACGTGAGTGCAGGTTCTGACATTATTGTATTTTGATGTGACACTGGTAATTACTTCTTGTAATGGAAATAAAAAAATATCTTATTTTCATAGTATTTAAGTTTGTTCTGTTGTAGATTTACCATCTTTCCCTTTACGTCACAACATTTCAAAGCTTGTATTCTTATTAACTGGCCATAATAGCAAGTTGTATGGTGACATTGACATAGTCTTTCTGACTACATTGTGGTGGATGGTTATTTTGACTAGCTACGTATACAGTGGTCAACTTGACCACGGAGGCTGTCATTATGAATACACTAATCATTATAATGTAGTCATAATAACTAGTACAATATCTTTATTCTGACAACTCAGATGACTACATTTGCCAGGAGGTTCTCACTATCACTACAAAAACCACTCATGATGACTACCTCATTTAATATGAGCATAAATGTTGTCATTGCGATTATTAAATGTTTGTTGTATTGACTACATGAAGTGAACCAATGTAGTCACATTGATCATATAACCCTTGTCATCTTGCCTACCGTAATGTTGGCAATACAACAACCTCTCTTTGTCAATGTGACGACCTAAATGTAGTCATTACAACCACATTCCAGGAAGGGGAAATTGTGTCTCTAACATGACTACCTACAGTACCAATGACTACCTTAGGTTTTCATCTTTTAACAAATAACCATTTGTTAAGTGACTGTGTCCACTTCTTCATGACATATTTTATGGCGTAAATTATGATTTATACCTAATGTAGGTTTTAAACTGAAGCTTGTTATTCACAGCTTCGTCCGACTAACATTGCCACTTGTATTTAGTCAAAGCAATGACCTCCTTAATTGAAACTTTGGAGGTTAAAGTCATGATTCTTTTTCCAGATTTTAAAAATAACTTTAGGGGTGCCCACCAACCTCATTATTTACCAATTTTGCTTAAAAAATAATATTTTTGCTTCAGATATTCAAAAACACTTTTAGAGACCAGAAGTCATGTATTTTTGTCAGATTTTTAAGCTGAAATTTATGATTCATCAACCAATGTATATATTTACTGATTTGACATAAATTGTATATTTTTTTACCGCAATACAAACATACATTTGGAAAGTTTTTACATGTACTGATTTAGTAACATATTTATTGTACCTGTGTTAATCAGAATAATTAAAATATTTCCATGAGAATATTTAATGATGCTACAGATCAGTTTATTTATTTTGTAATGGTCATTAATGAAAGGGGACACTCATTTTGTTGATGAAATTGTTAATGAAATTGTTGGTATGCATCTACACATATTTGCTTCAAAGTAACATATTCAATCACTTTAAACTCAAATTCATCTTGCTCTTCACTCACACAAAACGTTTTCTCTTTATTTTTTTGTAAATTATGTATTTTATCTCAGATTCTGTTCTTTCTTAGAGATATGGCCTCACCAGTATAACATGACTAGGTTACTCTATTTTTAAGTGACTTGAAAAATATATCTTACCAAGTGTCTCAACCACACTTGGTCTAACACGGGGTGGCCCCCATGCTAGCGATAAGTATTTGTCTTAATGGGGGTCTCCTGGCCCATTATTTATGCCACTATAACAATGATCAAAATGTAAATGTCAATCAAGGGTCAAATAACTTGTTTGAACAAACCAAAGAGGAAGCAAGGCCGCCCTACAAAAAATGAAATGTCTGCGTCCAGTTCCACTGAAAGTACAATTGAAAGTATGGCGACGGAACCTGGTAAACCACAACAAAAGTTTCAGTTAGTTTGCATGTCAAAATAGAAAGTGAAACAAAGCTGCGACACCATGTAGAAGACTAGTTAATGGGTGGTCTAATTCCCATATGAAACACTGGTAATGATTGAAGCCAGAAAAAGACCTTTTAAGTTTTTTATTTCATAATACCGTATCCACTCGGGTTAGCGCCCATGGGCGGCTAATTGGGGACAAAGTAAAAGAGGGGGGTGGGCGTTTACCCAAGCATGGGTGTTTATAAAGGTCGAGAACAGAACAAAACCATCCATTATTGCGCAATATATTAACAATCGTTTTCGTGCTAAAAACAAGAGCCTCTTCCCGTCACTTCCGCCTTTCAAAATTGCGACCACGTGTTGCGTTGAGTCGTGTCTTCCTTGTTGACAGAAATGCTTTCAAACGCGGATCGATTTTAATTGCATTTCAAATGATAAATAATGAAAACGCTTTGTTTTGAAGCTAAAATCAATGATGTGGAGAAATTGTCGACGTAATTGTGATAATATTAAGTACATACCTTTATTTATCATTTAAAACGCAATTAAAATCGATCAGCTACGGATATGAAAGTTCAATTTGACATGTTGGCCGCTCCACTTTTGTCTCGTGGGCACCCAGACGCTAAGGTAAAGGACGTCACGTACATCGTATTACGGACATCCAGGGAAGGTGGGCGTTTAATGATTTCTTCCTAAAAAGGGGGGTGGGCGTTAAGCCAAGCATGGGCGCTAACCCGAGCGGATACGGTAGTCCATTTTTTGATGTTGCATACACTGATGTTAAAGAGAGAATCTACCAATAATCTAAGTTTGAGAGTTGACTATGAGTTCTACCTGAACTAGAAGAAAGTTCCACACATTGGTTCTATGTGTGGGGTTGACAAAGTATTAGAAGGAAAAGTTAAAAGGCAAATGAGAGAAGCTCAAAAGCATGCATGTGATGGAAAGTCATCAGCTGCAGTGGATTTGTTTGTTTTGGTTTTACATCACTCAACATCATTTCAGTCATTTCGTAATGAGACCTACTTGTATCAGATTTAGTGCTGCCTAACTGAATTGTCATGTCGCAGGTCCTTGACAAGACAACCCACCTGGTTACAAATTTACAAGGACAATGAGTTAACCCTTTAGGCACGGGCTCAGCTCATATGTGAAATTGCATCATGAATTCAATCTCAGCATGGCCTGGGATCGAACCCACGACCTTTGGAACTGGTGTTAATAAGCTTTATTAACACAAGCCTTTATCTGAATATGTTTTCTGTCTTCTTTATCTTAAATATTATTTTACACTAACTCATAGTTACATTCGAGTACAAATTAGATCAGGCAAAAAACAGGTCAGCTGAATATATGTACTGGCACATAAACATTCATGACCAAACATGGCAAACACATGGCAAAATCAGACATGCAGGCAAAGTCAAGGTTTCACTCCGTGTCCTTCCAGAAAAACATTTAAATGGGAATAAACCAAATAAACATAGGCATCAGAGATGCATCAACCCTCAGCCCTGGTAACTTATTGCACAATATGCGCTCCAAACAATATTTGTGAACAAAACGTCACTGCACCAAGGCAAATTGATGCAGGGGTAAAAAAACCCATAAAATTTACTTCCTTTGATAGCTTGTGTGTGTCAAGTATCATGAAACTGTCATTATTTACTCTAGAATTATTGAGATGATGGGCCGGTGACCTTGAAAAGCAGGTTAAGGTCACCGTCCATCAAACTCATCTGGAGTCTTCACCAGATGCTTATAGGTGTCAATTTTCATGAAGCTGCCATTATTTGTTCTCGAGTTATTGCAATGACGTAGATTTGACATAATTGTCCCTGTGACCTTGAAAAGTAGGTGAAGGTCATGTTCCATCAAGAGAAGTCTGAGGTCTTCACCAGATGCTTATGTGTGTCAAGTCCCATAAAGCTGCCATCATTCGTTCTCGAGTTATAGCAATGATAGGGATTTCACATAATTGTACCTGTGACCTAAAAAAGTAGGTGACGGTCATGTTCCATACAAAAATGTCTGAGGTCTTCAACAGATGCTTATGTGTGTTAAGACTCCTAAAGCTGCCATCATTCGTTCTCGAGTTATAGCAATGATAGGGATTTCACATAATTGTCCCTGTGACCTTGAAAAATATGTCAAGGTCGCCGTCCATCGGTTTTGTCCGAGGTTTTCATCAGATGCTTATGTGTGTCAAGTTTCATGAAGCAGTCATCATTTGTTCTTGAGTTATCGCGATGACAAGGATGATTTCACATAATTGTCCCGGTGACCTTGAAAAGTAAGTGAAGGTCATGTTTCATAATAAATATTCTGAGGTCTTCACCAGATGTTAATGTGTGTAAAATCTCATAAAGCTGCCATCATTCGTTCTTGAGTAATTGTGATTCTTGGGATTTCACAAGTCTAAAGATGTTTTGGGGGAAAAACTTTAAAATATGAATTTGTCCCTCCGTTACATGTCCCTCCGTTACAAAAAATATTGATATTTTTACCTCATGCTATAATGCATATCACAAGGAATGTGAAACTTTCTAGAAGTAAGGTGCTTATAGTGAAGTATCATAACCTTCAGTATGCTTCATTAAACTCATTTAATTTTTGGTTGATTTTATATGAAGAAAACATGTCCCTCTGTTACTAGTGACGGAGGGACAAATGTTCAGGTTCATGCAATTTTTTATTATTTCAGTTATTTGCCAGAAATTTTTATTTCTTAAAGTGGTTTATGTCAAGTGGAAATGGACACAAACAATTGATATGGTTAAACATGTATTGGTTGGCTAATATGTGGTCTGTCACCTGAGAGACAATAGACACTTCATGTTTATACTCGTGCATCAATCAACATGGTCAGTGATACATAATTCTATTTCCCTGTCTACATACTCATGTAGTATAAACACTGGTTTTCAATACTGTCTGAGTTTATGGCAAAACAAATGCATATTTGTTTGCATTAGTACTTGAGTCAGCGGAAGAAAGCCACCAGCTGGTCTGTTTGTGTACCTGCACTGCGTACACAAACTGTCCCATCCGAGAAAGCCCAATTGCTGTTTGATAGGTGAGATACCTTGTGACACTATGTAGCCATTTGATCTTGTCAAATTGTCTAATTTACCTGACAAATCCATTCTTGGGGATGATACAGGATTTCGAGCTAAGAACATGATGATGTAATGGAATGAGTTTTGTGTGTGTCATCCTTAGGGTACCTGGTCAAAATAACCACAGTACAAATTGGACCGCAGGACCAAGTGCCTGTGCATTTCATTTGATAGCTATATATTCCCTCCTCTTATCTAAAACCTGAACATAGCTGCCAATTTTAATCTACTTTCTACCATAGTTATACCTCATGTCCGTCATATATTTCTATGAATATTCTCACTTTTCACTCAGGCCTCAACATTAGCACAACCTTTAATATTTGGCAGCCATTTTAAGTCTTCCAAAACGTAAACAGTATGCATTTCTAAGCATTTTTAAACTCATATCTTCTCCAACTTTGCATATAATTTACACTTTTGGATAATTTCCATTCATAAAATGTCCAAATTCAGCAGTGTGACTGCAGTCTGTCTAATGTGGCAGTTCAGTAGTGCGGCCACTTTTGTCACATGGTTATTTTGACCATAATCCATCCTTAATAATAATAATAATAATGATTTATATAGCGCTATATCAGACTAAGTCTGCTCTAAGCGCTAAGCGTTGTCATTTCATTTCATTTTATGTTATTTCATTTTAATTGATTCTGTTAATTTATTCTGTCAAGTTCATAATGATTTAGCACCTAAATAATAGATATACAGTATGCCACAGAAGTTACTTATGAACTAGATTGGTATTTACGACTTAGGTATATGTAGATGATATGTGATATAGTGATTTTTAAGAATATTCATAAGAACTTTCTGTTAAGCCCATTTTGCTACATGACTCCAAAGCTGCTGTTCAAAAGTGTCCCTCTGTTACAGAACACACATATTGATACTATACATAAACTGTTACAGTATGATCCTCAATACTTTGGCATATTGTAATGTTCAGTGGACTTTGTCAAAAACAATATAATTAAGTATTTCTGATAATTTTGTATTTCTGGAATAAATGCATTTATGTTATGCTGTTCAGTGATGCTGTCCCTCCATTACCACTTGGCCGAGCCCTTAAGGCAATTTTTTATAATGTACTATTGATACTGTGAAAATTTCATCCTTAAACTAAAAAATAGCTAAAATAAATTGGCGGTAACACACATTGCTTCAAAGGGAAACTATCCAATTGTTCCAAACAATATGTTGCTATGGCGCCATATACACAATCTACGACCTCACAACTCCATTCATTATACTCCAAGGTCATAGAGAGGTTCATATAGGCAGCATCTAACTTGAATAAGGTATAAAGATGTCACTCTATAAGGGCAGGCAGCATCTGGCTTGTGGAACATATCATATGTCTCTCTGTTATATAGCAGTTAATCCAAGTCATGCAGCATCTGGCTGCACACCAAACTATATTTAACCACAGTTTTCCATGGACCTTTCCAAGGATTAAGAATCTTTTCACTTATTTGATACTTCCCAAACGTGTTCTTGTATGCAAATTTGGAAGGATGTTCTATCTTGTAGACATTAGCCATCAACTTTGATAACACTATAGCATTATGAAATACCATGATACCCGCAATTTCACTGGCTGATCCCATGTTTTTCTTCAATTTGCCTTCAGGCAACTCATTCACCACTCTGTAGTTTTGCATTGCTGATGCTATTAATTCAAGTAAATGTTGTATTTCTATCTTGCTGCAAGTAGCTGTGTGATCCCATTTTTCCTTCAAATAGTTATTGTGTGTTTCATCTGATAAGCTGTCTCTACTTTGTTTTTCTGTGCTATTATCTTCACAGTTTCTTTCTCTATTGTTTTCTTCCTCAGGACTTGAACATGGAGACAGTTGGAAGATCTGCAAAACAAGTCAGAATGTGTTATAAATAAGTTTATTTGCAGCACAAACTTTATTATCTCCTTTAAGTCTGAGAGCGATAATAATATAAGTTATATTGCTCTCAGTATAAGTATCTTGTTATTTAAAGTCTCAAACAGTTTCGTTTATAACAGTTTTGGAAATCATGCATTGAAATACTGTTAAAATGCTTGTCTATGCATTTGGTAACCCATGTCATTAATTCCCAGCAGATATCTTAATCATAGTGTGTTTTTTTTATTTCAGGCAAATAGTTTTTTTCTTCCCACATACTGACTCCTTGGGTCATTGTTTGATATGATTTATTATAAATGACAGATTTCATTAAAAATGGCACACAGTCAATTACCACATCTGTGAAAGGTGACTATTTGGTAATTTTTCTTACCTTATCTGTTCTAACCATCTGTGAGTTAAACTGAAAAATAAAATTCAATATGTATGTTTTTGACAAATTTATTACAAACAAAAAACAAAGGGCAATGGTTTTATGGCTGTGTTTTTTTTTAATATGTTGTTTGGAAATGCAATGCATGCAAATTGCTTCATTAATGAACATTTAAATCCTTTCACAGAGCAGACTTGTGCAGATAATAATTTGATCAATCAAAATAGCATAACACATTGAATTTGGTTCCAACCTGTTTTCCCAATCCTTATTATATCATATTTATCATGTTGAACAAATCACAGCCTCCTTGACAACTCAGTGATAATTCTGGGCCAAATGGAAAATAGTTAGCATTGGTCCCCCGAAAATATAAAATCTTACCTCCTAATAGCTAAGACGAGTAATTTCAGAGGTCAAAATTGACAGAAAAACAAACAGACAGAATGACAGAAATTTCTCCCCCTCACTTCAGAAGTGATGCAAAACACAGCTGGAAATGATCACCCTGAAAGGTTCAATAACCTCTTATATTCAGATTCACTTATTCATCCATAATATAGGATCACAGACAGAGGGACATTTCACTTGTCCTGAATAAATCATTTGGCATAAAACATTAATAACTGAACTAGTCAGGGTAAGCCTAGTCGGTGTTCACTCAGATTCAGGCATATAATGAGTAATACAAATAAGGATTCGTGTCTTAATGATATAATGAAATATCTTAATGAATTCATTCCTTTTTAAAGGAAAAATATTATGAAGACATTCTACTACGCATTAATCATATCCAGTTTAATCTGATTTTAAAAACATTGACATTATTATCTTTATATCATGTGGTTGATCACTCTAGTACAGCAGTCATGACAATCATGTCGTATAAATAAATGTGCATTCTATATTTACTTAAAGCATTGGTGAAACCTGGAAAGTTGCAGGCAATTTTACAGTGGTTTATAGTATCTAAAAACAATATATGATCTTAAAATTGACATACATACAGGCTATCTGTCTGAAATCCACAAAATAACACCTGCTCTGAGAATTATGATTTCTTGTGACCACCGGGTACTGCCCGTACTAAACCGGAAATGTGTTGTGTGACCTTGACCTTTGAACTGTCAGAGGGCTCCGTAAGTCACAGGAGGTGTTGTTTACCAAGTGTTACAAATTATTATAAGAAAATAAAGATGTCAAGACCAGAGTGGGTTAGCTCAAGTAGTGAGTCCAGTGAAGATGAAGGTGGTAGAATTATTAAAAACGGATGAATATTTTTGAAGTTATGAGTCCAAACGTCCGAGAAGATTTTGCCGAAATTGACAATTCTGTGTTCATATTGTACATTGACAAAATCGGAACAACACATTTTCGGCCATTTTTTAAAAATATTTGATCATAATATCGGAGGATAACACTTCACATGCTAATAGAATGAAGTCTTGGCTTTCTTTTGGTGGTAGAAATATTAAAAACAGATGAATATTTTTGAAGTTATGAGTCCAAACGTCCGAGAAGATTTTGCCGAAATGTGCATTTCTCTCAAATAGAACCCATTATGAAGATTTCATCTTTGTTTTCTATACAAAATCATTATTTTTTTATATTATATATGTTTGCAAAAAAAAAGTTTAAAAAAATCAATTCTATACAGCTCAGCCTTTAAGGGGGAATTCATGCAGCCTTTGATGTCTGTCTGCCCATTCAGTGGTGTGAAAAACCCCACATTTCATCAAAGAGGGTCAAATCATAAATTTCACTGATACCAATTATCAGCATTCACAGTTTTGCCATTCAAATCTTTGTGATTTAAGGCCAAACCAGTGATCAAAGGGTTTAATGTCACTTTTCCAAACCTTGGCCTGTCTTCCCTTTTTGACAGAAAGGTTTTCACATGCATAAGATATTTTGAAATAAATAGTATACTTTTCCCACAAATGATTTTATATCTTTCACAACCATAAGATATTTGTCACAACCATAAAATATTTGTCACAACCATGATAGTTATTTCATTGATTCAAATAATATTAAAATAATCTTTTGTTGTTCTGAAGTATACTCCTGGCAATAAATTTGTACAAAACATCTCCACCCTGTTTCCCAAGCTGGACAGGTGCCCAACTGGTAACTCATTAGGTGTTTACACGAGATCACAAACCAGCTAAACAAAGCTTGTTGACAGAGTGTTCAATTGCTGTTGTAGGTTTCAGCAGACAACTGATCAACTTTCAAATGCCACAGAAAGTTGTTAACAGGGAATGTTTTGGGTAATACTACATAAAAGTACTGTTTAGGGTATAAACATTCATGTTATGTAAAGAAAATGTGTCTGAAAGTCAGGTTTCACCAATGCTTTAATGGTGTCAGTGGAACAGATATGTTATATCCAATTGATAGTATCCATGGTATTAAAATGTTAAGCACCTTACATGCCATCTGTTGTTGAGTATTGGTGTTAAAAGATGGTGGAATTGCCATAAAATATCACATATTATACATTTATTTTTAATAAATTAATTCTAATTTTAATTTTGAATTTGATACTGTTCAGATTATGTTGGATCATTCACAACAAAATAAGCAAAAATAAGTATTTTTCAATAAACGCTCCTAAATGGCAAAGTCTTGTTCTTGGTCTTGGAAATATCATTTCCCACCCTTTCAACATTAATCTAATATGTCCCATTTATCTAAATACTTCTCTTAAAGTAACATCCATTCTTTTCAGGACAAATCATTCCCTGTCATTGTGACACTGAGTAGAGGGAATAAACAAGAAAGGCTTAATTCTACTGTGGAGATGTCAGAGTCTCTCACCTGATAAGTGACTGCCCGCAACCTTTGTCCCATACACCCAGGAACACTGGACTCCATCACTGCATCTGGCTGTGCATGAACCTCAAGTGTGCCAAGGTGTCCGTTGAAGGAAAATTCATCTTTGAAATGTCCCTTCACCCTGTAATCAGAAAATAAGAAGCACCTCAGAAATTATCAGTCAATCTTTTATATTTAAGTAGAATTGAAAGATTTTATTCATTTATTGACAAAGCTAATTAAAGAAATGCAAAGGAGAGATTTACTGTAAAATAATTTGGCTCATACACAATTGATAATTAATTAATATGAGAGAGTGAGGTGGTAATTGACATTTTTAATTTGATTTCTTTCAGAGGGCTATGAGTAATTTTCAAATTACTCATGATATGGTGATAAGTTCATGTAAAGGGTCAACTTAAATGACAAATGTAAAAAAATGCCAAAAAGATGCATACCAATAACTTAACTGGGCTCCAAATTGTTCTGTAATTCCCAAGTTTAAAGTATCTAAAAGTTTCCTCCAGTTTGAATGCTGGGATTCATTTTGAGCAAGCTGATTGTCTCTTTTAATAATCATCATGACCTCAGCCATCTTCTGCACACCACCTATGAATGTTCTGGAAGGACTCTGCTCATCAAATGCAGTGGCAGCTTTGTGTATTGAGTGATACCATGTCTCACAATCAATAGCTTCTGAGGATGCTGGAGAGGGATGAGAGTCAAGGATATCCAATCTGGCCATCATAGCTTTGAAGCCCTCATTTTTTTCAACTCTGTCCATAAAATCTGTTGCCTGTTGAATTTTTCGTGGATTTCCATTGAACAAGAAACCCAACATGTCAAGGAATATTTCATCATCTGTGCAATCTTTGTGGTATTCACTCAAACTGTCAGGATACTGCTCTTGGGAGGTTCTGGCTACGGAAGCATTGTGGATAAATGGCTTCTTGACTGAATCTTCACTGCATGGCACACAGAAAGGCTCTAGCAGAGGACTCACTTGATACCACTTTGCCTTTGCTGCATGCATTCTATGCACTGCTCCTGCTTCAGCATCTGAGGAGCTGCCATCTGGTGGCATCTGCTCTCTTCTCTAAACATGAAAATTCAAATAAGTATTACTGCAAATTGAGTGGTTAAAAACAATCATGTTATTGATGAAGCAATGTCTCCATCTCTGTGCATGTAGTTTAAGCTATGAGTGAGGTCTCGGCTATGTCTCCATAATTTAAATACATTAGCAGCTGAGACAGGAACATGTTCTCAATCCATATGTTCAGGGGTGGGAGAGATTTGAATGGTGCTGGACTGTCGCAACAAAGCTGGATGGTATGACATCATACCATTGTTCTACACCAATGCTGAACCAATCTGGATGGTTCTGTTATATAACAACTTTTTTTGTCTCACAAAAAGTATCAACATCATAAAATCAAACATATTTCATTAATGTTGGGTGTGTAACAGTGTCTTGTGTAAATTTTATGATAAACTTATAGATGTTTTCATTACTGTGTTAATTAAAATTTGGCAAAAATCTCATTAAAGGGATTAAGCACCGATTTCGAAAACAAAACGTTTAAAATTCACATATTGGTGGTAAATGTATTTGTCTTTCATGTCTATATATTTTTTGAAAAATGCATCCCCATCATTGTCTGTAAAACCTATTTGAACAAGACCTTAATATATAGGCCCCTAATGAAAGCACACTCCTTTCTTGGCGTCATTTTTATGTGGAGTGTCATCATAGAGGCACTGAAAGGTAAAATGACGTCATAAGAGTATGGCAATATGCTTATGATGTCATGAAATGTATTGTCCTTTGAATAGTACCAAAATCATGTCAAACAGTGCTACCTACTTTGAGCCTCAATGGAGGTCAAATAAAGTTCACGCTACCCCTGTTTACCCATCACGTGCAGTTTATGGCTCAGACAGACATCTGCTGGGAGTGCAACTGCTATGTCTCATAGCAACATTTGTTATTACTCTGTTATAATTTCAATCTGTCATTATGTTCTCACGTGGCTAAGCTTTCAAACACACCAAATTGTAGAATTGATGCTTAATATCTTTAAAAGTCAGTTTCAGATGATCATATACTTATATAAATAAATGTGCAAATTGGAATATATTACATGCACACGACAAACACTTCACAGTGGCATCAGTTCTTTCAACAAAGTTGACCACAGAAAAAAACTAATTACAACCCACATGATATGACTACAAGTTCTCCATGATTGTACCATCACAGAATAACACAGATAGGAACCGTGCATGTTAAATAAAAAAAATCTTTTTCAATCTAGCTATTGTCCACCGTAAGGCAACGCTCTGATTTCTAGCAGTTTGGCTACGGTTTAGCATCCAGCTCTGTTGTGAGCATCCACAATGACGTGATTTGTCCAGATTGGTTCAGACTTGCTCCAGACACTAAATGACTGAAGTTTAGTCTAAACCCAATCAAATTCTTATGAGATAGTTGAATAATTCTATTGATTCATGTGGATGGAGTAGATAAGTGGTTGTTAGCTCCCTCCACTTAAAATTCATTTGGACAGAGATATGCTTTCTAGACAATCTGCACCCTTCACACAACCGCACCCGAGACAAACCGCACCCAACACAGAGTGTACCCAGACTGACCTGCAATTATCATTAATTATCATCCGCCGCCATAATTTAACATTTAATGATACTAGATGTTAAATCATCTTTTATTTACAAGTAACCAAAACTTCGGTTGCCATTTCTTGCTTTCTGAAATCTCGTGAGTGGGAACGTTAACTTCAAAATGGCAGGAAGTAATGCTGAAGGGGATCCATTCTTGGGACTAATAAACAAGTTGAAAAGTTAGGTTTTATCATGTTCCATACACTTTTCTGAAATCTCGTGAGTGGGAACGTTAACTTCAAAATGGCAGGAAGTAATGCTGAAGGGGATCCATTCTTGGGACTAATAAACAAGTTGAAAAGTTAGGTTTTATCATGTTCCATACACTTTTAGTAAGTTTTCTCAAGGTTTTGCCTACTTGGCATTGATTATAGTTCACTTTTCCTTCCCCTTTGTTATGTTATTTCCTCCTGCGACTTTCAAAATGGCAGAGCAACATCCGTACATGTGATGATCCTTGCAAAATCTCGCCAAATATTACGTTTCCTAAAGGAATTGAACTAATTTTTGCACAAGGAAGAGAAAAGGCTATACTTTAATAAGATTTGGCTTGATTATACCTTGGGAGTAATTATGAATGGAGGCGCAACGTCGTGGGATCAAAGGGGACAACATAGTTGCCGCCTGGGGCATTGTTATGATGACGCCATATAGGCGCAAGATAAGAAACTTTTGACGTAATTCTTTTTCAAAGCAATTTTGACGAATGAAATGTTCCCCTTGTTTCACTGATTATAAAGGTATAAATTTGATTTCTCTGCTCCAAGTTTAGACGATTTTATGAAGAGATTTGCAAATTCATATCATATTTATGAAAATGAGTTAATATTTCTGTTTTACCCTCACATTATCTGGAAATCGTGTACTTATTTGTTATTTTTATCATTCCAGTTTATTTTTAATTATTGGCGCATATATTGGCAGCTTAGAAAAATATACCACATTGTTCAGTGAAAAAAATACTATCAGAAAATGTAACTTAAAGCCCTGCCAATTTATGCGCCGTTATAAATAAATTGACCTAATACATATCATGTCATCATTTAAAATCAACAAAAAATAACAATAAAAAATTGCAACAAGAATTTTATGAATGCTATATCATTATCAATACTTTGTTTTAAAAGTTTATAAAAAGCAATATGAATATGAATTATGATTTTTTTATAAACATGTTTAAAAAATAAAAGGTTTGGAATATGCATTTCTCTTTTTTTCATAATATCTATTATTAAAGAAATCAGAACAGAAATGAACAGATTTATTTGAAGTAATTTTGAGTGGATGGTATTGTAAGCTTCATAAGAGCAACTATTCTGAATTTTTCTTTAAAAAAAATAAACCAAAATGTGGTATAATTCTTCAGTAAAATGTTGGCCAATTTTTTTTTTTTAAATATGAATCTTCAATTTTTCACTGTTCTGAAGTCGGCAACTATGATTGGATCAAAGGATTTTGAATCCATTGTGTGAAACAATGTGTTGCTATGACGCCATATCTCAAATAACAGCCGTTGCGCCTCCATTCATTATTACTCCAAGATTATAATGAGTAAATTTGGTGGGTTGGTCTGTTTCGGGTGCATTGTAGTTTCGGGTGCGGAATGACGAAAGAGAACCGCATCAGTTTTCAGCGCGTGTTCACTGCACGTGCTGGTCAGTGACGTCATGTCAATGGTTGGCACGTGCACAAGGTGCAAATATGATGTACTTCAAGAGATGAAACAAGATTTTAAGGAATTTCTTACCGTAGAGTATACAGAGCATTATGAATGGTGTGCATTGGACAGCAGACGCAGAATACAAAGATAAAACAATTCCAGAGAAGAATATTCCAAAATATTAAATATATTCCATGTTTTTATCAACTTTCCTGTCTGCAGAAAATTCAGATCACTTTTGTGCCCGGAAGTCAGTCTTCTCACGTGCATGCTAAATCTTGATTGGCGAGTTAAAAATATTTGAATGTTGTCGGTATTGTTTTGAATGACCTCACGTGAAAATGCATTGTGACGTTTTATAACTCTTTGAGCTACCAATTACTTCCGGGCACCAAAGTGATCTGAATTTTTTTGTATGCCTTCGGCTGACTTTATAACAAAATAAAGTAACTTTCCTAATATATTTTTGGAACATCACTATATCAGAACACAAGCTGATACATTTTAGAAGATGGCCAGATACACACTTGAAGAGAGAACAGTTGTTTGCATAGATTACAACATCATCTGCCTCCAAAGGTCAGGAAATGCATAGATTTTTGTTTCCTCTCTTGATATCTATCATATTTGCGTACACATCGGTAACCCTGCACGTGCGGAAGTGATGCACGTGCCATGAGAGGCTGGAGGCTAATGCGGTTCTCTATGGGAATGACGGGTGCGGTGTGTCTGTCAGGGTGTGGAGTGTCCTGTTACCAGAGATATGATTATGATACTCAGTAAAGGTATGATAACAGATGGCCACGAGAACATTTGAAAGTGCTTTTGAAAGAACTCAGGGTAATTTGTAATGCATTCAGAAAGTACAGCGGCCAATTCTTCTTACAACTGGGCAAACTAATACGATGTTAGCGACACATTTTGATTGACATGTTCTTTGCATGTTTGTTTGGCATCTTTGCCGCGGTTCAAACTGTTGTCTGCTAATTCTATATTTTATCGTGTTGTCATCAAAGTTCACCAAATAAGAAGCAACATTCCAATTTATCTTTTTCTTGTATATATATCATACATATTCTGCGAGAGTGACAAACTTACATGCATTTGAAAAACTGAGATAAATAAAACCAAAATTTTATAACAAAACATACCGAGTCGGGAAGCTGGGTGAGCGGATTCAGTGAGTTGGTGATTGCGGACGGATACCCTGAGCCGAAGGCGAAGGGTATCCGTCCGCCATCACCAACGAACTGAATCCGCGGTCACAGCTGACCGACGAGTGTATGTTTTGTTTTTATACCTCAGACAACTACTGTATTTTTAAAAAATGAAACATGAAACAAGATATTTATCGTTACAAACATTTGTAAACAAAGCGCACCTCATTTGACCCCGTCACGTGACCCGAAAATGGCGCGTACTGCCATAGACTGGTTGCCGCCATCTGTGTATAAACACGATGTTCTTGACACTCGATGGGGGACCAGTCTAAAGATGGCCGACACAAACTAATCAATATTTTACAAATAATCGGCATGCGCGTATTCATTCGAAATCGCATAAATACGCGCATCACTGAGGTATAAGCTTCCATCTGTAACACCCGGAAGTGTCAATGTCAGTCTTCCAACCTTCGTGTCAGGAGATTTGTGTTTAACGTTCTCGGCTCCGCCTAGTGGACGTTTTCCCCTCAAGTGGTCACCTGAACACGCCATCTATTGGATCCACCCTTCGGTAATCTGAGTGGTAATCTTGCCGAACCAAATGACAATCTAGAACAGGTTTGATCTCAGCCATGTGTAATTACAGAGATATTTTGTTTTAAATGTCTCTGATATTTAGGAATTATAAAATATTGACATCGCAATGATAAAAAAATAAAATATTTAAGTAATGATAAAATAAAATGAAAAACTAAAACAGTACTCTGAATCAGCATGATTTTGACATTTATTTCTATAAAAGTACATTTTGGAGAACTAAAACCTAGACCTAATTTAATTTGAGATGCATGTATTAATGTGAAATCTTTTAAACATCTTGTTTAATGACACAGCATGTATTTCTCTTGTCCTTCGTGTTTTAGAAATATCAAAAGGTAGATGTATCTCCATTTTATGGCAGTTATTCAAAGGGCTTAATCTCAGCTTGGAGTAAAATTTTGTAATCAACAATTAATCACGTGTGGGAAATTTTTTCGTGGTTCGTAGTTCGTAGTTCGTTTTTCATTTTTCGTGGTTCGTAGTTCGTGTTTCGTTTTTCATTTTTCATTTTTCGTAGTTCGTAGTTCGTGTTTCGTTTTTCATTTTTCGTGGTTCGTAGTTCGTGTTTTGTTTTTCATTTTTCGTGGTTTGTAGTTCATGTTTCGTTTTTATTTTTCATAAAAATAATTAAATGGGTAGATCTTTATATAATACACGTATATACTCTATATTTCAATATAGATATGATTTTCCAAAACCAGGAAAAGCCTTTTCATAGTTGGAATTTATGAAAATTAAATTAAAAGGTTTTTGTGTGGTTTTCATATCGCGGGATGACTCAATCTTGTTTAAATCGATACTGTAGGATGTTCTATATCATAGTTAGATTCTCTGCAAAAATTGGACATTTTGGATGAAGATTTGGGGCAAGAAACTGTTCATCTTAAATTTAAATGTATTTTACCATAGTAAAATGTACAAAATACATACATAATTGTCTTCTTCTTCTTCTCACGATTTCAAAAATATTTAAATCATTTCTGTAAGTGTATTATTGGCCGAGATATTAATATGAAGAGTAAATTGTGGCAAATACATTTATGATTAGGCCAATTTCAATGTCATTCTTTCATTTTCTTCAATTAACATTTACATTATATTATGTAGCATAATGGCTAATCATAATGAATACTTTGGGTAGTTTTATATCATTTAAGATGGAGTATACGGTATTATCCCTAATAGTCGCCCTCTACCTAATTACCACACCCCCTCCTGTCTGAAGCCTGTCAGCAGACCAGGCCTTGGTGGTTGGGGTAGTGGAGCTGCAGACTTATAATCCCACAGGGTTTGGTACTCACAGCTTCACTTCCAATACTCATGAATGCAAACATCAAAGAAAACACACACCCCTTGTTTGCACAACACTGTAAACAACTCCTTATGTGCATCAATGTGTAAGATCTGACACCTGAATGCTAAGCGAGGGTCACATATGAGTCACAGTATGGTGCCCAGTAGCACACCCAGCCTCTTGTAACTTTATTGGTTAATTACCCTATGGGCATGTTGTCAAGTGGGGAAACTACAGGGCTCAACACTGGATATAGGACAATTCCCACTGCTCAAGTTTCACAATTTGTGATTTTTCTAACATACCAGGTGTCAAAAAGGACCACTCAACAGTGAAATCTGCACACTTGTTCAATTTTAATTTCTTTGGAGACATAAACATATAAGAGCTTTCACTTTTATGGAGATGCTATATCTGCAGTCAATGATCATGATGAAAAGGGAATCCATGTAGGTCGCCCGCCTGGTGGTTTAGCTATCTTATGGAGAAAGACTCTGAATATTGATGTGCTCATCAAGAAATATGATGATCCCCACATTATGGGTATGAATGTTAAGTCAGAATCAGAACATATTTTTCTTCTAAATGTATATATGCCTGTAGACCACAGAGATAATCTTGATGATTTTCAGTATTATATGTATTTGTTTCATACACTTTTCAGAGAAAGTACTACTACAAATTATTATGTAATAGGTGATTTTAATGCAAATGTAAGAAAGAAAACATCTTTTGGAGATGAACTTATTGAATTGTGTAAAGACAAGAATTATGTATTGAGTGATAAACTGTTGCTGCCATGTGATACATTCACATATTATAGTGTACAACATGATACTGTATCGTGGCTTGATAATATCATGACAAGTGTGGATGGTCACAGTTTGATTTCTAGTATGTGTGTTTTGTATGATATAATGACTTCTGACCACTTCCCTTTGGTGTTTAATGTAAATGTTATGAGTGATATCATGCATGTCACAGACAATGAATTTGTGGGTGATGAGACAAGTGCACTGTATCGTATTGACTGGTCAAGGATTAAAGTGGAATCACAAATAAGATATAGTGAATTGACAGATGTCGTGCTATCACAAGTAAAGGTACCACCTGGTGTCTTAAGATATAATGATATAAATTGTACAAATGTGAGACACAGAGAGGATATCACACAGTTTTATGGTGATATATGTAGTTTTTTAAATGTGCATCTGATCAGGTAATACCTGGTAAAGCAAGGAGTGATTTTACACCAATACCAGGTTGGAATGAACATTTGCGAGATTTATATAAGTAATCTCAAGATGCTTTTCATTTTTGGTGCATTAATGATAAACCATGTCAGGGCCAATTTCATGAAAATATGAAGGTAACCAGAAGTAGGTTCAAATATGCTTGTAGAGCTGTTGCCAGGAATGAGGATGAACTCTTGACAGTGGTGATTGTAAAATGTTTTGGAAAGAAGTGAAAAAAGTTAGCACAGGGTCAGTTCCTCTGGCAATTAAAGTTGGTGATGCTTCCGGGCCAGATGCTATTACAGATATGTGGAAGAGCCACTATCAGGATCTATTTAATTCTGTAAAGAACGATATGTATAAAGATGAAATTTGCATGTATGTAAACAGTGTGTCTGATCAGTAATTGTCATATGTAAATTGTAGTGAGGTAAAAGATGCCTATTATGAATTTGGCATGGGTATGTATGTAGGTATGTATGTGTGTATGGATGGATGTATATCGGACAAATTTGATGGGTGGTGACCTTCACCTATTTTTCAAGGTCACAGACAATTATGTGAAATTCCAAGAATCGTGAGAACTTAAGAAAAAGCTTGATGAAATTTGGCACACATAAGCATCTGGGGAAGACCTCGGATGAGTTTGATGGATGATCTTTTTTCAAGGTCACAGGGACAAGGTCACAGTTGTACAGCAAGTTACCAGGTTGATGTATCTCTGATGCTTATGTCCCATAATGTATTATCGCAATAAATGTTTGTACTTGAGTTATACATTGTCATAGTTATTTTGTGTCATAGTTATTTTTATAAGGAGATATGATACAGACAAAATGAAATACATCATTTATTTTTGTCCAACTATCTGTATAATTATGATAAAATGAATATTTAATTACACCCTCAATCTTAAATACAGAAAATAACATTAGAAAAGCAAGTAGCAAATTTAGATCCTAATATTAATACAAGCACATCTCTTATGAATTACTCAAGTCTAATATTTTCAGAGAATAAAATTATGATATAAAGTATACTTCAGTATCAATTTATACAAGATTGAAACATCCCGCGATATAAAAAGCACTGCAAAACTGCAATTTCAAGTGATTTTGAGACATTTCACAGCCGTCAAGTACATCTCATATTAATTTCTCAAGTCCAATTTTTTTAGGTAATGTAACTATGATATAGAACGTGTTGCAGTATCGATTTAGACAAAATTGATTCATCCCGCAATGTGAAAAGGAGACATAAACTGCTAATTTAAGTGACCTTTGATTTTTTCATGGCTGTCAAGTACATCACGTATTAATTGCTCAAGTCCAATTTTTATTATTTAGAGAATATATAATTAATATAATTATGATATAGAACATGCTACAGAATCAATTCAGACAAGATTGAATCATCACATGATATGAAAACTACACATAAACTGTAATTTTAAGTGATTTTTGACTTTTTATGGCTATTAAGTACATCTCGTATTAATTGCTCAAGTCCAATTTGTTTAGGAGTATGTTATTATGATATAGAACATGCTACAATTTTGATTTAGAAAAGATTGAATCATTCCGCAATATGAAAACTACACAAAAGCATAATTTTAAGTTTTTTTTTTACTTATTATAACTGTCAATTATACCTTATATTAATTGCTCAAGTCCCATTTTTTTCAATGAATATTCATTTTCTGGCAAACATTTATATTGGGCTTCTATTTAAGTGATATTCACATCAAAACATACTGTATTTAATTGTTTCTTGCAAACGTAGAAAATATAAAGAATAACGACTTTATACAGAAAACCAAAACAAAATATTCATACTGGTCTTATATTTGAGCGATATGCACATCAGAACATATTAAATTAAACTATTTTTTGCAAACATAGAAAATATAAAGAATAATGACTTTATACAGAAAACAAAGATGAAATCTTCATATTGGGGTTCAATATGAAGGTGTTTGTTTTCAACGCCAATTGGGGTTGCCAGGGCGTGAAAGCACCATATGTGTGAAAGTGCCCGTATGACTGCCCCCTCCTAAAGCTAAGAACCACGAAAAAATTTCCCTTGAACCACGAACTACAAACTACGAAACACGAACTACGAACCACGAAAAATGAAAAACGAACTACGAAACACAAACCACGAAAAAATTTCCCACACGTCAATTAATCCAAGATCTCAAATCTACTTATATACAGACATGTAGGTGTGTGTGTGTTTAAGAAGGTGTACTGAGATCTTGGGTTTCTGAGATATTGGCTTTGTGTTTTGCCAAATATTACATTTACATGATTTTGAAAGTTGGCTTCTATGACCTTCATTAGCCTTAGGTCACCCAATATCAAACTTATTCAAGCCCCCCATCAGTAGACTATATCTGTCTAGTCATTTTGATATTGCTATAATTAATTAATCATAAAATGGAACAATCTCAAGTACAGTTGATCTGATATGCAGGATGTGACTTTGACCTTGACCCAAGGTAACAAAAAGTGTTCCGGAATAAATTACGATGGTTATTAACTATCATTAACCTTATATATAAATATAATCTTCTCTAAAATGGAAAGGATCAGATTTCCAATTTTATAGAAATTGTGACCTATATGGCCTCTAAGTAGGTCAATGTGACATACCAATGGGTACTTAGATTAATAATTCTTAAAATTAAAACAAACATGTTGTTTATGATAATATAGAAGGAGTAAATGTTATTTATAGTGCAAAATATACCAAATAACCAATTTTGAAAATTGCCTCCTGTGACATTGACAAGTTGTCCAAGCCCCTCATAAGGTGACCAAATCAGCCAAATCATAGTAATATTGCTGTAATCTTTTTAAAAAAAATAGAGCATATATTATTTGAAATATCACGAAGAAACATCCATTGTATTGTGTAAGGAAACTAGCTCAAGGTGAACCAATATCAAACTATTCCAAGCCTTATTGGTAGATCATATCTGCCTAGTCATATAGATATTGCTGTCATTATACAGCTAAAAGAGCATTCACAAGCAAAGTTGCTGCTGTGTTGGTCATGACTTTGACCTTGACCTAAGGTCATAAAATGGTATCTGGTCCTGGTCATGGTATCTGGTCCTTTGTAATGCAGAAATGAATGAGAAGAAAACAAAGTGTGGCAGCAGATGTGGTGGAAACACAAAACAAATATAAAGTCAGATTATGCTGACCTAATAACTAACTTATATAGTTTGTTATTATTTACAGTTTACTTAATAACTAACCATACATGTGTATCATGTCAAAAGAATAATTTGTGCAAAAACCCAGACTTTTTGTCAACATCCCTTTTTCCTTCTTGGGAAGACTCAAAGATTGCAATGAATTACCCTCAAAGACTGACAGAAACTTGCTCAAATAAATATTGCCTAAAATAACTTAAATGATGCCAATTATAACCCATAATCTCATGGACATGATGGATGCTCAGATGCCTCATATATAAATAAACCCAGTAATTTTCACAATATATGGAGGGATGAACAAAGGAAAAAGTGTGAGAAACACACACTTCTTTGTTCGAATTCTTTGTTTGAATTGGTGATCTTTTGAACACAATTTAGGGTATAATGTATTAATTAATGTACTTCAGATCAAGGGACACAGTGCCCTTCATTTTTCATAGAGTGAGTCACGATTTTTGTTTTGCATTATCACATAGACATGGTAACACAAACCGTGGCCTTTGAAAGCCAGTTTTGGCTAACTTGAGACGATGGTATAAGAACAATGAAGTCATATCGCTAGTTTCTATATAATAGAGATCATTTATTTATTTCTGTCTCAGTATTACATTGGTTATGGTGCTGACAATACATTTCTCACTCAGATGAATGCCTGAAGTTTGATTTCTTGAAACTTAAAATCTTCACTGGTGCATGGCATTTATAAGTCACTGCCAAAACACTACTTTAAAATGGCAAGTATACCATGTGCTTCTCTACAAAAATGATTCAAACTAACCCAGCTATGCTCCAATGGCACAGTTACCAATCAACCAACATTGTCCCTAGAGATACATTTGTGTAGTAATGGTTGCTATGGTAACAAAATAAACTCATTCATATGGTATAACATTGATAATAATAACTTGTTACATCTTTATATTTCATACATGTAATAATCTTTATACATTTTATGAGGTGTATATACAATTAAATACAGAAACAAGTAACCATGGTAACAGCTGTATCACATTGCTTTTAAATACAGAAATTTACAACAGCTTATATAATTGCTTATAATGAAGTTTACATTATGATAGATTTGTCTGCACCAAGGTTGTACACAATGTTATTTAACACTAGTGTGCCACAGGGATATCATATCCTACATACATTATGTACAATATACCAACTATAATGATCATTTCATTGATCTAGTCTCACTGCTCAATTGACTAATATATTGGTACACACTGGCTTTTTTATATTTATAATGGAATGTTTATTTTGCTACACACACCCACCTCTTAGTCTGTATATATTTATATTATGAGTTCATTATGCAGGTCATATAAATCCTTTAATCTTTGCCACATGTTGAATCTTTACTTTGCATACAGAACTGAGGCACTCTTTCAAATTTATCCCAAGCACATTCACAAAGCTAACAGATCAATATCTGATTTATGGAGGAGTTTGATCAGACAATTTCCATTAAAACATTGGCAATTCGCAAATCTGGAATTTAACATTGCATTACACACCACTTGTAATTAGGCCATCATGATTATCGCATCAACAATCCTAATTGACTGTTTAATTATTTTATCAGCATATCCAAATGATAATACTATGGCTGTCTTAAACAAATCCGGTTTGCTGACCAATCCAGGTAGCCAAAACGATGATAGGGTTGAAGAGTATTTTTGGCCATTCAATTTTATACTAAAATTTAAAAAAAATTAGTCATGGATTGAATTGACCCTTGCTTGTGATTTTAAAAAAATGGATGTCAAAAAATAAAAAGTGTGCTAGAAAAACCACTGACCAACTTAAGGTTGCTTTGGATTATAATTTGATTCTTGATTGTAAAACATTGAATATTGATCTTGTTAAATATATGAAAACAAATTAACTGCCATGATATTCAATAACATTTTCTAATATCTAATGTGTGGCAAGACAATTATAAGTATTGGATGAACAATAATAACCTCCATAAATCACACCAAATTTATATTTCATCAATTAAAAGACTCGATACAATAGAAATCCACTGTGACAGCCTTGTAATCTGAGGTAGGTTGACCTGTGTGTCTGTGCCAAAAAAGATTATATCAAAAATATCTGATGGTGTCAGATTTATTCATTCTAACTGGCTTTCATCATGGCCATCCTATTTTCCCTTATCTATTTTGTTCAGCTTAAAGACGTATTTTGCCAAATACACTGCACATTCTAGAAATAAATGAAGAGATTTTTTTCTGTCATCAAGGCAATCTTGCCTTGATTACCAACTATATGTTGGAACATTCTCACATTAAACTTTATGTTCCCCTTTTTAAATGTTTGAATAGATGTACCTAAACATCATTTAAATTTATGTCAATTAAAAAGAGGACATGCGCTTTGAGAATAAAAGTTGAAAGATAATACTGTGTAGTTATCTGCATCTTTCTGAAAGGAAGGATGTTTCAATCCCTAGAGGGCACTGATAATGTCCACAATGTGCTCGCCCAGGTATAACAGAATCCATCAGTGCTTTAGAATGATAGCTCTCACTTGTACCAATCCATCACAAAAGCATTATTCAAGTATCATCTTCCATTTTACAGCTTCCCACTCAACAAACAACTCTGCACACATAATCTGTCTTTATTATACAGCACATTCTACGTGTGAATACTTCAATCTGCTAACAGCAGCTAAAGTCTCCATGGCAACATGAGGTATTACAATATGCCCCAGCCTGTGCTGCCCCATTGTGTGAGTTTGTCACTAGCATGGTGACACCTGTTCATCCTCCCAGTTGCTGTTGGTGGCTGAGGTATCGCCATCATGGCCTTGGCTGCCTATGGACAGTGCTGTTCTCTTGGAAGAAGAAGTGTCCGACTCTGCTCCACTCTCCAGACTCAGCAGGTCTGAAACACACAGTACATACACCACATGAGTCACAGGCAGCGTACATGTAACCACCAGTTAGTTAATACCACAAAGTCATGAACACATGCACTTTTGAGTTAATACAAAGAGTGTTTTAATGTTAAGATTAAAATGCAAACATATGTGGATATACACGTAATTCAGTCGATTCTGTTAGATACATTCAATGTTTATCAAGGGGCATAATATGAGCATAAAATGTAATAGATATTTATCTAAATTAACATCTGGATCCATCTAGATATGGGGTTGGAAACATCTAGGAAATATTTATAGCAGGAGTGTTTGGATTGTGCAATCTGGAATATTTTGTGTTGCAAAACTTATTATAGTTTCAGGACTTGATGTAAAGAAATGGGTGTTCTACAATCCAAGTGAACTTTATCAGTGCAGAAATCTTCAGAAATTAATGTTAAATTTATTGCTGGCAAACCAAGAATGGGTCCAGACAAACAATGGAACAAAGATAAAAATGTTAAAATGTTAAAAACACTGAAATAAAACTTTTTGCAAAAGATTGCCAAATTTCTCATTCTTTTCATATTTCATTTTCTTCTTCAATGGAAAAAGCAAGATAACATATTTAATTTACATCTCTAAAAGACAAGGCGAGATAACACACAGGTTCTGGGTGTGATCAGTGTAAAAATGCCAAGCATCCCAGCCTAGAATACTACAAACAGCATACTAGACACATTTCTGCCACACAGTATATGATAGAAATTCCAAATAAGTTGACCTTGATAATATGGTGGCCTTTAATCAAGTCATGTTTTCCACAGGTATACAAGACAGGGAAATCACTATGCGCCTCAGGGATAAACAAGCTAGCTACTAACTTCACATTGTCTGCTATGAAACACACTTTATGAAGCCTTTAAGATTCAGTTATGCATACACAACTAGGGCACAGGGGAACCTGACTTTTTGTTATGGTAGGTTTTTATGCCACTCACGGCGTTTCCCATTCTATATATAGTGGCTGTCTTTAATCATCTTGCACACATTCAATGGGTCTTTGCATACAGTTCAAATAAATTTGCTACAAATATCAACAAGATAGCCCTTTTAGACAAGAAAAATATCAACAAGAAAGTCCTTTTAGAACAAAATTATTTACAAGAGAAAGATATTTATCAGGGCACATGATGGATGTTAAGCAGGTTAAGGTACCTGAGGTAAAAAAAAATGATTGATTTCAAAGTTGGATAAATCAAATGAACAAAGTATGATATGGAATTTCATGGATGACAAATCAAATCAACAAACTAAAAACTTTATAGATGTCTTAAATTGTCAACCATAGTAAACTGATAAACTGCTACAGAGCCAGATATAAATCCTTTAACTTCATTTTGGTAAACATTAATAACAAATATTTGCTGATATTTGAAACATGAAAATTGTAACTGTTAATCTCTGCCTCACGACATCTTGAAAAGTAATAAAAACTACTGCTTGCTTAAGAAATACCTTATCATATCAATCTATATTTAGAAATAAAACAGAGCTAAGCTGTGAATAAAATGACACAATATTAGGTGATTAAGAAACATCAAATAGTATTTGAGTACTCATTGATTACGCTGAAATGGGCAATGAGAAGTAGTTTGCAATGTGATAAGCGAAATACAAATCTGTTCCATGAAAGAGGTGCATTATATCAAATTTGAATACATTACTCACTCAACAGATGTTACTTTCATGGGTTAGACTCAAGCAGACACATAGTTTTGTGAGTGGTAATATTTGGATAGGTCAAAAGACTCGAAGGGCACATTATTCAGAAAACATACAACATACACTGAACTGTACATGTTTATCAGTAAGTGTGTGCAATGTTACTTTCAAGACTGGATATACTACAATGTATATATATATGAACCAATCAGAACTTAGATGATGGATGATTGACAGGAATAGGTGTGTTTTACCTGTCTCAGTCTTTACCCCATTGGTCATTTTTTGTCAGTGTGGGAACTCTTCTAGAAGTGAAACAAAATATGATTTTAGTATTTTAATGTTATTCGACCGATAAATGTGAAAACAGTAAAATAAACACACAAAAGTGGCGACTTATCACAACTATCTTCACACCACATTGTGCAAAACTAAAGAAATGTAAGGGAGTTGCCTGCACATGGTTTGATATGTTGTCCTAATGTTATACTTGAGAGAATATGGTGGCCTGGAAGGTTCCAGGAAGATAGGTGTATATCTGTGGTGACACTGGAGATGCTTGTTATGGGTTAGAATGTGCAGTCTGATGAATGGGGACAAGGATCAGTGTCGGGACTATGATAATCTCCCTCTAATTGCAATGTATTGTCCAACAGCAAAACAAAAACACAAATCAATGATTGTTTTCTAAAATTGGACTCTATCTTTTTATTTTGTATAACTGAACATAACCAACATATTATGTTTCATAAAGATAAAAAAAGGTTGCAATTAATGTTGACCTTTCTCCCATGGTGCTTATATGAGGTTAAGGTCATAGTAGTAGAGACTTGAAAAATGAATTGGTCCCTCAGAAAATATAGATTTTGAATAAAGTTAATTATGAACAAATCTATAAATTATACCCACAAAGTATAGATTGTTAGTAAATTATTTTCATTGTAAAAAGATAAAACAATCATTATAATTTTTAATGTTGATTAATATTTTACAGCCAATCATAATATGTTGATTTTTCATTCAGGGAATATGTGAATGACATTTGATTCATGAAAACTAGGGGTGCAAAATGGACATTATCCACAACACGGAACAACTAGAGATAAGGCAGGGACAAATTATCAGTTGAATCACTGAATGCTTTGGACCTTTCAGTGCACAGAGATTTTCTAATGAAGATGCATCAGTTAATAGTAATTAAGATAAATTCTGGTAAGTGTTTGAACAGAACCTTCCACTCTGTCAGCAGTAATAGCCATTCGGAAGTTGCTTTTTTTGACAGCAATTAGATGATCCCTCGTAACTTATAAAATTACATGAAATGACAAAAAAAAATTCTCAAAAAGCTCTTTGTGATGTTCAAAATATGAAAAGAAATCCATCCAACTTACTCATCTGCCTTCAGTATATGGGATAATGATGCGGCTGCTTGTCATGAAAACTATATTGCAAAATGTGCATTTTTGAACAGGTTTAAGAGGGGATAATATTGCAAGGTATTTGTGTCACAGTGTGCGTAAAAGTAGTGTGTAAATATTAGTAGTTTAGAGGTGTCCTCTCAGCTAAATAACAATCTACAAAAAAGACATGCACATTACAACATATAAAGCAACTTAATAATACCGAGCTGTTTCAGACCAGAGTGTTGCCATGGTGATGCTGGCGAGCATTGTTCGGGGCATGTTTTGGGGTGGCATGGGAACGGGTGGTTGTTTGGTCTTGGCTTTGGTCAGGATGGCGACTCTTGCTCTTACTACGACTGCGCCCTCTTGTATTAGACTGGTCACGTCGACTTGAGCGTTCCTTGGTAGAAGCGTCATCAGTATGTTCATTTCCTTTAGATGGTGACTCATGGTATATTTTGAGTATATTAGTTTCAGGCTTGCCACCTCTGCCCTCATTACTACTGTTACTGGCAATAGAGCCCCTCCTACTTCGAGGTTCACCAACCTTCCTCCTACTGGTAGAGGGAGAACTCACAATGTCATCACTCACACTCTTCCGTCTGTGACTTCTCACCTTTTCAGGTACTTTATCTTTGCTTGGATAAAGGTCACCCTGGTAATATGGATCTGTGTCACGACTTACTCTCATATCAGACTTGGCGTAGTGATCAGCATGAGGCTCAGAGTGGGAGTGACCAGATTCTCGTTCACCACTGACCTGCATGTCAGACTTTGCATAGTGGTCTGCCCGGGGCTCAGAGTGGGGGTGAGCAGGTTCATTTTCACCATTGCTGTTTCTGCTACCAGTGCTATGCTTCCTTTCTTTGCTGTGCGACTTGCTCCTGTGCTTTCCTTCTTTGTGTTTTGTCTTGCCGTCTTGCACATATTTGCTGTGATGTCGTGCCTTTGGATTGGTATAACTCTCCTTTAAATCTGTCTCCTCATAGTATGACGCGTCAGCAGTTTCATAGACATCGCCCTTGTGCTGATAATATCTTTCTTCTAACTGGTCTACATCTATCTCTTCCCTGACCTTTGGAGATGTGCCGCTCCGTTCTTCAGACACATTGTCTTGTGTTACAAAATAATCTCGCTTTTTATCTGGCGTGTTATGCTTCATGAAATAATCTGCTGCCCTATCCTCATAAGAGTCACCAGTCACTATGTAGTGTATAGACTTACTAGGACTTCTCAGCTTCTTATGATCATGTGGTGTCCTCTCCACATAATGTGTATGGTCTAGTGTTTCCCTGCTGGGTTGTTGATCATATTCTGTGCCTCTATTTTTGAAGGCTGTCACAGAGCTATCATATTGCGTGGCGCTAGGTTTGGGTACTGCTGCAGGGAAGATGTAATCAGCAGCATTTATAGCAGCCGTATTGAGGCTTGATGTGTAGCTAATTACATCCCGTCTTGGAGGGTTAGCTGTATCATTGTATTTCACCACATTCTCTACTATAGTGATGTCTTTGGCTTTCCTGGGGATGGTCATTGGCACATAGTCGGGGCGGCATAGATGTCTGTACTGTGGAGGCAGATGTTGCTGTAGTATCTCAGGGGGAACACCAAGTCTCTCATGCTGCACCTTTAACCAGTGGCTCTGCTGTTCCTGTAGAATATGTTCCTGGTTCAGTGGCTGTGTGTTCTCATAGATCACCTGACCGCTGCCTTGAGAAGGCATTACATATTTGCCTGGGGGCTTGTGCAGATATGGGGCTTCCTCTCCCGGTAAGGGCTGTCGAGGAGGGGATCTCGGTGGGACGCTGGGTGCATACAGAACCTGTTGTGGAGCAGTGTGTTTCACTGTAGATCTTGGAGGAATAATCACGGGTACATATGGTGAGAGTGTATTGTCAGGTGGGTAGGGAATAAGCCTGGCTGGGGCATGGCCTTTTATAGTATAGGGATCCTGGAGTGGCTCGGCTGGCTGCTGAGACTTCTTCCACTGGTCATACAGCTCATGTTCCTGCTGCAGGTGAAGCAACTGCTCCAGGTGTTCCTTGCCTATGACCTTGAGCTGTTGAGGGCTGAGGTCCACGGCGACTTCTCTGAAAGCTGCTGCATCGCCGACACCATCCTGACCTGCTTTCATCACCTCTGGGTGTGCATTACTCTTCTTGTCTCCTTTGACAGGCTGAGTTTCTACACTGCCTTGGTTTAAACTGCTTCCAGATGCCTCTAATCCAGTTTTCAATGTTGAATATCCTGTTTCTACTTGTAACGTATGTCCTGCCTCTCTATCCTCTTGCATTCTAGCTACAATATCTTGTTGTTTCTTGTACAATTTCTCTTTCTCGTCTAACTGTCTTTGCAACTGTTGCTGTTGTTTTTTCAACTTATCTTGGTATTCAGTTTGTAGTTTTGACAATTCTTCCTGTTGCATCTCATAAAGTTTCTGCTGTCTCTTGATTTCTTCTTCTTGTTGTTTCAACTTGTGTTGCTGAAGCTGGTATAGTTCTTCCTTGTGCTGTTGCAACAGCTTCTGCTGTTCATGTAATTTATGTTGCTGCTGTTGTTCCTCTAAGTCTTGCTTGAATTTTTGCTGTTTCTGCTTCATATCTTCCTCCTGCTGTTTAATTATTTTATTTTGTTGTTGCTCCATCACTTTTAAATATTCTTTATATTCAACAAGGTGGTTTAGATTTGATGCTTTTGATTTCACAGACCTTCCAGAATCACTACTTCCAATTGAGCCACGCCTTTCTTGACTTAGATTTTCTTGAAGCTTGGTGGGCAAACTTGTAAAATCTGGAAAGCCTGGTCCAGAATCAATACTTTTTTCTCTTCCAGAATCGTAACTCTCTGGATCACTTTTACTGTACTGCTCACCATCAATAATGTGTTTGCTGGGGACAAATTGAATGCCATGGGTGAGGCCCACAGCTTGATCCATGGTTTTTCCTTTGTATCTCGGAAGAGTTGCAACACCTCTGTCGATCATAGTGCTGTAAGCAAGCATGTCCTTCCTGGAACGGCGGAACAGTTCAATATCCAGATCATCATAATGCTTTCTCTCTGACGGGAGACTGTGAGGACTTTCTATGTAGAGTTGGTGCATTGATACACCCCTTCTCAGTGGCATATCGTGAGGTTCACCCATCATGCTCCGACTCTCATAGTCTCTCACTAACCTCCTATAGATCTCTGCATCAAGGTCATCTAAATGCCTTCTTGGTAGTGGGTCAGGGAAGTCCACCAAATTGGTCATCTGATGTCTACTGTAGTCATCCCTCAGTGATCGATGTTGCCCTTTTCTGATATTCCTGTACTCACCGTCCAGACCATCTCGAGGTTTGCTTGGAACCACCGACTCTTGCTGCAAGGAATGTCCAGATTCACTCTGAGTTCTTCGTAAGCGGGATCTTCTTGACTTGGGGCTTCCTGTTTGATTCCTCCTTTTCACTCTTGGACTTTTGTTGCACTGGTCTGACATGAAAGGATTCAACTGTGCCAGCTCTGCCTCAGTGAAGACGAGTCCTGGATTTGTCTTGAGCATGGTGCAGTATGAGCAATCACAGTCGCAATGGTGGCGGTGGGGGAGTCGGGACTGCGGGGGTATGTTATAGGGGGGTGGGGCCGGAGGGGGCACATGGGACATGTAGGGGGTTGGGGCAGGGAAGGGGGGTGCATGCTCCTTGCTGTATATTGCCTTGCGCAGTTGACGTTGTTCCAATCTGTGGTGCAGGATCTCACGACACTGGGCCCAGCCGCGAGCCACCGACCCATCTACAGCAAAACAACAGCATCATACAACTCATGCATGCACCGATACAACATAGATCTCATGCACTAAGCACCTCAGCACATGGCAACCATGTATCAACTATATTCAGCAGCACATAGGACAACACATTAAATGTCAATATATCAAGACAACTTTGAACACTGTAATCATGCTTGTACTTTATATGATATATTGATAATTATGAATCTATATAAAGAGATGAAAAGAAGCAGATAATGGACCATTTCTCCATAAAATGCATTTATACTGCTTAATATAACTGATAACATTTTTGCTAAGTGTCCATTAAATAATATTTGATCACTTTTATAACTTACAATCAGTTCTTAGAATGTTGGTGTAATATTTGCATTAAATTATGTTATCGTTCTAGAATATTACTAATTCCATCTCAGTATAATAACTGTGATGTATTTATTAAAGTTATGATCATTTCATTCACAAAGTCTAAACCCAGCAGCTTGTTTCTATTACCTTAACCTGATACTCTGAAGTATGGAACTGCCCCTGTTTACATTGGCAATTAACATCCTATGATCAAACCTGAGAATCTCTTATTTAGAATTTTTGTTCAATTGTTACAGCTGAAAAAAGCAGAGCATTGATGTACCATGTGTGACTTTATATTCATTTTAATGTTGTTTTATTTGTCAATGTGGATCCAGAGTAGGAGTATGTATTATGTAATTCTTTTGCTTTCAGAAAACAGATTAGATAGAAAAGAAACAACAGAGAAAAATTATAAATAATCCATCATGCTATATATTATTGATGGCTGCACATTAATAAATGGAACAAGGCAGCAGACGACCATGATAAAGTGGCTACTGGCAAAAGATCATCGGTCCTGCAGGTGACCTGAGTTATACGTCATTTGTATAATGTCCATCACATTCCAAGGCACACAATGACTTTTGTGATGGACAATTTTGCAAGGGTCCATTCTGCGTGTGACACTGGCACTGCATAACAAATGAGCACATCTCACTAGGAGGCTAACACTTATTGCCTACCTCCTACCACCAATCATACAACCTCCATGACAAATCCCATAATTTTTGCCTTCCAAATATTCCATCTGCATTTTGCTAAATGGAGACTACAATTTATTTCTACCTCTCTTCCATGCATTCTGTGGCAGTGTCAAGCCGTATAATGTCCCACACACAGAATTTGTCTTTCTGCAAGATGCAATTTACAGCTGTGTGATTGGCTGGGACTGATGGCATATTGTAGATTCACCTATAATCAGTGTTCTTCATATAATGACAAATTAGGTTGGTGATGTCTGGCCAGGAGAAATGATAAATCTATCACCTGTGATCAGAGATGATGAGAGAATGCCCTCATCAAGGTCGTCCACAGACAGATGCCAAGTACCTTGTAGAGAAAGATAGATGGGGCCCTCGAAGGAGATTGCACAACATTATTCTCTCCAGATATAGTACACGATCATATCTAATTGTCATGGCTCCAATACTTTGACATACTAAAATCTCTAACAAGATTACTGCTTGTACATTATAGAGATTTAAAACTCTATTATCACAGAGGTAGAGCAATGGATCTCTCCCTTACATGGCTATATAAGTGCAGTTCAACTCCCATGTCGACAGCGTTACTTTCACACTGGTTAAAAGGATTGGAGGTCAATCTGACATGGCCATTGCTATTAAAAGGGTCATAAAAACACCATTTCACAATTTTTCATAATTTCCACGTTTGCCATATTATTGCTGCCAGGCTGTACATATGTACAAGGAGAGAATCTGTGAAGTCCGCCTGAACATTTCACATGCCCTAAACGTGTCTTCCATTATCATGTAGATCTTACACCCTCTGCTTGCATAAACTCTTGCTTTGTTTGAGCTTTGCATGAAAGCCTCCATTTAAGTGTACTGGGCTTGGATACAGTATTCTCTGCCTGGGGTTCTATACTTCTCTCACCTGGTCAGATGCAGATTTCCCATGATATATAAACACCTTTTAATATTGATATGATCAGGACAATAGGTGTATTTATGTTTGCAAGCACTTTGATAAATTCCAACACTGGTCTCGGTAATAGCACTTCTATTGCCACCTACTCTAATTGTGTAATCAAAATAACAAGATCACTGATTTGGATAATGTGCTGTCATATGCTTGAGTGGCCATATTCATATATTGATAAATAATCAATGCACCCTCAAATACATTTACTAAAGCGAGGCTATCACTTATTTCAAGAGTTTTCCCTGTTCACTGGTAAAAATTGAACAATGATGATGAGAAAAAATGGGTTAAATTTACGGGATAATCAACTTTGTGAAGCATCTGTGACACCCTAGATTTATTATGAGGTGTAGAATCTGCCAAGAAACAGCAATTCATCAATGTCTGTCTATTGTACCCAACACACATGTATTTATTGCTGTGTATGGAATCCCATCAATACACATTAACAACATTCAGATAAATGCAAGACAAGGAGGGATATATTTATAGGTTTGTGAGGACATGTTTCTAGGTACCTAAGGTACCTAGGTACCTTGTGGGACATGTTTCCTTGTGGGACATGTTTCTAGGTACCTAAGGTAGATTTATAAGGAGCAGGTGGGACATGTTTCTAGGTACCGGAGGTAGATCTATAAGGAGCAGATGAAATATAATTTGAGGTTCCTGAGGTAGATCATTAAGGAGCAGGTGGGATGTGTTTCTGGGTTCCTGAGGTAGATCTATAGGGGGCGGGTGGGACGTGTTTCTGGGTTCTTGAGGTAGATCTATAGGGAGCAGGTGGGACATGTTTCTAGGTTCCTGAGGTAGATCTATAAGGAGCAGATGAAACATTATTTGAGGTTCCTGAGGTAGATCATTAAGGAGCAGGTGGGATGTGTTTCTGGGTTCCTGAGGTAGATCTATAGGGGGCGGGTGGGACGTGTTTCTGGGTTCTTGAGGTAGATCTATAGGGAGCAGGTGGGACATGTTTCTAGGTTCCTGAGGTAGATCTATAAGGAGCAGATGAAACATAATTTGAGGTTCCTGAGGTAGATCATTAAGGAGCAGGTGGGATGTGTTTCTGGGTTCCTGAGGTAGATCTATAGGGGGCGGGTGGGACATGTTTCTGGGTTCCTGAGGTAGATCTATAGGGAGCAGGTGGGACATGTTTCTAGGTTCCTGAGGTAGATCTATATGGAGCAGGTGGGACATGTTTCTGAGTACTTAAGGTAGATCTATAGGGAGCAGGTAGGACATGTTTCTAGGTTCGTGAGGTAGATCTATAGGGAGCAGGTGGGACATGTTTCTGGGTACTTAAGGTAGATCTATAGGGAGCAGGTGGGACATGTTTCTGGGTTCGTGAGGTAGATCTATAGGGAGCAGGTGGGACATGTTTCTGGGTACATAAGGTAGATCTATAGGGAGCAGGTGGGACATGTTTCTGGGTATCTGAGGTAGATCTAGAGAGAGTGAGAGCTGGCCTGGTCCTGACTGATCAGATCCCGCACTGGGCACTCACAGCTTGTCTTGTGGCTGGCAATTTTCTGCTTGTCTGCCCAGCAAGGTGACATGTGACTGCTCTTCAGGCAACCCACTGCCTGCCGCCTGGCAACACTGTAAACACCCAACACTGTTGCCAGGCACAAGGACACCATATTCTCAATGGGCAGGCTTTTTTTGGCATTGCGCAATACCTTATGCAACAGTGTTACATTTATTCTCACTGCCGCAGATCTGTTGGCAGTAGATCATGTGAAAATAAACTGAATATATGATTAGGTAGGCTTCAGGATATGACCATAGGCATCTGCTAAACTATAAAAAATGATATCCGTTATTATGTTTGTGAAGTCTTTGTGTATTTGTGTGACATGAATGGTCATTTGGGAGACATTTATTGATTATGTGCCTTATGAGACAATCTTACATTGTTTAAACTGCAGTTTTACACCCTTTCCCAATGCCTTGTGACATTTATGACTTTTAAGACAGAGTGTTTGTCTCCGAAACAAATGAACAATTGATGCCATCTCATCGTTCTCAGACTTCTGGCATTGCACTAGATGTGTTAGACTGCAGCCATGTTAAAGGTGATGCAGGCTTAGTCGGACATCTTGTGGGCCATGTGTCCTTGTGACATAGGTTAGAGGTCACTATTCTGAGGGACAGCCACACATAAATAGCGCAACCCTTGAGAGTAATGGAACTCTCCAAGAAAGTGCCAAAACTCCTGTATGTCTAGACATCTCCTCCAAATAGCACAACTCTGAGAAAGTTATTCATTATATACATTTGTGTTTCATACTAAAAAATCTTATGAGAGAGTTCACTGTAAGTTTTCCACAGGTCATTATCATAGACAAGTTGTATTTAAATTATTACAGATAATTTGAAATAAATTGAATATTCCCCCAGATGTTAGTATGGTGGAAAGAAGGTCCTGGTCTTACTGATGGCAGCCTTGCTAATATATAACATTGGAAGGAGCAGGGCATAGAAGACCTGGACCTGGGCTGTGACCTGGGCTGTGAGCTGGGCTGTGAGCTGGGCTGTGACCTGGGCTGTGACCTGGGCTGTGACCTGGGCTGTGACCTGGGCTGTGACCTGGGCTGTGACCTGGGCTGTGACCTGGGTTGTGACCTGGGCTGGGACCTGGGCTGGGACCTGGGCTGGGACCTGGGCTGGGACCTGGGCTGGGACCTGGGCTGGGACCTGGGCTGGGACCTGGGCTGGGACCTGGGCTGGGACCTGGGCTGGGATCTGGTTGTAATTGACTGTGCTGGTCTCATCCACATCACCTTGCTTGCCCACCACCAGGGGTCACTGCCACTGACCAATCACCATCACAATTCAATCTTCCCATCTTGGCAAGTCCCAAACAAAGCTGCCCCAGAACAAAGGCTCCCATTTCCCATGTAATCTTGGAGCATGTTTGAAGGCTGTGATCAGACGAGCGGGGCCACACCAATGTCATAATTACAGTTGCTTGTCATAACACCAGTCCAAACTCTGCAAGGGCAAGGCCAATCAAAATCTTAAACCCTGTCTGGGTAAATGGACTCAAGATCTATCAAGATAATATGGCAGCTTCCCTCAGACGCCAATAAGTGTATGCCAGAGCAAATATCTACTTAATGTCTGCATTAAAATGTGTGCTAAGTGCAGACAAACAGCTGACAAGTTTAGCAAGCCAGTGTTAAGGTGGTGCAAAGCTGTACATAGTTAATGTGTGCAGTTGACACATGGCCGGTTTGTCACTAGGTTTCACCACCACTGCCATCCGAGCTGACCCAGTCACCCGATACACCCACCTTCCTTAGAGTGGAGTCTTACCCCATCACTTCTCTATGTACATTGTACTCATCAACATATAGTGCAATAATTATGTTAAAACATTCTAATAATCCTGTCAAAGACTGCACACAAAGGATTTTAAAAGTCACATTTTCCAGAGAGAGGATATTGTTAAATTGAGCATCAAATGATGCATGATATCCAGTCTTCCCCCACACAGATCAGATGGTTTGCCTCTTATCCTCCTAATCCTATCTGCTATTGGATATAAGGCCGATCTTGCCACCCAGCCCATCTTGTTCCTGTGCACTTCTAATGTGATTACAGCAGTTCTCTGGCACCACACATCTCCCACGTTCAGATCAATGTAGACAAACCCGATTTGCCATGCCACATTGCCAGAATCACCCAACCTGAAACACTCGACCTTTCCCACATAAATGGCAAAATCCATTCCATTTTCTACCGAACTGAGTAGGTTTAAACTTTTTGTCCTTTTTTGCAGAAGTTGATTAAAAATCTAATCTTGTGATACTGCTGGTGTTTATAAGTAATTTATTAATTGATATCAATATTATCTTAATCCAATAGGATGCTTGTGTGGGTCACATTCAGGAATGTAAAGATGGCCTGGATTGAGAAGCTTACACATATCAGCTGTGATACCTCATGCTACCATTCTACAGGTGCATCTCAAAACGTACATGTCAAACCAACTGATTGTAAATGTTTATAGTAAGTGTTGGGGGACAATCAGCAACAAGGAGTTTGAACTGTAGCAGCAGTTTGTTTTGTGTTGTGCTCCAGAAGTTGGGTGAGCAGCCAAGTAGGTTAAGTGTAACATTGTACATGGCTGATGAGTTGGGCTTGGTGGCCTAACCCTCGCCTGACTAGCCAGAATTAATCAGCTACAACTTAGCCCTGTACTCAGCATTGCCTGACAGTTATCTGTGCTCACCAGACCTTTCAAGTCCTGCCACAATGGTTTTATAAAATATTAAAGTCTTCCACAAAGGACATGTTGATATCATCTTTGAAGAGGAGTAAGTTCATGTACTATGTTTGCAATGCCTGGCACCTTATCAACATGTTTCACATGAAACTTTACACAGGAATAGATCTCACAGTTTATGCTACGATCAAAGGCATACAGTTTCTCACAGGGGAAAAATCTACTTTGCATCATAGGTATCAATGTAATACCCTCACATAGGGGATTTACTACCAATCTACTTCCTGGATCATTCATCTCTGTGAGCAGTGACCTTGACCCTGGTGGCTGGAGCTGATTTACAGGACTTAGGGGTTCGGCATAAATCCTTGATATGATTAGAAGATGTTATAGATTGGGGTGTAATTAGATACAAGCATTATTGCTTTGTTGTTACCAGGAAGATTACTTGGAGCTGTAATCTATAATGAGATTGCCAAAAAGTAACATCATCCAACACATCCCTCTCTCCCTCTCTGCCTCGACATCTCCCACAATCCCATACACATCTCATAATGCAATGAAAAAACCCCTAAGTCTCACCTGCAGTCGCTACATGTAAGCCTGTTTATGACGGCAGGAAAAAGTCATCTTTTAGAACTATATTCTCCAGTGTTATTCACAAAAGGAAAGTTGTCACCAAGAATCCATTAAGCAATTCTTAATCTGTTTAACAAGAAATTCCCCCCTTTCTCATGAAGTTTTTTCATATGAAGAATATAACTGAAAGAATGATCGATTTAGATATTGCTGTGAAATGGCAGTATTTGCTTCACATAATTTCTTTTCACTCACACACATCCATTTCATGGTGCGAGTGAACTGCAAGTTTATTGGGTGCTGATGGAAACAGTTTGTTCACCACCTTCCCTTGATTCCACAAAATCTAGCCCAGGATTTCTTCAAATCTATCCCAAGATGCACTTGCTGGTCACATGACTGCCACTTGACCAGCTGAGAATCTTTACTCTAAGTCTGTTCAAATCAATTCACTAAGACCAGAGTCATGGGTGACTGGTTGCCATGGTAACCATGCTAAATCCCCAAACGTTTTGGCCAATCACAGCAGTTGTTGTAGTAGTTGTCGGCAGCCCAGCCCACGGCCATGTTTAGCCCATCCTTGCTATTTGGCTGTCAGAGCCGTTCTCTCCTTCCCCTAGCATCATCCAAGTACTACTAAGATGGATGTCCAAATAAATCCAACTCCCGGATTGGCTGGCTGACACCAAACCAAAATTGGCCATTTCTTGGCGACCCCTGATGTCTCATCCATTTTGGGCAGTGAGCATTTTCTGTCAGTACACGGCCTGGCATTTACACTCACATTTGTAGAAACAGCCCCTCCTTCCCTTCTCATTGCGCTCAATGACACACCGTGAGAGCACTATACTTGGACATGGGGCGGGTGTCATTTGCTGCCAACTAACCCTCATTTATTTGGCAAATTTCATAGTTGACCTCGCCACAATCTAATGCAGCTCACTTTTGCCTGACAAGCTCATGTGGTTGAGAGTGGCTGCCTGCCACGGTGGCTGAATGCCGCTTCGCCATGCCACCCGGCTCATGATGGAGGTCTGATGGGTTTGCCCTATCAGCTTCCTGCCTCAATCACACACCACTGGTCCTACCACTCTTCCAACTCTATAAATGTAAAAGCTTTATTCTGAATTTAGAGAGGGGGGATTGGGAGCATAGGCACAGTTACATACAGCAAGAAACACGGACCATGCATTTGGCACTAAATGTCACCTGATTTTACCAAATTGACCAAATTTTGTATAAAAATTTATAAGGACACAATAATCTTCTGTTATATAAAATTGATCTAGTTACTTAACTATTTACCTGTTCATTAAGTGCTTGGTCACCTACTGATAATTGATGGTATTTTCCTCAATCTGATCAACTAAATATTGCTACACCATGCCACACAATCAGAAATAAGTCTAATAACATGAGCGTGAAAAAATGGCAAGAAAATTGAGGAGGCATGAAGAGGAATATCAAGTATGAGAGAGAAGATAGGAGATATGTATGAGTGTGTAGGTGTGATTGTGTTTGTGCTGCTGTAGGTAGTCTATCAAGGATGAATATTCACACATTTTATCCTCAGACATATCTGAGTGAGTGTACATGTATTTTATACAATTTTGTTCTGCATATTTTATGTATTTCTAATGTGATGAAAAATACTAAGTCTATGAGATTAAGATGAAGAATGTTGCCTCTCACATATTTCTATGGTACTGTGTTTAATTATGCATTTGAATATTTTAGGTATAGTTTTTGTCTAGGTGCGGGGAAGACAATCTTTTAGGTTATCACTCACATAGTTATTATGGCATTTGAATAATTTCGCTCCTGCACATCTCACTTAAACAAAAATGTATAACAATTGAATTCACATGCAAAAATTGAATATTCAATGAAAGCTGGCACCTCCAAATGATTAGATAAAAGTTATCTCTATACATGCACCATCTGGGCAAGAAACTCTTATTAAATGATGCAGACTTGACAATTCATGCATGTATATACTAGCTATGAGCAGAGTAATGCGGTGGTGTGAACCTACCCCTGTTCTCCGGCCAGATCTCTAGCAGGTAGTGCAGTACTTCTATGTGTTTCTTGAAGTCCAGCACAGAGTCCATGTTACTGACGCTCTGGGGAGATGGGCACAGCAGGACAGGCCCAAAGCACATCGCCAAGTTCTGTGTCGGCATCTTGTTCACATCCGCCTTCATTGCCACTCGCTTTATATGGTCTAATAGCAGCGTCAAGGTCTCCTGAAAATACACAAGGACACACTTCTTATTACACAAAATGGTTCAAATCCACAAGTTTAGTGTTGCACTCAGTATCAATATCAACATACATGTATCGGATACAGTAAAATAAATAGTAAAAAAAAAAACTGGTGATCATAACATGTTATATTCTTGTGAAAAATTAACTGCAAAAATTCCCACATTACTTAACTCCCAGACCAGCTGATAACCAGAGTTAGGCCTGTCCATATCAGGCGGTTTGGTGAAGCCACCTGATAGAACATAATACTGATAACATACAGAGATGGATTCCCTCCATCCTCTGTGATAATGGCCCTGTGCCCATATAAGCCCTATTACGCATGGTGGTCACGAGGGGTTCCTCAAAGCTGGGTGGTCAGGACTGCCCTCCTGCTCCCCGGGACATTGCATCATATCCTCAAGCCTTCTACTACCTTAAGTCACTCTTTTTACAATAAGAGACAACTTTTCTATCTGTCTCATAATTCTGTGACGTACGACGCCCCTTTGCCAAGCGGTGCTCACCCCAGCTTCTCTACGGCACGTGCCATGGCACTGGAGCTGCCTGCTAATGACACCGACTTATATGCTAATAAGGCACCTATGACTTCCAGCTCATAATCATCAAGATAACAGCTATTTCATGGTGAAAGTGCTGCTGGTATTGTCCAGCATTCATCAAGTATACCTTCATACATATACATTCATACTTATACCCTGCTTCATAGGCTCACACTTCTCATGCAGGGCTGCCCACTAAGGCTATCTTTAACTGTGAGCATGCTGAATGCAGCGGTGTGAGGATGACCTGACCATGTGTAGCATATTTTACTCATCTAGGGGCACCTGTCAAGGATATCATGACTGTGAGTGCATCACTTTGAAGATGACCATATTTGGCATATTTTACTTATGTAGGGGTAGCTGTCAATGCGATCTTACTGAGAGTATTACACTTTGAGGATGACCATATTTGGCATATTTTACTTATGTACGGGTAGCTGTCAAGGTATTAACTGAGAGTATTACACTGTGAGGATGACTATATTTGGCATATTTTACGTATGTAGGGGTAGCTGTCAAGGCAATCTTACTGAGAGTATTACACTTTGAGGATGACCATATTTGGCATATTTTACTTATGTAGGGGTAGCTGTCAAGGCAATCTTACTGAGAGTATTACACTTTGAGGATGACCATATTTGGCATATTTTACTTATGTAAGGGTAGCTGTCAAGGTATTAACTGAGAGTATTACACTGTGAGGATGACCATATTTGGCATATTTTACTTATGTAAGGGTAGCTGTCAAGGCGATCTTACATTGTGAGGATGACCATATTTGGCATATTTTACTTACCGTGTGTAGTGTTAGATGTCAAGTCTATCTTACTGAGAGTATTACACTTTGAGGATGACCATGTCTAGCATACTTTGCTCATGTAGGAGTTTTCAAACTTTGACGCAAACATAGATCAATATTTATTTGAAGAATATAGAAAGGGTGATTTAATATGAAACATATTTCATATCATGCAGTAAGTTCTGTTATTTTTTTAGTGTTTATTCTGGTTTTGTGCTTTTGTGGCATCTTTGCAATATTCACACAGCCTAGCTGAGAATGACACGGGCTATCTCTCAGCATGCAACGTATGCTTAGAGTCCCATAGCAGCATATTTCACCGTGCAATCTGTGTGTAACCATATGTAGTATGGTGCATGTGGCTCCCTCTAGGGCCTTCATGCTTCATTACAACCAAGCCGCCATCTTTCCTCGGGGACTCCCACATCACTGCAAAGCACCATTAGTTTGTGTTTATCTTTCAAAACTGCCTTGCATGTGCAAACAATGAGGCCGGTCTGACCAGACTCGTGGATTACTCTAGTCTGGAGGTCCCACCGTACACAATCAAACGCCACTCATTGGTATGTTAGTGATTGCTGTCACCATCAGGCAGTTGAATCATTTATCATATATCCACATAAAATATCCCTTGTGGAACATAATCACATTGGCATCATTTCCAGTTTGCCAACTTTTCAGATTGGCAACTTTTTATATTTCGGACTAGGTGTGTGAAGTGCATGTGGTGGTTGTTTGGCTGTCGGAGGTAGAGCCTGATTTATGCTGGGACAGATGGACTTATCCTGCTCACTTAGCACATAGACTCAATGTGGAAACAACCTGTTGACCTTTGAGTGGTCATGAATCCACCGAGGGAGAGCACCTCTTGTGGACCGCTGCAGCTGACTTGGCAAAGCTTGTGTCTTGTTATTGCTATTGCATCTGTATGTGATTCAGGTTCTGTTGGTTTCACAACATTACCACAAGCGTCAGTTTGGCACGCTGCTCAGGTTCCATGTAATGCTAGACTGACTAATGGACCTGGTACTATTGCCAAATGAAACAATTTAGCACACTAAATAGGCCTTAAATCAAACTGTTCCATAAATGTGGCACAAATGCTGTGTATTCACTGATATATTGTGGCCATGTGATTCCACAATGAGAACATTACATACCACTTCTCACAGAGCTCCCCCAGCCCTACTCAGTCTGAGGAAACTTTACCAATATGCCCATATATCATGTGTGAATGCTACTTTATTTGTCACAGGCAATAAGGGTAGGTATCCCATGCTGTTAGGATGTCACATACTGGAAAGGGTTCAGGCTTCACAAGTGGTATGGTCAGTTATCACAAGCTGTAATACAAGTTGCAAATGTTTAAGGTGTGAGAACCTGTTAGGATGGGTGTCACAAGCTGTAAGGGATATGGTGTCCCATGCTGTATTAGGTCACAAACTATAAGATGAGGTGTCACATGCTGTAAGGTTGTACATATGACTCAAAGCAATATAAGATACATGTTTGCAGTTCATTGAACCACTTTTGTAGTTATTTTAAAGGGGGAGTTCCTAATAATTGGGTTGTACCCCAAACCATGTGTTTTTTTGACATAAAATCATTCATTTGGTTGCCTACAGTCATCTCACAAATTTCAAGTGTATCTTGTAAACGTTGTGATGATCAAATTTCACTTCAAAGTTTGGATCATGACATATCTCCGAAGTCAGTCCGGAATTTTATTACCCCCTGTCACGTGGGGTGGTGACGTAGAGAGTGTAACATTTTGGGAAAACCCCTAGCCCAGCATCATGGAGTCGGAGGGAGATTTTACAGATAGTGATTGTTCAACAAGTGTTTCTGACATAATAGAGGTCCAAAGTTTATGTGGATCATCTGAGGATGAAAGAAGTGGGTCTGAGCCACCTTCAGGTAGCTTTATTGAGCAGGGTAAAGTTCAGGGATGGCAATTTGACCCCCCACAACAAACAAGACTCGTAGCCTGCAAACTGTGATTGAGAAGAGTCTGACAGTGGGGATGATCTTCAACAAATCAAAATAGTATATGTTATGATAGCAGATAGCATGTTATGACACAACATATCACACTGTGCCAATTAACAATTATGAAAACAAAACACGAACCATGGCCATGCGATTTAACTTATCTTATTTTTCAGTCATTTGTATGGACCACAAAGTATATACTCAAAGTTTAAAATCTTGAAAAGACTTGCGTATCACAAACATGTTCATATAAAATAATTATTGTTAAAAGAGGTTTTAAAATTAAGGACCATTTTCTTTAAATTTGACAATATTTTGGTAAATGTTTTCCTGGGGACAACACATTGAATCACTGAGGTATCTACATTCACCTCTCATTTCAGCACCCTGACCTAGTATGCTAGTGTTTCTGACACTGCCACTTGATCACGACATCAGTAGTGGAGACTTGTCTAGAACTTCTTTCCTCTGTTTTGTGGATTGTGAAATGACCTCTGTTCAGCTAATCTAATCATCACTAGGTTTGTGATGTGGTCTAATAAGAATTACGTTTCATTTTAGCCTAGGGAACCTCTGGTAGTCATTGTTTCAGGCCCAACTGTTACCATATCCTGACTCAAGAACAAAATGTTCTCTTCATAGATAACCCTGGTTGTGTTTCAAACCTGCTTATTTTGTGTATTTCAAACTCTTGTTGCCACAATATTTGGGGAATTGAAAACATTGATCCCTTGTCAATTACTTTTGTCGCAAATATTTATAACACACAATTCCCCTGACAATGAGAGCAGCTTATTTTGAGTACTTGTTGAGGGGCCAGCTTCACCCACCATAGTGAGACCCAGTTTCCCGGGATAAGGAGTTACACCCGTGACGTATAATCTCCGAAGTTTTATTACCCTCCCGAACCCGACCTTTCTTTCCAGGACAGCCTGCTGCCACAACAAAGATCCACTTTGTAAATAAACAGTTGGCCAGATTAATGTAGGATGTGTGTGATATGATATCTTATTACCATATATTTCATTACATGTTAAAAAAAAATAAGGTTAGATTATTAGGAACTCCCCCTTTAATAGCAGGGAATATCAGACAAAATTACTTAGTTTTCGGCATGATCAAAGTTATAGCGATAATCAAAGTGTGGGATTTCTCCTGCAATGCCAGTCTGTGATGCTCTTTTCTTGAGGCTAGCTTCTTATGTGATCATTGATATTTCCTTCCACATGTGCCATTACAACATTCAGATGGGAGTTGATGTGCTAACAGATAAGGTAAGACAAGGTAAGCATTCCAAGAAGATATGCTCAAATTGGCTGTGGTCATGTTACAAGTTAGGCGGTCTGTCAAATGGGGAAAATGGAGGCTCCTGCAGTAACAGCAGCCCATTTTGGTGATTTCTCTAAGGTTGTTGCAGATTTACACAGATCCAAGCACCAGACTGTGCAAATTAGTGAAATGGAGAAGTCTAACCCTGAAACTGTCGCATGATCACAGGATTTGTGCCCAGGAGACAATTTGTACCTGTTTCAGAGCAAACCATATTCATGTTCTGTTGTGCCTCCTATTTCAAAAGACTGATAGAAAAAGGAAGTCACAATTCACATAAGGTTATCAGAGTGAGAGGAAGTAAGCCTCTGAGGCCCAGAGAATACAATATCTGGACAATTTAACTGGTCCCCTGTCTCACAACACCAAGCCACCCTGTAAATTGCAACAGTGCCCAAGAGAATAGGATATCTAGAAAAAACTGACTGGTCCCACCATGCACAACCATTTTTGCCAAGTCTACTGATATGCAAATATTACAATATATAATGCTTAATGAACTTGAATTAATTTGTTTTTATATATTGTTTTCAAAGACATTTTTCTCGGTCCACAGGAGATAATGTTAGGAATAATATAGAGACCAAAAAAAACTTAACCATGAAGGTTGAAAATAACATGTTTTCTTATCTATGAAGGTGATGTCTTTGCTTCGACTTGTCAACAAAGTTGCAATATGGTGGAAATCATATTCCTGTGAGATGCCTTTGCTATGGCAACCACCAGCCTGTTCACCACACGCCTTATTCATGGTCGCTATTTGAGCCGAGATGAAGGTGATCAACTCACCACTACTACTCCTGTGTGGAAGGGAGATCTTTGAAGATTGACCCCTTCATGGCGACACATCTCTAACCCACACACTTCTCAAGAGCAACACTATTTATTTGATGTGCGATTACAATTTCTTGGTGCTGAGCTTAATCCTGATTTTTTTGATGAGTAACTCATTCGTTTGCATCTGGTAGAAAACTGAGACCAAATGCTGTGGTTATATTTAGCTGTGAGAGCAGGGATTACCAGGGCTTTTCCTGTGAGATATGGAGGAATTTACAGTGGCAGCCTCTCAGCCCTTGTTGACCACTCTCTGAGGTCTTGCCTCAAAAGGACCTCAGTCACATCAAAGCTATGGCACTCTGCAAAATCAATGCCCCTTCTGGATAAAGGCAAAGCTCTGGCCCGTGGCTTCACAACTGTGAACGGTTAGCTTCAATATGGCTGACAGATGGCACCACTTGTCACAACAGAGTCAAATCACCTTGAAGCTTTTCTTGAAGTAACAATAACATGCTGATGATTTCACTGATATGACAAGCTAATTGCCACATAAGAATGCAGACATGTATGATTTTTTTGTTAATCTCAGGTGGGATCCCTGTTAAAATATTTCTTTGATTTATCAAGCATATATCAAGATGATGTCACCAATTTACAGTATGGAACCTGTTGTTTGATGAGTGTTTGCTGAGAAGTTCTCTGTATCTTTTCTTGGCATTTTGCCAGTTTAATGCCTCAAATGTGATCCGATGATGCCGGATCTCATGTATTTTGCATGTGTTGAAAGCTTGCAGTATTTGCACAGGAAAGTAGCCATATCAATAGCAAATGTAAAGCACATCACCATATGTGTGGCATTGATAATGGTCATCAATGCTATCTTACACCAAAGGGTTAACTTACTCAAACAAACAGTTCCCCTGACAATATAAAAGTTAGGAACCTGGTCACCCGTTCATGCTACCAGTGACATCCAAGAATGGCTTTTATTATATCTGAATCTACCGGCAAGAAGACCCTGCTTGTTTCAGGGTCACATAGTCCACGATTCTGAATAGCTCCCAGATTACCTAGGGGATTAAGGGAGGATTATTCTACCACAATACTTGGCATTCACATATCCCTTCTAATCCTGTCTAATTAAAGCAATAATGTTTGCAAAAGTATTTTAATCTCAAGAGAAAAATATGCCAAATAGAAATATAATTTACTTGATTATTTTGTATTTATGTGATGAGTATTGAGACATGGTACCAGTTACATTGCTGGACCATTTTTAGAAACTTATAACAGTTTATCTCAGAGAACCTTTAAGGAGTAAACAATTGGTAAAGCTGGACTGGGATGTTCCACTACCGGTACCATATCCATGTATCTATAACTACTTACCACATGCCTCATGCTTTACATGTGATAATTTGGATTTTGCTTGGATATGGATTATTCAGATTTCTTTGAAATTGAAGGATGTGAGATTCTTCAGTAAAGTCATTCCACAGTCAATGTATGATGTGTAAACTCAAATATCATCCACATTATAGCTTTATGGTGTCCGTCAAACAATGCCTGTATGATGCAACTGAATGCTTCAATGTTAAAAATCTTTACTACACATTTGCCAATGTGGACAAGACTATTTAGAACCAAAACAAAATATTTAGAACCAAAACAAAATAATACATGTGATTAAAATAGTAATAATGAAGGCTGAATAACTGAATTGGGTATTTCCCTGCAAACTTTAAGTGAATGATGTTAATTCCACTATAGTTATTCATGGTAGGTTGAGGATTCAAATCTTGCATGTATTGGTACATCCTGAGCAGAGGTGGGTGCACCTTCTCTACTGTACTGACACGGGATAGTCCAGTGCATATGTCTTATATTTCTATATGGCTGATCCATATATGGGCCACACTTTCAAGGTTAGTGTTCTTGTTCCATTTACCAATAATTTTCTGATCAATGGCTGCCGGGCCTAACATGGACACAAGGACAGAGGGCAGTCATGTGACCACAGCTGCCCAAGTGGGCCTCGGCATGCGATCACGAAACACGGGCTAGCAGCACTGCAAACTCTCTCCCAGCCTGCCCTACATGTAACACCTACCACACTCATACACCTCATTATCCATGGCTAAACATGCAAAATAGCATGTAAATTAACCCATGCCTTTGACCATAACACAATGTGTGGTGAATTATGCAATGCAGAATCCATCATATAAGGGCTTGGCCTATATGTGAGAGGCCATTTGGTTGGGATTTGTAACTGTGGATTTATGCTTCCTGCAGAGCAGCTCACGATTTGATTTACTAAATAAGATTCACAGACATTATTATAGAGATTTCATTTCTTATCTTTAAGCTCTCATTGCTTTCTCTACAAAGCTTCTGACAGTTACATTAAAACCATTATCCTTCGATGAACATGTTGAAATATCTGCTTTGCTTTTCACAAGACAACCATGAATGAGAGAATCTGACCCATAACTTGATCGTAATATCTTGCCTTTGTAATAAAATACCCACAGATTCAATTGTGCCTTTCACATTTCATGATATGTCTTTTGTGTCAGAGTACATATCTGATTCAGTGTAATTAAAAAAATTCTGCATATGAGTCTTGAATTCACAACCACTTTTTGCCAAGATGGCGGCCAGCTGTGCCATTAATCTCTGGAGGCACAATACGAGATGTACATTCTGCAATACAGGGCTTCCCTATGGAGAGGCAATAATCTACAGCACAGTGCAACACAAACTGTCATATTACTTTGTCTTGTAAAACATACATAAGAGTAGGCAAACACCAAGAGACCTGGCAAACACTGGCACCATAAATGTACAGCCACAACATAAACAAACATCCTAAGTATCTCTTTATCTCAAGACAAGCTTCATATATTTGCCATTCTAAAGGTGGTTAAGTCACTCTAATTCCTCTACATGAGATACACAATGTACATGAAAAAACCATCAGATCAGTGACATTTAGATCATAACAATGAATAACTTGGTGTACATATACCGATTTAACAAATGAGGCTTGAAGTATTTACAAAAAATAAGATGATGTATGCATCATTTAAACTTGACATTTTTCAAATCAAATTTTAGATGATTATCATTGTATTCATGATGCAGAATATTAAACATGTTATGGATCACATGTGTGAATCATGATAAATTGTTTTATTCAGGAGAGGAGTTGAGATTGAATGGTGACATCAAAGAGGATGTTGCATCCTAACACAACACTGAGTGGTGACATCATAGAGGATATCACTTCCTAACATAACCCTGGGAAGTGACATCATAAAGGATATCACTTCCTAACATAACCCTGGGAAGTGACATCATTGAAGATGTTGTCTCCAAACATAAGCTTGAGTGGTGACATCAAAGAGGATGCTGCCTTATAACACAAACCTGAGTAGTGACATCATTGAGGATGTTGTCTCCTTATTCAAGCTTGAGCGGTGACATTCAATAAAGAATTGAGGCTAAATGGTGACATCATAGAAGAAGCCGCTCCTGGAACAGCCATAATTTGGCTTCCCGCTGTCTATCATAGGCTGATTACACCCGGGTTTACCCAAACACATGCAATCTTTTCATCAACAACAACCGACAGAAATTAATACATAAATTGAGCATCTTTAATATCATAGTTCATGTGTGTTATTGTACTTTGGGTATAAACAATATTGAAGTGTGTAAGTTTGGGGTTTTGCCTGCATGGTTTATGGGGCATATTAGGAACTGTTCATCACCGAGAGGTGGGGCAATATTACAGGCCTACATTAATACTTGACTCACTCATAATGCCCGTGTCAAAATCCATGCAAGAAAGTCGTCTTTTAAGTAATTTTCTTATTGATTTTCTCGTCACCGGGTGTGCCCTGATCCAAAATGGCTGTTGACTCTTCCCTGGTGCACATTCATCAGAGCGGTGACGGCCACGAGGCATGTTTTTATAGGGACACTATATCAGGCAGTGGAATCAATGTTCAGGACCAGGCTGGATATCTAATATCACTGGAGGACCCCACCATTTCCTCCTTACATCAATAATATGGCCAAATATAATCTCCACTGGAAATATGCTATTTATAGGCAATCTGTCTTAATAAAAATACCACCATTGTCAAATATACAACATACAAATGTGCATTTAGTAGGTATTTTGGGAATCTGACATTTTCTCTCTCATCTATAATGAACTACATAATGTTGATCTTAACAGATCTATACAAGTTTCACATGCACTTGTACTCAAAAACTTGAGAAGAAGAAAATAGAACTACCTATCTACATACATGATTAGTAAATAATTGAATGTCAAAGGTGGTCAGTTTTTTGCTAGATATAACCTTAAACAGTGTAGCAAGTATGTTTTTCTAAAAGATATATTTGCTTGCTTGCTGATTGATTAGCTTATGGCAAGCACTCTATGCCTTTCCATGGGTTTCTCAGACTTCTCTGGACTTCCCAATACAAGTGAATACATGGGTATGTCCATTAGTGGATGGAAATACGTGCTCCGGGAAGCATCATATAGACAATGACAAGCTGCAGATATGATTCTTAGTAATGAAGCCATTTACTGGACAATGCAGAGTTTGCTGCTGGGAAGATTAATGCCGGACGACTCTCTTGTGATTTTTTTCCTGTTCATCTTAGGAGCTAAGTCACATCTTGCCTTGGGACATGGTAATCTTAATGTCACCATAGTAACCCTGCCTCACTATAGTAACCCTGAGTTGCCATGCCCCTGTCAGCCACCAGGGTGCTCTCTGGCCCTGCTGGGTACTCTACACCACTCAGGTTTCTGTGTGTGTACTAAGTCTTTGAGGGCTAATAGTGCTTTCTTCCACACCCTTTATGTTTGGCAGGAGGGGTCCACCGGGTCCTTGTGCTAAGTAAAAGCCATTGTCACCTGTCACAGCTCACCTACCAATCCTTACCTATAGCATTCCCCTGACTAAATAAAATACTGAAATACTTACTGTGCTTATCTCTACACTTATTTATTTCTAAAAATTGTGAACATTCAATTTGTTTTAATATGAAAATGATAGGATATGGTATATAAGGGGTGTACACTTCCTCAAAATATCAGCTGTCTGAGTTAAGTGCTTCTGTACACAAGGTGTTTACAGGTGCAATGTAGTATCGCCTTTCATCTGATTAATATTCTACTTAAACGTCTCCTTGCTATGATAGATAGATGTTGCCTTAATGACAACCTCCAGAGTCACATCCAAGGTTTATTTTTATTTCAAAAGATAACCTTTCATAATATATATATATATATATATATATATATATATATATATATATATATATATATATATATATATATATATATATATATATATATATATATATATTTGATTAATCTTCATAACAATTACTCAAAACGTAATCTATGTTATGTTCAGAAGGTATAGCCGGGGATAGGGATGTCTGGCCAGATGATGGATGTACTCCAGGAACCTGTGTCAGATTTCTAATTGGGAATAATGAACATAATGATGTAACTCTGCCTGCATTAACTCTCTATTATCTCTACTCTATTGCTATCATAGCCCTATTGTATTACATTACTCTTTCCTCTATGCTATCCAGGTAATATATCTCATCTTCTACACTACTCTTTAGTATAATATATCTCATATACATAATTCCTCTGTGGTATTTAGTGACAGATGATATACATGTGTCTTGTACATACAAAACTCATCTGTGGTGTCCATGTTATATACATGCATTTTGAAATCACACTGTTATAGAGTATACTATATCTTATGTACTGAACTCATCCTCTATATATCTCATATCCCCAACTCCTATATAGTATAATATATCTCATATCCTCAACCCCTATATAGTATAATATATCTCATATCCTCAACCCCTATATAGTATGATACATCTCATATACTTAACTCCTCTATGTCATAATATAGTTCAAATATTAAATTTTTCTCAAATGTGAAATAGCTTATATTCTAAACATTTCTCTACTTTAATATAGTTCATATATGGAGCTTCTCCACTGAATAATATATGTGGAAATTGGCAAGGAGCAATTCATTTTTACTCAATTATACATGGATCAGAATAGGATTTGACATTTCCCCAGCTGAGACTTCCTGCACAAACATGATAATTTGCCGCAGATATTCTTTTTAAAGGATTGCTTTGGACAGAAGACATGTTTCATAAAAATTCCTCTTTAAATTTCAGATGACACTGGCAAAATTTTTTGGTCTTGAAAAATTGATCTCATAAGGAATTTACTACACTAGTTCAAATGGCACATATCATGAAGTAGTTACTACACTAGTTCAAATGGCACATGTCACGAGGTAGTTACTACATTAGTTCAAATGGCACATGTCATGAAGTAGTTACTACACTAGTTCAAATGGCACATGTCACGAGGTAGTTACTACACTAGTTCAAATGGCACATGTCATGAAGTAGTTACTACACTAGTTCAAATGGCACATGTCACGAGGTAGTTACTACATTAGTTCAAATGGCACATGTCATGAAGTAGTTACTACACTAATTCAAATGGCACATGTCATGAAGTAGTTACTACACTAAACTAGTTCAAATGGCACATGTCACGATGTGACAACAATTGTAACAACAATTCAGATGGCACATAAAATAAGGCATTTACTGCACTAGACCCTCACTAGATAAAAGATAGCATATGGATATTGTATCAATTATCTGATATGCTAAAAAATAATCTGTATACTCATCATGCAATATGCAGGGTGCATCTTTAAATCTGTCTACACTTTATATGCTAAGGCAGCACACACGCAAATTCATCATTCATTTTGAAAGATGTCAGAATTCTCCCAACTTTATATTGCTAAGCCCATGCTAAAGAATTCATAACTCGCTTCTTTGTTGGCAAATACATGGGGACCAAAATATATCAAGTTATATATGATATGGCAGATTTCCACCGACACAAAAAGAAGCTTATTGCATTTCTGGTGGTTAAATGAGCTCCTAGTCCCTCTTGTCCTTGTATAGTTTCAAATGTGTTACCAGATGGTTGTATTTCAGGTTCACACTCCATACTATATTTACCCTAGTGCTGAATAGAGTAACCTAAATGTGTAGGTCTTACTACGACAGATGCTGCACTAATTGTTTGTCTGTGCTAAATATCAAGGCTAAAGAAGAAGTACCTTGCAGGTCGTGCACACTACATAGGGAATTGGTGATGTCAGGTCTACATGGAAAGTCTTAGCACTACATTGGAATATAAGGAACTTGTAATGTCAGGTCTATACAGATAGTGGCTTCCAATCATTTGCATTTCACTTTGTAAAAGGAACTGGTAATGTTAGATATGCACCAAAGGCACTGGTATAAGGAACTGGTAATGTTAGATATGCACCAAAGGCACTGGTATAAAGAACTGGTAATGTCAGATCTGCAATAAAGGCACTGGTATAAAGAACTGGCAATGTCAGATCAGCACCGAAGGCACTGGTATAAAGAACTGGTAATGTCAGATCTGCAATAAAGGCACTGGTATAAGGAACTCGTAATGTCAGATCTGCAATAAAGGCACTGGTATAAAGAACTGGTAATGTCAGATCTGCAATAAAGGCACTGTTATAGAGAACTGGTAATGTTAGATCTGTATTAGCACTATTCTGGAGCAAAGATTGATTTTTAAGCATTTTAATGTTGACAAGATATATAAAATATTTATTGCAAGGGGATTTATTTTTTAGATCAAGCAAGAAATGTAAATTGTTTACATCAATATGTTTGTTTATAGATGAGGATTATTTTATTTGATTTGAAAATAGTTGACTGATGACCCTGGAAAGGTTCTGTACAGTTGATTGCTAATGTATAAATGTATCTATGAATAATATACACCCAAAATAACACAATACAATACAAATATACATGTCTGTCAGAATTAGCACCAAATATGACATCATTATAAGCATATTGCACAAACATTAACAAAGCCCTGAAGTCATTACTATGTAAATTAAACTAAAAACCTTTTTCTATGATAAGTATCATATTAAGCCATTTTAATCAATGTTAATGGCTGGAATGAATATTGCTCTACAGCAGCAGGCTAATTTGTGAAATGTAAGATTTACAAGGTTAGGTATAATTAAACAGATTTACAAGATGGCAAATCACAAATACAACTATGACTAATATATCATTCACTTTAATAGAGTAACATTTAATTAATTACAAATGAGGATGTCAGTTTATAAAAAAAAAGCCCCAGTGTATATTTTTAAGTGGAAAAATGAACAAACAAAAAAGTCCAAGGCAAGCATTGCAGTGAGCAGGATGAGTGATATGGAGTGAGGTGTGATATATGACCTGTCTATGTTGTTAAGGTCACCTGACCTTTTCCTGCCACAAAACCTGCTGCAGCAACAAACACACAAAAATGCTGAATTACACACACTTTAAAAACAAATAATATTTTTTAAACTTCCTTGAAGATTATTTAAAGCGGTGTTTCTGATACGCTCCGTCATCTACAGTGACAGTTATCATGACATATCTACTCACTGACATATCGGAGAACATTATTTAGATTTATATATATATATATATATATATATATATGATAAAGCCATAACAAAGAACTCATCAAAGCGTAAATGACTTAAATCCTTAATGACTTAAGTTGGCCATGATGAAGTGGTGTCCACTCAGGATGGTTGGTCATTTCCATGCCACCCAGCACTCGTGTTCTGATTTACTAGCTCTCCTTATTACTTTATGCTAATATCATTGGAGGGATTCAGTTTACTTGCACATTTAACCTGCTTATCTGACATCGGCATGGCCCCCAACTTACAATCCCCTCATATCTCACGTGATCTTAAAGCATAATGAGATAATCCATGATTGTGGATTAGTGCACAATATCACCTGCCAAATGCTCTTCATTAGCACCAAACAGTGCTAACTCACCACAATAAAATATCCACCCAGTTATCAATGTCACTTATTTATCTATTAAAAAATCTCTGTATTTTAGGATTGTTGTATGATTCTATTCCTGGCAGATATTCTGATTTCATGAGAGTATTTGATTGGGAGAGACACGACACTCTCACTTCTCCAAACACCTATTTCCATTGTGTCTATTCTACACACAATATTCCCACAACATTGCAGAAGCTCTGCATAGCAAGTATTGTGTGTTTCTAATATGCTAAGGATTCATCCTTCACTCCTATTGATAGAGCATTTCGTATTTGATTTGAAGTTTTTCATTAAAAAAAAAAACCAAATTAATTGAGTCAAGCAAACAACGAGATTTTTCTTAAAGATATTTAGCTTAGCTCAGGAATTCTGTCATTAGGATAAATATTGCCCGTTCTGACCCTGTCGAAGTGGCATTTGTCAAGTCTACTAAAGTAATATAAATTGTGGTAAAATGTGCCCAGAAAATCAAATTGTTACACCATGTCAGAGTCTGGCACTTGGCCATTACTCCCACTCAGGCCGGCTCCCATCTGGTTTTGTCTATTCTGTCTAATTAAAAAGACCCTTCTTCCTGTAAAGGGAGGCCGGAGCTGGGGGCTTGGAGGCGAGCATCTACAGTGCACATTCTCCCCTCCCCCCACTAAGGATGATTCTCTGTGTCCTCCTGATAATGGAAAGAAAGATAATACATCTTGGAGAGATATATCAAGATGATGCTGATGTTACTCATCTCCTCCTCTCTCACCTTCCTGTATTATAACCAATATGTAAGGAATATATAAACCTATGGTCAGGAAGAGATTAGTTAGAATTAAAGCTGTAGGAGAGAAGCATTGAGTGTTGGTGGCCGGATGCAGGGGGTTCAGGGAGAGAGAGCTCGATCGCAGCTTGCTGGGGTGTACTATACATTCAATATGCAATTACAGTCTGCATCTCTCATGGGACATCTCAAACTCTCAGCAATCCTGTTCCACATACTAGTCTCTTTTCTCTTGCGCTAATCAGGAGTTATCATTGACCATCAGTAAAGTGGCCACACTCTGTCGTGCCATCTTAAATGTATGCACTGGAGACCAAATGGATCTCTTCATGTTATCAGATTTGCGCTTAGATTGGAAAGGGGTAGGCATTGATGTAAGGCAAGCCATCAAATATAAATGAATTGAAAGTAATAGATTTAAATGGAAAATTGATTTTAAAATGGGAAAAAGAAGAAATCATGCAAAGGCTAATGAATCAATAAGGTAAGCATTTGTTCGCACCAAATGTTCATAACTATTTCAAAAGGTCATATTTATAGTTCTATTCAACAGGGACCCTATTACGAATGAAAAAGTAGTCTATAAGGAATGCTCTTGGCAATCAGTGATGATCTAAAAGCATCACATCAATATCAATGAAATTGAGCCATGTTGATTTTTCACCTTGTGCAGCTGTGACTTTTGAGGTACCTTATGTCATGGGGCTGTACTTTCTGCAGCAAAAGGATGACGCAGTACCCAAGCAGAAGACGGTCTTGGGCAGGATATGGATAGCACTGAGCGATAATGGGGGAAATTGAAAGACTAATGGCTTTGAAACTCAATGGCCATGTTTGCGTTTGATGTCTGTCAGACCCGGTTTTATCGATATCAGCAAAAACAGACAAGAGAAATTGCTCACTGTTAGAACCCTATTTTAAGAAAAAGTTACTGCCTGCAAATCTGTCATAAATTCCTTCCTCCTCATTGTTTTTGTTGTTGAGAAATCATTGTAAGTAAAAGGATTAGAGGGGGAACGACTCCTAAGCTGCTCCTTCATAGGCAGAGAGAAAACTGTGATGGCGGGAGAATGCATCGCAAGAATATCTGCAGTATCGATGAGAGGCAAACCTGTGAATACCTCCCCTGACAGACACTGGGGCATTCCAAGCGAAGCTGACATTTCATGAATAGTGGCCTCTCAAAACATTCATCCAGCAACCGTGCTGCCACTTTAAAATTAAATTCTTATCATCAGCCCACAATAGTCCGTGCTGTGGATGTTGAGGGAAAAAATCGATGAAGGTAAGGGAGGCCTGCCAAAATGGCTTAGCACTTCCAGAAAGTTGACAATGGGCTTAAGGTGGAGTTGAAATTGTTAGAAATGTTTTGTTGTTCATGAGTCTCAGGGATATGTAGCAGACACCTCCAGTCATGTTCGGAAAGGTTCTGTTCTGGGCTTTGATACATTTTTTATGATGACAGCATGTTTTTTTTACAAATGTTGCACACTGTTTAAGACCTACTTCATTGTAACTGCTTGGCTTGCCAGAGGATATTATGACCACGCATAGAATTCCTCAATAATTCACAGCATTGCTGCATAGTTACAGGACATAGCCATTAAGCATCACACCATAAGTGCTTCTATACTAGTAAAGCAGCTACGTCTTGTCCATATGTGCTGTATTCAGACATACACAAACGCCTAGAAAGCAAGTCCCACCAATGGTAGCAATGTGATGTCATCTTGAAATTATCATGTTTGACAATCAAAATCCTTTCTAAAATCTCGGAGCATCATTTGTGATGATCGTGACCCTTTCCATTTTCTCATAGTATTATATGTGAAAACATTAAACCTTTTGATCTGCTTGGGGTTCTATACAGTACATGAGAAACTTAAACCTTTCCATCCACTTAGAGTACCATACGTGAGAACCATAAACCTTTCGATCTTCTGAGAGTACCATATGTCAGACCCATAGAGTACTATATGAAAGAAGCATAAACCTTTCCATCCTCATTGAGTACCATGGGTGAGAACCATAAACCTTTCCATCCTCTTAGGAAACTTTATGAAAGAACCATAAACCTTTCTATTCTCTTTGAGTACCATAAGTGAGAACCATAAACCTTTCCATCCTCTTTGAGTACCATAAGTGAGAACCATAAACCTTTCCATCCTCTTAGGAAACGTTATGAAAGAACCATAAACCTTTCCGTCCTTTTAGAGTACCATAAGTGAGAACCATAAACCTTTCCATCCTCTTAGGAAACTTTATGAAAGAACCATAAACCTTTCCATCCTTTTAGAGTACCATACATGAGAACCATAAACCTTTCCCTCTTCTTGGAGTACCATTCTTGATGACCATACACCCTTCTAATTTCTCATTAGGGTATTTATCATTTGTGAGAAACACAAGTTTTTAGGGGGTATTTTATGTGATAACCACAAACACTTTCAACATTTTATTGTTTTCCACACATGGTATGGTACATGGAATAACTAATTACTGTGGCGATATAATATGATTTATGGAGAGATGAAGATGAAATTTAGGTTTCCTATGAATCGCAATTCAAAGTGGAAAACATTGCAAATGTACTGTCAGACTAAATCAACAATGTAATTAAAATGTCTTACTCTTGAAATTGAAATTATTCAATTTAACTTTTATAATTGAGTTTGTAAATATTATTTGCGTCCCTGAAATAACATTCTTGTATCTACTATCTTAGAAAATACTGTTTCCTTAATTTCAGACATCCAACTTCAAAATAATGGTGAAAATAATAAATTTTCACATGCACGATAAAATGCTCTCACTATGTATCATCATTTCATCATAAAGATACTGTTGTTATTTGAATACCATTTGTTTCGAAAACTGTAACTACTTGAATTTCATTCTGGTAATCTTTCTGTTTTACGGAGGAAAGAATGGCTGTAACTGTATATACATATATATCAAGTAAACTGACACAACAACTTTCAATAACTTTTACATCCTAAAAAAGATACTTGTGATCACTTGTTATACAGTACTCTTTTTGTCATGATCTATTGTGAAACACAGCTCTCCTTGTCATGGTCTCCTGTGACACAAGGTTCTCTTTGTCATGGTCTCCTGTGAAACAAGGCTCTCTTTGTTGTGATCTATTGTGATACAAGGCTCTCTTTGTCATGGTCTCCTGTGAAACAAGGCTCTCTTTGTTGTGATCTATTGTGAAACAAGGCTCTCTTTGTCATGGTCTCCTGTGAAACAAGGCTGTCTTTGTTGTTATCTATTGTGACACAAGGCTCTCTTTCATGACCTCTTGTGACAGAGGACCTTTTGGGGTGATCTCTCGCAACACATGACTCTCCTTGTAATAATCTCCCATGACACAGGAGTCATGACTTCTTATGACACAGGGCTCTCTTTGTGGTGATCTCCTGTGACACAGGACTATTCCTATCATGATATCTTATTCCACAGGATTCTCTTTGCCATGGTTTCTCAGGACGCAGGATGGGTTGGTCTTGGACAGCTGGTGAGACAGGGGTACTGCCCTGGCAATATAAGCAGCTTTGTGTCTCGACTGTCCTGTCAAGTTCTCTGTCTGTTTGTGTCTACAATCATGATGTATATCAGACAGAATGGCTACCTTCACCCAAACAAGACTTGAAGCTGTCCGCCACACCCACACATCCCTCATTAGTTGTGCCATTATAGGGTAATTACAATTCTTAATTGAAATAAATGTAGCACTGGGCAGTGATTGGATGGAGTCTGAATTGGGCAAACTGCGCTGATCTAATTGTTTCTTGTCTGGCCACCAGCTAAGCTTCTGCTGGCAATGTCCTTTGATATTCAAATGCCTCTCAAATCTCTTTTGTAAAACAAGATTGATGGAGATCTATGTTAGTCAGGAATGATGTGCGAGTCAGGAATTGTAGAGATGTGTGTGTATGTGTGTGAGAGTCAGAAATGATGAATATATGAGGATGTCAGTCATGAATAATGATTAATGTCAGGAAAGATGCACATCAGTCAGGAATGAGGAATATTTGTGTGAGTATGAAATAATGTGTTCAGGAATGATGGCACTATGTGACTCAGGAATAATAGGTATGAGCCAGGAATGATGGAGGTATTGAGTCAGAAATGATGGTTATGAGTCAGGAATGATGGAGATATTAGTGTCAGGAATGATGGTTATGAGTCAGGAATGATGTAGATTTTTGAGTCAGGAATGATATAGATATGTGAGTCAGGAATGAGGGGTATGAGTCGGGAATGATGTAAATATGTGAGTCGGGAATGATGGGAATGAAGTGTATGAGTCCGGAAGGAGCAGAGTCATCAGGCAGTACCAGTTGTGACATTAACCTCTGCATTCCACTTGCATCCCAAATCATTGCTAACTTTGATGAAAGGACCCTTGTCATTTTGATGCAGATCCTGCACCCCGCTGCCTCGATCCTACCAGGGAAGGTAGACTTGCATGTATTTAGATTAATACTGCACCAGTAAATTTACTTCAGCCTCGTCCAAAGCTTCTGCAGAAATGAGGCATTAAGGCAGCAATCTGTCGCAACTCTAATCATCAAATCTCTCTTCCTCAGAAGTATTTTGTTCAAAACTGATCACTTAATCATTTTGGAGGATCTTATTACGTATGCTAAACAAATGCAGCTGAAACAAGTAGGAAACCCGGCTTGATCCCAGAAGCCATTAAGATAATCTGTATTTACCTGCTCTGAACAGCCACCAATGAAATGTAAAATAACCAATGAGGAGATAATGGCACCGTAATCCCCATACAGGAAGGAAGAATTGAATCCCCGCTGTCACAGTGTGCGACCAGACCCACTCACTGTGCTCACAAAAACACTACTTGACAAATAATGAATTGAATGCAGAAGTGAAGTGACAAAGCCGTGCATTTGTCTTAAAGGGCTTTTGTCGGTGGCCTTGTGTCACTGGCTTTGCATGTCTGGCCAGGCACACCCTCCAGTGCCTGTAATCTGATGTCCCTTCATGTCAGCTTCTGGATACAATGCCATACACTGTGATAACTGATTTTATGATATAATAAGCAGAAGCCCTGCACTTGTTTTATGTCACATCTCGTGAGCTCTGAATCAATGTTTTCATATTTTAATGAATAAAGTATTTTCTCTTACAGTGTGTTAAGGTCAAATATATCGGAGCTGACTTGTATTATGTGAAGCCCAGCCAAGATTTGCTTCTGCAAACCTCTATATTATCATGTGGGAGATGATATTTCTCTTTATAATAAGGCTATTTATAAACTCTATGATTCGATACATCTACATGTAAAAAACCTCAAGGCTAATACAACAATTCCTGTTAAAGGCTACTTATAACTAAATGGTAGGTAGTGAACCCTCCCAGCGTGGCTACAAGACAGAATCATGTGAAGAGTCATGGAGAGTGCTTGACACCAGGCTCCCCCTGGAGGGATTCAAAGCTTACCACACCAATCTTGATGATTTACTTAATTAATGCCTCAGCTTGGGCCAAATAGGCTCCATTTATACACTAATTGTATTAATATTTGATGGTAACGTGTGTGTCACAAGGCTGGGGTGCCCACACATCTGCAAACACCTCTCTTCCTGTTTTAGCTTTACATTGGCACTAAACTGATGTGTGATGGAACCATTACTGTACATGTCCTTCTCATCGTCAACTAATAGAATTTCTCAGATGCTGAAATGACATTCAATGGTAATCGATACAGTAAGGAGATTAGGGGAATCTTTGCTTGAAAGCAAAAAGTGAATGTTCTATTGACTGTTTGTATGTAAGAAGTTAGACAGGTTGCAAAAGTATCCAGCTTTATACACACCAGGCAAACACACAACAAAAACATGTAAAAAAATACAGTTGAAAATACCTCATAGAAATGGAGCCAATATCTGCCATGTGGCTACTAGAAAAAGACACATCTTGAAAGAAACCCATTCCTTTAATGAAAAATATGTCTGCTTTCTTGGCAAACTGCATTGCTGTCATCAAATATTTGTTCTACTGGTTCCATTCATACAAGTTACAATCGTTTCAAGCTGGATGTGCTTTTTTCCACCTTTTGTATTCGTCACCGATCCCACTTTGGACGCTTATCACGGCCGTACTTTAATGTTGACAGATAAGAGAGGACCAGTCTAAATGGGAGCCTTTTAGCATGATTCTTTCAACGATGTGATATAAAAACGAGGCAATTTTGCAAAATCGAATCTGATATGCCTGGCTTTTTCCAGTGATGCTAGCCTCAGGGTAATACAGATGGTATATTTTTTGTGTGCTGATATTCAGTATATATAGCTCTATGTCATAAACATCACATTCAGACCAGCAAATCCCGCGGTAATTTTTTACCAGGAGAGGTAATGTGTACAGATGCTGGTCAAGCCTTCAGAAATAGGCACTGTGTATATGGATGATAATAGGGGGAATGAATGTATGAATAAAAGCGGCATACATCGAGCCAGTCAAGCTCTTCCATGCCATTTCAGAACCACAACTAGATGTATAGATAGCCACAGTAATACGTTCTGACAGATAGGCTCTCCAGTCTAATTTAGAGTAAACTGAAGCAGGGAGCGCCTAATCCGGGCATGTTTAGTGACCATCCCCTATATGATTGGCCATGTGGCAATGCTCTCTAACGCTCAAACCATCGCCCCCTTCTCCCCTCATTTCTCCAAATCTTCACCTCTCATCATACTTCTTCCCAGGCAATTCCTCAAATTGTCTCCCTGTCTCCCTAAACTAAACTCCGGCAAACAATTGCATTGGGCTTATATTTCATTCCGTGCCAGGTCTTACCCACACCATAGTTGGCTGATAAATGAAACTCAAACCTCTTTGCCTCGGCATAATTGTTGACATAGAAATGAGACAAGTGTGTTGGGTGTAAAGCATCCTGCCTCAACTCTGTGTGGTCTATTGTCTTCAGGAAGTGGCCTATTCTCTTATGAAGCCCTCTTGCCACTCAGACACTTGCAGTAATGGATGGCAGGGCATATATACACCCTGTGTCAGGCCCTCAGGTGCCACTGACCTCAGTGATGATGACAATGTCAGCAAAGCCTTTTATCTAGTGCCCCATCAAAGACACCTCCCTTCAAGTGCAAATAACACCAAATGCCCTCAAACAAGGACCAATATAGCCCCTCCACCCTGACCGCTGAGAGACCACTGCCAGACCACCGGGTCGCCCTCTCTACACCGCCTCTCCTGTCCTACATATCTATCTCATCTCCTATCCAACATTGCAAAATTATTCAATTTCAAGAAGCAAATTGAGGTCATATGGAAAAGGTCATTCTCAGCCCGTTATACTTCAGTTATCAATTTCCATATATGGCTGATACACACTATAATGAACTTAACTCATAACTTGAAGAAATATGGAGAAATATGAGTTCTATGAGTTCTCCAACAAAACCCTACAATAAATCAAATTGATCCAATTCTATCAATTTTATTGGCCAAGTCAATATACCAGGCAGTTTTTTTATTATTCTTCCGGCTATACAATAAAATGAAAAGTTATCTAAATTATATTTCCCAGATTCTCACCAGCTGGACTACACCAGCATTCAACATCTCCACAGAAGTTGCTGAATCAAACGTTTCATAAGAAATGACCTCAGAGACTAGGTCAGACCACAGATCCCTCTTGTGGCCAGAATTATCTTAGCTTGCAATCCCTTCATGGCTTATCGAGCGGTGCACCTTCCTGGTAATAATCTCTGAGCTCTCACATAAATCATATTGCTCAATAAAGGCCTCGTACAGCGTTTACACTTATTACTGTGTTATTTGCCCGATGAATGCCCCGCAATGAGTGGCAAGTAGCACTCGTGTTCTGTGGCTGAATATACTCTGCCTACCATTATAAACCATGGCAGTCATGTTAGGCATACTGATGAGCATGGCACGAGAGCTGTACTCAGCATGTCCCTTCTATTCTAAACATGTCCCTCATGTACCCAGGATGTCCCTTCTATTCTAAACATGTCCCTCATGTACCCAGGATGTCCCTTCTAATCTCAACATGTCCCTCATGTACCCAGGATGTCCATTCTATTCTCAACATGTCCCTCATGTACCCAGGATGTCCATTCTATTCTAAACATGTCCCTCATGTACCCAGGATGTCCATTCTATTCTAAACATGTCCCTCATGTACCCAGGATGTCCCTTGTATTCTCAACATGTCCCTCATGTACTCAGGATGTTCGTTCTAATCTCAACATGTCCCTCATGTACCCAGGATGTCCCTTCTATTCTAAACATGTCCCTCATGTACCCAGGATGTCCCTTCTATTCTCAACATGTCCCTCATGTACCCAGGATGTTCCTTCTAATCTCAACATGTCCCTCATATAACCAATGATTCCCTCATGCACCCAGCATATAATGTGTACCTCGTGTACCCAGCATGTCCCTCGTGTACCCAGCATGTCCCTCGTGTACCCAGCATGTCCCTCATGTACCCAGCATGTCTCTTGTGTACCCAGCATGTCCCTTGTGTACACAATATGTCCCTTGTGTACACAATATGTCCCTTGTGTACCCAGCATGTCCCTTGTGTACCCAATATGTCCCTTGTGTATCCAGCATGTCCCTTGTGTACCCAATATGTCCCTTGTGTATCCAGCATGTCCCTTGTGTACTCAACATGACACTCATGTACCCAGCATGTCCCTTGTGTACCCAGCATGTCCCTCCTGTACCCAGCATGGCTTATGTACCCAGCATGTCCCTCTTGTATGCAGCATGTCCCTCATGTACCCAGCATGTCCCTCATGTACCCAGCATGTCTCTTGTGTACCCAGCATGTCCCTCATGTACCCAGCGTGTCTATTGTGTACCCAGCATGTCCCTCATGCGACCAGCATGTCAATCATATACCCAACATACCCCTCATGTACCCAACATACCCCTCATGTACCCAGCATGTCCCTCATGTACCCAGCATGTCCCTCATGTACCCAGCATGTCCCTCATGTACCCAGCATGTCCCTTATGTACCCAGCATGTCCCTTGTGTACCCATGTGTCCCTGATGTGCTCATCCCTGGTGAGTAAATGCTTTGTCCCATCTGTGGTGACTTACTCCATTCCTGTATCTTGAGACCCTTTCTATTCTGCTCAATTCAGCCCATGATAATTCCTGTTGATGGCAATATGAAGTGTATTAATCAAGTTAGCTATTTACAGCTCACCCATGAGAACCAGATAACGTTGAATTGTTCATGATGCCAAGAACTGCAAAGATTGAAGGAGATTCGTGGATGAATGGTATGGTACGCACAGTGGGGAGTGAGATATCATACCCATCATATAAAGATATATGGTATGGTACGGACAGTGGGGAGTGAGATATCATACCCATCATATAAAGATATATGGTATGGTACGGACAGTGGGGAGTGGGATACCATACCCATCATATAAAGATATATGGTATGGTACGGACAGTGGGGAGTGAGATATCATACCCATCATATAAAGATATATGGTATGGTACGGACAGTGGGGAGTGAGATATCATACCCATCATATAAAGATATATGGTATGGTACGGACAGTGGGGAGTGAGATATCATACCCATCATATAAAGATATATGGTATGGTACGGACAGTGGGGAGTGGGATACCATACCCATCATATAAAGATATATGGTATGGTACGGACAGTGGGGAGTGAGATATCATACCCATCATATAAAGATATATGGTATGGTACGGACAGTGGGGAGTGAGATATCATACCCATCATATAAAGATATATGGTATGGTACGGACAGTGGGGAGTGGGATACCATACCCATCATATAAAGATATATGGTATGGTACGGACAGTGGGGAGTGAGATATCATACCCATCATATAAAGATATATGGTATGGTACGGACAGTGGGGAGTGGGATACCATACCCATCATATAAAGATATATGGTATGGTACGGACAGTGGGGAGTGAGATATCATACCCATCATATAAAGATATATGGTATGGTACGGACAGTGGGGAGTGAGATATCATACCCATCATATAAAGATATATGGTATGGTACGGACAGTGGGGAGTGGGATACCATACCCATCATATAAAGATATATGGTATGGTACGGACAGTGGGGAGTGAGATATCATACCCATCATATAAAGATATATGGTATGGTACGGACAGTGGGGAGTGAGATATCATACCCATCATATAAAGATATATGGTATGGTACGGACAGTGGGGAGTGAGATATCATACCCATCATATAAAGATATATGGTATGGTACGGACAGTGGGGAGTGAGATATCATACCCATCATATAAAGATATATGGTATGGTACGGACAGTGGGGAGTGGGATAGCATACTCAACATATAAAGATATATGGTATGGTACGGACAGTGGGGAATGGGATACCATACCCATCATATAAAGATATATGGTATGGTACGGACAGTGGGGAGTGAGATATCATACCCATCATATAAAGATATATGGTATGGTACGGACAGTGGGGAATGGGATAGCATACCCATCATATAAAGATATATGGTATGGTACGGACAGTGGGGAGTGAGATATCATACCCATCATATAAAGATATATGGTATGGTACGGACAGTGGGGAGTGAGATATCATACTCAACATACAAAGATATATGGTATGGTACGCACAGTGGGGAGTGGGATAGCATACTCAACATATAAAGATATATGGTATGGTACGCACAGTGGGGAATGGGATAGCATACTCAACATATAAAGATATATGGTATGGTACGCACAGTGGGGAATGGGATAGCATACTCAACATATAAAGATATATGGTATGGTACGGATGTGGGATAGCATACCCATTATATGGAGGTAAATGGTATGGTATGGACAGTGGGGAGTGGGATAGCATACCCATTATATGGAGGTAAATGGTATGGTATGGACAGTGGGGAGTGGGATAGCATACCCATTATATGGAGGTAAATGGTATGGTATGGACAGTGGGGAGTGGGATAGCATACCCATTATATGGAGGTAAATGGTATGGTATGGACAGTGGGGAGTGGGAGAGTGCACCCATTATATGAACAAGAATGGTAGGATATTGACATGAACATGTCTCCAACCCTGACCTTACAACTAAATGGTCATGCAAAACCGACCTTAGGACAACTCTGGCAAAAATCCTTTGAGCAGAATGTGGATAGTGGGGTGATAACATGGCCCCGATTGGTGGGTGACTTGATCAGAACAGGCAGTGAGGTGATAGGCGAAGCCTGCAGTGGCAGCAAAGTTCACTCTCAATGACAAATGAATCCACCAACTGTAATAAAGCACAGTGACATGAGAGCACCCTTCTTACATGCACATTCTGCACAAAGGGTTTGGTGGCGACTGCGGTGACGGCGGACTGGCACAGAATGTTGATCAACGACCTGCTGCATATGGCTGTGTCAGACTCATCAGGGCCCTGCCACACAAACAGGAAGTCACCACGCTTGCTTATGCCACCCATATGCTCACTGATGGAAATTAGATTGGACTGGGTCCCTTGCCTTATATTTGATACTGCCAGTGAGGGGCCAGCTTGTCAGTAGCCAGGCCAGATTGTATGGGAACCTGCAAGCTGAGCTAGGTGACAAGTTGTGAGCTATGATTGGAGATAGACAGGAACACCTACGGCCTTGCTCTCACACAAGGGCAAACAAACACGCTTCTTCTCTTTGCGACTTGATCATCTGAAGTTTTATAAGCTCTATGTGCAGACCTCTACTGGTTTATGTTTGTAATGTCAATGTTTTACGAATAACATATCATGCATACAACTGTATTTTATCATATTTGTGAGGGGACAAAATTACCAGTGACAATGTATGGTGTGGAGCTGTATGTTTCATTGAGGAACTATGTGCTGGTAGGTGGTCAATTATGCCTGCAGCCACAGACGTAATGTCTCCCTTAAGGGCTGTAGTGCACAATGTGGAGGAAATGCCCTGACATGCCATCTCCTATCTCCACATTATGAAGTGCTACCTGGAGGATTGCATCCACACTACAAATTGCCCACCTTGACAATCACAGATAATCTCCTATGTACAATTTGCAAACTGACCAAAATGAACGACAAAGACTAAAAAAAATGACCGCAGAACTTAGCGTCCCTTGGCCTCTCCTCATTTGACCAATTAGTGAGAAGCAGGAGAGAGTTTTAGCCACATCCCTCATTGATTGACGAACATATCAATGTAATTAGTGCCAGCATTTGAAAATGTCAAATGTGATTATTGGGAGCTGGTTGAAAGTCGCTTACGGCATTCCGATCTGTTCCCCGGGATTAACGTCAACTATGTGTGGCTCTAAAAGCTACAAATGCTATCAGGAAGCCATTTGATTTCTTGGAAGAATGTAAAGTCTTCAGAGAATAACAAATTGCCATGCAATAAGCATTATAAATTGCCCGCTTTCTTTGTCGTGAATTACATAACAAGTCTGTGGTTGAAACCATAGTAAAAGAAGCTATTATAACTCAGTAAGGTGCATTGTCTGCCATAGACCACCCTGAGTAGCAGAAAACACCATCCCTCCTAAGCATTAAAGGATGAGTCAATCTTGTATTGTTGCATTGTGCCTATGTTGATTAAGTAGTTCTACCGGGGGCATATACAGGTAACATAGGGGTGAGGACTTTCACCTGCTGCCTGGGCAGGCTATGTCACACTACATATGGACCGCTCCCTTCTCACGTCATCATCTCCTCCTTGACCTTATAGGCCAGAATTTCACCATGTTTCCTATGAATAGTATGAAGCAAGATGACACTATAGAGGTTCTACTGGTCTGTGGTCCTGACAGTGTCACCTATCCATTAATGTCTTTCTGAGAAGCAATGAACCCTTTCCTGGCATGGCATTTCTTTGATGCTTAGAAATTCCACACATATTTAAGGACTGTGTTTGTGTTCTCTCATGGCACCCTGATCATTTTACTAAGCCTCATTTAAAGATTCTCGAATTTTCCTGAAAACATTCATTTTAATCATCTTCAATTCAAATAAGTTCAGCTGAGCAACAATTGTCAAGAAGATTGGGGGCTTCAATACCGTGTTAAGACTTTTCACATTTGCACAAGAGTATGTGAGGACACATGATGAGCGATGTTAAACTGACAATTGACACAATCAATGAATAGCCTGGTGTTCAGCTGTGTAGAAGATGGTAATACTGGAGTTGTGTGTCTCTGTATTGAAAGATAAGATGCACATAACCAGCCTAATCAATACCTAATCATTGCATAATAATTGCCTAATGACTGTCTTGATATTCTCCCTTGGTCATACTTTGATTAAAACAAGCATTTTAAAGTTCATGTATCTGTGAATACAATTATTATCTGTGAATACCACAATTATCTGTGAATACCACAATTATCTGTGAATACCACAATTATCTGTGGATAACACCATACATATTCATTGGAATTAATGTGTGTTGTCCCATACTTCCAATCTTGTCCAATCTTTTGATTGTCAGGAGATTGTCAGTTTGAAAGTGCTAGTGCACTTTCAAACTGACAATCTTTAAAACTTATATTCATTTCAGAATTGTTAAATCTGAAATTCAAAGAATTATAGAGCAGGACTATTTTCAGAATGTGCAACATTCTCTGTCTATCTAATATCAAGCATTGTGATGATGTACAATCCAATGATATGTCTGCCTATATATTATAGGATATCTAATCTTTTTTCCCAAGTTAAACACATAGAAATGTGACACATCTACAAGGTGACTGTTGGTACGAATTTCTTAAAGGCGTTAACATTTGTACAAAGATATCAGGAGCAGGCCATGTTTGAGTTTAAAAGTGTCATCCCTGACAAGACACTGAGATGGTCCATAAAAGATTAAAAGTAGCAAAGGTGTAGTGCCACCTAGTGGTAAATCTGAGGCACAATCATCAGTTACAACATGTCCTTATGGCCTGGTGCTGACAAGGTCTCCTGTGAGATGTGTAGACAGAGTTCTGCCCCGGGGCCTTCTCAGCATATGCCATCATCCCTATGTCACATATATCTCGTCCTCCCCTGCTGGCCAACACTGACTTCTGTCAAATCCACAAGATACGTCCTCACAGAAAATGTCATTGCGATAACCCAATCGCTATGGGTCTGGGCTGTAGGAATAGATATTTCACGTCAAGATGATATGTGCGTCTCGGGAGAGTGGGCGCCATGCTGAGGCTGTTATGGCTGCCAACAAACTCGGGGTTTGGTCCTCATCAAATTGAACCAATTACCATCTCATCGGTCATCTCGGACAATGACAGACAGCTGATACTGCACGATTCCTAAATGATCCCATCATCACCAGTTTCCTCCATTAAGTATACATGTCCATAAAGTCCACAATTCTTTGAAGTGTATTCCTGTCGTTATTATCACAAAATCCTGCTGTATACAGCCTGTGTGATCTCCTGTTTCATTGTGGAGGTGTATTTTCTAATTCCCACAGGAGCTATATTCTGTTTGTCATGGAAATGATACATGCATGATAAAGAAATAGGTCAAATGGGAAATCACTGATAAAAAACCTAAAATGATTGATGTAAGTGTAACACAATAACCTAAGCAATATGGACATATATTAATCCACACAATGTCAAAGATAGAATCCTTCATATTATGAATTGTAATATTATTAAATGAAATATCTTTCAATTGCATTAAAGTGCTTTAAATTGCTTCAAACATAAGCTTTATGTAAGAGGATTATCCTTTTTTTCCAGTGTTTCCAGGAAGAAGGTGGAATTTATTTTTAAGGCATTTGCATGCAAGCTTTGAGGATGAGTTCATGAATGGAACGAGAAGAAGATAAATGGATATTAATTGAGATCTAATGATTCATGTTGCATATTATCCTGCCCATTCTATTCCTCCAGACCATTATCTTGGTACGTTTTAGCTGATGACACACTGCTCTCTCAGCCTGTCCATATTTTGTGCTCTGATTTGAAGCGACTGCGTGTGTTTCACTTGTCTTGTTTGCTTAAAGTCTCTCACAGATCCATCTGTGAACAAATCGGCATAATTACTAAGAAGCCAAGGTGACAATTCCTATGCTTGGTGAATGAAAACATGTCCTGTTCTCCAACAAATGTTGTTTAATTGAATTTGGGCAATGGCATGCATTAACAACTCTACCATTTTCAATATTTTCTGATAACTCAAGTAGACACTTGTGGAAATATGTGTACATGTATGGCATCAGGCATTTTGCAGAAACCTGGTACCTTGCAATAGTCTGTGATTTGAGATTTGTCCCCCAACAGCAAGCTGGGCTGAATTATATCAACAGGTTCTGAAGAGGGGGTCAAAATCAGTGTTGAAAGATCCATATATAGTGGTTGAATACATACAAGATCCAATTCCAAAGGAATACTTTTCAGTTTCTAGGTTTCTGAATGCCAATTTCAAGCCCATCTTTTTGAATTGTGTCATTGTATTTAAGATTCATCTTTAAAGTTGGAACTTTTCTCACCAAAAAGATACAATCCGTAAGATAATCAAGATTGCACAAACATAGTGGTAGGTGTTGCTAAGTGCAGCAAAATGCAACTCATCAATGTTAGCTATTTATGCACCTGGTCACATTATGAATATTGACAAGTCAATGTGCCTTAGCTGATTATCATAATGCATCATTACCACTGATGTTGCTGTATCAATTATAAAGCCATAAAATATCCCACAAATGGGTGCAACATCTTCATACAAAATGCTCCTAATCGCAGCCTGGGCCACATAAACACGAGGCTTGGCAGATTAGCAGTAATAAAGCCCCCATTAGACTGACCACTGGAGTTCCACCCTATGGGAAAATAAAATAATCATAAAATCTGCACCCAATTGTACACAGTTTCTTATGTGACAACCTTCTTGTTGTTAATGAGTAACAATCTTCATCATTTAAACATATCTACCATAAAAAACAATAATTTGCCATAAGTTTGGGGATTTTAGGGTTAATGGTATTGAAGTATTTGTGAGTTAGATAGTGAGCACCTTGGTGATAGAGAGGGAATGAGAGCAGCCCTGCTCAGGTCCTCAGAGACATCAGTGAGCAGCTCAGATAAGCAACCTGTCAATCAACCATCCAACTCTAAACTATAGTCTGAACCACCTCCAAACCCTCACTGATATGTTTCACAGCTCCTCTGCGGGCCACCATTGTTCCTTGTATCCCTGTTCTATACTAGTCAGCCATCTCTATAGATTTGAGCAAGACTTCAAGGATGGTAGGATATATACGATATGGTTTGGGGGGGGGGGGGAAATATCCATTTGGATTGCCATGCTGCTGTTCCAGATTGCAGCACAGATATGGGGTCTATGCAGGCTGTCCATTCAGTGGTTATGTCTGGGGGATCTAACCATCAGACTTCAGAAGAGTTCTGCACTAAATTCTCCCACTGCTATCTCACCTCGCTCACCCACCTCCTGCCACACACATGCCCCAACAATGTCACTGGAATTCAATTAACAGATAATTTCCTCCAATCTGATTTCTTGTGTCAAGGTGATGCTGACCTTATTCCCGTTATTTCATTCCATCTGCAGCTCGGAAGCATTTCGATTTTCATTTTCGCTCTGTTCACTGATTGGTGACTCTTGTGGATGCCACAGTTGACTGGTTCCATGGTGCTAAGATAGACAGGAGTACATTGCCTCAGAGGCACGACCCTAATGGGTGGTTCATCCCTGCCAGTGCCCTGCCCTATCTGGGGGTACACATACCCCTCTCTAACATGCCACACTACACCACATTATAACTCTGTAATTGCCACTAAAAGTGGCCTGTCCAAATTCACAGACTAACTTTGGAACGTGGGTGTGCCAGATAACCATTTTAGACCTCAAAGGTGGTCACCTTAAACTGTTTATTACAACATTACGGGGCATGTCTAGTGTTGAAATATCCCTGTCTGCTACAAGTCACTCCCTGCTAAGGGCCAGATATGGAGAATAATTCACCATCAATGTTGACACCCAAATTAAAAAAAGCCCCAAAAATCTCATTTGGTCCTCACACCGGAATAGCATGATGATGCATAAAGGTGGAAATATCACCTGTCAAGACGGGTCATAATGGTAAAGCAAGTGGCCATATATGGATGCGATAATGGCTGTGGACCTGTCACGTGACCTATCCATCACTGATTGGTTGCGCTCTATGAATGTGGTCGACCTTACTTGACTTTGAGCATGGGGAGTTTTCTGGGGGTTTTATCTGTGAATTGTGCTGGAAGGCTCGGGTGCTGTAACCCAATCCAAGTGCAAAGTCTGGGCGAGCTTCGTTGCTTGTTTACCTGGTGCGGTGGTCATTGAGACAAGTCTTATGGGCTCTTCCTCCTCAGTCCCAGCCATGAATAGAAAACCCCACCTCTCAAGCACTCTACTTCGTCCTTCATTAGCAATACCCTTTCTCCTTCCTCTGGTCAATATCATACTCCACAGATGAAGACAATGTACATATTATGTCCCTCATCAAATTAGAGGTGAAACATTCTAATCTATAAATTTGCTGGATTATTAGTTAGCTGCTATGGATGTACATGTGAGATTAATTACAGAATTGATTATAATCAGGTTAGCAAAGCAATAGTGAAGCCAACATTGAATGGGCAAAATTGGCTAAATCTTGCCACCAAGTAAACACTTTAACTAGATTTTTGTGGCTTACAACCCTAAGCCCGAATTAGCATTCTTTATTCCCTTTCTGATGATTATTAGTGGGAGCTGGACTAAAACTAAGAGAAACTTGATTTGATCATTTATTGAGATACAATCCCTCTGTGGAGGAAGCAGACATATTTTATATTCAGGAGCTTGTCAAAGGCTGGGAGACTCTGAGTGGCAGACCAGATACCACAAGTGAAATAAAGTTGCTTATTTTCATAGCATGAATAACATAAGTGCTAATGAGTTGTGTAATTGTTCACATTCAAATAAGTGGAAATCTGTGTTCAGACTGCCCCTGGTGGAATGTGAAATACCTCTAGCCTCATCTTCAATCAATAGCAATTCCACACACACTGCTGCAGCCCCATACTATTGGTGTGTTTTTATCAGTCTGATCAATGAGGACACACTTTAGAAAGTTGCACACTTTCAAGCACAAGAAATATGAAAGTATTCTGAACCTAATAAATTCTGAATTTGTGTAATTTACTAGGAGCAGAAAAAGTAGAAAAGCCAAATATATCAAAATAAAGTGTGGCAATTATGGCAGCTGGTATAGTGTGAATCTGTGGGCTCATAACAACAATGCGCTCACTGAGACACATGCCATCTACTTCAATCAAGACACCAGTAAAAAGAACACCACAGCTGTCTTTGCATGGCCCCCGGGAGTGGCGTGAGGTGGGCATGTGATATCTGTAGCAAGAAAAGATGTGCCGCGTCTGATAAGACACATGGGCCGCGGGCTGCCGAGTGCTGCCTACCACTCTGACATGATGACCTTGTCTCAGCGCAGAGGTAGTGACCTCTGGTGGACCATGTCAACCAGGACAGCTATGTCAACATGCTGCCCTTATCAGGCCAATATTGCTTACCATCATCATCCCAATAGAAATCTCCTCCTTCCACTGCCACTACATAAACATCTGGGATGCTCATTTAAATGGGGCATTTATACATGCTGTAAGTCTATATGTACTGCACTATTGACAGAAACAGCTACATTCTATATATCCCTTGGAAGCAATGCATCCCCACGTGGAGGTGCATAAATGACAATTACTAGTGCGTCCAGCTAGCGCTGTGATTGCTGCCACCATATGGTTTCCTACCTAATGCTGTCCACTGTGACCTGGCTTGTGTCAGCCATCCTGGTCCTCCGGGTACCATGCACACTCTGCAGCAGACACGCCGCCTTCTGGACCACTTAATGAGGTTACAACTGGTTTAGAATTCGGAGGCATCTACCAGAAACAAATCTGACAAATCTGCATTATTGTGTTAACTTGTAGTGTATTGTTGTCTTATGGTGAACATCAATATCACTATTCTCTGCTTTCATTATCTGAAAGTGCCTGTTTATAAGGGGATCATTTCTTGAACACAAAGAAGAATGGAATAAGGAACTAAAAAGATGCACACTCCCTGGCATCATCTCCAACTCCGAAGTAGCTGTTTAAAAAAATCAAACAAACAAGAGAATGGATCAGTCGTTTCTTATTACATCTGAAATCACAAGAATCATATTAATTGAAAAAGAAAAAAAATAATATAAAAATGTTTGATTTATCATGAGAGCCGTATTTCTTCTGGTTCCCTCAGGGCAATGGTACATTTGTATCAGGTTTTACAAGATGATCGTGTTTCCTGTGTACATTTTCTATCCAGATGCATACATGAATAGTGATAATTATATTGGACTATGAGGTACTTTGTTCACCAAAGTGTATTGATACACAAGTAGAGCATGAAAACAACAGCCATTTCATCTACAAGCAAAATATATCACTCCACAAGGAAATAAAAACATACATGTGCATGCTTGAACTTTGCAATATGGTTTGTTTAAAAATACCCCTTACTTTTACATCATAATTCAATAGTTTGTTCTTTGTTTTATGTTCATTACACACAATTTCACACCTCAGGCATAATCTATCTTGCAATAAAAATGAAAAATCACAGTTTTATTGACAATATATTGCACTTCCTCTTCAGAGATGTATTCAGACCTGGGTGAGTGATGCTATCTCAATATTTGAGGAAGGCTACAAAACTAGCTTAGCAACACTTGGATAAAAACATGACAGTAGGGATTTGTAAAGTGAGCTTCAAGATGGTGTCACTTGGCAACCCAGGCAACTCTCTACCCATGATGCTCTGCAAAGTGAACTTTTCCATTGTGGACCAGTTGTGCATTGAGAAAATAAGAAGTGTATCATGATCTATTAGGAATGATGTATGATGATCACATCAATGGTGGGCTTTTCTCTCTGCGGGCGGACCGTGCCATTTTGTCCCGGCTGTCACATCACACTGCCGATATGTCATACCCATCATATTATACATTCTCCTATTCAGCCACCAACAGATGTAATCCTCATATTTACCCGTGTAAAGGACGTGTCAGACTCGTGTGTGTGTTTTGACAGATTTTCATGCGGGAATAGTAGAGGAGAGAGGCCCTATGAGATGGTTCCCTATTACGGGAAAACTGATTTCTTCTGCTTAGGAATTGATAGAACTTTGGAGTGGTCATTAATCAAACCTGCTTAAATGGCAATGGCAGGGGATTGTGGTGCAGGTATTATGGTGAGATTGTGTTAAGTTCATGAGAATAGTGGAATAGTTATTGGGTAATAAAGACGCGTGGTCTTTACAGGGAGGTGTGGTCTGCACCGCTATCCTCCAGCCCATCACTCATTGTCTACCTCATTTGCATATTATATCTATTGTCTACTACCCTCCGGAAGGTGTGAATAATACATAGCCTCTACCTGGTCTACACACCTCCTCCACTCTATGCCCAATACTACCTCCTGTAACCATCAGCACATAACAATTATTCTCCCCAGGAAAACAATGGCAACAAATTAATCCTCCCTGATTGAAATGGAATAGAATTATTAATGAGATGTGCAGAAAACATCAATATTGATATTATTGTCCTATAATACTATTCAAAACCTGCTGAGGTTTATCATATTAAACTTTGACCAAAGTGAAACTCTCTGCAGCATGAAACAATGTGACAGTTTCTGATAATCTTTGTTAATATCTCCAACACTCATCATCACTATTGTGCTGGTGACAATTGCTCTTTCTTGATACTATAGCGACACTATGTAAAGTGACATATTAGGTACTATTAGTGTCATATGGTGAATGTGAAAATGCATTTCTTGTCACAAGCCTTTCCGATCTGTCCCTATCAGAGATTGCATCCAGTGTGGCATATGATGACTTCTGCAGTCAGAAGATATCAAGGAATAGTAAAGATATGAATCAGAACAACTGAAAGACCACTGATTGGGAGGTGAAACCACCTAACATGTTAAAAAAAACTTATTCTCAATGACAACTGCCAAAAGAATAACACCTGACACATCAAAGGACTTCTTCATGCAGCTGATGATAAATGTCCCAGTTGAAATAGATTTCAAATCCTTCTCATGAGATCTGAGATCCTTTCAATTTACACAACTTCAATCCTTACATGAAATCACCAAATGTGATAAGCATTGAAGTTTTAACAAATAAATCAAGCATTTTGCACATATCATAAATACAATAGCAATATGCATCGATGAAGATGGCACATTATTTTGATGAGAATATTTGAAGATAATTGTTTTTACAATGTCTGCTTAACACACAGAGATGTGGAAACTTTTCAGCATTTTCTAGGCTGCCTTCAAGTTTATTGAAAAATTAATGAAAGACTTGCAACTATTGATCTCCTGCTAATGGAGAACGCTCTCAAGGACTAAATGGAGATCTAAAATTTCAGATTAAAATTTCTAAGATATTGAAAGGATGCATGTTTGAAGCCCCAAAGGAATTCATAAGAGATCCACTTTGGTGAATAATAAAACTTGAGTGTCATCCATTGAATCAATATCACATGCCAATTATCCCAGATATGTTTGTATCAATTATCCCAGATATATCTGTATCAATTATCCCAGATATGTTTGTATCAATTATCCCAGATATGTCTGTATCAATTACCCCAGATATGTCTGTATCAATTACCCCAGATATGCCTGTATCAATTATCCCAGATATGCCTGTATCAATTATCCCAGATATGTCTGTATCAATTACCCCAGATATGTATGTATCAATTTCCCCAGTTTCAATTATCCCAATATCAATTATCTCAGTCCTCAATTATCACAGTACTCAATTATTAGTCCTCAATTATCAGTCCTTAATTGTCAAAGTCCTCAATTATGTCAGTCATCAATTATAATAGTCATTAATAATCAGTCCTCAGTTATTACAGTCCTATTTTTCTCATATATAATTCTTCTGCAAATTTGAAATTACAAAACCTTTAATATTGACTAATGCTACACTAACAAGATGTTTCTGTTACAATTCACACTGGAGGTAGGCAAATTCTCACACACTACTCAACACAAACTCTTTGTGTTGTGGATTATATATAAAAATACATCTATTTAATTTAATAACAATAGTTTAACACCGAGATGGAGATTATTTCTTTTGAAATATGAAAATAAGATTTGGTTCAATATAGTTAAAAATGGGGTGTATTGTGCATCTGATTGATACCTGCTCATAATGAGTGTGAACATAAGCAATTTTGGTCTTGGCCTGGCTACTTAAAACTGGTTTGCCCTGCCTCTGAGATAAAAGATACTTTGGTACCTCTTGATTCAAATTAAGAGTACTATTGTGAGAAATCCTGTTCATATATGCAAATGATGTGTCTTGATTATACGTGAAGCAGTATGGACCCACACAGGTTGCTTCCTGTCATTGGTGAGAGACAAATACCTCACTCGACGTGATAGTTAACTTGTTGAAGAAGAACTTCTATTTCACATTATGGCATGTCATGACTTTGGCTTTCTCTTTCAGCTTAGACATGATCATGTGATACAATATAACCAGACAACTTTCAGTGCAATTGGAGATGTCTTCATGCTAAATAGAATCAGAGACAATGCAATCAAGAAACTTTTATATTATCTTTCCTCAGAGAACATGTTATTTGATCCAAATGCAAAAACATTTAAGGTTAATACAGGCATTTGACACAGATATTTCAAAAACCTGACTAGGTTGGTATTTATCTTGAATGCTGGGCTGTATTTGTGAAACACAATGACAGTTTCTTTCATTCTCTAAGGAAAAATTTGTAGTTTTACAAATGAATGTTCAATTTCTCTTATTTAATCTGTATCATGCCAAATTACAAATTTGAAATTTGTATTTATGCCATGATTATAAATAATTTTTATAAATAACCAAAGAAAGCAACTGGTAATTTTTAACTTTGTTCTGATAGTTTTACCTTTTAATGACACAGAAAAGTGATCCATATTAGAACAACGGATGAGGACTAATCACGTGAAGTATGTCACATGTCTATATTTAAATCACCAGGTCCTAATTGCTTCTCTTAGACAGACTATTTAATCTTCTTTAAGCCTGCATTTGGCCATTACTGTCAGTTTGGTGGCCATACATTAGGCAGTGTGAAGGTATAATGGTAGGCCGTCCACACAGTCCTAATGCAGGGGTGTTAAATCATAATGCCCCACCTCATCTACCATATTCCTACCAAAACCACTGCCTTTACCCTCAATATATGCTCCTCAAACATTACATATGATATCAATCATACTGTATGTATGTAAGCATCAAATGAACAATCCAACATATTTGTACTGATATTTGTGCAAGATATCGTGAGCAGATTATGCATATATTATTGAGTAGGTGTTATCAAAGTTTGTTTGGAAATATACAGAATGACAGCTGATATATAATAACTCCATGTAAACACAGATTACTGTAAATTGCTTAGTGTATTTATGTATGAGTAAGCTGAGATGCAATGTCCATTTATGATTCATCTCGCAGAGTGGCACTTAGTTTCCAGTGTATAAAGACAGATGATTTCACGCACACAGGGGGATTGTATATGGAATGTTTAGTGAGACATATGATGTGACTGATGCATGTTTACAGCTTATATCTTCGCTAATGACTCAATGCTCTCGGAATGTCATTGCAAACAATCACCACTTAGCAGGTCTATATATCACCCACCGCCAGCCCGCAATCACTGGTCATTATATATCTATTTCACCGCGATTCACCATCCCCACCACACATAAAGTGCATGATAATATCTGCATGATGAAGATTATAAAAGCTTTCATCAAGCATGCTAATCCACCGTCCCTATGTATAGCCACGCTTCATTATACATGCAAGACCGGTGTGAAAGAAGGAGCAAGATGAGTTGGTTGGTGACAGCTGTAGTGTTTGATAGTACCTCATAATTGTGTCAGATGTGTCTAAGTGATGTGAGAGCAGGGGGCGCTGTCAGAATCGATACCTCGCTCGCATTCCTCACCTCAACACTCTTCTCATCTACATCCATTTTACGCCATTTTGCCACTCGTCATTATTTAAAGTTTCATAAAATTGGTTGATTGAATCTGAAGCGGTGAACGTGTGGAGGAATTTTGAGATATGGACTCAGTCATGCATGGCAAATCTGTAAGAATAGTCAACTGCAACGTAAACAGGAAACAAGCAAAAATGTGCCATTCAGAATTTGATGCATCATTGCAAACTGATTGGCAAAGAAAATATGGCGATTCTACTGCAGAAAACATGATTTACAGATGACATTAATCATTCTCATAAATCACCTTCAATAACTCAGACATCAATATTTCATTTTCACACCAACTTCTCGCACAATATGGATGTTTTCCCCAAAACTAATTGATTTTAGTCCAATACAGGAAACTGCTACCTGTTCTTGAAACAGAGTTCAGTGCCTAAAATAAAAAAAAATCTATGGTTGTTTCAAGGACAATTATTTTTTCTCAACATGAAGGAATAATTTGACATGTATGTGGAAGCTGGAAGACATGGGGTTGCCCCTAGAATGGCAGAAAAGCAATGAGAGGGACTAAAGAATAACAGAATGACAAGCTTCATTTGTATAACCAGCAGGTGTAAATGTATGACCCTAAACCTGTATGGTAGAGCAGGGAGACAGGACATGCTATGGTGATATAATGTGCACCTAGATGTGTGGGTTACAGCAGGGAGACAGGCCGTGCTATGATGGTATATTGTGCACCTAGATGTATGGGGTACAGCAGGGAGACAGGCCATGCTATGGTGATGCTATGGTGATATAATGTGCACCTAGATGTGTGGGGTACAGCTGGGAGACAGGCCATGCTATGATGGTATATTGTGCACCTAGATGTATGGGTTACAGCAGGGAGACAGGCCGTGCTATGATGGTATATTGTGCACCTAGATGTATGGGGTACAGCTGGGAGACAGGCCATGCTATGATGGTATATTGTGCACCTAGATGTATGGGGTACAGCAGGGAGACAGGCCATGCTATGATGGTATATTGTGCACCTAGATCTATGGGGTACAGCAGGGAGACAGGCCATGCTATGATGGTATATTGTGCACCTAGATGTGTGGGGTACAGCAGGGAGACAGGCCATGCTATGGTGGTATATTGTGCACCTAGATGTATGGGGTACAGCAGGGAGACAGGCCATGCTATGATGGTATATTGTGCACCTAGATCTGTGGGGTACAGCGGGGAGACAGGCCATGCTATGGTGGTATATTTGCACCTAGCAGAGGCAGGATGTGGCTGCCCTTTGTAATGAATAGGCAGCTTGATTGAGTGAGGGAACATTGCACAACACTTGGCATGGTGTCAGATGGCCATGACGCAAAGTGTATGCCGACCTCTACTCTGCCACATTAAGCAAACCAGCTGCTATAGAAAATACCTTATGTACAGTGTGCTGGCCAACAGCATCACCTACACAAAGCATTTATACATTTCTCAGGTACACAGATAACATGATCAAATTGCACTTAATGATGAACATTTAGAGCTGGTTCAATTGATAATATTTTAACATATATATTTTTTGCATATGACATATAAATAGGTATACATGCAATATACAAGTATATATAAGTATATGAATTATAAATAACTATATAGATCATAATCATTAACACGTTTTTTCCTAATATTTATTCTATACAATTTTTCTGACTTTTCAACCAATTTGAGTAACATTCAACTAATTCCCTTTTGCGTAACATCCAACTTATACCAATTTGCGTGACATTTAACTTTGACCATCTTGTGTGACATTCAACTTTACCCTTGTGTAACATCTCTCTCATAAAAAGAACTAGGCCTAATGGCATGTAGAATAAAGCAATATATCTGATATATCTGATATTTTGCAGTATTATGGACATGGAACTCATTTACATTAATAAGAATATCAACATGTCCCTCACAGATCCACAATGACCTTGACCACCACCCAGGTCACCCTATCCCCTCGGAGAATTCTCACATCCAATCATCCACCATTCCTAGTCCGACCATCGCTTGTACTGCCAGGTCTTACACAATACAACAAGAGACCCATAACAAATGTGATTTTTCTGTTCTTGTCATATCATCTTACGACTGTCTGATTGATTTTGGATGTTGTTTGTGATGGCATTGTGGGTAATGTTTCCTGTTCTCTGACCTTATTTCACCATTTTGCCTTCCACACCCAAATTAATTTACTTGACCATAATGATTGCATGAGATTGAGCCAAAACCAATTATGTCAACACCTCTGCCTTGCATGGAAGCTGGGTTGAGGTGTCAAGTGATGTTAGATGTGGAGACATGGCGCATATCAGCAGCCCCTATCTTAGATCCCACACAGGCAATAACACTGTGCCACACCCTTACAACTATACCCTATAACACAGCACAAAATGATAAACTGAAAGGAGATGGCAAAGTGAAAATAAGTGTCCTCAGAGGGAGATTAACAGAGCACAGGCTAAAGGCTCTGTTAGGAATTAAAACATGTGCTCTATGAAAGATGTCATGTGACACATACGGCAGGATTGGCTCATATCAATCATGATGAGTGCCGTGAAAGTCACTCACACATAGACAGAGCAGCTCTAATATCAAAGATGCAGAGGAGATCTTAGGCTTGCTAAATCATGAATGTATCCATCACCTCAACTATATACAACTAGCTTATCATACTGCAGCTACTTTGTGATCCGATAAGACACAGTATCAATAATGGGAAGCAGGGCGATATTTAGCCTACTTAATCTGAGGCACACAATCCCCCTACTACATGACAATATACTTGTTTCATCTAATTCTTTTATATAGTGGGTTTTAATGTGCTCTTTTTATTTAAAATCTGAATACCCAGAGAAGTCTTGACTCTTTGACATTGGCCAAATATAATGGTTTCCCATTAAGACAGAGATAATGAGATAGAATTAAACTGAATATAAAAAGATAATGATAATATTATATAAATATATATGCATTGGACTCTTAAAATGCTTAATTTGAAGGGCAACAACAGGGAGAATTGGAGTCAATATTAGAGTGAAATGCAAGCAGCTAATGATCAGCCTTAATAGACAGCACAGTGGCAGAGGGAGACCGCTTTATGGAGGTCAGTTTTATCTCACTGCTTCTGCTCATATGAGCACACATAAAGGACAAATACTTGCTATGCCATACTATGTACCACCCATTATATCCTCCAGCTTATGCTTCATTTCTTGACAAACTCACCATCGACAACACCAACCGAGAGGATATTGTCATTATTCATATCTTGCTTTTGAGTGAGCTGGACTTCACATGAATGCTGAGATTGTGTCTCCTCTTGTGCCAAGACGTCAATATGAGGTAAGAGATGCAGAAAACTACAACCTGCTGCAACTTCAAAAGCACCAATTGAAATGTGTGTCTTATCATATGCTTCTCACAGAATAAGCTGAAAGAGAAGATGCAGTCATGCTGGAAATGTCTCTCTTAGCCACCTTGCTTTCTACCCAATTACCAGTTGTCTGCCTCCCTGCAAGCAAATAGCAAATAATTACAGAGGATTTTGATGATGCCTGCTGACCATATTCTGCGGCCATGTCTGCTCGCATAGATGGGATTTGCCTCGGCAAACAACTCAAGGTCATATCGGCCCTGCTCCACCAAGCTGGTGTGTGAAGACAGCCATAATTGCACCATTACGCCCTCTATGGTAATGCACATTGTACACATGACTTGCAGCCAGAATAGCCACGTAAACATCTGGAGGCCTTCCACACACTGCCAGCTCTGCTATATTGGCCGTGGACACGGCTTGTTTTTACATGGTTACGTGTATTATACCATGTCATTATGTGTAAGGAAATACCCCGAGAAGAAACATTTCTGCTGACCCCTGTGTCCATTCTGCACTCAAAAATAGCTCAAACCTAATATCACAGAATCTCCAGCTATATCATAAAACTGGGTGAGAGTAATAAGATAATTTATGTTAATTTATTCACATTATGCTATCACATATATTTAGATATCCAATAATTTTGCTTGTAGAAAGTCTTATTTTGGCTGAAAGTTATCATTTAAAGTTTTGGCTGAAAGTTATTATTTAAAGTTTTTGACCAGTATATTCAAGGTAATGTGAGAAAAAAAATCATAATCCCCAACTGTATCACATCCAGTATCATGTTACTCAGATGTGCTATGATATCATAATAATTATTTGTATCCATTGTTGGTGTATGTTCCTGTACGATATTCTGCCTTGACATCTCCCAAACCACATATCATGTGACACTATCTATATCATTCTTATAATCTGAATAACACAAAAAACAAACTTTGACATGACAATTCATGACATTATATCCCTGATCCAAGAACTGTAAAACTATTGTGTACAAGGAGGCAAATACTACATTCATAAAGGATTTTTTGTTCAACAGACAAGCCAGCAAAAATAAAATAAAATTATTCTTAAATGTTTTTTTCACAGACACTATTCAAGCCTCTTGCATATACATATGTCGATGCTGGCAATCACAGAGCTAACATTCCTAGAATGGGCGGTGTGGCAGGCAAGCGGCCACCACCTGTCTGCTAATTGTATGACTACATCAGTGACCGGTGACAGGAAGTGCCAGTCCGCACTACCAAATGCCACATGACTACCCCCACTTCCTGTCCAAATACCTCTTCCCATGACATTTAGCTCGGCAAACCTCTACAGAACTCAAATACTCCCTATGGACTTTTTGGGATGGAGCTACAGGCTTTTTATTCTTTGATATTTTTAAAGTAAGTTATAATAAAGAGGTACTAAATGTTTGAGGTGCCTTATGAAAATAATGTATCTTTAGAAATAGTCAGGAGAGTTTATGGCCATGAGTAGTGGCGCAGTTCGTTAGAGCACCTGCTTATTAGCACCAGTTCCTTTGTGGTAATACAAAGGTCTTGGGTTCGATCCCATGCCATGTTGAGATTCAACTCATGATACAATTTCCCATGTGAGCTGAGGCCCATGGCTGAAGGGTTGCCATGTCAAGGACCTGCGACATGACAATTCAGTGAGGCAGCACTATATCTGCTACAAGTAGGTCTCATCACGAAATGACTGAAATAATGTTGAAAGTGATGTAAAACCCAAAACAAACAGAAGGGTTAACATTAAATGCCAGCGAACTGTATGTTTTCATAAATATATAAATAATCATTTATCCTTGATATACAGGTGTATGGTAGAGGAAGACCACAATGATAAGCCTGTCTGTATCTGAGAACAGTATTTTATCATATTAAATCTGAATGTTGGGATATGACTAAAATGTATTTGTTAACTCAGTGCATATAAAAATTATGAAAACTACAGTATATCATTTCTGAGGATTCGTTACTTGCAGAGGAGAAACAAATGTTTACCATCTTTAATATTCTATGACATACAAGTCTAAAAACATATTGCCTCTCTTAAGTTTACAATAAATTGATTTTGTCAAAGCCTTTGTCACTGTCAGGAAAAGGTGATTTCTCTTCACTTCACAATATACTGCCCTTTTATCAGGACCTGCAGTATCTCAGTTTGCTATATATATATCATCACAAGACAATATACGACACTACATCTACCTAATAAGGTGCGGGCAGATACTGAAGTATGTGTAGAACATATATGACACTAAGTCTAACTGGCACTCAAGTGTAAGAAGTAAGCTATAATGTGATGCCTACCTAATTAAGTATAAGCAGACAATCATGAATACTTAGTATGATAAAAAGATAAAATACTACACCTATTAATTAGATTTGGGCAGACAGACACTCAGTAATAAATACTAAGCATAATAAACTGATAATATATAAATTTAACTGTTTGGGCAAACACCCAAGTATACAGAGTATGATAAGTACCGGTAGATAACATATAAGGCTTCCTGGATAGGTTTAGGCAGATACTCGGGTATACTCAGTATGATAAGTAGAGTATATGTAACACTACCCAGATACTCAAGGTAGAACTCAATTTACTGCATATAACATATAGAATATATGTGACATTACATGGTTAAGTTTGGGCAGACACTCTGGTAAACTGAGTGCATAAAGTAGATAATGTATAATTCTACCTGGTTAGGTTTGGGCAGACACTCAAGTATACTGAGCATAAGTTTGGCACTTCCATCTGGGTCACCCGGTAGTCTCACGCTGAGGGCATCCAGTAACATCTGGTAGAGGGCATTGGTAAAGAGAGGTTCTGGCAACTCCCTTAAAAAGTCCTTTAATACACCTGAAATATATAAAAGATAATATAATGAGATAATTAGTAAGCATAAGATACTTAGTAAGCAAGGATATTCTTAATGTCATTATAATCACAAATTATATTGATCCATTCAAAGTCAAATATATCAACAAATTATAAAAAGATATTCAAATCACAAAGAGTTGATGTCATTGAATTATAATGAATGTATAACCTAGCTGTATAGCTGATTACACAACACCTAAATGCCAACATCCAATGTCAATCAACTCTTGCTGGTTCTAGCCAAAATTTGGCAGAATGAACATATGATGCATTATAGATGATGGCTTCAGGACCTCCAATCTCAAATGTATAATTACACTGATCTCACATCATATGCTTCAAACATTCTCTGCCCAAATGCTTGCACCAATAAATATCATCATCAAACTCTTTCATTTTTTGAAAATTTCCTATTATCAGCCACTGCCCTGTTAGGAAATTGGGGTTTAAATCTGGCTCATTTGTATTGCATTATAACTGTATGGGGACGAACATAAACACGAACAAGGTGGAATAAATATGGGCCCCTTCCACCACTATCTGACTGCTTGCTATAAATCATTGCATTTGCTAAAACTGGACAGATCCATTTTCATCCCAAACTGCTACTTGCAAGCATTATTACACTTTTTATCTCAGCAAGTTCAACACTAATTTCAATATTCATTGCTTTGGAATTCCGCATTATTTCCTGCCATTGCCTCGCAACATTCCCATGATCCTCTTGCCACTGTAAATCAACCAGGGATGCGTTTTAATTAAAAATCTGCCTTGATACTATCAACAAGTAGCAACTGGGAGCTATCTGCCGCTACTTATCATACATTGTAGGCTTCATAACCATAACAGCAATGTTACGTAAACATCAAATTGCCTGCTTAACCTTTCCCTCTAAACTTTACACAGGATAAAAGCCATATTTTATAGATCACAAATTACTGAAATCAGGAGATTGGGGCAATGTTTTCTTCAATCAGAGCCATATGTTAGGTCATTCACAAAAAAAGGCTAACATTTATCTGAATCATTTTATTTTTTACTTTAAGATTTAATATATTTCCCAGGTAAATCTAGATTTACAAACTAGTGATAGAATATAAAAGGACATATCTCAGAGTAGATTTAAAGCAATTTCCTCTTCCCTTGTTGAAGCTGATCATTAAATGCAAAGTACACAACCTTAATTAGTTATATTTGTAGCCTCAGTTTCAAATGAGGTCAACATGTGTTGGTGGGTTGTATTAGTTTGTGAGGAATGGTTGTAATTTGGCTGCCCACACTTTGCTATGACGAGTGAGGGCATCTTGGTAAGTTGGCTGCAGCTGAATTATTCAACGTACGAACCACTAATAGTTGTGCTACATGCAATCCCACACACTGTGCTGCCTGGCAGTAATCTGCCAGCACACCTCACCTCCCAACACCTCCCTTTGATCATTACAACTTATGCCTTTAGTGCCAATTAGTGTTCTCAGTGCAGGTCCATCAGATACAGCTAGCATGCACCTTCATAGAACGAACCAATTATATACATGTATGATGCACCTTCATAGAATGAACCAATCATATACATGCATGATGCAACTTCATAGAATGAACCAATCATATACATGTATGATGCACCTTCATAGAATGAACCAACCATATACATGTATGATGCACCTTCATAGAATGAACCAATCATATACATGCATGATGCATCTTCATAGAATGAACCAATCATATATATGCATGATGCACCTTCATAGAATGAACCAATCATATACATGCATGATGCATCTTCATAGAATGAACCAATCATATACATGCATGATGCACCTTCATAGAATGAACCAATCATATACATGCATGATGCACCTTCATAGAATGAACCAATCATATACATGCATGATGCACCTTCATAGAATGAACCAATCATATACATGCATGATGCACCTTCATAGAATGAACCAATCATATACATGCATGATGCACCTTCATAGAATGAACCAATCATATACATGTATGATGCACCTTCATAGAACGAACCAATCATATACATGCATGATGCACCTTCATAGAATGAACCAATCATATACATGTATGATGCACCTTCATAGAACGAACCAATCATATACATGCATGATGTACCTCCATATAACAATCCAATCTGATATATGTATGATGCACCTCCATATAACAATCCAATCAGATATACCTTTGATGCACCTCCATATAACAATCCAACAGTATACACCAATGGTGCACCTCCATAGAATAAGCTAATGGTATACACTCATGATACATTTCCTCATTATTTGCACCTAGGATGCACCACAGTCAGGCACATCTCGGCTACATGATCCAATCAGATGCACCTAAGATGCACCACCATATTGGCTAGTGATATCAGATACCCCCTTTTGGTGCACCTCCATTAAATGTTTTTATCAGATACACCGAGGATACATCCCCCCAGGAACCATCCAATTAGATGCACTTCATGAAGGTTCCAGGAAACTCACTCCCTAAAATTAACATTATCAATTACATTGTTCTTATTCATCATGTTTTTCCACTCTTTTTTCTATGATTCATCTTTAGGCTTTCCCAGGATATAAAGATTTATTTTAGCTTGGATAGATAAATACTAATGATGTATAGCTTCATAAAATTACCATTGTATTTAATAAAGGAGAACATTACATTTGAATATGATGGGTTTCTAGGATAAGCCTGTATTAAAATGACTTTAATGTTCCAAGGACATTTTTAAGATTCAATATTAATTCATAAAATGGAAATAAAGTAATGATTTATATCTATGATATATATGTATTATGTAACATGTTGGAATGATTCATGTCGTCGATGTTCTTAATAATGTTATTGCCTTTTTAACATCAAAGAAATTATCGTCAAAATCATATTGCAAATTCTTTGATAAAATGATCAGCAATTCAGTATTGAATCATTTTCCAAAAACAGACTATGAATGAAGCTTGGTGTGGTGTGGTGTGGCATGTGATGTATATAGGAGGCTTGGTGTGGTGTGGCATGTTATATAGGAGGTTTGGTGTAGTGGGGTATGTTATATGGGAGGCTTGGTGTGGTGGGGCATGTTATATGGGGCATGTTATATGGGAGGCCTTGTGTGGTGGGGCATGTTATATGGAAGGCTTGGTGTGGTGTGGCATGTTATATAGGAGGTTTGGTGTAGTGGGGTATGTTATATGGGAGGCTTGGTGTGGTGTGGCATGTTATATGGGAGGCTTGGTGTGGTGTGGCATGTTATATAGGAGGTTTGGTGTAGTGGGGTATGTTATATGGGAGGCTTGGTGTGGTGGGGCATGTTATATGGGAGGCCTTGTGTGGTGGGGCATGTTATATGGGAGGCTTGGTGTGGTGCATCTTGTTATATAGGAGGCTGTTTGTGGAGTGGCACCTAATATAGAAGGTTGGGAGACCTTGTGTGAGCCATTTCACAGTATATGTGAATTATAGGTCATAGCCCGGGGTTGGTGGCCTGCCACAGGAAGTGACCAGACAGCCATGGTGCTGTACTTGATGGCTCCCTCATACATTCACAAAGGTCACTCATCACCATCTACAACAAACTGAACTTCACCACTATAAATATTCTTTCCAAATGACATTATGCTCCAGAAGAATATAAGGTCATATTGAGCTGCGACCAATTATTTTATAGGAAATCACAGTCATTTTAATGTATCTGGGACTTAACCTTGTTGACTCTGTCAACACATTATCTATCATTAACAGAGAGAATAAAGGAAAACATTTTTGGCAGTAACTTGAAAATGTTTCTGTCATATATCTAACAAGATGTGTGTTACGATTGCAAGTTTTGTATGTGTGCCTGGCAGACAGAGAAGGTGGATGTCTGAGGCCATCGTATTCCATTCTCTTTACATCTGATGATAAATGAACACTACAACAGGAAGTGACACACACTAAGGGAGCCCCTCATGGGGCCGCAGCCAAGTGGTGGTCCCAAGCTCCCTCCATTGATCTCAAGTATCTGTTTGTCTGCTTTCAGTTTTAAAGCTACATATATACTGCTGACCTTTATATTTGTTTGTCAGAATAATTGCGGCCACATCATCTTGTGTTTTTCAGAGTAATTTGTTGAGGACTATTCAAACAAATGGCCTGCAAGTGCAAGCAGTTATCATGTAATGGGGAAGTGTATGCTGACAAGTTCACATCTACTTGCGCCATTTCCGCTTATGGTTTAGGCGGGTAGGCAAAAATCGTGACCCTGTACACTTAGAGCAGCTAACAGAGGGGGGCAAAGTACAGAGGAACATTTGTCAGTGCTGACTTGTGGCAGGCATATATTGCAGGACCCATGTAATGGATGTTATACAAAGGCATGCTGCTCTTGGGGGCTTAGGTCTGCTCACCGCCGAGAATTGACAAGACTTAGACACACCGCATGACAAATACCAACAACCCCACACAAATGAGCACAGTGTGAAAACCAGGCTTCCTCCACTGCTCAATCAAAACTTAAAACAAAAACTTGCATTTCAATAATTAATGAGAACGGTTTACAGTGAGAAATGAGATACACTATTAAAAATATCTGCCTACAATGCCGTTCTCTTACTCGACCAGATAATTTTGCTGAGAAAGGTAATATAATATCTATATTAAAGCTCTCACTTGATTACATTGCTGATATCTGATTATAGCAATTGTGGAGTACTCTCTGTTAACAATGGCACTGAGCAGACGTAGTCACCTGTTCTCTATGTGTGTGCATAATGAATAGTTTATGAAAGTCAGTTCAATCTCCAGCACAGAGATACAAGTGGCAGGTGCTTGCTTACAAAGTACAATTGGCATTGTAAGGGCACAGCTATAATATCAACCTACAGTGTTAAAAGATAGTCAGTCTGCACGTATAACTCAGGAGGAAGCAGTGAAAAAAGAAAAAAGACATCATTGCTTCTCTGATAATGTGTTCACTCTGCAAGCTTGTTGGTTCTGTGTCAACAAGATGAGTGGATCGTAGGATATTCTTGATAAGAACAGATCGCAATATGTTGGGAGTTGTCGGAGGAGGTAAGGTTAGGCCTCATGACAGAGATTGGTGCACGCTTCATTTGCCTGTACATCTGTATGGGACACTGGGTGCAGGAGAACACAGGGGCAGACAGGAAGCCCTCCCTCCCATGCTCTCTTATCTAATTAGCAGAGACCACATCTAAAGCATACACCCTGACTATTGTAGTGAAGAACTCATCACCATCTCATGCAACAAAGTACCTGCTCAACTCACTTTCATAGCCTACTCATCTGCTCACAGTTTTAAAAGCAGCTTGTACTTAAAGCTTACTTGTTCTAGCTTATATTTTACAAGTAACAGACATGTTGATTTATCTAACATTGAATCCTGACAAAGATAATATCACAGCAAAATTCCAGCCACAGAAGGCAGGGTTGCTATTTCAGGCAGTTCTATTCCACTGTTCTTTAATATTGTACTGGGCTGGACTGCTTTATATTTGATGGTGAAGTTATTGGGACAGTTTCCCTTCCATATAATCACAAAATTGCTTTGTAGTATGCAACATACTAGGTTCATTTATTTTTAATGCTACTATTTTCATCACTTTCTTGTACTTTGAAATAAAAGCTGTGATACGCCACAACGTGTAAGGATAAAAATGAAATAATAAAAATAATAAAAGAGTTGGAAGAAAGGTTAGTGGAAATGTAATGTATATACACATAACATGTAAACACATTACAAGAACACAATACACCTGTCTTCCATAATGATGGACATTCATGGTAGGTACATTGTAATGAGACTTATGGAATCTCTGCATATGAGTGTAATAGGAGATCTAAGCAGATATTAAGGGTCCCAGATGAGAGGGATACAGAGTTAGTGGCCCCAGGCAGGGAGAAGTGTCTCGGAACCAGTGTCATCACAGCCCTCATAAGCTTTGATACTTGGTCATACTGCATACTGAGCAAGAATGGTGCTTGTCTCTCAGGAACCTGTGAACTCAACTTCAACTTCCTCACATCTCAGGTGAATAATCCCTAATTACTCTGCAGAGAAATACAATACAGCACACTTTCATTCCTTTGAGCGAGATGTGCATGACTATTTCTTTACTTATTATTGTCATGGTTTGAAAATGGGAAAATCGATGGCGATATGATCTGCTGGCTGCAGATTGTGACATGTGACTTGGATTAATTGAGACTTTCACAGGTCACGCATGATATCAAGCGTGAAATAAGAAGATGGAATGTAAAGATGGAGTCAGAACGGGACATCTTGCCAACTCTGGCCTGTGTTGTATTGTGATCAATACCAGTGATCATTGATGGCAGAGATCCAAACCTTTTGCACATAATTGTGTGATTTGTCAAGCTGAAAATGCTCAATATTCTTAACACTTCTGTAGGCTTCACTCTCAGACAATTCTCTCATAAAGCGTCTTCAACAGCATTTATTTCACTCAAGTTCATTTTTCTAACCATAATAACACTTACAAAATAAAGAATTTTTCTCTAAATATCTCATATTACTCAATTATTCAGATTAATATTGTTGGCTTAATGTACGTCACACGACATATGCCTAATTGAGCACACACACATTCCACATAGAGGCAATAATCTAATTGGCTCCGCCAGGGATCCTACTTTGAACACTGCTGCAATTTAAATTTTAGATCTCTGCTTATTAAAACAGAGGATTAAGGTATTCCCATAGTAAGAAGTATAACCTCCATTAGATTCTTTCAAATAATTTTTCCTCGCATTTGAGTATTTCAAAATTTAAGGTTGTACATTATAAAGCATCATTTCCATGGACAGTTGATACTTTCTGTTTGTTTCATATTGTTTGCCTTCCATTGTAGTGTCCTGAAGAACAAAGATCAATACGGAATTTCCTGGGAAATTTTTCTGTGATGGGGAAGCCTGACTTTGTCAACACGATGTATAATTTCCTGTCATTTTTAGTGTCAAAGCTTGGCCTGGTAATTGGCATTGATTAGTTGGACTGAAGACAAACTGGACATTCTACGTGAACCTGCCTGACAACCTCCTCACCCGAGACACATCCCAGCCACTGACACCCTCCTCACCTGAGACACATCCCAGCCACTGACACCCTCCTCACCCTAGGCACATCCCAGCCACTGACACCCTCCTCACCCTAGGCACATCCCAGTCACTGACACCCTCCTCACCCTAGGCACATCCCAGTCACTGACACCCTCCTCACCCTAGGCACATCCCAGTCACTGACACCCTCCTCACCCTAGGCACATCCCAGCCACTGACACCCTCCTCACCCTAGGCACATCCCAGTCACTGACACCCTCCTCACCCTAGGTACATCCCAGTCACTGACACCCTCCTCACCCTAGGCACATCCCAGCCACTGACACCCTCCTCACCTGAGACACATCCCAGCCACTGACACCCTCCTCACCCGAGACACATCCCAGCCGTTGACACCCTTCTCACCCTAGGCACATCCCAGCCACTGACACCCTCCTCACCTGAGACACATCCCAGCCACTGACACCCTCCTCACCCTAGGCACATCCCAGCCACTGACACCCTCCTCACCCTAGGCACATCCGAGTCACTGACACCCTCCTCACCCAAGGCACATCCCAGTCACTGACACCCTCCTCACCCTAGGCACATCCCAGCCACTGACACCCTCCTCACCCTAGGCACATCCCAGTCACTGACACCCTCCTCACCCTAGGCACATCCCAGTCACTGACACCCTCCTCACCCTAGGCACATCCCAGCCACTGACACCCTCCTCACCTGAGACACATCCCAGCCACTGACACCCTCCTCACCCGAGACACATCCCAGCCGTTGACACCCTTCTCACCCTAGGCACATCCCAGCCACTGACACCCTCCTCACCCTAGGCACATCCCAGCCGCTGACACCCTCCTCACCCTAGGGACATCCCAGCCGCTGACACCCTCCTCACCCTAGGCACATCCCAGCCACTGACACCCTCCTCACCCTAGGCACATCCCAGCCACTGACACCCTCCTCACCTGAGACACATCCCAGCCACTGACACCCTCCTCACCCTAGGCACATCCCAGCCACTGACACCCTCCTCACCCTAGGCACATCCCAGCCACTGACACCCTCCTCACCCTAGGCACATCCCAGCCACTGACTCCCTCCTCACCCTAGGCACATCCCAGCCGCTGACACCCTCCTCACCCTAGGCACATCCCAGCCACTGACACCCTCCTCACCCAGGGCGCATTTCAGCCACTGATACTCTCAACATCCCACCCTCCCTCATAATCCACCAATCCACCTGACAAACCTATTTTCTGATCTATGAACTAGCCTATATAACCAAATAGGGTGTGGCTTTTAATTAATAAGCATTGCCAATATGTAGGAATTTCTTAATGAGATTGATAGAAGATTGTTACCTGCAATTTTCCACAAGGTATGAGAGGAAGTTCTTTGTGTATGGAGATGTGCCAAACGTACCTGCTAACATGCTTATGTAGTCCAGCTAGATTATTACCCATGATGCTCTACAGTATCAATATGAATAGCACTTATTTTTGTGTGGTAGCTCAAAGAGTTAATTTCACTCAGTGTTGGGCACACCTGCCTTCAGTCTATTTGCTGGAATAAAGCTAATTAATGTAATATTACCATCACAGAAGTCTCCATAAACATAAATCCATATTTTTGTCTGCAATTAATGTGTCCTTTCACCATAATCATCTTAGTACTTTTTTGTGAAGAAAATAATTATTCTTTTTCAAATAAACTAAAATTACCTAGTTGCAAAATGTTCTGTTGACAGATGATATTGCTGAATGCAGAAATGTAAACTGGCTGATTTATGTACTTACCATGATAAGATAGCAGATTGTCTACATGTGGCTAGTGAGCCATTATTTCATTTTAAAGCGTACAGATAAACACAGACCTGGTTGGAATGAACATGTATCTGATCTACATTCTGTAGGAAGAGATGCATTTATTATGTGGCATGAACAGGGTTAACCCAGACAGGGTCCAATATTTAAATTGAAAAAGCACACTGATACTAAGTTTAAATATACTTTAAGATATAAAGAACAATGAAGATGCCATGAGAAAAGATTGACTAGCTAAGAAATTGCAGAATTATAGGATAGATGAACTTTGGAAGGAGGTTAAATAAATTAATAACTGTAATAAACACCCTTGCCAACTAATATGGAGGGTGTTGTTGGTAGTGATAAAATTGTTCAACTGTGGAAAAATCACTACAAAGATTTATTTAATTGTTTACATAACACTGTAAATAGTGATAAATATGATGTGATGAAATGCTTGTCACTGTTGATGAAATACAAGAAGCTATTATCAGTTTGGTTGGTGACAAAAGTTGTGGTTTGGATAAAATTTATGCCGAACATTTGAAGAATTGTAGTAGTAGTATTTTGCAAATGTTGTCAAAATGTATTACTGGATTTTTTGTCCATGGATGTTTGCCTGAAAAGATGATTTCTATAATTCTTGTCCCAGTAATTAATGACAAGTCTGGTAAAATAAAAAGTAAAAAAAATTACAGGCCTATTGCCCTTGCTAGTATTTTATCGAAAGTATTAGAAAAGTTATTGCTGACCAGAATGGAACAATACCTTTTAACTCAAGCTAATCAATTTGGATTTAATAGAAAACATGGTACTGATCTATGTATTTATAATTTGAAAGAGATTACTTTTAAAAATTGTAGTCTTCAACGTTTATGACTTTTCTTGATGCTTCAAAAGCTTGTGATAGAGTTAACCATGCTAAATTGTCTGAAGAACTAGTCAAGCATGGTACTCCAGGTTATTTGATAATAATATTAATGTATTGGTATGCTTATCAAACAATGATTCTGAGGTGGTGTAATTGTACGTCTGATCCTTTTAATGTAAGTCATTGTGTACTACAAGGGGACATATTGTGTCCTTATCTATTTAATGTGTACATGGATGACTTATCTAAGAAGTTCAATGAATGTAAAATTGGTTGTATTATTGGTGATGTTCTTGCGAACCATCTTATGTATGCTGATGATTTGATTATTTTCTGTACGTATAGTGGCAGTTTACAATTATTATTGAATAAATGCTCTCAATGTGGGATAGAACATGATATTAAATATAATTCCAAAAAGAGTGCTTTGATGATAATTTGATCTCAGGAAGATAAGTATTTGAATCTTCCAGACTATTATTTGAATGGTGAACAGTTGAAAGTATATAAAAATGGAAAGTACCTAGGCCATTGCATCACAGATGATTTCAGAGATGATAAAGATGTATACAAGCAATGTTGTAAATTATATGGACAAGGCAATGAACTTGCAAGAAAAAATGTGATAATTCAATGTATACTAACTTATGATATAAAGTATACATCTGTCATCTGGAAATACTGGTACAACACACTTAATGTAAATTTTGACATTGGGTAAATATCCCATATGATATACTCTACATTGTTGTCATTTAATTATTAACATTATCATTACTCTTTTTCCTCTCTTCTTTTTATTTTTAACTAAGGACCTCAATGTGTAAACATTATTGTTGAGTCTGAATTAAAGTATTGAATTGAATTGAATTGAAATGAATTGAATTGAATTGAATTGAATTGAATCATAAGAAGTTGAAGTAAAATTGATATACTGTATATGGCTGGTAAAAATATATGGTATCTGAAAGATTCAATGACAGATAAGATCTGCTCACAATTAGTGTGAATTGTGAGATGCCTCTCTAATGATTAAACACAGGATGCAGATTGAGGAATTGAGTTTTGTGGATTGCCTGGATTAGCCATGCTCAGATTCAGGCTTCAGGGACACAAGCATGGCCTCATTCAGCTTAATTAGATCTCTGTGGGAGGAGCACATGCTCATATAGGCTGTAAATCGTGTACAGCCCCAACCCTCACAACTCAGCACTCACAACTCAGCCCTCACAACTCAGCCCTCACAACTCAGCCCTCACAACTCAGCCCTCACAACTCAGCCCTCACAACTCAGCCCTCACAACTCAGCCCTCACAACTCAGCCCTCACAACTCAGCACTCACAACTCAGCACTCACAACTCAGCACTCACAACTCAGCACTCACAACTCAGCACTCACAACTCAGCCCTCACAACTCAGCCCTCACAACTCAGCACTCACAACTCAGCACTCACAACTCAGCCCTCACAACTCAGCACTCACAACTCAGCACTCACAACTCAGCCCTCACAACTCAGCCCTCACAACTCAGCCCTCACAACTCAGCCCTTACAACTCAGCCCTCACAACTCAGCCCTCACAACTCAGCCCTCACAACTCAGCCCTCACAACTCAGCCCTCACAACTCAGCCCTCACAACTCAGCACTCACAACTCAGCACTCACAACTCAGCCCTCACAACTCAGCCCTCACAACTCAGCCCTCACAACTCAGCCCTATCATAGTGGATAACATCTCAATATATCATATTTATGTAGATCACATCCTGTAATAACATATCAGTATGGATGGCCACCTGAAATGTCATAGCGAAGCGGACCAAATTTTGAAATATTATAGTTATGTGGATCACATTCGGATATAACATGATAATGCAGATCCCATTGTCTGTTACAAGACCTCCATGGAGATAAAGCCATTTGGGAGGTTTAGTGCAAAAACATTGATCTGGTTTATCAAAGACTTAAAGCAGCAAAACAAACAACCCACAGGAAAAAATAACACAATGAGAAAGAAGCCTTGAAATAGATGAATTACCTCCATCTGTGTGTGGCACTGTATGCACATGCATGTTGGATGTGCCGACTTCATAATGGGAGGGGCAGAGGAGGCTGATGGCTCATTAATCAATGTAATATGAAGAGATGACATGTACATTATCATGTGATGAAACATGTAAGGTTTAAATATGCATGCACAAGCCTCTGATGGCACAGAGGGCACCAGGAGCATACTCCACATGACAACAATGGGTTAATATGTTGTGGTTTGGTCAGGGTGACTGACTTGAAGAGGACCCATGCAGCATTTAAGTCATTATAATGTGAATAGTCAGGGTGACTGAGTCATATAGAACTCTGAGACAGGAGAGAACCCCTACAGCATTAAAGTCATTGTAATGTGAGTAGTCAGGGTGACTGAGTCATATAGAACTCTGAGACAGGAGGGAACCCCTACAGCATTAAAGTCATTGTAATGTGAGTAGTCAGGGTGACCCAGTCATGTGGACTCTGAGACAGGAGAGAACCCCTGTAGAATATCAAGGTCACTGCTGTCATAGTATTGTTGTGCCACAGAGGTATTGATTGATGATCATCCTGTAATGGTCTGACACATTAAGAATGCCTGTGGAATTATGATGCAACCTGACACTGTTATTGTCCAAGACACAACAATTGTATCTTCCATACAATGTGCCAGTGACCTGCCTGTTCATTTTCTACTAATGAAGCATGCAAGACAAGAACTATTCCTTGAATAAAAGCTGCATACCTAAAAAGAGCTCACATGCATTATTCACAGTAAGTGGGATGAGCATCATAGCATTAAGTTATTATACCTGAATAAATATCAATCATATTTCCTTTTTCAAATAAAATTATTTCCTGTCTAATCATTCATCTTTGAGTTATTGCCTCTCTGTCCCCCTCAGCGATGATACATGAGTGTTCCCTGGTGGTAGTCCCCAGGTCAATGCCACAATCAGCATGCAAAATGTCTATCAGGCAACAGTTTGTACAAATGAAGCCACTCTGTGTGTATATGAGACTTGACGTGCTCGCAGACACCACACTCCACTGTCTGATATGCATCGACACTCATTTTCTCACAAACCAGATTGAACAATCATGCTGTCAAATGCATCAGACAGTCTCAACTGATAACAGACAGTGGGATTTAATATTCCTTGCAATCGGTGGGAAGATTCCCACGTAGGTTTACCAACACAGAGGTATGCTATGTTAGATATCTGTGAGGAAGTTGTCACCCTGCTAAATAGAGGTAGTCGTTCCTCCATCTGCCTCTTAAGACTTGGCTTGCAGCAAGTACTGGCCACATATCATGAATATTCATATTATCAAGAAAAATGAATATTCATATTACTGTTACATTATCTTGTTTGTGCAGAGTACACAAATTGCTGTTGTTGTTGCCTTTTGCTCACCTTTGATCAAAACAAAAGTAAACTATTATAAATATCAATAAATAATGAGAATAGTTTTTTTGCACTAACCTACCTAGCTTTGTATGTCCCAAACAGTCTCAACAAGTTGATCAACTATACATGTATATAACAACAGTAACTGTTTGTCTGATAATGTGCATTACGGGAGGAGCCAACCTACATATTTTTTGATAACTGGTGTTTTTCACAATTCCTTGTGAAAACAATGAGAGGGCTTGGCGGGTAAAGAAAGGTGGAGGATGGATGACCTCTGTTAGCAGTTTAGGAAGTTGTTAACTGAATAAAGTTTACAGGACTCCTTGAGGAATACTTAAATGGTATTTTTACCTATTACATTTTATATACTTCTGCCGAACAAACTATTCCCTTTTTTTGACCAAATGTAAAAGGTCATTCTTCACGTGAACGTTGATTATATATCTGTGGAGATGGGGCAAAGCAACAAGGATAGACACTAATCTGTCAGGAAAACCAATCAAATTGCACAACACAAATGTAACCTTCCAATTTCCTGCTGATGCCCAAAGTCTGTAAATCACTGAGTAGCTGTTACTAGATACACAGTGCAATGTATTACTGCTGGTGTTAATACTGCAGCTGTTAGATCTATACACAACTCTACATGACTGCTGCTCTTAGATATATTCAAATCTTTATGTAACTGCAGCTTTTAATATATCCACAGCTCTCTGTGCAACTGCAACAAAAAAGACTGTTTAACTTTAGCTGTTGTATATAATATATATATATATATATATATATATATTCACATCTCCATGTAACTGCAACTTTTAAGAAATACAGAATTCTGTATAACACATGAATAGGTGTTAGTAAATAACATACAATATGCACAGCTACATGTAACTGCAGTTCTTACGTACATTTCGAACTGTAGAGTATGACAGGTCCTTCACAATTTACAAAACTACACCTAAAGTTGCGGTGATACACATACATAGCAGTGAATAACATCACAACATGGTGTGTGTTGGAGTGTGTTGTAGGTGTATATTTCTCTTTATTTGTGCCATAGCTACACTGAATCTCATTTATATACTCACTACATTGAAACATGACACTCTGGATTGTGATACGCAAATACATACTATCATTACATCCATTTACAAAACTGTCAATAGCTTTTGTACAATTTACAAAACACTTTGGTGAGTCTGATGAATGTTTGGTTACAAAAAAAAGAACATATTCCATTCAACAAGAAATTAAATATTGGAGGGTGAAGTAATAAGAGAACTCATTTTAAGACAAGTGACTCTCTTGGGGACATGCAATATCAGTGACATTTCTGTAATTTTCTATATGAATTCCATTGTAACAAGTTCCAAGATTAAGCTTTCTCATTCTTGGAGGTGGGTGCATCTACAAAATGTAGAAATCAATTTAAAATGCAATTTGAGTCTTGGTATAGATATGATGAAGTGTGTGAGGCCCGGGCAGTGTGAGTGTGATTATTTTTCCCATGGACTGCGTTGCAATATAGAAGCAAGCTGTGTTACATAGAGCCTTATATTCCCCTATTGATCCCAACTCTCACTCTATGTATCCAAGCTGCCATGTGACCATTCCCCAATATTTCATCATGCTTGATAAAAATGCAATTTATACCAAACTAATAAATCAAATTTTATAAGAAAATAGGCATTTCTTGTCACTAGGGGTGATTTTCTTGACATATTCACACTGTAATAGGAGGGACATATTTCACGTTGCCAGAGTCTCCAATACTTAAGGCATGTGGGTGAAGTGTCTTAGCTATTCTATGGGATATTTTCCTCTTAATGAAAGTTTGGGACTCCATTTTGTATCCCTGAACTATATAAAAAGTAGATATTCAAAATATAGAGTAGTTTGAATTAGTTTTGAGGCAATGGCATAGTTGTCTGGAATAAAGACCCAAGGAGCGCTGACTGTGGTTATGAAAGATGGGAGATGGAGGGTGTGATAGTCTGGAGAGGGCTGTCACCAGTGGCAGTGTGGACATGGCGTTTGTCTACCAAGGTCCTGGTCCCCTACCATTCTGGCCTTCACTGATAGCTCACATAATCAATATTATCACAATTATTGCATTTTGTTCTGTTGCTTTTACAGAGGCCATAGCCAATGTAAACATCCTTAGCAATGTTGGCTAGCTTTGACATGGGACATTCAAATGGGCATGCCACTGCCATAAAAACGTCCACACAGCGGCTATTTGCAGATAATGTAGTGACCATTTTGTAGTCAGCACAAAGAAAGCATCCTGCTTCATCATTCATTCAACACTGGCACAGAAAAGACACCCAAATTTGAAAATGTCCTAAGTAGTATGTTGCCTGGCTGGGATATGTCAAATCAAATCATACATAAATGCTTAACATCAACCAGTAAGCAGCCTACTCAAAGCCATCATTATCTTAAGACACAATGTTTAATCTTCCTTTGAGTTTGAATGTGAAGCATTGTAAAAAAAAGTGCAGGCCTGAAGACGTTTTTCTCACAGCATGGAATATAATATGCATAAAGTGTTTGAAGATGTTTTTGATGATGAGAGCCCAGCATCAGCACCACTCCACAGCTCAATCAATAGGTTCCTAATGACCATTAAACCACTAAAACTCACCAACATTAAAGGAGACAAAGGAGAAAATATACACAATACTGGATGGCTATGTTATTAACCCCACTCCTCTCCCGATATTCTAATCTAAACCATCACAAATATATTATCTCCACTCTCCAGATAATCTTTTCTAATCCAAATCAATATGAATAGATTATCTTCATATCCTATTCTAATCCATAACAGTTGATTATCAGCACTACAAAATTTGCCAGCCCAAAAATCCCAATGTTTCTAAATATCTAACTCTAAAATATGATATTTTTTTTCCATATATTATTTCCATTGAAATTATTTAGTGGTAGCACATAGAAGCACTTGGGAATGGTGACCAGTTATATTAAAATGACCGCGTTGTGTGTCCCATAAATCCATAATGGATCCATAAACTGCATGAAGTAGTGGACACATCAGTGGGCAGTCTCATCAGTGGTCCGGCAGCAGACACGCCATCTTATATAGCCAGTTGCATCATAATGATGCTGTCAATCAGATGTAGAGAATCAATGGCTATTCAATGGCAATGCTAGGTCAATATGCATGAGATTGACAGAGCAATATCAACTTGTTATATGAAATGCTGGCCAAATATTAGGTATGCGGTGCTGCCATCTTCAGTCCCAGCAGACAAATCTTTCATGGTTGATATTTCTTGTCTTACTCTGGAGGATATGATCATAAAATATGAAAGATGCTGATGGTAAATGAAGCTTATACAAATATAATGTACATTCTGTGAAGTATTCCTTGATTTCAAGACGACATTGACAATCTAAAGAGCCATTTAAAAAACCAGTAGCACCTAAAAGTTCTCTTGGGTAAAGTATGCACAATATGTTATGCAATCATGTTTCATAAAACACTTTCCACCAAATATGTTATTCATAAAGCTCCTGGCCTCTTTTCATCTCCATTTCCCATGAGCCTTTGTAGCATACTGGGAGAATTCATTATTATGCTATATTGTATGAGGGAGAATTCTAGATTATTGTGTGCACCACAAAGAGTATTTGAGAGAGTACTATTCTGTTTGTCAAGGGAGCTATAACAATGTTGGGAACATCACAATATGAGGCTATTGTCAGATGTCCAATGGTGTATATACATGTTTGTCATCAAGGCTGGAGCACCACAAGGGTCCAGAAGCCCAATCTCTGACCACTGTATCACAGCAATGGCTACCTCCATAGAGAAAAACACAATATCATTGGCCACCAATGACATCAAAGATATCACTGGCCAACAATTGCATCATAGACATCACTGGCCAACAATGACATCACAGGCATCACTGGCCAACAATTGCATCACAGGCATCACTGGCCAACAATGACATCACAGGCATCACTGGCCAACAATTGCATCATAGACATCACTGGCCAACAATGACATCACATGCATCACTGGCCAACAATGACATCACAGGCATCACTGGCCAACAATTGCGTCATAGACGTCACTGGCCAACAATGACATCACAGGCATTACTTGCCAACAATGACATCATAAGCATCACTGGTCGACAATGACTTCACAGGCATCACTGGCCAACAATGACATCACAGGCATCACTGGCCAACAATGGCATCACAGGCATCACTGGCCAACAATGGCATCACACATAGGTATCATACACAACCATCATAGACATCATGACAGCTTAGACACTGGCCAAAAGTGATATCATTCATACATGAACAGAACATATAACTAGCCAACATGACATCATAGACATCATACACAACAAGGTGTGCAGAATACATTACAGTGACTATACAATAACATAACAGAGCATAAACAGAAAAGGCATGTCCCAAGCATCATGCCAGCCTTGATAAGGTCACCAGACAAAAGATCAAGGTCCACTAAGAAGGTCCTTAATTTGTTAAAAACAACAGTGTTGAGTGGATGATTACTTTACTATGATGAATGCAAGTGGACTGAGGTTTCAGACAGGACCAAATGAGCAAAGAATCCTGGTACTCTCTGTGGAGTGAACATTGGATAAATGAAGCCATTCACTGTCGGTGAGATCTGGCATTTAGACGTCCACTGTCCAACAAACTTGCTCCAAATTGCAATACAAACAGACAAACTTCCTAACACCTCCTGGATCATTTTGAAATTGAACGAATTTGTCTTGCTGCAGCTATCACAGGGGATTTTCAGCTGTTTTGATGGTGTCTAATATGGTTAGGCTTTGCTATCCAAACCCGGCTATTAATTATAAAACCAGTAATAGGGTTATCTATAGCAGCGCCTGCACTCTCCAGTCAGTGGTCAGTCTCCTACCATCTCCATTTTAATAGAATAATAAGGTAAATCTATGCCATGCTACACCGCTTATGTCTCAGAAACCCGACAAGGGCTAAAGCATTGTGATCAATCACAAAGTGGTCGTGGCTGTTTTGACTTGCAGGGATCTGTGTTTTAGAGACCGTGTCCTTTATGAGTGCCCCTCTACTCGACCTGAATTGAATTTCCATTACCTGACTTCAACCCCTAAAATTGAGAATTCTGTCTGGCTGGTGGAAGCGGGACCTAGTGGGACCTGGGTGAGTTTTGTGCATGGGCCGGGTCTATCCATCTATGTCGGCACTCTATTCTCGGTATAATACTGCCACACATGTGAGGCAATGATTACCTCATTCCCTCGCGCACTCACAGCGCCACCTACAACAGCCAGATGACCATCTAAATTCCAACACAAATGAGCTCACCCCATTTCAACGTTTTATGCAGGCTATAAAAGTAACTGGCCTTATTTCCACAGCTCCTTCCCTGCTGAATGCTTTCCTTATGAAGTAACACACTGATCTCCTTAAACCTCTCAGATCCCATCAAGAGACAACCTTTCTTAAGATGTCTATGAAATGGGTCCATATTTTATATTTGACAACAATGTACCTACAACTCAAAGCCCTTTGTTTGTTTCTGTCTTCCTAAAAATGGAAAGAGATGGTCATAGTGTTTTTGAGAAAACGTGAATGAAAAAACATGCATTTTACTGATTTTATATAAGAATACAATAAGAATTACATAACATAACCTCCAGGAAATCATTTTGTTTTTGGAGTAACCTTGTCTATATATTCAATATTGGAAAAAAATTAAAATCATAACATTCCAACTATAAACTTTTAAATGAAGAGATACCTAAAACCTGTTATTCAATTTATTTCACAAACAAAAGCATGGAAAAGACATGCAAATAAAAAAGCCAGAAACATTGTGTAACTCATATTATAATTTAATTGCAGGAGAATCAAATTAGCACTTTTTCTAATTCGATTTCATTCCAAAGAAGAGCACAGGGGAGTTAGGCGCTATCAATTTCTACACTTTCCTTGACAAGCTGACAAACACAAAATAATGGATCGATCTCATGAAATGTCTCAAGATCTAAAAATACTTGTGAATTTTTTTTTTTTTTTTTGATTAGTTAAAAGAAAACAGTATCATGCTTGCGAGTGTAGAGCATCATGTACAAAGTTCTCTTTTAAAAATTGCCACCTGGTCAGTTTCCCTTCAAGTGGATTATTTTTTTAACATGATACCCCCCCGTTTTACATCACAAATATTATCCACATATTATCTGCTGCTTCTTCATAGGCCTGTCATTATCTTGCCTTGTTCTGATTTATTGCATACAAATTAGCATTTTAACATGACATGGGATTTTGTAGCTGGGATAAAGTTGTCATGTATAACTCTAAGCTCCCCTCAGCAATATATGAATGTATAGAGGAATCCATGATGGCCTAACACTACCACAAAGACAATGAGGATGCAGAAGCTCAATCCCTGGTGCTAGCTTTAAAAGGGACTACAGCTTTGAAAAATTGATCGGGCTGGCTGTCAGGAGTTGAGTAGAACATCCGTCACCAGCCAGGCCAAATATGGGCTAGTTGTTAGCCCCAAATTATTAATCGTCGGGAGCTGTTTTAGTGCAGCTATGTGATGCTGTTATTAAGAAGGCATCTGTCTTTCTCTGAGGAAGGCCTGTGACAGCAGACAAAGTCTAGGGGCATGTTGATGAGGCAAGATCGAAGAAAAAACAGTTCCCAACATTGGCATGGAGCTGACATAGCATTCATGTTCTGACAGAAGGCACCAAAAGGAACCTACACATTCTACAAGCTTTGGTGGCATGGAGATGACACTGCACTGGTGTCACAATAGAAGGAACACACACATTCTACAAGCGTTGGTGGCATGGAAATGACACTGCACTGGTGTCACAATAGAAGGAACACACACATTCTACAAGCTTTGGTGGCATGGAGATGACACTGCACTGGTGTCACAATAGAAGGAACACACACATTCTACAAGCTTTGGTGGCATGGAAATGACACTGCACTGGTGTCACAATAGAAGGAACACACACATTCTACAAGCTTTGGTGGCATGGAGATGACACTGCACTGGTGTCACAATAGAAGGAACCTACACATTCTACAAGCTTTGGTGGCATGGAGACGACACTGCACTAGTGTCACAATAGAAGGAACACACACATTCTACAAGCTTTGGTGGCATAGCGATGACACTGCACTGGTGTCACAATAGAAGGAATGCACACATTCTACAAGCTTTGGTGGCATGGAGATGACACTGCACTGGTGTCACAATAGAAGGAACACACACAATCTACAAGCTTTGGTGGCATGGAGATGACACTGCACTGGTGTCACAATAGAAGGAACACACACATTCTACAAGCTTTGGTGGCATGGAGATGACACTGCACTGGTGTCACAATAGAAGGAACACACACATTCTACAAGCTTTGGTGGCATGGAGATGACACTGCACTGGTGTCACAATAGAAGGAACACACACATTCTACAAGCTTTGGCATTGAGATGACACTGCACTGGTGTCACAATAGAAGGAACACACACATTCTACAAGCTTTGGTGGCATGGAGATGACATGGAGGTGTCTAAAAAGAAATATCCCACACATTCTATCAACATTGCTTATCATGTCTTTACAATCCCTGTTGTTGTAATATTGTCTAACAGTCAGCTTCAATTAAAGGCAAATAAAGAACTTGTGTTGGAGTATCCTTCTGGAGAAGAAGTTAATGGGAACATATAGAATTTGTTTGAGTAACACTATGCTATAGAGGGAGTAAAATGTATCTTAACTGTGGGCCGACCTGAACAATAATTATACACACCTGTGCAGGATATAAGCTTAAATGTCCATAAACTATAACTGTAAATGACTATATATTTAGGTTGGCATTTCCACAGATGAGGCTATGTATCATTAAGAAGGTGATGGGACAAGCTTTGAGTGGCTTCAAGTCTGGCTTCTTTTCCACACATATAGCCTTCTTTCTTACCTCAGACCGAGGCGGCATGGTGGGCGGTTCTATCTCAGATTGAAAATCGTGAGGTCTGTATCCTGATTTAATCTATATAAAGATTAACATTTCCAAAATGTATTAACAATAAAATATCATCTGAATCATATTTCACAATTCCATGAAAAACATGTAACACATTTATCTAAACTTCTCTCCCTTATATACAGCTCCTTTAAAGCAGGACAGATCTAAACCAGACTGACTTCCAAGCATCAAGACATAACGTTTGAAAGAACTACCTTAGGGGCTACCAAATTAATTTTTTTGTGGCCTGATTTTGGCTAGGATGAACTTATGTTTCTATAATATATAAAACCAGATAAAACCTTATAATGGTGCCCACCATTTATCCCTTATAGTGGTGCCCACCATTTATCCCTGGTAATGGAGTCCACCATTAATCTCTGGTAATGGAACCAACCATTTATATATCCCTTGTTAATGGAGGTCACAATTTAACCATTTGTAACACAAGCCACTATTTCTACCCTGCAATTAAGGCCACCATTTATCCTCATAATGGAGCCAACCATTTATCCCTGGTAATGGAACAAACCATTTATCTCTCATTATGAAACCCATCATTTGTTTGTCATAATGGAGATCACTATTTGGTTCTCATGATGGGACCCACCATTTATCCCTGGTAATAGAACCCACCATTTATCCCTGGTAATGGAACCCACCATTTACCCCTGGTAATAGACCCCACCATTTATCCCTGGTAATGGAACCCACCATTTATCCCTGGTAATGGAACCCACCATTTATCCCTGGTAATGGAACCCACCATTTATCCCTGGTAATGGAGTCCACCATTTATCCCTGGTAATGGAGCCCACTATTTATCCCTGGTAATGATGCTTATCATTTATCCCTGGTAACAGGGGTGGGAGAGCTCTGAACCAATCTGGTGGTAATCGAAACATATCTGGGTGGTATGACATCATACCATTGTTCTGAACCAATTCTGTCATATAACAAGTTTTTTACATCTCACAAAATCGCATCAAAATCAGAACAAAATTTAACAAATTTCATTACAGTTTAGTGTATTGCAGTATGCTGAATATGATGGTGTAATTTTTTTTGTAAATCTTTAATATTTTAAAGGTAATATTTGTGCCCCCATGTTGGGAATTACTCTTCGTTATGCAATCTTAAATTGGGGAACATTCCTCTGTTAAAATTTGGCTATAATCTCATTAAAAATCAATTTCAGATGATCATATACTTATATATGTAACTGATGATCATGTTATTTTCTTTAAAAAATGGGTACGATAGTTGATTTATAAAGATTAAAGAAAGCAACTTTTTCAGTCTGGCCATTGTTCACTGAACGGCATCGCTCAGATAACACTCAGATTGGCTGCGATTTTGTGCACAGATGTGTTGGGAATGCCCAGAATGACGTCATTTAGCGTCCAGATCAGTTGTGAGTGTCCAGAATGACGCAATTTGACCAGATTGGTTCAGATTTACTGCACAGATTGGTTCAGAGCTCTCCCACCCCTGGGTAATGCAGCCCACTATTTATCATTGGTAATGAGCCCACTATTTCTCCCTGGTAAAGGAACCCACTATTTATCATTGTTAATGGAGCCCACGATTTCTTCCTGGTAATGGAACCCACTATTTATCCTTGGCAATGGAGCCCACCATTTCTCCCTGGTAATGGAACCCATTATTCATCCTTGGTAATGAAGCCTACTATTTCTCCCTTGTAATGGAGCCTACTATTAATCCTTAGTTATGGAGCATACTACTTATCTCTTGTACTGGACCCATTTTTTATTATTTTAATGGAACCAACCATCCCTAATAATGGAGTCCGTCATTTATCCTTAACAATGGAACACTCCATTTATCCCTTGCAATGGAGCCAAACAGTAATTCCTCATTTATCCTTAATAATGGAGTCCACCATTACTAACCATTTATCCTTTCTGTTAATTACTAACCATTTATCCTTTCTGTTAATATAAATTTGTATTACCTACTTGAGACGAGTCTAAACCTTTACAATTTCCATCTTACATATATGATACAATACTTTTGTCAGCTGCAATGCTCCATCCCTTATTGTATTTCCAAGAATTAATTACATTTGATATATCATATGAATTTATAACTGTCAGGAATTTCAACAATACCTGGCATGCTTATTTTTGTTTCATGTGAAAATAGAGTACATAACATGATGTCAATATTGAACTGCAATCTGCAGGCGATGTCTAACATCATAGATATCATCAAATCACAGGTTTTATTTTCTATTAGGGATAAATTATAGGCTCCGCAATGATGAATTAATGGTGGGCTTCATTATTAGGGATATCTCAAGCAAATCCTGACTGATTGTCAAGTGACATATTTCACAATAAGAGGACTAGTTTTAATCACAAAATTAAGAAAACATTTGGACCACTGTCAGCAAATCCAAAGCCAAAACCAATATAAAGTCTTTTTAAGACTATATTATTGTAAACATATTTGAGATTGTTTCTGTTGCTCTTTAAGAAGGTGGTCCCACACTGTAGTGATGATGGGAGATCCTGGCAGGTGTGTGTTAGCTTTCATACCCCATCCTGCTATACCTGATCTAATAAGCCAATCCCATTGCTGAGCCACCATGGACCAAATTAGATAGTCCAACAGCACAGCTGCATGAAAATGCCATAAAGTGATCCTGTCTGTGCTGCCTGCTGACTTGCCCTAACTGGTTACACTACTTTCTCTGTAATATTTGATACTATTCACTACTTAGCCATTTTACGAGGATCACAACTTGACTATCTGTGACACTGGGAATCGACCAATGATCAGGCAGATGGTCCCATGTGACTCCTCCTATAAATCACATGACCTGTGCCATCAGAACCAATCATGTGCTGCAGCTGATGTGAGCCCTTCTGAGATCAGCCATTCAGCATTGCTTCTCTGTTCTTCTCTGTGTGTTAGTCCAGTCAAGTCCAACCGTTTTTCCATATAACGCATCAATTCATTACTCACTTACACAATAAAACCCCTGAAATGTCCAAGTATAATATCCACCAAAAGAAAAATAAAGATGTGGTAACAAGATCAGTGTTTGCCTGGGTGGTATGCGCTTAAGGCGTGAACATATCAAAGCAGCCACATTTAGTAATAACTTGTTTATTTCAAAGAAAAAATATTGACTTTGAGCTGTATGAGGGCATACAAATGACAATGGTGGGTGATAATGCATGATAATGCTGTGTTGGGGAGAGATTATGTGAATGGTGGGTGATAATTCAGGAAGATATTGTGTTGGGAATAGATTATGTGAATGGTGGGTGATAATGCAGGGAGATTCTGTGTTGGGAATAGATTATGAGAATGGTGGGTGATAATGCAGATTGATGGTATGTTGGAAATATATGATTAGAATAGTGGGTGATAATAGAAGTAGTTGCATGATGTATTAGGAAAGTGTGATGTGAATGTTGGGTGATAATGCAGTTATATGCTGTGTTTCCATGAGTATGTGTTGTTCATGGCATGATATATCACATACATCCTCCAGCAATCTTGTGACAGCTTTGATGATCCCATATGGCATGCCACACACCGAGAAACATCAACAAACTTGTGTACAATGCTTTCCTTGAAAGGTTGCTCTTCACATCTAACATGTAAATCATATTTTTTCAACAAATTCTATCTTCTATGTAGTCATATGTGGCACCATTCATTGTGATATTTAGCAAATGAAGCATCCACATGAAGATATGGCTTCTTGTGACTAAATACATAACATACAAAGCATGGCGTCCATCTTTGTCTACAATATCAGCATTATTATTGATTCACAGGTTGCTGATGTAGCAAACAGTGACTAAGTATCGATCTTGCTGGCAGTTCTTATCAGCAAGATGTTTTTTTTGTGGGGTGATAAACAGTTGATTAGAGCTGGAGAGTGGGGACTGATATTTACTCATCAGCCATTCCTGGCTCAGGAGCAAGTTTGCCAATTCAATCACATAGATTCAATCTGTGGGGCATGATGTGGTATTATGGACCCATCTTGCCACCATGTGGGGACAAATACGCACAGCTAATGTGCAAGGTATTGACACACATTAAGAAAGGTGCAGTGTGACCATCTTCCTCCATTTTTTACTCATCACTACATTCCAAAACCAACAAGTTCTCTTGCCTCACTTATCAACCCCCACTTCACTCTCACATCACAGCCACTTACTTATCAACCCCCACTTCACTCACATCACAGCCACTCACTTATCAACCCCCACTTCACTCACATCACAGCCACTTACTTATCAACCCCCACTTCACTCACATCACAGCCACTTACTTATCAACCCCCACTTCACTCACATCACATCCACTTACTTATCAACCCCCACTTCACTCACATCACAGCCACTTACTTATCAACCCCCACTTCACTCACATCACAGCCACTTACTTATCAACCCCCACTTCACTCACATCACAGCCACTTACTTATCAACCCCCACTTCACTCACATCACAGCCACTTACTTATCAACCCCCACTTCACTCACATCACAGCCACTTACTTATCAACCCCCACTTCACTTACATCACAGCCACTCACCTATCAACCCCCACTTCACTCACATCACAGCCACTCACCTATCAACCCCCACTTCACTCACATCACAGCCACTTACTTATCAACCCCAATTCACTCACATCACAGCTACTCACCTATCAACCCCCACTTCACTCACATCACAGCCACTCACCTATCAACCCCCACATCACTCACATCACAGCCACTCACCTATCAACCCCAATTCACTCACATCACAGCCACTTACTTATCAACCCCCACTTCACTCACATCACAGCCACTTACTTATCAACCCCCACTTCACTTACATCACAGCCACTTACTTATCAACCCCCACTTCACTCACATCACAGCCACTTACTTATCAACCCCCACTTCACTCACATCACAGCCACTTACTTATCAACCCCCACTTCACTCACATCACAGCAACTTACTTATATCAACCCCCACTTCACTCACATCACAGCCACTCACCTATCAACCCCAATTCACTCACATCACAGCCACTCATCTATCAACCCCCACTTCACTCACATCACAGCCACTTACTTATCAACCCCCACTTCACTCACATCACAGCCACTTACTTATCAACCCCCACTTCACTCACATCACAGCCACTTACTTATCAACCCCCACTTCACTCACATCACAGCCACTTACTTATCAACTCCCACTTCACTCACATCACAGCCACTCACCTATCAACCCCAATTCACTCACATCACAGCCACTCACCTATCAACCCCCACTTCACTCACATCACAGCCACTTACTTATCAACCCCCACTTCACTCACATCACAGCCACTTACTTATCAACCCCCACTTCACTCACATCACAGCCACTTACTTATCAACTCCCACTTCACTCACATCACAGCCACTCACCTATCAACCCCAATTCACTCACATCACAGCCACTCACCTATCAACCCCCACTTCACTCACATCACAGCCACTTACTTATCAACCCCCACTTCACCCACATCACAGCCACTCACCTATTAACCCCCATTTCACTCACATCACAGCCACTCACGTTTCTACCCCCACTTTATTCGCATGATAGCCACTCACCTATCAACCCCTACTTCACTCACATCACAGCCACTCATGTTCCGACCCCCACTTCTCTTAGATCAGAGCAACTCACCTATCTAACCCCACCTAGAGTGTACTCAGTGTGTGGTTGCAATAGGAATCTGTAAAGTATTCTTTCATGCTTACAATGGTTGCCAGTAATTACAGTAAACTTTTGAGTGGCGGGGTATAATTCATTTTTACTCATTATCTTTGAGCTCTGCAGATAATTGAATAAGCGATAAAATCTATAAAAGTAATAAAATTAGGATAGTCTTCTTCAAACTGTAATTTGTGAAATCCTGTGCCAAACAACAACATTAAAGTCTTAAAACAGCTGCCATTTATATCATATTGTTTTTATTTTGTCAAATCTATCATAAATGAGTTTGATGTAAAATGAGATATATATTTAAAGAATGATTATTTTGCATTCTATCTGATATCAAATAAATGTGTCAATAAAACCCAGTTAGCAGCTAATATGCAATGACGTTAAAAACTAAATTAATGCTGAAGCATATATAATGGGTGATACATGCTAAAGCAAAATGAGTTTATGTCACTTTTTCCCACTGTATATATGTTCATTTCTTGAACTTTGCTGGAATAAATGCAATGTGTGAAATGAACAGAATAAATGCCACACATATGTACTGGAATAAGTAACATAAACACTATATGTATGACTAATGCAAGTCATCATATTTCAAATTGATATGATTTCCAAAAACTAATTTTCTTTGTCAAAGTTGCCAAATCACTCCAGTGTCCCAATCTGAAAGTGCCCCATTTTAATAAACCTTTAATAAGCAGCTGTTTGAACTGGATAACTGGTCTGCTGTGTTAAGGTTGTTGATAAAGTGTTCAATGGATGATTTAGATCTTAGCAGAGGACTCTACTTTCAGGGACAGAAATGTATGGATGGGTAATATGATGGACAATAACATTTAAGAACAAAGTTGCAGGTATAAACATTTATAAAAGTGCTTGATAATCTGACCTGAGTCACCCTTTAAAGTTATTTGTGCTTTTCTATTGATCCCCACATATTTGACAGGTATATCTACACTTCTGTCTTATCAGTTAACCTAAAAGAATGTATAACTGTTTTCACATCAAATGCAATACCACAAGCTGGAACAACTTCTTTGTAATTACAATTTATTTGGACAAAAGTCAGCTCATACTGCAAAAATATTGTGTCACAAAAATGTTCTTTGCACTGACAAATCAATGATGCTGTTTGGTCCATATTCACACGGGAAACTGCCAAACACCGAATAACTCTTGATGCAGTCAGTTTTTATCATCTGCAGAAGGCATGACTATTTCTGTTTGGAAAATTGATCAACTGTTTTAAGCACATGATATTTGCGTTCAAAATATTTATATCAAAGTAAAATTGCAAAGTTTCATATGGAAATTGGTCTGATATTATCAAAATTCCTCATATGTGAATGAAGTAAGGTAAGTTTCAAAACATTTATTTTAAATATATAAGATGCTGGTTCCAGGAAACATCCCTGATTTCTTTGTTTATTTTCATGCTTCCAAGCTGAGTGGTGCCATTCATACCTTGGAGGAACTGGTACGTGCCAAAGAGGTATCACCTGAGCAAATACAATTAGACTTGACGCAAATACGTATATTCAGTAAACATTACAAATGGGGCATCTTTCCTTTTACAGCAATCGACATAATCCATAAAATAAACACACTGCTTTGTGGCACAATGCATGCCATTAGGCAAATCAACAGCTGGTATATCTGATATAGTAGCCCCCCATGTCAAATACAATATATCATGAATCTGATGAAGCATTCATCAGCCCCCCTATGTCAAATACAATATGTCATGAATCTCCAGTACCAAGCTAACGATGATCTTTCTAGACGGCATTTACAGAGAGACATGCCCTTGTTAAGGATTCCTCTGGATTAAACATGTCTACTCATTTGTTATCTACTCAGATAATATGGTTAAAACTGCTGTCATGTTTCTTTCGGGTTATTGGTGATGTTTTGTTACAGTGCAATTATGCTGTTAGTCTGTTGGAAGGCAGCTCATAAGAGCTGGCATCGGGTTTCTTTTATTTCTTTACACAAAAGCTAGAGGTCATGCGGTCCCTGATCATGTAATTTTCCACTCACGATACATTGTATAATGTGGCATCAGTTGCCGTTTACACCGCAGTGGATAATGTATCATGCACCCACGACATACAAAGACGGTCTGCGTTATTACACCCGACACGAGACAGATGGCAAAGTGTTCCCAACAAACTGAGGTCATTGCCATGGTAATATAGCTGAAATCGCACTGCCTTTTTGCTCCCATAAAGAAATTCCAACTGTGTGATCTGTTGGGAAGGAAATGGTGTTATATGTCCCCTCCTCTAATCACCAGGTCCAATATATGACCACCAGGGGGCTCCCCATGCTTCCTCCCTCTGCATACACACAATATAGCATTTCTTACATTTCTTACTGGTTACAGATTTTAGAATCATGTTGCAATTTGTTTCCTGTCAGTTGAATGATATGTCTGTTGCTTCATTTAGTATATCTGCTGTGATGAATAAGATCACACACACACACACGCACACACACACACACGCACACACACACACACGCACACACACACACACACACACACACATAAACACGCAAATCTATCTTCTTTTTCCTTCTGTCATCAATGTAATTCAAACATTCCAAACAATTTTCATTTTTCATTTTATCTCATTTATCCTTTGGCCATGATCATCAGAGAGGAAGGTGGGCAGATCACATCATGACAAGCCTCTTTGCATAAACAGGAATATTGATTGTGCAAGTATTGTATTGTGGCACCCCCTCTTTCCTTGATCACCCTGTCCTACCTTACCAGCCCCTTTCTACCCGTGTGGGCTGATCATTGGGACATATTTCATGCTCGCTGACGACCCTCTGATTCCCCGCAGACCTCATTCAGATTGATTTTATGCTGGGGTGGCTTTCCATAAAAAAGGACACAATATGGATTTTTGCAAAGTTATACTTCACAAGGCAATGCAGGGTAATTGCATTTGCAACTCTGCTGATCCCTTCCCTCTATGTTACTACATATGCCCTCAAGCCCAAAATGTACATTAAGTGCAGACTGGTCTTTTGTGAAGGAAACATCAATATTCTCAATGCTCTATTTCAAATTGGCATGCCAATTCCAAATGTAACTTAAAGAGACACAAACACTACAAACAGAAATTGTTTCTAATAATAAATGTTTGTAGTAGTATTTGGTATCAATACTTTCCAAAATTATGTATTGCTCACAGTTTAGTTTTGTGAGCGGCATCTGCTGTGTGCCCATAGCACCTCCTGTATGAAGAATAATGGCTAGCTGGTGAACACGGCCATAAATATGTTTGGCGGCAAACTATGCATAGGTCATTGGGTCATTTTCATTTAGGAGTGTCACCTGCTAATTTGTTCTGCCTCAATTAATGGTGATGCAGTGAACGGAGGGGACAGTCTGGAGCCCCACTAACCCTCTATACCTCTCTGCCTTTCAATCAAACTTGCCACCTGGATTCCACTCCATGACCCATCCATGACATTCACATGACCTTGACCTTGTCTTAGATTGGGTGAGAACTAAGCTGGCACTTCCACATGCTTATCTGGAGGCAACAGTCGACATATTTCACTCATGTTTTCTTCATTTATGTCAACCAAGAAAATGAACTATTTTCATGCAGTATTGGGCAAACATCACCATTTACAATAAATCAGAAATTACCGAGATTATCAGGCCCTGTTTGCTGCAAACCCCAGCGTTATTACTCAGGCCAGAAATTCTAATAAGCAATCAGATTTATCTTAAAATTGGCTCTTCACAGCTAACAGACAAATTGCATGTCTCTGCAAAGAAGCCATCAAATTCTCCAAATGTCCCATTCCTATAACATGATTGTGAAATGTTTGTAATTACCAGAAAAACCAACTAATCAGCCCAGACATGTTCTATTACACTTTGGTAATTTAAAGTTTTGAAATAAAAAGTATGTCAAATTAGGAAAGTTAGATACAACTTGAATATTCAAATTTAGTTTACCAGCTTTGAAACATTTTATAAACATTATGTTTTGCTGCATGACACTATAACATTTCTTGTTAAAACTAACCACAGTAGAATCAAAATGTGGGTGGCTGTTTCTCACTGCAGAATTAGACTTGATTTGCCACTGCCAATAATGTCTATGAGAAAAGCTGGCAGAAAAAAGGAAGAGACAGAGGGGAAGATAGAGAGTGCTTTACAACGGGGAGGGCGGTGTAATGGCTTGTGAGCAGGACACCACACATGCACACTTCAGACAGGGCATACTTCCTGTATACCCAGATCATGCCATCCGAAGCCACTTTCAATCCATGTTAAATCGTAAACATGTGATAAATGGTGACTTGGTTGCCACGGTGACAGGCTGGTCTTCTTATGGGACTGATTGATGCTGATCCTGTCACCCTGCAACCTTGGCGGCCTATTTAAGTTTGCTGTGACACCCTTGAATACACCCGCTTTCTATGGAAGCACTGCTGAGAAGGAAGCCAAGAAGCCCACGTACCTCTGCTGCCTTCTTGCCTCAGTCTGTGAGAGCTTGAGGCCTTTAATAAATCACCACATATCTTCATGGCCGATTAGGATCTCTATCACATGATAATGACTGCCACCGCACTCATGATGCAATCAAGCCTTGCCAGGCCATACCAATGCACTATATACTCAACCTTAGACAATCACGACCAATCACACCATAAATGCCCTCTTCATCAATGAGAATTATCTCGTAGGAGTTGCACATTTCATAGTTGATAAAACAGCCACAATATAAATGATCACTGACATGGACTTCATCTGTGCTGCAGTTCTGATGTATTTGCATGACAATGCCGGCAGGAACATAAGCAGGCAACAGTTACATGGCTTGAAATGGCCCTGTTTTTACCGCTTACCTCTTGTATCACCATCAACTGTGATTTGCCGTCATTTTGGGTGGGCTGTGGGGCTTGGTTCAGGATGCATTTACAGGCAATAACAGCTGATAATAACATGTCTGTGGCAATCATTAATGGGTGCTTGGTCCATTATTGTTAGAGGTCTCGGGTTACATTATTTGCAGCCTGACTCACATCACACAATAATGCACTGTCATGTAACATATGGCTTGGCTCTCTGATCTCTTTTTCATCACACTGCTAATTGTGTCACAACAAATTTAACTCTAATTCCAAGATATCTATAAATCAAATGGATGCTGCCAAATTATTTGTGAACCTGTTATTTTCCTATAGTTTGATATATTGGGCTTTATCAGCTGAACATTAGTTCAATACATTGAATAGATTTAAAGCAAATACCATATGAAATGTTGAAATAAGTTTGACTTTGTTTCCTATAATAGAACAATACGTAACATTTCTCTAAACTTGCTAATTTGTAAAATCTTCATTTCTATTTGTCTTCATGAATTGTACTGAGCAATGCTCCTGCAATGAATATTAAGGTTATTGTTATTCAATACTGGCAACTTCCGAATCGTGGACACAATTGGGAGAATACATTATCCCACACAAACAGCATATAATAATATTCTAACAATGTTGGAATACTAAGTAGGAAAAACCTCTTTCTGATCATCAGTAGGCCATATTGTTTGAAATTAAAATATTCAGACAAGATCAATTAATTCTATTGGGATGACAATTGTGTCTGTTGGTAACTTAATACAGGAGAGATAAAATTAACCCTTGGAGATGACATGTAATTAATCACAGAGACAAGTGAATCAAATGGCAAGGTTTGAGTGTGACAGGATACGGAAGCAGGGGGGTGGGCATTAATGACAGTCGGTTTGCATCCGGCTGGATGAAGGTAGACAAACACTTAAGATGACAGTGTTGCATGGTGCTTCTGTATATGTACATACACCACCTCCAGCAGACACCAGATCCAGGATCAAATGCACGTCCCACAACATGTCAAACGATATGCATATCCGGTTACACAAGATAAAACTAAATTATTAATGGAGAATCCTTCAAAGACATCAATTAATACCAGTCTGACTTCAAATAGCTTAAACGTACACTGAATATTCATGACATAGAGTATTTATTGCCAAGTCTATTTTGGCTAAGCTCTGAAGACTAAATCGTCAATGGCATTTACCTTAATGGCACTAATAAAAGTGGACAAACACGTTTCTCATTGGAGAGCCATTCATAAAGCCTGGATGAGTTGTGGATGTATGGTAATTATTTGCTGGTATCTGTGGCTCATATTGACACGCCCTGCTCCAAATACAGCTGATCACTGTGGCTGTCACACACAGCAAACACCACCCTCAAATGTTCAACAGTTTAAGTCAATATGGACAGCACCAATGTCAACAAGTAGGACAAGGTGTTCTTCCAATATATTTTGAAGACTTCTGCAATAATCTGTCCATTTAAGGCAAGACAACGTCCTCTGCCAGCACCAATGGCACTCCAGATTGTCACATATTTGTTGATAAAAATGATGCCATTAAATCCTTGCCAGATTTGCTGTGTGCCATATCTGCATAATATTTCTATTCTATATATAATTGGCATTGTTGTTCTGGCACAAGTCGTATTTGACAAAAATATTCCCAGAATACTGAAGGACAACCAAATGTTAGCCAAGTGGTACTGTACTGAAGATTACAGACATTGAACATTGCAGAGTTAAGTAAAGTAGGAATTGTATCATTATAAAAGAATTAGTATTGCAGATAAAGGGTAGGTGAGACATATTCATCACTTATTTTGCTATACAATAATTTTCTGCAGCGAAAACTAATGGTACAATCTGTTACTTTTGCTGAATCTGAACATAACTTTCATAATCCTAACTGACCTTGGTGATTACATATTATGTCAAACCCTAGTTTTCCAATATATCGGGTATTTTAAGATATGATAATTTTGTGAGGAAACCACCAATCTTGACTTCATTTTTTACTGATGGACTTTCACATATTTTTTCATCAGAAGTTGATATCAATGTATGATATTAAAGTTGTCTCTTTTGGGTGACATTCACATTGACTATTTTGTGTGATACTCAAGTTGGCTCTTTTGTGTGATATTCACATTGACTATTTTGTGTGACATTCAAGTTGACCTTTTGGTGAAACTAGTTCCCTCTTCATGAGCCTCTTTATGAGCTGAGTTTTCTGTTTGATGCTAACACTGACATTTTATGTAATACTCAAATTAACTTTAAATGAGATCATAATTAAATTGATTTTTTGTGTAATCTTTTGTAACCTTTATGTGTAACACTCAAATTTCCTTTTTTGGCTACATCAAACCTTTCCCATGATTCAGAATAAAAACTTCTCCATTAATATAATAACTCAAGCGACAAATCTAATGAAGATAATCAAGACACAACTAGAGTTATAAGTAAACCATGGTATGATATTTTCTAATGGTGGTGACAGTAGAGAGGGGTAGATGGATGGCCCAGGAGGATGTACTGCAGTAGTACATGATAGGACAGAGTAGCAGCAGCTTTGTAATGACATTAGACCCTGTGCTGCACTGAGAGTTAAGTCATCCCTTATCTTAAAGGAGCCAGAAGTGTAACAGATAGTAAAGCTATGCATCCCTGATACCCACCGGACTGCCACGTACACCGCCCAATCCTGCCACACACATTTCTCTACTGTGTCTGTAGGGAGATAATTAACCATCACTTGCTGTCATAGCATTAATAAACCTTCCTCTATTAAGGCTTTTAAACACTTAATTTTGCATGAATTGTAAAAAAACATGGAAAATATTTTTAGGCAATATATTGATTAATCCAAAAGGTTTTCTAATAATGTCGGTTATTCTAGTGACAAATATTCATGCAAAATGTGTATATACTCATTAATCAATGTCAGAACATTTTGCTGAGTATGTGTCATTAGTGAATATATGCTGGGTTACATTATATGTATGAAGGTTTGCTATACATAGACATAATACACACAGCCACATATTGATCCAAGGTTACAGTATTGATCCAAGATCCTGTTGCTGAGTGACCCATCAATATGGTTTATATTGAAAACATGGTTACATAGCTACCATCATTCATTGCTCTGTTCAACTCACTGTAGATAGCTTCTGTAATGCTTAAATGAAAGCATATAGATCAGAGACATAATGACTTAGCTTTAAGAGGGAGAAGTGGGCGGGCCCTGGGCGATGAGGCGATGTATCATACCTGAAGTATGAGGGCTGCTGTAAGATGTGTGTTTTACACTGAGGGCCTATTATAACAGTGGGCAGCTAATTAGTCTCATGCAGCAGGCAGACGCTGTGTGAGGGTCACAGGTGAAACTATACTCACTTCACCTTCAAAAACGTCAAATTAACGCCAGAGCTGTTATGTGGAACCAGGCAGGGCAGACCGCATTAAGAATGCATGAGATTCGTGTCCAAATGTGCCAATTATTGGTTTTACTCGGGTGGAATTGGTCCCGATCTAGCCTCCATAATACCCTACTATTTTGCGCATACAATCCCTGACCAATAGTGGTTGAATGACCGTGGAAGTACCTCCCTCCCAAACTCTTACTTCATTAGCTTCATCAATAAGAATTACATAAAGCACGCATCACTGTGCTCCCCTGTGCCCAGGTAGAGGACAGAAGAGGCATGCACATCCACTCTGGGTAGGCAGATAAGTACGGCTTTAGAATCCTTGGTAAATCACTATCAAACCATGGCTCGACCTTTCTTCTCATCATTTACTCTCGCACAAACCCCTCTTAGGCCTTTCGTCAACTTCGTAGCCCAGTTTTTGCATGGTTAATACTGGTAGTTCAAATAAATTACCAATCTCCTCCATAAATGTCAAGAAAACAATAGCACACCCTTGGCTAACTTGTCAGAAGGCTCAGAATGAATGCTTCTCCCAGTTAACTGATGTTTTCAACTTGGCAATCAGCAAAGTTGCAAACAGGAACACTTCTGGCTGGAGTCCAATAACACCATCTTTATTCTTTATTAACAGTAACTTGGTTTTTTGTTATTTTGTTAATCAAGAGAATATATGCACCTGCTGAACTTGTGTAATCTTTTTTTTAAACATATATATGTATGTCTATAAAAATTTTCAGGTATCAGTCAGTATCTCATGAATAAAGCTTTGAAAAGGTATGCCCTATCTGATCACGATGGTTCAATATCTAATAAGTAAAATATTTTATATATATAAAGTCACTTACCACTAATTACATTGACATCAGACACATTTTCCACAGATAAGTCCACATTTCGGGCGTTGCGTTCAAATTCTTCTTTGAGTTGAGCTTTGCGTCGGGCTGAGCCACATAGTCGGTAAATGCCTATGTGATCCAGGCCCCTCCTTTCCACCTCATCCACACAACGCCGCACTAATATTGGCACATTCATTCCCGACTTCTCACGCTTTATGATTGTCTCCAAGTCCACCCCAAAGAGGGCATTTTTACGTATGGAAGGGGTGCGTTGTAAGGACAATGCAGGTTCCTTGTAGTGTACATCCATGTAGAGGACACCCTTTGGTTCAAGCCGCAGGGCAATCTTTTGATGGCTGCCATACTGTACATATGCCTGTAGGATTACAGTTCCACTGAAACACAAGCGGTGGCGAGTATTGGGATCCCAGCTGTACACCAAGAAGGTCACCTCTCGGGCATGCTCCAGGTCAAGGTCAAATGCTTCGTCCCAGTCAAAGTTGATAGCACCGGTTCTGATCATGGTTCGAGCCTTGTTGACGGAGTCGACCTCTATGACACAGTAGAGATCTCGTAGCATGGTCCGCGAGGACTTGAGGCCGTGTCCGCATATGACATGCAGGGACAGGAGGCCATCTAATGTTCTATCTGGAAAGGGTACCTTCTTGTGCTCCACCTCAGGTTTGTATGACCGGTACTCTTCCAGCTTGATCTGTAGGGGTTTTCGACTCAGCTGGAGATCTCGCATTCTTCCGGAGGGTGCCGGGTCATTTGAAGGTCTTGACTTAGTAGAGTTCACCGGTTGAGAGGCCAGACTACTCAGTGAGGTATGAGAATGGCTTTGTTTGGACCCCCGCCCAAGGGTCTGCATAAGCATTGTTTGGTATCTTTGGTCCTGCTGCTGAGCTTCAAGAGCCTCTTGTTCTAACTGGTATGTGCGATAGTCAAGCAAGGAGTCTGCACTGAGCTTGCGTGTCACTCGTGGGTGAACTCGGGGTTTGGGTGGCACTTCAGGCTTGGGCAGAACTGCTGGAGTGACTTTACTGGAGTACCAACTCCAGTACTCATCTGCGGTGTACCCAGAGTCCTTGCCATCCACACCACCTTGGGGCACCACATAACCTGAAACATATATTACCAAGGTTTATGGTTTGTTTGAAATGTATCGAAACTTCATTAACACCAAGAAAATCAAACAGATTACCATCATAGTTGGCTAAAAATGAATGGTGTAAATGTTAAATAGATCCGACCTTCATAAAAATGTTTAAAAGTAGTAATCAATCATAATAATAAATATATGGAAAATAACTACAATAACACATTTGTGAACTGTCAATCTTTGACAGAACATGTAGAATAAATATACTTAGAAAGATATATTAGCTCCATCATACTCCTTTTGCTGAAAAAAACAAGTTATATTTAGATCAGTGAAAACATTTCACTAAGTAATCTAAACCAATATTGAGCAGAATGGTTCAGATAAGATGAGAAGTGCCAAAATGCCTGAAATGTGAAATGTTTGAAACAATGGTCAACAATATGATCTGTCAATCGGAGAACTTACTTCCATCATATATACCATCCTGCTCCTCGTCTGTGGCTCCATAGAATCCTCTGAGATTATAGGGATACATGAGATAGGACATCCAACTACCATCTACCTCAATGTCAAGGTCCTACTTTAACGTGGCAGAACTCCTACTATCTACCTCAATGTTAAGGCCCTACTTTAATGTGGCAGAACACCTACCATCTACCTCAATGTCAAGGTCCTACTTTAACGTGGCAGAACACCTACCATCTACCTCAATGTCAAGGTCCTACTTTAATGTGGCAGAACACCTACCATCTACCTCAATGTCAAGGTCCTACTTTAACGCGGCAGAACACCTACCATCTACCTCAATGTCAAGGTCCTACTTTAACGCGGCAGAACACCTACCATCTACCTCACTGTTAAGGCCCTACTTGGCAGAACACCGACCATCTACCTCAATGTCAAGGCCCTACTTTAACGCGGCAGAACACCTACCATCTACCTCACTGTTAAGGCCCTACTTTAATGTGGCAGAACACCTACCTTCTACCTCAATGTCAAGGCCCTACTTTAACGCGGCAGAACACCTACCATCTACCTCACTGTTAAGGCCCTACTTTAACTTGGAAAAACACCTATCATCTACCTCAATGTTAAGGGCCTACTTTAACGTGGCAGAACACCTACCATCTACCTCAATGTCAAGGTCCTACTTTAACGTGTCAGAACACCTACCATCTACCTCAATGTCAATGTCCTACTTTAACGTGGCAGAACACCTACCATCTACCTCAATGTCAAGGTCCTACTTTAACGTGGCAGAACACCTACCATCTACCTCAATGTCAAGGCCCTACTTAAACGTGGCAGAACACCGACCATCTACCTCAATGTTAAGGCTCTACTTTAACTTGGAAAAACACCTACCATCTACCTCAATGTCAAGGTCCTACTTTAACGTGGCAGAACACCGACCATCTACCTCAATGTTAAGGCCCTACTTTAACTTGGAAAAACACCTACCATCTACCTCAATGTCAAGGTCCTACTTTAACGTGTCAGAACACCTACCATCTACCTCAATGTCAAGGTCCTACTTTAATGTGGCAGAACACCTACCATCCACCTCAATGTCAAGGTCCTACTTTAACGTGGCAGAACACCTACCATCTACCTCAATGTCAAGGTCCTACTTTAACGTGGCAGAACACCGACCATCTACCTCAATGTTAAGGCCCTACTTGGCAGAATACCTACCATCTACCTCACTGTTAAGGCTCTACTTGGCAGAACACCTACCATCTACCTCACTGTTAAGGCCCTACTTGGCAGAACACCTACCATCTACTTCAATGTTAAGGCCCTACTTTACCGTGGCAGAACACCTACCATCTACCTCAAAGAACAGGCCCTACTCAACCACCACACAACAGCTACAATCTACCTCAAGGTACAGGCCCTACAACCACCACACAAATGTCTCAACCACGTCCTCCAATAGTGTTCATTGATCAAGTGACACTCTTCAATTAGCGAAGAGTGTAGCTGACATATATGCGGAGATTAACATAATTATGCAGCAGGAATTCTCAATATCATTCACAAGCATTAGTTCTGTTGAGTCATACTGATTGGTGGTCCTAATATAATTATTGCCACCTGTGAGACATAGATCGTTTATATAACTGTCTAACAGGCTTGATAATATGTTTAAAACTGGTTCAATGTCTCAATGATTTCTTGCTGAATGGGAAGAAAGTGTGCCAAACATATACAGTTAGTTGTATTATATTGGCATGTCACCTGAAACGGTATTGGTTTCAGCACCACAAATGAGGAAGTTTGTTTTATGTAAGAATGCGGTATCCCACAGCAAGATTGAGCAGGCTGCTGCTGTAGAATTGTTTATGACCACGTGTGCCACGCCAGATCTCATCAATACCGCATATATACATATTACAATCAAGCACATTATGTAGTCGACATAATCTTAACGTACATTTGAGTGTAAATTACCCATGGGATTTTCTTGCTGCTGGTTACATATGGCTGAGGTCAGAATATGACTGACGGCCTATTTGGGCAATCAATAGCTCCATTACGGGTTTTTACTAACTCCTGATGCTGGTCAAGTTAACAATTATAATATTGGAGCAGAAGTACCTGCTCTCTTGTCTAATCAAATGTAAAGCAGTTGCAAATGGTGCTACACAATTAGCAGAACGCATAAGGCATGTGGTACAGTGGTGTGATAAGTGGATGGAGGGAGTAATATAGGGCTATCCAGAACCAGTGTGTGACCCAGATATATCCCATATCATGGGCTAGGCCGGCACCTTTATTACATGGAGTCATGAGACATGGCCATAACGTGTCTTTATCTTGGTGGATATTGAGTTGCAGGTGCATCTTGGGAAGCAGGAATAGTTTGTGCAACCATAATGCTTTCTGCTTCCTGCCCATGCCACTTCATGTGTCCCACTAATGAGGATTAATCATAACATGCATTTCACTTATCATTTGTGGTGTGCTTCTAGATGGGGAATTGGTGGTGTGGCATCTAAAGCTTAAGTGAATCGATGGTGTGGTGGCTCTAGCTGGGGTACCTGATGTTGTGATGACTCTAGCTGGGGGTTACTGATGGTGTCAATATGATGATCTTTTGGCAAGTGCTTTGGTACTTATTTGATTCTTCAAAACATCCTAAAAGTATGTTCATTAGCTTTGGATATGAGCATAAAATATACCAACTATTTATCACACATGGAAAATTCCACGTTGATGTATTTGTATTGACATACATCTAGCTGTCTAAAGACAAAACATAAAATATAATTGGGAGACAGTATTTTAAATAAATGAGTTTACCCTCTATTTCCCAGCAGATGTTTCTTGTCGATATATTCATAGGCAGATTGTAGGATATTGTCAGCATTATACAGCAATACACGTTGGCACAGCTGGGACTGGCAACATGTGTCCTCCTCAAAAACTACACCCAGACTTAAATCACACATATATCAAACACCTCAATAAGTGGTCACTGGCAAATTCAATTGAAGGTTTAAATGAGCCCTTGGAACAAAAAAGACTAAAAACCATTTTTTTTCTATATGTGCTTGACAATTTATGATGTGCAATGCAGTAATACAATTCTTTTATCTGGAAGATAAATGAAAGGCCACATATATAAAGAGAAGGGAATTTTTTTCAATTTAATAGGCTGTACTTCTTATCTCTTACCAGCAATGCTGGCCACTACTGATGTCCTTTGACCCTAATTAAGCAGCAGGGGGCAGTGGTTACCCGGTTGACAATAGAGCCTTAGGCTGGCAGGAGAGTTGACAATGGTTACCTGACTGAGAATAGGGCCTTAGGATGATAAGAGAGTGGACAGTGGGTACCTGATTGAGAATAGGGCCTTAGGGGGCAGTGGTTACCTGGTTGACAATAGAGCCTTAGGCTGGCAGGAGAGTAGCCTTGTGGGGGGCAGGACAGTGGACAGTGGTTACCTATTTGATAATAGGGCCTTGTGGGGGCAGGATAGTGGACAGTGGTAACCTGGCTGAGTAGAAGGCCTCAGGATGGCAGGAGAATGAACAGTGGTTACCTAGTTGATACTAGGGCCTTGTGGGGGCAGGACAGTGGACAGTGGTAACCTGGCTGAGTAGAAGGCCTTAGGATGGCAGGAAGGAGAGTGGACAGTGGTAACCTGGCTGAGTAGAAGGCCTTAAGATGGCAGGAAGGAGAGTGGACAGTGGTACCCTGGCTGAGTAGAAGGCCTTATGATGGCAGGAGAGTGGACAGTGGTAACCTGGCTGAGTAGAAGGCCTTATGATGGCAGGAGAGTGGACAGTGGTCACCTGGCTGAGAAGAAGGATGGCAGGAGACTGGGGAATAGTTACCTGGTTGGCACCGTGGTTTCTCTCAGCAGAAACCTCTCAACAGTATTCATCCATCCACAATTAAACCCCATAATTTCCTCTCCTCACCACATAGCAATTGTGTGGCAGGAAATAAAGTGGCACGCCTCCCTTGGCACTTAGCTCTCCCGAATTCTAATCGGCCACAGGGGACCACGGCCCTGCAGCCAGCGTCACAAGCGCAGGTCTGTATGGCACAAATCATGCTCCTCTCCTTCCCACCTTGGCAGCAGCTATTTTAATAGTAAACTGCTATGCCATACAGGAAACTCTATTTTATTCCATCAAAACTATTGTGATAATTCACCAGCAATCCGGCACTTCATCACTAGACATGAGAAATAAATAATTGCACTGGTCATGTCACAGGTTTCAAATAAAGCAACAAAATCTAAAAGCCTTACAGTTTTTATAAAAATAAATCAGCGTTAGAATAGTCAAGTTAAAAAAATCAAGCAAATAGCCCAATGATAAATGTCAACATTCACATTTTAATAATAGTAATTTTATCAATTGAGAAATTCTCTACATTCCAGTGTCATTGAACCTTCAGATGTGATATTTGCCAGGGACTCCCAAGTTTACAGATGCCAGAAGCAGCCAGTCTGAACAGTTTGAAAGTAGCAGAATACAACAGCAAACCAAGAAATTAATTATAAAGGCAAAAACAACATTGTGAGGTATGGAGTGGGAGATAAGGGTCTTTCTCCTGTCATATCAAGATAGAAGCAGGAATATTGACAGAACACGAGGAAACATTCTCAGCCCCCTCTCACCTCACTTCATTTACTCCGGTTCACAGTTTCTTTCAGATATCAGTTTACCTCCATAAGTGTTTGTAGGCATTTAGGGAAGTTGCTTTTCTCATAAAAAGAAATTGAAATCTTGGTATTTGATCCAGTTTTTACAATGCATCAATTTATTTCACTAACTATTTGCTGTATCATATTCTTTAAATAAGAGAAAATTTGATATGATCAACAGTGAAGAACGGTAAGATTGAAGCGTGGTGCAGATAAAATAAATATAAGCTAAACTGAAATGGTCGGAAAAAATATATGTATTCTGCACATTGCAAAAATATTTCAAGGACCATCTTTTCATTGTTAATTTGATCATTATATCATTTTCAAGTTAACACGACATAATGTAGAGTGCCATTCAAATATTCATCAATTGAAGAGAAAAAAATTAAAGCGTTTGAAATATTTATCTATACAAATCTATGATGTGTTTTCATGATTTGTGAATAAAGATTTTTCAATTAAGTTATAATACTTTGTGAATAAATCTATATTTGATATGTATCAAGTATTCAGAGAGTTGTACCCAAGGCTATGCCTTGTAGATTTATTGGCCAACCTACTCTTTATGTTACCTCCATAATGATGTATATACAAATTATTGACAAATCATGTCAAATTATGGGATTCAGTGATGATAAATTGTCAGCTTCATCGATCTGTTATGGATTATGTGAGTTAATTTGAGGCCTCTGAATGGATGAGCTGGTGGTAAAGCTAGTAGAACTGATATGGCTGGTAGAACTGAAGAGGCTAGGGAAACTGATGCAACTAGCAAAACTGATACAGCTAGCAGAACTGATACAGCTAGCAGAAATTATGAAGCTAGCAGAATTGATGTGGCTGTTAGAACTGAGGCGGCTAATAAAACTGATGAGGTAAGCAGAATTGATGTGGCTGTTTGCCATACATGTATAGGGCCTGTGCAGTTGAATGTCTGATAGACTGCCTGCCATACATGTATAGGGCCTGCGTAGTTGAATGTCTGATAGACTGCCTGCCATACATGTATAGGGCCTGTGTAGTTGAATGTCTGATAGACTGCCTGCCATACATGTATAGGGCCTGTGCAGTTGAATGTCTGATAGACTGCCTGCCATACATGTATAGGGCCTGCGTAGTTGAATGTCTGATAGACTGCCTGCTATACATGTATAGGGCCTGTGCAGTTGAATGTCTGATAGACTGCCTGCCATACATGTATAGGGCCTGCATAGTTGAATGTCTGATAGACTGCCTGCCATACATGTATAGGGCCTGTGGTGTGGCTAGGTGACCACTCAGTGACACAAGTGGCCACTAGCCCAAGGACAACCTATCATTTAGACACCCGCATGAGGCTGCATTATGGCTGCAGCAGCCCTTCTTGCCATGTATCGATCCCCAGGGCTGGCCAAAGCATCCGTCTATGTGCCCCATTCTGATGTATTACCACAATAGCCGACACAACCACTTTCCCTATCTCATAATCTGTGAAAAATGCGCTCTTTTTGTTGTTAATTTAATCTCATGCCACTCACACAGACCAACATTTGCTCAGGTTGCCACACATACTCTTATGCAATTTGAGGTTTGTGCCCCCCCCCCCTCCCACACCCAAATGTCATACTTTATTTGACTGCACAAATACAGCTGTTCAGGAGAGAAATTGCTAGTTTTATCAATTTCAGACTTTCATATTTTTTACCAAAAGACTTATTTAATTTGAAATAGGCAGCTGGTGCTGTCTGGGGCATCCTTTGAGAATTATCACACATTTGACAAATGTGGAAAGAACTTTGAATATAAATTTTTTTGTGTAATCATCACTGAGGTGATTCTCCACTTTCACTATTTTTCTTGTGACCAGTACACAAAGTATAAGATGTCAATAGTTCACAATGAAAAGTTTGTATGTGATCACTGCCAAGGATACTCAAACGAGAATGTAACCAGATATTTCATCACTTATATATGGCAGCAGAAGACTATAATCATGCCTTCCACAATGACTGAGTCCTTGACATTTGATTCTGGCCTTGTACAGTTTGTTATATGGTATTCAAATCACAGTGATTATTTATTGACCACACACCAGACCAATATCAATGTCATGGCAATACTCTGGCCATCCAATCCGTAAACATAGGTAATTAAGTTTTGGAATTCATTTACAAATGGCAAAGTATTATACGCCTAATAAGGACAAGGCCATGACTGTTGGATCTCTCCTTCAAGGCCATGATTGTTGGATCTCTCCCTCAAGGACATGACTGTTGGATCTCTCCTACATGGACATGACTGTTGGATCTCTCCCTCAAGGACATTACTGCTGGATCTCTCCCACAAGGACATGACTGCTGGATCTCTCTTACAAGTACATGACTGTTGGATCTCTCCTACAAGGACATGACTGCTGGATCTCTCCTACAAGGACATGACCATTGGATCTCTCCTACATGGACATGACTGTTGGATCTCTCCTACAAGGACATGACTGTTGGATCTCTTCTACAAGGACATGACTGTTGGATCTCTCCTACATGGACATGACTGTTGGATCTCTCCCTCAAGGACATGACTGCTGGATCTCTCCTACAAGTACATGACTGTTGGATCTCTCCCTCAAGGACATGACTGTTGGATCTCTCCTACAAGGACATGACTGTTGGATCTCTCCCTCAAGGACATGACTACTTATCTCTCCCATAAGGACATGACTGTTGGATCTCTCCCTCAAGGACATGACTGCTGGATCTCTCCTACAAGTACATGACTGTTGGATCTCTCCCTCAAGGACATGACTGTTGGATCTCTCCTACAAGGACATGACTGTTGGATCTCTCCCTCAAGGACATGACTACTTATCTCTCCCATAAGGACATGAATGTTATTGTCTATTTTACACCTGACCAACACAAGAAGAATGCAAATGGAATAAATAAATGTGCTGTGTTGTAACGGTAAAATAACTGGTAATATATATGGATATGCATTATTAGAGACATTTATTTTTAACAGACAAGAATTGCGGTCTGTCTGGGAAAGGTGATATGGTGTGCATTGATGGAGTAAGCAGTGGCCACTTGTTGCTACATACATCACAACCACTCAGCACACCACTGCGGCTTTGTACGGTCATCTCGCCTGTCAGACAGCGGATTCTGCTGAGGTGTGAATAGATGCAATCTAATCCCTCATCATACCTCATTTTGCTGACCAAACTCTAGGTGTGAGACACAGCTTTCTTGGTATTCACACCTGTCTACTTGTGTGCAAAACACTCTGGGTGGTGCTCATTGTCGCACCATTGCGTATCTACAGACACTCCTGCTCATCTATCTCCTGTCTTCAATCAAGCCAGCTACTTCAGGCAAGTGTGTGAAGCCAGGGAAAGGACCTCAATCAACATAAACCAGATGACCTTGTTATTATCACCTATATGAACTGTATTCACATGTCAATATTCGTTTCCATGCATCTTCTTCTGGGCTGGAATCTAACCAGCACATGTCCTTACCAACCTTAACATGGCCTGTCTGTGCAAGTCCTTTCTGACCTTTCCTACCTGTGCATTTCCTATCTAACCTGTGCATGTCCTTTCCCACCTGTACACACCCTCTCTTAGTATTTCCACCTGTATATTTTCACTCATGCCTTATGGCACTTTTACAACATCAGATGTGAGGAATATGGTTTAATCATGTTGAGTCAGGGGATGAATTATATGCCTTCCTCATGCCTTTGAAGTCTTGCAAGCCTGCTCAGCCAATTAAGCCATTATACCCTGCACTGGCCTTCTCGGTATTATCTATCTCTTTATTTCTTTATCTGTAATTTTACTCTCAATATAATATCCATTGATTTCCTTTGAGCTGTATAACAAGATGTTTAACGATATCTTCATATACTATAGAAACCGACTTTTATTTCCTGGCATCCCAATAGTATGGTTTACAGCCAGGCATTGTTTGCTGGGCAGAGCAATGCCGTAGCTTCCCGGTATGCCACAGCAGCATATATGGCAATAGATGTGTATATGACCTTATGTTAGTTACCATCCATCTTTGCTTGATTTATGAAGTCTTAAATAAGGAGTGGTGTGCCATCCATCTCCATACCAACATTATACAGCTTTGTCTGCCTGCCAGCCCCCTACTGCTCATCTTGATTTATCACTTTTATTTTGTTATGTATCTGTAATAAAGTGATCCATGAGTGAATCTATATTACAAATCTATGTGGGCCCACAAAAGATGCACATCATGCTACATGTTTTTTTTTTCTCAATGCAAACTGCAGTTGCCAGGATGTAATTTTCATTAAAGCACACAAGGATTGAGATGCTGTTAACATTTATCATGGCGTGTCGAGTGTTAATCACCTAGAATCTCACCTGTAATCAGGTAATCCTCCAGGAATTAGGTCTCCTGCCCACCTGGCCAAGTGGTACGTGATCAAAGCCTTGCAGACAACTGGTCATTACATGGAGCTTTTCTCTTTGATCCGAGCGCTACCTGGAGGGGATTACTTTAGGACATACATGCTGGAAGACATAGATTATGCTCATGGCAATTCCAACTAGACCCTCCCTTAGTCCAATCATTACAGATATTGGCAATTTCTATATAGCCATCCCTTTATTCTCATCATTGCATTATTGACAAATAGTACTTAGTCATTCCCCCATCTCATTATTGTCATTTTGGCAACTTATAATAAACTCTGCCTCCATCTCATCCTTAATTTTACTTGAAAGTTCTAAATAACTATGATTCCTGTCCCATTCCTGTCTGCATCTATTGACAATTCCTACTTTGCCATCCCTCTGTCTCATCCTTGCATATATTATTGGCAATCCTTACTTAACCATCCCTCCACATTCCAGTTGCTTATAGCTATGACTAATTCTAGGCAGCAGTGTAAATAATCATGGACCATATTTTCAACCAAGGCATTGATTGTCCTGTTTTGTATTTAATATGGCTCTCTGTAGCTCTCTGTAGCTCTCTGTAGCTCTCTGTACCTCTCTGTAGCTATATAAAGAGTTAACAGACCTGTCTATAATCTGATGCCACATGAGGCCATCCCTGCTGTGGAAGATGAAGCACCAGTCCTTTCCCTGTGTTCATCATTATTGTTTCTTTAATGAGTGTTTCAGACCAGGATAATAACGGCTCAATACTCGTAATGAACTGCACCATTTTTCATGTCATTCTTATTTCTATCTTCAATCATAAATATCCACCAATAAAACACTCCAGTCTGCTTGCAAATATTTCTCTTGCTTATCCATGCCATAATCTGTATTAATTTTGTTTACTACATTGTAGACTTAGAATTAGAGTCAAAAATATAAAAAATGCACATATTAACTATTTGACAACTTGTCTTTGTTATATATGTGACTGACATAATTAATAATGATGGAATGGCATATGTAATATAACATAGTGATGTAGAATGTCTTAATCATTCCCTTGATCTGTCTTTGTGCAGTTCACAGCCTTAGTTTCAGGCAATCTTAAGATGAATAATTTTTTTCTCAAGCCCAGTGGAGAAGGTAACACTGCTCATACAATGATATCATCAGCCCCTTTAACCGCTCCCATATTCTAACAGGTAATCATCATAAATAACATAGGACATTAACTAACCAATATACATCAGACCCTTATTTACATGTGGGAGAGATGTATGAAATGGCCTAGTTTAATTCTTATGCAGAGCAGCTGACCTCTATGAACTGACCCATTTCTTCAGATATCTCACCACATGGATTAGTATTGAACAGTTTTGACAACTTATTAAGCATCATTATATGTGTCTTTGTACAAGCTGTACATATTTAATTTTATTTCTAGTATTATATAAGGTACAAAGTGCTTGTTTGTATGTCCTTGTTTCTACTCACAGATAGAGAAGATCTATATTCTGATATTCTGTTATATGGAAAGATATAATAAATCTACTGACTCTTTTTATTGTTTAAGTTGGATATTTAAAATAATGTTTGAAATAAAGTCTGGCACATGTTATATTTTTACATAATATAGAATAATACTCGAATGTCAATATGTTATTTGTTTTCTTGATTAATATTTGAAAGTTCTGATATGTTAATGTTCTGACGTTGTGTCGCTCATTTTAGAAGTTTGTCATAATTAGTTTCCCAGAACTGATCCTCCAATTCCACTGATTAAAACTCTTTCTTCCATTATTTTTTAAAAACTTTTTTTACAAAACATAAAATGTTTATGCATCAAATACACTGTAAATATTTAATGGACAAAATTGGTCTTTGAAAGCATGGGTTAAATCTCTAGAAGGAGCATTCTTGTCACTTGATTAATCAGCCCCGTGGAATGTTTGCAGAGTTTGTATCCCTTATGTGGCCTGTTAATCATGAAGCCTGATCATAATCAGGTCCTGGCAGATGCTTCCTCCTTCTCTCTGCCTCTATAATTGTATAACTTTATTCCCTTGTCTTTTATTATACAAACACTAATAAATCGGCACTATGCTCAAAACCAACGTAAGAATGTCACGGTAATAGATGAGGATATCAAGCAACTCTAGCTGGCTTTTACACACTATTATTCTCAAAAACTTCGTCAAAAAAAAAATCCACAACCACAGTTTGGATCATATTTCCATTATCGAGACAGGAAAGGGTGGGCGGTAATTTGGTTATCCAAGGAATGTCAAGATCCTTCAGAAAATTCTCTCAATTTTTGCCTGCCGAACATTTGAGGTCCAAAAAGGTATAATTCCGAGTGATATCCTGGCTAGATATGTTAGATATTTATCCCTATTAACGGTAGTAGTAGAAACGACCTGCAACAGAGATGAGAGGAACCATGTGTAAGTAAGACATCAACGAGCAATGAAAGAGTGAAGAATAGAACCAAACACAGTGCACTGGCATCAACACACTGACAAATCATCTCAACATGCTTTAGTAACTCGTGAAAGAAAATCAAGACACAAATTCATCAAGATTAATGCTGTCAATTGACAGATTTTCTAAGAAATGTATTAGACTCTACTTATTTGAATGAATTCATCCACAGGGAATCCTACTCTGCTAATTACTCTTGATATATTACATATCAGAGGTTGTATATGTGCAGTCTCCTGAGTCATGCATTCTTTATAATCCTACTATGAGTGTGTGACATATGTTCCTATCTTGATGCCCTAGGGGGGCTTCAAGGAGTATGGCTGAGTAACAGTTATAAGAAAGGGAGGCTTGGTCTATATTATATAGAGGCTCAGTTGTAACCTTATTGATTGGCAGTGTTCACATGATCAGGCTCCCATACACCAGATCAATAAATCCTCCCATATTTCTACAGGGCATAATCAGACAAACAAGATCCCAGGCTCCACACATGTAACATTTGCTAACAATCGTCATGCAACTCATTTTGTTAGTGGGTAATAGTTCATACTCACAAAACTTAGTATGTGATGCTGGATGGAGCTCAGTGTAACCTATTTGGTATGTGACTCTGGCTAGAGCTCAGTGCTACCTGCTGGGTATGTGACTCTGGCTAGAGCTCAGTGTTGTCTGCTTGGTATGTGATGCTGGCTGGAGCCAAGTGTAACCTGCTTGGTATGTGATGCTGGCTAGAGGTCAGTGTTACCTGCTTGGTATGTGATGCTGGCTGGAGCCAAGTGTAGCCTACTTGGTATGTGACTCTGGGTAGTGTAACCTATTTGGTATGTGACTCTGGCTAGAGCTCAGTGTTACCTACTGGGTATGTGACTCTGGGTAGTGTAACCTATTATGTGACTCTGGCTAGAGCTCTGTGTTACCTGCTGGGTATGTGACTCTGGCTAGAGCTCAATGTAACCTGCTGAGTATGTGATGCTGGCTAGAGCTCAATGTAACCTGCTGAGTATGTGATGCTGACTAGAGCTCAGTGTAACCTGCTGGGTATGTGATGCTGGTTAGAGCTCAGTGTAACCTGCTGGGTATGTGAGGCTGACTAGAGCTCAGTGTAACCTGCTAAGTATGTGATGCTGGCTAGAGCTCAGCGTAACCTGCTTGGTATGTGATGCTAGCTAGAGCTCAATGTAACCTGCTGTGTATGTGATGCTGACTAGAGCTCAGTGTAACCTGCTGGGTATGTGATGCTGACTAGAGCTCAGTGTAACCTGCTGGGTACGTGATGCTGACTAGAGCTCAGTGTAACCTGCTGGGTGTATGATGCTGACTAGAGCTCAGTGTAACCTGCTGGGTATGTGATGCTGACTAGAGCTCAGTGTAACCTGCTGGGTGTATGATGCTGACTAGAGCTCAATGAAACCTTTTTTTCACATCCTCATTTACAATTGGATTATTGAATATTTGCACTGTGAGGACTGCGATGAGAAGTGTATTACTGCCTGGAGGTTTCCATGTGCAAGTCTATAGATTGTCAATTAGTTGGATTGGTCTGGATTCCAGAGTAAATCTACCATGACATGGCAGCATATTAAACTACCTTCAGGTGCAGCTTGACCCCTACAAAGATCTCTCAATAAATGGATGCAGCTGGCACATATTTCACTCAGCAGCTGGTGTATTGTCATGTCCCACACATTTAATATGTTTATGCTTATAAAAGTACAACATCATAAATACTCTTTAAAAAAATATTTTTGAGTTAATTGTCATCTTATCTGCCTGAAATTAGTAATAGACTTCAATGGCAAAATATTTCTTTTAGCATAAATATATGTCGCATATGGTTAAATTTCACAAAACTTCTTGAAATTAATTTTCTTCAAAGTAACTGAATATGATACAATACTAGCTACCTTCTTCAGATTACCTCAATAATGGCCACCATAGAAAAAATACCCTACTGCCATGAACACTGACTTTTATTCATACTTGAGGGCAAGGAGAGATACTTGCAGTATGAAGTTGGTGTCAAATTGCACGGAGCCCAGATTGAATTGTGCTGAGACACTGCATCTCCATTGTAGGACAACTGTTTTTGTATTATTTAGCCAATATGTAACTATACACTTTATATCAAATATCTGTAGGTGTACTATATAAGAGCTGCATATGTGGGTCAGTTAGTTATGAAATCAGGCAGTGCAATGAAGACTGAGAGAACTGTCCAAAATGCCATTCATATTATCATCAGCTGCTGCTACCATATTCTTCATAAAATGTAACCCGCAGAACCCAGGCTGGGCTACATCTGTCTGAATCTATAACCCACATTTTTTGAGCTGATACTTTTAATTCAATAAAATTGTCCAGCTTTTTTCAGATATTTCTGTAATTAGAAATAATGAGGATTTGCCTGGGAGGTAAACACTGCTCAGGTTAGATGATATGGCGATGTTGTATCCTGAGCATCCACAAGGGAGTGTACGGTAAATGGAAAAGAAATCTGCATCTATAGTAAACTCTTGGAATAAAAAATACATACATAGTAACATACAAGATAAAACTCATACAAAGTATACATTTGTATGGGTGTTTATGAGAAAGGAAATCAAAGTGACATTACTGATGTAAAATAAGCACTGAAACATTCACACAAAACAGCCAATTATTTGTCATCTTTGTGTATAACAGTCTGATTCATATTAAGACAAAATGTACTGATACAAAATAAACAGCTAGTAACTGAACAATATCAGAGGAGGAAAGATATCATTACGAGGCTTTACAGATTTTCACATCTACTTGTGCAGGTATGTAGTGTTTTGTATTACACAATACACATGTCTCACACATGATTTTCACACATATTTATTGAGAAATATTAAGAAAAATGTAGCATTCTCTTTTTATTAAATGTAATATCTAAAACATCCAAACATGAGACTGGTGAAGTTAGTGTGAGACAGGTGTTTGAGGAGAGTGTAGCACTCACCTGCTGAGCTTGGGGGAATCCCATCCATGCTGTCAGGCTGCTGTTGTTGCTGTTGTTGCTGTTGTAACTGCTGTTGTTGGAGCTCATACTGGAGTGTATCAAACTTCTGCAGCCAGTGTTTGATCTCTGCAGCGCTCTCTGCCCCGTCCATGCGAGGCAGGGAGTTACACCGGTCTTCCACGTCCATCAGGCGAGAGATGACTCCTTCCCGACTGGGAGAGGCTCGCTCCCTCATTCTGCTACTGTGGGTGTACACCACCTCAGAGTCTGAGTTGTAACACTCGGGAGATACACTCCTAGTTTTGGCTAGTTTATGGCGACCCATAGTGAGGTAGCCCTGCTGTTCATATTTACTATGGGTCCTTTCTATTTCCTCTTGGAATGCTTTGATACTATTGAGATCATATTGCCGGGGATAGCTATTGGAATATGCTCCTGATATACTGGCAGATCGCTGGTGGTGTGCCAACAATCTACGAGTTTCAGAGTCTGAGGAGTAATCCAACTGACCATAAGATGGCGCTACATGTTCTTCCCCATGCATGCCCCGTCTTGGGGGCCGAGGGGAACGGTAGGCTACAGCAGCCTCGCCTCTGGGGCTCAGTTTGGGTGATCTCTTGCTGGGATCTTTTAAAACTTCCTGTAAATGGGTACTGTCCATAGGTATATTGTCCAGGTCATCCACAGCCCTTTCTAGCACCTGTCCCGGAGTGGGAGCTTGCTGCTGTGACCCCTGGGATGACCCCTCCCCAGCCCGAGCAGAATACCCCGAATTCTCACTTGAAAGCCCACTGTCTCCAGAATCATCCCCAGCATACTGTCCCATCCCCCCTTGGGGGGTTAACTTGTAGGGAGGGGGCTGGGCAGGGATTTTTTTGGCACGTCGCTGCATGTCTTCAAGTTGCTGTATATATCCTGGTGCATGTTTGGCATAATGGGCCCGAGCCTCTGTGCTCGCCAGAATGAACTCATCGGGGCATTTCTCGGTCATTTCCACAACACTTGCAGAACTTGACCGTCCCTTTTTCACCACCACCACGGGGTTCTCTTCTTGTTCTATTGTGCACAGGCTGGGGCATGATGCGTTTTTTGGATAGTTTCTGAGAGTTCTGATGGTCAGTACCAGTCTTTTTGGTATGGACATAAGAATTACTACATCATCTAAACTAGTATGTGTTACATCTACCGAGTTGACTGTCAGTATCTCATCACCCACTCTTAACAAACCATTGTTCTCAACTACAGATCCTGGTGCTATCCGAGATATAAACACACCATCCTGTCTATCCACACCATTTCCTTCTCGTATATAAAATCCTAATGACTGGCCAGGTCTTTTGAGGACCTCTACAGTTTGTATTACTGTATCATCATCAATGATCTCCATGTTTTTAATTCCCATTTCCAGTGACTCGTTGGATTTTTTATGTTTTCTTGGACTACCTCTGGGACTCCTGTTAACCTTGGTAGTGAGGGAGTTGTCCTTGTGATGGGAACTCACACCAGAGTCCGGGGGCTCACCAGCCTTGCCGCGTGTTTTGCTGTGGTCCGTGTAGTCTTCTGCCGTGTGTATTCGCTTATCCTTGCCAGTCCCCGCACGACCACCTCCCGATGCCATCTGCTCCAGTTGGTCCTGCGAGAGAAAAGCCACAGTTTAGTGTACATCTAATACAAGTTGGCTGGACATAGTGGGCACAAGTAGGGATGAGGTAATGCTACTGCTTGTACGACCATACTGCCTTGTTGTTGCTGCAGCCTGCTGCCTGCCTGCATGGCTGGGTCACGGGTCAAACGACAAACCATTGAGACAGCCAGCAGCACTGCAGCGACACCTACCGACCAATATCCCTCATACCTCAGTAGCAAGCCATCAGTGGCTGCTGCAAACTCGTCAATAACATACTCACTCATTTACACTGCTCCATCCCACACAATGTACAAACTTACCCCATTGTGATATGTAGAGTGCTCTAACTTTGCTGAACCTTGTGTGAGCTAACATGGTGGGTGGGTGATGGTTTTTATGCACTCATCACGGCTGAGATCCTGTTAGCATCACCTGCGCTCACACAATGACGGAACACCTGGCACGCCACACACATAATGTCTAATACATTCTGTGATGAGGCACCTTGATCTTGATCAACCAATAAACATCCCTCGCATCAAACTCCCTCATTTGTCCTGACATGAACACATAATATGACCAAGAATCTTCTCTGCCTTAAACACGACAATTTCTCATCTATAATTCATTGCAAAAGCCTCTCCAGTCAAAAATTCCAAAACTTCAAAATTGGGCACGCATGTTCTGAGAAAGGGGCTCTCCATGTTATGTGGGATTAATTAATACTGGGAAGAGGATACATTGCGACTCGCATGATTGGCCATCTCCATGGCAACAGAAGTGATGTGCAGCAAGAGATAGTGGCTCACGCAGCCTTTCTTACCCTTGAGGCCTGTCACTCAAGTTAGTGTTCCAATACATAGAAAAATGGCATCCAAAAACTACAACAAGCTATGTCACCTTTGGCAAATTCTACTCTTCTATCACCGCAAGTGGGGGGCCAGAGCCAAGACAGACTTGACTCTACTCCACATCCCTTCACCCCTGCCAAGGAATTAAGCTCTACTTAAAGGCTGCGAGGTGATTACTGTGTAAATGATTGGGGGCATTGATCTGGCGGTGAGTTGTAGATGAGGGAGCCATGTTTGGAGGAGGGCGGTGGAGTGTGGGAGGGCAGGTAGGGGCTGGGCTAGGGGTGGTCGGGAGTGATGGGGGATCAGGGCATATTGACAGGTGGCGGCGTGTTACATACCTGAGGCCTCGGCTGCTTCGTGTGGGCACCATCATTCTCACTTGTCGCACGATCACACTCTGACGGTTCAGGTTCTGACGCTCCTCGAAACGGAAAACACTGGAAGACCGGGAAAGAGATAAGGCGCTGGCACATCGCTGTCTGGCAGCAACCATAGTCAGGTGTGTAACATCATGCCAGAGTACAGCAGCCGTCCCACAAGCAGATGCCAGTCTGGGCCTGCGTATATACCTGAGGCCTGGCCTTAACTAACGGCAGCTGCCTCGGCCGGGGCTTTCTCTTGGCTCAGCCTGCTCAGCCTTCCCGGTGCTCTTTTTATTCCACATTATGCCATGGTCTCTGGTGCCTCTCATTTAATTTCCTCTTTCAATGCATCAACTGAGTACACTCAATCTCCCCTATTTGGCTGTGTACAGCGTGATGGGCAAACTCTCCATTTAACTTGTATATAAGGGGCCACCCAGACCCTTGGCTTGGTCTGAGCCTACTTATATTGCTTATATATATATATATAGATATATAATTATAAGAGCCAGCATCATGGCCAGACCACAAGGCTTTATATTCTGGGCACAAAACACAAATTCCTCTGTGTCATCTGTATGAATGCCATTTGTGAGATTGGGGACTGCACAAAGTCCCCCCTTTCACACAACAAGATAAAGTGTTTTTCTTGTCGTGTTGGTATGAACACCAGTAATTGGTATTCAGTAGTGGTTGTGTACCAGAATAGAGGGAAGACAGGGTCGCCACTAAGACCTAACTGCTGTGGACATGAAATAGTAAGAGCGCGAGCAAACGCTTCCCCGACACCTGGGCTCGGCTCTCACTTCAGCTTGTTTATGTGACTCATTGTGTACTCTCAGGGGAACTTCGGCTTGCAAACGATCCCCAAAATGTAGCAATCAATGGTCTTATACCTATGAAAACAACCAAAACCGGCAGATATTCAAAAAGGAAAATGGTGTGATCAGTATAAAAACACCCTTACCTTATGTAAATTATTATTTTATAAATTCAAATAATATCATTACTTAGAATATGAAAAAAACATACATAAATGATTTAACAAAATGTTATCAAATAATACAATATATTGAAGTGAAACTATATGATAAACAATAACATCTTTCTAGGAGGTAAAAAAGTATTTAGGCAAGAGTTTCACTTAAAATATGCACAAAAAAGTCACTTTCTGAGTAAAGAGTTCAAACAAACTGATAACAAAAGTCTTCACAATATAACTAGATATCAACCCAAATATTACCATCACAATGTATCAAACAAAGACAAAGTTTCTGAGAATCCACAAAACCTGGGCTGGAGAGGTTGTGAATGTTACAATGTATGCAAGTCACATGGCCACTAGATGTCACATCTGTCTAGGAAGACCTGACCACTAGGTGGCAACAGTTGCAGGCATGAGTTACAATGGTTGTATCCAAGTCATCATCGATGGGCGAATCAAAAGAGGGAGCCACATGACCACAAACATATGTTGTCATGGTTACATCATGTGAGACCAGATTAAACACATCTCAAAACACAGCATCCTGTGACAAAGTTCTCTGATAAAAGGGAAGGACATCACCAAATAAATATCCATATCTATATATTTATATGTTAAGTGCATGTGAAATGTGTGTGAACATCTAAATCATTTTGCAATTTTGATTTGCAATGTTAGTAGAGTGGAGTTTGACAGTGAGGAATATGCTACAGAGATCTGGGAGAGAGGGGGTTAATTGGCAGGTTCATAGTATCATGGGGTGGGTCTGGGGTCTGTATAATCTCCCTGAGATGATTCCCAACAGCCAACAAACAAGACTAAAACATTTAGTTAACCTGCCAAACCATATTCTCTTAAACCAAATTATGCTATGTTTCAACATCAAACTAAATATCTTTTAATGATTATATACTTGAGACATATTGGAACACAGCCTGTTGTTGCTGTAATATATTTGCACTAGAAGTAATGTTAACATAACATTGCTACTTTTTCAGGGTCACATCAAATTTGAATTATAGAAAAGAAGCTTTAGAATGTTTTATGTTAAAAAAGATATTAAAAGTACAACAATGATGTTCTAAATACCTATCACAACTATTACAATCATTTATGCCAAGATTCAGTTTGGAACACAGTAAAAACAAAGTGGTTCAAAATATTTCTTATAGTGCTTAAACACAGTGATTTAAAAGTGTGGCCACCCATCAGAACTTGGCATGAGAGTGCAATTTAGCCTCAGGTCTCATTTATCTATCTCTTCCTGAAGATGGAATATTGTAACCAAATTTGTTAAGAGTAAAAAAACTAGCGTGTTCCTGGCAGGAACTTGTGTGTTTACTAGCACACTTGTTGTAACATGTGATTATGATATGATGGCAGCTGTGTTATCAACACACTTGTTGTAGCATGTGATCATGATATGATGGTTGGTGTGTTATCAGCACACTTGTTGTAGCATGTGATCATGATATAATGGTTGGTGTGTTATCAGCACACTTGTTGTAGCATGTGATCATGATATAATGGTTGGTGTGTTATCAGCACACTTGTTGTAACATGTGATCTTGATATAATGGTTGGTGTGTTATCAGCACACTTGTTGTAGCATGTGATCATGATATAATGGCAGCTGTGTTATCAGCACACTTGTTGTAACATGTGATCATGATATAATGGTTGGTGTGTTATCAGCACACTTGTTGTAACATGTGATCATGATATAATGGTTGGTGTGTTATCAGCACACTTGTCTTAACATGTGATCATGATATAATGGTTGGTGTGTTATCAGCACACTTGTTGTAGCATGTGATCATGATATGATGGTTAGTGTGTTATCAGCACACTTGTCATAACATGTGATCATGATATGATGGTTAGTGTGTTATCAGCACACTTGTTGTAACATGTGATCATGATATAATGGTTGGTGTGTTAAAGTAGAATAAAATAAAATTCATCTATTTTTAATTCACACTTATTTTAATATGTGATCATGATATAATGGTTGGTGTGATATCAGCACACTTGTTGTAACATGTGATCATGATATAATGGTTGGTGTGTTATCAGCACACTTGTTGTAACATGTGATCATGATATAATGGTTGATGTGATATCAGCACACTTGTCGTAACATGTGATCATGATATAATGGTTGGTGTGTTAAAGTAGAATAAAATAAAATTCATCTATTTTTAATTCACACTTATTTTAATATGTGATCATGATAAAATGGTTGGTGTGTTATTAGCACACTTTTTGTAACATGTGATCATTATTTAATGTTGATGTGCGATACAAGAAATATCTACAGTGATAATTGATCAAAATTCTGCATTACAATGCTTACTTCAGTCCAAAAAGATGTTTAAAAAAAGGAGGATTGATTAAATATCATATGTTTACTGATTGTGTCGAAAGCTGGTTAAATATCTCTGCTATTTCATTCTTAAACATTTCATAATGTCAGAAATATACAAAAAAATGCTTGAAAATGTGATATGATGTGTCAATACAAAAGAATAAAACAAAGACAATTCTTTCTTATAAAGATTTCCTGCTGTGCAAACAATGTAACTGTGAAAACTTAAATAAAGTTGATCTATTTCTATAACTGGTTTACTTTAAGTAAAAAACCAACTACTCCCAAATTATCCCCACCAAGAATGTTAATTAAGTCGTGATTAGATTGATTTCATTTTGGCTTGTTGCCGTTCAAATCATTTTGTTGGACATGTGCTTACGGTGAAGCTGGAGACTAATTTGTTCAGGTTACTGCCAAGTTAACCCTACCTCCAGAAATAATCACTCAAGTTGTCAATGCCACAATCCTTACAAGAAAAAAAACAACCAAAAATGAAATTCATACAGTGTCACATGAAAGAAAATAATTGAAAGTTGGGAAGACGCCATTTTTCACACGTGATCACAAGACAGAGTTGATATTATTCCAGAGTTTACCTTCCTGTATTTGTAGAAACGTCTCGCTAGCTAAATGAACATAGGAAGAAATGTCATTAATTCCCATCATGACTTGACATTTGTGGACCAGTTGAATGATACAATATTGTTTCATCTATTTACAATATCTCCTATCATGGAGAACATTTTATGTCCAAATGTTGCATGACTATTGATCTACAATGACCTAGCACTATTCTGACTTACATATATCACACTGTGTATGATACATAATAAGGTGTGACATGTAATTGTTATATATGTTCATTAACATATTCTACAAATTGGTGATGTTGGTAAACACCTGATACTGAGTTGTATTGTATTTCATTATTAAATCACACACTAATCAACGGGGAACTTCATATATTGTCTTCCCACTTCTTGGAGAATGACAGTTGCAAATAGGTTGACTTTATTATAACCTCAGTAATGTTAGACCAGTGCCATTTTCCCCCCAAAATGAGATCATTAAGATGTTAAAAGCAGACTGAACTTTAAATGTATCTCTTCTGAGTAGTAGATTGTTACATAATCATTATCCATAAAAAAGAAAAAAAATTGAATATCTAAATTTAAAGTAGAATAAAATGAAATTCATCTATCTTTAATTCACATAATTTAACAAGTTTTAAGACATTTAATTAGATGGGTAACATTTATCTCCGCACCTTAAGGATGCTAACATGAATATTTAACTGTGTTATTTGCAGATATAAGCCAGAGAAAAGAAGGGAATGGCCATGGCATGTGATTACTGAAGCAGGTGAGTTAATGTAAGGTAGTCCTACAGTATATGGAGAGAATGAATGGCGTACATGGCCGTGGTGCAACGGAGGTCCATGACCAGACTGGGCATGGGGCGGCAACCCATCAGCCTTGGGAGGCAATGTCGGGTTCTGAGTGCTGATCGGAGGCCTCTGAAATATCAACAAAACCATCTATCAAACCTCTCTCATACAACACAGATTACACCTACTGTTTAACATTAAAAACTTTATTCTCTCAATTTATCATTTTGTCAGATATTTTATATTTATTTTACAGTGCAGCATTTTTTATAATCTAGTCATTTTATAATCTATAACACTCAAAGATATACATATAAGACATATTACACAATATGGTCACATGCTATCATGCTGAATCTAGGCAGAGTTGCTTGGGTATCTTGTCTTCTGACTACACACTATTATAAATAAAGCTGTAGTATCATACTAACCTCATTTACAAATGCTGTATTAATTGTTGCTCAACAAATCAAAGGCAGCAGCCCATTATTAGATCACATCAAATGTGGCACTCAATTCATTAAAACAACCCTACCAAAAAACATATTAAACTCGTTGCAACAGCTATTAACCTAACCATCAGAATCAATCAATTGGAAGGAAACTAAAATACACCAATCTTCCAATGTGAAAACAAGTGAAAGTCATCTATCAGAGCTCTTGTGTTTTTCTGTCAATTATCTCTGATGCATTCTGGCCTGTTTTAAGTGCCTCCTCCGCGCCTGGCGGGTAAAAACTGCGGCACAGAAGGATTGAGTGGCGTGAGTGCTAGAGGCTGCGAGTGGCAAGCCATTGGTATATACACCTTTATAGACCTCTTCCAATGTCAATGCCACTGTTTAACTGCTCCTCCTATGCACAAAAAGCCCACCTAAAACACCATTTGTTGAGCATGTCAATAGACAAGTGCTCACGGCCACCAACACCGCGACAAGCAAGATAAGCCATTATTCACGCCTTATAAATCACATTCATCCCAAATATGATGGCTCAAATCAAAGGTGTGAACAACTTGTGGCCTAAACATGCAACTTTGCCCCATGTGTTCCGGCAGTCCATAATACCTTCCCCCATTATGAATAAGCTGCCGTCAATGGGAGCGTTTCCTCCATAGCGAGTGGCCATTGTTGCTTCCCGTGGGAGGCCTCACATCTTGGGCAATAGTACGGCAGACACCCTCCTGTCACTTAATATCTCCACATTTAATTGTGCTTTATTCATGGTGAGGTGAATGATAAGATCAATATATACCAGGCCTTGACATAAATAGAAAAATGTTGGTTGCCCAGTTGGGCCACCAGAGCATGAGAAGTGGTGGCCCGAAGTTTCTAAGGATAATAGGATGTGTGATACAATAAAGAACATTGTACATAAGGTTGTATAATGTTTGAGTGGGGGATGCTTGTCCCAATCAAATATTGATTGTGATATGATATCTATCAAGCATTAGAATAATAAAATCACGATAGTTTGGGCCACTAAAAGACCAAAAATTTGGTTGCCCAACTGGGCCACTACAACAGAGCATTCACTGGCCCGAACAGAGGATCTGGTGGCCCCGGGCCACCGGGCCTGTGCATATGTCAAGCCCTGATATACTACTCCCAAGAAAGAGGAAAACTCTCACAAAGATTTAAAGTGGTACAAATACATTACAAATATCCATCCTATGATATTATACATGGCATGAGCTGTTACTGCTGATATGTCACAAGCCTTAAACTTGATATGAGGAATTACCGGTATGTAATATTTTTTCTGTTCTGTTAAATATGACAATAGGTGTTACAGACAGGTGACAACTTTTCCAATCTGTTCAACGTATGACGTATAACTGATATATCACAATCTTTTACAAATTTGATATGGTCTTTTAATGTCACAATCTTTCCATTTACATTAATGAGGTCAATACTTCATATTATGATTGACAGACTGGGATCATTATCATGTTGGTCACTTTCTGCTGTGAGGCAATGATGCTGATATTTTTGGAGTTCATTAGGAATTTTACATTTCATCTTTAAATTTTTGAGATGTACCGGTATGTTTTTAATTACTTAATAGAAGAAGAAGACTAAATTTATCAGCTTTGAAATACCAGTACCACATTATAATCCCTGACTAAGCCACCGACAACTCTGATGAAGTCATCCCACTGTGGGGCAGGGAGAACCTCGCTTTAGTCGACAGAGTCTTATGAAATATTGAGGAGACAAAGAAGACAGATCACAAACAAAATCATGACATCTACCTGGTCCAATATTCAGGTACAAATTGCCAATACACTATTTGCTTCAAATAGGATATTTCACATCTGAGTCCCCCCCCCCCAAAAAAAAAGATATATATCCACAGAAGTGATGGATTACATCTGAATTCATAAAAATTACCGGTAGGCTTTTTATCATTAGTGGTCAATTTTTTAAATATAGAATGTACCAAAGGATGAATTATATAAGTATAAAGAATATCAATCAAATACAGAAGGCTAAATGTTAAACTATATGGCTATATATGTGTTTTAAAAGTTTTAATGGTGTTTGTCACCATCAGCATATATCACATAAAATGGCGTGAGCATTGCTTGCAAGGCCACAGAATACGGCATGGGAGCTAAGGGGCAGCACACCTCGCAATTATATGCTATATCTGAGCGATATTACATGATAAAAGAGGAGAGCAGGAAGAGAACCCGGCTGGTGAGAAGAATAACGATTATTGTGTGCTTGGTGACGAGGTGGCGGAAGTGCATACTTATCCCATAAAGCTCATATTGGCAGCTTGTAATTACAGGTAGACTCACTTCGTGAGAAATACTGCAGCTTTTCCTACCTTCCTGTGAAATTCTTAATAACTAGCCAATCAAAGACAACTGTGTTCAGGTTGATGGTTTTGACTTGATGTGGGTGTTTGATGAATTTGCATAACTCCACAGTGCACACAGTGATACTAAGATTTGTGGATAGTTCTTTGCTGCCCATGCTTCCCAAGATGTAGGTCATAAAGTATCATTCATATCCCTGGCGGTAATCTGGCCCTAATGCCCCATCTAGCCTTGCGTGCTATTTATTACCTTGTCATAGTTTCCCTATGAATTTTGCAAACACTCCCAGGCAACAAAAAGGTCAAAATGATACAACTTCATCCAACTTCCGAATGGATTGTTCATTAATGAAATCTTGGTATCAAACTATCTAAGTTATGAGAAACATAATAGGAAGGAGCTCTTTTTAATCGGAAAGCTAAAAAAGCTGGCTGATTTATAAAGTGTAAGGGGAAATCATTGGCCCCCTTAATCTCTGTGACGCACTTGCTTCAGTTTTATTTGTGATTATTCTTCATTTACATTTATGACAGTGCCATGTAGATTACCATAATAACATTTCCAGTTTTAATTGACTGAATTTAAACAGTTTCAAAACAGATACGACAAGTTAATTGTCATCATCAATAAAATGTATGAAAATAAGCATTAGAGATACAGGTATCCTCAGAACCGACAGCCAGCATATAACACTGCCTGTGATAGTCATGGTTCCCCATAATTCAAGACTATTCAATGTCAATGAAGTAAATTTGGCGAAACTCTGAAAAAAAACAGTGGCAAAACAGATGTGTACAGACATCCATTCATGTAGAATGATAAACTATAATTCCTTCAGCATGATGATTCTTGGTGCAAATGTGAAAGTATCCTGGTAAATCAGACCAGGGGTACATCTGTGAATAAATGGCCTGGTAGACAAGACCAGGGGTACCAGTAGATCTGTGAATAAATAGCCTGCTAGACAAGACCAGGGGTACATCTGTGAATAAATAGCCTGGTAGACAAGACAAGGGGTACATCTGTGAATAAATAGTCTGGTAGACAAGACCAGGGGTACCGGTTCATCTGTGAATAAATAGCCTGCTAGACAAGACCAGGGGTACATCTGTGAATAAATAGCCTGGTAGACAAGACCAGGGGTACATCTGTGAATAAATAGCCTGGTAGACAAGACAAGGGGTACATCTGTGAATAAATAGTCTGGTAGACAAGACCAGGGGTACCGGTACATCTGTGAATAAATAGCCTGCTAGACAAGACCAGGGGTACATCTGTGAATAAATAGCCTGGTAGACAAGACAAGGGGTACATCATCTGTGAATAAATAGTCTGGTAGACAAGCCCAGGGGTACATCTGTGAACAAATAGCCTGGTAGACCAGACAAGGAGTAATCTGTTGTTAGCCTTGTAGACCAGACTAGGTGCATCTCTGGGAATAGCCTTGTAGACCAGACTGCCTTTCTGTGAGTATCCTTGTAGACCAGACAATGAGTAAATCTGTGATTAGCCTGATAGACCAGACTAGGTGCATCTCTGGGCATAACCTTGTAGACCAGACTGCCTTTCTGTGAGTATCCTTGTAGACCAGACAATGAGTAAATCTGTGATTAGCCTGATAGACCAGACTAGGTGCATCTCTGGGCATAACCTTGTAGACCAGACTGCCTTTCTGTGAGTAGCCTTGTAGACCAGACTAGGACTATATCCATGTCTGGTAGACCAGACAAGGTGCATATCTCTGAGTAGTCTACTTGAGAAAGAAAATTACTCAACCACACATGAAATATGTACTCGTTAATATTTCATGCATAATTTCCCCCTGAAGCACACATAATGGCAACAGTCTGGACATATGGGCGACACAGATGCCACAATGCTGGCCAATATCATTACTGACATTTTGCTAATATCCCTACTTAATCAGAAGACTGGTGCCAAACTGATCCCAGGCCAGCACTTGTATACACACATAACCAATAACAAAGCCCTTAGGGAAAAAGATTCCTTGTTTCACATTAATTATACAATGTTAATTTGATGGTCCAGAAGAGTGTGCAGGCTGGGTGTGGAGATGACTTATGTGGTGACGGATAGGAAAGGGCTAGCCATCCTATATGACCTGCACATCTATCAAGTCATCTCTGTCTATGCTATCTGTCCTCACAGCAAGCCTGTATCACCATACGCCAACATCCCTGTCTTATACAATGGAAATGTCTTCCATCTCCGCCATAACAAAGCATAATCCCATCGTGAATCTGTCAATGGCAATAAGTCTCCTCAACTCTATGGCTACAACCTGATGGAAAATGATGCCTGCTCTCTGTGCAGCTCCACCTCTATGTACTTTTATAAAGGCAATTCTAAATATATTATACGTTGGGACAGAACATTGCTTTTTGTATGCAAACGGTATTTAAGAATGAATTTAGTTGTGTAAAGCAGACAGGGCGGCAAGTAAATGGAGGATGGCAGCGTGTCTTTGTCTCTCCTTCGGGAGCTTTCTTGCTCTTTTATCAAAGTTTTCAATGTGCATATCACCATTCTCCACACAGCACAAACTCAAGGTATTTTTTGCATCCTTTAAATAAATCTCTTACAATTATAATTACTTTTTCCCTTGATGAAAAGTAGAAAGTCAACCAGAATGAAGTGAGCCTGTCAGTGCATTCCCTGTTCCAGTACAGCAAAAAGTGCCCTGAAAGCAGGTATCTCCAGCCAGCCTCCTCCTGAGCCGGCAGGATTTAGAGTCTGGGCCCACAGGACCGTTAAGTAGTGGTGGGAGAATTAACCAAATTTGATTGAATCAAGTGATGAGAAGTTGGAGCCCCAGTCTCAGGAGCTGTATTTTTTCAGCCTGTGAGTGGCATCCAGAATTGAACACGGCAGTAATCAGGCATGGGACAACGACTGGGGCGATAATACAAGAAGGTATTCCAGAGGCCATCAGTTACCCCAAACTGCCTGCGTTTACAACCAAGCCACAGTGTCATCGGGGATAACTACTCCACTACTCTTGCCTTGAAACATTTTATTACACTATTTGGATGGCAATGGGGACCGTGTCAAAGTTTTAAATTGTGTACAAAATGTTGTTATCAGTCCACCAGTTTTGTATCAGTTGTTCCCACTGGTTGCTGTGCAAATAGATTTGCAACAAAACACATTTTTCTTCAAAATTATGTAAAATGGGGAATCAATGAAATATTGACAAATGCTTTGAGCTTCCAGGCATCAAGAGGCAAGTAGTTTAGCTGTTGATATTGCTATCAGTATAGTTCATAATCAATGGGGGACGGAGATGTTTATACATGGGAAGCAATATGTAAGTCTAACAACTATTGACCGTGGCCATATTGACCCCATCATTCTGAGTAATACAAACCATGACACTATGGCATTCCGTGGAGTCTTGGGTCCCCAGTCCCTCCACGACCGCCAGGACCTGGCACTGCCTGACCCACGACCTGCACGAGGGCAGCTCTAAAGTCAATCAGCGAGCCTGGGGGATTGGCTTTCGTCAGACATTTCGGAGTAGTCCTGGAAGAAGCCACTGCGGGGAGTTTTTACGAGTGCTGGCAGGATTTGTGGATCATAGGGCTGCGTTTGGTCGTGGCAGATGCGGATCATGCCGCCTACAGACACAGAAAATAACGAGACACTAAGCTGGAATGCAGCCCGCCTTACACCTCAATAAAGATGTAGTTGTACAGGATTTTAGTGGGCAGCCTACAACTAGAGTCTTTGATAGACCCTCCTCTGAGTGGTCATCAATGGTGCCACACTGTCATCCATGCAGATATTGCTCCCACTATGCAAGTTATACAACACAGCCTGCGCTTTGCTGATTGAACCTCTACAAAATGGCTTTACAAGTTTACATCGTCTCTGCAGCATCTCTGCAATTCATTTGGAAATCATTGAGTGACTCTCTGCTCTGCACTCTCAGAACTTTACAAGGTTGCCAAATAATGCCCTTTAAAAATGGGGCACCAACAATTTGAAGTTGTCTGAGCCAGCGCGTCCCTGTGCATGTAGTGAGAGACATCTGTGGCAGGCATCTGGTCGTACCATTGTGATTACAGGCTCCAGTGACCAAAGACAGCAGAGCACCACCCAGGCCGCACTGTGGAATGAGGAGACAGGCTGGAGGGCCCGCACGGGTCTGGTATCAGGGTCCGTATGGCACTCGGCCCTGCCAGATATCTGCTGAAGGGATTGCGGCCAAGTATGCATGCAGGGTTAGACATTCTGCAGTGTCCCTTGTGCGAGTCTCTGTTTCCTGTCCAAATAAATCACGACAGACCAGCGTCCAAGAGGGGTGTGTCTCTAGGGCTCAGCCAACCAGTGGATAAAGCATTATTCTCCCCCATTACAGCAGGGCATTTGTCATTGCTGGATCAAGATCACCATAGATTATCACCAAACAAATAGAGCACTAAGCCTGATAAATCCAGCACTGAAACCCGGTGCCAATAGCAGTGTAGACACGGCATGACAATGTCCATGGTGGGGAGCATGTCTTAATATCTGAAGGCCTCTAGGTGGCGCTGAGGCCCTCCCTGACGTGAGATAATATGTCTACATGGACAGCATGCCCTCTCAGCTGCAGATAAGAAATGCTATTCAAACACTGGCCATAGGCACTTGATATAAAACAGACTTATAGAAACGCTTGATACACTGATGGAAACCATTATCTTGGGTGAATGAATCTTGGTGAAATCATCCATTGTTGATGACGGAGAGTGACGGGTTGTGTGCATAATGTTGGGAGATGGAAGTGAGAATGAAGCCTGGTGTCACTGATGGAGGCTGCCTTATCAGCGATCTATGGCATCCTGCCGCAAACATAATAGATAATAAGACCCAGAATTAATCAGCAGGCCATGACATGTGTTGATTTACTACTGTTTACTGCTCCCTATGTCGGCCATGCACAATTCTGGCTTCATTTGCCGCCTACTTCCATCCAATTAGATTCCATCAGGTCCTCGTTTGCCTTATAGATCGGCTCATTTGTTGACAATACAGTAATAAAAATAAATATGAAAGAAACCCCCCTTTTTGTTTGACTTAATTTAACAACCTATCTTATATATATATATATATACATGTATATATATATATATATATATATATATATATATATATATATATATATATATATATATATATATATATATATATATATATATATATATATATATATATATATATATATATATATATATATATTCTGGTTGCTCTGATATACTTATATATTTGTTCTTCCTTTTCACATTGCATTATAGCTTATCTTAAGCCAAATATTGAAGTTTTCTGCCATGCTGGAAATGCAAGTCAGATACATTGGTGTGGAAGTAGACTGGCAGGAATGGAGGGCTTCTACAGGAAGGAGACATCGGGCTGGCCTGGAGGCAGTCTGGACATATTAATTATGAGACAAGAGAGGCAGCAGGCTGCAGTGGTACTGATTACATATGTGATGATCATCTGTCAGATAAACCCACAGTCCACAGTGTCCAACTCAATCAGCACTCACAAAGCTCCATGTTATACAGTGTGACAGGCCATGCTCAGGTAACCTGTCTCTTAGCACCATATAGAGTGACCATCTCGCATCATATCCCCACTCTCATCACTTCCAGTAGTAGAGTGACCATCTCGCATCATATCCCCACTCTAATCACTTCCAGTAGTAGAGTGACCACATCATATCCCCACTCTAATCACTTCCAGTAGTAGAGTAACCATTTCACATCATATCCCCACTCTAATCACTTCCAGTAGTAGAGTGACCATCTCGCATCATATCCCCACTTTCATCACTTCCAGTAGTAGAGTGACCATCTCACATTATATCCCCACTCCTATCACTTCCAGTAATAGAGTGACCATCTCGCATCATATCCCTACTCTCATCACTTCCAGTAATAGAGTGACCATCTCGCATCATATCCCCACTCTCATCACTTCCAGTAGTGGAGTGACCATCTTGCATCATATCCCCACTTTGATCACTTCCAGTAGTAGAGTGACCATCTTGCATCATATCCCCACTCTCATCACTTCCAGTAATAGAGTGACCATCTTGCATCATATCCCCACTCTCATCACTTCCAGTAGTAGAGTGACCATCTCGCATCATATCCCTACTTTCATCACTTCCAGCAGTAGAGTGACCATCTCATATCATATCCCCACTTTGATCACTTCCAGTAGTAGATTGACCATTTCGCATCATATCCCCACTCTCATCACTTCCAGTAGTAGAGTGACCACATCATATCCCCACTCTCATCACTTCCAGCAGTAGAGTGACCACATCATATCCCCACTCTCATCACTTCCAGTAGTAGAGTGATCACATCATATCCCCACTCTCATCACTTCCAGTAGTAGAGTGACCACATCATATCCCCACTCTCATCACTTCCAGTATACAGTGACAATTTAAAATCATATCCTCACTCATATTGTTTCACTATATAGTGAAAGCTGGCATTACAGAATCTCTGAAATGATCTTCATTACTCAATCTCAATGGTTTATTGTACAGATTTTTTTGGCATTCTCCATTATTCCGATTTATTGTGCCATCTGTTTCAATCAAGACTGCACCAGGACAGTAAGAGATTTAGGCACATACTCCCTAAACTGAATCTCAGCTGACATTTTAGTGATAAAGAAAACAAATATATTTTGTGCTCAATGAGTTAAACATGTGGAGTACATTTCCTATGGTTCCAACCAACAATGTAAACATCCAATACTTATTTTAATCATGTTGTAAATGAATTGAAAAGATTTTTCATCCTGAATGCTGCATGTTGTATTTTATTGTACTAATGTCATTTGAGATGCTGTGGTTAATGATACCGAGTAAGTGAAATTATGATGGTTAATGATACTGAGTGAGATGCACTGGTTAATAATACTAATAAGTGATATTCTCTGATTAATGATACTGAATGAGATGCACTGGTTAATGATACTGAGTGAGATGCACTGGTTAATGATACTGAGTGAGATGCACTGGTTAATGATACTGAGTGAGATGCACTGGTTAATGATACTAATAAGTGATATTCTCTGATTAATGATACTAAGTGAGATGCACTGGTTAATGATACTGAGTGAGATGCACTGGTTAATGATACTGAGTGAGATGTACTGGTTAATGATACTGAGTGAGATCCACTGGTTAATGATACTGAGTGAGATGCACTGATCAATGATACTAAATGTAGGCATTTACTATGTGCAGGCTGACAAATTGGAATAGGGTACCTACTTTATTCAAGCTGACACTGAAGAATAGGGCACCTACTACATTCAAGCTGATACTGTAGAACAGGGCACCAACTGCATTCAAGCTGACACTGTAGAATAGGGCACCAGCTACATTCAAGCTGACACTGTAGAATAGGGCACCAGCTAAATTCAAGCTGACACTGCAGAATAGGGCATCAACTACAGTCAGGCTGACACTGTAGAATAGGGCACCAGCTACATTCAAGCTGATACTGTAGAATAGGGCACCAATAACATTCAAGCTGACACTGTAGAATAGGGCACCAGCTACATTCAAGGTGACACTGTAGAATAGGGCACCCACTACATTCAAGGTGACACTGTAGAATAGGGCACCAGCTACATTCAAGCTGATACTGTAGAACAGGGCACCAATAACATTCAAGCTGACACTGTAGAATAGGGCACCAGCTACATTCAAGGTGACACTGCAGAATAGGGCATCAACTACAGTCAGGCTGACACTGTAGAATAGGGCACCAGCTACATTCAAGCTGATACTGTAGAATAGGGCACCAATAACATTCAAGCTGACACTGTAGAATAGGGCACCAGCTACATTCAAGGTGACACTGTAGAATAGGGCACCCACTACATTCAAGGTGACACTGTAGAATAGGGCACCAGCTACATTCAAGGTGACACTGTAGAATAGGGCACCCACTACATTCAAGGTGACACTGTAGAATAGGGCACCCACTACATTCAAGGTGACACTGTAGAATAGGGCACCAACTACATTCAAGCTGACACTGTAGAATAGGGCACCAACTACATTCAAGCTGACACTGTAGAATAGGGCACCAACTACATTCAAGCTGACACTGTAGAATAGGGCACCAGCTACATTCAAGGTGACACTGTAGAATAGGGCACCCACTACATTCAAGGTGACACTGTAGAATAGGGCACCAGCTACATTCAAGGTGACACTGTAGAATAGGGCACCAGCTACAATCAAGCTGACACTGTAGAATAGGGCACCCACTACATTCAAGGTGACACTGTAGAATAGGGCACCCACTACATTCAAGGTGACACTGTAGAATAGGGCACCAACTACATTCAAGCTGACACTGTAGAATAGGGCACCAGCTACATTCAAGGTGACACTGTAGAACAGGGCACCAATAACATTCAAGCCGACACTGTAGAATAGGGCACCAGCTACATTCAAGCTGATACTGTAAAACAGGGCACCAACTACATTCAAGCTGACACTTTAGAATAGGGCACCAGCTACATTCAAGCTGACACTGTAGAATAGGGCACCAATAACATCCAAGCTGACACTGTAGAATAGGGCATCAACAACATTCAAGCTGATACTGTAGAACAGGGCACCAATAACATTCAAGCCGACACTGTAGAATAGGGCACCAGCTACATTCAAGCTGATACTGTAAAACAGGGCACCAACTACATTCAAGCTGACACTGTAGAATAGGGCACCAGCTACATTCAAGCTGACACTGTAGAATAGGGCACCAACAACATTCAAGCCGACACTTTAGAATAGGGCACCAGCTACATTCAAGCTGACACTGTAGAATAGGGCACCAATAACATCCAAGCTGACACTGTAGAATAGGGCACCAGCTACATATAAGCTGACACTGTAGAATAGGGCATCTACTACAGTCAGGCTGACACTGTAGAATAGAGCATCTCCTAGAACATATGATCACAAGTTGATCACACTGGCAGTACTGTGTAGATGGGAGTAGGGAAGGGATGAAGGAGAAGTAATGGCCCATATAGTGATCCTCTAAATCATTGGAATAAATTATGCCGAAACATTGCAATATTTTTATGTATTTGGTTTGATAATTGTGACAAGCACTTAATGAGGCCCTGTATTTGCTTTAACCCTGGAAACAAAGGTTAATGTCCCTTTATAACCCCAAAAAAATCCAATACAAGCTTTTTCAGTTGAGAGGTTTAATTATTAATAGCAAATTTTTGATGCTCTTTTTAGTCCACCTAATCGATAACATTAATGTCTGAATGGTAGCGTAATCCATAACATTAAATTGGATAGGCTTCACAAATCATTTCCTAGCCTGACAAATCACACATGTACAGAGACAAATTATGCTGCCTTTTTCTCTCTGGAACCCGCCATCCTATTATTTCTGTAGCATGAATTTGTGTGTGTAAACTCCCCAACACACGATGGTAAAAATGACATTAAAACATCCCCCAACAATGTTATCCAAATAATGTTAGTAGTTAAAAGTTGGGCTTTTGTATCTCTCTGGCATTTAATCACTATTTAATGGCAACACATGTTTGCCAAGGGATGATTCAACATTGGAAATACAAGTGAATGGAATCTCATCTCAAACAGATAAGAGTCACATAAAAAGAGATATTACAATCTCTCCACAAAGTGCAATCCTATCTCAAGCAAATTAAATGTAAATATGAGATACAACAATTTCATTTGCCAGACAGTTCTGAGATATGATTATTGTAAAAATATATACCAAGAGCAATCTTACAGAAAATTACTAAATGTTAACGTTAACGTCAGATCTGGTTATTCATATTTTCATAAGTTCAATCTCCTTTCAAGCATAATCCTATCTCAGACAAAAATATTTGGGATATGGCTATTTTATAATTGTTCGCATTATACACAACCTTATCTTACATAATACTGTGCCCCAGATCACCTCAATATCTTTATTGAAAAATTAAATAAATGTAATATCTCAGGTAAAACACAAAATATTTCCAAATTTGTTCAAATGCGAGGATTGGTATTAATGATAATAATCTATATCTACACTGAGAGCAATTTATTATTGCTCTCAGATCTACATTATTGCTTGTGGAGAATCTGTTTCAGAATCACCAGAGCTTTTAACAATCAATAGTGGGGAAACTAGGTGTAGCATGAAATAACTCGAAAACAGATTTCCATCTTTCCCAATCATGCAGCATGACCTATACAAGTCCTTGTCCCAAATGGAAACCAAACCCCAGCGACAAACATGGATGAGAGAAATCTTACCCAACTGACCCATTCCAAATCATAATATCATAAGAATAACCAAAGTCAAGGATTATCATCATTTTGAAGGCATCTGTAAACCTTGCTGTATAAAGAATGTGATATAATTTTCTATTCAGGAAATGGAGAAAGGCTTAATGATTGGGTCATGCTGGGTGATATGTCACATCAGGGGCCTTACCAGGTGGTATGTCTTGTCAGGGGCCCAACCAGGTGATATGTCACATCAGGGGCCCTACCAGGTGATATGTCATGTCAGGGGCCCTACCAGGTGATATGCCATGTCGGGCCCTACCAAGTGATATGTCACACCAGGGGCCCTACCAGGTGAAATGTCACATCAGGGGCCTTACTAGGTCATATGTCACATCAGGGACCCTGCCATACAATATGTCGCACCAGGGGACCTACTAGGTGATATGTCATGTAAGGGGCCCTACTAGGTGATATGTCACATGGGTCCAGCAGTGTGCATCATGTTATCTCCTGTCTGCACACACTATAATTCAGTATACAGGAGTTTGGCTCCACTTGGAGGTGTATAACATCTAAATGTTTCATTAACGGGTCAACATCCTGCCTTAATGATTTAACACCAGACATTTATTTTCCTCAGACAGTTTTGTATTCATTTCTATTGATTGTGTTTGGAAGTCTGGTGACAGGTGTGTCCAGGGGAATCAAAACAATATCACCTTACAGAGGAAATGCAGACAGATTTATCTGATTTGTTTACAACCAATACAAATAAACATATCAATATGATAAACTATAGATTAATATGACTTATTGGAAACGCTAAACTGTAAACAACATAAGTGTATATAGATGAGAAGACAGCAGGAAGCATCAGTAAGAGGCAATGGGTTGACATTGATGTTTGCAGAAGGCATGGCGGACAGAAGTGGGGCTGCTATCATGTGACCCACTATTGATTACGAAGCAACTGTTTAACCATTGACTTGTCGCCTTACTAAGCCCCATGTACCACTTCTCAAGAGCTCCTTTTAGCTAAATTGATGGGGCCGTCAAGGAAAGAAGAGCCATTCAATTCAGAGGCTTATGAGTGGTGGTTGTGGGTAGAATGGTGGGTAGAATGGTGGGTAGAGTGGTGTGTATGAGGGAGTGCAAGGGTGCAGGGTGTAGTGTCGGCTGCAATATAGGGTGCACCTGAATGGTGAAATAGTGGATAGAATGGTGGGTATAGCAGAGGGTGTGGGGTGCATTGCGGAGTGCGGGATGGGGTGAAGGAAGCGTGGGTATGCAGTGTAGGGTGCAGTGTAGGGTGCAGTGTAGGGTGCAGTGTAAAGAGCAATTTTGGAAGCAGTGTAGGGTGCAGTGTAGGGTGCAGTGTTTGATGGGTGCAGGGTGTGGTGAATTGTGGGACACAATGTGGGTTGCAGTGTGGGGTGTTGTAATGTAATAAATATGTGATGGGTGAAATGGTAGATAGAATGGTGGGTACAGCAGAGGGTGTGGGGGTGGGGGTGGTGGTGGGTAGTGGGTACAGTAGAGGGTGTGGGGGTGGTGGGGTGGGTAGTGGGTACAGCATAGGGTGTGGGGGTGGGGGTGGTGGTGGATAGAATGGTGGATACAGTAGGGGGTGTGGTGGTAGATAGAATGGTGAGTACAACAGAGGGTGTGGGGGTGGGGGTGGTGGATAGAATGGTGGGTACAGCAGAGGGTGTGGGGGTGGGGGTGGTGGTGGATAGAATGGTGGGTACAGCAGAGGGTGTGGGGGTGGGGGTGGTGGTGGATAGAATGGTGGGTACAGCAGAGGGTGTGGGGGTGGGTGTGGTGGTGGATAGAATGGTAGGTACAGTGTGGGGTTTGGGGGTGGGTATAGTACTGGATACAACCGTGGGTTCTCTTCTCATTTTTAGGCTGTGAAATTGCTGGAGTGAATGTGAGTCATTTCCATACAAGCCAAACATAAGTGAGCTTTTCCGTACTGCCGGTGTGTGACTGAACGTAAATTTAATAGATATAGAAGTATATATGGCCTTTGTAGATCGCTGTGTGTGCAGATGGCAGAGGTAAACAGTGAGGTTTTGTAGAGCATATGTGTGGCAGGCTGAGGAAGCCATAAATGATGGCTCAAACAGATCGACTGTATTAGCTCGGATCAAACTTATGAATACCAATCCTTTTAGCTCACAAAAGTGCATCCACCAGAAAATATGGCCATTCTTTTTGTGCGAGATAAAAGAGGGCGTAATGTAGTGTGGGGCATGCCCATGCTTATGGAGGGCCCAATGTGAGCCGTGCTCCAGCGTGGGGCCAGGGGCTGTCTCTCTCTCTCCCATGGGCCCAGCACAAATGGGATTACAGGCAAGATTTGTGGCATCTCCTGGGCCTGTCTCCCATAGCAAACATGTCCCATCCCTGTAAGCATGCTCACTTTACTAAAGCTGACTTGCAACAAAGCATATAAAGATGACTTATATCATCTGAAATGTATACATTGTTTTCATTCCATATGTTCCTCCCTATGAATAAGTCTTGGTTCTTGGACATCCTCTACCACGGTTGGGGCAGACAAATTACTAATGTTGTGAAGACTTTGTCTGTTTATGAGTTCAAAACAAACATACATTTGCAGTTGCAGATCACACTTTGCATATTGGAGTTTATGTTAAGATATATACTTTACTTTAAAGTATCTAGATCTTTATATCTAAGTATCTCAAACTAAGTAGGAAAAAGTAATTGTTGACTTTGATTTGTAAAACAAATATGTTTTCAGTATGATATCATTTAGTCACCTGATTATCTGTGAAACCTAATTTTAGATTTCATCAAAGGTTCACAGGTTTTTCTGATATAATTTTTCATTTTTGAAATATTGAAAATCTAAATAGATATCTGATCTTCTAAAGAGAAAATTTAGCCATTTTAGGGCTGTCCTCATCTTCTGTCAAACTATGATAATTCCTTGTCAGAGCTTTTACAGAACATTAGCCCACCAGACATGTCACATAATCACTTGCCTGAGCTAGCATAGAAAAATGGTTTATTAGACAAGTGATAATTGCTTCCTGAGCTATCACAGAACAATGGCCCACTAGACATGTCAAAATTACTTGCCTGAATGATCACAGAACATGTGATAATTACTTGCTAAACTGATCATATGATATGTGATAATTACTTGCTAAACTGATCATATATGTGATAATTACTTGCTAAACTGATCATATGATATGTGATAATTACTTGCTAAACTGATCATATGATATGTGATAATTACTTGCTAAACTGATCATATGATATGTGATAATTACTTGCTAAACTGATCATATGATATGTGATAATTACTTGAGCAAAAGCAACATGATATATCAGACATTGGCAATTAATTAGCTTGCATAAAGTGGCTGGGAAGTCATAACCCACTCCTTGCTGCCAACCCTCACTTCCTGCCTCTTATTATACCTCCTTCCTGGGTAGACAGGGCTGCTGCTGATGTCTGGTGTCTGTGCATACCTGATACTCAGGTGAGTCATACCATCTCATATCTGACCACAACATTCACAGAACAATCCTCTTGCCTTCTTTGAGAGAATATCTCTATCCCAACTTCAAAATGACACAAATCATCCTGTTTAGATATTTGTATATTTACAAATTTCTAAACTTTACAATATGAATATCTTTGAAACTTAAAATATTGTCCTCTGTTATTTCTCATATATTGACCTTCTAGCCATGCATCAGCCATATCCTCTACAGGACAAACCTGACCGCATATAGCAATATATATATCCTGAAACTAGATGATACACAATATTAACATTGATGTGGGATGGTTTGAATATACACTCCATATCCATTCATACTTGGCTAAAATAATCGCTGTCCTGATCATAAACTGCAATACATAAAGAAACAGTTGTCAAATTTCATATATCATTCAAAAGTAAAATCTACACATGCTTACTTTCTTTGAGATAATATTGCTATTCATCCTTTATTTGATATTTTGTTTAAATAGTTCATTTACATAAAAAGAGATGTATTTTGTGCTTGACTGACTGTGTTACCTTGATGTCGTCCACATAGTGAATGATATCGGACCAATCCACTGAGAATGACCTCTTCATTTCAGTTGTCACCTGCATGTTATTACACCTCTCAGGTCCACTTTCTCCTGTCCAACATGTCACCTCTCTATATCCTACATTCCACAGCTGATAAACCTTTCATGTCTCTCCCAGACTGTGATCATGATATCATTTACATGTCTACATCATGTTTTAGAGATCTTGTGAATACTGTGCCCTCCAGAGAGTCTGGGGTGTCCAGACACACCATGTTATTTCCTCCACTGCTGGTGATCATTCACTGCTTGTATTTCTTGCTGTTGTCGTATTGTAGCCATGTCTGGTTAGATGTCAGGCTGCCATTATAACACTGTGTTTGCTACAAGCTAATCTTGGCCTGATGCAATTTGACAATTTAGTTTGTCCATGTGGCAGTAAGGTTGTGATAGATATCCCAGAGATCCCTGCACCCCTCACAGGAAGTAGTTCCTATGGCTCCAAGGTCTTTTCAATGTCAGCTGATGACGGTGGACTGAGAGTGCTTGAGCTCATCGTCCGGCTGCATTAGGACAGCAATATGGACCAGATGCCTTCACAATCCATGCTACACTGAGCTAATATATGGCATTAAGATACACTTGTATCTGCAGCAGTGTGTGGTCAGGACTCGCTGCTATGGGTCAAGTAATGATGAGCTTTCTCATAGACCTCCTCCCTGTGTGCACAACCCGCACAAACCACAACAACACTCACAATCAAATTAACAAAATGAAATGAGATGAAGCGAGTGAAGGAGGTGGTGCATGGTGAGCGGGGTGACCTGGGTGGTGCCTGCCAGACTACTCATACCAACCTCCCCCATCATCCATACACACACATGGCTACCCTCCTGTCACACAGCCAATCCTTCTCTCACCCACACGGGCACTGACTCTACTTCCTGTCCAACACTGACTGTCTCCTGCACTCATATCAGGGTCCTTCCATTTCATCATATTCCCAGACTCATCTTTACACTGTACTTGTTGTTGACCCAGACGTGGACCCTATCAGTATTTCCTTTTACTGATTTACAATACTATGAACACAGACTGGTACCCTAGCTGTACTTCCTGTATAGATTTTCTTCATCCAATAAGGATAGGTCCAGGATACACTACTTATCCAATTAGCATTGATGAGGAGTGGTCTTGTGACAATTTGCAAAGATCCTTTGCTCTGTGTCCAACACAGGACACGTACTTACATGTCTAATGTGGTCTAACTCGTGGCCTTGATCTGTCTTGTCATGATCATGGCCTTCACAGATTTGGTCCAAAAGTAAAGTTTGCCTCCTGAATACTCTATCAATAGCTTTATCTGGCTAATCCTTACTAGGAGTAACACTCGTAGATTCCATGCAACATTGTCTAACATCAGCTAACCTCTCATTGACCTTTGATGTCTGTATGACCATTTATCATTCAATATTCCATTAGTCTCAGATTATCTCCCCAGTAATCTAAAGTAGTTATTGAATCCTATTTCTGATGGAATATTTTTAGACGAAAAGTGAAATAATTGAAGATTTAATCAAGTTTCAGTCTTGACAGAAATTGACTCTAGCCAAAATAAGACCTTTATCTTGAGGATTTAGAATGCAAAGATTTTTCAAAAGTGGATGATCTATATTTTTAGTGTTCTTTATGTCAAAAGACTGCAAAATCAAAACAATTATATCTTCATCAAGAGTTCAATTATAAAAAATACTCAAAAATCTGTACTTTTAGGAAACTCATAGTTTGTTATGTTGAGGGGTTAATACCATTATCAATCACAGATCAAACCATCCAAGCTGAAACTCTTTGGTCAGTTAAGGTCAATATTCAATAATATCAAAACTTTGACGTACTTGTGTAGAATAAGTGTAGTCCTTAATAAATTTCTCACAATAAGGATGTGGAAGCAATCTACTTTGGGGAAGGCCTATATTATTTAGCAGCCGTTCTCCGATATCTACTCAATCATATCATGTGTGGTACTAAAACTATATGACTCTCTGATTCTGATTTGAAAAGTGATGAAGAATGTAGTCCGGGCCATCTTTTTTTCACAAAATATTGCCTACAAGTTCTAATATGGAGAATGAGTAAAATGCAGCTCAACTATGAAATTAGATTCCATCCAAATTGCAGATTTGTTGCAGCTAAAGTAAATGTGGTTAGAAGAGATAAATGTCTAATATTTACTACCAATATAGGCACTGCAGATACTCTGTGGTAAAGCATTTATGTCTTAGGATCCTCATGTACACAACAATAATAAGCTGACTGCAAATAATTCCAATTAATAAATGATGTTTTGGGGTTTGAAACAACTATCCACACCATTTGAAATGAGGAAGTAAAGAACTCTTGGATGCTCCCTATTGTGATGGAATATTACTTTTGAAATATTTTTCATAACCATTTGCTTTAACATTAAGTTTCACATACCCTGTAGGGTAGTAAAAATTGATAAAATGTAACAGTTATATAATAAATCATGTGACTAGCAGGATGTAGAACATGACATTAGAAGCCTGCAGTGCACTGTGGGAGAATACTAAATGTTCTCGGGAGTGCAGGCCTGCCATAGCTTTCCTGCAGGACTTGTCAAATCTTCCAGTCATCAATCACCTGGTCACAAAGGCCACCAGACTCCAAACAGCAAACTGCAAACCACTACCTGCAGTTATAGATTTTGAAATGGCCAATTCTGCCCCGTGATAGAATACAATAAACGGACAACATGCCAATCACATCGTCATCACTCCATAGGCTTCCTGCCACAGCTCGGTAGTCATTCCTTGACAAATTCAAATCTCACAACATGTGAACAAACACCAAGAATGCAATGATCGATGCTTTCTCAGGCTGGGTCAATATAGTTTGAAGTTTATATCAACACTGGTGATTGCCTTGAAAAGAAAATGTTCTCAGTAATCATTTCAAAATAAAATCAACATTGGAAATCAACACCATGATTAGAATCCAAAATTAGGAAATCTGTACAGCTAAGTGTTACTCACACTATTTATTTTCTATGAGGAACATTACAGACCACATGATATTCATAGAAAGTGGGATCACCACTACCACTCATGTTGACTTTATACCCTGAATAAGGTTGAAATCCTTCCATCTGTCCTCAATCATAACCACTACTTGCATGTCATTCCATCAAACTAACTTGTGTTTTGATAGGCCAGACATGACTTGTCATCCTGCAGCCTTTGCTCCTGCCATCATGGACCACAATGCATTGCTCTTGTCCCACTTCCTCTTTAATTTTACATCAATTCTTCATGTCATCTGTCAAGGCAAATACAATTTGTTCCTCTGAATTGTACACTGTAGTGTTTTATAATGAGCACAATTCACTTATTGGCTTCTGTGTAGTTGTGGGTACCGGACTGCAAGCACTACACGCCACTTTCCTGCAGTGGCATGTGGGAAATACAAAGTTCCTGCAGGCTGTGTAGCGGGGATGTTCTCATGATCACAGATCTTCCTGCCACATATGGGCCAGGACTGAGCTGCCTAGTAATACCTCTGCCTCAGTCTAGGTGCTCCCCACTGCCCCCTGGCTTCTATGTCCGCCTCCACTGTATGGTACAATGGCCTGCCTGTATGGTACAATGGCTTGCCTGTATGGTACAATGGCCTGCCTGTATGGTTTATTGGCCTGCCTGTATGGTACAATGGCTTGCCTGTATGGTACAATGGCCTGCCTGTATGGTACAATGGCTTGCCTGTATGGTACAATGGCCTGCCTGTATGGTTTATTGGCCTTCCTGTATGGTACAATGTCCTGCCTGTATGGTACAATGGCCTGCCTGTATGGTTTATTGGCCTTCCTCTATGGTACAATGGCCTGCCTGTATGGTTTATTGGCCTTCCTGTATGGTACAATGGCCTGCTTGTATGGTTTATTGGCCTTCCTGTATGGTACAATGGCCTTCCTGTATGGTAAAATGGCCTGCCTGTATGGTACAATGGCCTGCCTGTATGGTTTATTGGCCTTCCTGTATGGTACAATGGCCTGCCTGTATGGTTTATTGGCCTTCCTGTATGGTACAATGACCTGCCTGTATAGTACAATGGCCTGCCTGTATGGTACAATGACCTGCCTGTATGGTTTATTGGCCTTTCTGTATGGTCTATTGGTCTGCCTGTATGGTTTATTGGCCTTCCTGTATGGTTTAATGGCCTTCCCCTTTGGTTTATTGGCCTACCAGTGTATGGACCATTGGCTTGCCTATTTTGCCCTGCATGGCCCTGTTGGAATGTCTGCATGATCTCTTAAGTCCTGCATGATGACCCTATGATGTGCTAACACATACATGGGTGCATCATGTATACATATATAGATACATATATATTCTGTGCTTTCCATCCTTGGGCTTATTATAGCTGGTGAATGGGTCTGGCCAAGCAGTAAGGTGGAATTAATGAATATGTCACCTGCAGTCCCTCAACCCTCATTTCTATAACAGCCTAGTTATTGAGTTGTCATTCACAGGTACACATAACCAAGCCACACTTGTGATTCCTGTATAGCTCAGACTTGCCCCATGGTGCCTTGTGCTCATACTGCTCAATGTACACCTATACTTATATAATAATACACTCATTTCTATTCTATTATCCAACTACCCAATCATACAACCTAGAATAATGCATCATGATATGTTCTCGTTCTTATCACAAGCAAACTTTTAAACAGATTTTTTTCCATCTGTGTGTTGAATTAACTGATATCTTAACTGAATTCCAAGGCAAGAGCATGTGAGTGCAGTGTCCAGAGAGACTGATTCCACAAGACTTATGAGATTCTGACACCTGAACCAAAGAGTGAAATCTGTCTTCCTGGACATTGCATGAACCTGAGGCTTTGTTCTTGTCTTTGTCTCATATTTGGAGTGTTTGTTATCTCCATGCACCTTTTATTCATGGAAACATCCATTCTTGAGTCATCTATAGCATGGCACTATTTGTTCAGATTGTTCATTAATGATTTGGTTGATCTTAGAACAGTAAAATGAATTCAGAGAAAGAAGTTCAATGTTCAATCTATGCTGATGATATTGCAATTATTGCTGAGTCTGAGCAGGATCTTCAAAAGTTGATTGAAGTCTTACATTAATGGTATTGAATATGATGTATTAGAGTGAATATTGACACATCTAAGGCCACACACTTGAGAGTTCACTCACATGTAAGATGTAAATTTAAGTTTAAATGTGGAACATTTGAGACTGTGAACTAGTACAAATATCTTTCCCTTATTTTGGATCTTAAAGGCACTTCAAATGTATATTCAGAATCAGCTGGTAGCGTGCAATATATGGCATTTTTAGAACAATTAAGGACTAGATTTGAAGACATACACTATAATGTATAATGAGGGAGGAGTGCCAATTTGGGGGACCAAGGGGCATGGTGCAAGTGGTTGAAGTGCAAGCTGATGAGTGTCATCTCCTCTGTGCTGATCCAAGATTCACAACTATGCTGAGGTTGCAACAATTTCTCTTATGAGTTGAGACTCCTGCTTGGAGGGTTAACCCATTGTCCTTGTAAATCTGTGACTGGGTGGGTTCAGTGAGTGAGACAGCAGCACTATTTCTGCTACAAATACTATTAGGTCTCATCATGAAATTCATGAAATGATGTTGAATGAAATGTAAAAACTCAAGAGAACAAACAAATAAACAAAAGTACTAATTCTAGATTACTGTGAAGTTGGATACGCCAGATTGTGTACAGAGTCATTAGATGGTTTCTAAGTAAATACAAATATGCCACCATCCTGTCAGTCAATGGAGATATTGGTTGGATTAGGAGCCACACAAGATTGAAACTGGACATGTTAAGATTATGGAGGAGGGCCGTGCTAGCTTGCATGTTGCTGATGGTGGGTTGTGTGGTAGATAATATATAAATAGAAAACAAGAATAGCAGCATCGACATATCCACCAGGACAATAATATCTCACAAATCAATGACTATATATGTCTTTGTAATATTTATACAGGCTTATAGGCTTGAGAATTTCACTTTTGTCACTTTTGAAATGTAAATAATTACTTCATATGCACATATAATAATACGACTGCATATTACATATGTTTTCTATCTAAATGATATGATATCTAAACTGAACAACTATATCATGATTGTGAAACTTTTGCATATTCATTTGATATCAAACCTGAGTTAAACTGCATAGATAATTTATCTAAAAAGATACAAGCACTATTAATGAAAGTTAATATTTCAATGTGCTTTGCACCTTTATGTCTTCCTTGTGGGCAATAAAATGATCTTTCATGAATCAGTGTTATTCACAAATTTGTTCCATCTATTTGTGTCAATCAGAAAGGTGATATAAAACATAGTATATTTTTAAGAAAAATAAAGAGTTATCAATTTGATTTATTACCATGAGTTGGCAGTGTGAACAAGAAGGCTATGTTAGGAATGAGAGGCTGGAGAAGTGAGGCCCATGGCAGTGAGGCATGCCCCAGTGAAATAGGTGGACGTTTACAAGCTTCTGGTACCCTCACAAATCCTAAATAACAGAGAAACAATGTCCATGTGGCTGTATATGGGGTGGGTATCCATCAGGTGCAGGAAGCTGGGGCCATTTGAGGCTTGATTCATGGTTGGGGTGAGAGCTTTATGAGGAGGACAGGTGCCCAGTTGTAGCAAAGCTCTGCCTGCCTGTCACCCACTACTCACCCTCACTGAGCTCAGGCTATCTGCTTCCTATCTACACTACTCACACCCATAAACACATACTTACCCAGGACCGAGGACATCACCCTGTCCTACACAGCCTACTGGCTCCATCAATCCCCTCTCACAAGCTGCCAACACTTTAATAGCCATTTACACAAGTATGGCACATGACAGTCGTGGGGTTAAAATTAAATCCTTTTCTCTGTCTGGACAGCAATAAATGTGTATTGTTGGTGGGATTACTCACTGAGATATACGGTTAAGTCCATTGTGTAATAGGTGCTGAGGTGCAAGGCTCTGTCCCCTTGTGTTTTTTGTGACCTCATCCATTATTGTTCCTGATCTGAACTGAACTCTTAGAATTCCCACATCTTCACAAATGAATAAAACACCAAGAAGACATAATGTAACATTACCCACAGCTCTCCAACTGATATACATATATTATTTACTACATAAATGCCTTCTCCGATTGTGTGATCTCCTTCCTCAGACACCTCACGTTCCTGCTGTACTTGCGCATTCTGCTTGGAAGCTTGCATCTGTATTTTGGGTGGTAACTCATGTGTTTTGTTTGACTTATCTTTATACACTTGCTTGTCACAAAAAACCCTCTCCTTCCTCCCAATCATACAGACAAGCCAGCAAAGCTTTGGCATTGTGGCTTTCTTTCAGATGTTACCCAACAAAGTCTCTGAGAGAATATTATTGCATTATGCTAGCATCTTCCAGGAAACTTTCCTTTTCGTAACATAGAAAAGTTACCATGGAAACAAGACTTACAAGTTACTGTGGAAACAAGACTTTCAAGGAGCTATGGAAAGAAGACAACTTTGAACAAAATAATCATTATGTAATTAACATGATCATTTGTGTTCGGCACAAAATTGAAGTCAGCACAGCATGTATTGCATATCAATGTCATGTAATTTTATTTGTAACACACCTTTATATTGCTAATTTGAACTAATATTACTGTATGGTAATTGTCAGATGAGTGTGCTGAAAAATATTAGCGTTAGGTAGGTCATGACCTCGACCATTATTCATTATTCACTTGTGGTTTACCAAGACAAATAATTATGAAATGTTGAGACGATGAATCCTATTTGGAATATTCTATAAATTATGTTGCTTTTTATGGGTCCTATGACCTTGAAACTAGCTCAAGATCATTAAGAATAAAACTCACCTTTAAGTCCAACATGGTATGAGGTTATATTCCAGGTTTATTATGAACATATCTTTTCTACAGTCACAAGAGTGCTGCTCATAAGTAATGTTGACTGTTTGCAGGTTATGTTCTTTACCTTAACCCAAAGTCAGAAAAAAAGTTATGAAAATTAATAATCTTTATGTGGATTTTACAAGAGCATTATATCAGTTCTAATTGACCCCACATACTGCACATAATGGAATTTTTGACCAATTTGGCTTTTACATAAGTGACCCAGTTAAATTAATTATTCTCAAAATAGATCAAGAATCGTTTTTTTCGGTAAAGCATCATATTTTACAGGTTTAGAAAAGAAAATGTTACTCAATTGCTCAAGATCAACAAAATCAAAATTATCCAAGCCACTCATATTTATTTTGATAAATAAAAAGGATGCTAACATGCAAAGACGTCCCTATGTCAGCGATAACCCTTTAACTTTAACAAAAAGTTTTTTCAGATCTAGTTCACAAATTGAAGAAAAAAGAAAATTTTATGACTCATCTTCAAACTCATTTCCACCTGCTCATAAGCATAGGCTTTAACAGACATTAAACTTGGATAATTTATGCTTCTCTGACCACAATGCCTGGACTCAACTCATATTCTAACAATGTTATATAATCCCAGCAGATGTAAACCAGCTGTCGACAGTTCTTGCTAGCTGACAGCCCATGTCTGACTTATGTGGGTAACATAAAATCACATCTTGAATATGTCAGTCCCAGTTGCAATGAGGAATTGGGCAATCAACTATGTTTGGAAATATATTTTCAAATCTAAATTCTGCTCTGATGCTCTAAATAATAATATTCTTGTCCTGAGAGGGGTCACCTGCATTGTATGTATACATTTTAAAGAGGAAAATCTTGCAAATAAGCATTCTCTCCATCATCGATGAGTGATAGTTTCAAAATAAACCCATTGTAGCAGGGGCAGTGCCCCCTAGTGCCAGTACACATGAATAATGGAGGTTGGAAATATAAGGTAGTGCATAGCTTGAGGTAGGGAGGTGTGCCAAACAATATGACTAACACCTATTGTATGGGAGACAATAGACACAGTTATCAATGGTCACATTGCATGAGATATCTCACCATCTGTCCTGAGCATCCATCTCTTCATTCAAGCAGTAAAACACAATCCTGTACCACATACCCTTGTATCCAATCATGATATTATGTACCACAATCCAATCATGATATTATGTACCACAATCCAATCATGTACCACATACCCATTACATCTTATCATGATACAAAATTTACAACACTCATCCAATCAAATATCTTGAAAACTTATAATTTTAGAACATGTTTCTGAGAATAAACTACAGAAATTCTGTGTAAAAACATGTTCCAAAGACAACCTATAGCCCACAGTCTCAAAGCCTTCAAATAATAGCAATATAAGTCAAAGTCTCTCATATTTAGTCCTTCATGAAGCAAACATCTTTAGACATTGTTATATAAAAGAACCTGTTAGCTTATCTGTATCAGGGCCGATTTATAATATTATCAAAGATACAAGATTTATACCTTGTATGATACAGCATGCAAATAACAACAAAAATGGGTCCATACAGACATAAAATAACTAAATCATATTCAAGTCATTGGTGTCGCACAAGTGTTAGATTTAGGTTTTTCCATCCCCATCTTGTTTGTGTGAGGAGCCTCAGTGGTAAAGTCACCAGCAGTGTCCACTATGGCCAATAAGAGTGATGATAGCAGCCATATATCAACATTCTCACAACTATTCCCTCTGTAGTGCTGTTATCAATAGCTGATTGATTTGTCAGATAATGTCCGGAAGTGATATCTAAGATTGCAATGGTCCCAATAGAGTTGCCACACGGGAAAGTCAACTCCCACTCACAAAGGCACAACAGGCAACTTCCACAAAGTTGCTCTCCTCCAGAAAAAAAAAACTCTGTTATGAAGTATTATGGGGATAGCTTTACCTTATGTTGTGTGATATATGGGGCTATTTGTCTAGCACACAAGGGGCGCGCTATGATATACAGAGTAATAGCTTTTAATCAGACTAATATATGGGTGGCAGGTTTGCCACAGAAGTCCTGCAGCCAGCTTTCTGTCGGCCATCTCTAAATCAATTGCTCACCAATTCTGCATGGCTGGTCGGACTGGGAGAGGCCTAAGATCCACTTGTACTGAGCTATGTGTTCCTACAGTCACAATAAGCTATAGATCAGTTACACCAGCGCTGCTCCTGCAAGACGTGTGTCATATCATGGACATAGGCCAGACCTAACTCTGTGGACTGACCTGTCATTTGTCCTCAATATACGGCCACACTATTGCATCGTAGTGTGTAATCTGGGAGCATCATATCCCTGCTCTATCTGATTTGTCAGTCCACAATGAAGTGCCAGCGGTGGTATGTCAGCACTCATGGCTACTTTTACCATCCACCCAAGCCATGTGTTTATGATTGATATTTTTACATGTGATGATTATCAAATTGGAAATTTGATGGTGTAGTAAAAAATTATAATCATGTAAATGTAAATGCAACGTGAAAATGATAATCATTTCTTCAAAAAAATTAAACAATTATCCAAGGAACATAATCTTTTTCTAATTGAAAAACAGTCAGTTTAGCAATATGGCTCACAGATGTGCCACATTTCTTCCAAGCACAATTGATTCTGATTGGTGTCACAGTAAAATGGCTCCCTGACAAACTACAGTGCACCGACAGGGCCATGTGAGGCAAAGATCACACACGTGGGCCCACCAATAAACCAGGGCAGTGGCCTACGCTTGAGTGTTCACACCTCACTAGGCTGTCCGGGGTGTGTGTTTCACACTGTGTAGGCTGGCAGTGGCATGCAGGTCACGAGAGTAGCGTGGCTTGTGATCTGTGTCCGCAGGCCGTGGTATAACACCTAACAAAGCCTGGAGTGCGAGGACACGTTCTACCACTCTGCATCCCCATCCCATGCCTGGCATGCCCTCCTCACTCTGGTATGGACACCAGCCATCCAGCACCTCACCCGGTGTGACCAAACTACTCATGTCCACATTGTCTTCTGACAGCCATATCATTGATCAAAGAACCTCGCAGCTTTGATGGCTTGCAGGGAATGTAATAAACTCTTCTCTCACTACTAGCCATGCACCTTTTCCGGCGCAAGACCTTTGCCAGTTGCATTGTTGGCTTTGTTGGAGGTTTGCATCAAAGGTCATTGTATGGATATTTCTCCTCATCAACCCACCATGCAGCCTGCCAATGCTCAGGTCATTATCACATATTTACATCTTTTGGATTTGCAGTGAACGAACCACAGAGTTTTATTTACACCCTTAAAAGTGCACTCAAACCTAGTTTTACTTTTCCATAATACAGAGATAATGTTAAGGTGGATATTACAATAACTGCACATCAGCAATCACTGCCTTGTGTTGCCAAATCAAAGGTTGACTTCCACAGAGTTGAGTAATCCCCTTGGACCACCTCTCTACTTTAATCAAAGCCAAAGTTGAGAGGCTAAGAATTACAGTGTGTCTCTTGGGAGGACCACACCATAGAATCTACACTGCCGTGTCCTGCTGTGCACTGCTGTGTACACAGATATGACATCATTCTACCTTCTCACTGAGTGGTAGAATCTACCTGTCCTGGTAAACAGATATGACATCATTCTACCTTCTCACTGAGTGGTAGAATCTACCTGTCCTGGTAAACAGATATGACATCATTCTACCTTCTCACTGAGTGGTAGAATCTACCTGTCCTGGTAAACAGATATGACATCATTCTACCTTCTCAATGAGTGGTAGAATCTACCTGTCCTGGTAAACAGATATGACATCATTCTACCTTCTCACTGAGTGGTAGAATCTACCTGTCCTGGTAAACATATATGACATCATTCTACCTTCTCACTGAGTGGTAGAAGCTACCTGTCCTGGTAAACAGATATGACATCATTCTACCTTCTCACTGAGTGGTAGAATCTACCTGTCCTGGTAAACAGATTTGACATCATTCTACCTTCTCACTGAGTCATAGAATCTACCTCTACTGGTAAACAGATATGACATCATTCTACCCTATCACTGAGTGTTAGAATCTACCGGTACCTCTACCATAGACACAGGTATGAAATCATTCTAATTTCTCATTGAAACATATATGACATTATTCTACTTTCTCACTGAGTTTACCTCTCTACCTCTCCAATATACACAGATATAGCATAATTTTACATGTAACTTCTCATTGATGAAAGTCTTTTGTAACTACCAATTAGCTTGTTATTTATATACATCCAAACACCTCATCAACTATGCAGTTGAATCAAAGAAATGCTCCTCATCTCATTAAGTGATCTCCCATGATAATTATAGTTCTTTGTTTCCTAGTAACATAAACACAAACTTTTCTATACATAAACTTTATCTGCTCAAGGACTTGCATTTAATTAAATCCTTGATGAGATACAAGCACAACTTGTACCTCTTCACTACACATGCATATTGCAATTAATTAAACAATCTTAAATAGATTGTAAACTGAGGCCTCATTATGAGCAGGTTTTATTCATTCCTGATTCTTGCTGATCACACTAATGTTGCACCTGTCAATACTGAATATTGCTCACTGGCAAACAACTACTCCTCAAAATATAAATAAATAAACAAAATATTCTGACACCATTTTGGCAGAAACCCTCTTTTCTTTTATTTGATTAAAAATGACTATCACAAATTCAATTGATATTATATTAAAACTGGCATGACTATTAAAAGACTGTCTGGGGATTTGAATTCCATCTGTATTGTAATGAGACACCTGTACTTGAATGAATATCCCTCTATGGCTAAATGGAGGTTGACGATAGGACTGACACAGGTAACTGGTATGATTCATTGTTTGTTTGTTTGGGGTTTTACATCACTTTCAACATTATTTAAGTCATTTCGTGATGAGACCTACTTGTAGCAGATATAGTGCTGTCTCACTGAATTGTTATGTCGCAGGTGCTTGACATGACAACCCACCCGGTTACAGATTTACAAGGACAAAGGGTTAACCCTTTAGGCACTGGCCTCAGCTCATGTGTGAAATTGTATCATGAATTCAATCTCAGCACGGCCAGGGATCGAACCCATGACATTTGAATCACCACAGAGGAACTGGACCAGGTGCTAATAACCAACTGCACCATGGCCCGTGGCCCCAGACATAATTCATTTATTAATTACTATCCATCACTAAACCCAATTAATTCAATGTATTGATTGAAGTAAAGGGGAAGCAGGAAAAATGAAAGATGTTTGCCCTAGTTGATGAAATGGATGATTTCTCTTAAAAAAATAACATGTCATGGAGAATATTCTTTGTCCATATGCAATTCAGACAACTAAGAAAAACCCTATAATGATTTGCCTGCAGTACATGATCCATACATCTGGATGGCGGCATCTTTATTTGTAAAGGCAAGGGTGGTTTGTGAGGAGCAGGCTAAACAGGTATATTTTCTATATATGCATGCAATAATATGTCCTGCCTGGCAGTGATAGTTTCATGCAAACCAAATAAATAGACTTAGTACCAGGAATTGCATTCTTAGCAGCCAATCAGAACATCACAAAGACATGTGACTTAGATATGATGAAGGATAAATGGGCATGGAGTGTGCAACTGATCTTTTACAATAGCATGACATGAATGTGACATGGAGTGTGTCACCTGTTTCCAGCAGTAAATCTTTCTTTTTATCACCCATATGCTGCAATATCCAAGTTTGCATTGTATGACCGTTGGCAAAAAATATCATGGCAAAAAGCATGACATTTATATGACACAAAATGTGACACAGGGTATGTACATGTATTACAGTTTGTGACACAGATTATGTAATATACTGTGTGACACAGATTATGTGACACAGATTATGTGACACAGATTATGTGACACAGATTATGTGACACAGATTATGTGACACAGATTATGTGACACAGATTATGTGACACAGATTACCGTATGTGACACAGATTAATTATGTGACACAAATTATGTGACACAGATTATGTGACACAGATGATATACACACAAATACACAACCTAGATATCACTTTGAATATGAACAAGGTCCCTAACAGGCTTCAGCTTCTCCCACCAGTTGCTTGTCTCAAGGGTGAAATATAGTGAGGTATAGGCAACATTCTGAAAAAAATATGCTAAGTCTTTATAAAATATGCCAAAAGTATAAGATACACCTTCAGAAAGCTCGTGTTAAATTTGTAGCTGGACATGTAACTGAAATGTGTATATAACATATGACAGAATGTTTGAAGTTGTTGACAGGAAAATACATACACACACAAAGAAAACCCAAACTCATAGTTTATTCACCCCTTAGACTGTGGCAGCTTTTAAAATACTTATTTTTATATATTTGAAAGATAAAGTTTATAAATTGTCTGAGCTGAATTGTAAAAGAATATATTGGTATCTAGTTGAAAGTCGTGGATTCGAATCCCGGCCATGCCTAGATTGAACTCATGATTCAATTTCCCATATGAGCTGAGGCCCGTGCCAAAAGGGTTAACCCGTTGTCCTTGTAAATCTGTGACCGGGTGGGTTGTCATGTCAAGGACCTGCGACATGACAATTCAGTGAGGCAGCACTATATCTGCTACAAGTAGGTCCCATCACGAAATGACTGAAATAATGTTGAAAGTGATGTAAAACCCCAAACAAACAAACAAAAACTAGTTGAAAGTGAAGTGTAAAATATCACCAAGGTCTTTAAAGAAATGGACAGCGGAATATCTAAATTTCAGGAATGCCATCCCAAAATTGTGGCCAAACATATTTTCACTACCCTTTAGAATTACAAGGGAGACAAAATACCAAAGTTTTAATTTTAGCATAATTCATCAAATCATAACATGTAAATTAAAATTATTTCAATAAGATTAAATGACAGCACGCAATGCCTTTTCTGTGACAACACTGATGATGTCACTTCTTTTTTTCTCCTGGAAATTTTTCTTTAATTGGTGGAATAACTTTGGTGATATTAAAATAACTCCTCATACAGACTCTCTGGGGGAATGCATTATTTTTGGTTCCAGACCATGGGAGAAATATTTGATGCTTTGAATTAGTGTATTTCAGTTGGCAGGAGCTAGCTAGTCAATGCATATCATCAATACCGAACAATTGCCACAATTTGAATTTCATTTTCCACAAAAAAACACCTCTTTGGAGAAAAATAAAAGATTTTCTTTTTGAAATTGTGGATATGTGAGGGACAAACTACACACTGCTTTTTGAATGACCATCAAGTGATAATCAAGACAAATTAAACTTTGGACAGTTATATCAATGCGATCTTTTTCACCATTTTTTTCCATGTTCAGTGTCAGAAAAGTTTCCAAAGAGAGATATCAACATGTCCATTCTGGCTTTCCCTTAAATACTATATGGAAATAAAATCTCAATGGCTCTGCAAGATCCATATAACTGGAAGACTGCACATGAATAGCATTCTTGACAGACTAAAGATGGCATGTGAGCAAGACTTTGCACTGATCTTTTGCTCCATGTTATGGTCCCTGTGGAACTTTTACTTCATTACACTCAAATCTGGGATCACAGGAATCGGAGCTGATCACTGATGGTCATAGCCCTAATGGCCAGCAGGACTTTGTCAATGACCTGGGGGGCACAAATATAACCTTTATGACCTTGAGGGCATCACACAGCAACCACAAAAAAGGTTGAAATAAGATAATCAATGGTTTGGCAAGCTTCTTTCAAGACATCTTGGGGATTCTTTCAGCAGTTTTCACTCATCCATCTTGTAACACAAATCTACAGGCCAGTCTTATCTGTAACCCTACGATGTTCTCAGTATATGGTAAAAACATCTAGTCTGGTCAAATGTGAGGTTGGGGCCAATATGTTATGGACTTGTAGCTAATATGGCTAGGTCGTGGCCTTTGCAGCGAGATCTAATAGAAGATGACAGGTCTCTTCCTATTGGTCACTGACCTTTGAAGTTGTCGGGATGAGCCCGAGCCTCACAGGAGACATACCATACAGACAAAAGGAGAATATTAACTTGGGTTGGTTCCTCTCATCAGACAACATCCAAGGGAAGACTGCAATACAACTGCATCATCAAAAATGACCATCTATTCCTCATTTGACATTTTCATTTAGTTGTTAGGAAAATGGGAGTCAACATCATAATTATAAAATTACCTGCATCTGCATGATTTATACATAAAAAGGAATTATCTGAATTACCTTGGTGATATATTTTGAAGTTAATTCTTCCAAAGACTACTAGTAGTTCCCTATTAAGTATCATCTGGCATTATACAGGAAATGAGTTGTTGTTCCAATAAACTGCTCCAAAATATAATCAAATAATCAGTGAGATATTGTAAATGTATCTGGAATTAAAACCGTCCTGTTTAGTCCCCTTTCATTTTAGGCATGGCCTACTAATATTTCACATTTTTGTTCTGTCGAAGGTCATCTTATGGTCGGAAGCTAATTTCCTGGAGGAGAAACTTTGTGCTGACACCAAGTCTGGCTAAAGGTGTAACATGAAATATTATCCCAGCAAGTAGATGACTAATCACCTCCTTAAAAGATGCTAATTGATCTGCCACACTTAAGCTTCATAAAATAACTGCACACAACATAGCAATTGCCTCATTACATTTATATTTTATCTAACTTCAGATTTGAGAAGTCTACATCTATTTTTTGTGTATTTGGAGATTATCATTTTGTCAGGTACACATGCACAGTGTTATTTGTCAAATTTGTTTTGAATAGGTAATAAATCCATTTCAAAAATGTCACGTTTAACATGGACAAACAAACCTGTGACAAACCTAAACAAGAATGGTGCAGATATTACTAAATATTAAAACACATATTTTGAAGACAAATCATAAATAAGAAAAACCTAATTTGTTTAAAAATAATTTATCTGATTGTTAAAATCTAACTGATTTGTTAAACTGATATTATTCTTGTAAATGCAAGTATCGCTCAGAATAAATATATTGGCAAAAATTTCTCTCAGGTAATATTGAAAGCGCTTAGTTCAAATAAATCATAATTTGATTAAAACATTCCACAGAGGATTTCACCATGGTTCTTTGCTGGCATATAACAAGAGACCTTTCAGTTTTCAGTATGCAAAAATTTGCTCAACAATGCAGTGCAGATTTTTTGAGTGACATTATTGCATCCCTTTGTCAATTAAGTGCGAAATCTAATGTGGGAGCACATACAGGGTGACACATGGAATGGCAGCATCCACCATAAACCAAGGTCATAAGAAGCCATTTTGTAACTGGCCAATCAGCATGTAGTTTTTATGGTCAATGACAGTGACCTTTCTGGGCCTATATTGGATTTTGATGGACCATAACAAGAAGCAAAGATCACAGAGTGTAAACTGTCCCTGGTAGAAGTATTGCTTATGATGGTGACTGCTGCTTTTGCTAAACGATGCACTAAAATAATATCTAAAAAAAACTATACTTGTCCACCAAACACTTATTGCATCATCACATTTTATAGGGTACAAAAAGTGACATCCTAGTCTATATTTGTTTGATAATCATACTCATGAAAGCCATTTAAAAGTATTTATTTGTATACAAACCTTCCATGGCACTCACCATTTGTTATGCACATATCTGTAGACATTCAACAGAAATGTACATTAAACAAATGATTCATAATAAATTATCACATTTGATTGAGATCAATGCCTGCTAAGCTTTTGTATAACCTAAAAAGATTATATTCTAATTGTAAATTTTTCTTCCATCTTGTAATTCAAAACTTCCTAACACCTGAGGCTGACATTTAATATTGCAAGACATTGAAGCTAAGAATATTAAAATCATTGTAATCAAGCTTTATATTACATATTCCTGAAATTGTTGAAATATGTACTGTACAATTATTCTGATATGTTTTACTAAAAGGCATGGCATTACTGTTGCATTTCATTATGTGGACTAGACACATACTGTGCTTCCACCTCGAATGATAACATCTAATTGCTTTATAAACTCTATATGCTCTAACCTAAGCTACTAAGATGTCTGTCTCTCATGCTAAAGATCCGGATTTTGAGCCCAGCTTGGAGTACTATGTTCATGCTGTTGTCCTTGTAAATCTGTGACCGGGTGAGTTGTCATGTCAAGGACCTGCAACACGACAATTCAGTGAGACAGCACTATATCTGCTACAGGTAGGTCTCATCACAAATGACTGAAATAATGTTGAAAGTGATGTAAAACCCCAAACAAACAAACAAACAAACAAACTATGTTCATGCTGCATGGTCGAGAAAGGTGGATTTCTGCTACTAAGTTGTTTCCCATTCCAGCCAGTGCTCTATGACTAGTTATCAAAGGCCATGGTTTGTGTTATCATGTCTTTGTGATAATGCAACAGAAAAATCCCCAATCATTCTTCAAAAAGAGTAGGGGATTGTGACCATCTAACCAGATACAGCCTAAACAGTGCTGAAAAGGTCACTGATACAATCAAATCAAATTAAAATCAAGTAAAGCCACGATGATCCAAAAATAAACATTATCTCTAGAAATATGATGTTTATAAAGTTCAGATGCATTTAATAAGATATTCTGGTCAATCATTAGCCTCTCTTGTGCTAAATAAAGCTTCTGGTTTCATTTATGACAGACAGCTTTGGTGAGGGGGTATTCAATATGGACATTCTGTGAGCTTGAGACTGACAAAGTCTGTGGCCAACGAATCCTAGCCAAGGGGTCTTGCTATTCCATGTCACGACTATTCATTAAAAATAACTGATATTTATAAGGGATTTATGCACTTATACAAAGCAGCTTAACTCTATCTGACATATAAACAAGGCCAAGTAAGGGCTGACTGACTTGAGAGTTTGTGCTTTATAGTTAGTTATCTGAGGGTGACTTGTATAATTGGGTGTTGCTTTAAGCTTCAGAATACAATCTAAGATGTTTACTATATATTTGACTTCTCTTTCATTCCTAAATCCTCCAACCTCTAGGGTATCTTTCAAAACACATAACCTCTTTTATGACAGTAATGAGGTTGATATAACCTCAGAACATGTTGTCAAATTGAGCATCTACATTGATGAACCAAAGTGGGACTAGCTATCAGGAAATATTATAACACAATCCTTAGCAAAGTAATAAATGATTTTAAAGATTCGGATATGATCATTTGGTCAGCGTAAATGTTATAATATTTGCACCTAATTACCTCGCCTGCATCACAATGAGCATGTGCCTGCAGCAGTTTGGAACAAAATCAAACACAAATTTAAGCTTCTCTCTTAGTTATTGGCTGACCTTCTTCATTGATGATTCATAATTTGGCTATACGGCTCTTCTTTCCAAATACATTAAAAATATTAGGTTTTAATGAAGCAGAGAAAAGAAATCAGCACATTCTGTATTTGAATGGGTGTGCAATTGAGGTGATTCGCATGTCAATTTCAGGGCAGAAATGGTACATTTCAAGTAACTTCAAAGTGAGTTATCATACAATGGTTTGAAATGGACAATTCCAACTCAATGCACTTCATAGACTTGAATCATTGTAACAGTGTGAAGTTAGATATTAAATCAAATATTTCTTATTTTATCTATGATATGTAAATACAAAAAAATATGTTTACTATCATTCTGAAACAAACCGTTAACGTTGTTTGATTGATTTCTACATGATATGAGACAATATTAATATCTGTCATCAAATAATGGATAATATTACTACTCCACTTTTTGTTAAAAATATTTAAATTGTGGATTGGTTTTAAAAGGTAGACTTCATGTTTAAATTAGCTTTCACAGCTTGTCATTTATGGAACAGTGAACATAAACACTAAATCTACCTCAAAATGATACATTACACAAATTGAAAACAGATTAATAAGCAACAAGAGGATCACTCACTGTCTGATGTGACACTGACATGTCAATTTGGTGAGAAAAAAATGCAAGTTTATCTTTTAATTTATATTATGGCTTGTTGTTCTCCTGTATATATCCCACATACATATTGTCTATTGTACACGTTATATGGGACTAAAGAGTTATTGACAAACACCAAAATGCCCTAATTGATGAGCATTAACCCTACCAATATTATCATTCATCATTGTGTTATCCATCAACAATTTATATTTGATAAATCTATCATTTAAAAACTTTAACATTTGAACAAAGCAGTATAGTGTTCACAATTGGACATGTTTTGTGGATATTAATTTCTGCAGGAATGATTAATACCCGTGCTGATGAGTCTGATCAGATGCCATGTGCTTGACACACAATACATCAATGTATCTCACTGCTAATACCTCCCCCTAACATAATGAGTGCCGTGTCATCGCCAGACATACCTCCACTCCACAGACCATTATTTGTATGGTTAAATTGTGGAAACACACTTAACTAATTGGAGTCTCCACAAACCTCTTGATAATAATTGCCGGTATTTAAGGCAGTACTCTTCAAAGAAAATTATGGTAGTTTATGTTAGCGACTTGTTCCCACGCAAGACTGCCATCAAAGCTTCATCCTGTGTGTTCTAACCTGTGTGCCTCATTCCAATGCAGGCTCAGATCTTGTGTCAATCCGAGTGCTTCAGACATGGCTGTCATCGAATAGAAGTAACCTAGTTAGACTCAACTTCTTATATGCATCTCTTTGGAATGCTTTCAAATTAATTTAATTATCATAAAATGACCAATTCCTTGATGTTTCCATATTTGTCCATCTCATGTGACATTAAAAATATGTTTTGCTACAAGAAAGCAAAGAAAGGTTTGTGAGTATGATGAAGAGACAATTCCTAGTCATGGTTACAACACTTTGCTAGTAATAGTTAAAATTAACAGGGCCTCTCACAAACCCTTTCTTGTTAATGGTTATAACTCAAAGGGCATCATACAAACCATTCATTGGTGATGGTTACATCCCATAGGTCATCTTATTGATTGTTTCCTGGTGATGGTTAATAACACTGAGGGCATCTTACAAACCATTTCCTGGTGATGGTTATAACACTGAGGGCATCTTACAAACCATTTCCTGGTGATGGTTATAACACTGTGTGCATCTTACAAACCATTTCCTGGTGATGGTTATAACACTGAGGGTATCTTACAAACCATTTCCTGGTGATGGTTATAACACTGAGTGCATCTTACAAACCATTTCCTGGTGATGGTTATAACACTGAGGGCATCTTACAAACCATTTCCTGGTGATGGTTCTGCATCTTATGATCGTTTGAAAACCCAGAGCCTTTTGCCAATGAATTATACTTATGCAGTTGTCAACAGAGGCAATCTGTTTCTTACTCATCTTTATTCTAATTCAATGAAAACCTAAGAGAATTGCGATGTTATCAACCACAATTAGTTAGTGATTCACAGGTGGATAGCACACTTATATCATCTGGGGAGGCATACAGTCTAAATGCCAAGGAAATTCATTGATTCATCACATATCAAGGTTTTTATCTATAATGTGTATCAGCATTTTGTTTACAAGTTTGACTTGATTTGTTGCTAGTATACTGCTTTTCATAAAAGGTGGATACAGTAATCAACATGGCAGTCATCAAACTAAAACAGCCCAATAGGGATACAGCTTGCCATGGAATACTTCCAATGAACACCAATAATTAGTCAGGGTAATCCCCCGTGGACAATAAAAACATGCTCTGACCATTGAAAGGAATTATACATCAATAAAAGGCATTCCACAACAAGATTCTGGAATATGTCAATAAAGGCAATTGATAAGTTGCAAAAATAGAATTTAATATGGAAACTTAGGTTCTCAGTTTAATCTTAAGTATACTTAAAGGCCTGATGAGTTTGACCGTGGATGGCGTGCACCTAGCTGGCCAATATGGATGTTGTGGTTAATGAGCCCGAGACAGGGAGGTTATTAAGAGTGTCAGGCAGCCAGCATGCTAATGTAGTGGCCAGCATGCCGCTAATTACATCTGCCATAGGATTCGTACACAGACCTACTGCACTGTCTGCCTCAAATCACTTCATGGTGTATCTCTCATATTGACATCTGAATGTATTGATGGGACATGGAACTGTGGTATTGATACCAAGAATATGGTAAATTGAATTATGAGAAAATTCCTGATTCTTGTATATTTAACTTGAAATTTGAAAATTAAAACAGAGTAGGAATGCAAGAGAAATCTGATAATAGCATTGGGCACACCTCAAGGCTAGCATTAAAGATAATCTGCACCTCCCACAGAGGGACAGGAATCCCCAAGGCCAGTCCTTTAGGTATACTACATCTCCCATAGAGGGACAGGAATCCCCAGGGCCAGTCCTTTAGGTATACTGCACCTCCCACAGGGGGATATGGATCCCCAGGGCCAGTCCTTTAGGTATACTGCATCTCCCACAGGGAAACATGGATCCCCAGGGCCAGTCCTTTAGGTATACTGCACCTCCCACAGGGAAACATGGATCCCCAGGGCCAGTCCTTTAGGTATACTGCATCTCCCACAGAGGGACAGGAATCCCCAGGGCCAGTCCTTTAGGTATACTGCATCTCCCATAGTGGGACAGCAATCCCCATGGCCAGTCCTTTAGGTATACTGCATCTCCCATAGAGGGACAGGAATCCCCAGGGCCAGTCCTTTAGGTATACTGCACCTCCCACAGAGGGACAGGGATCCCCAAGGCCAGTCCTTTAGCTATACTGCACCTCCCACAGAGGGACAGGGATCCCCAAGGCCAGTCCTTTAGCTATACTGCACCTCCAACAGGGGGACAGGGATCCCCAGGGCCAGTCCTTTAGGTATACTGCACCTCCCACAGAGGGACAGGGATCCCCAGGGCCAGTCCTTTAGGTATACTGCACCTCCCACAGAGGGACAGGAATCCCCAGGGCCAGTCCTTTAGGTATACTGCATCTCCCATAGAGGGACAGGAATCCCCAAGGCCAGTCCTTAAGCTATACTGCACCTCTCACAGAGGGACAGGGATCCCCAGGGCCAGTTCTTCAGGTATACTGCATCTCCCACAGAGGGACAGGGATCCCCAAGGCCAGTCCTTAAGCTATACTGCACCTCCCACAGAGGGACAGGGATCCCCAAGGCCAGTCCTTTAGCTATACTGCACCTCCCACAGAGGGACAGGGATCCCCAAGGCCAGTCCTTAAGCTATACTGCACCTCCCACAGGGGGACAGGGATCCCCAAGGCCAGTCCTTAAGCTATACTGCACCTCCCACAGGGGGACAGGGATCCCCAGGGCCAGTCCTTTAGCTATACTGCACCTCCCACAGAGGGACAGGGATCCCCAGGGCCAGTCCTTTAGGTAAACTGCACCTCCAACAGAGGGACAGGGATCCCCAGGGCCAGTCCTTTAGCTATACTGCACCTCCCACAGAGGGACAGGGATCCCCAAGGCCAGTCCTTAAGCTATACTGCACCTCCCACAGAGGGACAGGGATCCCCAGGGCCAGTCCTTTAGGTATACTGCACCTCCAACAGGGGGACAGGGATCCCCAGGGCCAGTCCTTTAGGTATACTGCACCTCCCACAGAGGGACAGGGATCCCCAGGGCCAGTTCTTTAGCTATACTGCACCTTTAGGTATACTGCACCCAGTACCTGAGGTATAATGCACTTCCCAATGCGAGACAAGGACTCCCAAGGCCTGTCCTTTAGGTATACTGCACCTCATTCAAAGCAATAGGGAATCCCCTCATTATCAGTCCATATGGATCGATGTGGGAACCTGGTCTGATTTGGAGGCTATATTAGTCTGTGTAGCCTTCATCCACTCAATCTTACACTAAACAATAAAAAAAACTCACAGTAAAAAGAAATAAACAAAACTTCAAACCTTGATATCATTTTTTGATGATATATGGCTATTCAATACAGAGTTGACAAATGGGCTGAGAGCTTCTGCCTCATAAATATGAAGGATAATACCCTGGATGTCAGTCCCTATCAACAAACTAATCTGTTTGTATTCACTTCACTTCCAAAGATTAACCAATCAGAAATGAGATTAATTACATCATTTCTAACACATTTGTTGGATTCAAAGTTGGTAATAAAATCCCAACTTTGAGCTTAAATCAATGATTCAAATTCCCATCTGACTATGATTTCTTAACAGACCTATTGCGTAACATTAAGCTGTGGAATGAAGCATTAATGCACCAAAATTGTCAGAAAACATGAAACGTAATAAATTTTTGAGATGAACGTGAATAGAGTGCTGGAGAGGTATGGTTTAGACAGCAATAATACAATACTGAGAATACGGAGTTATATGAAACACCTTCAAAGAAAGCAATTAATGGTGGAGAAACTGCAAGCCTAGCATGTAAGGCCCATCTGGGAATGCACTTCACATAAATGTAAATGTGTGAAAATGTGTGAACAACACTTTAAAGGAAGCCTTTCACAAATATCTCAAGATTGAGCCCTTTCACGACATCTCAGGACCTTTCACAATGCTAGTAACTGAGTGGTTCAACCAATTCCAGTGTAAGCTCTGATAGGTTATTGAGTTGGGGCAGACTGGGTACCGCCAGCAATCTGGGGTTGAATTGTTTGTTATCTGCAGCCATAGTTTGGCTAAGATGAGAGAGAACACAGCAGTTAGACATAAGTTAAATCGATGTTTGACCCGTTGCCATACAGGGTGTGTTTCCACGTGGCCTCTATTGTGTGGCATCTTGACCGCCTCAGAATGAAGGCTGGCCGTCAACTGTATCAGCTTCACAAGATAGAGCCAGCTTTGAAAAACAATTTCCTGCCACAAATAATTGTGTTCAGCAAGAGACTCTCTAAATTTGGGATGTCAGGTTTTGTATTCATATCGCATTTGATTCTCTTCCTTTTCACTAACATGTGCCACCAGTTGATGCAGGTTTGTGTGGATATTTGTATCAATCCTGTTGGAAATTAAAGTTCTATTCTGAGTGATATTTGTTGCACCCAGCCAAATGGCCTTGTTGACAATAAGCCCTAAAGAGGGGACACGCCACATCCAAGTAAGGGATTGCCCACAAATTCCCAGGCTGGTCAGGCCGGCCATGGAAGGGTCCAACATGGTTTGCGTCCAATCAACCATGAAACTGGACTAATCAAGCATGAAGACACTCACACTTGCACCAGTGGTGAATATTTAGCTGTTTTTGATAAGATGAGAAGCAGTGCCACAGCCTGAGGGGTGGGGATAGGGCCCCAGCCCAGCAGAATACACAATACTGGACAAAGGTCAGTGGAATGGGATAGTGTGGGGAGATTGTCCGCGGACAACACTGCAATAAGAATGATAGCCCAGACAAAGCCTGCCTAAGCCATTTATATGGTGACAATAGTGAGGTGTGAGGTGAGGTGCAAGGCCCTCTTGTCATCCCTGTAATTGATAGCACACTTACATCTAATGCACACTGGGGCCATGGCCGCCATGTACAACCCCACGCATATATCCATTGCTGCTTTGTCATTAAAGAATGATTTGACCCGGTTTTTAGTACGATTGCTTCTGGAGAAGATGAGCATGTCACAAGATTGCGGAAATCAAATCTGTCACGTGCGAGTCAAATGACGCATGAACTGCTTAGAAAGAGACAAAGTGGGCCGAGGGGATGGTTCAAACTGTGCAATACAGATTCCTTTATGAATCGTTAGGCAATAACACAACAATTCTGTGAAATACACACAATGTCCTTCCGACATAACATGGGCTAATGTGGCAGGAACTGGCCGATAAAAGGAAAGCAGTGAGCAGTAGAGTGGAGAAAGAAAAGCATTTGATTTGAGAAGTGCAAGGCATAATGACTTTAGTGTGGGTGGTATTGGGGCAATTTTAGGTGAATGGTTGAGCTCGCTTTGCTGACTGTGATATGTCCCCAGGTGAACAGTATTCAGGCTGTGATATGTAGTGGCCTGGTATGTCCCCAGGTGAATAGTGGACGTAGTCATGCTCAGGCTGTGATATGTGGTGGCCTGGTATGTCCCCAGGTGAATAGTGGAGGTAGTCATGTTCAGGCTGTGATATGTAGTGGCCTGGTATGTCCCCAGGTGAATAGTGGACGTAGTCAGGTTCAGGCTGTGATATGTGGTGGCCTGGTATGTCCCGAGTTCAATAGTGGAGGTAGTCATGTTCAGGCTGTGATATGTAGTGGCCTGGTATGTCCCCCGGTGAATAGTGGACGTAGTCATGTTCAGGCTGTGATATGTGGTGGCCTGGTATGTCCCCGGGTAAATAGTGGAGATAGTCATGTTCAGGCTGTGATATGTAGTGGCCTGGTATGTCCCAGGTGAATAGTGGAAGTAGTCATGTTCAGGCTGTGATATGTAGTGGCCTGATATGTCCCCAGATGAATAGTGGAGGTAGTCATGTTCAGGCTATGATATGTGGTGGCCTGGTATGTCCCCAGGTGAATAGTGGAGGTAGTTATGTTCAGGCTGTGATATGTGGTGGCCTGGTATGTCCCGTGGTGAATAGTGGAGGTAGTCAGGTTCAGGCTGTGATATGTGGTGGCCTGGTATGTCCCCAGGTGAATAGTGGAGGTAGTCATGACTCATGTTCAGGCTCTGATATGTGGTGGCCTGGTATGTCCCGTGGTCAATAGTGGAGGTAGTCATGTTCAGGCTGTGATATGTGGTGGCCTGGTATGTCCCCAGGTGAATAGTGGAGGTAGTCATGTTCAGGCTATGATATGTGGTGGCCTGGTATGTCCCCAGGTGAATAGTGGAGGTAGTTATGTTCAGGCTGTGATATGTGGTAAATAGTGGAGGTAGTTATGTTCAGGCTGTGATATGTGGTGGCCTGGTATGTCCCCAGGTGAATAGTGGAGGTAGTCATGTTCAGGCTATGATATGTGGTGGCCTGGTATGTCCCCAGGTGAATAGTGGAGGTAGTCATGTTCAGGCTCTGATATGTGGTGGCCTGGTATGTCCCCAGGTGAATAGTGGAGGTAGTCATGTTCAGGCTGTGATATGTAGTGGCCTGGTATGTCCCCAGGTGAATAGTGGAGGTAGTCATGTTCAGGCTGTGATATGTAGTGGCCTGGTATGTCCCCAGGTGAATAGTGGAGGTAGTCTTGTTTAGGCTGTGATATGTGGTGGCCTAGTATGTCCCGAGGTCAATAATGGAGATAGTAATGTTCAGGCTGTGATATGTGGTGGCCTGGTATGTCCCCAGGTGAATAGTGGAGGTAGTCATGACTCATGTTCAGGCTGTGATATGTGGTGGCCTGGTATGTCCGGTGGTGAATAGTGGAGGTAGTCAGGTTCAGGCTGTGATATGTGGTGGCCTGGTATGTCCCCAGGTGAATAGTGGAGGTAGTCATGACTCATGTTCAGGCTCTGATATGTGGTGGCCTGGTATGTCCCGTGGTCAATAGTGGAGGTAGTCATGTTCAGGCTGTGATATGTAGTGGCCTGGTATGTCCCCCGGTGAATAGTGGACGTAGTCATGTTCAGGCTCTGATATGTGGTGGCCTGGTATGTCCCCAGGTGAATAGTGGAGGTAGTCAGGTTCAGGCTGTGATATGTGGTGGCCTGGTATGTCCCGAGTTCAATAGTGGAGGTAGTCATGTTCAGGCTGTGATATGTAGTGGCCTGGTATGTCCCCCGGTGAATAGTGGACGTAGTCATGTTCAGGCTGTGATATGTGGTGGCCTGGTATGTCCCCGGGTGAATAGTGGAGGTAGTCAGGTTCAGGCTGTGATATGTAGTGGCCTGGTATGTCCCAGGTGAATAGTGGAGGTAGTCATGTTCAGGCTGTGATATGTGGTGGCCTGGTGTGTCCCCAGGTGAATAGTGGAGGTAGTCATGTTCAGGCTGTGATATGTGGTGGCCTGGTATGTCCCCAGGTGAATAGTGGAGGTAGTCATGTTCAGGCTGTGATATGTAGTGGCCTGGTATGTCCCCAGGTGAATAGTGGAGGTAGTCATGTTCAGGCTGTGATATGTGGTGGCCTGGTATGTCCCCAGGTGAATAGTGGAGATAGTCATGTTCAGGCTGTGATATGTGGTACATAGTGGAGGTAGTCATGTTCAGGCTGTGATATGTGGTGGCCTGGTATGGCCCCAGGTGAATAGTGGAGGTAGTCATGTTCAGGCTGTGATATGTGGTGGCCTGGTGTGGCCCCAGGTGAATAGTGGAGGTAGTTATGTTCAGGCTGTGATATGTGGTGGCCTGGTATGTCCCCAGGTGAATAGTGGAGATAGTTATGTTCAGGCTGTGATATGTGGTACATAGTGGAGGTAGTCATGTTCAGGCTGTGATATGTGGTGGCCTGGTATGTCCCCAGGTAAATAGTGGAAGTAGTCATGTTCAGGCTGTGATATGTAGTGGCCTGATATGTCCCCAGGTGAATAGTGGAGGTAGTCATGTTCAGGCTATGATATGTGGTGGCCTGGTATGTCCCCAGGTGAATAGTGGAGGTAGTTATGTTCAGGCTGTGATATGTGGTACATAGTGGAGGTAGTCATGTTCAGGCTGTGATATGTGGTGGCCTGGTATGTCCCCAGGTGAATAGTGGAGGTAGTCATGTTCAGGCTGTGATATGTGGTGGCCTGGTATGTCCTCAGGTGAATAGTGGAGATAGTCATGTTCAGGCTGTGATATGTGGTGGCCTGGTATGTCCCCAGGTGAATAGTGGAGGTAGTCATGTTCAGGCTGTGATATGTGGTGGCCTGGTATGTCCCCAGGTGAATAGTGGAGGTAGTCATGTTCAGGCTGTGATATGTAGTGGCCTGGTATGTCCCCAGGTGAATAGTGGAGGTAGTCATGTTCAGGCTGTGATATGTGGTGGCCTGGTATGTCCCCAGGTGAATAGTGGAGATAGTCATGTTCAGGCTGTGATATGTGGTACATAGTGGAGGTAGTCATGTTCAGGCTGTGATATGTGGTGGCCTGGTATGGCCCCAGGTGAATAGTGGAGATAGTCATGTTCAGGCTGTGATATGTGGTGGCCTGGTATGGCCCCAGGTGAATAGTGGAGGTAGTCATGTTCAGGCTGTGATATGTGGTGGCCTGGTATGTCCCCAGGTGAATAGTGGAGATAGTCATGTTCAGGCTGTGATATGTGGTACATAGTGGAGGTAGTCATGTTCAGGCTGTGATATGTGGTGGCCTGGTATGTCCCCAGGTGAATAGTGGAAGTAGTCATGTTCAGGCTGTGATATGTGGTGGCCTGGTATGTCCCCAGGTGAATAGTGGAGATAGTCATGTTCAGGCTGTGATATGTGGTACATAGTGGAGGTAGTCATGTTCAGGCTGTGATATGTGGTGGCCTGGTATGGCCCCAGGTGAATAGTGGAGATAGTCATGTTCAGGCTGTGATATGTGGTACCTAGTGGAGGTAGTCATGTTCAGGCTGTGATATGTGGTGGCCTGGTATGGCCCCAGGTGAATAGTGGAGGTAGTCATGTTCAGGCTGTGATATGTGGTGGCCTGGTATGTCCCCAGGTAAATAGTGGAAGTAGTCATGTTCAGGCTGTGATATGTAGTGGCCTGGTATGTCCCCAGGTGAATAGTGGAGGTAGTTATGTTCAGGCTGTGATATGTGGTACATAGTGGAGGTAGTCATGTTCAGGCTGTGATATGTGGTGGCCTGGTATGTCCCCAGGTGAATAGTGGAGGTAGTTATGTTCAGGCTGTGATATGTGGTAAATAGTGGAGGTAGTCATGTTCAGGCTGTGATATGTAGTGGCCTGGTATGTCCCCAGGTGAATAGTGGAGGTAGTCATGTTCAGGCTGTGATATGTAGTGGCCTGGTATGTCCCCAGGTGAATAGTGGAGGTAGTCATGTTTAGGCTGTGATAATGGTGGCCTGGTATGTCCCGAGGTCAATAATGGAGATAGTAATGTTCAGGCTGTGATATGTGGTGGCCTGGTATGTCCCCAGGTGAATAGTGGAGATAGTCATGTTCAGGCTGTGATATGTGGTACATAGTGGAGGTAGTCATGTTCAGGCTGTGATATGTGGTGGCCTGGTATGGCCCCAGGTGAATAGTGGAGGTAGTCATGTTCAGGCTGTGATATGTGGTGGCCTGGTATGGCCCCAGGTGAATAGTGGAGGTAGTCATGTTCAGGCTGTGATATGTAGTGGCCTGGTATGTCCCCAGGTAAATAGTGGAAGTAGTCATGTTCAGGCTGTGATATGTAGTGGCCTGGTATGTCCCAGGTGAATAGTGGAGGTAGTCATGTTCAGGCTGTGATATGTGGTGGCCTGGTATGTCCCCAGGTGAATAGTGGAGGTAGTCATGTTCAGGCTGTGATATGTAGTGGCCTGGTATGTCCCAGGTGAATAGTGGAGGTAGTCATGTTCAGGCTGTGATATGTGGTGGCCTGGTATGTCCCCGGGTAAATAGTGGAGATAGTCATGTTCAGGCTGTGATATGTAGTGGCCTGATATGTCCCCAGGTGAATAGTGGAGGTAGTCATGTTCAGGCTATGATATGTGGTGGCCTGGTATGTCCCCAGGTGAATAGTGGAGGTAGTTATGTTCAGGCTGTGATATGTGGTACATAGTGGAGGTAGTCATGTTCAGGCTGTGATATGTGGTGGCCTGGTATGTCCCCAGGTGAATAGTGGAAGTAGTCATGTTCAGGCTGTGATATGTAGTGGCCTGATATGTCCCCAGGTGAATAGTGGAGGTAGTCATGTTCAGGCTATGATATGTGGTGGCCTGGTATGTCCCCAGGTGAATAGTGGAGGTAGTTATGTTCAGGCTGTGATATGTGGTAAATAGTGGAGGTAGTCATGTTCAGGCTGTGATATGTAGTGGCCTGATATGTCCCCAGGTGAATAGTGGAGGTAGTCATGTTCAGGCTGTGATATGTAGTGGCCTGGTATGTCCCCAGGTGAATAGTGGAGGTAGTCATGTTCAGGCTCTGATATGTGGTGGCCTGGTATGTCCCCAGGTGAATAGTGGAGGTAGTCATGTTCAGGCTGTGATATGTAGTGGCCTGGTATGTCCCCAGGTGAATAGTGGAGGTAGTCATGTTTAGGCTGTGATATGTGGTGGCCTGGTATGTCCCGAGGTCAATAATGGAGATAGTAATGTTCAGGCTGTGATATGTGGTGGCCTGGTATGTCCCCAGGTGAATAGTGGAGGTAGTCATGACTCATGTTCAGGCTGTGATATGTGGTGGCCTGGTATGTCCCGTGGTGAATAGTGGAGGTAGTCAGGTTCAGGCTGTGATATGTGGTGGCCTGGTATGTCCCCAGGTGAATAGTGGAGGTAGTCATGACTCATGTTCAGGCTCTGATATGTGGTGGCCTGGTATGTCCCGTGGTCAATAGTGGAGGTAGTCATGTTCAGGCTGTGATATGTGGTGGCCTGGTATGTCCCCAGGTGAAAAGTGGAGGTAGTCATGTTCAGGCTGTGATATGTAGTGGCCTGGTATGTCCCCAGGTGAATAGTGGAGGTAGTCATGTTCAGACTGTGATATGTAGTGGCCTGGTATGTCCCCAGGTGAATAGTGGAGGTAGTCATGTTCAGACTGTGATAGGTAGTGGCCTGGTATGTCCCCAGGTGAATAGTGGAGATAGTCATGTTCAGGTTGTGATATGTGGTGGCCTGGTATGTCCCCAGGTGAATAGTGGAGATAGTCATGTTCAGGCTGTGATATGTGGTGGCCTGGTATGTCCCCAGGTGAATAGTGGAGATAGTCATGTTCAGGCTGTGATATGTGGTCGCCTGGTATGTCCCCAGGTGAATAGTGGAGGTAGTCATGTTCAGGCTGTGATATGTGGTGGCCTGGTATGTCCCCAGGTGAATAGTGGAGATAGTCATGTTCAGGTTGTGATATGTGGTGGCCTGGTATCCCCCCCAGAAGCTTGTCTTACTGGTTGTGATATGAGGTGTAGTCCTGGACTTAACACTTTCTAGCAACTATGGGTCAAACAGGCTAATATAATACTAGCACTCTGACCATCACATCAAAGATATCCACTTGAATGTATGGCAGCACACATACAATGACGATATATTGGTTGCTTACTTCCTCCTCATTATCCTGACACTGCTCCAGATGTTTGTAGTCGCTACCTTTCAAGCCTGTGATCAAAGTTAGCATTAATCAATTTTCACTTTTCTACATTCTTGCAATTGCAACAGCTGATACCAGTGGGAAGTAGATTAGTCTTTGGAGGTCAGGAGATGTTCATCTTCCTCACTACCTTTGCCATCCACGTGGAATCTGTCCCAGTGTATGGCTTCATTTAGCAATAATAAATGATAGCATGGGTGACTAATGGCTGTCTCCAAGTCCAATTTTAGACACAATAATCGATCATAGCCTCATCCCCAAACCATCACAGACTTTAAAAAGTTCATAAAAAAAACTGAAGCGATCAATTGGTCAAGTGAGGCCTGCCAGATTTCAAAGTTACGTGTGTACTTGTAAATTTTAAGTGGATCTAGAGATGGCCTGCAAACTGTGGACGAGAAAGAAGGCTTCTGGCTGACAGGGAGAATACATTTGATTTCTTTGTGAGCCTCTCACACAGAGACAGATTATCAGGATTAGCTCAGCTGGATTAATCTCTTCTGATGTCATGTACTAAGTGAACAGACTTGCCCCAATTAACCCCCTGGCTTCTCCACCACTTAGCAAAATATTGACATTTAAAGTCCCATTTTATGCCTCAAAACCCCTTCTTATGCATGATGCATTTCTTGCATTACATTCTCTGTATTATTCATATTGTTTATATTATTATTCATATTGTTTATATAATGCTGAACTTGTGCTGCTGTTTGGGTCAATCATGCTCTATTATGAATCTGAACAGGGTAACATTTTCATATACCTATAGGTATATTAATAAAGGATGGGCACGAATATATATATATATATATATATATATATATATTATACAAATATGGACCTGGGTGGAGTGCAATATGACTTTTTATGGACCTTCGGAAAGTTATATTGCACGAGGCGCAGCCGAGTGCAATATAACTTTCCGAAGGTCCATAAAAAGTCATATTGCACGACACCCAGGTACATATTTGTTTTATTCTATGATCACTGTGTTAATTACTGCCATTGTTGGTTTAATTCTAAAAGTGAGAACTGAAAAGGACGAGTTTGTCTGTATGGTGACGTCATGGAATTCCCCATCAGTGCAGTGGAAAGTATATTGACGTGCAATATAATGCATCTGGTCAATACAACAATTTAGAGAAGCTCACGTGACCAGGAATTGACCAATCACAGCACAGAATACACAGTGATCATAGAATAAATATATATAGTGTGTGTGTGTATATATATAGTGTGTATATATATATATGTTGTGATGGAGGGTCTGGATGTCTAAATCAGTAGCACAGGTAACCACTCACTATTGGCCTGCAAATATACAACACATGCCAAGTTGCTTGGCCCCAACTCATGTCCACATACTCACTCTGATAAATATTAATGCTGGTCATTTTTTTACTTTTGAAAACTGGTAAAGTTTCCTTGGTAAAAGCTGGTCTTTTTTCCTTTTGAATGCTGGTCATTTCATCTTCCTGAATGGAGGTCATTCTAAAAACTTTTGAATGCTGACATTTTACTTGCGATACATTTTGTTGTTTTTTAATGTTTGTTCTTAACTTCTTAAAGCATGCACAAGAAGCCAAAGATTGTCATTTGCATCTGTGATCTATGGTGAGAAGTGGATGAGAAAACCCTGCATTGATGCTGGGATCTGGGGCCAATGGAATATCAAACTCTATTGATCAGAGAAGTGGGGAGAGTCTAAGAAACCATACCAGCACCAGAGGCCCAGAAATGACTGGTGGCCCGCAGGTAGCAACTATCCAGTTAGGGAAACACTTGCTGGAATCTGGTTCAGATAAGCTGAATGTTCACTTATCACTTAGTCAGAATATGGTTCAAATTGGGTGAAATTTCAAATTCAAATTGGGTGACAACTAACTACCATCTGATTCAAATAGAATGAAGGATTTCTGAACACCTAACCAGCAAATAGATCAGACAGAATAGTCATCAATTGGACACCTTTGCTTCAGATAGAATGAATGTTTTCTGGATTCCTAGCCAGCATCAGGTACAGATAGAATGAACGTTTTCTGGATTCCTAGCCAGCATCTGATCTAGATAGAATGAATGTTTTCTGGGCCCCTAGCCAGCATCAGGTACAGATAGAATGAACATTTTCTGGATTCCTAGCCAGCATCTGGTATAGACAGAATGAATGTTTTCTGGGCCCCTAGCCAGCATCTGGTATAGACAGAATGAATATTTTCTTGACCCCTAGCCAGCATCTGGTATAGATAGAATAAATGTTTTCTGGGCCCCTAGCCAGCATCTGGTACAGAGAGAATGAATGTTTTCTGGGCCCCTAGCCAGCATCTGATCTAGATAGAATGAATGTTTTCTGGGCCCCTAGCCAGCATCTGATCTAGATAGAATGAATGTTTTCTGGGCCCCTAGCCAGCATCTGGTACAGATAGAATGAACATTTTCTGGATTCCTAGCCAGCATCTAGTATAGATAGAATGAATGTTTTCTGGGCCCCTAGCCAACATCTGGTACAGATAGAATGAACATTTTCTGGATTCCTAGCCAGCATCTGGTACAGATAGAATGAATGTTTACTGGACACCTAACCAGCATCTGGTACAGATAGAATAAATGTTTTCTGGGCCCCTAGCCAGCATCTGGTATAGATAGAATGAATGTTTTCTGGGCCCCTAGCCAGCATCTGGTACAGGGAGAATGAATGTTTTCTGGGCCCCTAGCCAGCATCTGGTATAGATAGAATGAATGTTTTCTGGGCCCCTAGCCAGCATCTGGTATAGATAGAATGAATGTTTACTGGACACCTAACCAGCATCTGGTACAGAGAGAATGAATGTTTTCTGGGCCCCTAGCCAGCATCTAGTATAGAGAGAATGAATGTTTACTGGACAGTCAGTCAATGTCTAGTTTCGATAGGATGAACTGTTTTCTGGACAACTTGTCAGCATCTGGTTCCAAAAGGATGAATGTTTTCTGGACAACTAGTCGGCGTCTGGTTCCGATAGGATCTGATTCTGACAGTACATATAACCTCATGATTATGAATCATTTGCAAACTTTGAAGACATTGAGAAACTTCTCTAATCAATAATACCATTCCAAAATTGATTTTGAAAGTTCAGCAAAATATGATACAGTATATTTTTCTTGCATATATCTAAAGCGAAGAAAATCCTCAATATTCATGATTTAAATCAAAGAGAAAGCCTGATAGGTTGTGAATGCATGACAGTATTGCCTTTCAGCTCGCAGACGAGAGGAGCATTGTTGGTCGGATTCTCAGCACACATTATGTTTTTGCCACTGCATTGTTGTGTGAAATGCGGATCAATGGAGGACTGGATATGTAGGCTGGGATATATGCGGTGCTGAGAGAGATATGGGAGGAAGGATGTGTGCCTTAAGATGGATCGCATTGTCAATACAAGACGCCCACAACTTAATACCAGCCTCCCTGCACTTACAATGCAACATTCATACATATATACACCACACGCATGTGCCCATCAAATATGTATCCTTGTTCCATGTGCTGATATCTGATAATTGTCATCAAACGCCAAAAAAAAATAATAATTGAAAAAAAATGAAAGAGGAGCAAGTTTGTGATATGAAAGAAATATCGCAGAGAAGAAACTCACAGATTTTGCATCTGAACAGTTTCTCACAACAGATGTTAATGTCACAAAGATCGGGAGACTTATCAAGTGGAAACTTAGACTGCAGCTATATGATGGCAGGATTACTGCCATAGCTGTAGATGACTGCAGCTATATGATGGCAAGATTACTGCCATAGCTGAAGATGACTGCTGCTGTATGATGGCAAGATTACTGCCATAGCTGTAGATGACTGCTGCTGTATGATGGCAAGATTACTGCCATAGCTGTAGATGACTGCAGCTGCTGCATGATGGCAAGATTACTGCCATAGCTGTACATGACTGCAGCTATATGATGGCAAGATTACTGCCATAGCTGTAGATGACTGCAGCTGCTGCATGATGGCAAGATTACTGCCATAACTGTACATGACTGCAGCTATATGATGGTAAGATTACTGCCATAACTGTAGATGACTGCTGCTATATGATGGCAAGATTACTGCCATAACTGTACATGACTGCAGCTATATGATGGCAAGATTACTGCCATAGCTGTAGATGACTGCAGCTGCTGCATGATGGCAAGATTACTACCATAGCTGTAGATGACTGCTGCTGTATGATGGCAGGATTACTGCCATAGCTGTAGATGACTGCTGCTGTATGATGGCAGGATTACTGCCATAGCTGTAGATGACTGCAGCTATATGATGGTAAGATTACTGCCATAACTGTAGATGACTGCTGCTATATGATGGCAAGATTACTGCCATAACTGTACATGACTGCAGCTATATGATGGTAAGATTACTGCCATAACTGTAGATGACTGCTGCTATATGATGGCAAGATTACTGCCATAACTGTACATGACTGCAGCTATATGATGGCAAGATTACTGCCATAGCTGTAGATGACTGCAGCTGCTGCATGATGGCAAGATTACTGCCATAGCTGTACATGACTGCAGCTATATGATGGCAAGATTACTGCAATAGCTGTAGATGACTGCAGCTGCTGCATGATGGCAAGATTACTGCCATAACTGTACATGACTGCAGCTATATGATGGTAAGATTACTGCCATAACTGTAGATGACTGCTGCTATATGATGGCAAGATTACTGCCATAACTGTACATGACTGCAGCTATATGATGGCAAGATTACTGCCATAGCTGTAGATGACTGCAGCTGCTGCATGATGGCAAGATTACTGCCATAGCTGTAGATGACTGCTGCTGTATGATGGCAGGATTACTGCCATAGCTGTAGATGACTGCTGCTGTATGATGGCAAGATTACTGCCATAACTGTACATGACTGCTGCTGCATGATGGCAAGATTACTGCCATAGCTGTAGATGACTGCAGCTATATGATAGTAAGATTACTGCCATAACTGTACATGACTGCAGCTATATGATGGCAAGATTACTGCCATAGCTGTAGATGACTGCTGCTGCATGATGGCAAGATTACTGCCATAACTGTACATGACTGCAGCTATATGATGGCAAGATTACTGCCATAGCTGTAGATGACTGCAGCTATATGATGGCAAGATTACTGCCATAGCTGTAGAAGACTGCTGTTGTATGATGGCAAGATTACTGCCATAGCTGTAGATGACTGCTGCTGTATGATGGCAAGATTACTGCCATAGCTGTAGATGACTGCTGCTGCATGATGGCAAGATTACTGCCATAGCTGTAGATGACTGCTGCTGCATGATGGCAAGATTACTGCCATAGCTGTAGATGACTGCAGCTATATGATGGCAAGATTACTGCCATAACTGTACATGACTGCTGCTGCATGATGGCAAGATTACTGCCATAGCTGTAGATGACTGCTGCTGCATGATGGCAAGATTACTGCCATAGCTGTAGATGACTGCAGCTATATGATGGCAAGATTACTGCCATAACTGTACATGACTGCTGTTGCATGATGGCAAGATTACTGCCATAGCTGTAGATGACTGCTGCTGTATGATGGCAAGATTACTGCCATAACTGTAGATGACTGCTGTTGCATGATGACAAGATTACTGCCATAACTGTAGATGACTGCTGCTATATGATGGCAAGATTACTGCCATAACTGTACATGACTGCAGCTATATGATGGCAAGATTACTGCCATAGCTGTAGATGACTGCTGTTGCATGATGGCAAGATTACTGCCATAGCTGTAGATGACTGCTGTTGTATGATGGCAAGATTACTGCCATAACTGTAGATGACTGCTGCTGCATGATGGCAAGATTACTGCCATAGCTGTAGATGACTGCTGTTGCATGATGGCAAGATTACTGCCATAGCTGTAGATGACTGCTGTTGTATGATGGCAAGATTACTGCCATAACTGTAGATGACTGCTGCTGCATGATGGCAAGATTACTGCCATAACTGTAGATGACTGCTGCTGCATGATGGCAAGATTACTGCCATAACTGTACATGACTGCAGCTATATGATGGCAAGATAACTGCCATAACTGTAGATGACTGCTGTTGCATGATGGCAAGATTACTGCCATAACTGTAGATGACTGCTGCTGCATGATGGCAAGATTACTGCCATAACTGTAGATGACTGCTGCTGCATGATGGCAAGATTACTGCCATAGCTGTAGATAACTGCTGTTGCATGATGGCAAGATTACTGCCATAACTGTAGATGACTGCTGTTGCATGATGGCAAGATTACTGCCATAACTGTAGATGACTGCAGCTGCATGATGGCAAGATTACTGCCATAACTGTAGATGACTGCTGTTGCATGATGGCAAGATTACTGCCATAGCTGTAGAAGACTGCTGCTGCATGATGGCAAGATTACTGCCATAACTGTACATGACTACAGCTATATGATGGCAAGATTACTGCCATAGCTGTAGATGACTGCTGCTGCATGATGGCAAGATTACTGCCATAACTGTAGATGACTGCAGCTATATGATGGCAAGATTACTGCCATAGCTGTAGATGACTGCAGCTATATGATGGCAAGATTACTGCCATAGCTGTAGATGACTGCTGTTGCATGATGGCAAGATTACTGCCATAACTGTACATGACTGCAGCTATATGATGGCAAGATTACTGCCATAGCTGTAGATGACTGCTGTTGCATGATGGCAAGATTACTGCCATAGCTGTAGATGACTGCAGCTATATGATGGCAAGATTACTGCCATAGCTGTAGATGACTGCAGCTATATGATGGCAAGATTACTGCCATAGCTGTAGATGACTGCTGCTGCATGATGGCAAGATTACTGCCATAACTGTACATGACTGCAGCTATATGATGGCAAGATTACTGCCATAGCTGTAGATGACTGCTGCTGCATGATGGCAAGATTACTGCCATAGCTGTAGATGACTGCTGTTGCATGATGGCAAGATTACTGCCATAACTGTACATGACTGCAGCTATATGATGGCAAGATTACTGCCATAGCTGTAGATGACTGCTGCTGCATGATGGTAAGATTACTGCCATAACTGTACATGACTGCTGCTGTATGATGGCAAGATTACTGCCATAGCTGTACATGACTGCTGCTGCATGATGGCAAGATTACTGCCATAACTGTATAAGACTGCTGCTGTATGATGGCAAGATTACTGCCATAACTGTAGATGACTGCTGCTGTATGATGGCAAGATTACTGCCATAACTGTAGATGACTGCTGCTGTATGATGGCAAGATTACTGCCATAGCTGTAGATGACTGCTGCTGCACGATGGCAAGATTACTGCCATAGCTGTAGATGACTGCTGCTGCATGATGGCAAGATTACTGCCATAGCTGTAGATGACTGCTGCTGTATGATGGCAAGATTACTGCCATAACTGTAGATGACTGCTGCTGCATGATGGCAAGATTACTGCCATAACTGTAGATGACTGCAGCTGCTGCATGATGGCAAGATTACTGCCATAACTGTAGATGACTGCTGCTGTATGATGGCAAGATTACTGCCATAACTGTACATGTAGATGACTGCTGCTGTATGATGGCAAGATTACTGCCATAGCTGTAGATGACTGCTGCTGTACGATGGCAAGATTACTGCCATAGCTGTACATGTAGATGACTGCTGCTGTATGATGGCAAGATTACTGCCATAACTGTACATGACTGCTGCTGCATGATGGCAAGATTACTGTCATAGCTGTATATGACTGCTGCTGCATGATGGCAAGATTACTGCCATAACTGTAGATGACTGCTGCTGCATGATGGCAAGATTACTGTCATAGCTGTAGATGACTGCTGTTGTATGATGGCAAGATTACTGCAATTATGGTAGAGGACCATTGCTGATTACTGCAATAATTGTAATACATGTAGATTGTTGTGATATGACTTATATGAATTATAATTGCAATGATATTATAGCTTGGTCAAGGGCATTTTTCATTCTTTGTCATTCTTCGGTTCATGTTAATGACTGGCTGTGTGTGACATTGCACTCTCACACTGTCTATGACATAGCTTGGTACCTGGTGTCTATGACATAGATTGGTACCTAGTGTCTATGGTTTAGCTTGATGGCTGGTAGTGCCTATGACATAGCTTGGTACCTAGTGCCTATGGCATAGCTTGGTAGCTGGTAGTGCCTATGGCATAGCTTGATGGTTGTTAGTGTCTATGGCATAGCTTGATGGTTGTTAGTGTCTATGGCATAGCTTGATGACTGGTAGTGCCTATGGCATAGCTTGATGGCTGTTAGTGTCTATGGCATAGCTTGATGGCTGGTAGTGCCTATGGCATAGCTTGGTGTGTGGTAGTGCCTATGGCATAGCTTGATGACTGGTAGTGCCTATGGCATAGCTTGGTGTGTGGTAGTGCCTATGGCATAGCTTGATGACTGGTAGTGCCTATGGCATAGCTTGATGGCTGTTAGTGTCTATGGTTTAGCTTGATGACTGGTAGTGCCTATGGCATAGCTTGATGACTGGTAGTGCCTATGGCATAGCTTAATGGTTGTTAGTGCCTATGGCATAGCTTGATGACTGGTAGTGCCTATGGCATAGCTTGATGGCTGTTAGTGTCTATGGCATAGCTTGATGGCTGTTAGTGTCTATGGCATAGCTTGATGGCTGTTAGTTTCTATGGCATAGCTTGATGACTGGTAGTGCCTATGGCATAGCTTGATGGCTGTTAGTGTCTATGGCATAGCTTGATGGCTGTTAGTGTCTATGACATAGCTTGATGGTTGGTGTCTATGGTTTAGCTTGATGACTGGTAGTGCCTATGGCATAGCTTAGTGGCTGGCATTTGGGGAACCTTTGATGACTGCGCATAGCACCAGATAGTGCAGAGCTTTCATGCCTATCGTTCCTTTGGAGCCTGTCTTATAATGAGTTGTGTAAAAAGTGGCACAGGCAAGATGTGGGGTTAATGACTGGCTGTGTGTGTCATTACACTCTCACAGATAGTAGCCCTGCGTGACTCGTCTGTTTTGCCCACCAGGGGGCATGCACAGGCCAGCCTACACACCCTATTACTCTATCATGCTATTTACCTCTCATGCTCTATATGTATGGCCATTTTCTCGAGGAAAAAGTCTGGCGAATGTCTAGTATTTACAGATATATTTTGGTCTGTATCTGTGGATAATGACCACTTCACATTACATCGATTGACAAAGTTGACTGTGTGAGACCATCCAGACTTTGGAGCTCATTTGACAGGTGCAATCTCAAGTTTGATTATTTGATTTTGAATGCCAAATGATTTAGGAATTGTATAAAAATAAATATTGTATAAAAAAATAATTTCAATCAAAATGTTTAGCTTAAAAACAAATCTCTTAATTCTTCAAATTCTTATAAGTGAATTAATGAGAAGATTCTCAAATGATCACTATCATCAGTAAGAAATCTGTTTTCACATTGTTCAACACCTTAAAAGAGGGATAAAAAGTATTGATCATTCCCTTTCAATGAATAACTTGTATTATGTGCTGCAATATATTTTTAGAACATCTAGGTTTTTAATTTCATTTCAAACTGATTATTCTTTACAAGGATATTTTAGATGTGATGTGCACTTGATGCACTTGATTAAAGCAGTGGAAATATATATTAAAATCTTCCACTTCTAACCACACTTGGCCTAAACACGATAATCCCACAAATCCCACCTGAGCATCAGCGACACAGCCAGACTACAAACCTATTCAAGAGGATTTTTTTCCATTCTCAGGTGACTATTAAAGTACTTAGTGACATTTAAAACTTTGGGAACTTGGGTGGAGATTGAAACAATGCAGAGATTGGAATCTGTTATCTCTTCTCAGGTACTGAATGTCATGCCACACTCCATGTAAACAATCCTCTCAACTCATCAAAACAATAACCACAAGCTCTGCACTATCAGTGTAAGGCAGAGACAAAAGAGACTTCGATTCAGAAGCAGATGTTTATATTTTCAAGTGTTCTAAGATATGATTTAAATGAAATTACTTAAATGGCATCATTAAAGTAGTAATAATTTGCAATTTATGGTCGGGATGACATGAACTTCATTCCTCTATGGAGAGTTCCCAGGGCTATCTGTCAGCACAGTCGCAAGTAAAGTATTGGATAGTGTTGGCTATTTACAATGGTAAAGACCCCGGTGGGGTCTCTTGGTCTGTCCACACTAAACAAGCATCTCTACACACCAGCCTCCGTCTCCTGTGGCTCTTTTCCCTTCGACCATATATACACTAAGCTATTTGTTATCTCACACTAACAACCGCCTCACTACTGCTGCAAATGTAACAACAGTTCAAAGTCATACAACGAGCTGTCTTGTTGTGCAAGGTTACACATCAACAAACACATTCATCATATGATTCAGTTTAGCACAGCTTTACCACAAGCCTATAATGTAGTATAGCACACATATTCACAATATTTTTCCAGAACCCAAGCTCTTGATGCAATTTAGCACACATGTTCACAGAACACAGGACTTTCACCAGTAAATTCACCAGAATAAAAACCTATGGTGCAATATAGCACACATGTTCACAAGAACACAAGCCCTTGTATAGCACACATGTTTACTACAACACAAGCCTATGGTGTAGTATAGCACACATGTTTACCTCACCACAAGCCTATGGTGCATAATAGCACACATGTTTACCAACCACAAGCCTATGGTGCATAATAACACACATGTTTACCACACCACAAGCCTATGGTCCATACTAGCACACATGTTTACCAACCACAAGCCTATGGTGCAGTATACCACACATGTTTACCAACCACAAGCCTATGGTGCAGTATACCACACATGTTTACCACACCACAAGCCTATGGTGCAGTATACCACACATGTTTACCAACCACAAGCCTATGGTGCAGTATACCACACATGTTTACCACACCACAAGCCTATGGTGCAGAACTTTTAGCACACATGTTCATAGAACACAAGTCGATGGTGCAGTATAGCACATATGTTCACAGAACAGCACAAGCCTGTGGCACAGTATAGTACACATATTCACCACAACACAAGCCTATACTGCAGTATAGCACACATGTTATCCAAAACGCAAGCCGGTGGTGCAATACAACCACATGTTCATTATACAATGACCAGACTCGCCAGCCCACCTCTGACCGTTATGGGGCAATATAGCCAAAATGGTCCCACATATGCTCATTACTGGGCTAATGATGTGATTTATTTATGGCAGATATAAGATGTGAGATGTCAAAGCTTTCCATTATCGTCTTCCTGGTCATGACATCTGTATAAGGTGAGACTGTGTGGTTTAAAAGAGCTCTGCTACTTTGATCTCAGGTGTTTCACATTGCCTAAATGTGGAAAGAATTGATCCGCTGCTGCTAAAATTGTGTCTTGTACAAGATAAACTCTTTCTAGGTCAAATCAAGACCCTTAACTTTATCCTTTTAAGCTTTTTCCAAGTGATTGATCTTGATTGTTGCCATTTTTAAAAAGAAAACTAATTTTTGTTTCGTTAAAAGTCAAAGCAGCACACTCAGCAATTATCTGCGATGCTGAACCAGAGATAAGAGAGGTGGTGATGTCAGGGAAGATGAGATTATCACATCTGTCATTAGAACAACTTAAAAGCATTCTCAACAATTTGAAAGCATTTTCACCAGAGATCATTGTACACTGCTGAGATATAGCAGTTAATGTAAGGTAAGGTACAGGAGTATCTAGACATGTGACATTTAGCAGGCTGACTCTGTCAACCCATCCTCTACTCTCCCATCACAATTGTGCAATTTGTTCCCAAATAAGCCATGCCACATCAGAGAAATATCATATATAAACCTATGATCTATCACGGTGATAATCATTGCATTAGAAAGCTGGCAGGATATATGGCATGGACCTTTTGTGAGGTGCGCAGTTAGAGGAAGCATTCGTCACACAGCTCATGGCCAGGCATACAATTAGTATACATTTATAGACTGAAACAAACATATTCATTTTATCTGTGTAACACTTTTACAAAGGATGGCCATTTTTCTCTGGCCATCCTGTGTCAATTTGGTGCTCTGCTCAACAGAATATATCACCTTTGTGTTACATGTGCGAGACAGTAATTGCATGAAGATTCATGTGCTGTATGGCAACAAAGCAGAGTATAAAGTGAAAAACAGATGGGAGGCAATGTCAAGGTAGAAATACATCTGTATGGGAGGCAATGTCAAGGTAGAAACACATCTGTATGGGAGGCAATGTCATGTCAGCAACACATCTGTGTAGGAAGCAATGTCAAGGCAGGATCTTAATGTATAGGTATATGGGAGGTTATGTAAGGAAGCTTTATATGTATGTTATAAAGGTGGTTAGAGGTCACACCCAATAAGTCACAGCCAGGGTAATTGCACTTGGGCCCCCCCCCCCCCCCCCCCACCATGGGGTGCATAGGGATATAAACCCCTGGCACGGACATTGCCGCCTCTTCCAGTCCACTGACGCTCAGGTAGGCGGACGTCTTTTTTTCGATAAATGTATATCTCAATGAATGTATATTTCAGGTCATAATTAGGCACATCACTGGGATTCAATGCCTAATTCTATTTGAACAACCATTGGAGATCTTTCTTTTGCATTCTCTTTTACAGACCTCATGGTTTTGATAAAATAATCATACAGTAGATAACCCTCTCATTCAACCTGTCCTAGTTGCAATTGGAATCAAACCCTGACCACTAGCATGAGAAACAAACCTCTTCCCACTAAGCCACATTCCATCCCCACCAGATGAATATGCCTGGCTAGGTGTCAACAGAGCCACCTAAACCTGCATCTCTGATGTGGGCGCAAATGATAAACTGATTGAGATGTATATGAAATATTTATTCACTAACACAACTGAAATAAGAGGCATGCAGGGTCAGATGTTCACATCCACCATGACAATCAACAAACAAATATGCAGAAATCAGGATGTTGTTACTGCCCTCTAGGAACAAGATAATTAGATGTACATGAAGTTGGGTAATGTGTGTAGAGCGTTACTGTGGCCAATAATGAGGCACAGGCCGCCATTATATAACAGTCCATCTTAGACATCTACATCTCTTCTTGTCCTTAATTGTAGACCAGCATTAAGGAACTGTCCCCCGACAGCCGCTGCATATAAATCTCTACCTCTTATTGCTCTATGTGCATAAAGACAGAGCCTACTGGAACAAGCAACATATAAGGCAATGATAGATATACAGAAATAAGCCAGATATAAGGTAATGGTACTGGTACAAGCAACATACAAGGCAATAATAAAAGTACTAAAAACAAGCCAGATATAAGGTAATGGTAAAGTACTGGAACAAGCAACATACAAGGCAATGATAAAAGTAATAAAAACAATGAATATATTAGGTAAATGTAAAGTACCGGAACAAGCAACATACAAGGCAATAATAAAAGTACGAAAAACAATGAATATATAAGGTAATAATGCTAATATTGAATATGAGTAAGATATTAGGCAATGAAAACAATTAAGATATCAGGTAAAGATTTAAAACATAAAAGATGTATGGCAACAAGTTAGACATTTGACAATGAAAATAATACTGAAAAAAAGCAATTCACAAGGCAATGAAAAAGGTATACTAATTAAGATATTAAGTGGTAAAAGCACTGAAAACAAGTACCAGTAAAAGGAATCAAATTACTATAAACAAGCAAGACAATGGGATATGACAAAAGAAATGAATAGTCATTCAATACAACTTTGGTATCAATATGTAAAAAGAAATGTATTTGAGGTTAAATAAATGACAGGATGCCAAGATCTCCACTCAAAAGATTACTTCATTTCTGTCAAGAATTCAAAGAAACAATATTTTTTAAAGTAAAAATGCATTCATCATAAATCTCCTTCTAAAGTATAGCTTTCATCCTTTATACTTAATTCACACTGAAAATATTGTGGTGAGATCACTTCAGTCATGGCATGATACCCATATAAAACACTCTCCTTCAAAGCTAACCCATAATCCTTTCAATAATGCTATGAAGTATTGCCTTAGTTTTTCTCAGAATTAAAGAAAGTTCTTATGCAACACAGTGCAGTTGGAGTTAAACGTGTGTCCCTATGAATAATAATACAGAAGACATAAGAGGAGAGATTCTTCCAGCCCTGATACATGAAATATGTTACTCCCAGCACCAGTTTCTCATATAAGCTATACACCATGAGATAATGTATCTAATGGCTACACTGATGTATAAAGGAAACCTCTCCCTCCTGAACCAGTTTGTCATATAAGCTATACACCATGAGATAATGTATCTAATGGCTACACTGATGTATAAAGGAAACCTCTCCCTCCTGAACCAGTTTGTCATATAAGCTCGGGCCAGTCACAGGGAGATAATACAGCTAATCACTACACTGATCTACAAAGGAAACTTCTCCCTGCACCAGTTTGTTAAATAAGCAAGCCCAATGAGATAATATAGTTAATTGCTATGCTAATATATAAAGGAACCTTCTCCCTGTGCAAGTTATTTGAGCTACAGCAAAGTGAATAATGTAGCCAAAGGTTATAATGATACATAAAGAAACCTCTCCACTGAACCAGTTTTTCATATAAGCTCGGGACCAGGAGATAATACAGCGAATGACAACACTGATCTAAAAAGGAAGCTTCTCCCCGCACCAGTTTGTTATAAAAGCAGGGGCCCAGAAAATAATGCAGTTTTGGCTACACTGATCTATAATGGAAACTTCTCCCTGCACCAGTTTGTTATATAAGCAGGGGCCTGGGAGATAATACATCTAATGGCTACTATGATACAAAAGAAACTTCTCCCTGCACCAGTTTGTTATATAAGCAAGGCCCAGGATAATACAGCTTATATCTACACTGACATTACCCAGGATCTCTCACTTCTTTGTGCAATCCTCCCACTGGGCTAACTTCTATAGCTCCCACTACACACGTCAAGCAAACTGCGTATCTTGGTTTACAATATAAATCCTGTAATCTTCTTTTTATGCTGTGTAACAATCAAGTGTGAATGAAAGATTCCATGGAAAAAATGACACTTATCTTTCAAACTGAAATGGGGTGTCGGGAGGATTTGGCTTGAGGCAACTCAGACGGTTGATTTGAGATGATTTTATGACCCTCCGAACAAAAGAGTAACATTACCATTGTGACGCCACCTGGTGGCCGGGAGGATTATCTTCATCTTGATTTAGAAGCATGTGGCATTTGTGGCATGAGTTATGAATCTGCTGGGGAAGTGTGCACACACTCCAACTACAGATGTTCTCTGCCTCAGCAACTTCAAACATTCCTCCTCTGTGGCTCCTCCCATTCCTTTATGATCATATAATAAACATTTATCTGATCATTATCTTGTCTGTTTTGTCAAGTATATCAACAGTAGGTTCTTTATCTATTTTCTCTGGCTTTCCATCCTATTTCTATCTATTTTGGTTCAAATAAGGAGGCAGTAGATTGTGCTGGAGGACACAATATGTTATTATGCCTTTAGTTGTAAGCATAGCAACCATTTGATCATAAACCTACTGAAAAGAACCATTTACTAAAGTTTATTTTGTCACCAAAGACATGCGTGACCATCTACCTGGGACCATGGTGTGTATGTGAATGTCTCTTCCTGTGATTTTATAGCTTTAAATGCAAATAACTGACACAGTATGAACTACATGAAAATCACTTGATAATATACATACTTCGTACTTGTATGAGACATTGTTTTGGTGAGACATCTGTATTGTCAGGCTTGATACAACTTGTTGCTTTCTCTGGAATATGGTTTGTGAGATGAAAGATAAATAGGTTATCCTGACCATACCTCACAGACTCATGTACAGCTTTCACTGTCTGGTCAATGTAAGGGTGATAAATGTGTGATCATTCAAGGAACTTCCTCCCTAATATCAATACAGTTACCACCACAAGTGTACATCACTATTGTTTCCATAACAACGGCCCACACATCACCACAGGAAATTGGCCATGAGGAGGCTGTGCATTGATTTTTGATAACTTAATCCAGACAGGGTTAATTGGAGAGAGTGTTCAGATAATTAGTAGTCAAGACGCTTCACCGTGCCTCAGCGTCATCAACTTGACACAAATTGGTGCTAAACCTGACAACCTCTGCTCTCACAAACAGCCATATTAGCACTTGTGTGGTGACCCCTCACCTCAGTGACTGCTACACATTGTCTAGGTTCTTCCCACACTGAAGCCTAACTGGTATCTACACTCACAGGAGTGATCTAAACTAATGCCTAACTCATATCTACACTCACAGGAGTGATCTAAACTAATGCCTAACTCATATCTACACTCACATGAGTGATCTAAAATGATGCCTAACTCATATCTACACTCACAGAAGTGATCTAAACTAATGCCTAACTCATATCTACACTCACATGAGTGATCTAAAATGATGCCTAATTCATATCTATACTCACAGATGTGATCTAAAATGATGCCTAAGTCATATCTACACTCACAGATTGAAGTGATCTAAACTAATGCCTAACTCGTATATACACTCACATGAGTGATCTAAAATGATGCCTAATTCATATCTATACTCACAGATGTGATCTATACTGATGCCTAACTCATATCTACATTCATAAGGATGATATTAATTAAACAAAGCTGAATAGAATAAACTTCAAGCAGTTCATGAATGCCCAGTGCCTCCCAAATCAAATACATAATAGCTTTGCAGACCAGCCATTTAATTTACAATTCTGTTTCATAATAGGAGGAGGCATGCAATGAAAATAACTGGACAGATCTTGTTTCAAGAGGCAAAAATAAATCATTTTTATGTCAAACGACAGCACATGTATCCTTTAAAACTAAAAAAGCATTCACTGCCAAAATAATATTGCCTCCATTATATTATCAGTGACTTTTTCGATATTATTGTCTGCTTAAATGCACCCAAAGAGTGAAGTAGTTGTCAATTAGCACGGAGCAACAGAATGCAGTATCTGTGTAGCAGCACGGTCTAACTGGATTGGTGCAGACTTGGAGAGGACAATTAGACACACCACTGCCACCACACGCATGAATCTATTAAATACCTCCTTAAATCTCAAGTGTAGATTCAATATGGCCAAATCATATAATCTCATTACCTATTTATAGAACTTTGTCCTACCATATGTACACGTAAGAGATAAAATGGTTGTTCTCTTTGTACTATTGTCTTAGCTAGCTGCAATATCACAGTTCTTCCACTCAAAGATGTATTCCAACACAATATGGGCTGTTTGTAAAAGTAATATTGAATATGTGGGAAGACCATCACTCATGCAGACTGAATAATGCTTTGAATAATTCTTTTTATAATTATTTTATTATTTATATCCTTGTGTAACAAAGTTCCTATCTGAACAGAAAACAATAGTTATAACAGAGTACATAGAGTTCTACAGCTAGAGGTATCCATCAGTAGTACCTTTCACAGGTAGACAGCTGGCAGGTATCCATCATTACTGTACAGACCAAATCTGAGCCAAATTTCACTCATGAGCTGACTGCACCTCTATAGAGGATTTCATCCATATATTTGCCATTGCTACAGTTGGCCACTCCTACATGGGGCCATCACTATAATGGGCCATTTCTATATGAGGCCCACTTCTTAATGGACCATTCACAATAGTGGTCATTATTATATGGGTCATCACTACCTTGTGGCCATGTCACTCAACAAATTACTGTGTACCCTCCTACAATCACGTTCCTTGAAACCAGTGTCTGCAAAGAGATTGAGAAAAATTCCAACAATCGCAAATATCCAACTACTTTAAAAATAATTTTCAGCAAGTGTAGAAAAAAGGATAATGCTTTATCTGTACACCATACTACCAGATGAAACACATAGAGATGCTTATGGACTTTGCCGAGTAAGCACAGATATTGAGATGTAATTGAGGGACACATTTTAATACACATTATTTCAAAGCCACATAAAACTTGATGACAGGAAAACTTGCATACATATTTGAGAAGACAAATCTGGAATTGTGAATGATAGGTCAATGTAGATCTCACTGAAAGGGTCCTCTACTGACAGCTATTCTGTCCATCAATGCCCCCTGGTGTACAGATAAACAACTACCATTACCTTTAAAGAGGAACATGGATAAGTATGATTTTATAAAATAGATTTGTTGTGGCATATATGATCAAGTACATAATTTTGTACATATTAATCATAATCACATCATTAAATCTATATTTAACAATGTTGTATTTGTCACCAAATGTTACAATAACTGTAACATATTTATAGATGTGAGCCCTGCTAAAGGAGTGAGATCTCAGATTAGTCTGTGTTTAATGCGGTGTCAGGACATCATATGAGACTATTCATGAGCTTTATTGCCTTTATTTGGTAATGGTCAGCTTTTACTCACTTTGTCTGACCACTGCCCTGTGCTGATTAGTGTCTGTGCTAAGCTGTACACATTTCATTATGTATGAGTGTGTCTCACACTGACTGTGAATGCTGTCTACAATTTGGGCTAAATCTATCACCAGGCCTTTCCTATTGTGGAGATGTACAATGTGAATCAGAGCAGGGTTAAAGGATGGAGGGGGGAGGTTGCAGGCTGGAAGGGGTTGCAGGCTGGAAGGGGTTGCAGGCTGGAGGAGGGGTTGCAGGCTGGAGGAGGGGTTGCAGGCTGGAAGGGGTTGCAGGCTGGAGGAGGGGTTTGAGAGGCTTGATGGCTGTTCATGGGTTGAGGGTTGGGGCTGGTGGGTGGAGGGTTAGTGGCTGAAGTGGGGTTGGTGGATGGAAGAGGGTTGGGGGCTGGAAGGGGAACCCCTTAGAATGGTGGCCGCTGATCCGAGATGAGAGGATCCATGTCAAAGACTATACAAGATTGGAGGACCTGTATTCCGGTTTGTTTCCTATTAAGACAATGCCAGTAGCCATGTTGAGAGACACACAGACAGACTTGATGGGCAGGATGTATCAGGAAAGTGTTTCCCTTACAACTCTGTGGACAGATAGAGGTCACACACAAATCGAGTATCAGCTTCAAAGGATAACATCCGGGGCAAAAAGGTCACTTTCCCTGACCAATTTTATCCATAATGCAAAACATAGGCCAAGTACATCTCTGTATTCAATTAAATCTATCATAAAGGACATTTATGGATGCAGATCTGAGCACAATTGACATTCCTTGTGGACCTTTTGCGGTGAGGATCCATATATCCTGACATGAAGAGGAGGCCTGAAACTCAGTCAACATATCACTATGTATTCTTGGATATTAGTGCTGCTGTTGCTGATGTTGATGATAATGATAATGATGATGATGATGATGATGATGATGATGATGATGGGTATGATCTTGGTGTCTTGATAATCTTTCCTTCTAGTAGAGTCGATCCACCTATTTCAATTGTTCAATATTAGCAATCTTGTGTTTCCCTGATGCAGGCATCAGATATACCATAATGAATTAATAACATAATGAAAATAGCTTCAGAGAAACATCTATTATCTTGTCTTTCTGTACATGAGAAATCAAAGGCAGATGATAGAAAAAGGTTAATGCAATTTCCCCTGATTCCCCACAGTTATGAGAGATAGATCTATTTCTGTATTCCGTGTATAAAATGTTCATTCATCCCAAAATCAAATTTTCTCATGGGTTCTATTTACCATATTTTAGGCAGTGCATTTGGTAGTGCTGTGGAATATACTTCAGTAAATTCAGAGGACAGCAGGAAACTTGAGAGTGTTGGCTGTGTCAGGATATCATGAATATTGCAGATTGTTGTGTGTAGATCAGGCTGCAGAGTGGATTCACTGGCACATTCCTTTACAGGACTGAGTTTGCAAACTGCCTGGAGGTGTGGATGAATGTAATCTGTGTCTGCCTTTATCATCCTCATCACATCATCATCCCTCTATGACACCGCCCCATTATCCCACCCTTCTCAGATAAGGTCCCACCATTATTAGAATTGACACTCACTAACTCAATACAAATGTTCATCATTTATCAACCAAATGAAATCTGTTTTGCTTGTTTCGTTCTGTTATTTGTCCTGTCATTTTGCGAGTCATTTTGACAATGAAAAAAATAAAATAGTTTAAGGAAATCTGATACCAAGAAAATGTTGGCATGGTTTTAAATCAAAGAAAATCATTCTCACAAATTTAAGCTGTGAATCTTTGAACAAATTCATTCACACCAGGTTAAGTTGTTCTAATCTACTAACAAAGAACCCATATCCTAGCAACACACCTTCTATTTCAAGCTCTTCAGCTTTCAATACCTCTCTTGCAAAACAAGAATCGGCAAATGAAAAAAGCCCTTGTACAAAGGTGGTTGTCTTCTCCCAGTGGTCAAATTAAACAATTAGAGGCCAAGTGCAGAGACAAATGAGACATGAGGTCTTGGCAGGTCACCGACCTTCTCCGCTCTCTTCCTGGCTTTTAAGGGAGCTGCTTGCACAGCCTGGAATGGTCGTCAAGATGTGTAATGTCTGATGCTATCTTATCTGGCCTTGTCATTTTGCTTTACTTAGCTCTTGTCTGACTTATCTGTAAAGGGCCATTTGTGTCCAGATTCCCACGTCGGCAATCTCTGCCACAGCCTCCATGCCATTCAAGCACACCCAGCAAAAAAAAAACGAAGAAAAAATTTACCTCGACTTTGGAAAAAGTATGCCATTTGGCAGATAAATTGTGCTGTGATGGCTGCAATGATGTCAGCTGAAGTCGTGACCTTCAGATTTCTCAAGTGTTTTTGTATGGTTTTGAGGCTCAGGAGAGATGAGGTTAGGGCTGGGGTAGGATGGCAAATATGGACCGTTGGTGTACACTGCCACTCTATGACGAGTACCTGTGTCAACTACCAGCCTCCCCATCCCCTCCTTCCCCTCACCAATGCTTGTATACAATGTGCGCCTCGTGACGCTCCTACATATTCTAACCATATCATAGTGAACATCACCACTCAAGGTTTATGCACTCATTCTTCTAATACTAAACTTGCAACTTGAAACCTTCCAACTTTTCTTTTCAAAAGAATTAATACAAGACTCTCCTTACATGAACTTATACTAATATTACTTCTAAGCAACAACGATAGACAATTGAATGCCATTCTGAATGCAATCAAATATATATAACATAAAAATAACCAAAGATTCACCCATAAAAGACAATAAATCCAACAAATTCCTCACCGCCACTTTTCTTTGGGTTGCCACGCACTTATATTTACACAGAGAGATTTTTGCTGCATATCGATCTTGATTAAGAGACAAAAGTATGAGTGAGGAATCTGGCTCTTGATTTCTTCCATTTCATTACTGCTAGTGTGTGGCTATAAACAGAAGTGGTGGTCGTGTAGGGTGTCTCCTAACTGGGTTACCCTATGCAGCCTCACGCCGGGATTGTCACTATATGACATATATCACAAACTGAAAACACGCTCCAACCTCCTCACATATGATTGAATGAGACTTTGTCCTTCTGTGAATGGCAATTCTCACTTACAGAACCAGTTCTCTATGCAATACTATTGATTGCACAAACCTATTTTTTCCTGTAAAAGATTACATGGATTTATGACCTTGTATTGGCTGTGTGTGGGTTGTGGTAGGCTGACTGTATACTGCAGAGTGCCTTTGTGCTTTGAATCATATCATATGTGCAAGACAAACTGGGAATACTTTGTGTGCTCAGACATATCACGCATCTGTGCCAAACACTCTGTGGGGAGGGACATATTTCACAGATGGGTTCCACCCCACAGCCTCATAGAACTATTCATAATATCATACATATACACTAAAGAGAAGGGGACATGTTTCACACATAGGTTCCAACCAAAAGTCTGGTGGTGCAATTCATGATATTATACATATCCTCTGTAGAAAGGGAGATGTTCCACACATCGGTTCCACCCAGGGGACTGATGGCACTATTCATAATGCCAAACATATTCTCTATAGGGAGGGACATATTTCACAGAAAGGTTCCAACCCATAGTCTAGTGGCACTATTCATAATATTACACACATATTCTGTAGGGAGGAACATATCACACAGATGGATTCCTCCCAGGAGACTGTTGGCACTATTTATAATACCAAACATGTAATATGTAGAAGGGACATATTTCTCAGGTATGTTCCATCCTGCAGCTTCATGGAAGTATTAATAGTATCATACATATACTTTGGAGAGAAGGAAGTATTACACAGATGGGTTCCATTCACAATATTATGTATTCATAATATTTCAAAGGACATATTTTAATGAAGGGTTCCTACTTGCACTCTAATGGCATTATCATAATCCAATCCCATCTTCCAGACTGATGGAGCTATCTAAATCATCATATTCTCTGCCATGACATGCATCACAGAAGGTTTCCATCAGGCAGCTTTGACAGTTATTCAACTAAGAAATTGACATATAAAAGTTCTGCTTTATATACATAAAAAACTGGATACTTTTATGCTTTCAATAAATACAGTATTTTTCTATATGAATAATACTCCATCTCTCATAATTAAACATGCAATGAGAACTTAAATGATTTCTAACAACATTATAAATACCAAACAAATAATGTGCGAAATACCTATATACTATATAGTACTAAATCAGAATAGATTGAACTCTGAATGATTGGACATGATTTACAAATCAGTGCTACTTGTACTCTCAAGACCAGTCCTGATAGGAAAAATGTGCTGTGAAGCCTGATTGGTTTCTTTAAATTGCAATATGCGGCATTAGCTTGGCATATACCTGTAAAGGCCCATAGAACTTGCTACTTTGTCCACTACTTAAGCATGCTCCATGAAAACAAAATAAAATCCCACTGTTTGTATGGACACAACCTCCAGAACACAAGTCCATTGTTACGCTTGTGATGTGGAACCATATGCTCCGGAAAAATGCTGTGTGATATATCTTCATAAAATCATAATATTTGCTTATAATATCTGCTTTCACCTGAAAAGTTTAACATTGGCACATGAATACAAAAATAGTTGTAAACTTTGTACCAGGGAATTGATTTCACGGCACATTTACCCATCACAACAACACAAGAAGAGTCAAAGCTATTTGAAAAGATGGAGGTATACTGCGAGTCTGGTGGATGTGTATGCATCATGCATTATTGATTGATAGACAGCAGTAATACCATCATACATTCAGCCTCAATGTGTCTGCCTAGCCAAATATAGCTACCCATCTTCCTTCCAAACACCTTGCAATCACGGGCCCCCAATGGGAAGTGCGGCAAAGAATGGCTTGCTGGCGGAGCAGTGTGAGGGGGCATGTTGCTGCCCCACTAGACCCTCTTGTGATCAAGTAGGACAGTGCTTCTGACACTCGGGGAAGGCCCTTGTCTGTGCTTCATAATGGGTAGTAGTGCCCTCTACAGGCATGCTCAGGTGTCGCCTCATCTAACCTCAACACCTCACACCACCAAATGCTTTTATCTCACTTCAATTGAAAATGAGCAGAAAACCGGAGAAAAGTGGAAGGCCTTTGAGCAGGTAACTGTAGAGTGTGATTTCTGAGCGGCAGTCTCTCCAGCCTGAAGTGAGCAGTCTTGCTGAACGGACTCACGTCTGTGTTACGAGGGCCACCAATAAATCAGTTGAGTCACACAGATGAGGATAAAATGGTGCTAAAACTAGGATCTGTCGCCGCCCTATAAGGCGCTATAGGCCTATCAGAAAACCCTCTCGTGTAATAACTAGGCACCAGAAAATGAGACAAAGGGGTCGCAGCTTCAGCCTCATTTTAAATTGACATTCTATGCATCCCCATAGACCCATTTTTCCAATTCTAATTTACTGTATTCCTGTTGAAATGTGCAAACGAGTATCTTCCCATTAAAGGTGCAAAGATGGAGTACCACTTTTCTGCATTATTCTATTTTTATAAGCAATTAGAAATTATCCTTTACAATTGACATCATCCAAACAATTACCACAAAATATATCCTGTGTCATTACCATAAAAATCTACAAGTAATCAACTGCATGTTCTTAGGTCACAAAATCTCATTTTACACCATAATGTTTCATTGTTAACCAAAGATTGAATCTGAAAAACTTTGAAAACGATAAAAAATGTGCTGATAATTATGATTCATTGTTAGTTTGAGACTGCATGCTATAAGCAATTACACATTATCAAGGCAGCCCCAGCCTTCAGCCATTTCCTGCCAACCACATGCCTTGTCATTATTCCTTACTATCATCATTTCATCACAACTCTTTTTATATGGTAAATTCTATTGAAGATAAATTAAGTCTTAAATCAAGAGACTCATGCAAAAGGCAAATATCAAAGGGCAGAAGGAAATTTGCTGATTTGGAGTTGGACGGTGAGGAGTGTGGCATGCATACACACTGGTGATACTCAAGGAGCCCTGATTTATCAGCTCTTCTTGTGTTTGTGCATAATCAATCAGCCCCGCCCATAGATTAACTCCTAATCCAGTTTTATTATCTCCCCTCATGATCCAATTTGTTGAGAAGCAGAAGCAGTGCTGGTAGAGAGGGAACATGAATTAAGTCTCTTGAACTACGACTTTTAAAATCTTCAATAGCTTGCATGCTTAGACTGAGAACACATCAACGTGGCTTTGTGTTTCCCTGGAGCTGGCAAATTATATTGCCATATAAAACAAAACTTGCTGTTAAAGTAGGCATTGCCTTCAATAGCATTGTGAAGGCAGGAGTGATTTGGTTTCTATTATGAGGTTTAGAAGTGTTTTATTAGAGCTTTATGCAGCTCACAACTGTGCCGATGAAAAGTCACATATTGACAACATTAAGTGATTCAAGTTGCTCTAAAGAAAAAAGGTTTTATGTGACCATCTGTGATCGGCAACTTGCTTCACAGTCAAATTGTAATTTGATTCCATGATCACCTCACATTATGCGGAAACATTGCAATGTGTGTTGAAAATTGTGAACAAAACATGCAAGACAAAAATAAGACATGACCAATACAGTGGCATTAAACAAATTCTCATCCATTTTTGACACTTTCATCAAATTACCAGTGTGATAAAGCAGCATCTTTAGATCTATTATGCAGTTGTTTAATCAATGATATTAAATATTGAACTGTACTACTAAAAGCCACTTCATGTAACTGATGTCTACCTTCCCTAGCTATCACGCCATTACTTCAAATCAAACTCCACCTTTAATTAATTATCTTTAATTAATCTCACCTCGTCATAATCATTTTCCAACCGCGTTATCCTGAAATATTTAATTGAAGCACTTCTGTGGCAATTATCTTGTCCTTAGGCCTTAATATGCAATACCATTTAACGTATTCCTACAAATGCAATATTCTTATACATGTGCATTTACAATGATAATAAAGTTGACCTTTTACAATGATGTGCAATTTGTTACCTGATGGGCAACACAGTCATTCCTATGACAATTTCCTTAATCACAATTCCTCTTGACAATCACAATGATCATATTCTCTGATATAAAAACTTACCATGAAAATGAACTTGTCATAATCCTGTAATTCTAAACATCACCATTTCCTAATGTTAATGACCTTATATTGCCCTATGATATTCCCATAGTCTGTGATAACACAGATATTGCACAATACAAGCACAATAACCATATTGATGATTTTTTCCCAATGTATCTATGCACAATTTCAAGTGCATCTATTAATTGAGACTATTTCTTTTGAGCAACGATACTATTTGTCTATACAATTAGAGAAGATATCCATCACATTATGCCAGCTTGCAACACAGAACACAATTTGAGAAGAGAGAGAATTCTTGGTGGTATGATATAGAGTTGGTTGGGATTATGCTTTTCATCCATCAAGTATGCGTATGGAGGCTATGGGGATAGAATGTGGCTGTGTTGCCGCCCCTCTCGGAGCCTCCCGCTCTCACTCCGGTGCAGGACCCATTATTTACATTGCCAAAACTAACCCCCTCTCATCTTAATGCCCTCACTGTTTTATTGATTACACATATTTATCTAATATGGCTTCTGACTAGGATGTGACAAGTTATTCAGATATCTCACTGACATCCAAGAACGCGACATACCAGGGATTAACAATCACATGTAGACCACAACCTACCAGGGATTAACACTCACATGTAGACCTCAACTTACCAGGGATTAACAATCACATGTAGACCTCAACTTACCAGGGATTAACAATCACATGTAGACCTCAACTTACCAGGGATTAACAATCACATGTAGACCTCAACTTACCAGGGATTAACAATCACATGTAGACCTCAACTTACCAGGGATTAACACTCACATGTAGACCACAACCTACCAGGGATTAACACTCACATGTAGACCTCAACTTACCAGGGATTAACACTCACATGTAGACCACAACTTACTGGGGATTAACACTCACATATAGACCACAACTTACCAGGGATTAACACTTGTATAGAGACAACAACTTACCAGGGATTAACACTCACATGTAGACCACAACTTACTGGGGATTAATACTCAAATGCAGACCACAACTTACCAGGGACTAACACTCACATGTAGACCACAACTTACCAGGGATTAACACTTGCTTAGAGACAACAACTTACCAGGGATTAACACTCACATGTAGACCACAACTTACTGGGGATTAACACTCAAATGCAGACCACAACTTACCATGGATTAACACTCAAATGCAGACCACAACTTACCAGGGATTAACACTCGCATATAGACCACAACTTACCAGGGATTAACACTCAAATGAAGACCACACACATTATCAGGCAAATACAGGCTAACGTAATCAACCTTCAGTAATTATTTCATTCTTAGAATGTGTTTATTTCAGTGAATAAATAAAACCTAGGGTATAAAGTGAACATTTTGTTGATGCTGAGAATTGTTTCCTTTTGCTTTGAACACATTTCAACTGTCTGTGTTGTTGTTGTTGCTATGAATTGATTCCCACTGCTATGAATTCATTCTCATTGCTATAAACTGATTGCCACTGCTGTGAATTTATTCTTATTGCTATGAGCTGATTCCCATGGCTATGAATTTATTCTCATCGCTATGAACTGATTCCTGCTACTATTATTGCTGCTATTAACTGATTCCCACAGCTATGAATCTATTTTGTTTGCTATGAGCTGATTCCTGCTGCTATGAATTCACTCTTGTTGCTATGACATTATCTGGCTGCTTTGAATTTAACACGTCTCTCATTTCAAACACATCTTGTTCCTTGCTATGGGGAATGAGAAATTAATATTTCATAAATGTACACATGGATTGCAGAGAGATCTGTAAAGCTGCAGGCTCTGGTCAAGTAGAATATATGCTCTTCTTTCCTAAACATGCAGCATGTAACTAAGGTATGATAATGCAATAAATGTGTTGCACACAGAAAGAATTGTCGATACCAAGCTATACATCATCCCTACCTTGCACAAGAAGGCTTTTATTTCATTTTATAATTGTGCTATAAATGTGATCAATCAAAGGATCCCAACCATAAATGATGCAATCAATAAAGCAAGCATTTACCCTGACAATTACGGAAAGCACCACAACAAACGTTGTATATTTTACACGATAAAATGGCTGTGTTGAATTCATTCTCTTCATTAATCTAACAGTTTCCAGTGACAAAATGATGTACATGAGAACATATTCATGTAACAATTGATCATTTTTGCCATTAAATTATGGATCTTTCTCACAAGCACCAAACTGCTTGAAACATTTCAAAACTATGAACATTTATTTAAGACCTCAGCTTATGAGAATTCAGATCTTTATCACATAACTGTGGACAATCAGGGCTTTAACACCAAAATAAAGCTCATAGATCTACAAGGAGCTTTTAATTTGATGCAACATTTCAAGTTGGCAGTTCAATTATCGGCTGAGATGCCCTGATTTGTAACTCAACCAGCCTTGAAATTTTAATAAAGAATTGATTGTAGGAGGACTAGATTACTGGACTCGGCCATGCATCTTCATATGCTTCCCAGCCATATGGAAACCCGAGCTCTCCTCAAACATTACTCCATGCACATCACATCCCAGATCCTCATAGCATCTCACTCTCTAACATAATATCAACTAACTCCATTAATGAATTAATTTCTGAATGCCTATCTCTGTGTAAATTGGTCAAAATAGGCTCAAAATAAGATGGTTTTATTCTTTGCAATGACCGTTTCAATGACAGTATGGGAGTAGAGTGGATTGGCATGATGGGGTTATATTTCAATGCAATGGGAGTGAGTAGTTATACTGGGGTTATACTCTATGCAATGGGAGTGGGTGGTTATACTGGTGTTATATTCTATGCAATGGGAGTGGGTGGTTATACTGGTGTTATATTCTATGCAATGGGAGTGGGTGGTTATACTGGTGTTATATTCTATGCAATGGGAGTGGGTGGTTATACTGGTGTTATATTCTATGCAATGGGAGTGGGTGGTTATACTGGTGTTATATTCTATGCAATGGGAGTGGGTGGTTATACTGGTGTTATATTCTATGCAATGGGAGTGGGTAGTTATACTGGGGTTATATTCTATGCTATGGGAGTGGGTGGTTATACTGGTGTTATATTCTATGCAATGAGAGTGGGTGGTTATACTGGTGTTATATTCTATACAATGGGAGTGGGTGGTTATACTGGTGTTATATTCTGTACAATGGGAGTGGGTAGTTATACTGGGGTTATATTCTATGCAATGGGAGTGGGTGGTTATACTGGGGTTATATTTTATGCAATGGGGGTGGGTAGTTATACTGGTGTTATGTCCTATGGGAGTAGATGGTGGGAGTTGACACAGGCCGGGAGATTGATCCAGCATTGATGGCCAGACGAGCCCTCGCCAGTGATTGGCTCAATATGCAGCTTTACATCACTATCAGCACAAGCCAAGACAATACTCATTAAGACACTGACTCGTTTCTCTCTGCTTTTTGTCTACCTAAAGCACGAAAAGTCAATCAGCTGCTTATTAATAATAAAGCACAGAATACAGAAATAGAAATCAGCCACATTACTTGACACAAGAATATCTCCAAACTGTGTATTTGCTGAACAAAATTATAGTCTTTTTTAGAATAAAGTTTTTGGCACTGCAACACTTCAGTGGGAAAGGCATAAAAAAAATAATGTACAACATGGTCTGTGATCTCCAAATACTGATTGTTTGATGTGCAAAGACCCGATGACATCAGACCTCATTTGAAAGCCGTGTTTTGTGTGCTGGCAAAACATAGTGAGTCAACACAGGAAAATGCAGCTCAATAAAGACCGGGTCTCAAAGGTGGGGCAGATGTCATGCACCCAGGGAAGGACAGGCTTACCGGTGCTGAACTAATCCCTGTCACCATCATTATACTGCAAGCATCCCTATCACTGTCAGATCAAGAAAATACTCTCAAACCTCATGTACTATGGTGACAATATGATCATATTGTGATTTCAAAGTTTGCATTTCTCTAATATTACAGTTAGTGATGTGTTTTGAGAAATATCAAGAATACAGTGCAGCCTTACTGAAGTCCTAAAATTACAATCTCAAAATGCTGTGAAGTCATAAAGCTGAGATCTGTGTAAGGAACATTCGTCTCCAAACATGTGACAAAGCAGCTTACTATTCATATAATGTATTATCAACAGATGCCTTACATCTTATCCTGACACTGCTTTAGAAATATGATTCACTTTTGACTGAGAATACCAGAAAAAAACAGATATATCAGCTGAATAAAGCCATGAGGAGTGGTGAATGTTTTCTTTTTCTTAAATGTGAAGCAAATGATAATGTGATTATATCCGACGCATTCCAGCAGTTTTCTAACATTTCCCCAGACACCTCACAACACACACCCGCTCAGCATAATCCAATCTCTACATTATTCCATCAACATTTCACAATTTAATATAGCAATTACTTACTGGCTAAATCAAAGAGATGCAGTTACACCCATCCCCTGGAGCAAAAACCTATTTAAACATTCCCATGTTGTCATTTCATCAGTAAGCACATGACAAGTAATGTGGAACAGTGGGTGATTGTTGTCTGAGACGCCTCCCAGGCAAACTTCACCATACCCATGTGCTCTGTGATGTCATTACTACAGGCAAGACAGTGTGTCTATAGCCACTCATTAGGGACGCTATCCGCAGATGATCTCACAATCTTTTATATAAATGTTGCCACAATTGTGAGAAAGACAGAGCCATCATATAGCGAGCCAGAGCTGGTCACCATATTATCACAGAGTGTACCGCAGGGCTATGGTTGCTTGTCATAATACTATCATTGAACATATCACAGAGCCATGGTTGCTTGTCATAACACTATCATAGAACATACCACAGGGCTATGGTTGCTTGTCATAACACTATCATAGAACATACCGCAGGGCTATGGTTGCTTGTCATAACACTATCATAGAACATACCACAGGGCTATGGTTGCTTTTCATAACACTATCATAGAACATACCGCAGGGCTATGGTTGCTTGTCATAACACTATCATAGAACATACCGCAGAGCCATGGTTGCTGGTCATAATGCTAGAACATACCACAGAGCCATGGTTGCTTTTCATAACACTATCATAGAACATACCACAGGGCTATGGTTGCTTGTCATAACACTATCATAGAACATACCACAGAGCTGTGGTAGCTGGTCATAATGCTACCATAGAACATACCACAGAGCCATGGTTGCTGGTCATAATGTTATCATAGAACATACCACAGAGCCATGGTTGCTGGTCATAATGTTATCATGGAACATACCGCAGAGCCATGGTTGCTGGTCATAATGCTATCATGGAACATACCACAGAGCCATGGTTGCTGGTCATAATGCTATCATGGAACATACCACAGAGCCATGGTTGCTGGTCATAATGTTATCATGGAACATACCGCAGAGCCATGGTTGCTGGTCATAATGTTATCATAGAACATACCGCAGAGCCATGGTTGCTGGTCATAATGCTATCATAGAACATACAGCAGAGCCATGGTTGCTGGTCATAATGCTATCATAGAACATACCGCAGAGCCATGGTTGTTGGTCATAATGCTATCATAGAACATACCACAGAGCCATGGTTGCTGGTCATAATGCTATCATAGAACATACCACAGAGCCATGGTTGCTGGTCATAATGCTATCATGGAACATACCACAGAGCCATGGTTGCTGGTCATAATGCTATCATGGAACATACCACAGAGCCATGGTTGCTGGTCATAATGCTATCATAGAACATACCGCAGAGCCATGGTTGCTGGTCATAATGCTATCATAGAACATACAGCAGAGCCATGGTTGCTGGTCATAACACTATCATAGACCATACCACAGAGCCATGGTTGCTGGTCATAATGCTATCATAGAAAATACCACAGAGTCATGGTTGCTGGTCATAATGCTACCATAGAAAATACTGCAGAGCTATGGTTGCTGGTCATAATGCTATCATAGAACATAGCACAGAGCCATGGTTGCTGGTCATAATGCTATCATAGAACATACAGCAGAACCATGGTTGCTGGTCATAATGCTAGAACATTCCACAGAGCTATGGTTGCTGGTCATCATGCTAGAACATACAACAGAGCACTGGGCATTAGAAATTGTTAGATATATCAACTCCCACATGTATGGAGTGCGCCACAAGCAACATACACTGGTCATATAAATGACGGCAGTCCTCACTCTTATTCTTCCAAACCTAATGACACTTGCCTGGCTGAGACAATATTGTGGAACTCTGTTTGTATCCACTAGCCACCAGTGTTTGTATTAAAACAGTAAATCAGCAGATTCTTCTCGCTGCTTGTGAAGTGTGCAACATGAGATAAGACTGCAGTAATATGCAACAAACATCTCCACACTGAGGTGTCTACTGCCAGATTATGACAAGTTTGTCCCTGAGTAAATGGTTTCTGTTCAAATGCCAAAGTTTCTTGATCAGTTGAATAATAAGCCTATAATGTGGGTGCTGATGTTGATTATTATTTGTACAATGCAGACACATCCTATTCCCTCCCACAGTCCACACAACGCAGTGGTCATGGCTGTTTGGTGTGGTGGTCCCTAACAAGCCCAGATACAGAGGTCCCTGTGTGGGTTAATACCACACTTTTCGGCAGATTGATCACAAATGACACAGCCATATCAGGTAGGTTTGGTAAGCTCGTCCCTGGCTGCCATTTCCCAGGCTACTGATACAATTTGCCGCTATGTCTAACCAATAGTAAGCACATAAGAGGCTGTTATATTTGGAAATGCAATCAGAGGCTGGCAGGGATAGATGGCCGACTCATCAGAGGGGAATCTTCATCTAACTTGTCTGCACATATCCAATCCTCTCACACACACACTACATCATCCTAAATAAGGCTGCATTCACACAGTCAACACTGATATATCACCCCGTACACATCCAAATGGGACTTGCAACAATCTCAACAAGTCTGAGGATGGTCCATTTCAACACATATGTTTTAATTAGGCTGCTATATCTGCCATATATAACTTGATGCAGGCATTTGCAGGAAGATCCCAAGATAATACAGCAATCAGAGCAGGCAGGGTAAACAGGACAAGGCTGAGGTCAGGGTAAACAGGACAAGGCTCAGGTCAGGGTAAACAGGACAAGTTTCATGTCAGGGTAAACATGACAAGCCTCAGGTCAGGGTAAATAGAACAAGCTTCAGTGCAGGGTAAATAGAACAAGCTTCAGTGCAGGGTAAATAGAACAAGCTCAATGTCAGGGTAAATAGGACAACCTCAATGTCAGGGTAAATAGGACAACCTCAATGTCAGGGTAAATAGGGCAAGCTTCATATCAGGGTAAATGGGACAACCTCAATGTCAGGGTAAATAGGGAATCTTCTTCAGTGCATAGGAAGAACCTTGGCTGGTTCAGAACAACAGTGATCACATTTTACTGGTACCAACCCATCAAGCTGCCTGACAAAGCTTACCACAGGGACCTGTCAACTGTACAGCTACCCATAACATACCCACAACTCAGCCAGCTTCATACTGAATATATCAACAGACTCCCACAAGCTAGCCTCCACATCCTAGATATCTGCACTAGTCAATAACTTTCAAACTATGGACAAGACAGAACAAAAGATTTAACGGCACAGCAATAATATCAGGGGAATGCATTCCTTTGTGATAGGTAGATAGGCATCCCTCGGTGAGATTGTGAGTCCCAGTGCAGCACATGCCAGCATGTCAAGCCTTTACTGTGGCCTCTCTATTGACAAGGCAATGTCAGACTCTATTTGTGACACAGGCCAAGATGCCTTATGTGCTATGCTATCAACATGTCTAAACGATACAGGTTAAATAAAGCTGACAGAAGTCAGCAGGTCTGACGAAAGCTGCCACATACCTTAAGCAATATGGTTAAATAGCTTACATTGCTTTCAAGTACGCTGGTGTGTGTCATAATTTTGAGTTCTACTGCGTTGTGAGACTTGAATGAGCTGACAGATCCTTTCAATTTGTCCTTGGATCCCCACAGATGGCAGAGGGTATGTGAAGAGATCAAGGCTCAACGTGTTATCTACTCACATGACAATGGAACCTACAAAACCCACGCCTCTCTCTCTCTCTATTGAGCACCCCAAAGCGGTAAAGCCCTCAAAGTTATCAATAATCTAGAATAGCAAGGTAGCAATATCATAGCTGGGCAAGGCTGGAGGCAAAATGGACCTGGCAAAATGTAATTGAAGGTTAGCCGCATGATAGACTAAAGGATTGGGGTGGGCAAGAAAGGGGACGGGCATTCTCCTGTGAAGGGCATCATACTCCCATAATCAATACAGTCAAACCCATACTGCTCACAATAATAAGCACGTTCTTGTTTACACAATGCAGAGAATGGTGCAGAAAAAATCTAATTTATTGAATTTATTGAACATCGTCTCTATTAAACAAACAGATGCAAGAAGCCCATCTGTCTATTGTTCTTGGCTGGGAGGGAAAAATGGTTAATTCCAATTTAACTTGCATGCCTCTTTCACATATTAAAATTTAAAGGACGAGGAAAGTCAGCAGACTGGAAATGTTCTTATTGCAAATAATTCTCTAATGTATTGACAGAAAATTGATAAAATGAAATTGTTTTTAAAATGCCCTTTGGGTATAGTGTGTGCTGGTCATTTTTGAATAAAAATCAGGTTTATTTTTCTGTTATACTATAAATTGGTGAATGAGTGGACTGTGTAGTGTAGGATGGGCATGTCTTAAGTGTGGGTGGCCGGTACAGTAACAATTTCACAGCTGTTGTATGTCAACAGCTAAAGATACCACCCTGGGTATCGTATTGGTTCCTATAGTAACCATCCTTGGTACAGTGAACAATGACTGGGTGTGTGTCAGCACCTATATATATATACAATCCAAGGTATCATGAATACAAACTGGCTGTTTTACATAGCGTATTGCAATACCATGATGCCATGATGAGATAGAGCATGATCCATGAGAATTGTGTGTCTCCTGAGCTACCTGGGTAAATGCTTAGATAGCATGGAGGGAGCCATTTTACACACGGGTGCCTCATAACAATGCTATCACCTGCTCTATCCACTTGGAAAGCTGCCACCCACTGAATGCCCTGCTCAATGCAATTCGGCTCATGAAAAGATCACGAGCTTTAAATATATAGTTGGTAGGGCTTTGCTCACATGTCAATACACATGACAACATAATACTGCTTGCTCAATGTTTATTGATATATACTGATCATGTAATAGAGGACACAGAGCATAACTACATGGGAATGCATTCAGGATGCATAATCTGTTAAACATCTACATATTATTCATTAGTTCTCAGTACTTCACAGTTCTTTCTTTCTATGTTGTTCACCAAGGAGGGTTTTCATCTACCCACAAAGGTGTCTGCAGCAGAGGGCTTCAATCTACTCATGAAGGTGTCTGCAACAGAGGGTTTTTATCTACCCACAAAGATGTCTGCAGCAGAGGGATTCTATCTACCAACAAAGTTTCTGTAGTCGAGGCTTCTATTTACCCACAAAGGTGTCTGCAGCAGGAGGCATCTATAGGTTAAGTAAAGTTGAATGTTCTTTTTTGGAAATTGTTCTTAATATCCATAAACAAGATTATGTCGTGAAATAGAGCGCTCTTTCTGCAAATTGTGTTCATATAAGGTTGTGAAATAGAGCAATTTCTCTGTGCAAATTGTGTTCATATAAGGTTGTGAAATAGAGCAATCTCTCTGTGCAAATTGTGTTCATATAAGATCAACAGCAACTGACCATCAATACATGACCTATCCATCATGACATACATCCCACCATATACATTCATTTCTTGCCTATTATATCTGCCAGTGGGTTTTTCCATTATTTTTGCAATCCATCACAGATAATTAAGATAGATCAGTTTTCCTGTATGAGTATTTATGTACATATCAAAACTTCACTTCATCTAAATTATGCACATGACAAGGCCATCAAGATTGCATGAAGAAAGGTATTTTACAAATGATACATATGAGGGAGGTAAGTTGCCACACATTTCCATAGTGACAGTATAAAAGCCATTAGAGCTGCGTTGTTGGTGGTAAATCGGTGGTGTTTCTCTGGTACATTAGTTATATGTAGAGCTGTAAGTGGACAGCTAACATGGCCCACTCGGACAGACCTGCCACCATCACAATATAAACACAGACCTCCACTGTAAACACTGTGCTCCATTCCAACAGGCAAGTCTGCAGGCACGGTGACTCCTAGCAGTCACACATGTTCATTGTGAACTAACTGCTCACGATCACGGCTGTGTGGCTTGCATGCTGTTATGGTGGCAACACAATGCTTTATGTTGACAACCTGTACTGCCTCAGCCTCTCTCGGCAACCTTACTCCAGTCAAATGGCAGTCAGTTAGAACAACTCAAGGTCAACTTCCTACACTACATTTTGTGCAATGGACAACCATTATATTTTTGGATCAAATATAATCATTATCTTTTACACTCATCTTAAGCATATGAGGCACCATTCAAGTTAAACTTTCAGTATGAATCTTTTGCATTTGATTTTTGAATCAAACATTTTGTGCATCATGAAAACAATATTTTGTGATATATCAAATAAGGCAATTGTGTGATACATTCATTTTACCATTTTGTGACCATATGAGACAAGAATAAGAAATGGAGTCTCCATCATAGAGTAGTGTACATTGGATATCATCTTTTTGAATGTCATAAACATAGCTAAAAATAAAACAATATCTTTATTTTTATTTTTTCTGAAGTATGTTTATATAGAAAATATAAATTGTAAGAAGGGATTTTCCTTTCTGAAATATAATTTCATTTTACTTTGAGTAAGGCTACAATTCGTTCTGGAGCTATTCTTGTATATCCATTTGTTAAACATTCATTCAATCCATTTTGTACAACACTCAATCAAGCCATTGTGAACAACATTCATTCAATCCTTTTTCCTGCAACATTCATTCAATCCTTTTCCTGCAACATTCAGTCAAGCCATTATATACAACATTCATTCAATCCATTTTGTGCAACATTCAATCAAGCCATTTTGTGCAACATTCATTCAATCCATTTTGTGCAACATTCATTCAATCCATTTTGTGCAACATTCATTCAATCCATTTTGTGCAACATACAATCAAGTCATTTTGTGCAACATTCAATCAAGCCATTTTGTGCAACATTCATTCAATTCATTTTGTGCCACATTCCATATGACATTCATAACTAACACAATGATTTCATAGCTGAGGTATCCTTCTGGCTAAGAGTGTTATGAGATAGCAATTAACAATACCTGAAGTCTTTCTGTGGAGGACAGGTCTTCCTTAAATCTTTGCTTCAAAGTTCTATATATTTCCCAGACCATGAACTTTGATCTTTGATATGTTGACATCAGGCAAACATGGCAGTGCATGCATATAGTTAAGTCTAACCTAACTAGTCAGTGTAAATGAATGGTTTAGATGAGTGATGTTGTCATTAATAGAGTCCATGGCAGGCAATTACACTAAGTAAACAGCTATATGTTGGCCTATATATCCTGCACAACTGTCCTGAGCCATGGTAGGCAATATCACAATATGATCTGCTACACTTGTAGAACCCTATGCCAATTATGACTCTGTGAGACTCTCTACGATTCACTGATGTAATAATCATACACTGGGTGCAGTTCAGCTATCACAGTCCTATATGTAGGGGGGGACAAGGTTGGGGGTGGGGGATGTAACTCTGTTGTAATGTCAAAAGCCTTTCATCGCTATAACAATTCTTCTTTACTACAGAGCTAGCCCTAAGAATTTTACTTTACTGATAGTTATTTCAAAGTCATCCATTAAATGTCAGCCGATTAAAGATGTCTTTTCCTGCCTGTCCTTCATCCATCAAAGACACTTCACAGTGGCTAAGCCCTTTTACCTTTTGCATTATTAGCTATATCTGTGTGAGAGTAGGACCAGGAATAGCAAAAAGAGTATGTAATTCTCAATAAACCAGGATTCAAAGCAAGGAGACCAAACTGCCTTTGACCTACTTTACATATTATTCACATTAAATCTGAGAAACTCATGCTCCGTCTCAAATAACACAGCTAAGGGATCTTACAGGGTCTTTGTTTCTGAACGCTGTCACGTGATCTGGTTCAGCAGAACATGTACAAATCGTGCAGATAAACCATATGAATCACAAGGCTCGCAGTGATCAGGTTACCACTAGACTTGTCTATAACTAGCATACTCACTATGAGAACCAAATTCTGAATGTCAACTATCCATGCTCATCAATCATCAACCATCATCTCTCATACAGAGAATCCAATGCTGTACTGACTTGCACATTTCTCTTCAATACCAAATTCCAAATATTGTAGAGCTTATATGGTATTAACTCATTTCTTAACATCAATAGTCATGAATATAGCCACACCCCATTTACAAATAGTTTTCTGGATCTAATCTCAGTGAATGGTCCACTTTTGCAAATAACGCAATTCCTGGGACAGTAAATGCAGTGGTAAATGTGAAAAATGCATAAAATAGATGACACCCAGATTTGAGCAAATTATATTTAGGTTGTTTTGATGAAATTATTTATTTTATGTCACTTGACCTGTTTAATTAAGAAATATATGTCTGAGGTTTAGATAAAAAAAGATATAAAAGAGTGTCTGAATGTCTGAGACGCGGTGATTACATTAGAGTAGAGGAAATACTTCTCTCAGTGGCTGCCTACGGGATGTTACCAAGTGGTGCTTGGGGAATTTCTAACTGTTGCTTTTATGTAACTAAACCTGCAATTATTCTGATAACCTTTAATTTAAACCAAATGTAGTTTAACAGAGCCTCAAATTTCCATGCATTTAAGAAAGAAGCTTGCTTTGAAGGCAAATTGATTCCACAAAGAACAGCCATGTTTGACGAATTACAGTGAGGAAAAACTAACATGGAAATTGGTGGGCTCCACAATGAAGGGAAGATTACATTGCCCAGCAAAGCATTAGACTTGAAGTCTGTATGGACGGGCCTCTTATCAAGTTAGACTGGTATCATGCCTCATCATCTGTGTTATGATTGCTCCAACATGGCTCATAATGCAATCAAAGAGAACACCAAGCTATTTTACAATCCATAAAAGAAATAACAGATTACTGTCAGTGACCCTATCTTTTTATGTGCAAATTTATTTTTTCTAATAAGAAAATGTAATAATATAATTGACCACCATCTTTTCTGCTTGAAGAGACTCATTAATTTGACTACAAGTACACATATGTTGGTATGATAATTTCAATATGGCTTGTTTGCTCTTTGTTCTCTTTCACAAGCTGTTCTTTTTAGTGTCAATATGAGCTGATATATACAGTTGTATGACTTGATTCATCCAGGCTATTCTGAGATGAAACTTAGTTGTAGCAGAGTGGATGGCATTGTAATGGCCAGAACCTCCCTGGACTGCAGGTCCCACGTGGGATGCCCAGATCTATACCAACAGCACAATGAGCAAAAAAAGCCCCGCGCAAGTGCCACGCCGTTATAAGATACCCAAACAACTCCTGGAGTGTCTCTCAAAGTGAGAGAGTAGTACGCCAACTACACATAAAAGGCTAACAAGAATAATGCACTTTCAGACTCGCCAATATAAACAACATTTATGTATAAGAAAAGGAGTCTTACCTTCTTACGTCCACAGCACAACATGGCTGAGAAGATTTCTGCTACTTTAGCAATCCACTGTGTGAACATGGGAGTAGTGCCCACGAATGGTCAACTCTGCACCCTCTAGTACATGTATACATCCACAACACTGTGTCCAGGGTAAGATCTCTTTGCCAGTGCTGGCCGTGACAGGGTGTCAGGTAAGAGTGTGCAAGTATATGCCATGGTGTGAACCGTAGCATTCACACGGTGATCTGACAGGCCTGTCCACCACCACGCTGTACAGGTATATGGGTGTAATCCAATGTGGTGGTAAATAGACTGCGTGACTTGGTAGCAGACTGGAGATGGTGTGCGGCAGCCAGCGAGTGCAGCGATCAGTGGCGGAGTGTGCCCGCGTGGGCCGCTACATGCGGACACAGAGGCTGGCTGTAGCAGGGAGGACACTCCTGTCATCAGGAGGCCTGATGGGCTGACAATCTGTGTCACACATTGCTGCTGCCTTATCATGCCAACAATCACAAAGTCATATTGATGCAAGCAACCAATCTATGTTTAATATTAATCACCGCTGCTCTAAGCCTGCTATTAATTGAGGGTGCGGGAAGATCAAGTAGACACTACCTGCACCTTCATCACCACGGGTCCTGCAGCATGTGTGCGAGCAACCATGACTGACCCTGGCCCTGCACTACTGCCAAGGGCTTCCTGTCCAATCATGCATTGCAAATCCATTTGTCTGTGATTAAATGCGTCTCAGACTTTTTGAATGGTTTTCCGATACTGGGGCAAGTCCCAGGAGTAAAGGCATTTTTCTCAGCAGTTTGGTTTGATCATTAATATCAGCTACCCTGTGCTGGCACCCCATTGCCTGCACACTTCCATACCCCACCAAGTGCTCTAGGCATTCCCCTGCATCCTGCACAAAAATAATACCAGCTACCCTATGCTGCAACCCCATTGCTTGACTGCTCCCATACCCCACCATGTGCACTTGGTATTCTCTTTACCCGGCACCACTCAGCTAGGACTTCCATAAATGTAATAACTTGTAACTTCTCTTGGCAGTCCAGCTTCCCAGAATCAAATTCATCATTTATTCGCCTGGCCAAACCATCATTACAACTTAGTTTCTACCTACAGTTTTCACTTTCTAGGTCCCCACAGATATACTTTACTCTTTTTAGCAATTTTGCCCACAGCAGCCAAATTCCCACACCAAATTAAGAGGTTGCCGGTGGCCAAAAATCTTTAAAGATGGAGCATGAAATGTTGGATGATTAGCTATGTGAAGCTGGAAACAGACAGACTGGGTTTTGCCAAATGTACATTCTCTGGCTTATGTGATATTGTGGCCTGACCTGATGACTTTCTACTCAATAACCTACCTGTAGAAACCAATCTATATCTGCCTGGCATAATTCCTGTGCTATATATGGAGCTCACTTAATGATCTACTCATGCCATACACATGTATGTAATTATATCTAGAGGGCTCTCCATACCTAATATGCTTGTCATACTATGCACATGTACATGTAAGTGTCTAGACAGCTCTCCATACCTAATATCCTAATATCCTTGTCATTCTATGCCCATGTACATGTAAGTGTCTAGACAGTTCTCCATGCCTAATATCCTTGTCATACTATGCACATGTACATGTAAGTGTCTAGACAGCTCTCCATACCTAATATCCTTGTCATACTATGCACATGTACATGTAGGTGTCTAGACAGCCAATATCAGTGGGAACAGAGTTCCATAGTTTTGGTACAATAGCGGAGAAGGCCTTATCCACAAGTCTTTAGGCATGTCACAGGAACAGACAGGTAAGTGCTGTCAGTAGACCTAAGGTCTCTTTCACTCCATCTAACATGGAATAGATCACACAAGTAAGGGGGTGCCTTCCCATTTAAGGCCTGCCAGGTAGTAAGGAGTAACTTAAAATTCTGGTACATACAGGGATCCTTCAATTTTACAGATATGTGATCAATTTTTTTTTATCTTTCCCACTACACATGCTGCGTTCTGCAGAAGTAATTACCTTCATTGTCACCATTTTACATAATCTTAAATGTCTCCAACTAAAGACTATTTTTTTTCTGACAAGCCTTACACCCAATGTTGAATTGAAAGGTGCCTAGCTAAAACCTTTTCCAGAGATGGAGATCTACCTGAGGTGTAACTTAAATATAATATCTGCGTCTCAGACAATCAGACACTCTTACAGATTTCAAGTCCATTTTGTTGATGGCTTTGGGAGTACTTACTTTACCATGCTTTGGACATGAATGTACTTGTCTAAATTAGATAAGACAAACTCATCATACCTAATCAACTTGCCTTATTATGCACATGTCTTAAAGTATTTACACAAGCTCTCCATACTTAATGACCTTGCCATTCTATGCACATGATCATAACTTTCTAAGTAAGACAAGTCAAGTAAGACAAGTCAAGTAAGACAAGTCAAGTAAGACAAGTCAAGCCTGATTTAATGATCTACCCTCTCTCTGTATGTGTAAAACTATCTGATAAGGCTAGCTTGCTATATTACCAGGACAAACTATCAATTCTTAGTGACGCATGGGACACACGTCTTTGTAAATAAATACCATAGTGTCTTGTTTTTAAACCAATAGAGAGGTGTGCTCATATATTCAATGATCATTCCCATGTCTGTCATTTTTTTAATGATATAAACCAGCTGCCTCAAATATTGAATACACCAGAGTGTGTTTATGAATGGTTTCTCATTGCAGAGTGTGCTGGGTATGATGCCAGTCTATAATAAAGAGAAAAGCAATGATGGATGGAACAATGCTTACTTAGTCAACATACTGCAAGTCATATATTTATGGGCATCATCGTCTGATTCTAGATGGTGCAAGTCATACACTCAAGGGCATCAACTGATTCTGGATGGTGCAAGTCATACAATCAAGGACATCATTGTCTGATTCTAGATGGTGCAAGTCATACAATCAAGGACATCAACTGGTTCTAGATGGTGCAAGTCATACAATCAAGGGCATCATCTGATTCTAGATGATGCAAGTCATACAATCAAGGGCATCATCGTCTGATTCTCGATGGTGCTAGTCATACAATCAAGGGCATCAACTGGTTCTAGATGGTGCAAGTCATACATTCAAGGGCATCATCGTCTGATTCTAGATGGTGCAAGTCATACATTCATGGGCATCATCGTCTGATTCTAGATGGTGCAAGTCATACATTCATGGGCATCATCTGATTCTAGATGATGCAAGTCATACAATCAAGGACATCATTGTCTGATTCTAGATGGTGCAAGTCATACAATCAAGGGCATCATCATCTGAATTTGGATGCTGCAAATCAATTAATCAAGGCATCATCATCTAATTCTAGATGCTGGGGGTCCTACAATCAAAGGCATTTTTCTCTGAATCTACATGCTGCAAGTCTTATAATTAAGGATGCTATCTTCTGATTCTAGATGCTGCCAATCATGTATCCAAGGGTTTCATCTTATTACTTAAGATGCTGTCAATCATATAATCAAGGACATCACTATATTATCTGAGCCAGTTATGAAATCATCTCTCAGGATGAATGATACAGAAAATCAGCATTGCACAAAATACTTTTGGTCCGATTTCATCAAGTAAAATGGAAATTAAATATAATTCTGAATGAATATATATATATACATTTGTTGAACTTCATAACAAAGTGGATTGTAAACTCGATGCTACATTTATTGTGTCAGTGCCTGAAGTTATAATGTATACAGTTGTCACTGGGAATTGCATGTGAAATGGTGATCTTTCAGGCATCATATGGCATGACACATTTAATGTGCATGACATGAATATGATTTGATGAGCAATGAATGAGGAAAGAAGCCATTGAAGCTGTTAGATAGCATCAGCATGCACACACTGATCTAATGGGAGGTAAGGTGTCATGATGGGAGGTAAGGTGCCAAGGCAACACACTGATCTGATGGGATGTAAGGTGCCAAGGCAACACACTGATCTGATGGGAGGTAAGGTGCAAATGCAACACACTGATCTAATAGGAGGTAAGGTGTCATGATGGGAGGTAAGGTGCCAAGGCAACACACTGATCTAATAGGAGGTAAGGTGTCATGATGGGAGGTAAGGTGTCGTGATGGGAGGTAAGGTGTCATGATGGGAGGTAAGGTGTCATGATGGGAGGTAAGGTGTCATGATGGGAGGTAAGGTGTCATGATGGGAGGTAAGGTGCCAAGGCAACACACTGATCTGATGGGAGGTAAGGTGCAAAGGCAACACACTGATCTAATGGGAGGTAAGGTGCCAAGGCATCACACTGATCTAATGGGAGGTAAGGTGTCATGATGGGAGGTAAGGTGCCAAGGCAACACACTGATCTAATGGGAGGTAAGGTGTCATGATGGGAGGTAAGGTGCAAAGGCAACACACTTATCTAATAGGAGGTAAGGTGTCATGATGGGAGGTAAGGTGCAAAGGCAACACACTGATCTAATAGGAGGTAAGGTGCAAAGGCAACACACTGATCTAATAGGAGGTAAGGTGCAAAGGCAACACACTGATCTAATAGGAGGTAAGGTGCAAAGGCAACACACTGATCTAATAGGAGGTAAGGTGTCATGATGGGAGGTAAGGTGTCATGATGGGAGGTAAGGTGCCAAGGCAACACACTGATCTGATGGCAGGTACAGTGTCAAGGCAACACACTGATCTGATGGGATGTAAGGTGCCAAGGCAACACACTGATCTGATGGGAGGTACAGTGTCAAGGCAACACACTGATCTGATGGGATGTAAGGTGCCAAGGCAACACACTGATCTGATGGGAGGTAAGGTGCCATGGCAACACACTGATCTAATAGGAGGTAAGTTGTCATGATGGGAGGTAAGGTGCCAAGACTACACACTGATCTGATGGGATGTAAGGTGTCAAGGCAACACACTGATCTGATAGGAGGTAAGTTGTCATGATGGGAGGTAAGGTGCCAAGACTACATACTGATCTGATGGGAGGTAAGGTGCCAAGGCAACACACTGATCTGATAGGAGGTAAGGTGTCATGATGGGAGGTAAGGTGCCAAGACTACACACTGATCTGATGGGAGGTAAGGTGCCAAGGCAACACACTGATCTAATAGGAGGTAAGGTGTCATGATGGGAGGTAAGGTGCCAAGACTACACACTGATCTGATGGGATGTAAGGTGTCAAGGCAACACACTGATCTGATAGGAGGTAAGGTGTCATGATGGGAGGTAAGGTGCCAAGACTACACACTGATCTGATGGGATGTAAGGTGCCAAGGCAACACACTGATCTAATAGGAGGTAAGGTGTCATGATGGGAGGTAAGGTGCCAAGACTACACACTGATCTGATGGGATGTAAGGTGCCAATGCAACACACTGATCTAATAGGAGGTAAGGTGTCATGATGGGAGGTAAGGTGTCGTGATGGGAGGTAAGGTGCCAAGACTACACACTGATCTGATGGGATGTAAGGTGTCAAGGCAACACACTGATCTGATGGGATGTAAGGTGCCAAGGCAACACACTGATCTGATGGCAAGTAAGGTGTCAAGGCAACACACTAATCTGATGGGAGGTACAGTGTCAAGGCAACACACTGATCTAATGAGATGTTAGGTGTCATGACGGGAGTGGATTGTATATCACAGATGACGCCTCACCTCCCATCAGATCAGTGTTTGTTAATGTTGACAGAGTGTATAGATGGGGAGGCAATCCTTCATCACACAACAATAACGATACTGACATACATCCTGATATAATATATCTGGCTGCATAGGTGCACTGCCTGAGAGCTGCAGAGCAGACATATTTCATTTCCTTAGTTCTTAATACAGTCATATGAGATACACTCTGGGTTATTTATATACCGGTAGTTAATTCTGTTGCATATTGGATATACTCTAATTTCTCAGAAGAACAGAAATAAAGTGATGAACTCAGAGATACTTTGCGAGACTATATATATATATATATATATATATATATATATATATATATATATATATATATATATATATATATATATATATATATATATATATATATATATATATATATATACGATGAATACAATTTTTTTATGATTATCCACAAAATTGACTTTGGAGGACTGGTCATTTATAAAATCTATGACATTAAGAAAATGACATGGTAAAGGATGATTATATATGAAACAGGCCATTATCATATGATGATCAGGGGAAATTTGTACAAAATTAAAAATTGATAAAGTTGTTTGGATTGGATTAAAAAACAAATGATACACTAAAAAAGAATGATGTTATGTTGTTGTATAATCTGTGTGTTATTTACCTGGTTGAAAGCAATGCATTATCCCTGAACAAAATGCTCCAAAAAAAGGATCCATATGTCCCTGTTAATTACAGGGGGATTAGCTTATCATTTTGTGTTTGCAAAGTATGCTTAGTTGTAATAAACAAACATATGAGTGTTTTTTTGTGAAAAGCTTGTATATGACATGACATATGAATGGTAGTTGTTGAGTTTTTGTGGAGAATGCAAATCTATCTATTCTAGCTTATTTATCCCATACCTTAAGCAGTAATAACTGTTTGTTGGAATGCAAGCCACAAATTGCTATTGTCATTTGAAAGCTGTGTAAATCTCTTATCTTTATATCTCTATATCACAGTGAGGCCAAGTCACAAAGCATTTAGTTGACATCATCTGTAAAATGCTTGAGTCTATAAATAAATTCAATTTCATTTCCCTGTTATGACAAACTATCGCACAGTATAAAATGACTTTTATCGAAAAGCATTAATAATGATCAATGAGGAGTGTTTATTTCTCTGAGGGCTACTTTGGCCAAACGGAGCAGTGTATGAAGCAGTTTATCCCCCAGAACGGCCACTCAGGAAGCCCATTTTTATGGCACATTGATCTTCCAAAACCTTGTCACTGTTTATTACGTGGTGTGACTGGTTGTGATTGCACACCGTCTGTTGCTTGCTATAATATCAGCATCTTATAATATCCCCTCATATTGCCAGGTAAATACACCACACATACAAAAACATCCAGTCAAAGAAGCATGTCCTTACCCTCACAAGGCATTCCAGAATCCTGCAGGTCTTTGCAATTACCATTTGTTTTGTTCACTTTGAAAACAGACTCAAATGTCATGCTTCCAGTCGTATTTACACAAAACACAAAAATGTCGGGGGAAATACGCTTTGTGGTTCATAACAATTCATATTTTGATAAAATATTTATTCTATGTTTAGAAGCTTGAAGTAGACAATGTGAGTAGTGCAGACTAACTATCGTCATTCAAAATGTGAGTAGTGCTGACTAACTATCCTCATTCAAAATGTGAGTAGTGCTGACTAACTATCCTCATTCAAAATGTGAGTAGTGCTGACTATCCTTATTCAAAATGTGTGAGTAGTGCTGACTAACTATCCTCATTCAAAATGTGAGTAGTGCTGACTAACTATCCTCATTCAAAATGTGATAGTGCTGACTAACTATCCTCATTCAAAATGTGAGTAATGCTGACTAACTATCCTCATTCAAAATGTGAGTAGTGCTGACTATCCTTATTCAAAATGTGTGAGTAGTGATGACTAACTATCCTCATTCAAAATGTGAGTAGTGCTGACTAACTATCCTCATTCAAAATGTGAGTAGTGCTGACTAACTATCCTCATTCAAAATGTGAGTAGTGCTGACTATCCTCATTCAAAATGTGATTAGTGATGACTAACTATCCTCATTCAAAATGTGAGTAGTGCTGACTATCCTCATTCAAAATGTGAGTAGTGCTGACTAACTATCCTCATTCAAATGTGAGTAGGGCTGACTAACTATCCTCATTCAAAATGTGAGTAGTGCTGACTATCCTCATTCAAAATGTGAGTAGTGATGACTAACTATCCTCATTCAAAATGTGAGTAGTGATGACTAACTATCCTCATTCAAAATGTGAGTAGTGCTGACTAACTATCCTCATTCAAAATGTGAGTAGTGCTGACTAACTATCCTCATTCAAATGTGAGTAGGGCTGACTAACTATCCTCATTCAAAATGTGAGTAGTGCTGACTATCCTCATTCAAAATGTGTGAGTAGTGATGACTAACTATCCTCATTCAAAATGTGAGTAGTGCTGACTAACTATCCTCATTCAAAATGTGAGTAGTGCTGACTATCCTTATTCAAAATGTGTGAGTAGTGATGACTAACTATCCTCATTCAAAATGTGAGTAGTGCTGACTAACTATCCTCATTCAAAATGTGAGTAGTGCTGACTATCCTCATTCAAAATGTGAGTAGTGATGACTAACTATCCTCATTCAAAATGTGAGTAGTGATGACTAACTATCCTCATTCAAAATGTGAGTAGTGCTGACTAACTATCCTCATTCAAAATGTGAGTAGTGCTGACTAACTATCCTCATTCAAAATGTGAGTAGTGCTGACTATCCTCATTCAAAATGTGAGTAGTGCTGACTAACTATCCTCATTCAAAATGTGAGTAGTGCTGACTATCCTCATTCAAAATGTGAGTAGTGCTGACTATCCTCATTCAAAATGTGAGTAGTGCTGACTATCCTCATTCAAAATGTGAGTAGTGCTGACTATCCTCATTCAAAATGTGAGTAGTGCTGACTATCTTCATTCAAAATGTGAGTAGTGCTGACTATCCTCATTCAAAATGTGAGTAGTGCTGACTAACTATCCTCATTCAAAATGTGAGTAGTGCTGACTATCCTCATTCAAAATGTGAGTAGTGCTGACTATCCTCATTCAAAATGTGAGTAGTGCTGACTATCCTCATTCAAAATGTGAGTAGTGCTGACTATCTTCATTCAAAATGTGAGTAGTGCTGACAAATTATCCAAGAAGAGAATGTGAGTAGTGCTAACAAAATATCCTGGTAGACAAAGTGAGCAGTGCTGACAAACTGTGCCGGTAGGCAATGTGAGTTGTGCTGACAAACTCTCCTAATTCAACATGCGAGTAGTGCTGACAAAGGGGATAGGGGACAATGTGAGTCATGCTGACAAACTATCCTGGCAGACAATGTGGGCAGTGCCAGCAAACAATTCTATCACACTTCAATAGTAAATAAATTATAAATCCAAAACAATTAATTCAAGATTAATGGTTTTAAATCTGATATTAACAGTCTATGTAGATTCTGGCTGGGAATGTTCACCCATGAATTTCCTGTCTTTTTCAACATGGATAAATCTTTGCACAAGCAGATTATGTAAACAGGGTGAAAAATCGGAAAACATTGAGAGTTAGAAGAGTCGCGATGCCAGATCCCATTCTCTGCACATGCACCGCACAATGCATGAGGGAACATATTAAACCGACAATAAAGACTTGTCAGTGAATATTAAACATGCAATCAAAAGGACATTCGTCACTGTGGATATGAGCATGTTGACACGTGATGAGAGAGAAGCTTGTGCTCTTGCTGTGTACCACATCCCAGCCTTAATCCTCTCCCTCCTACTGACGTGCACCACTTCTATTTTGATAATTAATATCTCACTGTAGAGATCTTTCTGTCCGAACATCATCATATTCTTGTGAGAATTCACCAATTTGCTTGTGTAGACATCTTGTTTTTACAGAATCTTAGCAAATTCCACAGAAAATTGAGAGAGAGAAATTACTTCATGACCAAATGAAATAAAAGTTGTCTTTTTCAACATGAAAACATTTCAGTTGCAATCAATCAATTTGGCTTCTTAAATTTGTTTGAATGTAAAATAAGTTATGACGTTTTGGAAAAAGATTTTGTTTTCTGAGAAGTATTTGAGCAGTTGTGTCATACAGAAAGAGTTAAAACATATTATGTTCTGCTTTTTTGACTGATTTAAATCTTTTACTTGAACCTGCATTTTGGCAAAGCCAGCTCTAGTTTGATATCATAGAAGAGAAAAGAAGCCCTAAATCTATTAACTCTGCATGATATAACATCAGGAAGCAAAGTGTTGGTATTTGCTTAATGATGCTAGCCATGTGACCCGCACATTTTATCTATAGTCTCCATGGCGACTGCTTCCTTACCACTGTCTCCGACATACCCTTCCCATGGGCCTCACTCAATATGTAAAATGGGAATCCATTTAATCACAAGTTAATTATAATCTCTACTTTAATAGATAATTAATCTCCAGTAAATTTCTTCACCGAGATGATAACATCCAATTTGCAAATTATACGACAACTAAGTCCACATGTGTGAAATTTGGGCAGAAATTAGTGTACATTATTTACTGAAGAAGATTTACGGTGTCTTTTGTGCACAAGATGACAAGGGACAGAAATCCATCACAGACTCTACTTTGTGGGTGGGATTTGTGCCCAAAATTGAATTGTGAAGATTTAAATTGAGTTTTAAGGCAGTGTAATTCATCATGGTAACAATGGGAACTAGAAAGGTGTCTCCTAAGCACACAATATATCACAAAAGACATTTTTATTCTTGAAAAAGTGTAAGGCTTAGAAATGGTCATTTTCATTCCAAAATGTCACTTTCATTTCTAAACTTCACTTTTACCAAAATATCATTTCTATTTCAAAATATCACTTTCATACCAAATTGTCACTTTCATACCAAATTGTCAATATTATTCCAAAATGTCATTTTCATTTCAAAAAATCATATTTATACAAAAATGTAATTTTTATTCCAAAATGTCATTCTAATTCAAAAAGATTGTTCTCATTCCCATGTCAACACACCTAATATATATTGTGCCTAGAATGTCATGCTTTTATGGTGAAAAGCACACTATTTGAAGGTAATAAATCTTATTGATATGTGACCACTCAGAAAAATTCCCAATAATCAACATTTTCTGTTTTGAGTTATATCAACTTTGCAATGATATTGACTGAGAATATAGGATTTAACTGGCCTCTGTATGCCATCAGTTATACCATTAATAGAGCATGCATCAGTCTCAGTCTTGGTGACAGGCATACAATCTTTGTGAAGCCATTAAATGCAAACAATGATTTTCCTTTTTAATTATTTTGGGTGACATAATAAGAGAAAAACCAGCCTTGGTGATGTTCAAAGCTGAGTATAATTTCTCAGGGTTAGAGTGGGGAGTGGGCTGTTCATTTGTCAGACCTCATTAGCAGCCTTTGATCTTGAAACTCTGCAAAGATGTGAGAGATGACAGTCAACGCCACCTATATGTCAGGTATGAGAATGCCAAAATACTCCACGAAATTGCCATAACTGAACAAAAACTAAGTTCCTGTTGGTAAAGCCATCATGGGCCTCTGCATGGCTAAGCCTTGCCCAATATAACTGATATTAATTTGTGCCCATTTTGCCTCCGTCTGGCCTGAGCCACCCTGTCCACACATCAGCATAAGTCTGAGTTGTCGCCCTCATGGTGGGTGTAAACCCATACACAGAGCAGTTAATTTACTCAGACAAACTCATTTGTGCATGGCTTGTTGTGCTCATTCATTGTCCTCCCTAGTTTGGCTGGCTTCATCAGCCACAGGCCAAGCCACTCCATGTAAATTGTAGTGTGAACCACCACACTCCCAGCAAACTGTACAAGTGTGAATCATCACACTCCCATCATGGATCACACCACTCCAAGCAAACTGCACAAGTGTGAATCATCACACTCCCATCATGGATCACACCACTCCAAGCAAACTGTACAAGTGTGAATCATCACACTCCCATCATGGATCACACCACTCCAAGCAAACTGCACAAGTGTGAATCATCACACTCCAATCAAAGGCCACACCACTCCCAGTAAACTGCACAAGTGTGAATCATCACACTCCAATCAAAGGCCACACCACTCCCAGCAAACTGCACAAGTGTGAATCATCACACTCCAATCAAAGGCCACACCACTCCCAGCAAACTGCACAAGTGTGAATCATCACACTCCAATCAAAGGCCACACCACTCCCAGCAAACTGCACAAGTGTGAATCATCACACTCCAATCAAAGGCCACACCACTCCCAGCAAACTGCACAAGTGTGAATCATCACACTCCATCCAGTGTGAATCACCACACCTCTTTCAGAGACTTAGCCACTCAGTCAATATAAACTGTATAAATATGAATCAGCACACTCCCACCTGAGGCCTCACCAATCCACAAAATCTTTACAAATGTGAATCAGTACACTTCCACCTGAGGCCTCACCAATCCAAGGAAACTCTACAAGCTTGAATCACACTGTGTGCGAGTGTTACCACACTACTTTATTCAACTCACCAACAAAACCTCACTCTCCATTACAATAGCTCTTTGAGACTGTTATAGAGAAGAGAAATGCTTATTGTTTGAGGTTAATTTGACAATGACATGTGGATATTTTCTCGCTGTGGCACATTTTCTGTCACAGTAGATAAGCAGGCGTTGATGAACACTGTGGACTGGACAGGTTGGAATGGGGCAGGAAATCACCCCACAGATGTGTTCAAATTGGCCCGTGATGGGTGTGATTGGTACCACATTGATCTGTGCAGGTTTCTGTGATATCACATGGTGTGCTGCGATGGTGGCCACAAGAGGGCATTGTGACCACGTGACAACTTACACCTGACCTGCATGTTGAACATATGTGCCACTCTAGTTGACCTTAATAGTGTGAGACTTACCAAAATCTTCACATTTTAGATTTATAAACATTCCTCTCACTCTTAATGAATAAATTTCAAGAAAAAGGCAGGTTATTTCTATTTCAAAGCTTCAGCTAATGCTGTGAATTCTAAAGTTTAAAAGATTCAAAGGTGAAATCAAAATTCGATATACAAAATCAAACTTTTATATGGCCAAATACCAACTGAAAAAAAATCATAAGGCTACTTTTGCACAATATTTATTGAGCTGACATCATTTCATAAAGAAATTATTTTTGCCAGGTCAGTTTATGAAGCTGATCATGTAAGAAATAGAGTGCTAGTGTGTGAATGCGAGAGACGGGATTTATGGCACTCTACCAGTGATGTGCTGTACTAATAATGACATTATGAGCTGCTCTGACCCTCACAATATAGGCCACAGACACTTCTCATGTGTGATGCTACAGTGCCCCCTGGTGGCGAGCATCATCCGCTCAATCTCTGCGTTAACATACATAACTCTTTATGTAGTAAAATGAAACCTATATCTAAATGGAAGTATAGAACTGAGCTGATTCCTGTTGCTCTTACCACAAGCTTTTATGGAGGATATCTGAACAATCAAGATGGAGCCATATTTTTAGCATAACTATATTTAGTATTGTGCACATATTCCAGCATGATAACTGTTTTGGTTCTCACAGACAAGAGCAATAATGCAAGAAACCTATGCACCCAAATGACCATGCAGCTAATCAAATTAAATCCCTGCCCGTACACAAGCAATATGCAGCAAGGCTTTGAGTAACGACCATCGTGTGGTCCCGGCCTTAATGACTGCACCTTGTCTCACCCCCAGAGGATGGCTTCTCACATATCTCCACTCAGCCTTCTCATATTGTTGAAGCAAGCCCCTCAGTGAAAGTCCAATGATTATAGACCTGATAGGTATAGTGATGAATATTTGCCATACATTGACTGCAGGCATATGATCATTTTTGCATTATGCTTTAAGTTTATGAATTGAGTTTGATGAAAAAATCGAATATGATACTATAGTTGAGGAAAATGGAATTCTCATTAATGGTTTTCATATCATCAAAATAGCAGAATTGATAGGAGGGATTATATCTCAAATGGTCAAATGCCAAAGTCAAACACAAATGGCAACATCTGGAACTAATTAGAGGTTATTTTTGCACATTTTGGTGGAAGATATTCATTAACACATTTGGCCCTGACATACCATTTTTTGGCCTAGACATAGGTTTAACCCTTTTAAATCTTATTTGATGGACTTCATTGTGAAGTACTCATAAATAGTACTCACAAATTAGTGCAGTGCATTTGTTTATCATAATATTGCAAAATACCAAGTGCAGTTAAGCACAGAGAAGTGTTTTGTTTGAGATGAAGTGGGAGTAATTTATCAATGATTGTGCTTGTCTGTTTACCAGCCTGACCAGTGGTCTGGGACGTATCCAAATGTACGCACTGACACCGCCATTCACATAGGTCCTCCACCATGGAGCCAAATTAAACTCTCTCATCATCTGCTCTTATCTCAACATATGTATAAACTCTCAGGTATCTGTCACACAGATAATCTATTTTTAAAGAATTATTTTTAATTTGTCTCATGTGGGCCAGTTGATGGTTATATCTCTATTTTTGCTGTAATATGACCATTGAACAATTTGCCTAATAAGGTATCAGCCATATATATATAATAAAATTATCTATTTTTAGGAACCAGAAACAATAATTAGTTGTATATATCATACTTGAAATCATTATGTTCATTTCTATGCAACTATCTCTCATAATTGTGTCATCTACCCCAACTAGGACAATGTCATCTTTTAAATTGAACCACACAAATGTATGTTATGAAAGGAGAATGGTGAAATTTGGGTTTAATTGGAGTAGATATCCAGACACTGTGATGGATAATCCCCTGTTATCTAGACTGGCAGTGCATTAATCATGGGATGATCTCTGCATTATTCTGATACTAAATGCCACCTGGTGAGCATCAACATCAGCAAACAGGAACTGTCGCCTTCTCGACAGCCCCAATTAAGGCTAACTAGGGTTAATCCTATGTCTAGGTGTGATAAATGACATTCCCTCAAATGCACGTAATAACCTTCGCTAGGCTTTTATAAATAACCTTCGCTAGGCTTTTATAAAATAGCTTTTTGCAATGTAAACCCTGAGAGAAATGTGTGAAGAAAAAAAAATGGAAATTAGTGTTGAATGGTAAACTGTTTCCATGAAATGATTAGTTTTTCTTTTGTACATTTTACATTATATTAATGAACAATATGGAGTGTTTAACCAATAAACTTTGATCAGAATAACTTTTTACTTATATTTGTGGTGCATCATGAAACACATACATCATATTATAAGAATGATATTATTAGAATTTTAATGTGTTTGTATTATCAATAATGTGTCTGTTATCAATAATGTGTCTGTTATCAATAATGTGTCTGATATCATCTGTGTGTCTGTTATTATAAATATGTGAGTGTTATCATAACTACACTTGTCTGTGTTGTCACAAACTTATTTCATAAATGTGTGCTGTGTTGTCATAATTTTGGCATGCTATGTTAGATTAGAGAAAAGCTTACCAATGTGATGCAATACTCTTCTCTTTCTAAAGGGTTATGAGCTTTTTTATATTGTCAAATAATCATAACAAAAACCACAGTGTTTTATAACCAGTCTTGGTTGGGGTGAGAAATGACTTCTTGTTAGATCTCTACCTTTGTCAATAATATAGTATTACAAAACAAATTCTGGCCCAACTCAAGCCCTGTTTGCCAGCATAAGAGACAAACATCTTATCGCTGATTATCAGGTTATCAAAAGATTAATTATATAAGAGCTAAGAGTTGACTAATCGAAGGTTGAATTCATATATTTGATACACTTCTGCTCTATCACAAGAAACATCTGGTATGTTTCAGCCTAATACTTCATGAGATGGAACGATTATTTCATTGCACTGACAGGCAGAGATTCCAAGACAAAAACAATAATCATCAGCATAATTTGGCAGTGGGGTAAAAAAAAATCAAATTCAATTATGTAAACAATAGTGTGTAGTGGTGTTTGCAGGTGTGATAGGATCTGATGAGAGAGGCATGTTGATCGGATGCCTGTGACCCGCATGTAACATAAGCAGCCCTGCTGACAGGTGGGACAGTGAGCTTGATCTAACCTGCCAGGGACCTCCACATATCACTTCCACACGGCTCCGATCAAACCTGTCACCTCAAACTCCTCACCGCACACAACCGCCATCCCAAGCCTTTACCTGACATTTCCTAAACACTTCATCCATAATGACACTCAGCTTACAGCATATTCTAATGATAAATGTAACATGAGAAGGTTATTTTAGTTCTAAACAACTTATTTTTAGTGAGATGGTTTTTATACATCTCACCTTTATTGGTGACATTTATGTTTCATCTCTGTCAATATAGATAACAAGCAATTAAGCATATTTAAATATGTATATATTAGCCCATACGTGGTGATACCTCATTTACAGCCAATTAAATATATATATCCATGATCAACTATTTCACCTGAATATTGTGATCTGAGGTTGAGGACCTCTATCCTACATATACACCCACAACAATTAAATATTGATGGGTCTGAATTTGGCAATGAATCCTACAACATTCAGATAGTTTAACAGAGTGGCTAGGTTGGCCATGGAAACTTTGACATCTGATCACATTTACAGGTAGCCCCCTCCCAATAAATAACACTAAATAATTAATCAAAGTTGGACGAATGTCTCCAAAGCTTTTGCCACGATGTTTGTCTTGAGAACATGAGCTACTGGATCTTATCCAGGAAGTCTGGTTCCCTATCTGCCGCCCACAATATACAGCCAAACCTTGTGAAAATGTCATTCGACGGTCCATATTATCATCTCTAAATTACTATCAATCAATATTTTCAAATTTATACAGAAAATATTTCAAAATGTTTAAATGTCACACAAAAAGGTCTATTTGAAAATCTCACAGAAAGGCCAAATTTCAAATCGTACAGAAAGGTCAACTTAAATATCACACAGAAAGATTTACTTTAAAATTGTACAAAAAGGTCAGCTTCAAAATTACACAGAAAGGTCAACTTTATATTTGCATAGACAGGCCAATTTCAAAATCAAGCAGAAAAGATCTACCTTGATATCACACAGAAAGGTTAATTTTAGACCATACAAGAAAAAGTCCAACAGAAAGTGTCTCTTTCCAAATAAAAAAAAACAACATTCATTTGAAATATACAAACAATATTGGTACTGAATATATGAAAATTGAAGCAATAACTTATTTAGTTTGATATTGAAAATAAATACTGATATCATAATGTAAATTCAAATCTACAAAAGGATTTCACCAAATTAAACACTTCTCTGGTCATTTGATGATTCTTTGTTAACGAACGGACATAATGACAGAAAATCTGTCCCCCTCACAGCAGAAGCTATGCTATACATAACTAAAAAATTACAAATATATAGTGAAATCCATATATGACAAACTGACAAAGATTTGCATGCTAGATGCACATCATGCTTTCTTTATTACGTATATGTTACAAAACCTTTAATGTATAAGAATAGACAATAAAACCCACACAAATGGGTGGCATATAAACAATTGGCAATGCACCTGTTACAGTTTACTTCCCAAGTCCACACACTTGATATATAATGAGGTCTGCTGGGCATTACCCTCTCCACAATGACTTGTAAATTACAAATGATAACATTCACAGCTAGTTACTTTGTATGTTATATTTTCTCTCTGGAATTACCTCAGAGGTTTCCTCACTTTCCTCAGTGAATTATCACAGAAATTAATTGATGGAACATGATCATCGATGTTTTCATAATGAGACAATAATTCAGATTTATTTTTGCCTCCTACAAATTTGGTTCTAATTATTTCCATGTTGTCTATCGCATTGTAAATATCATTTTATATCAGCAATAATGTTCAATTGTGACTGCAATCTGATGTAGAAAGTACAAAAGTCCATAAAAGGGACAATAAAATAAATTCCTATATAAATAATAGTTAATATTTAAGTCTAAGATAACAATAACATGTTAGTTTGAATACAGGTTAAGTGTAACAATAAACACTCGACACATGTCCAGTCTCTGAGGTCTTATTTGGCAAGGGCGATTATGGTGGGTTCAATTTAACCTGATTAAATCTTGACAATGTCTACAATCCATTACAATCAATCATACTTCTTCATAAAAACTATCCTGATCATGGTTTGGGTGGAAATACAATATTCCTTTAAGTTTCAAAGTGTCTCTGTTGACCAGGCAATGAATTTCATAACAATATTAATACTAATTGAATATCACAGTTGTGCATCATAATTAAATATCCCTGTCAACAGGATAAAACATGATATTGAATTATCCAAACGCTGCCATTTTGCAGAGGTAATTGAGGGGTGTTGTTTTGCCTATGTAAGTTAATTAGGTGGGCTGAGCTGTAGAGACTGATGACAGGGTCGACTCACTGTACCTTTGCGCAGGGTTGTCAGTGGATCGTCTTTCTCTGCTGTCTGGAGTGCATGCACCTTCCATGCATAAGAAATATGGTCAATCTGAAAAACACACACACAATGTATTTTCACAAAATGAATTTGTATGCACTGTGGCCCTGATACATTGAGAAATGATTTGCAATCAAGGTTCATTTGCATCTTGCTAAGAAGATGATTGCCATATTTTTATGATACAATAATACACTGTTTATTTGCTATTAATCTGTGTCAGATATTACAAATAATTGAGATAAATTAATAACATCACAACTTATCCAAACTACCAGCATACATATTGACAATTCTTTTGACAAGTCTCCATAAAATTATATCAGGCTTTTAATTGTCCACAACAATTTAAAATGTTACAGTATTGGTTGTACTATGTTTAATTGAGCCTTTTAAAATAGTCTTGTGTATCTCATGGCCATACCAGCGTTATAGATAGTGGATGCACACACACTAATCTCCAATGCAATGCAGCCACTTGTATTATCTAATGGATTATTCTCCACACATAAATTAGTTTTGCATGGGTGAAGTCTGTACTGGAGGGGCCTATCATCTAAAAGGACCAATGTTTCATCCATGGAAAATTATGACACTGGTAGGTCTTGGCAACCATTACATAATTGAGGCTTAATGATATAAATCCTCATTTTCCTTTTCTAGCTTTGGCATATGGCCCCTGGTATCAATTATAACAAATAACACGGAGATGCACACATTACCATGTGCTTCTTTTTCCTGTCTGAGCCACTGACCATTAAAATACGTTTTATTAGGAGGGATGGATGGGTTGCGGCCATGCTGCACATGAGGCCTGACGGCTTCTCGCATAGATCTGCCAAGATGGATGAAACTGCAGAGAAAGTTGGCCTGCATAAAAACAGAGCCTTCACAAACCCCCACTTGTGCCACACACAACTTGGCGGCTGTTGGAAAATATTGACCCAAACAATTGGAAATGTAGTATGGTAATGATTTGTGGGGCAATAAGAGGGCGGTGTCACTGCTGTGACAGAGTTATGACGTGCCAATGTGCCTCGTACGTGCTCCGGATCATATTAGACCTGGCCACTCCGAGTCCAACCCAGTCTTGTGTTTTGAAAATGGCAGGAAATTCTCCTTAATTGGCACCCAAATGGTACATTTCTATTTTCTTTTTTTATGGGTAGCTCAAGATGACAATAACGAGGAAAGGTAAATCCACAGTTTTCATTGGCTGTCACACGTGGCCAGTTGAATTATGGGACAAAGAGGGTTTGCATCAAATCACAACAAGATTAGTGCCTCTGTTTTATGGCCACCCAACATGACTTGTTTGGGATATTCCCTCCGGTAATCTGCCACAAAGTGGCCAAAATTGCCAAAGGATTTCCGCTGCCGGAGATAAGGCCCTCTCGGTTCTACAAGGTCATGTTGGGATAGGACTAAGGACCTTCAAGGTTGCCATAAGGGCATGGTAGGTGATATGGGGGTTATGATTCTTTAAGGATAATGACCCTTTGTATTGCCTGCTACTGTTCTCCGTGCCTCCAGATATATCATAAAGACTTAAGGTTTCAATCAATCATTGTTGTGAGATGTATAAATCTTACATTTTATTGCCAATCAGTGATTTTATGTCTTAAATTCAGAACTTTATGTTTGTTATTCATTTTTTGGTGTTATCCATCAATATCAATGTAATTCCTTAAAGTGACAGGACACTTTTATACAGGCAAAACTGTTAAAGTCTTAATTATTTTTATTAGAACAAAGAGGAGGCTTAAACTTCATTAAGCAGTGAGCTATGTGCCTGAAAAAATACCATTGAAAATCTTTAGCAAGTTAGAAGCTTCAAAGCGAGTGTTATGACAAGTCCTCCAGGAGGCTGCTTTATACAGACAAGTGGAGGCAATTTTAGCACACCTATTAATTACCCGATCTATAACAAATTAACCCAATTGTGGCCAGCTCCATAAGACGCCTGTGGATGCGAGCACTCCCATGTTATGAATACATCACCCATGCTTCGTAGTTGTGCAAGTTATTACAGTTGCTGCCGGGCTCTCCCTTTCACTTTCTCGCCAAAGGCTATTCAATTTCCCACCCAAATTTTGTTTAAGAAAAAAATCTTTTCAATTTATTTCACAACTCATTTAATGTACTGAAAGTCATTTTTCGCTCTAACTTGTATGATCATATTACTTCCATCTCCTTAATATATCACTCAAACAAAGCAGAAGAAAATAAATCCTGAATGAAGGCATCATTCCAGCTGCTCTTGATGAACACATATCCACTGAAGTGAATATATTGTCTCAGTAGGAGTGTCTCATTAATCTATCAATGGTGCTTCAAATTAAATGACAGTCAGATGAAAAAGTAATGTTAACTGAAGCTCCTTTTCGTAGTTTGTTTTGTAAAGATGTTTCAATATATAGATGTTTGTGAACAGTGATTTGGTCAGACACAGCATGGAGTATTTCTAACCTCTTGACAAGCTAATTTGTGTTTTCACCTGAACATTTATCCCTACAAAGTTTATCAATTGATCAGTAGGACAAACTGAGATTTATTCTTGAACAATCCGAGATCTGATCACTAAATAAATTTCAAAATCTTGGTAACCTCTAAATGCCTTTTTGCTTAATGATTTGCTTTCTTCACCTTGACAGATTCTTGTGAGTGGGATACTAATCAAGTTCTAGAAATGCAACTGACAGATTTTTATTATCACTCATACAACTGCACATGATTCGAATAAAAAATCTAGAAATGCCATCATAATCAAAATGTGTATGGTGGTTATAAAGACTTTGGTAGAAAGAGCAGAATACAGAGAGGCCAATGGCCAATGCAGGCCACTGACTTCCTAAGCAAGATGACTGAGTACAGACACATTTTTTTATATATATGATAGCCCAGTCTCTCCTCAGATCTTCCCAGGCTTGGCTGAAGCCACTTTATAAAGCTGCAAGTTTTCCAATTACTATGATCAGCAATTCTTGACCACAGGGTCCCCTCCGCGCCCTGCAGCATCCCATGTTAAAATTCCTGCAGCTTTTTTCTGCGTCCATAAGGAGTATAAATTACACACTGCGCAATTAAGCAATCCCATTTCTGTGTTACACATAAGTGGGCTCGTGGGAAGTCTCTGCTTATGAAACTCTCATAAAACGCTATCTGTGTAATAATTGCATGGAACTCTCATGCATTTTTATTCGACATCAGCCAGTGTGCATTAGGCTCAGAGCGGAGGCTGAGGTGAGGTCGCTTTCCATTACAATCACCAAGTCCATAATGGCTGCGTCAAATATTGGTTTTTAATAAAGTTAATTATAAGCATTTAATGTTTCTATATTTCATGACATGGTCAGGTCATTACTGTCACGTCTGCTTAATCATGTGACAATGATGTGTTAATATAAGACCAACACTTTTCCCTGCATCTATTCACAAAGATTAATTCTAAATATTATCTCGGAGATTAGAGCCACATTGGCCTAATAAACGGGAAAGTTGATATGCAAAATTTAACATTTGAAATATAAATTATTCAATTTACAATAATAGATGAAAAAGGTTTGTGTGGAGTAGAATATTACATTCACCACAGAACGTAAGGAAAGAGGGCTTCCAAGCTTGCACTCTTACAAAGGTTAGGATGGGACACAAACAAGCCTGCATTCTTACAGTGCTCAGGATGGGAGACAAACAAGCCTACACTCTTACATGCTCCGGATGGGAGACAAACAAGCCTACACTCTTACATGCTCCGGATGGGAGACAAACAAGCCTGCACTCTTACAGTGCTCAGGATGGGAGACATACAAGCCTGCACTCTTACAGTGCTCAGGATGGAAGACAAATAAGCCTACACTCTTACAGTGCTCAGGATGGGAGACAAACAAGCCTGCACTCTTACAGTGCTCAGGATGGGAGACATACAAGCCTGCACTCTTACAGTGCTCAGGATGGAAGACAAATAAGCCTACACTCTTACAGTGCTCAGGATGGGAGACAAACAAGCCTGCACTCTTACAGTGCTCCGGATGGGAGACAAACAAGCCTGCACTCTTACAGTCCTCCAGATGGGAGACAAACAAGCCTACACTCTTACAGTGCTCAGGATGGGAGACATACAAGCCTGCACTCTTACAGTCCTCCAGATGGGAGACAAACAAGCCTGCACTCTTACAGTGCTCAGGATGGATGGGAGACAAACAAGTCTGCACTCTTACAGAGCTCAGGATTGGAGATAAACAAGCCTGCACTCTTACAGTGCTCAGGATGGGAGACAAACAAGTCTGCACTCTTACAGAGCTCAGGATTGGAGATAAACAAGCCTGTACTCTTCCAGAGCATATAGAGACACACACACAAGCCTACAATCTACATGGCAATACAGACCTGCACATTAAGAGAGCTTTGAGATGGGGACACAGTGTCGTGTGGTCTGATAGTGTCTGATGGGAGTCTCACACCATCAGCCACCCCTACCCCTAAAACAAAACACACGCATTAATCAGGTGCCATTGTCAGCCAGGCCCAGTGCTATTAGCACGGCACAGGCCTCCCTGAAACATGCTGATACTGACACTGCTTGCCTCCCTGCAATCTAAGCAGACACCAATCTCCACACGCCATCACATAAGCTAGGTGCCATGAAAACCAACAGCTCAGTGTAGACAGTGAAAATCTTAATTAAAATCCATCTCTTTTCCAAATAAAGTTTATAAAACTTTTATTCTCATATTAAAACTCTGTGCCTAACACGAAACTCACACAAAGAAGATGCCAGTCATTCTGCTCTGAGCAAACAGGTACATTGCCTCATTATGATTACAGCATTCCTTATTGAATATGCTGATAAAATATAAATTAATTATTGTACATAGGTTCTAGTTCTCCTGGGTTGTCTCATCCCAGGTCTTCCTGGTGGGTGCTCTAATTAAATGTGGTAGTGCTGATAAAAGGTTTCCCAGGCCTGCCACACCCACCTTTCTGTCAATTAAATGCCTTAAAGCTTGAAAATATTTGATTAAAATTACGGTTACAAATTGTAACAGTTACTTCTGTCTATCCAAAAATCATACCACTGATTAATTTTGTTGCGTCAATTAATGGCAAAAACACTAAAACAGTAATATTCACACCTCATGTTCATGAAATGTTAATCACATCATTATAAGATTTAAATTACAAAATTAAGTATTCATTACCATGATTGATCACTGCAATCAACCCTGATTATAATGTTATGATATAAAATCATGTTTACCTGTTCTATCTTTATATTTGTGCATGTGTGTTCATATATTTACCCTGAGAATGTCACATCTTTCATCATTCGCTTTGAGTCAATTTAGCCATATAGTTTACAATATATCAATTAACAATTGCGAGTAGCCAGGGTACCCCCTAACATTCCAAATTTATCAAATGAATACTGAAAAGTACAAAACAAGAACAAATTTCCAAGCGGAAAATTAGCTTCTTTAAGCATTTATTCAGCCACAATTAGTTTCCGTTTGTTTTTATGAAATAGATGGTAATTTTGGGATTGATTTTTGGGGAATACTTAATATCTATGTAACTTTTAAAATATTCATGCAAACAACAAAATATCAAAATTACCAAAAAAATCTATTTTGAAATAACTAAATTTGGGTGTCAATTATGACATGCTTAACTATGAGTAGGAATAGTGGCCATTTTCAAAATGAGACACCTGAACTGTTTCAAATGGATCCTTCACATTAATCTATACTTTTGGGACACAAACCTGACAGACACAGCTTGTGATCTTGACACAGCTCACAGGCAAAACTGACACAGCTCACAGCCAACCCTGACATAGCTCACAGGCAACTCTGACACAGCTCACAGGCAACCCTGATATAGCTCACAGGCAACCCTGATATAGCTCACAGGCAACACTGATATAGCTCACAGGCAACCCTGACACAGCTCACAGGCAACACTGACACAGCTCACAGGCAACTCTGACACAGCTCACAGGCAACCCTGACATAGCTCACAGGCAACCCTGACACAGCTCACTGACAACCCTGACACAGCTCACAGGCAACCCTGACACAGCTCACAGGCAACCCTGACACAGCTCACAGGCAACCCTGACACAGCTCACAGGCAACCCTGACATAGCTCACAGGCAACCCTGACACAGCTCACAGCCAACCCTGATACAGCTCACAGGCAACCCTGACACAGCTCACAGGCAACCCTGACACAGCTCACAGGCAACCCTGACACCGCTCACAGGCAACCCTGACACAGCTCACAGGCAACCCTGACACAGCTCACAGGCAAAACTGACACAGCTCACAGGCAACCCTGACACAGCTCACAGGCAACCATGACACAGGCAACCATGACACAGGCAACCCTGACACAGCTCACAGGCAACCCTGACACAGCTCACAGGCAACACTGACACAGCTCACAGGCGACCCTGACACAGCTCACAGGCAACACTGACACAGCTCACAGGCAACTCTGACACAGCTCACAGGCAACCCTGACACAGCTCACAGGCAACACTGACACAGCTCACAGGCAACACTGACACAGCTCACAGGCAACTCTGACACAGCTCACAGGCAACCCTGACACAGCTCACAGGCAACACTGACACAGCTCACAGGCAACCCTGACACAGCTCACAGGCAACCCTGACACAGCTCACAGGCAACCCTGACACAGCTCACAGGCAACACTGACACAGCTCACAGGCAACTCTGACACAGCTCACAGGCAACCCTGACATAGCTCACAGGCAACCCTGACACAGCTCACTGACAACCCTGACACAGCTCACAGGCAACCCTGACACAGCTCACAGGCAACCCTGACACAGCTCACAGCCAACCCTGACACAGCTCACAGGCAACCATGACACAGCTCACAGCCAACCCTGACACAGCTCACAGGCAACTCTGACACAGCTCACAGGCAACCCTGACATAGCTCACAGGCAACCCTGACACAGCTCACTGACAACCCTGACACAGCTCACAGGCAACCATGACACAGGCAACCCTGACACAGCTCACAGGCAACCCTGACACAGCTCACAGCCAACCCTGACACAGCTCACAGGCAACACTGACACAGCTCACAGGCAACTCTGACACAGCTCACAGGCAACCCTGACATAGCTCACAGGCAACCCTGACACAGCTCACTGACAACCCTGACACAGCTCACAGGCAACCCTGACACAGCTCACAGGCAACCCTGACACAGCTCACAGGCAACCCTGACACAGCTCACAGGCAACCCTGACACAGCTCACAGGCAACCCTGACATAGCTCACAGGCAACCCTGACACAGCTCACAGGCAACCCTGATACAGCTCACAGGCAACCCTGACACAGCTCACAGGCAACCCTGACACAGCTCACAGGCAACCCTGACACCGCTCACAGGCAACCCTGACACAGCTCACAGGCAACCCTGACACAGCTCACAGGCAAAACTGACACAGCTCACAGGCAACCCTGACACAGCTCACAGGCAACCATGACACAGGCAACCCTGACACAGCTCACAGGCAACCCTGACACAGCTCACAGGCAACACTGACACAGCTCACAGGCAACACTGACACAGCTCACAGCCAACCCTGATACAGCTCACAGCCAACCCTGATACAGCTCACAGGCAACCCTGACACAGCTCACAGGCAACCCTGACACAGCTCACAGGCAACCCTGACACCGCTCACAGGCAACCCTGACACAGCTCACAGCCAACCCTGATACAGCTCACAGGCAACCCTGACACAGCTCACAGGCAACCCTGACACAGCTCACAGGCAACCCTGACACCGCTCACAGGCAACCCTGACACAGCTCACAGGCAACCCTGACACAGCTCACAGGCAACCCTGACACAGCTCACAGGCAAAACTGACACAGCTCACAGGCAACCCTGACACAGCTCACAGGCAACCATGACACAGGCAACCCTGACACAGCTCACAGGCAACCCTGACACAGCTCACAGGCAACACTGACACAGCTCACAGGCAACCCTGACACAGCTCACAGGCAACACTGACACAGCTCACAGGCAACCCTGACACAGCTCACAGGCAACCCTGACACAGCTCACAGGCAACCCTGACACAGCTCACAGGCAACCCTGACACCGCTCACAGGCAACCCTGACACAGCTCACAGGCAACCCTGACACAGCTCACAGGCAAAACTGACACAGCTCACAGGCAACCCTGACACAGCTCACAGGCAACCATGACACAGGCAACCCTGACACAGCTCACAGGCAACCCTGACACAGCTCACAGGCAACACTGACACAGCTCACAGGCAACCATGACACAGCTCACAGGCAACCATGACACAGGCAACCCTGACACAGCTCACAGCCAACCCTGACACAGCTCACAGGCAACACTGACACAGCTCACAGGCAACCATGACACAGCTCACAGGCAACCCTGACACAGCTCACAGGCAACCCTGACACAGCTCACAGGCAACCCTGACACAGCTCACAGGCAACCCTGACACCGCTCACAGGCAACCCTGACACAGCTCACAGGCAACCCTGACACAGCTCACAGGCAACACTGACACAGCTCACAGGCAACCCTGACACAGCTCACAGGCAACCATGACACAGGCAACCCTGACACAGCTCACAGGCAACCCTGACACAGCTCACAGGCAACACTGACACAGCTCACAGGCAACACTGACACAGCTCACAGGCAACCCTGATACAGCTCACAGGCAACACTGACACAGCTCACAGGCAACTCTGACACAGCTCACAGGCAACCATGACACAGCTCACAGGCAACCCTGACACAGCTCACAGGCAACCCTGACACAGCTCACAGGCAACCATGACACAGCTCACAGGCAACCCTGACACAGCTCACAGCCAACCCTGATACAGCTCACAGGCAACCCTGACACAGCTCACAGGCAACACTGACACAGCTCTAAGGCAACACTGACACAGCTCACAGGCAACACTGACACAGCTCTAAGGCAACACTGACACAGCTCACAGGCAACCCTGACACAGCTCACAGGCAACCCTGACACAGCTCACAGGCAACCATGACACAGCTCACAGACAACCCTGACACAGCTCACAGCCAACCCTGACACAGCTCACAGGCAACACTGACACAGCTCACAGGCAACACTGACACAGCTCACAGGCAACCCTGACACAGCTCACAGGCAACCCTGACACAGCTCACAGGCAACCCTGACACAGCTCACAGCCAACCCTGACACAGCTCACAGGCAACACTGACACAGCTCACAGGCAACACTGACACAGCTCACAGGCAACCCTGACACAGCTCACAGGCAACCCTGACACAGCTCACAGGCAACACTGACACAGCTCACAGGCAATCATGACACAACTCACAGGCAACCACTCACAGGCAACCACAATCCTGACCAAGGGGAGCAACCTAGCCCTAATATTCAATCCAGGGTATATGTGCCTTACTGGTATATGCCATGATACATGACAGATGCCAGAGGGTGTTCTCTGTATACCTGTTGGGCGTGTAACAAGTACATCCAGCCCACACCTCACCTGCTTAGATTGCTCTGCTTATTATCAAAATATCTGGCTAGATTACAGAGCACTGCATGATTTCAATGAGGGTGTCATCTTGGTGACGATAAATCAGCTTGCATATCACGTCCTAATGACAAGCCTGTCAGAATGAGCAGCACCAGCCAGCTACTTATTAGCTCTGTATTAATCAGCTTCTCACCTTGAAGAGAGCACAGGAAGGCAGCCCCAGCAGGGTGAGAGCCAGATTAAAATGTGAATAATAGATGAAAAGATCATAAGGTGAGATATCCATCAGTAATATGCCATGGACAGACCATGGTTCACTCCAGAGAAGTGAGACTTATGCCATAGATATACTGAGGATAGACTTTGGCTGACTTCAGAGAAGTAAGATGTATCCCAGGGATATACTGAGGATAGACTTTGGTTCAATCCAGAGAAGTGAGACTTATGCCATAGATATACTGAGGATAGACTTTGGTTCACTCCAGAGAAGTAAGATGTATCCCAGGGATATACTGAGGATAGACTTTGGCTGACTCCAGAGACCTTATCCCAGAGATATACTGAGGACAAACTATTGTTGGCCCAAGAGAGAAGACTACTACTAGAGATAAATTTAGGGCAGATGTTGGTTGACTCCAGAAAGAGGAGAGTCATGCCAGAGATATGGTTGACTCCATAGATGGGAGACTTCTGTCAGAAATATACTGAGAAGCTAAGAGACTAGGACTGGCTCCAGAGACAGAGACAACTGCCAGAGATACACGAGGGCAGACTATGGTTGACCCCAAAGTGGGGAGAGTACTGCCAGAGACAATGCCATAGACACACTGTGTTTGACTTCAGAGAGGTGATTCCTGTCAAACATACTTTGGACGGACTATTGATAACTATAGAGAGAGGTAACTACTGTCACAGACATACTGACAGCAGACTTTTGATGACTCCAGAGAGGAGAAATCTACTGCATTAGCTGTACTGAGGACAGACGATGGTTAACTTCAAAGAGGGGAGACTTCTGCCATAGATAGACTGTAGATGGCTGACTAAAAGTGAGATTTAATTCAATATGAAATTTTGAAGGACCATATAATTTTGGCACTGCCCCTGGGCTTTTGCTCCCACAATCACTCTCTCTCTACCACACATTTTATCACAAGAAGGACATGAGAGTAATATACTTGTGGTGCCACCTGGTTTGGGTTTCAAGACCATTTCAAGGTTCATTCTGTGAGGATCAACTGCTTTAAGATTTTGTGAGCATCTTGTCTCAAGGACTCAACTTCATGAATATAAACATATTATTTTTTTTTATATGTGGACACTTAATGTCGCAATCTGTCTTTCTATAATTACATCTGATTAAGGCGACATATTTTTCATAAATATTAATTGCCATAAATCCATCTTAATCTTATTAGTATGGAACATCTATGATACTCAAAACCTGGGAACTGGTGATAGCATTAGTCTTAACAGCCAATATTGCAACATATTTTTGGACAATCCAATAAAAGCTGCCAGCATTTCGTCTCAGTCTTATATTTCTCTAATGTATATGGAAGTGTGACAGGGACCTGATAGAGCTGAGATGTGTTGAGACGCTCTGATGGCATTGACGGAACATCCCAGAAAATCGTATCTCTGCAATCTCACTTCTAATAGACTTCATTGATCATGTGACTAAAGGGCCACTAAGGGTCAGCACCTGACAAGGCAGACTATTTGATTTTCAGTCAAAATGCATCCTGGGATGCATTACAGACAGGAAATCAGATTTTAAATCTGGTGCGTGGTGGGGTTGTCTGAGACAGTTAGGTGCCCTGATCTCATTAAGATATTAAGCATGTGTGCCTATCTGGGCTGGGGGAGGGTGATGCAGGTGGGCCTGGTGTCTGGGAATCTCGCAAACAGCCAAGACGTGTCATTACTAGGTCAGCCAATACATTTCCCCCAGATCTTTTAATGACCAACTCTCATATCTTTTTTATTGCCTTTGATTCATAAATTTTTAAAATATTGATTCTGCAGCCTGACACTTTCAAAATCAAAATTTCATACCATGATTTGGTCTTTTTATTGAAAAACCTGCAAGGTACATATTTGTATCTTACTTTGCTGGTAAAGTAAAATGGAGGTTCAAATAGGTAGGGAAGTGTTTTTTTGGCATCTGGGACAGCATGGGGCAGTAATTTTAAAATTCTACTGGCCTGAATTTAAGTAAAATGTTCATATTATTCACTGTTTTTATATCATTGGCCAGTATTTACAACAAAATGGCCAGTGGATTTGAGTGCAGTCTACCTTTTCAGGTCTTGACATTAAATCCTTAATGTCAAGGCCTGAAGGGATTTGATATACTTTTTACACTTACTGGCACAAGCATATCCTTTTTGTTTTCCTCTTCCACATTTTTAATTTCCTCTGATGTGAGGAGTGGTAGTCGTACATGGCGGATCACTTTCTTTCCAACTTCAGATCTCTTTTTCCCTAACACTACCTGTAAAATCCATGAAAAAGGTCTTTACATTTGATTTATATTTTAATTCTTTACTTTTTTGGTAAGATTTACTTATCTTGAGATTATGATTATTCTAAACTAGCTCTCTGACTATGCAATGATAAAGCTGTTAAATCTATGAAACATGTAGCCCATTAATCATTTTTAGTGGATATCATACTTTAACTTCTTTTGTGCAAAACAATAGAGATGATTAATATAATACAATGTAGTTTATTTATGATTAAATGTTCAAAGATGAATTAACTTCAGAGGGCACCACTGTCTGGACCAGACTTACAGAGTTAACAGTCGCCCATTCCTTGACTGCATCAAGAATGTCCTTCTCATCCATCAGCAGATAGTTACTCTGCAGCACTGTCGACAGGGCTGCATCTGACATCTCGTGGAAACTTTTGGATCTAAACACATTCTGAGGGAGCAAAGTATAACTATACTGAATGTTATTTATTAATTTAAACAATTTGTTTCAAGAATATTGAAGAATTCTAGGGGAAAAAATGATAAATAAATCAAAGTTAAAAAATAATGAATTTGATTTGTCTAATTTATGAATCCTGTCTTTGGATACCTGAGTATTCTGTTCAATATAATCAAGTGTGGAGTCGCTTAGTTCATCTTGCCCGTAGGCCACAGCGGCCTGCATGGTATCACAGGCGCTGTTCACAGACAAACTCTCGATGAGATACTCGACACACAGCTGCCTCAAACCCTCCAAACCATACTCTATAGACACCGCCAGCACATCAATTGCCTGAAACATCACCACCACAGTAAGTCAATTAATATACTTCAGTGATACCTTCTTTTATAATATTATGGCTACCCATTATTCTTATTAAGTTCTTTGTCTCACAGGCATCCAATTAGTAACTTTTATCCTTCTGGGGGGGGGGGGGGGTTGGAGTCATGCTCATCTTTATAACATATTTGGTAATTTAGAGAAGATTAAAACTTAAATTCATATACAGACCCTGTTACTGCAACTCTGTCATGACAATGTTTTTTGGTGGGAAATATGGTATCCATAATTCATGTAATGGTTAAAGGAGAATGATGTCATCAAAAGAAAACAATCTTTTTTGCAGACCAAGGACCAAATTTGGTTATCGTGTATGTAAGTGGTTTATCACATACCTTAATGTTATGAATAGTTATAAACATTTAGAAATGTCATAATTACCTCAAACTATAGCTTGGGATTATTGGTGCAAAGCATTCTTAAAAATTATATTTATTTTTCAATATTTTTACAACTAAAATATGTGGAAATTTCTCCCTGACTGTCCTTTGATCTTAGAGATTTCTTATTTAGTTACACCTGGCCTTAACTTAATGATGCTCAATTCTCACATAATCCCTTTGGATCACGCAAAGATAGTTTATAAACTGCTGTGGTTACAATGGTCCTTGTCACAGAAATTTACTGTAATACAGAGTTATGGGGATCTTGTCTTGGTAAGTTTATCTAAAAGTGGCTTACTATTTTGCCATTGAGAGTGACACAATGTGTGTATATAAACTCCAACATGGCCTGGAACACCTCAGGGCTGATGTCTGACAGAACAAAGGGAACTTCTCCATCCTTGTGTTTGTGTGTCTGGTCTGAGAACATGGCCCTGAACACTTCGCAGCGTGCTGACAACACACATCTGTGTGCATGAAATGTTTTCCTCACAGGACCAATCAGAAACTTGATATCGCTGAAACAATGATTTGTTAAAAATGTAAGATTTGAGAAACATTGAGTATGGTACAATTGAAATGAACCATATAATTTGAACATTTGTCATTTAGATTTTAAAGATTATCATGGAATACATATCCTACAAAATAATTAATATTTGGCCATTTAAAATTTAATTTTCAAATATTAGCATGGGATAACATATTCTATAAATGAAACTCGAAATATGAATGATAAAATTTTACATTTGAAATAATTCCAGTTTTCTTTTTGATCAAGCATGTTGCAAAGGCAATTGGCCATGGGAATTAAAACAATTGCATTCTTCTGCATAATTTATTTATAACTTTGATATTCTTTCAGATATAATCCAACAGAGGTTGTTAACAATTTGTATGTTTTTATTTTGCCCTTCTTTGCATAATTTCCCCCTACTTTGCATTATTTTGCCTTCTTAATGTTTATTTCACTCCCTTGTAGGTGCAAATTTTGTCTTTGTTTTGTGTTATTTCACGATTGATTTGCATTTATCCACCATTGTTTTGCTTTATGTGCCAAAAGCCAATTGTGAGTAACCATCTTGCCTCATTAAGAGCCACAAAACAGAAATGCATAAAAGAAATCAGAAGTGCTTAAAACTTTCTCAAATCCAATCATTAAAAGAGCAGAAGATGCAATCTACAAATGCACTATTCTTTACATATTTTTGCCCTTGCTTTGCTTTATTAGCTCGTATATGTGTTATTTCAACTTTTCAAAATCAAATCAAAATCATTTTTGTACACTGGGACTAACAGGCCAACGTACAATGGCACCTATTTGGATAAGATCAAAAAATAAACAAAATTGACTTTGCCTGGAAGACAGATGCTGACAGGCAATGAGTGTCAAAAAATGGACAACCTGTGAAAGTTGAATAATCACATCAAAAATCATAAAATATTGCATACCTTTGTGCCAAAAAATTTGTTCATTTCCAAAATTAAAGGTTTTTAAAAAATGACAAAAAATTTCAACCACCCGATCAGTTTGCAATGATTATTTATTTTTTTTGTTTATTTTAATTTTTGTGTTGTTTATTTTATTTTTTATTTTGTTTATTCTATTTTTTGTTTTGTTGTGATATTTGTTTTGTTTCCCGCCTTCATGGTTACATATGGAGAACCACCTTTTCTTTTTAATCTAATAGCCCAAGCTGAAGTCAGTGTAACCTCAGGTGTCCATCAAATCAAAATCATTTTTGTACACTGGGACTAACAGGCCCATGTACAATGGCACTTATTTGGATAAGATCAAAAAATAAACAAAATTGACTTTGCCTGGAAGACAGATGCTGACGGGCAATGAGTGTCAAAAAAGGGACAACCTGTGAAAGTTGAATAATCACGTCAAAAATCATAGAATTTTGCATACCTTTGTGCCAAAAAATGTGTTCATTTTCCAAAATTAAAGGTTTTTAAAAGATGACAAAAAATTTCAACCACCCGATCAGTTTGCAATGATTATTTGATTTTTTTTGTTTATTTTAATTTTTGTGTTGTTTATTTTATTTTTTATTTTGTTTATTAATTTTTTTGTTTTGTTGTGATATTTGTTTTGTTTCCCACCTTCAGTGTTACATGTGGAGAACCACCTTTTCTTTTTAATCTAATAGCCCAAGCTGAAGTCAGTGTAACCTCAGGTGTCCACACTTGTCTTTCAAAGTAAAGTCTTCCTGGTGTCCAACACAAGGTTACTCCGTGGAGCTGGATTCACTTGTGAATTCAGCTCCGTTTACTGTTAATCATTTCCTTGGTCGGAATTTGAATATCATTGATTTCACCTACTTAATGGCAGTTTTGTCTTATTCTCAACAGGTATGTTGTTGCCCTGGCCGCAATCTAGCTCGTCACCATCAGAACATCATTATTCAATGAATGAATTGCTTTAATTATGCACTTTAATCCTCACAATAACAAGGAGTTGTTTTTCAGCCATTTTAAAAAATGGTGACAAGAAGGCCAAACCACTGCATGAACCCAGAAAGGAAGTCAGAAATTAGGATCTGGGGAGAAATCATTAGTTTTGGTGGGGAGATAAAATCCATTCATTAAATTGTTTGATTGTTTAGTTCACACAAAAAAGTGAACTTATTTTGTCTTATGATTCCAGAAAATGATTAAATACTTGCAAGTATTATTCTCATTTTACCACCTTATTTCAATACATTTGATCAGTTTCAAAATTTCTATTTGCAAACTAAATTTAAATGATAAACTTATTCACCAGGTGGCAGGCTGATAGACATTTGTATGTCAATGAAATCAATTCTTACTCATTCGGTAACTTACGACCTGAGCAATGCCAAAGGAAGTTTCCATGAAATAGATTAATCTTGCTATTTGTGAATGAATTGGCTGCAGTCAGGTCATACAAGTTCATGTAAACAACTCACATGTGGACCGAAATGCAACTTCTTTACACTGATTATAGCTCATGTCAAGTTATGGAGAAAAAACTGAATGTAAATACCAACACATTAGAATCAACTAACATTTGGTATTTTGTGAATTATGAAGTCAATTTTTGAAAGGGAAGTTATGAATTGATAAGGAAAACTTTGTGAATAAATGTTTGTTTAAGCAGGAGTCTAGAGGCTTAAGAGTGAAATTAACCGAAGAACTCACCATGAGCCTCTCACTGACTACAAGTATCACTATGCAAATGAGTAATGCATTTGAATCACAAACTGTGTTGATAACTTCACTCACAATGTAGTTTGACAAGGTCACTCAGCTTGAACTATGGACTGCTCCCTGTCATTTTTCTCTTACCAGAGGTCTCTACTGCATATTTATGGATTGGTTGTGACAGGAACCATTTTGGATATCAAAGCAGAAGACACTAGTTTTGTCAGATGGATTAAATCCTCCAAGTATAGTATTGGCAGGAAATAGGGTGTCCAAATCTAGGTGAATCACTTAAGGTTAGTTTATTCTTTAAGATGATATCAAGATTTCCCCTGAAATACATTAGGTATAAAAGAAAACTTGATTATCTGCTGACTGACTGGTAAAATGGTAAGGAGTATCCATGACCCCAATCAGCCCAGCTCTGCTGTAGCTGATGTGGTCATCCAGGGCTAAACACAAGGAAGCTTTGTCCTTACCTCATATCTTTGCTGTTCACCATTTTCTTCATTTCATTGGCAAATGAGGTAATGTCCCCTTTCATTATTTTTTCACTCTGTGCCATTTTGGATGATTTTAATATGCACAGTACATAAAAACGTTGATACTTTCCTTTGAGTATTAAGGTTCAGACAATTCTCCACCGGATGTTGACACAATCTCCCAGACGATGAAGACGCGACACCTGGTGGAAAACAGTATAGTAAATCTGCTTCCGGTTCATTTTACACTCTCGCAAAAATGCCGAATTATATGTCTTAGCATTACAAACTGAATCTATTTCAAGTCAAGGTGAGTAGAGGATACGGCAAAACATACATATGATCTAAATTACATTGCACAGTTAAATTTTTGCATCAATTTATGCATCGCAAAGTGTTGCGTGGGCGATAAAACACCATTCTCCATGCAATATTTGTAAACAAAAGCACATGTCAGAGCACATGTTATTGGTTGACCCACCTGTGGACTGTGCTAGTCCAGGTATGGACAGTTATTAATGTCTATGTCAACTGGTATTTTTTTTCCTTAAATGCAAGAAATGGTTTCTCGAAAATTAATTAATTACAACTATCCACCATGAAGATGTAGATGTTGAATCTGTTGAATCTGGGACCTGTGTGTTCAGTGGAGCAGGGGCGGATCTAGGATTTTTTACCCAGGGCAGGGGGGCTCAAATGTGCTAAGGTAAGGGGCTCCAGTCCCAGAAAGTAAGGGGCTCCAGTTCGCAAAAGCCCCCCAAGCCACAGACCCCCGGGGGGCTTCATGAAGCCCCCAAAGCCCCCCGCCTGGATCTGTCACTCTGGTGGGTCTTAGGGGCGATCCATTTGATTTTTGTGGGGTGGGGTGGGACAGCAGTACTGGATGAATAATTTTTTTTTCTTTGGTAGAGTGGATGAATAATTTTTTTTTCTGGTGTGGGGTGGGTGAATAATTTTTTATTCTGGTGTGGGGTGGGTGAATAAATTTTTTTTCTTGTTGCTTCCCCAGACTCTGATCCTTCATTTCAAGCAATCCATATAGAAGATAGAAAAACTGGAAGGAGGTCGATGAATATTTTTTTTTTCTTTGGTAGGGTGGATGAATAATTTTTTTTTCTTTGGTAGGGTGAATGAATAAATTTTTTTTCTGGGATGGGATGGGTGAATAAATTTTTTTTCCAAAATCTCCCACCCCACCCCACAAAAATCAAATGGATTGCCCCTTACTACGTGGAGCTGTATTCACTTGTAGCTGATGTGGTCATCCAGGGCTAAGCCAAAGGGTCAGTCGTGAGAAAAGACTCAAAGTATGATCTCTTGTGGCAAATTTCACTGCGCTGCAGGCTGCAGCCAAGTAGAAGTATTCACAGAAATAGCCCATTAATGGCATATTGATCCAAGACCATATTTGATCAGAAATGATACAAATAAACTTGACAGTAATTATAGGGTTTTCCATTTTTGTTTCCTTGAATCAATGTTTGAGGTAAGATTCTTTGTATCATGTATAGGGCTAATGACCATGAGATTCTTTGTATAGGACTTACGATCATGAGATTCTCTGTATAGGGCTTACGATCATGAGATTCTTTGTATAGGGCTTATGATCATGAGATTCGCACAATCATAAAATTGGCTGATCAATGATAAGGAAAATGTTGTGTATACATAAAGAATATAGAACAGGATGAAGAGCATAACTGAATTTTTATGAAAATTGCACCGATGGACCCAGATTTCATAACAATGTGCATGTGCGAAAGTACCAGCCTGTTACAAAAATATAAACATAGGCCTGCACTGCTTCGTTACTCTGCATGGCGAGTCACATACTACCTCTGCCATAATTGGCATCAAATGCAGAATACTTTTTCCTCACATTTGCATATAATTACCATACAGCTCTGCAATTTGTTGGCTCTTAGACATGGCTCATGCACAATGACAGAACTGTACATGTGTACCATAAAGATAATTTTGGTATTTACAAATAGATTTGAGTGAGATTCCATTTGGAAATTGGCAATCATAAAGCTTGTACAATATGTACAAGCTACCTTTGTGCCCTGTAGGTAGGTAGATTTTAAATACTTTACCAGAATTCAGTTATATTTGAAGCTTTGCAAGACTTACTGTTGTCCTTCCATTTAACTTTTCTTCTACATTTCAGCCTTTGCTAATCCTTTTCTAAATCTTTACCCTTCCCCAAATTGATGTTTTTCACGAATCCAAATCTATTTATGTGAATCATTAATTTATATGTGAAGAGGGGGCACAATTCTATCAGCACATTGATTAGGTGTCGGTTTTAGCCTTCATATGAGTCTGTACATGTACATATTGCAGATGTGAACAATTTTACCTTCATTTGACAATATCATATGAAGGAATAAACAAATAAATAATTCAAGATAGTCAAATCACTGTTATGTGAATATTATGCCATATGATGTTTTGAGGTGAATTTCAACAAAAATATGTAGAGTACATGCCCCCATGTGAATTGGTAGTTTCAGAAAAGACAACTAATTCATATTATACAGTTATATTGAGCTAATGTTGAGTATTATTAGTGAGATAATTATTGGTTGAAAGCATGCTCCTAAAACCTGAAAATGAGATGTGAAGTCTGTTTTGTAGTGTACATACCCCCTTGTAGAGTATGTACCCCCTTATTCAGTGTTAGTGTTGGTCTTGATAGACTTTTAAATCAATAATGTTGTTTGTAAAGTGATGAGATGTCAAGTGGACAACTCTGTTTAACAAAACAACAGTTTTAGAGATTGATAATTATATGTTTGCTCTCTACACAAAATTACACAAAAACCAAATTCATTAGCCAGACCAACCAAATTGATTAGACAGACCAAGTTAATTTTGAATAAGTATATAGAACGTAAATACAAATGGTTTGATAATTATTTCATTGTAAACGAGCATCATAAAAGTCTGTATAGTCTACTCCATGAACTTACTAAAATGTAATTGCTTCTAGGGTACATACACTACAAGATTTGAGGAGTAATATTTACCAAATACTGCTCACTCTTGGACTAGGTGGCTCATAACAATTTATGAACTAAATAGACCAAGGAGTCCATCAAGTACAAAAGTTTGTGGACTTTTGTACTTGATGAGTAAATTAAACAAGAATACAATCTAAAAAATCGTGGAATTTTGGGTTAAAAGCCAAAACATAATTATCAAACCTCTTTTTTTTAAAGAGTTATCCACTTGACATCTCATCACTTTACAAACAACATAAATGATTTAAAATTCTATCCAGACCAACACTAACATCTCTGTGTACAAGGGGGTACGTATGCTATGATAGGGTACGTACACTACAAACAGAGACATCTCATTTTCAACCAACAATTATTTCACTAACAAGACATCTCATTTTCAACCAATAATTATTTCACTAACAATACTCAACATTAGTCAAATATATTTTTGTACCTTTATTGTACATGTATAATCTACTATAAAAATCTATTATTGTTAGAAATGTTGAATCGTTTATTACATGGGTCAAAACCAGAAATTCCTTTAAAAAACACTTTTTTCTGAGGTATTGTAGAATATCCAGGTTTGCCATGATGTCATACACGAGACAATCCTAAAAAAACTAAATGGATAATAATTAGTCAAAATATACCTTATTTGTGCAATGTATCCTTTATATTAGTTGTTAACTTTAACTTGTTTACTTTAACTTGACAAAAAGGTACAGCACACAATGCACATTCATAACAGTTAATTTGTAATAAGTATAGGACATTAAGATATTTATTGTTTTGGAAATGGTACACTGATTCATGGTTTATTTTTATTTTTTTATGTTATCTAAAAGGTATTATTCAGCTTGTTGTCATAAGCAACATCTTAAATGTTTGGTGACATCAAAAAATATCTTATTACATTGTAATACTGTCAAGTGTACATTCAGACCTTGATTAAGCCCAACCCAACAATGTAACAGACTTATTTGATGCTCAAGAAGATATCTAAGTATTAAAAATTTATGGGATGTCAATTGCAAATCAATTCAAAATAAAAATCAGTTTCCTAAACATTTTAATTTCATTTTTGTTGTGAAAATCAGTGTTGTTACTGTGTTAGTTTATGTGTAGGGTCCTTACCCTAGGTAATGTATCATTTTTTTTCAAAACAATAAGAAGTGAAATACTTAGGCTGTTGCATATTATATCTTTCAAAAATATTCTCTCTTTATCTGCAGGTGATAAGCATTATGAATTAAGATTCATTTGAATTTAATTCTTTGTCATAATCTTTGCTAAGAGCAATAAGTCTCAACATTTTTTCTCTATATATTTAATTTTGGTTGTCCAAATTTAGTTTAAACTATATACACTATATTAATTTATTTGCTTTGTATTTGTTTCATTGATATAACTAATTTGGATAAGATTTCTGAATTATTCAAAATCAGTGTATACGGTTTGTAGAGTATGTACCCCCTACAACATACATATTTTAAGCAGCCATAAGATTTCAATGGTATGTCCTTATGCAAAAAAAAAATGGAATTAGGACAAGGAGACCTTGAATTTTAATAAAATATAAGTTGGAAATGCAGGTCACAGGTTTGATTTTTCATGTTAAGTGACTGCCTCTAGTGACCTTGATTGTGTCCAACCCATTTATATTTGTTTCATTAATATAACTAATTTGGATAAGATTTCTGAATTATCCAAAATCAGTGTATACAGTTTGTAGAGTACGTATCCCTTGCAACACGCGTATGTTAAGCAGCCATAAAATTATAATGGCATTTAATGGTATGTCCTTGTGCAAAAAAATTTTGGATTAAGGACAATGAGACCTTGAATTTTAATAAAACATAAGTTGGAAATGTAGGTCACAGGTTTGATTTTTCATTAGTGACTGCCTCTAGTGACCTTGATTGTGTCCAACCTGTGTGCATTTTGTGCAAAACCTACATGCTATCGGGACCTCATTAGTTAGGTCAATGATTAGGTGAAAGTAGTGATGTTGTAAAACTGAGCGCAAATACAGAAATGTATGCATATTGTAGTCAATGTATCAAATCTTGAGTAATTCTCACAACAAATAAGTGAGAACTAATCTGTTCATTATATGCCTTATGCTCAAACCATTGCATAAACTTGCAAAATAATCCTGAAATTCAGACTGGTTTAGGGCCAACAAATTCCACCAGAGGGCAGCATGGTGAACCAGCAGTGAGATTGCGTGCTCTTGCCAGTGACAAGTTTTATTGCAGCCCATACTTCATACAGAAACTTTTTTTTTCAAATTAAAACAACAATACTCAGTGATTTCTTTAAGAATATCTTTATTTTTCTGTGCATACCTATGAAAATTGTATAAAGCCAACCCTGATAACTATGTACACATTTCCATTAAACATAACATCTGTTTGACAACATTTTTGATATCTTAACAAAAAATATTTACAAATAATAGATCGAAAGCAATTGCCTACTTTAAGCAAGTGTATGTGGATATAACGCCTTGAAATACATCATAATTTAATTAATTAGGAAGCATGAAACAATTTCTGACATGATGTTGTAGTGTAAGGCAAAAACAAAACAAAAATTGAACATTTTTAGATTTTATTTTCAATAAATTTATTTTAGTGGGACTTGCAGTGACCTCAGGCCTTGACATTAACATTTGTATTTCCACTTGCCCACCAGGCAAGTAAATTTTAAAATCTACTTGCCCTGAATTACAATTCACTTGCCCTGATTTTTTGTCCCAATATTTGAATACGGTATAGGACTAAAGCTTATAGGATTTGTACATTCAAACATTGGCTGATAATTAGAAAAAATGCCCATATAACCCATAGAATACACAATATTTGGCTTAAAAAATTTGAAATGAATAGCACATGTTTTTATTTAAAATAGCATGCAGTGACCTCAAGTTTGTTACAATTTTTTGTGCATATGCATAAGTACCAAATTTTTACAAAAACATAAAAATTGGCAATGCTCAGTCAATTCTTGACCAATTTATATCATTGATAACTCTTATTTTAGTTCCTTGGATATAAAAACAATAGGAATAGGGCCTTTTCTAACTCAGGAGTTCAATTTTTAAGCAGAGAAATACATGAAGACTTTGAGCTTGTGAGTAAAAATGTCACCCTGAATTGTCAATCTTGTAAGAATATAACCTACAATTATCACTTTATAAGATTAAGTAATGTCAAGTGTTACTGATGGATATACCCCACTGTTACTCATCATACTTAAAATCAACTGTACATGTTTCCTGGATAATATAATGATTGACAAAGACCAAAATGTGCGAAATTGATAAGCTCTACCTCCTGATACAGTGCTTTGTGTGAAATACCATCTTGAGGAATATATATATTTAGCAGCATGCCATAACTTTATCTTGGTCAGGGTTTGGGAGGCAGGGGTAATACCAAGGGCAAAGGAGCTTGGACACAAAGTTATCTCTAATCAGGTGTCATCCCTGTGATGTGGTCAGCAGCTCTCTCTGTTCTCTGTGGGGTACTTTGATTGGGGACAGATTACAGTACTTGACCACCGGGCAAGTGGAACAGATGTATCAAGTTGCCCGGACTTGCCCGACAGGTGTGAAATATACCTCCGGGCAAGCGGGCAACTGGCTAATGTCGAGGCCTGGACCTTACTTACAAGTTTTCATTCAAAATTTTGCTATTTCAACCAGATATTTTTGGTAAGGAGCTTAATTGCAGGTCTTTAAAGTACAAAAACAATTATTCTTTTAGCACAGCTTGATATCTGTGGGTTCTTCTGGATCTGATTATTGAGCAACTCTTGACATTTATGACCATCACATTTCACTTATATTCATTTACTTTTTTCAGTCTCTGTGTATAAGATGACAGTTGAAGATATCTAATCTTTTGTTCTCAAAAATCTCTATTTGCCCCATCCTTTCCAAAAGGAAGTTTTGCCACTTTGCTTCTTTGTGAATCATAGTTACTTAACTGCTGATTCATTTTATTTTTGTTTTCATTTTTGAATGGCATTTTCTTCTTGTTAGGAGAATCATTTTTCTCATTCATGATATTAAGCTTTCCTTCTCTTGACATCTTTCTAATCATGTTCTTTTTATTTTTTGGGATTTGCTTATCTCTTTTAATATCTTGTGAAAAAATATTTTCATTTTGGCGGTCTGGCAGATTTTGCTTATCACGTTGTTGGACCTTTTTCCAATCTTGAGAATTTTCTCTTGAAAATTGTTTATTCTGAGGATTATTTTCCTTTGCTCCCTCTTGGTTATATTTGTTATTCATAGTTTCACCTCTCTTTGCTTCCTGTGGTTTGTATTGTTTATCTTTTCGTCTAACTTCTTTTGCTCCCTCCTGTTTATATTGTTTGTCCAATGTTCCGTCTCTCATTGCTCCTTGTTGTTTGTATTGTTTATCTTTAGTACTAAATTCCTTTGCTCCACCCTGTTTAAATTGTTTGTCTAAAATTCCATCTCTCTTTGCCCCTTCTTGTCTGTTTTGTTTATCCATAGCACTAAATTTCTTTCCTCCCTCCTTTTTAAATTGTTTGTCTAAAATTCCATCTCTCTTTGCCCCTTCTTGTCTGTTTTGTTTATCCATAGTATTCAATTCCTTTGCTCCCTCCTGTTTAAATTGTTTGTCTAAAATTCCATCTCTCTTTGCCCCTTCTTGTCTGTTTTGTTTATCCTTAGTACTAAATTTCTTTGTCCCATCCTGTTTAAATTGTTTGTCTAAAATTCTATCTCTATTTGCCCCTTCTTGTTTGTTTTGTTTATCCATAGTACTAATTTTCTTTGCTCCATCCTGTTTGAGTTGTTTTTCAAAAATTCCATCTCTCTTCGCTCCCTGTCTTTTGTATTGTTTATCCATAGTTCTATCTTCATTTGGTCTGTTATAATTGTTATCCATAGATTCATTTTTCTTTGCTTTCTCCCTTTTATATTGCTTATCAATGATTTGTTTTTTCTTGTCCCCATCCTGCAATAATTTTTCACTACGTTCAACATATTTTTTACCCATAGGTGATTTTCTTTCATAATCATTTATCCTATTTTTATCCTTTTGATCCAGAGATAACTTCTTTGCAGTTTCACTTTTCTTTCCTTGATAAGCAGTAATCTCCTTTTTGTCCTCTTCGAATTTTTTGTTCTGCTTTAAATTTTGTGATTTTTTAATAGAGTTAGCAAACCCTTTGTTTTTATCAATGTCTGTCTTTATTTCGTTAGCCACGCTATTAGGATCCTGGCGCTTATTATTTTTATTCTTTTCTGAATCAGATCGAAACATGTTCCTGTGCTTCAGTTTTGCATCTCTGTCTGCCTTTTGACTGGCACTGAATTTCTGTTTGCGAAGTTCCAAATTTTTAAGAATACCCTTTTTTAGTTCTTCTCTGGATAACTTGGTTGTTGGGGGCGATATGGCTGATGCTTGATTCAAGTATCTGTACGCGACATAGAGAACAATCAATCCCAGCCAGAGGGTGGTCAGGCTCCAGAAATACCCTCCTCGTCCCATACTGCTCACTTCTGGAAAGAATCAAGCATACATGTAGGTCTATATACTCTCTAAACTGCTCTATATTTTATTTTTATACTGTGGTATCTCAATCTTTTAGAATAATGTATTTATAAAACAGCTGTAGTTACAAGCCACAGTATATGTCACCTCAAAACTTGATATTTTTGCACCAGCAAAAGAAAACATATCTGTCAAGCATACAGCAAAGGCTCTCATACAAGGCTTCTGGGGACTTATAGACACTAATAACTGTCCCAGGTGCCTGTATGCTGTGGCTGGGGTTCTGGTCACACGTCACTGGAAATATGTGGTCAATGTTTGGAGATTCTGTGTTCTATATTCATGGCAATCCCCCCAAAAATAGTGATACTATTCGCCGGCTGCACAAGCCCAAGAGGTCCTTGTTAGTCCTAATCTAGATATTTGTACTAGCATAGTCTAAGGGACCTACCAAATGTCCCCTAGGTATCAACCAGATGACCAGCTTCTACTCAACCCTCTCAGAGAAGTGGGTCTTTGTATAAAATGTACATGATACAAATTTGTGCCAGTCCTGTACATGACTATTACTCATACTCTTTGAAATAGAAGGTTAAAATAGTAACTTTTGTGGTAATATTGTAAGTGACCAACATGTGAAAAAGGGGTCATGATGAATTGATAATGAGGTCTTTCAAATTTGTAAGATAACACCTCTAATAATACCTGTCTCAGATGCATCACACCCTTGGAAACATGACACAAAAATTATACTATTGAAAGAAAATAGTTCTGTACACGATTTGATAATAATAATAATAATAATAATAATAATAATAATAATAATAATAATAATAATAATAATAATTATCAATAATATGAATAGGAATGATAAAGTCATTAATTAATTCATACGCAGCATCCGCTGCACCGATCGGCTTGATCTTGGGCTCATTGGAAAGAAAAAGATGAAATATTAAGAAAGGCGGAGGGGACACAGCATAAATTCCTTTTATTATTAGTCAAAATAGCCAAAAACCAGTATTTCAAGCAGTACAGAGGGTGTAGCTTAAAAAAAGGTAACAGCAGTATTCATATTAACATAATTCATGATGTTACCATGATGTCACTATGTTGACACTTCTATATATGACGTCATTATGACACATTTCTGTATGACGTCATTATGACACATTTCTGTATGACGTCATTATGACACATTTCTGTATGATGTCACTATGCTTATCTTGCTTGCAACGTCAAAACAGATTTAGAGCACTAAAACCACCTTTATACTCCAATTATTGACGAAGGTATGGTCTTTTGTATATACGATATTCAATGGAAAGAGATGTACATCTCGTAGCCTCACACAACTGTGTTTACCTTGATCGCAACGCCAATTGTTGACAAAACTATGGTTTTTATTAACTTGCACCTCTGCATTTCATATTATTGTCGGTTCACTTAATAATAATAATAATAAAATTTGTATAGCGCTGATATCAGACAAGTCTGTTCAAAGTGCTTGAAGATAATTTCATTGTAAACTAAAAATCTGATATTTGTAGTAAAATAAACTGTACTCTGAAAGCATTTAGTGACCTGGAAGCATTTAGTGACCTGGAAGTACTTACATTGACCTGGAAGTACTTACATCAAGTATCTATTTTAGAATTATAGTAGTTGTGCTGATCCACTGAACTTTTTTCATTCTAAATTATATTGTATGCACATTGCATTTATAAATCTAAATCCAACAATTTTGTAAAGATATATTCATCTGATATTCACAATCAGTTAAATATACCTTTACACAATTGTTAGTATGTTCCAAAATACCTGCATACATTATGAATAGCCTGGTGACTGGCTAGAAGGGGCTTGTAGATGTCACTGTGTAGAAGAATGAAGAAAGCCCTGGGCCAGCACATAGCAGCCAATACATTTATGGGATAAAATATGATAGAGTTTGTTGCAAGTGTAAGTTCAGAAAAATGATCAGAAAAATGATCAGATGTTGATGCTGTGATAGATATGGGCAGGTAAGACACATAAGAGCAAAATAGGTCTAATTGTCAAATATTTTGAATAAATAAAATAGTATTGAATGACCCCGCAAACTGTGGACTGTGAGTGGTAGCCATACTTACCTGGGCCAATATCTTCCTTGGGTAATACTGTGTTCTTACTTTTGTAAAATGCATTAAGAATGGTGGAATCTAATCTGCTCTCTATTTTACTAGTGAACTTTTATCAATAATTTACTTTGTTAAATAAGTCATGGCATGTCCAATGACTGCTTCATTATTCCAAGTAAAATGAGGTCATGCGAGTCTGGTCTGGTTTCAATATGGAGTGGAGGTTACTGTAATTAATTCATGAGGTTTACAAGGTTGTGATGTGGCATATTCTGGGTTGCTTTTGTGGGTGCACATTTAAATGTGGCCACATCGAATTAATATAGCCGGAAATGTTATGACACTACATGATTATTTATTTTGCAGTCAATAATATTCAGAGTAAAGTAACATAATGTACTCTGTATCTCAGACTTGGACATACTTGATAAAGGTTGTAGTTGAGGCATAAGGCTTCTTATATCTTAACAAATACTTTGCACCGACTATGCAACATAGTCACTTGTGCAGACAGGGTGATCTGGGACAGTCATGTCAGGTATAACATCAATGCCACGTATCTCCTTCTGTTTTCATATAGCATATATAACCTGCATTTATATATACATGTATTTATACATAGAGGTGAATATACTTATACACCCTGAATTGGACATTAAGTGTGACTCACCTGTAGTGTTATTTTGTGTTGAGACACCAGCAGGATTATGATGAACACTAAGATTAGTTTAGACAAGCTGCAATGAGCGGTGGGCAGGAGACATAGCAGTGGAATGGTACGTACCATTGACAGTATGGATGCACTAGATGTTCACCTGTGTGCATCCAAGTGCAGCAGCTGCATGCTCTGGCAGTAGAACCTCTCTCACCATGCTCCACTGGCCACGACACGACATGCTATCTAATACCACTATATGCTATCTAATACCACTGCATGCTATCTAATACCACTGCATGCTATCTAATACCACTGCATGCTATCTAATACCACTATATGCTATCTAATACCACTGCATGCTATCTAATACCACTGCATGCTATCTAATACCACTGCATGCTATCTAATACCACTATATGCTATCTAATACCACTATATGCTATCTAATACCACTGCATGCTATCTAATACCACTGCTTGCTATCTAATACCACTATATGCTATCTAATACCACTGCATGCTATCTAATACTACTGCATGCTATCTAATACCACTGCATGCTCTCTAATACCACTATATGCTGTCTAAAACCACTGCATGCTATCTAATACCACTATATGCTATCTAATACCACTATATGCTATCTAATACCACTGCATGCTATCTAATACCACTATATGCTATCTACACTACATGCTATCTAATACCACTGCATGCTATCTACACTACATGCTATCTAATACCACTGCATGCTATCTAATACCACTGCATGCTATCTAATACCACTATATGCTATCTAATACCACTATATGCTATCTAATACCACTGCATGCCATCTAATACCACTGCATGCTATCTAATACCACTGCATGCTATCTAATACCACTGCATGCTATCTAATACCACTGCATGCTATCTAATACCACTGCATGCTATCTAATACCACTGCATGCTATCTAATACCACTGCATGCTATCTAATACCACTGCATGCTATCTAATACCACTGCATGCTATCTAATACCACTATATGCTATCTAATACCACTATATGCTATCTAATACCACTGCATGCTATCTAATACCACTGCATGCTATCTAATACCACTGCGTGCTATCTTATACCACTATATGCTATCTAATACCACTATATGCTATCTAATACCACTGCATGCTATCTAATACCACTGCATGCTATCTAATACCACTATATGCTATCTAATACCACTGCATGCTATCTAATACCACTGCATGCTATCTAATACCACTGCTTGCTATCTAATACCACTATATGCTATCTAATACCACTGCATGCCATCTAATACCACTGCATGCTATCTAATACCACTGCATGCTATCTAATACCACTGCATGCTATCTAATACCACTGCATGCTATCTAATACCACTGCATGCTATCTAATACCACTATATACTATCTAATACCACTTCATGCTATCTAATACCACTGCATGCTATCTAATACCACTGCATGCTATCTAATACCACTGCATGCTATCTAATACCACTATATACTATCTAATACTACTGCATGCTATCTAATACCACTGCATGCCATCTAATACCACTGCATGCTATCTAATACCACTGCATGCTATCTAATACCACTGCATGCTATCTAATACCACTGCATGCTATCTAATACCACTGCATGCTATCTAATACCACTATATACTATCTAATACCACTGCATGCTATCTAATACCACTGCATGCTATCTAATACCACTATATACTATCTAATACCACTGCATGCCATTTAAAACCACTGCATGCTATCTAATATCACTGTCACACCGGGCCTGCCATCAAACTCTGTGTAATGTCTCATGTAATTCTTAGTAATTGAATACATTGATGACTCAGTAGGCACTTCAAGGTCACAGGGCAATTTCAAGTTTTCTGGAGGTCGGCAGACAATGGCAACTATTTTGTGTGTCTTTTGATCTGATTGCAGTAAGGATTTTGTAGGATACTGGCAGCAGTGAAAATAGAGCAATGTCAGTGTAGAACAAGATTCTAGGCCATTACCCTCCTGTACAATATCCCCCCATCTGGGACATTACCCCCCATTTTTTATTTTGTTTTTTCTCAATATTTTTTTTTTCTCAATTTTTTTTCTCAATATTTTTTTTGTTCAAATTTTTTTTTATCAATAATTATTTTTGTCCAATTTTTTTTATAATTTTTTTTTTGTTCAAAATTTTTCCTTCTATAATTTAGTATTCTTTTTTTTCAGATTCTTTGGAATATGTTGATCAAGATATTTTAAAAGAATAATTATAACAGAAGAGAAATGGTGATTTTATATATTATTTATTGATATTATAAAAGAATAACCAGAGAGAAAGGCTTAATCTCTAATCTCGTTTATTCATATTTCTTGGTCCTTTCCTGCATGTCACATGATTTAGAGCAGTTCAATGCTGCCCTCTCATTGGCTGACACCAGTTACATGATAGTCTTCCAATTCACTGGTAGCTTCTGATTGGTTGACATGCATCACATGACAGACGTCTTGATTTTACATGATATTAAATAAATTTATATCTCTATCACAAAATATATATTTCCACTGCAAAATTTATATTTCCACCAATACTGTGTTCAACTACACAGTCTAGTTAATTTATAATGTGATAGAACATTACAAGTGCTATAATTCATGAAAATAATTTTTTTCTGAGGGGTAATTCCCAAGGGGTATTGCCTGGGGGGTAGGGGGTAATGTCTGGGGGTTATTTTTATATTGGGGGGTGATGTCCGGGGAGGGTAATGTCTGGGGGGTAATGTCCAAGGGGGGTGGTAATGTCCTGATGGGGGGTATTGGGGGGTTATTGTGCTGTATTCCAAGAACCTTTTTCGCAAAGCAAACCCCTGTTACTTTCAACCTGTAATTGACAAAGCTTGGATCCTCTTACTTGCTAACACTTTTCCATATTTTGTTTGCATTTTATATCTTTCCATACAATAGTCAACATCATTTACAGCATTCCTGTTTTCTGTGCATGCCACAGATGTGTCTTGTATTACTTGTAAACAAAGATATTCAAAGTTACCGATACCCTTTGGTACAACACCTTGCCATTTTTCATACATGGTTTTGTATTGTTAATGCTGATTTTCTCTGACTTATGCATAATGTACATCAATGGGGCTCAGCCAAGGGGCAGTGAACATTAACATGAAAAAGTGAAACTCAAAATATGTGCTTCTTTTAAATTGTAACTTATAAACTAAAAACTGTAGTTTCTGAAACTGTTTTATTTTTTTCTCTACACTTATTGGTTGCAAAATAAACACAATTTGTTTAAAACCCTATTTTGTTGGTTCATTTTGCTGTCTGTCGTCGTTTTTCTATCAATTTAGAAAATATGGTGTATTTTATTAGAAATCACATGCAAAGTAGTGGAAATGGGACTTACATAAAGTTGAGATGCTATGTTATCATGATTTAAAGTCAAATTCTTGGCACACAAGTCTAAAGATATTTTGGGGGAAAAACTTTAAAATATGATTTTGTCCCTCCATTACATGTCCCTCCGTTACAAAAGATATTGATATTTTTACTTCATGCTATAATGCATATCACAAGGAATGTGAAACTTTCTAGAAGAAAGGTGCTTATAGTGAAGTATCATAACCTTCAGTATGCTTTATGAAACTCATTTAATTTTTTGTTGATTTTATATGAATAAAACCTGTTACTAGTAACGGAGGGACAAATGTTCATGCAAGTTGTTATTATTTCAGTTATTTGCCAGAAATGTTCATTTCTTAAAGTGGTTTATGTCAAGTGGATATGGACACAAACAATTGATAATAAACATGTATTGGTTGGCTAATATGTGGTCTGTCACCTGAGAGACAATAGACACTTCATGTTTATACTCGTGCATCAATCAACATGGTCAGTGATACATAATTCTATTTCCCTGTCTACATACTCACGTATTATAAACACTGGTTTTCAATACTGTCTGAGTTTATAGCAAAAAATGCATATTTGTTTACATTGGTACTTTAGTCAGAGGAAGAAAGCCACCAGCTGACCTGCACTGGGTACACAAGCTGTCTCATCCGAGACAACCAAATTCCTGTTTGATTGGAGTGATTCTTTGTGACACTATGTAGCCATTTGATCTTGTCAAAGTGTCTAATTTACATGACAAAGTTATTCTCAGGGATGATAAAGTGTTCCTGGATTACAGTTAGGATAACTAACACAAGGCTAAGAACATGATGATGTAATGGAATGAGTTGTGTGTGTCATCCTTATGATGACCAAAATGGCCATGGTCAAAATGACCATGATACGAAGTGGACCACTGGACCAAGTGCATGTGTAACCCTTTCATTTGATAGCTATATATTCACTCCTCTTATCTAAAACCTGAACATAGCTGCCAATCTTAATCTTATTCAGCTACTTTCTGCTGTAATTACACATCATGTCCATCATATCTTTCTGTTAATATTTTCATTTTTCACTCAAGCCTGGACATTAGCATAACCTTTAAAGTTTGGCATCCATTTCAAGTCTTCAAAAATGTAAATAGTATGCATTTCTAAGCATTGTTAAACTCATAATTTCTCCAACTTGTAGATAATTTACACTTGTGGATAATTTATATTTATAAAATATCCAAACTCAGCAGTTTGAATGTGGGACAAATGTTCAGGTTCATGCAAGTTGTTATTATTTCAGTTATTTACCAGAAATGTTTATTTCTTAAAGTGGTTTATGTCAAGTGGAAATGGACACAAACAATTGATAATAAACATGTATTGGTTGGCTAATATGTGGTCTGTCACCTGAGAGACAATAGACACTTCATGTTTATACTCGTGCATCAATCAACATGGTCAGTGATACATACTGTATACCGAGAAAAATTCGCGCCTAGTTATTTTCGCGCCATCGCCGTTTAAGACAGGTTCGCGCCGTTTTATTTTCGCGAATTTTGGATTTCTAGTACATAATATTATCACAAATTACGCTTTGTAGGTCGAGAACAGAACAAAACAAAAAAATTCGAAACACTTTGGAGTGTATCAACTCGCATTGAAATATTAATATATTGCGCAACGATGGATCCCTGGTTTCTCATCGTGTTGCCGCACATCAAATTAACCGTGTTCCGCACATCGAATTTCTGTCCAAGCGGGAAGACACGACTCAGAGCAGTAGAAACAATGACGAAATGCATAATTTGTGATAATATTGGGTAAATACCTTTATTTATCAGATCATTTGAAATGCAATTAACGCTTTGTTTCGACTTTGTTCTCACTGATTCCAATTATCAGCGTTCACAGTTTTGCATTTCGTCTTTGTTTCCACTGCTTTGAGTCGTGTCTTCCCTTTTTGGCAGAAATGCTTTCACACGTGGATCGATCTAAATTGCGTTTTAAATGATAAATAAAGGTATATACATAATATTATCACAAATTACGCTTTGCAGGTCGAGAACAGAACAAAACCATCCATTATTGCGCAATATATTAACTATCGTTTTCGCGCTAAAACAAGAGCCTCTTCCCGTCACTTCCGCCTTTCAAAATTGCGACCACGTGTTGTGTTGAGTTGTATCTTCCCTTTTTGACAGAAATGCCTTCACACGTGGATCGATTTTAATTGCGTTTTAAATGATAAATAAAGGTATTTACCCAATATTATCACAAATTATGCTTCGCAGGTCGAGAATTTATCCATGAAGAAAAACGTAAATATCATGTACGTGACGTCGCGGTAATTCACGTCCGCAACACGAGGAGAAGCCAGGGATCCATCATTGCGCAATATATTAATATTTCAATGCGTGTTGATAGACTCCAATTGTTTTCGCGTCAAAAATAAGAGCTTGTCCCCGTCACACCCGCTTTTTAACATGACGACCTCATATTGCGTAATGCATCTTCAATTTCGCGTCCATTTAATTTTGCGAATGACGTCCTGGCGCGAATTAACGCGAAAATAAAAAGGTCGCGAAAATTTGTCTGTATACAGTAATTCTATTTCCCTGTCTACATACTCACGTATTATAAATACTGGTTTTCAATACTGTCTGAGTTTATAGCAAAAAATGCATATTTGTTTGCATTGGTACATTAGTCAGAGGAAGAAAGCCACCAGCTGACCTGCACTGGGTACACAAGCTGTCTCATCGGAGACAACCAAATTCCTGTTTGATTGGTGTGATTCTTTGTGACATTATGTAGCCATTTGATCTTGTCAAAGTGTCTAATTTACATGACAAAGTTATTCTCAGGGATGATACAGTGTTCCTGGCTTACAGTTAGGATAACTAACGCAAGGCTAAGAACATGATGATGTAATGGAATGAGTTGTGTGTGTCGTCCTCATGATACCTGGTGAAAATAACCACAATACAAAGTGGACTCAGTGCCGGACCAAGTGCATGTGCAACCCTTTCATTTGATAGCTATATATTCCCTCCTCTTATCTAACACCTGAACATAGCTGCCAATCTTAACCTTATTCAGCTACTTTCTGCTGTAATTATACATCATGTCCATCATATCTTTCTGTTAATATTTTCACTTTTCACTCAAGCCTGGACATTAGCATAACCTTTAAAGTTTGGCATCCATTTCAAGTCTTCAAAAATGTAAATAGTATGCATTTCTAAGCATTGTTAAACTCATAATTTCTCCAACTTGTAGATAATTTACACTTGTGGATAATTTATATTTATAAAATGTCCAAACTCAGCAGTTTGACTGTGGTCTGTCAAATGTGGCAGTTCAGTAGCACGGTCACCTTTGTCACATGGTTATTTTGAGCATAATCCATCCTTAGTACCCAGGTGTGTATTTGGTCTTTGTTACTTATGTTATTTCATTCAATTTATTCTGTTAATTTATTTTGTCAAGTTCATAATGATTTAGCACATAAATAGAGCATGTACATGTACAGTATGCTACAGAAGATACTTGTTGACAAGATTACAGCTGAACATTTGTGTCCCTCCGTTACTATTTTCTGTTGTCCCTCCGTTACGACAATATTTCTTTAAAATATAAAACTGTGTTAAAATATAAATTTGATATTTTGGTATTTGCTACTTAGGTATGTGTAGATGATATATGATACAGTGAGTTTTAATAATATTCATAAGAACTTTATGTAAAGCCCATTTTGCTACATGACTCCAAAGCTGCTGTTCAAAAGTGTCCCTCCGTTACAGAACATACATTTTGATACCATACATAAACTGTTACAGTATGATCCTCAATACTTTGGTATATTGTAATGCTCAGTGGACTTTGGCAAAAACAATAATTAAGTATTTCTGATAATTTGGTATTTCTGGAATAAATGCATTTATGTTATGCTGTTCAGTGATGCTGTCCCTCCGTTACCGCTTGGTCGAGCCCATTGATAAAATGGTGGCATGCTATTATTTACACATGGCAGAATATTTGCAGAATTTAGCTCTTTTACACAACTGTGACACAAGTGTGGGACATCTAGTAGTCTCCGTTTATCATTAGATTAAGTACTGAAAAGTACATGTAAATTTGAGTGAAATAATATGAATGTGATTTTTGTAACATAACTTTAGGTATATACCTGATTTTTGTTTTATAATTTCAGGTATACATATCTGATGTTTACAAGAGATCTACAATGGCAGGAGACCACAGCAATGACCTTCCCCTCATGGCAAACACAGGAGATATTCTCCTCTATCACTACATCCTTGACCTTCACTGTGACCTTGAGGCAAAGGTCATGAAAGGCTCAATCACAGTATTTCTAGACCCAGCTGCAGAAGACTCTCCAAACAGTAGAATTTTCAGTGTACGAGAGTATCTTGAAAGACTGAAGAATAAAAATACACTGAGGAGATCACAAGATAATGAACTCAAAGATAACCACCCTGCATCAAGTATTAAACTCCAGGATAACACTCCTCCAGTTATAGAAATCAAGGATAATGCTGCACCAAGCTTAGAACTTAAGAATAACCCTCCACTAAGTATTAAACTTAAGGATAACGCTCCCCTAAGTATAGAACTCAAGGAAAACCCTCCCACAAGTATAGAACTCAAGGATAATCCTGCATCAAGTAGAGTACTGAAGGATAACTCAGAAGCAAGAATAGAACTCAAGGATAACTCAAGTTTAGAACGAAAACATCAAGAGAACCAAGAACAATGCACATTCCAATTAATTTTGGACAGTCATGACTTGGAAGTAGACAGAGTTGAAGAAAAGATGATACCAAGTGAATTGCTTGACAAACTGTATAAGAGCAAAGAAAAAGACTTAGCAGAGGTGCGAGACGTGTACACTTTATGTCAGAGATGTGAAGGCAGGCCACTGGAATATAACATGGAGAAATGGTGTATCCGGGTGTGGAAGGCTGGTGTGGATAGGGCTGCACACTTCCCTCCAGTAGTCACCATTTACTACTCCACCAAGCCTGAGGGTACCTCCCTGAGGTGGGCCAGGGACCAGGATTCCAGGTATGTACCACCCAGCCCAAAGGTACCTCCCTGAGGTGGGCCAGGGACCAGGATTCCAGGTATGTACGACCCAGCCCGAGAGTAACTCCCTGAGGTGGGCCAGGGACCAGGATGCCAGGTATGTACCACCCAGCCCAAAGGTACCTCTCTGAGGTGGGCCAGGGACCAGGATGCCAGGTATGTACCACCCAGCCTGAGGGTACCTCCCTGAGGTGGGCCAGGGATCAGGATGTCAGGTATATACCACCCAGCCTGAGGGTACCTCCCTGAGGTGGACCAAGATGCCAGGTATGTACAACCCAGCCCGAGGGTAACTCCCTGAGGTACCACGAAGCCCGAGGGTACCTCCCTGAGGTGGGCCAGGGATCAGGATGCCAGGTATGTACCCCCCAGCCCGAGGGTACCTCCCTGAGGTGGACCACAGACCAGGATGCCAGGTATGTACCACCCAGCCCGAGGGTACCTCTCTGAATATAAATATATGAATATAAATATATATATATATATATATATATATATATATATATATAAAGATAAGAATATATATATATATATATTCAATGATGAGAAATAAATTTGTTTGGAATGTTTCAGGCAATGTATGTACACAGCTGCAATGTGGATTAACAATCGTGCCATGTTCCCGTGTCAGGAGTATGGCAGTTTGTCCTCATGGCAGGCATACATCTCAACAACAGAGGGCGCCACTGTCCTGATGAGTGGTGATAATGATGGTTTCAGGACCACAATACCAAATGGTATGCTGTAGCTGCATCTTAGGATCTCTCCAAAATTCCAAAATGTGTTCACTTTTTAATTTTACATGATTAAGCTGCATGTTATGGCATATTGCAGGACGTGAGTGCTGGTACCATGAATGTAGGATGCCACTGCCGAGCTTCACTCTGGCCATAGCAGTAGGATACTGGCAGTGTGTCCCCCTCCATCATACTTCACCAGACTCAAGTCACAGGTGACCTAGTTTACTTATCAAAATGTAGTAACAAAATCTAAAATTGGAGTTGAAAGGTGAAGTGGTGTGTAGTAGTTAGCGGGTGTTGTAGTTAGAGAGTGTAGTAGTCAGGGGGTCTAGTAGTCAGAGGGTTTAGTAGTCTGGATGCAGTAGTCAGAATGTGCAGTAGTCAGATGATGTAGTAGTCAGAGGGTGCAGTAGTCAAAGGGTGTAGCAGCCAGATGATGTAGTAGTCAGAGAGTGCAGAAGTCAGAGGATGCAGTAGTGGGGAGGGTGCAGCAGTCAGAGTGTGAAATAGTCAGAGGGTGCAGTAGTCAGATGATGTAGCAGTTAGAGGGTGCAGTAGTCAGAGGGTGCAGTAGTCAGAGGATGCAGTAGTCAGAGGGTGCAGCAGTTAGAGGGTGAAATAGTCAGAGGGTGCAGTAGTCAGATGATGTAGCAGTTAGAGGGTGCAGTAGTCAGAGGGTGCAGTAGTCAGAGGATGCAGTAGTCAAAGGGTGCAGTAGTCAGAGGATGCAGTAGTCAAAGGGTGCAGCAGTCAGATGATGTAGCAGTTAGAGGGTGCAGTAGTCAGAGGGTGCAGTAGTCAGAGGGTGCAGTAGTCAGAGGGTGCAGCAGTTAGAGGGTGCAGTAGTCACAGGGTGCAGTAGTCAGAGGGTGCAGTAGTCAGAGGATGCAGTAGTCAAAGGGTGCAGCAGTCAGATGATGTAGCAGTCAGAGGATGTGGTCGTCAATGTGATTCAAAACAACATGATGATTAAGCTGTTTATAATTTCTGCTTTAAGATATTAAATATTGATATTAAATAAACAACCACTATAATGTCATCATGTTGCTGAATCATTTATGTTCAAGAAAGATGTACCTGTAGATAAATTTAATCAAATATGAATGTCTCTATGAAATAGTAGTAAATGATAAAAGTGACAGACAAACAAAAATAGAATGTTTATGGTGGCAGACGATGATTTGAGATGAGTTAGTCAGGTGCAGACCTGGGTTAGTGCACTGCCCAGATGGACAGATCTAATATATTGGTTCAGGTGGAGAGATCTCTATGATCCATAAAATATGTTCATCATGAAATATGAGCTAATGTTTTATGTTATTTCAGTTTTGACATAACATGCAAGCATGCTCCAGATTGCCGCACCAACTACAGCACAGCGAGTGCACTGCCAGCACGGCTATTTGCCCCACACAGTCTCCAGGAGAGGGCGACACGTGCACTCAGACACTACTGGGTTCCCTGCTCACAAGCTGTTCAAGATATCCTTGGAGCCCATCCATTTTATAGGGTAGATATAGTTATCTACCCAAGCTGCAGTCAGGATATGGCAATGGCCAAGTGAGTAAGAGACATTTAGGGTTAAGGGCAACATCCAAGGGCTTAAGGTGACATGTTTGCTGTGGGTGACATCTGGGGGCTGAGGATGACACATCGGAACTGAAATAAGACATCAGCAATGAGGGTGATATCCAGGGGTTAAGGGTTACATCCAGGAGCTGAAGATGAAATCTTGAGCATGAGGGTGACATCTGGGATATAGGGTGATATCGAGGGTATAGGGGAACATCTGGGGCTTAGGGGGACATCTAGGGCATGGGGGACATCTGGGGCATAGGGGGGACATCTGGGGCATAGGGGGGACATCTGGGGCATAGGGGGGGACATCTGGGGCTCAGGGGACATTCGGGGCTTAAGGGGATATCTGGGGTGTAGGGAGACATCTGGGGTATGAGGGGGATATCTGGGGTAGGAGGGAGATATCTGGGGTATGAGGGGGATATCTGGGGTATGAGGGAAATATCTGGGGTATGAGGGAGATATCTGGGGTATGAGGGGGATATCTGGGGTATGAGGGAAATATCTGGGGTATGAGGGGGATATCTGGGGTATGAGGGGGATATCTGGGGTATGAGGGAGATATCTGAGTTATTGGGTGATATCTGAGGCTTAGGGGGACATCTGGGGTATAGGGAGACATCTGGGGCACGAGGGTGACATCTGGGGAACAGGGGACATCAGGGCAGCATTGTATCAACAGGGTCCGGGTCCAAATAGGGGGTACAAATTGGGGTTGAACCTCAAAATGGACCCCAGTGTATTGTATCAACAAGGTTAACACCAAAATCGGTGTTCACAGATTTCGGGGTTGGAGCCAGAAATGCAACACCAAAATTTAGGCGGTTCAAATCGGCCGTAAAAATAGACCAACTCTACCAAATAAAAAATATAGTTTATCTTTTCCCAATCGATGTAAAAATTATCAAATATTTGGATACAACCCTTTTGCATATTGTGTACAAATTTCAAAAGAATCGATTCAAGGCTTCTATTTTTTTAACAGCTCCAAAGTTGTGCCAAAAATCGGATCCAAACATTTATATGAACGATACAAACGCTCCCTTGTGGCCTCATGACGTTATATAAATGCCTGTCAGGGCCCCTCAGTAATTAGGTCACAGTGTCATCATGAAAGTTTCAACAAAGTCAGTGTTTTTTACGATTTGAGCTGCATATTGCTGTCTTTCTGACTGAAATCGGCTTGTTTTCCATAAAAAAACTGATATAAATCTCAAGAACTGTGACCTGAAAGAAGGTAAAGATGACGAATATTTCAAAAATAAATATGAATCAATGGAAATTTTGGAGGTCCATATTGGGATTAAAGAACCCCGACCCTGAAATTGTTCTTTTGGAGGTGGAACTTGTTCATACAATACTTTGGTGTCCAACACCGATTTCTGGGTTTTTGAACACCGATTTGGACCCTTGATTTGGAACCTGTTGATACAATCCAACCCTGGGGTATGAGGGGGATATCTGGGTTATAGGGTGACATCTGGGGTATAGGGGGACATCTGGGGTATAGGGGGACATCTGGGGCTCAGGGGGACGTCTGGGGCTTAGGGGGACGTCTGGGGCTTAGGGGGACGTCTGGGGCTCAGGGGGACATCTGGGGCTTAGAGGGACATCTGGGGACAGAGGAGAATGTCTGGGGACTGAGATATTTTGGGGCTGGGTGAAGGGAACATTTTGGGCAGAGGTGGACATAAAGGAGATGGGGGTAACATCCAGGGGCTGATGATGACATCTCTGGACTAAGGGTGACATCTAGGGGCTGAGAGGGATATCCAGGGTTAAGGATGACATAATTACAAACAGATGATTTCACATAAATAACCATTTCTTACTCTGCATGGCGAGGTAGAGTCATATACTACCTCTTCAGTCTTTGCACTGAATTCTTTGCACTGAATTAGTCCACACATTAGCATGCAAGTACCATACCATTGGCTCATGAGCAATTGGTTGGCTCATGTACGTGCTCATGCACAACAACACAGGGAGGGGAGTATATTTGAAATATCAGGTTGAAAGATTATACCCTTTATATCAATTTGTTCAAGGTTTTTACATCAATTACAATGCTATTTCAGTCAGTTCACAGTGAGGCCTGACATTTAAGCTTTGCTCAAGAAGAAAAAATAAAGATCTTTTTCCTCCTCCTCCCTTGAGGGTTAATGGTCCATCCCCAGCTGACAATTTATGTCTGACTATTTTGGTATACATGTCACTAAAATCTCAATCCTTGTTGTACTCACTTTCTTATAATAGCAATGACACCAATTGGACATGTTACCCCATGTGACAAAATATTTTACTCATGTCCTGGCTGTTTGCACTGGGAGTGGCCTCTGGGTACTCAACCAAAGTGTTGAATATGAAGTTTACTTGGAGAGCCAGGTATAAATCCTGGATCTGCTGTGGAGAGGAACCATTTCTAAGTAACAAACAACTTTTTTAGCACTAAAAACTGAATTCATCTAAACTAGAGTATTGATGCCCTCCATAGCAGGACTTCTCTATCATATCAGTCCCAGCCACCAAAGCTATAAATGTGCACACAGAATCGAGCACAAGTCATCAGTATCCAGAAAATTCTAGCTGTCAACTCATTCGTGGAAGAATATAATTAGATTTGTTGTGTACTGGCAGTTGTACTGATTGGTCAGTATATGTGCCAGACACCTGGTTACAGTTTATGACCTAATGTTGGTCAATTCAGATTTGATGATATTTTTTTGAGACTCGGGGATTTCCAAACTTAAGAGATAAAAACAGGGCAATGACTACAGGTGTATTGTAGAGTAGAGTATTGATAGATAAACCAAGAAAACAAGAATAACTGGTTATGTTTCATACAAAATTTGATTGATTTTATACTTATTTAGGTGAAAATTATTTACATTCAGACATAAGATCATCCAATGATTCATCCAATGTCAGTTTTCAGCCAGACTACTGGTTGGAATGTACATCTTCATTGCTCATTTTAAAGCTTGATTTTATGACTCGTATACCACCCTTAGTAATAATTTTGATACATTTAATGTTGGAGCTAGGAATGATAATATTCCCATAATATAAATATAAGGGGTTGTCAGAAAATGATTATTTAGACTGGGCCCATTTCTAATCATCACCAAGAAGTATCAAGATATGAATATCATTAATGTTATATGTGCAGTGTAAGGTGATGCATGTTTTCAGCCCTAACCTGATGTTCCTGTCTCAGTCTCTGCTGTGTGAGGATGGACATATGAACATACGCGTCGCTCATGAGCTGAGTCACTCCTGGTTTGGCCTGCTGATTGGTGCTAAGGACTGGACAGAGGAATGGCTCAGCGAGGGCTTTGCCACTTATCTGGAGGATTCCATTCACTCAAAGGCCTTAAATGTGAGCAAACATCAAGCATTTATTTATTTATTTATCAGTCTGTTAAATTTTGTAAATGTTTATGACGTTTGTCGAGGGGATCATTACTGACTGTGAAGTGGATCATAGCTGGTTCTGGAGGGGAACATATCTGGTCCTGGAGGGGAACATATCTGGTTCTGGAGGAGAACATATCTGGTCCTGGAGGGGATCATATCTGGTCCTGGGGGGGAACATATCTGGTCCTGGAGGGGAACATATCTGGTTCTGGAGGGGAACATATCTGGTCCTGGAGGAGATCATATTTGATCCTGGAGGGGAACATATCTGGTCCTGGAGTGGATCATAACTGGTTCTGGAGGGGAACATATCTGGTCCTGGAGGAGATCATAGCTGGTCCTGGAGGGGGAGCATATCTGGTCCTGGAGGGGAACATATCTGGTCCTGGTGGGGAAGCATATCTGGTTCTGGAGGGGAACATATCTGGTCCTGGAGGAGATCATATCTGATCCTGGAGGGGAACATATCTGGTCCTGGAGGGGAACATATCTGGTCCTGGAGGGGAACATATCTGGTCCTGGTGGGGAACTTATCTGGTCCTGGAGGGGAACATATCTGGTCCTGGAGGGGATCATAGCTGGTCCTATAGGGGAACATATCTGGTCCTGGAGGAGATCATAGCTGGTCCTGGAGGGGGAGCATATCTGGTCCTGGAGGGGAACATATCTGGTCCTGGAGGGGAACATATCTGGTCCTGGTGGGGAAGCATATCTGGTCCAGGAGGGGAACATATCTGGTCCTGGAGTGGATCATAGCTGGTTCTGGAGGGGAACATATCTGGTACTGGAGGAGATCATATCTGGTCCTGGAGGGGAACATATCTGGTCCTGAAGGGGAACATATCTGGTTCTGGAGGGGAACTTATCTGGTCCTATAGGGGATCATATCTGGTCCTGGAGGGGAACATATCTGGTCCTGGAGGAGATCATATCTGGTCCTGGAGGGGATCATATCTGGTGCTATAGGGGATCATAGCTGGTTCTGGAGGGGATCATATCTGGTCCTGAAGGGGAACATACATGTAGCTGGGATATAAGGTTTTCTTAGTTGTCTTGGTTGTTTTTAGACTGATATGCTTTTGGCCAGTGGAATAAATCTTTATGCATACAGAGCTGAAAGATATTAGGGTTTGGTCAGTATTCTATAAATGTAAAGCAGTATTTTTGTATATTTTTTATTCTAGAGCAGTGGGATTTATCAAGTTACAGTTATCCTGAAGTAAAAAATATTTCAATCAATTTTCCTTCAAGAACTCTGATATTTCACAAATGAATATGAAATATTGTGGTGTGTGCACATCTGAGCCATAATATGGGAAGATAATCAGTCTATTCACAATATGGGCTGGAGAATTTATGTTCACATTGCATTTTCACCGTGCTGATTAATTGAGACACTCTGTATTCTACAGTGATTAAATTGTCTGAACCTCAAGTAATTTGCTTGGCCAGAATGTTTGGCAATCTGCATAATATTCACCAGGGGACAGCAGCTCAATCTAACACTTACTGCCCCCTACTGGCAGATTCCATCATTAGATGTTTGCATTTGATTCAACATCAAGAAGTGATTATAAAAAAGTTGAAAATTAAAGAGAGAAAAGAAATAATACCATGATATTTGAAAAAATATATGGTAAAATTTGCATTTAAATATGACTATATTTTATCAGGATTGCCTGTTATTGCATGACAGATTGTGTGTTTTTTTGCAGTGTTAATAAAGTAAACATGATTTTTGTGGTTGACAGTGGAGCATGCTGGAGCAGCGTAACTTTGGAGAGTTGAGAGCTGTGATGCGGTATCAGGTGCTGGCGGCAGAGATGGCCACGACACAGCAAGATCTTCAAACCCTCAGGTAAGTGCTGCCCCCTTCATCGCCTGCCTTGGCAATAGGCTATCTTCTCATATATCTCTTCAGCACTCCTCCCAAGTTTACACATAACATAAGTATTGCCTCAGTCAAATTTGTGCCGGTTTCCATAAATGGGCCCAGCCGATGAGTTTTTTTTTTACTTTACCAAAATTGGCTGCCAAGCTGGAAATCTGAAGGAAACCTGCGACAGAGGCGCATTACGTGGCACTCTCATTTGAATGTATGTAGGAGGAGAGAGTAATACGCTGGATGAAAAATAACTGTATTTGATATACTTATGTAGGTGAAAAATAAAATGCAATTGAGAGAAGATTTTATTTTAATGCTCCTTGTTCCTGCATAATGAAAAATATAAAGATGAAATATATCTGCAGAGATTCAGGTTTCAGTGTCCCACATACATACACAGATTCAAGATGAAATATATCCACAGGAATTCAAGATTTATATACAGTGTCCATACATAAAGATGAAACATATCTACAGAAATTCAACTTTCAGTATCCAATGTCCATACAAAAAGATGAAACATGTCTGCAGAAATTCAACTTTCCATGTCCAATGTCCATACATAAAGAAGAAATATATCTGTAAAAATATAGGGATCCTTTCGTCCCATATTTTTTGTTGAAATATTTCATAATCAACATATTTGTTTTCAAAGTTTATCACATCTGATAATTAAGACTGTCAACAATTGCCAACATTATGATGTGATTTTGATGGTAAATCATATCTGGACCCAAGTCATCTTCAATAATTATTATATAGTTATTCTTTTAGCTATGCATAGAATAGATTTGCAGTGAGGGGGAGGAATTTTCTGTCATTCTTGCTGTCTGTCAACTTTGCTCTTCACTGTGTTTCTAGCGATTAGCAGGCAAGATGTTTTATTTTCATGGACCAATTCTATCTATAAACCATTTGGCTTATGTTTTTTATTCTATTTTTTATGATTCAAAATAATCTAGTGGTTATCATCGAGTTATCAAGTTGGCTACCATTTTGAATAAATTCAATAAATATGGTGCATTTTGAAATAAAGCAACGTGGGGTGATGGAGTCAGGCCCAATATTGGGTGCATTATTTTGACCACATCAACTGTTTGTGACCTGCAATTCTGGGTGGATAAAAACACTATAAATAATCATTTATGAAGCATTTTGTGGTAATTTCCCAAAAATGTTCAAAAACATTCTAAACAAGCAATGATCAATATACTATGTAGCTCAAAGGCTATCGGCCTATGTTGATGTGATGCTTATTGTTTTGTGCTATTTTGGTGATATGTTTGTAGACCTAACCAAGGGACTGAGGTCTGTGTTGGAGCAAATGATGTAATGTATGTGAAGAACGGTCTCAATGCCAACAAGCTCTTCACTCAGGTCCATTATCTTAAGGTAATACCTCTATCATTCTCTCTGGTGTTAAGGCACTGCCTCTCTCCTCCCCTCCTATCTTAAGGTAATACCTCTATCATTATCTTAAGGTAATACCTCTATCATTCTCTCTGGTGTTAAGGCACTGCCTCTCTCCTCCCCTCCTATCTTAAGGTAATACCTCTATCACTATCTTAAGGTAATACCTCTATCATTCTCTCTGGTGTTAAGGCACTGCCTCTCTCCTCCCCTCCTATCTTAAGGTAATACCTCTATCATTCTCTCTGGTGTTAAGGCACTACCTCTCTCCTGCCCTCCTATCTTAAGGTAATACCTCTATCATTCTCTCTGGTGTTAAGGCACTACCTCTCTCCTGCCCTCCTATCTTAAGGTGATACCTCTATCATTCTCTCTGGTGTTTAGGCACTACCTCTCTCCTCCCCTCCTATCTTAAGGTAATACCTCTATCATTCTCTCTGGTGTTAAGGCACTGCCTCTCCCCTGCAGTGGTTGGTTCAGGTAGATCTGTCAGCTTGAACCAGCCTGATCTGTCAGCTTGAATCAGCCTGATTTGTCTCTGAGGAAACTAAACCCAATGTTTTTGCTATTACCTGATTACTTCTTCTTGATGCATATACATGTAGACTTACAATTTCCTCTTCATCTTTTCAGTCTCCTTCTTTCTCCTATTTCTGATGGTCTGCATGAAGTTTAACAGTTTTTTTATTTAATATGTCTTAGGAATTTGTAAAAAGTTCTGAAAATCAAGAGGAAGAGCTGAGATTACAAAGAAGGGTTAAATCAAGAAGGGCTAATATTGAGAAAAGGTGTAAATCTAGAATAACAAAGTTTTAAAAAATGCAAAAATCAAAAGAAAGGCATAGGTTTAATAGAAAGGCTTAAATCAGTAATCATTGGCAAATAGCTTGCTGAACTTCATGTAAAAGTTTCTACATTGTTTTTTGGGAATTTTGAAATGTTTTGTTCATCACCAGAAGTAATATTATATTGTTGGTCGTTGGGTATGGGATCCTCTTTCATTTACAATGGCATTGCATGCAGCTTAATTAAATATGTCACAGTTCTGAGAACTATACAAAATGTGGTATGCTGTGAGGCCTGGATCAGGTGATATGGGAACAATCTTGATATTAAAATCTGTGATGATATAGAAAAGGCAAGTTTTTGTTATAAAATATGCATCACAGTACAATTCTGTTGTATGTGTGTGTGTATTTGTTAAAAAAAATCATCATCCTTTCTTCGTGTTATGGGCTCAGATTCAGCCAATTTCTGCTAGAGTTTGAAACTTATTTTCCATTTATATATTTTCAGCCAGTAATCCTGAGAAGTCACTTGTACCATAGGGATTCCTTTCTCTATCTGGCTGTCTTGTCTAAGAGCAATATAATTGTTCTCGGGTCTTCATTACCTTCAAATTGACTTAATAAGAAATATGTTACATCCCAAGTTTTTATTTAAATTATTATATTGATAAACAAACCCCCTATACATTTCATCACTTCAACACAAGTATGGTTTGGAGTATTTATCCTTGTGCAAGATGTTAGTTATGTTTATTTTCGGTGTTGAGAAAGAGTTTAAGATTTACAAAGCCATATAGGAAAGGTAGATGTTTTTCCAATTGTGATGGTGAAATGTTATGTTGTGGAGGGTGGTGAGAGGTCATGTTGTGGAGGTTGGTGAGAGATCTTGTTGTCTTGTGGAGGGTGAAAAAAGGTCATGTTGTGGAGGGTGGTGAGATTTCTTGTGTGGAGGGTTGTGAGAGGTCATGTTGTGGAGGGTGGTGAGATTTCTTGTGTGGAGGGTTGTGAGAGGTCATGTTGTGGAGGGTGGTAAGAGGTCTTGTTGTGGAGGGTGGTGAGAGGTCTTGTTGTGGAGGGTGGTGAGATTTGTTGTGTGGAGGGTGGTGAGAGGTCATGTTGTGGAGGGTGGTAAGAGGTCTTGTTGTGGAGGGTGGTGAGATTTGTTGTGTGGAGGGTGGTAAGAGGTCATGTTGTGGAGGGTGGTGAGAGGTCTTGTTGTGGAGGGTGGTGAGAGGTCATGTTGTTGAGGGTGGTGAGAGGTCATGTTGTGGAGGATGGTGAGAGGTCTTGTTGTGGAGGGTGGTGAGAGGTCATGTTGTTGAGAGTGGCGAGAGGTCATGTTGTGGAGGATGGTGAGAGGTCTTGTTGTGAAGGGTGGTGAGAGGTCATGTTGTTAAGGATGGTGAGAGGTCATGTTGTGGAGGGTGGTGAGAGGTCATGTTGTGGAGGCTGGTGAGAGGTCATGTTGTGGAGGCTGGTGAGATTTGTTGTGTGGAGGGTGGTAAGAGGTCATGTTGTGGAGGGTGGTGAGAGGTCTTGTTGTGGAGGGTGGTGAGAGGTCATGTTGTTGAGTGTGGTGAGAGGTCATGTTGTGGAGGATGGTGAGAGGTCTTGTTGTGGAGGGTGGTGAGAGGTCATGTTGTGGAGGGTGGTGAGAGGTCTTGTTGTGGAGAGTGGTGAGAGGTCATTTTGTAGAGGGTGGTGAGAGGTCATGTTGTAGAGGGTGGTGAGAGTTCATGTTATTAATGGTGGTGAGAGGTCATGTTGTGGAGGGTGGTGAGAGGTCATGTTGTGGAGGATGGTGAGAGGTCTTGTTGTGGAGGATGGTGAGAGGTCATGTTGTGGAGGGTGGTGAGAGGTCATGTTGTGGAGGGTGGTGAGAGGTCTTGTTGTGGAGGGTGGTGAGTGGTCTTGTTGTGGAGGATGGTGAGAGGTCATGTTGTGGAGGGTGGTGAGAGGTCTTGTTTTGGAGAGATGTCGTTGATGGTTAAGCATACCAAAATTTGGATTTCAAATGCCATATATTGTGTTGTGTATCATGATCTTTCGTATAAGAAAGAGGATTTACCTTATAAGCTCTGTAAAATAGTTTTTTCAATAACAGGATTTTTTCTTAGATATATTCCAACATGTGGATTAAGTTCTGTCTGCTGTAGTGAGACGTTTAGAAGATGACATAGGACTCAATACCAAGGTTTTTTTTTCTGTCTGGCTGTTATTGACCCGAATGTCCTTGGCAAAACAAACAGCTCTCTTACAGGCTTTAAAGGTATAAAGCATTAATCCTACAATTTGGTGTGTTGAAAGCTTATTCACATATAAACAATATGACAAATTGAAGTAAAACATAGCGTAATAAGATAGGTCGCTATAAGACAAAGAAGTTGCAGTCCCAGCAGAGGTCTGTCTGGGCCATAGGCTGCACGTGACGGGTAAACACGGGTAGCGAGAACTTTGTTTGACTGCAAATGAGGCTCACCACCCTCTAGCATTATTTGAGGCCATTCTGGCACTATCCAATATATTTCATACATTTTATCTTTCAGTGCCTCTATGATAACACTCCACATACAAAGATGCCAAGAAAGAAGTGTGCCTCCAATAGGGGGCGATAAATTAAGGTCTTGTTCAAATAGATTTCACAGAATTTCTTTTTGAATATTTGGTAAAGTAAATAACTTTTTCAAACATAAAGGAAATGTTCCAATATTCAAGTGTGCTCACACCATTGTGTTTATCTCCTGCAGACTTGAGGCTTCGTATGATATTTAATGTTGTCTGGAAAAAAATGATAAATGCCAATGATGCCTCTAATGATCCTACCAAAAGATGCTGGGTTTCTGAGGTATGCAGTTTTAAAGAACAGATGAGATAAGTTGTATCTAGTTGAAAGTTCATATGGCTGGAAATTCTACATTATTCATTTTAATTTGTTTGCCTCCTATCTTTGACTTTTTTGTCTGATGGTAGAGAGATATTGTCTCTTTATAATATATGATCATGTAATATATAATGAAGTATAGTAGATATGAATGTCATCTCAGGTAAAAAATAAGTCCTAGGTAATCTGTGAAGACCTGGTACAGCATCTGAATTGTATATTTTTACATTACATTCAATAAGATCTACTTTATTGTCCGATATTTTGCATTCGGAACTGTGGTTCTGGGTAATAACAATTGTTGCCTTTTTTAACACTTATAGAGTATATGTGGCTTTCCAGTACAAACTTGGTCCTTCTTGATTTATTGCAGGGTTATTTCTTGCTGAGACATTTGGCAGACTTGGTTGGGGTAGCGAGGTTTAATGCGATGCTGAAGGATTTCATCATTCTGCATCATGGAGAATTGGTTCTCTCACAGGTAAATATGTGCATCAGTTGAAACATTTACACCTTAATAAAGGCCTTCATCCTCATGCTACGGAGGCAGAACATTTATCACCAAGGACATTAATTAAGTTAATTATTCAACAGCATTAAACATATTGATCATTTAAACTAAGCGTGTTCTTATCAAAGTCATGTTTTATAGATTGAAAAATAGAGGCTTGTGACTGAGAATAGAATGGCATAATTCCTCTGTGATCCAGCAGCATCAAATAACAGAGCTGAGAGAAGTTATATATCACACAACATACTTCTGTTACAGTGATAGCAATATATACAAGATTCGCATGTGACTTCATTAACTGTCCTATCAAAAGCATTCAAATTTCAGACTTCTCATATTTTTGGCAGTTCTCCATTAAATCAGTTGGAGGTATGTGGAGTGTAATATTGCAATATAAGAATGTGCCAAACACCCGTGTCATCTTTTTAACTCAAAAGGAAACAAATTTGGTATCATCAATTCAGTCCTATTATTAAGTGTTATTTTAAAAGTGAATTCCTTTTTTTATACGCATTTATATTTCCATTGGTATATGGATATTGTTTGGGCAAATAATATTTATAATGAATTACAATCAATTTCATTTCATTTTAACTTTGAAATCTTCACCATTGATAAAAGAATAAAGCATTGTTAATCAGCCAAAAATGATGTTTTACTACAACATGGATAGTGCAGCTTTGACACCAGGTGGCACTCTGAAAGAAAGGTTCAAAGACCAATATGAGGTTTAGAGAGTTTGGCAAATGAAACATGGCTTCAAATATGTTTGATCAATGGGCCATATAAAACCCACATGGTATGTTAGCTGAGCAGGTTGTATGACTCGCAGTACAAATAATGAGTTTCAGGCATATATTTTCTTCAAGCAATCCATGAACTTGCCTTTTATATTGATGACAGATGAAGTATTGTAGCTACCTAATAAAAGCATCGTGGCCAGCTTGGCAAGCTAGCCCTTCATCTTCATTTCTCTGTGATCATTTCATGCCTGCATAAACACAAAAGTGATAAACTAACAGGACAGAATTTAATTAATGAATGCTCCTTTAAAAATCTCTTTTAATTACTTTGAGGTTGTAAATCCTTACAAGGAACTTCTTCGTTTTCGATTCTCATTGGAAAGATTTAGAAGAAAAAAAACATGCCACCAGCCAGCTGCCACCTTTCACAAGGCAAAATACCCAATGTGTTTCTATATTTATCCTTACACCTCATCCATTCCCCGGATGGTTGTGGCAGAACTTATTGTGGCAGCTCTTTTGATGGCAGAACTTTCAACAGCATTTTTTATTGTTGCAGTTCTTATTATTGCAATACATTGCCAGTACTTCAATGGAAGTACTAAATATAGCAGAACCTGTTGCGGCAGTTCTTTTTGTGGCAGTATTCAATGTGTTGTACTTATACCAGTTATTGCTGCATTTCTTATTGTAATAGAACTTATTGTGACAGTTCATTTATGGCAGTACTTACTGTGGCAGTACTTATTGTGGCATTACTTATTCTACCAATTCTTTTTGTGGCAGTACTTATTGTGGTAGTATTTATTGTGGCAATATTTATTGTGGCAGTACTTATTGTGGCAGTACTTATTGTGGCAGTATTTATTGTGGCAGTACTTATTGTGGCAGTATTTATTGTGGCAGTACTTATTGTGGCAGTACTTCTACTTTAAGCAGGATCTATTAAGGCTGAGAATCACTCTGATAATATATTATTTTGTGGACATGACATCCTATAAAATTCTATAGTTGATTTATTTCCAGGAATTCTGCAGTTGAATTGATTCCAGGAATTCTGCATGAGATTTTTCTATTATATTGTGGCATATAAAAGATATTTCATGGGTTGTTGAGTGTAGACTGATTACATGTGAGTCATAATCATCGTAAGCACCTGCTATTATATTGAAATATCAATAGCAGAAAATCTTGTGTCTCAAAATGAAGTTATTAATGTGAGCAAGCATTGACCCGATTGCTTTTGACTTTTTAGCTATGCGCAGCATAGCTTCTGCACTGAGGGCTAGAAATTTTCTGTCATTCTGTCTGTCCATCAACTTTGATTTTCTCCTCTGAAACTACTGGTTGAGTTCTCTGCTCTTTGTAGGTCGGATGTATTTTCAGGGGAGCGATTTTTTTCTTTTTTCATTTAGGCTCAGAATTCTATTCTAGATGAACTTTTAAAAAATCTATTAGCTTTAACTGAGTTATCAAGGAGGCTGCCATTGTGAATAACATGACAAATATTAGCCAATGAGAATCAAGATTGGCCAAAATTATCATCTTTATCAACCAGTCTGCTTTGGGAAAGGGTGTACATGTACATATGTAACTCATCATCAATGAAGTGATGAGCAAACATTTCAAGGAAATGGTCAGAAATATTACAAAAACGCAATGATGAACATAGGCTCTAAGGCCATTGGCCTATGTTTTGATGATCAAATGTTCATGATGTTTCATCTAAATATATAAGGTAATATGAGTGATAATTTACCACAAGGGATGTTCCAGGGGTATTCCAGGGGTATTCCAGGGGTATTCCAGGGGTGTTTCATGGTTATTTCAGTGGTGTCTTTCAAGGCTGGTAGTGACAGCCCTGACATGGTTATTTCAGTGGTGTCTTTCAAGGCTGGTAGTGACAGCTCAGGGCACCCCTGCTTACATTGAGAAATACTCTGTAATTTGCAAGCAATACTTCCAATAGATTACAGTGGTTGCAGTGATAATATTCTATTATTCTTGCTTGCTTCCTCCACACAGGATCCTGGGCCAGACACCATTGTTGAGTGACAGATTCAACTTTGTATTTTCAGGAAGGAAGTAACTTTAAGCTATTCAATTCTGAAGATTGTCCACCTTCTTTGAAAAATTTCCAGAGGTGAATTTGTCTCCAATTTGTGAAGGATTAAGCAGTTTCTTTCAGGAATTTGTGGCATGGACCTCGGCTAATGAGGCCTCTTAAGAAGTACATGTACTTAGTGAATGTTTATTCATCTGCTCTATGATTTCAGGATTTCCTTGCCATGGTATTTGACATATTTCCAGAGTTAAGGTAAAAGTTCTTTTTTTTCCTTTTTGGGAAGATTAATTAATATATATTCCCTCAATGACGGAAGGTTGGGAGAGAAATACATAATAATGGGGTATATTAAGCATTTAATCAATAGTCCTGATAACCCAATTCAGCTGGAATTTCATGAAAGACATTGTAAAGGGTTTCACTTTAAATAAAAGATTGAAGGACGATAACTCATTATATTTGGAAATCTACATTAGCATATCATGAGATATAGCATATCATGAGATGTAGCATATAATCAGCTATTGAAGATATTCCACCCAAAATATATGACAACACATTGCCATTTCAAATTTCCTTTTCTTTTATTCTCCACCACTTCCTCAGGGATTTCTGTAACTTTACGTTTCCATGATTGTGGAAATGTCGTACACATCTGTGTGGTTCGGCTTTGTTAAATGTGAATTTTATCTGACTTATGGATAATTTATATTTATTAATGATGGTGGGCTTTTGTACACATGGGAGAATATTTGCAAAAGAATGATAAAATGTAGAATTGTTCATATCGATGCAACTGGTTTTCCACTATGGCAACAACATATTTTGTGCCTCAAGTTCTACACTTGATGGGAGATCTATTCATCTCTAATTATGTTTAAATAATATGCTTATAACTTTTTATCTTTTCATATTTTATTATAAAAAACATTCAGATAGAAAATATTAGAATAATGAATATCTAGTTCTTGAGATATATAAATAAATGAGTCAATCATGTTATGAATTTATACAACTTTATTATTCCCATTGATATTATTGTAAAGCACAACTGAATCAACATTTATATGAAATACCAGAGATATATACACAATCTATGAAGCAATGTTTGCAGGCAGAGATCAAGTCAGGCCATACAGGAGAGGTAAAATAATAAATTACTCAAAGCCTACTCCTGTAGAGAATAATTATCATAGGAATGTTTGTCATTTGAGCAACAAGACACGGTTTGTGAGGTGGAGAGTTGCTGGACAGACACATGCCTAATTGGCTGACAGTCTGTGATTTATGCTTTCTTATGCTTGGAGAATATTGCGTGGTGAAGTGGTCCATTAGCAGGGATGACTTGCATGAATAAAGTGATAAACACCACCCATTTACAGCACTTAAACATCATCCCTCCATCCTCCTCTAATCCCTGTAGATTAGTAACACAAAGCCATTTAGCTAAATAACAAAAACCAAACTATTCACATGAAAGTTAAGTAGAGAAGTCATTATGGTGTTAATTTAACTCGTGTATGAGGATAGATTTTATTTTCTGGACTTTGGAACGCCCTTACAGAGTTCTTGATAGAGGCCAATGATAGAGGCCAATGATAGAGGCCAATTCCCCTGCAAGGTGAGGTCATAGTGATGTCCCCCCCAGAGGCCATTTCCCCTGCAAGGTAAGGTCATAGTGATGTCCACCCAGAGGCCATTTCCCCTGCAAGGTAAGGTCATAGTGATGTCCACCCAGAGGCCATTTCCCCTGCAAGGTAAGGTCATAGTGATGTCCACCCAGAGGCCATTTCCCCTGCAAGGTAAGGTCATAGTGATGTCCACCCAGAGGATTTCCCCTGCAAGGTAAGGTCATAGTGATGTCCACCCAGAGGCCATTTCCCCTGCAAGGTAAGGTCATAGTGATGTCCACCCCAGAGGCCATTTCCCCTGCAAGGTAAGGTCATAGTGATGTCCCCCCCCAGAGGCCATTTCCCCTGCAAGGTAAGGTCATAGTGATGTCCACCCCAGAGGCCATTTCCCCTGCAAGGTAAGGTCATAGTGATGTCCCCCCCAGAGGCCATTTCCCCTGCAAGGTAAGGTCATAGTGATGTCCACCCAGAGGCCATTTCCCCTGCAAGGTAAGGTCATAGTGATTTTTTTTTTGCCTGGCCTCGAACCATTCGATGACAGGCAGTTTAAGCCCAAAAGCAATTTTGACCCAAAATATGTGCAAAGGGGAAATCTAGACACGTTCATAAAAGCGGTCAGATTTGATCTAGCCAGGACACACCCTCCTGCCCCTAAGAAACACAACCTCACCAAAGGGGAACACGAGGCATTGATCAAACTCCAACAAAATAACTCAATCACCATCAAAAAAGCAGACAAAGGTAGTTGTGTGGTAGTGATGAACACCACTGACTACATTACAGAATGTGAGAACCAACTTAACAATCCCAGGTACTACCGCCTGGAACCCTCTGATCTCACCTCCGAGCACAACGCGAAGGTGAAACATCTGGTCGATGAAATGCTAAACACAGAATCTATCACCAAAAAAGTGGCAGAGTTTCTGTACCAAACAAAGCCACGTACAGCTTTGTTCTACACGCTCCCGAAAATCCACAAAAATGTCTCCCCACCACCGGGGAGGCCAATTGTGAGCGCAAATGGTTGCCCCACCGAGAATATTTCAGGTTTAGTAGATCATATTCTCAGACCATTTGTGAAAGACATACCGTCCTACCTAGAGGACACCAGTGACTTCCTCAGGAAACTTGAAGGAATAACACTTCCTGACAGTTGCCTGCTTGTTACTTTTGACGTAACCAGTCTTTACACAAATATAGACACCCTTGAAGGTCTTAGAATAGTCCACAGACTACTGAGTGAGAAGAGAGACACTTCCCTTCTACCAACCAACGCTCAAGTGATTAAAATGCTGAGCCTTGTCCTACGCTGTAATAACTTTGAGTTCAACGGCAAACAATACCTTCAAACCAGTGGCGTTGCCATGGGAACCAAAGTGGCCCCTACCTTCGCTAATCTGGTAATGGCAGATTTTGAACAAAAATTCGTGTACACCTATCCCCTCCAGCCCCTACACTGGTGGAGGTTTATAGACGATGTGAAATGTATTTGGCAATACGGAGTAACTGAGCTGGAAAAATTCAGGGACCACTTGAATTCAGTTCACCCCACACTCAAATTCACATGCGAGTGGTCTGACACACAATGTCCCTTCCTGGACACCCTAGTGAAGTTAAACAATGACAACACACTCACTACCGACCTGTACACCAAAAGTACAGACACTCATTCCTACCTGCATTACTCTTCCTCACACCCCAGACACACCCTTAATAAGGGACCGTTCAGTCAGTTTCTCCGCCTCAGGAGAATCTGCAGTAAGGAGGATGATTTTGAATTTAGAGGTATGGAACTGTGCACTTACTATCAAGCCCGGGGATACCCGGACTCTATCCTTCTCGATGCCTTTAACAGAGCCAGACAGAAAGACAGAGATACAGCCCTCACCCCATATACTAGGGACGCAGGTACAGACAACAAAGCCTACCTGATCTCCACTTTTAACCCTTCAAACCCCAATTTTAGAGAGATACTGTCTAAAAATTGGCACATTTTGGAGTGCTCCAACCAATGGGACCACCTATCCAAACTGGAGGTAGTATATGGTAACCGCCGAAATCCCAACCTGCGTGACAAACTCTGTCACGCTAGAGTAAATCCCCAGAGGCCCCTCACACCCAGGGACCCTCCCGACCCAAAAGATAGGGACCCCCGTTGCAATAACAAAAATTGCAGCTATTGCCCACAGTTCAACAGAGACACTTCTGTCAAAAGCACCACCACTGGCATACGCCATAGAGTGAGGGTCAAAGTGGACTGCAAAAGCAATAATCTCATATACCTACTGACCTGCACCAAAGACGGGCTTCAATATGTAGGTGAGACAAAAAGGAATTTCGGAGCTCGTTGTTGTGAACATTTCAGAGACGCAAAGTACTTTGCAAACAAAAACCTCGCCCCCCCCTCATGGAGCGAGGACAAAATCACACCCGCTGCCAAACACTTTGGGAGTGCCAATCACTCCACTAAAGATATCGCCATCAATATCTTGGAGTTGATCCCACATGACCCTGATGACCCCGATACACAGAATTATCGGAGACACAGAGAATATGTGTGGATACATAGGCTGAAAACACAGGAACCCTTTGGTCTCAATGACAAACTGGAGGACCCCCTCTTATCCGGTAGATAAATTTTTTCACCCCCCAAGGGGGCGCCTACTGTTTGGCACATTGAGACCAAACCCAGACAACACAAAAGGTCACACTAATGAACTCTATCATGCTTTTGACATTCATACCACAAACCCTGCACCTCTCCCTTCGTGCAGGCCCTCACTTTTGTGAGCCAAATCACGATCCTCATCACAAATTTGTGGTATCACCACTGTGATTATCACATTACCGTGGGGCCTCTCTCCCATTTTGAGACCCCCCCTCAAATTCACATTCTTGCGGATTAACCAGGTTGTCAACACAAACAACTCACCTGTATGACGTCATAATCTAGATAGAATCTATTCGATCTAAAAATCGAGCAGTTCATTTTAGACTGAGATTTGCCAGGGTCAACATCGTCCCAGACAAACCAGGTGATTTTACATTCCCTAATATCACTATTCTCAATCTAAGTCCCTGAAGAGCCCTTCGCTGAGGGCGAAACGCGTCGGACACGCTATCTATACTTATAGATTGTTTCTACTCTTACCTTCTGCTTCCTTGTCTCCGCAGCTTTTTGTCGGTTTCATATAAGGTCATAGTGATGTCCACCCAGAGGCCATTTCCCCAACACATCACCATTAAGACAACACATCACCATTTCAAAATTCCCGCACATTTGTTCCATGTGTCAGTTTTCTGTAATTTCCAGTTTAAATAATAGCAACAATGGGCAACGCTTCACCCATCTGCATGGTTTGGCTTTGCTGATTGCTAATTTTCTCTGACTTGGCTAATTTACATCTATTAAGTGATTTACATCTGTAAGACGATTGTTGGCTACTATGGACACATGGGAGAATATTTGCAGAATCAGAACCCACCAAAGTGAGATAACATCTTTTGTGCCTCCGAGTCACTTTCTATACAGGCATTGACATTTAGAAATCTCTGATTGCTATTTAATTGCTTTTAAAAGATATTATGGCATAAACCTTGGTAACATTACAACTTGCTAAAATGAGAGAAAGTGAGGATCATATCTTTCAAAAACCTTCAGGCAGAGGGAGAATGTAGATATTTAGGGCTCATATATCTGACAGAAATATCACTTAATTGCAAGTGGACCATTTTAAAATGTACTAGTTTTACCTGCACTGTTTGCCACAATTTAGAAGCAGCTTTAAAATTAGAAATTGCTTCAGAATCAGAATTAATAATGAAAATACACCAAGTAAGTCATTGCTGGATGCCAAGAAGAAAATAGCATTTTCCAATTTCAGTAGGGTATGTTCACATCAAGGAACTCGGTTTATGAAGAGAAAGGAATCCCTCAAACTTGGAAAGAACTATCAGAATCAGACAGGCACATGAAAGTCCAACATGCACCTGATGGCGTCACTCCATCATACATTTTCAGCAGACTTCTCTCCTATACAGTCATTGGTCCCACAGTCAAAACCGGGATATTAGTCAGCACCAGGCCCCTCAATCAGCACCAGGCCCCATCAATCAGCACCAGGCCCCTCAATCAGCACCAGGCCCCCTCAATCAGCACCAGTCCCCTCAATCATCACCAGGCCCCTCAATCAGCACCAGGCCCCTCATTCAGCACCAGGCCCCTCAATCAGCACCAGGCCCATCAATCAGCACCAGGCCCATCAATCAGCACCAGGCCCATCAATCAGCACCAGGCCCCCTCAATCAGCACCAAGCCCCCTCACTCAGCACCAGGCCCCTCATTCAGCACCAGGCCCATCAATCAGCACCAGGCCCATCAATCAGCACCAGGCCCCTCAATCAGCACCAGGCCCTCATTCAGCACCAGGCCCATCAATCAGCACCAGGCCCATCAATCAGCACCAGGGCCCTATATAAGTAATGAAGAATGGAAAATTGAAATGATATATGAGTTGATAAACTGTTTGCAATGTATTTCTTTTAATGGATTTAATAAGGATGAAAACTTGGTTTTACTTCATGATGTATGTACATCATGATTTTATCATATAACCTGATCTTTTTTAATTATTGCCATGAATGAAATTTGTACACTGTACCATGTTATGTGAGTACGAATAAATGATATAATAATAATATATAAGTATTTGAATAGGATAGGCCAGGTTTCAGGGGAGATTTTTACACTGGTTTTGTGGGGGCTATAGTTTGTTCTGTTGCAAGTGATAAGGATAGGATCTGATCACTGTGATGCATACTCACAATTGCTCAGCAAGACAAAAGATCAAATCATTCACTTTCTCTGATATTACATAACATTATATAATTTGTGAACAAAAATTTAAAGGACCACACTCCAACCTCCATTTTGTTTGAATTAGCCGTTGCTCAATACATATTGTCTGTATGACACGTAACTTATTCAGATCAGCAAGCATGAAGCAATGTTATTTGATAAGACACATACATTCTCCATTCTATTTTCTTAAGTCATGCAAAATATTATTTTTCTCACCAAAAGTGAAATATATATATGTTTCATCTCTAATCACTCAGATTAACCTGAGATTGTCCTTCATAAATATATACATATGAATGCCTTGAATGTGGCACATGGAAGGAGTAATTCAATATGAGTTGCTGTCACTTTGGGTAGCATTTCATGCAGACATTGCCTGCAGTGTCACATCCACCCATTACCCAGTAGATCACAGCTTGTCATTAGCTGATGAGCTGAAATGTATCTCTCATGTTTTCCTCAGTTCGGAGGTGAACAGGAGCTAATATATCTTGACCTTGTGTGCTACATACATGTATATGTGTATATAACTTATTGTTACTAGTATTATGTTTTACTAACATGTACACATTTTGTGTTTTTATAGTGCATGATTTATTTGAAACTTTGGAATTAATAAGATATAAAATGGCCTTTTTGTGAATTTGCACTTCTGTGTCATTCATTTTGTCCAATTATATTGCACCTACAGTGATCATCAGGGCTTTTCTTGTCTTACAATGTAAGTTCATATGAAGGTAGCTAAAGTGAAGCATTAATAGAGGATGCTTGCACGGTTAATGGAGCAGTGCAGCTCATACCAGGTATTTTATACAGGAAACTGTGTCTCAGTAATGGTTGCCCCCAAAATTATTTGGAAATGGGGTCACAAATTGAAGGGTATCATGCACATATCAGATTAAGATGGACCTGACAACCTCAAACAGGTCATAAGCAATTATATAGTCCTTCCTAACTGTCTCATAGTAATGTCACTAGATGGCCCTGCATGTAACTCTAAATATTTGAAACATTCCCTCAAATAAATAGATTATACACAGATTCATCCAGATATATGGGTGCAATCCAGCTTTTTAAATTTTGATTACAATATTGACAATTTTAATTCACACTGGTATAATTAAAGTGTGGCCAAGAATTGCTCATTATTCTGTACATATAGACCTTTACCAAATGTTTGTGGTGACCAGTTTTGGCCATTTAGTCTGGAAATATCAAATAAATAGAGGGGGCTTGTCTCCATGATAAGCAAGGCCCGGAGACAAGGGCCATTTCCATGCTTTTTTCTAGTAAAGGAAAAATCTTTTTCTTTTTATTAACCAATCATGAAAAAAATGTATTTTCTTAAAAAAAGATTTTGTTCTAATTTTGAACAGATATTTATTACTAAAGATTTTATTGAAACAATTATTGAAGAAAAATTATCGGTCCCAATATTTTATTACATGTTACATTTTACTGGGAATATGGGTTCTTTTTGTGGTGATATTCACATTTCTTGATCATTACTTTTTTTTTAATTGTATAAGATTCTGCTAATTTGAAGGCAAATGATCTGTATTGTGCTCAATGTTGGGACAGAAAATATATATGTGATGCAGTATCTTGTATATTGCTGGTATATAACCCTCTATGAAGAGGTATATATATATGGACAATGACATGTAGACAAGGACTCAGGTCTCAAACAACAACTCAAGGCTCACATATTGGCTCACATGTGGCTCACGCATGACTCACACATGGCTCTCCAAAATGTCTCCCTAAAAATTATACCACTCCACATTATTTTTTGGTTAGTTTTTAAAGATTTTTTTTTGGAACATATTCCAATGTTCCTTGGCAATGCCCTTAACCTGTTTTAATCAGTGAAATGAAGGGGAAAAGGTAAAAAAAATAAAATAAAAAGAGCTGGTCCTGGTCAAAAGTAGCTTGCTAAGGGCAACAACATAATCTCAAACTTTGAACACTGACATTTCTTTTACAGAGGTAAATTACTTGTAAAGTCTAATTATACTTTGTATATAGGCCAAGGGCCATAGTGCAGTTGGTTAGAGTGCATGGCCAAGCTTTTGAGAACCTGTTCCTCTGTGGAGATCCAAAGGTCGTTGGTTCAATTCCCGCCATGATGGCATCAAATTCTTGTTATATATTCATATTACATGAATTGAGACTCATGCCGGAAGTCCTTGTGAATCTGTGACTGGGTGGGTTGTCATGTCAAGGACCTGCGACACACAATGATCTGAGTAATGTTGAGAGTGATGTAAACCCACAAACAAACAGAAAAAATTCCACTTTGTGTAATATTATTTGACTGAAACATGATTTGTTTTGTATGCAGTGATGGTGGTTTGAGTATGGAGAAGATACATCGTGAGTGGCTGGATTGTGCAGGCATGCCTACGGTCAGTATTATATCCTATCTTAATCATATATCATCCCACGCTATACCAGCAAGAGAATAGACTCTTGTTTCTCATGCCAGCCCTCTCTATATTGACTACAAATGTTCAACGCTCTATATTGACTACAAAATGTTCAATGCACCACCTCCAAAATAAAGGGCTCAGGCACACCAAAATTCCCTGACATTGTATAGTTATTAGAACAGGAAAGGTATTATTTGCAGCAATCTAACCCAGTTTAACCAAACATTAGTTAAATAAAGACAAAATATGAGTATGAAGTTATTTGAAAAACACCTCTCTCCTTACTTTTTTAGTCTGCAGTAAAGGGGCGGAAATTTTCTGTTATTTTCTCAGTCCTCTGACACTACAAGTTGCAGTTCTTAGCAATTAGTTGGAAATATGTTGTATTTTCAGGGGACCAATTCTCTCTATTTTCCTTTCAGCTCAGATCTTTGTCCATTCTGTCATGATTTTTTTTAAATCTAAAAGATATCATTGAGTTGTCAAGGAGGCTGCTATGTTGAATAACTTTATAAATATCGGCTAAAGAGAGTCGAGACAACAAGTGGGGGCCAGATTTAAAATATAACCTGCATTTTTATCATCCAGTCTAAAATATAACCTGCATTTTTATCATCCAGTCTGCTATGGAAAAGGATTTGAATGGTCACTTATGAAGTAACTTCCAGAATTATAAAAAAAAAGATCAGCATAGCTCTAAGGCCATTGGCTATGCATCAGATACTAAGATGTATTCCATGTCATATATCCTGTACTATCCCATGGCATACATCCTGTTCTATATTATATCCCATGGCATACATCCTGTTCTATATTATATCCCATGGCATACATCCTGTTCTATATTATATCCCATGGCACACATCCTGTTCTATATTATATCCCATGGCACACATCCTGTTCTATATTATATCCCATGGCATACATCCTGTTCTATATTATGTCCCATGGCATACATCCTGTTCTATATTATATCCTATGTCATACATCCTGTTCTATATTATATCCCATGTCATACATCCTGTACTATATTATATCCCATGGCATACATCCTGTTCTATATTATATCCTATGTCATACATCCTGTTCTATATTATATCCCATGTCATACATCCTGTACTATATTATATCCCATGGCATACATCCTGTTCTATATTATATCCCATGGCATACATCCTGTTCTATATTATATCCCATGTCATACACGCTGTACTATATTATATCCCATGGCATACATCCTGTTCTATATTATATCCCATGTCATACATCTTATAATTTATATATTATATGACATACATGCTGTACTATATTATATCCCATGTCATACATGCTGTACTATATTATATCCCATGGCACACATCCTGTTCTATATTATATCCCATGGCACACATCCTGTTCTATATTATATCCCATGGCATACATCTTATAATTTATATATTATATGGCATACATGCTGTACTATATTATATCCCATGTCATACATGCTGTACTATATTATATCCCATGGCACACATCCTGTTCTATATTATATCCCATGGCACACATCCTGTTCTATATTATATCCCATGGCACACATCCTGTTCTATATTATATCCCATGGCATACATCCTGTTTTATGTTATATCCCATGGCATACATCCTGTTCTATATTATATCCCATGGCATACATCCTGTTCTATATTATATCCCATGTCATACATGCTGTACTATATTATATTCCATGGCACACATCCTGTTCTATATTATATCCCATGGCATACATCCTGTTCTATATTATATCCCATGGCATACATCCTGTTCTATCCCATGGCATACATCCTGTTCTATATTATATCCCATGGCATACATCCTGTTCTATATTATATCCCATGGCATACATCTTATAATTTATTATATCCAATCTCTTGATTGGTACTTTACATATTCTTTAAGGTTATTGGTGAAAACATTTTGCTTTACAACTAGTTTGAAGCAAACTATTAGGAAGAAGCAATAAAGTGCAATTTACTTTTGCTAGATAGATTTTGTGGCTGACTCTTTACTCAAACAAGGTTCGCCTTGAAATATATAGAATTACAACTATAAAGATTATGCAAAAAATTGTCCACATTGATCTTGTAAACATCACAGAATGTATCTACCAGGTGGCAGTGCTGTACCAATCAATCACTGATATTTTACTGTTCATCAATAGATGTCCTTACCAACTTCTTATGAAGGTTATTTGTAACCTGTGTCATAAGTGTATGATACCATACTACCACTCCATGGCTTGTATGCAATGTCATTCTTCAAGCTTATTTGGAATATTGTTGGATTTTGTCTCTAATGAGATAAAGCAAAAAAAGGTGGCATTTTCTTCATTTTCCTTTATCAAGTGGTAATTAACATCCTAATATGGTATAAAAAAACAAACTTAAAACATTAATATCAACCAATCAAACAGATGAATATTTCTTCTCTAACTCTGTCATATCATTAACACAAATCACCAATAATTCAGCATTAATTGAGTAAGATCTGAAGGCAGATTCTTTGCATAAAATCAGTGACCCATAAATATTGTGCTTGCTCAGATATCAATTGTTTTGGCATAGTATTCATTTCATCATATCAATGACCACAAATATAAAATAGTTACATTGATTTATTTTTTAAAAAAACAAAAGACAAATGTGATGATATATTTGAAGAACAGTAAGTGGGGGAATGATCGGAGGTTTGCAAGGTGCCATACAAATGAACCTGGCAGGTTATAAATGAGGACGCCCATTATGAGTGGTACATATTTGTTGAGGGCCCCAGAATGAACCAGGTAGATCAATGGTAGTCAAGTGTGGCCTAACTCTCCAGGAATGTTGTGTCATATTACTCACCATGTTCTGGCATTACCTTTATAATAGAAATACAGAATATACTTTAAAAATTACAATGCTTAGATCTCATGTTAGTGATTAAGTCCACCGAGGGCCTCTATTAACCTCTATTAGGGCAGAAGGAACAGCATTTGGTGCTGATTTTTTTCTTCTGCCTGAAAGTGTCATAAAAGGAGGAATGCGAGATTGAAATAGTTTTTAGCATCTAATTCTGTGATGTTGCTTGAATGGCAGAGCAAATATGTGTTAAGAGTATGCTGTATGCTTGACAAACTCCCAATGTTTAAAACCCTGAAAATCCTATCATTAAGAGAAACTGAGCTTTCAGATGCGAGAATTTTTTTCTTAGAGGTATCATAGTATATCTATAGAGTACATGGTAGGAGTAGGGCAATGCTGAGACCATGATGGCACTGATGCTCACTCAAACCATAGGCATCTTAATGATAAATGGTGACACAATAGCTCCAGGGGGCAGCACACTTCAACTGTTGATTTGGATCTCAAATGAGTTTCTTTAATTTGCTACCTGTAGTAAAAGTGATGGCAAATCATGTAGCGATGGGGAAAAATTTCAATCTGAGCATATTTAGGTTTAAGTAAAAATACTTGCATTGGTGAAGGAGTGCTGTTGCCGTAGAAATGTCATGACTATTGTGTCATTAGATGCGAGTGCATTAATGTTGCCTTAGTCATAACACCCAAAGTAACATTTTAAAATAAAGTATGGTATGTCAAATGTTTCCATGCACTAATGTAAGTAATAATCACAAGAAGATATTGATGTTTTCTAGACCATAAATACATGTACATTTTACTTGTTCACTTCTACTTGATGAGATACACTGTCATTCCACTAAATAATCTCTGCAGCAAAGAGTCTCTGCTCAGCCGATTGGTGAAATCTTTTTTGTCCAATATTCAAAAGAGCTGCTTGAAGTTATTCAAGTTCAGATTAAAACACATAGAAGGCTTTAGGACAGCCAGCAATATTGCTGTGCTATCATAATTAAATCTTTTTGTCATACAACATTGGCAGCCAGTCGCAAACATGGGGATAATAAACTTATGGCTGGAGGAGACAGAGATTTTAAAAGTGGGTTCCTAATTAGATTACACTGTTGTTGAACTTATTATTGCTAATGCAATGTGATTCTCTACTTCAGGCTCTGCAGAGATATGAAGCCAGTCCGGATAATGACCTGTATTTACAAGTGAAGACAGAGGTATATTCATTTTATTTTATGTTGTTTTCAACAAGTTGTAAGACATGAAATTTGGGAATGTTATGTTAAACTTTGTAAATTAGTCTGTAAAATATTATAAAGATTGAAACAACAATTGGTAGCAATGTCCAACCACATACAACATGATATGGGTAATGTTCAAATTAAGGCAACAAACATGTTTTTCATCTTGAGAAAATAACTGATGCCACACTCACTGTTTAATTATTTATTATATAATATATAAGACTAGCAGCAAAACAAAAAAGGTTCTGTCACCAACTGTCCAGGGGGGATTTTCTTTGTTTTAATTGGTAAGTCTACTGGAGAAGTCTTGATGGTTGATGGCAGAAACAGTTCAAGGTAAATGGCAAAGAAGCGGGAAGATGTTATATGGCACATAATCATATATAATGGTGTGGAGATAAATAATTAAGAAACAACAACACATAGGAACAACACTGGCATTTATTGACATATTTAGGATGTCAGGCCTAATTGAAAGGTGTGATATGAATTTTATTTTTGAGATTGGGGGAAAAGGTGTTTGATGCCTCTGTTAGAACCTACAACCCAGATATGATTATGTCATAGTATGTGACCTTGACCCTGATTCAGCATGTGACCTTGATTGTTGAGAACCCATCATTGGTTCTTCCATTCCCTCGGTTAGCTATTTCATTATATTGTAATTATGTCATTTTACAGGTTTCCTACTGGAAATCAGTGAATACAAAGAAAAGGAAAGGTCAGCGACCCAAATGTGCTCCACTAAGCCGAGCAGCCTCGAAGCAGGTAATATGACCGTTTTTGGCAGCATGGACTGATACTCAGTATGACCTCTGTACACAGTATTCATGTCAAACCTTTGGATGATGTGTTTGTATTTTTTTTTTCATATGTTAAAGCTATCATTGCAATTCCATGAAAACATAAGATTTACTGCAGGGTTATCATATATGTACATGTACATATAAATTACCCACAAACAACATATTCAAACGTCAAAATGCCAAGGTTTCAGATTCCATTTTGTTTTTCGTCAAAATGGAGAGCAGGAAAGTTCTTTTCAAGTGACATTTTCGCTCAAGTTATTGATGTTGTCAAAAATTTGCAGAACAACATGTCCTAAAATAATTCAAACCATTTACATTTTACTATTTTTACATTTTACAAGAATAAATCAAGCTAATTTCCAAGACCAATTACTGCTTTGATACTTTGTTTTTAATGTTCAGTATGAAAAACACTTTCTTTTCAGTATAAAATAATAGCAAGATATATTAACTTCATTATTGGTGTTTTATTATCCTTTAATAATACTAAATGAAGCAAAAACAAACAGTTCTAATTACCCAGAGCAATATTTCATTTCAAATTAATCAAAGATAAGTTTTAGTTCTTCTCAGCTTGTCCATATTTTCAGAACAAAGACTAAATTTTAAAAGGCCATTTCTTATCATGGATATTTTAAATTACATACCATTAGGGATGAGCCAAATGGAACAGCAATATTATACAGTGAAGGACCCAACAATGTATCAAGTATGTGTATTATAGGGAGGGGTCCAGTTAGGTATCTCTGTTCTGTGGTGAGGGGCTCAGAAAGGTATCTCTGTTCTATGGTGAGGGGCTCAGAAAGGTATCTCTGTTCTGTGGTGAAGGGCTCAGAAAGGTATCTCTGTTCTATGGTGAGGGGCTCAGAAAGGTATCTCTGTTCTGTGGTGAAGGGCTCAGAAAGGTATCTCTGTTCTGTAGTGAGGGGCTCAGAAAGGTATCTCTGTTCTGTAGTGAGGGGCTCAGAAAGGTATCTCTGTTCTGTAGTGAGGGGCTCAGAAAGGTATCTCTGTTCTATGGTGAGGGGCTCAGAAAGGTATCTCTGTTCTATGGTGAGGGGCTCAGAAAGGTATCTCTGTTCTGTAGTGAGGGGCTCAAAAAGGTATCTCTGTTCTGTAGTGAGGGGCTCAGAAAGGTATCTCTGTTCTGTAGTGAGGGCTCAGAAAGGTATCTCTGTTCTATGGTGAGGGGCTCAGAAAGGTATCTCTGTTCTGTAGTGAGGGGCTCAGAAAGGTATCTCTGTTCTGTAGTGAGGGGCTCAGAAAGGTATCTCTGTTCTATGGTGAGGGGCTCAGAAAGGTATCTCTGTTCTATGGTGAGGGGCTCAGAAAGGTATCTCTGTTCTGTAGTGAGGGGCTCAGAAAGGTATCTCTGTTCTGTAGTGAGGGGCTCAGAAAGGCATCTCTGTTTTGTTGTGAGGGGCTCAGAAAGGTATCTCTACTCTATAGTGAGGGGCCCAGTAGTAAGCTGTGTATTATAGAGAGGGGTCCAGTGAGGTAGCTGTGTAGCATAGGGATGGGCTAAGAAAGGTATCTGTTCTGTAGTGAGGGGCTCAGAAAGGTATCTCTGTTCTATGGTGAGGGGCCCAGTAGTAAGCTGTGTATTATAGAGAGGGGTCCAGTGAGGTAGCTGTGTAGCATAGGGATGGGCTAAGAAAGGTATCTCTGTTCTGTAGTGAGGGGCTCAGAAAGGTATCTCTGTTCTATAGTGAGGGGCCCAGTAGTAAGCTGTGTATTATAGAGAGGGGTCCAGTGAGGTAGCTGTGTAGCATAGGGATGGGCTCAGAAAGGTATCTCTGTTCTGTAGTGAGGGGCTCAGAAAGGTATCTCTGTTCTGTAGTGAGGGGCTCAGAAAGGTATCTCTGTTCTATAGTGAGGGGCCCAGTAGTAATTAAGCTGTGTATTATAGAGAGGGGTCCAGTGAGGTAGCTGTGTAGCATAGGGATGGGCTCAGAAAGGTATCTCTGTTCTATAGTGAGGGGCCCAGTAGTAAGCTGTGTATTATAGAGAGGGGTCCAGTGAGGTAGCTGTGTAGCATAGGGATGGGCTCAGAAAGGTATCTCTGTTCTGTAGTGAGGGGCTCAGAAAGGTATCTCTGTTCTATAGTGAGGGGCCCAGTAGTAAGCTGTGTATTATAGAGAGGGGTCCAGTGAGGTAGCTGTGTAGCATAGGGATGGGCTCAGAAAGGTATCTCTGTTCTGTAGTGAGGGGCTCAGAAAGGTATCTCTGTTCTATAGTGAGGGGCCCAGTAGTAAGCTGTGTATTATAGAGAGGGGTCCAGTGAGGTAGCTGTGTAGCATAGGATTGGGCTAAGAAAGGTATCTCTGTTCTGTAGTGAGGGGCTCAGAAAGGTATCCTTAAAATAAGGTAAACTTCAGTGTAAAAGATAAATAAAGTACTATAGTATTATAGGGAGGGGCCCAGTGAGGTAGCTGGGTATTATAGGGAGGGGCCCAGTGAGGTAGCTGGGTATTATAGGGAGGGGCCCAGTGAGGTAGTTGTGTATTATAGGGAGGGGCCCAGTGAGGTAGTTGTGTATTATAGGGAGGGGCCCAGTGAGGTAGTTGTGTATTATAGGGAGGGGCCCAGTGAGGTAGTTGTGTATTATAGGGAGGGGCCCAGTGAGGTAGCTGGGTATTATAGGGAGGGGCCCAGTGAGGTAGTTGTGTGTTATAGGGAGGGGCCCAGTGAGGTAGCTGGGTATTATAGGGAGGGGCCCAGTGAGGTAGTTGTGTATTATAGGGAGGGGCCCAGTGAGGTAGTTATGTATTATAGGGAGGGGCCCAGTGAGGTAGTTGTGTATTATAGGGAGGGGCCCAGTGAGGTAGTTGTGTATTATAGGGAGGGGCCCAGTGAGGTAGCTGGGTATTATAGGGAGGGGCCCAGTGAGGTAGTTGTGTATTATAGGGAGGGGCCCAGTGAGGTAGCTGGGTATTATAGGGAGGGTCCCAGTGAGGTAGTTGTGTATTATAGGGAGGGGCCCAGTGAGGTAGTTGTGTATTATAGGGAGGGGCCCAGTGAGGTCGCTGTGTATTATAGGGAGGGTCCCAGTGAGGTAGTTGTGTGTTATAGGGAGGGGCCCAGTGAGGTAGTTGTGTATTATAGGGAGGGGCCCAGTGAGGTAGTTGTGTATTATAGGGAGGGGCCCAGTGAGGTAGTTGTGTGTTATAGGGAGGGGCCCAGTGAGGTAGTTGTGTATTATAGGGAGGGGCCCAGTGAGGTAGTTGTGTATTATAGGGAGGGTCCCAGTGAGGTAGTTGTGTATTATAGGGAGGGGCCCAGTGAGGTAGTTGTGTATTATAGGGAGGGGCCCAGTGAGGTAGTTGTGTGTTATAGGGAGGGGCCCAGTGAGGTAGTTGTGTGTTATAGGGAGGGGCCCAGTGAGGTAGTTGTGTATTATAGGGAGGGGCCCAGTGAGGTAGTTGTGTGTTATAGGGAGGGGCCCAGTGAGGTAGTTGTGTGTTATAGGGAGGGGCCCAGTGAGGTATCTCTGTTCTATGTTCTGTGAGGTAGTTGTGGAGCCCAATGGAGTACCGTATTTACTTGAATATAGGACGAGGAATTCAGACCCAACCTTTGGTCAATATTTGTGGGGTCAACTTATACCTGAGGGCAACCTGTGGACAGTGATTTATGGCACCTCTGGACAGCCGATCGAGTGCTATAAACACAGTGTCCACGAAAAGTTTTGGACCAACGCCAGACATTTTGTCTGACGTTGGCTAGCTTAACGTCAAACATTTTTGCTTTACGTCAGACAAGGATGTCCGATCTTAATTCCCATTAAAATAAGGTAAACTTCAGTGTAAAAGATAAATAAAGTACGCACATGTTGGCCAGGTACAAGCTTCCCCGACAGAGATATAATTAAAATCTTTGTCTTAAAATGCACATAGAAATATTCTTCCACGTGTCAACAGTAGTCTGCCTCCATTTAATAAGTGTATATCATGTACAAGTCAGAGAAAATGTTAGTTTAACAATGCTCAAATATGCTTACGCAACACGAGGTCACTACGTATTTACATTTTACTTTTAAAATGGCTGCCAAACTTGACCAGGACCAGCTCTCTTTTACTTTTCTTTCCATCATTTCACTGGTTAAAACAGGTTAAGGGCATTGCCAAAGAACATTGGAATATGTTGCAAAAAATATCTTTAAAAACTAACAAAAAAATAGTGGTATAATTTTTCGAGAGCTATTTTATGAAAGCCATTTTTGAGAGCAACGTGTGAGCCACGTGTGAGCCATGTGTGTGCCTTGAGCTGTGTTTGAGACCTGAGTCTACTATTTGATATGTGAGACGAGGGCATATGAAAGTAATGATTGATAACTTCCTATTCCCCTTTATTATCCATGATGATAACAAGATGAAGATGAGAAGACACCAATTGAATTGCACTATCTAATAGACTAAGTATGATAATGGCTTGTTTTGTCAATGTTATCAAATGATTATGAGACTAAATTGCTGGAACTATATTTTGGTCTTTGCTGTCAGGGGCTCATTCCTATATTTTCACGTTATATTTGTTTTTAAGAAAGGCAGCAATTTTCCAGATCCTGGCGAAGTATTTCAATGGTCAATACTCCATTTATTCATTTGCCATTGATTTTTTTTATCCTGCGACTTTTCCTTGTCCATATCTACCTCTTCATAGAGGGTTATATATCAGCAATATACAAGATACTGCATCACATATATATTTCCTGTCCCAAACTTGAGTACAATACAGATCATTTGTCCTCAAATTAACAGAATCTTATATAGTTAACAAAAATGATAAAGATCAAGAAATATGAATATCGTCACATAAATAACCTACCGTATTTACTCGAATATAGGACAAAGTTTACAGACCCAAACCTTTAGTTAATGTTTGGGGGGGAGGGCAACCTGTGGATGGTGATTTATGGCAAGAATAATTGACTTTATCATTGTGAAAAGTAAGTAAACTTCACTCATACTGTCCAGATAAAAACTTTCCCAGCAATCTTTGTCTTAATATACACATAGAAATATTCTACCACGTCTCAACAGCAGTCTGACTTCATTCAATAAGTGTAAATTATGCAAAAGTCGGATAAAATGTGAGTTTAGCAATGCTTAGATATGCTTATGCAACACAAGGTCGCCATTTTGAAAAGTGGAAGTGACGAGGAGAAGCTCTTATTTTTGGCACAAAAACTATTAGAGCGCCATCACAGTGTATTACCGTAACTCGCATTGAAATAATATATTGCACAATGATGGATCCCTGAATCTGTGGTCTAGAGTCAGGGGCCCAATGAAGTATCTGTGGTCTGGAGTCAGGGGCCCAATGAAGTATCTGTGGTCTGGAGTCAGGGGCCCTATGAAGTATCTGTGTTCTGGAGTCAGGGGCCCAGTGGAGTATCTGTGTTCTGGAGTCGTCAGGGGCCCAGTGGAGTATCTGTGGTCTGGAGTCAGGGGCCCAGTGGAGTATCTGTGTTCTGGAGTCAGGGGCCCAATGAAGTATCTGTGTTCTGGAGTCAGGGGCCCTATGAAGTATCTGTGGTCTGGAGTCAGGGGCCCAATGAAGTATCTGTGGTCTGGAGTCAGGGGCCCTATGAAGTATCTGTGGTCTGGAGTCAGGGGCCCTATGAAGTATCTGTGGTCTGGAGTCAGGGGCCCAATGAAGTATCTGTGGTCTGGAGTCAGGGGCCCTATGAAGTATCTGTGTTCTGGAGTCAGGGGCCCAGTGGAGTATCTGTATTCTGGAGTCAGGGGCCCAATGTCCATTAGGTTGGAGCTATGTCTATAAATTGGCCACATCCTGACTGAAACAATCCAATTGTCTTAAGAGCTGCTATTAGATCTGCCGGTAATTACCTTGACAGCTTGAGACACACTCTCAACATGCACACATTATGAGCTTCTATTTCTCCGTCAGCCTTAACAGTTTGCCCAGGTACAGGTGCAGAGCACATGATTAGGGGCAGGTTGATTGCATCATTCAGTTAGTCACCTAAGTGTGGAACTGATCATGGCACAGACATCTGCTATTCTTCCTAACTTCTGGTATGTATGCCATGTATGGCATGTTGTGGCCAATAAATGAACAGGTTTTTCTTCTCCAAACACCTTCAGACAGAGTAAGAAGTAAAGCAGTTTCAGTGCAATGTCATTATTAGAGCTTTTTATTAATGTGTTTTGGATTATGAGACAATGGTGATTGTTTGATGCTTCATAAAGGTAGGTTTTCAGTGACAAATATAAAAGTAGCGCAAGTTACTCAGTGAATGACACATTTGATGTCAGATCTAAAAATATTTTTCATACTCGCTTTCAGTCATTGTTATTAATATGACAGTGGACTGTATCAAGCATTCATGATTTTTTAGCTAGGCATAGCAATTTTTAGGCATGTGTGTCAGAGGTTTTAGCTATTAGTAGATAAGATGTTGTATTTTCAGGAGACCAAGTCAAGGCAATTTGCAGGCATTTCCATAAAAATGTTTAAAAACATTTTTAAAAAGCAATGATGAACACAGCTTGAAGGCCATTGGCCTATGTTTTACATTCTAAGCCTAGATCAGATTATCACTTATCAGAGTATGTGCTCTATGTCTGTATTACCAACCATTTCTTTAGACTTTAAAAGCCTGTCACTGGGGCTTGATGCCCTACTTTTTTCAGAGATTGCCTACAAATTTCATTTTTCATTATCACATAGACATAAAATCAGAAATCAGTCTTAGAGTCCTGGTACTAGTGAGAAACAAAGTATATCATAATATAAAGCAATTATTCACCATTCTTAATCATGCAGCATGACCAAAGTAATTGTCCCAACCAAGAATTGAGCAATGGAGCTTTAGTATGGCAGACAGACATCTCTCCCACTGAGAGTCTGGCCCTTCCCCTTTATCTGAAGCCTATTTGATGGATTGTGATATGCTAAATTCCCACTTATCTTTTCAATGAACCACTTAAGCACAACTTTGCAGGCAACTTATTTGTCAAAGATTTGTCAGGGCTAATTATGTCCACTATAAACAATATCATTCAAGTCCTTCATTTCAAATATAACTTTGACCAAAGTAAATATTACTGTGCAACAACCTTTCAGAAAATGTTTGAATTTTAATGGTTCATTCATTTTGTAAAATCTTATAGGGAAGTTTAGTTTTAAAATGACCTGCTTCTGCTTCTTGTATATTGTAATTGTTTGTCCATCATGATCCTTTAAGGATGTCAAGTTTAAAGTTTGCTGATATATAAGTAAACACAACAAATTGCTATGGTTAATTTTAATAGGAAATATTTGATCTCAAAAGGTGTGGGTGATTTCAGCAAATGTCTCAGAGCAAATGCCTTAGAGCAAAGTGCAATGGATATGCAAGGTAGGTGTGAAACACAAATAACTGTAATGTATCAGTGGCAGACATGCAAGACAAAAAAAAGATTCATCTTTGGAAACAGGAAAAACTGATGTCCTGATTAACTGGAAAGTAGGATGTTTTTGGAATATTCGAGTAATGCATGAAATATCCTGTATCTCCTAAGAGTAAAGGTCAAGGTAGGAATACATCCCACTTGACCCATTTATATTATCTGTTGATTGTGCCAACGGCTGACTCCCACAACTAGACTGATCCAGCAGATGGCCCCATTGTATTATCCAATTCTGGAAGTTATGGACTGTGCCACAATTGCCTCGAGTGCAAACTTATCAGCACAAGGTCCTCTGGCTTTGAATTTATACTACAATATTTCTTAAATGAGCTGAAGCCCTTGCCTAAAGTGTTAACCCTTTGTCTTTGTAAATCTGACTGAGTAGGTGGTTGTCATGTCAGTGCCCTGTATCATGACAGTTTACTGAGGAAGCAGGATATCTGTTTGAGTCTTGTCATGATACAACTGAAATAATACACAGCCATTTTCTATTTTTGCTTTAAGGATAGACCATGCCTTGTGGTTGGTTCAGTTATCAACATTGAGAATACTATTAAATAAAAATGATTCGAAGGTTCATGTAACATATGGGTCTTTATTGTTGCTATACAATGGGTTGTGACTGCAGTGGTCGGTCCGTGTTAGTTGGAATAGAAAATAAGTCATCAATTCTTTCCTATTAAACAGTGATAAGAAAAGCATTCTGTTTATCCTTCTTGATGATCACAAAGTGTGAAAAATCTAGATTTACAGCATGGGATATGATGAATTTATGTATGAAAACCTATATGTGGAAACCTATATGTGATCATCATTTCACACAGAAATGACTTTTGTAACTGTATAGTAGATCTCTTATAATGGCAAAGGATTATTTAGAACTGATAAAACAGCAATATATGGCTTTAGAAAATGTTCAGAAAAGTTTGGGACAATTTTTAACTATATCATAGTCCGTACAAAAAGATTCAAAAGTGAAAGCCAATCCCACCTATTTTACCCTAAACTGATATTATAAATCACTCTAAATTTCAATAAATTCAAAAGGAAGACATTTTTTGTAACTAATGTTCAAATGAAACTTTTACTCTGTTACTTGTTGATACCAAACACAATATTGTCTCAACACAGCTGTGCATAATTAGTTTAAGTCACATGATTAAAAGTCACATGACAAGAAAATTGTGAAAATGTTTATATTGAGCCATAATATATTACAATACATGGACATTGCATTTCAACATGTTTTACACATTTTTATAAAGGGAGTACAGAATTATAGTGGATCAAAGTGATTTGCTGGACACGCCCCTTTTTATGTGGGTCAAATCAGGGCTGCTGAGATTTTGCCGGAAGTGACGCATGTTCGCCCTTCATGTTCAAAACAAACCACTCCAAGCCAGTGAAAGTCTGGAGGGATTGTAATTTATAAGTAATAACAAGAGTGTTGATGACATCTTTGAACCACTGGTGGCCTAATTAGCACATGTGGATAGTAGGTCAGATCATGTTTCACATCATAGTCACTTGGATTCTGCCTGTAGTGATGGGGAAGACAGGAATACAGCCAGCCTCCCAGTTGGGTTTGGCAAACTTACATCTGCCTATTGAGATTATTCAGATCCCTCAAGGTGCTAAGCTATTCTTTATCATAACATTATGGTCAAAGTCATTTCCTTGTTGTGAAAGAAATGTTGAAATCTCAAAGTTTAGTATCATTTTTACAGAATTTCTATTTTCATTCAAAATTCCTTTGTCTATTTGAATATAAATACTGATATATGATTTAGTTGGGTACCCACTGACACGCAATGACAGACATTAAAAAAATACCAAACTAAACATTTCAAATGGCCATTGAAATACAACTGCAATGCATAAATAATATATAACCAGACCTCAAAATTTAGAAGTCAAAATAATTTCCAGCAATGAAACAGATCTAAAAATATGTGTCGAATGCTTTCAAAACTTTTTTTTTCAATTATGTCATGCGAAGTTTAGCTCAACATTACTGAATATGAATAATATTCAACCAATTGATATTGTTACTGGTCATTGGTTAACAAATTAATAAATAAATTTTCAGTGTAAAAAAATATGGAAATATCAACTAAAAATAATTCATAGATATTTTAAAAGTGTCATCTCAATGTTCCATTTACAGTTTGAAAACCCTTAAACTTCATTCCATGATGTTTTGGGCTAGCTAATAAGTGTCTTGAAACTAATAAAAGTAGAGCAGGCCATATTTCAGACACTATACCCAATTAAGTCATGTTTGCTTATTTTCTTCAATTAAAGTATGGATTGTGGGATGGGAAGCTGATGTAAATGCAAGTCTCTATTTTACAGCCTTAAGTTTTGCCATTAATCATATTTTCAATGGATGTTATTTGTGTAGAAGTAAGGACATCAGGTGTTATACATGTACAGACATAGGAGGAATATGTGTGCAGGAGATGCATGCGGGGCGCAATGACGTAGGCAGCCTGCTGACCCAGTTCTAGGTCAAGGGAGTAGGTTAATTACCCTGGGGGTTCAAAGATCTTGGATTATAGCTAAACTAAACATCAGACTGCAGAAAAAATTGTCAGATGTTTCTCAGAGGTATGAAATCTAAAGATTTACCACTTAAAAAAATTCTTGTCATATGACTTTTAACATTGTATGACCTCATAACATTTAGTAAAATCGACATGTTACATGTAAGACCAAATGTTTGAATAATCAAGAGTATGCATCACAAAGGCTTGTACGAAGATTCTGGCCATCTTGTCGTCTAGACACCGTCTTGTTGCAGATTTGATCCTGATATGGAAGTTTCCATTTTTGTACATTTGCTTGGATTTGTGCCTTCAAAAAGGATCCTTTGGGTCAAAGGAGATACCCAGGCCTTTCACAGACAAATTTTCACAGACAAAATCTGAGTGTCATCTGCATAGATACTGTAGATACTTTACAATGCAGCAATAATGTGAGCAAGAGGAGACATGCAGAGAGTAAATATTAGGTCCCAGGACTGATGCTTGTGGGACACACTATTTAATGGATAACAGATTGGACCTGTGCATACCCACTTTAACACAGTATCACTGTTTTCTGTCTATTAAGTTTGATTTAATCCAGTTGAGGACATGACCAGTTACCTTGCAATTAGTCTTGAGTCTATAAGTTAGTAATTAGACAGGAAATCATCAACTGAATGACTTTTGAACAGCCCATTTGCCCTGCAGGTCAAGCTGTCTTCTCTTGTTTATGCGTCAGTTCCCTTACCAACTGTCTCGTTTCAAAGGTTGTGATGGTTTCAAAAAATTAATTACATCTGGTTTATGTAGCTAATTGACATTGAAGTTTCAGTCAGCCAGGGATATCTCTTTGTGAGTGAATGAGCAGTAAAGCAGTAAATGAGCTACTGGAAGCTCTTACCTTGTTTGATTAAGCAAAGACTTCATACTTGATAATCATTCAGGCATCAATTTATGGTGTAGAGATTGTACGTCAGTTTGATGTTTGGATTTGGCACTCAAGGCTTATAGCAAGAAAAAATGACATTTCACTCCATTGTCAAATTGTCATGTGTATCTGAATAGACACTAATCTTGACCGGTTCATCCATCAAGACATGTTAAAATTTTCCATAACCTTTCTGAACCAAATTAAATACCTATGACTTTCAATCTTACCTTATTATTTTTAATGAGCCCCTGTGAAAGACTGAAATTATGGAGAAACCAATAGGAGGACATTTTCTTTTCTATGATCTGCGAAAAGGTCTATGCAAAATTATTACTTGTGAATTGCTAGGGTTTCGATACCAGCAGGAAACTGACCAATCAAAGAGATACACGCTAACAAATATGGATGGGGATAGAAAGATAATAAGATAGATATTGTTACAGAATGGATCAGAATATCCTGTTTAATCCGAAGCTTTGTCGAGCCCCAGCAGGGAATTCAGCGACATACTAATATCTAAATGTTAAAAAAAAAGAAAAAGATGAAAAAAAATAGTGACGCATCTCAGATTTGGTTAGCACGAGACTAATATAGATCCGATAGCAGGTTTTATTGGATGCTGGAATATTTTCCAAGGTGTTTCATGTTCAGGATGATATCGGATTTTAAGCTTCCATGGAATGAATTATTACTGTGTTTTACTTGATATCATAGAAGTAAAGCATTAGGGTATCTCTCTTGTGGATTTCCATGTTGTCCTGCACTCTATGAAAGCATAATATCAGAATGGAAATAGGTCTGATAAATTGGCTACCTTTTAAATTATGAAAACTTCATATTAAAGTGTTGTGTACATTAGGAATGTTGTTTTCTATTAAATATTTCTTTCTTTAGGATTTTCAACAGCAAGCACATGTTTTTGTAGTCAGCTAAAATTCCATATATATTTAAAGTATAACCCAAAATCAATAATATAAAAAGGATAATGTATTTGCTTGCAATAAATGTGGCAGCAATTCAATTTGGTGCCCAGAGTGTCTCAGGATATGAAAACCATTTGATATTCATGTATTTTAATGGATATAGCTGTGAACATGTGGCCTATGGGGAATTCAACATGTTATTATTCTCTTAATAAGTTCTCTTGTTAATTTCATTGTTGATATGAGGAGGTCAAAAAGCACTTCCCCTTGACTCAGGAGAGCATGTCATTGAAATCTGCTCACTCTCCAGGCAGTGGAGGGGTTTCTTTGTTCAGCTCTCCACCCTAGGAATAATAAACAAGGCATGTGTGTTTTTATGCTTCTTCTGAGGATCCTCTCTGCATATCTTTAGTAGTAGTTCAAGCCTTTTTATCTCCTCACAACCTCTGCTATCATTGCTTGATATTTGATATTATTTGAAATTTGCATTTCCCTGTGTCTTAAATACTCATCTTGCTCACCAAAATATCATCCAATCAGAATTGACCAACATCAGGCCATAACATGTGATAAGGTGTCTGACCTAGATGCTAACCAATCATCAATTATTTCAGTCATGATTTGTGTCCAGTCTTGACACACTGTGTCATCAATGATGGCACTGCCTGATGCGAGAGAGAAGTCCTGTAATGGACGGTACAGAGGATCACACTATCTCAGGAAAACAAATGATCGCAATCTTGACCCGGTATTCATTCTCAAATAGATGCTACCAGTTTTATTGTATGTAAATTGGGAGAGATGTTTTGAGTATTGGAATGCTCTTTTCAATTTACCCTGAAGCAACTTTCCCAGTACAACTCATTCTGGTGTTTTATCGGATGGACACATTAATGGAATACCAGTGGCATATTCAAATCCCAGGCGTCACCTTCTATGCTTATAAGCAGCATAACCTATCTCTACATCAAAATGTGACAGAAACTGGATACCTGGAAAAACAAACTTAACAATAACATGTCATTATTTTATACTTACCCGTCATATACTTTTTATATAATGTGAGACAAATATTCAATATATCTTTTAATATTGGTAATATAAAGCAACGTATAGAGTACACCTTAACCTTTGAGCACCATTCTCAATTAAAAGGGTTTGGCAATAAATAATGCATTGCCTTTTATCTGCCTTATTCCATGTCATGTGCACTTGTCAAATAACAAACCTGATTCAACATCATCTGTTTTTGCTTGTTAAATGCCCATGCATAATCAACCATTTCAATTAATGTCTCTTTTCAAACTCCTATTAATTTTCTTGCAGCTGTTAGCATTTTGAAAAGAAACACAGTTACTTAAAATCTTTATTGATGGTCTACAAAAGAACTAGGAACTAAACTAGAACTAGGTCTATAGAGAGAGTGTGGCTTCTTTGAAACAGTGATAATTATGGTCATGTTATGCTCCCTTTCCTTGTGCACCATTGTTGTGAAAATATGCTTCACTTTCCTGTTTTCAATTTACATCAAGTGATTGGAATAAAACGTAAATCATATAAATCATTTCATATAGTATTTTACATATTTTAAAATATCAAAATATTTCCTGTACCATGGATAATACATTAAAGTATCATGGATAAATACATAAAAGTATCATGGATAGACACATCAAAGTATCATGGATAGACACATCACATATCAAAGTATCAAGGATAGATACATCACACATAAAGGTATCATGGATAGATACATCACACATCAAAGTGTCATGGATAGACACATCACATATCAAAGTATCATGGATAGATACATCAAAGTATCATGGATAGACACATCACATATCAAAGTATCATGGATAGACACATCACATATCAAAGTATCATGGATAGATACATCACACATCAAAGTGTCATGGATAGACACATCACATATCAAAGTATCAAGGATAGATACATCACACATCAAAGTATCATGGATAGATACATCACACATCAAAGTGTCATGGATAGACACATCAAAGTATCATGGATAGACACATCACATATCAAAGTATCAAGGATAGATACATCACGCATCAAAGTATCATGGATAGACACATTACAAATAATCTGTGAGTGTGGGAACAGTCATGACTCAGTAAACATTTAAGAAAACATTTACTTTGACATCAAGTGAGCATAATGGATGGAGCTGCTATTTTTTGCTGGATCATATAACTTGATTAAAATATTGGTATTATTAATGAAATGGTGGCCATGATATCAAGAGCTTTCATTTCTTGTGGGTTGATACAGCGTATTAGGTATTATTGTTATATTTGATTTTTTGATTAAAACTATCACAAGTTCATGGTGATGTGCTTAGGATTATCTTTGGTTCATGGTATGATTAATACTATGATAGTCTCACAGGTTCATGGTGTTGAATTTAGGATTATCTTGGGTTCATGGTATCATTAAGACTGTGATAATCTGAGAGGTACAAGGTGGCAGTTTAGGATTATCTGGTTCATGATGTGATTGATATTATATGACTGGGTCATGTTGGTATGGTAAAGGCTATCACACAGGTTGTGGTCTTATTATGTTTGGGCCACGGGCTGTGGCGCAGTTAGTTAGAGTGGCAGCTTATTAGCACCAGTTCTTCTGTGGTGACCCAAAGGTCGTGGGTTCAAACCCCAACTGTGCCGTGATTGAACTCATGATACAATTTCCCATATGAGCTGAGGCCCGTGCCTAAAGGGTTAACCCGTTGTCCATGTAAATCTGTGACCGGGTGGGTTGTCATGTCAAGGACCTGCGACATGACAATCCAGTGAGGTAGCACTATATCTACTACAAGTAGGTCTCATCACAAAATGACTGAAATAATGTTGAAAGTGATGTAAAAGCCCAAACAAACAAACAAACAAACAAACAAAACAAACTTTTGATTCAGAGAAAAGATAACTCAGTAAATCACTTAATAATCACAAATAATAGTAGTCTAAAGTAGCATGTCAAAGATCAACAAATTTATATTGAAAGGAAAGTGAGCTTTTGAAGTACTCTAGTATTCAAGTTTCACAGAATGCTTTTTAGCATTTTTTACCAGATGGAATTTTTTCAGTTTATAAAGTAGAATAAAGTTCTCAGGCCAAGGTCTAAGTAAAAATTCCCCTGTGATTGACATATGAGGTTGAGAGTAAACAAAACATGAGAAACATGACATTTTCTGGCATTGCTACACACACACACACACACACACACACAGAGTAATGGTGTACCTTAAAACAAAAAGTTTTCAATAGAAAGAATGACACCATTGTTCATATAGTGACATAAAGTGGTATTCAGGTTTCTGTGAACTTTCATGAACCTACTTTCATGACATTTTACACTTTTTGTATCCGTGCATATCTGTGGATGACTTTTCATTACAAGACTCTTTTACTGTTTATACTTGGTATGTGGGTCGATTGGCATTAGATTGGTGACATTGTAGAGGCAGGTACTGCCTGAACTGTACTACACACCATGCAGTAAATGTGGATAATTACCAATTAAGGCTTAATTAAAAAATGAAACATTGTACTTGACAGCTATTTTAGTATAATTTGCTGTTTGAGTCTCAGGTGATTTTAAGTGTCTGCACCTAGGTGACATTCTGTTTCATACATAAGCACTGTAACATGATCCTAAATCAAATTGTACGACAACCTTACAAAGTGACTGTCAACACGACACTTTACCATAAAAGTGATCAACCTTCAAGTAACAAGAGTTGGCAATGCTACGGGATAAAGTGTGCTATGTGGGTTAATTTGTCTTATAATCGCTGTCAGGGCTGAGAGTTTCTCTCATCCTTTATTACTCAAGGCATGACCTGTATGTCTATTTGACATGATATCATTTGTTTTATAGCTGGGTGGTTCTTTGATGATTATTAGCATTTTAGTGCAACCTGCTTGGCCTATTGCAGTGTCTCAGCTGCCAACAGCACACAGGTTTTTCCTCCTGGTTAGGATATTTCTCTACTTTATAATACATTCATGGCTTTTTATATTTCAGATGAGCGGTGAACAGTTGGTGTTGATATTGGAGGAGCTTTTAAGATGGGACAGGATGCGTACAACCACTCTAACTCGACTCGCAACTACATACAGCCTACAAACACACAATCCAGACGTAAGCTCCACATGTGACCTCCCATCATATCTACATCATGTGACCTCCCATCATATCTCATCATGTGACCTGCCATCATGTCTACATATCAAGTGATTTCCCATCATGTCCATGCACCATTTGACCTGCCATCATGTCCCGGCATCATGCGATCTGCCATTATGTCCAGACAACATGTGACCTCTCATCATGCCTCCATATCATGTGACCTCCCATCTTGCCTGCATATCATGTGACCTCCCATCATGCCTCCATATCATGTGACCTCCCATCATGCCTCCATATCATGTGACCTCCCATCATGCCTCCATATCATGTGACCTCCCATCATGCCTCCATATCATGTGACCTCCCATCTTGCCTGCATATCATGTGACCTCCCATCATGCCTCCATATCATGTGACCTCCCATCATGCCTCCATATCATGTGACCTCCCATCATGCCTCCATATCATGTGACCTCCCATCATGCCTACATATCATGTGACCTCCCATCATGCCTACATATTATGCTCACATGGCATGTGCATATATTACAGTTAAATGTTATATTGTAACACAAGAAGTAATGTCAGTATGCTTATAAAAAATATTGGACTGATTGTTTGAGTCATCTCTAATACATAAAGGGGTTAATATTGCCCGCGGGCTTCAATGGCCTGCAGGCTTCAATGGCCCGTGGGCATCAGTGGCCTGTGACAGTGGTGTTCCTGCCATACTGCTGTGCCTCAGCCTGATACATTAATACTCAATGTGATCAGCACCGGTACCGAGCTTCCCAAAGGGAGCCCATTTCTACTTCTATATTATTCTGCATACCCACCATTATCTCCCAAACTGAACAACCCATTACCCAGTCTCTGTGTAAATATGTATCAATATAATGATGATTACATATGTCAGTCTTAATAGCATGCCTACGTGCTCACTGGCTCTTGCTGTATGCCAGTCATACTGCACCTCAAATGCCCATTACAACAGATTAGACAGTGTCAAATAGTCCTTGAAATGTTGATGAATTTGAAAAAGGTTTTTCTAATCTGTTACCTGGGTAATGCATATCCTCGCCTACCTGCACTGAAAGTTTTGTGAGTTTCAGGTTCAGGTTTCAATCTTGATTCATGTTTCATTCATGAATGTGGCAAATGCATTGCCTCAAAAACTGGATGATTCACAGATTAAAAGGATAATAAACCAAATAAAGACAAATATTATCTGGATGCAGTTTAGTAGAGTTGGTCACAGCCAATATTAAGGTATACAGCAAGTATGGGGCTGGCTTGGTGAAAGTTCTTAATATGGCTTAAGCCGCCAGTCTGTGAGAGCTTCCTGCTGCCGGCCCACACATCGTTACCTTAATCCACTTACTTGTCCAGGTCCAGTCAGTAACTAGCAGGTAAAACATATGTAGAGTTCACTGGTAATCTTTGCAGCTCCCCAGCCCCCTCCCAAGATAGGGGGAAAATGTTCTGAAACCAGTGGGACATGTTCATTTTCGATGTTAGTTATACATGTGTGCATTATGCCTTATAGAGACACCTGCTTCGGTACTGTCTATTAATGATAATTAGATCATTTCAAATGCCTTAATTAGTCTTGTTTTTAGACAATTTTAAATGTTTTCATTGGTCAAGTGATATCTGCTGACACTGCCAATCGTGATGTGCTATGCTATCTGTGCACATCTCTCTCCCACCCTCCCCGGCCTCATATGGGAAATAACAAGAACATGGAGGAATGCTCAAGATATTTGTTAAGGTGATACCTTACATACCATTGCTGCCAGGGCCACAAAATCCACTCTCATTCTGCTTACCAGGAGGGCACCTTACTTGCTCTGTATGATTATAGTTAAAAATGGTTATTGCAGACTAAATCTGTGGAATGCACAGTCTGACATGCATTGCATTGCTGATAAAACATTTAAGATGATTAAAAAGTGGATAAGATAATCTGATCTCCATATATATGACTCACCTCGCCTGCTTCAAATATCACACCCTCACAATTATCTCAGAAAGTGCAAGTCACTGTCATTTTTACCAGCATTGTATTAGCATGTTTCAGTGTGCTCAGCATTCATTGCGCTCACCCACACTCAGGTCTGCCCGTTGTGGCATAACAAATTGGTATTTGGTATCATTTATAAACATGACCAAATATGCATCATCTCGGATTTGACTATTTTTACTGCCATATTAGATTGGGGGAGAGACAGCTGGTGAATGTGATGTGTAGATGATGTTAAGAATGAGAGCTATGCAGCTATAATTAGTTATTGGGCAAAAAGAGCACAGACTGAACACAGGGTGATGATTTTATATTTTCTACATGGGGTGCTGCAGCTGAGTAGATGTGACAATTCTTCTGAGATTAACTAATTGCTTAATTGTGCCATTGTCTTGGCATCTGTCTATTCAAGGATGTAAACTTTTTGTCCCACGAAGAACAAGATTGAGGCACACAGATTTAGCCCAGATTCACATGGAGCTCTCTGAAAATGAGTGACCTTGACCAACTTCTTTGGTTTTAAAGTCAGATTATCACATGCTGAAACAGCCTTTTTTGCCATAACTAAATGCATATATTAATTTTATGATGAGCAAAAGGTGAAAGAAAATAGTTCCTTTTGACCTATTTCTATGGTTTAAGTGACTTTAACTCAGAATTTGTCCAGGAGAATTAAGAACAGCTATGTTTTGGATTTAGTTTATATTTTTGATACACAGAATGACTTACAATAGATTTGCAGTATCATTAATCTTTAATGCTTGAGCAGTGATCTTTATTCCAGAACTAACGTAAATTAGGAGTTTTAAAATACTTGTCTGACCTTACATTGCCGGCCCCACATAATGCTGTGTTGCAGGTCAGTGACCTTACATTGCTGACCAAATGTGACACTATGTTGTAGGTCAGCTGACCGCATATGATGCTTTGTGGCACGTCAGTAACCTTACTTCCCATGTGATGCTGTGTTTTAGGTTCGTCATCGATGGTGTGAATTGGTGGTGAAGCATAAGTATTGTGATGGATATGATGATGTACGATCATTCCTCATCAATGACCAGGTCAGTGTACTCTGATTACATTCCTTGTGGCCTCATAAATAAATCAATTACATTTTCAATCTCTATTCAGTCATATCAGTCCAAGCATGGGGCACACAGGAATACAGATCAAAATATTAATTCCCTAGACAGGCTAGTGACCAGAGTTAGTCCTTTCTAAGTATGGTGGTTTCTCATAAAGAAAAGAGATTTCAATTGCCATCAAATCCACCCAAAGTAATCCACTGTGAAGATTTTAACAGGAATGTATCAAAAGAATTCTTATAGCAAATCCTGCTTCTTACAGTCAAACTTCTCCAAACTTTATGTACATTGACGATGAACAGAAACCAGTTTTCTAGAAAATTCTTCATGGGAAGGATATTGGAAATTTAATACTAAGCTTTGGTTATCAAGATGTAAAAATGACTTTTGCAGAATGATTTTATATTTCAAAGAAATTCATAATACAATCATAAATTTACTTAAACATGTCAGAGAAGCACCCAGTAAGTCTCATTAGACACTTACATGTGTGTTCACCTTTTACAACGATGTAATATATATATATATATATATATATATATATATATATATATATATATATATATATATATATATATATATATATATATATATGTATATATATGTATATATATATATATATATATATATATTCATATTGCAACTCTCCTAGATTTGAGCAGTGACCGGTGATCTATCACAGGTGATCGATCATAGCGATAGCATTATGACAATCACAGAATGTACGCAGGATGTTAACTGTAATAAGAGTTAAGGATACATTACCATCATCTGTCTAATAAGCACACCATCTGGGAGTGAAATATGTTCATTTAATCAGAGTGCCATTAGGGATAGATGAGGCTTGGTCAGCTGGCTCCATCTCATATCATATTAGTAGATCCATCTTGATTTCAGCTTTTCAGCTTCCAATCAGTTTGACTAATTCAGCCTTAAACAAGATATATTGACAGAATGAAAATAAACATGGATAAAGATCTTCATAACTGTCGCTACCACTCCAATCTCTTGTAACACTAACAGTATTTTTCTCTTAACTGTTCCTTTCATCAACACAACCTCCAAAATAGGATCCCACTCAAAAATTTCCCTGACATCATCAACTCTAACCTATGTGACAGGAGCTCGGTCCCTGTCATCATCACTCTATCCTATGTGATAGGATCTCTGACCTTGTCATCATCACTCTAACCTATGTGATAGGATCTCTGACCTTGTCATCATCACTCTAACCTATGTGATAGGATCTCTGACCTTGTCATCATCACTCTAGCCTATGTGACAGGATCTCTGTCCCTGTCATCATCACTCTATCCTATGTGACAGGATCTCTGTCCCTATCATCACTCTAACCTATGTGACAGGATCTCTGTCCCTGTCATCATCACTCTAACCTATGTGACAGGATCTCTGTCCCTGTCATCATTACTCTAGCCTATGTGACCGGATCTCTGTCCCTATCATCACTCTAACCTATGTGACAGGATCTCTGACCTTGTCATCATCATTCTATCCTATGTGACAGGATCTCAGTCCCTGTCATCACTCTATCCTATGTGACAGGATCTCTGACCTTGTCATCATCACTCTAACCTATGTGACAGGATCTCTGACCTTGTCATCATCACTCTAACCTATGTGACAGGATCTCTGTCCCTGTCATCATCACTCTAACCTATGTGACAGGATCTCTGTCCCTGTCATCATCACTCTAACCTATGTGACAGGATCTCTAACCTTGTCATTATCACTCTAACCTATGTGACAGGATCTCTGTCCCTATCATCATCACTCTAACCTATGTGACAGGATCTCTGTCCCTGTCATCATCACTCTAGCCTATGTGACAGGATCTCTGTCCCTGTCATCATCACTCTAACCTATGTGACAAGATCTCCGTCCCAATCATCATCACTCTAGCCTATGTGACAGGATCTCTGTCTTTGTCATCATCACTCTAGCCTATGTGACAGGATCTCTGTCTTTGTCATCATCACTCTACCCTATGTGACAAGATCTCCGTCCCAATCATCATCACTCTAGCCTATGTGACAGGATCTCTGTCTTTGTCATCATCACTCTATCCTATGTGACAGGATCTCTGTCTTTGTCATCATCACTCTATCCTATGTGACAGGATCTCTGTCTTTGTCATCATCACTCTAGCCTATGTGACAGGATCTCTGTCCCTGTCATCATCACTCTAACCTATGTGACAGGATCTCTGTCTTTGTCATCATCACTCTACCCTATGTGACAAGATCTCCGTCCCAATCATCATCACTCTAGCCTATGTGACAGGATCTCTGTCTTTGTCATCATCACTCTATCCTATGTGACAGGATCTCTGTCTTTGTCATCATCACTCTATCCTATGTGACAGGATCTCTGTCTTTGTCATCATCACTCTAGCCTATGTGACAGGATCTCTGTCCCTATTATCACTCTAACCTATGTGAAACGATCTCTGACCCTGTCATCACCACTTTAACCTATGTGATAGGATCTCTGACTCATAATTGTTAAGATAAAAAACAGGATATTTTAATATTACATAAGTGTTATGGTCATAGAATCTTCTGTGATCAACTTCTGAAGTAAAACGAAGATGACAATCCAAAATACACTGATCTGAGTGAGAAATAGGTGTCCTATGGTTCACCTTTTGTCAGATTTATTTGTTTGTATGAATGAAAAGGTTTATACCTGGTAATTATATTGCAGGAAGTTGTGACAGTTATGTTTGATGTTTCATGTATTGCTGTATTACATTGACTAGGAGTGATATTTGCCATGTTGCTTCCTGCCTACAGTCAACCCCGTATCTGTGTGGATGTTTTCATTTATTCTGTTTAATGGCAATGTACAAATCCAATATGCTGCTGAAATTTGATATTCTCCCCTAGAACCAGTGTTAATTGCATGCCATGTGGTAACTTGGGAGCAGCATAGTTTGTCTGTGTGTAATGTAGAGTTTCACATATCACATTTACCTTTATTCTAGTCAGTTGTCAATAATAATAGGATAGAGCAAATGGAAGCCCATATATTCATATTGTATTAATCATCCCCTGACAATACATCGAGGGATCATTGGAAACCTGCTTTATCTGAATCATAGAATTTGTCCAGCCATTCTTGGTACCTATCGAATGGAGCAACTTGTTAAACAATAATTATTTTTAGATCAAAATTCTGTATTTTTCATCTAAAGATTAAGCATAAAAAAATAATAGAAAATGTGAATTCATCAAAGTTATGACAAAATAAATGTGAATACGTATTATGATAAGAGAATGATTTAAATGTTTTTTGTCCAATTCCCTCCTGTTTTTCTTCATTTAAATATTTTGATTCACATTGATATCCACATAGGGAACAGGTATACTGGTCGTATCAGAAAAGAGAAAAGTATTAAAACATTCCAAAATTGTGATATTAACATATTTGAAGACAACATTACATAAACTCGCTTCGCTCGTAAGATTGTAAGGAAAGTGTAGGAGTATAGTAAACTCAGGCCTCCACATAGTTATTTAATGACTGAGTTTTATGGAGCTATCTTTCTTGTACACGAGGCTTGCATTGACACATCTCCCATCCTTTATGCAACCCCATTTCACTATGTTTATGACCATGTGGGACAGAATTTTAAAATTCTTTGTGGTTCTGGGGAGTAATCTGCATATTTGGTTCTTCCAGGGCTTTTTTTGTACACTGAGGTATTCATATGTTTTGGAGTTGTGAAACCTGCTCAGGAAATTTGACCTCTTTTCGGGGGTCAGGGGGTATGCAGAATAAGTAATAGCAGTAGTTACTGTCTGTGCTTTTTATCAGGGTCATGTAGCATATTTATCAGGGTCATGGATTATATTTATCTTTTCCGGATTATGTTTTTATTGGTCTTTGTACTTTCCTGAATTTTTAATATAATACCTTAATTTTTTATGCATTTCTGTTTTTTGTTGGTTTTTTTGTGGTTTACTGTCTCAGATATTAGAGGTTTCTTTTCACTATTGTTTACTTGGGTTTCCACTCTATATGAATGGATCTAGATTTTGCATTAACTGATATCAACTTCCATGCCATAAGCTTAGGTAGATTTTCAGCTTTTTTTACTACTCAAATTAGAAGTTAGTTTTCTTCATTTTTATCAACCAAATATGGAATACAATGTAATTATGCTTCATATATTTTTATCTAAACACAGAATAGACAATAAAAATCAAATGTTTATTTGAGGCTCATTTCCCTACAAGCATAATGGAAACCTGTATCAATTTTCATTGTCTTGCCTATCAGATCCCCACAGAGAGGAAACTTTATATCTGGCAGCTTTATGTCGGACCACACCTTGTTTCTAGGATCTTCCAACTTTCGTACAGTCAATTTGGCAATTAAACACTTCTATCCACCTGCCGAGCACCAAGTGAATCAAGCATAGGATGGTTTATGACAAAAAATAAGAAATTTTCACAGACTGATGTAAAGTGAGTGTCAAGTGAGGAGGAAAGTGTTATTTAGTAAGTTTCAATATGTCTGTGAAGCTGCTCTTTCAGATGCCCAGACATTCAGCCCAATAGCTGTAACCAGCCTTACTTCACAGTGGAGCTAAATATTGGTCTAACTATTGGTCTAACATTGCACCAACTGATGAACAAATTACATTACATGTATATTACTTGTTAATAACCTTAGCCATTTTCTTGTCCTTGTATGCGTGGGGGTCTCCAGTCAAGCTTGTGTTACAAATAACAGGCCATTTTAGATATCAAATATCGCATCCAATATTGAAAGATTTTACAGTTTCTATTTATAATGTTCTTAAAATATCTTTATAATCAGCTTATTTGTTTCCAAAGTTTTTCACATATGATCAATTTACCATTAAGTTGCCAACATGATGATGCATTTTGACAGTCAATCATATCTCCAGACCAAAGTCATCTTCAGTAATTTATTTATGTTTTGGTTATTTATTTTTTAGAGACTCTCTTTACCTGATTAGAGCTGAGAGCAATGATAAATTATATTGCTCTCAGATGCAAGTGAATTGAAAGCAAACAAGGGGCTGGGTACTTAATGATGCATGGTTAGGCCTGTACCCTGCAGGTATGTTCGGTCCCAAGCATCACAGAGAAATAACATTCAGTGCGTATTTAGTATCATTTATTGACATTTTATGATATCTTACTTAGGCCCAAAATGTTGCATGTCTTTCATATATTATATAATGAAGTCATTGAGAAAGAGAGCATGGTGCTGTTTTGAAATGAGAAGGTAAATAGCATTTGATGGAGAGATTCCTTATGTTCTGATAGTATATCAATTAGCAACATTATCTCATGAATATTAAGCAATCCAGCTTGTATACTGTTTTTCTCAATGGCTTTAAACCTCTAGCATTTTGTACCTCTAGGCAAAGTGAATTGTCCTCAGCCAATGTGTCATACACACAAAGAAATATGGGCTTATTGAGATACAGTGTGTAGATTCAAGTGTGATGTTGAGATACAGTATAAATGTGGTGAGATAATAATGGTGTTTTTGATTAGATTCAGCGGTATGCATGTGTTTAGATACTACATTCTAAATAGGTAGACACAGCCGTGTCAGTGTGGTAACTTAGATAAAACAGGGTGTCAGATAAAACAGTATGGATGTGTTTATATGTATGAGTCTAAATATTCACTGACAGAATATATTTAGAAACAGAAGTTAAAATGTGTTATGTGGAGCAGTGTGATGTGTTTAGAGGGTGTTTAGATACAGCAGTGTGGTTGAGATACCCTATTAGGAATATATTTAGATACAAAACTGTAAGCTAGATATAGCAATATGGTTGTCAAGATATAGTATTGTGATGTGTTTTAAGTACATGCAAGAATGAATTTAATGTAGAAAGTTGAGTGTGTTTAGATGCAGAAGTGCAAGTTTGTTTGTTGTTGGAGATATGACAGTGTGATATGTTTAGAAACAGAAGTAACAGAGTTAAGGTGCATTACCAGAAGATTTTTTGTCATAAAAATATTTCAAAGTAACATTATTTCTAAATGTCAAAATGAAACTGGAAGAATGGTGGTTATGGCACGTACACAGAATGAGTGGATTATGGATAGTAAAGTGTCTAAGTCACTAAAGTGGTGGAAAAGGTTTTTGCTATTTCATTTGGAAGTTCTACCCCTGACACTCGACTGCAACATATCTGACTAAAATAACAGGGGTCACTGAACTCTTAACTAATGTATTGTTACTTCGAAGTTATAAATGAATACCTTTAATGTAGATATTTATAGATATCAAGACTTTGTGCAACTCAGATAATATATTTTTGGATCCAAAAATTCAGCCCAAGATTTGGGATAATAAAAATGTACTCAAATTGTTGCAAAGCAGGATTTACAAATGTATTTGTAATTCATGAAATTGTAAGCAATACAAAAATAAACCACAATTGGGGAATATCCTAAGCTAAATCATGCCTTTAAAATCCCACTCTATGAAATACAATGCTGTTTATGACTGGAATAATGTGTCCACAATATCCAATATCCAGGATATATAGCCAGTTCACCATATATTGCAAATTACTTATCTAGATTATTTATGCCTGATTTTTTGTTCCTCAAAAATGACCATCCCTAACTTAAACCAAGAAAACAGACTTTTGTCTTAAAAGCTATATATTCAAGTTAGTGTGGAGAGCTACCATGCCACAGCAGGAATGGACAAAGGCACGATCTGGACCTGGTCCGATTCTGCCCTCCAAGGAGCCCCAAAGGTGCGCCTTGGAGAGCCCCCACCAACGCCCCCAATCTTCAACCAGGAGGAGGCCCTCATCAATAATTCCTTCTACTCACTGACAGAAGTCCGCTTCCTAGTTTACCCCAGGCCTTGCCTCTCCAATGAATCAAGTAGGTTAATAGCGTTCTATTCAGTGCCCTCCATTTTCCTTTCCTGATTACCTAAAACGTAAAATGAGAAAGCCATTCAAACCCAGCAAATTATCACAAAAATTACCAATAATTGTCTAAAACCAGATATCAGTATATTTCAAATCATAATATATACATGAAAATGAACAAATTATTATAGCAGACATTCCAGAAAAGACCTCTTATCACCAACATCAATATCTTTGATATCGTCATCGTGAATTGAGCCATCAAATGTATTTCAGATTAAGAAGCAATTAAATTTATTTTCTGATGTTTATGATTTAAAAACATGATTAAATACTGGCTTTGACAGTTAAAGCAATTTGGCTTGGTACCACATGAACTTTGCTGAAACAGCTTTATACAAATATAAATATTATAATGAATATATTGGTATTATATCTCAGAAAACTAAATTAGACATAAAGATCCCATTGTCTTATCATATAATGGCATTTTCAAGGCAGCTTTTAGATGATTAAGGATACTACTAGTGCCTTCTTTGAAAGCAAAGTTAAGAAGGATCATTTTAAGATTATGTTTGGCTGCATACATGAAGCAGTAAGAAATATCTCCCAGACTGCCCAATGTTCTGATGCATCATATTGTAGTATAGAAATTATAGATAAAGCTTCTCTCTTTTATTATTTACAAACTTGTCAAAAAACATTTTGATCTCATCAGATCTATTGCTAAAAATCACAAGTAGCATGTTTAACATTAATTGAACTGTCATGAATGCAATATTTTTATATACTTCAACATTTCCAGTATCTCATCGTTATGAACATTCTTTATGAAATTTGATTTATCACACTTTATATTGCTCTCAGTAATAAGAGTTGTGTGTTCTGATAATGCGTCACCAGCCTCCAACAGTATCTATATCAGGAAACACTTTGTGAGCATTACTTTATACTGTCAAAAACATCTTCCAAAAATTCATTCATGTTTTATGAAATGCCATCCAAATTCTAAAATATAGCTATGTTCTGTTTATATTTCTTCATAATGTCCTCTATAGAATTTATATTTTATAAAGAGAAACAGCCAGACTTGAAGAGGCCTAATCAAGTCACCAGCCAGTCTAGGGGAATAACATCTTGATTTATTTTCTTATGTGCCTCCCTATACATGAATGATTGAGCCCCAGTGGCTGAATGAAGCTTGAATATGTGGTTTATGGCTCTAAAGGTATTGATGTATCACAGTATGTATTAGCATGGGTTTTATGCTACTTTTGTGTTATTTTACAATTGGTTTAAGTTGATTTCAGAGAGACATCATTTTGTAAAGTCCCCATGTTGTGTCTCTCTTGCACTCAAGTATGCATCACGTATTGGTGTTCTGATAGCTACCTCCAAAGGACCAACTCAGCACATATCTTGATCAAGAACCAGAAACAAAACTGCTTTATTCTCCCACATACTTGTTAGTTAGTCTGCTTCAGAAAGAGTGGAGACAGCAATCCAGGCGGCTGTGTGGATCTTTGGTCCTATCACAGTAATTGACTTGATGCAGGATATAGTATCAAAGCAATAAAAGAAATAAAAGTAATTGCCCTGCAGAAGTAAAGACAATGGAAGGGCAATAAAAGATGCTATAAAAAAAAGTTTAATTTTAAAACAAAGAGAATCTTGAAATAAACCATGGGTCAATTTCAGATAGCATATTAAGTCAGGGATTTTACAACTAGACCTTCAGAAAATTGGGATGGACTGGTTAAATATTTGTCAGGAATATTTTAATAATTTAAAAAAATTTAAATTGAATAAGAATTGCAGTGCATTACTCAATGCTTTGTAATTTATTTGGTTTTAGTTAGTTGCTTACAGAAAACATGAATTTTGACACATGAATGTAAATTTATAAGTTTACAATTTGGTTACTTCTAGGCAATGGGAGTGTACCTGTATGGTGAACTGATGATATCTGGCTGCAAGAAGCAGAGAGCACTGGCCTATGAATGCTTCAACATAACTGGCCCACACATGGAGAAAGGAACCTATACCATGGTGCATACTATGCTGCATGGAGAGTGAGGGCAGAGAAAGGAGCATATACCATGGTGCATACTATGCTGCATGGAGAGTGAGGGCACAGAAAGGAGCATATACCATGGTGCATACTATGCTGCATGGAGAGTGAGGACAGAGAAAGGAACCTATACAATGGTGCATACTATGCTGCATGGAGAGTGAGGGCAGAGAAAGGAGCATATACCATGGTGCATACTATGCTGCATGGAGAGTGAGGGCAGAGAAAGGAGCATATACCATGGTGCATACTATGCTGCATGGAGAGTGAGGGCACAGAAAGGAGCATATACCATGGTGCATACTATGCTGCATGGAGAGTGAGGACAGAGAAAGGAACCTATACCATGGTGCATACTATGCTGCATGGAGAGTGAGGACAGAGAAAGGAACCTATACCATGGTGCATACTATGCTGCATGGAGAGTGAGGGCACAGAAAGGAGCATATACCATGGTGCATACTATGCTGCATGGAGAGTGAGGACAGAGAAAGGAACCTATACCATGGTGCATACTATGCTGCATGGAGAGTGAGGACAGAGAAAGGAACCTATACCATGGTGCATACTATGCTGCATGGAGAGTGAGGGCACAGAAAGGAGCATATACCATGGTGCATACTATGCTGCATGGAGAGTGAGGACAGAGAAAGGAACCTATACCATGGTGCATACTATGCTGCATGGAGAGTGAGGACAGAGAAAGGAACCTATACCATGGTGCATACTATGCTGCATGGAGAGTGAGGGCACAGAAAGGAGCATATACCATGGTGCATACTATGCTGCATGGAGAGTGAGGACAGAGAAAGGAACCTATACAATGGTGCATACTATGCTGCATGGAGAGTGAGGGCACAGAAAGGAGCATATACCATGGTGCATACTATGCTGCATGGAGAGTGAGGACAGAGAAAGGATCCAACAATATGGTACATACATAACATAGTCTTTAAGAATGGATATTCTGATTTGACAAAACTCTAAGAAAAACCAATAAAATAAACTGATTAATATCCTTTTCTCTGAAATCACAATCGTTGTGATTAACCTAGACTGACTAAAAACTATAATTAACACCTCAAGTAATATTTTACATTTATTTTGAATAATCATAATCAATGATTTTCAGGTTATTCTTACAGGAAAGACACATATCTAGGGCTTTCACACCCTCAAATTGGTGTTGAAACAGTAAAATTAAAGTTTGTAAAGAACACTTTTGTAAAAAAATGATGTGCATTTTGCTCAAATAAACCTCAAAATGAAAATTTCATCTTTTTTTTCTCATTGAAGTGATTATTGGATATTTTCTACATTTGCAAAACAACCTATTGAATACTATATTTTCTGACATGCATATTGCTTAAATAAAAACCCCAACATAATTTGTTTTCTCTTTTTATCTGTCTGAAGTCATTATTTCTATGTTTTCTATGTTTGCAACAAAAAACAAATCATTTCCACTTGCTGTCTTTCATATATATGATTGCCATAATTGCAAACATTAAACAAAAAGTCAGTGATATTTCTGAAGGTTTCTCATTGATCTCTGGCTGTAATATTCTGACAAATGATTAGATAAAGATAAAAATAAGATAAAGATGATTTTATTTTCCATTGAACCTTTGGACAATAAACATTAACTTAGAGCTACTCATCGATGGCTATCTTAGAGAAATTTTCAATAATTACAAAGTACTCTGCTTTGTGGCACAGGGGGCAAAGTCTCAGCAATTTCCATGTGAAGGTCAAATAATGTCATATTTCATAAAATCTAAACATAATTTCAAACATAGTAACTTCTTCCTTAATGATACTCTTGAGGCTGATACTTAACTTAATGCTTATAAATTCACACATATTGGACATTTTTGAACATGAAAAAAGAACAGAGACTACAACTACAGTTGAAAGTTACCAAATCTACATTAGATGTGATAGTATATGATGTGGTGTTATGTGGGTTTCATAATATTTGAAAATATTTCTGCCATATCTGATTTTTTGGTAATTGGGTTGGATTGATTTGCTTTCAATACTTATGAAAGCATATTATTTTGGTAAGAACATCTGAAATCGTAAGAACAAAAGGAAGACAACTATTTTTGTATTTTTGAGAATTCACGAGTTTCATTAGTTTTGTTGTAATTGCAATCATAAAAACAAGACGTTGATGAAAGATTTCTGAATTCGTCAGAACAAGAGATAGACAGTTATGTTTGTTATATTTTGTCTGAAAATGACTCCCGAAATTGCGAACGATACAACAAGATGTTAAGTTTATTATTATTATTATTATTATTATTATTATTATTATTGTAACGATATTGAAATAATGACGGATCCCCGTCCTCGTGCTGTAATGTAAACACTGCCTGCTCCCTGAGAGAATACACTTCCGCCTAGCACAACTCCACGTGTTCTGTTTGATTCCTGCCAGTTTATTGATCATATTTAACCCACAAACCCATCACATGGTGTCAGAAGTGGTCAAAAGCAAGAAAAAACGGCAGAGAAGAGTTTGTCATCACTCAGGACTGAAATTTGGACTCCAAAAAGTGGTAAATAAGCCAGAAAGTGTGTGAATGAGAACTGACAATTTGTGCCCCACTGAAATCTCAAGGTCAAAATGCCGGGTCCTGGTGAAGGAGAAGAGGCTGTTGTTGCCACCCAAAGCATTGTGCCCATTAAAGCTCCAACTGCACTGTCAACTAGTGGTAATCTAGCCCAGAACTGGAAAGACTTTGAATTAAGGTTTGAAATCTACCTTACAGCCTGTGGTGCCAGTGAAAAAGACAACAAAACTAAGACCTGTTTGTTACTCATGTCATTGGGGAGGACTGGCTTGAAATCTATCAATCCTTTGATTGGGCTGAAGAGGGTGACAGATGGGACCTTGCAAAAGTCAAAGAGAAGTTTAAAAACTATTGTACACCCAAGAAAAACATTACCACATTCCGTGAGTCATTCTTCAAGATCAAACAGGAACCAGGTCAGAGCGTAGACCAGTTTGCTGCGGAAATTAGAAACAAGGGCAAATACTGTGAATTTGGTACTATTCAGAGTTCCATGTACAGAGACAGACTGGTGTATGGCCTTAGAGATGAGAGGTGCTCTGAAAGGTTACTGCAGAAAGATGAAACTTTGACATTTGATCAAGCAGTTACATTTGCCAGAGATGCTGAGAGCACCAGAGCTAATATGCAAGAACTTGGTAAGAAACAGTCTACTGAAGTGCATGCAGTCAAATCCAATCCCTGGAGAAGTCAATCCAGAGGTAGAGGTCAAGGTCATGGCCAAGGTCAATCAAGAGGAAGAGCTCGAGGTCGAGGTAGAGGTCGCGGCAACCGCGGAGGTTCCGCTGGATCCAGATCACAGTCCCACACTCACTCCCTCCCTCAGAACAGTCAGTACAGTCAATACAGTCAGAACAGTGAATGCAACTGGTGTGGCTACAATCATGCCCCGGGACGCAAGTCATGTTCCGCCATAGGACAGAAATGTAAAAAATGTCACAGATTCAACCATTTTGCCCGCAAATGCAAGGCAACAGGACAAAATGTACATAGCATGGAAGGAGAGTTTGAGCAGCTCTTCGTGGAGTCTGTGGTGCTTGCAGACTTCCAGAGAATGGACAATCATCCTGAAGAGGATCAGCTCTATGTTCAGTCTGTGGTCGCTGACTACACACCGGAGAGAAGCCCTTCCAATGGTAAACATCACAGTGAGAGTCTGGCAAACTCTCAAGTCAAAGAATACATACTGGAGACAAGCCCTACTCATGTGCATGACAGTACACAGTATTAACACATACAGGAGAGAAGTGTTGTGCTCAACCAGTGTTACACAGGAGAGAAGCCCTGTAGTTAAATCTATGTGTTTAGATGGGTCAGAGCAAAATATGTGTCAAAGTGTACATGAAATGAAAAAGGTTGAAAATGTGTCTTTGAATCATGATGTTGCCAATGTATCTAATAAACTGTTGAATTCTGATGATTGTAATGATGATTGTATTGTTGAGAAAAATGTGATTGATCCAAATGTGTGTTTGTACAAAAATGATTGTATTGAATTGTCTGATGCAAATGTGGTTGAGGGAAAAGCTGTTGAGCATGTCAAAGAAGCTAATGATATACATGTGTCACAATCAAATCATGAGGTGGTCCATGATCCCAGCCATAGTGCTACTGTGTTGTCAGTCCCAGTTAGTGAACCTACACTGGAGAGAAGCCATTCAGATATATCAGCACACATAGATGCCATAGAGTCAGAGCTAGCTAGGGAGAGAAGCCAACAGTCATGGGTGGTCCCCATAGAGGTCAATAAAACATTGATTCCCCTCAAGCTTGACACGGGAGCGAATGTTAACATTCTGAGTCAGGAGGATTTCCAGAAGTTAAAGGTCAAGCCCCAGTTAAAACAGTCCAAAGTAAAGCTTACAGCGTATGCTGGAAGTGATGTTCCAGTCAAGGGACAATGTGTCCTCAGTCTAAGTAGAAACGGCAAAGAATACAAATGTTTATTTGTAGTTGTAGCAGCCAAAGCCACCCCAATCCTAGGCTTACATACATGTGAGAAAATGGATCTGGTCAAAAGAGTGTACGCAATTAAGGATAATCAGTCAGAGAAATCTGATTTTGTAGAAGCCTACAAAGATGTGTTTGAGGGGTTGGGCCACCTGCCGGGAAAGCATAAGATTCGTCTTAAGGACAATTATGTGGCAGTTGTGGAAACCTGTAGGCGAGTGCCGTTTGCACTCTATGAACCACTGAAGAGTGAGTTAGGGAGAATGGAAGAACTAGGAGTGATCACAAAGGTCACCGAACCAACTGAATGGGTCAACGCAATGACAGTTGTCAAGAAAAAGTCAGGGAAATTGCGTGTCTGTATGGACCCTACCAATCTTAATAAAGCTATTAAGAGGGAACATTATGCTATGCCTACGCATGAGGAGCTAATGGCTAAGATGGCCGGAGCTAAAGTATTCAGCCGCCTAGATGCCTCTAGTGGATTTTGGCAGATGGAAATAGATGAGGAGAGCAGCTACCTGTGTACATTCATAACTCCGTTTGGACGTTATCGATATTTGAGGCTCCCCATGGGTGTATGTTCAGCCCCAGAAGTGTATCACAGAGACTTGCATCAGCATTTCCAGCATATTCCAAACTGCGTATCTAGTTCAGATGATATCTGTGCATGGGGTGAAGATGATGCCAGTCATGATGCCAGTCTGATCCAAATAGGTTGGACTCACTTTCAACCTACCGAAGTGCTTGCTCCGAGTGCCAGAATTAACTTTCATAGGTGACAACTTATCAGCTGATGGAATCAAGCCGGATCCCATGAAGGTGAAAGCTATTCACGACATGGCTCGTCCTACTGATAGAGCAGAACTATCCAGATTCTTGGGTATGGTCACATACCAAGCCAGGTTTATACCCAATTTAGCAGAGCTGACGGCGCCACTGAGACAGCTGATGAAGATGGCTGACAGTCAGGTCAGGGAAATGTGGTCGCCAGTGCATGAGAAGGCGTGGAAGGACCTTAAGGCCGTTCTTGTGGAAGGACCGGTACTGCACTTCTATGATCCATCCAAGCCGACAATGGTCTCATCCGATGCGTCAAAGGCTGGTTTGGGTTCCGTCCTCCAGCAGGAGTTTGATGGAAAGTGGTTTCCAGTAGCCTACGCGTCCAGAGCTATGACAGCGACAGAGCAAAATTATGCGCAGATAGAGAAAGAGACACTCGCCATAACTTTTGCTTGTCATAGATTCCACCAGTACATCTATGGAAAGCCCTTTGTGGTAGAAACTGACCACAAACCGCTGGTGAGCATCTTCAGTAAAGGCCTGAATAGCTGTCCAGCAAGGATTCAGAGATTTCGCCTCCAGCTACAGAAGTATGACTTTGAAGTGAAGTGGACTCCAGGAAAATTCCTGCACACTCCAGATGCACTGTCTAGGAATTATCCACCACTCAAAGATGATCCACAGCCAGAGGACTGTGTAGATGAAATTGATGCCTCAGTAGAGCAGATGATGGAGTCAAGTGATGTATCGTCATCAAGGCTGCAAGACATCAAGGCAGAAACTCAGCAAGACCCTGTGTTGAGAAGTCTGAGCCAGGTGATCTTGTCAGGATGGCTTGAGACCATCAGAGAGTGCCCAGAAAATCTCAGAGATTTTTGGACTTATCGAGATGAATTGACCATTCAAAATGGTATAATATACAAGGCAGATCGCATTGTGATCCCCGCGAGCAGAAGACCAGAACTGCTACGCCAAATCCATGTGGGTCACTTAGGTGAAGAAAAGTGTTGCCGCCGGGCAAGACAAGTCGTCTTCTGGCCGGGCATGAACAAAGACATAAAAACTATGGTTCAGAAATGTGCCGCCTGCCTAGCACATCGTCCCAAGCAAGAAAGGGAACCATTGAAACCTCATCCAGTGAGCACCCAACCGTGGTCTAAGGTTGCCACAGATCTATTCAAATACAGGAACAAGTCCTATCTGGTAGTTGTCGACTATTACTTCAACTTCCCAGAAGTCTACAACACAAGAGAGACTGCTAAATCTGTAATTGCCTCCATGAAACAGATTTTTGCAAGAACTGGTGTGCCAGATGAAGTTATGAGTGATAATGGACCATGTTATGACAGTTATGAGTTCAGACAGTTCGCAAAGGACTGGGGATTCAAGCACACAACTTCAAGTCCAAGATATGCTCAGTCGAATGGACTCGCTGAGCGAGCTGTGCAAACCATCAAGAACATCTTTGCCAAGTGTGATGAGAGCAACCAAGATCCCATGCTAGGCTTGCTTGCTTATCGCACAACCCCTATGGACAATGGGTTCTCCCCAGGATATCTGCTGAATTCAAGGGAGATGAGGTCAAATCTGCCCAAGAGAGAGAAGCTCTACCAAACCTCAACTGCAGTACCACCTCAGTATGTTGTTCAAGCAAAGAAACAAGCTCAGAACCGCCAGAAACAGTACTATGACAGAGGTTCAAAGCCCCTGAAACCTCTAGATCAAGGTAAAAATTGTGAGAGTCAGAAATGAGCAAGGCACAGGTTGGCCCCTCAGAGCCACCGTACTGGGAAATGTGGCCCCAAGATCCTACAACATTCTCACTGAGAAAGGATCTGTGCTCAGAAGAAATAGGAGAGACCTATTGGCCACTGCTGAGCCCCCAGTTCAACAGGATCTACAGGAAGAAGAGGAAATTCCCAATTTTTCCCACAGGAGAGAAGCCATACCACAAGCTGCAGGCCAGCCAGTGGTTAGGAACACTCCACCAGTAGACACTGGACCAGTGCCAGTGCCCATGGCACCGCCAGTAGCAAAACCTGTTGCAAAGCCAACACAACATGTTCCACCAAAACCACACTTAGGTCTAAGTGCAGGACGACCTAAGCGTACAATTAAGCCAACACGCAGACTTATTGAAGAAATGTGAATTCAAAATGTGTGAAACAAACCCTATTCATGATCATTTTGTGTATTAAGAGGCTTATTTTAGTTTAATATGTGAAATGTGAAATATTTTCTACAGTATAGCCTCATATCATGACATTTCAAGTGTTATGGCTTGTTGCCAGTATATGTTCTAAGAAGAAAATTTGATACAGAGACTGGGTTATTCATTTTATATGACATTTTTATTTCATAAAGTACATTTCATTAGCAGATGGTACAAGTTTTAACATGCAAGAGACTGAAAACAATTTACAGGACTTTAATTTGACATTTTAAAGAAAGGGAGATAGAGGTATAAATGATATGATTTTTATTGAGAGTACAATTTTCTTATTTTTTATAAAGAAAGGGGGATGTAACGATATTGAAATAATGACGGATCCCCGTCCTCGTGCTGTAATGTAAACACTGCCTGCTCCCTGAGAGAATACACTTCCGCCTAGCACAACTCCACGTGTTCTGTTTGATTCCTGCCAGTTTATTGATCATATTTAACCCACAAACCCATCACAATTATTATTATTATTATTATTATTATTATTATTATTATTATTATTATTATTATTATTATTATTATTATTAATTATAGCATTAAAAATATCACATGCTGCTGTTTGTGCATGTTTGTGTGCATTTTCAGCGTATCGAGTATGGCCACCGTGTGTTGTCATCCAGCCCAGATAGGTGTCGTGGAATCTCTGCTTTCATGCTAAAAATGGCAAATCCTATTTGGATTTGGATTTATTAAATACCCAACTCTTTCAGTGGTAATTCATATTCTATGTTTAATTATATCTAAAGTCTCCCAAAAAGCTTGATTATTCTTTGGATGACACTAAGTAAAGATGACATTAAGTAGAGACCCTGAACGTTCCACAACCACACAACCCCCCGATCACCTCTGGGCATTGGTAATTGGAGAATACTAGTTGTCATCCGGAAGTGACGTCAGTTCGCCCCCTCCTATATAACTATTGAATAAAATATCAGATCGTTTCATGTTAAGCCATCAAAGCATTTATGAAATCAGATTTTCAAGCACTTTTTCCTCACATAATATTAATGTTTATACAATAAACTTTATTATCAAATGTTATTATCTGGCACCTTCGGTTTGGGACAGTGGAATTATTTGCCTTACAGAGGCCTGTTTTTCCAAAACTGTTTGTCAATTGCTACAGGCCTAACACCCTAACAGGCCAAAACAGTAATCACATGAGTACAAGCAAAGTACAAGGTACTTTCAGCAATACATAATAATCCTGGCAAGTGTATTTTGGTTGATTTCAGAGAGCCAGTTTGTATCGCATTATCTCACTACATGTTATTTAAACGATACCCCAAATCTCCGTAAAATTGAATAAGACCTCTGTGACAACATGAAAGCTTTAGGAAACTCTGAGGAAATCTTTGAACAACTTATGGCTACCATGTTTTTGTTGCTATCACATCTTGGCAAGTCCTACCACAGTGTTTCCGCAATAACCGTCAAATATCAAACAAACTTCACGCTCATTTTAATATTTTAAATCTCCACAACTGATCTATAGTGTTTCACCTCGAAAGTCGGGTATGTGCTGCCTTTATTATTGGGAATGATATATTTTTAAAAATTCCGTACAAGGACAAACAGGCTTAGCATCGGAACGATCAACGTTCATATCTAGACAATATAGATTTTATTGACTTCAATCTGTAATAAAAAACAATGAAATCTCAAGCTCATTTGTCGATTAATTAAAATGTGGCTACATGTTCAACAGACACCAGAACCAATCCTTCTGAAGAATATTAGGAAGAAAAACAAAAAGGATTCTCATTGCACATTTACTCAGGCAGCCTACTTTCTACTAAATGTCTGCTGGTGTTGTATGTCAGACTACTGTTTTATGTCAGTCTCCTGCTCTATTCCAGTCTACTGTTTTCTTTGTCTACTCTTGTGTGTCAGTCTACTCTTATTTCTTTTCACTCTACTGTTGTGATATGTCAGTCTGCTGGTGTTGTATGTTAGACTTTTATATTTCATGTATTTCAGTCTTTTTACACACTGGAAAGATACATTGAGAACACTCTATTGCTAAAGCACAGAGGTCACAGGCAATTTTACAGAAGTTTGGGGTATGCTCAAATGATGTGTGGCAATGAAACTGTGATACAAGCATGCTATCTCACAAAAAAATCATCCAAAATTCACTGACCATGGTTATTGTGTTTTGCTGAAAATGCCAAGTACTGGCTGTACTCGTTTGGCCACCAGGTGGTCTCTAGTATACAAGCATGTGACCTCTATTGTGGTCTGTCAGGTTATTAGGCCTGTACCAATGTACAAACATTAATGGACAAGTAGGCCTCTGTGAGCCAAATCACTCCATTGTCCCAATCTGAAGGTGCCCCATTGTTTGCAAAACTAAACTGAGCAGGTGTTTGCACTAGATCACTGGTCAGCTAAACAAAGTTTGTTGACAAATTGTCCAATTGGTGATTTGGATTTTAGCAGAAGAGTTATCAAGTGGTACAGAGATTTATCTAGAGGAAATATGATGGATAATAACATTTAATCGCAATATTTGGGGTATAAACATTTATATTATGCAAGGAAAAAGTCATTGAAAACCTCATTTAATGAATGCTTAAAATAACCAAGTGAACTGCACACGTCCACTGCTCTACCAACTGTGCCACTGGCGCCGGTCAACTTTGCTAGTGGTCTTGAATTAATTCTTCCAGAACGTTTATATTTATTTGACAATCGTGTTGAATAAATTTTCTCATCAAAGTCCTATTTATGTAAATATAACGTTTCCACCAAGATTGGTGCCAACTAACTGACAGTGAAATGTAACAATTAGTTTTGCTTTGAAGACATTAAATATTTGAGAATATAACATATTTATGTATCAATGACATGGGTGTCAGATTCACATGTGAGTATATTTGCTAACCCATCTAAAAAGCATTTGAATTTCAGACGTCTCGGATTTATGGAAGTGCTCTTTGAAATCAATAATACGTAGAATATGAAACATAATGAAAGTGCATGATGGACAATAAGCTTTGATACCAGGTGGCGCAAGTAAAAGTAATGTAAGATAAATATGTAAACATGGCATAAACTATTTCCGTGACCAATGAGTATTATAGAAATCTGCACGATATTTGGAGTCTGAGTTAAAATTGGGTATACTTAGATCGACCATCATATTCCATGTATGTTGTACCAATAAATGTTACATTGTGTGTGTGCTATGTTTAAAAAAGTTAATGTACCAACAATAATAATTTTTGAATAACAAAAATGCAACTTAGAAAGACACTGCATTAAATTTACATATACTATTGATTGTCACTGTCAAACATGATATGTTGAACTTTCATCACGGCATGTCAGAAACGTATTTGAAGGAACTTTGCATTTTAATTTGATCATATCATCGTGAGATATATATGTGAGGCACGCCTCCCCCTCCATGTATATTTATATCGAGGCCGGGTATCAAGGAACTATGGTCCTCTTGTCTACAAGCAGTGCGGGGGCGTCCATTGAAGACACGTGCCGACATTTAGTTTCGACATTAACATACCATAAGTCGAACCAGACCCAGGGCTAGAACTCCTATTGTATTGTATAAACAGACCAGTAGCATTGTGTTTATCTGTAATTATTAGTTATCAGTTAATAACCACCATTGGTGTTGACGGGTCAGTTCTGGTGTTTTCCTGAGAGCAATTAGTTATACTTATTTATCATTGCTGTCATTAAAAACGACCACGTGAATATTTTTTATGACCGTGTGTACTGTCAACAACATTTCAAGGAAAAACATCATTTCACAAACATCAATATTTTAGTTTCAGTCCATATGATCCACAGGATCTCATCACGAAATCACTGAAATAATATTGAAAGTGATTTAAACCCCAAAGACAAAAAAAAACAAAAACAAAACAAACAAATACCAGGATAATTCATTTTTATAATACTTCTGCGATAGAACCTTTTTACATATTGCAATATATATGACAGCATTAATAACATGTGTTTCTGGCAAAGAAGCAGTTAAGTGAGTTTACTGATTGAAAACTGGCATGATGATTAGGTAATCGGAAATGGTTAGGATACTTTTAGAATAATGAGACATTTATATACCTAGCATTAAAAGAAAAATATATGCATGAAATGTAAACAATCTGGACAAATATAATAAATAAGATAAAGAAATGTTGTTCCTTATTCTTAACATAATCATAAACCCTTAAGTTAAATGATTCATAGTAATAGAGGAAAATGTAGAGGGATGAGTGTACGCTCCGCTTAAATACAATAATATGATGTTATGTTTTGCAGTCCTGATTAAATTGAAATTATGATCACATTTCACTTTATTATACATTCGTGACGAATTAAAAGAATCTAGATATCTTCTCTTATCAAGACAGACTTTATAAAGAAATATTCTTGATCAATGTCAGGTGCATATATTGCTGGTAGCGTGGCACTGGCCCATTCCTCTCGGTTTGTCCTTTCCTGTGCTAAATGACTCCCTTCCTTTTTTATTAGCTTTTGTTTTAAGTGCAATACATAAAACATGTAGTATAGTATATAATCATAAACAAACATAAATATGTATGTACATACAGAAACCCATATAGTTGTGAGTAACGACCGTTTGTGTAGAATGGGCTCATAGTTAGCCTTTAGCGGTTGACTATGGGCTAAAGCAGAAATGATGATCTCCTGAAGTGCTAAAGCAGCCGAGGGCTCTGGCTCATTTACATATACGCGTTTAACCTTAACCACAGCGCACCTGGATAATAGGGAAAAAGAATGCACATGACAATGGTTTAACATCAATGAATTCCCAAGACGGAGCCCAGAAATATGAGACACAGCATGATTTATGGAAGGTCATATATTCATGATTGTGGTCTATACACAATATAACACTTTTATGACAGACAAATCCGTCAGACAACAGAATTGGTTCACTTTAAGAGGTTGGTCTGCTATATTATGCATTCTAACGGGCATGATTTACCCCAATAGGCATGATTTACCACAACAGGAATGATTTACCCCAACAGGTATGATTTACCCCAACAGGTATGATTTACCCCAAAAAGGCATGATTTACCCCAACATGCGTGATATACCTCCAAAAGACATGATTTACCCCAACAGACATGATTTACTCCAACAGGCATGATTCACCCCCAAAAGGCAGGATTTACCCCAACATGCGTGATGTACCTCCAAAAGACATGATTTACCCCAATAGGCATGATTTACCCCAACAGACATGATTTACTCCAACAGGCATGATTTACCCCCAAAAGGCAGGATTTACCCCCAACTGGCGTGATTTACCCCAACAGGCATGATTTACCCCAACAGGCGTGATTTACCCCAACAGACAAGATTTACTCCAACAGGTATGTTTTACCCCAAAAGGAAGGATTTACCCCAACAGGCATGATTTACCCCAACAGACATGATCTACCCCAATAGGCATGATTTACCCCCAACAGACATGATTTACCCCAACATGTAGACATGATCTACCCCAATAGGCATGATCTACCCCATCAGACATGATTTACCCCAATAGCCGTGATTTACTCCAACAGACATGATTTACACTTATAGGTATGTGGTTCACTTCATGATGAATTCAGCGATGCATGGATCACCCAGAGATACATGACACATTTTACATGACACATTTTGATGTAACTAATGTAATGTAATCTGATGTTAAGCCGTATTATCATATATATAACATAATAGATCTAGCATTTACAAATAAAAAAGAACAATGTTATTCTTTCTAAATTTGTTGTTAATTGGTATACTCAAATTACATTGTATTCTAATAGGATGAAATTGAAGAAAGGTTTGTGATAACCGATATTGCATTTTGGTTATGAAAGCAATTAATGTTGTTGCTGTATTGCTGGTAGAGAATAGATACCATGAGAGAATGAAGCATCATCAGCATCCCCTGTGCTGGCATTTAATTATACATTGCCTTCTTCATCTGCAGCTATACCTCACAGCATCTGCAGCACATTGTGCGCTGGCTGCCACTGCCTTCATTATCAGATCACACCATTCATGCTCCCAGATAGCCTGCAAATAGGGGACCAAGGGTTTGGCATCTTCATTGATGAAACCATTTGTAAACCATTTGAAAATCAAAGGAATCGTCGAAAGGTGGCGTGCATATGATGGGCTTGTGCTGAATAGCTGGACTATGATGGTTCAGCTCATGATTAAATTAGATCGTCAAAAATCTGTTTACTCTAGCACCATATTCTTCTGACCACACTGGATGATATTAAATGTTTCAGAGACAAATTAAATCATTGTCAGAATAATAAACACATTTCATTTGTCTGAAACCTGATAAATAAATACAATTATCTATTTTCATGATAAGACTCAAATACCAAGTAAACACATTCAATTATTTGTACTCTACTTGAAATAACAGCATATAATGCTGTCCCAAAACAGATATTTGAACTGTGAATCACAATATAGTCAAAGCACTGTAAAATATACAGCAGTACTTTTTATAATATCAATACATATTACTTAATATTTCAAAACAAAGTTTTGATCCAATAATTAAAAATGTGTAATTATTTTTTTCTTGATAAATTTCGAAGGTACCATGTCTTTCTTATTTGCAAGTAAACACATTCCAGTAAATTATTATCATTCCTGAGCACAAATGGCTGGCAACTGTGCTGCCAATTGACTGCGACAACTGCTTAAAGTGTGGTGCAGCATCCTATTCCCACCTGCATTTCTTGGTTTATGTTTGTGTCACCTGCTTTATCTTTGTAATACTCTATCTGTTTAATAGTACACAACTCATTAACAGTACATAACATAGGCATGTTTCGAGCACAGGCAGCCAGAGCGACATCTACTGCCCCCCCCCCCCCACCATCACTACTTTTATACAGGTTAATATTAGTATATAGGACAGAGACAGAGAGGGACTGGGGACTTACACTCTCTGGCAACCTATGGCTTCGAGTGGGAATATAATAATGAATTAAAAGAGGCGGGGTTTGTTAAGTAGATACAATTACATATAAGCGTCCGAGTGATTAACACGTCGACAACTTCTTCACGATTTGTTACATAACTATATTTTCTGAAGTAGGTATGTATTATGCAAAATTATATAGTGTAAATTTTCATATCCATGTGCAAATTGTCTATTCCCAGAAAACCATGGAAAGCATTTGATGTAGGAATTTTCCCCGTCATCTGGTTGAGCATTCCATATCAGATCGTTTGCTGTCTTATCTCAGATTACTTTTTATTCCATATGTATTTTATTATACTCTTTGTTTCAATAAATAAATGATTGAAGAAAAATTATGAACAAATCCTATTTATAAGAATATTTTTGTCACAGTTTGTGAAAAAGAATGCCTTGCATCAATGCTTTAATTTTACGATGAATCCCACCGCATCCCATTATTAACATAAAACCGTTTCACTTGACAACATTTATTGTTCCACTTATTATAAATATGATATATCCTAGTTGTGTAATATATACATGGGTCTGGAATAAAGAATTACCGCTAAACTTGAATATGGAACTAATTGCCGAGGTAGATATGTGGATCCACATGGCTACGCAAGTAATTTTGCTGATTTTGCTGCAATAAAGGTTGTCATGTGAACATTTACTACAATATAGTGCCATATTGGATATGCTTGAAAAAAATATGATTCAGTCCAAACCGGCAACAGTTTCATATTGCTTGAATGAAAATATCAAACACTGTAAAATAAAATCGCATAATCTCTTCCCCTAAATATAAAATATCAATATAAGTATGAATATTGTGAAAACCTGTTGTGAAAGCCTCGAGAAGCATAAGCCTCAGGTAGCAATATCTGAGTCTGTTTGGATCAGAGTGCTGGCCTGATCATACAATGGGCAATGCAGGCACAGAAATGAATGCTTCCATAAGCTGAGAGTTCTTTGACAAATGTAGCATATCTAATTGATTTTACACACAGCTTAATGTTACAAGGCCGCTTAGCCACGCCAACTTTATTGCCATTTTGACCATATGAATTATATACCTGAATATTCTTGCCCTCCATAGCAGGACTTCTCTATCATATCAGTCCCTGCCTACCCTCCATAGCAGGACTTCTCTATCATATCAGTCCCTGCCTACCCTCCATAGCAGGACTTCTCTATCATATCAGTCCCTGCCTACCCTCCATAGCAGGACTTCTCTATCATATCAGTCCCTGCCTACCCTCCATAGCAGGACTTCTCTATCATATCAGTCCCTGCCTAGCCTCCATAGCAGGACTTCTCTATCATATCAGTCCCTGCCTACCCTCCATTGCAGTCATATCAGTCCCTGCCACAACAGCTATAAATGTGCGCAAAAAATCGAGCGCAAGTCATTAGTATTCAGAAAAATCTGGCTGTCAACTCATTGGTGAAAAAATATATATAGATTTGTTTTGTACTGGCAGTTGCACTGATTGGTCAGTATATGTGCCAGACACCTGGCTACATCTCAAAACCTAATGTTGTTCAATTCAGATATAATGATATTTTTGTGAGCAAGGCAAGTATTTATGACTCCAAACTTTGAATGAGATAAAAAAAACAAGGCAATGACTGCAGAGGTCGTAAATGAGTAATTGAATACTACCTGTGTAATGCAGAGAAGGACATTCTCAGCTATTCTCACTACATGAAATAAAGAGATTCGAAGTTCATAAAACATATAAAGGAAATCTGACGTCCGATATAATCTGTGTGAACGCCGATCTTTTTTGTTGTAGGAATGAACAATTGCTCATTATTGTAACACAATATCTGATTGGCCTTAAAATTACCATAAAAAGGATATTATAAACTGTAAAAATAAGAAAATAAATATAGAAACTAATATCAAAAGATTGTTCCTGATCACAACATCATGAACATGTTGACAACTTCACTGGCCGCCTTGTGATACTCTACTTCATGTCATTTCGCTCTAATCAACTCTAAGCGAGGAACCAGCTTGGGGGGGATTAAAAACTTCAGTCGCATCTTTTGTGTGAAGGTCAAAATCACTTGTGATTGCTCACAAGCTGTATCATTTATATACCAAAATTATGTTGGATTTGAATTGAAAACTGATATTGAAATTCTCATGAGTCATTTCCCAGGTAAATTTTATTATCTTTTTTTTATATATATAAATATATATAGAGCAGAAATGTAATTCTCATGATGACATTACAAGTCAACTTTCGGCATCAAAATGACACGAAGCACAACTACCATTGATGGCATCTACCATTGATATGTCAGTAACATGAATTTTGATATGAATTCACAAAGTACATATTGGTTTCTGATGCTTAATCAATTACATGGATTTGAGTTAGTTTAATGACATCAATACAAAAGCAAAACGTTTCTTCCATGATTCATATTCTTTCAAGGTTTATATCTCTTTTTCTGTTAGGATGATACAGCCAGTAAAGCTTTGTGTTCGGAACAAATGAAAGGATAATCTTAATCAAACAACTTTATAGATTCCTGTGATAAATAGTGTAAATGATAAATTGTGTAAAAAACGCTCTGAATAAAAGGAACGTTGACATATAAATGAGTTTCGTTATGTACATTTTAGATAACAAAAAAGATGAAAGAATCTATTAAAAAGGATTCCAATTTATTTTGTGATCACTACGCTTTGTCATGCTGTGTGGGTTTGGCCCATGTTTGAGTTGCCATTTGTACCCATTAGATTGGGGGATAAACACTTGCCCAGCCAGTCTGGGATAACACCAGGGAGCGCTGCGCGTGTTGACCCAATGCTGCACACACATATTAATCTCAGGTATAGTTTACTCTCAACACATCCTGTCAAATTCTCCATCTTGATTTATGAACCCCCGCCTTTCAAAAATGTTTTGTATATCGCTCTCCAGTACTTTTCTTAGTTATTTATTAATGTTAATTCAGTACGCCCATGTAAAATTCCGAATCAAGAGTATCTGTTATTTGTGAAAGACTAAATGAAAATATTGGACGATATTTATTTGAATTAATTAACTATTTTGCATTACTTTTGTGTTCAAATCCACACCATTTGTCATTGTAGGCCTGTTGAGTTCAGGCCGATTTTGTGATTGGGAGACAGAGAAATCAAACATAGAAAGAAACATACATTTGAATTCTTACACCGGACGAGACAAACATTTGAACCGTCATAATTTTGTCCTCTTACTTGTGTTTGTCTAATTGAGTTCTTGTATCTAACGTACACATATCAAGCATATAAACAACGTTACCTTTTCAATAAAAATAGAAGATATTAAATTATCTTGTCCGATGTCCGATTCATGCACCCTCAGGGACGTGTGCATTGTTTCTATTCAATGAGTGCACTAACATGGGTTTACCCGGAAATGAAAAAAATGACCGGAAATATAGTACAAATGATAGTTTGTCAGCTAAATTGATATTTTGGGGCAGATCTGCGTTGAAACAACTTTACAAATAATTCTTGAATTCGCTGTGGGCTCCTGGTCTATGTTCTGAAATTTGGCTCTTTGTTGAAATATTACAGGCAGGAAGCGGTGGCGGATCCAGGCGGGGGATTTTGGGGACTGGAGCACATTTGAGCCCCCCCCCCCCGGGGTAAAAAAAATCCTGGATCTGCCCCTGAGTAAGAGTCATGATAATAAAGACATGGGGGTCCATGATAATACAGACAGGAGGATTCATGATAATACAGACAGGGGGGTCCATGATAATGCAGACAGGGGGGTCCATGATAATACAGACAGGAGCATTCATGATAATACAGACAGGGGGGTCCATGATAATACAGACAGGAGCATTCATGATAATACAGACAGGGGGGTCCATGATAATACAGACAGGAGCATTCATGATAATACAGACAGGGGGTCCATGATAATACAGACAGGAGGATTCATGATAATACAGATAGGGGGGTCCATGAGAATACAGACAGGGGGGTCCATGATAATACAGACAGGAGCATTCATGATAATACAGACAGGGGGGTCCATGATAATACAGACAGGGGGGTCCATGATAATACAGACAGGAGCATTCATGATAATACAGACAGGGGGTCCATGATAATACAGACAGGATCATTCATGATAATACAGACAGGGGGGTCCATGATAATACAGACAGGGGGGTCCATGATAATACAGACAGGAGCATTCATGATAATACAGACAGGGGGGTCCATGATAATACAGACAGGGGGGTCCATGATAATACAGACAGGAGGATTCATGATAATACAGACAGGGGGTCCATGATAATACAGACAGGGGGGTCCATGATAATACAGACAGGAGCATTCATGATAATACAGACAGGGGGGTCCATGATAATACAGACAGGAGGATTCATGATAATACAGACAGGGGGGTCCATGATAATACAGACAGTAGGATTCATGATAATACAAACAGGGGGGTCTATGATAATACAGACAGGGGGGTCCATGATAATACCGACAGGAGGATTCATGATAATACAGACAGGGGGTCCATGATAATACAGACAGGGGGGTCCATGATAATACAGACAGGAGCATTCATGATAATACAGACAGGGGGGTCCATGATAATACAGACAGGAGGATTCATGATAATACAGACAGGGGGGTCCATGATAATACAGACAGTAGGATTCATGATAATACAAACAGGGGGGTCCATGATAATACAGACAAGGGGGTCCATGATAATACAAACAGGAGGATTCATGATAATACAGACAGGGGGTCCATGATAATACAGACAGGGGGGTCCATGATAATACAGACAGGAGCATTCATGATAATACAGACAGGGGGGTCTATGATAATACAGACAGGAGGATTCATGATAGTACAGACATGGGGGGTCCATGATAATACAGACAGGGGGATTCATGATAATACAGACAGGGGGGGTCTATGATAATACAGACAGGAGGATTCATGATAATACAGACAGGTGGATTCGTGGCATAACAGGCAGGATGATTCATGGCATTATAGGTAAAAGTATTCAAGGCCGTTCCTGGCGTATTTAATTGAAAACATCTCACATGTCATAAAATGGGGTGAAAAACATTGATATCAAATTGATGAAACAAAGAAAGACGAAGAATATAACGTTATCTGGCAAGAAATATCTGTGTTAGTATTTAGTCACAGTTTTGTGCCTAACTGTACCTGCTGTGGTATCGCGCAAATAGGCAAGGCAAGTGTCACATCACACTAATGTCCAGGCCTGTTTGTCTTTATTATAGATGGATGGCTGTAATATAGTACGGTTTGCACATCGAGGAACCTCTTACAGATAATGTCTTTTCTAAATAAATCTGGTAGGTTAAGGTTCCTTATGATTTTAGAAGGTCTCTCCATTTTGAGAACATATGACTGCCCCTGAATACTCACAGACCATGGGTAACACAATCATCTGCTGCGATGTATTCACCGTACAGTATCATTAAAAACCTTATAACACTGTTATATATGTTATATATACTTCATTTCTAATTGTATAACTTCATTTCTATCTGTATATTTTAATGTATATATCAGTGTATAAGCCGAGGTGGGAGGATAGTCTCGATGGGCACGATGGCGTGGGCCCTGCTGTGCCAAGGGGCCAAGCCAGGCGGGCTCAGGTGAGCATTTCGCCTGCATGGTGGGGGCGTGATGGATTCACGCTCTCATAATTGGAAATGTACAGTAGCATAACAACGTGCCTAGGAACCGCTTAATGAGGAATGATGTATGATTCGTGATATGTTAAAATACACGTGTAATATTGGACCAACATTTGGTCATCTTGGTTTCAGTGCTCTCATAGCATGGAACAGGTGTGACAAATGATCTTCAAGGTTATAGAAAAGGTGCGCATGCTTTTGTCGGTACACCCTTGTCAACTTTATGATCCCCCACAACTCTTCCTTGCCATAGATTCATTTCTAATGTCGTGTATTTGCTTTTGAAAAAAAAACACTTTATGAACAGCACTTTATGAAGAGATATTTGTGTCATCTGACACACATATCAGAGATGCATTAATCCTGGAATTGTTTTGTTCTTCAATGCTTTTTATATATGATTGATGAATGTAATTGTTAATAAGTGAGCTTAGAGAATAAAAGTCATAACCTTTGATAGATCTATATGCACGACAAAACAAAAGTTGGTCTTACACAAAACACTGTGTGGTTAAAACATCACAGAAAACAATGAGGTTAGGACATCTTATAAAACAATGAGCGGTTAAAACATCACAGAAACACATTTTTTTCTCGCCTTTGCACAGAGGATACCACCTGGATTGGCGTTGAAACTTTATTCTTATGGTACTTGAATATACTTGAATAAATGTGCCCCCAATGGCTGAATTGAGGTTGAATAGGAGGCTGATTTCTCTTCCATAAATAATTCGCTTTGTAATATGAAGGATGTAGTTTCCAAGCCGATGTTTAAAAGCTATTTGGGTGGAGGAATGTTCTGTAAAATGACAAAAAAATAATAAAATTTCTTTAGAATTGATCAACATATTAGGATAATCTTCAGATTTGTAAATCAGTCATAATGATTCCTTTATCAGGGTTGAAGCGTGATGACTTAGTTGATTTGTAGTCCACAGGAAAGATTTGCATTTTAATTGAGCAAGGAACATTTTCACTTTGAAATCACCATTTGAAATTGGTTTCTTATTGTCATAATCAGGAGCCATTAATAATTAGAAACTAATATGTATCCTTTGATATGGAATATTCATTTACTATAAATATGGAATGCAGTATGCATGAAATTGCACAATTATACATGATTCCTAATAAACCTGTCTGATTTCTGCGTACCATTGTGGGGTCTCCTTCCAAAAATATCAGAATACATATTATTAAGCATTGATTGATACGGTTTAAAATCAGATTCACTTCCAAATTTATGTAGCTACCAATGAAATGGAATCGAAAGGATTATATATAATTTGATTTGATTTTGATTTGTTTGTAATAAAGGCCTTTTTACACTGTTTTAGCTGTATCAGATCAGATATACAGTAAATATCTCACCGGGACTCAATGCCCTGCTCTTTTTATAGTGTGACTAGAGATATTTCTATTACATTATCACACAGACATGATAACACAAATTACGGCCGTTGATAACTAGTCATGGAGCACTGGCGGAAATGGGAAACAACTCAGAAGCAGAATATTTCTCGCCCATGCAGCACGACCGAAGTATGTGTTCCAATTGGGATTCGAACCCCACACCTTTAGCATGAGAAACAGACGTCTTCTCCCAATTGAGCCACGTCCCACCCACCAAGTTGAGGGCTGTCATGTCTGGATGTCGCAGGTTCTTGACATGACAATCAACCCGGTCAAGGATAATGGGTTAACCCTTGAGGCACTGGCCTCAGCTCAAATGAGAAATTGTAACATGAATTCCATCTCGGCATGACCGGGGATCGACCTCAGAGAGGAGCTGGTGCTAATAAGCTTGCACTCTAACCAACTGCGCCACGGCCCATGGCCATCAACAATGAATCGTCAACGAGAATATATTTGAATTATATCATTTCAAAAAGGAAAAAGACAGAGTAGGAGTGACAAAGCCTATCACACATGGACAAATGACCCTCAACACTTCCACAAAGGATTGACAACGTTTAAGACATACTTTCTGTTTCTAAATACTTCGAAACATTATTTCTCAAATACTTGCCCCATCAACATATATAATAAAGCGATAAAACTGGAAGATTTTTAAATTATCCGCATAATTATTTGCATAATTTTACATCATGAAAACATTTCCAAATTTTACTTTTAAATCAAAGTAAGATATGACATGAAATACTGATACCATATTAAATATTTATTTTATATGATATAAATTTATTTATACCAAGTTATTTTGATGTTTAAAACTTCTTATTGGACAATTTTAAAGTAAATATAGGGCACTTGAAAGCGGGGGCGGAACGTAATATTTAAGTAGAATTAAAGCTCCGCCCAATATTTTAAATGTCATTCAAGCAATAAATAATGTTTCAATTTTCAAAGCTAAATGATGAGACCCAGGTTGAAATTTATCCTTTTAATCGTGATGAACTTAGGTTTTAAGATTTTATAAAAAAAAATTACATGTACTAATGACCGAACTAAAAATATTTTTTTCAGAAATGAAATCTTTTAAGCTTTCAATAGATGTATCAAACACGATGATTGGACATGTACGTTTGAAATGTGATCAAAAACATTTTAGAGTTCACCATCCAAAAATATGGAGAGTCTGTGCCCATGTGTATAGAAAATGGTGTTCAAGTAAAGGAGACAAAAGGCATATGTACTTTCATGCCAATGTGTATCTAAACTCTATGAAAATATTTTCAACAAAGAGAAAACAGATATATCGGAGAAAGAACAAATCAATGTCGCACTTGGCGTTCTGAAAAAGCTATTCACAAACCTAAATTGTGAACAAGCATACGGCACAGATAATATATAAACAGAGTCTGAAAAGAAAGCTCCAAAAGAAATGGGACAACTTCTATATAAAAGAATGTCACAAATCTGAAAGGCTAATATGGAGCTGAAATTGTTTGATCATTGTAGTAGCATTTTTTCTTCTGTCAAATACAACTAAAGAGATGAAAACTGGGATCACAATCTTTGATGATTTTTAATCCATGTATAAAGTTGTTAAATTTACTTCTCATCTTGACCTAAAAGTGTGACTCTTTCTGTTCTGTACCATCCACTCCTTAGTACTAGTTGTAGTGTATCAAAAGGATTGTGCTGCAAATCATCGACCAAATTATCGTTTTCCTGGCATCTACGTCTTGTAAAATATTGGTGAACCTTTTTGTCAGACATATGGGTAATCACTGTGAGCAATTAGATTTCTAATATGGCTATAGATTTGGTCATTTCTTTTACATGTAGTCAGGCACAACACCAGAAGACATATCTAAACCTCGATGAGCCCTGACATCAATTTATGCAGAATTGGCGCGGTATCGTTGGGGTATTCATTCAAGACGTTTTTGGTATGTTTTAATTATTTTCATCCTTGAAATCAGTAAAGTTCTTGATAGGTTTGTCATGATTAAAACGTAAACCTGGCCATTATATATGGCACCTTGGGCCCAGTTGATCTGCTGTGTATTGATGGCATTGGAGAGAAAATGGAACACTCCAATCTATGGCTTCTCGTTAAATGGTCAAGAGAAATGACTGATGGATTTCTATCAACAAATGCCAAAGATGTGATCTGTTTGTATCAGATAAAATGTTGACCTCAATGAGTTGTTATGTCACAGGTCCTTGACATAACAATCCTCCGAGTCACAGATTTACAAAGGTTTACCTTCAGGTACGGGTCTCAGTTCATATGAAAAACAGTTTTATCTTGGCATGGATTATCACAAAGGAACTGGGATTTAACCTTGCACTGTAACCAACCGCTTCTAATGAGATGAGTAGACAGGGAGAAGATACACCTAGACTTAATTTGTTTGTTTGTGGTTTTACATCACTTTCGACATTATTTCAGTCATTTCATGACGAGACCTACTCGTAGCAGATATAGAGCTGCCTCACTGAATTGTCATGTCACAGGTCCTTGACATGACAACCCACACGGTCACAGTTTTACAAGGACAACAGGTTAACCCTTCATATGTGAAATTGTATCAAGATTTAAATCTCGGCACGGCCGGGGATCAAACTTACAAATTTTGGATCACCATTGAGGAATTGGTGCTAATAAGTTGGTGCTCTAGCCAACTGTGCCACGGCCCATGGCATCGAACCTCCTTGATACAAATAAAATGAAACTCATTTATGTTATAGTAATTATGCTTGCTTGTGCTAATAATAGGTAATCTCCTACTATTAGACATGTCTTTAGCTAAGTGAAGGAATAATACTGCCATCAAACCCAATGACCCAATGAGTCTGTTGTAAACCTGGGTATAACCTTCGACTTTGACATGGACATAAAGGATGTGCTAGAAAGAACATCAAAATATCATAAACATATAAGCCATCAGAGAATGTGTGGACAACATGAAAACGTAACTAACACATGCCTTTCTGACATCTACTCTTGATTATGGACGTAGCCTTTTTTCTGGCCTTCCAGAAGCTGACACTTAAAGTACAGTACTTGCAGAATTCTGTAGCAGGAGAGAAAATGAGAAAATTGATCATATTTCTATAAAATAAATGGAATTGCTTTGGTCCAGAAAAATCATAGACCCTCTTAGTTTGATATTCCAATTGAATAAAGGGGGCAATTCAACCGCGAAAATTGGTGTCCAGGTACCTTAACATAAAATATTGGTGAAATTCATGGTTTTCTCTGATTTACTGCTCTCTAGTGGTCTCGCATCAAAATAGTTTTGGTCCAAAATCATCATAGACCCTCCTCGCTTGATATTCAAAGTGAAAAGGGGGGGAATTTAACCCCGAAAATCGGCATCTCCTCACTTTATTCTTCTATTACTTTTGGCACCTATATTAAATATGTTTGTCAGGGTAAAAGGGTTCCGGCCTTTTTAAAGGCTTCTGGTCTTTGACCAAAGTCCTTGACCTTCCTCTGATAGTCGGATGGATATACAGGTCAAAAATGGACAAACCGAATATGGAACGAATGTAAGACGAATATGGGACGAATGTGAATATCGGACGAGCTTCTCACACATGGAATTGCATTGGTTTCCAGTTTACGCCACAATTTATTTCAAAATCTTCCTTACCACCTGGAAGGCTCCAAATCTCTGGAATGATTCCCCTTATTAGGAGATGAGGAGATGAGTCTGAGTGGATGTTTCTAAGAAATAGAAAAACACCGAGGACACTCCCGAAGACACTCCCGAAGACTCACCTTAAGACACACCCAAAACACACACCTAATCAGGAGACACAATCTTGTAAAGGGCTATGAACGGACACTCTCTGGTATCAGCACTGTGTCAATTTATTTTTAAATATAACTGATAATAAGTGAAATTCGAGTTTGAGGGTGAAGATCTTATTCAGTTCTGTCAAAAATTGGAGAAAGTTAATTTGACAAACATGGATGCGTGAAGCTAAGAGTGGTATCAGCTGATCGGCGGTCAGATGTACAGCTCATTTTCATGCTTATGTCTTTTTTTGTGAGACCAAAGAAAACAAATCATTTATTAAGACACAAAGGGGTCTTGTCATTGGCAAGTATTCAAAGTTTGACTTCAAGCCCAGATATGTGATCTGGAGGGGTTTGTAGAACATGCAGGGTCTCTTCTATTTCAATTCGGTCATTTAAATGGGTGTGACTCGGTTTTTGCAGCTGGCGACTGAAATCAATTGTATATATTTTCTTCAAATTTTATTTAATGTCATCCAAAGAATAATCAAGCTTTTTTGGGAGACTTTAGATATAATCATACATAAAATATGAATTACTACTTAAAGTGTTGGTTATTTAAACAATCTGATGCCAACGTGATTTGGCATAGAAAGTACCAAAATCAGACCTCACCAGATCAGAACTTGCCGATTGGTGATTGGAAAAAACTAGTTGGTTGACCGAAATGCCAACCAATCAGGACGAAACAGAATCTGTTTGAATCGTCATTTATTATTTCATTAATCAGTGCACATCCTGAATTATGAAATAGGCATGACTTGCAGCTAATCTTGAAAGCACCTTTTAACATTAATGGCGGGGATTGATAGGAGAAAGAGCTTCTGTTATTGAAAATCACCAAGCACAACGTTTCCCGAATTGGTTTGAAATTTATTTGTCATTCTTTTAATCATCTAAAAGTTTAAAGTCATCATATGGCGACTTTATTCAAAGAAAATGCCTTTGTTGAATCTTACTAAAATGGAAGGGCATGGATACCAAGTTCTTAAACTCAGTATTACATGCATAAAGGAGCTAATCCCCAGGATAACTCGACTGGCACACAAAAACAATCAAACAAACAAACTATGACAGAATATGTTGGTTTTAATCTTATACCAAACAATGTGTCAATGTTACTGGTATCTTGGGAGTAATTATATAATTACTCCAAGCTGATATGAAGAAAGACGAGTTATTATTACTACACAACCAAATTGTCATGAATACCTGTTCATTAAGACAAGAGACGTTATAAAGCAAGCATCCAAATGTTATCGAAATCAGCCATCTGTAAAAAGGGGCAACATCATATCTGTAATCGCATTAAGGGTGAATATAATTCCGAGTAAATATGTGAGGATTATTTCATCAAAAGCTGAAAACCATCCTCGTTTCTAGGAGAAACAATATCTACAGCGGAAACGGAAGTGGTAATATATTTATGTCAATGTATTTTTTCTGGATACTTACACGTACAATGTGAATTCAACCATTTTGAACTATGTTTTTTTCAATGACCTGCATTGGAGACAGATGAAGCAGGTTGTTACGACTGATTATTTGTTGCAAGGAGCATACAATATTATCGCCACAACAACACTCGTAGGCCATATTATCGCTCGTTCTTTAGTAATCCTAATACTAACTATATCCTGTGACATTTGGGCTCAATATAAGAGAATAACTATCAATAACTGAATGTTTCAATGCCACTTTAAGTCAATAAACTTTTTTACAACACAGTTAAAGTTTCTTTGCAGTGGATAATTATTACCCTGGAAACTCTGGTGTTAGGATAGGAACAACAGGATATCAAACACATAAAACTTCGACCCTATTCTCTTTGTGCAGGTCAGTTTCCAACTTTAACGCCCACTCTCACGTTTAACCTCTCAGCACCCACATACATATAACACTGTCATCAAACGTATCTTCAAGCGATTTGTGCCAATCATTTTCATTCCTTTGCCCCATAATGAGTTCTTTTGATGTCCATTTTTTTAACATCTGTATCAGATATATTTAAGGTTTTTCTCAAATATTAAAGATCAAACGTTTAACGCCACAGACAAATCGTCATGGTATCTTGCAATGTGCGAAAGTTGCTGAACATCAAAGTCCAATACCGCGGAGGAAACATTAACAAAGGTGTGGGGAAACTATCCAGAGCTCAGATTTTGTGAAATCAGGATTTGTTATACGTTTGTTATCTATGCACAACCTATTAACAGACTGATACATGTTAAACCATCTATTCGTATCCAGATCCAGCACCAGATTAAAGTAACTGGACAAAAACCGCATGCTGTATATATTCAAATGGGGATATAAAGAAATGAAATGTTCTGTTATTGTGTTTAATATACTCTTAGCTGAAATCGGTGTTATCATATATTGGATACATGCTGAATATTCAATATTTTTCATCAAATTTGAAGACAATTTACTCAGAAATCCCCTCATGCATGTCATGCCGTCACAGATCTTCTACTCCTGTACCAACCAGCCCTGTAGCCAACCATCAACCTTGTGGCCATCAATTATTTTTAAGTTTCGCGATATTGAAATGCAGAAATAGTTTGATTGCCATCTCTCGCCATTTTTATTATGGACACTTCTTGCTCCTATTTGTTATCTGCTCTCTGATTGGTTGAAATAATCGCCCTTGACATTAATCTAGCCGTAAGCTTAAATATGACACAAATTGCAATATTTCCCAAGGAATGGAGGACTTGCTGTAATCCTATGTAATGTATTTAGATGTTGAGTATAATATTAATGCACACGTACTATGACCACTGTTATCCTATGGACATTGTGGACAATATATGCAGGGACTCATAACGGCATGTTGTGACAATGACTGAAATGAGATAGGTATGAGCTGAGGCCATTCACCTGTCTCAAGGCACGTTGCTTATCAAAGGCAACTTTGGCTGCCAAATTGGGCTCACTCCGCTCTCAATTATTCATCTTCACAAACTTGTGACACCACATATATTATTCAATATAAGCTACCTATGTGAAACAGCCATACTAATTCTAAAATAAAGACAGCGTAGTTGTCACCAATGGAAGTCTACAAATCAAATGTTGGAGAGTGGCAAAATAAAAGACTTGTATTGAATCTTGTTGTCGCATTAATTGAATTTTAAAATATTTTACATCTGTTTGCTAGAGTGATCAAATAACTTATCTTATTTGGTCACTTTATGCCCTTATATGTGCATTTCACCATTTGAAGATGGCAAATTGCCTGACAATTTCGTGAGGTGGACTACATACATTTTGTGATGTGCCATTCCCAACTCTGAGTGAATGGAGTCGTCGTCCTTATTATTGCTTCTTGATTATTGCTATCCTAATTACTGTTGCCATGCTAATTGTTGCCATGCTAATTGTTGCCATGCTGATTGTTGCCATGCTGATTGTTGCCATGCTGATTGTTGCCATGCTGATTGTTGCCATGCTGATTGTTGCCATGCTGATTGTTGCCATGCTGATTGTTGCCATGCTGATTGTTGCCATGCTGATTATGGCTGAGTGTTTGATATTCTGATATAAACATATTTACTCAAATTTGGCATTTTCCACATTCAATATCAGTAATAAGGCTTTATTTAAATAAATAATACTAAGACAACACATATTAAGGTTATGTAGGCATTTAGGACAAAAAGGAAGACTTTGCAGTGTCAATTAATTAGTAAATGATCCCAGTAATTGACCATGGTTGTCATCTTTATTTACTCCAGCGATCAGGTTTTTCCCATAGTCGCTAACCTAATTTCTCTCAGTAATCCGTAACCTAACATGGTTGCCAACTTATTTCCTGACGTGAACATTTACAATTGGACAACAGCAATTCGATTTTATCATTAAAAAATAAGCTTTAAAGCTTTCATGAAATCAGATTTTCAAGCCTTTTTTCCTTACATAGCTTACATGTCAACTAAAATTATCACCAAATGTGGCTTAGCTTATAAGTGATCCTGTGCAAATGTCTACTTTGTTTTGCTCACAATCACTGGGCTTATTTCTCTAAAAGAGGTCTGTTTGTCTATTGGCGATTGTCTTTTGGTACTAACCTAACACACAAAGTGTGAACTGTGGTCACACGAATACAGTCATATCGCTGGGCACATGCAAATAATCCTGACACTCTGGTTGATTTCAGGCATATAGCTTGAAGATATCACAATATTATGACCACATATCATTTACAGATACCTCCAAATCTTTGTAAAACTGTGATCTCCGTTATTTCATGAACCTTTTAAAATGGCATAGGAGAATTTATTTTGGTAAAGGGGATTTATGATAAAAACGTTGTGGACAAATCATACACCAAAAAGGGCCATCATGTGGTGACGTAATATTTGGACTAGATGTAATGCTCCACAGGATGGAACATACTGGGACTTGTACCTCACACTGATATCAATGGTTCCCCGCTGCTCCATTCCACTACAGCATGTATTATGTCAAATTTATATCACAAAAGCCCTTTCCCTATATTAACATCTGCCAAAGGTTTGCGATTTTGTTGGTTTGCTTGATTGAAATGCCAACGAGTCATGTACTGCTGGTGCAACCGATCAAAGGGAAGCAAAGTGAAAATACACTTGTGGTTAGGTTATGGTGACAGTCAAGGAGACATTTATTGGTCACTATTACACAATGGCCCTAAGTGAGTTGCCAAAGATGACTCATCCTTTCATATATTCACTTTCTTTATCTTTTGGAGAATTATTGGCAAGACAAGACAGTGGTGTATTTGATTGTTTAATGATCTTCTGTATAATATGTGAGTGTTGACCATTGGTAGAACATGCTTGCGGCGGGGGTACCACACTCACGTCCCACACACAGCACACGTCCGACCTAACGCCATGCACCACGCCACCTGGCGGGAGGGGGAGAGAAAATGTACATAAACGTCAACACAAGGGTTTGAAAAATAAAATCCACCTCTTATTGTTTCATTTGCATAATCTGTAATAGCAATACATATGGATATGGATTTATACAAATATCTATAACAAATTAGAACAGAGAATTAAAAATCAGTTAGTTTTAGTCAAATACAACATTCTAGACTTAAGAATTGCAGAACAAACCAGCCCTCTTCATAGAAATCCTCTACGGGTAATGTCTACGACTCACAGGAATAGTCTATTTGTAAACATAGAGCTAGAATTTAATTATTTCACCGCCAAGAGGCTTGGTTTTTTACTTTACAAAGTCTTTGACATGAGGTTTCATCACACATATATATAAACCATCTTGCTTCTGAAATGTCATTATTCTGATGTCTCGTGAATGATTAATTTCTTGACCATTAATAGAATGTCCATTATGTCGAGATGGAATGCTCTTTTCATCGTTCACAAATTACTTCTACGAAACAGCATCTTGACTAAGCTAGTGAAATAAAGCGCTCATCACATTTCATAATTGTATGTTCATCTAATGATGTGATGAAATCAACCATCTACTTCTAATAATTGTAATGTACATTATAGGTATTGCTGTTATTACTTGTGGTTGAGTTTCTTTCTCATTTTTTTCTCATATTTTCCCCTGTGTATACGGGATATCATGGCATACAAATAGCCTCTATACTGTAGCGTATTTACAACTTGCAGGTATTCCAGTTTCCGGGCGCGGATGGTCCTCCGTCCTACACGCTGGGGCATATATACACCGTCAATATCAAGCTTCTTTTGGATATTCTCATAACACTGGGTCCATACAATATAACATTGAAAAATGGATTTCAAATGAAAGTAAGTAGTTGGTGGGTGTGTATGCAAGGAGCGCTAGAGATCACAGCAGGGATGATGCGATGATGGGGGCAGGGGGGGTGCAGGTATCCTTGTGGGCCGGCTCATATCTCCTCGGGCAGGGAAGTAGGGGGGCTGAAGCACCGGGCAGCACATACTCTATGCTGCAGCTTGCACTGGTAGAAGCCGGCGTTAGTGGGGTGTCTCCGGCCGCAGTATACGAAGTCAGGAACACAGTCTTCTGTATAACAAGCTGAAACACAAAGCATAGATCATAGTTGGTCTGATTAGACACCCAACACAACATGAATATATGCATGACTGCTGTTATAGGCTCAGGCAATCAACTGAGAAACATGAGCACACAAGACAGAAAACTGACACAAAGTGTAAATATGTATATAAAAATGTTCCTTTCCAGTCTGAGAATACCTGCTTTACAATATGAAACAGTTTTTACTGCCATACCATAAGGAATCTTTGCTGATGTGAGCCAAATTTTCAGCAAATGGGCAATGGGTACCACAGAAGGCGGCTTTATTGTATCTGAGCCCCTGCTGATTATGTTTGATATCATTTAGGATGATGCTCACATTTAGGTCTGATAAATAGGTATGGTCCATTATCAAGATTCTAGCCATTAAAATGTGGAGCGAAGTATGTTTGATTAATATCTCTTAATAACTGTATCTGAACACCTTGGTGCTGATATGAAATAGTATGGAAAGTTGAGTCGGAGCTCTTGGGAGGTATCATACGGTAATAGCATTCCAAAAGACAATCTTTTCAATATTTTATAAGCATTTATTGAGGAAGGATGAGAATCATTATCTCAGATAATCCATCTTTGATGTTGATATAAGAGTAGGATGCTGAGAAGTGTGTTTTGTAATGTATTCCATTATGTTTCAAGACATGTGTGACCATACCATGTCCCGTGGGTGGGTATTCTGTGTTCTGATGTATAATTAAGCTTTTATGCCAGGATAGGTGCACCGCTATATCCATTACTATTAATTGAATTGAAAATGGGACTTCAATTCTCGTTTTCTAATGAAAGCAGTGATCACAACCACTTGCATAACATTCCAGCGATGAGTGAACTTTTCCTCTTCAGTTTTTTCTCAATATATTGCACTTTTAGCACTTTTCAGTTTTTTCTCAATATATTGCACTTTTAGCACTCATACAGGTTGTCTCGTAACAGATATCTATTGCACTCATTGCACTCTGCATTATGACGTCAACCATACTGGTGGCAACAGAGTTGATGTCAATTACACGTATTGCATTGCAATTGGAGGTCAGCCCCTCAGATGGCCACGTAGCAGATGTGTATTGCAGTGATTATATTCTGCAATACAAAGTCAGCCATACACGTGGCCATGAAATATTTGCAAAGTCTTTATACCCAGATATACTTTGGCCAGACATATCATTTTCCTTGCTTATCTTTTGACCCTCCCACGCACGAGTCCAGGAAAATGAGGATGTATGGAGAGTACTCTGACAAATAAACATGTGTTGAATGAGATACATACCAATATTTTCTCTAACCATCTCAAGGTCTTCCAACGTTCTGTCCTGGATGACAGCTTTGTGGGCTGAAATACGAAGCGAAGTTGATGACGTGAAAACATTGTTTATCTCATTGCTATCATACTGCAGGAAGTACACAAATTATTCTTCATCATCATAGAACTGATATAATTATCTATCTCATCAACTAGTAAAAGGAACTATAAGTTAATATTTTTGTCAAACATACCTTCTGATATTCTGTTAACGTCATCTGTTGATTTTTTGCTCCACCAAGCTACAATGGCAAAATGGGTTGATATTAGAATGAAGACCGACTTACAGATAGATACGAGTCACGTTGTTATCGTTTGTACTGTATCCTGACATTGTGCGCTATCTTGCCAGGTTCCCATTTATTAGGGCAATACTCTGCGAGACAGATCTCATCAGTTGATTCAGGTGTAACATCTCCGAAGGATGAGTGAGATCCTTGCATCTGAACCAATGAGTGAAATTTGTCTCCCGGGATGCTGCACAAATCAATGTTCTTGTCTTTTTCTCAAACTCAGATATATCTTTGCACTTTTAATTGACGAATACAACAGTTTTGAGACTTTTGTAGTAATTATCACATGGCTGGCATCGTACTTTATTTTAATACGATTTTCAATGTGGGTGAGCTACGGAAGCAGTTCGGCACGGGGGCCTGCTAAAATATCTCATGATCATTGGTTCACAACTCCATCTTGAGAAACCCAAGTCTGAGATAAAGCGTGTTTTATAATTATGCATTTCAGAGTTACAGTAGAACTGTTGTGGTCCACACTGTTTTGTGATTTTGTGAAGTTCGTAACCATATTCTAAATTTGTACATATTACGCATTGATAATTATAAATAATATTATTAGTCCTAGATTGTAATTTAATCAATTAAATACCTGGTTTGTTGGTTTTCTCTAAATTTTGAAGCAATTTTAATGTTCCAAAAGCATATGAAAATTCCAACCCGAGAAGGGTAGTTTTAACGGAAAGATTGATAAAATTACCTAAATATGTGGCATTTAGTCATTAGATACACATTATATAAAAGATGTCCGACATATTCGTCATTTTTAGGCATCAAATGGTGTCAACGCTGCCTAGTGTGCACAAAATTTTGTTTTATTTTGATTTATAATGATTCCAACAATTACGATCCGTTAATTATTATTTCTTGCATACCTTTACGCGTTATAATTAATACCTCTTCACATTCACAGTGCGTTTTAGCGCCGTTTATTTCTCATGCTGCTCTATACAACATTTATGATTTGTGATGTAAATTACAGCATTGCTCACATTAACTAGTTTCATGCATAGTCGGTGTATTCAGACGGTCATGTTGCCTGCCGTGTGTGATGCCTATGACTTGCTGAACTCTCTATCTGGGTGAGTTCCTCAGTTTTCAGTATCATGTTTTAAGAGCGGGATGTTGATGATGTCAGTGTGGTAAGCAGATGAGATGTGACCATGTGGAAATGTTGGGCTGGGTATGTGAATCCCATACCGACACCAGGGTACGCTCCTTCTCTCCCAATACACGCTACATATGGGTGGGGGAATATGGCGGGTGTCGGACAGGGCATCGTTCTGTCAGTTGTACTACCACCCATAGGCTCTCATGACATGACGTGCCAACTCACACTATTTCCCTTTAAATTATACTGTGTCACATGAGAGAAGAAAAATGATGAATGGTAAAACTCAAGGATTTAAAAAAAATCATCCCTCGTAGTAACAACCGGGGCCGAGTGAATACATCTTGATTGTGCCGATTACCATTTTTTGTGCCAAATATAGAATACAATATCAAAACTTAAAAGAATCGGTTCTACGTACACAGGCCATTAGATAACTATATTTTTTATATATTTAGTTAAAGTACTGCAACTTAATAAACCAAATATTTTAATTGGGTGTTTTCTTTTGAGTGTTTTTCAGGTGAGAGTGTTTTTATTGACAAGTATCTGATTGCCATTGAAGAGTAACGCCAAGAATGCATATGAAAATATCTATTGTTTATTGGTGTTGTAAAGTTTTTATTTATCTATAGGTAATGAAATGGTAGAATAATCAAAAGCAGGGCCTGTCATGTATAAAGATATATTTTGTAGTAATTATCACAAATGTTCTATATCGTTGGCATTCCAATATATTTAGTCATACAAAATATTCAATCAAACAGTGTGTTACTTGGCGGTACCTTATCAAACATAAATTAATGTTCTGAGAAGAATAGATATTTGTTAATCAACGTCATAATTGATGTCAGCCCGAGTCAGCTTTGTATGCCCCGGGCTGCAGTTATCCTGCTCGATTAACTCAAACCTGACACTATTAGCTATATTAATATTTATTGAGGCAATTAGTTGTGATTGGTAGAATTACCGTTTCGTTTCCTGATGACATGATGTGATGAGCTGTCTTTGTTGTTTCTAATGGCACTTCCGTCTCCGCTGGACACTGCAACATACGTATATTAAATATAGCTGTTAGTTCACTCAGAACACTAAGGTTTCTGACAATCAATTAAATATATAAACATACTTGTTTAAACATAATTATAAAAGTGCTTCAGGCTTGGATTGTCAACTTTTAGCCCACAAAAAGGGGCTTTGCAAAGTACTTTGGTAGGTTACATTTTGCCCATTTCTAACATTCAATTTATAGTGAAATGTTTTCAGCTGTTTAAGGCGGGAACTTAACAAACAATTCAAGGTGGTCATGACGTTTCAATGAAAGCTTTAAAACGCAACGAATATTTAAAAATATAACAATATTTCAAAGATTACACGATATCCAAATGGCATGGACAGACTGAATACGATCAAGCTTTGTTCACCATAATTAAGCAGAAGTATGATTTGATTATTATTGAATCATTGCTTTTTGCAGTGTTTGTGAACATTTCCTGGAAACGCTTGTTAATAACTTCATATATGATCACTTAAAGTATTTACCCAGCTTTTCGGGGCATGAACAATGTAACCCATACTGGGGCTTAATCCATCACCCCCAAACTGCTATATTTTAGAAGTTTTAAGCTGCGGGTATATATATTTAGTTCAATAGAATAGGGCACTCAATGTTACAGGTGTATATGCATGTGTGAACCAACTCATTGAACAAATCATTTCGTGACAATACTACATTTTACCTTTGAATATCTAAAACATTCACCCAGCAGTTTGAGAGGAGAAGACAAGGTCCTTAAATTCTTGTGATTTGCCATTTCAAATCAGGATTCTCCCTGGAAACAAAATGAGTCGGACCATTTTTAGAGAGAGATAGAGAGGGGGAGGGGCTGGTGTTTGCCAAAAAATCAAGTCATCAACTACGCTAAGATCTCGGCATTTGTTAACCTCCTTTCTCACAGAACTAGGGCCAACTGGCACCACATCCTGTCCTGAACCCAACCTGAAGAGTAAATTTTAGGAACCCACTCACCTTTAATTCACAATCACCTGTATATTTACTGGTCTGTATATCTATAGGTTTTGTGTTTCAAAATTAAATTATTTATTTCCATAATGCATTTCCTTCAGAATTCTGTATTGTAAATTTTATATTGTAAATAGTTTCTAGAGCCATTGGTTATGTTTATCGTTTGATATCACATGTACATTTGCTTGTCTTATGAATTCTTGCACTAAAATTACTTGAGTCAGCCTATGACACAAGTGGTGTGGCCGATATATCAAATCAAATGATTGACACTTCACACTTCTCACTTAGCTTTTAAATTTTATCAAAAATCATTTTTTTTAATATAAAAATCTGCAACTTATGGAAAATAGATAGAATTGGTTCCCTGGAAAAACATCATCTGTTCTATTCATAGTTAAGAACACCGACCATAATTTTTCCGAGGAGATCGAAGTTGACCAGAGATATTTAAACAGTGATTGGAAAGAGCAGGTCTGCCACAAGGTGTCAGGGCGGTGCACCATCCAACTCTCACATGGTCTCGCACAATCGTTTTTGCAAATTACAATAAAGTTCTCCATCTAAATGCTATAAAACAGTACATTTATAATCTACTACATTCACTTAATGTCAACATGATAATCCAAAGACAATAACATGGTCCATTTGTACAACAAACAGTGAAAATTCCCTTGACAAGCTGGCCAAATGGCCACATGTGGGAGAAAGGAAGTGGCGACGGTGGCGCCGCCATGAGATCGGTACACCTGAGCAATAATGCAGAACTTCAGCTTGTTTCCAATCTCTGCTTTAAATGAGTTGAAAGACAGACAGATTTTGTTTGTCTGGAGTTTAGCATCACTTTGAACATTATTTCAGTCCTACTTGTAGCAGATATAGTGCTGATTCACTGAATTGTCATGTCGCAGGTCCTTGACATGACAACCTACCCGGTCACAGATTTACAAGGACAACGGGTTAACCCTTTAGGCATAGGCCTCAGCTCATGTGTGAAATTGTATCATGAATTCAATCTCTGGATCGAACCAATGACCTTTGGATCACTACAGAGGAACTGGCGCTCTAACCAACTGCGCCACGGCCCATGGCCTGCGTACAGAAAGAATAACAACAAAATCAGCATAGCTTAAAAGGATGATTTAGTTCAAGTCGGATAAAGTCACTCTTTTTTATCTGAACGAGATATTCAGTAATTCATGGTCATATTTCAGAAAATATTCTTCTAGCCCGCAACATTGCGATAATAAATGTCACCTAGTTCCCAGGCCTCCCATGTTTTACCCTCAGTGTGATCCTCGTCCGAATTCACAGTTCACCTGTGAAATTGATCAGTTTCTCTGTTTACATGTTGACCATGTGATTATGCCTAGTCAATAAGGCAAAATGTATGTTAAAATGGATAGATTGTATAGATTATTACATCTGCCGCTCTGTGCACTTTGACAACAACAGTTATATCATTGAAGTGTTCCGCCTGATGTGACAGAGACTTATATTCGGAGAGCACCATTAATGGCCAATTTCTAGTCTCTGCTCTTGAATATGATCCCACATGCTGATATGAACGTGCATATGTGTCATGGTATTGTCAAAGCAGATAGAAGCAGTGAGACGTGAGAATAGTGGTATCCGTTTCGCGAAACAAACATAGCCAAGATAAATAGAAGCCAACGCCCACCATTAAACATATTGCATCACGTGTTCCTTGATCCAAACACAAGTAAGTACAGTTTCGAGCCTTAATCATAAGACTTGGTCATAACTTGGAGTAATTACTCCAAGGTCTTAATGACCTCAGGTGAAATCAACATATTTGATGAGTCAAAGTTCTCAATGTTTATTACTTGCTGTCCTCTGGGACACTAACTATATACACTAACAGCTCAGCTCAGCTCGGGATTTCATGTTCGTCTCGCCTCCAATCAAATCAATTTGATGAATTGATGGGATCGGGACAATACATTTATGTATTGGATATCGTCAAATGAAACGGGATGTTTATACAAGTAATGAACAAGTGGCCATATCTTCTGTCTTAAAATATGGACTCACAAAGCATTGAAACTGGTAAAATTACATAATCTGAAGTTCAGCAAACTGATATCAATAAATAAATGTATATTTCATGCTTACAACCTGGTGAGATCAATTTCAATTTCTCTGAACTTCAAAATCGTTCATTTCAACAGTGAACAAAACCATTTACTTTATATCACACTTTGGATAAGAAATAAATGAGCCCTGATTTCCCTTCTGACAATCAGATAATCATGTACTAGTTGGATAATAAAATAATCATCACAAGCAGTATGAAACCTGAAATATATATAACACCTATCTGTATTGTCAGGTTAGCTCAGACCTTTTTTATTCATGACACTTGGTACTCTGCATTACATATGTACTGTTTTGATAGAGAAGTCCTGCTATGGAGGGTAGACAACTGACAATTCACAAATTAGTTTTAATTTATTTTCTATAATTTGTAACAAAATCAAACAAGAATTACTATTATGAATCAAGCAGTTGTGATATTTCTCTTGCAAAGTTGTAATGATTTTTGTTCAATATTATCAGACATTTTCTTTTGAAATTATAGAAATCTACATCTTGAATTACTGGCCTCCAGTTTGCATAATGGGCATGTCTAATTTCATGTCTGCAGTGAGTTTATAGAGGCCATTTGTAAACCATTGTATGGTTGTGAAATATGTATAGGATTAGGTATGTTCACATGATCATTACGCAGTATAATTGTCGTGTGAAACGAGACGATTGTACAAGTAGTGAACGAGTGGCCATGGCTTATCGCATTCGGCACGTTGCGCGTTTGATAAATGGCGCGTTCATCACAGAGTGACTTGTATCAGTGTGACGTCACAGAAGGACAGTGTGTGAAAGGCATCAGTGGCATGTCCAGGGTTTTACATTTGTTAAAATGGGGTACACTACAGTATCTTTTCTGTACAAGTATTTATTATTTTTTTGGCATATTCGTGTTCACAAATATCATACAAAGTCCTATAAGAAGAAGAAATGCCAAATGATATAAATTGTGAAATTTGTTAAATTGAACACCCCCTTCAATATCCATTTCTGGACAAGCCAATATACAAAAGCTGATTCCCGCCAAATTCAGTGAAGTGTCATTTTTAAAACTTGCAAATGGTTGGGTTTTAAGATTTAAATCCAAGTTTGATGTTATCTAGTATGTACATGCAAACATTCCTATTCAAACTTTTTGACCTCAAAAGCCCTCCAAAGATACGAGGTGTCCGACATTTCTCTAACTGACACAACGCGCATTACGCGCCGAATGCAACAAGCCAGTGGCCATACCTCCTTATCTGTTTCAAAATATGGACTCACAAAGCACTGAAACTGATTCGAGTACATATTCTGAAGTTCAATATATTAATATTAGTGCATGAACGTATATTTCATGCCAATCACATGATGTAATCAATTTCAATTTCTCCAAATTTCAAAATCATTCTTTTCAACAGTGAACAGATAAAATCCATTTACTTCATATAATACTTTGGATAATAAGAAATGAATGAGCCTTGATTTCACTTCTGACAGTCGTGTACTGGTTGGATAACAACATAATCATCACAAGCAGCATCAAGACTGAAATATATATATACTTGTGCCCGACCAGTTTTCCGTCAGTCACGGTCGACTTCATCGACGGAAACTGGTCGCTGACGTGTATCGTACTAATATGTTCTGGCAGGTAAGCTCAGACTTTTTTGTTCATGACAACTAGCAATTCATAAGTCTTCAAAATTTAGTTTTGAGTTTATTTATTTTCTTTCACCTGACTATTATACTGCATAATGATCATGTGACCATATCTTATCCTATACTTGATACATGCAGTGAAACTAGGCTACCTGTAAAGCACTATATGAAATGGGTGTAATTCTGGCTCAACTGGGTGAACAGTCATCAGTTTCAAGATTTCCACCAAAGGTTGTAGTCTCTGCCAACAGGGGTCCCACCTGTCTGTGATTCAAGGTCCTTGTGACCCAAATCTAAAATGTCGTCTGCTCCAGCTCAAAACAAACCCAGACATTAATCATGTTCATTTCAGAGAAAGTGACAAAATAATTGACTATTCACATACACAATTTTATTGGTTAGCGTCTCGGTCAGCCAATTGATAACAGGGCGTGATCCATTTAAGACAATAACAGCGGAGGTTTGAGAAAATTAAATAAGTATAATTACTATCGATGTAATGCAGAGTTGGACGTGGCCCGGTTCCATTGGTTATACGTCGTGTCTCCCATACTAAAAGGTCTGAGGTTTGAATCCAAGTTGAGACATTCCTTTTTATTCTTTCACCAAACAGTACACAGCCTGATTTTTATGAATAATCATGACTTTCAGCTGATCCTGGCTGCACCTTTTTACCAATGATGGCAGGAACTGATATGGGAGAGATATCCTCGAGAGAGGCCACATGGTTGAGAAAGGTGGATATCTGCTACTGAGCTGTTTCTCACTCCTGCCACATTTCTATGTGATACGGCAAAAGAAAGATCTGTCAAAAGAGTAGGGCATTGAGTTCCGATGACAGGTTTCTATATGACCTGATATTGTCTTAAAAGTCCTTATACAAACATATTCAAAATATGGAAGTATGGTCTATGTACGAACAGAAATATACCCGCCAAAACAAGACTTCTCTATCATATCAGTCCTGCCACCAAACATAAAAAGGTGCGCACAGGATCGACCGCAAGTCATGACTGTTCATATTTTTTTTCACTGGGAACTGATTGGTGACAGAATAAATGACTATCCATAGAGATTCTTATTGGATTGTGTCTCAGTCAGCCAACTGATTACAGGTCATGACCTGAGATTGTTCAATTCTGAGTGTGTGATATTTTAGTGGGCGAGACCCACATGCATGATGACTGGACTTGGTGATCCAGAGTTCGAACAACGTTAAAGTAGGGCAGTGACGGCAGAGGTCGTGATAACAGGTTATGCGGAGTAACAGAAATGTGGCGATACACGATTAAGCTTCATATCACGAAGTCTTAATAGGCAAAGGATTGACTTTGTTAATAAAAATAAATATTTGTATTTCAAAATACAGTGGTTAGAAATTGCGTTTGTGATTTATTTTAAAAGGATTAAGATTCATTTAAACTATAAAAGCTGGTATAAAAGGGACAGCTTCTGACATGCGCAAGTGTAAAGGCCAACCAATGACACAGCTGTCTGAACACTGTTATCGTATAAACAGTCCAGGCGTCCGTGCATTCAACGTAAACTTGCAGATGTGTTATACATCGCTATGCAGAGAAAAACGAACATTACACCTTTGTGTCCACTAAGAGCTACAGCGCTTATATGATACCAGCGGGACTACCACCAATTAGGCTGACGAATTCTTCCACAAAGGTCTGGTCACTGAACCCGTGTAACACATGTGTCTTGGCGTCCTTAACATTGTGCGCGTTGTCACAACAAGTACACACACAATGCAGTCGGTTTCCGTGCATACATTGCTACAATCGCACTAATACAATGTAGGATTATGAACAATTTTGATGTTTTTGGCTCCATTCTCTCAATTTAGGAATGACTTGGGAAGCTCCCCGTGAAGAGTTTGTAAAGCCATTCTGTAACTGCCAACAGGAAACCATTTGATGGGATGCGTGGCTCGCTGTTCGCATTGTCCTCATCATGAGCAGTCGTTGTTGCTCCGTGTTCAAGCAGCTCATAGACACTTCTGTCCTATTCACTGAGATTACACAAAATTGTCATCGCATTGAAGCACACTGACTTTACACGAGTCATACATGTAGTGTGTGGGCCCTAATTTGTCCTTATTAACGACGTATTGTGATCTCCAATGAGGGATAGGTGAAAAGGTTAAATTGACACGTTCAATAGGCCTATTTAGATTTTCAGCTTCAACTCTCTGCCATAAATGCCCATGTTTCTAAAGAATATCAGTGCATTTTGTGGATAAATTGTAGCAGGAGTACCCCAGTCTTTGACTATGTGTGAATAGACGGCACATGGTGGCGCTACAGGCGTGCATTGACACCATTCTAATGGGAATCAATATCAGTTCACCATATCGAGTTTACCTATGCCACGTTACCTGATAAACTTTCATGACATAAATACCTTTTATTCCAAGATTAAACACCTCAAACCTTCCAGATACTGGAAATGATCATAATTGTAAAATGTATAGTGTCTTATTAGATATAGGATAATATTAAATACGTATACGAGAATAGGAAGAATAAATCTGTAAGGAAGGAATATAAAGCGAGTAATATATGGTAGAGAAGTCGAAGATAACTGCGTCCAGGAAAGGCATGCCGGGATTGCCCTGTCACGTGCTTCATTTCCTAGCATGTCCCAACTGAGAAATGCAAGGAATGGAATCTAAATATCAGGCGACCCGCGTGAACAGTGCTCATGTTTGACCGTGATACTGGACCTAAGACAAGAGAACTACAAATATGGGAGCTCTACTGAGCATGCCCCATGCATAGGCCAGCTAAAACGGAAACTGATCGAACACACACCTGCGGGAAGCCGACTTCATCTAGGTAGATTTCAAAACCCGGATGGAAATGTCCTCAGAAATAAATATTCTAAGTATGAAAACGTAATTTTATTCCGGAATATTTGATGAACAGAATTAGGAGTACCAGGTCAACAATGTGAAATAGAGTAGTCGTCCCCCCAGGCAGTTTCCATTAGGCAATACAGGTGGTATAAGGCTACGCTCTGTGCTACTGAGAAGATAACACGGAGAAGTGCCAAGTGCCAGTTTTATCAGTGATTTGTTTGTCTCCAGGAAACACAGTCCCCTTTAAGTAGCACATTGAGAACTCTGTCACGCCAAGAATTACACCGAGATGGTCTGATTCAGTTTGCTTGTTTGCAGCAATGTTGATTTAATTTCAATAATCTCTGGGGAAGCAACGCTATTAAGATTCGTGGAGCTTCCCGTGACATATACACTAGCTAACACACACACAAAGCCTCATTCTTCACGACGGAGACAGAAAATAACAGCATGTGAATCACGCTAAGATCTCCCCTACTATCGCCCTTCAAAAACGGGCACCATATGCCATTAGCGTGGTGTCCTTCAGGAAACATGATTTCCCACTTCACTCCTAATATGGGTGATAGGTGTGACTCGCTGTACTGAGGGAAAAATAGCGCACTCTTACAAACACAACCTGTTCTTCTTTTACACAGAGAACACGTATAATGAGTTACTTGATAATGGCATCAATAAAAAGTGTTGAATTATTTCATTCATTTGGCACATTATTGACATACAACTGGAGAATATATGTTTACATTTACACGTCATACATTAATTCCAAACGCTGAAGTTAAAAAAAATCATATTGATAGAAATATCATATTGATAGAAATATATACATGCATACGTAAGGAATATGCCGATTTGATATTGGCTGGGACTAAAATTCCTTGTTCCAGATAAGGTCACATACAACAACTATTTTTGGTACATATCAGGGCAATATTATGATAGAAATTGACAGAAACGTTGAAACTGAGACTTTTTGTCTTGCTACAACTCAGGGTAATTCTGCCATGATCAAACCACACCACCATCCCCAGAAAGCTATACCAACCCACATAGGTACTAACAACATATTGCAGGTTGATTTCAGCAAACACTATATAGACGCATACGTGTGAATCACTGAATACTGTCATATGGCCTCCTTCTATCCGGTACAGATCTGCCGGCGTGATGTCCCGCCTGCATTGCGCAATCAAGAGATGCTTGGGGTCAGGGTGAAGCCATACAAACTATGGCAAGCCCATAAATCAGTTAAGACAGTTTGGTAGCATCAAAGTCCTCACTTGAGGCAATGAAGCAGGGTTGTAATGACACCCACGCCGCCCTTTGATTTTCATTAAGCTGATCTGAGAGTGGTGCAACCAGCTGATGTTCCACTGTCCACGCCAGGGGTCGCTTTGAGATCACCTCTCTTGTGAACCCACAAGGGCGATATAGAGCTAACATCGCACTAATAAGCGACAGAATATACCCATTGCCTCAAAGGCTAAAACTCTCCTATGCATGTCTTAGAGATGGTTTAACTTATTTATTTGGTTCTTGATAGAGAGGTTGAACAGACAGGATCAGGCCTGGTGAGTGGATTTGTGGAGTGGTGGCTTTAGGCTGTCAGATCACTACAGATCACAACACCGGTATAAGCACACTATGAGAGCAGGCATGAGCGCCCCAAGATGTACGTCTAATGATTTGTTTGTACGCTTCACCACAGTAAAGTAGCCGATTTGTGGGAGCGCCTCAAGTCCTGTAAAGTAAGAAGCAAAGGTGGAATGAGCAACTCAAAGCAATAGCAACAGCTGCTCAAACAATACACCTACGTACTTTGGTGGGAGGGTGTCACTCGGCATCTTGTACCCACAACCATTTTACATTTAGTGATTTTTGTGATCATCTGCTAAATAAAAATCGACACGCGTCTTTGTAATCTAGCTCCGTGTGAGATGGATTGCTGAGAAAATCGGTGTCCTACATTCTAGAAACACGAATCTTCATCACAATAATAGAAGTATTGAGTATTACGCTAGGTGAAAGTACTACTTGTGGAAGGAATATGAAACGTTTCAAACCCTGGGAATGTCAATGTCAAGTACATGCGGTCAGCTTACCTGCACAATGACTTGGTTATTAAGACTTTCTCTTGTTTTTACTGATTATAATGGAACTCCGGAATCACACAATATGATTGTTCTGGGCATTGCAATAATATAAAATTAGATGTTTTCTTTATTAGAATTAAACAAATTTGGTGTTTTGAATTTTAATCTATAAGCAGGCAAATACTTCCATTTGTACCACCAAAGTATATGTCTTATGTGTTTTTGAGTCACTGGGTTCACATTATAAGACTGTCATATTAGATTCGCATTACAATAAAAATGTCACTAGATTTACATTAAAATAAGACTGTCACAAGGTTCACATTACAATAAGACTGTCACTAGGTTTACAAATCAATAAGACTGCCAATCGGTTTACATTACAATAAGACTGCCACTAGGTTCACATTACAATAAGACTGTCACTAGGTTTACAAAACAATAAGACTGTCACTAGGTTTACAAAACAATAAGACTGTCACTAGGTTTACAAAACAATAAGACTCACTAGGTTTATATTACAATAAGACTGCCACTAGGTTCACATTACAGTAAGACTGTCACTAGGTTTACAAAACAATAAGACTGCCACTAGGTTTACAAAACAATAAGACTGTCACTAGGTTTACAAAACAATAAGACTGTCACTAGGTTTACAAAACAATAAGACTGTCACTAGGTTTATATTACAATAAGACTGCCACTAGGTTCATATTACAATAAGACTGTCACTAGATTTACAAAACAATAAGACTGCCACTAGGTTTATATGACAATAAGACTGTCACTAGGTTTACAAAACAATAAGACTGTCACTAGGTTTACAAAACAATAAGACTGCCACTAGGTTCACATTACAGAAAGACTGTCACTAGGTTTACAAAACAATAAGACTGCCACTAGGTTTACAAAACAATAAGACTGTCACTAGGTTTACAAAACAATAAGACTGTCACTAGGTTTACAAAACAATAAGACTGTCACTAGGTTTATATTACAATAAGACTGCCACTAGGTTCATATTACAATAAGACTGTCACTAGATTTACAAAACAATAAGACTGTCACTAGGTTTACAAAACAATAAGACTGTCACTAGGTTTACAAAACAATAAGACTGTCACTAGGTTTATATTACAATAAGACTGCCACTAGGTTTATATTACAATAAGACTGTCACTAGATTTATATGACAATAAGACTGCCACTAGGTTTATATGACAATAAGACTGCCACTGGGTTTATATGACAATAAGACTGCCACTAGGTTTATATGACAATAAGACTGCCACTGGGTTTATATGACAATAAGACTGCCACTAGGTTTATATGATAATAAGACTGCCACTAGGTTTATATGACAATAAGACTGCCACTAGGTTTATATGACAATAAGACTGCCACTAGGTTTACAAAACAATAAGACTGCCACAAGGTTTATATTACAATAAGACTGCCACTAGGTTTATATTACAATAAGACTGCCACTAGGTTTATATTACAATAAGACTGTCACTAGATTTATATGACAATAAGACTGCCACTAGGTTTATATGATAATAAGACTGCCACTAGGTTTATATGACAATAAGACTGCCACTGGGTTTATATGACAATAAGACTGCCACTAGGTTTATATGATAATAAGACTGCCACTAGGTTTATATGACAATAAGACTGCCACTAGGTTTATATGACAATAAGACTGCCACTAGGTTTACAAAACAATAAGACTGCCACAAGGTTTATATTACAATAAGACTGTCACTAGGTTTATATTACAATAAGACTGCCACTAGGTTTATATTACAATAAGACTGTCACTAGATTTATATGATAATAAGACTGCCACTAGGTTTATATGACAATAAGACTGCCACTGGGTTTATATGACAATAAGACTGCCACTAGGTTTATATGATAATAAGACTGCCACTAGGTTTATATGACAATAAGACTGCCACTAGGTTTATATGACAATAAGACTGCCACTAGGTTTACAAAACAATAAGACTGCCACAAGGTTTATATTACAATAAGACTGCCACTAGGTTTATATTACAATAAGACTGCCACTAGATTTATATGACAATAAGACTGCCACTAGGTTTATATGACAATAAGACTGCCACTGGGTTTATATGACAATAAGACTGTCACTAGGTTTATATGACAATAAGACCGCCACTGGGTTTATATGACAATAAGACTGCCACTAGGTTTATATGATAATAAGACTGCCACTAGGTTTATATTACAATAAGACTGTCACTAGGTTTATATTACAATAAGACTGCCACTAGGTTTATATTACAATAAGACTGTCACTAGATTTATATGACAATAAGACTGCCACTAGGTTTATATTACAATAAGACTGCCACTAGATTTATATGACAATAAGACCGCCACTGGGTTTATATGACAATAAGACTGCCACTAGGTTTATATGACAATAAGACTGCCACTAGGTTTATATGATAATAAGACTGCCACTAGGTTTATATTACAATAAGACTGTCACTAGGTTTATATGACAATAAGACTGCCACTAGGTTTATATTACAATAAGACTGCCACTAGGTTTATATTACAATAAGACTGCCACTAGGTTTATATGATAATAAGACTGCCACTAGGTTTATATGACAATAAGACTGCCACTAGGTTTATATTACAATAAGACTGCCACTAGGTTTATATGATAATAAGACTGCCACTAGGTTTATATTACAATAAGACTGTCACTAGGTTTATATGACAATAAGACTGCCACTAGGTTTATATTACAATAAGACTGCCACTAGGTTTATATTACAATAAGACTGCCACTAGGTTTATATGATAATAAGACTGCCACTAGGTTTATATGACAATAAGACTGCCACTAGGTTTATATTACAATAAGACTGCCACTAGGTTTATATGATAATAAGACTGCCACTAGGTTTATATGACAATAAGACTGCCACTAGGTTTATATTACAATAAGACTGCCACTAGGTTTATATGACAATAAGACTGCCACTAGGTTTACAAAACAATAAGACTGCCACAAGGTTTATATGATAATAAGACTGCCACTAGGTTTAAATGACAATAAGACTGCCACTAGGTTTATATGACAATAAGACTGCCACTAGGTTTATATGACAATAAGACTGCCTCTAGGTTTATATGACAATAAGACTGCCACTAGGTTTATATTACAATAAGACTGCCACTAGGTTTATATGACAATAAGACTGCCACTAGGTTTACAAAACAATAAGACTGCCACAAGGTTTATATTACAATAAGACTGCCACTAGGTTTAAATGACAATAAGACTGCCACTAGGTTTATATGACAATAAGACTGCCACTAGGTTTATATGACAATAAGACTGCCTCTAGGTTTATATGACAATAAGACTGCCACTAGGTTTATATGACAATAAGACTGCCACTAGGTTTACAAAACAATAAGACTGCCACTAGGTTTATATGACAATAAGACTGCCACTAGGTTTATATGATAATAAGACTGCCACTAGGTTTATATGACAATAAGACTGCCACTAGGTTTACAAAACAATAAGACTGCCACAAGGTTTATATTACAATAAGACTGCCACTAGGTTTAAATGACAATAAGACTGCCACTAGGTTTATATTACAATAAGACTGCCACTAGGTTTATATGATAATAAGACCGCCACTAGGTTTATATGACAATAAGACTGCCACTAGGTTTATATGACAATAAGACTGCCACTAGGTTTATATGATAATAAGACTGCCACTAGGTTTATATGACAATAAGACTGCCACTAGGTTTATATTACAATAAGACTGCCACTAGGTTTATATGACAATAAGACTGCCACTGGGTTTATATGACAATAAGACTGCCACTAGGTTTATATGATAATAAGACTGCCACTAGGTTTATATGACAATAAGACTGCCACTAGGTTTATATGACAATAAGACTGCCACTGGGTTTATATGACAATAAGACTGCCACTAGGTTTATATGATAATAAGACTGCCACTAGGTTTATATTACAATAAGACTGCCACTAGGTTTATATGACAATAAGACTGCCACTAGGTTTACAAAACAATAAGACTGCCACAAGGTTTATATTACAATAAGACTGCCACTAGGTTTAAATGACAATAAGACTGCCACTAGGTTTATATGACAATAAGACTGCCACTAGGTTTATATGACAATAAGACTGCCTCTAGGTTTATATGACAATAAGACTGCCACTAGGTTTATATGACAATAAGACTGCCACTAGGTTTATATGATAATAAGACTGCCACTAGGTTTATATGACAATAAGACTGCCACTAGGTTTACAAAACAATAAGACTGCCACTAGGTTTATATGACAATAAGACTGCCACTAGGTTTATATGATAATAAGACTGCCACTAGGTTTATATGACAATAAGACTGCCACTAGGTTTACAAAACAATAAGACTGCCACAAGGTTTATATTACAATAAGACTGCCACTAGGTTTAAATGACAATAAGACTGCCACTAGGTTTATATTACAATAAGACTGCCACTAGGTTTATATGATAATAAGACTGCCACTGGGTTTATATGATAATAAGACTGCCACTAGGTTTATATGACAATAAGACTGCCACTAGGTTTACAAAACAATAAGACTGCCACAAGGTTTATATTACAATAAGACTGCCACTAGGTTTAAATGACAATAAGACTGCCACTAGGTTTATATGATAATAAGACTGCCACTAGGTTTATATGATAATAAGACTGCCACTAGGTTTATATGACAATAAGACTGCCACTAGGTTTACAAAACAATAAGACTGCCACAAGGTTTATATTACAATAAGACTGCCACTAGGTTTAAATGACAATAAGACTGCCACTAGGTTTATATTACAATAAGACTGCCACTAGGTTTATATGACAATAAGACTGCCACTGGGTTTATATGACAATAAGACTGCCACTAGGTTTATATGACAATAAGACTGCCACTGGGTTTATATGACAATAAGACTGCCACTAGGTTTATATGATAATAAGACTGCCACTAGGTTTATATGACAATAAGACTGCCACTAGGTTTATATGACAATAAGACTGCCACTGGGTTTATATGACAATAAGACTGCCACTAGGTTTATATGATAATAAGACTGCCACTAGGTTTATATTACAATAAGACCGCCACTAGGTTTATATGACAATAAGACTGCCACTAGGTTTATATGACAATAAGACTGCCACTAGGTTTATATGATAATAAGACTGCCACTAGGTTTATATGACAATAAGACTGCCACAAGGTTTATATGACAATAAGACTGCCACTAGGTTTATATGACAATAAGACTGCCACTAGGTTTACAATGCCCTAAGGTTTGTGTGTTGACCCCCAGGAAGTGATCGAAGCATTCTGCCAATTTGGAGGGTGATGAGCAGCATGGAGGTATGGCTTTATACCGTAATAGGATAGAGCCACCTGTCAGAGAAGTGCACAAACAAGCGCCATTCGGACACAATAATGTCACAATAATACCATCATAATGGCACATGTTTGGCCCTAAAGTCAGCATATTTACTATGTCTACGTTCCCGTTTATAGGTATCTGAGGAACCCTTGTCGTTGTTATCACATCAAAGACAACCAGTAAAGGCATTACATCACCAAATATTGTAACATATCAATCTGCATATCACATTTCCAGGCTTGAAGACCTGGCCATTTGCCCTAATAGGTTATTGTAACATGGCTATTGTCAGCTGTGACTTGTTGCTTGGAGGGTGGCCTCATCACCCGAGGCCCGATGGTCCGTCATTACCTAAGGCCCGATGGTCCGTCATCTAAACCCACGTATCCCATTTGGGGCACTAATAAATGGTCATGAAGGACATTAAACATTAACGTGGTGGTCACTGGGTGGTGTCGTTTGTTTTCATCAGCTGACGCCTGACTCATGTCTATCCCACACTCCTTATGTACCAAACCTATCTCACCTTCATGAAATAGTAACAAGGAGCACTGGCTTTACATGTGTTATGTTCATGGACAAAATAAACAGTCAAATGACACCTAGCTAAAAGTGTCAGCATCTCATCCGCAGAGATAACATCATAGCCTAACTGACGCATTTTTCTGACATTCTACTCTTAGAAGTAAATAATGGATAACATCCAGGTTTTTATGACAGGATGCACATGTTCCGGTCATTCGTGCATATTCATATTTTATATATTCAATATAAAATGACAAATGACCCAATTGAAATATTAGAGAACTGGTGGCAAATTTTACATCCTATCGGCATGATGACTGCTATTTGAAGAATTGTCACTGGAGATTGTCATTGTTATAGTATTTCAGGTTGAAGTCATCACAGTTATCTCAAATAACAAATTATGTATCATTGTCTTATGGGAGCCGTAGCCTGATACACGATACACTGATACTTATTGTCCATTCAGATTGTGTTTTGAATATAAACTAGAAAGTGATTTATATAATCTTATACCTGGATATCACGTGGCTACAGAGTGTAAACACCTCTCCCACCTCCTCATCATGCAAGGAGCAATTGGTGTCCATACGCTGTATCGGGTTTCTTTGATTGACAAGATCCCTTCAATACCCATATATTTGAATGTGCTATATATATACATTATGGATTCTGCTGATATCAGCTCGCTGTGATGTGGATTTAATGCTACTCTGTACTTTATGTTACCCCTGTGAGTCATGACTCCCATATCATGTAGTATGTGACTCATGGCTCTCAAGGGAGTGAGTCATAACATGGTTTGCCTCTTCAGAATCCTTTTTAAAATATATATCTAAATTGTATTAGTTTGTTTTCTACATATTCTTCTTAACACTTGGAGGAATTAGAATACGTTCAAAATACCTTTTTTGCCTGTTATTGTTTATTGGAGTTTGGCGAGATTTGTGTGTAGGTGGGGAACACGATCACGAAATCAAAACATGCAAGAAAATAATTGACAACCCGATAACAATGGTGCATTAAAATGATATAAACAGTGAACCACAAATAAAACAGGAGTTAGCCTCCTATATATTTGTATTAAACTAGAAAACAAATTGCCATTTGAAACGGAATTGATTAATATAGTTTAGAGGAGAATAATAGAATCATAGAACCGTTATCTCAAAATTTCACCCTCAAGACCAAACGGCTGGAAATCCCAGAATGTGTACCCCATGTAAAAAAGATGGCAAGAATGTATGAATTGCCACAAGGTGCCCGAGTTACATGGTCAGTTTACACAAAAACTGAGTTTATATTTATGTCCTAAAGGTTTAATTTGTAATCCTCGGGGACGAAGTTTGTCGATTGTCTCATCCTAATCCTCTCCTCCTGAATCCATCGCCCCAGTGGAACATTGGTTCCAAAGTCGTGTCCGCCATATCAGTTTTAAACTGAGTACATATGAAATCCCCCCATTCTAAAACACAGAAGCCTATAATAATCTTCTGATCATTGAGTGCAAGCCCTTTCCAAACCAGTCACAAAAGAGTACTCTAAGATTTAATATATAATAATTTAAGTAACACTGTTCAACCTTAAGGGTTCAAGGGTGTGTTGGTTTTTTAATCCTGTCGGTCGGCCATCAAATGTCCTGAGTGTATAAGAGGCCCTTTTTGGTTGGTGGACTGGCCAGTTTGGAACCAGCCTTATGATGAATAACAGCTACATCAACGCTTCCGTGCAATTCTTTAATCACCTGACAATATCTGCTGGTTGTCAGCACAGATTGAGTCTGATGATCGATGTCTTACTGATGAACAGACCTGTGTAGACCATCCATGGTTATCTAAGATATGGAATAACAGTTAGTGCCACGTGAAGGTCAATGTCACATTCAGTACACAACCCAATTAGACAGGGTGGCAGAAAGGGAAGCACTGGAAACAGGTGGGTCAAAGAGGTCACCGCCTGAAGAGGCACCCACATCAAGCAAATTTCAAACTGCATGTAGCAGTAAGGTCAACAAAGTTTGACCTTGTCATATGCAATAAAACCATCGGAGAGGAATCTCAGAAGAGTTCACGGTTATAAAATACGGGACAAGATATGATTCTTCTCTAATATATCGTATGTGTTATGTTATTTCTGCGTGCGGACTAATGACAATGATATGATTATATGTTTAATTAATGTTCTCCAATCACCAATCGACAAAGCCCAGATAGGTGATCTGGAGGGATTTGTGGAACATGCAGGGTCACCAAAGAAAAGTTTGGTGAAGTTGATAGAGCTCTCGGTTAAACAGGTTCAATTTGGTCGATTAAACGGGTCTGACCTAATTTTTGCAGCTGGGGAGTGATGCCAAGTATGTTCTTTATTTAATGTCATCCAAATAATAATCAAGCTTTTTGGGAGACTTTAGATATAATCAGACATAAAATATGAATTACCACTGAAAGAAGTTGGGAATTTAAAAATCTCACGAAAACGGGATTTGGCATGAAAACTACGAAAATCAGACCTCTCCAGAACACCTATCTGAGCTTTGCCGATTGGTGTTTGGAGAACACTAATGTTTAATATAGCGCTGGTGCCAGACAACAACTGGCCGATCCTTGGGTCTCAAGGCGAACACACACTCGATGGAGCTAATTCGCCGGTATTTGAAATGAAATTGCAGTTCAAACATTATTTAATGACAATCCATAATTCTTTCTTTGTCTCAAACGTTGGAAATATTATTCTGACAAGAAAAATAAGATTTTGGAAGTTAGACTTTGTCATAATGTTATTCAATAATCTCGGGGATAGCGAGATCTCATCTGTAGCAGAATTAGCACATGTTCGTCTCATGTATTCCCTCACGTCGATTGTCTGAAGATGCAATCCGCCTGCTGAGCCATAAAACTCTCTGCTATCCCCATAAGAAAATACATGCAAGACACTAAAGCAGACATAATTATAACATAAATCGTGACAACTGCTTGCATTGACACACCCGATAAATTGCAGAAAGTAAATCCACTTGTTGAGCAAACATTTAACAATGCCATTTAAGTCTACGTGGTGGCCTTGTAGTGGTTCTTGTAGCTCATTGGATATCTGTGATCACGACTTGAAGCCAAACGTTCTGACCCGTCTTGAAGACAAGGACATTAATCGCATATTAGGAACGCTACGGGAGTCTCCGCGTGGGAGGCAAGCAGACGACATTAATCACGTGATACAAGTTGAAGGATTGCAGAGTTCTTGTGACAAGTGCGTTCTTCTTATTGGGATGTCTACAGAGCAGAAGGTTATAATACCTTAGACCTGGGTACGTGAGTTAATGTAACCGCCATTCCTTGTAACTCTTTCAATAACCTCTATCCTTTACTAAATGAACTTGGTGTTTTCTGCCTTAGGTGCATTTGCATGTACAGGGTAGGATGTTATTTCTTCTTTAAATTACAAAAAGTCACTTGTTTGATAATTCTGCTTCCGGTAAGAAAACAGATTACTTCTATGCCACCTATTAGTGGGGAGATAACTAAAGTACCTGCTATGCCTTCATGTTCATTGGTAACCAAACAACGTCCAGAAAGAAACTGATTTCTTCTATGGAACCCAACAGCGGGGAGTTGACAAGAGTACCAGTTTATTGGTAACCACACAAAGGCCATATACATATATTATCTTTTGTCCAAAAAACCAATTCTTGGTGATCACACAAAGACCATATATATATATATATTATCCTTAGTCCCAAAAATCAATTCTTATCAATTTTAAAATTGACAAGAATTGATTTTTGAGACAAAAGATAAAATATGAAACAAAAGAAAATGTTATTATATATTTATCGTAATGATGATCAGTTAGGATCGTTTGATATAATATAATGTTTTTCGGTGGAAAATGCCATGCCAACCCCGCAAGCCGTTTTTTCTATGTGCCTTTTATTTGATGTGATTGATATGAATATAACAGTAATGTTTTTGAAAAAATGTTTGCTTTTGATTCTAGTCTGATGAAAAGAGATTATCCCCAGGTTGAAATTAGGAGATCAGAAGGCGTTCACTGTTCTGAGACATGCAACAAGTTGGGACGCCCAGGGCAAAGCAACTTGGGCAGAAACGTGGTGTGCGCATGTTACTCACAAAAGCTTAAATATGATTGGATAATGTAAATTATCTTAAACCAACAGATTGTTTGCATGTGGTGCCTCGGAGGCTCAGATCAATGATTCTCTGTAATGATGGTCAAACATTTCACCGATTTTCAACGTATTTTCAAGTGTTTTTTTTATTTGTCGTGTAAAAATACAATAAACGAATTCCCAGCAAACACACTATGTATTAACTAGTAGTTCTTAGGTAGTAGTTTGGTAACATCCAAATTTACGTGAGATTATCATTGTTAAAACATGAATATAAATCTACGTATTTAGTACATTGCCGGTAACATTTATTATGTCATATTTACATTAGAAAAGTGTGATTCTCTTACGTATATTTAGTTACTGAAACGTTTTTAGGACGCCTGAAAAATACCATTCAACAACATAATTTAATTACTTAAAATTGCGTAAAATCTACATACTAAGTTAATTGATTTTGATTTTGTTTTCATATCAAATATGTCATATTTTGAGAAAGACAACAAAATAATTTTACAACAAATATTGATTTGTTGTTTTTTAAATATTAGAATGTTTGGTTTGTATGAAAAAAAAGTGAAATAATTTTGAAGATATTTATCATTAAAAACGTTTTTTTTTTATAATTTTATAATTTTTTTTTATAAATTTGGAATATTTAAATAAGATAATGTTCAATAGAAGGAACTCTATATAAAGCACATGTTGGTTACTGCAAAGCTGACAACATTCAAACATTCAACAATCAAACTTTAAAGCTTCTAACTGTAAAACATCCAGTAAATGGTATGTATTATGCTTGAAAAATTACATTATAGCCATTGTAGAGCGTGCAAAATATATGTGAAAGTGTCTGAGTATGATTATCAAGACAAAGCACATGTTTAAATGACAATTCTTCATGGGGGGCATGTGTATTTTTGTTGCTCTGTATGATTAGCAGTATTGTGTTGTATAACCTTCTGAAAAATAGCAGTTCCTTATTAAAATTGACAGTTGAGATTGAAATTATATGTACACAGCCAAATGCAGCCAGCCATGGTAAAGGTTTGGAATCACTTCGATTTCAGTTTCTATGATATATGATCAAACTTCCTGATAATTCCCACTACACGTGCTGCAGAGTTCCGCAGATATTGCAACTTCTATCTGATTGTGGGAGACCAGCAAATAGACCATTATCATAGTCTTTTACAATTCTGAGCATTTATGACCAAGGTCAACCACAGACTCACTAGGTGTGATGCCAGTGTCACCTCTCCTGACATTACTAATGGTTTGGTTAGCAGCAGTGCCATATCAGTCAGTACAGATGAGCATCTCAGTTTTCCATCATTAATTTTCATCTTGACTGTTAGAGATCAAGAATGCTCTAACTTCACTGACACATTTTTCGAGTTTGTATCTACTGATGTCTCCTTGTTGACTAGAGATGTGGTCAACAGGGATATAGATTTGAGTATCATCTGCATATATATGATAGTTGAGTCCATACTTAGCCAGGATATCATCTAATGGAGACATATATATTGTGAAAAGAATGGGACCAAGGACCGATCCCTGTGGGACCCCATACTTAATGGATTTAAGTGAGGATCTATGACATCCCACTTTGACACATTGTTTCCTGTCTGTCAGGTATGACCTGATCCAGGCAAGAGCTTGACCTCTGACCTTACATCTTGATTCCAATCTATCAAACAGAATGTGATGATCAATGGTATCAAAATCAGCTGAGAGGTCAAGTAGTAACAATTTTAGTGACTTTTTGTTGTCAATTATGCAGGATGTCTTTTTGCTAAGGCTGTCTCTGTGTTGAGATGCTCTTTGATGTTTTGATGCTCTCGGTAAGTTTGGAAATGTAGTTAAAGATAAAGAAAAAGAATAAAGAAAAAAGTTATTGAACTTCTCTGCTGGAGAAGTCTCTTTCTGATTGGGACATTGGTGTATCCTTCACCTTATGCATGACCGAATCAATGACTTTAAAAAGCTTTTTACGGTCATGTGTTCTTCAACGAGATTTGAAAATATATTCGGCTTGAGATGACTTCAGTAGGAAGTTATATTTAATATAATTCCTTATCAATTTGAAGATTTGTTTTGATCATTTTTCTCTCAAGCCTCCTCTTGGGAGACCGTTCATGCTTTATCTGATCATTCATCCAAGGCACTGGCTTGCGCTGGAATACATTTGCCTTTTTTAGGGGGGGCATGTTTATCCATGAGGGATGTTAGCTCCCTTTCATAGTAATCAAACATGTCATACAAGGACAGATGCTCCCATCTGGAGGCTTCATTAGTCATATTTCTGAGGTCATCCCTTAGGGAATTCAATAGATATGACAGCTGGAAGGGTTTTATGATGGGGCATTGGAAAAAGTAAAAGTTCTTGTTGCAGACATCTAATATCATAGGCATATTTGTAAAAGATCAAAGTCTACAGTGGGGATAAGCATGTGTATAATAGTAATCATGCGCGTGAATTTAGCTCTCAGTTGCAATAGAGCTTCAGCAACTGCGATAAACTGATCGCCCAGCAGACAACACATGCATGAAACAAAATAAGTTTCAGGAATATACAATTATTTGTACATCCAGTTTCCCTGTGGACAATTAGTAGGATATAGTCTTTGGATAGAAACTTGGTAGGCTCTCGGTCAGCTGCTGAATTTTTGCTTCTGCACAAAAATTGTACTCCCCCCGAAGACCTGATCTTTTCCTTATTCAATTAGAACGAAATTATGTTGATCTGCAAATAACTAAAGTTGATAATATATAATCAGTGTATATACTCCTTACAATATAACTGAATACATGTTGTATGCTATGACAAACAGTATATCACTGACCGCCTAAATGCTGATAGCGAAATGTTCACGCGGTCCAAGTGCCTTATGGGTAGACCATTAATCATCAGAGTGGGAGTGTATTTTTATATAAAATGTATATCAAAAAAATTCCTGTAAGAAGCCATCGAAATTATTTCTCCCATAGAAATAGACATACATCTACATGTCATTTGTTTCCTGTAACTTTAAAGATGCGGAATTGTTTTATCTTCTTTCTGTTGCAGCTTCTTCGTAACCTCAAAGTATGCGTTCTCAAATATCACTAAAAGTTAAATCGGTGGACCTCCATATTTATGGTCCATCCCTCACACGTATAAAAAAACGACCAGTCTACTGTCGAAAAAGCATTCTGTGGTTTAACATTTTAAAAGTTAATTTGTAAAATCTGTAATTAATCTTATTATTCCGTACGTTTCAGCGACAGGCTGAGTGCTATCCCGTGTTCCTAACAGACGTCAAGACATGTAAGTAGTATAATATTTACTTAATTCTATTTACTCTTTTAATTGATTCAAAATGATAAAAATGAAAGAAACTGAAACTATTCCAGCCAGCGTAATTCTGACCAGCGTGGAGGTGGAGAGGCGTTTATCACATCCTCTTAATTATTCTGTGCTAACCGTCTTAGCCAAATTGTCAGGTAAGTTACAGTAATATCACAGATTTTATTTCTTCATGAAAGCAATTACTAATTGATTAATAATTTAGTATTAGAAGTAAATGACAGGCAAATTGCAAACTTTTGACCAATGTGACTATCGTCCAATTGCTTATTATCGGCCGAAATACACAGGGCAGAACTGTTAATTACCTGTAAATGACCTGCACCAAATTGTCACTTTAATTTTATGTTTTACATCCATATTTTTACTCCATCGATCATATTCACACATTTATTTTCCAAAAATAATGTTGAGTTAAAATGAGATCATTGAAATAATCATGCCATGTTGTGAGCGCATATGCTCGCTATTTTTACATAACGTAAATCAACAAACTCTGGTCAACTGCAAAAACCTCTATTCTAAGAACAGAATACCCCATGGTATTGCATAATTTGAAGTTGAGAAAAATTTATAATTTGTTCATGGATTTATTTATCCTTTCTAAATTTGTATTTTTATAAATGATACGTTTTTTCTTTTATTCTTAAATTGAACATGGAAGGTATTTCCCTCATGAAAAATCAGACACATTCTAAACCAGCTCTCGGCCATCTTAATTTCTGTTGTGAGTGAACTCAATGAGTACACATCAACACATTAGCTCCCTGTGAAACTAACATCCTACCGGACTAATTTAAATATGACCTCTTCAGAAAAATATGCACCTCTCCAGTCACTGACTTTCTTTGTTTTATCACCAGTTTCTGTTTTATGTGTTCAAGTTAAATATGTAATATATGTCTGGACATTATATGACACACCTCATATTCAATGCAAATAATTACATACTAACCTTATACACCAACCTACAGAGAATCAACTAGAAAATGGTGTCTTAGATTTGAATGAGGTATAGATATCTACTTCTTCTTTTGATCTATTTGCATTACTTTTGACATTTCTTTAAAAAACATATTTTTGGAAAATCTTTGTCTATAAATTTAACTTGGGTGCTGTGTGAAATTATTGTCTTCCTTGGTAGAATAACTTGATGAAGTGATAAAGATGTTGACTATTTGTGTGATTTACTACTCTCCATAGCAGAGCCAGGATTTATACCTAGTATGTGACTCTACCTCGCCATGCAGAGTAGTGATTTACCAGTGAGAACGTCAAATCATACTATTCAACATGGCTAAGTGGGTAAGACATCTGTCTCCCACACTAAAGGTCTGGTGTTCAATTCATTTTTTTTTGGCTGAAGATAAAATCTTCATTCTCAAGTTTTATATTAGCAATATGCACATCAGAACGTATAGGATTGAAATAATCCTTTGTTGGTAGAAAGTATAAATAAAATGACTTCATACAGAAAACAAAGATGGCATCAACATATTTGGGTTTATTTTGAGCAATGACACATAAGCAAAGAAACCGTAACTTAATTGAGCTAATTTCAATTTTCATACAACACTGTGACCCCAAAGTTTATACAAAGGTGATATGGGGTGATACATGGCTCAGTGGCTTAGATGTCTGTCTTTTATGCTTAAGGTCCGAGGTTCAAATCCCTCTTGGAAAAAGAACTATTTTCATGCTGAAGGTGAAATATTCATATTGGGGTTCTGTATGAGTGATGTGCACTTCAAAAACATAAATTGATTTGTTTATTGCAAATACAGAAGAATAGAGAATAATAGAAATGACTTAATACCAAAAAAAGATGACATTATTTTCTTGATGTTCTGTAGTATGCACGTCAGAAGAATTCAATTACTTTTTTACATACAGAATTTAATTGTTTTTAAAGGTTTTTTTGCACATGCAGATATTATGAATAACGACTTCAAACAGAAAATAAATATGAAATCTTGATATTGGGGTAATGTTTGAGCTCTTGTCATGTAAGAATAAAAAGGATTGAATATGTTTTTCATCTTCATATTCTGATTTTATTTGAATATGTTTGCAAAGTAACTATAGCATGAAGCCAATTTCAAGATTTTATCATGGATTTTAAACTTCGTGTAAGTTGATGAATATATCCAGTGCAATGCAATAGTTCTGATGATTTGACCTTTTCTCGTGGCTGGATTGCTCACTCAACATTTTGCCTGGATCCACATTTCAATACAAACATGACTACCTATCCAAGGTGTTATAACAATTCAGCAACCCTTTACATATACATGCAAACAATGCTCATTCTTAAATACATTCCATCAGATTGGTATATTATTTATTCCAAAACAATATTCAAGATATTCAAAATGTGGCATTGTCAATATTTGGCCATGTCAGTCATTATGGAAATCAATAGGTCACATGTCACCTAAATGTATATTTGTCTGTTTTCCAGTGAGAACAATGAATGCACTCACATGTGCAAAGCTCACCTCTTGGAAATGGTGTCAATGCCCCCAAAATAGTTCTCTCAGTTCACATTTGTTTAAACACTATTAACAATATAGAATTAGAATGTCTATATTAAATAAAATTCAAATATTGCAATTGTCAAATAAAACCACAATTTGAATGAAAAAATATGTGTACCACACTCCCCACTAATTTGAGTACTAATCTAAGCGAGCAGGTGTCCTCAGCAGGACGCCAACTCATCTTTAATCTCTACCCAGATACCCTACCCAGATACCCTGACCTGAGACCTTCCTACTTTTGTCAGGTATTTTGGCTTAAGGGAAACAGATGTAATGCATCTAAAATATGAGGTTTTCCGGGATTCTCGACCATGGTTTTGTTTGTTAATCAATCACAGATATAATTCCACACCAACCATGGCATCTTGCAAGGTTCAATAACTTAAAAGAAAGCATGGTAACCCCACACTATTTAGTTTACTTAATGGGCAGACAGGTTGGGAATATGATTGAAAATTTAAGGAATCTTATGAATTTCTATATTCATATAATTATTGCACTGTAAAGGCCTATATTTACTCTCTACGTCAAGGTCATGTTCAACACACAGGCATGATGAGTCACGTGTAGCCACTTTCTGAAGTCATGTTCTGCAGATAGTCACTCTCTTAAGTAATTGTCAATGTCTATGCATAGCCGCTGTCTGAAGTCTAGTTATGAGGAATGTGCAAAAACGCATTATCAAGAGTCATGTTCAACTACAGGATGGATTTATTTAATGAGCTGTAGATATTTGATTCATGATATACATTAGAGGATATATTTCGAGATTTCCTGTTTGAATTCTCAACCTATGTCTCAAGCTTCCAATATGCTGAGCTCAGCAATGCAATTATCGCTGGGGTAAAGTTATCTGGATTACAAGATAGGCCTTTCATTATTCACGAACTATTGGAGTGGCAGTATGAATGTAGATTCCCAGCGCCATAATAAAAGTTGAACTTACCTATTGTTAAGAGCACAACGAGTCCTATAACACCCACTGATATAGCTCCCCAGCTATTTAACTTCATAGTCATCTGCAACAAATACGAAACCACACTAAAAACTGGAACAAAATTACGAAACCAGACAACGATATATATAATAATATACAATATAATAAAATACAGGAATTTAATGTTCTGGAAATATATCCTTTCGGCTAAAATGTCAGATTGTTTTTGTTCATTTACTACAATTTGATTTTAATGATAGGTGATTATCTAAAAGGTAAGAAAAATCATCTTGCAGTACGCATCACACCACAAATTTTCATCAGATAATTAAAAAATTATTTGAAATTTAAAAACAAATCTTACTCATTTGTAGTCGATCATGTGTCTTTATTTAAAACATTTCAAGCAATATTTTATTTGAACTCGTGAGAGTTACTTGACACTGGTGGCACTATAACTTGGTAGATGTGGTCAACCTATGAGGGGCTTGGATAAGTTTGATATTGGCTGACCTTGGGCAAATTTCAAGGTCACAGGAGCCGATTTTGAAAATCGGCTATTTGTGATATTTTGCCAAACACTTCAAATAGCATGTTTTCTCACTCATTTATCTAACACTCACTCCATGTTATTGGTCACTTAAAGGGTGATTATAGGTGCGAGCGCCATCTGGTGGCAGGTACAGAAAGTACAATACTCTGATTTAATTATTTAATCAAAAGAAACTTATTAACACTTATTATTTGAATAGAACAGCTATGGAAATTAATAAGCTCAAAAATGACATTTGTGAAATTTAAAAAGATAGGCATGAAAGCTCTCGGAATGAATTAGTTATCATTATCTGGACCCTGGGCCAACTTTATCTTGAATTTGAACTGGATGTCTCGCCATGACAGCATCCCATCCTGCTATCGTATGAGACATTATCTTTTACATAAAACGCCTTACTATAGATGTAGTTCAAGCTTATAGGCATTGAAATTGGGAGTGATTTATTAGAAATGTTTGACATTTTATATTCAAGGGCAAAGTACATATCAGATTATCACAGCATGACTGAATATGAGCATTCCACGGGGCCGTGAAAAATCATCCATTCATGAGAGACTGCGCGAATCATGCCGCAGACACAATCCGGTGTGAATGTTTTATTACGGTGTCGTGTTTGTCATACATACTATGAAATGGCGCAAGCTGAAGACGAGGCTGATGAAGGCATAACAAGACAAGCCAATTACTCCACACTAGTGTAGCATTATGCAATTTTAAGCAACACTCATTCTTGACAAATATTTCTGTCATCAATCATAATCATTTTGTTGCAATAAAACAAATCATAGATTTATGGGCGGCGATTTCAAGCGGACACACGTTTTGGTATGTGATTGTACGGCGCATTGCATCAGGAGAGATACTGTGAACGCTCAATGGGCGATTAATAAAACAGGACCATTATTGTAGGTCACTGCCCCTGGATTCTCACTTCGGCAATATATGTATATACATACACAGTACCAAGTCTCTCGGCAACCGGCCTTCTGCAAACTGACACCTATATTTTCATCCAACATTTTAAGGTTTCATAAGGCAATGCCCAACTCGTCCCCAGAGACTATGTATTACCCAGATGCCCATAGGTAAAAGAGAAACAGAAACCCTTTTCAGGACAGAGTCTGATATAAAATATTCAGATGACCTATATACCTTCCATGGAGGACCTGTGCCCTATTTGGAACCTATTCTGGTATCAAATATGCAGGTATCTACCACGGAGATGATGGACAGTGGAAAATATAAGGCCATACGGTTTATTGTTTCAGGGATGTGACTCCTCTGCTTATCTCATTCTATGATGATCAGATAATTGCTGACTGATACTTTACTATCAATTGTTTCACTTATTAGAGAGTATCAGATAATTGATAACTGATACTTTACTATCAATTGTTTCACTATTAGAGAGTATCTGATACATTTATTAGTTATCGAGGACGAGAACATCCATTTACAACAACAAAATATGCTTGGGAAAAGTGTGTCTGGGTAATAAGAATGTGCCGGGGTAGATCGCACTGAAAGATTTGTTTATCAATAGATCAGAATAGTCCATAGTAGGGTAGAGGATAAGGTGTCAAAGAACAGGAAAGGGCTGCAAATGATAAAGGAACCGGAATGGGCTCACCACAGGGCAAAGGAACTCGCAAGTGAATATTGCAATACATATAAACCAATACAATTTTTTGTAGTTATCAAATGTTATGCAGTTCTAAAAATGATTTCCAAACAACACTTCTGCTACTGTCAAGTTTATTTTGGATTTGAGTGGGCAATATCTCTGACTGTTATTTAGCACGAGATAAGTTTTCGCGGCAATCTTCACGTCCTGCGGTCGGCTGTCAGTAATGATATTGCGCTCTGTGATTTTTGTAAAAGAGATTCACAACACAACTTCCAATTTTCAACCATAAGCTTTCCCATTATACTTTAATTTAATCAACTCCGATTTCAAATATAAAAATGTAATTTCAAATCTATTTATTATTTTTTGACATTTGACGCCCACAATCCAAAAATGTATTGTCTTGATAAATATGACATTGTTTAAGGCATTTTTATGCCCCAGAAGTCCCCAAATACCTGTTGTTGACGAGGATTGGTGGCACGAAGCCGGGGGTGGGGGCGGATGGGGGTGTTGACCTCACGCTCGGTGCAGGGAATGCGATTGTGTGTATGATATATGGTCAGGTCTGACAAGGTGAAAGGGTTAAGCCAAGTCGGGGTGGTTTGTGATAGTCCTCTGGCTGCTGTGTGGTTGGACGGGTTCGTTAAGTTTGATGTGTCATGTAGAGACCGACCCATACAAGGTGTCCTCAACTGTTCTCGATATGTGCTTCTTGATTGTTCAGCGCGCCCGGGGGCCTGGTCAGGTACACGGACCTAGTTGTGGAACCCCGACTGGTACGAGCAGAGCTCTGGAGGCTACGTCGGTCATATTGCTCCGACCAGCCCAACCAGAAGAAAACAAGGAGGACCAAATGCCGCTTCTCTTAAAATAACACGGACCTCTGGTGCCAACAAAGAAAGGGCACCGTTGACTGTTTAATCGGTCACAGATTTTACCTTTACTGCTAAGAGGATCCTCTCATCCCATTTGTTATATAATTAAATAAACAAAACAAAATTTAATGTCACTTACATACCAATTTTTTGTTTACCTCCTCAAGGTGCTGTATCAATCTCTACACGCTTCAATAAATAAAACTAGAGCCAGTTTTTGTTGATACCTCCACACCTACAAAGGCTGGGATCTGCATGTCCCTGAGATAGCACAACAGGTTACTTTTGAATAGATCCTGACTTTTAAGGCATAACAAAACAGGGAATATCGCTGTCGCCATGTTTATCGTCCTATGCCATTTGTAGTTATGATTTACCTGTTTGAAGACATGAGATAAAGCAAACGAGAAATCACACACTCAAAGTTTATGCTATTTGCCGTCCAAAGTGGTCTATTTTCATTATATCACGCTCTGAAGCAAACCAAATCCCTTTGGTCTCAAAGGTCTGTCAAGTTGCGAAAAATGAATGGAATTAGTGCGTTTATTTGATATGTTTTGAGACTTCAGCCATATTTCACCTTGGTCGGCAATATCAATTTGTGCATGTAATATAGCAAGGCTATGAAGAGGTCTCACCATAACGTCTACAAAGCACTTCGGATCGTGTTTAAATATTCTCTTCTAAATCAATCAGCTACTTCAAATATAATACCATGATGTATTTTACAGTTCATTACTTGCTTGGAAACAGAAAATTAAATGAATAAAACCTCTCGCTTCTGTGGTTGGTTATGATATCTTTAAAAGGTGGTGCGCAAGAGCACATTTATAAAATCACAGACGCTTCTATTTGACTAAGTATAATGTTCAACCGAATTTAGATTTGAAGGAAGTTTATCCCACCACCAGAGGTCGCCCCATCCATACCCCATCAGAAAAAGAGAAGATATTGACCATACCGTGACAAGTGCAGATTATTGGGACCGATGTGAACTTGACTGGAAGTCATTAGTATAATATAGTGACATTTTATTAGGGCAATGGACAGTCGGTCTCAACTTTGGACAGTAGGTCTCAACTAATGATAGAAAATAAGGCACAATCTCATAAACATGAAAAGGCACAATCTCAATAAACATGAAAAAGAAAAGACAATTATTCAATCTCCAAGGAAATATACGAATTTCCTTTAATTTCATTGTGTTGATATCTTTGGCTTACAACAATTATTTTATATTTCTGTCATTTGTTGAAATTTTATCCAAAAAAAAAGAGAAAAAAAAAAAACCAAACAAACAATCAAACAGTTTAATCAATATTTGATGTTGATCAGAGTCTTTATGGAATGTATCCCTATTATAAAGTTATATCAAGCTTGATTCTAGGTAAACTGCATTTCGGACACCTACTTCAACTCGAATGTTAAATGGCCTTCTGGCATCATGGTCATCATGCGGTCACTCTACCTACCAGCACTCCCACTGTGGTCACTTGCCTACTGATATAGATAGTTACATTCCCACTGTGGTCACTTGCCTACTGATATAGATAGTTACATTCCCACTGTGGTCACTTGCCTACTGATATAGATAGATACATTCCCACTGTGGTCACTTGCCTACTGATATAGATAGTTACATTCCCACTGTGGTCACTTGCCTACTGATATAGATAGTTACATTCCCACTGTGGTCACTTGCCTACTGATATAGATAGTTACATTCCCACTGTGGTCACTTTCCTACTGATATAGATAGTTATATTCTCATTGTGGTCACTTGCCTACTGCTATAAATAGTGACATTCCCACTGTGGTCACTAGCCTACTGATATAGATAGTTATATTCTCATTGTGGTCACTTGCCTACTGATATAATAGTAACATTCCCACTGTGGTCACTTGCCTACTGATATAGATAGTTATATTCCCACTGTGGTCACTTGCCTACTGATATAAATAGTTACATTCCCACTGTGGTCACTTGCCTACTGATATAGATAGTTATATTCTCATTGTGGTCACTTGCCTACTGATATAATAGTAACATTCCCACTGTGGTCACTTGCCTACTGATATAGATAGTTATATTCCCACTGTGGTCACTTGCCTACTGATATAGATAGTTACATTCCCACTGTGGTCACTTGTCTACTGATATAGATAGTTATATTCTCATTGTGGTCACTTGCCTACTGATATAGATAGTTACATTCCCACTGTGGTCACTTGCCTACTGATATAAATAGTAACATTCCCACAGAGTTCACTTGCCTACTAATATAGATAGCTACATTCCCTCTGTGGTCACTTACCTACTTATATGAATAAGTCAGTCATCCATGCTATTAGCATGGATACAAACAAATAGATCAGCTTCCCCAACTACAATTACCAATGTTTGTTGTAAACATTATGATAGATTTGTTCGTTAAAGGAACAAATGTTTGATAGGTAACACAAGAATATATTATTAGTCAGAAACAATTCATATTCATGTCACAGAGGTTGGTTTAAGTTTAATGGAAAGTAAAATAGCACCCTTTGAGATATTCATATTTGCGTACGACCCCATGATGTAACCACAGAAGCTTATAACTTAATTCACCTCAGATAATCATATAATCTGATTATGTTGCTGCATTTATCCAAAGGTAATCTGGCAATTACAAGTAAAGGCAGCTTGTTTGTGTGTCTTTCAATAATTCTATGTTAAATGGATTTAAATTCATGTTTGTAAAAGCACAATGAGGGAAATCGGTGGAGATAATATCATCGTGTGTATTAAATGTATCCCTTGTCAGTTGGCATTGATTGACCTCGGCATCAAAAGAATTGGGCCGGCTGACATTAATTGAAAAATTCTTATGTAAACCAACAATGCAGGCAAACAAATATCAGCCTTGACATCACTAGTAGAAAAAAGTAGCCTTTCTTCTCGATCTCTTTGCACAAGACAAACTTGTCTAAGTGTAACCGTTTTAAGGCTTGTATCACAGACAACATTTGGTATTGTGTGGCCAGTTTTTAGAATAATGGAACACCACAAATCAGAAAAATGACAACCAACGTGAAAAACGGTCACAATTTACACTGTGGGACCCACGGGTTCGCTTCAAAAACAGAACAGTACCCACAGATTTACATCTCAGGAAATACACACAAAAATACTTCTCAAAGTAACAAAGATTTCCACCTTAGGAAATACTCATAGACATACTACTAATCAAAGTTCCATTAGAATGACAAGAAATCAAGAAATATTACTAGACATACCACTCAGAAAAGTACTCATATATCTAATACTAAGAAATAACTTAGGAAGATGGGTCTATTTCACAGACCTATCTTCCAAAATTAAATGGGCCTTTTTGAAATGTTCACGCTATCTCTCTTAAAAATTAGAACATCGTCTTGTATTGGGTTGGCTTAAAATAGCACATTGATTTCAGAGCTCATTATATTACTGAAGAAATGCAAAGTAAACTAAATCGTATTATGTTCTTGGAGAATATATGATGGATATTTCTTGTATAGACGAGCTATAAGTATTCAGTTGATACTTTAAAATGCTGTATGGCAGTCACTTATACTGATGATGATTTAGTTGATTGTGGAGCAAAATTGGAAATATGTGTCATTTGTCCATTCACAAATGAAACTGTGTAATGCAACGAATTTGGATGGGTTAGGGACAATTTGCACATAACTAGACAGTTTGAAAACATTCTACCCTGGCCAAAATAGCTCCATATGGAAGTATTTGTTTTGAAACCCATGGATTCCTGGTTCAAATCCCGACCAATTACTATCGAGCGCTATGAGAGGCCTGCACCGAACTAGTATCAGACGGTTTGTCTACACACTGCTCATCCACACAGAACTAGTATCAGACAGTTTGTCCACACACTGCTCATCCACACAGAACTAGTATCAGACAGTTTGTCCACACTGCTCATCCACACAGAACTAGTATCAGACAGTTTGTCCACACTGCTAACTTGCACAGAACTAGTATCAGACAGTTTGTCCACACACTGCTAACTTGCACAGAACTAGTGTCAGACAGTTTGTCCACACACTGCTCATCCACACAGAACTAGTATCAGACAGTTTGTCCTCACTGCTAACTTGCACAGAACTAGTATCAGACAGTTTGTCCACACACTGCTAACTTGCACAGAACTAGTATCAGACGGTTTGTCCACACACTGCTCATCCACACAGAACTAGTATCAGACAGTTTGTCCACACACTGTTCATCCGCACAGAACTAGTATCAGACGGTTTGTCCACACTGCTCATCCACACAGAACTAGTATCAGACAGTTTGTCCACACTGCTCATCCACACAGAACTAGTATCAGACAGTTTGTCCACACTGCTCATCCACACAGAACTAGTATCAGACAGTTTGTCCACACTGCTCATCCACACAGAACTAGGATCAGACAGTTTGTCCACACACTGCTAACTTGCACAGAACTAGTATCAGACGGTTTGTCCACACACTGCTCATCCACACAGAACTAGTATCAGACGGTTTTTCCACACACTGCTAACTTGCACAGAACTAGTATCAGACGGTTTTTCCACACACTGCTCATCCACACAGAACTAGTATCAGACGGTTTTTCCACACACTGCTAACTTGCACAGAACTAGTATCAGACGGTTTTTCCACACACTGCTAACTTGCACAGAACTAATTTCAACAGTATGTATTTTCAGGGAGAGTGTAGAGAACTAGAGTACTCCATAACGTCAAAATCTTGTGATACACCCATGTACATCAAGTGCTTTGCAATTTCGGGAGACAAGAAATGACAATGATTTTCTTCTCACATTGCAAGATTACTTCAGCTTTTCAAATTTGCTACTGCATATGAAAGGAAGGGATTAAAATGCTCCTTTCCGCCCTCTCTTTATGGCGAAAAGAGAATTGCAAAGGTGTTTGATGTCAGATGTTAAATGACAATATACCCTAATAATACTTTATAAACGTGAAACTTTCATCTTTCTTTTATTTTAAAATGAAATCTGTCATGCGTTTAAGATCTAAAAGGAAACAGTAGCGCACAATCGTAGCACCAATTTATTTCTTGAACTATACAAATCAGTAGTTTTGAAATAAACCAAAATGAACGTACACAAATGAACGTACAACGAATACACAAAAAGCTTGGCATCAACTGGGAATACGTACCTCCGGGAAGGAAGATATTCTCAGAGAAAATTAATCGTGAGACACCGTAGTAGACCACTCACTCATATCAATAAGCAGAGTTGATAAAGACTATTTCCTTTCAAATGTCTATCAAAAGTGGGTCTATCAATCAGCTGAAGACAAAACATGGAAGACGTTTCTTATGCATTTAGAAAAATCTTATATTGGATTCTTGTTGTTTTGTTCTGCTGGAAAAAAATATTTGAAGCTTACCTTAATGGTGATTTTGTTTTTTATTATATCAAAGGAATCAAATGAATGCATACGAGATATTACAGTAGAGTATTGGTATATGATCTCCCTGACGACCATGGGAAGACTCGTGTGCAGTGTGACATCGCATCTCCCGAGATCTCCCGAGATCTCATGTCACGTCAGGCTGTCAGAGTACATAAGATAAAAGATAAGCGGGGATGACAATCTATGTAGGTCTTCTTTTTCATTCAATTTGAAAGGCGAAATATATATTGCATGTGATATTGTATGCGTTCCCACATATGTGTCACAGAAACTTTTTGTGTGTCAATTAAAGAACAATATGAAAAGTTTGTTGAATCTCATGGTAACGACAATAATAGCAGCAAATAGAACGTTTGTGTCACATGCACGGACCCACTATGACGGACTATATATGTCAAAATCACATTTGTGCCAGGCGCCGGCTTGATGGTGAGAAGTAGCCGACTTCACGGCATGTGAGTATGGATGCATAAGATACTGACACCACACGGCCTGGCTACGGTGTCTGCCGTACCCACAAAACTACTGTTAGGATACTGCAAGGCTATCTGACGATGGCCGGGCGGTTCAAAGCCTTTGCCGATACCTGTCCGGAAACTGGCCGGCCGATTATCCCTCGGCTACTATATGATAATCTTTTGAGGGCCAGCAAAACTGTGCAGAACATGTGATTTTTTTTTAATCTAAATTTTACCGCATATAATACATATTTTCGGAAATTTCTGAAAATGTATGAGAACTTATATGGGTATAAGGATATATTTCGGACATGTTGGTGTTGTTGGTTGGGATTGTCTTGGAAGTTTTACCCATATGAAGTTTCGAGATGTCTCATAAAGATTGAAACTTTCAACTGAACTGAAAAAAAAATCATGATCTAAAAGGTTAAGTGCTCTTTCATTTTAGCCGAACTATGGCCATTATCTCCCTCTCTGAAACGGAAATGCTATCGCCACGTGGTCCGACCACGTGGTCCGACCACGTGGTGCGCGAGGGCCACTCCCCATGCAGTGTTAGTTGCACGAAAGAACACCATTTTTTTAAAGAAAAGGATTTTACATACAATATACAATTATGCATGGTATATTCTTTCAAACAGCACTTTCATAAAATGGCTTTTTCAATCTCGCCACGATTACTGGTGGAGATATCTAATTTCTTTTAAACAATTTATCCCAAACTTCACAACGGTGTACCTCGATGTGTATATCAGATTCTTGGAACTGAAACAATATACCTTGTTGTATGGAATTTCTCCAATTATCTTTGTTCTAAGTTCATGTGAAAAACAAGTGTTTTCAAAGAGCAAATAGAATATGATTTGTTGAGTGACCAAGTCATATTCCTAGGTTACACAATAGTCAAGGGAGATTTGTCATTTGACATGACGAGAATACATCATTGAGTCAGTTATCTATCATTTACATATATTAAATGTTTGTTTCTGCAATGTGTACATCAGATAAATGTTCCTCTAGAGAACAACGCATTAAGAGTGGTCAGATTTTTTACATAAATATTGCTTGTTTTTTTTAAAAGATTCTCAAAAGATGAAAATGAACTACATGAAAACTATATGCAAATTGTGATAGTCATCTCTAGTTGTGGACAGCGCTACAATAAAAATTAATTACTCGTCAATGATGCAGGAAACAGAGCAAACGAGGCAGGCCGAATTCAAACGTCCGTCATAAATGTCCATTACAAGTAGAATTCAGGTCAAAATGACAAGATAGAAAATTTAAGTTGCAAGCATCTGCTTTTTTAATGGTTTGAATAAAGCAAATTCATGTTTGTCAATAAATGATCACTGATCGATAAGTGCTCATAACACTAATATTGTATGAGCGAATATCTGACATGCTAAATGAAGCCCAGCAAGCTAAAGGAAAACAAAAAAAAAACAACAACAAAACACGTGGTCTTGTGGCAAACGAAAAGAAACAAATTTTCTAATGTAGTATCTCTTAAAGAATAACACGTGACACCAATTCAAAACTAAGTTAAAGGCTTAATGGTGTCGGGGAATACAGGAAGTGTGCCGAATCAAGGCACTTCTACTTCCGCCGCTAACACTGTGTGCACCGGCCATACTGCTGACCAACACTACTGTCCAAAACTGCTGACCAAAACTGCTGACCAACACTGCTGACCAAAACTGCTGACCAACACTGCTGACCAAAACTGCTGACCAACACTGCTGACCAACACTACTGTCCAAAACTGCTGACCAAAACTGCTGACCAAAACTGCTGACCAAAACTGCTGACCAAAACTGCTGACCAAAATTGCTGACCAACACTGCTGACCAAAACTGCTGACCAACACTGCTGACCAGAACTGCTGACCAAAACTGCTGACCAACAGTGCTGACCAACACTGCTGACCAACACTGCTGACCAACACTGCTGACCAAAACTGCTGACCAAAACTGCTGACCAACAATGCTGACCAACACTGCTGACCAACACTGCTGAACATCACTGATGACAAATACTTCTGCCCAACACTACTGATCAACATTGTTGGCCAACACTGGTGGTCATTCTGCTGACTACTCTGCTGTACAACTTTGCGGACCAACACAACTGACCACTCTACTGAAAAACGCAGATAACGAATACTGCTAACCAACAGGGATGACCATTTCTCCCCAGACTTATAGTCCGACATTCTCTCCACGAGATGTGGGAGATCAGGTGGGGGACCTAACTTAAGAATAGGTGGGGGGACCTAAAAGGAGGTCAGGTGGGGGACCTAATTTGAGAATAGGCGGGGGACCTAAAAGGAGATGAGGTGGGGGACCTAACTGGAGATGAGGTGGGGGACCTAACTTAAGAATAGGTGGGGGACCTAAAAGAAGGTCAGGTGGGGGACCCAATTTGAGAATAAAAGGAGATGAGGTGGGGGACCTAACTGGAGATGAGGTGGGGGACCTATTTGGAGATGAGGTGGGGGGACCTAACTGGAGATGAGGTGGGGGACCTAACTGGACAAACAAGGGGGACCTAACTTGATATCATGTAGGGGGGACCTAACTGGACAACCAGGTGGGGGGACCTAACTGGAGATCAGATGGGGGGACCCTAACTGGAGATCAGGTGGGGGGACCTAACTGGACAACCAGGTGGGGACCTAACTGGAGATCAGGTAAGGGACCTAACTGGAAATCAGGTGGGGAACCTAAAAAATACCATAGCTGCCCACTGAGCTGTGGTGGACCAAGCATTTTCCCTCTGTAACATAACATATTAAATGTTTGTGCTCTCAATAGGTTACCTAGTCACACTTAATTCGATCTCAAGTTGTTTATGTGGTATGTATATGGCTATTACCACCAGAGGTGTATCTTTGCCAGCATGACAATAGACGCACCTGCAGCTATGTAATTTACGCTGATAAGATTGTTCGGCCTCATAGATTATATAATATTGCACTTGCATTGCGGAGAATGAGTATTAATGTCTAATAACCCCCCCTTCTCAATGTCCAGTTGTGCCATCCCTGTTACTAGCCCTTTTAAACCTTTTCATTTTTCCACCTAAGGCTCTGCTATATTTCTGTGTTCTTACCCAAAAATCTTATATTTCCCTATTTTCAATTTGGAATATGGCCTTCTTTCCATAGCAAATTATGACATCATGGTTGAAACAAAGACTGCAATGAAAGCACGGTATCACTTTGAGGAAAGCAATAATGTACCTTTCTCCTGAATTCCTGTGATCAGCATAAGGGATGAAGATGTCATGGCTGCCATCAGAATATGTTTACATTATATGTAATTGCCAAAGTTTGTGAAAGGCTTGTAAAAAAGGATTTTAGTGTTTTATGTAGTGTGTTATATTTTTGCGATAAATAGTAAATTAATTTACCATTTTATACCTAATACCTGTAACGTATACAAGGCTAAATGCGATAAATGCTCAACCATTTATAATGGCCATATTTGGTTTCAGCAACGCCATCTCAATGGCCAGGAGACCAAGATAAATACATGTTCTCTGTCTGTGAATAGTGATACCGATACATATATTCTGAGATTTATTTAACCACATCATTCTGTAATTTGTAATAAATATACAACTTTTTTCTGATGGCTGCCACAAGGGAATGAATATTATAAATTCAGAAATTTGTGAACAGTTAATGATGGTTTCTTTCCCTTCAATTAGATATAATTCCTAATAGAAGTGTAGGAGCAAATTTAATCAACTCACTATATTGGTAAACCCAAATTGATCTACAAACTCATTATATAAGTGGAGTATAATAAAAGTGTGAATGCTGTACAATGTTGTAAACTACAGGGAATGGCAACAGCCACGGGGCAAGATAGCCGGTCTACCAGCCATCTCCATCTAGCGGCAGATAAATCTGTGCGATCCAGTAAGACTGGTTGAGGTCAGAGGCCATTTTATTTAATCTAGCAGGAATCCCTGTTAGAGATGAACTAAAATATATCAACGTTTCATTTGAAACGTAAATCTCAGGTGAAATCATTGAAAACTAAAAATCACATTTTCCGTTAAGACATATTTTTAAATGAATATACAAATAAGGTTCAGTTTACACGAAGATATGTGTTTGATACCCTAAGAACATTTCACCCAATTCTTATTCGATTGATTTAATCATACTTACTGACAAACATTTATTCATTGAATTATCTCCATATCAAAATCTGCTGAAATCTGAAACCCATTATGCAATCAACATAGAAATCATTGTCAATCACTGTCAAGTCGGTTATTGCATTAATCATAGGATGCGGCCCATTGTGTCCTGATTCCTGCATCTCTCAATCTTCTGTTTCATTTTATTCATTCATGTCCCGAGCGGCAAAAGCTCCCCCTCTTTGTGCGATTTTGTGCCTTTTATGCAAAATAAGTCTTTGTCATTCGCACTCTATTGATCAGCTTATTTGTATATATGAGCTACTCAGATGTGCAAACATATATATATATATATATAAGTCAGGTCCATATATGTATATATATGTATATATATATATATATATATATATATATATATATGTATATATATATATATATATATATATATATATATATATATATATATATATATTTGAGAAATATAAATATTAAATATTGAGATTAGCCTTGCCCAAGAGTAAAAATATTGGGGTTTCCTTTCAACCAGACCCAAAATGATTAACGATTTATGCTCAGCAAATTGTGACAGTCCATTTGGTTGTATATATTTACTTACTTGCCTCACCGTGACATGACTTGCCCATGTTATTACATTATACAAAACTCATTATCAATGTGTTCTGAATCAAAGGGGGTTGTCCGTGGAACTCACTCAACCAGGAAATGTGTGACTCTTCCCCTCACTTTGGTGAATTGAAACACAAGTAGTTCTGTTTCTAAGAAATAATGATATAACTAATACGATAAGAATGAGAATCCCGATATGTGCGGTCAACATGGGCTTCTTTCTGAGGCAAACACTAATGCAAACAATACCAACAATGATTGTCTGCCGGAGTAAATGCCCAATACATACTCCACTACAACCCAAGCGAAGTACTCAGCCCGTGCTCAGTCCGTGCTCACAGATACTTTGACTCTTTATTAGGTTGGGCATGACTGAGTTGTAAATGTATGAAATATACGTAGCACACTCAGTGCAGTTATCACGTGACAACGACCCTCGTTTGCATGATGACTGCAACAATGTAATATATATATATATATATATATATATATATATATATATATATATATATATATATATATATATATATATATATATATATATATATATATATATATATTGATTTGACAAATGCAGAGCATCATATCATGAATGAGGTTTTCGACTTAAGTGACCACAAGGGGGCGAAGACGAACAGAATGGGAAGATAAGTCAGGTCCAATTTGCTGAGAGCCTCGGCATTCAAGACCAATGACTTTTCCTAATTCCAAATGCTTAAATTAAGAACATGGATTAAGGGTCTTTCACCATAGAATAATTGTAAGTTTGCAATCCCAATGCGCAAGGAGAACGAGTGCAGCAATGGGGCATATTATATCTGACACAAACCTAAAGCTCAGAATGAGTTCAGCATTGGGGAATGTTACCTATCCACAATAAAGATGATACCATTGTATGATATATTCAATGAATTTATGTTGTTACACTTGACCGCTGGAAGAAAACTGAATATCTACAGGAGGTTACAGTTCGGAGAAGTCGGCCTTGAACTGTATCTGTTATATTCTTTCTCTCGTGCCAAAGTAACACTCTAGCAGTCTGAGAGGGTCGTATTGTAATCCAAACCTTCAGTAATATAAAAGGAAGCCCAGAACATATTTTCATTACAAATTCACTGTACACTACCAGGGCCTAATGATGGCAAATCTCTAGGTAGGTACTTAAGCTTAGCTTCAAGTGATGGGTGAAGTGCCTAGCAACTGTATACCTTAAGTAGGGCCATGAGATGAAAATTACCAACTGCAAATCCCCTCCTCCTTGAAAGGCCAACATCAATGTGAGGTGCACCCAATCATGAACATAGGCTAAAGGTCAATTAATGGAACATGTAGCATGGTCCTTGTTTGGAAGGATGTGAGTATGTGTTGATGTACAAAACTCAACTTTGGCACACGTGCATAAAGGAGAGCATACTTCATCAGCGGAAGGTAAAAGTATGAGTAAAACCAGGCCTTGAATACATAAAACTTTTCTAATTGAAAAGTGTTTCATATTTAGACAAACATTTACATATTTATACATGCATTAATGCGGTGAGGATTTATGACGCATTTGGATTAGTAAAGGAAGAGTCTATTTATTGAAACCCTCTCTTCAATCTAATCGCAACAGTTAAGGGAGAACATCTGTATATGTGAATCTCTCATGATTTAACCAACGCATTGTAAAGGCGGGATAAATACCAGACCCATAGAACCCGTGAAATATATAGTGATACACTGCTATACACCATCCTACTCGCAATAGAGGAGTTGTTCTGTTGAAAACATATATGAAATGACTGAATGAGAACAAACATCCTACATTTGGCTCATTTTTTTTCAATGTTGGCTCTATTTGACTTTTTTTGGCTCTATTTGTTTATGTCTCTGTTTGGCTGTGTTTCTGTTCAGGCCAGTGACGTCATTGCATGTAGGTGGACGGGGCGATTTGCATCACAAAGCGTGATCAGATTTGTGCTTACTCACACAAAACATTTTCGCCATTCTTACTATTTACACAATCATTGATCCCTGAAGCTTGGCCTGGGGGCTGGAATGATACTCAGCCATATCTGGTGCTTTGCGGGATTTAAGCTAAAATTAGTTGCAATTTATATAACCCAGCGTAACTTTGATTTTTGACATGTTTCATATTGAATATTATTAAAAATATCTGAGCCTAATGGACAATCAATAGTATTGGTTCCCTGAAAATACATCATGTTACTTACTAATAGCTGAGAACCCCGACCAGTAGTTTCAGAAGAGATTAAAAAGGTCTACAATAGGTCCTGTATCATTTGAAGATGAGCATCTACAGTAAAACCGTTTTAGGTTCATGTCTACCATACTGCTGGTAGTGAACATGGACAGAGATCATCAGACGCATGACAAAAGGGCAATGCAAACGTATGGGGTACATCACTCGCTAACACCCTTAAGCCAAGCCCAAAGCTGACAAAGTTTCATACAAATATACAGAGATGAAGTATGGCTTTTAAATTCCAATAAATTAATCCCGCATGTGATATTTTTTATGCAGTTGAGGAAAAACGAGTTCAGAGTAATGGTGAAACTATGTTCAAAGTTTACCGCGGTTTAATGAAATTACAGAAATATTTTAACTAAGTGATTGAAGCTAAATTGGTTAAAGATTTCTCGAAGAAGATTTTTGATTATTTGGGATTCCTTAACTCAATTATAATACGAAATTAGAAGAACTGTAGCTATGAATAATCATTATCACATTCAAGAGAAGCAGTTTGTTGGAATAAATATCATCATCAACCTTTCAAATAATACGTTCATGTCTTAATCATCTGCGTTGTGGTAACTGCTATGTTTTCATATTTGGAGATAATTGATCACAAGAACGCCTCTATACTAAAAATATACAGATGTATATACAGTATTCAATAACATGAACACGAATAACCAACGCCAATGTTGTCACCATCGTATAATGAAAATGATTTTGGCAGTGAATGCAGGAGAATAATTCAATTTAGGAGGTTAATGGAATGTATACATGAGGTGATATGAGTTATGCCATATAAGGGACGCACTGAGGGACGGACCATTTATCATTTACCCAAGGCCGATCTCAATATCTTTTTTCCAAACCAAAACATATCTCCCTATCTTTTTTCAGTCAGTTGGTCCACAAAATTAATTTTCCCCAGATGCATGCGTCCTAATATTTACTCTTTTATGTATGTCAATGGAAGTATGATTTCAAGGATATATGATTTATAAGAAATTGTTTACACCGATTTACTGTTAATATATCTATTTTAAGTAATTATTTATGACAGCAGTAGTTATTTATGACAGCAGATATCACAGCATGGAGATCACATCCTTAACATATGTCTGCATTCATTTGTAATAGTCCATTTTATATATTAACAATTGGAATGAATATCCTAAATTACATAAATGGTACATTGAGAGTCACAAAGAAAGAAAACGCGCAAAATATCAAAACATATTGGAAATTATTAATGAATTAACTGCAATGTATTGTCTCTGCCTGATTACCAAAAGGCTTGGCTTTAAATCAAACATGTTTCAGACATCTAAAAATTCTTTTCATAAATTGTTCAAAACCTTCCTTAAACATATATTAAGAGTGGCAATATCACTGTTGAATATGCTTTAAAGTAAATGTCATTGATATTGAAGTCTACAAGAAGGGGATAGTAAGTAATTAAAAAACATAATTTAGAATATATTCTTTGTGGGCCAATTTGTTTTCATGATTGTCTTGTTGCTTTCTAAAATTGCATTATTCAGGCCTAAAACTCATTTTCTTCCTCAATATTCTACCCTATGAACAATGTTTTTCTCTACAGATGTGAGAGTTTCAATTTTTTCTTGAAGGTTGGCTTTCTGAATATATTTTTCCCCAGCAAGTAGTCTCATCGATATTTTTTCTCACTTAACTCCATCCCACAAATGTTGAATGGTCCATCCCTAATAACGCTTCCGGTTGATAGGCCGAATTCTGAGCTTCTCAGGGCGCCTCAACACTCTGCCCACCTGTCCTCTACCAGAAACTGTCACACCGCGCATGCCCTAACTTTACGCCCCGAACCAATCCGCTTCGCAACAAGTGGCCATCAATCATTGCAGTGAAGTTTATGTCATGCAGATTGGCCGCATATAATATTAAATAGTTTCCTCAGATAAACCCAAAAGATCAGATTCTAGGTGGGTGATTACTCTGCATGACATAGGTAGTATTCAATTCTACCTCTGCAGTCAATGCCCTATATTTGATACCATTCTAAATTTGGAATTTTTTAAGTTATAAATACTTGCCTTGCTCACAAATATATCAAATCTGAATTGACCAACATCAAGATATAATTTGTAATCATGTGCCTGACACATAAACTGACAAATCAATACAGAATTAGGAAAATCAACATTAGTATTAGGAAAATCAACAGTATACGTGTTTAAAGAGTATCATTTTAAACAGTTCTGTCTATATATTTTTCAAAGAACTCTATCTTGCTAAGATGCGGGCCAAGGCTGATTTGAAACATGCCATCATAATCTGTAATATCAAATAGCATATACTTTTTTTGCCAGCAAGTGAAAAACACATTGCATTGGACTGAAGCATTAACAACTCTCAGGTGGGAATGCCAAAACTATTTTCCAATTATCACATAACAAATGAAAAGGACAAGATTACTTGGGGTGATCGTCATTATTAATATCTGTGACCTCTTGTGGCGGTTTCCACGATATATCCGTCATGGCATCTCATGTTACCATGGGAATGAATGGAGTCAGTTTCATTTACTGACAATACCATATGCGCTGCAATGAACATATTTATCAATGAGGTGGATGCTTGTGTGATGTGTTCATAAGCAGGATTCTTGTATATGCAATATAATGCTATTTAATCTTGAATTGGTAGAGACTTAAAGTTAACACATTGGAGAGTTATTGGTTATGTGAAAAGAGAATAAATGTGTCCTGGACGTTTCAAATTTTGAAGTATTTAGTTTTCTTAGATATCGTTGTTATCACTCTTTATCTTAAAATATGGATTGAAATTACATTGAAATTATCAAATTATCGCATATCGCTGTTTTGATGTGGTTATATCATCACATTAATTAGCCATCAAACAAATAATGTTGAATTTATTATCAATATATTATATGCTATATTAGGTTATTAATAGAATATCATTGTTGTATTATATTTATATAGTTTCTTTTCAAGTGACTTTTTCTCAGAAAATAAGTTGCCATGAGGCATGGTCTGTGGAGTAAGTGGCCTTTCCACGTTTCGTTTTCCTGTTTTGTAACTTTAAAGTACACGGAGCTCTCTTTCTGAATTATCATAATTGTCAAAAACCAGAAAACGGAATAACGCAGGTAGATGGTAGATGGAATCTTTGTTTTCTAGTTTCTTCTGTTTTCTGGCATTTGATTTGTTCAAAGGGATAATTCAGAATACAAGCTCTGCATTTTTGAATGGTACTTTAGTTTTACAAAATAAGAAAACAAAATGTAGACAAGGCCACTTACTCCACTAGCCGTTTCTGGTAAAGTAGCTCGTTGCTTTCTTTGTTTTCTATGTTTTACCATGTATATTTCTTATAAACGCATTTATATACAAGAATTGCAAAGCTTATACATATTGGGAAATGAAACGTGGGGAAAAAACATAATATAAAGTAATGTAAATCAATACCGTAAAAAATTTCTTTATGTGTAGCACAGTTTATAAACAACAAAGTAGTCCACAACAATAACCTGATCCATAGAAGGAAACACTGTTGTTATCACATTAAAGTTGCTGTAAAAGTAAGCATAGTGTAAAATGTTACAAAGGTCATTCTCCATCGTTCAGATTTACATTCCAAGTGTACATCAATAAAACTTTGTTCGGTTAATATTTCATAATTGCTTGCTGTTTTTTGCTAGGGTACACAGGGCATGATCACAGCATGTTTTGATTGTGCTTTGCCTTGTAAAAGATATACTAGTACTACCCTGGAAAATGACGGAAGAAGGTGTGTCAAACTTTTTAAGGGAATGAATGCAGGGGAGAGGGCCACAGGCCATGGCGCAGTTCGTTAGAGTGCCAGCTTATTAGCACCAGTTCCTCTGTGGTGATCCAAAGGTCGTGGGTTCGATCCCCGGCCATGCCGAGATTGAACTCGTGATACAATTTCACATATGAGCTGAGGCTCGTGGCAAAGGGTTAACCTGTTGTCATGGTAAATCTGTGACCGGGTGGGTTGTCATGTCAAAGACCTGCGACATGACAATTCAGTGAGGCACCACTATATCTGCTACAAGTAGGTCTCATCACGAAATGACTGAAATAATGTTGATATTGATGTAAAACCCCAAAACAAGCAAAAAACAAACAAAAAGCAGGGAAGAGGGGGTGAATGTTTAGGATATTCCCCATCAGCAACAGGCCAAGTGACCAGATGGCTACCTGCCCAAACAACATACTTTGAGATAAACTTTTGACTTCTGTGCTCGAGAAATAACTTCTCAGAGACAAATTCATGAACGTTTTGTATGTAACATCTGTAACCAGTTCTAAGATATGTAAAACAAATTGTCGAGGAGTTGTGTAAATCTGTCCCAGCAACTTTTACATAAATGTGATGTATAGCCAACCAGGGCATAACTATAGCTAGTCTTTAAATATCTATCCTTGTGATCACCCATATATAGGCCGTGCACTTATTCCTTGTCACATTGAGAATCTGTTAAAGTACAAGCGACTTTCTTTGAGTGATAATTGTAGTGTTTAATGTTGAAAACCTTTTAAGATCTTTCCTTTGGTCGCCATCTCCAGGCTTAGCAGATCACTTCTCATCTAAAATTAGCTGAGAGAGAAATGAGGAAATCCTCTGAAACCACTTGTCCTATGAACAGATAGATGCTTTTATTGACCTATTTCAAGACTTATCCATTGTTTGCATTCATGTCACACCTACATGTTAAAATAGTATTCCTTTATTTCACATTGGATTTGACTTTCTAATTGATGATAAAAGCAAAAGTTCAATGGCATCATTAAGGTGCCCATCGGTTTGTGGCTAAAGATGGAGGAATGATGCATTGATTATTTACACTCCCAGCTCATCTCCAATAAAAAAGATAAAAATAATGTTTTCTTGTTTTCCAATTAGTTACCAGCTCTATCAGTAGATACCATATTAGCATTATTTAATGCATACACATTGAGCTTGACATGTCTTGTCTGAATGTTATTGATTTGTATGGTACAAGGGGCTTGACATATGATGTGTTAATGATCGATACTTTTGAATAACACTAATCCCGTTATCCCTCGTTCAGCCAAAACAAGATAAGCCATGTAAGTATGACTACCATCATCCTCACTCAATCTGATTCATGCATTTGTCTCTATATTGACTGCAGATCATATATTTTGGTTGTTTAATTTACGCTCTAAAAATATGTGTAGATTGCAAAATTCAAAAGATATTCATTAAAAGCGTTATCGTCAAAATGCTTTTTACGTGTATACAAACATCATCAAATTTTACACGGGCAAGTTTTGGATGGTAGATTTAACCCTATTAAACATGCAGATACAAATATGCTGAAAATATATACACCTCATTACCATGTAAACCTTTCTACTTGATGTATCAATCAAGTCAACCCGATATATCAAAAATATATATTTCAAGTGGAATTACTACCTCTGTACTCTGCATGGCGAGGTAGAGCCATTTACTACCTCTGCCGCAATACGTCGTTCCTTGCATAGCTTTGTTCCGCACAAATTAGCATGCAATTATCATACAGTTGGCCAATTGGTTGGCTCTTGTACTGCTCATGCACAACAACACAACTGTACACATGTTCATGCCCATTTCATGTGTTCAAAAGTAATTTAGAATGGATCATTCATAATTTGGGAGGGGGTATATTTGAAACATCTGATTGAGAAAGTATAGCATTGATATCATTATGTTCAGGGTTTTTACATCACTTAAAACGTTATTTCATGGTGGGGTCTGACATATTAGCTTTGCCTATGAAGAAAACGTCAAGATTTTTTCCTCCCCCTCCCTTGAGAATTAGTGGTCCATCCCCTGCTGACTATTTTTGTCTAACGATCTAACTATTTTGGTACACATGTCACTAAAATCTCACTTGTTGTTGTACTCACTTTCTTATAATGACAATGTCACCACTTTGCCATGTTATCCCATGTGACGAAATATTTGACTCATTGTCAATTGGCTGCTTTTTGTGGGTGTGGCCTCAAAGAGTTGAATATGCCGTTTTCTTGCAGAGCCATGTATAAATCCTGGATCTGCTATGGAGAGTACTACGTCTGCAGACATTGCCGAATATTTGATACCATTCTAAATTTGGAATTCCCTAAGTTATAAACACTTGCCTTGCTCACAAAAATATCATGAAATCTGAATTGCCTAACATTAGGTTATCAAGTGTCTGACACAAACTGACCTATCAGTACAACTGCTAATACAAAACAAATCTATTTTATTCTTTCACCAATCAGTGGACAACCCTTTTTATGAATACTGATGACTTGCGACCGATCCTCCTGTGCGCAGCTTTATACCTTTGGAGGCAGGGACTGATATGAGAGAGAGGTCCTGATTTAGAGGGTATGTGTAAGGTCAACCTCAACTGGTACTGACTATATTTGCATGCAAGGTAAAGGGTTCTGTGGAGTGGAATCTTTGAAGTGAAAACTCTCCTGAAGAGGAATGAAATGGGTTGAAATCAACATCGCTATGCCATGAACAACTTATCTATATTAATTTCCCCAACTTCTACAAGCTCATTACATAACAGGTACATCTGATTTAAATAACACTTGAGGCCACGGGCCGTGGCGCAGTTGGTTAGAGCGCCAGCTTATTAGCACCAGTTCCTCTGTGGTGATCCAAAGGTCGTGGGTTCGAACCCCGGCCGTGCCGGGATTGAACTCATGATACAATTTCCTACATGAGCTGAGGCCCGTGCCTAAAGGGTTAACCCGTTGTCCTTGTAAATCTGTGACCGGGTGAGTTGTCATGTCAAGGACCTGCGACATGACAATTCAGTGAGGCAGCACTATATCTGCTACAAGTAGGTCTCATCACGAAATGACTGAAATAATGTTGAAAGTGATGTAAAACCCCAAACAAACAAACAAACAAATAAATAACACTTGTCAACAAGCTGTGTAATATCAGGTATTTTGTGATAAAATTTCAATTTTCAAAAGGTACTTTGCAAGATAAAACTAAGGGAAGTGACAGGACATTCTTGTGAGCAGACGATTGAAACAGCATGATCCTGGAGGCCTAAGAGTGAACTTAACCAAAGAACCCACCATGAGTCTCTCGCCAACTCACTGGCCACAAATATCAACTATGCGAATGAGCAATGAGGCGTATGAATCACATAGTATACTTATCATTCAGGAAATGACGAAGACATGAGACACAGCTTGACATATGGAGGTGATGTCACCACACTCTAAATACACGTCTTCATTCCAGATCTGTTTGTCCCTGTCTGCAAGTTCCAAACATGACAATGCAGATCCAGGGGTTTTAAAACCACGTGTTCACTGTCCAACCACCTGAGAACAAATGCTTTAAATGTACAGAATGCATTCATTATGTAATATGCATCAGTATACTGAGCAGATCCTGGATTTATGCCAGGCTCTACAAGTATAGACCAGGATTAACAGTTTTTGGAGACCACACCCAGCACAAGCTTCTTTTTAGCAGCTCATAAAGTCAAATATTTGGTCACATGTGGTAATGTAACATGGCCCAAAACCTAATATGCCAGGTCTCACCATGAAATGATTAAAATAATGTTGAAAGTGATGTATAAACCCTGGACCACCTGATATATCAATGTATTTGCAACCAGATGTTTCAAATATACCCCCTCCCACATCATAAATGGTCCATTCTAAATTACTTTTGGACATATGTAAAGGCTTGTAAACGTGTAAGGTGGAGTTGTTGTGCATGAACATGTACAGGAGCCAACCAATTACACAACTGTATGGCAATTGCATGCTAATGTGTGCGGAAAAACTCTTCACAAAGAACAACGTATTGTGGCAGAGGTAATATGTGACTCCACCTCTCCATACACAGCAGCATCAGTACCTTGTGCCAGCCATTTTGGAGGTATGCCTGGGGTGTGCTGTCTTGGTACAGGGTGGGGGTAGGATTTGAAGTAGTTGTCTTTCTCTGAGAAAGTATAATGTGGGTCATTTACAAACTGATTACAACGACTGGTCTCCAAGTTAAATGGCTTCACCAATCTCTCCACTGCTATGATGTGTTTCCATTATTGTTAGGTTCTAAATAGCTGTAAGCTAATTAATGGAGAACGACAGTCAGGTCTCTCACCTGTGTTTGCCTATCACTATCATTATGTGGTAATGTGATAAGTAACCAAGCATGTGAGATGGGATAATTATGAACTGTTTACGAGGTCTTATGAGATTTTAATCCCACTTTGTAAGATAACTCCTCTGATAATACTTTTGCATCAAACCTTGAAAACATGACACAAAAATATAACCACTCTAAGACTTCAGTGTTTTCTCTTTCAGTTGGTATTTTCTACATATCGACAGGACTATGGGTCTTACTGGAAAGGATTACAGGTCTTGCTGGACAAGAGCTATGGGTCTTGCGTAAAGAGGGCTATAGGTTTCATCATTCTTGTTTGGTTGGTTAAAGTACCAGCCTATTAGCACCAGTTCCTCTGTAATGATCTGAATATCGTTCATGTTACAATGTATCACATGAGAGAGGTGTGACATGGCTCAGTTGCTAAGACATCTGACTCTCATGCTAAAGGTATGGTTTCGATCTCCAGTTGGGTCAAGTACTAAAAGAAATACTTTATAGCAAAAAGTCTGTAAATTAAGAGCGAAATCGATCTATTTTTTGCGTATTGACTTGCTCTAAATGAAAATGAGTGCATCTTAAGTTACATTTGCTATAAAATAGTACAGATGATAGTTTACATTAATCAACTTTGTCTGACTATATAATGGGGCCGTCCATTTGATATATGATTGGCATTGTCACGCAAGATCTACCTGGAAATCTCATGAGATATCTCTCGAAATATCTCTTTCAGGATCCTTGCAAAAGGTAAAATTATTCTGTAACTGACAGGGTGAACGTTTGGTTGGATTCATTTAAATTACGGGTTCTTTGAATACGACTTTACAGTTAAACATTTAAAAAATGCTGTGAATTTCATTCTATTTTAATGTTGTCATCAATTACACTACACAAACCTGTTATATATGACAGCAATATAATCGGGAATATTTGCAGAAAGAGATAAATTGCTGTAAAATACATTTGCTGATATTCAACAGTAACTTCTTACAGTATGTCAGAATTGTAAATAAATATACTGGATACTGTCCCGATTATTTACTCGGCTTGTGCAGAATTTGTATGATACATTGTCCGGACTGTTTAATTGTTGGGCACATATAAGATGGCAGAGTTTATCCTAATTGCTTACTCAGTTTAGTTTGACAGATGTAAGATCGGAGAAAACACCATGATTTTTTGGCCGTTGTGGTCCCGTAGAGATGTTAGAAATCGTGCTAATAGCGTACTGGTGGCAAGACAGAAATTAGATATAAAATACTGGCTTGAGTTTGGGATATTCTTAAAGCGCATCGTTGACCAAATTAGAAAAAATGTCAACATCCCTAAAGAATTCTCTCTTAACCTACTTGCGGGTATTAAACACGAAATCTCGTGGTAAAGTGACGGAAAAATGCATTCTGATGCCTTGGTGCAGACGGCGCTCAACTCACCTTGTGAAGATTTTGTTTAGTTCTCTTTGAAGTATCTAGATATCTCTCTGACTTGGATTGGGTAACCGTTAGAATTAGGATAGTAAAGAGCTTTAACAAGTTTGCACAATTAAATATCTGTTATCCTCTTTCTATTGATAACTTATACTCCTAGTTTGAGTAGTTCTTTCCAGTAGCTGGTGTAAGTTTGGCCTCCTCAATGTATCGGTCCCCGCGTGCTGCTGTCCGCTACCTGTGCCCGTCTAAAGTGAATGATGACCCAAAAGCCTGTCGCTCAAATACGTACAAGCTGCCCCCTGTTGTGTGGGGGCTGCCTGCGTAGCAGTTCCGCCCAGCAATCCCACGCAGGCTCCTTCACGCACACCATGTGCAAACATACAGCGAGCTCACACTGGGATGGCTAATACAAGTTTTCCAATCTGTTGCAGATGCATATACAATCAAACAGCTATCAAATTGTATGTTATTGCAAAATGTAATAGTCAGATCATCAACCTTAAAAGTCATTTTAGGAATCACTATTGAAACGACCAAGATACCTAGCATTTGCTTTTTGATAATGCGCAATAAGGTCGCAAAATTTAAGTTTTTCTTGTGTTCTTTCTTTCCTTAGCTTTAAGAATGAGAAAATTGATCATGTATTTGAGTCAATACATCCCAGTGGAATTTACTTGACGAATGCGACGATAATCGGCCGTTCATTTAAATAATTTACTTGTAAGATATGCAGTTTTTAAACAAGCAATTTTATTTCTAAAAGCACTTTTATCCCTGCTCATCATAATACTGTAGTTTACCTCAAGGTGCACTTGAATTGCATCGTGGCTCCTTTACTGATGTCAGTAACAGAAAAGCTGAATCTATTGTTGTCTCAGCGAGTTGTTAATTGATTGGGATTTAAATGATGGCGATTGTACCATTTATGGAATGTTTCCATTGTGATTGTTCCGGGAAGAGTATTATGAAGAGCTAAATGTTGGATGGCAGCTAGCCTAGCAATAGGTAGAATTAAGGACATTATTAAGTACTGAGTGCCTGGACTGCTGAGGGACAGACACTCAAGCCCTAAACACGGGAGGTTTTTGCCTTGAGTCAAAATGAACTCAAATTAACATTGAAATCAAAGAAAATAATGAAGCTCAAGGTCAAGGCTATTTTAGAAGCGAACCATTTCAAAGTAAAGATCATTTGTGAGAATAATTTAGAGTTCCCGTGCAAACAATCGGTTGTTGGAATTTTTTTTCACGAGCAGACAAAACCAAAATAAGTGGTCAGATATTCAGCAAATATTCAAATATTCATAATTCATGAAGGGTTTGTCATCATCAACCACCCAGGTAACACACAACTTAGAAACAACGTTGTGAGCTCGTAGAAATAAGGTTTAGTTGTCTTGCTATGTTTTTTCAACGTGCTGAGCACATAGAAGGACAACGTTGTGGTCCGACCTCATAACAACGTTGTCATTCAACGTGTTGGCAACGTTGTCAGCACGTTGAAGGACAACATTTTAGCAACAACGTGCTTACAACGTCATAAGCCCGTAGAAGAAAATTTGTGGTGATTAAATTGGCCAATAGGTGAAAAAAATGATCATGTCTTTGGTTGTGATGCTTATTGTTCAACTGCAATATATATCCATATACCTTCAGACAATGTAAAAAGAATCAGCATTACATGTCAGTTGATATGCTAGAAGAGGTTGCTGATGGGATAATCCCGACTATATTTGGCCAAACATATCCGAGTTTGTGCACAGCTTAATGCGTATGTACCGTACATATAAGGTACGTATTCACATGCTTGCAACATGCTGATCTGTTTGTTTGTTTGTTTGGGATTTTACATCACTTTCAACGTTATTTCAGTCATTTCGTGATGAGACCTACTTGTAACAGATATAGTGCTGCCTCACTGAATTCTCATGTCGCAGAGGGCCACGGGCCGTGGCGCAGTTGGTTAGAGCGCCAGCTTATTAGCACCAGTTCCTCTGTGGTGATCCAAAGGTCATGGGTTCGAACCCCGGCCATGCCGAGATTGAACTCATGATACAATTTCCCATATGAGCTGAGGCCCGTGCCTAAAGGGTTAACCCGTTGTCCTTGTAAGTCTGTGACCGGGTGGGTTGTCATGTCAAGGACCTGCGACATGACAATTCAGTGAGGCAGCACTATATCTGCTACAAGTAGGTCTCATCACGAAATGACTGGAATAATGTTGAAAGTGATGTAAAACCCCAAACAAACAAACAAACAAACTCATGTTGCAGATCCTTGACATGACAACCCACCCGGTCACAGATTTACAAGGACAACAGGTTGACCCTTTGCCACCTGCTTCAGCTCATATGTGAAATTGTATCATGAATTCAATCTCGGCATGGCTGGGGATCAAACCCACGACCTTTGGATCACCACAGAGGAACTGGTGCTAATATGCTGGCGCTCTAACCAACTGCGCCATGGCCTGTGGTCCCGTTTTGTGTGAGTGTGGATCAATTAACCAATCAGTCTGAAGGTGTGAAAATAACCGACCACTCAGAAAGATCTTGTCAAGATTGAAGTAGAGAAGGGCCGTGCACAGTGGCCCGTACCGGTCTTTATTCCTGAAAACACTAGTAACTAAAGGACCTCGAAAGTACCCAAATGTTTGCAGACCGAAAGAAATTGCAATTATTCTGTGCGGGTTTTGAAAAAATCCGTGCAATACTTCTATGTAGCTACCAACCCTAAAGTGATGTCAACATTAAATTCGGACCCAAATATCGTTCAGAACGTGCTTTTTGCAGTCGATGTGTCTATGGAGCCGATCCTTCAGTTGATTATGATGGGTAATCACATTTGATCGGAGAAAATATAAGTCGTCTAAATAAAAGTGATATGACATGAACTCTCGGGGTCCGAATCGGTTTTGGCGAACCCAGACCTTGGAGTGGAACATGTTCGACCCTGTTAATAAAATCCAGCCCTGGTTGTAAATAAGATGCGAGACATTCAGTGCCACCTAGCTATAAATAGGGGACACTTGGTGTCCTCTGGTGGTAAATATATGGCTGATCCGTGCAAAGGTTTTACACAGTCATGGTGGCCAAGATTTCTTTTCAAAAATAAATATCCTGATTAATACATCTGGCCATAAAACCATACCCAGAGCAATATTTTATATCTTCTTTGACAATCACAATATAACTAAACTTAAACAGTTAATTACATGTGTGTTGCAATGGTTTAATTTTATATACCTAACACTTGTCATGCCTAAATCTTATAAAGCGATGATCGTATGTTATATACTTACACTGAATTCTTTTCTATGCTTCTAAGGAAAATTGATGACTGGAACATTTACATAATTGATCATGTGTGAGAACCCCAAATACATAGACAATAACATAGACAATATCATAGACAATATAGTTGACGCATATGAGTGACAATACGCATGCTCTCTGATCACCTCATACTCCAGATGACCACTGATGCAGAGAGGATCAAAGCACCAATCGGAGATGAGCAGTAAGGGACAGAATCATTATGGATCTAGACATGCACCTATCTAAGGGGCCAGAATTGACACTCAGAGCGCAGTATTTCATATGCTATACGGTCCACACCAGTCAGATCCCTGACCAGAATACTGCTGCCAACCGGCGTTATCTTATATTGGGCCGTATGCCCCAGGGCGTTCCTATCGGTATCACACTCACAAGTATCTCACTCATGTCATGCTTAGTCTTTTCTGCTTATGTATGTTGTTGTGCACCCAATAAAAGTGATCTTTGTACGCACATATATGCGACTCTGCAGTGATTCTTGTATCTTGTGACAGGCATGGATAGGCCCGACCTCACAGCCAGCCAGTATCACCATCTCAGTCATATCCCCCCAAGTCCCCATATAGCGTATATATAAACTATAGATAACAATATGAAGATCCCAATCGCAACATTTTGAGCTATCAATAATGTACACTGGACGTGAACTGATACATCAGTGCCAATGTTTATGTTTATACATAATGACCATGAGCTGTCTGCAAACCAAATGATAAAAATAGGTTTGATCACAGCCATGTGTCATGAATGTAAAATTGATAACTTTATACATGGAATAAAAATGATCTCATCCAAGGTTGTGATTTAAGCTTTCATCCCTTAAGTTGTATATGAGTAAAGGGGGAATTAACATTGATCACACAATTTCAACACTATCATAGCTTTTCAGATTCCCTATGATAATGACACTGGTGAAGTGACTGGATGCAATTTTCAAAGCAATTCATTTACACTATTAATATCAAATGTTTTATGCCATAAAACTGAGGATTCTGTACGCGGCCTTGTGATGGGTGAGTTGTTCATGAGAAAAGTGCAGAAGCCAAGTCTTGCAATCAGAAGGAATATTTCAGTTTTATCATTGAAATACTTTTTGGACAGTAGCAAAAATGTGCACAATGGATTTTAAATGAGTGGTGATCAATGTGAATAGGTTGATTCCTCTTGGAAAATAGCAAAAAGGTGACTTTGAAAGACTTTTCCCTGGTGAAAGCAGGAGTTCTCTGTGTTTTGTTAACATGTGTCCATGGTAACCAGGGGACTTGTGTCTTGACATTTAGTTCACAAGAGCTCAGTGCAAGGGAGTACCAATCAGTGGATAATCATAGACTGTGTTGTGTGGTGTGACCAGTAGCACTGTTACATAAGATCACCTTGTTTACAAACATGGCAGGGAGTGCATGTGAGATCTGTGACAAGAGGGTGAAGAAAGATCAGAAGAGGTGTGATGATTGTAAGGACACAAATGATGGAAATCAACAAGAAGAAAGTGTATTGGATTATATGAAGCAAATGGAAAGCAGGATCAATGCCAGACTGGATAGTATAGAAAAAAGACAGGATGATAGTGTTAATGTAGTCACAAAGCTGATATCAGAAATGAGTGACAAATTGAAAGCAGAATTTCAGCAGGACATACAAGAAGCAAAACAGGAAATTTCTCAGGAAATGGATGAGTTACGAAATAAAGTGCAGGAAATGGAGGGTAAAGTGGACAATAAAACAGACAAACAGTGTGTGATCATAAAAAACTTGGAGGAATCGGTAGGTGAGAATGTGGATAGGAAAGTGACAGATCTGTTCAAACTGGGGCTCAAACTTAAGGATGTGCATGTTGTTTCTGTTGAGAGGAAATCCAGAGCACAGCCCCAGGGACAAGGTCCTTCCAATAGCAAAAAGTACCATGGAATTATAGTTGTCAAAATGAAATCATATGAAGATTATGAAAAAGTCATGAAGAACAAGTCAAAGCTGAGAACATCCAGTGACTACAAGGATGTATATATTGAGCCAGATAGGCCAAAACATGAGCGTGATCAGATAGCCAACTTAAGGACTCTAGTTAGTGTGGTTGGCAAGGACAAATACCAAGTGAGGGGTACAAGAATAGTGAAAAAGAAGCTACCTGAACAGCAGCCAAGTGCTCAGGCAGGGGACAATGCTAAAAGTACTACATAGGCCAGGATTGGCTTTTGGAATACAAGGAGTTGGAGTAAAGATGAAAATTCAGACAATCATTTTATGAGGCAGGGAATTGTGAATCACTTAGGGCTGGATATCATAGGCATATCAGAAACACATCTTAAAGGAAATGATGTCATTACAGTACCTGGTTATGAGTGGCTGGGACACAACAGGTCGGAGTTACATGTTAATGCACGGACTGGCTCAGGTGGGGTTGGTTTGCTGGTGAGGAGTATTCTGTATGAGTCTTTCAACATCAAGATAAAGGATAAATCTACTGAGGGTATCCTGTGGGTGGAGTTCACATCTAAGGAGTGTGATTTTATACTGAATATGTGTGTGTGTTACCTTCCACCAATTGACTCTCCAAGGAATGTGGATGCTTTTGCATTCTTTGATACACTGCTGGCAGATGTGTACAGATACCAGAATGAAGGTCCTTTTATGATATTTGGTGATTTTAATGGAAGGAGTGGAAACATTCCGGACTACATTGAAGGAGTGGATGAGATTTTAGACAGACACATTGTGGATTATACAGTTAATAAACAAGGAGAGTTTATGTGTGAATTTTTACTCAGTAGCTCATGTTGTATATTGAATGGCAGAAACTTCATCAAAAATGATTTTACAAGCAAGGACTGTTCAGTGGTAGACTACTGTTTTGTGCCATATGAGCAACTCTGTTTGTATAGTGAAATGTCGGTGGATCGCACACAAGTACTGTTAACCGAATGTGGATATGATACAGGTATAGTGGATCCCACACACTCAGTACCAGACCACAATGTACTGTCATGGTGTTTTGACATGTCACCTTTTCTGCAAAATCTCAATGTTAACAAATCAGGACCTGACACTGAGGTATTGTCATCATATGTCAAGTATGACTTGTCATCTGTAACACAAGCATTCCTACAAGATGATGAATCACTTAGACTGATAAATATGGCCATAGGCAGGATTGAGAATTTAGAAATGCTACAGGGTGACATAGATGACTCATATAAGGAATTTTGTAAGGCAGTGGAGGCTTGTATGGCAGAAACAATGCAAAGTAAAACAATACACATCAAAAGTGGATTTCACAATAAAAGGAAAAGAGTGAAAAAACCCTGGTGGAGTGAAAAGTTAAGTGAATTATTTGTGAAATTTACAGAAGCAGACAGGAAGTGGTCAAAAGCTAAAGGACAATTGAAAAAGAGGCTGAAAGCAGAGAAAATAAGTAAACAGAAGGAATTTGATAGAGAAAAACAAAGAGCTAAACGTAGACATTGGAGATTAATGCTAGAGAAGATGTTACTCCTCCAGTCAGATGACCAAAAGGAATATTGGAAATATGTGGGAACATTAGGAGTTAAACAGGATAGGCGCCCACAGATACCATGGGAGGTAGTACTGTCAGATGGATCTATAACAAATGAAAAAAGTGCTGTTTTAGATAAATGGAAGGATGAGTTCAAGTCACTGCATAACCCTGCTCTAGAAATTGACCCACAGGATACCCCACCACCAGAGGGCTCTGACACCCCACAGTTAGACCCAGGTGGCAACACCAGCACCAGCCCTGTCAATGTTAGCATAGAGGATCTGGAGGCAGACATTTCTAGGCTTGATGTAATCAAAGCTTTGCACAAGGCAAAGGATGGCAAAGCAATGGGCTTTGATAACATCCCAGTGGAGGTTTTAAGAAATGAAACTGCCATTTCATACCTACATGTATTTTTTAGTAAATGTTTCCAATCTGGTCTAGCTCCAAGGATGTGGGCTAAGGGAATAATCAACCCAATCCCAAAAGGAGGAAACACAGACAATAGAGACCCCCTCAGCTACAGAGGAATAACTTTAGCCTCGAGTATATACAAGTTGTATGCATGGATTCTGAACCAACGTCTGACTACATGGGCAGAAAGGAATAAAAAACTGTATGATGGTCAGAATGGCTTTAGGCAGAAGAGAAGTTGTCAGGATCATTTGTCAACTCTGTCATCACTAATAGATACTCGCAAACAGCAGAATAAGTCAACATTTGTTGCCTTTGTAGACTTTAGTAAGGCATTTGATAGGGTTGACAGAGACTTGCTATGGGGGAAACTTGAATCTATTGGCCTAAAACAAGGGAGATTTCTGTCAGCTTTGAAGTCACTTTACTGTGGTACTGAATGCTTTGTCTTTTACTGCGGCCAGTCAGAGATTTCAGTCATAGATAAATACCGATATCTTGGCCTGGTGTTTAATGAATTCATGGATTACCAACTGATGGCTAAGTCAGTATCACAGGCAGCCCACAGAGCTCTGGGCCTGCTGGTGGCTAAGGATAAATCTCAAGGAAATATGCCTTTTGACTGTTTCACCAAATTATATGATCAGCTAGTGCAACCTATTATAGATTATGGTGCTTCAGTCTGGGGCCACCGTAATTTCCACTGCATTGATGCAGTTCAGTACAGAGCCTCTCGATACTTTCTGGGAGTTGGCCGCAGAACACCATTGCCAGCACTCCATGGAGAAACTGGTTGGAAACAACCCCAGCATCGTACCTGGTTATGTGTTATCAGACAATGAAGACGTCTGGCTAATATGGATGCAAGCAGACTGAACCGTAGAGTGTTCACATGGGCTATAGGCAGGAAAAACTGGACCAATCATGTGCAGAATTTCTTTGTTCAGAATAATGTGCAGCACTTATTGGACCTTGACTGTGGTGACAGTCCTGGCAAGGCTGTGAGAGAGATTGACCAGGTACTGGAACGTCACTATACAGATAAATGGCATGATCAGCTCCAGCAGAGGGAGGCACTGCGTGGCCCAGGGCAAAATAAGCTCCGAACTTATCGTCTGTTTAAACAGAATCCCAAATGTGAACAATATGTAAAAATTATTATGCCAAAGAAATACAGAAGTGCAATGGCAAAATTCAGATCAGGAGTGGCACCTATCAGAATTGAGACTGGCCGTTATGAGAGGCCTGCCCTTCCACCTGAGGAGAGAATTTGTCTGTTCTGTGATATTAATGAATCAGAGACTGAAGAGCATACATTGATCAGATGCGGACAATATGATGACATCAGAAATGCCTTATTCCAGCAAGCCAGTGATTTTGATGATAATTTTATGTTTTTAAGTGACACTGATAAAATGATTTTAATACTTAGCCAGCCAGATTTAGCTTTTACTAGTGCAAAAGCCATTTTTGATATCCTCCACAGGCGGAGATGCCTCCGGTACACATAATAAATACACTCCCAGCCATCATTGACAATTTATACACATTATAGCAATGACAATTTATATATATTATATTATTTCTAGAATTATTAGAGAGAAGTATGAACGTCTCTCATAAGTCTTTTTAGACTGGCTTGGCATTTTAAAATTTGTGCAGATTTGTTTTATTTATTTGTTTAATGCTAAGGTGAGACGAAAATAAAATATTCTTAGTCTTAGTCTTAGTCTTAGTCTTAGATATAAAACAATTTTCCAATTATCAGCCAATGTATGAATGCATGAATCCTACAAGTGTTAGCCCTGAATCATCACCAGATTTGGTGATCAAAATGTGGTGATGAATCTGAATCATCACCACATTTGTGGCATAACATTTGTCAATTATGGGTAGGATAAGGTATGATCACATGATTATTACGCGGACGAGTGAAATGAGATGATTATACAAGTAATAAACGAGTGGCCACACCTTATATGTTTTAAAATATGAAGTTCAGTAAATTGATATTGAAGTTCAGTAAATTGATATTACTGCATGAATGTATATTTCATGCCTATCACATACTGTTATCAATTTCAATTTCTCCAAATTTCCAAATCAGTCTTTTCAATAGTGAACAGACAAAGCCATTTACTTATTCTACACTTTGGATAAGAAATGAATGAGCCTTGATTTTGCTGCTGACAATCATGTTCTGGTTGTATAATCATCACAAGCAGTGCCAACACTGAATTATATATAACACTTATCTGCATCATCAGGTAAGCTCAGATTTTGTTGTTAATGACAACTGGCAATTTACTTCCATGGCGAGGTAGAGACACTACCTCTGCCACAATTGGCATCAAATGCGGAATACTTTTTCCTCACATTTGCATACAATTACCATACAGCTCTGCAATTTGTTGGTTCTTAAACATGATCATTACTCTCCATAGCAGATCCAGGTTTTATACCTGACTCTGCAAGCATTGACCATAATCAGTGAGTACTGAGAGGTCACACCCATAACAAGCTTCTATTAGAAGCCAATCAACACCAAGCAAAATATTTTGTCACATGGAATAACACTGCCAATCAGTGTCCTTGGTTTGTTGAGAAAGTGACTACAACAACAAATACATGTGCAAGTATAACTCAAATGGTGTCATTGTTTTGGACATGTGTGACGTTTGTTACTTATTCACTTTCCAAAGTTCATTATTCAGGTTTTTTTCAAAATCAATAGATGAGGTTGTGAACATGTTATATTTGCAATATTGTCTTCAAAATTAATTGGGCGGGCATTGTGAGTGCACATGTGCAAAGCCCACCAATTGCACATCTGTCTGTAGATTATGCAATTCATGACGTGTACTCCCCTTAAGAGAAATCTAGCACTTTCCCAACCAACATTTGGCCATCTTGATTTCTGTTATCAGTGAACTCATTGAGTACATATCAACATATTAACTCCCTATGAAACTAACATCCTACTGGACTACTTTCCATGTGACTTCTCCAGAAAAATGTGCACCACTCCAGTAACTGATTTTCTTTGTCTCATTACAATTCTCTGTTTTATGAGTTTGAGTTAAATATATAAAATGTGTATGGACATTATATGACACACCTCATATTCACTATAAACTGCTACATGCTAACCTTATATACCTACCCACAGAGAATCAACTAGAAAATGGTTAGATTTAAATGAGAGATGAGTTATAGATATCTGTTTCTTTTGATCTATTTGCATTACTATTGATATCATCTTAGACAAACATATTTTTGGAAAATTTTACTCTACAAATTCAACTTTGGCTGTTGTGGGAAATAACTTAATATCCCTTTATAAAATAACTTGACAAAGTGATAAATATGTTGACTATTTGTGTGACGTATCAGTGAGAAGGTCCAAACTAACTATTCAACATGGCTCAGTGGGTAAGACATCTGTCTCTCATGCTTAAGGTCTGGGGTTCGATTCCTGCCAGGAACAAGTACTTTTTTTTTTTTTTTAACTCGTGCTGAAACTGAAATCTTCATTTTGAAGTTTTATCTCTGCAACATGCATATCAGAACATATAGAATTAAAATATTTTTTGTTTTGATGGAAATTATAAACAAATAATGACTTTATACAATAAACAAAGGTGAAATCTTTATGTTGGAATCTTTTTAGAGCAAAATGAAAGTCAGAACACTTAAAATGTGTTTTTTTTCTTTCTTTCTTTTGCAAATGGAGAAAATCCAAAAAAATAAAATAAAATGTCTTTATTAGCAAAGAAATGGAGCCATTTAAATTTTCATACAATACTGCAACTCCAAGTTTTCTACAGTACTGACACAGGGTGATATATGGCCCAGTCCAGGGTTCGAATCCTGGTTGCGTAAAGTATTATTTTCATGCTGAAGGTGAAATCTTAATATTGGGGTTCTTTTTGAGTGATATGTACTTCAGAAAACATAAAGTGATTTTTCTATTGCAAATGCAGAAGAATATAAAATAATAAAAATGACTTGATTAAAAAAAAAATAAAGATGAAATCGTTATATTGGAGTTCTTATTGAGTAATTTGCATATCAGAAGAATATATTTTTTATTATTTTATTTTGCAAATATGGATAATATGAATAATACTGACTTTATATTGTCAACAAATATAAAATCTTCATACTGGGGTAATATTTGAGCAATATGCATCTCAGAACATATGGAATTGAATATGTTCTTTGCCAACATAGAAATATAATAAATAGTAACTTTATGCAGAAAACAAATATGAAATCTTCATATTTCAATTTTATTTTAGTTCAGACAAAATCTTTTGTCCCCCCCCTTGGAAATTGATGCTCCATCCCCTGATTGTTTTTGTCTGACTTAATTGTTGTGCTCACTTTCCAGTTATAACAATGACACCAATTGGCCATGTAACAACATGTGCAAAATTTCTAACTCTGTCCTTATTGGCTGCTAAAAAGAGGCTTGTCCTGAGGGTGGTACTGGCAATCCTGGTTTATACTCACATAGCCAGGTATAAACCCTGGGTCTGCTATGGAGATTACTGGCAATTTACAAGTCTTCTAAAATTAGGTGTTTGAGTTTATTTATTTTCTTTACTTTAAAACTAAATCACACAAGAATTACTACTATGAATCAAATAGTCATGATATTTCTGTGGCAAAGTTGTAATGCATTGTGTCACAGTGTTTCATTCTATATTATCAGAGACTTTCTTTAGAAGTTATAGAAATCTATATCTTGAATTGCTGGCCTCTATGTTGCATAATGGGCATGTCTCATTTCATGTCTGCATGGTGTTTATAGAGGCCACCTATAAACCACCTTGTTGTGCAAGCATTACTTGATATAAAGTACAGCATAACTGATTTCCTAGAGAAACTAGGCCATATTTTAAATAATAAATGTAATTAGTCTGCCATTTGCACGCCACTACATATGTGAGGCTGGCAATGCAAAATCCAGACCCTGTAAATCCAATATTTCAAACAAAAATAACAACTCGGCAAATTCAAGGTTTATAAATTTATTAACCTGGTAAAACCGAAATAACTACTGGCTGCCATGCTTGCTCTCAGTCCAACTTATAATGCAGAACTGATGGCAGTATATGATTTTACATCTAATGATCATGATTGATTTTATATCTTGATTTCAATTGACATGGGGACAGGATCACAGCAAAAGGATGTTTGCAGAAGAAAACCAACAAGTTTAATGGGTTTCTTTGATACATTTTGGGTATACTGTGATAATTGATGAAGTCATAACCAAACCATTTCTGTCAGAATACTTTTAATTCTTAAAACAACACTGCCATCCTTCCAGACAGAAGCAAGTCATATGTCAACACAGTCCTTTACACCCTGCTGTGTCTATGCCATGCATGGCCAGACTCAATTGGAACTTACTGTTTATGTAGCACTATTGAACTCTTTGTTGGAGAGTTCTCTTCATTTTATGAAACGCATCTGAGGTAAACATGAAACCCGGTAAATCCGTTTTGGGACATAAATAATCACCTGGCTTGATTCTGGTGGAAGGATCTTACTTGTACTTCAGACTTTTGAAATCCTTCCACCAGAACCAACTTGAGAGATTTGTCTCCCTGAACACTGCATGAACCCATGTTCTTACCTTATTTACACCATTTCCAAGAGGTGATTTTTGCACATGTGAGCACATGCATCTTTGGTTGACCTCAAACATTTCAAACACTACCTATCTCAGGTAGAGATTCGGTTTTTATGGGGCATTCTTAGGGAGTTTTTCCTCTAGGTGTGCCATAGAGAGGTTGGCATACAAAGGGGCTACTCTTGTACCCATTGCTGGACCTTAAATTTGGAAAAAATGTTCACCATTGAAGGTGAAGTTATTCATTTTTAGTACTGCCTCTAATAGGTTCATTAGGCTCTTTATAGTTTTTCACCAGGCATCTATATACTGCATTTAGGTGTTTAATGTCATTGTGAGTGATGTTTGAATATAGGCTAGTCACATCCATTTTGACAGTTTATGTCATTCAGTTGTCTTTCTGCTTCTTTAACATAGTCTTCTGTATCCATGATCACTATGGCTGAACCCTTGTCTGCCTTTTTTTATAGTGATGGAGGTATTTTTGCTTCAGGATTCTAAGGCCTTTTTTCTTTTTTGTGAGGTTTTGGGTGCGGGGTATCCCAGGTTCAAATTTCATGATGTCACTATAAATTTGAAGAAAGTTTCGAACACAGGGTCTCTAGAAGTGGTTTTTGGTTCGCATGTGCTTTTTCGTTTTGAATTTTGCCTGTGGGTCTGAGATGGTTGGGGCAGTTAATTGGGGTGTCCTGATTATCCAGGGTTTCTGGGTCTGAATCATGCTGATTTGAGTCTCATTCTCTTGTTAAAGGATCTCAAGTCTGATTCTATTTCATGTATTTTAGGTTCCCCAGGTATTGGGCAGAACTTGAGACATTTTAGGAGGACCTCTACTGAAAAAACTAGGTCTGGAACTCGTTGAAAAGAATTACAGACCAGTCTCGAACCTCAGTTATGTTTCAAAGCTAACAGAAAGAGCTGTAGCAGATCAATTGATAACATATCTAATAAGATATGAGCTAACTGACAAATTTCAATCAGCATATAAGGAATATCATAGCACAGAGACAGCATTACTAAGGGTCCAAAATGAATTTTAAGGGACCTTGACCTTTAAAAAACGATGATTCTACTCTTACTAGACCTATCTGCCCATTCGATACCATCGATCATCAAATATTGTTTGACAGGCTAGAGTCTAGGTATGGAGTCAGAGGTCATGCCCTCTTATGGATAAAATCATATTTGCAAAATAGACGACAGTGTGTAAAAGTTGGAAGCAAAAGGTCCACTACTAGACCAATTAAGTTTGGAGTCCCCCAGGGATCAGTATTGGGACCGATCCTCTTCACACTATATATGTCACCACTGACTGATATCTTAGAAAAATATGACCTGAACTACCACATCTATGCAGATGACACCCAGATTTACATACCGGTTGATCACACCTCAAAACAGGACTATGAAATAAACAAACATAAATTGGAAAATGTGTGAAGGAAGTTAGAGCCTTCCTACTATCAAACAAAATGAAAATAAATGACAGTAAAACTGAGATGTTAGCCTGCTATGACGGGCTTAGCACTCGCCAAACTAGATATATCACCACCATCAAGGTAGGTGATGCACTTATATCACCCTTCCCCATCCATAACTGACCTAGGCATCATTTTTGATGAAAAAATTGATATGAAAGCCCAAATAAAGAAAATATGTAAGAAAGGATATTATCATATCAGAAATCTATCATCCATCAGACAACGTCTAGATGAGAAAACAGCCTTAACCTTAACCCATGCCTTTGTAACCCTTAAACCTGGACTATGGGAACGGCCTACTGGCTGGCCTACCGAAGACAGAAATTAAAAAGCTGCAATATCTACAAACTTTGAGTTGTGAGAAGAAAAAGAAAGTTTGACCATATATCAGAGACAATAAGGGAATTGCATTGGCTGCCAATTCAAGCCAGAATTAATTTCAAGATCATACTGACGGTTTGGAAGGCGCTGAATGGAAAGGCACCGGCTTACATAAAAGATCTCTTAGAAGTTAAAAGGGGTGAGAGATGCCTACGATCTAACAATGGCACCTACCTTTGTATTCCACACACCCGCCTGAGGACGATCGGTGATAGGGCATTCTCTGCTGTAGGTCCTAAGCTATGGAATGACCTCCTCACTGACCTCAGGACTTGCACTTCAGCTGATCTCTTTAAGGGTAAGCTGAAAACCCACCTTTTCAAAACCCACGTTTTGAAGTAAGCGCTATGAACAGATTTATCTGGTTTTTTCAGCGCTATATAAATTTTATTATTTTTATTATTATCTCTAGTGATGAATGACTGAATATTCTTCCTTGATGTCAAGGCTTATGATAACTGATTCGTTAATGAACGAAATCTTGATTTGTTGATTTTTAACAGTTTTATTTCTGATAGGATTCAAAACAGGTAGGTTTTCATTGATGTTTTTTCTCTAATTGGATCTAAGTTGAGGTCTGAGTTTTCATTGTTTGGATTGTCTTTATAGTGTTCTGACATTCACCAGTGTTCTTTGGTGAGTTAATTTGTTTGAGCAGTGTCTTTATGTCATAAATTGCTCTTTTTCGTTTTAAGAGCCCTCCTCTATTGTTTGATTGTGAAGGGGGTATTGTTCTATTGCCTGGTTATATTAGCACAAGATTATAGTATTCTGTTGGATACTATTGATTTCCATAATTCCTTCTATTAGATCACAGATCTGATTTTTGTACAGGTGATCTCAGATTTCGGCAGAAATATTAATAAAGGTAAGGCTAGGTTAATTTTTGAACCGCTAAATTAAAGGATTGGATTACACAGATCAGAAATATCCACACCTCAAGGATATAAATGTAAAATTGATAGCTTAAAACATGGAATAAAAATTACCTCATCCAAGGTTGTTATTCAACCTTTCATCCATTTAGTTGTATATGAGTAAAGGGAGAATTGACATTGCATTGATCACACAATTTCGACACTCTCTTAGCTTTTCAGATTTCCTTTGGTCCGGAATGACACTATTTAGCGCCCAGCTCTGTTGTGATCATCCATAATGACGTATATTGTATGGATTGGTACCATGCAGATTTACCGTACAGAACTTTCCAGAGCTGTCCCACCCCCGCTTTTATAGGCCAGTAATCAAGTACAGAATGCCTGGAGCGTAGCTAGGAATCTTTTAGCCAAGCCGTTTTGTTATGCATACTCCATTAAATTCTCATAAAAATATAATTTTAAATTTGAATTATTTATTACTAACTCAATATTCCACAACATTAACTTCAAAACATTTCAGGGCAGTTGCATGTGCTAAGCCAAGAGAGTAGAATCAAAGTCGTATTCAAAAACTATGGAAAATCAAGGGGAACTAATACGAGGAAATGGAACAGCATCAGTGCAAGGGAAGGTGAATGGACAAGATGCAGATGCCGACATGGCCAACTACGGTGCACACAGGACAGGCATAAAGCCAGAGCAAGTGGTCAGCTACTACAACAAATGGGCTCAAAATGGCACTTATGAAAAGGTAGATATTGCTCACACTCTAATTGGGGCCACGGGCCAATGGCGCAATTGGTTCGAGCGCCAGCTTAATAGCACCAGTTCCTCTGTGGTGATTCAAAGGTCGTGAGTAATTTCCCATATAATTTCACATGCCCATGCCTAAAGGGTTAACCCGTTTTCCTTGTAAATCTGTGATCGGGCGGGTTGTCATGTCAAGGACCTGCGACATGACAATTCAGTGAGGCAGCACTATATCTGCTACAAGTAGGTCTCATCATGAAATGACTGAAGTAGTATTGAAATTGATGTAAAACCCCAAACAAACAAACAAACACACTCTAATTGTCACTGTATGTTCCGCTCCAACTGAACCACAGACATTTTGGCGTTCACAGTCATGTAATGGTTCCATGAAACAGGAGCTGTCTGCAAACCAATGTGTCTATATATAGCATTACTATATATATATAAACTAAGGGCATGAAAGCTCTTGCACTATATTCATGTCAATCTGATGTTTAAAATAAGATTAAAAATACTTATGTGCATCCTAAAGTTTAAAGGATATTATCCAATCAATGAGAAGATAGCAAAGCATTTTTAAAAAGTGAAAACTTTACCTTATGCCTTTTAAAAATATCTCTTTAATGGAGTTCAAAATTGTGTTCCAAGAGAAATAAGAAAAAAACGGTGGTTGAGTGGTTGAACACAATTTCGGCGCCATCTTTCAGATTCCCTATGCCATGAAACATGACGTCAAGGCCACTGCCGAAAACGTGAAAAAAGTATTTCACTCAGCAAAGTATGTTTTTCCAATAAAGAGATCTTGTGAAAACAAATGACTTAGATTTCAGAAATGAAACTAAATGTTTTGTCATTTTAACCAAACATGAAGAATAAAAATCGTTGAATTTAGAAATCCACTCCACTCTGAGCATTTCAATAAATTAAATTTCCAAAGTCTGGCAATAAGATGAGAATAATACCATGCCAAACGTGTCTTTGTCAAATATCAAACTTTTCAGAGTGGTAGGGATTTCTGTATTTGTATAAGTATGTATAGGTAGGAACAATGTAAAAATCCAAAGCTTCATGGTCCACTCTTCTCTTTACAGCCGACGACAACAAAGCTGCGGACGACAACAGACCTGCGGTTCAGTTTATCAATTGATTACCGATGTTTATCACACCATTTCACTTTGTTTGCACATGCAAGTGTCAGAAAACAACTTGGTGGGAATATTTTCGAGAGTGCAGACGCACATAAAAGGCTTTGAAAATGAAACCGCAGCTCTGTTGTCGTCCACAGCTCTGTTGTCGCCGGCTGTAAATTGGAATACATATTATTAGTGAGTCATCCATTTTTTTCTCGACTTCTATTATGTATAACTATTTATTAACAGAAGGATCGTCCTTAGACTCGGCCATGAGAATAAGGCGAATAAAACATTTGTAACATTTCTTTAACTATGAGAATATTGCAATTATATTTGACGTTTTAACCATAGAAATATTGTCTAGGATCTCTGTCCCGACCGATACCGCGGGCCGGCATATGCGGCAGAATATCTCCGACGCTACCTGCCTGTCAACGTTGCTAATGGCAACGGTAAAGTTCTCGATGTTGCAGCTGGAACCGGACTTCTTGGTGTTAAGGTACTACCATTCCGATTCATTGTCTTATTTTTACACAGATAAAAAACAAGGGCTGTCATACCATACAGAAATACTCCCTCTGGTCGTACTGATATAATTTTTAGTTAAACTTATTTTACAAAGCTACGGTTGTTATTTCAATTCTCATAGCAGAACTTTTGGGTGATTTATTTATAGTTGGCTGAAGCTGGTTACAAAATTATTGATGGCATAGATCCATCCTCTGGAATGCTGGGCAAGGCTAAAGAAACACATGTTTACAGAAACCTATCTGTGGGCATGATATGTGATATACCAACACAACTTCAGGATGGTAAGTCAACAGTCAGCTGATCACTAATTAATTATGTGTTATACCCTTAAGAGGCCCTGATGCAATATTAGACCAACTTACATCCACCATTAGTCCAGTCAAATTATGAAATCACCCAGAACAAATTAGAACAGAAACCATGTTGGTGTTATTTGTCTCAGAATGTTACCCAGATGAACATATAAAAAGTCTATCAAAATCAACTTAGTGGAACATCACCTAATTTGCATAAATTCAAAAATGGCCACTTCTCATTAATGTTTCACCCTATTTCATGCTTATATTCAGGTTTTTTTGTATGATTAAAGGTTCCTTGCACACTGAGATAATGTCATGCCCTTGCTGTTGGTGTTAAGCAGTTATTTTAAGGCCATGATAAGGAAATAAATAGCTTATGTAGCATTTCTTGTAATGTATTTCATACGATGCCAGCATCATTCTGCTATGAAATACATTGTATATTCTTAACATCTTTATGGTGGAAAGAAAAAAGAGTTTGCATTAATACCAGTTAGAAAAAGGGACTGTCAGAAGTGTTGCCACTATTTGTGTACAGCATTATATTACTTGGCCAAAACTGTCAAAGTTAGAATATAATTTGTTAATGACCTACATGTTGTCAATGCTGTCAAACATCAGGCATGCAGCACCAATTTCTACACAATTCCAAATTTAATGTCAAACGAGATGTGTGGCTCCACCTTCCTTCACTACCTTTAGATGTCCATATAAATAAATTTAGCATTCAGGTAAAGTAATGCTATTGCTGTGGATACAAATAACACAAAGTTCTAATTCATTTTGTGCACTGAATTATCAAGGATCGAATCACAGATAACATGTCAGATTCCATAAAAGTGCCAAATATTGATGTTCAGTTATTCATGAACAGATATAAAATCATTGGCAACATGAATTAGGATAACATCATCTGTGTGATCTTTATGAACGTGAATTTTCATTAGACCATTTAGCCTCTTCTGTGTCATGCTTGAGAAAAGGTGGGGGCCCCCAGCCCCCTTGTCCCTACCCCTATGTATGACATTAAGACATTGCCACATGAGTGTTAAATTTATCCAGCCTATGATCAGATGTCTTATCCTGATGCTGCATGTTCATTTCTGCCTGATTCAGCGGTCCTCTTGCTTCAGAATATCATTAAAGGAGCTGATGCTGGTGAAATCAGATGGGTAATGACATTTGATTGCAAAGTTTGGGTATAAATATTTAAATTACACTGTAAGGAAAAGGTGCTTGAAAACCTCATTTCATGAATGCTTTAATCATACTCTGCATAAACATGGGTTTTCATACAATAGGGAAGGAATAATCAGACATATTTTATGGTACTATTTGCTGTTGGTAGTAAATTCAGCTTTTAATTTGAAGCATTCAAAGCTGCTCATACAATCCTAGGAAATTAATTAATCTAATTATGAGGCAAAGAACAAAAGAAAAAACCAAAAAAATAACAAAACAAATAACAGAAAAAAATAAACGTCATACCAAAAACAATAAATGGCACTTTCCAATCCACTATGTGGGACTGAGATCATGGTGTCATGTCATAGACATTTTAAATATGGTACTTTCACATTCTTTAGTGATGGAAGGTGATTTTTGGGTCTTATGTACCTGAGTGTCTATGCCAGGCAGCAGGATTAAGACCCCTCCCCACTTTTTGAAAAGAGCAGGGGATTGCCCCCCTGTGTGTGAATGGATTCTGCCTCTTCAATATGATCACTTCTAATAGTTACCTACAGCTTGCAATGAAGTGCAAATTCAATTAAATTGTGAATCGGTCATTAAACACAGTTTTTAAAATAATTCTAATTGGAAATTATTGTTCTCTCTCCTTTTTGAGAACTTGTTATTGTAGAATAATATGTGTTGTAGAGGATATCCCAGAAAAGGTGTAAAACAGACAGATATAATCAGAATACAAGCAAAGTTCCAATTTTCGACTTATTATTCTACTTTTATTGGTCATTTTTGAGAGGAAGAGTACAAAATATGGGTAATACCAATTTGAAAAGTTTCCCAATGGATTTCTCATGTCCAATAAAACATAAAATAGACTCTAAGATTACTCAAATATGTCAAATAGGAGCCAAGCAATATTATATTTAAGATTTGCCCTGCCATGTTTCGGCCATTTTGGGTTTATGCAAATTACGCATTGTTCCACTACTTGGATTTTGGTAGACTTTTACTATGTTATTCTCTAGGCTCTTCCGAGACATTTTCTATCAGTTTTATTTCTGTTCTAATTTGTTCCGGGTTAGGCCATTTTTTGTCATATATTGACTGGACTACATGTCTTTTTTTGTGATTATGATTATGACGCTATCACAATACGTGCTAAGCATTTTCCGCCATACCCCATTCAAAGTTTCAATCCTTAATTTACTCCAGTGTTTCACCTCTCAAGTCGGGTATATTTTCTCATGTAAAAATTGCGTAATCTTTCAAGCAAATTTATAACAAAGACTGGATAGATTTTACTTCAAAACGAGTAGTTTCCACATACCACCTGTATCCACCATACCACCTGTATCCATCGTACCACCTGTATCCACCATACCACCTGTATCCACCATACCACCTGTATCCACCATACCACCTGTATCCACCATACCACCTGTATCCACCATACCACCTGTATCCACCATACCACCTGTATCCACCATACCACCTGTATCCATCGTACCACCTGTATCCATCGTACCACCTGTATCCACCATACCATCTGTATCCACCATACCACCTGTATCCACCATACCACCTGTATCCACCATACCACCTGTATCCACCATACCACCTGTATCCACCATACCACTAGTATCCACCATGCCACCTGTATCCACCATACCACCTGTATCCACCATACCACCTGTATCCACCATACCACCTGTATCCACCATACCACCTGTATCCACCATACCACCTGTATCCACCATACCACCTGTATCCACCATACCACCTGTATCCATCGTACCACCTGTATCCACCATACCACCTGTATCCACAATACCACCTGTATCCACCATACCACCTGTATCCACCATACCACCTGTATCCACCATGCCACCTGTATCCACCATACCACCTGTATCCACCATACCACCTGTATCCACCCTACCACCTGTATCCACCATACCACCTGTATCCACCTTACCACCTGTATCCACCATACCACCTGTTTCCACCATACCACCTGTATCCACCATGCCACCTGTATCCACCATGCCACCTGTATCCACCATGCCACCTGTATCCACCATGCCACCTGTATCCATCATACCACCTGTATCCACCATACCACCTGTATCCACCATACCACCTGTATCCACCATACCACCTGTATCCACCATGCCACCTGTATCCACCATGCCACCTGTATCCACCATGCCACCTGTATCCACCATGCCACCTGTATCCACCATGCCACCTGTATCCACCATGCCACCTGTATCCACCATGCCACCTGTATCCACCATGCCACCTGTATCCACCATACCACCTGTATCCACCATACCACCTGTATCCACCATGCCACCTGTATCCACCATACCATCTGTATCCACCATACCACCTGTATCCACCATACCACCTGTATCCACCATACCACCTGTATCCATCGTACCACCTGTATCCACCATACCACCTGTATCCACCATGCCACCTGTATCCACCATACCACCTGTATCCATCATACCACATGTATCCACCATACCACCTGTATCCATCATACCACCTTTATCCATCATACCACCTGTATCCACCATACCACCTGTATCCACCATACCACCTGTATCCACCATACCACCTGTATCCACCATACCACCTTTATCCACCATACCACCTGTATCCACCATACCACCTGTATCCACCATACCACCTGTATCCACCATACCACCTGTATTCATCATACCACCTGTATCCACCATACCACCTGTATCCACCATACCACCTGTATCCACCATACCACCTGTATCCACCATACCACCTGTATTCATCATACCACCTGTATCCACCATACCACCTGTATCCACCATACCACCTGTATCCACCATACCACCTGTATCCACCATACCACCTGTATCCACCATACCACCTGTATCCATCGTACCACCTGTATCCACCATACCACCTGTATCCACAATACCACCTGTATCCACCATACCACCTGTATTCACCATACCACCTGTATCCACCATACCACCTGTATCCACCATACCACCTGTATCCACCATACCACCTGTATCCACCATACCACCTGTATCCATCATACCACCTGTATCCACCATACCACCTGTATCCACCATACCACCTGTATTCATCATACCACCTGTATCCACCATACCACCTGTATCCACCATACCACCTGTATCCACCATACCACCTGTATCCACCATACCACCTGTATTCATCATACCACCTGTATCCACCATACCACCTGTATCCACCATACCACCTGTATCCACCATACCACCTGTATCCACCATACCACCTGTATCCACCATACCACCTGTATCCATCGTACCACCTGTATCCACCATACCACCTGTATCCACAATACCACCTGTATCCACCATACCACCTGTATTCACCATACCACCTGTATCCACCATACCACCTGTATCCACCATACCACCTGTATCCACCATACCACCTGTATCCACCATACCGCCTGTATCCATCATACCACCTGTATCCACCATACCACCTGTATCCACCATACCACCTGTATCCATCGTACCACCTGTATCCACCATACCACCTGTATCCACCATACCACCTGTATCCACCATACCACCTGTATCCACCATACCACCTGTATCCATCATACCCCCTGTATCCACCATACCACCTGTATCCACCATACCCCCTGTATCCATCATACCACCTGTATCCATCATACCACCTGTATCCACCATGCCACCTGTATCCATCGTACCACCTGTATCCACCATACCCCCTGTATCCACCATGCCACCTGTATCCATCGTACCACCTGTATCCACCATACCCCCTGTAACCATGATCCCTGTAATACCGTATCATGTGTATCCACTCTGTATACCACATACATTATTCATACCTCTGTATCCACCATACCCTCTGTAATCATCAGAACCCCTGCATCCATCATACTATAAACAACTAAACCTTATATATCCACCAGTTATTTCTTAATATGTGATAGTGCCTGTATGATGTCTTACAATTTGACTTTGTTATTGCAGATATGTATGATGGCCTAGCTGTTGCCGGAGGGATGGGAGAGGGTCACATACCAACCATTGGCTTGCGCGAGATGGCAAGACTCGTTAAACCAGGTACTGCGCTTTGAAGTAAATGTTGTAGTAGTATTTACTGTAATCAGGGTGTCAATTTTTCAGTCCTGTCTTTTTCAGTATTTTGCGATTTCATGATCGGAAATCTTTCTATTTAACACTATTATAAAATCTTTTTGTTTAACACTATTATAAAATCTTTCTCTATTATATTACTTGCTGTTGTATTGCATTAAGTGCTAACATTCGATGGACACTGAGAATATATTTTTCAGGGGGATACGTTGTGATAATGATGAGAGAGGCATATTTAACCTCAGTTCCGGATTATCATAACCGCCTGGAGCCATTCATGAAGCACCTAGAACAGCAAGGAATCTGGGACATTGCGGAGCGCACTGTTGTCCCTCGTTATTCATTTGATAACAATGGAGTTGTATTTGTATTAAAAGTTAAAGTGAACGGTTGTCCAAAAGTAGATATCAGTTGTATAGAAAATGGGTTATAAATAGAATAGACGGGATAAGGAATTTGAAATGGAAGTTGTTATTATCATATTATGCTTTTGAAAAAACGGCTCTCCATTTCCTCTAGGAGCAGGTCAAATTTGATATTTATATGAAAATTTGAAGTATTCTGTTGCCATGGTAACCATGAATTCTATAATAATTCAAATTTTACACCATTTTCAAATAGGCTGCCATGTGTCCCACCTTCCCAACTGATTTTGTTGAGAAATACATATTCAGTGTAAAGCTAGAGATGAAAATGTGCCTTTTTCTAGAATCCCAATAAAATGTAAATGGCTGCCATGGAAACAGCTGCATCTTTTGAAAGACCCCACAATTTGAAAAAAACAAATATCATTTGAGAAAACCAAGGTCACCTGCTACATGTGTAGCACTTCAAATTGCGGTTTCTTTCTGTCACACGAAACTCCTGAAATAATGGACTTTTTGCAGGTTGGCTCCTCGACTATAACACTGATAACCTTGATAGGACAAGGATGCAGGAAATACTGGGTGTCAATGCTACCCTCTTACACCAAAGGGTGTTTTTGCTATTTTAGCACCTTTTCTCGCTTAAATATCAATTAAGTGTGAAGCTGTTATTGGCAGTGGTTTTTTGACAGGAATAATATATATATATATATATTATTCCTGTCAAAAGTTGGCTTCACATATATGATATTATATTATTCACTTGTTTGTTATCTCTGTAATTGCAATTAATGGGAATAAGAACCCGGTGTTGTAGACGGGGGTTGGACTGTGGTAGGGGCTGAAGCTCAGCCTAACATTTGTCACTCTTATTATTATTTTATATAATTACCAAAAATATGATATTTTAACATAAATCGGTGTCCCTTCACATCTTTGTTCACATCTTGGTTTAATAAAGCATTCCACATATTAGTTACGTAGTTTGTTCACTTTTAATGATATTTTTGTCAAGACACTGGCAACAAATTAAATGATAATGGTGTGTCAGATTAAACGGTGGGAAATGAAAAACCGCGTATATGAGGAGGGGGTGCATTAAACACGAATAGGGAACAGCTTGTTTTTTTTAAAGATGTATTGTGCCACTTTAGGTCTTTATTTACTTGCAGACGGCTTTTCACAACTATACCTTTATCTTCATGGGTTCCATCGTCCTACTTTAAAGGATGACTACATGCCTTTTTTCTTCCTTGATTAACATAGTCTTATATCATATGTCAATTAAAAATAATTTTCATGACAGAAAAACTGCCTGTTTCATTCAGTTTTCTACAGTTACTACTTCTATCTGTTTGATATTTTACTAAATCATTGGATAAAGATAAAGTAATCTAGATAATGCTATTTAAAAAAAATTAAACCTTGTGATCTGTTGGCCAGTTGGAGAGGCACGGTGCATACTATATCACACTATATTTTGATATATTATATTAAGAAAGTGATCAAGTCTATAAATATATGAATCATATATCTGAGAATATAACTAAGGTTCAGAAAGGTAGAAGGCTATTTCCAGGCATATGTGCACAACCACTGACAACCGGCACTACCCCTAACTAGTATTAGTTTCTTCACCATGTTTTCAATTATGACTTCTGGTTAGTGACACAAGAAAAGTAATGTCCAATCAATACTAGTCCGTCCTCGTTGGATGTTTTCTCTGTCTGCCATAGGAGGTTTATTTGGTGCCTATATTTATTCAGCAGAGGCCATACATAAGAAAGCTTTCGCAAATGTTGTCACATTGTATTATTTGTGGACCTTGAAACAGATGTTACATTAGTGAAGTATTTGAGCAACACTTTATTAAATTTAAATGCCGAAGCCAACTTTAAGCAATACAGCACTTCCCTGCAATATATTCGGCTATATAATATCCCCTCTGAAACCTCTGCATTCTGTGCACATATTGAGATAACTTTGTGATTTTCAGTTGAAAGAATTCATGATAAAAATTCCATCTGAATCATATCATGCAGGATAAATTCCATCTGAATCATATCATGCAGGATAAATTCCATCTGAATCATATCATCCAGGATAAATTCCATCTGAATCCCAGACATACCGCAATATGACACGTTATCACATTTTATTTGCAACAGTTCTAATTTGTATAGTAGACGTGAGTTTAGATCCTGCAGAATCTAGAGGCAACAATGATAGCTTGAAAGAATCAGAATAATCTGTGGTGCCCCAATCCCCTATGTGCAGGAAAATTAGCTTTTCTATAATATCTTACTGCATTTTGCAGCCATTTCATTGCAAGCCCCAGCTGAAATTTTGCATTATCTAAGTCCCCCATTAAAAGTAAGAATTTTTACTGATGGAGGGACATGCTTGCAAGGCATTCTCAAGGGACATCTCTCTAGACATCCCTTGTCATAACATCATACATCCTATATCTCAAGAGATCCTATCAAGATTGATTACTTGCTGGGGAGACTTCGATGCCTCTCACTTCTATGATTTTGTAGTCCAAAGATTGGCAAGTCATCAGCCCTAGCGTATTCTAACTTTATTATAGCACAGGTATGGGATATGTATTTTCACGATTCATAAATTTGGGGTGTATGGTGTCATGACAAATATTTGGGCACAATATTATCACCAGGCATTTGCAGTGGTGATTATTGGTCTCTTAAAGTTCTACATGAATGGGACACCTGTTTCCTTTGAGGCCGCGGGAAAAGGGGATTTGGTTCAATGATTTGTTTCTTAATTTAATATTTCCCACGTTTTATTGTATGTCAGATGTTTTGAATCACATCATTCTACACAATTTATCACAGGACATTATGATTGGCATTGGCTGTCTTAGAGATGTCTCATCTAATGAGATAAACGCCAACAGTTGTGTGGAATAAATACATTTCTACATTGTGTACAACACATCTTTGTTTCGTTTTTAAAGAAATATCTCTTGTTTATTAACCAGTCCATATCTTAATTGGATTGTAACTTTTTAAATCATTCACTAATAAGTGAGGTTTTAAAAACTACTGTTTACTTTTGCTGACATTATTATATCATTATTATTTACACATTAAAGTGTAACTTATACTTCCATGGCAAAGTACTGCTGTTTCAACGCCTACATTTATATATAGAAACATAGCTCAAGAATCGCGATGTGTTTTATCCTGTGCCATATCAATCTTTCAGAAAATCTCCTATATGTAACTGATTGGGGCATGCAGGCGCTGTATGTATATTCTCTACCTTACCTGTCTCAGATTTAACACACTCTGCATCTTCAACGCCGCCAGTTTATGTACACATGGCAATCTAATTCTGGCACAGAATTTAGATATCCTGCCACATTGTCCACCATAGGCATACTCAAGCCAGATTCATTTTGTTACTCTCTCATAATAAGTGGCTGTACAACATCGAGCACAGAAATATTAAAAGAGGTCTCAGAACAATATTAGTGAAAAAAAACAATGAAAGCAATGTGCCATTTCAATGATCTGCCCAAGACAGGGGACATGACGTTAAACTCGGTATTGTTTTGTGTTGGCCTTAAATGTAAAGATTACTCGGTCAGCTGGTCGGTACTCTATTAGTGTCAGTGTATGTGACCTAGGCCAATACTGGACATTTGCATTCTGACATCAGGTACATTAGTTATTTTCATGAGACACATGCATACGCTTGGCCGGGTGGCATGAAGCAGACATGATGCTGCAGGATCTTGCCTACATTTTTCTTACAGTACTTTATTTCATTTCGTCTACCTTTGCCAGTAAGTACTTCTACTTCCTAATTGCTTAAATTGGAAAGTCGATAACTCACAAAGTTGAAAGTTGATAGCTAACAAACATGTACAATGCAAGAGCTGCAAAGGAAATGTTGGTTGCGGTTTTTTAATTTTGTATATATATGTGGAATAACACTGGACCAGAGAGAGAGTATCAGATGTATTTCACTGCCTGCATATATCGTCTAATGTGGGTCCGTCCATAGTGGTCAAATGGCCGGCCACACCAGACATGCTGTGACCGAACTTAACATATGGAGACTGTGCCATGGTAGAACGTACAGCCAAGAATTTGGTTTGCATGTTCAATCTTAAAAAAAAAAATATTAAAAAGTTGAATTCGATTGAGTCGTAAGTGCATTCATAGGTATTTGGTTAGTGGCAACAGAGTGTATGATAGACACAGGGAGTGTGATGGACACAGGGGCTATGAGAACATACCAACTGCCAAAAATATTTTGTAGCCAACCACGCTATAATAAATCTGACAAAATCTGTCTTTTACCGTACTCAGTTATGTTTCAGTGTTAAATCATGGTGGTTTAAATATAGTCAAGAAATGCCTCAAGTCTCTTAAATTTGAAAAATATAAAGGTACTTTTAAGGTGTTATTTATTTGGAATGGCCCTCATATCTTTTTGAGAGTTCAATAAAATTTGAATAGCATCATATTTTTGTCTATTAACATAAGTATTTCTATTTCATTTTCTGAAACATATTTGTGCTGAAACATAATCTGAGGGGAACATGTGTTCACATATAAAAGCACACAGGTCCTATACCATTTGATGGACAACTGATCCTTGTGGTCATAAGAGGCGAGACCATGGCTAATATTAGCGAAGGCATTAACCTCTCCTCCTGTCCATGTGTTTGCTTAAGTAACTAGTGGCTGTGAGAAAGTGTTATTGCATAAAGGGACCAAAAATACTGCAATACAGAAGACGTTTTGATGTCGGCTTGACATTATGGCTTTATGCAACTTAATTTCTTCGTCCTTCAATTATTCCTGAGAGCAATAAAAATATATTTTCATTCCATCATGTGAAAGTTTAATCACATTTCGATGGTGCTATATGTGATGTTTACCAAAGGTAACGCTCATGGATGCTTTAATTATCATTATCATAAAAAGAAGAGCTGAGGTTTTATCAATCTTGCTTTTATTTACACGCATCATCCAACAATGAAAATGGTGTATCTACGATCCTTTCAGCAGCAATGGCCACATTAGACCAGTACCAACGTAACACTGGTGGCAATGAGTCCAACTGACCACATCCCGTAATACATGTATAATTAAGTAAGACATTGCTCTTCTAACTGTGCAGTGGGCCGGTTAACATGCATAGACTAATGAGTTGCTTCTCATATCAGGCGCATTTGCTGGTAATGATCTGTTGTGCGGGTTTCTTACTCCCAATTTGCGCCATTGCGCCACACAGAACACTGGCACAAAATACAGGCTTGTCAATTCAGGGTTTGGTATAGGCCTTTGGGGAGAAATGGAAAAGATTTCGAGAGCGTTTAGAATTACTAACAAGACCTTACTTTAGTGCAAGCAATCTTGTTTTGTCACCCTGCGCCCTGCTGGTCACTACCACAGGCCCAATGCATGTTTATATTCCACTTTCACGTCAGGCCATGCCGATCATCAGTTTCATGTATTGCATTAGGGAAAGGTACTGGACGTGTGGTGATTGCGTCCATACACTCGTCATTTCCTGTTTATGTTTATCAGTTGTTGATTTGTCGAAAATCCAAGTTAATATTCAGCATATTGATTTCAAGCAATAGCAATCAAGGTAAATATTCATTTCAGGTTGAAAGGAAATGACGAGGCCATGGTTGAAGTTCAAGGGAGAACTGTGAGTTGCTTGGCTGTTTTGAGTTGAAATAACAATGTTTTGTGTCGTGTAACTCATGCACAACAGGGTAGGCGGAGTATAGTTTAGGGACTATTTGAGGAAACAAATGCAAGTTGAATGTTCAGTTTGGTCAAAAAGGCAGATAAATTGTGTTGAAATGTCAGAGGATCAGGGAAGTATCAAAAATGCGTTCAATACCTTTCCCTAATGCAATACATGAGACTGATGATGGGCTTGGCCTGGCATGAATGTGGAATATAGACATGCATTGGGCCTGTGTCACTACTTATCAATATTAGTGAAATGTACTTACCTTAGCTGACTCAAGGTTTATATGTGGCTCTGCAAGTATAGACCAGGATTGCCAGTACCACCCCCAGTACAAGCTTCTTTTAGATTCTTTTTAGCTTCTTATTACATGGCCAATGGTTATGACTGGAAAGTAAGCACAACAATTAACGAGTTAAGATATGTATGGTTAGTGACACACATACCAAAAATAGCCCGACAAAAACAATCAGGGGGTGGAGCATCAATTTCCAGGGGGGGGGGGCAAAAAGAAAAACCCTACATTTTCTCTTATGGGGAAAGATGATAACTTACAATGTAACTAAGTCTGTAAGTGATGTAAAATTGTTGTTTAAGACTGGAAATTGACATATACACGTGTACAGTTCTGTCATTGTGCACGACCATGTCTAAGAGCCAACAAATTGCAGAGCTGTATGGTAATTGTATGCAAATGAGAGGAAGAAGTATTCCGCATTTGATGTCAATTGTGGCAGAGGTAGTATGTGACTTTACCTCGCCATGCAAAATAAGTGAAATGTTTATGTGGCCCCAACTTTACAGTTCTGTAATATCTACATCTACGATCCACAAATCCATCATATAGTTGAATCCAAAATTTGTTAATAAAAGAGTGTACCCAGTAATTAATGGAATAGACAAATACATATGATTATTTTGATCTTCCCGCCTTTACATGTCTTTGTATACTTTTTTCTCTATTTTGAAAATGAAGGCTTAGATATTGCCAAACTTACTTCTATCTACAAAGATAGATCAGCAGATAAGAAACTTTCATACCAAGGAATATCAATGCTCACATAAAGATATCAACAATATGTAAAAAAGAAAAATTAGCATTGCATATGTATCTTTAGTCATTTTTGGTGGTCTTAATGTGAAAGAGAATAAATGCAGATTGGCTCAATATCATAAAACCTGTTTTATCTGAAAGCGATAATAAATTGTTTTATGTAAACAAAAGAGAATCTTCTCAGAATGTTGTTCTGGTATCCTTCCATGAATATAAGTTCGGCACTTGTTTATCAACATTCCAATTGCCCTTTCCGCGCATCTTACATTTCTCTAGTACATGATTTGAATCTGTGTTCATGTAATTGTGACAATAAACAAAAATGAAAAATAAAAAATCAACAGTCGGTGATGACACACATCTCTACATATAAACTCCGGGTTGAATGGTTGATCAAGATAAATTGCTACTTAATGTAAATTTTACAGTATCAAGAATGGCTCTATTCCACTGGGGGGATACTGGATTCGGTAACTGCAGTTACCGAATCAAAATGGCAGACTCTGCACCAGGTGAGAAATCTCAGCAGCTTGTATTTCATCTTTCCTGAGGTTATTGATAACTGCTACCATGACCAAGTGCTTCAGTATAGTATATAAATACAGTATGATCAAAATGATTCACATAGCTTTACAGGTAATGTGAAAAAGAGGGAATGTAGTTTCACTCATGATTCGGTAACTCTACATGCATGATTCGGTAACTGTAGTCTTCTCCATGTGGATGATTCGGTAACTGTTGAATGATTTGGGAACTGCCATATGTGTATGCCAACAAAATATCGATGTTAATGTGTACTTATAAGCAAACAATAATAGTAAAGTTACCAGAACAATATGCTCTGTATAATGACTGCAGGTATGAATACTGTGTTGCAATCCAGTGGTTGCAATGTTCATTGTAACTGTAACTATAATATGACATGCTCACTTTTTCAGCCTTTATGTGTTACCATTGCACAAAAACTGGTACTGTAGGATATAGAATACACACCCAGAGACTCTTGGAAATATATAGACATTCATAGACAATAACGCACGATACTGATGGTTGATGAGTCACCATAACCACCACTCTGTGAGATCACGTGTTAGACGGACGAGCCGAAGTTAGATACGCAGGCAGGACGAGTCCATCTGATGACGCGTGAGGAAGCCACGTAGGCAAGCCCCTACAGATGACGCGGAGTGGTCCCTTAAAAAGAGGCGCACAACCGTGGATCCGGGGTAGTTAGAAGTTCCCAGTTTCAGAAGAGCCCGAGGAAGAGATCAGCGACCACTTGCCACTGAAGATCCACGACTCTCGGTATCGTGACTCTATAGACTTGGGTGTTTTGCGTATAGTCAGGGTTTCATAAGTATCATGCAAAGTTGGTAATTCATATGCCTCGCTCATTGCCATGCCGGCCTAGCCAGACAAGGAGGAATCACAGCACTGAATAAAGGTAACTATTGCACTGTGTAAATCCTGTGTCTGCAGTCCTTATTTCCCGTCATCTATATGAGGGTATAACATGGTAGCTAGGATCCGTGCCCAAACTCACAGCCAGCGAGTTAGCGAGCTATGCTTATGGTACAGTACAGTACAGTAGAGTAGGTTAGAGTATCTATCTATGTGGTAGAGTATTGATCCCCCGTCCAAGTCCCCCAACGACGGATGCTCACCAATAGTGGGTAACAGTACAATAGAACTAAATATATTCCACCATGCTTAATCCAGCCACTAGAATTTGCCTTTTAGCATATGGAAAGAAGAATTAGTTGAAACCACTAAACCAAAATATATAGATCTGTTCACTTTGGCCAAACAATCAATGCCATAATTAATAAATATGGGCAGAACTGTGAACCATATATTGAAACAAATGATACAAAAAATATTCTGAAGATCAAGAGAAGTTATTAGTTCTGAACAAACTGTTGATTATAATGCACCTGAAAAAGAAAAAGGACAAAAGATAGGGGATTATGTGAAAGAGTCTGAAGTTTTCAAATTTATGACTGACAAATTAATGAAAGTCCTTGATCTTATGGATCAGCAGGGTAGAAAGGAGAACTTCATGTGCGTTATCCAGTCCATTGCTGAGTTTTATGAAGTCAAGATAATTCACAATTAATATTCCTTGTCAAAAGTCTGTTTCAAAGCCCAATTTGAATACACGATTAATATTCCTTGTCAAAAGTCTGTTTCAATGCTGAAATTGAATACACAAGGTTTGCTTATAAAAAGGAGATATGAATGCAATAAAACAAGACATGCATGTCTTTTTTGAAGATGAAGTTAAGGATTCAAATCTCCCAGTTGAAACTCTGAACAATAAGTTCGCAGATAAGCTTATGGAGTCCATCAATAAACACATTCCTATTAAGAAAATAACTGGTAGATGGGATGTGCCATGGATAACAAAGGAAATCAAGAGACAAATAAGAAGAAAACAAAGACTATACAACAAGGCTGAAAAAACTAAAAAGGATTCTGACCGTAGGAAATTCAGAAACCTTAGGAAACACATAAATCATAAGTTGAGAGAATCCCACAATGAATATGTCCTTGGGCTACTCGATTTACCTGACATTGAATTCAGGAGACCATCAATGGGAAAAAGGTTCTGGAACTATATTAGATCCAGGTCAAAGACACTGTTGGTGTACCAACACTAACAGAAAATGGCATTGAAGTGAAAGACAGTAAAGCCAAGGCAGAAGTTCTTTCACGTCAGTACAAATCTGTTTTTTCTACTGTGAACCATATATTGAAACAAATGATACAAAAAATATTCTGAAGATCAAGAGAAGTTATTAGTTCTGAACAAACTGTTGATTATAATGCACCTGAAAAAGAAAAAGGACAAAAGATAGGGGATTATGTGAAAGAGTCTGAAGTTTTCAAATTTATGACTGACAAATTAATGAAAGTCCTTGATCTTATGGATCAGTTGAGAGAATCCCACAATGAATATGTCCTTGGGCTACTCGATTTACCTGACATTGAATTCAGGAGACCATCAATGGGAAAAAGGTTCTGGAACTATATTAGATCCAGGTCAAAGACACTGTTGGTGTACCAACACTAACAGAAAATGGCATTGAAGTGAAAGACAGTAAAGCCAAGGCAGAAGTTCTTTCACGTCAGTACAAATCTGTTTTTTCTACTGAAAACACGGAAAATATTCCTGACAAAGGTGATCCAAAAAAGCCAATGGCCCAGATCAAATACCCACAAGAGTCTTGAAAAAATGTTCACATGAAATAGCTCCAATCTTCCAAAATATTTTCCAAGACTCACTCGACAAAGGAGAAGTCCCAAAAGCATGGCGCACAGCAAATATAGTTGCAGTCTTTAAAAACGGAGATAAAAGTTGTGCCGCAAACTACAGGCCAGTTTCTTTGACATCTGTCCCCTGTAAGATTTTGGAGCATATAATTGTCAGACACATGATGAATCACTGCGAACTTTACAATATCCTGGTAAATTTTCAGCATGGATTCAGGACAGGCCACTCGTGTGAAACTCAGTTAATCACAACCTTACAGGATATATTCAAGGCTAGAAATGATGGGCAAAATGTTTACATGCTCATTCTCGACTTTAGTAAAGCCTTTGACACAGTCTGCCACGAACGGCTGAATCACAAGCTCGAGCATTACGGAATCTCAGGGCAGGTCAGTTCATGGATAAAAAACTGGCTTACAAACTGTGAACAGATGGTAGTTATTGACGGTGATGAATCTGACCCAGAGGCTGGTTGTATTGTACAAGGCTATACATGGTGAAATAGCTTTGAAACTTCCAGAACATGTCAAAATGAAATCAGCTCCTACATGGAAATCACTATATTGAAATGGCGACAAGCTGTGACCCTTATAAATACAGCTATTTTCCAAGGACAGTGACTGACTGGAATAATCTTCCCCCTCAATGAACTACATTGGAACCAGGTAGCTCGGCATCCTTCAGGAACTCCCTTACCAGAGTATAAAGGTTGGCAACAAGCAACTGGTGTGTACCAGCTGCACCCCTTAGTGCAACCGTGCTCTTTTGGCGGGATGCCAATTGGTTTTGCCAAGTAAACTTATAGATGTAGATGTAGATGTAGTCTCAAGTTGATCAATCCCATACAGCTCCAGCTGGGGCTATCCTAGGAGTATCTACATGTATACATACCAGCTACTTGATGCAAAGATTCCATGGTGCTCTGGTAATATCAAAGCATTAAAGCTTGTGACAACATACAGCAAGTGATCATTCAAATACAACATAATTGAAATGGTGTGGTACAGGAAATTATAGATTAAATTATTGAGATTTATCTTAAATAATTACTAAATTTGCTTCTTAGGCATCCATGTTTTCAGCTACTGAAATATGTGTCAAATGAAACAAAATAAACTAGTGAACCATGTGTTATATGTTGTACACTTCTCTGCCCCACAATTTAATGGCATGCATATCCATTATACTGAATGCATGAACCTGCTGATTGATAGATCTATATACGATCTCATAACCAGAAATTATTTTGGGATAGTAAAGTGCTTAATATGTGTTTAAAGTAAAATAACAATCCAAGAAAATGGGATGCTCAGACTTGGAGTAAGCCCATATTCTAAGATCAAGTCCCTCTCAGTGATAAACAATGATGATTATTTTCTATAAGCATCTGATAAGTGAGGACCCATAGCACAGTTACCAAATCATGACACCCCAGTTACCGAATCTTTAGACATACACTGATCATAGTTACCGAATCTCAAGACAAAACAACATGGCCCAAATCAGACATTTGAGCCATTGTCCTGCCTACCTGTTGTATGAGATATTATTATATTGCTTTTATCTCTAACAAGGAACACAGAACAGTGGCACAGTATGCAATATACCCCTCAAAACAAGCTGCTGAGATTTCTCACCTGGTGCAGGGTCTGCCATTTTGATTCGGTAACTGCAGTTACCGAATCCAGTATCCCCTCAGTGTATTCTATAGCTTGCAGAATACACACTGTCAGGCAAGACAACTTTGAATGGTGAGCAATCAGCCGTGTTACCGTTCACGTAATCGTCTGTCCAGCCCAGATAGCAAATATTGGATTTAGCTAAAGTCAACGGGCATTTTTAATGTAATGATTATTGAAGGTAGGAATGGTACCGGTAATATATCCATCAGAAATCGAAATGCAATTTTTATGTAACAGTTTAAAAGTTTAAAAATAAACCATTCTGTATGCACATGCCAAACACGAGCACGTCAAAAGGGCTTCCTTCCCGGGGCTTCCTTGCATGAGGAAATGATGGCGACAGCTAACCTTTTACCTTCTACTCAGTTTGATAGGACATTGCCCTCCATAGCAGGACTTCTCTATCATATTATTCCCTGCCACCAAAGCTATAAATGTGCGCACAAAATCCAGCGCAAGCCATTAGTATTCAGAAAAGTCTGGCTATCAACTCATTGGTAAAAGAATATAAACAGATTTGTTTTGTACTGGCAGTTGTACTGATTGGTCAGTACAGGTGCCAGACACCTGGTTACAGTTTATGACCTAATGTTGGTCAATTCAGAGTTGATGATATTTTTGTGAGCAAGGCAAGTATTTATGACTCGAGGAATTCCAAACTTTGAATGAGATCAAAAACAGGGCAATGACTACATGCAGATGTAGTAGTTGAATACTACCTGTGTAATGCAGAGTATCGGACATGGGTTTGACACAGAATAATATCTACAGTATATATAACCCAGTTGCTTTCCAAGCTGTAAGAAGTAACTGTAGACTATCGGCAATTTAGACCTTAAAAAAATTACAGTGATAGTTATTGTCGCCACAAAAAAAAATCGTAATTGTTATTAATCTGTAAATTAATAGCAAATATACAGTTACAACTATTTAGTGCACATAAATGCATTTTAGGAGAATTTATGTGTATATATAGAGAAGGGGTGATAAGGTGAGCTTGGGTCAGACAGGCAACGAGGGGGTGGCCCAGGGCAGGGTGATATATAAACAATGGCAAGGATGTTCAATATGGTTCAATATTGTTGAATAAGTTTTTTTGGCTAAAAGTTTTGCAAGAATAAAGATAGTCTTCCAGCTAACAATTTTACGGTTTTTCTACGTTGTGAGCACGTTGTGTCTCAGCACTATGAACAGACTTGTCTGGTATCAGCGCTATACAAATTTTATTATTATTATTATTATTATTATTATTATTATTATTATTATTATTATTATTATTATTATTATTATTATTATTATTATTATTATTATTATTATTATTATTATTATTATTATTATTATTATTATTATTATTATTATTATTATTATTATTATTATTGTGTTTTGGTGCTGAGCACTTTGTAACATGACGTTGTATGAACGTAGATCTGTGAACACCAGATAACGTTGTGAGCATGTTATTATACAACGGTGTGAGCACGTGTTTAGAACGTTGTGAAAATGTGCTCAGCATTGTGATGACGTTGTAAACTGATATTATGTTTTGAACATGTTGTGTCAAAAGCATGTAAGCAAATGCTCAGCATATTGCAAGTATGTGGCACATATACACCCAGCTGTGAACAAATTCGGCTATCTTTGGCCAAATCTTGTTACTCAGTTGGGATTATCCCATCAGTGACCTCTTCTCGCATATCAACTGGCATGTTATGCTGATTTTTTTACATTGCCTAAAGTTATATGGATATATATTGCAGTAATTAATAGCAATAAACTTCTATCACAACAAAAGACATGATCATTTATTTTTTTTATCATATTTTAGTCTTTCAAAGAATTACGTCTTATCCATTAAATTCACTGTAACTTTGAATTACCTAACAACAAAGCTGTTACAGGTCGCCATTTTCTCTAATTTAATCACCACCAGTTTTCATCTACGTGCTCACCACGTTGTGAGCACATTGTCAAAAAACGTTGCAAGACAATGTGCGGACAACATGTTGAAAAAACATATAAAGACAACTAAACCTTATTTATACGTGCTCACATCGTTGTTTCTACGTTGTGTGTTACCTGGGTCAATTAGTTAATGTAGTATTATGGGATACAGAATGACTGTGCATACGAAATACAATATATGAGACAATGTCTGAGACAATACCGTGGTCACGTGGTTAGGATGACGCATGCTAGGACGATATGCATGTCCGCCACACCAAAGGCTAATCATCAATCAAAGATGAGCACAAGAGATCAACCTTGATATGGGTCGAGCGCATACCTACACAACCAGGTTGCAGGCGCAACCTGGGCGGTTCTAGTTCCTGGCCTGCAGTCCTTCATCTACAGACATAAGTTATCATCACCTGTGCTGGAACCCCACAGCTCTGAGGTGTGGCTCCAGGCTGGAGAGATCCGTTGCAGTCACCATCCGTCTAGGTATCCTCACGCTCATGCCATGCCTTATCTAGTGTGACTCTATGTATGTGTTGTGTCACCCCAATAAAGACGACTATTGCACACTGTCCATACGGAGTCGACATTTGTTAAATTTTGTAATGATTTTGATTTGATGTTTATGCCTTTTGTTTATGCTTGTTTTTCCGCCTGTGGAGGTTGCCGAGAAAGTTTTAGATGTGTGAAATTTGCCTGTATGACCGTCCCATCAAAAGCCTGTCACCTTGGCCCTTTGCATCTTTCTTTTGCATTATCACTTGGATATAATAACACAATATTTGCACAAACAACGGCCTATAATAACAAGTCATGACTATGATTAAGCATTGAGTTCTAAGACTTGAAACGTTTTACTTGAAAAGGGTTTTAAACAAAAGCATCAGATTCTTATATAGAAGGTATAATGCTCTTGTCACATGCACATATGCAATAAAAAGGAGAAGATTTGTATCCTCTTCTGATTATTTCTGTTCAAACAGGTTTTTCAGTGAAAAGTGGAAATTTATGTTTCACTGCATATTTTCAGAAAAGCTGACATCTAGAAATGTGAAAATGAATACTTTTCATCAGATAGAGGCTCAGAAAACTTGTGCAGTTTTTTTCCAAATGAATTTTGAGAAATAATTGAATTCTGGATATAATTACACAGAAACCTAAAACAATCTCTGAATAAATGGATGTATAATTTCAGAAATAATTCAAAGCTAGTTAACGGAAAAATAAATTCCAAATACCACGTGCATATATTATTATCACCCTCTGTGCAGATACAAACATAGCCTTAGGGCGGGCGACGTGGCAGAACTCACTGGCATTTGATGGTCATCCTCAGCGTGCAGTGGACGGAGACAGGAGCAACAAGTACGGGTCAAACACTTGTACACATACAGATGTCGCCACCAACAACATCTGGGGGTTGGACCTGGGTGAGAGCCGTCAAGTCACCTCTGTCATCATTACCAATAGGGCAGACTGCTGCTGTGAGTATTCTTCCATCATCGTCTATCAAATCAATTCCAAATGTTGTGACATGCATAACGCTTTGATAAAACCGTATTATGGAGAAAGTTATTGAAAGTAGTACTGAGCAAAGTGGAGTCATTTAATGCAAGTGGGATGTGAAAGCAATTTAAGAGATATACGATATCATCGGGTGCGAACAAGAAGCGTAAACATAGCAGCAAATAAGAGCTTCTGAAAAATGTTGGTTGGTGGGTAGTTATCTATCCCCGGAAAAATACTTGTCCCAATCGGGATTCAAACTCCTAACCTTTAAGATGGTAGCCTGGGCGGTTCTAGTTCCTGAATTGCAGCACTGTACACACTTTTTCTAACAGGAACATCATGTTGGACACTTACTTGACTTTTAAGGCCACGTGTGTGTGTGTGTGTGTGTGTATAACATATATTATAATATAATATAATATAATTACAAGTACTACAATTACATGTACTAACCGTTTGTGGAGAACTAATCATATTGCTAATAATATAAAAGACTATACATATTTTATTTCCATTTGCAGCTGAACGCCTGAGTAACTTTGAGGTGATAGTGAGTGACGTTGGTTTTCCCCTGGACCCCACATCTGAGAGTGCCTACATATCGTGTGCTAGCTACGCAGGCACCGCCGGGGTGGGAGAGGTTCTCAGTCTGCCCTGCGTTGCCAACACTACAGGCAGATATGTGTATGTTTGGCTCAAATCCGACAACTACCTGACCCTGTGTGAAGTCGAGGTCTACGCCTCCCTGCCACCACAAGGTAGTAGTACCATTGAACCTTCAATAACTATAATTTGTGTAATCTTAGTGTTCTTTACACTACTTTTAATAATAAAACACCACTTTTAAGTTGGTAGGTGGGTGAGTATGCAAGTGCACTTTATCAGTATTGCAACTGTTTCTCAGTAACTGTTTCTCAGTAACTGTTTCTCAGTAACTGTTTCTCAGTAACTGTTTCTCAGTAACTGTTTCTCAGTAACTGTTTCTCAGTAACTGTTTCTCAGTAACTGTTTCTCAGTAACTGTTTCTCAGTAACTGTTTCTCAGTAACTGTTTCTCAGTAACTGTTTCTCAGTAACTGTTTCTCAGTAACTGTTTCTCAGTAACTGTTTCTCAGTAACTGTTTCTCAGTAACTGTTTCTCAGTAACTGTTTCTCAGTAACTGTTTCTCAGTAACTGTTTCTCAGTAACTGTTTCTCAGTTACTGTTTCTCAGTAACTGTTTCTAAGTAACTGTTTCTCAGTAACTTTTTCTCAGTAACTGTTTCTCAGTAATTATAACTGTTTCTCAGTAACTGTTTCTCAGTAACTGTTTCTTAAGCGTATATGTATGTAGAAATAGTCGTAGTCTAAATCCAGTTTGCTATAATTTGCGACTATTGTCATTTGTTGATAAACAAATATGTGGTATTCTGGATTTTCCATTTTTCATATACTATTAACACACCGTCAGGTTAAGGTCAGTAATCACATTGTTGTTTGTCCATGCCAGGAGAAGATGTAAACCTGGCCCTTGGCAAGACTACGTGGCAGAGCACGGTGATTGACGGCGGTCTCCCCGGGCTGGCTGTGGATGGCGATGAGGACACAGACTTCTTTGATGGCAGCTGTACTCGTACCGACACGGGTGACTCCCCTCAGTCAACTTGGGCTGTAGACCTGGCTACCAAGTATCAAGTGAAATCTGTGGTCATCACCAACAGGGCGGACTGCTGTGGTGAGCGTTATCAGCACTTACCATCACCCTGAAGAGAAGATAATCAGTCGGACTAGTTCAGCATTGAAAATTATCTTCTTTATCTTCATTGTGGTGAAATACATTACTTGCATCATAAGATAGATTTTTATATAGCAATACATACACAATATGTGCTTATGTGGTATTATTATTATTGCTTTCCAGGCTTTCTTTGATTAATATAATGTAATTTAATATTACAGACGAGCAGGAACTTCATTCTGAGATTTTTTTTGCGAATTATTCATTTCTTTTAAAGTTTGGCACCTTAACTCACTAATAGTTGCTCAAATAGTGACAAATTCAGGATTGTACTTGGTACCCTTTAGATGAATCACATTAAGGACAACACCAGGGAAACATCTTCCATGGGTTTTTTTTTAAGGTCTATAATCCACAATGAAACATTGGGACAGACTTATGTTTTTTTGGCTTAAATGTGTTCAAAGTCATGTTATTTGTTAATTTAGCACAGAAAAAGTAAACTTAACCAGCTAGTCTTAAACTTTTATTATTTAAATTGAACCCGTTTTAACTACCGTTAAAACGGGTTCGACTCAGTTATTGCAGCTGGACACCATGTGTGCTGTATGAGAAATACCCCCCACTGACGTCATAGCCTCACTCTCATCCTGGAATCCCCCAGAGCATGCAGAGCTGAAGGCAGTTACGTAAATATACGAGACCACACGAAGTTCTCTCCCGATGCTTCAAACTGATTGTGGATTATAGACCTTAATTAAACAAAATACATAATTTTTTTTAAACTCTAATTTCTACCATTTTTAAAAACCTTTTATTCGTCTTCACTGGGAATTTTGTGCTAGTAACTGGAAACAAGTTCCCGCTCATTCACGAAAGTCGGTTTGTAGTCCAGTCAATATATGACAAAAAATGGCTTAACCCGGAACAAATTAGAACAGAAATAAAACTGATAGAAAATGTCTTGGAAGAGCCTAGAGAATAACATAGTAAAAGTCTACCAAAATCCAAGTAGTGGAACAATGAGTAATTTGCATAAACCCAAAATGGCCGAAACATGGCAGGGCAAATCTTAAATATGATATTGCTTGGCTCCTATTTGACATATTTGAGTAATCTTAGAGTCTATTTTATGTTTTATTGGACATGAGAAATCCATTGGGAAACTTTTCAAATTGGTATTACCCATATTTTGTACTCTTCCTCTCAAAAATGACCAATAAAAGTAGAATAATAAGTCGAAAATTGGAACTTTGCTTGTATTCTGATTATATCTGTCTGTTTTACACCTTTTCTGGGATATCCTCTACAACACATATTATTCTACAATAACAAGTTCTCAAAAAGGAGAGAGAACAATAATTTCCAAATAGAATTTTTTTTAAAACTGTGTTTAACGACCGATTCACAATTTAATTGAATTTGCACTACATTGCAAGCTGTAGGTAACTATTAGAAGTGATCATATTGAAGAGGGAGAATCCATTCACACACAGGGGGGCAATCCCCTGCTCTATTCAAAAAGTGGGGAGGGGTCTTAATCCTGCTGCCTGGCATAGACACTCAGGTACATAAGACCCAAAAATCACCTTCCATCACTAAAGAATGTGAAAGTACCATATTTAAAATGTCTATGACATGACACCATGATCTCAGTCCCACATAGTGGATTGGAAAGTGCCATTTATTGTTTTTGGTATGACGTTTATTTTTTTCTGTTATTTGTTTTGTTATTTTTTGGGGTTTTTCTTTTGTTCTTTGCCTCATAATTAGATTAATTAATTTCCTAGGATTGTATGAGCAGCTTTGAATGCTTCAAATTAAAAGCTGAATTTACTACCAACAGCAAATAGTACCATAAAATATGTCTGATTATTCCTTCCCTATTGTATGAAAACCCATGTTTATGCAGAGTATGATTAAAGCATTCATGAAATGAGGTTTTCAAGCACCTTTTCCTTACAGTGTAATTTAAATATTTATACCCAAACTTTGCAATCAAATGTCATTACCCATCTGATTTCACCAGCATCAGCTCCTTTAATGATATTCTGAAGCAAGAGGACCGCTGAATCAGGCAGAAATGAACATGCAGCATCAGGATAAGACATCTGATCATAGGCTGGATAAATTTAACACTCATGTGGCAATGTCTTAATGTCATACATAGGGGTAGGGACAGGGGGGCTGGGGGGCCCCACCTTTTCTCAAGCATGACACAGAAGAGGCTAAATGGTCTAATGAAAATTCACGTTCATAAAGATCACACAGATGACGTTATCCTAATTCATGTTGCCAATGATTTTATATCTGTTCATGAATAACTGAACATCTATATTTGGCACTTTTATGGAATCTGACATGTCATCTGTGATTCGATCCCTGATAATTCAGTGCACAAAATGAATTAGAACTTTGTGTTATTTGTATCCACAGCCATAGCATTACTTTACCTGAATGCTAAATTTATTTATATGGACATCTAAAGGTAGTGAAGGAAGTTGGAGCCACACACCTCGTTTGACATTAAATTTGGAATTGTGTAGAAATTGGTGCTGCGTGCCTGATGTTTGACAGCATTGACAACATGTAGGTCATTAACAAATTATATTCTAACTTTGACAGTTTTGGCCAAGTAATATAATGCTGTACACAAATAGTGGCAACACTTCTGACAGTCCCTTTTTCTAACTGGTATTAATGCAAACTCTTTTTTCTTTCCACCATAAAGATGTTAAGAATATACAATGTATTTCATAGCAGAATGATGCTGGCATCGTATGAAATACATTACAAGAAATTCTACATAAGCTATTTATTTCCTTATCATGGCCTTAAAATAACTGCTTAACACCAACAGCAAGGGCATGACATCATCTCAGTGTGCAAGGAACCTTTAATCATACAAAAAAACCTGAATATAAGCATGAAATAGGGTGAAACATTAATGAGAAGTGGCCATTTTTGAATTTATGCAAATTAGGTGATGTTCCACTAAGTTGATTTTGATAGACTTTTTATATGTTCATCTGGGTAACATTCTGAGACAAATAACACCAACATGGTTTCTGTTCTAATTTGTTCTGGGTGATTTCATAATTTGACTGGACTATTGAGAAATACGTTAAACTGATCACATCTTGTTCAGGCCAAGCTTTGATATAATGATAAATACTTTCAGAGGAGTATCTGTCCAACATTAAGGTGCTAGTGAGTGACTTGGCCTTCCCCCTGGTGGCGAGTCAGTATCCCCTGAGTGACAGCCACGGTTTCCTGGAATGTGCCAGTTACCCGGGGCCAGGGGGCGCTGGAGAGACAGTCATCCTGCAGTGCGAGCCCGGGGCAGTGGGAAGATATGTGTATATATGGAAGACTGACAATCATTATCTCTCCCTGTGTGAGGTGCAGGTCTTTGGTACCCTATATGATGCAGGTAAGATGTAATATGGCTTATTCTACAATCAAAATACATATATGTTATTCTCTACTAATGTTATTTTTGGATATCGTATTTTTCCTTAAAAACAGAATAGAATTATCATTATTTATCACTGCGAACATATGACTGAGTTTCTTGCCCCGTCATTATCAATGACATTCTTGTGTAATGTTCTTATTTATTACATCACAGAGGAAGGGCAAACTATATTGAGTGTGGATGTACCAGTGGCACAACTCAATTCCAATCCGGACAATTTGTTGAACATATTCCTAGACTTAGTGTTCACAAGAAGTGGGGAAGTGGCTCGGTGGGACATCTTCTGCCACACCCCCGGCATCCTCTACCTGGACGTGTGGCGCCCTCTGCCGAATGGATCACTTACTCTCATTGGCAAGAACAAAATTGTGGCAACCCAGATAGGTTTCATTGTAAATATATTGATAATTTACATATATAATTTTGTGTGTGCTGTATATTTTGAATCCTGAACTTGATAATAGTCAATAGCAATCTTATTAATTATTAGTTGACCGAGCTTTACTTCCCACTAATGTTGTCCTCGGGTCGTAAAGGGATCCATAATGCCCAAGTCACACTATGACAAAATTAAATGGAGACTGAAAATGACAAATGTTTTGAACTGCCTGCCTGAACTGTTTTGAAATGTTCAAACCATTCGCCATTCAATACATGAAAATACTCATTGATTCACCTGAAATTTGAATTTTGATTTCTTCCTGGTTCTCCATACTCTCCTTTGCATCGGGCTCAGTATATAACACTATATTGAAGAGGCCTCGTAAAGCTGGGTAGGTTCTCCAGTGAAAACAATAAAAAATCAAAAAAATCGCCACAATATGACTGGGGCATAGAGGGTGGTTTCAGCTCAATAAATGGAAGAAAATTCCAGAAATACTGACTTGTTATCAGGCAAAATATGATTTGATAAACCATGCAAATTTGTGGCTCCCATGATGATAGTGGTCACTATTTACAGGCAGCCAGAGTGAGTCCATCCCGTCGTATTCTGGTGCAGGCTGGTGACTATGTCGGTCTCCACTATGAGAGTAGTGCTAATCTTGGCGTGGTGCCTTATGAGCTAAGCTCAGGGCCTGCAGCGACCCCTGGTGTCGACCACACTCAACTCAGCCGTATGTACACCTCCCAGACGTTTGATGGAGACTTGGTCGTGGGTACACGGATGAGCGTAGGAACCCCAGCAGCTGAAAAGGGACTCGTGGCTGTCCAGGCATTCTTTGATGGTAACCATTTCTGACCTTAATATGAAAAGCTCAACTGAATGATTTAATTACCTGTTCAGATAGTTATAATTAGTTATAAAAGTTGTGTTGTTGTTTATATGTACTTGCAGCCCCAGACGGATGCACAGTGTTTGGTAATGATTTATCAGACAGAGCCGTACTTGACACTGAACCTAATGTCCTTCTTATCCTGGACTCCCCGGTGCCAAGCTCGGGGGCCATCTCACAATGGCGCATCTATTCAGCCCTCGGCAACACTAACATCCGTCTCCTTGCCATGCGCCCCACAGGAGGTGGTCAGTTCCTGTCCCTGGGTATAACTCAGGAGTTTCTTACACCTCACCAGCCAGGCATCGTCACATTGACACAGGAATATGGTTCAGTATCTGTCCAACAAGGAGATGTGCTTGCCATTTACTTCAGTGATAAAAACCCAATTCCTTTTGAGTACTATGATGGTCCCTGTATTGGGGGCGATTTATATGTAAAAAACTTTGGGGGTGATTTCTACACTGGGCTGGAGCCAGTTGTCGCCACAATGCTGGACCCTGCTACTGAGAGATGTAGAATCTACTCTCTTCAGGTGAGTGTTTCCTGCCAGGTCCAGCCAAGTCTGGATTACGAAACACATGGCAATGCCCCGGTGGAGCGGGTAACCAATGACACCACCACAAACTCTCTGCTGGTGCTGGGAGCGCCCCTAGCGGTGTCCGGCATCATCACGGAATGGAGCATCTACTCAGGGACAGGGGGCGCTAGGATACGGCTGCTTGCCATGCGTTCTTATGGCGACGGTGGCTATGTGTCAGTAGGCACCACAGATGAATATACCACACCGACTGGGTCAGGACCACAAACTCTCAAGTCCACAGAGTACGGGGTGGTCAGGGTCCAAGCTGGTGATGTGCTTGCTGTATATTTCCGTGACAACAACCCTATCCCCTATGACCATTTCTCTTTTCCATGTGCTGAGGGTTCTCTGCTGTTTAGAAAAGACTTCAGTGGGGAAACCTTACTGAAGCAGACCTACAATGGCATAGATCCAGTCAAAGTGAATCAAGTGGATCTGCAGCCCTGCAGAAGTTACTCCATCCAGGTGAACATACTCATCACTGCCGTCACATGGTTGACTCAGTCTAGAATTGCCATAACAGGTCACAACGCGCTAGCAATCAACAAGGTTCCCGATGTGGAGAGATGCAAACTGCGCTGTGTACTGGAACAGGGCTTTTACTGTAAGTCACTGGATTACAATGCCCATGGTGGGTTACAAGACTGTCAACTCAGCGACGTCACCCAAGAGGATGTGGAGAGTGAAGAATATTCTACAAAATGGGTGGACTATGACTACTATGAGCTGGTATGGCCCAAGCCAGACTCCACGCTAGATGAAGGTAAGACACTCTGATCTAATATTAGATCTGAAGATTCACATGGCAAAGCCAAAAGCAGTAGACTTTCCATATCACAGTAATTTTCTTGTGATCAACTAACATGGTTAAAAACTAGCCTCCTCTATTAAGTAATCTGCAGAACTAATCTGCATGCCTTCTCCATTTCTCTAAATTGCTGGTATTATATATATATATATATATATATATATATATATATATATATATATATATATATATATATATATATATATATATATATATATATATATATATATATATATACAAACAATAATTACATTCATTAAGACATTGCTTACTATTTTTACACTGTAATTGAGAAGCTCTTAAGAAGGTAATCATTTTGACCCTTTTTGACATCTGCCACTAGGGGTCTGTGATCCAAAAGACCCCTAAATACCCTTAAGGCCATCATCACAGACAGAGCAAGCACAATTAAGTTATGTCCATGGGATCAATTTGCATGATTTTTTTCTGTTTCCCACTGCTGACCTCATTTGACATCATACATTATTTAATACTTATATTATGTAATATATAGGTCAGTGGCAGCTGAGGCCTTGAACACTTTTGTGCTTGTTCTGTCCGTAGTCATCATGCAGATTTGTTGCATCATTTTCTTCTTTACTCCACAAGAGGCTATCCTCATCCAGGCAAATAATAGTTTTTTTTTGACAGATTGAGAAACAAAATATCATTCAACCAGTGTTTTATTTCAGATGTTAATTCTTTGACCTTCAATGTACCATTGGAGCAGCTGAATTCATCTCCTGATGGCCGGTTATGTATTTATTGGGATCTGACATTTCAAATCACTGGTACCATTGGTCGGTGGGAGTTCTATGCTGAGAACGCTGGCACTGTGTACATAGGTGTGTGGAGACCTGATGGCAAAGGTGGAGCTATTCTGGTTGGCAAAAACAAATTGATAGTCGCCTCTGCAGGCTCGGCCATAGTAAGTTCCTATTACATGTATTGTATGTATTGCGAGAATAATATATAGAAAAATTCTATTCTTTTATGTACTTTTTATAACAAAGTTTGATTGATATCTGCAAATGAACATTTTTTATTTCAATTTTAGAGTTTTGATGTCAAAGTTAATGAGCGTATTTCTGTGCATCCTGGAGATGCCATAAGCGTACACTATGGCACGGGAACTGTGAACGGTGTCATCCCGTATGACATGGAGTCAAGTGGAACACTCACGGGTGACATCACAGCCAATGACCTCAGCAGGGTGACATCATTAGAAATGTACAATGCAGACATACATCATGACACAATGATTATGCAGAATATCAATTCACCAGACAGACTCGTGGCAATCCAGGCCTATCCAGCAGGTATGATGGCTTTCTGTGGGAGGATTATCTATTTTTTATACTGTGCCATTTTGATCAAGATACAAAATTATAGGGCTTATGTTTTTAAAAACAACTTTTGTGCAGTATTAATGCATTTATGTATATTATGATTGATATTTACCTAAAAGTGATATTTATTTTGCAGCCCCAGAGAATTGTTTGACTATTGATGCTCCAGTGACCTTGCTGAACTCAGTCTCAGACACTGAGCTGACCATTTTTCTGGACATGACCTTCTCGTGTGAGGGTAAGATTGGGCACTGGGAACTGTACGCAGCCAGTGTGGGCACAGTCTATGTGGGTGTGTGGAGACCGAATGGAGAAGGCGCAGCCACCCTTGTTGGCAAAAATCAAATTGTTGTCACATCTGTTGGCTTACAGGTATGATAGATTGAAATGAATGTCCTTCAAAACTAATCTAGTAGTCAAGTCATCTGGAAATCAATGGAGACTGAAATTTTGATAATTGTAAGACAAGCCTGCATTTTAATTTGTGTTTTCTGTTTTAGAATATAGATGTAGATGATTCAGAGCAGGTATGTGTTAAGCCTGGAGATATTCTAGGATTGCACTACACAGAAGGTGATGCAGGGGTTATACCAGTAGATCAGGGTGATGCTCCTCCCTCACCAGGGGTCACTGCTGATATGCTGAGTGCTGTCACTGTACTTAGTCTCTATGAAGCCAACCTGCCACTCAGCCATGCCATCACCCTTGACACATACCTTGTAAATGGAAAACCAATTTCTCGTCTTCCTGCAATCAAGGGTATTCTTGGAGAAGAAGGTAGGCTTTAAATTGATAACCATCTTAAATTAAATACTTTTGACTTTCCCTCTTAATGATGATTCCATTGGGGTATAATGAGCGGTATTCTTTTAGGTAAAGATACTATTTTCAGCAGTATTGGCACTATTTGGACTACATTGGTTGAATTTATGTCAATATGGGCTGCATAAATAATAATAATAATAATAATAATAATAATAATAATAATAATAATAATAATAATAATAATAACAACTGTAAGAACAACAACAACAACAACAACAACAACAGCAATAATAATAATAATAATAATAACATAGCACTGAAACCACACAGTGTCTGTTTATAGCACTTGGTACAGGAATTTCTTCGTTTGTCTTCAGTCTAAATTTGAATACATTAGCTGAAGCACTAATCCTAATATCATTATGAAGGGCATTTCACAGCCTTGGTGCTATCACTGTTAGACAAGTTGGGATATTAAGGATTACCAGAGTAAGGCTATCTATCCCACTATGTTTAATGTGCAGAAGGTCACAAAGGTAAGGAGGCACCTTGCCATTTAGGGCCTTACATGTGATAAGATTTTAAATTCTATTTTGGTGTAGTTCCTTCACTTTTCAGCCCTCTCCATCAATTTAAGGATATCACCAGGTGATAGAAATATGAATGAAGAGTCATTATCAGTTGTATCCTCATCATTGTTCACCCCATCTGGTGGAGAAAAAACACTACCTGAGGAGCATTATCCATATCAATAGGGATTTTTCCAAGAAAAAAACTCTGAGTGATCATCAGTGGATGGCATGGGTGTGTCCATAGATTTATGAAGGGCAGAGTCAATGACCCTGAATAGTTTTTTAGGGTCATGCTTGTTTTCCTCCACCAACTTGGAAAAATATTCAGACTGAGTGGTTTTCACCACAGAATTTTATTCCTCTGAGAATTGTAAATTTCTCTATCAATCTGTAAATTAGGGCTTTTCATCCTTCTTTCCAACCTTCTTTTCGGGGACCTCTCATTCTTAATGTGTGCATGGTCATTTATCAAGGGAGTAGGATTTCTGAGGGAGATGGTAGCTTCTTTGTAAGGAGCATGTTTATCTATTAAAGATGATAGTACACTATGATAGTGACTCACCATGTCCGATAGAGATATGTTCACGCATCTTCTGGAGTCATGTACAGTGGATCTGATGTCACACCTCAAGGCTTCGTCAACAAGCTTCTTGACATTTTAAAACTTGATAGATTTCCTAGGAAGGTTAGGTGGTATCAGGTTCATGGTGAATTTGATCATCTTATCATTAGATATGTCTTCATCCACTAGCAGACTCTTCAATAACTTATTACCCAAGTAGGTTAGTAGAAGGTCCAGGGAATTTCCGTGATTGTGGGTCGATTCCTTGATCCATTGAATTATCTCAAAAGTTGATAGAATGTCATTGAATTTAATGACACCTCAATTTAACATAATATGTACTGAATGTACATGTAGGTGTGAAAAGATATAGCAGGTCATCGCAATGTATCAATTTGCAAGTTTCTAATACACACCCCATATGAGCCGGGAACAATTTGATTTCTTGCATGAGTACAAAGACTAATATTAATCATGAGTACAAAGAGTAATATTAATCTTGGGTTCAGTAATAGTGTAAGATCAATATGAGAACTGGAGTCTGTATTAAGGTTAATGTCTGTTCAAGATTTCTTCATATTGAAAATTTATGAGTGGGTTTCACATGAAAGAATTCTATTTGTCAAAATGCCATTGTGGGGAAAGGGTATAAGTTTATTTTTAAACTACTATCTTTTTTTAAATATCACGGGCAAATACTATAATCTAGATCTTTGTTATTGCAGCTATTTGTGATACCAACTGCTTGAATGTAGACATGCCTCTGACGCAGATGAACATGGTTGGTGGTGGTCACATGATCATATTCTGGGACTTGCAGTTTACATGTCATGGCCCTGTAACAAGCTGGGAGTTCTACGCTCAGCGGGCTGGCACAGTCATCCTGGCAGTGTGGAGACCTAATGCAAATGCCACCAAGGTCACACTCATTGGCAAAAACACATTTCAAGTTGAAAAAATGGGAGAATTTGTAAGTCATTTTGATTTTCTTGGCATAATGCAGGTGTGGCAGCAGTATGATATGATTTGTCAGTTTTATGGCAGAGGGTGGGCGTGGCAGTAATGTAATATGATTTGTCTGTATTATGGCAGAGGGTGGGTGTGGCAGTAATGTAATATGATTTGTCTGTATTATGGCAGAGGGTGGGTGTGGCAGTAATGTAATATGATTTGTCTGTATTATGGCAGAGGGAGGGTGTGGCAGCAATAAAATATGAGTTTTATGTATTATGGCAGAGGGTAGGTGTGGCAGCAATAAAATATGAGTTTTATGTATTATGGCAGAGGGTGGGTGTGGCAGTAATGTAATATGAGTTGTGTACATTATGGCAGAGGGCGGGTGTGGCAGCAATGTAATATGATTTGTCTGTATTATGGCAGAGGGTGGGTGTGGCAGCAATGTAATATGAGTTGTGTACATTATGGCAGAGGGCGGGTGTGGCAGCAATGTAATATGTTTTGTCTGTATTATGGCAGAGGGTGGGTGTGGCAGCAATAAAATATGAGTTTTATGTATTATGGCAGAGGGCGGGTGTGGCAGTAATGTAATATGAGTTGTGTACATTATGGCAGAGGGCGGGTGTGACAGCAATGTAATATGAGTTGTGTACATTATGGCAGAGGGCGGGTGTGACAGCAATGTAATATGAGTTGTGTACATTATGGCAGAGGGCGGGTGTGGCAGCAATGTAATATGAGTTTTATGTATTATGGCAGAGGGCGGGTGTGGCAGTAATGTAATATGATTTGTCTGTATTATGGCAGAGGGTAGGTGTGGCAGCAATGTAATATGAGTTGTGTACATTATGGCAGAGGGTGGGTGTGGCAGCAATGTAATATGAGTTTTATGTATTATGGCAGAGGGCGGGTGTGGCAGTAATGTAATATGAGTTGTGTACATTATGGCAGAGGGTGGGTGTGGCAGCAGTGTGATATGATTTGTCTGTATTATGGCAGAGGGCGGGTGTGGCAGCAATGTAATATGAGTTTTATGTATTATGGCAGAGGGCGGGTGTGGCAGCAATGTAATATGAGTTTTATGTATTATGGCAGAGGGTGGGTGTGGCAGCAATGTAATATGAGTTTTATGTATTATGGCAGAGGGTGGGTGTGGCAGCAATAAAATATGAGTTTTATGTATTATGGCAGAGGGTAGGTGTGGCAGCAATGTAATATGAGTTTTATGTATTATGGCAGAGGGTAGGTGTGGCAGCAATGTAATATGAGTTTTATGTATTATGGCAGAGGGTAGGTGTGGCAGCAATGTAATATGAGTTTTATGTATTATGGCAGAGGGTGGGTGTGGCAGCAATGTAATATGAGTTGTGTACATTATGGCAGAGGGTGGGTGTGGCAGCAATGTAATATGAGTTTTATGTATTATGGCAGAGGGTGGGTGTGGCAGTAATGAAATATGACTTGTCTGTATTATGGCAGAGGGTGGGTGTGGCAGCAATGTAATATGAGTTGTGTACATTATGGCAGAGGGCGGTTGTGGCAGCAATATGATATGAGTTGTGTGTATTATGGCAGAGGGTGGGCATGGCAGCAATGTAATATGAGTTTTATGTATGATGGCAGAGGGTGGGTGTGGCAGCAATATAATATGAGTTTTATGTATTATGGCAGAGGGTGGGTGTGGCAGCAATGTAATATGAGTTTTATGTATTATGGCAGAGGGTGTGTGTGGCAGCAATATAATATGAGTTTTATGTATTATGGCAGAGGGTGGGTGTGGCAGCAATGTAATATGAGTTTTATGTATTATGGCAGAGGGCGGGTGTGGCAGCAATATAATATGAGTTGTGTGTATTATGGCAGAGGGTGGGCATGGTAGCAATGTAATATGAGTTTTATGTATTATGGCAGAGGGTGGGTGTGGCAGCATCAGAGCAGGTGCAGGCTCACCCTGGAGACTATATCGGGGTGCAGTACCCAGAGGGTGTGGACGACGCCCAGGCTATCATCCCCTATGAGAAGGGTGACAACCCCCCCACAGAGGGCGTGGACCATGCCAGTCTCAGCCGCATTCACCGGGAACTCACCTATGATGATCAGCTCCCAGTTGAAACCCAGATCACCTTGGTGCAGAACTCACACTCCAGACTTATGCCTGTCAGAGCCTACCAAGGTTTGTTTAAATTAATACTCTGTGACAAATGCTTTGTCAATTTAACAAGGATAACTTAATGTTGTTTGTGAGTAATTTTTAATGAATCCTGAACCAATATGTCCTGAAATGAAATGTAACTTTTTATGACTATAACCATGATATATACGCTTATATTTTAGGAGAAAATGCATTGAATTTCAATACACCATTGGACCAACTGAATACATCTCCTGATGGCCGGTTATGTATTTATTGGGATCTGACATTTCAAATCACTGGTGCCATTGGTCGGTGGGAGTTCTATGCTGAGAACGCTGGCACTGTGTACATAGGTGTGTGGAGACCTGATGGCAAAGGTGGAGCTGTTCTGGTTGGCAAAAACAAAGTGATAGTCGCCACTGCAGGCTCAGTCATAGTAAGTAGATTATGTTATGACAGGCAGAAGATACCAATATGATGTAAATGGTTTCAGTGATCTATTATGGACAAGGAGTATTGATAGGTGTTATTGACAAGGATTTGTTTGACTGTTAGATTGCAGACATAGCTGAGGATGAGTATATATCTGTGCATCCTGGAGATGCCATAAGCGTACACTATGACACAGGAACTGTGAGCGGTGTCATCCCGTATGACATGGAGTCAAGTGGAACACTCACAGGTGACATCACAGCCAGTGACCTCAGCAGGGTGACATCATTAGAAATATACAATACAGACATACCTTTGGCACAACAAACTGCACAGGTCATTGATGGAGCACCAAGGCTGCTTTCCATCAGGGCCTATGCTTCAGGTAATCTAGGCTTCTATCTGCTTAACCTGGCAATATTTTCATCATTACATTTTTCTTGGTAAATATGTCTTTTTTAAGTTATCTTTATATTAAATTGAAGTCAATAACATTTTTTTGAAAAACATTTTTTGTAGGTGACATTCCAAATACAAGCACAGGTAATGTAGTATACATTTAATCTTCATTATAAAGAAGTCACTATGGCTGTCCCTTTATCATGTTTATCATTAATGGTGATGAAAAATAGTCTTACAAACACCATGTATTGGTGCACAAAATATTACCTATCATTATCATTGTTGGTGATGATTGTTAGCTGCGGAGAAGGTGTGTGGAGCAGGGGGGCTGGTAGCAGATCTGCCGACCTTGACAAGCCAACTCTATGTGTTTACATCCCTCCAGTTTAGCTGTGCTGGAATGGTGACAGGCTGGACATTCTATGCAGAAAACACTGGTGCCTTCTATGCTGGGTTGTGGAGACCGAGCGCCAATGGCTTCAAACTGGTGTCATATACCACTATTGCGGTAGATGTTATTGGGGAAAAGGTAGGATTCTAATAATAATTATTATAATTTTAATTTTCAAACATGATACTGATCCATAATCAATACTAACAAATATGTGAGGAAGAAGTGACTTCATATATCATCTTGTTTTTTTTTTTTTTTGGTACAATTTCAAAATAAATTTATAGTGAAGAAGTAGAACAATTTAATTACAGACAATAACACTGTCCGCAGCAGAGCAAATGGCTACTCTGAGTGGAGATGTGATTGGTATCCACTACCCCAGGGATACCCCAGGAGATGCTGCCATTATACCCTATGCTACCATTAATGATACTCCTCTCCCTGCTGGGCTGACCACAGACGACCTCTCAGCCGTCATCCACAAGGACCTTACACATGATGACCTCACAAAGGGCACTGTGGTGTCTGGTGTCTCCAACAAGCAAAGGGCTCTACCTGCCATTAAGGCCATCTTCATGCAAAGTTAGTCACTAACATGGTGACTCGCTGTCACAACCATTCCTGTTTCATAGTAACCTCTTTGGCCATGCCTGTTCGACTGTATGATATCAATTAAATCACCTACTCTGAACTCTTCTTTTCAATATAGATTTGGCATTCATAGTCATTTAGCCCTCTAAAAAAATATTTCATGAGTTTTGAGCTGTTACAAAGTAACTATGGCTGATTTCTTGTGGGTCTGTTGCCTCTAGCCATGATCAAACTGGGGGACAGAATTCTTTCCCATTGTCAAACATGCCACGGTCGAGGAGGAGAACAGTTAAAAACACCAGCAACAACTAATATTGCATTCATTGTCTGCCAATTGCACCTAAAAGGTTTAAAAGAAAATAAAGGGTTTTTACATAATTTTTTTCAGCACAACAACCCAGTGGTTGGTTCCCATTAGATAGCTGTCATTCGGATGGGATAAAAGTTCTGGACATCTCAGGGAACAGTCTGACTGCTACCATGAACAACACTGACTGGATGAGCAACGCTCTGAACCAAACACAGGGTAATAAAAACAAGCAACTCATGCATCCTACCCCCATTTTATCTATTTTTATTTTCTGTTACAAACAGAAAAAATCCATTTAGGCTGTTTGGAGTACAGATGTGTGGGAATTTCATACATGTTTCACAGTTAATCATTCTTCTTTTTTTCAATTGATTAATTGGATACAAATATGTCAATGTGTAAGCAGAGGTTCTAATTAGGTTCATATGTTCTAATTATTGACCTTGACCTTGACCTATAGGAGCACTGTCCCTGAGTGGAGAGGATGTTGGGTACGTAATGATAGCAGAGGATGCTCTGATTGACATGAAGTACTCCATCACAATACTGCTTAATATCTACCCGCTGGCGCCCTCTGCAGACAAGCAGCCTGGCCCTCTGGTGTTCTACGAGGTGCCTGGTGCCATTGAGGGGCTCAATCTGGCGTTGTCTGGAGATACCGATATATCTGTTAGTACAAACATAACAGACCAACATGGTTTGCATATTTATTTCATGAGCAAATAAAGATATAGTTATTTCAAATATCAGTGAATCATGCTTTTTGGGTTCACATGTACTTAAATGTTGCATTGTTGATTTTCAGTTCTCAGTGGTGCGTCGTGGTGAATCTGAAGTGGACTTCCCTTTTGGTGTGATGATCGCAGACAATGCATTTGTGTATAATCAGTGGAACTTTGTGGCAGCTACCTATGACTATGACACGGGCATTGCCTCTATCTACGTGGATGGCATTTTACTTCTCACCAAGGTTTGCCTATCAGAACTTTATTGGGTGTAATAACACATCCCACAAAGAACAGAAAATGCTGATTTATAAGGTACTTTTTGTTTCATTACAGGATATGGGTCAGCGTGAGTTGTCAACTAATGGAGCTGTGTATGTAGGAGGAAGGGCCTCGGACAGTATCAAGCTGATGAAGGGAGGCATACACTGTCTGAGATTATATGATAGGGCCTTTACACAGGAGGATATCCTGGCTGCTCAGTTCTGTGCATTGCGTGAGTATCGCTATCTTTAGTCAGAGATATTTATAATGTTAAAATTTCTGTCCCTCATTACTCACATAGCGAATTTTGCATACTATAGAAATCTGATATATTTTATAATGTACTTGAGAATTTGGATTATTTTGTTAATGTTGCCTATCAGGAAGCTAATCAGTAAGCCAGTGCTGAGTGCTCCCCGGCTGAGTAAATTGTTATATATATATATATTATTTTATCCATACACTTGTAGATAGGGCTTATGTTTTGTGATGCATGCCATACTAAGAAGTTAAAAGAGTTAAAAAAAACTAATTGTTCGCTATATATGTATATAATAAGTTAGATCACATTGTTAGAGAATTTAAAATGTATATCCCTGTAAACTCTGAGCACGAAATTGTGTCATAGATATACCCTGCCGTGGTAATGTGCATTAGAGAGTTAATGCCATATCCTTCTCACTGCCACGTTCCACCTTGTATTTAAGTTTTGAAAGTTTTTATCACTGAGTAACCATGATTTGCATTCATATGCATGGCGGCATTTGGATCACAGTAAAATAATCCATGGCAAGCATCACTAGACAGAGATCCATATGAACTTGTCACCTGGTTTGTATGGCTAATGAAATCTTTTTCATTTCTTTTTCTTCACTGGTTTTCCAGCTCGCATATATACCTAAGTGTTACGCAATATTTTCATATGTTAGCAATGTACCTTTAAGCTTCACACAACATTCTTTCATCACTTTTGCCTGAGTATATCTGATTGTGACTGTCTTATTTTCTTTCAATAGCACCCTTTATTCAGATTCATAATTCTCACACACACACACAGGAATATATATATATCAATATATATATATATATATATATATATATATATATATATATATATATCAATATATATATATATATATATATATATATATATATATATATATATATATATATATATATATATATATATACATATATATATACATATGTGTGTGTGTGTGAGAACAATGTATATCATTCTATGTAGACCATCTATTGGTTGGCAGTGTTATTGTGCCATCATACACATGTATATAACCAATTTGACATCCATTATGACTATTTTCCAATGATCTGATGAGTTCACCTGCATAAATAGCCATTTATTATACAGCCCTTTATTATACTGATAAATCAACTACATGTATAACACTGCTTCCACAGTTTGGATTTCTGCTGTCCATATACATATCCAGTAAAATCCTTATGAATATTAATGGGTCATTTCTTTCTTGTAGTATTTCATATCTCAGGTGACCAAATGCCTCAGTATCATCCATAAAACAAGCAAACACATCTAATCCTCAATTAATGTATTATCTTATGGTTTCCTTTATCATTACATTTCACATAACAGTTGAGTTCTCAACTTTGAAGGAGAATTGCAGATTTGATGTACTCAGCTGGTCACTACATCTCTCAATCAGAATCAAATCATAAAATCTTGTAATGCATGATATCGGTGCTATTCCCCTGTAGTTTGTACTTATTACAAAAAACATGCAGTCTTATCCTTTGGCAATGATAAGGTAGTAGCTTCTAACAAATCATCAGGTGTATAACCAGGAACAAACAAACCTGTAAGAATGAGTTTGGAAAAGTTTGGAAAGAGAGACTTGTAGCCTGTGTTAGGAAAAGTTTGGAAAGAGAGACTTGTAGCCTGTGTTAGCCAGTGAGCCAGTATTAAGTATTTGTGACCTGAGTACTTTGTTATTGTAGCCTATCCTCAGTTAGCCAGTGCTGAGTGTTCCTTACCTGGGTACATTGTTATTGTAGCCTATCCTCAGTTAGCCAGTGCTGAGTGTTCCTTACCTGAGTACATTGTTATTGTAGCCTATCCTGAGTTAGCCAGTGCTGAGTGTTTGTGACCTGAGTACATTGTTATTGTAGCCTATCCTGAGTTGGCCAGTGAGCCAGTGCTGAGTATTCCTTACCTGAGTACATTGTTATTGTAGCCTATCCTCAGTTAGCCAGTGTTGAGTGTTCCTTGCCTGAGTACATTGTTATTGTAGCCTATCCTGAGTTAGCCAGTGCTGAGTGTTTGTGACCTGAGTACATTGTTATTGTAGCCTATCCTGAGTTGGCCAGTGAGCCAGTGCTGAGTATTCCTTACCTGAGTACATTGTTATTGTAGCCTATCCTGAGTTAGCCAGTGCTGAATGTTCCTTACCTGAGTACATTGTTATTGTAGCCTATCCTGAGTTAGCCAGTGTTGAGTGTTCCTTACCTGAGTACATTGTTATTGTAGCCTATCCTCAGTTAGCTAGTGCTGAGTGTTCCTTACCTGAGTACATTGTTATCGTAGCCTATCCTCAGTTAGCCAGTGCTGAGTGTTCCTTACCTGGGTACATTGTTATTGTAGCCTATCCTCAGTTAGCCAGTGCTGAGTGTTCCTTACCTGGGTACATTGTTATTGTAGCCTATCCTCAGTTAGCCAGTGCTGAGTGTTCCTTACCTGAGTACATTGTTATTGTAGCCTATCCTGAGTTAGCCAGTGTTGAGTGTTCCTTACCTGAGTACATTGTTATTGTAGCCTATCCTCAGTTAGCCAGTGCTGAGTGTTTGTGACCTGAGTACATTGTTATTGTAGCCTATCCTGAGTTAGCCAGTGCTGAGTGTTCCTTACCTGAGTACATTGTTATTGTAGCCTATCCTCAGTTAGCCAGTGCTGAGTGTTCCTTACCTGAGTACATTGTTATTGTAGCCTATCCTGAGTTAGCCAGTGCTGAGTGTTCCTTACCTGAGTACATTGTTATTGTAGCCTATCCTCAGTTAGCCAGTGCTGAGTGTTCCTTACCTGAGTACATTGTTATTGTAGCCTATCCTGAGTTAGCCAGTGCTGAGTGTTCCTTACCTGAGTACATTGTTATTGTAGCCTATCCTCAGTTAGCCAGTGCTGAGTGTTTGTGACCTGAGTACATTGTTATTGTAGCCTATCCTGAGTTAGCCAGTGTTGAGTGTTCCTTACCTGAGTACATTGTTATTTTAGCCTATCCTGAGTTAGCCAGTGCTGAGTGTTTGTGACCTGAGTACATTGTTATTGTAGCCTATCCTCAGTTAGCCAGTGCTGAGTGTTCCTTACCTGAGTACATTGTTATTGTAGCCTATCCTCAGTTAGCCAGTGTTGAGTGTTCCTTACCTGAGTACATTGTTATTGTAGCCTATCCTCAGTTAGCCAGTGCTGAGTGTTCCTTACCTGAGTACATTGTTATCGTAGCCTATCCTCAGTTAGCCAGTGCTGAGTGTTCCTTACCTGAGTACATTGTTATTGTAGCCTATCCTCAGTTAGCCAGTGTTGAGTGTTCCTTACCTGAGTACATTGTTATTGTAGCCTATCCCGAGTTAGCCAGTGTTGAGTGTTTGTGACCTGAGTACATTGTTATTGTAGCCTATCCTCAGTTAGCCAGTGTTGAGTGTTTGTGACCTGAGTACATTGTTATTGTAGCCTATCCTCAGTTAGCCAGTGCTGAGTGTTCCTTACCTGAGTACATTGTTATCGTAGCCTATCCTCAGTTAGCCAGTGCTGAGTGTTCCTTACCTGAGTACATTGTTATTGTAGCCTATCCTCAGTTAGCCAGTGTTGAGTGTTCCTTACCTGAGTACATTGTTATTGTAGCCTATCCCGAGTTAGCCAGTGTTGAGTGTTTGTGACCTGAGTACATTGTTATTGTAGCCTATCCTCAGTTAGCCAGTGTTGAGTGTTCCTTACCTGAGTACATTGTTATTGCAGCCTATCCTCAGTGAGCCAGTGCTGAGTGTTCCTTACCTGAGTACATTGTTATTGTAGCCTATCCTCAGTTAGCCAGTGCTGAGTGTTTGTGACCTGAGTACATTGTTATTGCAGCCTATCCTCAGTTAGCCAGTGTTGAGTGTTCCTTACCTGAGTACATTGTTATTGCAGCCTATCCTCAGTGAGCCAGTGCTGAGTGTTCCTTACCTGAGTACATTGTTATTGTAGCCTATCCTCAGTTAGCCAGTGTTGAGTGTTTGTGACCTGAGTACATTGTTATTGCAGCCTATCCTCAGTTAGCCAGTGTTGAGTGTTTGTGACCTGAGTACATTGTTATCGTAGCCTATCCTCAGTTAGCCAGTGCTGAGTGTTCCTTACCTGAGTACATTGTTATTGTAGCCTATCCTCAGTTAGCCAGTGTTGAGTGTTCCTTACCTGAGTACATTGTTATTGTAGCCTATCCTCAGTTAGCCAGTGCTGAGTGTTCCTTACCTGAGTACATTGTTATCGTAGCCTATCCTCAGTTAGCCAGTGCTGAGTGTTCCTTACCTGAGTACATTGTTATTGTAGCCTATCCTCAGTTAGCCAGTGTTGAGTGTTCCTTACCTGAGTACATTGTTATTGCAGCCTATCCTCAGTGAGCCAGTGCTGAGTGTTCCTTACCTGAGTACATTGTTATTGTAGCCTATCCTCAGTTAGCCAGTGCTGAGTGTTTGTGACCTGAGTACATTGTTATTGTAGCCTATCCTCAGTTAGCCAGTGTTGAGTGTTTGTGACCTGAGTACATTGTTATTGTAGCCTATCCTCAGTTAGCCAGTGCTGAGTGTTCCTTACCTTAGTACATTGTTATCGTAGCCTATCCTCAGTTAGCCAGTGCTGAGTGTTCCTTACCTGAGTACATTGTTATTGTAGCCTATCCTCAGTTAGCCAGTGTTGAGTGTTCCTTACCTGAGTACATTGTTATTGTAGCCTATCCTCAGTTAGCCAGTATTGAGTGTTCCTTACCTGAGTACATTGTTATTGTAGCCTATCCCGAGTTAGCCAGTGTTGAGTGTTTGTGACCTGAGTACATTGTTATTGTAGCCTATCCTCAGTTAGCCAGTGCTGAGTGTTCCTTACCTGAGTACATTGTTATTGCAGCCTATCCTCAGTTAGCCAGTGCTGAGTGTTTGTGACCTGGGTACATTGTTATTGTAGCCTATCCCGAGTTAGCCAGTGTTGAGTGTTTGTGACCTGAGTACATTGTTATTGTAGCCTATCCTCAGTTAGCCAGTGTTGAGTGTTCCTTACCTGAGTACATTGTTATTGCAGCCTATCCTCAGTTAGCCAGTGTTGAGTGTTCCTTACCTGAGTACATTGTTATTGTAGCCTATCCTCAGTTAGCCAGTGTTGAGTGTTCCTTACCTGAGTACATTGTTATTGCAGCCTATCCTCAGTGAGCCAGTGCTGAGTGTTCCTTACCTGAGTACATTGTTATTGTAGCCTATCCTCAGTTAGCCAGTGTTGAGTGTTTGTGACCTGAGTACATTGTTATTGCAGCCTATCCTCAGTTAGCCAGTGTTGAGTGTTTGTGACCTGAGTACATTGTTATCGTAGCCTATCCTCAGTTAGCCAGTGCTGAGTGTTCCTTACCTGAGTACATTGTTATTGTAGCCTATCCTCAGTTAGCCAGTGTTGAGTGTTCCTTACCTGAGTACATTGTTATTGTAGCCTATCCTCAGTTAGCCAGTGCTGAGTGTTCCTTACCTGAGTACATTGTTATCGTAGCCTATCCTCAGTTAGCCAGTGCTGAGTGTTCCTTACCTGAGTACATTGTTATTGTAGCCTATCCTCAGTTAGCCAGTGTTGAGTGTTCCTTACCTGAGTACATTGTTATTGCAGCCTATCCTCAGTGAGCCAGTGCTGAGTGTTCCTTACCTGAGTACATTGTTATTGTAGCCTATCCTCAGTTAGCCAGTGCTGAGTGTTTGTGACCTGAGTACATTGTTATTGTAGCCTATCCTCAGTTAGCCAGTGTTGAGTGTTTGTGACCTGAGTACATTGTTATTGTAGCCTATCCTCAGTTAGCCAGTGCTGAGTGTTCCTTACCTTAGTACATTGTTATCGTAGCCTATCCTCAGTTAGCCAGTGCTGAGTGTTCCTTACCTGAGTACATTGTTATTGTAGCCTATCCTCAGTTAGCCAGTGTTGAGTGTTCCTTACCTGAGTACATTGTTATTGTAGCCTATCCTCAGTTAGCCAGTATTGAGTGTTCCTTACCTGAGTACATTGTTATTGTAGCCTATCCCGAGTTAGCCAGTGTTGAGTGTTTGTGACCTGAGTACATTGTTATTGTAGCCTATCCTCAGTTAGCCAGTGCTGAGTGTTCCTTACCTGAGTACATTGTTATTGCAGCCTATCCTCAGTTAGCCAGTGCTGAGTGTTTGTGACCTGGGTACATTGTTATTGTAGCCTATCCCGAGTTAGCCAGTGTTGAGTGTTTGTGACCTGAGTACATTGTTATTGTAGCCTATCCTCAGTTAGCCAGTGTTGAGTGTTCCTTACCTGAGTACATTGTTATTGCAGCCTATCCTCAGTTAGCCAGTGTTGAGTGTTCCTTACCTGAGTACATTGTTATTGTAGCCTATCCTCAGTTAGCCAGTGTTGAGTGTTCCTTACCTGAGTACATTGTTATTGCAGCCTATCCTCAGTTAGCCAGTGCTGAGTGTTTGTGACCTGGGTACATTGTTATTGTAGCCTATCCTCAGTTAGCCAGTGTTGAGTGTTTGTGACCTGAGTACATTGTTATTGTAGCCTATCCTCAGTTAGCCAGTGTTGAGTGTTCCTTACCTGAGTACATTGTTATTGCAGCCTATCCTCAGTTAGCCAGTGCTGAGTGTTTGTGACCTGGGTACATTGTTATTGTAGCCTATCCTCAGTTAGCCAGTGTTGAGTGTTTGTGACCTGAGTACATTGTTATTGTAGCCTATCCTCAGTTAGCCAGTGTTGAGTGTTCCTTACCTGAGTACATTGTTATTGCAGCCTATCCTCAGTTAGCCAGTGTTGAGTGTTTGTGACCTGAGTACATTGTTATTGTAGCCTATCCTCAGTTAGCCAGTGTTGAGTGTTTGTGACCTGAGTACATTGTTATTGTAGCCTATCCTCAGTTAGCCAGTGCTGAGTGTTTGTGACCTGGGTACATTGTTATTGTAGCCTATCCTCAGTTAGCCAGTGTTGAGTGTTCCTTACCTGAGTACATTGTTATTGCAGCCTATCCTCAGTTAGCCAGTGTTGAGTGTTCCTTACCTGAGTACATTGTTATTGCAGCCTATCCTCAGTTAGCCAGTGCTGAGTGTTTGTGACCTGGGTACATTGTTATTGTAGCCTATCCCGAGTTAGCCAGTGTTGAGTGTTTGTGACCTGAGTACATTGTTATTGTAGCCTATCCTCAGTTAGCCAGTGCTGAGTGTTCCTTACCTGAGTACATTGTTATTGCAGCCTATCCTCAGTTAGCCAGTGCTGAGTGTTTGTGACCTGGGTACATTGTTATTGCAGCCTATCCCGAGTTAGCCAGTGTTGAGTGTTCCTTACCTGAGTACATTGTTATTGTAGCCTATCCTCAGTTAGCCAGTGTTGAGTGTTCCTTACCTGGGTACATTGTTATTGTAGCCTATCCCGAGTTAGCCAGTGTTGAGTGTTTGTGACCTGAGTACATTGTTATTGTAGCCTATCCTCAGTTAGCCAGTGTTGAGTGTTTGTGACCTGAGTACATTGTTATTGTAGCCTATCCTCAGTTAGCCAGTGTTGAGTGTTCCTTACCTGGGTACATTGTTATTGTAGCCTATCCTCAGTTAGCCAGTGTTGAGTGTTTGTGACCTGAGTACATTGTTATTGTAGCCTATCCTCAGTTAGCCAGTGTTGAGTGTTCCTTACCTGAGTACATTGTTATTGCAGCCTATCCTCAGTTAGCCAGTGTTGAGTGTTCCTTACCTGAGTACATTGTTATTGCAGCCTATCCTCAGTTAGCCAGTGCTGAGTGTTTGTGACCTGGGTACATTGTTATTGTAGCCTATCCCGAGTTAGCCAGTGTTGAGTGTTTGTGACCTGAGTACATTGTTATTGTAGCCTATCCTCAGTTAGCCAGTGTTGAGTGTTTGTGACCTGAGTACATTGTTATTGTAGCCTATCCTCAGTTAGCCAGTGTTGAGTGTTCCTTACCTGAGTACATTGTTATTGCAGCCTATCCCGAGTTAGCCAGTGTTGAGTGTTCCTTACCTGAGTACATTGTTATTGTAGCCTATCCTCAGTTAGCCAGTGTTGAGTGTTCCTTACCTGGGTACATTGTTATTGTAGCCTATCCCGAGTTAGCCAGTGTTGAGTGTTTGTGACCTGAGTACATTGTTATTGTAGCCTATCCTCAGTTAGCCAGTGTTGAGTGTTTGTGACCTGAGTACATTGTTATTGTAGCCTATCCTCAGTTAGCCAGTGTTGAGTGTTCCTTACCTGAGTACATTGTTATTGCAGCCTATCCTCAGTTAGCCAGTGCTGAGTGTTTGTGACCTGGGTACATTGTTATTGTAGCCTATCCCGAGTTAGCCAGTGTTGAGTGTTTGTGACCTGAGTACATTGTTATTGTAGCCTATCCTCAGTTAGCCAGTGTTGAGTGTTCCTTACCTGAGTACATTGTTATTGTAGCCTATCCTCAGTTAGCCAGTGTTGAGTGTTCCTTACCTGAGTACATTGTTATTGCAGCCTATCCTCAGTGAGCCAGTGCTGAGTGTTTGTGACCTGGGTACATTGTTATTTTAGCCTATCCTGAGTTAGCCAGTGTTGAGTGTTCCTTACCTAAGTACATTGTTATTGTAGCCTATCCTCAGTTAGCCAGTGTTGAGTGTTCCTTACCTGAGTACATTGTTATTGTAGCCTATCCTGAGTTAGCCAGTGTTGAGTGTTCCTTACCTGAGTACATTGTTATTGCAGCCTATCCTCAGTTAGCCAGTGTTGAGTGTTTGTGACCTGAGTACATTGTTATTGTAGCCTATCCTCAGTTAGCCAGTGTTGAGTGTTCCTTACCTGAGTACATTGTTATTGTAGCCTATCCTCAGTTAGCCAGTGAGCCAGTGCTGAGTGTTTGTGACCTGAGTACATTGTTATTGCAGCCTATCCTCAGTGAGCCAGTGCTGAGTGTTTGTGACCTGGGTACATTGTTATTTTAGCCTATCCTGAGTTAGCCAGTGTTGAGTGTTCCTTACCTGAGTACATTGTTATTGTAGCCTATCCTCAGTTAGCCAGTGAGCCAGTGCTGAGTGTTTGTGACCTGAGTACATTGTTATTTTAGCCTATCCTGAGTTAGCCAGTGTTGAGTGTTCCTTACCTGAGTACATTGTTATTGTAGCCTATCCTCAGTTAGCCAGTGTTGAGTGTTCCTTACCTGAGTACATTGTTATTGTAGCCTATCCCGAGTTAGCCAGTGTTGAGTGTTTGTGACCTGAGTACATTGTTATTGCAGCCTATCCTCAGTTAGCCAGTGTTGAGTGTTCCTTACCTGAGTACATTGTTATTGTAGCCTATCCTCAGTTAGCCAGTGTTGAGTGTTCCTTACCTGAGTACATTGTTATTGTAGCCTATCCTCAGTTAGCCAGTGTTGAGTGTTCCTTACCTGAGTACATTGTTATTGCAGCCTATCCTCAGTGAGCCAGTGCTGAGTGTTTGTGACCTGGGTACATTGTTATTTTAGCCTATCCTGAGTTAGCCAGTGTTGAGTGTTCCTTACCTGAGTACATTGTTATTGTAGCCTATCCTCAGTTAGCCAGTGCTGAGTGTTTGTGACCTGAGTACATTGTTATTGCAGCCTATCCTGAGTTAGCCAGTGTTGAGTGTTCCTTACCTGAGTACATTGTTATTGTAGCCTATCCTGAGTTAGCCAGTGTTGAGTGTTCCTTACCTGAGTACATTGTTATTGTAGCCTATCCTCAGTTAGCCAGTGTTGAGTGTTCCTTACCTGAGTACATTATTATCGTAGCCTATCCTGAGTTAGCCAGTGTTGAGTGTTCCTTACCTGAGTACATTGTTATTGTAGCCTATCCTGAGTTAGCCAGTGTTGAGTGTTCCTTACCTGAGTACATTGTTATTTTAGCCTATCCTGAGTTAGCCAGTGTTGAGTGTTTCTTACCTGAGTACATTGTTATTGTAGCCTATCCTGAGTTAGCCAGTGTTGAGTGTCCCTTACCTGAGTACATTGTTATTGTAGCCTATCCTCAGTTAGCCAGTGTTGAGTGTTCCTTACCTGAGTACATTGTTATTGCAGCCTATCCTGAGTTAGCCAGTGAGCCAGTGCTGAGTGTTTGTGACCTGAGTACATTGTTATTTTAGCCTATCCTGAGTTAGCCAGTGTTGAGTGTCCCTTACCTGAGTACATTGTTATTGTAGCCTATCCTCAGTTAGCCAGTGTTGAGTGTTCCTTACCTGAGTACATTGTTATTGTAGCCTATACTGAGTTAGCCAGTGCTGAGTGTTTGTGACCTGAGTACATTGTTATTGTAGCCTATCCTCAGTTAGCCAGTGCTGAGTGTTCCTTACCTGAGTACATTGTTATTGCAGCCTATCCTCAGTGAGCCAGTGCTGAGTGTTTGTGACCTGGGTACAATGTTATTTTAGCCTATCCTGAGTTAGCCAGTGTTGAGTGTTCCTTACCTGAGTACATTGTTATTGTAGCCTATCCTCAGTTAGCCAGTGAGCCAGTGCTGAGTGTTTGTGACCTGAGTACATTGTTATTGTAGCCTATCCTCAGTTAGCCAGTGTTGAGTGTTCCTTACCTGAGCAGCTGAGTAACTTGTTATTGTAGCCTATCCTCAGTTAGCCAGTGTTGAGTGTTCCTTACCTGAGTACATTGTTATTGTAGCCTATCCTCAGTTAGCCAGTGTTGAGTGTTCCTTACCTGAGTACATTATTATCGTAGCCTATCCTCAGTTAGCCAGTGCTGAGTGTTTGTGACCTGAGTACATTGTTATTGTAGCCTATCCTCAGTTAGCCAGTGTTGAGTGTTTGTGACCTGAGTACATTGTTATTGTAGCCTATCCTCAGTTAGCCAGTGTTGAGTGTTTGTGACCTGAGTACATTGTTATTGTAGCCTATCCTCAGTTAGCCAGTGCTGAGTGTTTGTGACCTGAGTACATTGTTTTGTAGCCTATCCTCAGTTAGCCAGTGTTGAGTGTTTGTGACCTGAGTACATTGTTATTGTAGCCTATCCTCAGTTAGCCAGTGCTGAGTGTTTGTGACCTGAGTACATTGTTATTGTAGCCTATCCTCAGTTAGCCAGTGTTGAGTGTTCCTTACCTGAGCAGCTGAGTAACTTGTTATTGTAGCCTATCCTCAGTTAGCCAGTGTTGAGTGTTCCTTACCTGAGTACATTGTTATTGTAGCCTATCCTCAGTTAGCCAGTGTTGAGTTTTCCTTACCTGAGTACATTATTATCGTAGCCTATCCTCAGTTAACCAGTTAGCCAGTGCTGAGTGTTTGTGACCTGAGTACATTGTTATTGTAGCCTATCCTGAGTTAGCCAGTGAGCCAGTGCTGAGTGTTCCTTACCTGGGTACATTGTTATTGTAGCCTATCCTCAGTTAGCCAGTGTTGAGTGTTCCTTACCTGAGTACATTGTTATTGTAGCCTATCCTGAGTTAGCCAGTGTTGAGTGTTCCTTACCTGAGTACATAGTTATTGTAGCCTATCCTGAGTTAGCCAGTGCTGAGTGTTTGTGACCTGAGTACATTGTTATCGTAGCCTATCCTCAGTTAGCCAGTGCTGAGTGTTTGTGACCAGTGTACATTGTTTTGTAGCCTATCCCGAGTTAGCCAGTGAGCCAGTGCTGAGTATTCGTGACATTGGAGAGATCGTTACTAAGGACAACATAGAGCTTCAGTGTGAGTTTCCCGCAGTGCTGGAGGTAGACAACCCCACCTACTGGGTGTTATGGTACATTGGTGATGCATCAGACCCGGTGTATGAACAGTGGATCTATGAGAGCAAACCTGGACAAATCCTCAAAGTCTACTTAACCACAACTGAGATTGGTACCAACAACCTCAAAGAAGGGGTAAGGATACTTGTAAAATATCACTTGCCAGAAGTAATTGTGCTGAAAAATGCTACATAAATGGGGCTATTTTCTTCATATTATCAATCTCAGGAGTAATTATCTTTAACCGTGCATAAGAAGAGGAATTGTTGTAAAAGGTTTCCCTGCTCAGTTGGAAGATCATAAAGAAGAGACCTATGGCACCTCACTCCAACTGATCACAAGCAAATCCACAAAGAACATTTTTTTTTGCCATGCAACCAATTCACTCCACCCTTCCTACCTACGTATAAGGCCATCAACAGTGTCTATATTAGCATAACTTCTGCAGTGATAGGGAGGAAATTTTCTGTCATTCTGTCTGTCAATTTTGATCTCCTCTGAAACTACTGGTTGGATTTCGTAACTATCAGTAGGAAAGAAGTATTTTCAGGGGACCAGTTGTATCTAATTTCCATAAGGCTTATGCTTTTCTTTTCTTTTGTTTGATCCCATTTTTCAAGTATTGGTGGATCTCCAGTAGAGTCTGCTATTTTATTGTTTCAGACGCAGTGCATCGTATTCACATGTTACGCAGATACTTGTGACAACAAGCTCAGCTGCCCACAAAAAAGTAACAAGCTACTCCCGGAAACAAAGGTGAGCCGTCATCGTTGACTGTCTACAACACATGGTATTCTAACATAAAGCTCAAAACTGTATATACCTTGTTTTGATTTGGTGCCAATTCTATTTTAGGTACTGAATACGGATGCACTCATCCTGCGAGAAGGAGAAGATGCTGAGGTGATACAGGTGGTGGCCACCATGCCCCCAGACTTCTTCTGTGACCTGCAGCAGGCCTATGACTACTGCACCATTTCTGTGTTGACATCCATAGCCGAGGACAGTACATACTACTGCCAGTATGACAACAACCTCGCCATTCCCCAGGTGGCAGTCATGTCCCCGATAGACACCTCGGGGTATCAGATGTGTGGGCTGGAGATCTCCTCTGTTAACTGGAGAGGGGTGTTTGAGATCCCAGTGAGGGCCATTCTAGATAATATAGTGGATGGAGACGTGGAGAGGGCGATTGTCTTCACCCAGGCCATTGTCCTCAATGGAATCGTAGTCAGCTCAGCAGACATCGGCACCATACAGGTAAAACTGTGCCCAAATAGATAGAGTAACCATGTAAATTATCACTTTCAGAAAGCTTTTTACATGTTATGAAAAAAACACATGAAACATAAGAGATATATTTTTGTGACATAATGACTAATGTTTGGTATTGCTTGCTGCAGTGGACGCCCTCTGATGGTAAGTAATCTTATATGTTCAGGCATCTATGGTGTGCTTACTCTGCATGACAATGATTTGAGTTTGCTTGCTTGGTTATATCTCTTGCTGGAGTGCTTTATTATGACATTAATATTTGTTTGGCTTTTGATGTATTTTATATATAATATTTTGGTGTGGAAATTTTTATATTATAAGATACCGGTATGTATTCATCATGTGTGATTTTATTTCACATTTGGCAAATCCTGAATGGTTACTACTAGTAAGTATCAATCTGTCTATTGTATCTGCTATCAATCTACTATTGTATAAGTGAAAGTAATATCTCTTTCTCAGACTGGTACATGCTTGCCATGAATGGATCAATGTATATATGTATATCCATATCAACCATATATCCTCAATGTTGTATGCAACATTGTGACTTTTGTTGTGTTTTTTTTTAAGTAGAGCTACTTTATTTCAGGCTACAGTTGTAGATAATGATCGGTCAGATGTTTTGTGCACCTCACATAATGACCCCCATATGATGACCTTTGACAAAAAGTAATATATTTTCTTTAATCTTCTACTATTTTTTGTATATTTTAAAAATCACAAATAAATCTCATGTTAGATGTCCTCGTTAGTTCAAGTGGGTGAGTAGATTATGCTTACTGGGTTTCAAAATGCACTTAATCACATAAAAAATTAATAACTCTAAAACATCAACTTGAAAATACACTTATGTAGATTTATAATATATATATATATATATATATATATATATATATATATATATATATATATATATATATATATATATATATATATATATATATATACATATATACTTTTATTGACCATCCATATCATTACAGACACATATAGTCCTTACGTTAACAGGAGGTCACTTTTTGCACTTGCAGGACATATGACAACCAGATGGAAGGAGAATTTGTTCTTTACAAGCATACAGATAGGAAGATAATTGTTCATTCTCGCAACCGCGACTGCAGCAACATGTACCTAACAGGGGCTTCCTGCAACTGTGGGCTGGCGGTGCAGGTGACTGATGACGTTTTTATCATGGACATGTGCTCAATGGTCAATGGCATCCATGTCCTCAACATGACCATGTACACCCATGGACTACTCGCCGATGGCTTTAGAGTGCTAGAGAAGAATGCTGGTTATTCCTATGAGGTAACATTTAACTTTGCTTATAAGATATATGTCCCTATGTACTATAGCTTCATTAGCATTTTATTATGGGTGTCTCAAGAAAAAATACTTGATCAAAATATTTTAATAGTGTCAGTGGATATACATGTATCTCAATATATTGATATAAAATATTTTTCTTCATTTTTTTTAATTTTGATAATCCATAATTGCTAAACTTATTAACCCTTTTGGTTAATAAGTATCAGTCATTTTGCAGCCAGTAACCCAGCAGATGGTTTTTTGTCATCTTGTGCTGTATTTTACAGGTGTTGCTGCCGACAGGCACCCGAGTAGTGATAGCCAGGCAGGATGTGGTGGTGGACGTCCACGAACCATTCCTCAACTTTGACATCATTCCCTCAGCATCAGATTATGTAAAAACCCTGGGTATGGCTGTCTCCTCAGGCATTGAGGATTTACAATCCTGACATTGCTCTGTTATCTCATTGATCTCAATCTTTTAAGCACTCATAAGAAAGATATTGTTTAATCGCGAATAAACTTTTAATTTATACAGATGAATTAACATAATTAGTGAATTGGGCATCAGCTAGTATATAGATCGTAATTTAATTGATTTGTTTCCAGGTTTATGTGGTGTATGGGATGGTGATGCCACCAATGACCTTACAATGTCTGATGGGAGGGTTCTAAGTTCAGATGACCTCAATCCAGATGAGTTCTTATCGAGCTGGAGGTAATCTTACATCACATTCCATACAACATTTCTGTGTTAACAGTTATCAGCTTTTTAAACAGGATATCATCCCTAACATGCAAATTGGACTATTATTACAGAATACGACTTAAGTTACCCGAAGCTCTCAGCCTGCAGCTGAGATGCTAAGTTTTTTATGATTTTTTGTTGACAGAGTTGCAGATGAGGACTCCCTATTCAGCGGGGCCTGTGCAGATGACAGCTCCATCACAGACAATGGTGACAACTACTGTGGGTGCCAGGATGCAGCCAGTCCCTCCTGTGCCATAGATCTCCACATCTATCCCTGTGACTTCACCCACCAATCTGTCGACCGTAAGCCATCTAATACACCTCCCAATCATCACCACTACATGCCCTTGTACTCATTTGAAAAGGTCATACCATGTATGGCTATATAGGTCTTTTTAACAGTCACTGTTATATAGTTAAACCAAACTTGAATGTTTGGAAACAGCAAAAGGGATATAGACATTTGTAATAAATAACAACAAAATACTTCAAGAGACTTACATTTACTGTCTATATGTCTGATAAATATTAAGGTCTTCCCATATTATTTATGGATTATTGGGCTCTTGCAGCTGCCACAGGTTATGTATGGAGTGCCTATCCAGGATATGGTATATCCAGATATAACATGAAGAGCTTTAAGAATATACAGACAGCTGCTGAATGCAAGCAACTATGTCTTAGCGAGACTGAGTTTACATGCGTATCTATTGACTATGGTCTTAAGGAGGAGAAAAAATATTGCTATCTACAAGAAGTACGGAAGGCTGATGTATCTGGTTCGGACTGGAACAGATTTGCCACATTCGTCTTTTATGAGTGGAATGAATATGGTAGGATTTTATGATATCATTCAAAGTCACCAATTAGATTATATCTGTGATTGTATACATTTATATGTTTTTTTTAATTTAAAATGGTTCTTAATGAGTAGAGATCTTTTATTTACAGATGCTGCTTATACCAATACCTTAAAACAGAATGGTGAGTAACATAAAGAGAAAAGAGAATTTTTGTGAATATCAGTTCAATTCCATTCATAAAAAGAACTTTATTGATAAGAAATCAACCAAAGAAATGTATTGACACTGTTAAACTGTTTATTGACATGATTATGTTGTTTATTGACATGATTATACAATTTATTGACTTGATTATGCTGTTCTTTGTAGGCAATGATATCACAGATACTTTGATAGGGAACAGCCTAGCCACAGACTGTATCCAGAACAAACCACAGATCAAGAACAACTTCACCTACAATGCAAATAAACGTGGACAGGTAGGCATATATTTCACTCACATGATATAAGATAGGTTACATGCACTTTGCCTTTTTGTAGTTAATTTATATTTCATGAGATTGAAATAAGAGGATGATATATTGCTGTAGCAATCAGACATCTGGCCTGTTGGGTGGAATCAACCATTAGCAGAGGAGTATTGTGACAAGGAAATGAAGAAGAAGACAGCCTATGCGCTGTGCACAGACCCTGGCCTACCTTACGAGCTTGTCACTGTCAATGAGATGGCAGCTCTTGCATTAGAATGTGCTCTAGACTTCCAGGTAACCACTATTAAGCACCTCTATAACAGGCTTTATTTTAACATTAGTAACATACACAATAATATATATGACTATGTTCAGATGGATATCATACTAATTATCAATACAACTTGGTAGCGACAGATGAAATTGTTGCATTTACTTTCAGTTTACTGGAGATTCGAGCCTTCCTTTCCTTGAGGTGCAGATGGCAGCACTGTCCACGCTGTGTACCCTGAGACTTGCCAAGGATCCAGTCACGTTCGTAACGGTGAATGGCAAGCAAGTCCCTAACAATGATGTAGTGTATCAGCTGTGCCTCAATGACTGCAGCAGCCAAGGAACATGTAATCAGGGTAGGGCCTCTATAAACATTATTTTTACATATTAAAAGAAACTAGCAGACTAGACGAGATCTGTTCTAGTGGGCATTGATATGCCGCTATGGCTGATTTGTCTTATGGTAATAACATCTTTATTATTTTGAACATTGAATGCATAATTGGTTCCTCTTTGGGATGATAATTACTACGTCTGATAATCACTTCCTGTAGGGCCGTGCTGCACCTTGGGCCAAAAATCAGGAATATAAGTGGTTTGTCACATACCATTTGTAGTTTTGAGCTGTCTGGTTATATTTTCATACAGTATCAAAATCAGGGAATAACCTGGGCAATAACAACACATGTTATCGCCCGGGTTTAATGGCACAGCTCCAGTGCATTTTCATTCGGCAAATATTGAGGCAGCAACGTAAGCATGTGATGATGTTTGATGCTTGTAGGGTTGTGTGCATGTGATGCTGGTTTCTATGGTGCCGACTGTTCCCTGGCGCTGACCACTCCTCCAGGGCTGTCTTATGCCAGTCCATGTGATACTTTAATACACAGCACATGTCCAGACATCACCATCTATGGAGAGCTCTTTCTGGACGTTGACAGTCTAGTCTGCATTCTACAAGAAATCACAGTATGTGTGACCCACTTATATTAGTCTTATATTATATAAATATTTAATATAAAGATGTCAATCTTTGTTTGAGCATTTTAAAATGGGTGAGATTAGCTATTTTGAAATTATGTATGTTACAGGTTACAGATAATATGAACCTGGTTGGAGAAAACATTACTGTCCAGGCCACCTTTGTGTCTTTCACTGAGGTATTATGTCCAGTAGATAACCGTGATGTCAGCTACCAGATACAAGTCAGCAATACCAATGGAGCCAATGTGGCTGGTTCCGTCTACTACCTGGCCTTCAACCCAGAGTGCACTGTCTGTGACCAGTTCACCCCATCTTGCACAGTCATTGTGAGTCAAGTCTTATGAATGGGATATACGGTATATTCTTTATAAAATTCACAAAATAAAGGCCCCGGGCCTGTCAACAAGCCTCATACTAGGTGTGATGCCACTAAGACACCACTCTATGCACAGAAAATGAGTACATGTGCACATTGTGAATGATGCAATCTGGTGCTTGTAGTTTCTAATATGTTTTTACTCAAATTAAGATTCTTTGTGGGCCTAAGGCTTGGATACAAAAGGTATTTAATCTGATAAATCATTGCATGGAATGACCATTCTGAATACTTGCAATGGTTTATTTCTCACTGACTAAAGTGACTAATGTTATATGTTCCAGGCTGATTCTTGTGTGATCGATGATGAATGTTTTTCAAAGGGCGATGTTAATCCCAATAACAACCTACAAATATGTGACCCAGCCATGTCCACCCAAGACTGGGCATTCAATTCATGTAGGTCATATATAAAGCTGAATTATCATGATCAAAGCAAATTGTGTTCATAACTCACTGTTGGACCACTGATGTTATTTTGTTTTGTTGCAGATGAGTCCCGAGTGGGCCTGTACCTATTTTCGGTGTGTGGGGAGGGTCGGGATATGACTGGGTATGGGAATGATGCAGTGATTAATGGCTTATCAGTCAGGGGTGATCTAGGGGGTTTTCCTTATGACATGCTCTACCTGGAGGGCACAGCTGACAGCTACATAGAGATCCCTAACAACGACCTATTGGATGTCAAGAGGTCCATCACACTCGCTGCCTGGGTGTACGTGGAGGGTGCCCAGGACGGACCTATCATCAACTACGGCACAGATAATGCTAATGGAGTTCAGTTGTGGCAGAAAGGAGAAAATCTCCTTCTATTTCAAGCTGTGAGGCGGGACAATAAGAAGATGAGCTCACAGGTAGTGGCTGACGATATACTGACCTATAACACATGGAACAGAGTGGCAGCTATCTATGACTACGTGACAGGCACAACCAAGCTTTACTTGAATGAATACCTAGCTGAGACAGCACAAACTGGCCAACAGGTAACTGTATTTACTACTAACAACTTTCTATTTAATCTGCTTAAATGTACAGTATCTTACAATTTACTAATAATTATTACTGGTTTAGGTGATAGCGACTGACGCTAAGATCCGCGTTGGTGCAGTGGATGGTATCAACACGTATTTTAAGGGCGTTGTAGCTTGTGTGCAGTTTTATAACAGAGCTCTCAATCACACTGAGGTTGCTGCATTGGTGAAATGTCCTTCACGTAAGTTCTTGCTATGGAAATGTTGCTCAAGAAATGTTGCTCGGGATATCTTCCTCAGGATATTTTACTAAGGATATCGATGTTGTGGAATCTTCTTTAAACTCTTAAAATCTTCTTAGATATTACATGAAGGTGGGAACGAGTAGACATTTTGTTATGATGTGCCTTATCATGATGTTTATCACATATTACCGGTATGTGCCAGTAATGATGTGTATACCGGTACCTGTTATTCCAGCCTTCCCCTCCCTGCAAGGCAGGCCTGGAGTCAGTTTTGAGATTCCTGACCTGACTACGATCGACTCTGCCTACTATGCATGTAGTTATGTACCTGAGGATGGGGAGACTGGCGTGCAGTATGACGTCAGCTGGTATGTGGATGGCGTAAGCTTCTGGAATGACACTATCCTGAATGAATCTGTGAGAACGAGCCTTCTGCCCTTCAGCATGTTGACCCCAGATCAGGCCAGAGGAGAGGTACGCCATGTTCCTATAATCTGGACAAAATACTGTGATATTGAAACAACTATGTAAACATGTTCTCATATGTTTCTTACAGGTTTATTGTGAAGTATCTGCATGTTACAAGGCAGAATGTGAAGGTACATACAGCTGCCCATCTCGAAGCTCTTCATTTGTTCCAGAACTCAAGGTATATAACACTGTACAAACCCATTTCCTTCCAACCTAGATTATGTTACTAAACTTTACAGCACATTTAAGTATAGAACAGAAATCTTATGAAACTTTTGAGATGTGCAATATTTTATAATACATATCAAGCAATATAACATTATAGGTTATAACGGAGGGGCCCATTGAGATGACTGAGGGAAGAGATCAGGTGGCCATACTTGTTACCAGCACCCTACCACCAGAGTTCATGTGTAAGACCCCAGCAGGGGGCAGCAATGAGGACTGCAAGGTCACCATCCAAGCCTACCTCGACAAAGACGGCAGTGACCTCTCGTAAGATAAATACATTCATAATACACTGTGGAAAATTCACAATTTTATCAATATTCATGGTTTGTTGAAATGACTAGGATTATAAAGGCAGTGGTGTGATATTTCAGGTGTCTGAGTGGCACTATGGACATAGGGAACATTGGTGTGGTACCGCAGGCAGTCCTGCAGTGGAATGCCAGCGATGATGTAGGGGATGCCATGTGTGGAGCCCCTGTCACCAGCTCTAACTGGCACACCTCTATCCAGCTGTCTCTATGGGCTCTCCTGGATGGCTTGGTGGACCAGGATGCCACGAGGAACATCCTGCTCTATGAGATCCATATGATGGGCACGGATATCGTCTACAGCAATCAAATCAAGACAATACAGGTAACTCTACAATGTAGAAGTGCCTGTATAGGGAGTGTGCAAAGTGCTGATTTAAATGTGAGTTATGCTAGGATTTGTGATAATGAGGAATGTGCTGATTACAGGTGACAGTGAAAGACATGGATAAGACAGGGAGCACCTGCGAATCAAAGAATGACCCTCACATGAAGACCTTTGATGGAAAGTGAGTGCAATTAACCTCATATATCAATTCACTTGTTAATCTTAGTGAGGATTTATATCAACTATGCATCTCCTAGTTTACATGTCCATATGTACATTGCACAGTAATTTGCAATTTGACTACAATATTTCATGGACATTCTTTTTTCCAGGAAATATGATAATTTCTTGGAAGGAGAGTTTGTTCTGTACAGACACACATCTGGACAATATGAGGTAAACTAAAATACTCCTAAGCCCAGCCATATGAATGGCTGGTTTACATTTTCTAGTAACCTTGTTTGTTTTCACATTAATTGTTGGTTTATATTGATTTAGATTATTTTGAATTCTCCATACCTACATCACTTATGGATTTTAATGTTGTCAGATTCGTACCTTCTTCCGAGCTTGTGGCAACAATCTTAATGCTGATGCCACCTGTAACTGTGCGGTGGCGGTCAGATCTGGAGATGACGTGATCCTGCTGGACCGCTGTGGAGCTGAGAAAAACAGCAATCCATCCGGTATAGTGAGGATATCTGCCTACATCAACGGCGGACTCACTCCAGGGACTCACATTCTGCAAAAGAGTGGTGGAACTGAATATCAGGTCAGACTAAATCAATATTTCTGCAATATTTATGACATTCTCTTTGATTTGTGCCACTCTGATTTGCACTGAATTGTTTTCTGTGTTTTCTTCATTTTCTCAACACCTTCAAATAATTTATGCATTTGCATTCAGGTAATTCTGCCACATGGAGGTAAAGCAATCATCCAGCAAAGCTATTCAAATTACCTTAATGTTTTCTACACAGCCTCAACTGTGGACTTCGGGAAAACTGAAGGTAAAGCATACGCATACATTTGGTGACAGGCAACAATTAAATTATGAGCGGTTTATTGTATGTAATATAATGATGGGAATATATATAAATGTCTATGTTTTGACAGGTCTGTGTGGCCTGTATGATGGGGACCAGTCTAATGACTACGTGCAGCCAGATGGAGTGGTGTCTAATGTTACTGGGAGGAATCCTCTGGACTATGCAAAACTATGGAGGTAATCTTCACTACCAAATGACAGATCATAAAATGAGATTTGATGAAATTCCTATGTCACTGCTAATATTATGCAATATTCATAGCATTCCCAAAGAGCACCATAAGTTTAAAAGACAATTTTTTCCAGTGTGTCTTTTTTTTCAAACTTTAGAATCACAGATGTCACAGCCTCATTATGGCAGGGTGTTTGCCAGTCTGAGGATATGGTGACTTCAGATGATAGCATCTATTGCCAGTGCGTGAGAGATGGGAATGCCTTGAAAAGCTACTGTGGGGTGAACCTCAACAAACCAGCATGTGTGAATGGTGAGAATACTTTATACTTAAGTTTAAAGTTTCACTTAGTTGCAAGTGAACATGAGCACACAGGCTTTTTATGTGGGAATTGTCAGATCATTAGGAGTATTGTATAATTATGTATATATATGGAGATGATTCTCATTTTCTAGATGATGATGTCACACAGCAGATTTTGGCTAATAATATCAAGGCAACTCGTCAATGTACAGTACTCATACCAGAGAGTGAGAGATTCCAGGTGGACCTCGACTTTGTTCCAAATGTATGTGATTTGTAGCGATATACATTAAGTGCTGCATTATTCTCTAATATATATTCTTGTAGAGACTCTTGGCATTTGTATCATTTATCAGTGTTGTGTTATATTCTATGATACTGACCCTGGCGGTTGTTGTGTTTTACAGGAGCCTGCCCCATTGACACCAGAGGAAGAATCTGCTATTCGTGTCACGTGTGAGAATGCAGTGATCAAGTCAGATGTGTATGCTGCCTGCATGTCTAACCCGCTCACCAAGGCTTTCCTCACACCACTTCTCACTGAAATGATTGAGGACTGCATTGCTGATTTCCAGGTCATTGTTTCTTTTGATTATTATATGTGAAATTTATAATGATACCTGATTTTATGGCAAAGATAATAATCATCCTTTCCCAAACACCAAGTGTCAGAACATCATAAGGCAAGAACATGTGAGACAGATCTCTCAAGTTGGTTCTGATGTAGTTGTGGAACCCCGACTTGCGCGAGCAGAGCTTTGGAGGCTACGTCGGTCATATTGCTCCGACCAGCCTTGCCAGAAGAAAACAAGGAGGACCAAATGCCGTTTCTCTTAAACTAGTTCTGATGGACGGATCTCAAGAGTTATCTCATACTTATACTCTGTCAACAGGGGTCACACCTGTCTGTGTTTCAAGGTCCTTGTGACCCAAATCTAAAATGTCGTCTGCTCCAGCTCAAAACAAACCCAGACATTAATCATGTTCATTTCAGAGAAATTAACACATGATATTTTGAAGAACTGGCCTAGGACTGATTACATTTATTCTATAATTTATTCTACAAATTTTATGACACTTGTACACAAATATATTTCAACAAATGTTTAATTTCCAAATTATGTAAATATGAAAAGAATCTTTAAAAAGGATAAAAGGAAAGTAGTTCGACAGAGGGGTGATCTGTGAAAGTTGAGGGGTGATCTGCACAAAAATATCTCATAGGTGCAGAACACTCTCGTGAGGCACCAGGTATGAGATAATAGTTTGTATTTTCATTCATGGAGATTAAATAATATTATTATATAGATTTGTTGTCTTGTCTAGTAATTTTGAAACTATTTTGTTAATAACAATATAAGATCCAATACAATATAAGATACAATTACTAAGAGTATAGACAAGCAATTTAAAAAATCAACTTTCATTAGTGTGATTATAAAGTAACGATGGCATGATGTATTTTAGATAACTGGTGATGCGGGATGGGCCGTAGTTGTGCTGTCCACATTCCAGCTACAATGCAGCATTCATATTACCACTCATGTATCCCTGTGGATAACTGTCAGCGGGTTACTCACCCCTCCTCCTGACGTCCTCAGCAAACTCTGCCCTAATGACTGCAAAGGTAGAGGTGTCTGTCAGAATGGTAAGCAACAGGTTTATTCATATTCATTATGTTTATATAACTATGCTATCATTTGTGAAGGACTTACCGGTATATGCTGTTTTCGATACATGGCTTATACAATCATGCTGCTTTCTGAACATGGCTTTTATAACCATGCTGCTTTCTGCACAGGGCTTATATAACTATGCTGCCCTCCATACAGGGCTTATATAACTATGCTGCCCTCCGTACAGGGCTTATATAACTATGCTGCCCTCCGTACAGGGCTTATATAACTATGCTGCTTTCTGCACAGGGCTTATATAACTATGCTGCTTTCTGTACAGGGCTTATATAACTATGCTGCTTTCTGCACAGGGCTTATATAACCATGTTGCTTTCTGAACAGGGCTTATATAACTATGCTGCTTTCTGAACAGGGCTTATATAACTATGCTGCTTTCTGTACAGGGCTTATATAAATATGCTGCTTTCTGTACAGGGCTTATAATTATGATGTTATCCATACAGGGCTTATATAACTAGTTTGCTTTCTGTACAAGGCTTATAATTATGATATTGTCCATACAAAGTAAAGCTGACATTTATATACCGCTGATACCAGACAATGTCTGCTCATAGCGGTTGATAGTAACTGGCCAGGATTCGAACCTAGAACCCCTGGATCTCAAGGCGAATACTCTACAAATTGAGCTATTTCGGCCAGCTATGCTGCTTTCTGTACAGGGTTTATATATAACTGTGCTGTTTTCTGTACAGGTGTCTGTCAGTGCCCGCACGATTGGCAGGGAGTGGATTGTTCTGTTTATATGACTGTGCTGTTTTCTGTACAGGTGTCTGTCAGTGCCCGCAGGATTGGCAGGGAGTGGATTGTTCTGTTTATATATGACTATGCTGTTTTCTGTACAGGTGTCTGTCAGTGCCCGCAGGATTGGCAGGGAGTGGATTGTTCTGTGCCTGCAGCAGAGCCTCCTCAGCTGAGTCCAGGTAACGTGCAATGTGACCTGGCGGTCGACACATGTCTCAATGTCTTGATCACAGGAGGACCTTTTGATGACACTGACCTTCTCACTTGCCACTACCAGATCATTACTGTGAGTAACATGACAGTATTTATAATCTGCTAAATGTGAAAAAATTAGTTTAATTTAGAATAACTCTTTGTGTTGCTGTATGAATGTTATGATGCAGGTGGACACAGGTGGTTACAGTGTTGGTGTGGAGACGTTTATCCTGCCAGCCACATACAGTACACTGCGTGAGGTGAGGTGCCCTGTAAGAGACACGGCTGAGAACTATAAGCTGGCTGTCAGCAATGATGGGGTGCTTTGGTCCATACAGATCCTACTCCTCGTCTACAACTCCAAGTGTAAAAACTGTGATCTCTTCACTGGAGCATGTATAGATATTGTGAGTATTTAAAATAAATGCTGGACAAGTACGTGTTTGTCAAGGTTTTTTAATATAGGCAACACACGCTGAACAAAAGTGAAAAGTTTTAAATATAATCAGGAATTCAAAGCATTCACAAGGAATTAAAAGCAGGCATATAGATTTAAATAAATGCATATATCTTTGTGTTTAAGCATGATTTTATATCATTGATGGTTACTTTATGTCTTGTGATGCAGCCTGAGTCATGTGTGATTGATGGAGTGTGCTATAGTGCGGATGAGATGAACCCAGCCAATGCCAAGTTCAGGTGCATCCCAGATACATCCAGAGACATGTGGACGTACTTTGGAAGTAAGAACATATAACTTAACTTGCTGTAAGTTAATATTTCTTGTTGAAATGATCGATGGAAAATTAAATTATTTTTATCTTTATGGCTATATCTGTCACCAAAATATACTGAATTAAAACATCAAGGAAAGAAATTGCAAAATGTAAATAACGTAACCATCATCAACTAATCTATTTTATTGGGATGCATATGAAGAACAGAGTGCTGTTGAAATGAGGAGATGTATGTAAGTTTATTTTTGATGTTATTCCAGCTGAGGGGGCTGTAGCTTTCTACCCCTTGACAAGATGTTCCCAGTATTCAGACCTGTCTGGGATGAACAATCCGGTGGCCATTGTGTCTGAGGATTTGCGTGATGTGGCAGGACCCCAGGGCGATACCAGCGCTGCCTTGGCCTTCTCTGGCCTCCCTACGAGCCTTGTGGTCATCTCGGGCACCGCTGCCACGGATGCACAGTACTCTCTCTCCATATTGGTACATGTCAAGGTACAAAGTGCAGGGCCCATCCTGAACTATGGAGAGAGACTTGGCATGGGCTTGCATGTCCTGGAGTCCGGGCTCAATCAGCTCAGCGTTCTTTTCCTTGTTGCCGAGAGAGACGGCGTCCTCTCCCTGAAGCGAGCAGAGGCTGTTATCAGCACTGATGAGTGGGTCTACATAGCCGCCACATACGACTACTCTACAGGCAGGGGGCAGTTATATATCAACAGTCAGGCCATTAGTGCATTCAGTCTGAATGCAGGAACTGAGATAGGTACTAAAACTGACATCAGAATGGGAGCCATACAAGACGGAGATGATGATTTGGTGGGGGACGTGGCCTGCCTCAGGATCTATGATAGAGTTGTCACTATAGAAGACATCACGGAGGGGCAAACATGTCCATTTGGTAACGACCATATACTATTTAAATATCATACTTTGCCACAGATCAAACTTGATCTTTGTATTTAAATCACTTCACACATTGTTTATACACATCCATGAACATACAATAATGATGTCATTTTGTTTTAAATCTTCCAGGATCAACTGGAGACACCAATATTTCATGTAAGAACTGTATTCTTTATTTCTGATATCAAGTTGTCTTCAGTTTAACATCATATTATGTAACATATGGCTTGTATGTTTATATTGCAGTGTATCCCATACTTTCTGGTGTTCCGGTAGTCTCTCTGGAGACGTTTACTATAGACGGCTCGGATGTGCTGGACTACCGCCTGAGTTGCTCGGTGCCAAGTGTGAGCAGCTCTGTAGTGAGATATGAGCTATCCTGGGTGATAGACGACCAGACCGTGTACACTCAGACCCACACCACTAACCACACAGATCCCCAACCTCTGAGCATCACTCTCGCCTCGCAGGACATCGCTAACAAGACCTCCATCTCCCAGGTATCTGGTACATCATCTATGCTTACCTGTCATATTAATGACTTCAAATATTATACTATGTTTTTTGCCAGAAAATATTAATTGAAAAAAATGTTGTTTTTATTTCAGATTTATTGCATTGTTAACGCATGCTTTGAGGACAATTGTGGATCATCCTTTTGCCCTTATTCAAGTATTCCCTATAAACCAGAAATCAAGGTAAATTTATCCTCTGTTAATGTATAAATATCAACATTTACAGTTTAGTTATTGGGGTTTTACTTATTGTGTTAACAATTACAAATTAGATGTGTTGATTTATAATGGCTGAAATAGCTCAGTCGGTAGTGTGTTTGGCTTGAGACCCAGGGATTTCTGATTCAAATCCTGGCCACTCACTATCAAGCACCATAATCAAACATTGTCTGGAATGAGGATTATATAAATATAAACTTTACCTTTTTTATTTTGGCAGGTTCTGACACATGGGACACTGGAGACCACAGAAGGAGACGATCCTGTTCTGATTGAGGTTGTGAGCACACTACCCCCTCAGTTCATGTGTGTCAACAGAACCACCCTGGATGGTCCAGACTCCTGCCAGGTGATGGTGGAGGTCCTCGTTCACCCTGGAGACGATGAGAGTTGTATAGCAGGACAGACATATCCCCAGGCTGTAGTAGGCTTCACAAACACTTCAGGTATACCATGGACAAAGCCTGTTGAATCCATTACTTCAGCTGTTTTAAACTTTCAGGCATTAATCTAAAGCCTTCAAGAACATTCAAATGTCCTTTTTCCAGTACTTAGAGACATTATCTCCTGTTGTCTTAATATTTAGTGTAATCAAAGTCACTTAGCTTTTGAGAGAGATTGCCAAGGTATATAATAAGTTGATGGACAGTTGGCCTGTACTATCCACTCCTTGTTTCTTTGAATGTGGACTGACTTTAGTGATATTGTACGATTCAGGTGTGTATGCAGCTCCCCTGACGTGTGGGCTGACGGTGACAGACAGGAACTGGCTATATGGACTAAAGGTCCCAGTGAAGGCCGTGATTGATGGCATTAATGATGGCACACAAGTCAGAGACATCACTGTCAGCTATGATGTCACTTACCATAATGTCATCATCACATCAAACCAGCAAATCATGTCAACCCAGGTGGGTAGCATTTAAAGCAGAAAATAAAGAAACTTAAAATACAATAGATTAATTGAGATGTGTTAGGCTATTGGGTCGATACAAGCCATCATAGCAAGATCGTAGCTTTAGAATTTTGATGGAACGTGCTATGCCACGTCTTCCCCTTTCCAGTTGACTGACTATATTTGGAATAAAGAGGGATATGACATCTTTTCCCCTTTTCTGTTGCTCATCTATGACATAAAAACTGATGTGTTTTCCAATATTTTCCCCTTTCAGTTGACCATCCATGACATAAAAACTGATGTGTTTTCCAATATTTTCTCCCTTTCAGTTGACCATCCATGACATAAAAACTGATGTGTTTTCCAATATTTTCTCCTTTTCAGTTGACCATCTATGACATAAAAACGGATGTGTTGTGCCATGCCACTGGGGATCCTCATTACATCACCTTCGATTCTGAAGAGTAAGATGTTTTATCATATCCTAAAATAAATATTTGCATCCAATTGTTCATTATGGATAAAAATATTGATTTAGATATAAAATGTTTATTTGGTAAACACATAACACATAATAATATAAAGCACACCAAGCTTTTCCTCCACATACTGTATGCTAGTGTCATGTATCTTTTTATTTCAGAAAATTTAACAATTATGATCAAGGCAATTTTGTTCTGTACAAACATACAAGTCTGCCATATGAGGTAAGATATTTCACAATTTAATAATAAATGGAAAATAGAACACAAATTAATCTTCTATACCGCAACTGCAATATCTTCATTTGTTTTATAATATTCACAAATATAAATGTTACTCTCCAGACGAAATAAGAAGCCATACAAATTAAGTGACCTGAAATATCCAGTTAGTCTTTAAAATTTCCTAATGTATGAATTAGATTGTTGAAGTTGTCGCCAGTATTGGCTCGAATATGATACGTATCATGGAGAGTGAACATGCAGTTCTTTATTTTCAAGGTTCACACATATATAGAGAAGTGTTATGGAAGTGTTGCATGCACTTGCTCAGTGAGTGTGCGTAGTGGCAACGATGTGATCATCATTGACTCGTGTGGGCCGAGGGCCGCAGCAAACGGTGGTAACATGCAGGTGGAGGTCCTGCTCAATGGAGAACTCACTCCAGGAACCAGGATTCTGCAGTATAATAATGGGAAAAAATACAAGGTACAGAAACCCTGATAACTTCCACTATGGTCAGATTTACATGGGTTCCCATTGTAATTTGTTTTTTAATTCCTATAATTGTCAAGTGTATGATGTATTTTATTGGAAACACTAGGAACCTTTTTAGCTTTGGATATCATATAGGTACTGCAGTGAAGGGAAGAAATTATCTGTCATTCTGTCTGTAAACATTGATCTTCTCCTCTGAGACTACTTGTCAGAGTTCTTAGTTTATTAGTAGGTGAGATGTATTTTTAGGGAACCAATATTATCTCTTTTTCATTAGGCTCAGAATTGCTTCCATCTTGTTATGATGTCTTTTGAGATTATCATCTGCTCAAGTTTACTTTGGGAAAGGATCTAAATAATCATTTATGAAGCAATTTGCAGACATTTCCAGAAAACATTCACAATCATTACCTCAAAGCAATGAACAGCATAACTCTAAGACCATTGGGCTATGTTTCTTAACTCATTTAATTTGTTTATATTAGGTGAGATCTCATTCATTATTTCTATGGATGTATCTGTTTGTCAGGTTATTTTGCCAAGTGGTACCCAAGTGATCGTTGAATATGGGTGGGTGACTGATGGCAAGTTGTACATCAATGCCTATGTACAGCCCTCTCCAGCAGATTGGCAGCACACTCTAGGTAAATGCCTTAACTCTCTTATTATATTTATTTCCATTTGATGAATTTCATATATTTCAGAAAATATTTGTTGCACGGTGTGTTTGAAGCATTATTCTGATCAAATCAGTTTTTTGAATTATGGTTTATTTTCAATACAGGTTTGTGTGGTACATATGATGGGGACAGTAGCAATGATAGGACGATGCCAAATGGTTTAATAGGAGAACCAGGAGACCTTCCTCTAAATTACATAAAGACCTGGAAGTAAGGATATTTTTTTGTTATAAACATAGAAAATTAGCTCAAGGCATCAGTTGAAATAACTATGGTATTCTTTCTTGCTTTCAGTTTGTAACATAACACATACAAATTTGACTTCATTTGTGAAATAATGCTTTCAACAAAATTTGAATAATTTCTCACTGATTTGGAAATTACATATGTGTACCTCAGTGAAAACTAGCCCTTCAATACATATTAGAGCTTATTAATTTTCAGAGTAAGCAGCATGGGCATAGACAATCTGTACTATGGATCATGTGCACAGTTTGAGACTGCTGATATTACCAGACTGTACTGTGACTGTTCAGAGCAGGGTCAGAGCCTATCTGACTGCATGCAGTATGGAGATGTGGTGTTCTGCCAACCCACATGTAATGATTGTGATAGAACCAGTGACTTCTTGGCATTGGCTACTCATGTTGACTGCAGCGTTCCCCAATCTTTGAATAACACTGTTTATCCTGAACCTGTAAGTTGTACAAAACCAAACCAACAATCATTGGACATGAATTCCACTAATGGATACTAGTTTTCATAGCATGACCTGCAATGTTGTATTGCCTTATTTAGAGTGTTCCGGAGTTTGTGATGAGTCAAGCTGAGGCACAGCAGATATGTCTCCAGATGACCCAGGGCATCCGTAGTGTGTGTGCTGCCATCATTGGCCAGACCAAGATTGATAATGTCATTGACCATTGTATACAGGATGTCAGGGTGATCAACATTAACCTATTTCTTATATTCACAATAGCTGTATGTCACTTCAGATGCAATTAGAATTAGACTAAAAACTATCATAAGACTTGTTGTTCATGAGCAGTTTTTTTTTCAGATTACAAATGATGCAGATTTGGCATTACAGTATATTGAGGGCTTTAAGACTGAATGTGATCAGATAGGTGGAACTAAACCTGGAGGTCTTGAAGGTGATATTCTAAATACCTTGTGTCCAAATGCCTGTAGCAGCCAGGGCACTTGTCTCAATGGTGAGTTTTGAGCGTCTATTTGTCATCTTAATTATTCAGATGCTTTTGAATATTTAGAGCACATGAAACTAAATATTTTCAAATTTTTTTGTTGTTGAAGTAGTGAGTGCTTTTAATGATTTCCTTTCAGGCATATGCAAATGTGGAGTTGGTTTCTTTGGAGATGATTGTTCCCTGGATAAAAGTTCCCCCAGCATCAATCCTGGAGGCCCCAGTCATATCACATGTGCTCCAGGCAAATGTGTCAATATCATCATCAATGGCAACAGATTTGTCAATAGCAATGACCTTGTTTGTAAAATAACTGTGGTTGAGGTATGCAATGCAATTTATCATATTGAAGCTGTATGAATATTTTGGTATTATATTTGTATATTTTTCTTTTGTCAGAAATGTCTGTGTTTGTCATGAATACTATAGAAACTATAAATTGATATATCTATATTATGAGTGAAATAGAAAATAAATCCATTTTCATATGATGAATAAGAATATAATGATTCATTACCAAGATGTTTACATTTTACACACAAATGGCCTCCAAAATTGAAATGACAGATTTTACCACGTTGCAGCTAACAGCCACATCGATTGTGGAGACATCTACAGTAACTATAGTGCAGGCCACATTCATCAGCTTATTCCAGATATCATGTACAATACCAGATCCAACAGTTAACGTGGTTATATATGTATCGAATGATGGAGGCATCACATTCTCCGATACTAAGGCTACTGTCTTGCTTTATGATGAAAGTTGCCAAATATGTGATTTTGACACAGGAGTATGTTCTGATAGAGTAAGTGCAATTTTAAATACTGTACAGTCTACCTTAAATTGAATATCCTACATGAGGACTATCATAATACTATTGGTTTCCATCTCCAGAAATATGTTGAAAACTGAATGGGACAATAATTAGAGATAATTAGGGAAAATATTGATGATAGTGATGATTTTACAATGCATATGTATTTTACAGACTGATATATGCAAAATTGACAGCATTTGTTATGAGACTAATGCCATCCATCCAACCGATCCAAAACTTATTTGTATACCGGACCAGTCAGCGACAGGATGGGTGCCTCAGACAAGTATGTAATATGCTTCGTGTTCTCCAATCACCAATCGGCAAAGCCCAGATAGGTGATCTGGAGGGGTTTATGGAACATGCAGGGTCTCTTCTATTTCAACCATAGAAAATTTTGGTGGAGTTGATAGAGCTCTATTAGAGTTGATAGTCGCCAGCTGCAAACCTGAGTCAAACCCTTTTAAACAACCAAATTGAACCCATTTAAATGAGTTTGACTCTTTGCAGCTGGCTACTTATATCAAGTGTTTATATTTTCTTTATTTAACATCATCCAAAAGAATAATCAAGCTTATATAATCATACATAAAATATGAATTATCACTGAAAGAGTTGGGTATTTAAAACATCTCATGCAAACAGGATTCGGCATAAAAAGTACCAAGCTCAGACCTGTCCAGAACATCTGGGCTTTGCCGATTGGAGAACACAATAATATGGTAGACTTAAATATTTTTAAAATGTGTGATATTGGTTAGTCAATATTTAGAAAAGTCAATTAGTGTTCAGAATATTTCTATGATATCATCAACAGAAATATACATCTATTATATATGTCAATATGTTTTAGATGAAAAAGAGGTTGCACTCTATCCATTGACAAGTTGTACTGGTGCCCAGGATATATCTCTTGGTGGGAGCAATGGCTTGGCTTATAATATACAGTACACAGTTGGTGCAGACGGCATGGCTGGTCATGCTGTTATCTTTGACAATTCTAGAACATCAAATATTACCCTGGCAGCTAGCAGTGCATTGGATGTACGGTTTTCAATGACGCTTATCCTTGACGTGTGGATTGGTATGTTATACCCCAGTCACAATTGATTTAAGTTTAGATGCCCAGCCAATTGTTTCTTTTTCACAAAGGGTACACACGATTGGAACCCGCTGGCGGGAGGCGGCAAAATCAGCCGACCCGCCCGCCTATACACAATCGTGGCGTGTCTTCAAATCAAATGGTAACACATCATCTTGTTTAAATGTAAAGATAATATATGCTGATATATACCTTGCAGTTCTTTAAAACACTTATTTTGCTTTCAGAAAACGCAGGGGCTGTTTTCAAATGGGAAGGATATCAGGGTTTGGGATTATACATTGACTTAAATGATCTGAGCTTTTTCTTCCGTGAAAGAGATCAAATTATGAACAAGGATAACATATTGACTCAGGAGAACATTAAAGTTGGAGAGTGGATGAGAGTAGCAGTAACCTATGATTACACAAGTAGTGCAGCATCACTGTACATAGATGGCAATATGGAGGTCAGCAAAACACTCAGCATTCCCATGGAGCTTGCCTCGGAAGGAGAGATTGTCATGGGAACATTTGGTGGAAAATTGTCTTGCATTCAACTATTTGACAGGGCTTTGTCTTCTATTGAAATCCGAAACTTTAAGACTTGTCCATTCGGTAGGTGGTCCTACAGTCATATGGTTTCTTATTTAAATTCTGCAGTTGTATGACATCTTTTAATGAGACATTTCTATTTCACTATTTTAGGTACAGAGGATTATGCAACATTTTTCACAGGTATCTAAAATGTTATGATATTTTAAAGCAGATAATATAACAAGCGTCTATTATATCCATATAAAATATGATTTGAGTATTGTTTTAACTTCAGAGAACTATCCTTAAAGCAAAGATTCAAGCGACACTTTTCCTGAAATTGTATTCATAATGACAACATTTGTATTGCAATGGTACCACACATTGTCTGTTCAAAAAGCTTTTGAGAGATTTCCACAAAGTATTTAATTTATAAATTTATAATTTTCATATTTCATTATTATTGATTTTGGATGATAAATCATGTTTCATCTGAAGTGAAATGAATTACAAATAAATATATTTAATCCAAGAAAGCTTATGCAGTTTTGCTTGGCCCTTTCTTCATGCAGATTATCCAATTTTGCCATCCTTACCCAGCGTGTCATTAGACATCATTAAGGATAACCTTGGTCATGGCCTAGATTACAACCTCAAATGCAGCACCCCAACACTAGGAGATGTAAATGTACAATACAGTATTGAATGGCTAATTGATGGAGATTTGGTGTTTTCTGAACAAACCATTACAAATGAAACTGGGACATTTGAAAGTAAATTGAATGCATCTATGATTGGAGGAAATAATCGAACATACATTGGAGAAGTATGTATCAAATGAACTAACTTTTTCAACTTATTTGAATATAATTTATGGTGATTAAAAGCAGCATATTCATAAAAAAGTAATAATTATATCCATTACAGGTTACATATCTTTTAAGTAATTGGATTTAGATTATGTTGAAAATGGAAAAGCTATTCATTATTTCTATTCATTAGGTGATGTGTCGGGCAACAGTTTGCTTTGAGGAGAAGTGTGGTACAAAGCAATGTCCTTATGAGAGCCAGCCTTACAGACCTCAGGTTTTGGTAAGTTCATTCCATATTATCAAAGTAGACTAACATGCATAATTTTAAACAATAAACAAATAAGATCACAAAATGTATTGAAGAAGGAATATTTCCCTTTAAAACCTGTTACTATTTGGATCAGGATGTTTCTGTTTGAATAGGTATTGAATCAGGGGCCCATTGAAATCACAGAAGGAAAAGACCCATTTTTGTTGGACATCATAACAACATTACCACCAGAATTCATGTGTGCTAATAGGAGCATGTTGGATGCGCCAAGCTCCTGTCAGATAATGGTTGAGGTCATTATCAACCCAGGTGATGATAAGGGCTGTATACCAGGAGAATCCTATCCTCAAGCTGTTGTTGGTTATGCCAATTATATGGGTGAGTATTGAGGTACCATTAAGATTTATCTATTCCAAGAATAATGCTGTTTTGGTATATTTTAAATAGAGGAAATAGGTGTGTCATATGTATTTTCCTTCATAAGAGTCAAGGATTATATTAAAATAATGATGTTCCATTTAATTTAAGGGGAAACAGACATTGAATATGCAAGATGTGGATTGTTCATGGCTTATGATAACTGGTATTATGGACTGTCAATACCAATTAAGGGTGTGTCAGATGGCATCAATGATGGGGATCAAACACAAGATTTACTTGTTATGTACAACATTATATACAATAGAAATATTGTAATGTCTAATATACTCACAATGACAACACAGGTACTTATATATTTAGATCTATTTATTTTATCTGTATTTTAATACCATTAATAGTTAAAGTATTGAAACAGTTTTTCATGATGTACAGACCAACTTAATTATTGTTTACTAGGTAACTGTAAAGGATGTTTCAAGTGAAGCATTATGCCATGCAACTGGAGATCCCCATTACACAACTTTTGATTCAGGACCGTGAGTGATGCATAAAGATGTATATTTATATATCAAGATTATTACAACTTGTAGCAAACAGATAAATCATAAAATATATTTTATATTTTATATTTCAGGACATTGAACAATTATTTTGATGGAACATTCATTCTATACAGACATATATCATTGAAATATGAGGTATGTTGGATTTTCTACATTTCTATAATGTAGAATTGGAAAACATTTGGATTCAAAAAGATTTATAAACTAAGATAAATAGAAATCAAAATTACTAATCTTAAAATAAGCATCATAGTGCAATAAATTTGACAAATTATTTGTATAAATATAAAGCATTAAAGGGCCATAAATGACATCAAAAGTTCATTCAAATTTAATGTTGACCAACTTAAATACACTCAAGATCAATTTCCTAAAATATGCCTTTTACCTGGCATCACAAGATGATTCACATTAAATATTTTGAAAATTTTTGAAAATCTTTGCCCCCTTTGAATGGATATGGATATTAAAACCACTGTGATTTTTTGGGGGGAATTTTTCGACAAATTTTATGTGCACGGGGCTCATGGGGGTCAAAACCCAAATTCTCCATATGAAAAAAAACCCAACTTTGCCTTAGAAAGTTGTGTGATAGTTCATATTGTAGGTATTGATGAGAAGAACAAACTTTGTAAAAGAACGTGCTCTAAAACTTCCTCTTCATACCACGAAAATGAAAATGTGTTGAAAATATTGTTTATACAAACACTTCAAAATAACAGGATAAGTTCAATTTAACAATTAAGTGTTGGGGGGGAGCATTCCAAAATGTCAGCTTGACCAGTATTTTGAGGATATATAGCTTTATTTATTCCTCAGGTTCAAACATACATACAAAAATGTTATGGCACAGTTGCATGTACATGCTCTGTGAGCATAAGGAGTGGGAATGATGTTATTATCATAGATTCCTGTGGCCCAAGAGGCCCTGGTAATAGCATGAGAGTTGATGTGATTTTGAATGGACAACTCACACCAGGAACTAAGATACTGCAGTTTAATAATGGGAATAAGTACAAGGTAAGAAAAATGTAATTTTTATATTTATATATTTGAACCCAATGGTCATGTAAGGCAGTGTTGCAAGTTTCTTATACAAAATAAAAATATTAAAGGAAGGCTGACTGAAAATTTCAAAAGATTAATAATATAATCTTTACTCTTGAAACTGTCAGGTTTTTCTCAGCTTGGAAATATTCTTAACCACATCTTTGTATGATTTTGCCAAGTATGTAGTAAAGTACTAAGAAAGGTTCTGTAGCATGCTCAAACCTTGAAATATTGAAATTTGCATTGGGACCCATACTTTTACTTTATCCTTATCTAGGTTTCTTTATATGTCTAATAGATTACCGGTATGTTGAAAATAGTTGTCACTCCCTTTTCAATTGTGCCATACAGGTTCAGTTTCCAATGGGAACACTGGTAATTGTTGAATATGGTTGGATCACTGATGGAAAATTGTACATGAATGTGTATGTACAAGCATCTCCAGAAGATTGGGAAAGTACAGAAGGTACATGAGATATAAAAACACATTTTAAGAATGATCTATTTTTAACATTTCTCACAACATAGCTACATTTTCATCAAATGAACATATCTTATGAGTATATTTCAATCGCGATTCCCCAAGAAATATATATTTTATTGTTCTAGGATTATGTGGTACATATGATGGAGATAGCACAAATGACCGACTTATGCCAAATGGCCAACAGGGAGAGGACGGTGACCACCCTGACCTTTACCTGAAGTCATGGAGGTAATATTGTCAGAAAATACACAGCATGAAATATACAAAGATTTCTAATGGATTTATTCTTTTGATTAAATGGAATATACTTTTGCAATGTCTGTAGATGATATGTGGAATTGCCATTTTCAAATGAAATTGAACTTCATAAAATCTTTTGAGTGAATAAGAAGAAAATCTACAATTTGTAACAAGAGATAAATTATTAAGAAGAATAGACCTTTAATTTTGATTTTTTGTTTTATTTTAGGTTAGATACTCTTGGTACTGAAGAATTATATTATGGTTCATGTGCCAATACAAGTCTTTTTATGGATGACAATCAGTTGTATTGCAACTGTAGTGTACAGGATCAAGGAAATTGTTTTCCCCAAGCGGACATTGTTTCTTGTCAACCAGCATGTAATGATTGTGACAAGACAAATGAGTTCCTTATGATTGCCACACAGGCTGATTGTGGACAAGCGAGACCAGTTATTACTCCTGTTGATCCAAATGATGTAAGTATATTAGATATATTATAGTTTGATTAGAAATATGTCAGTCTATTCCCTTCTAATATTTTCAAATTTGAGTAATTAAACATTGTATGATGTTATGTATATATTTCAAAAAACAGATTGTCACACCAGGAGAGCTGATAGCTATGAATGATGCTATTAAAATCTGCACAGATGTTACCGCTGATGTGCTTGCTGTCTGTAAAGATTTTATATCACAGAGTAGAATCAACATTGTTTTAAATCACTGTGCTATAGATGTCAGTGTAAGTAATATTTATATTGATGTGTATTATCAAAATTATCATATATGCATGTAATATACCTTTTTCACTCATTAACCGTAAAAGAGTAATGGTCATGATATCTACAGAACAATGGTTTGCCTTTTTGGACAGGGACATATCAAGACATATCTAATGAATTATCTAGGGAACAACATCTCCATGATCATGTAAAGAAAAGATTTGTTGAGCAAAATATAATGCAAAATAACAATTGTTTTCCAGGCATCTGGTGATGTAACAATTGCAAATCAGTATGTCACTACATTCAAGCAACAGTGTGAGACAGGAGCTGCAGCGAATCCAGGAAATGATGCTAACAATGTTCTGAATCAGCTTTGTCCAAATGATTGCAGTGGACAAGGGATTTGCAACCAGGGTATATTAGAAAATCAATGATTTCATATCCATCCTTTTTGTTCTTTGAATACAATTAATTAATTGGAATGGTTTTAACTTGTAGGGATTTGCATTTGCAACGATGGTTTTCAAGGGGATGACTGTTCGTCAGTAGTCAATGCTCCCCCAACAATCAGTGGTGATGGGTTAAATGAGATCACATGTGGTGGAACTTGCAGTTCAGTTATCATTCAAGGTTTTAATATCATAAAGAGCAATACCCTTGTCTGCAAATTTACAACAGTACAGGTAGGAAATAAACACATTATTTATAAATTAGAGGATCAGAAAAAAGTATCATTGCTTTGTATTCCTGTTAGCAAAGGATCTATTACATTTCTTGAATTGATCTATTGTAGATGTTGGCAGCATCATGGACTGTAACTGATGAAGAAGTAACTTTGAAAGCCACTTTTGTTAGTTCGTCCCAGGTGTTATGCACACTTCCTGATCCAACTGTTAGCTATGTTATTGAGATATCTAATGATGGAATAATGTTTGCAACTATGCGTGTCACAGTGCTTGTGTATGATAGTTTGTGTAATACATGCAATTTTGACAATGGAGTTTGTGGGAAGCGGGTAAGTTATATTTGTAACACCTGTATCAAAAATAATATATATAATTGATAAGTAATAAGTTCTTATGACTAATGTACCCAATTGTTCAATATTTTAACAGGAGGATATTTGCGTGATAGATGGGATTTGCTATGAGGCAAATGCCATCAACCCAAATGTTGATAAGCTCATCTGTGTACCAACTCAAGCTACAGATATGTGGAGCGTTTTGACAGGTTATATATTATTTATGGTATCTTTGTAGCAACTATTATTGAAACATTGCCATCAACATATGAACAATTATTCCAATATCTCTAAGACCAGGACAAAAAAATGATTTATTTGTTATCATAATGCCCACTATCCATATATGCTTAAGTTCATTGTAATAAAACAAAATATAAACAATTGTTGCTTTGCTAAAATATATCAAGGGCCAGCTCAAATATAAATAAAAGTCGGAGGCACAACTTTTAAACCTGACATCTTAATGTGAGATAGGTTGATCTGATGTTTTAAAAAAACTGAAATACAGTCATGAAAATATGCATCTTAAACTCAGCTATTTATTTAAAAAATAATTGTTCTTTGCTTGGAATGAAGACATTTGAATACATTTTGAATTCCTGTATATTTAATATGTAAACTTAAAATATGTTTTAGATGAAAAAGAGGTTGCACTCTATCCATTGACAAGTTGTACTGGTGCCCAGGATATATCTCTTGGTGGGAGCAATGGCTTGGCTTATAATATACAGTACACAGTTGGTGCAGACGGCATGGCTGGTCATGCTGTTATCTTTGACAATTCTAGAACATCAAATATTACCCTGGCAGCTAGCAGTGCATTGGATGTACAGTTTTCTATGTCACTTATCCTTGACCTGTGGATTGGTATGTTACGTTTATTGGTTTTGCTCATGATGAGAGTATTGATGGATTTGTAAGACATATTTGATAAATTTGATAATGTGAGGTTGATTTTACATTTTATTTATTGCTTTTAGATATAGATGCTGAGCTTCTGGAAACTCCAAATGAGTACAATCATCAAACTATTGATACATATTATGGAGATACTACCTCTATATTGCTGGAGGTGCAGGCTTGTAGTGATGCCCATATGGGTCTCAGTACCTCAAAGGGAGACACAAACTCGAATACGTATGAAATTGTAATTGGTGGATGGAACAATGGCAAGTCTGCTATTAGAAGAGAAATTCAAGGACATGAACTTGTGTTTCCTTCCACCAGTGGCATCCTTGATTGTAATAATCCTCGTAGTTTCTGGGTGTCATGGAATGGTGGTGTCATAAGGCTGGGTACTGGAAGAACTGTTGGAACTGACCAGATTATGGAATATACAGATCCAAACCCCTATGAAGTCAATTACCTATCTGTGACTACAGGCTTTGGGGCAACAGGGATATGGCGCGTCTACAAATCAAATGGTAAGACATCATCTTGTTTAAATGTAAAGATAATATATGCTGATATATACCTTGCAGTTCATTAAAACACTTATTTTGCTTTCAGAAAACGCAGGGGCTGTTTTCAAATGGGAAGGATATCAGGGTTTGGGATTATACATTGACTTAAATGATCTGAGCTTTTTCTTCCGTGAAAGAGATCAAGTTATGAACAAGGATAACATATTGACTCAGGAGAACATTAAAGTTAGAGAGTGGATGAGAGTAGCAGTAACCTATGATTACACAAGTAGTGCAGCATCACTGTACATAGATGGCAATATGGAGGTCAGCAAAACACTCAGCATTCCCATGGAGCTTGCCTCGGAAGGAGAGATTGTCATGGGAACATTTGGTGGAAAATTGTCTTGCATTCAACTATTTGACAGGGCTTTGTCTTCTATTGAAATCCGAAACTTTAAGACTTGTCCATTCGGTAGGTGGTCCTACAGTCATATGGTTTCTTATTTAAATTCTGCAGTTGTATGACATCTTTTAATGAGACATTTCTATTTCACTATTTTAGGTACAGAGGATTATGCAACATTTTTCACAGGTATCTAAAATGTTATGATATTTTTAAAATATCACCATTTTCAGCACATAATATAACAAGCGTCTAGTATATCCATATAAAATATGATTTGAGTATTGTTTTAACTTCAGAGAACTATCCTTAAAGCAAAGATTCAAGCGACACTTTTCCTGAAATTGTATTCATAATGACAACATTTGTATTGCAATGGTACCACACATTGTCTGTTCAAAAAGCTTTTGAGAGATTTCCACAAAGTAATTAATTTATAAATTTATAATTTTCATATTTCATTATTATTGATTTTGGATGATAAATCATGTTTCATCTGAAGTGAAATGAATTACAAATAAATATATTTAATCCAAGAAAGCTTATGCAGTTTTGCTTGGCCCTTTCTTCATGCAGATTATCCAATTTTGCCATCCTTACCCAGTGTGTCATTAGACATCATTAAGGATAACCTTGGTCATGGCCTAGATTACAACCTCAAATGCAGCACCCCAACACTAGGAGATGTAAATGTACAATACAGTATTGAATGGCTAATTGATGGAGATGTGGTGTTTTCTGAACAAACCATTACAAATGAAACTGGGACATTTGAAAGTAAATTGAATGCATCTATGATTGGAGGAAATAATCGAACATACATTGGAGAAGTATGTATCAAATGAACTAACTTTTTCAACTTATTTGAATATAATTTATGGTGATTAAAAGCAGCATATTCATAAAAAAGTAATAATTATATCCATTACAGGTTACATATCTTTTAAGTAATTGGATTTAGATTATGTTGAAAATGGAAAAGCTATTCATTATTTCTATTCATTAGGTGATGTGTCGGGCAACAGTTTGCTTTGAGGAGAAGTGTGGTACAAAGCAATGTCCTTATGAGAGCCAGCCTTACAGACCTCAGGTTTTGGTAAGTTCATTCCATATTATCAAAGTAGAGTACCTTGTATCATTTTAAACAATAAACAAATAAGATTACAAAATGTTGTATTGAAGAAGGAAAATTTCTTCAATGACTAAACCTGTTACTATTTGGATCAGGATGTTTCTGTTTGAATAGGTATTGAATCAGGGGCCCATTGAAATCACAGAAGGAAAAGACCCATTTTTGTTGGACATCATAACAACATTACCACCAGAATTCATGTGTGCTAATAGGAGCATGTTGGATGCGCCAAGCTCCTGTCAGATAATGGTTGAGGTCATTATCAACCCAGGTGATGATAAGGGCTGTATACCAGGAGAATCCTATCCTCAAGCTGTTGTTGGTTATGCCAATTATATGGGTGAGTATTGAGGTACCATTAAGATTTATCTATTCCAAGAATAATGCTGTTTTGGTATATTTTAAATAGAGGAAATAGGTGTGTCATATGTATTTTCCTTCATAAGAGTCAAGGATTATATTAAAATAATGATGTTCCATTTAATTTAAGGGGAAACAGACATTGAATATACAACATGTGGATTGTTCATGGCTTATGATAACTGGTATTATGGACTGTCAATACCAATTAAGGGTGTGTCAGATGGCATCAATGATGGGGATCAAACACGAGATTTACTTGTTATGTACAACATAGTATACAATGGAAATATTGTAATGTCTAATATACTCACAATGACAACACAGGTACTTATATATTTAGATCTATTTATTTTATCTGTATTTTAATACCATTAATAGTTAAAGTATTGAAACGGTTTTTCATGATGTACAGACCAACTTAATTATTGTTTACTAGGTAACTGTAAAGGATGTTTCAAGTGAAGCATTATGCCATGCAACTGGAGATCCCCATTACACAACTTTTGATTCAGGACCGTGAGTGATTCATAAAGATGTATATTTATATATCAAGATTATTACAACTTGTAGCAAACAGATAAATCATAAAATATATTTTATATTTTATATTTCAGGACATTGAACAATTATTTTGATGGAACATTCATTCTATACAGACATATATCATTGAAATATGAGGTATGTTGGTTTTTGTACATTTCTATAATGTAAAATTGTAAAACATTTGGATTCAAAAAGATTTATAAACTAAGATAAATAGAAATCAAAATTACTAATCTTAAAATAAGCATCATAGTGCAATAAATTTGACAAATTATTTGTATAAATATAAAGCATTAAAGGGACATAAATGACATCAAAAGTTCATTCAAATTTAATGTTGACCAACTTAAATACACTCAAGATCAATTTCCTAAAATATGCCTTTTACCTGGCATCACAAGATGATTCACATTAAATATTTTGAAAATTTTTGAAAATCTTTGCCCCCAACCCTGAATTGAATGGATATGGGTATAAAAACCACTGTGATTTTTTGGGGGGAATTTTTCGACAAATTTTATGTGCACGGGGGTCATGGGGGTCAAAACCCAAATTCTCTACATGAAAAAAAATCCAACTTTGCCTTAGAAAGTTGTGTGAGCATTCCAAAATGTCAGCTTGACCAGTATTTTGAGGATATATAGCTTTATTTATTCCTCAGGTTCAAACATACATACAAAAATGTTATGGCACAGTTGCATGTACATGCTCTGTGAGCATAAGGAGTGGGAATGATGTTATTATCATAGATTCCTGTGGCCCAAGAGGCCCTGGTAATAGCATGAGAGTTGATGTGATTTTGAATGGACAACTCACACCAGGAACTAAGATACTGCAGTTTAATAATGGGAATAAGTACAAGGTAAGAAAAATGTAATTTCTATATGTATATATTAGAAACCAATGGTCAGATAATGCAGTGTTGCAAGTTTCTTAAACAAAATAAATATATTAAAGGAAGGCTGATATATCACATTTATGATAATTATAGCATTTACTCTTAGACTTGAAGTTGTCAGATATAATTGCTCTAAATGAATTGGAAATATTTAATGATATTTCATCTGAATCACAACAATTTATGTGATTTATGTCAAGCATTTTGTGAAATTGGAAACCATACTTTTACTTTATCCTTATCTAGGTGTCCTTGTACATCTTGTAAAAATCTAATGAAAATGATAATGTCATTCTCAATTCAATTGTGCCATTCAGGTTCTGTTTCCAACGGGAACACTGGTAATTGTTGAATATGGTTGGATCACTGATGGAAAATTGTACATGAATGTGTATGTACAAGCATCTCCAGAAGATTGGGAAAGTACAGAAGGTACATGAGATATAAAAACACATTTTAAGAATGATCTATTTTTACCCTCAGCCCCTGATGTAATCAGGCTGAGGGTATTGCAGTACTCCTGGCGTGGGTATGTATGTATGTATGTCTGTATGTATGTCTGTAGCGAACTTCCTTGTCATCGTGATAACTCAAGAACAAATGATTGCAGCTTCATGAAACTTGACACACATATGCATCTGGTGAAAACCTCGGACGAGTTTGATGGACGACGACCTTGACCTATTTTTCAAGGTCACAGGGACAATTATGTGAAATCCCAAGAATCACAATAACTCAAGAACGAATGATGGCAGCTTTATGAGATTTGACACACATAAGCATCTGGTGAAGCCCTCAGAATTTTTCCTATGAAACATGACCTTCACCTACTTTTCAAGGTCACAGGGACAATTATGTGAAATCATCTTGTCATCGCGATAACTCGAGAACAAATGATGGCAGCTTCGTGAAACTTGACACATATAAGCATCTGGTAAAAACCTCTAACGAGTTCGATGGACAGTGACCTTGACCTATTTTTCAAGGTCACAGGGACAATTATGTGAAATCCCAAGAATCACAATAACTCAAGAACGAATGATGGCAGCTTTATGAGATTTGACACACATAAGCATCTGGTGAAGCCCTCAGAATTTTTCCTATGAAACATGACCTTCACCTACTTTTCAAGGTCACAGGGACAATTATGTGAAATCATCTTGTCATCACGATAACTCGAGAACAAATGATGGCAGCTTCGTGAAACTTTACACATATAAGCATCTGGTGAAAACCTCGGACGAGTTCGATGGACGGTGACCTATACTTATTTATAAGGTCACAGGGACAATTATGTGAAATCCCAAGAATCGCATAACTCAAGAACAAATGATGGCAGCTTTATGAGATTTGACACCCATAAGCATCTAGTGAAGACCTCAGAATTGTTTCTATAAAACATAACCTTCACCTACTTTTCAAGGTCACATGGACAATTATGTGAAATCATCCTTGTCATCGCGATAATACGAGAACAAATGATGGTAGCTTCCTGAAACTTGACACACAAAAGCATCTGGTGAAAACCTCGGATGAGTTTGATGGACGGCGACCTTGACCTATTTTTCAAGGTCACGGACAATTATGTGAAATCCCAAGAATCGCAATAACTCAAGAACGAATGATGGCAGCTTTATGAGATTTGACACACACAAGCATCTGGTGAAGACCTCAGACTTCTCATGATGGAACATGACCTTCACCTACTTTTCAAGGTCACAGGGACAATTATGTGAAATCATCCTTGTCATCGTGATAACTCAAGAACAAATGATGGCAGCTTCATGAAACTTTACACACATAAGCATCTGTTGAAAACCTCGGACTATTTCGGTGGACGGTGACCTTGACCTATTTTTCAAGGTCACAGGGACAATTATGTGAAATCCCAAGAATCACAATAACTCAAGAACGAATCATGGCAGCTTTATGAGATTTGACACACAAAAGCATCTGGTGAAGACCTCAAGACTTCTCATGATGGAACATGACCTTCACCTACTTTTCAAGGTCACAGGGACAATTATGTGAAATCATCTTGTCATCACGATAACTCGAGAACAAATGATGGCAGCTTCGTGAAACTTTACACATATATGCATCTGGTGAAAACCTCGGACGAGTTCGATGGACGGTGACCTTGACCTATTTTTCAAGGTCACAGGGACAATTATGTGAAATCCCAAGAATCGCATAACTCAAGAACAAATGATGGCAGCTTTATGAGATTTGACACCCATAAGCATCTAGTGAAGACCTCAGAATTGTTTCTATAAAACATAACCTTCACCTACTTTTCAAGGTCACATGGACAATTATGTGAAATCATCCTTGTCATCGCGATAATACGAGAACAAATGATGGTAGCTTCATGAAACTTGACACACAAAAGCATCTGGTGAAAACCTCGGATGAGTTTGATGGACGGCGACCTTGACCTATTTTTCAAGGTCACGGACAATTATGTGAAATCCCAAGAATCGCAATAACTCAAGAACGAATGATGGCAGCTTTATGAGATTTGACACACACAAGCATCTGGTGAAGACCTCAGACTTCTCATGATGGAACATGACCTTCACCTACTTTTCAAGGTCACAGGGACAATTATGTGAAATCATCCTTGTCATCGTGATAACTCAAGAACAAATGATGGCAGCTTCATGAAACTTTACACACATAAGCATCTGTTGAAAACCTCGGACTATTTCGGTGGACGGTGACCTTGACCTATTTTTCAAGGTCACAGGGACAATTATGTGAAATCCCAAGAATCACAATAACTCAAGAACGAATCATGGCAGCTTTATGAGATTTGACACACAAAAGCATCTGGTGAAGACCTCAAGACTTCTCATGATGGAACATGACCTTCACCTACTTTTCAAGGTCACAGGGACAATTATGTGAAATCATCCTTGTCATCGCGATAACTCAAGAACAAATGATGGCAGCTTCATGAAACTTGACACACATAAGCATCTGATGAAAACCTCAGACATTTTTGTATGGAACATGACCTTCACCTACTTTTCAAGGTCACAGGTACAATTATGTGAAATCCCTATCATTGCTATAACTCGAGAACGAATGATGGCAGCTTTATGAGATTTGACACACATAAGCATCTGGTGAAGACCTCAGACTTCTCTTGATGGAACATGACCTTTACTTACTTTTCAAGGTCACAGGGACAATCATGTCAAGTCCACGTCATTGCAATAACTTAAGAACAAATAATGGCAGCTTCATGAAAATTGACACACATAAGCATCTGGGAAGACTTCAGATGAGTTTGATGGACGGTGACCTTAACCTGCTTTTCAAGGTCACCGGCCCATCTCAATAATTCTAGAGTAAATGATGACAGTTTCATGATACTTGACACACCTAAGCTATCAAAGGAAGTAGATTTTATGGGTTTTTTTAACCCCTGCATCAATTTGCCTTGGTGCAGTGACGTTTTGTTCACAAATATTGTATGGAGCGAATGTTGTGCAATGAGTTACCAGGGCTGAGGGTTGATGCATCTCTGATGCCTATGTTTACCATTTCTCGCAACATATCCAGATTTTCATCAACGCATCATATCTTATGAGTATATTTCAATCGCGATTCCCCAAGAAATATATATTTTATTAATCTAGGATTATGTGGTACATATGACGGAGATAGCACAAATGACCGACTTATGCCAAATGGCCAACAGGGAGAGGACGGTGACCATCCTGACCTTTACCTGAAATCATGGAGGTAATATTCTCCTTAGTAAATAAACTGCAAGGAATAGACTAACGTATTTAATAATTTAATTCTTTTGACAAAACTTAGTACACTGTTGTTATATCTGTGGATAATATCACAGCATTTTCAAATTTTCAAATAAAATGAGTGAATTCTGAATGGCACTATAACACATTAAAAACTTGTGACTGTCCAATTCGAATTCTTGTCCAATTCGAATGCTTGTTTATACCACTTCACAATTTCAACATATTTTTATGCATAATTTATAATTTTTACCTAATGAAGGTTTTATACTGTGAAACTTGTTATTCACAGCTTCATCCCTTTCATATTACCACTTGTATATCATCAAAGCATGAATATATTTTCTATATTCGGTAATGGGGATGCCTAAAACTGCGAAGAATCCTTGGAGTAAATAAGAAGGAAATCTACAAATTGTAACAAGAACTACCTTATTCCAAAAGAGATATCTTTATGATTACATAACTTATATTGCATAACTTATATAACTTGTAAATCTTTAATTTTGATTATTAATTTTGTTTTTAGGTTAGATGCTCTAGGTGTTAAAGAATTATATTATGGTTCATGTGCCAATACAAGTCTTTTAATGGATGACAATCAGTTGTATTGCAACTGTAGTGTACAGGATCAAGGAAATTGTTTTCCCCAAGCGGACATTGTTTCTTGTCAACCAGCATGTAATGATTGTGACAAGACAAATGAGTTCCTTATGATTGCCACACAGGCTAATTGTGGACAAGCGAGACCAGTTATTACTCCTGTTGATCCAAATGATGTAAATATATTAGATATATTATAGTTTGATTAGAAATATGTCAGTCTATTCCCTTCTAATATTTTCAAAAATGATTTGAATAATTAATTATTGTATGATGTTATATACATATTTAAAAAAACAGATTGTCACACCAGGAGAGCTGATAGCTATGAATGATGCTATTAAAATCTGCACAGATGTTACCGCTGATGTGCTTGCTGTCTGTAAAGATTTCATATCACAGAGTAGAATCAACATTGTTTTAAATCACTGTGCTATAGATGTCAGTGTAAGTAATATTTATATTGATTTGTATTATCAAAATTATCATATCTGCATGTAATATACCTTTTTCACTCATTAACCGTAAAAGAGTAATGGTCATGATATCTACAGAACAATGGTTTGCCTTTTTGGACAGGGACATATCAAGACATATCTAATGAATTATCTAGGGAACAACATCTCCATGATCATGTAAAGAAAAGATTTATTGAGCAAAATATAATGCAAAATAACAATTGTTTTCCAGGCATCTGGTGATGTAACAATTGCAAATCAGTATGTCGCTACATTCAAGCAACAGTGTGAGACAGGAGCTGCAGCAAATCCAGGAAATGATGCTAACAATGTTCTGAATCAGCTTTGTCCAAATGATTGCAGTGGCAAAGGGACATGCAACCAGGGTATATTAGAAAATCAATGATTTCATATCCATCCTTTTTGTTTCTTTGAATACAATTAATTAATTGGAATGGTTTTAACTTGTAGGAGTTTGCATTTGCAACGATGGTTTTCAAGGGGATGACTGTTCCTCAGTAGTCAATGCTCCCCCAACAATCAGTGGTGATGGGTTAAATGAGATCACATGTGGTGGAACTTGCAGTTCAGTTATCATTCAAGGTTTTAATATCATAAAGAGCAATACACTTGTCTGCAAATTTACAACTGTACAGGTAGGAAATAAACACATTATTTATAGATTAAAGGATCAGAAAAAAGTATCATTGCTTTGTATTCCTGTTAGCAAAGGATCTATTACATTTCTTTAATTGATCTATTGTAGATGTTGGCAGCATCATGGACTGTAACTGATGAAGAAGTGACTGTGAAAGCCACTTTTGTTAGTTCGTCCCAGGTGTTATGCACACTTCCTGATCCAACTGTTAGCTATGTTATTGAGATATCTAATGATGGAATAATGTTTGCAACTATACGTGTCACAGTGCTTGTGTATGATAGTTTGTGTAATACATGCAATTTTGACAATGGAGTTTGTGGGAAGCGGGTAAGTTATATTTGTAACACCTGTATCAAAAATAATATATATAATTGATAAGTAATAAGTTATTATGACTAATGTACCCAATTGTTCAATATTTTAACAGGAGGATATTTGCGTGATAGATGGGATTTGCTACGAGGCAAATGCCATCAACCCAAATGTGGTTAAGCTCATCTGTGTACCAACTCAAGCTACAGATATGTGGAGCGTTTTGACAGGTTAATAAATAATTTGTGGTATCTTTGTACTTACTATTATTCAGAAATATTCACAAACCACATGTGATTAATTCCAATATATCTAAGACCAGGATAGAAAAATGGTTTATTTGTTACTTGTTGTCATATTGCCCACTACCCTAGTAAGTTTTACAGGACATTTAATTTAGACATTTAATAACATTTTGAATTTCTGAATATCTTAATGTAAACTGGATATGTTTTAGATGGAAAAGAGGTTGCACTCTATCCATTGACAAGTTGTACTGGTGCCCAGGATATATCTCTTGGTGGGAGCAATGGCTTGGCTTATAATATACAGTACACAGTTGGTGCAGACGGCATGGCTGGTCATGCTGTTATCTTTGACAATTCTAGAACATCAAATATTACCCTGGCAGCCAGCAGTGCATTGGATGTACAGTTTTCTATGTCACTTATCCTTGACCTGTGGATTGGTATGTTACGTTTATTGGTTTTGCTCATGATGAGAGTATTGATGGATTTGTAAGACACATTTGATAAATTTGATAATGTGAGGTTGATTTTACATTTTATTTATTGCTTTTAGATATAGATGCTGAGCTTCTGGCAACTCCAAATGAGTACAATCATCAAACTATTGATACATATTATGGAGATACTACCTCTATATTGCTGGAGGTGCAGGCTTGTAGTGATGCCCATATGGGTCTCAGTACCTCAAAGGGAGACACAAACTCGAATACGTATGAAATTGTAATTGGTGGATGGAACAATGGCAAGTCTGCTATTAGAAAAGAAATCCAAGGACATGAACTTGTGTTTCCTTCCACCAGTGGCATCCTTGATTGTAATAATCCTCGTAGTTTCTGGGTGTCATGGAATGGTGGTGTCATAAGGCTGGGTACTGGAAGAACTGTTGGAACTGACCAGATTATGGAATATACAGATCCAAACCCCTATGAAGTCAATTACCTATCTGTGACTACAGGTTTTGGGGCAACAGGGATATGGCGTGTCTACAAATCAAATGGTAGTTCAACACAATCATGTGATTTATTTTTAATCAGGAAAGTGATATGCATGTATGTACATGTATATTTATGAAAACTACAAACTTTGAATATTATTTTCAGAAAATGCAGGACCTGTTTTCAAATGGGAAGGAGATCAGAGTTTGGGATTATACATTGATTATAGTGATCTTAGCTTCCTTTTCCAAGAAAGAAATCAAGATATGGATACAAATAATATATTGAGCAAGAAGAACATTGAAGTTGGAGATTGGATGCGGGTAGCAATAACCTATGACTACACAAATAGTGTTGCATCGATGTACATTGACGGCAGTAAGAAGGTCAGCAAGACACTCAGTATTCCCATGGAGCTTGCCACTGTTGGACAGGTTGTCATGGGAACATTCAGTGGAAGATTGTCTTGCATCCAGTTATTTGATAAGGCTTTATCTTCTGCTGAAGTTCAAAACTTTAGGACCTGCCCTGTCAGTAAGTAGTCTTTAAGTTGTATAGATTTGAGTTTAACAGAAAAGTTTTGGAAATATCAATTTCAATAATAGAGATATCTGCTTTTTATTGTTATTTATTTATAAAAGTGGTGTTGTCACTTCCCAGCTGTGCATGTCTGTCAATTATATTCTTATCTCTAATCCCTTAGTCTGTTCATCAGAACCTTTTTGAAAAAGTTATTTTAATTTTGTATAAAAATAAACAGAATATACACATGTAAGATTTTCTATTCAAATTCCTTTTCACAGTTTATAAGTAAATTTGTGATAAATTAAATAGAATTCTGTTCTGTTATACACACAGATTGCTTTTTATAGGATTATTTTATGATGGGCAGGTGTGCAGCATCAAATGAATTTAACCTTTTGACATTTGATCTTGTTGCAGTGACCTTTAAATCACCTTAAGAATATTGTTTGGCCTTTATGGTTAATATGTTGTCAGTAAAAATTCAGTAAAAACTTTATATTGTATAGATTGCAATAATATTATTTTGGAATAACTAGCTGTCGATTTTTAGCTCTGCTGAGACTTTAGCTCGCAGAGCTTTAGGAGGTGGGAAATGTCTGTCTGTCTGTCAGTCCGTCTGTCCGTCCGTCCGTCCGTCCGTCTGTCAACATTTCTTTAAAAATCTTCTTCTCCAAAACTACCAGTACTATATCTTTCATATTTTATATAGAGATAGATATATAGATGAATATTCAGTTTCCTTCAAATCTTAGTGATGTCACCATTGACCTTAGTGTAGTGACCTTGATGTCACAGATTTTGAACTTGGTATGCAGAAATGTTTTATGGTAAAGCTGTGCCTTGTCATACAATTTTAGTCATGTGACCTTTGACCTTGACACATTGACCTTGAATTCATAATTTGTGAACATGTCACATGACAACCATCAGAAGTGAATAAAAAACACTTCATATCTGTTATATACTAACACTATGTTCAAAAATATTCTCCTCCAAAACTACCAGCAATATTTGTTTCATATTTAATACAGAGGTAGATAGAGAGTTGAAGATTCAGATTCCTTCAAATCTTAGTGATTTCACCATTGACCTGAGTGCAGTGACCTTGATGTCACAAATTTTGTAAGGAGTATATCTCAGCAACCGCTTATAAGAAGAAATTGGTATACTATGTATACAGAAATGTCTTAGGTCATAGCCGTGCCTCGTCATACTTTCTTAGTCATGTGACCTTTGACCTTGACACATTGACCTTGAATTCAAAATTTGTGAACATGCAACATCTCAACCATTAAAAGTGAAAAACTAGTTCATATCTGCTATATATCAACACTCTTTTGAACACCATATACATTTTATACAGATTTGACCTTTGACCTTGATACTGTGACCTTGACCTTTGTATTATTGTACAGGCCAAAGCTCATGAACGATGAACTGGAGATACTAAATATCTGTCATGTATCAACACTATGTTTAAAAAAGATCTTCTCGAAAACTACCAGTAAGATATGTTTCAAGTTTTATACAGAGGAAGATATTGAGGTAAAGATTCAGATTCCTTCAAATCTTAGTGATGTCACCATTGACCTTAGTGCAGTGACCCCGAGCTCACAAATTTTGTAAGGGCATATCTCAGCAACCATTTATTAAAGGAAATTAAAACTTGGTATACAGAAATGTCTTAGGTCAGAGTTGTGCTTCGTCATATTTTCTTAGTCATGTGACCTTTGACCTTGACACATTGACTCGAATTCAAAATTTGTGTGCATGCAAAATATCACAACCATTAAAAGTGAATAAACATATATCAATGGCCTTTGAGCTATGCTTATCATTGCTTTTTTTGTAATATTTTTGAACATTTCTTCTTAAGTGATCATTTAAATCCTTTTCAAGAGGAGACTTGAGCAGATGATAATTTTGACCATGTCAAATGCATATTACATATTAAATTTGGCCCAAACTTGTTAGGTTATTCAAAATTGCAGCTTCCTTGACAACTTAGTAATAGCTATTAGATTTTTGAAAAAATCAAAAAATTTGCATGAAATATTGCATTGGTAACAAGATAATGATTTACAAAATATTAATGAATATTTCATCAAAACTGAATTGGGATCTTGTATGGAAAATCATAACCTGGTTGCTTGTTGCACTTTTTCTCAGTTCATGTGTTTTCATTCAAGTCAGCAGAGCTATCAACCCATGGGGTTATTTTTTTTATGTTGGCTTATCTGTCATTTTCGCACAACTTCATTTTCAATGTAAAGGTTAAACCTTTGGCATTTAATGCTCTGTGTAGTGATTTTTTGTTATATTTTAGATATTTATGTAGTATTTCGTTGAACTCATTTTAATGTTATGACCTTTGCTTATCACCTAACATTAACTGTTTATAACCTTTGTTTATACATTTATACTTCTTTTCTTTCTTTATCAAGATAAAGGTAATGGATATCAATGTGAGTACAAAATATTCAATATTTTATAATCATTTCCGTTTTGTACCACACTAAATTTTAGATATTTTATTTCGGATTTTTCTAAATTTAAAATTCTAATTTCAGTTGGACCAATAATGCCCAGTATGCCCACCATTGATTTACAAGTAACAAATGACACAACTGCTATGCCAGGATGGGCCCTTAAATGCAGCCAGCAGACACCTGTTGATGACCCTATAACATATGAGTTACAATGGCATGTAAATGGTCTGATAGTTCTCACTGAAAGAGTGCTAAAGAATGACACACTCCCATCTGCAGTGGAATCCTTGTTACCTGCTGATATAATCAACAATTTTACTTACATTGATGAGGTAATGTTAAATCATTTCCATTATTGACAATGTTATTGATATTTGTTTACAATTTTCATTAAGTGCAATTAAAATAAAAGATTAAAATATGAATATTTTTAGTGTACTGTTAATTCATTTCAGTAAATAAAATGTGTAAATAAAGGATTTTAATGGATGGATAATAATGGATTAATTTGATGAATTATAATAATTACAAATATGAAAAATAAGAATGCTCTCATATGTTTGTAGATTATGTGCCGTGTTCACTTCTGCTATGCAGACGACTGTGTTTACAACTGTGCAATAGACTCCCATCCATATAGAGCTGAAGTTTTCATTCAACATGAGGATCTCATTACTATTAAGGAAGGAGAGGACTCACAACACATTGACATCATCTTCACTCTACCACCAAAGTTCTTGTGTAATAACACAAACTTGTCATTGAATGAGGAATGCTCTATACAGTACAGTGCCAGCCTCACACAGACTGGGGACTTGGAGTGCTATGAGGGTGTCTCACAAGTCCCTCAGGCAGTTATAGGCTACTTTCCCACTGACCTGCCAGAAAAGTATAAGTATGTAGTAACATGTATCAATCAATCAAAATAAACTGATATAAGAGAAGATATTCTTATTTTATTTATTATTCTTTTTAGGTTGCCTTGTGGTCTGTTGGTGACTGGAGATAATTGGTTCCAGACACTTAGAATTAAGATAAAGGCTGTATTTGATGGTATTGTCGACAAGGATCAAACCAGACATCTGACAATCTACGAGTCCACATACATCAACGGAACAATGACCACCACATCTTTTGTTTCTACTGCTCAGGTTATTTAATAAAGAAATACTTTGATAGTCTTTTACGTAAGGAACATTTTGAGACTTTTGCAATGTTCATTCTTTATGCTAGATAGTGCAAATTTATATAAATATCAAATTCTCTTTTTGTAGGTTTCAATAATTGATGTTTCCACTCCTGAATGTCATGCCACAGGAGACCCTCACTACTCCACATTTGATGGATTGTAAGTTACAAAAGTCACAAGTAATGATGCTAAGAGTTGATAATCAGGTTTGAGTTTTAGTATAAGTAATTGTTATATATATATACATATATATATATATATATTTGTATTTTATATTTTAGGACATATGACCATTATATAGAGGGATGGCATGTACTTTATGCACATGATTTTATGCCATATCAGGTAAGAACACTACAAAGTTAAACCAGCTACAACATGCAAAAAAGGAAATTTTATAATATAATGCAGAAAGGCATGAACCAAATCTGAAATATCACGGTGAACACAGAAGTGGAATATTTTTTCAAGCAGTCTGATTTGAATTGTTTCATCTTATGGCTAAGTTTATGTCCCCATTTTTGGATGAAAGAAAATTTTAAAAGGTGGTCATTTATCAACTTTTTTTTCAGATCAACGTCCTGTATCAGATGTGTGGTGATGGTTCAGTAGCCTGCACTTGCTCAGTGGTAGCGAAGGCTGGTGATGATGTCATCGTCATAGATTCATGTGGCCCTCTGGGACCAAATCAGCCAGGTCAAACTGAGGCTCGCATGTATGTCAATGGAGACCTAAGTCAAGGGTTCAGGCTGCTTAATCAAGGCAAAAACTTTAAGGTGAACACCCTGATGTAGTTTAAAACATATGAATTATATTCCAAAATCATTACAACCAGTATACTAGTTCTGTTTTCTGTTGTGTAGTCAGAGTATATTGAATTGATATTAAGTCTCTTTCAGGTTGTCTTTCCAAGTGGTGCAGTCCTGAAAGTAGAGTATGGATGGAGTGTTTACATGAATGTATACTTCACTCCATCAGCTCAGGACTTTGGCTATTCTAGAGGTATGAGATTCCATGAGTCACTATGGACATTTCACAACATTATTGTTATGTGTTGTTAGAATGTACATTTTATGTATCATTTGTAGGATTGTGTGGCACATTTGATGGTGATTCTAGCAATGATTTCCTGTATGGAGCTAATTTCATTGACACCAGTGCTGATCCCATGAACTTCAAGTTAGCGTGGCAGTAAGTAGTAAAATTATCAGAAATAAGTAATCACATTGCTGGAATGACATTGGGGAAAAATAGTTATTCATTGTAAAAAAGTTCATAATACATGACTTTCTCACCATAGGATCACCACAGCAGAATCTGCTTATGAGGGAATATGTGCTGGTTTTTATGTGGGAGCTGCGCTTACTGGAGAGGAATTCTGTGCTTGTCCCTCTGCTGGTGGTGCCACCTGTGGGTCTGGCTTTGACATCCCACAGTGCCCCATCATGCCTGAGGATGTGGCCTTCCCTGATGTGACTGATAACTACTTGGGTGCAGCTAACCCTGGGAAATGTAATAGTCCCCCAGAGCCTCTTATAACACCCCCAGGAAATAACGTATGCTGTGCAATATTGCTTCTAGATTTGTTTTTGTGAAAAGTTAATAACGTATTTTAATTTGTTAATTGCACCTCGTTGATAATAAGAGATAAATAATTTGAAAGCAAGTTTTACTAATATGAGGTATGCAGATAAATCAAATGTTTATAATGAATATATACAGATACCAAAAATACCAGATGATGAAGCGATCATAAAGTGTACATCAACCATTGTGACCACTCTAAATGGTGCGGTCCTTGAGGCAGGGAGACAACAGTCTATACTTAACTCCTGTGTTGAAGATTTCAAGGTTACATGTCAATCCAGTTATTTCCTTATTAGAAATGTGCCATTCAGGGGCACAATAAGAATATTGATAATCCCCCAGTAGATCTTTTTAAGTCAGGTTGTTTCTTTTTGGCATGCATTAAAGTACTTTAGCCAATACTAATCTGCCATATAAAATAAGTTGAAACATTTATATATGTTTCAGAGAAATATATGAAAAAGATAACTTATTTTTCCTATGAAATAGGGCACAGGAGAGGAGAGTGTGCTAATTGACACAAAGAGATTGGTCATTAGAATCCTGGTTAATATGCTGAGAAATGTCAATAACTGGACACTTGGACCTAATGGAAAACCTAAACCGCCAGCCAATACTATTCCATGTACAAATGACTGTTCAGGCAGTGGCATCTGTCTCTCAGGTGATAACAATATTATCCTCCACTTTTGTATCATCATATCTTTTGATAATATGATATATCACAAAATAATATGATTTATTATTTATCAATAAGGTAATCATTCCAAATTATATTTTATTCAGCAGACTGAGTATGATATTTCATTCAACATGATGATATATTCAATATCCATAACACTTAAAGTCACTCCTATGATTTGAACTGTCTTTCTTCAGGTACATGTAAGTGTGATGATGGGTTTGCTGGGGAGGATTGTTCAGTGAGTGTTAATGCACTCCCAGCAGTAGACCCAACCAGAGTCTCCTGCACTGGACACAATGCTTGCCAAGCAGTAGTCATTGCTGGAAATGGCTTTGTCAACACAGCTACTTTGACCTGCAAGTTTACTCAAGTAACGGTATGTACATATTACAGACCACTACAATGTTGGATTACATGTATGTGAATAAAACCGATTGTTTTAAAACTAATGCATAATTATTTATATAATTGATATCTTTACACAGGTGACATCTACAACTGTGGCAAGGACTTTGGATGTGAGCATCGTGTCTGCCACCTATCTGAGTCTGACCCAGATATCCTGCCCTCTCCCAGACCCAGCATCCAGCTACGTGATAGAGATATCAAATAATGGTGTCGTTTATACCCAAGTGGAAATCACAGTTCTTATATATGACGGATCCTGCTACCAGTGTAGCCTCACGGCAGGAACCTGCCAACCACAAGTGAGTCAGACCATCTTATACACCCCTCTTAAAGAGTCTGTATCTTGTCCAATAAAAATAAAACACAATACCTCTTTAAATCAATAACATTTAATGAGATTTTATTTTGATTTTCAGCCAAATGTATGCATTATAGATGAGGTGTGCTTTACGAATGGTGATGTGAATCCCAGTCAGGTTGAGCAGCTCTGTCTGACTGGTGTGAACAAGACAAGGTGGTCCTCAACATCAGGTATGTGTTGTTATTTACTTGACGCTTTAACTTATAACAGTATCTCCAGTTGTATCAGTGTATGCTATTGTCCCATTGATGTGGCTCTGACTTTATTTGTTTCTTTTGAGTGAGTGGTGTATACCCAGAAAGTGTGGTGTATGGGACATAGACCATAGCTTACCATATATCTATGGTCTATTTTTCATATACCACACTTTCTTGTTACATGCATGATACAAAACAGATCACTTTTGCTTGGGAATATTGGGATATGCATAAGAATTGTCCCAATACACCTTCATAGATGGTCTGAACAATACTTACCTCATTGTACAGCGTTATACATGTATATCAGATGCTACATATCTTTTAAAGGATTGATGTGTTTCTTGTCCCTAATGTTGCAGGTGGTAATATAGAGGTAGTCTTCCCACTTGATGATTGTCACGGATTGTCAGATACTGGTCAGAATATTGAGGGTGTTGGAAAAGCTATTGTTGAGGTAGCAGGTATAAATAACATGCCTTCTGAAGCAATGTATTTTGCTGGTGGATCAGACAGCTCTGCTACCATACCTAACCAGGGTCTGCTAGATTCAGTGTATAGTTTCACCATCCTTATGGAGGTATTGCCGGATGTAGCACAGTCTGTGTCCCTAGTAGACTACGGAGAGGTAGGGGTTGCAGTCAGACAAGATGGCACCAGTATTCAGGTTGATGTGCCAGAGAGAGCAGCTGCATCTATCAAGCCTGAGGACTCTGTGATCGCCTCCGGGGCACTTACCCTTCAACAGTGGAACTATGTAGCAGTTGTATATGATTTTGCTGGTTCACAACTCAGCATATATGTGAATGGTCAACTTGTTAAAGAGAGTAGTATATCTCAGAGAGCAGTGGCTACGGCAGGAGACGTGAGGCTGGCTGCAAGTGTAACCCAGGCATCATTCCAGGGCTCCATGCAGTGCCTCCAGATCTATGACTCAGTGAACACACTTAATGATATCGTGGCAAAGCAACCATGTTCCTTATGTGAGTGTCTTATTCAGGCTATCATTCCGAACAACAGGTTATCATTCCTAACAAAACAATATCATAGTCCGCATAATGATTTTAAAGACATTTTGTTACATTTCAGCATATATTCCATTGTCAACCAAGCCAATAACAACATTTATTGGCATAGCACAGGAGAGTTTAGTGGTCAGTTGTGGATTCCAGTCTCTGGTGGAAACCTCGGTGTCCTATAGCTACCAGATGATGTGGTATGCAGGATCAGACCTCCTCACCACTATGACAGTGCCTGCTGCAGAACTTATACCTAATACCAGGCTTAATATGTCACACAATATACCAGTCAATGACTTTAACAAAGGGGTATGTCTAAAAAGTTATGATATGATCAAACTGATATGGTAAAAGATCTTTGATTTGATTAAAATGCAGTTTGTAAAAAGTTGATGAGTTATGTCCCCCCCATTGCAGATCCAGTGCAAGGTGTCAACATGTGATGCAGCAAATTGCAATGCAACCAAAAGTTGTGCCAAACCTAGTATTACTTTCAAAGGACATATTAAGGTAATGATAGAGACTATTAACTGATGTTGAAAATTCAAGGTGAATGCTCTACCAAGTGAACTCTCTCAGGAAAGCATGTGTGAAACATCCTTAGTACCGTGCTACAAAGTCTCATACATTGTCATGCTATATCATGATCTGGCTACAGAGTCTCATACATTGTCAAGCTATATCATGATCTGGCTTTAGACTAGGTGAATAACTTCCCGTATTATTTTGCAGGCTCTGACCTCCATGGAGAATAAGATCCTTGTGACGGAGGGAGGCCTGGGAGTAACTCTGGATTTCCAGGTCAACCTTCCCCCAGTCCTGCTGTGCTCACAAACCCCTCCCTCTGGTGAGACCTGCACAGTATTCATTGAGACCGAGTTCCAGACCATCTCAGAGCTAACATGTAACGGTGAGATTATCCCTCAAGCAGTGATAGGCTACAGTGATATAGAGCTGACCAGCCACTCTCTGGGATGTGGGAGGTCAGTGTCAGAGGCCAACTGGAACAACGTCATCAGCATACCAGTCCGGGCAAGGTTTGATGACATGAATGATTCCACACAGCAACGAAACCTCAAAGTCTATGAGAAACACATCATCCAAAACACTGTTGTATACCGACGAGAGATTGCTACATACCAGGTGTGTATCTGTAGCATATTATGTCTAAAAATGAATAAAACACTATTAGTAAATTTCGGATTTTTGGATCTTTGTGTTTTGTTCATTTTGCAGAAATACAGTTTGGAAATGATGTTTACCTCAAAAAGAATAAATAACATTTGTTTGTCATATTTCAGGTTGAAGTGTTAGATCAAGCCACATCAGACTTCCAATGTAAAGCAACCAGTGATCCCCATTTCATGACATTTGATAAAGTGTATGTAATACTTTTAATAATATAAAAGATGGTGCCTCTTTACAGTTTTAAGAATATATCTACCATCAGCATAGACATTTTACCTTAAAACGTACTACTCGCTAAGAGAAAATAAGATACCAATAGAAGTTGACGTTTCTAAATGTGGTTTACAGGTTGTATGAAGCCTTTGCAGAGGGGGAGTTTGTGGTGTACAGGCCACAGGTGACGGATTCGGAGGTTCCCATAGCAGTGCATGCCTACTTCCTAGCATGTACAACCTTTGGCATACCTGCTGCCACCTGCAGCTGTGCTGTGGCTATAAGGTCCGGGGATGATGTGATTGTAGTAGATGGATGTGGGGCAGGCCCCCCTGATCAAAACGCAGAACTAGGAACCGACTATGACAAACCACTCACTGTCACTCTATTCCTTAATGGTCAACTCACACCTGGAACACGTGTAACAAAACTTGCAGGTGGACTCTGGTACAAGGTATAATTTACTTTTCTTGAAGTCCAGTTATTTTGGAAAATATTGGAGATTTCAACATTACTGATATTCACTTCAGTTTTGATTTGAATTGTATATTTTGCAGTGACTGTACATGTACATGTAGCATTATACTGTGGCCTCAAGTTGTGTGAATTATACCCATAACCTTGTTGTTTTCAGATTTATCTTCCAAATGGTGCCACAGTGCAAGTGGGCAATGAGTTGTCGTACTTTGTAGATTTCCATATCATTCCTGGTGCATCAGATATGGGTCGGACTGAAGGTCAGACTTTGTTTTTGTTATGTTAAAAGAGAAGTTACGAATTTTTATTACTTAGAACCACACTGTATTTGCTATCATCAAGGCCATTTCTCTTTGTATAAATGTGTACATTATTGGCCTTTTGTATCAGGTTTATGTGGTTTATATGATGGTAATGCCAACAATGATCTAACTATGAGAGATGGAACCCTGGACACCCTTGTTGCCACCTCATACGGCCACAGTGCCAATTTCTTCCTGGAAAGCTGGAGGTGGGTGCAGTTATACTTGTAACACTAAGATATATCCAGAAACCAAATGTCATACATTGAACTACTTCTATTTGTAGCAAGCATAATATCTATATGCATGGGCTGTGGTGCAGTTGGGTAGAACATAAGCTTATCAGCATCGGTACCTCTTTAGTGATCCAAAGGTTGTGGATTTGATTCCCAGCCATGCCAAGTTAATATTTGTGTTACAATTTTCCCTGCCTGAAGTGTTTTACTTGTTGACCTTATCTTATCATGAAATAACTGAAATAATGTTGAAAGTTATGTAAAACACCAACCACACAATACATCTATATACAAGACAATAAAAATAATTATTATAAAAAATAATAATAATTATTTATTTGATTTCAGGGTTGATGCATCAGAAACCATATACCGGGGACTGTGTGAGACAGACGCCACCTATATTGCTGATAGCATCTTCTGTATGTGTCAGGAGGATGCGGACGGTGTTATACAGTTATGTGGAGCAGGCCTGGATGCAGGAGGGTGTGACAACTCAGGACAACTAAGTCAGTATCAAATTATCATCATTTATTTTGATATCTCCAATCAAGAGCAATTCTTAATGAAACATTTCACTTGATGTATTTTGATATGGAAGTATTTTAAAATGCCTGCATTTTATCATTTCCAGAAAAGATATTTTCGGAACAATTGTATTTGTCTATATTATGTAATAAGCATAAGTGTATGTAAAATGGCAAGTTGGTACATGCTGTAGGTGAGGATGTTACACCTGAGTTGGTTGGTCTGGCTTTGCCTCCTGAAGGCTGCAGGGAGCTCCTCACTCCAACACAGATATTCTACTTTAACCCTGGATTCACCTTTGTAAGTTGACTATTTAAATCTTTGAGTTATATGTAAAATGTCTCATTTATGTTCTCTTTTTAGCTATGTTTATTTTATATTTTTTCAATAAAGGACCCATCCCAATTCACATGGCCCTTGGCTAATGGCATGACACAGGCAGAAGCAACTCAGATATGTTCCTCTACCATCACTGCAAGTGGTCTGGTCGACGCCTGTGCCAATCTTGTGGCTGATATGAAGGCACTCATAGATATAGCCATAAACAGCTGTGTCAATGATGTGCTGGTATGTATATTCCTCCATCCATTATACTTCCCTTAACTAAATTTAACTAAAGACACAGCAGATTCAACTTACCCTATTATTATATTGTGAGAAGAAATATATTCGATCCTTTATTGTCTTTAATTTAATGTTCAATAGAAATTGGTCTAAACATATTCTGATGCCGATAAGGGAGTATAAATAAGGGTCCTTGCAGATTATTTAGCAGATACAAGAGACATTTGTTGACATGGGCATGGCACATTACAGAATGTTTTCTTTTATCCCAGTTAACAACAAGCACTGACTACGCCTTGGTACATACTACTTTTGTTGAAGTGAGTTGCATCATTGATGTGAGTCGAGACATAACATTGCTTGTACAAAAAAATGGGAAACTCACTCTCCCTGGAAACATCAACAATCTGGTCTGCCCAAGTCTTTGTAGTGGGCATGGTGTCTGCACCAATGGTAAGTAGATTTAGTCATCTTTTATATTTGACTATTTCTCTTTAAGTTGAATGATTTATTGTCTCCTTGCAATGATATACCCGGTACATGTAAAGACCATGATATCACTCTCCAGTTCAAAATTTTGTAGAAAAATCTTTGACTTGTCTCTCATCTTAGTGAACACTTTGAAATTAAATTGACAAGAGTTTTATTCAGTGGCTATTATTGACTCTGATCGATATTGCAGACAATATTGGGTTTTAAAAATTTACAAATGGTATGGGTATCAGCGATAAATATATGCTTCAGTGGCCTGGAGTCAAAATGTGGTTTAACATATTCAAGCCTGTTCCACCATCAAAAGGATGAATTTAGAAAAGATTAAACCACAAAAAGATTGAATTCCCAGAAGGGCATGGCTAATCTTTGTTGTTTGCACTGACAAGGTATATGTGATTGTGACGTGGGCTGGATCAGTAGGGATTGCTCCATGGATGCCAGCACGCCACCAGTGATAACACCAGCGCCACCTACAGTCTGTGATATAGCCAATACCAAAAGTGCCTGTGCTACCACTTTGATTGTTGGACAGTTTGGTGATGTTCCAAATATTATTTGTAGATTAACTGAGCTCACTGTGAGTAAACCAAAACTTTGCATTGATTTAAATGTCTATTTTTTTTAACTTGAATGTCTCAATTACCATGTCATTTCACCGAGAATATTGTTTTATTTGGAAAATATTTCAGTTGGACAGAAACCTGGCATTTATACAAGAAACCACTTACACTGATACATTTGCCCGGGTTCTCACTGTGAACACACTTGTATGTGATATTCCTGATAAAAAGAGCTATACCATCAAAATCAGTTATGATGGTAAAACGTTTTCTAATAGTGTCAACACTCTTGTCTACAGTTCCATGTGTTATATGTGCAACTCTAACCTCCTTACCTGCGTTAGAAAGGTACGCATCTACATGTACATGTAAATATAGAAATATATGATTAATTTAAGAAATGTCATTAACACTCACACAATCTTAGAGTTCTTGGAGATTAATATAATTTGCATATCTATGGTTTTAATGTTTTTTCCCCTGCGTTATGATTTCAGAGTGGAACTTGTATTATTAATGATGACTGTTACTTAAATGGTCAGCCAAACCCTGCAGACACTACTCAAATATGTGATATTAATGAAAATAGATATACCTGGAGTCAACATGGTCAGTGTACTTTTGATCTATAAAATGTAATTATTGTTTCCAATGTTTTCTCCAGTTGCAGCATTATATAATTTTTCTAGAATTCAGAAGCACAATCTGTTATTGTCGACCCACCCCGTAGGGGGAGGGGAGACCTTGTATCGGGCTCCGTCCGCGATTCTGCGTGTCCGCGATTCCTCGTGTACGCGTGTCCGAACTTTCCAGATGATAACAGGAGAACCATTTGACGGATTACTTTGATATTGCACAGGATTATGTAAGTCCTTAATATCTTGCATGGGATTGCATATGGTTGACCTTGACCCAGTTCTCAAGGTCACAGGAGCAATTATGTGTCTCTGCAGTACTTGCTGGTTTCCGGATGATATGTTGAGAACTATTTGGTATTTGGCTTTGATATCACACATGATTATGTGTCCCCCAACTCCCTTGTATGGGATTGCTGATGAATGACCTTGACCAATTTCTCAAGGTCACAGGAGATGTTTTGTATAATCATGGTTTCCGGATGATAAAAGGAGAACCGTTTAATGGATTACTTTGATATTGCACAGGATTATGTAAGTCCTATATACCTTGTATGGGATTGCATATGGTTGACCTTAACCCAGATCTCAAGGTCACGGGAGCAATTTTGTGTCTCTGCAGTACTTGCTGGTTTCTGAATGATATATTGAGGACTATTTGGTATTTGGCTTTGATATCACACATGATTATGTGTCCCCAACTCCCTTGTATGGGATTACTGGTGAATGACCTTGATCAGTCTCTCTAGGTCACAAGAGATATTTTATATAATAATGGTTTCCCGATAATAAAAGGAGAACCGTTTAATGGATTACTTTGATCTTGCACAGGGTTATGTAAGTCCTATATACCTTGCATAGGATTGCATATGATCGACCTTGACCTAGTTCTCGAGGTCACATGAGCAGTTTTGTGTCTGTGCAGTACTTGCTGGTTTCCGGATGATTTGTTGAGAACTATTAGGTATTTTGGCTTTGATATTGGACATAAGTACTAGTATGTATCCTCCAAATCCCTTGCTAAGGATGACCTTCACCTATTTCTCAAGGTCACAGGAGATATTTTGTATCATTATAATTTCTGGTTGATAAAAGGAGAACTGTTTGATGGATTACTTCGATATTGCACAGTATGTCATATATTTTTGCCCTAATACTGGAGGAATTGAGCAGTACTTGGTGGTTTTTCTCAAGAACAGATTGCTATGGCCCATTGTTATCTTTTAACCAAAAGCCTGATTAAACCATTATATTATTATTATTATTATTATTATTATTATTATTATTATTATTATTATTATTATTATTATTATTATTATTATTATTATCAATTCAGTCAATAATAATATTGATTTATTCATTTACAAGGACCAAAATCTCATATCGCTACGTCATTACCCCATAGTTTATGCACCCATTTAACTTTGCTACCATGGTGGGTCGACATATGAGCTTTGCTCTTTTATATAAGTACTTATAAAATATAGAAAACAATAATTTAGTAGTTTCCTTTGTTGTGTGGAACTTTTCAAATTACTTGTTTTCACTACAGGTGTGAAGATCTCTGGTGCTATCACATTTATTCAAGTCAGCTTTAATTTTATTACAACAACAATTATAACAACCACCACATTCACAGTACACTTATTGGGTGGAGCCAGGCTTGTCTCTGGCCCAGGTGGCAAAGTCGCAGACCTGAGTATTGGCAATGCCCATCTCACATTCCAACCTCTCTCCCCCACTGACTGCCTGCTTGACCTTGAGCAGTGTTCTACCGGCCTCACTCTCACCATGAACTTCAAGCTGACATTAGTGCTGGAAGGATCCACCATATTCACAAGTGGGGGGGACAATGAGAATTCTTATGGAGTAGCAGTAATCTACAAATATAGTTCTTTCCATGTGATTGCACGTACCAAGACCAAGGAATGGTTTGTGTCTCTACCAAGCATAGCCATTGGTCAGTGGCAGGATATGAATCTTGCATGGCACCCTATTAATGGCATCAGTGTTCATCTTGGTAACAAACTGGTTGCAACCACAAACAAGTTTATCATGAGGTCAATCTCTGTCACTAAGATCTTCACCACATCTATTCTGACCATCGGGAAAGGCACAATAAATACAGCAATGTCATGCTCAATGTTTTTGAAGGATATACAATTGTTTCAAACATCAGACAGGCAGGAGTTGATTGAGAATGGTGCAATTCCACAAGGTATGACAATTTTTTGCAAGGATATAAAAATATGTTTTCTTTCAAATAAAATTGTATATCTCTCAATATAAAATTGTATATCTTCTAATGACTGACATAAATGTATCTCTCAATAGTGAATGAGATTAATGATGTAATTCTTTATTTAGTTGTAGCAGATGATATGCCTATCTGTCCAGCTGATATCCACATGCTGGGAGACAACTGCATACAGATGTCAACCACCACATACAGCTTTGAAAAAGCACAAATCTATTGTCAGGACCAAGCTGGAAAACTCATATCAGTTGATAGTATTGAGAAAGCAGACTTTATCAGGAGAACTGTGAATATGCTGTACCCTAACAATGGATATGATGCATACTATATTGGTATGTTTTTTTCTTATGTTTATTTTTTATTTTGATTATTTTAGAATTAATGTTATGGCATACATACATGTCAACATATTAACATATTTATATGAATTGACACATTAATTATAATTCTATCAATTATGGCAATAAGCTTGGTATTTTCGAGAGAAAAAAATTCCCATGCTCTACAAACAACCAACGACAATCAACTCAGCATGAATTAGCAAGTCATTGCCATGTCACAAACCATCAATTGAGCTTGCAATATTTCCATTCTGATTTAGGAGTGGCAGAAACAGAGCTTTCCAATACGCTGCTCCAAAACTTTGGAATGAAATTCCTATTAATATTAAGAAGTCTGAAAATATCAATTCATTCAAAAGATCTATAAAAACACCTTTATTTAAGATATTCTATGATTCTAGAGTTGACATAGAATGAAAGTGTCATGAAAGCCCTACGAGCAAGCTGTGCTTGGTGTATGCGCTATACAAATATATTTTTTTTTTTATTATTATTATTATTATTATTATTATTATTATTATTATTATTATTATTATTATTATTATTATTATTGTTATTGTTATTGTTATTGTTATTATTATTATTATTATTATTATTATTATTATTATTATTAATATTAATATTATTATAAATATTATATTCTTTGCATTACATTAGCAGTAAAGACAGTTGTTCACTATTCTCACAACCTCTATTGTCTTACCCTATACTGGAAATATGAATCTTGATCAGTCATGCATGTGAGTCACACCTACTGAAATATACAGTCAGAATTGGCCTTTTGTCATGAACTGTGATCAGTTGGCCTACTGAGACACTAACCAATCAGAATCATTTAATCTATTCTTTTACCAATCACTTCTCAGCCACAGTTTTTAGCTCTGCTGAGACTTTAGCTCGCAGAGCTTTAGGAGTGGGGAAAAAGTCTGTCCGTCTGTCTGTCCGTCAGTCCGTCCGTCTATCAACATTTCTTTAAAAGTCTTCTTCTCCAAAACTACCAGTAATATATCTTTCATATTTTATATAGAGGTGAAGATATAGAGGTGAAGATTCAGATTCCTTCAAATCTTAGTGATGTCACCATTGACCTTAGTGCAGTGACCTTGATGTCACAAATTTTGTACTGAGCATATCTCAGCAACCACTTAATAGAGGAAATTGAAACTTGGTATACAGAAATGTCTTATGTCAAAGCTGTGCCTCGTCATACAATTTAATCATGTGACCTTTGACCTTGACACATTGACCTTGAATTCAAAATTTGTGAACATGCCACATCACAACCATCAGAAGTGAATAAAAAACACTTCATATCTGTTATATGCTAAAACTATGTTTAAAAATCTTCTCCTCCAAAACTACCAGTAATATTTGTTTCATATTTCATACAGAGGTAGATAGAGAGTTGAAGATTCAGATTCCTTCAAATCTTAGTGATGTCACCATTGACCTTAGTGCAGTGACCTTGATGTCACAAATTTTGTACTGAGCATATCTCAGCAACCACTTATAAGAAGAAATTAAAACTTGGTATACAGCAATGTCTTAGGTCATAGCTGTACCTTGTCATACTTTCTTAGTCATGCGATCTTTGACCTTGACACATTGGCCTTGAATTCAAAATTTGTAAACATGCAATATCTCAACCATTAAAAGTGAATAAAAACTTGTTCATATCTGCTATATATCAACTCTGTCGAACACTATATACATTTTATTCAGATTTGACCTTTGACCTTGATACTGTGACCTTGACCTTTGTATTATTGTGAAGGCCATAGCTCATGAATGATGAACTGGAGACACTAAATATCTGTTATGTATCGACACTATGTATAAAAAAAAATCATCTCCAAAACTATCGGTAATATATGTTTCAAATTTAATACATAGGTAGATATTGAGTTGAATATTCAGATTCCTTCAAATCTTAGTGATGTCACCATTGACCTTTGTGCAGTGACCTCAAGGTCAAACATTTTGTACGGAGCATATCTCAGCAACCACTTATTAGAGGAAATTAAAACTTGTATACAGAAATGTCTTAGGTCATAGCTGTGCCTCGTCATACATTCTGAGTCATATGACCTTTGACGTTGACACATTGACCTTGAATTCAAAATTTCAACTTGAGCAGATGATGATTTTGACCAATCAAAATGCATGTTACATATGAAATTTGGCCCTAACTTGTTATCTTGATTCTCATTGGCTATGTTATTCAAAATGGCAGCCTCCTTGATAACTTAGTGATAGCTATTAGATTTTTGAAAAAATCATGACAAAATGGAAAAAGAACTGAGCCTAATGGAAAATAGATAGAATTAGACCTCTGAAAATACAACATCTTGCCTACTTTGGGATCGTGCATGGAAATTCATAACCTGGTTGCTTGTTGCACTTAATCTCAGTTCATGTGTTTTCTTTCAAGTCAGCAGAGCAACCAATCCATGGGGTTATGTTTATGCATAGCCATGACTTGCTTTCCTTTTATCATTTGTGACAGGGACTGATATGACAGAGAAGTTCTGTATGGAGGGTAGAGGAAGACCAGCATTTATAATTTCTCTTAAAAACAAAGGGAAAGATCTTCACTCATAATAAAGAAATAGGATTGGAAGATGAATTGAGAAAGATAAAACACAGACACATTTACAAGTAAAATTCATCACAAAAAGAGAACTTCAGTATAAGGGGAATTCACCATAAAATATTCAGAAAGGACTTTTATTTTCTTACCTTTATACATATTTGAAAAGAAACTAAAACAGATGGGAAGTGTACATGTAGTGTATCAGAATGACTAAGGTAAAGTTGTCTGAGAACATAAGCATCTTGAATTAGGTCTTGGATACTCATGTCTCAGGAATTTGGCTGGGTACTGTATGATAGAGTGAAGGAGGAGTTGGAGACCTCCAAGGTAGGAATGCAGCACAGCTCAATGATAATAATCCTCACCTAAAATGCAATCATTTCTTTTTATGGATTATAACAAGGGCCGAGATTCCAATTCCCTCTTTCAAATCATTTAAACAAAGCTTATTTCAATAATTAATAGAAAATTTATAATGTAAATTGATACTACAATTTTCAGGCCACAGATATTTTTGCTATTTTGTGTGATGAAAATTCATGTGACCCTACTGATACAGATTTTCTTGTTTTTATTTGTATAATTTGGAAATTTAAGGAAAGTTTAGCAATCATATATGAAGAGAAGTGAAAATAATGTTTATGAAATGTTCAAGTGTGTGCTGCTTCTCTCTTAATGTTTTAAAAATATAGAAAATCTGTTTTACTAGGATAACTGTAAATTCTATTAGGATTGATTTTAAAAAGTTATTTGGAAATCCACTTATGGATTACCTGCAGAACATTTCTCCTTTAAAAGTTTGACATGATAAAGAAATGTCCATACTAATTTGGCAGAAAAAGAAAGTTCCTTCAGAAAATCTGTCACCAGGGAAATTCACCAAAACTCCCAAAACAAACCACCTTATGCTAAATACAAAATATGTAATTTTTATTTTATAGTAACAAGTTATAACATAGTTATTTTTCATTTCAAGGGTTGAGAGATGATTCAAACATATATGCCACCTGGCTGGATGGTACACATGTTGTCTATACAGACTGGGCAAATGGGCAGCCAAATAATGAAAAGGAATCTTGTGTAGCTTATGTACGGGACTCCGATGGTGACTGGGGATGGACAGATATCAAATGTACTTCTGTTGATGCATTTATCTGTGAAATACCTCCCATTTGTCCAAACAGTAAGTTTTAGTGAAAACTTTCCTAATATATTTATTTCATATTTTCCTGGAGATTCTTTTCTAAGAAATTTTGATCCTTTAAGTCATGGATATTGGGTAAGGTATTGATGAAATTTTGATCCTTTAAGTCATGGATATTGGGTAAGGTATTGATGAAGATACTTGCATGTAGATAATGGGGTTGTGTAATTGTAGGACTTGGAGCGCCTGATGCCCCGGCACAGCATACTGACACTGCTGCAGATAGTGCTAGCGTGGTGGTACCCAGTGATATGGTCATTGGACTCGCCACAGAGATTGTTAGCATTTCAATGTATGCAGCCTACAGTGGTGCCCAGGTTACCTTCTTGATCCTGAGACCAATAGGTGGGGTGCCAACAACTTGCCAGTTTAGCATTGTCAGAAGATGGCCTGTCAACTTGCAAAATGCTGGATGGCAAAGGGTTTGTTTAGATAATCATTATTTGTATTCCAGAAATGAATTTGTTATAGATGCTTTAATATTATGATTCACCTCTCAATATTAAGTGTTCAGATTTAACATAATTGTATTCTTTTGCTATTATGTGGGCCTCGTGCACCAAGCATTGACATTATGTAAACATACATTAGGTGGAGGTACCAGCTGGGACGCTGGCAGCCATGTCTGGAGATGTATTGGGATGGTTTGACACAGCTGATAATGAAGAAGGAGCTGTTGCTTATAGCACATCTGCTGCAAGCAGTCCAGTCTGTGTTGGAAGCAACATTGACCTTCCAACAGATGACTCGGCCTTCACTGCAGGACAGACAAGTGATATGCTCTACAGAGTGTATGCAATCCAGGCTTGTCTAGGTAGGTTCATAATGTGGCTCAGGATATAGTTTGTGATGTATATATGTGTACTCAATCAATATGAAAAATGATTATTCCATCAATGAGAGGTACATGTAAAGACAATCATCAATGAAAACCTTGATTGCTTCTTCTCTTGATTTTCCCTACTTGGTCCATTCCAGGTAAGCCAGTAAAGAGCCCTAAGCTTTACATTAGCTGAAAGGTAGCACATTCAATATTAACCAAATCACCCAAGGGTTCATAAAAGGGTTCATAAAGCCTTGATAGTCGGGCAGTTGCCATTCCCAGTGATATCTTCAATCATTGCCCATTATATTTAGTAATAATTGAAACTATCTGAATACAACAATACCCATTAAATAATTAAATATTATTATACATTTCTTTTCAGCTTCCACGGGTGGTATTTCTGAACCACCATTTGACCCAGTTATCAACCTTTTAGCACCATTGCCCATTGTTGACCCCGACACCATAGATATTCAATATCACATTGATTTTAATAATCTGGTGGACAATAAAATAACAGCAACATCCTTTACCCTTGTAACAACAACAGGAGTTATTACTGAACCTGGAACTACAGGAGTGGCCATTGTTCTCAATGCTGACAAGAATCAGTTTGTAACAATAGAACCTGTAGATGATAATGACTGTATGGCAAACTTAGACGCATGCTCAGATGTTGGAGTTACACTTAGCATCAAGGTGAACTTCCAGGTGTTACTAGACAATACTGTGATATTGTCTACAGGAGGAGAGAGAGATGACTGTGCTGGTATTGTCATGATATATGCTTTCAATCAATTCCATGTGATAGTGAAGACAATAACTAACAAATGGGAGGTCAGTTTCCCCTCTACCCAGCTTAACATGTGGAGCAAATTTGATATTACCTGGGACGTTGTATCAGGCGTTGCAGTTTATATTGATGATATGTTCATAGTCAGAAATGCTGTTTCCATCAAACTTGATGTTACCATTACAACAGTGATCAAAACTAAGCTAGTGGTGGGTCAGGCACTCGTCAAAATAACAGGACTTAATTCAGCCACTATGAAGATAGATGCTATTCAAACATTCAAAGCAAAAAGGCTGGATCTTATTTCATCAAAGATAATTAAAGCAGGTGAGTCTTTTTATATAGTGATTATTGTTAGCTATTGGCTTCTTAATTTGAGAAACATAAAAAGAAAACGATTACATGTCTATATCAATATAAACTATACATTTCCAGACCTTATTGTACCTGGGGTCACCAAGAAGACCATAGATTGGTCTCAAGTCATTGACAACAAGTTGACAACAGACGTTTTTGGAGTAAAATTACAAACAGGATTCAGATTTGTATTTGGTGTCATTCAGCAAGCCATAAGTCTTTGCAGTACAGTGGTAGAAATTACACCAACTGCTGATTCCTGTATCACAGACCTCAGCAGCTGTGGTGAAGCAGGATTCATGCTGAGAATAAGACTACAGTTCACTCAGTTAAAGTATGCTATCTTTCCTTACATGTCTGTCTTTATGATATTAACAAGAGGCTATTATTTTGATTATAACATTTTTGTGATGAATTATTTGTAATATTTCAGAGAGGACACAATACTCTTTACTAATGGAGGTGGGGATACTCAGGGCAGTGGTGTCATTATTACATATAAATTTGGAAAGATTCAAGTTTCTGTGAGTACCAGTACCTGCAGATGGACTGCTGTCATTCCACCTTTAGTCTCTAGTATGTGGTACCAGTTTGAGGTATCATGGTCTGATACTGGGGGATTGGAAGTCTACATTGATGACATTCTGTATGCATCAGCGCAAGTTTGTACTTTGAGAGAGGAAACTGTGACAGTGATAAGCCAAGAGATTACCATTGGAAATGTTATAAGCACTACAATAACCAAGGTAGTCAACATAACAGTGGAAGAAGTCTCAATATTCAATTTCAACAGGAATAACCTAGTCAATATGAATGTTGTTCGACCAGGTACTTACATTTTCTTATTCATAATATTTTCAGTATCATGTTTTGCAATAGCTAATAAATGCACAAATGGCATTAATTCAGGCTGCATTTTGAATATGAATTCATTGATCAGATGAAAATCAAATAACAGCAAAAAATGTAATATTTTAACTTTTTTATTTAAGCCAATGACGTTTTAGTACCAGTTGTGGAAACAATCCAACCTGCCCCTACCTATGAACCACCAACCGTCAACCCTGCTGATATCATCACAGTTTCTATAGACTGGGCAACCATTGCAAATGACCAGATTATAACAAATTATTACACTGTGACTGTGACCTCTAGCATTAGTATCATAATGACTGAGACACAGACAGCAGCCATCTTCCTGGATGAGGCTAATTCAGCTCAGATAGAGAGCACTAACAACGACTGCCTCGCTGACCTGGAAGCCTGCGGATCCAATGGCATGACAATGTGCTTCAACATAAAACCCACATCTTGGATAGAAAACTCTTATATTGTCTCAAGTGGAGCTGATGCTGACAATGGATATGGCTTAACTGTCATGTATAAGTTCGGGAAATTGCAATATATTATAGCAACACAAACAGCTATCTGGTACGCGAAGACCGAGCAGATAGCACTCAATGAATGGACTGAACTCTCAGTGTCATGGCAAGAGGACTATGGCCTAGAAGTATATTTCAATAGAACTCTGATGGCAAGGACGTCAGTCGCCATAATACGAAGTGAGATAGTCACAGCAAGCAGCATTGTGTATTACATTGGTACATCAGTGACCAGTCAGTTCTACTCCCTTTTCCAAATAGAAACCTATAAGGTCTACTATGCCCATTGGACCATCCTCATCAACAGTGGCAAATTGGATGGTTAGTTTATTTTCAGAAGCCTGCATTCATAATGAATTGAAGTGTTATAATGGAAGTACTGGTATGCCTGACATTAACTTATATGATGTTATTCTTTTTCGTAGTGACAACTGAAAACCCATTGACATCACCCATCCCAACAATACCAACAACAACTGACCTTGGATGTGAAGGTAATCAGTCATTATTATATCAAACGCATTGTGGCCATTTTGTACCAAACTAATTATATAGGATACACAGGGTCCGACCTTTGTAGGGAAATATCCATTGAATTTAAGCTTAATGTTGATATTGAATTCCAGCACTCTCATTTCTAATTAATTTCGACAGCAACAGAATGTGTCATTAAAGTAAGGTATATCACAGCAGATATACGGTATGACTGTGGCACAGTTGGTCAGAGTGCAAGCCGATCCTGGATTTAATTTCTGGCTGTGAATTCATTGAATTCATGTTACAATTTCTCATATGAGCTAAGGCCTCTGCCTGAAGGGTTAATTGTTATAAAAATGATTGGGTGGTTTGTCATGTTTGAGACATGCAGCAAAGCAATTTAGGAAGGAAGTACCAGATCGGCCACAAGAAGATCACAATATGAATTGGTGAAAGTCATGTAAAACCCCAAACAGAAAATTGCCAACATAAACATTAATGAGTCTTTTTGGAATATATAATCCATAAATATGAAACGTTTGCAAAAGTAATGATCCATTTCCCTCTGTGCAGATTGATATAATTTGCATCAATTAATTTGTAAATCTTGTAACAATGTGTAACAATTACATTTACATTGACCTCGACTATGAAATTGATAACATTATTCTTCAATGTCTCTATTTTGACAGATGGAATTCCATTTTCACCAGATGCAAATACCTTGGTCAATACTGGTGTTGGTTCAGATCTACAGTTCACTTGTAGCGTGGATTCCAACCTGACCAATGTTGAGCATATTGTCGCATGGTATGTGGGAACAACACAGATAAGTGAAGATGTCATGAATGGTACAATATCAGCAATCAGCTCATCAACTATCTCCATCAATATCTTAGGGGAGACTGTAAGTTATGCATTAAGTTTTTATTTTAGATTCTAATCACCATAACAGGAACATTGGCACTCAGACAGTGTCTAGATGACAAGAGGGCTGAAATCTTGACACATGTCTTTGTGGCATTCACTAGATTATAAGAATGGCCTGCTTGCTTGTTTCCTACAGCTGACATTAAAAAAAATGAAAAACTCACAGCACATGCAGTGGAAAAAATCTTGAAAAGCATCTATATCTTTGAAAACATAGTTGAGTTGCATTGGCTTTTTGTTAATCAGAATCAATTCCTTACCATTTGTGATAGTTGGACTATGGTCAAACAGTACTCATATGAAACTATAGGGGACAGGGAATACTCTGCCATTGCCCTTACACTCTGGAGTGATCACCCTAATTAGATTAGAACTAGTGTCTAAGCAGTCTTCAAAAGCCACTTAAAGACAAACCTGTTCTTGAAACACTTATTTGAAAAGGCATGAACAGACATTGTCAAGCATCAGTTCTATATATATATATTATTAATAATCTTGTTTCAGGTGAAATGCTGTTCAAAGTCACGCTATGTTGCTGCATGCAACACTACACTATATAGTGAGGAAACCTGTAGCAATGGCTACACAGTTCCACCAGGCACTACAGTGAAACAAGGCACCACGCCAGAACCAGGCAACACTGCAGAACCAGGCACAACAGCTCAACCAGGCACCACAGCAGAACCAGGCAACACTGCAGAACCAGGCAACACTGCAGAACCAGGCAACACTGCAGAACCAGGCAACACTGCAGAACCAGGCAACACTGCAGAACCAGGCACAACAGCTCAACCACGCACCACAGCTCAACCAGGCACCACAGCAGAACCAGGCAACACTGCAGAACCAGGCAACACTGCAGAACCAGGCACCACAGCGCAATCAGGCACCACAGCGCAATCAGGCACCACAGCCCAGCCAGGCACCACAGCAGAACCAGGTACCACAGCCCAGCCAGGCACCACAACAGAAGTAGGCACGACAGCCCAACCACACACCACAGCCCAACCAGGCACTACAGAACAACTAGGCACCACAGCCCAATCAGGCACTACAGAACAACTAGGCACCACAGCCCAACCAGCCACTAACGAACAACCAGGCACTACAGAACAACCAGCCACCACAGAACAACCAGGCACCACAGCCCAGCCACGCACCACAGCCCAACCAGGCACTACAGAACAACCAGCCACCACAGAACAACCAGCCACCACAGAACAACCAGCCACCACAACGCAGCCTGGCACCACAACCCAACCAGGCACTACAGTAAAGTCAGTCACAACACCACCAGCTACCACAGTAGCTCAATGTCAAGGTAGAATAGCATTATCTGCATATTTATTCTAACATAACATTAATGCCAAATCACTATTAGTTTTGTTCTGTTTCTGGCACTTTGTAAAATCTTGTATTCATGGCCATGTCAAACTTATTGCCATACTTTGCGACGAAGATGAATACATTTGACAATTTTCTTGGTTATATCAACTAAGAGCATTATATTCTTGCAGATGGCACTCCATCACAACCTGATCCAAGCACATTGGGTACAGTGAATTCCAACACTGATGTAGAATTCACCTGCACAGTGTTGTCCATGTTGACAAGTATTGAGTACACTGTAGTATGGTATGTTGGGGCATCTCTTGTGAGCCAGGATGTTTTGACAGGTACCAGCACAGCAACTACAATCAGAGCATCTGAAATGGCAGTCAACATTTTTCAAGAAACTGTGAGTTATTTTAGGCAAAGATACATGCTTTGTAGATATCATTCACACTATAATTCTAGTATTAATATTGTTTGATATTTAGATACATATTTAACATTTGGTTTTCTGTATATTGTTTGTTGATGTATGTTTCAGGTGAAATGCTGCACCAAGGCACGCTACATTAATGCTTGTGACAGTATGTTGTACAGTGCTGAGACATGCAGTGCTGGATTTACAGTTACTATCAATGTAAGTCACAAGAAGGTTTAGGTTTAATATGTCCTTGAATATCACATTTCTTGTAAAAGATGTGAATGTTTTTAAATAAGTAAATATGTGAAACAATACAATATGTGAAATTCATATCATATATATAGTTTATATTATGTAGAATATGTTTTGAAAGGTTGACTTATATTTTGGTTGATTCATTATAGGTAGAGACAAGTTCACTCAACCTGAACGAGGGAGATGTTGGCAATATCATTGTCACCCCTAATGTTCCCCCAGCCCTGCTTTGTGACAGTACCATACAAGAGGCTAGTACTACCATACAAGTGGAGGCAACCCTACAGCTCACAGCAACTGAATTCAGGCATGAACAAGAAAATTCACAACTGTTAAAATTTTGGATATTATTTAAGTCATGTATAATATTCTAGATGTGACATCGTGATTATGACACAGCTGATAAATTACAATTGTTATCTGTGTAATGTAATTGCAGTTGTGGCAGTACAGGCGTGTATATTTCACAAGCCTTGATCGAGGCCATTGATCCGGCAGATGAGCACTCTCCAGCCGGAGTAGGAGTGGAAGAGTCTTCATGGACATCCGGCCAGCAGTACGCCATAGGTGTGAAAGGCACAGAAGATAACAAGGATGATGCCACCGACACCAGCCAAACCAGACAAATTTCTCTTGATATTGTCAAATATGTCAATGGAGAAGAAAGATGTAGAAAAAGCATTGGTTCTTCACAGGTATTATATGTTATATAATGTATCCTACATAACATGGCTCTTTATTGTTCTCAGCTTCTTGGCAGATATATCATCTCAAATTAAAACCTCTTGAAAAAGTTCCTCACATATTTGATTGAAATCAATCATTAAGTGGGTTTTATATTTGTGATGTTTGAAAGACAATTGAAAGTTTTTTTAGATTAAATGTAGAAGTCTGCCACTTTTTCATAATATTCTACTATAGTTTTCATAATATTATGTTGGTGTATTGCTGTTGGTAAAGGTGACGGTAAGGTCCACAGAGGAGATGCCATGGTGCTGGTCAGAGGGAGACCCGCACATTACTTCCTTCAATGGATGGTATGAACAAATATTTTATACATGCACATTGACCCTTGCACTTTTATGACCCAATTATGAAAAAAAATATTAATGTTTTGTAATAATTTTGCAGGTATTACAGTAACTATTTGACAGGTGAATTTACAATATTCCAACATTCGGAGCTTCCCATCCAGGTAATGTCATGTATTCTATGAGTTCAACTCCTGATCTTGTGTAATAAGCCAGTCCCTTTGAAACCAGAAATGCTTTGTATCATGGTCAGATTTCATTAATTCATTGTACAGTTTCTAATGCATCTGAGCTAAATGTATACATGTACAATCTGTACTGTCTGCCAGTGATAGACAATACTTCAAAACCTGTAGGAAGTTAGGGAAGCACAATTCTCTGAATCGGCATTCCATGATCCTAAACATTTTGTGCATGCAATATGTGCATGGCAACATCATGGTTAATTACAATTATGAATATTAGCCATAAAACAATGACTTTTTGTGTATTTAAAACAACATATTATTGGACAGCTGTCAAAACAATAGTTTACAACATCAGGGTTCAAATATGGTATTTAAATGTGAATAATATCAGCATGTGTAGGTACATCTTTAACCCGATACAAGACGTCATGGAATTGTTGTGTTTGCAGGTTAACACCGTTCAGCAGTGGTGTGCATTCCAGACTGAGACATCCTGTAACTGTGCAATATTAGCAAGGCACAATGATGATGTGATCAAGATATCCCTGTGCCCCGTGGATGGCATCAGTCAAAATGACATCAGTACTGGAGAACCACAAATCTACTTCTACCCCAATGGTGATGTAGATGCTGGCTTTAAACTTTATTACTTTGCAGGCTGGGATGGATATACATCATACAAGGTATGAACATTTACATTCAGATAAAGAGATAGATTTTTGCATTTTTTTTATAATGTTTCTATCCTATGTTTGCTATTGTTTTCATATGTATTGAATGTGTGTGTGGGCAGGTTGGCTTTCCTAATGGTATGCTGCTGGAGGTAGAGACCCAGTACAATGATGGTGCTGGGTACCGGTTCTTCTACCTATGGGCCAGGATTCACCCGGTGCCATCTGACTATGGCAAGGTCACAGGCAAGTCTCTTGTTTATATCACCATTAGCTTAATCAGAATATATATATATTGCAAAAGCAGCTATCTATAATGAATCCTGTCTTTGCCTTGCAGGGCTGTGTGGTACGTTGGATGGCAACCTGGCTACAGATTCCATGACCCCTGAGGGAACTGTGATGGGTCAGAGTGATCGGCCAGATGATTTCATCAAAACCTGGCAGTAAGCATGATCTTAGTGCCAACGATTAAAGTGTCTATACACGCATACATCGCTTCAATTATTTGATCATGAAAGCTAAAGTTTATAAGAACCATATGACATTGTATAGTAGTCCAGAGAGAAAATTGCAGTCATAAGTACTGTACTCCTCTTTGAACTGCAGTTAGGTATCTTATTGCTCCTCACTTTTCATCCTTTCCTCTCAGATGAAATATGTAGTAAAATATCACAAAAAAATCGTTTTTGAATAAAGCTGTTGTTTTCTGTATTGTATCCTTTTTCAATAGAATAGCAACAAGTGCCTCGATGCAGATGGGAGTAATTGCTTCTGGATCCACGTCTGGTACCGTCTACTGTGGCGCCATCAGTGGGCAGCAGAACCTGTGTGGGGCTGCATTTGATATAACAGAGTGTGATTCCTCGGATACATCCGGTAATTTATTTGAAGTTTAATCTTGAAAATCTTATATGATAGTAAAGACAATTCAGTCTCCATAGAGCTCTAGCTGACACATTAAGCCAAATCTAGGACTGAAATTATTAGAAAGGACTTCAGGTTTAATGACAAACAGGTACAGATAATTCCAGTTTATTTCTAACTTATGAGATCACCATTGTTGGTATTGGCCAGCAACTGTGATCGTTGTCGACCTCGTCTACAAAATTCTAGCCTTTTCTACTTCCAGTCTATTTCTATTTGCAGTTGCTGAGAGAACAGAGTGGATGAAGACGTCGAGGAGTTTCACACCGATGCCACCTAGTGCCAAGAGAAGGAAGAAGAGGCAGACGGATGAAGTGATGCTCAGTGATGCCTACAAGTTCCCAGACCCTTCAGCATATCAACCTGACTATGTGCCTGGACCAGTAAGATATCCAAATCTGAATATCTAATGTATTATTATGAACATCCAGCTTCAAGAATACTTACTTAACGATGTTTTACATTATCAAACATTACAAATGAATATAGAAATGACATATTGGAACATTGCTTGATGATTTTGTATTACTAACCTTTGTTTAATGAAATTGAGGAAAAGGAATTAACTATTAGATATGATCTCCACGAGCTTGCATGTTTGTTATCTAGTTGACATGGCCGACTGCCAGTGGTATAAGTGAGGAGCAGGCGTCAGCAGACTGTGCCACAATCCTCACCTCAGACGTTGTGCAAGTCTGTGCACAATTCCTTGATGATACCAAAAATCAAGCTCGGTATGACTTCTGTGTGGAAGACACTGGGGTAGGAATCTGCTTGTCACTGTAACTTGTCCTTTAATTTGATATTGTTTCATCTGGGCACCTGGGTTATATGTACTTGAAAATATGTTTATTACATTTACAGAGATTCAATGCCCTGGGCTTTGCAGATGCCTATATATCTTCCATAAAATCTGAATGTAAAGATAAGCTGAACCAGTTTGCACTGCCTGTCAACACTACTGATGACCCTTCCACATATGTGGACCCCTATGTTAAGCTCAGAGACACACTGTGTGATAATGACTGCAGCAACCATGGAACATGCAACTCAGGTAGGTTCAAAGTGACTCTAAAGAGAACACTGCATGAAACATGCAACTCAGGTAGGTTCAAAGTGACTTAAATGAGAGCACTGCATGGAACATGCAACTCAGGTAGGTTCAAAGTGACTCTAAAGAGAACACTGCATGAAACATGCAACTCAGGTAGGTTCAAAGTGACTCCAATGAGAGCACTGCATGGAACATGCAACTCAGGTAGGTTCAAAGTGACTCCAACGAGAGAACTGCATGGAACATGCAACTCAGGTAGGTTCAAAGTGACTCCAATGAGAGCACTGCATGGAACATGCAACTCAGGTAGGTTCAAAGTGACTCCAATGAGAGCACTGCATGGAACATGCAACTCAGGTAGGTTCAAAGTGACTCTAAAGAGAACACTGCATGAAACATGCAACTCAGGTAGGTTCAAAGTGACTCCAATGAGAGCACTACATGGAACATGCAACTCAGGTACATGTAGGTTCAAAGTGACTCCAATGAGAGCACTGCATGGAACATGCAACTCTGGTAGGTTAAAGTGACTCTAAAGAGAACACTGCATGAAACATGCAACTCAGGGAGGTTCAAAGTGACTCCAATGAGAGCACTGCATGGAACATGCAACTCAGGTAGGTTCAAAGTGACTCTAAAGAGAACACTGCATGGAACATGCAACTCAGGTAGGTTCAAAGTGACTTAATGAGAGCACTCTACACAGCAAATGACTATTTTGAGATCACTATTTAGAAAATCGACTGTGGGTATTTTCTGTAGGTCTGTGTTGAATAAATCTTGTGTCTCACCATGAGTATAATAGGATGTGTTGCGCTGGGCACTGACTGGGAATTAAGAATCTTGCTTCCCAGTTTCCAATGTCCAGGGTGCCAAAGAATGTATTAACAATTACCTTGGTTTTGTCACATTAAACACAGGCACCACATGACACCTGCAAGATTGGCACAATGAGAATGGGGTATAAGCTTTACTTTGTTGCAGTTTGTCCATGTACATAAGCATATCGCAAGAGAAATAATTCAGATTTTTTAAATAAGTATATGGCATTCTCAGGTATTACAAAGATTTTAAATGCACACAAACCAAATCAACTCAAATCCTGACCAAATATGGTAAACGTTCTTTTTTTCAGAGGTGTGCACATGTGACAGTGGGTATGCAGGAGGAGACTGCTCTATTGACCTCAGCTTGCCTCCTACGGTCAGTTACCTGGAGAACCGTGGTCTATGCTTCCTGGGGACCTCCGACTGCCTCACCATCACTGTGTATGGAAACCACTACCATGACAACGCTCAGCTCACATGCCATTTAGAGGAAGCCAATGTGAGAAATCTTTATCAATTATTTCTCTACCAACAGCTCATGATTTATGAGAAGGCAAAGCAGATTAATATCATGTCTCATGTTGTTTTATGTAGGTTGACCTGTATGGTACAACAGCAACAGGAATTACTACCACAGTGAATGGAACATTCATCACACAGCTGACAGTGGAGTGCCACATTCCTGAAGCAAAGAGCTACTTTGTCACCATCAGCAACAATGGTCAGCTGATCAGCACGGAAAAGGCCCTCTTTGTACCATACAGTCCTAATTGCTACTCCTGCTCTGTTGAGTCCACAACATCAGCTGTCTGCATCAGAGCTGTGAGTTACCTGCCTAAAGTCTGCTCATTAATCAGAGCCAAACATCTATTTGGTCATGAATAAACATGCATGTCTGTCACGTGGCCATGTTGTGTTACATATGAGGTATGTGTGATCAAATAGTGCCATACAACAGCTATACATGACCAGATGATGTCAGACAATAGTCATACGTGACCTTTTTGGGTCATGCTTATGAAGGATCAAAATAGATGTTCGGCCCATATACTGCTATTCGGGGGTGTTGCTTTTATTTGTAAATACTTATTAAAGGGATTAAGCACCGATTTTTAAAAAACGTTTGAACTTCACATATTGGTGATAAATGTATTTGTCTTTCATGTCTATAAACTTTTTGCGGAGTGTCATCACAGAGGCACTGAAAGGTAAAATGACGCCATAAGAGCATGGCAATATGCTTATGACGTCATGAAATGTATTGTCTTTTGATTAGTACCGAAATGACGTCAAACAGTTACTTAACCGTGTTTACCCATCTACCCGTGTTTACCCGTCACGTGAAAATCTTATACAGACTGTGCAACTTCTATGTCTTGTAGCAATTTTTCTTGTTGCTCGATGTCAGACTTTAATACGTCATGGTGTTCATATGTATATATACTGTTGCAAAACCAAGAAAACAGGATTGGTGCTTAATACCTTTAACATAACCATCTATACATTTTGACTATGTGTGTTTTCAGTTTGGGGGTTGTGTCATAGATGGCATATGTTACCCAGAGGGAGCTAACAGTACGACTGATGACTGTGCAATATGTGACCCAGCAGTGGAGGAGAATGCATGGTCCAATGATGACACAGGTCAGTCAGGCATCTCCCACTCAGCCATCAATGTGTCTATTAAAATGAGAATACAAACCCAGGTGGACATTAGGACTGCGATAGCTAGTTCTATATACGTCAATAAAAAAAATAAACATTTTGGACTCGCCCTCCTACCACCAACGGTGGCGCCACCATCGCCTGCCCAGTTTCCCGCTCAACCTCGCTTGAATTTGACGCCAACCAACAAGGACGGTTGGCGATTTTTGTATGCGAGTTATTTCAGAATAAGCTGGTTTTTAATGAAAAGTTTAAGCAATATGTCTTTTCAGAGTAAGAAGGATGCTTACGTGAGGAAAGGAGAGCTCTTACGACCAAAATTTGCTGTCAGACAACCGGAAAAGACGTAGTAGTTGGGTTTGTTGACAAATTGGTCTGTGAAGAAGGTAAATTCTCCATTATTTCTGCTTTATAGACGTCAGAGAGCACTCCGCCATAATATTTGGCTCGTATTTACACCAAAAGAGAAGAAATTAAATACGCAGAAGTAAAGTAGTTTATACCTCAGTGATGCGCGTATTAACGAGTTTTCCAATGAATACGAGCATGCCGATTATTTCATAACGTATTGATTAGTTGGAACTATTTTGCGTCGGCCATCTTTAGACTGGTCCCCCATCGAGTATCAAGAACATCGTGTATATACACAGATGGCGGCAACCAGTCTATGGCTGTACGCACCATTTTCGGGGGCTTATTGCATTCGGCACGTTGCGCGTTTAATAAATGGCGCGTTCAACAGAGTGACTTGTATCAGTGTGACGTCACAGAAGGACAGTGTGTGAAAGGCATCAGTGGCAGGTCCAGGGTTTTACATTTGTTAAAATGGGGTACACTACATTATCTTTTCTGTACAAGTATTTATTTTTTTTTTGGCATATTCGTGTTCACAAATATTATACAAAGTCCTATAAGAAGAAGAAATGCCAAATGATATAAATTGTGAAATTTGTTGAATTGAACACCCCCTTCAATATCCATTTCTGGACAGGCCAATATACAAAAGCTGATTCCCGCCAAATTCAGTGAAGTGTCATTTTTAAAACTTGCAAATGGTTGGGTTTTATGATGTAAATCCAAGTTTGATGTTATCTCGTATGTACATACAAACATTTCTATTCAAACATTTTGATCCCAAAAGCCCCCAAAAATACCAGAACTGACACAACGCACATAACTGACACAACGCGCATAAACGTGCACTGCGCGCCGAATGCAATAAGCCGTGGTAACTGAGTAGTGGCTGTCATATTGGATTAAAAATTACAACTAAAGAATTCAAGGAACTTTGCTGAACTGATATTTCATCTTCCAAAGGTAAACAAATGGTTAATTTCTTGTCACAAAGAACCCGAACCCCCTGCTTTCCTTACCTGGAAAAGGATTTGTAACATTTGATCCAGTTTTTAGATTGGACAGTTTTTGATACCAAATGAGACTATTTTCATATTTGCTTGGGTGTTTGGGCATTTTGATACTCTGCATGGCGAGATAGAGTCATATACGTCCTCTTCTGCAATACGTTGTTCTTTGCATAGATTTATTCCACACATATTAGCATGCAATTTACCATACAGTTTCCCAATTGGTTGGCTCATGTATGTGCTCATGCACAACAACACAACTGTACACATGCTCATACGGCTTGTTGCATTCGGCGCGTAATGCGCGTTGTGTCAGTTAGAGAAATGTCTGACACCTCGTATCTTTGGAGGGCTTTTGAGGTAAAAAAGTTTGAATAGGAATGTTTGCATGTACATACGAGATAACATCAAACTTGGATTTAAATCTTAAAACCCAACCATTTAAAAGTTTTAAAAATGACACTTCACTGAATTTGGCGGGAATCAGCTTTGGTATATTGGCATGTCCAGAAATGGATAATGAAGGGGGTGCTCAATTTACAAATTTCACAATTTATATCATTTGGCATTTCTTCTTCTTATAGGACTTTGTATGATATTTGTGAACACGAATATGCCAAAAAAATAATAAATACTTGTACAGAAAAGATACTGTAGTGTACCCCATTTTAACAAATGTAAAACCCTGGACCTGCCACTGATGCCTTTCACACACTGTCCTTGTGTGACGTCACATGGATACAAGTCACTCTGTGTTGAACGCGCCATTTATCAAACGCGCAACGTGCCGAATGCAAAAAGCCATTTTCGGGTCACGTGACGGGGTCAAATGAGGTGCGCTTTGTTTACAAATGATTTTAACGATAAATATCTTGTTTCATGTATCATTTAAAAAAAAATACAGTAGTTGTCTGAGGTATAAAAACAAAACATGCCTCGTCGGGTCAGCTGTGTGAGCGGATTCAGTTCGTTGGTGATGGCGGACGGATACCCTTCACCTTCGGCTCAGGGTATCCTTCCGCAATCACCAACTCACTGAATCCGCAATCACCAACTCACTGAATCCGCTCACCCAGCTTCCCCGACTCGGTATGTTTTGTTATATGCATTGTCGCTCACGGAACAGCGTGAGTTGAAATCTCGTGGCCGGCTCGTCGGTGGGACGAGAATAACAAAAGTTTTCTGGTTTTTGTAGATAAATAAGAATTTTATTGCTTAAATGGCTTCAAGGAACAGCCCGCCATGTATTTGGTGGGTTTGAGAAGCAAAAGAAAGAAATTTACTGCGTATTTTTATCTTAATGTATTATCGCTCACAAAGTGACAAGCGATATAGTATTATAACAAAACATACCGAGTCGGGGAAGCTGGGTGAGCGGATTCAGTGAGTTGGTGATTGTGGAAGGATACCCTTCAGCTCAGGGTATCCTTCCACAATCTTATACCTCAGACAACTACTGTATTTTTTTTTAAATGATACATGAAACAAGATATTTATCATTAAAAACGTTTTGTAAACAAAGCGCACCTCATTTGACCCCGTCACGTGACCCGAAAATGGTGCGTACAGCCATAGACTGGTTGCCGCCCTCTGTGTATACACGATGTTTTTGACACTCAGTGGGAGACCAGTCTAAAGATGGCGGACAGAAAATAGTTCGCAATTAATCAATACGTTACAAAATACTTGGCATGCTTGTATTCATTGGAAATCTCGTCGATACGCGCATCACTGAGGTATAATGGGGTCGACACAATCTCGGAGGTGAAATTCCTTGTTTTCTGCGTTGAAAACATGGTTAAATGATAAGAATCGGTTGTATTAGAATCGGTTTTGTTAAAATTTATATCGAGCCTGGTTAATACCGGGATGGGTGACCGCTGGCTTGTAGTTGATAGAGTTATCATATGGAGAAAATAATTTTTCTACTTTAATTTAAACAGAATTCAGTCAGTGGGGAATTCAGTTAACTGTAGTATTCAGTCAACTGTAGAATTCAGTCAACTGTTGAATAAAGTTTCCAAGATAAATGGAAAATTAAACAGAATTCAATCAACTGTAGAATTCAGGTAACAGTTGAAAATTCATTGTTAGACAAAAGGTCTTAAACATGTGAATTGTTTGTAGTTGTGTGAGATAATTCTACAAATAATTGGAAGATTAAATAGAATTCAGTCAACTGGGGAATTCAGTTACCTTTGGTGAATTCATGTGTTGGCAATGTGTCAAATACATGTGATTTATGTTTTTGATGTGAAACATTTCAAAACAATTTGAATTTTTTTAAATAAAATTCAGTCAACTGTTGAATTTAACCATAGAGAAAGTATAAGATAGAGGAACATCCCCACTTTAATCCAATTACCTACCAATTAGTCTTGGGCAAGAGCAGCCTAGCTAGCAGTGTGGTGTTACCTCCTTTGTACTATACGTGCGTTGCCAAGTTTGGTATATTTGTTTACTTAATTGGCAGAAATCATTGCTGGCCCTCAAGACCATTTTATGCAATTACATGTTTATAGATGAGTGTCAGACTATCAAGGACATTTCCTGTGCATGTGTTGTTGTTTTCTGAGAAAGTGGTACTTTGTTTCATCATTCTACGATGATTTTAACCAAATCTGTAGCTCAAAAGTCATCACAAGACTGCAGGCAGGTAACCTGTTATAATGTATTCCGCTGATTAATGCTGAAAATGTTAAAACAGTGATGTGAAAGTTCAAAACATGTGCTTTAAAGTCATATGAATTACATTGATAGCGGGTAGTGGCGGAAAGGTCAAAATTGAATGCAAAGTTGCACCTTTCTATGGCTCTTGGTTCAGTTTCTGACAGGCATTTGACTGATTGACCAATGGGATGGCCAGTTTTTGCTTATGTAGGTCATAAAGCTGCCAGCAACCCACAGGGAGCTTATCTCTTAGCCAATTAAGAGCAATTTGTGTCATTGTAAGTCAGATGTCAAATTGTTTTCACAGCAGTTGTGAGCAACGCACCCTGTACCTTTGAAGTATGTTTGGATGTTCCTCTATCTATATTTTCTCTATGATTTAACCAACTGGGGAGAATTCTTGCTTAGACAAAATTCATATGAATTATTCATTGTTAGACAAAAGGTTAAATTTTAAAAGTAAAACGTAAATACGAAGTGTCAGGGATCCATCATTGCGCAATACATTAATATTTTCGATGCGAATGAATAGCTTCCGATCATTTTCGCGCAAAAAATACGAGCCTGTCCCCGTCACTTCCGGTTTTCATAATGACGACCTCGTGTCTTATATGCGTATTAAAGCATTGTTAAACTCGCATTTTCTCTGACTTGTGCATACTTTAAACTTATTAAACGAAGGCGGACTATTGCCGACACGTGTCAGAATATTTCTATGTGCAAAATAAAACAAAGATTTTAATTATATCGACGTTTGGGAAGCTTGTACCTGGCTTGTTTACTTTTCACGATGATATTCTTTCTTTTTTTTACGGTCCGGTAAAAATGCTTTCGGTCCGGTGAAAATGTCAACTTTGTCGGAACGAATGTCCGTTGAAGGTCTGGTGACTATCAGGAAGACTGTAGTCACTTCAAGATAACTTGAGAATGACATGGAATTCAGTCAACTGCAATGAATTATTCAGGAGGATTGATTTCAATGTTGTAACTTTGATTTGATTTGATTTGATTTGATATGTTGGCCGCTCCACTTTTGTCTCGTGGGCACTCAGAGCCTACGCAGCGTGGCTACCCAGCTAGAGGGGAGATCCAATACGCACTATCTCCAATCTGTGAGTAGCACTCGTGCTGACCGCCCGGTGCAGGCCCCTACACTGATGAAAAGCTACCCTATCTAATTATCACCTTCTGCACTGACAACTTTCACCTCAACACTCACTCCTTCCCTTGGGGCCTACAATCCCCAGCGCGCTAAAGGGCGTCCAATATCCCTATACAGCCTGAGGCGTCCAATATCCTCGTAAGCCCTACCAATCACAACTAGAGGCTAAAAATGTCCTCCACGTGAGTACCTAGTGATCTTCAGCACCTTCATATCTACCAGCTGCCTCCTTACTAACTTTTCTAATCCCACCGAGACTACATCCTAAGTAACCGACATCCCCCACTAAACTATGACTAACATTTTTCTCACCATCCTGATCCAGACCTGCAAACCCTGCAAATCACAATAACAATTAGTGGCTGCAAATAACTGGAACAAAATATAAATATCTTCAACTCCTGAAACAACAAGGAAAAATTAAGATTTTAACACCGAGACTACATCCTAGATAACCAATATCCTCCACTAACTATGACTAACATTTTTCTCATCACCCTGTTCCAGACCTGCAAACCCTACAAATCACAATAATAATTAGTGCCTGCTAATAACTGGAACAAAATATAACTATCTTCCTCTCCTGAAAAAATAAAAATTTTAACACTCCACTTACCTTAATTTTCTTCTTTATGCCCAAATCATAAGAACAATACAGTACTACCTTATTTCTATTCATGATATATCCAAATATCAGTCAAACCATGGTGTCCAATGTCGTCTGCTATTTCCCGCATTTTTGTCTCCTTGACCTTGTCTCATCCTCATCCATTTCTTCTCAAAAAATCCTACTTATCTGTTTGTATACATATATAACAAGCATCATCCGTATCTATATATGTTCCCAAAGATGTTGATGCAAAAATTCCGAATTGAAAACGTTTTTTTATCATAACAATTGAAGAATTTAAGTTTTCAATGAATCGTCTGCTTCTTTCCCGCTCGTCGCCATCTTGGATCCAAGGTGCTTTGTTGAACACAGAGTATAAGACAACACTATTGGAGAAAATTATCTCAGAATTAGAATCCAATGTAATTATAAGACTGCATGGGAATAGAGTTGGTATTGGCCATATTTAAGATTACAAGTGAATGATTCAAGGAATCATTAAGTTAGTCTGAATTGTAGGAAAGGGAACAGTCCAGAATGTTGGTATCCTTTTCTATACTCCATGGAATAATCTAGAATGGATGTATTTATTTTTGCTCTGAGGAAGGAAAAGATGCACTGAGAAACTTAAATGGAAGCATCGGTGGCTCAGTGGTAGAATGCTAGCCTACCACGCAGGCGTCTCAGGCTAGGTTTCCTGCTGATACAAAATTGAATTCCAGTTGATTGATTAAATGTTGCTCCTTCAAGAGTAAAGGATAGAGGCATGAAGTTCAATTCATACAGATTGAATTTAACTTCTGTAACTGGAAAGGACTGGTTATGAAATAAAATAAAAGTTTGGGTGATCCACAAGTGATCATCAGAAGATGAAAAGCCATTGCTGATATGAAATATGGTTCAAATTACTCATTAATGAGTGTTTCAATCATTAGTAGTAACAATTCTGGCCTGATACTTGGGGTCAAGTTTCAGAAGTTTTCCTGTCAGATGTTACATGCGTTTTCCTGTCAGATGTTACATGCGTTGCCAAGATTCATATGGTACTGTGAAGAGTACATGAAATGAATAAATGGTATTAATTTATTGTTAGTTGAAGCAATGCAAACATGAAGGTTAAGATTGGTAACATCGGGATAAATATTTTATCTAAAATGGTTATTGTGCAGTATTAATGCTTCCTTATATTAAGATAAGGTGGGTTAAACCTGGAACACTAGGTGTCGCCGCTAATCCGCCCAGCAGGGCATTGTCGCTCCTTAGCAACGGAACAACGGTCACGTGGGGGACGCCAGTCTTGGCGCCAAGGTGGTTAAGGACGCCATTCAGCTCCAGTGCAGCGCAACTACAGGACGTCCCTCCATCTTCGCCAGGCATAAGCACGCAGCCTTAACAGATGACGAGTCTGAACGATAGCCAAGGGATGTCGATGCCTGCACGTTCCAGCCTAGGTAGGGGAGCCGAATCATAGTGTATTCTTAACACAGTATCCGCAGCCCGTGTCCCTTCTGGAAGCCATGTCGGCCAAAGAAAGGACATGTAGGGCATGTGGTGAGCCCGCTAAGGGCCACAAGGGCCCTATCAGCCCAGGTAACTGTAGGAAGGTAGCCTCGTTGGAAGCCTTCAGCCCAACTCCTGGTCCAGCCGCTCGACAAGAAGCCACAGTGGAAGCCATGGAAGCCGCAGCAGAAGCCACAGCCGAAGCCGCAGCCGAAGCCACAGCAAACCCAGCCTCGCCAGCATTGAGCCTTGGAAACCCATTCCTGGGTCTACAGCATGAGGTGGAGACCCCAAGCCCCTCCCACGACGTTAGCCAGGGTAATGAACTTTCATTTCTAATAAGTCAAGTATCCTCGTTAATGAAGTCGCATGAAGAACTCTCTAGGGCAGTCGCCACCATGCAAGTCAACAACCACGTTGGGCAGGCAGGTGCCCCCACAGCCAACATGGTGGCCCAACCAGGAACTCCACAGGGGGTCCCCCTGGCCAGCTCAGGGGAATAGCTCACTTCTACCCGGCTTGCCGCCACCACCTCCTGCTATAAAAACCCCACCATGCTTGGGGGGCTCCATTCCAGGCCTGACCAGCACCGAAGGCATATCTGACTACGCCGGCCTTTGCAGAATTCAGAGCGCACCGGAGAAGTCGGTTAAGGCTGCACTAAATGGTGAGTTTGTGCATTTGGACGATTTTCTTCAAAATCTTTACATGCCATCTGCATGTCTTGAATGTATTCACCACTGTCCAATACATACTGCAGTTATTAATATGTACGCTCACATTTAATGTTCTAGCCATAGGTATGTAAATGGCACGGTAATAGCGTACACACGATAATATCATAATTATGTTATGAATATGTATTGATGTTTATATTTATATGTATGTAGCTAGGTAAGAAGCAGTGGAAGCAGATTTATAGGAAATAAATCAATGTGTGCAAATATTATATTAATAACGGCGTTTGTTCCAATTGTTTAACTAAATGTTATGATGTGGAAGCAATGAAGTAATAAGTGTGGTGAACCAGTAAGTAATTGGTTCTTTCAACACTTTGAAATAGAGTGAGACAGTAGTGGGTTATTGTACTAAGACTTACAAGTAACAGAGTATGATAACCAAATCCAAAGCTGAGCTTCTTGTAAGTGAACATCAACGGAGACGAGAACAGTTCGGATTCCATAGAGTGCACGTCAGCTCAGAGGAAGGCCCTCGGTCCAGTATATGCATAATGAGCAGACAAGGTATGCTGGATACTATGCTATGAAAACAGGAGGAAGAACAACTCAGTTCAGTTGAAGTTTTCTGTTAAGTAATCAGCAGTTTTTGGTAGGCTGGCATAGGGAGAACTGTGCTGGTGCAATGAGCATACATAGCAGGAATGTTGAAGTCTGGAGAATGGGTTTGCTCATGTAAGATGAAATTCTGCTGAATAATATGTTGTGTATACAAGAGGTTCAAAACAACATGAGTCAATGCTGAGATGTAGGAGTTTCAAGTTGGTTCTCAACAACTCAGTGGTTGCAATGCTCACTTTGAGGTTGAGGTTGAGATCCCAGTTCAGTTCAGTTTTGGTTACCAGCGGATCAAAGGATCTGAGGAGGGATCGAGTGAATATGCGGTAAAGCTGGATGCTCAAGGTCTCAAGAGACCAGAAGTAGGATCCAGATAAATCCCAGGAGCCAGAGACAAGACTGCAGTGATAAGTCCTATCTACCTTAGACTAGACTGCAGTGATGGCTTCAGCCAGAGTACCATAGTGGTAGTACCACTAGTGGATTCTCTAACAGATCTCCAGACCTTCATAGGTGCCTCCAAGGAGGGTTGGGGGCATGTGTGTGTTGGATCTGGAAGGAGTAGATCTGGAGAGTAGAGAACTAGCACAATGATCCAGCTATCAGATGATTTACTGAACAAGTTCATAATGACAGCAATGATCAACATAAGAGTACTGGCGTATGTCAAGCTCCTAGGTGATACCAGGTCAGAAGTTTTTTGGAAAGAGACTCAAGTGTTTTCCAAAGTTGTATTCAATCCCAGATGTGTGAAAATGACCCGACATCCTTGGCAATTTCTATGTGCCAGCATAGTGAGGGATTGAGGAAAAGATCGACTACTTGCAATAGTGTGGCTTATACACCTGGAAGGGGGTCGAAGGACCTGTGGCTGAAATGGAAATAACCATTCTTGAAGTGGATTGCCAAAAGGAATTATTCCAAACTCACATCTTTCGTGATCAGTGGTTCTGGATAGATGCGAGTGGATGGTGGATGCAGTGAGCATGGTATGGGCAGAATTAGATGTACATACTTTTGGGACAGTCCAGATATCATTAGATTGAGAAGGGATGTATCCAGAGTTGTTCAGTTTATACATGAATCACCCTCTACAGTTACCTAAGAGGAAAGACTACTGAAACAATTGCTCATGTCATTGTTTCATATGAGAATAGTGATTCTTCTATTCTGACAGTTTTATAGGACTGCAGTTGTGATGAAAGGATTCTCAATTGAGGTTTCTGTGATATGGGAGTAGTGACAGAGGACTCCAGAAGAGGGCTAAGAATCAAGAGAGACTTAAGGTAGTATGGGGACGCCTTTATTATACAGAGAGGCGCCATCGGACATAGTTATACAAAGATTATAGATATGCCATAAAAGGTCATTGAATGACTTCTACCAGAGAGCAAGTTCTGAAAGCGAAACTGGAGGTATCTTAAGTTACAGTGTGTTTAGGGTTTAGAATGGTTGGAACATTCCAGACCAAGAGTACAAAGCATGCTTCAAAAGGATATGGTCATTGGTACCTGAGATAGGGACACTGTTACTGTAAAGGACCACGTTCCCAGCAGTGAACGGTGGAATCTCGTTGGATTTTGAAGTTCTGGGAGAAGTCGTATTGCAAATAATATGCAATTATTAGTTGGCGCATTTAATGATAACGTTAAGGAAATGTAAATATCCTGTGTTATTATATCAGTGACTCCCAGTGTATGCCTTTGGGACAGAAAATCTCCCTACATGCTCACAGACTGGAAGATTTCTTTATACTGGCCTCAAGATCCACATTCTTGGCTAAGTTCTTAATCTAAAGGAGAGAATATTGGAAATATATGGGACTCAAAGTTGAAGCACCAAAGCTCCAGCTTGGGCCAGACGTAAATAAAGAGGCCAAGCTGCTATATATATACTGTGTAGAGCTTAGATTCTAATTGGAAGGAACAAAGATATCAGTATGGATAACACAGATTCCTTAGTTCCAAACAAGAAACGAACAGATGTGTGGCAGAGCACAACATCAGCATGGCTAAATAAAGCTCTCAGTAAGGAGACCATGATGCTTGACAGCGCTATGAACAGACTTGTCTGGTATCAGCGCTTTACAAATTTTATTATTATTATTATTATTATTATTATTATTATTATTATTATTATTATTATTATTAAGATAGGGAATCGCATCAGTGGAAATTCCTTAAAGTCCAAGCACTGCTCCAGATATAGATCTCGTTAAAGAAAACTACACAGATTTCTGTCCGTATCCAAACAGTAAGGAAAGCTGTGGGTTTTCATCAGGGCTCAAAGATTCAGTCAAACCATTTAAGCTGAAGGAAGTCAATTCTACTGAATACCAAGAAGTCCATACAATGGTCCATAAGGCTAAATTTTGGCTAAAGGGGACATGGATGGTGTATGGTTAACTGTAATATGGGTCATAACAGTCCACCTTCAAGTAATATCCCAGATTACAAGGTAAGGTTGGGACAAAAGTAAAGACTAGAACCTATTTGGTAGACCCTCAGATATCTTGACAAACAGCGGTATCAGAGGAGACCTCACACATCTGGATGTAAGATGGGTCAAAACAGTCCACCTTCAAGTAATATCCCAGATATACAGTTGAGGTTGGGACGAAAGTAAAGGCTAGGACCTAATTGGGCAGATCCTCGGATATCTAGACAAACAACGGTATCAGAGGAGTCCTCGCACAGCTGGATGTTATGTATACAATAGAAACAGAAAGCTGGGTGGAAGAAGATAATATCTTCATGGCTGTTGATCACAGTCAGATCTGGAAGAATGGTCATGAGGATGTATGGAATTCCGAGTACTGACCCAGGTAGGTACTCTTATGCTGATGGGCCTAACTGTCCACCGTCAAGTTATTTCATCAGCGTTGGCAGTCAAGGTCTGGACAGTTGGAAAAGACTCGGTCCTGTTGTGGTATGACATGATGGAGGGTAGCTGGCTGACTGGTGGTACGGGTCATAACTCTCAAGTTCTGATGGGTGCCGTTCAGTCAGTTGCCCAGTCACAACAGAAGGTAACTGACTAAAATGTACACATAACTCACAAGTGCTGGAAGTGGAGGATGATGTCTCCAAGGATGTAGCAGGGATGAGCTAATGGAATTTGGATGAAATGTTGGTTCTTCTGTAGTACCAATGGATTGATTTCAAGGGGTTTGACAGTCTTAGAAGAGGATCTCAACAGGATGGACCTTGTGAGTTTGTGCATAAATTAGAGGTCAGAGTCAGTTACAAGAGCCTTAATTAGTCAGTGAAACTCCTCAAGCCCATGAGAGTAGGACTAGACTGATTAGTATGCATCATAGCACCTTGCACCCTAGTAGTGAAGTTACAAGGCAATTGGACTTAGTAGCGCTACTAATATAAACCAAATCTGGAAGTGCAGTAGTATCAACTCTGGGAATTTATCAACAGGTTGACAGAGTATAATGCACATATAAGAAAGACCTCTGAGGGTGCACTAGTAAAGCAAACAATACCTCCCACGGGGCAGTTTTGCTATACTTGTGAAAAGAGTGGACTCATTAAAGATTGGTGCTTAGTGTGAGCTAGTAGTACCTACCAGAGGGAGCCTAGTTGCTACACTATAGAGAAATTGGCCCTCCAATGATGCATGGCTCTATAAAGTATGATCTGGATATAAGAGAGGGGAGCCTCAACGATAGTCCTAATTCTCTAGTATCAGACATACAAGTGGTCAGACCTAACATGGTATCAACTATGAAGAGGTTTTGGACTGCTATCGCCACCGATCGCCCTGTGTTTCAGTTGAAATTGTTGGTTGGGACCCTCCTCCTAATCAGTGATTCTGTCCTAATGTCCACCTGGGTTTGTATTCTCATTTTAATAGAAACTCCACGAATTTTATTAATTAGTGTGTTTCTTATTAAACATGAATACAAACCCAGGTGGACTGTGCTTTCCCTCCCAACCTCCCCGCTTAGGCGTCAAATTTATTTTTGATCAAAGTGGTTCTCAAGCGAGGTTGAGCGGGAAACTGGGCAGGCGATGGTGGCGCCACCGTTGGTGGTAGGAATGTTTATTTTTTTTATTGATGTATATAGAACTAGCTATCGCATAGTCCTAATGTCCACCTGGGTTTGTATTCATGTTTAATAAGAAACACTAATTAATAAAATTCGTGGAATCACAAATCTATGCTTGCTCTGACATTTTCCCCCCAAGAAATTATTATTGATTTTTTGACAACCATATATCTGAGATTATTCAGTTTGTAAATATATTATATTAAATGTTGTGGATAATATTCAAAAGATAAATTAAGTTAAACTTCTATAATTGTTTATATACATATAAAGAAAATATAGGTATTCAAAAAGTTAGTCGACTGATTTATTTGAATGTTTCCATAACATTTTTAATTTCATTTATCATATTTAGGTATTCAAAGTGATGCAAATTAATTCTCAAACCAAAATATTCTCATGCAGCCACTTACCACATTTGAGGATATATTTAATTTGGAATAAATTGCCTATATTTTGTTCTTTGCAGCTTGTCCCATAGATGTGGCAGGAGAGGAGGATTCCTCCACTGATATCCTCATTGGCATCACTGTCATTGCTTGTGTGGTGGGCATACTGCTTACATCTCTCCTATGCTTTGTCTGCTATGAGAAATGCAAACGACAGTAAGTCTTTCTCTGTAATTTCCACATAATCTGACTTCAGCATACTTGAAGGTTAATATTTAGTATTTTAATAACTAGATAGGACAAACACATAACATGCCATAAGATAAACCATCTTGTTGTCTGTGGCTGTGAGTCAGCTTTTTTGATATCTTAAATTTCATTCAGAAACAAATTTTGCTTCTTTTATATATTTAAGTCTAAGCTATATATTATTCCCACTGTACCTTCTCTGACCATGCTTTACAAAAATCATTTAGGAATGTTTTTTGAATGTTGATTTTCATTTAAGTGGCATTTGAATAGCCCTGAGTAATTATGTTTAAATGTTTGTAGAAGGGAACAGGACAAGAGAATGAAGCGCCCAATAAGTTCTATGTCAGTCTCCAGCAACTTGATGTATCCTGGGAATGGTGTGTATGATAAGAACAAGATGATGAGATTCGGACATGGAACCTATTACTCAGGCAACTTTGATGACCTCTTTGTTGATTCAACTGGCACTGCCAGGAGAAGAGATGGGACATTGTAGGAACAAGCAGCATAGTAAACAAGAACTTTACATTACAGATTTTATCATTTTTGGACCATGATGCAATGAATTATAAAATTTATGTATTTTTTTAAAGACTTAATATAGATTATGTATATTTTTAATGATATCAGTGTTTTTAGTGTAATACAAGGTCATGGATAAACAAATATCCCTCTGCAGACTGAACTAGTGAAGGCATTAATCAAAAAATGTAAATTGTATCAATAAAACTTTTATACATCTTAACAATATTTTCATACAATATTAAGGTCAGTTGTATATAATCTTTGACCAAACTCAAATTCTGGGCATTTCAAAGATTTCTGCTTGCTAATCAGAAAGAGAGTTACAGGAAATTGATAATAACATATCTTTTGTAGCTGTCCATTTTGGTATGCTGTATCTCAGTAGGGCCTGTACCCATTCATGTTGGTATGCAATATCTCATTAGGGCCTGTACCCATTCACGTTGGTATGCCATATCTCAGTAGGGCCTGTACCCATTCACGTTGGTATGCCGTATCTCAGTAGGGCCTGTACCCATTCACGTTGGTATGCCATATCTCAGCAGGGCCTGTACCCATTCATGTTGGTATGCAATATCTCAGTAGGGCCTGTACCCGTTCACGTTGGTATGCAATATCTCAGTAGGGCCTGTACCCATTCACGTTGGTATGCCGTATCTCAGTAGGGCCTGTAACCATTCACGTTGGTATGCCATATCTCAGTAGGGCCTGTACCCATTCACGTTGGTATGCCGTATCTCAGTAGGGCCTGTACCCATTCACGTTGGTATGCCATATCTCAGCAGGGCCTGTACCCATTCATGTTGGTATGCAATATCTCAGTAGGGCCTGTACCCGTTCACGTTGGTATGCAATATCTCAGTAGGGCCTGTACCCATTCACGTTGGTATGCCGTATCTCAGTAGGGCCTGTACCCATTCACGTTGGTATGCAGTATCTCAGCAGGGCCTGTACCCATTCACGTACGTATGCAATATCTCAGTAGGGCCTGTACCCATTCACGTTGGTATGCCATATCTCAGCAGGGCCTGTACCCATTCACGTTGGTATGCCGTATCTCAGCAGGGCCTGTACCCATTCACGTTGGTATGCCGTAACTCAGCAGGGCCTGTAACCATTCATGTTGGTATGCCGTATCTCAGCAGGGCCTGTACCCATTCATGTTGGTATGCCGTATCTCAGCAGGGCCTGTAACCATTCACGTTGGTATGCCGTATCTCAGTAGGGCCTGTAACCATTCACGTTGGTATGCCGTATCTCAGTAGGGCCTGTAACCTTCCATGCTGGTGTGAAAATCATGTGAAATATACATGACTCTCTCCTTGATAATCAGTTTACTAGTGACAGTGGTTAATTAAAATCAAAGACAGAAAGCCAAAGTATAAAATATTATTTCTCTAAAAAAATGTCAAAAAATAAAAGTCATTTCTCTAAAACCTTATACAAAACATATGCAAATACAAATATTGAATATAGACAAATCATATTTATTATTTTATTTCAACATTTCAGCATAAACTACATATATTTTCTTTGTGAGTGCAAATTTGTGAAATAAGTAAAATATAAACATGAGGCTATATATTAGCTTATCTCAGTTACCAAATTCTATGTTTATCACCATTGAGGAAAAATATTAGATTTATTATCTAGGCATGGATCCCAATTTCTGTATTTTACCTCCATATATATAAAAATTAGTAATTCAATATTCATAATTTCATTTAATATTGCATTTCAATTAAGCAAAAATTTATTGGCTGCTTTTATGCATTATGTATGTGTGCCTGCTATGGCATGCAGTTATTCTATCAGACATAACATGAGTATTATTAGTTTTCTTTGAACAGTTTTCCCATCTCATATATATATACAAATTAACATCAATAATTGACCCAATAATGAACAAATACCTATTTAGCTACTATTCACATAATAAGACAACAACATTCATAATTAAACAAAAACTCTCCCGCCCCTTGAAATAGTTTCCCATAATCTCCCTTCCCCCCGGAAGTATATATCTATAGTGAGCCATCTTTTGGCTCCATTCTTGAAGATGCAGCTGTTGGCTGATTAAAGAACATATCGTCATAGCGACCTCCCTGTGAGTAGCTTGGATTAAAGCGTGCTCCCTTGCCAATGTGGCCACTTCCCCAAGTAGTTCGGGCCCCTCTCTCTACAGTGTCCTGCGATTGCTCCTCAACCATCCTGAAACAATCACATCCATTTTACTAGTGATACACATGCTTGATAAAAGTCTTTTTTGTTACTCTTGCAATTTATTTTAACAGAACTCTGCATGGCTATGATAGTAGTCCATCAAAATCTTGCTAATCATCACCTTTTGTAGTGCGTGAAAATGTTATGCATAAAATACACTATCAGATCAGAATGTCATAATGTGCAATATATAATCCCAAGTTGGAAGGGAACTACTTCAAGTTAAATAAATCACAACCTGGACAACTTCAGAAACAAAATAGACATACTCCAGAAACAATATAGACATGCTTGGGTTATTTAAAACCATGCATTCTTTTACCAACAGCTTTATAATTCTGGGCTCACAAACAAAAGAAGTGTATATTGCAAAAATCTATAAAAAAAAACACTTTTTGTTTCCTGCCTCAAGACTCTGTAAAAGTTGTCCATAGATGAATAGGGCCAAGAGAGCCACAATGACTCTGCATTATATATATATATATATATATATATATATATATATATATATATATATATATATATATATATATATATATATTGCCTACCATTGCCATCCCTTACAAAACTTTGTCCATGCTCTGAGGTTCCATACTGGGACTGGAATAATGTTCAGAATTGTACTATTTTTGCACACTCCTCAATCCTAAAATTCCTGAAATTATTTTTGTGTCAAACCTATGACTTGTCAGCAATAAATCAAGATACTCTCAAACGATCCTAAGTGTTCCCTGTTTGTTCAGTCAGGCCAGTGCCTATTATTATCAGCAAATGGGTTGATAATTAAACTGTCTGCCATCTCACCCAATTCTCCTCACTGAACCTACACCTTTTGAATGGCTCGCATCAGCATATATGAATATATTGATGATGAGCTTGGATTGCTCTCTGAGACTGCTGGATCTCTCATTGTCTTATGTCAGTATCTTTTATCTTGAGACATAACACATATATTCATATGGGTCCCCTGTCGTGTGGTTATTTATGGAGGTCAAAAGGTACCGGTACATGCAAAAGTTAAAGTCAAACTCATCTGACACTTTCTCATGAAGCATGCATGTGTTAGGTTAGGTGTCTATTCTAGAATTTTTTTCAGGCAAGTTTCAGCATCCAGAAGATATATTAACAATGACCTAATTGGAAAGGCAACCAAGGCCATGAAATGGTCAACATTAAACCTGTCTGAAATTTTGTCAATAAGAATACAAAAATCTGTAAAGGTTAGTGGCCCTTTAATTTTAAAAGAATTCTGAGAGGGCTTGTAACATTACAAGTATAGTATAACCTCAAAGGAGGTGATGTAAGACAAAGGAATGTTTACAAACTGGAGTTCCTGAGAACTTACTTCCTGTTGCATTGTTCGTGACACATGAAGAGAGACAGAGCTATGAGTAATACAGCTATGACGCAGGCAACGATGATGATCGCGGTCTCCACAGAATCAAACTCTGTTGGTTCTGTGACTTCACATGTAGGACCTGAAACATACAGAAACCATCTCAGAAAATGGAAAGCTTGTGTGACAATTTTTAAAAAAAATTTTTGGATAGATTTGGACTCAGCTGTAACAAATTAAAACAGATCAAAATTATTCCCCAATAGATAGATTTATTTTTTAAATTGTTGAAAAGTCCAATATATTTCAACATCACAGTCTATCTGGGAAGGTCATGGTCAAATGTGATAAATGCTACAGACAAATTTGAGTTTACTTGAGAATAAGTGGGACCTGAGCATCAATATTCACTAAGTTGTGTGAAATAAGGCCATAAATTAAATTTCAAGTCATTTTTTCAAACTCTTCACTGTTCAAAAGTTGCAGTGAAATCTGCAGTACTGTGGCAGGTTTTTGAGTTAAAGAAAAAGATTTTATATGTTTGTAACTTTTTCAGCATTATATTCAGTGAGATAGAAATCTATAACCTGAAATGAACCCCTCACTTTTCAAAGAGCGTCTGGGGATCTTTTTTTTGGAATTAATATATTAGACTTGAATACAGCCCTTGATAGCAAGTCATGGAACCCTGGTTGGAATTAAAAAATGCCTCAGTAGTAGAAGATATCCATCTTTCTCAACCATGCAGAATTTTGACCAAAATACTTGTGAATTGAATTCACACCTTTAGTATGGGAGAGAGAAATTTTACTAGCTTAGCCACATCCCACCATGGGAACGTTATGGCAGGTTCAAAGAAAATACTTTTTTTAGTAAATAAAACATTGTAGGAAAACAGGCCTCATACTTTTCGATGTTGACCACCCATTTGAATCTTGGCTTGGATCACACAATTCACAGTTGTTTTTAGAGTTATTTGCTCCCTGGCTGTAGCAAGTATTGTCGATCAAGCAGCCCTCTGGTGGCTCCTGCAAACATTACCGAAAAAACGTATATGTAATCCAATCATCAAGGCCTAAATATTCTGAAAGTAACTTAAATCTCACACAGCTGACACATCAAACTAAAACAATTTCTTTACCATGGATATTGATTTTCTAATTCTATTGAAAATATGAAAAACATAGAAATTCGAACAAATTTAATCACTCAAAACTTTGATCAAGAGCGTATGACTTGTGACATGATCATATGGTATGAGCGTATGACTTGTGACATGATCTTATGGTATGAGCGTATGACTTATGACATGATCTTATGGTATGACTTATGACATGAACTTATGGTAGGAACGTTTGACTTGTGACATGATCATATGGTATGAGCGTATGACTTGTGACATGATCATATGGTATGAGCGTATGACTTGTGACATGATCTTATGGTATGAGCGTATGACTTATGACATGAACTTATGGTATGAGCGTATGACTTATGACATGATCTTATGGTATGAGCGTATGACTTATGACATGATCTTATGGTATGAGCGTATGACTTATGACATGAACTTATGGTATGAGCGTATGACTTATGACATGATCTTATGGTATGAGCGTATGACTTATGACATGATCTTATGGTATGAGCGTATGACTTATGACATGATCTTATGGTATGAGTGTATGACTTATGACATGAACTTATGGTATGAGCATATGACTTATGACATGATCTTATGGTATGAGTGTATGACTTATGACATGATCTTATGGTATGAGTGTATGACTTATGACATGAACTTTTGGTATGAACGTATGACTTGTGACATGAACTTATTGTATGAGCGTATGACTTGTGACATGATCTTATGGTATGAGTATATGACTTATGACATGAACTTATGGTATGAACGTATGACTTATGACATGATCTTATGGTATGAGCGTATGACTTATGACTTGTGACATGATCTTATGGTATGAGTGTATGACTTATGACATGATCTTATGGTATGAGCGTATGACTTGTGACATGAACTTATGGTATGAGCATATGACTTATGACATGAACTTATGGTATGAGCAGATGACTTATGACATGATCTTATGGTATGAGTGTATGACTTATGACATGATCTTATGGTATGAGTGTATGACTTATGACATGAACTTATGGTATGACTTATGACATGAACTTATGGTATGACTTATGACATGAAATTATGGTATGACTTATCACATGAACTTATGGTATGAATCTTATGGTATGAGTGTATGACTCACGGTTCTGGTGCAGGTGGCCTCCTGGCCGCCATTGGCCACACAGGACCAGCATGCCGAGTGGTGAGGAACATACAGCAGCTCCAGCAGACTCTGGGTCTGACCATCATTGCTCAACCGGATGTAGTGGGGGAGGTCACTTCTTGGTATCTGGCAACTGACTGACTCGGACGTCATAAAGGTGGCAATGTACTTGTAGGTTGGACTGCTCTCATCTCTGGTGGTGATAATGCCACTGCTCGGGACCTGTACCATAACAACACATCATTATAACTTGTCTCTGTGAGGCACTATAAGGCAGGGAAACTTTCACTCAATATTAATTAGCATTTCAAATTTCAAATAAAAAACATCAAAGAATATTTTGGTAACTAAATCCAATAATATCTTTCAATATCAATTTTCACCACAAACAGTGCATGCATGTATGTCTTCACACTTGTGACTAAAGGTGGCCATTTTAACAGGAAAAACTTTTTAAAATGTTAAATTTGTTTTCTAGTTTGGAAAAATATGATGGACCACATAAAGTTAATTGTATCTGAATCCTCCAAATAGGAATAGAAACTGGTATCAGGCATAGTCTACACCCTTTTCTGCCTGAATCCAGGTCGATTTTTCAGATTGGTGGGTTATTTTCACACCTTTATACCTTAGACTGATTGGTTGATTTATCCACACTCACACACTCAGTAACCCACACAAGTAAGATTGGTTGGTTGTAACATAAACCAAATGAATATAACTCAAACAAACAGGAACAGTGACAAATCATAGCCGTTCTCTCAATGGCCAAGACCAAACCCTAATCATAATTTGGGTCAGGGACGAGATGACACTTTCATCCCTTATGCACATCACAGCAAGTCATGAGAAAGGTGTGGGGCTTACCATGCTTTCTTTGCTGTCATTTTTACACTTGTTTCAACCATGAGATTGAGAAGGCTAGGCTCTGAACTGTAGACCAAGAAAGTGAGTAGGAATATGAAAATATCAGATTATTTAGGCAAAACACACAGAAATACAGGGAGGCCTTAAGTTCACAACGTAAAGAGATGAAAAGGGCTAGTTACGAAGATGGCATGACAGGACGTTGAAATGGGGCTTTTGTTGGTTTTTAAGGTTGGAGATCACTTACGAGAGCTGGTTGAATGTGGCAGAAGAGGGTATCGCCCTGGATGAAATCATTTCCATAGACGAACACAGCACCACAGCCTGACAATTCACTCAAGTCACATAGGCCGCCATTGGCTAGTTGTGTCAGTGTGGGTGGAGTGCTAGGTAAAAGGGAGCAGTCTTCACCAAAGTAATTGCCATCACAATTGCACCTTCCTGCCAGTCAATCAAATACATCATCTAATAAGTCACATGTTTAATAATCATGCTTTAGTTTCTTTGTTAATATCTATGATTTCTTTTAGGATATCATATCTTGGCTTTTTCAAGTCAATGTCCCACAACAGATACCTTTATTTTAACTTTTTCACATAATATAAGTGAGATATAACCCATTATAAGATTTCCATCTTCCTCAATCATGCAACACTACTGTGTCCATCTGGGAGACAGATATCCTACCACAAAACCTCTTAAACCACTCTTCCCCCCACCCCAAAATTAATTAAAGGCTGTATTGATCCATATATTTATTCTGGGGAATAAATGCATTTTTGAGTTACAGTTGTGTAAATTTCTCACCCCAGTGGTTTTTGAGTTACAGTTGTGTAAATTTCTCGCCCCAGTGGCTTTTGAGTTAGAGTTGTGTAAATTTCTCACCCCAGTGGTTTTTGAGTTACAGTTGAGTAAATTTCTTGCCCCAGTGGTTTTTGAGTTACAGTTGTGTAAATTTCTCACCCCAGTGGTTTTTGAGTTACAGTTGTGTAAATTTCTCACCCCAGTGGTTTGCTAATGTGCATGAGATTTAATAATGCAACATAAATGAGGATGGCGAGTGTCTTACCTGAAGCACAGGTGCCATGGTTGGAGCAGTCGTTGGGACACAAGAGATCACTGATATCTTGGAACAGATTCTGAAGGTCAGTATCATTGAGTGACTCATAGGCATTGAGTTTTTTCAGACATTCTGATGAAATAGTAATCAGAGATTCATCTGCATAGGTTAAACTGTCTCCATTCTGAAAAATGCCAAGATATCACAGACACTTCAAATATGAATATATTAACTAACAAAAACAGTTATATATTTTTTAAATTACTTAATAGTGTTATTATGGCAGCCTAAATATATGATTGAATCTGAAGAATAGTTTGAAAAAAATAAAAATGGTATTAAGAGTGACAAATAACTGTATATATTACAATGAGCAAATACCTGAGTGAAAAATAAACAGAACAATTTTCTATACCAATATAACAATACCCATGAGTGACAGTGTTCTAAATGTTTTGTATCATGCATGTGATAAATTGTGATATATGGAAAGCTAGGGTGTATGTTCCATACACCGCCCCTTTATATATCCCATACTCACTGCATGAGACACTAATATGAATGCATGGCAACATCAAAGGAAAACAAATATATGATGCATATACCTACAAAATAGTATGAAATAAAATTGTCTATTTAAACATTCTAGCTTGTACATTGACCATATGACACTGTTTATATAATCTGACCATCTTAATTCTTTTTAAATGGAGAAAATAATTGCCTCAATTGACCAGGTCTTGAGTGTCTTTGCATCAAGAAATTTCCCGATTAATCACCACCTATTTATGTTCTCATAAGTAGATCATAAGTGCCATTGCAAGTTCTATTTCAAATATGAAGTGCTAAATGGTGCACCTCACTCACATGCATTATCAATCTGTGGGCCAAGTATTAACCCTCAGAAGACTGATTCTATGTCACTAATAATAAACATGTCTAGTTTTGTATATTTTAGTGATAAGCATTTTCTCTTAATAAATAAGAATTTGGCGAGCGACAAGTTCTTTTATGAGAAAAGAGCGACCAAATTGTTGCAGATTTCAGATGTCTATTTCATTTTATTTCTTGGCGCGAATCTTGTTCTGACTTTCAAAACTACCCAAATTTAGTGTAGCGTGGCAGACCTGAGCATGCGCACTGAACAGATTTCAAATAAGTATATAAAGGAAGGAAATCGCGACGTGGTCAGTCGCTCGGGAACCCAGAGAGAGACGTCGTTTTGAAAAAATACCCTCCTTCCCCACCACCTCCAGTACAGGAGGGCGGAGAGCTCCCACCAGCGGAGGAATGTGTTTTGACCTAAGTTTATTACTGGGCCACACTGGGGGTACAAATTTAAAGGAAAATGCAAACATTTAGCTAGGATTGAAATAAAGTAGGGTAGCAATTTAGAAAGGGAAGGGAAAAAATAACATAGTAACAGAATATATGGACAAGAAAAAGGTAATTCAATTTGATGCTTTTTGAAGTAAAACTGGGTATACTAAGCAGAATCCAAAGTGAAAACTTTTATTACTAACAGCTGTAAGGATTAAGTTTGAAGCAAACAGTGTTTGTTAATCAGTGAATTTAAGGTAATCTTTCTTAACAGGGAAATCACAATTTGTATATAGTTATAATTAAAAGAAATGTGAGGATTATATAAAGTGGATCCCAATTTTTGTAATTTGAATAATAAGGTGTGAATAACAAGTTAAAAGATTAAGTGAATAAGCTATCAACAAGCTGATAGCTTATTCACTTAATCTGATTATTGATTAAGAGGAACTTTCAGATCAAATTAAGAGGAAATTGATTGTCGGAAGGGTCAATCTCTGATTAAATTGTGATACAGTCAAGCCCCACCAGTCCGTCATGGTCTGTCACACATAATTCTGCCGGTTTCACGAGTCTGACGGTTTGATGAAACGGACATCAAATGAATACAAATAAAGAAAGATTAGAATGGTTGCAGCCAAATCACTGTCGGTAATTGATATGCCGGATTATCGGGGGACGGTCCGGCGAGGTCTGACTGTATACAAGTAAAAATATTCAATGTTCAAATATATTTGAACATTGAAATTGAATTCATTGTGACTTGAAGCCTTTTATGTGATAAATTAATTTGAATATGATTGGAAAACTTATTTGGATATTGAGATTGTATATGTTATGGCGTGAAGCCATTTATTTTATATATTATTTTTGAACATGATTAAAATCCTGGTCTGCAACATAATATGGTCTTTTGGTTTTTGTCCATTTCCCTATGGTTCGCTTGCGGAGTGAGAGGACCATAAATAACCATTGCATAGAATGCAGTTTGTGTGTTAGAACTAACCCCGATGTCCTCAATGCATCCGTCTATGGTGGAGGTGACGTTGATGACCTCCATGCAGGCCAGAACGGTGGGATCTTGGTAAGCCCTCATACATGCCTCAGTAGCCACTTCTAGGGTTATGCCAGACTCTGTGGGCCACACTGTCTCCTGCAAAAAGAAATCAAGAAATGATAACAAGAAATTAATCATTTCCTCATGAATGTCATTATGATCATTTCATTGAGAGTTTAAACGTGCCTAGAAAGGAAGAATCAGAGGACTTTTAAGAAGTTTTTTTGTGTCTAGAAAGGAAGAATCAGAGGACTTTTAAGAAGTTTTTTGTGTCTAGAAAGGATGAATCAGAGGACTTTTAAGATGTTTTTTTTTTCTTTTTTTACTCAAAATAATAAAACCAGTATTCTAAGCTTTCATTTCGTGGCTTGACACTCCTCTTTTAATGATAGTAATAATACTTGTTGTTCAGGGCTCTCAGCTTTACCATGAAAGATACGTTCATTGGTGGAGGCACCTATAACTGTGCATTCAAAAACAGGTAGAGCATGTGAAACAAGACTTTTAATCTTGGCCTTATATTTTACAATGTTGATAAAGGGATAAGCTAAGGTTAGGCGTAAAGGATTAATGTCCTATGACCATCAGTCTTCTGACCCATTCAGTCATTTATAATATTAAAAAAAAAATACCAGCCAAATTGGCAAAGAAAATAACATATAAAATCAGTAATATTAAACTAGTTGAACAGTTGGCCTAGTAAATTTAACTGTTGAATTATTTAGTCTATGGTATGACTAGTCATAGCCTGAATCCAATTGAATTATTAAGCTCTGTGCATTGGTCACTTTGGATGCTTCTCCGAAATTTCAATAGAAATGTTCCTATGTTCTGTTCTGTCATGACATGTCTTTACTGTAAAAGAGAAACCACATTATTTTGGAGGTCTAAACTGGAGGTCACACTGGAGGTCACACTCACCAGAATATCATACATTGAGAATTAACTAGCCTCAGATCATGACCTGTGGTCAGTTATAGTTGACCAAGATGTTGGCCAATAAGAATCTGTATGAATAGTCATTTATTCTTTCACCAATCAATTCTCAGCAAGATTTTTATGAGTAGTCATGACTTGCAGCCAATCCTGTGCACACCTTTTTATCTTTGGTGGCAGGGAATGATGAAAGAGAAGGGAATATCACTTAGTGATATCACTTAGTTCTTGCACGCATTACAGAATTGTTTCAAGTAGTCTGTAAAATATAAGTATTACAGAAAACAAAACATAACTTTGGCCATGATTTGATGTGCTTAGTTCCTGTTATACTACCAGATGCTGCTTTTGCAATAAAACTGATATGAGCGAAACATGCCATTGGAGAATATGATCTCATCTAGGTCACCTTTACTTCAAAACATTGGCAAGCATGGTTTGTTTTTTATCCAATAATTAATTTAAGCACAAGAATTTCTTAATTTGGCAAATCTTATACATTTAGTCTCTACTCAAGAGATGTAGAATAAACGCAAAAACAACAGTATGATACAAGTTACAGGTAGAAACTAATTAGTACTTTGTTTACAGAACATCTGATATTCGACCTCACTCAGGCTAGTTTTAATTTTTTAATTCTACCTCCTGCAGGTACACAATTAAAATTTCTTGTCAAGCCTCTGATGAGTCATCTAATATGACCAATTGCATCAGGCATTAATTTTTGACAAATTTCAAAAGCCATAGTAACTCTAATCATACCAAAGGTCTGAATAACATCATCTAATATCATTTTATAGAATGAATTCATAAAATTAATTACATCAGGTGGGACGAAGTCTGGAGAAAAGAGGGCAGGATTGATGGACTGGTGTGCATCATCATCGACCTTGCCAGCTTCCGTCTGCCTCTTTCTCCTCCCTTTCACTCCTGGCCTCCTTTTCGCTCCTGGACACGGCACTTGTGGGCTCTTCACCAGACACACCCGATTGGACTTGACCTCTGCAATAAACAGATAGACTGAATGAAAAAAAACCTGTTACCTTCAACAACACCAAGAATGCAAAACATACTTAGTCTAATATATTATGAAAATATAATCAGGGTAATGGTGAATGTCAATACATCTACGGTAGGTAAGTTGTTTATACATTAAAAAATGTTTGTGTGCTCTGCATTTTATTAAAGACACATAGGAATCTCTTTTGCAGCCATTACCTATTGGTCCATAAGATGAGCAGGATTTGGCATCAAAGTCGCATTTTGCTGTTTGTCCCTTGATGCAGCTGCAGTAGGATGTGGCTGCGGAGGAGCTGCTACAACTGGAAGCCGCCACTCCACACTCCATGGACTCACTGCTCGCTACCCTGAAAATAGACACCAGCCAAGGCGTACAACCTCACAAGTCTATTATCATCTCAAACTGAATTAAACAAGATTTTTGTCCAAATATTGACCCAGAAAAGTACACCATTTTAAGGCTGGGGCACATATATTATCATAAAATATTTATGATAAAATTTACACCATCATGATCCAAACACGTACATATTTAAATATGATGATTTATGAAATTTTGTGATAATATTGGTGCAATTTATGTGACTTTTGTGAGAAGTCAAGAAGAATTAGTGTACGGATTGGTTGCTACAAGACACATACATGTAGATCCCTAGAGGAAAGCCAGATCTCACAAGATACCTAGGTCTCTTCAGGTCAATATGGGTCCTTAAGAATACCCAGGTCCCTACACGATACCCAAGTCCCTACAGGTCCCTGCAGGACACCCATGTCTTAACATGGCCCTCAGTTCACTACCAGACACCCACAGGATTCTCTGGTCCCAATGGTCTCACACTTTCAATGTACAATTCAACCACTTACCGCCAACTTAGGGAAAATGGTCTCGCACGCTGGCCATCTCGTCCAACACGATACAATGTTCCATCACTCTTAGTGCCATCTGTTGCTCGCTTTCCATCATATGTTCCACATGCCCCTTAATACAGAAACAACTTTACTCTAGTAAACCTCTTTAATATATATATATATATATATATATATATATATATATATATATATATATATATATATATATATATATATATATATATATATATATATATATATATATACCTTCAATGTCAATAATCTATTGACGAATGAATGACCCTAATAATGACCCTAATAATGATCCTAATAATGACCCTAATAATGACCCTAATAATGACCCTAATAATGACCCTAATAATGACCCTAATAATGACCCTAATAATGACCCTAATAATTACCCTAATAATGACCCTAATAATGACCCTAATAATGCATACTCAGTTTGATCAAGGGTAAAAATAAATGTTAGTTACCTTCGATAGAATTATAGTCTGACTCTGCAGGATATACGTAAAGGTTTAAGTAATAACCACTCTTATATTTGACAGGCTCTGCTTTAATATGGGCACCATTCTGCATTGTGATCTACAGAACAAAATAGATGAGAACATTTCATTACATTTAAATCTTCCTGATTTCAAAATTTAAAAAACGTTTTTTTCTCTCATTATGACAAGAAACAAACGATTTCTAATGATCTATCCTTTTTAACTTTAAATCTCATCAGGATGCCAATTTGGTATTGCCGAGTTAAGCTATAGATGGAGATAAATACAAACAAATGGTGAAAAATGACCTTGTAAGCTGTGAGTGCCTTTGCTCCTTTCCTGGCTTGTGTCTTATAGGTGGACACAGTAAAGCCCGGAGTTACTTCGCCATTGACGAACCAGAAACATTTGAGCGTTCCTTTGGCAATGTCAGCATTGGAGACTCCTGAAGATGGGCAGGAAGTGACCTTGACCACATCATCTCCTGACTGTACCAGCACGCCACAGTTACAGGTGGCTTTCGCATTGAAGGAGCACTTAGCCTGCAGTGAGTGGACCTGCCAAGCATATCAACATGTCTATCAGGAACATCATACAACATGTGTCTTGTTTTACCCTAGATATATTTTTCTAATAAAGAGTCACCTCTTGCTTTATGTGACAGTTCTTATACCTATCACATTTTCATATATTGAGATGATGTGGAATGTCATGATTTATTATGATATAGACTCACAGCATTCTGACATCCCCGGTTGGCATCCTTTTTCCTGTAGAGAACTATCTCACCAGTCTCGTACATATTATATTTCCTACAATCATAAGAATGTGAAGGGTGAATAGGGCAAAGGTAACCAATACCTGTCCACATTTATCTTGATCACATTATCACACCTAAATATCTAATAAACTGTTTTTGGACTGAAAGCAATGGCTACAGCAGACACATGATATAATATATTATTAGATCAGATAGGATTGTTAGTCTATATGTTATTACTATCATTTACATCAGATAATACTTATCACTTACCTCAGGTTATGAACAATCATAATCAGATAATTCTTACCAGAGGTTGTAAAGGATCATGTGGATCTCCTTAGCACATCAGATAATACTTACCACAGGTTGTAAAGGATCATGTGGATCTCCTCAGCACATCAGATAATACTTACCACAGGTTGTAAAGGAACATGTGGATCTCCTCAGCACATCAGATAATACTTACCACTGGATGTAAAGGATCATATGTGGATCTCTTTAGCACATCAGATAATACTTACCACAGGTTGTAAAGGATCATGTGGATCTCCTTAGCACATGAGATAATACTTACCACCGGTTGTAAAGGATCATGTGGATCTCCTTAGCACATCAGATAATACTTACCACAGGTTGTAAAGGATCATGTGGATCTCCTTAGCACATGAGATAATACTTACCACCGGTTGTAAAGGATCATGTGGATCTCCTTAGCACATGAGATAATACTTACCACCGGTTGTAAAGGATCATGTGTATCTCCTTAGCACATGAGATAATACTTACCACAGGTTGTAAAGGATCATGTGGATCTCCTTAGCACATCAGATAATACTTACCACAGGTTGTAAAGGATCATGTGGATCTCCTTAGCACATGAGATAATACTTACCACCGGTTGTAAAGGATCATATGTGGATCTCCTTAGCACATGAGATAATTCTTACCACAGGTTGTAAAGGATCATGTGGATCTCCTCAGCACATCAGATAATACTTACCACAGGTCATAAAGGATCATGTGGATCTCCTCAGCACATCAGATAATACTTACCACAGGTCATAAAGGATCATGTGGATCTCCTCAGCACATCAGATAATACTTACCACAGGATGTAAAGGATCATATGTGGATCTCCTTAGCACATCAGATAATACTTACCACAGGTTGTAAAGGATCATGTGAATCTCCTTAGCACATCAGATAATACTTACCACCGGTTGTAAAGGATCATGTGGATCTCCTTAGCACATCAGATAATACTTACCACAGGATGTAAAGGATCATATGTGGATCTCCTTAGCACATCAGATAATACTTACCACAGGTTGTAAAGGATCATGTGAATCTCCTTAGCACATCAGATAATACTTACCACAGGTTGTAAAGGATCATGTGGATCTCCTTAGCACATGAGATAATACTTACCACAGGTTGTAAAGGATCATATGTGGATCTAACCAGGACATCAGATAATACTTACCACAGGTTGTAAAGGATCATGTGGATCTCCTTAGCACATCAGATAATACTTACCACAGGTTGTAAAGGATCATGTGAGTCTCCTCAGCACATCAGATAATACTTACCACAGGTTGCAAAGGATCATGTGGATCTCCTTAGCACATCAGATAATACTTACCACTGGATGTAAAGGATCATATGTGGATCTAACCAGGACATCAGATAATACTTACCACTGGATGTAAAGGATCACATGTGGATCTAACCAGGACATCAGATAATACTTACCACAGGTTGTAAAGGATCATGTGAGTCTCCTCAGCACATCAGATAATACTTACCACAGGTTGTAAAGGATCATGTGGATCTCCTTAGCACATCAGATAATACTTACCACTGGATGTAAAGGATCATATGTGGATCTAACCAGGACATCAGATAATACTTACCACTGGATGTAAAGGATCACATGTGGATCTAACCAGGACATCAGATAATACTTACCACAGGTTGTAAAGGATCATGTGGATCTCCTTAGCACATCAGATAATACTTACCACTGGATGTAAAGGATCATATGTGGATCTAACCAGGACATCAGATAATACTTACCACTGGATGTAAAGGATCACATGTGGATCTAACCAGGACATTAGATAATACATATGTTACAGGTGATCAGTAGCGGATTTCACCATGACATGTGATTAAACATAGATGTTGTAATAGGATATCCTCAGGGCTTAGGATTATACACACCATTTGTTATAGGTAATCAAATGTGGATCTCCCCAAGATGTGCAGCTTGGTGCAACTTGTGGTGCTGGTTTCTGCTCCACTGTGACCTGTTTAAAATTGTGATTTAAGAATTTAGATTTGGTGAAATGTAAGGACATGCAAAAACTATGATAATGGGACCAGTATTAATAAGGTGACTTGTTTTATGAAAAAATAACATCTTTACAGCTTAAGGTGCCTGTGATAAAAAAACCCACCAATGACAGTATTCTTAGGTGACTGCAATAAATGATTATATTCTATGGGGGTTGCAGATGATTTTAACAGTTTGCTTGTGTTTCTATGGTTACTCATATAATATTTTTGCCTGTAAATATCAATGTATTTACTCATCCATAAAATAGGAATATTATCAGCAAAATATACATGTAATTGTAATAAAGAATCACAAAAAAGTACAAATATCCATAATGATAGTGTTCACTGTATCCTAAGCTGTGAGTAGACGACCTCGATTCTGGTTCTATACCAAGATAAGCATATTTTCTGGAGTCTACACCAATATTCACTGTCTCTGGATAGTGACTTTTAGTGAAGACACAGAACTCCTACAGTGAGCATTAAGATGAGCTATGTCAATGGCTCCCTCATCATGTCCATTTTGTCCCATGAATATGTCCATTAAGAACAATTTAATGCCGTTTTTTCTCAAATTCTCCAATAGTTGTTAGTTTGACAAACATGCTCAAATAACATAATCAAATTGTGCTTGCTGCAATATTAGAGAAATTTTCTAAAAAGTACTTGTTGTTGGAGGCACTGTTGCATACACATTACTGCTGGAAATAGGTTTGTTTGGGGTTTTATATCACTTTCAACATTATTCCAGTCATTTTATGATGAGACCTTCTTGTAGCAGATATAGTGCTGCCTCACTGAATTGTCACGTTGCAGGTCCTTGATATGACAACCCACCCAGTCACAGATTTACAAGGACAACAGGTTAACCCTTTAGGCATGGGCCTCAGCTCAAATGTAAAATTGTAAAATAAGTTCAATCTCCACATGGCCGGGGATTGACCTCACAACCTTTGGATCACCACAGAAGAACTGATGCTAATAAGCTGTCGCTGTAACCAACTGTGCCACGGCCCATGGCCTCTGTTGGAAATAGGAGCTTGACTTATAGAAGCGGGTTCATTACCACTGGGAAGACAAGAGAATATTTGAGAAAAGACTTGGTTGTTCAACTATATGACCTTGACATCAGAAAATCAATAATATTACTGCCACTTGACCTTTCTGCAGGATTTCAAATGATTATCTACAGATACTCCTTTCTAGACTTTCTAGACAAGATGCAAATTAACTGGCCATGCCATTAACTGGGTCCAACTACAGTCTACAATGATCAGTCCTGGGAATTATACTATTCATTGCAAAGTATGGAGCTTCCATGTCCATGCAGCTGACACTCAGATCTATATTACTATGGGTCAATCAAATAAACAGGGAGGAGACATGTCTAGTCTTGCAAAATGAGACATTACCACATCAGAAACATATCTGGTGTCAGACAGTGTCGAGATGACAAGGATAGATGAGATTTGAACTATTGCATCATTAGACATCTTTAAAAAGCTTTATGACCACCCACTTTCTGGTATCAGTGCTATACAAAACAAATAACGACAGACAGAGGAGGTTGTTTAACAGATAGACTCATAGATATGTAGGTATTACTGCTGGAAAGGTTAAGGGATAGATTAAAAAAGATGAAGGCACCATTGCTGGGAATCAGAGATTGTTTGTATGATATGATATGAAGACATACTGCTGAATAGTGGAGATAGATTATTTGATAAACTTGCCTTTGCAGTATCCAGAACATGACTACAAGATTGACCTCCAGAGATGGTCTTTACTACTGTTAGCTCCACCTGGCGGGTCTGTGACCTGTCTGAGGGGCCGTCCTTGCCATCTGCGGTACCTTGCACAGCCACACCATATCTGTACTTGTTTGCCCATACTGAATTATTGAGGACTGCTCCACACATATCGTCTTGAGAGTCCAACTTAGATATCATCAGCTGTGGAATCTTGCCATGTCCTCGGCACCTAGATAAATATCAAAAGTAATATAAAATTAATAACCCATACTTATCATAAATTCATAGATATCTATAATATTCTTATACAATATCAAGCGTTCAATAAGAGAGAGAAACAATATACTTCAAGGTGACCTCATTATATTCAAGGTCTGACAATAGTACCTGAAATCCTGTGAGCTTGATTTAAGTTCAGCCTTGATTTCAACAGAGACTTGTTGATTTTCCTGTTGTGGGATATAGCAGGTGAATATTGGGGGTATGGAGAATTCCACCTGAAGCTCATCAAACTCACTCTCTGACAGTTTGAGTGTCCTTGTTGTCTATGAAATGAAAATATATTTTTCCAATTTAGTTACTGATACAAAAATGGCTATTCTATACTTTTTCAAGGTATAAAACATTTAATATTTAATCTCTAAAGATTGCTGCCCACAAACGTTTTGATTTTTGTACAACTCAAACATTGGATGATCAGTAATGTATCAACTATAATAATGTAGGCTAAAGTAATTCAAGGAATACAAAATTGTTCATCTACAAAATATGTAGAAATATTTTTAATTATTAGTTAAGCACTATAAGATTGTTCAGCTAAATTACACCTTAAATATTATCAAGGTGATCTGAAAAATAAATCACTTCATAGATGAACCAACATATCTTCTTAATATATGTAGAACTTAAACATTGGACAATGACCTTAATCAGTAATGATACCTACAGCACTTATGTGGTGTGTAAAAACAATGTATAAAATGTAATGCAGGCTAAATACTAAAGGCTAATAACTGGAATTCAAGAAATATAAAATTGTTCAGATTCTGATTGTAATAAGAACATTCAGGCTGCTGCTGTCTCCAACATGTGATCATTTCTAACTGAAAACTGTCGGTTTACCTAATTTATGGAGGATAAAAAGGCTGCAGAGAAAAGTACATGACTATATGAAAGCACGGAGTAGCTTACGATGCAATAATGTAAGTACATACAGAAGATACAGAAGCGCTGTAGTTGTATATTTGGTAAATTATATAATTATATAAAAACAAACATAAGTAAGGCAGATTTAGATTTAAAATTGTTTTGGGCCTACTAAAGAAGGCCAGCTCATCCAGCAAATTTACTATTTAGGAAGGTTAGTGAAGACCTACATCAGGTACATCTCCAGCAAACAGGATTTTCAAACCAAAAGCGTTGACATAGAGGCACAAGTACCAATAGCCATGGCATAAAAATCACTGATAGTCATAAAAAATTTAATATACCTTTGTGAAAATTGTAAAATCTTTACTGCATTTCTCAGCACTGACAATCTCCTCACAAGTGACAGGATGTGTTTTCACGCAACACTTCATCTGTTAAAACATATAAAAACATTTTGTTAATATCACAAGATTAAAGGGATACTCTACAAAGCTTTCTCCCTTCATCTATATTTTCTGTATTGACAGCCTTAGATTTCGGCCATCAGGACTACTTTTAGTTTCAATGCATACTATATTATTATGCAACATTACTGGAGTTCTTTCACCAAACACGAATCAAACTATGGATAAACATCTTATCACAACTATGTCCACCACTTTTAATATAACAGGGACTTCTGAATTAAAGGAATGTTACTGGAACTCTAAAGTATATCTAACACAACCATTAAGCCCTACCGTTTTAGCCATGATGGTTTCCTTAATGGTTGTGGCTCTTATTGTACCGATCGTTGCATCCACATCAAGGGTTTTGGTTGATATTTTCTTTGTTCCAACATACCAGTCTACTATGTGCTGGACATTGAGAGTGGCAGAGCTTGTTACTGAACACTTGAACTCAACATCCTTGTTTAGGTCCACCACAGTCTGTGTGACTACCACAGCACTCGGTGCTGAAGGTTCTGAGAAATAATAATCCCATTATTCGTAATGTAATTTTGGGTTCCATTTTATTTAGCGGCAAGATCAAACTCATATTTTGTCAAATGTGCCACACTTTGTAAGGTCACGTACCTTTGAGTGGACATCCTTGGGTGGTGGTAGCAGGTGCACTAGTGGTAGGGGCAGCTACAAACAATCATGCATCCAATCATTAACCTCACAAATTCTCTATACCCATTCAGCATGTTTTATTCATTTAGTCATATCTGGTATTAGTGATGATTTACAGTGTCTTACTCTGCATTGCAAGGTACATATGTATATTGTGTATTCAAACATCCACCTCAGCAATCACCTGTCAGATTTGACTCTCGGTGCTTCCAACCATATCAATCTAATTACCGTCCTTCAGCAAAAATGAGATGACAGTTTGGAATAGGTGATTATTTTAATATTAAAATTAATGTACATGGTCAAGAAATTTTCTTATTCTTGATACATACACATTATATCAGAGATATACTGATTCCAGTCTACTGATAAACCTTGATCTGTCAGAGATTAATATGTAGACAAAATTGAGACAGTTGTAAATTTGATTATAGAGATATGATTATAGAGATATACCAGTTGACTGAGTGGTGACCATTGTTGTTGTGGTGGTGTCCTCTGGTGGTTGAGTTGTGTCTGGTCCTGCTGTTGATATACCAGTTGACTGAGTGGTGACCATTGTTGTTGTGGTGGTGTCCTCTGGTGGTTGAGTTGTGTCTGGTCCTGCTGTTGATGTCAGCGGTGCGGGGGTCACACCTTAATGCAAGTAAACAAGTAATGCAAGCTTGTAAATTGTGCAGACAGGTTTTACCAACAGACTGAATTGAAAACAGGTCTGTGATAGTGCATAAGTATATATGACAATGACAGCAAAAAGACATTGACATAAGATATTTTGTTTGTAAATTGTTCCCAGTAGCATTAATAAACATGGAAGTGATATCTGGTTTTCTTTTATCTTTATCAGTTTACATGTTCTAGAAATAGGGCATAATTCTTGTTATGACTGACATCGGCATAAGGACAACAAAATGCAAGAACATAAGTAATATCATGAACAATTGATTAGGCAATCAGATCATTATCCTATGTATGTAACTGCCTTCCTATTTTTTAATAAACAGCTTCATTTATACTCATGAGATGCACACACATCTATTAGTGAATATATTTTCATGGGAATCCAGATGTAAGTATTTACAAATTAAAATATTTATATATTTACGCCTACATATAAATATTTATAAGTGTATATTAACAGCTCACAGAATTCAATTTTTGAAACCTATTTCCGAGTGAAAAGGAGCAAGCTTGTACAGTAAAAAAAACATTATTAGAAATCTGAATTGAGGGTCAAAGTATAGAATGGATAATTTAGCTAAATACGCTGATTCCAGAATATGGTATATATTTATTAACATCTTATTCACGCAGAAAAAAAGATAACTTTTTTATTGAACAAAAACAAAAAACAAGAAAATGGAATGAGATGTTTCAAGCGGAAATGAAATGATGCATCTACATATTAGCAGGTAAAGATATGTTTGATGACAGCCAAGAAACTGGTGTGGCAGATGCTGCAGGAAAGTGGTGACAAAGGGATTGTGGTCGTAAGTTGTTTTAATGGATTCCTTTCAATATGACACTTTGAAATATAAGATTATATCAAATGAGATGGGGAAAGGCTTCTTAAAGAAACAAATTACTTCACTCTATCATAGCTCTCCAAAGTAAATGTTTGGGTGATATTTCATGACATATAATGAGATTATCTGTCAAATTAGCATTAAGATGAATGGAATCAGTGTTAAACATTTTTTCTTCCACAAAATGGGTAATTAATAACATATTACAGTTGTTAGAACCAGATAGATATTAAAGAACATTATTTGACAATCTTACTCTTTCAATTCAAATTTGTCCTAAATATTGATGTAACATACATTATTGTTTTTAATGCAATAAGTGTATTGTGTATACATTTTAAGACATAAATTCAACAAGAGAAGGTAAATATCAATTAAATATGACATTACTAGTTGACAGAGATGTTCCAGCTGGTTTGGTTTCTAATGATTGGGTGGTGCCTGTTCCTGCTGCGGATGGCACTGATTCTGTTTTAGGGCCTATTGTCAAGTTATAAAGGTATTGTGATGAAGAATAGGAATAGAAGAAAAAATTGTACAAAAATGCTTATATGAAGACTATCAAGGGTTGGTACCAAGAGAAGGCACTAGTCGTTAATATCACCATGGCCTGTGACCCATACTGAACATAAAATGGTAGATCTATAAAAATCAGCAAGCAAAGATGTCGCAAAAAGTATATAAGCATTAATTAAAAAGAAACATTACCAGTTGACATGGTAGTTTCAGGTGTACTGGTTTCTAATGTTTTGGTGGTGCGTGTTCCTTCTGTGGATGGTATTGTTTCTGTTGTGAGGCCTATTGTCAAGTAAAAAGGTATTGCGATGAAGAGCAGGAATAGAGGGAAATGGTATTCAAATGTTTATATGAACACTACCAAGAGTAGATACCAAGAGAAGGCACTAGTGACTGAAAATAGGCATTACCAGTTGATAGAGTAGTTTCTGATGTTGTGGTGTCTACTATTGGCTTTGTGATATCTGGTCCTGTCGTTGTTGACAAAGATCCAGTTGTTATACCTTAGTTTAAGTAAAAAGATAATGAATATCAAAGACGTTACTGTACCAACAGAATTAAAGGTCAACATAAATATAGAAGTAATTTTAAGCTGTGTTTCATGTATTGAGATTAGTGCTGCTAAATTCATTGATTTTAAAATATTGTGTCATTTGTAAAAAGACGAGAAGAGGCTTTGCAATGAACTAGTAAAAGGATAAAACCTAAATTAAAGAAATATGAAACTTAAATGCTTCTGTATATAAGATGGCAAAATGTTTGTGATGATGACTGAGTAGTTAATGTCAGTGGTAGATGCTGTAGGATAGTATGGGTGAAGTTCCCTGTTCTGAAGTAGGTTTTTCGTGGATTCTGATCAATTTTTGGTCTTCAAATATTGTCAAAACTCGATATTTGGGTGATATTCAATCAAATATATTTGACAAAATGTGCTTCAATAATTCCCAGAATATATGTATTAAATATATTTTTTTACCAAATAACCCTAGACATTACAAGCTTAGGTCAAGAAAAATGTAGGTGCCCGCACACCTGTGATAGAAGGTGACCTTTTAACAGACACAACATTTTTCACAGTTAGAATTTGTATATATAACAGGTATGCAATTGATATGAGGCTTATATATTAATTTCAAATTGTCTTATGGGAATGTATAAGATACAAAATGGTGTTGATTATATAACAATTTGTAGACAGGTAGAATGACAGAAAAGTTCTCCCCGCTCACAGAAGAAACTATGCTAAATGAGCAACACCCTCAGTGTAGTCTTTGCTATTCAGAAAACCAGCTACACAGTCGGGTATTGTCTGTCCTTTTGCCCCCCCATTCAAAAGTAATGATCAAAATCTGGAATGAGTTTGTCCCTGATAACCATACCTTTCGCTTATCTTACCAGCCAATTAAAGTGTTCACTAAGGCATGACTACTCAATCAAGCATGAATTTGTTAATGGAGAATATTATGTAGAACATAAATAAATGTAAAAAGGATATTTAATGTTTCAATGCAAACAAAACATAATAAAATAAGTCTTATAAATGGTAAAACAATTTGTTATGGAACAGTGTGTTTCATAAAATTACCAAGAAGCCCATATTTTTGAAATAATAAACATACCTTCTGTTGTAGTGACAGCTGAAAAAAAAACACACACATATAATGTAACAATAAAACAATTCAACATGGAGGACTGATTAAATTTAATTCTCATAATTAAAATATTTCTGAAGCATCAGCAAACATCATGCAATTCATTCAATAATTTATTTTATAAAGATTTTGAAAATGTAGAATATTATCACATAGTCATATACAGTACCATCAAAGACTCCACTTTCGAAGAGGACCAACATCTGCGCTTGATATATAGAGCATGATCCAAATTGGAATGAGGAGAAGAGTTGTCCACCTTCCCCAGCTCCACCGGATCCAATCAGGACTTCACTCATAGTAGCCTCAGTTGTAACGGAAACGCTCACGGACACTGTAGACCTGGACACTAACATTTTATTGACATAGATTTCCAGTCCAGATACTTCATGCCAGGAGAAACTTAAATCAAACCATTGATTTAGCTTAAGTGGGTCTGATTCTGCAAACCATTTGTGTGTTCCATTGCAAACGATATACTGCATGCGTCCAAATCTGTACATTATTGTCATACCAGCACTGCTTTCTTTAAGACAACCACCATAAAGGATATAAGAATTCTCAGCTAGACTTGATATATTCATCCACATATTCCAGGTGACACCAAGATCACACAGAGCAAAGTTGCCACTACAATTATTTGATCCTATATTAAATGTGACGTGGTGTTGTTCTGTTATCAAGACAGCAGATCCACCCATCTCTTGTTCTGTAGTGACAACACTAATGCCCCGAGTGACAGATGCCGAGAGGGAAGCATCTATGATGAGTGTACCATCACCTGAGAGTTGATCCCACTCTACAACCTGTCTATCAATATCACTGGCTGCTATTGTTGGAATGTCGATCACAATGGGAGGCATGATCGTCATATATTTTTCATAAGTATTCACCTTCGCTGAAATAAATAGAAAGTTTAGAATTTGTTATAATCCTGCAAGATTCTCCTCGACATAATAAATTGAAGTATGCCAGTTGTTAGACTTACGTTCCATGAGAACATTCTTCATCACAAGTTGTGTCCGATCAAAGTTGAAAAAAGAACATTCTTCAACAATGAACTCCGTACTCTCAGAGACTGATGTAGTTCCAGATAGAGATCCTCCCACTTGGGCGAAACTACTGATGGTGTTAACTATTTCAACTCTCTCCACTGCCTCAGTGCTCTCGCCCCATAGCATATCATTGACATACAACTGAACCCCGGAAGTCTCTTTGAATGAGTACTCCATCGTTAGCCAGATATTTGCTGGCGGAGGTAAGGTGACTATAGTCCACACATATTTCTCTGTACTTGCTACCACAGTGAGCTTGTTGTTAATAAACATAGCTGATATACCTTCTCCACGGGGATTTTCTCCCCCTCCTGAGAAAAAGGACATACCCTCTCTAAAGCAGAAAAATATTGATTTGGTAATCAAGCAGATATTGATTGTAAAAAAAGGTTTCTCAAATCACAGATTCTGAAATAGGATGACAAATGAAGATACAAACTGTTTTTACTCTAAGATTTCAAAAGATTATATCACAATGTGAAAACGCAATTCTTAAATTGTGAGCATGTTAAAGACTAATGAACAATGAGAACTATTCATTTGGTTCACAAATTTATTACACTCTATTCATAAGACTTTAAATATTGCAGTCAGTTCTACTCATGTTGTATTTGTTTGAACATCAGTCATAACTGGGATTAGCTGCAAGTATCTGAAAAATTTCTTTATTATGTTAAATAAATTAAATTGTTCAAAATAATTGGAAATAATGCCTCTAAGAAAACATACCTGAGAACACTATATTTTATAGTTGTCCTTATTGTTATACCGCTCTCACCACAATTAGCTAAGTTTAATAAGCACATATCTGGTGCTGGCTTTATTTCTATGACTCCATCACTGAGAGTAATGGCCTGTTGATTCTGACCAAAGGATAAGGTAAAGTCTCCGCTTATAGTAGCATTGAAGGACTCTGTTATCAATTCACCATTATCCAGTAATAACCAATTAGCAGTGGCTTTAGTTACACCAGGAACGAGTAAATCTGAATTGATAGACAATACCAATATATAAAATATGGCTGAAGGAGAATGATATGGGTTTAAATGAGAGTAATAATACAAAAGGAATTACTTTCCGTTTGACATATTTCAAATAAAACCAATGGAATTGTGCTTAATCGTATTTTTATGATGTGCTTTATATTGTGAATTTTGATGAAATTCATTTAAAAGTAATATTTATGAAAACGTGTCTTTCTATTATGTGATAAAGATGATGATTTTCACTTAATATATAGTATAAAGACACCAATGCCTTTATACTACATGCTATCCAGTCCATTGTCATTGCTCTGACAAGTGATAATATCCCTGGATATTGCAGTTATATAGATGGTTCCTGGTGATATGTCTATTTTGTTGTTTTATTAAGGGACAGAGCTCTTTTCCACCCCCTCCACCATTCTCTATATATTTTTTGAGAAACTGCCCCAGTTTTGTTTTAGAAATCTGGGAAATCTAGTCACAAAATGTTTTAAACTTTCTTTAAAAAACAGATTGATAATTGAAATATAATATAGCTGCTGAATATGTGTGATTAAGTTACAAAATATTAGATATTGATTATGATGATGAGGAATAACAGTGAACCTCTAACAAAAAGATAAATATTCTCCAATATCTAAAGGGACGATGGTGTATGTTCGGTTAAATGATATGTTGTAAATTGTATTTTTTGCTCAAAGAACAGTCCCAACATAAGAATTTACATACATATGTGCAGAGCATAACAAGGCAAACATTGTCATGGTTGACTTCCTCCTCTAAAATTCTTTTCTTACTCTTCCCCCAAAATAATGTTAAATAGATGAGAAGGTCATAATGCTTTCCCTTCAATGGGGCTTCAACTTGATGTGTTCTTTTCTTATGTGATATTGATGCCTTTTTTCTGAACATTAATATTCAATATGCTCATAATGTGCATGACACTGACTGATCTCACTGTAATTATTGGTACCTAATTCCATCAATTTTATACGATAAAATAAAAAGATTTTGTTCATATTATCCCATGAACCTACCTGCATCAACAAGTCCAGATCCAATAAGTATGTTTCTGGTAGCACTTCCTATGAATATTCTCCCAATTGAAATATTTGCAGCTCTCACACTTCCAGCACTAAGACCAAATGTCAACTGACCTTGGACGCTTGACTTGACAACTGTGGTTCGCGAAGAAGACAGAATTGTTCTACCCATAAATTGTCCATTTATATGAGCAGCCAATCCATTCTTACTATCCCATTCCACCTCAATGACTGATGGCATTCCAGATTGCACACTATATTCACAGCTCAATATCCAAAGTTCTCTCTCAGTTTTCACTGTGAAATGTAGCATTCCTAATGCATATTCCATTACTATACCTGTTCCATCATCTCCTCCACTGGAAAAGATTCTGGTGTTTTCCTCAAATGATAAGAAAATAATATCAATAGTCATGGTTATTCCTGTTTTTCCACATTCCATGATTGATGCAACACAATCATCATTACTGAGTGGAGACCAAGTCAGAAAGTGTCCAGTTTGTCCTCCAAGGACTACAAATGGGCCTGTTGGTCCTGGTATAGTTGTTGCACCATTTGATACAGTAATCGTAACCATTGTAGAATTTACATTTTCTAGTGCCACACTTCCATCCTCATTAAATCCAATAACAAAAATGGGTATTGTCAAGGGATCTACTGCTGGTAAAGGTGAGAGAATGTCTGTTATGAAGTCTACTCTTCGTACTGGAATCTCAATGTCGATAGGCACTATAATATAATATAAAAATAGTAAGACATACGAATGGGTACATACATATTGTAATAATTGTGTTGCACTAATTACATGCATATATTGCTTACCATAACATGCTATCACTGAATACACTCTGTCAGGTGTCAGAGTCAATGCAAATTTTCCACCAGATTCGATATCAATGCCAGACCCAACACAGGTAGATGGTGTTCCAAGATTAGGACTCATCTCACTGTATGCCACAGATCCTCCTGTTTTGTCATACCAACCCAGCATGTCATATGGCATTACTATCATTTTGATTTGTTCCGGTATAGATATCTGAAATATACATATATTTTGAATACCTATACACATATTATAGCCTCAAGAATAAGGACTGTAATCAGTGCTTTTTGCAGTCGTGTATCTGGCAAAAATCTGTTGGTATACAAGCATTTATCAAAACTGTATAGAAAACATATTTCAACAAAATGTGCTGTATCATCTAAATTAAGTGTGTTTATTAATATGTACTCCTTTTAAAATAGAAGAACAATACTATGACAAATATTTTACATTTATTGTTATTATTTATCATAATATTGTTTCTATATTTCATTAACAATCAATACCTATATTAAGAATATCAAACACATAACAAATGGTTCCCAGATATGTTTCATTCTTGATAAACATTTATTCAACAGTTTGAGGTTTAAAACAGTAAATTTGAAATAACTCTAGATCTTGTGAATTATTTTATCTGAATTAATATCTGGAAGCATTAATTACAAGCTTTATGAAATAATTTTATCCAATTTGCATGTACATGATTATATATGAAGTGGGCAACATGATTTAAGTCAAGCCAAAATCTTACCAGAATGATTAAGAAATTCCAAGAAATGTTATGGATACTAGCATCCCAAGACAATAATTATATAGTGTTCCTTGTTAAAAGTAATATTCTATAGCATTAAACATGAGGCTATATAACTAAGGCTTACTTACATCTTGTATACCAGTCTTTGTGAAAGAAGTAGTCCAGTTTGCAACAATTTCATCATATTTGCATGATAATGGTGAAACTGAATATGATCTAAGAATAACAAATGTTATAGGTCCGGCATTGTTTTTGACATTCAAAGATATTTTGGTAATTTGTGCTGCATTCCAAAATAGATAATTTGTTGGTACTACCAAGGACATTGGTCTGGTGTCCTCTTTGTCACTTTGAACCTGTGCAGTTATATCTCCAAGTGCTGAAAAATTATGTTTCCAATAAAAATAAGCCAAACATATTTAAAACAAATGTAAAAATTGCAATGGAATGTGATAAATATTTTGGTTAAATAACGGTGTGAAAAAACATACAATATGAACATTGTGGTTTCATTTCACAGATCGATGCTTCTACAGCAGAAGAAAGAACATCTGACAAGCCCCATTTTCCATTGATGCTATCTCGAGTGTACCCCACATATGGCTGATTATCACCATCAGGTTGCCCTTTAAGCCATGGTATACCATTGGTAAAACTGTGTTGAATTGGCACTTTCCCTAAAATTTAATTTAAATGTTTAAACCAACCAATCATGTAGTCAACATATTTTAATTGTGTTTAAAATGTGGGAGGGAATCAAAATAAAGTACTACGTTTGAGAAACAAATTAATTGAATTAACAATTTAAGACAGGAATAATCTCCAAATCCACATTCTAATCAGTCTAAATCTAGTAACTTCTTGCGTAGCTCATGTAGAAAGACGTGCACAATCCTAAAGTGTAATAAAATCATTTGTAGGAAAGAATACCAATCATACCTATGAAATAAAAATCCACACGTGTTGTAAGGAAAATCTGGTTCAGGATCTGACTGATGACTTGATGTTGTTCATCTGAACTTACAACTGCCAGTTGACCCCCAGTGGCAGCACAACTCTTTCTGGCATCTTCCCATGTTGTGTGCTTGGAAGGAGGTGTTACAAGAAGACAAACCTCCACACCATCAAGAATCACAGGAACTGTATCTCCAGGGCAACTCGCTGCTTCTATTTCTATTGCTAAAATTGGCAGTCAGATCAATTCAATGGTAGGAAAACTGATAATGGGATTAACAAAACTCATGAAATTATTGAAAAAAACACAAAGCAACCTACTTGGACCCACAAGTCCATTTAATTCCAGATCCTCTCTACTACTTGTCTCAAATATTTTAAATTCAGACACTCCAATGATTCCTCCAGAGCCCCCACCAGACCATGAAGATTGTCCAAAGAATATACCATCAGATGATTTCATTTCTATTGAAGTTATGGTTCTTCTTTTCCTCAGTACTGTGCCTCTGACAAGTCGGTTATTAAGATATATAGTCATTCCAGTATTACTCCAACCTATTTCAATTTTAAGCGTTTTTTCTACTTCCATATCACCAATCGTAATGATTGTTTCATGTGTTGCAGAAAGTGCCTTCACATGGAACTTCTTAAATGAGTAGATTAATTCCACTCCTTCCGAAGGACCAGTTGTGAAATATACTGTATTTTCAATCTTTTGAAGAATTCTTATTTTCATACTGAATGTGATTCCCTTGTCCAAGCAGGCTTTAGGTTTCAACATGCAGTCATCAGGTGAAGAGGGTTGGAATTGTATAAAACCTCCTGAATTGAGATCAAAGAATTTATTGCCTCCCGGTCCAAATAGAAGTTTCCCACCAGATCCTCCAAAGAATACACTAAATGTAGTGGTATTGATAGTAGCACCTGCTTGAATATCACTCAGAAACTCAAATGTGAATTTGGACTGAATAATTCCTCCCACATTTTTATCTGAAATTAAAAGAATGACATCTATAAAACAGAATATATATTAAAAACAAACATAAATACCTACAAAAATGCACATAAAAGCAATAGGAACATTTTATTTGAACCTTGTTTCAAATGTGACAAACATATTTATTCAGACAAAATAACTCATCAAATATTTCAGATTACACTCATCCTGTGGCACTTCAATATCAGTTGCATTAATATATTTGGTGACTTTGAACCAAATAAAATAATTAACAATTTCTAAGATATGTGCCACTCCAGCTAAACCTGTCACAGTTCAACTGCTGGAGTTGAGTGTAGGAAGAAATAACAACTTTGGGTTTACTCAATAGGTAACATCCCTTTTCGGTCTACCTTTGCCAAAAAGGTGCTAGTTTTAAAACCATATTATTCTTATCTTAAAGGATAAAAGTTATCAAAACAATCACAAACCAACATAAAATATGAATATGTTGGATAGATTCCGATCAATATTTGGTAATTATATTTAATACTTATCTTTCACTTACCAACAAAAGTCCATTTAAATGTATCGTTTAAGTTACAGATAAGAGATGAATCAGCAGGATGTTGTTGACCAAACTGATAACATTCATTTTGGATAAAACAGAACCCATCCTACAAATGATTTGATTTGATATTTCTACATCTCATTTTCACATGATGCATATAATGCAAGTATATTATTTAAATATAGTCTCATTAATCTAAACATATTTTTTCATTATTGAATTAGATCACAATTTATTTTCATTGATTCAAATGGAATTTCAACATACTCATTCTCAGTGGCAATCTAAGACAAAATATTTCATGTTCAGCTATTTAATATATCACAGTTTTTGGAGGGCTGATAGAAGATGAATAGTATATCTTAGTCCTACAAATTTCATAATATATTCTGATTCTACAAATTGCATATTTACATTATTAAACATATTCTTTATCCTTTACCTGTAAAATACATTTCATGCCAACACACGACAAACAGACGGTATTGTAGATGAGTATTGAAACATTTTGTTCTGTAAAGGTGTTTCCATCAAGGCTGATACCAATCTTATAAGACTGGGCCTTAGGCAAGTCACAGACAATTGTGTTGCTAGTTGTAATTCGGCCAATCACAAAGATAATATTTCCTGATTCTACTAACTCCATTTGTGCATTGAACTGTAAATATACAAAATACATAATTTTTCTTGATATATTTAGCTCCATTCTTTATATCATTAAAGATGCATTTTACATAAAATACAAAGAGACAAAATGCTTGTATTTATCGCAAAAAAATAAAGACCTTTATACACATAAACTACATAACATTTGAACATATAGGAAATATAGCATTCCTCTAGTTCATATTGGAAACTTCATTACAGATTTCAAAAACTATATTGGAAGATAGATAATGATACTATTAAAAGCCAAATGTTTTGGGAAAATGTAATCTTATGTCAAAGAATTGTGTTAATCAAATTATAAATTCCCAAATGCAGGCAAAATATGTTCCTAAACACAGGCAAAATGCCTGAAATCCATGGCAAATATCTCGGGCCCTTGACTTTATCCATGTTATTATATTTAGTATTCCTGTTTGTGATCAAAATCGGGTATTATTAAAACTTCAAAAATGTAACCAATTACTTGAATGTACAAGGACTTTTTTACTTACAACTAGTTCAGTCAATCTACAAAGGATTCTATCTGTCTCGCCAAAGTTGCCATATATTATTGCATTTGTACACAAATCAAAGAAGGTATCACAGATGTCCGGATCATCAGGAATATACAATGTTGGTGGTACTCCAATCTCTAGTTCGCAGTTTGATCCAAAATATGGATGAATGCACTGGCATATACCTAGTGTTAAATGTTAAAATATATGACTGTGTAGTTAAACTTTTCCAATACCTACTTAAAAGAAGTAACTTACAAACCGAATAAACTTCATTAAAAACATATTGTTTCAACTAAGTTATGGTAAAGATCCCAACAGTTCAAAATCACATTCACTAATAACTCTTACCAAAAGGACCACAGATACCACCATTTTCACAGTTACAGATTTCAGCTCCAATAGTTGGTGGTAAGAGTAGGTTGCCATTCCCATCAATAATCAGAGAAGATGGGTCACTTGTGATGACTTGCAAACAGATTGTTTGAATAATTGAAACTGTAGTAACCAACCATTCAAATCCTCCAGTCACCTGAAAATGAAATGTAAATGGTGAAGAGAGCATTATCAATGCAGAAAATATTTTATGTTCAAATTACACAGATTTAGCAGAATTCAAGATCCCCTCTAAAACATGGTTAAACCATGAGTTAAGTTCTTTGAGATTGGTTTAATAATGCCCTCAAGATAAGAGCATGGGTGATTTAATGGACGACTGGGTGACAGATTGATTGATTAGCCCTTGGTCTACTTCTTTCCAAACAACCGTGATAGGCTATATTGTACTGACAGGTTAAAATCATAAATCCAATGAATCATCTTCAAAGCAATATTTGAAGCCAAGGTATTGATTTCAAAGCGGATTTTCGGTTCAAACATTAAATGTTTTTGTGCCCTTAATGCAGCATCACTATTTAAGGGTCTAAAATTAATTTATGCATTATACATTTTATTTTGATTATTTTCAAGATGTAATGCTTTTTTTTAAATGTTGTCCCATTTGCAAAAGACCTAGCAGTACCTCTGTAATAGATTTATAAAGTAGATCAAATTGCATCTCATTGTGTTATATAGAAATGTTGGCAAATTAATTATGCAGTTGGCAAGGCACAAGATTTGGTGACAATGCAGTTGGTTTGGAAAAGGCAGAGCACCAACATGATAATTTGTTGCTTAGTTCGGTGCTAATCTGGGCATTTTTAAAGCAACCTCATTATATCTTGAAAGCACAGTTTAAAAAGGTCATGGAAGGATTAACTTCAAAGTTATCCAAGATTTCATCATGAAGCATGGATGTGTAAATTATTGTGTCAATGCCTATATTTTTGGCAAGTTAGAGTCTGCCAAACAGATGGACAGTGAGAGGCACGGTTGCTGTCTGTTTTGTTATCCGGTTATATGTGCCAAATATTATGTTAAGCTTTTTCCGAACACGATTGTTTTTCTCAGGTGTACAAACCACGAGTATTGAATGTCTACTTCTATTGACATTTATCAAAAGTTTTCACAAAAAGTGAGGATGGTCTTTGGAACAGGAAATAAACAAAATTGTCGAATATTTAATTTAAATTCATTATAAAATAAGGTATATTATATCATTTGGGTAAAACTAAAGATGGCTGCTAATTTTGGAATATTAAGAAACAAATCAGAATTGTTATGTTTAATTTCTTATGCCCAATCCCTTCAAGATGTGGGACATCATGACCTTTTTGTCAAAATTCATAGCGGTTGTCTCTAAATTTATGTCAAGGTCACTAAGGAGAATAACAATTCAAGACATGAGATGCATCCATGGTTTGATAATACTATCCTCATTTGTAGTTAACACATGTTCACAATATATAAATAGCTTTCATGGAGGCCACAGGCAATTATACAGAGATTTGTGGTACGTTCAAACTGATACAAATATGCTCCCTATAATTAACCAAAAGAAGGCTGATATCATGATTATTGTGTTTTGCAGAAGATGCCATGTAATGAGCAGTACTTATATACATTTCTGTGGTTTATAATGGTTTTCACAGTATGCCAATAACCAAAAACTAATAAACAAACAGACCTCTTCATGTCAAATCTCTTCAGTATCCCAAAACTGAAGGTGCACAATTGTTAGAAAACCTTTACAAATTAGGTGTTTACACTAGATCACTGGTAAGCTGAAAGTTTGTTGACAAACAGGATGATTTGGGATTTACCAGTAGCAGAGGACTAATCCACTTTCAAGTAGCACATAAATTTATATAGGGGAAATATTATAGGTAATAACATTTGATCAAAGTTTAGAATATAAAAATTTATTATGTAACAAAAAAGGGAATTTTATAAAAGCTTTAAATTTAGTAATGCAATCTCTATTCATCAACTTATTATGAAATCAATATTTTTAAAGGTTTGGTTAAATGACTTTAAACTGTCATCTAAAATCATGGACAAATATTTTTGTTTTCAAATTCTCTCATTCACCATAAAATAAATGTCAAATTCACTTAAAAACATACAAGTTCAAGACATCAATAATATGCAACAATGGTTTAAGTTTACCTTTATGCTACCTTTATCTACCTATCATGGATTTTAGAAATTGGGTCAAATGATCTTTATATATAGGTGAAGGTCACTAATAAGTGCAGCATTTCAAGATGTATATATATGGTTTAGGTTGAAATCACAGAGGTCACATGCAATCTTTCAGAGATTTGGGGTATGCTTAAATGATGTGGCCATGAACCTGTTTTTCTGGTGCTTTGAAACATTTTCATATCCACAAATTGGGGAATGAGGCAATACGAAACAAGACAATTTTTACCTGAACTAAAAGTGAATAGTTACCTTAATGTCAGATATACATTCAATAATAGTATTTTGAAATGTGCTGTTGTCGAGGAAGTTGGATTCACATAGACTCCCAAAGGCATCTTGTTCTATGGAAACAAGACACCTTTGTGTAGCTATTTCCAATGTAATGTTTCCAACCGGGAACATAAAGTCACTTGAAACCTAGAAAAAACATCAAATATTGATTCAAATAATTTTCCAAGAAAGATCATGTGTCTTTGTAGTGTATTTGTAACATATTATGAATAACCTTGATTCTATAAAATTATTTGATAAATAATATCATATTATTGAGGTCAAAAGGACAAATACAAATTACTCTAATAAGGAATACGTACAACAGTATGGTTTCTGTTATATTCAAATACTTTTGAGGTGTCTACTGGTTCTCTGCAACGTAGAGCAGGTTTATTCACCAAGCTTTTGGTAATATCTTCACCTAAAACATAATTACATATATAAAAAAACACCTAAATCAACATCAACATAAACATATTTTCATTAAAATTAACAAATTATGTGAATACAAATATCCTTAAGGTCGCATTTTGAACAAGAAATTACTTAATATATATTCAAGTAAAACATTGTATAGTCACTGCACTCTTAATGTTTCCATCAAATTTATGTTTTAAAGGAAAAATAAAAAAAAGGTGGTTTTATTTTTTCTTTCAAGATACTTTCAAATGATTAATATTAGTTTCGAAATTATATCAATTAAAGGCGATCAGAATACACTTGACTCAATAATGCCATGCAACATGATCAGAAAAAATGAATAGTGGCTTTAGGACACATCAACCGTACCCTAAAAATGGTAAAAACAGAAAAGCATATGTAAACTATCTTACCAACATAGAATTTCAACAATATTTCAATATGTCAGATATTCAATAAATATTGTATATTAAATAAATTCAATTTAAAAGCCTTCAAATAAAATTTGATGTTTTGTGGTTCTTGATATATAGGTCAATGATCTAAGCAAATAAATGCTCAACCCTTAGAATTGGTTTTAAAGTCAAATTTGGTTTAAACCAATAATATCACAGAAGTATACACAGTATCAAATAACGTAAATTGTACATTAAAATACTAATACTAATAATATCAAAATCGATACACTCAATCAAAGCATTTTAAAGTCAAAGCCCTTTGACAGCCAGTACACAATAAAAAGATCGGAGTGTGTCAAACAATTATGTCCTATTATTATAAGACTTAAAATTGACATTTTTCTTTCATGCATTCTATTTAAAACAGCTTCCTCCTAGCCCAATTGCCCCTTAGAACGCAAACAAACAGTTATATATTTTTTAACTCTGTATAAGGAATAATCCTATCAATTGGTCATTTGATCCAATGCTGTTTGGTAGCTTGATCAGCAGCCGCATTTCCATGGATACCAATATCACTGGGAATCCAATAAAAACAATTCTGGGAACAGAGTCTATGATGCAGTTCATTAAACTGCTAAATGAAAAAGGGACTTTTCCAATCCTTTGCTTTCAAGGCATATAAACAAAACAAAGAATCAGAAAAGCATAAAAATGTCCGATGTGGAGAAGTTGATCTTATTCTAGGTATAATGTATAAAGATCAGCAGAAGTGTCTCCACTGAAGATCCATCAGTACATGTATATGGACACTGATATCCAGCAAAAATAAATCTAATTTCCCTATAATTATTAATTTGAATGGAGGGGAGACCGATGGATTCTTTCTATGATAGTGACAAAATTATATTAACATTTAAAGGTGCACAGGTCCATGGTGGTGTTTTGTGATTATCTGGATTAGCAGTAATCTTTGCAGCATACTGAATGGCAGGTTCTTCTCTTCCCAAAACTTTTCCCAAAATGATCAGATGATGTTACATAATAGCCAGGCATGACCTCTTTTGGTCACGTTTATGCATTTGACCTTTTTCAATATTTTTGAATATTATAACCATTTTGGGCTATGAGCACAAACTTTCTATTTCATCTTCATTCCATATGAAATTGATCAAAGTTGATGTCAATATAATTGTCTCAGCTATTATTCATGAAATATCGAAAAGGGTTTGTCAATGAACATTTGCTGTTATTCACATTTTGGAAATAAGGGCTTGGAACCTAGATATGAACTGCATAGTTGTAAAGAATACTTTTAATTTAATAAATGCAGTTCAAATATGAAATAATAATTAAAAATATAATAAATACATAGAATCAACATGAGGAATTAAACTGACTTTCATACCTTTGAAACCAATGTTGCAGATGTAAGAATCATAGCTGAAACCACAAGTTTTATTGGCATTTTCATAACAGCGGCAGTGGAAGCTTGGGGGCTTCGATTGAGATGGACAAACTCCCCAAAATATGCCGTTCCCATTTTCAACCCTGAAAGATATATAAATTATATAAATAAAACACAACAATTGAGGGGGTAGTGGAAGAATATCTTTCTTACATGTTTGCCAATGGGGTTTCATTCCTGTTTGAAACAGACACTGATGCTGTTCCCTTGAGTAAGAGCAACGATGCAATAATATAGACTATATCATAACAGATTGTGTATATATTGATCAGAGATGATAAGGGCTGGTGTGTATATACATCAGTCATAGATTTCTGTGCACATGTTATTCTGTGATGCATTTGATTCGTACTCTCACATAGCAATTTTGGGATGGTGGTGCTTTGAATCGTCCATATTTCCTTCATTCAGCAGTTCGCAATTCAGCTCAGAAAGAAAGATTGCCTACATCACATTAGATTTTCATAATCAAACGCATCTTCAGCAGAAGACATTTGGCGAGATTTATGGCCAGGCCATTGATATTTGGGGGATAGAGAAATATAAATATCATTTTAAAAACAGAAATTGTATACAAATTCTAAGACATTTTTGATTAATTGGTTTATGCCTTATATCAGATGAAGTGATTTAAGTGATCCTGCCCTTGTGAAATTAAACAAAAATGTTTCTGAAAACACTTGCCTCCAACTTGCTGAGAAATCGTTAGCAAATGTTCCAATTTTCTGATGTAGATTGCCATATCTATCTGTTAAATCATTTCCAGCATTTTCATCATAACTTCCACAAAGCCCTTTAAAAAGGAAATATATATATGTACATGCATTTTCAGTTGCAAAAAGATTCTATTTTTAAACACTGCTACTAACAGACAAAGAGAATGGTGCATACAACCACCATACATTATACTTCATATTTTGAAAGATGAACAGATTTGGCCAATGGATATAAATATGTATATACCCCAACCCAACATGAAAGTAATGCAGTTTTAATTTGTTTCAAAATATAAAAATTTGCTGATTGTAAAATTGCTACCTTATCAATATCCAAACACCATATTCTCAATATTATAAATACCAGTGATACTCACCCTTTGTTAATCTAAAGTCACGTGGGGATGCTGTTACATACACATTCAACAAATTATTAACACTCTTGTGAACTGAAATGTCGGCTCCATTGGGCAGGATCACCTATATATATTTAAAGAAATGTTTTATTGCATAGCATATAATGTATCTTAGATAACTTACAAATGCTATTACAAAATACATATGTCAAACATGCCAAACCACCAAGTACTGCACACAATTGACACAAAATTGCTTGAGAACTTGAGACGAAGGTTATTAATAAAGATTTTACATGTTATGTATTAAGCATTGTCTACTTAATAGTGTATATCCAAGCAGACATGTAAATTTGCATTTCTGCTGGAAATCTCAGAAACTTGTGGGCAACCAGATATTCACATTATAAAGACATTATTTTTATGACATGATTTTCTGTTTATGATGCTGTTAAAACATGATTTTTAAGATGTGATTTTCTGATCCAGTTAACCAGTTTTGTCTGCTGCGACAGAGGGTGATTAACAATCAACCTGACAACACTACTAATTCTATTCTTGCTAGCTATTCACTTCATATCACTGCACTTTTTATTTACTGATTTTTATTTATATTTCTTGCCGCTACGACAGAAAAAGGCCATGTAACATATTTAAAACAATTTCAGGCCAGTACTCAACCGAACATACATATCTACAGTCATGCAAATGACTTCAGCTGGTGATCAGATCTTGGCATAAGTATGTCAGCGATACAACAAACCCCTGAAGAACCTCTCAGCAGCATTTGATGCAATCCATTATCAAAAACTGCTGTTCTGACTAAAATATAAGTGCACAGTAACTTGAGTCTCCAAGTCTGATAAAGCCATACCTAATGGAAACAAGGTATTATTGTGGTGTGGGAACAACACACAAGTTGACCATGAAATCCATTAGATATCGGGTCCAAAATGATATATTCTGTATTACATCTGTATTCAATTAGAATTGACCAGCCTTTGGTCAGCTGACTGACTGAGATGCCGACCAATCTCTATAAAACAGTCTTTAAGTATTCATTATTATTCTTACCTTAATTTTCACACACACTAATTTGACAATTTAATGAAATTATGTGTAGTTCAGAACATATTTCATGACATAGGCCCTTACTCTTACATGGGTGAGGATATTTATATTTAAGTTTAGTGTTCCTAATTGTGTCGCTAATTTTAACAAGCAGTGTGACATGTTTTCTGCCTCATTTAAGCATGCCAACTCATCCATGAGAAGTATATTGTTTAAAAAATATTGGACTACATTTTATGGCAGTCAGGTACTGCCTATCTTTAATAATTGCATGAATGAATTATACACTGCACAGAGAATTGCCATCCGTAGAATATGGAGAGTTCTATGGACAACACATTGTAAGCTGATGCCATATATGGCTGATTGTATTTCTTTCAAATTGTGGATGTCTAAGAGATGCATTCAATTCTTAAAAATGGCTCTAGAGTCCACAAATGTGTTGTTGAAAACTAAAACAAATATGGGTCTGTCCGGCCTCCATTAAGTGATGGTTGGTGATTGGAGGTTTTTAATGTCAATATATAATATGGATGTGAATGTCTTATTTAATGCTTGGTATAAAATATGTAAATTAGAAGAACAAGAGTGCTAAGTATCTGCTAAAATTAATGAGCTCTGCAGATGGAGAGATGGCACACAGTCATCATTTCTCAATAGGTCAATGTGCAGAAATGTAATTGAATATACCAGTTGACCATGTTGATGTTAACTTGTAATATATGTAAATTTTTTTCAGATGTGCCATATATGTAAATTTTTTTCAGATGTGCCATATATTATGTGCGAATAAACAATTTCAAAGAAACTCATTTTCTAAGAATAAATGCAATTTAACTCACATACAAAATACTATTTGAATGAAATTACCTGAATAATATCTCCACCCCTTTTCTTCAAAACTTTCATTCCTGCTGTAAGTTCACCATTCAGTATAGTATCCGTAATCATGATTCCATCTGTTGTATTGCATCGATTTATCCTGACAACATCATCTCCACACCTTGCAGCCACGGCACAATTGCATGTTGGTTTTTTGTCGGTTTGACATAATCGATAAATAACATTCACCTGCAAATATTTAAAGTATATAATATCAAAACTTTTTACTGTAAAACTAATTAAGAGGCATTTTGCAAAACTTACACCATTTTTGACAATTCAATAAAGAGATTTATATATGGCACAAAAGTGAAGTCAGCCTAAATATATATCTAGGTTGTGTATTATCCATCTCAAAGCTCAATGATATCTGTTACGACTATACTTTTAATATCAACTATTTAATGTTATTCAAGGTTATGAAATATGGCACATATGTATTTTGATAATTGAATGGATAATTGAATGTAGTTAATCATACAATTCAGCACTCATTTCATAGAATGCTTTATTCTTTAAAAAAAAAATAAATAAAATAAAAATAAGGTTTCTAAGGTGAGAACTACTTATGGAGATATTGACACCATTTCAATGAAGTGATCTGGGTACACGCACTTTTGGCTGATCTGGGACAGCACAGCATGTATATGTCGAACCACTGGAAGTTTTTTTTTGTCTCAGCTCTTAAAACTGCTCAAATAAACCCGATATGAAGATTTCATCTTTGTTTTATTTTCAAAATCATTATTTTCTATACTTTCTACTTTGCAAATACAATTCAATTCTGTATATTTTGATGTGCATATCACTCAAACAGAAACACAATTCTATCATGCATGATTTTCTGCATGAAATAAGAAGATTCAATTATATTTTTCTGATGTGCATATCACTCAAATAACACAATATAAAGAGTTCATGTTCAGCCTGATGAGTACTTGTCCCAACTAGGATTTGATCCCTAGATCTTTAGCATGGGAGAGTGACTTTTTACCCACTTTGCCACCTCCCTAATCAACTAACAATGACCAAACCTTGCTGTGGGAATTGAGCTAGTGAAGGACAGTGGATATGTTTTATGTGTGTGGCATTTTTGTATCATAGTTAATAAACATCTGGTGATCTGTGCCTTTTTAATTTTCAACTTTATACTGAAAATAAAAATTCAGAGAAAATTATCACCTGTAAGATTGTATCAAAATTTGTATCAAATTTGTATCACAAATCTGAGGGTTAACCCTTTGGCACAGGCCTCAGCTCATGTGTGAAATTGCATCATGGTTTCAATCTCAGCACAGCTAGGGATCGAAACCATGCCTTTGGATCATCATGGAGGGACTGGTGCTAATAAGCTGGCGCACTAACCAACTGCGGCACTGCCCGTGGCCTACAAAGGGTTTGATGTGCTCATCAACAAATCCAGAGATTTGTTAAAGATGTATGACAAGGACAAAATAGAGAAAGATATATACATGTCATTGAGGCAAGGACTGCCCAATTTTACTTCCTAACAAAAATACACAAGAAAATGGTCCCTTCCCACTGATAATGGGTCTCCCTATGACCATTGTCTTGTGTATTTTTGTTAGTAAAATTAGTAAAATTTGGCGGCCCTTGCCTCAATGACGTGTATACATCTTTGTCTATTTTGTCCTTGTCATCCATTTGGTTTATTATTATTTATTATTTACACAAGTGTTGCGGTGTTCTGTGAGGTCATTTGCTGTTTGACACAGAAGTTTGTGTTGTTCAATTGTCTTTCTGCCTCTTTGATGTCCATGATGACTATGGATAATGCTCCTACTTGCTGCACAAATCTATCACCAGGTGACACTGCAGACAATAGCAGCGTATCAACTAGGTCATGGCTTGAGAGGTTCATGCCTCTGACCATAAATGATGTGCGCAAACTTGTGAAAAAGTCAGCAAAAAAGTCATGTGAGGTAGACCCTATCCCGACCTGGCTTCTACTTGACCTCTTAGATGACCTCCTACCAATAATTACTTCCATCATTAATAAATCACTGCTGGATTCGGCAGTATCGGAAAACATGAAAATAACCATTATCATGCCCTTGCTGAATAAACTGGGCCTAGAACTGGTTGAGAAGAACTACAGACCTGTTTCCAACCTGACTTACATATCTAAACTAACAAAGAGGGCAGTAGCTGACCAATTGATCCCTCATCTGGTAAGGAATGGCCTTACTGACAAGTTTCAATGGCCTACAAGGATTATCATAGCACAGAGACTGCCTTGCTAAAGGTACAAAATGATATCCTGCATGACCTGGATAATAAGAAGTCAGTAATCCTACTGTTACTTGACCTCTCTGCAGCCTTTGACACCACCAAATCCTATTTGATAGATTGGAGGCAAGTCATACCTCTCTAATAGGAAACAGTGTGTAAAATTATTCACCATATATATGACACCTCTAGCTGATATCCTCGCCAAATATGGCCTCAGCTATCATATCTATGCAGATGATACTCAGATCTACATCCCTATTGACCACACTTCCAGCCATCAAGTTGATATAAGCAGACACAAACTAGAAGAATGTGTCAGTGAAGTCAGGACCTTCCTTGTATCAAACAAGATGAAAATAAATGATGGTAAGACTGAAATGCCGATATGTACTGACAAACATAATATTGCCACCAGCAGCAGTATCCCTGATTCAATCAGAGTAGGGGACTCTGATATCACTCCTAGTGAGTCAGTTGTTGACCTTGGCATCACCTTTGACTCCAAGATGGACATGAAGGCACAGATTAGGAAAATGTGCAAGAAGGGCTACTACCACATCAGGAATCTCGTGGCTATCAGACGATGTCTAGACGAGAAGACAGCTGTAACATTAACCCATGCTTTTGTTATATCTACTCAAGATTATGGCAATGGCCTCCTCGCAGGTCTCCCTAAATCTGACATCAGGAAACTACAATACCTTTAAAACTCTGCAGCCCGTGTCATAGGTAAAATCAGGAAATTTGATCACATATCAGGAAAACTGAGAGAACTACACTGGCTCCTAAAATCCTTCTCGTGACCTAGAAGGCCCTAAATGGTAAGGCGCTGCCTTACCTTCGGGATCTCCTCCTAGTGAAAGAAGGTGAAAGATACCTGAGATCCAATGACGGAACCCACTTACTTGTTCCAAAGATTCGGCAGAAGACAGTGGGCGACAGAGCCTTTTCATCTGTCAGCCCCAGACTTTGGAACTCTCTTCCTAGTGATATTAGGACTAACACCTCAGTCACCTGCTTCTAGACTGAAGACTTACCTTTTCAGGAAGTACATCCTGAACACAGCGCTATGAACAGACCTGTCTGGTATCAGCGCTATACAAATTTTATTATTATTATTATGGCTGAGCTCTTGTCTGCCATTTTTATAGTGATCATGGAATTGTTGCTTAGGGATTCTAATACAGTCTTTACCTCTTTGTTAAGTTTTTTGGTGGGGGGGAGGGGGGGGGGGGCAATAGGCACAAATTTTTCAATGTCCCTTTGTACACATTTGCAAAATATTTCGATCACATGATCTCTAGAGATGGATTTTGGTTCCCATTTACTTTTTGGTTCAAATTTTGATTGGGGATCTGAGATCGTATTTCAGCATATTATAGCATGGGGGCGTATTGTTGGTATTTAAGAAATAATGTTGCTTGTTTTAGCATTATTGCAGTAAATGAAAATACTGATTTGATTAAAATATGTGAAGAGGTAAAAGCAGATATGTGAATGGTATATCTTCTAAATGTCCATACCTGCGAAGTATCAATTAGCATTTTATAAACTACTGGTAAATATCTTTAAAGGTTAATAACACCTACTTGGCAGCCACTATCTTCAGATTTATACAGAATGAACTCCCCTTCCAAGAAATTGTCATATCGTCTGTGGAGATAAAACATTCAAATTCACCAAGTGTAAATATATCTCAAATAAAACTAATTTTTCATGGATATAATATGATATGTTTATATAATACAGGAAAGAACATATAAGAACATAATATTAGGACTTACGTGTTATCAAAGGTTCTCAGGTGAGGAACATTTCTTGATCGACATCTCGCACCTAAGCGACCTTCTTTAATTACTAGCTTAACCTGTATTAACGAAAACAATTAATATCTCAGCATTTTGTGAAAAAGCACGTTTACTGTTCTCTAAATAAAATTCATAGTATTTTTAATCAAACATACCTGCGAAGTCTGTGCAGTATTTTGGTAAATATTATCTTCAGTGATGTGGCGCTCTAGAATTTGCAATGTTCGTGTTCGTGTCTTATCTTTTAAACCATTGTATGTTGCCTTGATCTGGAGACCTACTCCCTTGCTCCAATTATCATCAGTAATTTCCACACCACATGGAAAGAAAGGATCTTGGTAACCTATAACTGCTGGGGGTATGACCATGTTATCACATTTTCTGTCCTCTTTATCAACCATTATCTCACCAGAAAGTATAATCCTACATGGATCTCCCGGTTTCAAAGGAGCTTTACAGAGGCCAGCTGGAGGCAGATTTGAGCACAAGGTCACAGTCACATCACCTTCACCCTCTACTACTGTGATTGACCCTGGATCTGGCTCGCAGAACTGTAAAATAATATTCTAATGTTGGAGACAAGCTACAACAGGTCATGGTGATATTACCCAAATGGAATGGAGATCTAAGGTATTCAATTTATTCTATATTGGAACAAAGAACCAAACCTTTATTTCTCCCACAAGTGGTTCACTTGTTTGTGTACAATCAGTGGCATCACATGAAACCTTACACGTCACCTTTTTGGTAATTAAAGACAAATATATATTAGCTTAGTAGACATTGATGGAACAGTCTAGTTAGTCTCAGGACCTATTTTTTATCAATATGCAAATAAATACTTAACAATTAACATATTATATTTCTTCCATGTGTGTTAGAATAAACATGTCATACTTTATCAACCATAATGATTACACTGTAACGTCTCATGTTCTAAATATAATATTAACTAACAAATAAAAGATATATATTTATTGGACTGAAATATATGATGTTATTGCAATTATAAAAAAAATACTTGCCTCTTTTCGGACTTCCTCTAGGGATATAATCAGGTTTACACTTATATCTGAATCTGAAACATTTGTCAACTGCCCGGATGAGATCAATGTTACTCCAGCATACCAGGAATATTCATATTCATATTGTTCCCCATTTGGCGAGGGTAGAGATTTGAATTTACATTCAAGGTTTACCAAACCCTGTGCACTGCTGATAATGTTGATTGCAGGTTTAGCAATTGTAGGACTTGTAGCTGCAAATTAAATATATTACAAACAATCATTGAGGAAAATGATTATATACTGTGTAAATGAACTTTGTATATAACAAAAGATGTGTACATCTTTGAGCAGTTAATCAGTACGGAAGTAATGTAATTATTACTTAAAATTGACATTACCAGTTGTTTGGGTAGTTCCTCGTGTTGTGGTGACCACTGATGGCTGGGTGATATCTGGTCCTGATGTTGTGAGACCTTTGTTTAAGTAGACAAATTTATAGGAATATAATTCCATGATTTTTGTTGCTTTTCTTACAAAGTGTTGTTTAATAGACTGATTTCAAGAAACTTTAGACATTGTTATGTGAATAATAATTGCTTAGTGAAATTGTAATATATCTGATAGTATCGTTTTTAAACAAAAAAGGTTCAATTTAAAGGGTGGAGATCTTGTTGACTTTGGTCATTGACCTATTTATCAAGAACCATTGGATATCAAATGGTATTTAAAGTCTTTTTAATATTTTTCAAGATATCAGTTTCACACATATTCATATTATGTATGAAACTGATATCTTGAAAAATGTTAACCCGTTGTCTCAGGTCTTTGACATGATAACCTACCTGGTCACATATTTACAAAGACAACGGGTTAACACTTTAGGCACGACCCTCAGCTCATATGTGAAATTGAATTATGAGTTCAATCTCGGTACAGCCGGGGTTTGAACCCACGACCTTTGGATCGACACAGAGGAGCTGGTGCTAATAAGCTGAGACTCAAATGTACTGCGCCATGGCCCGTGGCGGCCATGGCCATAAGCACCTTGCATTGGAAAATTATATGCAAATGAAAGAAAGACAGTTCACTTCCACTTTTAAGAGATGGAGTTGCAAAGAGCAAAGAAGCAATAATTAAAATGAGTCATTACCAGTTGATAGAGTAGTTTCTGTTGGTTTGGTTTCTAATGTTTGGGTGGTGCCTGTTCCTGCTGTGGATGGCACTGATCCTGTTTTGGTGCCTATGTTGAAGGAAAAAGATATTTAGTTGAATCGTAGTAATGTGAGGGAAATGGTTCTCAAATGATAATATGGACAATGTAGATTTCACTGTAAAAGATGCATCTGTTTTTGAGTAATAAATCAGTACCAGAAATAGGTAATCATCACAAACTTGACATTACCAACTGATTGGGTAGTTCCCGATGTTGTGGTGCCTACTGACGGCTGAGTGATATCTGGTCCTGCTGTTGTAGACTCTGTGCCGGTCATGACACCTTTGTTTAAATGAATGGATAATTAGCTACTAAATATGTCAATGATATTAACAAACAGAAAGGAGAGCCAAAGTAAACATCACAGAAATAAATAAATGGAAATTCTTTGTCTTTCCATAATCAGAAACAAAATAGTCCTTGGCATTCTCACCAATGATCAAACATAGGACAATGGCCTTAGAGCTATTCTGATCATTCCCTTTTTGAACTGTTTGTGAACATTTTCTGGAAATTACTTCATAAATACTCATTTAAATTCTTTTCAGGAGCAGATTTGAGCTGATGATCATTTTGACCAATCAAAATGCATGTTACATACTGAATTTGGACAGCAATTTGTTATCTCGATTCTCACTGGTTATATTTATAACATTTTCAAAATCTCAGTATCTTTGACAACTCAGTGATACTTATCACATTTTGGAAAAATTAGAACAAAATGGAAAAATATCTCAGCCTAAAGGAAAATAGACAGAATTGGTTCCCTTAAAATACTACATCTGTCCTATGTATTAGCAAGAATACGGATAAATAGTTTCAGAAAATTTCAAAGTTGACGAACAGAATGAGAGAAAATCCTCCATCACTGCAGAAGCTAAGATGACATAGTCAGCATAGCTAAAAAGTGCATCATGATATATGTATATGTGTAATCATTGGTTTTTTATTTTGAAAGCCTCACGTTGGAATAAAATGAGAAACTTTTACATAGATTTCCATATTAAGAGATGAAGCCATCAAGAGTAGCAAAGCATTAATCAAGAGACATTACTAGTTGACAGAGATGTTTCAGCTGGTTTGGTTTCTAATGATTGGGTGGTGCCTGATCCTGCTGCGGATGGCACTGATTCTGTTTTGGTGCCTATGTTGAAGTAAATAGATATTTTGTTGAATTACAGTAATGTAAAGGAAATGATAATATGGACACTGCAGTTTTCAGTGTAAAAGAAGTATCCATTTTGAGTAGTAAATCAGTAGCAGAAATAGTTCTCGATGTTGTGGTCCCTTCCGATGGCCGGGTGATATCTGCCTCTGATTTTGTAGACTCGTGTCTAGTTGTCAGACCTTTGCATAATACATATATAATGAGCTAGTGTAGATGCTAAATGTTATTAGCAAACAGAATTGAGGCAAATTAAAAATTCTGAAAATAATTCATTCGAAAATTTGAAAGATTCCATTTTTCTTCATGGGATTCTCAAATAGAGATACGGGCTGCATAATGCACTGATTTCAAGATGCTTAATAAATCATTTACATAAGAAATAATTGATTCATGAAAAGAAAAGATAGAATGCTGTTAATGGCAATGGAAATGAAAGTAAAAGAGGAAGGGATTAAAGTACAAAATATTATACAAAAATGAAATATCTATTTTGTCAGCTGAAAAAGATGTTTGTGAAGGTGGCTTGAGCAGTTATTGTTAAGGATGCAAGAAGAAATCAAGAATAAGAGATTTGATATTAAGTTATTTTTCTTGGATTCTAATCAACTCCCTATTAAATATTTGTCAAAACTTAATTTTGGTGTGACGTTCAGTTACTAGAATGGATGAAAAAGATGTATAGTGGGATATTAAAGTTCAGTTTGAAAATATATAAGTTTGGAACAAAACTCTAATGAACACTTGCCTGACAAGGAGAACCTTTATCATTCTATAATCAGAATCTAAATCAGTCCTTGGCATCTTCATCAATGATAAAACATTCCATGTTAGTTTCAAAAAGAGCTTATCATGATATGTCTATTCATTTACAGTTTGTGTTTTGAAATTCTTGCATTGGTGTTGTTTGTTTGAGGTTTTACATCACTTTCCACATTATTTCAGCCATTTCATGATGAGACCTACTTGTAGCATGTGTTGCTGCCTCACTGAATTTTCACGTCACAGGTCCTCAACATGACTATCCACCCAGTCACACATTTACAAGACAACAGATTAAGCAAATTAGGCATGGGCCATCCCTCATTTGAAAAACTGTAGCATGAATTCAATCTCGGCATAGCCATGAAACAAGTCCAAGAACTCTAGATCTTCCCATAGGAACTGGTGTTAGTAAGCGGGCAATTTAACCAACTGTGCCATGGCCATTAGCACCTTGCATTGGAAATTTATATGCAAATGGAAGAAAGACAGTTCACTTCCACTTTTAAGAGATGGAGTTGCAAAGAGCAAAGAAGTAATAATTAAAAGGAGTCATTACCAGTTGATAGAGTAGTTTCTGTTGGTTTGGTTTCTAATGTTTGGGTGGTGCCTGTTCCTGCTGTGGATGGCACTGATCCTGTTTTGGTGCCTATGTTGAAGGAAAAAGATATTTATTTGAATCGTAGTAATGTGAGAGAAATGGTTCTCAAATGATAATATGGACAATGTAGTCTCACTAAAAAAGATGCATCTGTTTTTGAGTAATAAATCAGTACCAGAAATGGGTAATCATCACAAACTTGACATTACCAACTGATTGGGTAGTTCCCGATGTTGTGGTGCCTACTGATGGCTGAGTGATATCTGGTCCTGCTGTTGTAGACCCTGTGCCGGTCATGACACCTTTGTTTAAATGAATGGATAATTAGCTACTAAATATGTCAATGATATTAACAAACAGAAAGGAGAGCCAAAGTAAACATCACAGAAAGAAAATAAATGGAAATTCTTTGTCTTTCCATAATCAGAAACAAAACAGTCCTTGGCATTCTCACCAATGATCAAACATAGGACAATGGCCTTAGAGCTATTCTGATCATTCCCATTTTGAACTGTTTGTGAACATTTTCTGGAAATTACTTCATGAATACTCATTTAAATTCTTTTCAGGAACAGATTTGAGCTGATGATCATTTTGACCAATCAAAATGCATGTTACATACTGAATTTGGACAGCAATTTGTTATCTCGATTCTCACTGGTTATATTTATAACATTTTCAAAATCTCAGTATCTTTGACAACTCAGTGATAGCTATCAGATTTTGGAAAAATTAGAACAAAATGGAAAAATATCTCAGCCTAAAGGAAAATAGACAGAATTGGTTCCCTTGAAATACTACATCTGTCCTATGTATTAGCAAGAATACTGATCAATAGTTTCAGAAAATTTCAAAGTTGACGAACAGAATGAGAGAAAATCCTCCATCACTGCAGAAGCTAAGATGACATAGTCAGCATAGCTAAAAAGTGCATCATGATATAGGTATATGTGTAATCATTGGTTTTTTATTTTGAAAGCCTCACGTTGGAATAATATGAGAAACTTTTACATATTTTTCCATATTAAGAGATGAAGCCATCAAGAGTAGCAAAGCATTAATCAAGAGACATTACTAGTTGACAGAGATGTTTCAGCTGGTTTGGTTTCTAATGATTGGGTGGTGCCTGATCCTGCTGCGGATGGCACTGATTCTGTTTTGGTGCCTATGTTGAAGTAAATAGATATTTTGTTGAATTACAGTAATGTAAAGGAAATGATAATACGGACACTGCAGTTTTCAGTGTAAAAGAAGTATCCATTTTGAGTAGTAAATCAGTAGCAGAAATAGTTCTCGATGTTGTGGTCCCTTCCGATGGCCAGGTGATATCTGCCTCTGATTTTGTAGACTCGTGTCTGGTTGTCAGACCTTTGCATGATACATATATAATGAGCTAGTGTAGATGCTAAATGTTATTAGCAAACAGAATTGAGGCAAATTAAAAATTCAGAAAATAATTCATTCGAAAGGTTGAAAGATTCCATTTTTCTTCATGGGATTCTCAAATAGAGATACGGGCTGCATAATGCACTGATTTCAAGATGCTTAATAAATCATTTACATAAGAAATAATTGATTCATGAAAAGAAAAGATAGAATGCTGTTAATGGCAATGGAAATGAAAGTAAAAGAGGAAGGGATTAAAGTACAAAATATTATACAAAAATGAAATATCTATTTTGTCAGCTGAAAAAGATGTTTGTGAAGGTGGCTTGAGCAGTTATTGTTAAGGATGCAAGAAGAAATCAAGAATAAGGGGTTTGATTTTAAGTTATTTTTCTTGGATTCTAATCAACTGCCTATTAAATATTTGTCAAAACTTAATTTTGGTGTGACGTTCAGTTACTAGAATGGATGAAAAAGATGTATAGTGGGATATTAAAGTTCAGTTTGAAAATATATAGGTTTGGAACAAAACTCTAATGAACACTTGCCTGACAAGGAGAACCTAAATCAGTCCTTGGCATCTTCATCAATGATAAAACATTCCATGTTAGTTTCAAAAAGAGCTTATCATGAAATGTCTATTCATTTACAGTTTGTGTTTTGAAATTCTTGCATTGGTGTTGTTTGTTTGAGGTTTTACATCACTTTCCACATTATTTCAGCCATTTCATGATGAGACCTACTTGTAGCATGTGTTGCTGCCTCACTGAATTGTCAGGTCACAGGTCCTCAACATGACTATCCACCCAGTCACACATTTACAAGACAACAGATTAAGCAAATTAGGCATGGATCGTCCCTCTTTTGAAAAACTGTAGCATGAATTCAATCTCGGCATAGCCATGAATGAATGAATGAATGAATGGTTTCTTTACGGCACATCGACACAATGAGGTCATTCAGTGCCAAAATAGTAAAAACAAAAACGTTATAATAGCCATGAAACAAGTCCATGAACTCTAGATCTTCTCATAGGAACTGGTGTTAGTAAGCGGGCAATTTAACCAACTGTGCCATGGCCATTAGCACCTTGCATTGGAAATTTATATGCAAATGGAAGAAAGACAGTTCACTTACACTTTTAAGAGAGGGAGTTGCAAAGAGCAAAGAAGTAATAATTAAAAGGAGTCATTACCAGTTGATAGAGTAGTTTCTGTTGGTTTGGTTTCTAATGTTTGGGTGGTGCCTGTTCCTGCTGTGGATGGCACTGATCCTGTTTTGGTGCCTATGTTGAAGGAAAAAGATATTTATTTGAATCGTAGTAATGTGAGGGAAATGGTTCTCAAATGATAATATGGACAATGTAGTCTCACTAAAAAAGATGCATCTGTTTTTGAGTAATAAATCAGTACCAGAAATGGGTAATCATCACAAACTTGACATTACCAACTGATTGGGTAGTTCCCGATGTTGTGGTGCCTACTGATGGCTGAGTGATATCTGGTCCTGCTGTTGTAGACCCTGTGCCGGTCATGACACCTTTGTTTAAATGAATGGATAATTAGCTACTAAATATGTCAATGATATTAACAAACAGAAAGGAGAGCCAAAGTAAACATCACAGAAAGAAAATAAATGGAAATTCTTTGTCTTTCCATAATCAGAAACAAAACAGTCCTTGGCATTCTCACCAATGATCAAACATAGGACAATGGCCTTAGAGCTATTCTGATCATTCCCATTTTGAACTGTTTGTGAACATTTTCTGGAAATTACTTCATGAATACTCATTTAAATTCTTTTCAGGAACAGATTTGAGCTGATGATCATTTTGACCAATCAAAATGCATGTTACATACTAAATTTGGACAGCAATTTGTTATCTCGATTCTCACTGGTTATATTTATAACATTTTCAAAATCTCAGTATCTTTGACAACTCAGTGATAGCTATCAGATTTTGGAAAAATTAGAACAAAATGGAAAAATATCTCAGCCTAAAGGAAAATAGACAGAATTGGTTCCCTTGAAATACTACATCTGTCCTATGTATTAGCAAGAATACTGATCAATAGTTTCAGAAAATTTCAAAGTTGACGAACAGAATGAGAGAAAATCCTCCATCACTGCAGAAGCTAAGATGACATAGTCAGCATAGCTAAAAAGTGCATCATGATATAGGTATATGTGTAATCATTGGTTTTTTATTTTGAAAGCCTCACGTTGGAATAATATGAGAAACTTTTACATATTTTTCCATATTAAGAGATGAAGCCATCAAGAGTAGCAAAGCATTAATCAAGAGACATTACTAGTTGACAGAGATGTTTCAGCTGGTTTTGTTTCTAATGATTGGGTGGTGCCTGATCCTGCTGCGGATGGCACTGATTCTGTTCTGGTGCCTATGTTGAAGTAAATAGATATTTTGTTGAATTACAGTAATGTAAAGGAAATGATAATACGGACACTGCAGTTTTCAGTGTAAAAGAAGTATCCATTTTGAGTAGTAAATCAGTAGCAGAAATAGTTCTCGATGTTGTGGTCCCTTCCGATGGCCAGGTGATATCTGCCTCTGATTTTGTAGACTCGTGTCTGGTTGTCAGACCTTTGCATGATACATATATAATGAGCTAGTGTAGATGCTAAATGTTTTTAGCAAACAGAATTGAGGCAAATTAAAAATTCAGAAAATAATTCATTCGAAAGGTTGAAAGATTCCATTTTTCTTCATGGGATTCTCAAATAGAGATACGGGCTGCATAATGCACTGATTTCAAGATGCTTAATAAATCATTTACATAAGAAATAATTGATTCATGAAAAGAAAAGATAGAATGCTGTTAATGGCAATGGAAATGAAAGTAAAAGAGGAAGGGATTAAAGTACAAAATATTATACAAAAATGAAATATCTATTTTGTCAGCTGAAAAAGATGTTTGTGAAGGTGGCTTGAGCAGTTATTGTTAAGGATGCAAGAAGAAATCAAGAATAAGGGGTTTGATTTTAAGTTATTTTTCTTGGATTCTAATCAACTGCCTATTAAATATTTGTCAAAACTTAATTTTGGTGTGACGTTCAGTTACTAGAATGGATGAAAAAGATGTATAGTGGGATATTAAAGTTCAGTTTGAAAATATATAGGTTTGGAACAAAACTCTAATGAACACTTGCCTGACAAGGAGAACCTAAATCAGTCCTTGGCATCTTCATCAATGATAAAACATTCCATGTTAGTTTCAAAAAGAGCTTATCATGAAATGTCTATTCATTTACAGTTTGTGTTTTGAAATTCTTGCATTGGTGTTGTTTGTTTGAGGTTTTACATCACTTTCCACATTATTTCAGCCATTTCATGATGAGACCTACTTGTAGCATGTGTTGCTGCCTCACTGAATTGTCAGGTCACAGGTCCTCAACATGACTATCCACCCAGTCACACATTTACAAGACAACAGATTAAGCAAATTAGGCATGGATCGTCCCTCTTTTGAAAAACTGTAGCATGAATTCAATCTCGGCATAGCCATGAATGAATGAATGAATGAATGGTTTCTTTACGGCACATCGACACAATGAGGTCATTCAGTGCCAAAATAGTAAAAACAAAAACGTTATAATAGCCATGAAACAAGTCCATGAACTCTAGATCTTCTCATAGGAACTGGTGTTAGTAAGCGGGCAATTTAACCAACTGTGCCATGGCCATTAGCACCTTGCATTGGAAATTTATATGCAAATGGAAGAAAGACAGTTCACTTACACTTTTAAGAGAGGGAGTTGCAAAGAGCAAAGAAGTAATAATTAAAAGGAGTCATTACCAGTTGATAGAGTAGTTTCTGTTGGTTTGGTTTCTAATGTTTGGGTGGTGCCTGTTCCTGCTGTGGATGGCACTGATCCTGTTTTGGTGCCTATGTTGAAGGAAAAAGATATTTAGTTGAATTGTAGTAATATGAGGGAAATGGTTCTCAAATGATAATATGGACAATGTAGTTTTCACTGTAAAAGATGCATCTGTTTTTGAGTAATAAATCAGTACCAGAAATAGGTAATAATCACAAACTTGACATTACCAACTGATTGGGTAGTTCCCGATGTTGTGGTGCCTACTGATGGCTGAGTGATATCTGGTCCTGCTGTTGTAGACCCTGTGCCGGTCATGACACCTTTGTTTAAATGAATGGATAATTAGCTACTAAATATGTCAATGATATTAACAAACAGAGAGGAGAGCCAAAGTAAACATCACAGAAAGAAAATAAATGGAAATTCTTTGTCTTTCCATAATCAGAAACAAAACAGTCCTTGGCATTCTCACCAATGATCAAACATAGGACAATGGCCTTAGAGCTATTCTGATCATTCCCATTTTGAACTGTTTGTGAACATTTTCTGGAAATTACTTCATGAATACTCATTTAAATTCTTTTCAGGAGCAGATTTGAGCTGATGATCATTTTGACCAATCAAAATGCATGTTACATACTGAATTTGGACAGCAATTTGTTATCTCGATTCTCACTGGCTAATATTTATAACATTTTCAAAATCTCAGTATCTTTGACAACTCAGTGATAGCTATCAGATTTTGGAAAAATTAGAACAAAATGGAAAAATATCTCAGCCTAAAGGAAAATAGACAGAATTGGTTCCCTTGAAATACTACATCTGTCCTATGTATTAGCAAGAATACGGATAAATAGTTTCAGAAAATCTCAAAGTTGACGAACAGAATGAGAGAAAATCCTCCATCACTGCAGAAGCTAAGATGACATAGTCAGCATAGCTAAAAAGTGCATCATGATATATGTATATGTGTAATCATTGGTTTTTTATTTGGAAAGCCTCACATTGGAATAATATGAGAAACTTTTACATATTTTTCCATATTAAGAGATGAAGCCATCAAGAGTAGCAAAGCATTAATCAAGAGACATAACGAGTTGACAGAGATGTTTCAGCTGGTTTTGTTTCTAATGATTGGGTGGTGCCTGATCCTGCTGCGGATGGCACTGATTCTGTTTTGGTGCCTATGTTGAAGTAAATAGATATTTTGTTGAATTACAGTAATGTAAAGGAAATGATAATATGGACACTGCAGTTTTCAGTGTAAAAGAAGTATCCATTTTGAGTAGTAAATCAGTAGCAGAAATAGTTCTAGATGTTGTGGTCCCTTCCGATGGCCGGGTGATATCTGCCTCTGATTTTGTAGACTCGTGTCTGGTTGTCAGACCTTTGCATGATACATATATAATGAGGTAGTGTAGATACTAAATGTTTTTAGCAAACAGAATTGAGGCAAATTAAAAATTCAGAAAATTATTCATTCGAAAGGTTGAAAGATTCCATTTTTCTTCATGGGATTCTCAAATAGAGATACGGGCTGCATAATGCACTGATTTCAAGATGCTTAATAAATCATTTACATAAGAAATAATTGATTCATGAAAAGAAAAGATAGAATGCTGTTAATGGCAATGGAAATGAAAGTAAAAGAGGAAAGGATTAAAGTACAAAATATTATACAAAAATGAAATATCTATTTTGTCAGCTGAAAAAGATGTTTGTGAAGGTGGCTTGAGCAGTTATTGTTAAGGATGCAAGAAGAAATCAAGAATAAGGGGTTTGATATTAAGTTATTTTTCTGGGATTCTAATCAACTGCCTATTAAATATTTGTCAAAACTTAATTTTGGTGTGACGTTCAGTTACTAGAATGGATGAAAAAGATGTATAGTGGGATATTAAAGTTCAGTTTGAAAATATATAGGTTTGGAACAAAACTCTAATGAACACTTGCCTGACAAGGAGAACCTTTATCATTCTATAATCAGAAACTAAATCAGTCCTTGGCATCTTCATCAATGATAAAACATTCCGTGTTAGTTTCAAAAAGAGCTTATCATGAAATGTCTATTCATTTACAGTTTGTGTTTTGAAATTCTTGCATTGGTGTTGTTTGTTTGAGGTTTTACATCACTTTCCACATTATTTCAGCCATTTCATGATGAGACCTACTTGTAGCATGTGTTGCTGCCTCACTGAATTGTCAGGTCACAGGTCCTCAACATGACAATCCACCCAGTCACACATTTACAAGACAACAGATTAAGCAAATTAGGCATGGGCCGTCCCTCTTTTGAAAAACTGTAGCATGAATTCAATCTCGGCATAGCCATGAATGAATGAATGAATGAATGAATGGTTTCTTTACGGCACATCGACACAATGAGGTCATTCAGTGCCAAAATAGTAAAAACAAAAACGTTATAATAGCCATGAAACAAGTCCATGAACTCTAGATCTTCTCATAGGAACTGGTGTTAGTAAGCGGGCAATTTTACCAACTGTGCCATGGCCATTAGCACCTTGCATTGGAAATCTATATGCAAATGGAAGAAAGACAGTTCACTTCCACTTTTAAGAGATGGAGTTGCAAAGAGCAAAGAAGTAATAATTAAAAGGAGTCATTACCAGTTGATAGAGTAGTTTCTGTTGGTTTGGTTTCTAATGTTTGGGTGGTGCCTGTTCCTGCTGTGGATGGCACTGATCCTGTTTTGGTGCCTATGTTGAAGGAAAAAGATATTTAGTTGAATTGTAGTAATATGAGGGAAATGGTTCTCAAATGATAATATGGACAATGTAGTTTTCACTGTAAAAGATGCATCTGTTTTTGAGTAATAAATCAGTACCAGAAATAGGTAATCATCACAAACTTGACATTACCAACTGATTGGGTAGTTCCCGATGTTGTGGTGCCTACTGATGGCTGAGTGATATCTGGTCCTGCTGTTGTAGACCCTGTGCCGGTCATGACACCTTTGTTTAAATGAATGGATAATTAGCTACTAAATATGTCAATGATATTAACAAACAGAGAGGAGAGCCAAAGTAAACATCACAGAAAGAAAATAAATGGAAATTCTTTGTCTTTCCATAATCAGAAACAAAACAGTCCTTGGCATTCTCACCAATGATCAAACAAAGGACAATGGCCTTAGAGCTATTCTGATCATTCCCATTTTGAACTGTTTGTGAACATTTTCTGGAAATTACTTCATAAATACTCATTTAAATTCTTTTCAGGAGCAGATTTGAGCTGATGATCATTTTGACCAATCAAAATGCATGTTACATACTGAATTTGGACAGCAATTTGTTATCTCGATTCTCACTGGCTAATATTTATAACATTTTCAAAATCTCAGTATCTTTGACAACTCAGTGATAGCTATCAGATTTTGGAAAAATTAGAACAAAATGGAAAAATATCTCAGCCTAAAGGAAAATAGACAGAATTGGTTCCCTTGAAATACTACATCTGTCCTATGTATTAGCAAGAATACTGATCAATAGTTTCAGAAAATTTCAAAGTTGACGAACAGAATGAGAGAAAATCCTCCATCACTGCAGAAGCTAAGATGACATAGTCAGCATAGCTAAAAAGTGCATCATGATATATGTATATGTGTAATCATTGGTTTTTTATTTTGAAAGCCTCACATTGGAATAATATGAGAAACTTTTACATATTTTTCCATATTAAGAGATGAAGCCATCAAGAGTAGCAAAGCATTAATCAAGAGACATTACGAGTTGACAGAAATGTTTCAGCTGGTTTGGTTTCTAATGATTGGGTGGTGCCTGATCCTGCTGCGGATGGCACTGATTCTGTTTTGGTGCCTATGTTGAAGTAAATAGATATTTTGTTGAATTACAGTAATGTAAAGGAAATGATAATATGGACACTGCAGTTTTCAGTGTAAAAGAAGTATCCATTTTGAGTAGTAAATCAGTAGCAGAAATAGTTCTCGATGTTGTGGTCCCTTCCGATGGCCGACAGATATCTGCCTATGATTTTGTAGACTCGTGTCTGGTTGTCAGACCTTTGCATGATACATATATAATGAGCTAGTGTAGATGCTAAATGTTTTTAGCAAACAGAATTGAGGCAAATTAAAAATTCAGAAAATAATTCATTCGAAAATTTGAAAGATTCCATTTTTCTTCATGGGATTCTCAAATAGAGATACGGGCTGCATAATGCACTGATTTCAAGATGCTTAATAAATCATTTACATAAGAAATAATTGATTCATGAAAAGAAAAGATAGAATGCTGTTAATGGCAATGGAAATGAAAGTAAAAGAGGAAAGGATTAAAGTACAAAATATTATACAAAAAAGAAATATCTATTTTGTCAGCTGAAAAAGATGTTTGTGAAGGTGGCTTGAGCAGTTATTGTTAAGGATGCAAGAAGAAATCAAGAATAAGGGGTTTGATATTAAGTTATTTTTCTGGGATTCTAATCAACTGCCTATTAAATATTTGTCAAAACTTAATTTTGGTGTGACGTTCAGTTACTAGAATGGATGAAAAAGATGTATAGTGGGATATTAAAGTTCAGTTTGAAAATATATAGGTTTGGAACAAAACTCTAATGAACACTTGCCTGACAAGGAGAACCTTTATCATTCTATAATCAGAAACTAAATCAGTCCTTGGCATCTTCATCAATGATAAAACATTCCGTGTTAGTTTCAAAAAGAGCTTATCATGAAATGTCTATTCATTTACAGTTTGTGTTTTGAAATTCTTGCATTGGTGTTGTTTGTTTGAGGTTTTACATCACTTTCCACATTATTTCAGCCATTTCATGATGAGACCTACTTGTAGCATGTGTTGCTGCCTCACTGAATTGTCAGGTCACAGGTCCTCAACATGACAATCCACCCAGTCACACATTTACAAGACAACAGATTAAGCAAATTAGGCATGGGCCGTCCCTCTTTTGAAAAACTGTAGCATGAATTCAATCTCGGCATAGCCATGAATGAATGAATGAATGAATGAATGGTTTCTTTACGGCACATCGACACAATGAGGTCATTCAGTGCCAAAATAGTAAAAACAAAAACGTTATAATAGCCATGAAACAAGTCCATGAACTCTAGATCTTCTCATAGGAACTGGTGTTAGTAAGCGGGCAATTTTACCAACTGTGCCATGGCCATTAGCACCTTGCATTGGAAATCTATATGCAAATGGAAGAAAGACAGTTCACTTCCACTTTTAAGAGATGGAGTTGCAAAGAGCAAAGAAGTAATAATTAAAAGGAGTCATTACCAGTTGATAGAGTAGTTTCTGTTGGTTTGGTTTCTAATGTTTGGGTGGTGCCTGTTCCTGCTGTGGATGGCACTGATCCTGTTTTGGTGCCTATGTTGAAGGAAAAAGATATTTAGTTGAATTGTAGTAATATGAGGGAAATGGTTCTCAAATGATAATATGGACAATGTAGTTTTCACTGTAAAAGATGCATCTGTTTTTGAGTAATAAATCAGTACCAGAAATAGGTAATCATCACAAACTTGACATTACCAACTGATTGGGTAGTTCCCGATGTTGTGGTGCCTACTGATGGCTGAGTGATATCTGGTCCTGCTGTTGTAGACCCTGTGCCGGTCATGACACCTTTGTTTAAATGAATGGATAATTAGCTACTAAATATGTCAATGATATTAACAAACAGAGAGGAGAGCCAAAGTAAACATCACAGAAAGAAAATAAATGGAAATTCTTTGTCTTTCCATAATCAGAAACAAAACAGTCCTTGGCATTCTCACCAATGATCAAACAAAGGACAATGGCCTTAGAGCTATTCTGATCATTCCCATTTTGAACTGTTTGTGAACATTTTCTGGAAATTACTTCATAAATACTCATTTAAATTCTTTTCAGGAGCAGATTTGAGCTGATGATCATTTTGACCAATCAAAATGCATGTTACATACTGAATTTGGACAGCAATTTGTTATCTCGATTCTCACTGGCTAATATTTATAACATTTTCAAAATCTCAGTATCTTTGACAACTCAGTGATAGCTATCAGATTTTGGAAAAATTAGAACAAAATGGAAAAATATCTCAGCCTAAAGGAAAATAGACAGAATTGGTTCCCTTGAAATACTACATCTGTCCTATGTATTAGCAAGAATACTGATCAATAGTTTCAGAAAATTTCAAAGTTGACGAACAGAATGAGAGAAAATCCTCCATCACTGCAGAAGCTAAGATGACATAGTCAGCATAGCTAAAAAGTGCATCATGATATATGTATATGTGTAATCATTGGTTTTTTATTTTGAAAGCCTCACATTGGAATAATATGAGAAACTTTTACATATTTTTCCATATTAAGAGATGAAGCCATCAAGAGTAGCAAAGCATTAATCAAGAGACATTACGAGTTGACAGAAATGTTTCAGCTGGTTTGGTTTCTAATGATTGGGTGGTGCCTGATCCTGCTGCGGATGGCACTGATTCTGTTTTGGTGCCTATGTTGAAGTAAATAGATATTTTGTTGAATTACAGTAATGTAAAGGAAATGATAATATGGACACTGCAGTTTTCAGTGTAAAAGAAGTATCCATTTTGAGTAGTAAATCAGTAGCAGAAATAGTTCTCGATGTTGTGGTCCCTTCCGATTGCCGACAGATATCTGCCTATGATTTTGTAGACTCGTGTCTGGTTGTCAGACCTTTGCATGATACATATATAATGAGCTAGTGTAGATGCTAAATGTTTTTAGCAAACAGAATTGAGGCAAATTAAAAATTCAGAAAATAATTCATTCGAAAATTTGAAAGATTCCATTTTTCTTCATGGGATTCTCAAATAGAGATACGGGCTGCATAATGCACTGATTTCAAGATGCTTAATAAATCATTTACATAAGAAATAATTGATTCATGAAAAGAAAAGATAGAATGCTGTTAATGGCAATGGAAATGAAAGTAAAAGAGGAAAGGATTAAAGTACAAAATATTATACAAAAAAGAAATATCTATTTTGTCAGCTGAAAAAGATGTTTGTGAAGGTGGCTTGAGCAGTTATTGTTAAGGATGCAAGAAGAAATCAAGAATAAGGGGTTTGATATTAAGTTATTTTTCTGGGATTCTAATCAACTGCCTATTAAATATTTGTCAAAACTTAATTTTGGTGTGACGTTCAGTTACTAGAATGGATGAAAAAGATGTATAGTGGGATATTAAAGTTCAGTTTGAAAATATATAGGTTTGGAACAAAACTCTAATGAACACTTGCCTGACAAGGAGAACCTTTATCATTCTATAATCAGAAACTAAATCAGTCCTTGGCATCTTCATCAATGATAAAACATTCCGTGTTAGTTTCAAAAAGAGCTTATCATGAAATGTCTATTCATTTACAGTTTGTGTTTTGAAATTCTTGCATTGGTGTTGTTTGTTTGAGGTTTTACATCACTTTCCACATTATTTCAGCCATTTCATGATGAGACCTACTTGTAGCATGTGTTGCTGCCTCACTGAATTGTCAGGTCACAGGTCCTCAACATGACAATCCACCCAGTCACACATTTACAAGACAACAGATTAAGCAAATTAGGCATGGGCCGTCCCTCTTTTGAAAAACTGTAGCATGAATTCAATCTCGGCATAGCCATGAATGAATGAATGAATGAATGAATGAATGAATGGTTTCTTTACGGCACATCGACACAATGAGGTCATTCAGTGCCAAAATAGTAAAAACAAAAACGTTATAATAGCCATGAAACAAGTCCATGAACTCTAGATCTTCTCATAGGAACTGGTGTTAGTAAGCGGGCAATTTAACCAACTGTGCCATGGCCATTAGCACCTTGCATTGGAAATCTATATGCAAATGGAAGAAAGACAGTTCACTTCCACTTTTAAGAGATGGAGTTGCAAAGAGCAAAGAAGTAATAATTAAAAGGAGTCATTACCAGTTGATAGAGTAGTTTCTGTTGGTTTGGTTTCTAATGTTTGGGTGGTGCCTGTTCCTGCTGTGGATGGCACTGATCCTGTTTTGGTGCCTATGTTGAAGGAAAAAGATATTTAGTTGAATTGTAGTAATATGAGGGAAATGGTTCTCAAATGATAATATGGACAATGTAGTTTTCACTGTAAAAGATGCATCTGTTTTTGAGTAATAAATCAGTACCAGAAATAGGTAATCATCACAAACTTGACATTACCAACTGATTGGGTAGTTCCCGATGTTGTGGTGCCTACTGATGGCTGAGTGATATCTGGTCCTGCTGTTGTAGACCCTGTGCCGGTCATGACACCTTTGTTTAAATGAATGGATAATTAGCTACTAAATATGTCAATGATATTAACAAACAGAGAGGAGAGCCAAAGTAAACATCACAGAAAGAAAATAAATGGAAATTCTTTGTCTTTCCATAATCAGAAACAAAACAGTCCTTGGCATTCTCACCAATGATCAAACAAAGGACAATGGCCTTAGAGCTATTCTGATCATTCCCATTTTGAACTGTTTGTGAACATTTTCTGGAAATTACTTCATGAATACTCATTTAAATTCTTTTCAGGAGCAGATTTGAGCTGATGATCATTTTGACCAATCAAAATGCATGTTACATACTGAATTTGGACAGCAATTTGTTATCTCGATTCTCACTGGCTAATATTTATAACATTTTCAAAATCTCAGTATCTTTGACAACTCAGTGATAGCTATCAGATTTTGGAAAAATTAGAACAAAATGGAAAAATATCTCAGCCTAAAGGAAAATAGACAGAATTGGTTCCCTTGAAATACTACATCTGTCCTATGTATTAGCAAGAATACTGATCAATAGTTTCAGAAAATTTCAAAGTTGACGAACAGAATGAGAGAAAATCCTCCATCACTGCAGAAGCTAAGATGACATAGTCAGCATAGCTAAAAAGTGCATCATGATATATGTATATGTGTAATCATTGGTTTTTTATTTTGAAAGCCTCACATTGGAATAATATGAGAAACTTTTCCATATTTTTCCATATTAAGAGATGAAGCCATCAAGAGAAGCAAAGCATTAATCAAGAGACATTACTAGTTGACAGAAATGTTTCAGCTGGTTTGGTTTCTAATGATTGGGTGGTGCCTGATCCTGCTGCGGATGGCACTGATTCTGTTTTGGTGCCTATGTTGAAGTAAATAGATATTTTGTTGAATTACAGTAATGTAAAGGAAATGATAATATGGACACTGCAGTTTTCAGTGTAAAAGAAGTATCCATTTTGAGTAGTAAATCAGTAGCAGAAATAGTTCTCGATGTTGTGGTCCCTTCCGATGGCCGAGTGATATCTGCCTCTGATTTTGTAGACTCGTGTCTGGTTGTCAGACCTTTGCATGATACATATATAATGAGCTAGTGTAGATGCTAAATGTTTTTAGCAAACAGAATTGAGGCAAATTAAAAATTCAGAAAATAATTCATTCGAAAATTTGAAAGATTCCATTTTTCTTCATGGGATTCTCAAATAGAGATACGGGCTGCATAATGCACTGATTTCAAGATGCTTAATAAATCATTTACATAAGAAATAATTGATTCATGAAAAGAAAAGATAGAATGCTGTTAATGGCAATGGAAATGAAAGTAAAAGAGGAAGGGATTAAAGTACAAAATATTATACAAAAATGAAATATCTATTTTGTCAGCTGAAAAAGATGTTTGTGAAGGTGGCTTGAGCAGTTATTGTTAAGGATGCAAGAAGAAATCAAGAATAAGGGGTTTGATATTAAGTTATTTTTCTGGGATTCTAATCAACTGCCTATTAAATATTTGTCAAAACTTAATTTTGGTGTGACGTTCAGTTACTAGAATGGATGAAAAAGATGTATAGTGGGATATTAAAGTTCAGTTTGAAAATATATAGGTTTGGAACAAAACTCTAATGAACACTTGCCTGACAAGGAGAACCTTTATCATTCTATAATCAGAAACTAAATCAGTCCTTGGCATCTTCATCAATGATAAAACATTCCGTGTTAGTTTCAAAAAGAGCTTATCATGAAATGTCTATTCATTTACAGTTTGTGTTTTGAAATTCTTGCATTGGTGTTGTTTGTTTGAGGTTTTACATCACTTTCCACATTATTTCAGCCATTTCATGATGAGACCTACTTGTAGCATGTGTTGCTGCCTCACTGAATTGTCAGGTCACAGGTCCTCAACATGACAATCCACCCAGTCACACATTTACAAGACAACAGATTAAGCAAATTAGGCATGGGCCGTCCCTCTTTTGAAAAACTGTAGCATGAATTCAATCTCGGCATAGCCATGAATGAATGAATGAATGAATGAATGGTTTCTTTACGGCACATCGACACAATGAGGTCATTCAGTGCCAAAATAGTAAAAACAAAAACGTTATAATAGCCATGAAACAAGTCCATGAACTCTAGATCTTCTCATAGGAACTGGTGTTAGTAAGCGGGCAATTTAACCAACTGTGCCATGGCCATTAGCACCTTGCATTGGAAATCTATATGCAAATGGAAGAAAGACAGTTCAGTTCCACTTTTAAGAGATGGAGTTGCAAAGAGCAAAGAAGTAATAATTAAAAGGAGTCATTACCAGTTGATAGAGTAGTTTCTGTTGGTTTGGTTTCTAATGTTTGGGTGGTGCCTGTTCCTGCTGTGGATGGCACTGATCCTGTTTTGGTGCCTATGTTGAAGGAAAAAGATATTTAGTTGAATTGTAGTAATATGAGGGAAATGGTTCTCAAATGATAATATGGACAATGTAGTTTTCACTGTAAAAGATGCATCTGTTTTTGAGTAATAAATCAGTACCAGAAATAGGTAATCATCACAAACTTGACATTACCAACTGATTGGGTAGTTCCCGATGTTGTGGTGCCTACTGATGGCTGAGTGATATCTGGTCCTGCTGTTGTAGACCCTGTGCCGGTCATGACACCTTTGTTTAAATGAATGGATAATTAGCTACTAAATATGTCAATGATATTAACAAACAGAGAGGAGAGCCAAAGTAAACATCACAGAAAGAAAATAAATGGAAATTCTTTGTCTTTCCATAATCAGAAACAAAACAGTCCTTGGCATTCTCACCAATGATCAAACAAAGGACAATGGCCTTAGAGCTATTCTGATCATTCCCATTTTGAACTGTTTGTGAACATTTTCTGGAAATTACTTCATGAATACTCATTTAAATTCTTTTCAGGAGCAGATTTGAGCTGATGATCATTTTGACCAATCAAAATGCATGTTACATACTGAATTTGGACAGCAATTTGTTATCTCGATTCTCACTGGCTAATATTTATAACATTTTCAAAATCTCAGTATATTTGACAACTCAGTGATAGCTATCAGATTTTGGAAAAATTAGAACAAAATGGAAAAATATCTCAGCCTAAAGGAAAATAGACAGAATTGGTTCCCTTGAAATACTACATCTGTCCTATGTATTAGCAAGAATACTGATCAATAGTTTCAGAAAATTTCAAAGTTGACGAACAGAATGAGAGAAAATCCTCCATCACTGCAGAAGCTAAGATGACATAGTCAGCATAGCTAAAAAGTGCATCATGATATATGTATATGTGTAATCATTGGTTTTTTATTTTGAAAGCCTCACATTGGAATAATATGAGAAACTTTTCCATATTTTTCCATATTAAGAGATGAAGCCATCAAGAGTAGCAAAGCATTAATCAAGAGACATTACGAGTTGACAGAGATGTTTCAGCTGGTTTGGTTTCTAATGATTGGGTGGTGCCTGATCCTGCTGCGGATGGCACTGATTCTGTTTTGGTGCCTATGTTGAAGTAAATAGATATTTTGTTGAATTACAGTAATGTAAAGGAAATGATAATATGGACACTGCAGTTTTCAGTGTAAAAGAAGTATCCATTTTGAGTAGTAAATCAGTAGCAGAAATAGTTCTCGATGTTGTGGTCCCTTCCGATGGCCGGGTGATATCTGCCTCTGATTTTGTAGACTCGTGTCTGGTTGTCAGACCTTTGCATGATACATATATAATGAGCTAGTGTAGATGCTAAATGTTATTAGCAAACAGAATTGAGGCAAATTAAAAATTCAGAAAATTATTCATTCGAAAGGTTGAAAGATTCCATTTTTCTTCATGGGATTCTCAAATAGAGATACGGGCTGCATAATGCACTGATTTCAAGATGCTTAATAAATCATTTACATAAGAAATAATTGATTCATGAAAAGAAAAGATAGAATGCTGTTAATGGCAATGGTAATGAAAGTAAAAGAGGAAGGGATTAAAGTACAAAATATTATACAAAAATGAAATATCTATTTTGTCAGCTGAAAAAGATGTTTGTGAAGGTGGCTTGAGCAGTTATTATTAAGGATGCAAGAAGAAATCAAGAATAAGGGGTTTGATATTAAGTTATTTTTCTTGGATTCTAATCAACTGCCTATTAAATATTTGTCAAAACTTAATTTTGGTGTGACGTTCAGTTACTAGAATGGATGAAAAAGATGTATAGTGGGATATTAAAGTTCAGTTTGAAAATATATAGGTTTGGAACAAAACTCTAATGAACACTTGCCTGACAAGGAGAACCTTTATCATTCTATAATCAGAAACTAAATCAGTCCTTGGCATCTTCATCAATGATTAAACATTCCATGTTAGTTTCAAAAAGAGCTTATCATGAAATGTCTATTCATTTACAGTTTGTGTTTTGAAATTCTTGCATTGGTGTTGTTTGTTTGAGGTTTTACATCACTTTCCACATTATTTCAGCCATTTCATGATGAGACCTACTTGTAGCATGTGTTGCTGCCTCACTGAATTATCAGGTCGAAGGTCCTCAACATGACAATCCACCCAGTCACACATTTACAAGACAACAGATTAAGCAAATTAGGCATGGGCCGTCCCTCTTTTGAAAAACTGTAGCATGAATTCAATCTCGGCATAGCCATGAATGAATGAATGAATGAATGGTTTCTTTACGGCACATCGACACAATGAGGTCATTCAGTGCCAAAATAGTAAAAACAAAAACGTTATAATAGCCATGAAACAAGTCCATGAACTCTAGATCTTCTCATAGGAACTGGTGTTAGTAAGCGGGCAATTTAACCAACTGTGCCATGGCCATTAGCACCTTGCATTGGAAATTTATATGCAAATGGAAGAAAGACAGTTCACTTCCACTTTTAAGAGATGGAGTTGCAAAGAGCAAAGAAGTAATAATTAAAAGGAGTCATTACCAGTTGATAGAGTAGTTTCTGTTGGTTTGGTTTCTAATGTTTGGGTGGTGCCTGTTCCTGCTGTGGATGGCACTGATCCTGTTTTGGTGCCTATGTTGAAGGAAAAAGATATTTAGTTGAATTGTAGTAATATGAGGGAAATGGTTCTCAAATGATAATATGGACAATGTAGTTTTCACTGTAAAAGATGCATCTGTTTTTGAGTAATAAATCAGTACCAGAAATAGGTAATCATCACAAACTTGACATTACCAACTGATTGGGTAGTTCCCGATGTTGTGGTGCCTACTGATGGCTGAGTGATATCTGGTCCTGCTGTTGTAGACCCTGTGCCGGTCATGACACCTTTGTTTAAATGAATGGATAATTAGCTACTAAATATGTCAATGATATTAACAAACAGAGAGGAGAGCCAAAGTAAACATCACAGAAAGAAAATAAATGGAAATTCTTTGTCTTTCCATAATCAGAAACAAAACAGTCCTTGGCATTCTCACCAATGATCAAACAAAGGACAATGGCCTTAGAGCTATTCTGATCATTCCCATTTTGAACTGTTTGTGAACATTTTCTGGAAATTACTTCATGAATACTCATTTAAATTCTTTTCAGGAGCAGATTTGAGCTGATGATCATTTTGACCAATCAAAATGCATGTTACATACTGAATTTGGACAGCAATTTGTTATCTCGATTCTCACTGGCTAATATTTATAACATTTTCAAAATCTCAGTATCTTTGACAACTCAGTGATAGCTATCAGATTTTGGAAAAATTAGAACAAAATGGAAAAATATCTCAGCCTAAAGGAAAATAGACAGAATTGGTTCCCTTGAAATACTACATCTGTCCTATGTATTAGCAAGAATACTGATCAATAGTTTCAGAAAATTTCAAAGTTGACGAACAGAATGAGAGAAAATCCTCCATCACTGCAGAAGCTAAGATGACATAGTCAGCATAGCTAAAAAGTGCATCATGATATATGTATATGTGTAATCATTGGTTTTTTATTTTGAAAGCCTCACATTGGAATAATATGAGAAACTTTTACATATTTTTCCATATTAAGAGATGAAGCCATCAAGAGTAGCAGAGCATTAATCAAGAGACATTACGAGTTGACAGAGATGTTTCAGCTGGTTTGGTTTCTAATGATTGGGTGGTGCCTGATCCTGCTGCGGATGGCACTGATTCTGTTTTGGTGCCTATGTTGAAGTAAATAGATATTTTGTTGAATTACAGTAATGTAAAGGAAATGATAATATGGACACTGCAGTTTTCAATGTAAAAGAAGTATCCATTTTGAGTAGTAAATCAGTAGCAGAAATAGTTCTCGATGTTGTGGTCCCTTCCGATGGCCGGGTGATATCTGCCTCTGATTTTGTAGACTCGTGTCTGGTTGTCAGACCTTTGCATGATACATATATAATGAGCTAGTGTAGATGCTAAATGTTATTAGCAAACAGAATTGAGGCAAATTAAAAATTCAGAAAATTATTCATTCGAAAGGTTGAAAGATTCCATTTTTCTTCATGGGATTCTCAAATAGAGATACGGGCTGCATAATGCACTGATTTCAAGATGCTTAATAAATCATTTACATAAGAAATAATTGATTCATGAAAAGAAAAGATAGAATGCTGTTAATGGCAATGGTAATGAAAGTAAAAGAGGAAGGGATTAAAGTACAAAATATTATACAAAAATGAAATATCTATTTTGTCAGCTGAAAAAGATGTTTGTGAAGGTGGCTTGAGCAGTTATTATTAAGGATGCAAGAAGAAATCAAGAATAAGGGGTTTGATATTAAGTTATTTTTCTTGGATTCTAATCAACTGCCTATTAAATATTTGTCAAAACTTAATTTTGGTGTGACGTTCAGTTACTAGAATGGATGAAAAAGATGTATAGTGGGATATTAAAGTTCAGTTTGAAAATATATAGGTTTGGAACAAAACTCTAATGAACACTTGCCTGACAAGGAGAACCTTTATCATTCTATAATCAGAAACTAAATCAGTCCTTGGCATCTTCATCAATGATTAAACATTCCATGTTAGTTTCAAAAAGAGCTTATCATGAAATGTCTATTCATTTACAGTTTGTGTTTTGAAATTCTTGCATTGGTGTTGTTTGTTTGAGGTTTTACATCACTTTCCACATTATTTCAGCCATTTCATGATGAGACCTACTTGTAGCATGTGTTGCTGCCTCACTGAATTATCAGGTCGAAGGTCCTCAACATGACAATCCACCCAGTCACACATTTACAAGACAACAGATTAAGCAAATTAGGCATGGGCCGTCCCTCTTTTGAAAAACTGTAGCATGAATTCAATCTCGGCATAGCCATGAATGAATGAATGAATGAATGGTTTCTTTACGGCACATCGACACAATGAGGTCATTCAGTGCCAAAATAGTAAAAACAAAAACGTTATAATAGCCATGAAACAAGTCCATGAACTCTAGATCTTCTCATAGGAACTGGTGTTAGTAAGCGGGCAATTTAACCAACTGTGCCATGGCCATTAGCACCTTGCATTGGAAATTTATATGCAAATGGAAGAAAGACAGTTCACTTCCACTTTTAAGAGATGGAGTTGCAAAGAGCAAAGAAGTAATAATTAAAAGGAGTCATTACCAGTTGATAGAGTAGTTTCTGTTGGTTTGGTTTCTAATGTTTGGGTGGTGCCTGTTCCTGCTGTGGATGGCACTGATCCTGTTTTGGTGCCTATGTTGAAGGAAAAAGATATTTAGTTGAATTGTAGTAATATGAGGGAAATGGTTCTCAAATGATAATATGGACAATGTAGTTTTCACTGTAAAAGATGCATCTGTTTTTGAGTAATAAATCAGTACCAGAAATAGGTAATCATCACAAACTTGACATTACCAACTGATTGGGTAGTTCCCGATGTTGTGGTGCCTACTGATGGCTGAGTGATATCTGGTCCTGCTGTTGTAGACCCTGTGCCGGTCATGACACCTTTGTTTAAATGAATGGATAATTAGCTACTAAATATGTCAATGATATTAACAAACAGAGAGGAGAGCCAAAGTAAACATCACAGAAAGAAAATAAATGGAAATTCTTTGTCTTTCCATAATCAGAAACAAAACAGTCCTTGGCATTCTCACCAATGATCAAACAAAGGACAATGGCCTTAGAGCTATTCTGATCATTCCCATTTTGAACTGTTTGTGAACATTTTCTGGAAATTACTTCATGAATACTCATTTAAATTCTTTTCAGGAGCAGATTTGAGCTGATGATCATTTTGACCAATCAAAATGCATGTTACATACTGAATTTGGACAGCAATTTGTTATCTCGATTCTCACTGGCTAATATTTATAACATTTTCAAAATCTCAGTATATTTGACAACTCAGTGATAGCTATCAGATTTTGGAAAAATTAGAACAAAATGGAAAAATATCTCAGCCTAAAGGAAAATAGACAGAATTGGTTCCCTTGAAATACTACATCTGTCCTATGTATTAGCAAGAATACTGATCAATAGTTTCAGAAAATTTCAAAGTTGACGAACAGAATGAGAGAAAATCCTCCATCACTGCAGAAGCTAAGATGACATAGTCAGCATAGCTAAAAAGTGCATCATGATATATGTATATGTGTAATCATTGGTTTTTTATTTTGAAAGCCTCACATTGGAATAATATGAGAAACTTTTACATATTTTTCCATATTAAGAGATGAAGCCATCAAGAGTAGCAAAGCATTAATCAAGAGACATTACGAGTTGACAGAGATGTTTCAGCTGGTTTGGTTTCTAATGATTGGGTGGTGCCTGATCCTGCTGCGGATGGCACTGATTCTGTTTTGGTGCCTATGTTGAAGTAAATAGATATTTTGTTGAATTACAGTAATGTAAAGGAAATGATAATATGGACACTGCAGTTTTCAGTGTAAAAGAAGTATCCATTTTGAGTAGTAAATCAGTAGCAGAAATAGTTCTCGATGTTGTGGTCCCTTCCGATGGCCGGGTGATATCTGCCTCTGATTTTGTAGACTCGTGTCTGGTTGTCAGACCTTTGCATGATACATATATAATGAGCTAGTGTAGATGCTAAATGTTATTAGCAAACAGAATTGAGGCAAATTAAAAATTCAGAAAATTATTCATTCGAAAGGTTGAAAGATTCCATTTTTCTTCATGGGATTCTCAAATAGAGATACGGGCTGCATAATGCACTGATTTCAAGATGCTTAATAAATCATTTACATAAGAAATAATTGATTCATGAAAAGAAAAGATAGAATGCTGTTAATGGCAATGGTAATGAAAGTAAAAGAGGAAGGGATTAAAGTACAAAATATTATACAAAAATGAAATATCTATTTTGTCAGCTGAAAAAGATGTTTGTGAAGGTGGCTTGAGCAGTTATTATTAAGGATGCAAGAAGAAATCAAGAATAAGGGGTTTGATATTAAGTTATTTTTCTTGGATTCTAATCAACTGCCTATTAAATATTTGTCAAAACTTAATTTTGGTGTGACGTTCAGTTACTAGAATGGATGAAAAAGATGTATAGTGGGATATTAAAGTTCAGTTTGAAAATATATAGGTTTGGAACAAAACTCTAATGAACACTTGCCTGACAAGGAGAACCTTTATCATTCTATAATCAGAAACTAAATCAGTCCTTGGCATCTTCATCAATGATTAAACATTCCATGTTAGTTTCAAAAAGAGCTTATCATGAAATGTCTATTCATTTACAGTTTGTGTTTTGAAATTCTTGCATTGGTGTTGTTTGTTTGAGGTTTTACATCACTTTCCACATTATTTCAGCCATTTCATGATGAGACCTACTTGTAGCATGTGTTGCTGCCTCACTGAATTATCAGGTCGAAGGTCCTCAACATGACAATCCACCCAGTCACACATTTACAAGACAACAGATTAAGCAAATTAGGCATGGGCCGTCCCTCTTTTGAAAAACTGTAGCATGAATTCAATCTCGGCATAGCCATGAATGAATGAATGAATGAATGGTTTCTTTACGGCACATCGACACAATGAGGTCATTCAGTGCCAAAATAGTAAAAACAAAAACGTTATAATAGCCATGAAACAAGTCCATGAACTCTAGATCTTCTCATAGGAACTGGTGTTAGTAAGCGGGCAATTTAACCAACTGTGCCATGGCCATTAGCACCTTGCATTGGAAATTTATATGCAAATGGAAGAAAGACAGTTCACTTCCACTTTTAAGAGATGGAGTTGCAAAGAGCAAAGAAGTAATAATTAAAAGGAGTCATTACCAGTTGATAGAGTAGTTTCTGTTGGTTTGGTTTCTAATGTTTGGGTGGTGCCTGTTCCTGCTGTGGATGGCACTGATCCTGTTTTGGTGCCTATGTTGAAGGAAAAAGATATTTAGTTGAATTGTAGTAATATGAGGGAAATGGTTCTCAAATGATAATATGGACAATGTAGTTTTCACTGTAAAAGATGCATCTGTTTTTGAGTAATAAATCAGTACCAGAAATAGGTAATCATCACAAACTTGACATTACCAACTGATTGGGTAGTTCCCGATGTTGTGGTGCCTACTGATGGCTGAGTGATATCTGGTCCTGCTGTTGTAGACCCTGTGCCGGTCATGACACCTTTGTTTAAATGAATGGATAATTAGCTACTAAATATGTCAATGATATTAACAAACAGAGAGGAGAGCCAAAGTAAACATCACAGAAAGAAAATAAATGGAAATTCTTTGTCTTTCCATAATCAGAAACAAAACAGTCCTTGGCATTCTCACCAATGATCAAACAAAGGACAATGGCCTTAGAGCTATTCTGATCATTCCCATTTTGAACTGTTTGTGAACATTTTCTGGAAATTACTTCATGAATACTCATTTAAATTCTTTTCAGGAGCAGATTTGAGCTGATGATCATTTTGACCAATCAAAATGCATGTTACATACTGAATTTGGACAGCAATTTGTTATCTCGATTCTCACTGGCTAATATTTATAACATTTTCAAAATCTCAGTATATTTGACAACTCAGTGATAGCTATCAGATTTTGGAAAAATTAGAACAAAATGGAAAAATATCTCAGCCTAAAGGAAAATAGACAGAATTGGTTCCCTTGAAATACTACATCTGTCCTATGTATTAGCAAGAATACTGATCAATAGTTTCAGAAAATTTCAAAGTTGACGAACAGAATGAGAGAAAATCCTCCATCACTGCAGAAGCTAAGATGACATAGTCAGCATAGCTAAAAAGTGCATCATGATATATGTATATGTGTAATCATTGGTTTTTTATTTTGAAAGCCTCACATTGGAATAATATGAGAAACTTTTACATATTTTTCCATATTAAGAGATGAAGCCATCAAGAGTAGCAAAGCATTAATCAAGAGACATTACGAGTTGACAGAGATGTTTCAGCTGGTTTGGTTTCTAATGATTGGGTGGTGCCTGATCCTGCTGCGGATGGCACTGATTCTGTTTTGGTGCCTATGTTGAAGTAAATAGATATTTTGTTGAATTACAGTAATGTAAAGGAAATGATAATATGGACACTGCAGTTTTCAGTGTAAAAGAAGTATCCATTTTGAGTAGTAAATCAGTAGCAGAAATAGTTCTCGATGTTGTGGTCCCTTCCGATGGCCGGGTGATATCTGCCTCTGATTTTGTAGACTCGTGTCTGGTTGTCAGACCTTTGCATGATACATATATAATGAGCTAGTGTAGATGCTAAATCATGACGTGTACTCCCCTTAAGAGAAATCAAGGACTTTCTCAACCAACATTCGGCCATCTTGATTTCTGTTATGAGTGAACTAATTGAGTACATATTAACACATTAACTCCCTATGAAATTAACATCCTACCGAACTACTTTCCATATGACTTCTCCAGAAAAATGTGCACCACTCCAGAAACTGATTTTCTTTGGCTAATTTCAATTCTCTGTTTTATGTTTTTGAGTTAAATATATAAAATGTGTATGGACATTATATGACACACCTCATATTCAATATTAATTATACCATGCTAAGTTTATATACCTACCTACAGAGAATCAACTAGAAAATGGTTTGATTTCAATGAGAGATGAGTTATAGATACCTGTTTCTTTTAATCGATTTGCATTACTATTGATATCATCTTAGACAAACATATTTTTGGAAAATTTTACTCTATAAATTTAATTTAGGCTGTTGTGTGAAATAACGGAATATATCCCTTTATAAAAATAACTTGATCAAGTGATAAAGATGTTGACTATTTGTGTGATTTACCAGTGAGAAGGTCAAATCATACTAATCAACATGGCTCAGTGGGTAAGACATCTGTCTCACATGCTTTTAAGGTCTGGGGTTCGATTCCCACCGGGAACAATATATTTTTTTTTTAATTCATGCTGAAACTGAAATTTTCATTTTGAAGTTTTATTTTCGCAACATGCACATCAGAACATATAGAATTGAAACATTTTTTATTTTGATAGAAATTATAAAAAATAATGACGATACAATAAACAAAGGTGAAATCTTCAAAGGTGAAATCTTCATGTTGGGGTCTTTTTAGAGCAGAATGAAAGTCAGAACACATAAAATGTGTTTTTCTTTTGTTTTTTCTTTTTTTTTTTTTTTTTGGCAAATGGAGAAAATACAAAAAAATAAAATAAAATGTCTTTATTAGCAAAGAAATGGAACAATTTCAATTTTTATACAATGCTGTGACTCCAAGTTTTCTACAGTACTGACAAAGGGTGATACATGGCTCAGTGGTTAAGATGTCTGTCTTCTATGCTAAAAGGTCCAGGGTTCGAATCCTGGTTGGGAAAAGTATTATTTTCATGCTGAAGGTGAAATCTTAATATCTGTTTGAGTGATATGTACTTCAGGAAACATAAATATATTTGTCTATTGCAAATGCAGAAGAATATAAAATAATAGAAACGATTTGATACCCCCCAAAAATTGAATCTTTATATTGGAGTTTGCATATCAGAAGAATATAATTTTTATTATTTCATTTTGCAAACATAGACAATATTTGAGCAATATGCATGTCAGAACATATAGAATTGAAGATGTTTTTTGCCAACATAGAAAATATAAAAAATAGTAGTTATATGCAGAAAACAAATATGAAATCTTCATATTCCAATATTATTTCAGTTTAGAAAAAAATGAATTATAACATGGATCCAATTTCAATAATTTATCATTGACTTTAAACTTTGAGTAAGTTGATCAAGAGGCCAACCTTGAGCATCTCTGAATGAATCCAGTGCGATGCAATAGTTCCCAATGTTTCAGCATTATTATGTGTCTCACAGGTCTGATGATATGCTTTGACCTTTTCTCATGGCAGGATTGCTCACTCAACATTTCGCCTGGATCCACATTTAAAAATAAACATGGACTGTACCTATCTGAGGTGTTGTTACAATTCATCAACACTTAAAACATACCTGCAAACAATGCTCATTCTTAAATACATTCAATCAGATTGGTATATTATATATTCCAAAACAATTTTCAAGATCTTCAAAATGTGTAGTTGTCAATATTTGACCATATCAGTCACTGACAGGATGGAAATCAACAGGTCACATGTCACCTGTATGTGCATTTCTCTGTTGTTCAGTGAGATCAGCCAACAATGCATGTACTCATATGTGCAAAGATCACCTCTTGGAAATGGTGTTGATACCTCTAAAATAGTTCTCTAGTTTCACAGTTGTTTAAACACTACTAACAAAATTAGAAATAGAATTTCTCTATTTGAAATAAATTCAAATATTGCAATCATTATTTTAATTGTCAAATAAAACTACAATTTGAATAAGAAACATGTGTAGTAATAATGCTCAGATGTGTGTACAGTGATTTGGCCACTATTTTTGACATGTGAAAGTGACTACACACCCCACTAATCTGAGTACTAATCTCAGTAAGCAAGTGTTCCCAGCAGGACGCCAGCTCATATTTTTAATCTCAAACTACGGTACCCTTACCTGAGACTTTCCTCTTTTTGTCAGGTATGTTGGCTTAAGGGAAAAACACGTAATGATGTTATTAGCAAACAGAATTGAGGCAAATTAAAAATTCAGAAAATTATTCATTTGAAAGGTTGAAAGATTCCATTTTTCTTCATGGGATTCTCAAATAGAGATACGGGCTGCATAATGCACTGATTTCAAGATGCTTAATAAATCATTTACATAAGAAATAATTGATTCATGAAAAGAAAAGATAGAATGCTGTTAATGGCAATGGAAATGAAAGTAAAAGAGGAAAGGATTAAAGTACAAAATATTATACAAAAATGAAATATCTATTTTGTCAGCTGAAAAAGATGTTTGTGAAGGTGGCTTAAGCAGTTATTGTTAAGGATGCAAGAAGAAATCAAGAATAAGGGGTTTGATATTAAGTTATTTTTCTGGGATTCTAATCAACTGCCTATTAAATATTTGTCAAAACTTAATTTTGGTGTGACGTTCAGTTACTAGAATGGATGAAAAAGATGTATAGTGGGATATTAAAGTTCAGTTTGAAAATATATAGGTTTGGAACAAAACTCTAATGAACACTTGCCTGACAAGGAGAACCTTTATCATTCTATAATCAGAAACTAAATCAGTCCTTGGCATCTTCATCAATGATAAAACATTCCGTGTTAGTTTCAAAAAGAGCTTATCATGAAATGTCTATTCATTTACAGTTTGTGTTTTGAAATTCTTGCATTGGTGTTGTTTGTTTGAGGTTTTACATCACATTCCACATTATTTCAGCCATTTCATGATGAGACCTACTTGTAGCATGTGTTGCTGCCTCACTGAATTGTCAGGTCACAGGTCCTCAACATGACAATCCACCCAGTCACACATTTACAAGACAACAGATTAAGCAAATTAGGCATGGGCCGTCCCTCTTTTGAAAAACTGTAGCATGAATTCAATCTCGGCATAGCCATGAATGAATGAATGAATGAATGGTTTCTTTACGGCACATCGACACAATGAGGTCATTCAGTGCCAAAATAGTAAAAACAAAAACGTTATAATAGCCATGAAACAAGTCCATGAACTCTAGATCTTCTCATAGGAACTGGTGTTAGTAAGCGGGCAATTTAACCAACTGTGCCATGGCCATTAGCACCTTGCATTGGAAATTTATATGCAAATGGAAGAAAGACAGTTCACTTCCACTTTTAAGAGATGGAGTTGCAAAGAGCAAAGAAGTAATAATTAAAAGGAGTCATTACCAGTTGATAGAGTAGTTTCTGTTGGTTTGGTTTCTAATGTTTGGGTGGTGCCTGTTCCTGCTGTGGATGGCACTGATCCTGTTTTGGTGCCTATGTTGAAGGAAAAAGATATTTAGTTGAATTGTAGTAATATGAGGGAAATGGTTCTCAAATGATAATATGGACAATGTAGTTTTCACTGTAAAAGATGCATCTGTTTTTGAGTAATAAATCAGTACCAGAAATAGGTAATCATCACAAACTTGACATTACCAACTGATTGGGTAGTTCCCGATGTTGTGGTGCCTACTGATGGCTGAGTGATATCTGGTCCTGCTGTTGTAGACCCTGTGCCGGTCATGACACCTTTGTTTAAATGAATGGATAATTAGCTACTAAATATGTCAATGATATTAACAAACAGAGAGGAGAGCCAAAGTAAACATCACAGAAAGAAAATAAATGGAAATTCTTTGTCTTTCAATAATTAGAAATAAAACAGTCCTTGGCATTCTCACCAATGATCAAACATAGGACAATGGCCTTAGAGCTATTCTGATCATTCCCATTTTGAACTGTTTGTGAACATTTTCTGGAAATTACTTCATGAATACTCATTTAAATTCTTTTCAGGAGCAGATTTGAGCTGATGATCATTTTGACCAATCAAAATGCATGTTACATACTGAATTTGGACAGCAATTTGTTATCTCGATTCTCACTGGCTAATATTTATAACATTTTCAAAATCTCAGTATCTTTGACAACTCAGTGATAGCTATCAGATTTTGGAAAAATTAGAACAAAATGGAAAAATATCTCAGCCTAAAGGAAAATAGACAGAATTGGTTCCCTTGAAATACTACATCTGTCCTATGTATTAGCAAGAATACTGATCAATAGTTTCAGAAAATTTCAAAGTTGACGAACAGAATGAGAGAAAATCCTCCATCACTGCAGAAGCTAAGATGACATAGTCAGCATAGCTAAAAAGTGCATCATGATATATGTATATGTGTAATCATTGGTTTTTTATTTTGAAAGCCTCACATTGGAATAATATGAGAAACTTTTACATATTTTTCCATATTAAGAGATGAAGCCATCAAGAGTAGCAAAGCATTAATCAAGAGACATTACGAGTTGACAGAGATGTTTCAGCTGGTTTGGTTTCTAATGATTGGGTGGTGCCTGATCCTGCTGCGGATGGCACTGATTCTGTTTTGGTGCCTATGTTGAAGTAAATAGATATTTTGTTGAATTACAGTAATGTAAAGGAAATGATAATATGGACACTGCAGTTTTCAGTGTAAAAGAAGTATCCATTTTGAGTAGTAAATCAGTAGCAGAAATAGTTCTCGATGTTGTGGTCCCTTCCGATGGCCGGGTGATATCTGCCTCTGATTTTGTAGACTCGTGTCTGGTTGTCAGACCTTTGCATGATACATATATAATGAGCTAGTGTAGATGCTAAATGTTATTAGCAAACAGAATTGAGGCAAATTAAAAATTCAGAAAATTATTCATTCGAAAGGTTGAAAGATTCCATTTTTCTTCATGGGATTCTCAAATAGAGATACGGGCTGCATAATGCACTGATTTCAAGATGCTTAATAAATCATTTACATAAGAAATAATTGATTCATGAAAAGAAAAGATAGAATGCTGTTAATGGCAATGGAAATGAAAGTAAAAGAGGAAGGGATTAAAGTACAAAATATTATACAAAAATGAAATATCTATTTTGTCAGCTGAAAAAGATGTTTGTGAAGGTGGCTTGAGCAGTTATTGTTAAGGATGCAAGAAGAAATCAAGAATAAGGGGTTTGATATTAAGTTATTTTTCTTGGATTCTAATCAACTGCCTATTAAATATTTGTCAAAACTTAATTTTGGTGTGACGTTCAGTTACTAGAATGGATGAAAAAGATGTATAGTGGGATATTAAAGTTCAGTTTGAAAATATATAGGTTTGGAACAAAACTCTAATGAACACTTGCCTGACAAGGAGAACCTTTATCATTCTATAATCAGAAACTAAATCAGTCCTTGGCATCTTCATCAATGATTAAACATTCCATGTTAGTTTCAAAAAGAGCTTATCATGAAATGTCTATTCATTTACAGTTTGTGTTTTGAAATTCTTGCATTGGTGTTGTTTGTTTGAGGTTTTACATCACTTTCCACATTATTTCAGCCATTTCATGATGAGACCTACTTGTAGCATGTGTTGCTGCCTCACTGAATTATCAGGTCACAGGTCCTCAACATGACAATCCACCCAGTCACACATTTACAAGACAACAGATTAAGCAAATTAGGCATGGGCCGTCCCTCTTTTGAAAAACTGTAGCATGAATTCAATCTCGGCATAGCCATGAATGAATGAATGAATGAATGGTTTCTTTACGGCACATCGACACAATGAGGTCATTCAGTGCCAAAATAGTAAAAACAAAAACGTTATAATAGCCATGAAACAAGTCCATGAACTCTAGATCTTCTCATAGGAACTGGTGTTAGTAAGCGGGCAATTTAACCAACTGTGCCATGGCCATTAGCACCTTGCATTGGAAATTTATATGCAAATGGAAGAAAGACAGTTCACTTCCACTTTTAAGAGATGGAGTTGCAAAGAGCAAAGAAGTAATAATTAAAAGGAGTCATTACCAGTTGATAGAGTAGTTTCTGTTGGTTTGGTTTCTAATGTTTGGGTGGTGCCTGTTCCTGCTGTGGATGGCACTGATCCTGTTTTGGTGCCTATGTTGAAGGAAAAAGATATTTAGTTGAATTGTAGTAATATGAGGGAAATGGTTCTCAAATGATAATATGGACAATGTAGTTTTCACTGTAAAAGATGCATCTGTTTTTGAGTAATAAATCAGTACCAGAAATAGGTAATCATCACAAACTTGACATTACCAACTGATTGGGTAGTTCCCGATGTTGTGGTGCCTACTGATGGCTGAGTGATATCTGGTCCTGCTGTTGTAGACCCTGTGCCGGTCATGACACCTTTGTTTAAATGAATGGATAATTAGCTACTAAATATGTCAATGATATTAACAAACAGAGAGGAGAGCCAAAGTAAACATCACAGAAAGAAAATAAATGGAAATTCTTTGTCTTTCAATAATTAGAAATAAAACAGTCCTTGGCATTCTCACCAATGATCAAACATAGGACAATGGCCTTAGAGCTATTCTGATCATTCCCATTTTGAACTGTTTGTGAACATTTTCTGGAAATTACTTCATGAATACTCATTTAAATTCTTTTCAGGAGCAGATTTGAGCTGATGATCATTTTGACCAATCAAAATGCATGTTACATACTGAATTTGGACAGCAATTTGTTATCTCGATTCTCACTGGCTAATATTTATAACATTTTCAAAATCTCAGTATCTTTGACAACTCAGTGATAGCTATCAGATTTTGGAAAAATTAGAACAAAATGGAAAAATATCTCAGCCTAAAGGAAAATAGACAGAATTGGTTCCCTTGAAATACTACATCTGTCCTATGTATTAGCAAGAATACTGATCAATAGTTTCAGAAAATTTCAAAGTTGACGAACAGAATGAGAGAAAATCCTCCATCACTGCAGAAGCTAAGATGACATAGTCAGCATAGCTAAAAAGTGCATCATGATATATGTATATGTGTAATCATTGGTTTTTTATTTTGAAAGCCTCACATTGGAATAATATGAGAAACTTTTACATATTTTTCCATATTAAGAGATGAAGCCATCAAGAGTAGCAAAGCATTAATCAAGAGACATTACGAGTTGACAGAGATGTTTCAGCTGGTTTGGTTTCTAATGATTGGGTGGTGCCTGATCCTGCTGCGGATGGCACTGATTCTGTTTTGGTGCCTATGTTGAAGTAAATAGATATTTTGTTGAATTACAGTAATGTAAAGGAAATGATAATATGGACACTGCAGTTTTCAGTGTAAAAGAAGTATCCATTTTGAGTAGTAAATCAGTAGCAGAAATAGTTCTCGATGTTGTGGTCCCTTCCGATGGCCGGGTGATATCTGCCTCTGATTTTGTAGACTCGTGTCTGGTTGTCAGACCTTTGCATGATACATATATAATGAGCTAGTGTAGATGCTAAATGTTATTAGCAAACAGAATTGAGGCAAATTAAAAATTCAGAAAATTATTCATTCGAAAGGTTGAAAGATTCCATTTTTCTTCATGGGATTCTCAAATAGAGATACGGGCTGCATAATGCACTGATTTCAAGATGCTTAATAAATCATTTACATAAGAAATAATTGATTCATGAAAAGAAAAGATAGAATGCTGTTAATGGCAATGGAAATGAAAGTAAAAGAGGAAGGGATTAAAGTACAAAATATTATACAAAAATGAAATATCTATTTTGTCAGCTGAAAAAGAATTTTGTGAAGGTGGCTTGAGCAGTTATTGTTAAGGATGCAAGAAGAAATCAAGAATAAGGGGTTTGATATTAAGTTATTTTTCTTGGATTCTAATCAACTGCCTATTAAATATTTGTCAAAACTTAATTTTGGTGTGACGTTCAGTTACTAGAATGGATGAAAAAGATGTATAGTGGGATATTAAAGTTCAGTTTGAAAATATATAGGTTTGGAACAAAACTCTAATGAACACTTGCCTGACAAGGAGAACCTTTATCATTCTATAATCAGAAACTAAATCAGTCCTTGGCATCTTCATCAATGATTAAACATTCCATGTTAGTTTCAAAAAGAGCTTATCATGAAATGTCTATTCATTTACAGTTTGTGTTTTGAAATTCTTGCATTGGTGTTGTTTGTTTGAGGTTTTACATCACTTTCCACATTATTTCAGCCATTTCATGATGAGACCTACTTGTAGCATGTGTTGCTGCCTCACTGAATTATCAGGTCACAGGTCCTCAACATGACAATCCACCCAGTCACACATTTACAAGACAACAGATTAAGCAAATTAGGCATGGGCCGTCCCTCTTTTGAAAAACTGTAGCATGAATTCAATCTCGGCATAGCCATGAATGAATGAATGAATGAATGGTTTCTTTACGGCACATCGACACAATGAGGTCATTCAGTGCCAAAATAGTAAAAACAAAAACGTTATAATAGCCATGAAACAAGTCCATGAACTCTAGATCTTCTCATAGGAACTGGTGTTAGTAAGCGGGCAATTTAACCAACTGTGCCATGGCCATTAGCACCTTGCATTGGAAATTTATATGCAAATGGAAGAAAGACAGTTCACTTCCACTTTTAAGAGATGGAGTTGCAAAGAGCAAAGAAGTAATAATTAAAAGGAGTCATTACCAGTTGATAGAGTAGTTTCTGTTGGTTTGGTTTCTAATGTTTGGGTGGTGCCTGTTCCTGCTGTGGATGGCACTGATCCTGTTTTGGTGCCTATGTTGAAGGAAAAAGATATTTAGTTGAATTGTAGTAATATGAGGGAAATGGTTCTCAAATGATAATATGGACAATGTAGTTTTCACTGTAAAAGATGCATCTGTTTTTGAGTAATAAATCAGTACCAGAAATAGGTAATCATCACAAACTTGACATTACCAACTGATTGGGTAGTTCCCGATGTTGTGGTGCCTACTGATGGCTGAGTGATATCTGGTCCTGCTGTTGTAGACCCTGTGCCGGTCATGACACCTTTGTTTAAATGAATGGATAATTAGCTACTAAATATGTCAATGATATTAACAAACAGAGAGGAGAGCCAAAGTAAACATCACAGAAAGAAAATAAATGGAAATTCTTTGTCTTTCAATAATTAGAAATAAAACAGTCCTTGGCATTCTCACCAATGATCAAACATAGGACAATGGCCTTAGAGCTATTCTGATCATTCCCATTTTGAACTGTTTGTGAACATTTTCTGGAAATTACTTCATGAATACTCATTTAAATTCTTTTCAGGAGCAGATTTGAGCTGATGATCATTTTGACCAATCAAAATGCATGTTACATACTGAATTTGGACAGCAATTTGTTATCTCGATTCTCACTGGCTAATATTTATAACATTTTCAAAATCTCAGTATCTTTGACAACTCAGTGATAGCTATCAGATTTTGGAAAAATTAGAACAAAATGGAAAAATATCTCAGCCTAAAGGAAAATAGACAGAATTGGTTCCCTTGAAATACTACATCTGTCCTATGTATTAGCAAGAATACTGATCAATAGTTTCAGAAAATTTCAAAGTTGACGAACAGAATGAGAGAAAATCCTCCATCACTGCAGAAGCTAAGATGACATAGTCAGCATAGCTAAAAAGTGCATCATGATATATGTATATGTGTAATCATTGGTTTTTTATTTTGAAAGCCTCACATTGGAATAATATGAGAAACTTTTACATATTTTTCCATATTAAGAGATGAAGCCATCAAGAGTAGCAAAGCATTAATCAAGAGACATTACGAGTTGACAGAGATGTTTCAGCTGGTTTGGTTTCTAATGATTGGGTGGTGCCTGATCCTGCTGCGGATGGCACTGATTCTGTTTTGGTGCCTATGTTGAAGTAAATAGATATTTTGTTGAATTACAGTAATGTAAAGGAAATGATAATATGGACACTGCAGTTTTCGGTGTAAAAGAAGTATCCATTTTGAGTAGTAAATCAGTAGCAGAAATAGTTCTCGATGTTGTGGTCCCTTCCGATGGCCGGGTGATATCTGCCTCTGATTTTGTAGACTCGTGTCTGGTTGTCAGACCTTTGCATGATACATATATAATGAGCTAGTGTAGATGCTAAATCACTGTGCCAAGATCCATATAATCAAAGATATCCTCTATATGTTTAAGCCCTCTTATACTTCAAGTTTCAGATATACATATGTAAACTACATATCAGTAACCACAAGACTAAACTGGCAGCGTAAAGCATCCTAAACTTTATCATCATGTTTAGCTTTGCTAGAATTCAACAGTTTACTCCTGATTAGGTATGCTATGAGTAAACTGTCATATACATCTTAAGTTTACTTCTGGTTATATATGATAAAAATAAACTTTTGTGTAATGTGCAAGTATACTCCTGTTTATCAACTTTGTGTGTAAACATGTCTATACTTTTTAAGTTTACTTCTGGTTGTGATTGACATAAGCTAACATTCATATACAGCATATGTTTAACACTGTTTATGCACTGTCTACATATACATCTCTAAACTTAATATGTTTACCTCTGATAAGGTACAATATTGGAAACCTTTGTATACTGCATACGTTTAGTCTTGTTTATGAACTGTGAATGTAAACATTTTTATACTTTCTAAGTTTACTTATGGATATATATGATGTAATATAAAGCTACATATACTGTATGTTTACTTGCACTGTAGATAATTGAAGCATGATATGAACGTTGCCACTCCTTAAAATTTGAAATGGTGAACCAGTGGGGGATTGTTATCTGGTAATAATTAAGTGTTTCCTGCCACAAACCCCTTGTGTAAACATGGAGTTTATAACATTCTTCATGCTTTGAATATATGTATCTGGCACTCTCAATTGTAGGGCAAACATGTGCAAGCAGGAGCTTTATTGTGTCATCTGAGCAAAACAAGGTTTCTGTTTAAATCTTGTGGATATCTCTTATTTCATGATTCTTATGATGTTTAGATACTGATAGGACTTTTCAGATTGAAAAAATGTCTAAATCGCGCCTGACGTTTTTTACACTTTTATGGTACTATATATCATTCATATCTCTTAGATATCTCTTATTTCATGATTCATATGATGTTTATATACTGATAGGACTTTTCAGATTGAAAAAATGTTCACTACAAGCCAAGATATTAGCAAATCTTGGATAGTAAGTCACAAAAAGAATATAAAATGTCTAAATCGCGCCTGACGTTTTTTACACTTTTATGGTACTATATAACATTCAGATCTTTTAGATATCTCTTATTTCATGATTCTCATTATGTTTAGATACTGATAGGACTTTTCAGATTGAAAAAATGTTCACTACAAGCCAAGATATTGGCAAATCTTGGATAGTAAGTCACAAAAAGAATATAAAATGTCTAAATCGCGCCTGACGTTTTTTACACTTTTATGGTACTATATAACATTCAGATCTCTTAGATATCTCTTATTTCATGATTCTCATTATGTTTAGATACTGATAGGAACTTTCAGATTGAAAAAATGTTCACTACAAGCCAAGATATTAGCAAATCTTGGATAGTAAGTGACAAAAAGAGTATAAAATGTCTAAATCGCGCCTGGCGTTTTTTTACACTTTTATGGTACTATATAACATTCAGATTTCATAGATATCTCTTATTTCATGATTCTTATGATGTTTAGATACTGATAGGACTTTTCAGATTGAAAAAATGTTCACTACAAGCCAAGATATTGGCAAATCTTGGATAGTAAGTCACAAAAAGAATATAAAATGTTTAAATCGCGCCTGACGTTTTTTACACTTTTATGGTACTATATAACATTCAGATCTCTTAGATATCTCTTATTTCATAATTCTTATGATGTTAAGATACTGATAGGACTTTTCAGATTGAAAAAATGTTCACTACAAGCCAAGATATTTGCAAATCTTGGATAGTAAGTGACAAAAAGAGTATAAAATGTCTAAATCGCGCCTGACGTTTTTTACACTTTTATGGTACTATATATCATTCAGATCTCTTAGATATCTCTTATTTCATGTTTCATATGATGTTTATATACTGATAGGACTTTTCAGATTGAAAAAATGTTCACTACAAGCCAAGATATTGGCAAATCTTGGATAGTAAGTCACAAAAAGAATATAAAATGTTTAAATCGCGCCTGACGTTTTTATTACACTTTTATGGTACTATATAACATTCAGATCTCTTAGATATCTCTTATTTCATGATTCTTATGATGTTAAGATACTGATAGGATTTTTCAGATTGAAAAAATGTTCACTACAAGCCAAGATATTAGCAAATCTTGGATAGTAAGTCACAAAAAGAATATAAAATGTTTAAATCGCGCCTGACGTTTTTTACACTTTTATGGTACTATATATCATTCAGATCTCTTAGATATCTCTTATTTCATGATTCTTATGATGTTTATATACTGATAGGACTTTTCAGATTGAAAAAATGTTCACTACAAGCCAAGATATTAGCAAATCTTGGATAGTAAGTGACAAAAAGAGTATAAAATGTCTAAATCGCGCCTGACGTTTTTTACACTTTTATGGTACTATATAACATTCAGATCTCTTATATATCTCTTATTTCATGATTCTTATGATGTTTAGATACTGATAGGACTTTTCAGATTGAAAAAATGTTCACTACATGCCAAGATATTGTCAAATCTTGGATAGTAAGTGACAAAAAGAGTATAAAATGTCTAAATCGCGCCTGGCGTTTTTTACACTTTTATGGTATTATATAACATTCAGATCTCTTAGATATCTCTTATTTCATGATTGTTATGTTGTATAGATACTGATAAGACTTTTTAGAGTGGAGATATATATGCACTAGAAACAGAAATATTGACAAATCTTGGATTGTATGTCAGGGAAAATATCAAAAATAAAAAAGTGCTGTCTTTTAACCTTGCACCACAAGTTTTAATCACCAGACCCTCTGGCCTTTAGGTCCTGGTATGGGTTTCTCATCTATGGGCCCTCGTCCCTGTTTTGAAATCTTCATATGTGAATTAGTAGCTGGCCTTTTGAAAATTGGGTCAGCAACAATTTGCCTGACCCAACTTGATACCCCATGGAGACTGTTGCCATGACAACCAAGGTTAATCAAGTGCTCATCCCAGCCACATCCAGCAGCTATTTATATTTTGTGATGCAAGTGAGACAGCACAGGGATGCAGTGAAATGAATTGAACTTAAATCTGATGAGATTCAAGATCATTCTTGATCATCACTATACTTGGCAAATCTGTAGTGATGATTTGAAGAAGGTTAAAGTGAGAATCCTGGACCAATTATAAAATCTTTATGATTGTGTGCTGGCTTGCTCAACAGGGGTTAATTAATTCTTAGAGTAATATAGCTTGAGGTGACAAGTTGGAGAGGTTGGAAAAATACCCCACAGGGAACAGAGAGAGCCGCTAACCACAACACAGGGATAACATCTGATCAGAGATAACTTTGTGTCCAAGCTTGGTTGCCGCCTGAGATTATCCCTGCTTCCCAAACTTTTGACTATTACTCTAAGATTAATTGTACCTTAGTGCAGTGACCTAGAAGAACTAATGAGGGGTGACAGGCTTGGTGGCGGGAAAACAGCTATTCTTCCTTTGTGTCCCAAGCTGTTAGGACATGTTTACAAAATGCTTACACAGGATGCTAACCACCATCCAGCAAGAGGCTGACACGTGTAATACAAGCCTCACTCTGTTACAGGTTTTTGCAAAGGAAAGACATTTAAACTGTTATTTTGGATATATATTTTTCCAGACTTTATCCTAACCCAGATGCCATCTACATGGAATTTTCAGCATCATGATTTGGACAATGTTTGAACAAAGAGACATCCACTGTTATCTACCAGTATTTTCTTTCATTTCAGGGCTGCTTGTTTCCAGGCAATGTCAATGACCTTTTACCAAGCTACCAGGCTGGGCACCATTCATATCAGGATCCTGATAAAACACATCACATGCAAATGAAAGAAATGTCCCTTTCATTTTTTTCTTTCAGGACTAAACAAGGTCGATGACCTTTTACCAGTTATCAATGACCTTTTCATGTACCTTTCAAGGATATATATGTACTAAAATCATTCCTGTTCTTTAAGATTTCAGGACTGTTTGTTTCCAGGAAAGGACAATAATTGATAAAAAGGGAAGGTCAATGACCTTCCAGGTAAGGTCAATTATTAATAAAAAGGGAAGGTCAATGACCTTTTAACAGTTTTTGTACTGTTTTCAGAAGGGAGCCAGTGACTGTTTTCAGAAGGGAGCCAGTGACAAAGTAAAGACGCATATTAAGCAAGGACAAACTCACTATTATAATACTTCAAGTGACCCTTTCATTTTTTGTTTCTTTTCAGCACAAATTGATTACAAGCAAGGTCAATGACCTTTTACAAGTCTTTGCATGGTCTGTTCTTACAAGAGGTTTGATATGAAACCCCAGATAGTTCTGAAGTGTCAATTACTGTTTCTTTCAGAAGAGTTCGTTAATAAGTAAGGTCAATGACCTTTTCTTATAAGGGATGGGATTAGGATGATTGTATACCATTAAGAAATATAGAAATGAATATTTTTATACTTTTTATACATTTTAGGCAAGGGCACTGACCATTTGTCAAACAAAATGCCAATAGCGTTTTGTCAGACAAGGTCAATGACCTTTCACCAGTCTGGAATATTCTAACAGAGCCTGATAGAAAATATTGTATGTGTACCAATTAGAGATAAAATAACTTAATATCCCATTCATTTTATTCACTTTCAGGAAAGCTTCTTTTCAGACAGGAACCAGTTTGTCTTAAAATCTGAAAAAGGGCATAATATAAAATGTCAAATAAACTGGCATAAACAGCGGGGGGAAAGGTCCTGTAAATATCACATAAACTAGCATATACAGTGGGAGATAGGTCCTTTATATATCATATAAACTGACATATACAGTCGGAGATAGGTCCTGTATATATCATATAAACTGACATATACAGTGTGAGATAGGTCCTGTATATATCATATAAACTGACATATACAGTCGGAGAAAGGTCCTGTATATATCATATAAACTGGCATATACAACAGAGGATAGGTCCTGAAAATATCATATAAACTGGAATATACAACAGAGGATAGGGTCCTTAAATATCATATAAACAGTATAATTAAGCCCTGTATACATCACTTAAACTGACATATCCAGTGGAGGATAGCTCTTCTATATATCATGTAAACTGATATATACGTTGAAGGATAGGTCATATAACCTTACATAAACAGTGGCGTGTATGTTAGTTAGGCAATGTTCTCCATATATACTGTTCAAGTTTATGAGTGTTTATCTGTTTAAACATGTATATCAGTTGAATGTATAGCCATTAAATATCAGCTATCAGTAAAATGTTTATCGAAGTAAACGAGCTTATCCAAGCATAAACAGGAGAGTAAATTTTAAGTAAGTTGTATATATACTGCTGTCAGTTTTTTTAAGTGTGGCACTGTATTGGTGTATTTTCCTGGTGCTTTATATTAATAAACAGTGTGCTGATATGAGGATATTCGCACAGTGAATGTTATTAGCAAACAGAATTGAGGCAAATTAAAAATTCAGAAAATTATTCATTCGAAAGGTTGAAAGATTCCATTTTTCTTCATGGGATTCTCAAATAGAGATACGGGCTGCATAATGCACTGATTTCAAGATGCTTAATAAATCATTTACATAAGAAATAATTGATTCATGAAAAGAAAAGATAGAATGCTGTTAATGGCAATGGAAATGAAAGTAAAAGAGGAAGGGATTAAAGTACAAAATATTATACAAAAATGAAATATCTATTTTGTCAGCTGAAAAAGATGTTTGTGAAGGTGGCTTGAGCAGTTATTGTTAAGGATGCAAGAAGAAATCAAGAATAAGGGGTTTGATATTAAGTTATTTTTCTTGGATTCTAATCAACTGCCTATTAAATATTTGTCAAAACTTAATTTTGGTGTGACGTTCAGTTACTAGAATGGATGAAAAAGATGTATAGTGGGATATTAAAGTTCAGTTTGAAAATATATAGGTTTGGAACAAAACTCTAATGAACACTTGCCTGACAATTGTCACGTCACAGGTCCTCAACATGACAATCCACCCAGTCACACATTTACAAGACAACAGATTAAGCAAATTAGGCATGGGCCGTTCCTCATTTGAAAAACTGTAGCATGAATTCAATCTCGGCATGGCCATGAAACAAGTCCATGAACTCTAGATCATTGCAGAGGAAATGGTCTTAGTAAGCAAGCAATTTAACCAACTGTGCCATGGCCATTAGCACCTCGCATTGGAAAATTATATGCAAATGAAAGAAAGACAGTTCACTTCCACTTTTAAGAGATGGAGTTGCAAAGAGCAAAGAAGCAATAATTAAAAGGAGTCATTACCAGTTGATGGAGTAGTTTCTGTTGGTTTGGTTTCTAATGTTTGGGTGGTGCCTGTTCCTGCTGTGGATGGCACTGATCCTGTTTTGGTGCCTATGTTGAAGGAAAAAGATATTTAGTTGAATCGTAGTAATGTGAGGGAAATGGTTCTCAAATGATAATATGGACAATGTAGTTTTCACTGTAAAAGATGCATCTGTTTTTGAGTAATAAATCAGTACCAGAAATAGGTAATCATCACAAACTTGACATTACCAACTGATTGGGTAGTTCCCGATGTTGTGGTGCCTACTGATGGCTGAGTGATATCTGGTCCTGCTGTTGTAGACCCTGTGCCGGTCATGACACCTTTGTTTAAATGAATGGATAATTAGCTACTAAATATGTCAATGATATTAACAAACAGAGAGGAGAGCCAAAGTAAACATCACAGAAAGAAAATAAATGGAAATTCTTTGTCTTTCAATAATTAGAAATAAAACAGTCCTTGGCATTCTCACCAATGATCAAACATAGGACAATGGCCTTAGAGCTATTCTGATCATTCCCATTTTGAACTGTTTGTGAACATTTTCTGGAAATTACTTCATGAATACTCATTTAAATTCTTTTCAGGAGCAGATTTGAGCTGATGATCATTTTGACCAATCAAAATGCATGTTACATACTGAATTTGGACAGCAATTTGTTATCTCGATTCTCACTGGCTAATATTTATAACATTTTCAAAATCTCAGTATCTTTGACAACTCAGTGATAGCTATCAGATTTTGGAAAAATTAGAACAAAATGGAAAAATATCTCAGCCTAAAGGAAAATAGACAGAATTGGTTCCCTTGAAATACTACATCTGTCCTATGTATTAGCAAGAATACTGATCAATAGTTTCAGAAAATTTCAAAGTTGACGAACAGAATGAGAGAAAATCCTCCATCACTGCAGAAGCTAAGATGACATAGTCAGCATAGCTAAAAAGTGCATCATGATATATGTATATGTGTAATCATTGGTTTTTTATTTTGAAAGCCTCACATTGGAATAATATGAGAAACTTTTACATATTTTTCCATATTAAGAGATGAAGCCATCAAGAGTAGCAAAGCATTAATCAAGAGACATTACGAGTTGACAGAGATGTTTCAGCTGGTTTGGTTTCTAATGATTGGGTGGTGCCTGATCCTGCTGCGGATGGCACTGATTCTGTTTTGGTGCCTATGTTGAAGTAAATAGATATTTTGTTGAATTACAGTAATGTAAAGGAAATGATAATATGGACACTGCAGTTTTCAGTGTAAAAGAAGTATCCATTTTGAGTAGTAAATCAGTAGCAGAAATAGTTCTCGATGTTGTGGTCCCTTCCGATGGCCGGGTGATATCTGCCTCTGATTTTGTAGACTCGTGTCTGGTTGTCAGACCTTTGCATGATACATATATAATGAGCTAGTGTAGATGCTAAATGTTATTAGCAAACAGAATTGAGGCAAATTAAAAATTCAGAAAATTATTCATTCGAAAGGTTGAAAGATTCCATTTTTCTTCATGGGATTCTCAAATAGAGATACGGGCTGCATAATGCACTGATTTCAAGATGCTTAATAAATCATTTACATAAGAAATAATTGATTCATGAAAAGAAAAGATAGAATGCTGTTAATGGCAATGGAAATGAAAGTAAAAGAGGAAGGGATTAAAGTACAAAATATTATACAAAAATGAAATATCTATTTTGTCAGCTGAAAAAGATGTTTGTGAAGGTGGCTTGAGCAGTTATTGTTAAGGATGCAAGAAGAAATCAAGAATAAGGGGTTTGATATTAAGTTATTTTTCTTGGATTCTAATCAACTGCCTATTAAATATTTGTCAAAACTTAATTTTGGTGTGACGTTCAGTTACTAGAATGGATGAAAAAGATGTATAGTGGGATATTAAAGTTCAGTTTGAAAATATATAGGTTTGGAACAAAACTCTAATGAACACTTGCCTGACAAGGAGAACCTTTATCATTCTATAATCAGAAACTAAATCAGTCCTTGGCATCTTCATCAATGATTAAACATTCCATGTTAGTTTCAAAAAGAGCTTATCATGAAATGTCTATTCATTTACAGTTTGTGTTTTGAAATTCTTGCATTGGTGTTGTTTGTTTGAGGTTTTACATCACTTTCCACATTATTTCAGCCATTTCATGATGAGACCTACTTGTAGCATGTGTTGCTGCCTCACTGAATTATCAGGTCACAGGTCCTCAACATGACAATCCACCCAGTCACACATTTACAAGACAACAGATTAAGCAAATTAGGCATGGGCCGTCCCTCTTTTGAAAAACTGTAGCATGAATTCAATCTCGGCATAGCCATGAATGAATGAATGAATGAATGGTTTCTTTACGGCACATCGACACAATGAGGTCATTCAGTGCCAAAATAGTAAAAACAAAAACGTTATAATAGCCATGAAACAAGTCCATGAACTCTAGATCTTCTCATAGGAACTGGTGTTAGTAAGCGGGCAATTTAACCAACTGTGCCATGGCCATTAGCACCTTGCATTGGAAATTTATATGCAAATGGAAGAAAGACAGTTCACTTCCACTTTTAAGAGATGGAGTTGCAAAGAGCAAAGAAGTAATAATTAAAAGGAGTCATTACCAGTTGATAGAGTAGTTTCTGTTGGTTTGGTTTCTAATGTTTGGGTGGTGCCTGTTCCTGCTGTGGATGGCACTGATCCTGTTTTGGTGCCTATGTTGAAGGAAAAAGATATTTAGTTGAATTGTAGTAATATGAGGGAAATGGTTCTCAAATGATAATATGGACAATGTAGTTTTCACTGTAAAAGATGCATCTGTTTTTGAGTAATAAATCAGTACCAGAAATAGGTAATCATCACAAACTTGACATTACCAACTGATTGGGTAGTTCCCGATGTTGTGGTGCCTACTGATGGCTGAGTGATATCTGGTCCTGCTGTTGTAGACCCTGTGCCGGTCATGACACCTTTGTTTAAATGAATGGATAATTAGCTACTAAATATGTCAATGATATTAACAAACAGAGAGGAGAGCCAAAGTAAACATCACAGAAAGAAAATAAATGGAAATTCTTTGTCTTTCAATAATTAGAAATAAAACAGTCCTTGGCATTCTCACCAATGATCAAACATAGGACAATGGCCTTAGAGCTATTCTGATCATTCCCATTTTGAACTGTTTGTGAACATTTTCTGGAAATTACTTCATGAATACTCATTTAAATTCTTTTCAGGAGCAGATTTGAGCTGATGATCATTTTGACCAATCAAAATGCATGTTACATACTGAATTTGGACAGCAATTTGTTATCTCGATTCTCACTGGCTAATATTTATAACATTTTCAAAATCTCAGTATCTTTGACAACTCAGTGATAGCTATCAGATTTTGGAAAAATTAGAACAAAATGGAAAAATATCTCAGCCTAAAGGAAAATAGACAGAATTGGTTCCCTTGAAATACTACATCTGTCCTATGTATTAGCAAGAATACTGATCAATAGTTTCAGAAAATTTCAAAGTTGACGAACAGAATGAGAGAAAATCCTCCATCACTGCAGAAGCTAAGATGACATAGTCAGCATAGCTAAAAAGTGCATCATGATATATGTATATGTGTAATCATTGGTTTTTTATTTTGAAAGCCTCACATTGGAATAATATGAGAAACTTTTACATATTTTTCCATATTAAGAGATGAAGCCATCAAGAGTAGCAAAGCATTAATCAAGAGACATTACGAGTTGACAGAGATGTTTCAGCTGGTTTGGTTTCTAATGATTGGGTGGTGCCTGATCCTGCTGCGGATGGCACTGATTCTGTTTTGGTGCCTATGTTGAAGTAAATAGATATTTTGTTGAATTACAGTAATGTAAAGGAAATGATAATATGGACACTGCAGTTTTCAGTGTAAAAGAAGTATCCATTTTGAGTAGTAAATCAGTAGCAGAAATAGTTCTCGATGTTGTGGTCCCTTCCGATGGCCGGGTGATATCTGCCTCTGATTTTGTAGACTCGTGTCTGGTTGTCAGACCTTTGCATGATACATATATAATGAGCTAGTGTAGATGCTAAATGTTATTAGCAAACAGAATTGAGGCAAATTAAAAATTCAGAAAATTATTCATTCGAAAGGTTGAAAGATTCCATTTTTCTTCATGGGATTCTCAAATAGAGATACGGGCTGCATAATGCACTGATTTCAAGATGCTTAATAAATCATTTACATAAGAAATAATTGATTCATGAAAAGAAAAGATAGAATGCTGTTAATGGCAATGGAAATGAAAGTAAAAGAGGAAGGGATTAAAGTACAAAATATTATACAAAAATGAAATATCTATTTTGTCAGCTGAAAAAGATGTTTGTGAAGGTGGCTTGAGCAGTTATTGTTAAGGATGCAAGAAGAAATCAAGAATAAGGGGTTTGATATTAAGTTATTTTTCTTGGATTCTAATCAACTGCCTATTAAATATTTGTCAAAACTTAATTTTGGTGTGACGTTCAGTTACTAGAATGGATGAAAAAGATGTATAGTGGGATATTAAAGTTCAGTTTGAAAATATATAGGTTTGGAACAAAACTCTAATGAACACTTGCCTGACAATTGTCACGTCACAGGTCCTCAACATGACAATCCACCCAGTCACACATTTACAAGACAACAGATTAAGCAAATTAGGCATGGGCCGTTCCTCATTTGAAAAACTGTAGCATGAATTCAATCTCGGCATGGCCATGAAACAAGTCCATGAACTCTAGATCATTGCAGAGGAAATGGTCTTAGTAAGCAAGCAATTTAACCAACTGTGCCATGGCCATTAGCACCTCGCATTGGAAAATTATATGCAAATGAAAGAAAGACAGTTCACTTCCACTTTTAAGAGATGGAGTTGCAAAGAGCAAAGAAGCAATAATTAAAAGGAGTCATTACCAGTTGATGGAGTAGTTTCTGTTGGTTTGGTTTCTAATGTTTGGGTGGTGCCTGTTCCTGCTGTGGATGGCACTGATCCTGTTTTGGTGCCTATGTTGAAGGAAAAAGATATTTAGTTGAATCGTAGTAATGTGAGGGAAATGGTTCTCAAATGATAATATGGACAATGTAGTTTTCACTATAAAAGATGCATCTGTTTTTGAGTAATAAATCAGTACCAGAAATAGGTAATCATCACAAACTTGACATTACCAACTGATTGGGTAGTTCCCGATGTTGTGGTGCCTACTGATGGCTGAGTGATATCTGGTCCTGCTGTTGTAGACTCTGTGCCGTTCATGACACCTTTGTTTAAATGAATGGATAATTAGCTACTAAATATGTCAATGATATAAAAAAAACAGAAAGGAGAGCAAAAGTAAACATCACAGAAAGACAATAAATGGAAATTATTTGTCTTTCCATAACAATGGCCTTAGAGCTATTCTGATCATTCCCTTTTTGAACTGTTTGTGAACATTTTCTGGAAATTACTTCATAAATACTCATTTAAATTCTTTTCAGGAGCAGATTTGAGCTGATGATCATTTTGACCAATCAAAATGCATGTTACATACTGAATTTTGACCCCAATTTGTTATCTCGATTCTCTAGCTAATATTTAGTTTTTCACTGTAAAAGATGTATCCATTTTGAGTAGTAAATCAGTTACAAGACAACAGATTATACCATTAGGCATGTGTAACAATGTAACATTGTCCACTATGAGTGGAAGGTATAAACTTGCTACACCTCAGCTGGATAAACAACTTTTTACATGTTGTGAAAGTAGCAAGCTAGGCTAATGGACTTTGCATCTTCTATGTCTGACTGCCAGCATCTGGGATACGTACCAGGCCCATGTTGGTGACAATTATACAATTATTTTGCCGCCCAAAAAAATATATATTTTGGCCGGCAGTGGGGGATAACAGGCAGGCATACTTGTGTTAGGAGAGTTCGGCAATGACAGTGAGAGAGACCGGTTGGGGAGGGGGAGTGTAGCAATGGAGGTGAAATAATATTGTAGAGGTACTTTTGAAAGAAACAACGTCCATTGGACAATAAGCCTGCAGCATTACACATGGGCCTTCCCTCATACGAAAAACTGTAACATGAATTCAATCTCGGCATAGCCACGAGACAAGCCCCGTGAACTCTGGATTATCGCAGAGGAACTGGTGTTAGTAATTCTTTGTCTTTCCAAAACAGAAACAAAACAGTCCTGGCCAGTCCTTGGCATTCTCACCAATAAGGAAATATTCCATTTTAGTTTCTAAGCATAGGCCAATTTAACATAGGCCATTCTGATCTTGTTTAAGTAAAGGTATGGATACTAAACAGAGAAATCCAATTTTAGGTTTAATTTCATTTGTTCCAACAACCTGAGGAGCACATAGAGTTTTCTTTCTTTAGGCTCTGTGTGAATATTGATTTGTCCGTCAACAAAAAACATTTTTTTTAATGTGGCCTATATCTTTGGAATATATCTCACCATTTTGACAAGCAAGTACTGGGAGCACCTGGGACATGCCAGTTGCCATGGTTTTTGTTCATCTAAATCTTATAAATCAACCAGCCATGGGCCCTAGCACCACTGGGCTGGGCCCATGACTGGGCAACATAATAGCACCAGTTTCTCAGTGGTGATCAAAAGGTTTTGCACCCAGCCATGTTGGAATTGAATATCTCATGTGACTGTGTGGATTGTCATGTCAATTACCTGTGACATGAATATTCAGTGAGGTAGCACTTAATAAAAGAGTTTGGTAAGAATATTCTTCTTGAAAATAATTGGCACCAGGCTTCATCCGTCCCATCTAAATCTTAATTACAGTTTCTGAGATTTGGAGAAGCACGTGACATGTTAATTTCTTGTTAATTTCTATCATGGCAGACAGGGTCAGATTTGGACAACATAGAGTTGTTTGCAGGTATGTGTTGACGTTTGATAAATTGTCATAACATCTGGATAAGTAAAGTCCATGTTTGTATTGAAATGTGGACCCAGGTAAAATGTTGAGTGAGCGATCTTGCCTTGAGTGAAGGTAAATACATATAATTAATCCTGTGAGACACTACTCTCCACAGCAGACCCAGGATTTATACCTGGCTCTGCAAGTATTGACCATAATCAGTGAGTACTAAGAGGTCAATTCCATAGTAAATTATTTTGTCACATGTAATAACACAAACAATCGGTGTCCTTGTTTTGGTAAGAAAGTGACTACAACAACAGGTACATGTGCAAGCATAACTCAATCAACAGAAAGTGAGTAGCCACAACACCTGCATACATCATGCGTGTGGATGTGACAGCTTGCTTTCTTTGAAAATAGGCGGACATTGTGAGTGAGCATGTGCACAGCCCACCAATTGCGCACCTGTATGTAGATTATGCAATGGACTTTGCGGAATAGGTTGAGACAATGTCATGCCAATAGTGGCAGAAATAGTACATGACTCTACCTGGCCATGCAGAGTAGTGAGACACAAGCTAAAAAAATATCTGGTACTATTCTGGTACTTTGCACTAGACATAATCATAACTCATCTCAGATCATTTCAGTGCCACCTTAATATGAATAAATCCAAACCTTATCAATTGCAACGTCTTAAAAATTAGCAAATTGGAAGGAAGTTGGCTTTTAATGGTTTTCTTTTTGTTTATCTTTTAGTAGACTACATCTGTCTTATTTAAGGTCGCATGCGTATGAATTTAAGTTGTGATTTATACATGGCTCCATGAATAATGTCAATATTAACTTCTTTTTATTATAGGAATGACTATATATTGTAAAATCTGCGACATGACGAACCCAATGTAAAGGCCCAAATAAACAAACAAATATATTGCAAAATAAAAGATTCAACGGAATTGATGAAATCAACAATGCTATACAAACATTTTATCCATATTAATTTATCTACATAAGAGCCTCCGTTAGCATATTATACAGCAAGGGTAACTGATTTATTTTTTTTTAAAATCAATTAGCTGTGTATAATCATAAAACTATAAATTCTGAATCAGATGCATATGATTTTAAGTTCAAGGAAAAAGATCACCTTTCTCCTCCTGATTTAGATAAATGTATTTGATGTTAATGTCCCGAAATTTAAATGGTAGTTCAAGAGGTCTAAAATATTCAATGGTTCGTGCTGGGAAGGAATTTACTGTCGACGACAGGTGATGATACTCTCCTTAGCAAATCCTGGGTTTATACCAGGCTCTGCAAGCAAAGACCCTTTTACTGCAGGTTTGGAAGACCAACCCCAATACTTCATTTAACAGAAAGTAGGAACTCAGTCAAATATTTTGTAATAAGTAATAATACTACAGCCAACTGATTGTATTGTTATGATTAGAAAATGAGTATAACAATGAGTTACGATGATTGTGACATGTACACCAAAACAGTTGGACAAAAATAGTCAGGGATGGGCCAAAATCTTCATTCATTTCTCCTTGGGCAAGGATGATATGACTGAAATAATTGAAAGTGATGTAAAAAAAAACAAACGCAAAAAAAACAAAAAAACAAAACAAATTGATATAGCAAGGATAAACTTATCCGACCATGTGTTCCAATATACTCCCAAACCACCATAAAATTATAAATGATCAATTCTTGTGAATTCATGGGCATTTACATTTGTAATGCTGTGATTTTATTCCCATTTCAAGGTCATTTCAATAACTGACCAGAAAATAGATTCCCATTTTTTGGCATGTAATAAGTCACAAACTTGAAATGCCTGTTCTCAGGTTATCTGAATACACCAGAATCAGTCAACCTACCGGTATATTGTTTTTATCAAAACATAAAAATTGTGTTTGAAATGCATAACACGAGTAATTCAAGCCTGACCTCCACTGCTCACTGTTCTTTGAAGATGTTCCTATTCCAGACAATGAATATGTTTAATTTGTCGAAATATTCTCTTCAAATGGTCATAATAACAATTAATAATAATTTTATTCTGACTAGATATTCACTTCATTTTGGGTCCAAGAGCAATTTCCAGGTTGAAATAATCTAGGACAGCCACAACTCTGCCATTGTATGATATCATAGAAATCAGACTGTGCACTGATAGATGAGTATAAATGACTATTCATACAAATTATACACTGTATACACAAGGGTCTCATTCAGCCTACTGATCATGGATCATGGCCTGATGCTGGTTAATTCTGACTGGACGATACTTTGGTTGTGGACATAAGCCTGACTAAACATGGAGTTCTTAACATCAATATAGGGCTATGCCCATGTAATTAAGAATATGAAAATGTTTGTTTATTGATGTTTTTCATTCCTTTAATGATCTTATTTGGTTCTGAGGACACGAAATCTTCCACTGGTGTATTTTGTTTTAAACGTCTGTTTAATTGTGACTCCTGTCACTCCCAAAATCAGAAAAAAAATATAGAGATTTTTTTTTCCAAAAATGCCCATAACAGACCATAATTTATAGAACTTCACTAGATTAATGGCAACATCTCACATTAACCTCCAGTTGTTCTTCAAGAATCATTGAAGTCACAATCCCAATTCTGATGCCAAAAACCAGTAACAAGTTCACATTGAACCTGTCAACAATTTAGGATGAATGACTTCAAGAGGTAAAAAACCTTTGATTCAAATGTCACAGACATCTCATGGTCTTATGTACATTGGGAAAGAAATAAAGTAAGAGGAAAGTATTTATCTAATATCATCTTGTTTGTTTGATGTATTGGATGATGAAGTTGGTTTGATATAAATAATTTGAAATTAAAAATGTATTTCTTACCTGTTGCTGTTATTGCAGTAGTATTTGGACCAGGTGTTGCTACTCCCTCATCTGTTGTTAATGACGTTGTAGCTGTTTCTGTAGTACCTAAAGTTATTTTTGATGTACACAAAATCCAATTTTAATGTTCAAGGTTCAAGATGCAACTGTCAACCTATATTTTTAGATAACATCATAGGAATCTGAGGAATACCTCAACCTCAATCGTGTAATTAATATTATTATCCTCATCAAAAGTTTCAAATCATTCAATGTTTTTGACAATTGTGCAAATAAATAAATCTTTTTGATTGGCAAACATTATAAAATCTCTTAAATAGTCTGTGAGCTGGCATAGAATCTGTGTATTTTAATATGTAAACACATTTGCACCTCAGATTATATCTGGGCATGGCATGATTAGTACTTCTTGAAAACCCATTTTAAAGCCTAATTATTGTGGCTTGTAACCCACCCAGAATAATGATTTTGTTTTAATTAATATTGTTTATGTTACCCTCCTCCCCACAAATCAAAATTATAGTTGATTGTCAGGAAATGATTGTTTTTTACATCATTTTATCAGGAAGAGCTTCAATCCTTTATAATCACAACCAGGATATTATAGGGTATGAAACGAAAATAGAATTTAATTTGGTGAAAAGTATGTCCCTGCATTTAGAAGTAAGGAATATTGTATTCCCTGTTATCAAAGCCTGATTCATGCATGATTCTGATCCTGCTATCAAAACTAGTTATGCACTATCCATTTAACCCACTGAGATTCATTATTTTCACTGATTATGAAGTTCAACATAATCTAATGAAATGCAAGTAGTTGATTTGTTCTTTTATATAAGTATTATATACCAATAGAACATTTAGATGGAAGTTAAAACCGGGTTGTCAGCCAGTAGTTATTTTGGATTTACCGGGTTAATAAATTTATATAACTTGGATTTGCCGGGTTATCTTCGTTTGAAATATTGGATTTACCCAGACTGGAATTTGCAATGACAGCCTCCAATATGTAGCGGCGCGCATATGGCAGTATGGCACTGTGACTGGGTTGATTGTCATGTCAAACAAATCTGACAATCGACCATATTTCCAACAATTGGGAAGGGGTTACATTGTGGTAGGATTACTTGCCACAAGAATCAAGCTCTAAAATGAGTTCTCAAGAAATATATCCCTCACAGTAGTTTGGCTGTACACTTAAAAAGTATAATTTAATTTTAGAAATGTACTTAATTTTCGTGTATGATAAATACAATACTGTTGATACCCTTGTGTCAGTTAGGCTGTTGTTTGATACATCATTTATCGGTAAATCACCAATTTGTAAGTTGTAAATTCAGAGTAGAAACAATTCTTTGCATGATTTTGGAATGTCTATCCTGATTTTTCCCATCCTAATACATGCCTTAGTGTAATCCGAGATAAAACTATGTTGAAATATAGATGCACAAAGAACCTTTGCCAAATGACTTAAGGACTAAAATATTTGTTTAGAAATTTTCACTTTCCCCCCCAAATAAGATATTACATTTACCTTCCATTGCTGGAGTTATTTTGTCTAGTATTTCCTTGATATGACAGTAGATGTTAATAGTCCCAATTGAAAACTTTGCAAATTCTGAATCGGACGTGACTTGGACTGGTCTTCCAAAATAGAGTGTGTTTGACAGTGGTTGTCTCACAATGAAGGGCAGTGGTTTCAATTGGGACACTGCAGTAATGCGACTGCCATTGACAAAAGTAACAATTCCTGTGACAGGACTCCATGATATCTCATATTCTGTCCACACACCAATATCTATTGGCCCAATATCTGCTTTCCATGTATGTGTACTGGTTGAAAAGACTACATGCCCTCTTCCAAATGTGTACACAAACGTCATGCCACTGGAGTCAGAATGCTCTGCTCCACTTGTGAAAATAAAATTGTTTTGGGTGATCTCCAGTACTAACAATGAAAACTTAATTGTAATTCCAGATTTCACAAAATTCTCCATATTTGATAAGCAATCTTCCTCCCTAGATTTTATTATCAAATAATTTCCACCTCCAAGTGTGAGAACTCCATTAATCACCTTTGCATTTTCTGATCTTTTCAATATCAATAAACTGTCTGTAAACTCTCTGCTGTCTTTGAGATTTCCCAAATATATGACTCTCTGAATAATTAAGGATCTCTCCAATGTTATGTTTGCCTCTAAGTATTCAAATAAACGAATACTTTCATCTCCACTTTTTTCTGGAAACAGTTACAAAGTCATTCTTACATAAGGAACACACAAACAAATTTATTATTTTCATCACATATTTAAGACATATATACACATATTTACCATGACAGACACTTATGGCATAATCTCTCAACTGTTTTGTGTCAGCGGTATGTTTGGTGCCAGGCACAGGAACATCAGTGTTTGTCACGATGCAAGTATTATTGAATAATTGTCTTGTGTTATCACTATATCCAATGCTGCCCCCTATTTCATCGTACCACCCAAGCACATCACCCGGCTGTGTCTCCATCAACTGAACATTTTCAAACTGAAAGTATAAATTTCAATGTACTTGCTTCTTCGGCAATAAAAAAACCCTGCATAACATAATATCTATCATGAACTTGTAATTCCATTAGTACAAAGTCGTATAAGTTTACCGTATGCCAACCAAGAGACTTGAATGTTGGGGATGTCCATTGACCAATTACTTCAAATTCACAAGCAAAGGATGGAAACCTTGTTCCAATTGGTCTGTAGAGTTGGAACACTACATTCCCTGATGGCCGCTTTATGAATGCGGATATTGATTTGATGCGTGATGTATATGTAAACATCAACTCTATTGGTATGGTGACAGTTCTACTCTTCATCTCAGCATATTCTGATCTAAAAGGTGCATTTTGCGTCTCCATGACTGTAAATAAAAGATTTGCATTCTTTACAATATCAAACAATACATGGGGACACTTTCAGTGCCTAAGAAAGGAAATGTACCAAATTTTACAATATCTAAAGTTTCAACAGGATATTCATATGGTACTATCTAAAGGGTAGTAGCCATATATTTTCAGGAGTTACATAATATTACTACAATAGGTTTTACACTTGATTTTCTACACATTTGTTTATATCAATCCACATTTTTATATAAAAACTCTTCCACTCATGTTTTTATTTCAATGATTATTTGCAATGGATTTTTGTTTCACATCAGATGTTTTCAAATAGAACACTGAATGCCAGTCTCTATCTCAAGAGTGGTTTCTGACCCAAAATATTGATAATACATATAATATATTCGCAGAGAAACAGGATACAATACATCACCTCTATATGGACATGATGGTGGTATTTCGCAAATATAGTGCTGGGAAGCTCTGCAAAGTATATCTTTCCACTTATAGCTCTTTGCCTTGTACATGCTGACGCATAGAGAGTTCTGGTCATCTGGTTGCTTTTCTGCCCAGTTGGTGTAAGAAACAGGAGAAGTGGAGTGCCAAGTCTTAAACTTGTGAGTCTCATCATACAGACCTGGATCAAAGCCATTATTTATATCAAAAGGCATCTTTGTATTTCACTATGATATGAAATATTCCTATTGTTTGAATTTTATGCCTACTGCCTTCTTCATTATGTGAATTATATATCGAACTATGCTACAATAGGCATGAACCTGTGATTTGTTTAAGAGGTATCATTCCTACCAATCAACCAAGCCTTCACAGGCTGAAATGGGTCCCTCATTTCTATCATCTTTTTGACATTGTCCCCTTCTGCCTCATCATTGATTTCAAGAAGCTGCCCACGTCTTATCCAGCACTGTTTTTGGGCATTCACATAGGTTTCAGTTTCAGTGGACAGATAGTAACAAGTGTCCTTGTAACTAAACATTCCTGGTGGACACACTGGTTTGCCACTTTTTTCTGAAGTGTTAAAGTCTCATTTAAAATTTTGGTCCAAGTCACTTAATCATTTCTAAGTTAAAGATATATGATTCTATAATTTCTAATAGATAGTAGGTATATCAAAATTATACATAAAATATTTACATAAAATTCGACTATATAATAAACAACACAAAAGGTAATAGTAACCTGGTAGGATTAGTGTTGGAGCAGCAGTTGATAATATGTCTCTGTCTGAGCTGAACAGTATCAGAACTCTTCCCAATATAAGGGGCCCTCTCAGACTTGTATCAAGGGCACCTCTAGCAAAGTAGAAATATTTTGTCCTGCTTATGCTTGATCCCTGTTGAATCAGTCTTTGTTTACCTGCTACTTGATTTATTATAACTCTACTGTTGATCCAGATACTGAGGCCTTTGCAACCAATTGCTAACTCAAGCCTTGTCCACTGTGCAACAAAATCTCCAGACAGTTTAATATACCACTCTTTTGTTCTGGTTCTCACAATAACATAAAATGAACCAAAACGATATGTTAAAGCAATTCCATAGCTAGAAGGGTTGTCACCTCCAGTTGATAAAAACACAGCACCTTCAGGTGCTGCAATAATGAAAAAGTTAACCTGAATAAAGATTCCACTACTGATACAATTGGATGTATCACTTAAGTCTATGCATGTCGATAAATCTCCAAAACAACTGTCTTTATCAGGCTTCAGTTGCAGAATTCCACCACGAAGATCCAACACATTTCCTGAGGGTCCAAGTATCATATTACCTCCACCAATGAGTTTGCCCTGGAAAAGTCCTCCCGGAAATCCAAATCCCCCACCATGGTTCCAATTGAGAACAACTCCAGATGAAGTACCAAGTTTTATTTGTCCTAAATTAAGAAGTTTTCTTTCAATAACCAAGTTGAAGGAAAGTTTTATTTTGTAAAGACCTGTGCATTTTCAGGTGGAAGACAGGGCTTAAGAGAAGTGGCTCCAACACAATTATAGTCAACTGTAGCCTGTATGATAATACAGGCTAAATACAGGTGAATTTAAGTTGTTAAGTTTTGAATCTTGTTTCACGAAATCATATTATTTTCAAGCACTTGTTCCTGACATAAGATAAATATGTATACCTAAACATGTGGTCAAATCTTATTACCCAGCATGAATAAGGATACAAGCATAGCATTAATCACTTCCAGCAAAACACAATAATCATGGCAGGTTATTTTGATTAATTTCAGGTAGATAGCATGTCTGTATCAGTTTCATGACCACATATTATTAAAACATACCCCAAAATAGGTTTTATTATTTCATGAAAGATTTAATGATTCAGTGGGATTTTTTTTCAAACTTATGAAGAAACTTATGAGTTTTTTACTTTTCTATACAAATTATAGATTGTTAGGGGCCACATCTGGTCCATATTATCTTTCTTGAGTTGTCACTGAGACTTTGTATCTTTTCTCAGAAATATGAAAAACAACCAATGTATTTATGAAATGTTAAATGCTAAGGTCCATGTTCTGTTCAGCATCTTACCTGATATGTCCCATTCATTGGGATTCTGAACATTACACACCTGACGAGGGTCATCCGGATTTGTTTGTCCATCGAGAAAACATTTTTCTCCAATCACACACACATTGTCCTGTAATTCAAATGGGTTTGGTTTGGAGAAACATTGGTCATAACAATGCAGTCAAAATGAGAATCATGCAGAATGTAATAAAATTTTCCATACTTTAAGAGTACATGTCCGACTTTCCAGATTGCAGTCATAACAGAAGCTGCTGTATACATATCTGTAGTTATACTTTGTGCAGTTAAGGCCATTGTAACTGACACAAATTTTGTAACTCCTGCCTCTTGGGATGTCACATACTAGGTGATTCACTGTCAAAACCCTTGCTTTGATTTTGATTATTTCATCTGTTTCTATCCATATCAGGTTTTTCAGCTAAAACATCACAGAATATTTCATTTTATACTAGTAAGGAATTGCAATGGATTCTTCTGTCAAACAATTCAAATAAAGATTCACATTACAGTTGGTGCTAACCTGCATTCTGGTCATAATACACTGGACATCAGTATCACCGATCTCTCCAGTAAGAATAGTGCTATCGCAGCCAGGGCCTGAGCCTGATGTATCGCACATAGCAGGATCCCCTTCATCCACCTCAGGACTGCTATCAATCTTAACTGAGCAATCCCCACCTGTATATCCCTCTCCACACACACATTCACCTTAAACATACAAGTAGACTGTCCCAGTTAATCAATTTGGAAAATATATACTTCAAGAGACCAATTTAAGATTTTGGATCAATTTTTGGAATATAAATCTGTTTTTTTTCCTTTGATTTTCAAAATCTATATTTCAGTATATGCTTTCTGTAATATTTTGGTTGTTTAAGATTTATCATTTTCAGCAGCATCGATTTGTGAATGCTCCACACTTCCACAAATATCTATGAATATACACCATAGAGAATTTCAAATTGCATTTCATTGATCATTACATAAATGTAAAATCGATATGCAGAGAGTAAATATATATATCTATATACCTTCAGGTGTGCATGGATGTCCATTGCAAGGGCATAGAGTTTCTGGAATGCCACCTAATGACTCTTCCAATTCTTCATTCACTTCAAGGAGGCTTAAACCTCTTTCTTTTATATCCCCTAATGCTACATTCAACCATTCAGTACTATTGGTCAACTGAAATAATATTATGTGATAATTCTTCGATTAATGAATATGTTTATATATATATATATATATATATATATATATATATATATATATATATATATATATATATATATATATATAGTGTAAAACAGTTTTTCTGAACCTTAGAAAAAGTCGTATTTACAAGTTATATACTATTTTATGACAAATATCAATCTACTTATTTATTGACCAGTAAAATATTTCCTGATATTTCCAAGTGAGAATTTGTTTTAACTGTCGCTATCAACAAATGTTGTGTAAAAAAGAAAGGTTAAATCTTCAATCACAAAGAGGACACTCTTATTAACATGTTATCCAGAATAGGGTGGCTCAAAATAATATTATATTTGAAAAGTTTACCTCTTTAGAGGTAAAAAGTCATGTGATTTTTTTTCAGATTTTATTAAATTAATCTAGCATAGCAACATTACATTACATGTTCACAGTTTCAGACACATCATGAAATTTGAAATTTCATAGTATTTGGATGTAGATTATAAAAACAATACTGATATTGAATATCTACATTGGGGACTGTATTTCCTCACATTGATTTAAATAGCAAGGGTTATGGGTAAAAAGATATAATGGTTGTCATGGTTACCCATCAAAATGACATTCTGGTATGGTTGAAGGTATCTTAGATAATAAAAATGATAGATAATACTATTATGAAGAAATTTCTAAAGTTTTGGTTTCCATGGCAGCCAATGAGGTTCTTAGAATTAATTAAATTTAAAACAAATTTAGGTTTATTTCATCACTTAACGTTAATTTTAGCTAAAAAATCCCTATAAGAGAGCATAACCTTTTAACATGTGCTTTCTTGGATATGATTTAAGTGTGAAATCTAAAAAGATATGGTTACCATGGCAGAAAAAATGGTCATAATGCCTAAAATATTCTCCGATTTGAATACAGCTTCATATTAACAATACAATTTTTATTATTAATTTTTATTATGAAGAAATTTTTTAATGTTTTGGTTTCCATGACAGCCAATGAGGTTCTCAGAATTAATTAAATTTAACACAAATTTAGGTTTATTTCATCACTAAATGTTAATTTTAGCTAAAATAGCCCCACAAGATAGCATAACTTTTTAACATGTGATTTCTTGGACATGATTTAAGTGAGAAATCTAAAAAGATATGGTTTCCATGGCAAAAAAATGGTCATATTGCCTGAAATATTCTCCGATTTCTCCAGCTTCATATTAACAATACATTTTTTCCAAAATTTTCAACTTTATTGAGTAGAAATTGATATCTTCAAATTCTATGCTGAAAACAGTATGGTAATGGATACTTTACAAGTATTAAGCATCAATTCCACAATTTGGTGTTTTTGAAAGCTTAGCCACATATGAACATAATGACAGATTGAAATTATAATAGAGTAATAAGATATGTTGCTATGAAACATAGCAGTTGGACTTCAAGCAGAGGTCTGTCTGAGCCATAAGCTGCACGTGACGGGTAAACACAGGTTGCATGAACTTTATTTGACCTCAATTGAGGCTCAAAGTGGGGTAGCACTGTTTCACGTCATTTTAGTGCTATTCAAAGGACAATAAAATTTATGACGTCATAAACATATTGCCATAATCTTATGACGTAATTTTACCTTTCAGTGCCTCTATGATGACACTCCACATAAAAATGACGCCAAGAAAGGAGTGTGCTTCAATTAGGGGCCTATATATTAGGGTCTTGTTCAAATAGGTTTTACAGACAATGATGGGGAGGCATTTTTCAAAATATTTATAGGCATGAAAGACAAATACATTCGTCACCAATATGTGAATTTTAAACGTTTTTTTTTCAAAATCGGTGCTTAATCCCTTTAAGATCATGGTTGCTACAATAAAATTCCAATATAGTAAAAAGAAAATATTCAGCAATCAACTAAAATTATACCTTCAGCATTATGACTCAAGCCAAATTTTCACAGCTCATTCATTTTAGATATGGTTGAAGGTGTTTACGGAATACATATTATCATGAGGAAAATCAAATTCTATATGATGTTTTGGTTACCATGGCTACCATTGAGTTTCTCAGAAATAATGAAAATTGACCAAAATAGAGTTTCACTTTATGATATCAATGTTAATTTTAGCTGAAACATCCACATAGGGTAACAACCATTTTCATTTGTTTTCCTGGATACTGCATGATTGAAATGAGGTATCAAGAAAAAATTATTGCCATGGCAACAAACGAACTTGAGATCATATTGCCTGAAATATTCATTAAGCAGTATAAATAGATCACAATGTTGTAGGCACCAACTTACATAAAGCTGTAACCTATCTGTTTTGAAAACACACCCGAAGAGTTTTCAAATGAATGTGTTTGTGGAGGCAAAATGCAATTTACATCAAATCAGTAAATATTTACATTGGTGGGTGAACCATGAATTTCAGCTTAAAAATCTGACCAAAAAAATTACATGACTTCTGGTCGCCAAATCAACACTGATCCATTTGAAAAAAATACCTGAAGCAAAAATTGCATTTTTACGCAAAATCAGTCAATTTTGAGGTGGGTGAGAAACCCCTGAGATTTATTTTTAAAATCTAAAAAATAAATCTCTTGACTTTTTACCTCTAAATGAACACATTAAAGGAGGTCAATTTTTTCAAAAATAATATTATTTTAAGCCACCCTAATCCAGAATCATGTAAATTGATGTCATCCATTTATGTCCACACACTAATGCATTATTCACAAAGGACATGAAAGGATATATATAAAAATATCATGATTGAAAAGATAAATGCAAACACAGTAATATATCCTTACCAACCCGATGTGAAATCTATCTTTGGGCAAAAAGATACAACTTACGAATATATCTGTCCAGCACTGATTCACAATATCTTGAACAGATGAGCTGATTGCCTCACCATGGATGTTGAGGCACTTTTGAACTACGGTGTTGGCATATATTGTGTTGTTGCACACTGCCCTCAGCCTCTCCTCTTCTTCTCTTGTTGGTATGAGGTCACTTGCATTCTAGAAAATGGTCACAATATTATCATATCCCTTGAGCATGGACCAATATTGTTGGCCTTTGCTGACAATTGTTCTCTCCAATCAACTATTCTGATTGTTCATCTCCAATTTTAATTAACAGGAAAGAGTAAACTTATTTACTTACAAATGGACTGTCATCATATTCAAAAAGGCTGTCTGGAGGAGGACTTTCATCACAACCAACAGGATCTTTGGTTGTAAACAAGAGTTCAGATGTGATATCTTTTGCTGAAAACCAAATAAATCATAACCACGTGCACATGACAATAATATTTTAACTCATAGAAATTAGTAAACATGTCTTCCTGGTAATCACTTCTGTCTTGTTGTGAACAGCATGTCATTTGCCTTATGAGGGAGACTAAGTATAGTATCAAATAAATAGATAAATTCAAAGAAAGTAATAAACATTCTATTTTGTGACTAACAATTCTACTCATAATCTTTAAATTTCGAATCACAATGAAAGGAATGCAGATATGTCAGAATCAACAGAAGTTGTGTTAAACATGAGATGTTCTACCCTTTAATTTAAAAGGTCACATTTGCTATATATGTTGTAAGGCTGATAGAAGGTTATTTGATTTAACTTACCTCGTCTGTAACATTTGTGGGAGTCAAACCCAGGTGCACATTTATCATGAGAAAATATTCCATTAGTCAGCTGACACTCACAGTATGTCTGTGGCTCTATGTATTCTTTGGAGCATAAACCGTTGATATATGTCAAATGTGTCATATTTTTAGGAATTCTGCAAAATATATTTGTGTTTTTTTAACATCATGGAAGATGCATTTGAGCTATATAATGCAATGAAATAATTGAAAACTAATATTCTACAGAACCCTACAGAATTCTATATCAATATATCCTGGCTTTTGTTTTCCATATATCCTAGATTTAAGAAATATCTGTGAAATGCATAACTTCTTTTTAAAAAATCTAGCTTGAGGCTTCTGTCTCACGGCTATTTGAAACCTATCATCTGAGCTCAAATAACAGGCTTCATAAGTGTGTACATTCAAAGAAAGGGTGAGAGTTTTATCATTACTTCCAGCTCAGAGCAAATTCTGTTGCAAACAAATTTTCATCGCGCTGTGTGATGGTGCCATCCCTGTGGGTGAAGTCATTCTTCTTATCATTGTCAAGCAATCCGCACAGCCCTGAAATAGGAAACATGGTCTCTCTCAGTTTAAGATTTTACCTTCAAATATGCGAGGAAATATTGGAGTTCTGATTTCCTTAAATATAATAAATCAACAACATGGATTTGTCTGATTCAAATTCTGTGGCTTCATTCTAGAAAAATCACCATGGTTTGCAATCTACGATCGAGAAAGTCTGGAATGTTGATTACTACTTACCCTCTGTATTTTTCCAGTCAGATGGTGCAGAATATATTTTTATGTTGATGAAGTAATCAAAACTGTCATATATTGCAACTTCAGCTCCAGTAGGCAACCGAACCTTCAACAGATCAGGAAACGTTATCGATGCGAAGGAGATGCAACATGATTACAAAATTAAGCTGAACCTATGCTTGTAAACAGGAAATATGAAAGAGAAGATAAAATATGACAAACCCTGAATGATTTTCCACCATTAAATTTCAGGACCTTGACTGATGGTGTCAACATTCCATTTAGAAATAAAACTGCCTCAATTCGCTTGCGAGCTGCCTTCCATGCTTTAGGTTTGGGATCTACTTTTCCTCGGGGACAACGACTGAAATAAAGGACATCATCACCGACTCGGATAGCTGTCCCACAGTTACAGGTTGCCCTTTTAATGAATCTTGAACACGAATACAAAAAGGTCCTTACTTCAATGGGAATCTAAAACACAACGATCACGAATACATGTAGTTATAATATCTTTCAAAGTTCATTTTACACATCTTCAAATATCTCTGACAAAAATGGGGAAAATGTTAATTTTCATCCCTGCCACCACTAGAGTCAAAAGTCATTTCACTCATGTTAAATATTTCTCCAGAATTAAGGCACGTCTGGATGAGAAAACTGCTTCGTGCATTTATCATGCATCAAACTGGATGTATAAATTAAACATTTGCTGGAATACCAAAAAGTGAACCTACAATAACTGCAATATGCTGCAGCTCCTGCAGCACACAAAAAAGCAAAAGGCTTATGAATCTCCTTAGCATGCCATAGAGAGCCAGAATATAAGATATTATTATAAAGATGGCAATCACCAAATGTCATTGCCCCAAAATAACTCCTTGTATTACTTATTAGGATTGCAAATGGGAAGTCCTCATTATTGGTGGTTCTCCCTAGGCATGAGCACCATGACACAATTTCTGACAGGCTAATGTGGGCTCACTGTAACCTGAGGTCCATGGCCAAGAACCTTCATTTGTTCACCATCAGGTCTGGCAGTGTCCCTGCTGCAGACCACATCATTGTACTACAAGATACGGCGAAAATCTGTGACGATGACGATTGTTTTATCTGACTCATTGAGCTGATGAGATCTAAAGGTCTTCCATCCTGATGCCCTCTCCTATGATAGAGGCGATCCCACAAAGAAACTGGATGGTATTTTGCAGACTTTCATCTGAATACAAACTGAGTAGTTTCACATATATAGACTGCCTCTACCTCCTATTCTCATTCAAAGAAGTAAAAATCTAAAAATTTGATATTTGATTTTCAATGAAATCCTTTCTACCTTTCAGATGGCTCAATGGATCAAGAAACCAACCCACGATCTTCTTAAAAACTTAAGAGGAAATAGACACTTTGGAGCCACCTAATGGACAAGTGTTTTATCTGGTCAAAAAAATTTGGAGTTAATTGAGAAAAACTACAGACCTGTTTACAATCTAACTTTCATATCCAAATATACTGAATGAGCACTAGCAAACATATTGGTTCAACATCTTGAACTGACCAAGGAGGCCACGGGCCGTGGCGCAGTTGGTTAGAGCATCAGCTTATTAGCACCAGTTCCTCTGTGGTGATCCAAAGGTCATGGGTTTGATCCCTGGCCATGCCGAGATTGAATTCATGATACAATTTCACACATGAGCTGAGGCTCATGCCAAACGGTTAACCCGTTGTCCCTGTAAATCTGTGACCGGGTGGGTTGTCATGTCAAGGACCTGTGACATGACAATTTAGAGGGGTAGCACAATATCTACTACAAGTAGATCTCATCACGAAATGACTGAAATAATGTTGAATGTGATGTAAAACCCCAAACAAACAAACAAACAAACGAACAAACTTACTGACAAGTTCCAATCTGGTTATAAAGAATACCATAGCACTGAAACAGCACAGCAATACAAAGTACAAAATGATATTCTGCGGGATCTGGATGAAAGGAAGTCAGTAATATTACTAATTCTAGATCTATCAGTAGCATTTGACATAATTGACCATCAAATACTGCTTGATAGACTTGAATCTAGATGTAGAGTCACAAGTCATGACCTTGATTGGATACAGTCATATCTAATTGTCAGGAAACTGTTTTGGTTGGGACACATAGATCCTCCTCAGAATCCATCAGGTATGGAGTCCCTCAAGGATCTATCCTGGGTCCCATGCTTTTCACTATCTACTGAAAAAAAAGTGAAATGGTGTTTTTACGACCCTTTCAGCAACTATGGCCATATCAGGTCGGCTTAAAGGCCTATTTATCCAGTGTGAAAGTAACACTGCCGGCAGTAGGAGTCGAACCCACTACCTCCCGTCCTCCACTATCTACTGTCTGCTCTTGCTTACATCATTGCAAAGTATGGTCTTGGCTATCATATTTATACAGATGATACTGACATCTATATAGCCTTTGATCACATGAGTAGACACCTCAAGACAAAACCTACAAAGGCATATAATTGAAGTTAGGTTCTGATACTTAGAACAAATTGCACTGTGCTAAATCAGTGAAAGTGTGCTAAATCCCTGATTTCATGATAAATTCCTGTCACAGTCGGAATTTATGCTAAATTATTTTACACAATCTTCAGATTTAGCATGATTTCTGATGCATTTGAAAAATGTGCTTACTTAAAAAATGTTATAAAATAAGTTCATTCTGCTAAAAAGAGTCACTTAAGCCTTCAGAATTACTAAGAATGACTAATGACTAAATATCGGGCCCTGGTCTTCTCTGATATCAAATAAAACCATTTCACAATGTCTAAATGACAAGACTACTGAGACAAGGGATTTCAGTTGAAGAGCTTATTTGTATAGAGCTTATTATTATTATTATTATTATTATTATTATTATTACTATCATCATCATTTAAGAAAACTCATAATAAAAAAACTTGATATTAGACTATTATAAACATTATTACAATTCTACTTGTACTCACATCTGCTACTTTAGAGCGATACAGTATGTATTCTCCTAACATGTGCATATCATAATACCTGAAAGGTATCCAAAAAGATAGGAATTAAAGTTTTTCATGTCAACTAGTTGACTTATTGCAAATTGTTCATATTACAACACAAAGTAGTTTCCTTGATAGAATTCAACCACATTTTGGTAATAGTGTTGACAGACTTGGAAAGGGTTAATAAAGATTAGGGGTACGGTATGTCGAAATGTATGTCAGAGGCAGTTATGTCAGCAACTGCATGACCATGCTTGCTAATCTGTAAACTAGTTAAAAATATTAGAACTTACATGTTATCAAAAGTCCAAATATGTACATCATTTTGCACACGACATACACGTTTACTTGTATCATAGTCCTTAATATTCACCTGAAAAATACACACCATCATATGTCAAGCTAAAAACATAGTCACAACAGATGACTCAAACATTTGTTTAATAGAGACAGTTGAGAAAATTTAGGGCCACATATTGAGCACCATCCAATATGATGTCATCATGCTAAGTAATCACTTTAATCAACCATCATCAGGGCCTGAAACCCTATTAACAGGCAAAAATGTTTGATTGATATTCAAATAAAACACTCCTGTGGTTAAGTCTCATATCCTAAATCAGGTTCAATAAGGAAATCACTCAGGTTAAATCTCAGAACAATAAATAAATTAAAGCAAGACTAATGTGTATCTCACATTTATGGATGCAATTTCATTCTGATGCACTATCTGCCGCCTCCCTGTTTCTATATCATCAATTGCATGTACTTCAAAAATCTTTAGGATTCGTTTTTTTGGTCTTTTGCTTTCTCTCTTCCCATCATATCTGGCCTTCACAACGGCACTTATACACTGTGAATTCCAGTTTTGATCATTAATTTGTGTTCCACATGTGTCAGCGACCACAGCCTGGGGGAATATTTCTCTCTTGCATTTTCTTTCTCTTCTAAATGTTTCGAAGGAAAGATATATCAAAACTTTACAATCCGGCAGCCAGCAACTAAGTCTTGGTGGCAGGTTTGACTGGAAACAGAGTTTCTCACCATCCATACCTTCAGTCAGTGTAATATCACCTGGTGTAAGCAACTGAAATGAAGCAAAATGAGGTTTGTTACCTTCCAGAAATTAGAATTATTTATCCATTTAAAAGGAACATTCTGAATGTATATCTAAAATAGGGACTTTTAACATTTTTAAGCTATTCTTCAAAAGTACAAACAGTATTACCTTAATTCTGGATTCAAGGGGTAAACTTGGTTTGCCACAGCTTTCAGTGTTAATGCAGTCACCTTTGTTGCAGGTGGACACACGGCAGGTCAACTGTAATTATTCATTTTGAAATTATCGGTAATCACTGACACAAATGAAAAATATTCTCCACTAAATATCTCACTTCTTTGTGATAATTTATTTCATTTTACTTATTCTGTGCATATATATATATATATATATATATATATATATATATATATATATATATATATATATATATATATATATATATATATATACCAAAGTAAAAAGGTAGTTGTATACAGTGTTATGGTGATAAAAGTAATCCAACAAAGTCTGTGGTGACAAGTGACAAAGAGTTAAAACCTTTTATTGCGACATGTTTAAATGTATACCTTAGTTTTCATTTGGTGACTGTCAACTTCATACTGGCTTATAACTGTTCCCTGATCGGTGATATTGGAAGTTGATATTCTCAGTCTAGTTAACATCTTGTCTGCTGTATACCAGTACAAAACATAGTCTAGAGCTGTGTTATTCATTGGCTGGAACTCACATCCTAATGTAACTCTGGTCTGTATTATTTGAAGAACTTTCAACACAGGCCTACTGTTAAGGCCTTTGTATGCTGAAATTAGATCCAAGTAAATTTAATGCTGACTATTTAAAATTTATACTTTTAACAATCTTTGAATGAAAAATGTTCAAATAGATATTTTATTAAATAGTTCCAATATATCAAAACGTTGCTTTACCAATCGGACATCTTTCTAGTTTGCTCTTGATTTCCTCTATATTGTGTACATTATCATAAATCTGGACACAGGAAACCGATCCTTTACACATTTTGTTATCTTGGATTGGACCAATTTTAAAGTTTTCTGTCATTGCCACAGGTCCTGGACCTATACTATTCGATTCTTTACTAAGCTTTTTGTTTATGTATATCTTTAGATTGCCTGTCTTCCCATCAAATGTAACAGCAATAGAGTTCCATTTGCCTATTTTGAGATGTGAACCTGATTTGACTTTGTCAGAACTTTGGACTTTTTCTGCCTGTTGTCGTGGAATTGTCACTATGACACGCTTAGAATCCTGTGACATAGCTACCCCATACACTCCAAAAGATAGCAATGTACATCTCTGATTTTTCAATGGATATATATTCAACATCAAAGTAAAAGTAGATTGTGGGAACAGTCCAGGTTTGTTTGTAATATCTACTGTGCTGTCAGTGGTGCCATCTAAGACCAAGGCACTTGATATTTCCCCTGAGGGTCCTCCTTTATATGTTGCGGCAACACTAAATCCAATGACAGATTTTCCAACACTTGCTAGGCCATGGCATTCATCAAATGGGAAAACCAGGTTGATGTTTTCTTATGAAAAAAAGAACATTTTCACTCATTAAATGCATTTCTGCCTTTTGTGTATGCATAATTGTCATTTAGTATAACTGTAATGAGAACAAGATTTTGATAGTTTTGTTTTTTACCTGGTATGCTAGACCATCTTCTATTACTAAGGTCTGGTAGACATATTTCAGTCTCATTTTTAACATTAACAATGTTGTCAGCATAACATATGCCATCTATGAAACACACATCAGGCTGAAATAGATAATGTGTCAACTTCAAGAGCTAATCAGAAAAATTAAAGTCTTGATACGATTTAGTCTTACAGAGCTTAAATTACAGAGATTAGTTTTCAATCTAATCTTTAAAAACCTATCATATCCTAAATTCCTATTTACTGAATTGAGACTTTATAAAAGAATACCATGCAATGGTATTGGTTATAAAATCATAAATTTCAATGTATCTGTACTTAATTACAAGTCATAGCTCTTTAAATAGTAAATTTCATTTACCCTCTTTTTGCATATGCCATCTATATAAATACAGTTATAACAGCTGCAGCGATATTGAAGAAGGATATATTCCTCTTTTGCAAAAAGTTTACCATCATTGGAAACAGTCATGACATAACTACTGCCACGTTGAGGTAAATAACACCTTACCTAGGGAGGAGTAATCAAAAGGTTCTGCATTTAAACGCCATGAAACCATATAGTACACATGCTAACAAATGCTGTCACTACTGAGATTGATAAATAGTTAGTCATTTCAATTTGGCCATATAATTTGATTAATTCTTGGTTGTAAAGAATCCACTCACTGAGTTCAGTCCCCAATAGACTGCCTTGACAGTAATAGGTGGATTGGGAGTCCGGACCACTGAGTCATCTGTGACCTGTTAGAAATGTAAATGATGATAAGAATATGAACTTTTGCCAAAGAATGAAGCACATACCATTACTCTAGTTATCTGAAGAATATGACCCAACACAGGATTCTGAATGCTATGTTATTTGTTAGCCTTGTATATCTTTAAAACTGGTGACGTTACGGCATTCAGTTACCATATAACATTCAAATTAGGTATAAGAAAAAGAAAACCCTTAATTGGTAGCAATATTTAGTCTATAGCTAAAATAATAATGCACCATACCTTTATATCAACAAACTGACAGGTAATACTTTTGGTGTTAACAAAACCTCTGCCTCTGAAGATGAAAACATTACACCGTTGACTGCAGCAGGTGTAAACCTTTGTTTCAGGCACAATGGGAGAAACATCTTTGCTGTATGAGCAGTCATCCCCAGCAAATCCTTCACTACAGTTGCACATACCTAAAACAGGTTAATGACAGGGTTACACAGCTTAGGTATAAGTGTTGACATTAATATGAACATAACATAAAACCTTGAAATAAAACCTTGTTTTACCAGATATGCATTGGCCATTGCCATTGCAGTCTATTGGGATACAAGGTAGAGCATCTGGTGCCAGAGGAGTTCCAGTTGACGTTTTTTCCCAGAGTTCCAGATACTTGTGGTCATGCCTGATCTGCTCTCTTATAACATCTACCATATCAAAGTCTGCCTCAAGGTTACCCCTGCGCTGTTAAAATAAACGTACAACATATAGATTGTTCTGCAGACTTTACATTTTTGGGTTGGGAATCTCTTCCAAAATGTCACTGGTGGTTATATAATTTGTGTAGTCTAATTATGGCTTGCACAGATCACTCCAGCTAGCCCGATAGCTAAACAGATCACTCCTCTACACATATAAGAACATTTCTGCATGAGCATATATAACATGTCTTACGCTTAAATCATTTCATCATTTCAGATTTTCTTTAGGATTTATAGCATCCCTGCCATTATTTATGAATCTATGAGATGAAGTTATATGTTTATTATCAGAACATACCATAACCATTTCAACACAGAAGTCTATGAGATCATCAATGTCGTCACTGCTGAAACTAGTCAGATTATTAAGGGCTGCAGCTGCAATGAGTGTGTTGGTGCAATGCAGCTCAGCTTTTGTTCTTGATATTTCTGCAATATCCATCTTAAAAAAAAATCATGAAATTCACTGAATTATTTGCTTATTCTCTTATCTTCATTCTGTCAATATTTTAAAAAAAATGTTCAAAATTAGATACATGAGTATAATCGAAGATTTATTCTTCATTAACATCTTCTTTTGGTGCTTTTCAGTAATTAGAAATTAATTGGAATATCTGGTACTAATATTAACAATTTGCATTATCATTATTATTGGAACATCTATACAGTGATACTTACAGGAGTCGGTGGAGTGGCTGCTGGGGGCTTCACTCTTACATCACACAGCCCAGGTTCTGCATCATCAAGGAAGCCATCTGTCACATCCAAGAATACACTGTCTTCTGCCAATACCACAGAGTTAGGAGTATCAAAACCTGTCTCACACTTGTACTCTCCATCACTACAGTCACAGTAGGTTTCTCCAGGATATTCCTCAACCCCTGGACATGATCCTTCGTAATATGTCTCCATATATTGGTTTATTCTGAAATAGCCCATAAATGATTCATGCATAAATGATTCATGCCTATTGTTCAAAACATCATTTTATAAATCTTTTTAATTCATCAAAATTAACTGCCTGTCACGTGAGATGTTTGCAAGTACAGGCAAATCCAGATGTTCAACCAGTAACTTTAATGACAATAAACAAAAAAATATTCAACTGAAAATTGTTAAATTTGATTGCAATCCCTCTTACAACTTCTCCCATAATTTTGGACCAAATTTGGACCATTCAAATTATTTTCACAAAATTAGCATATTCCAAAGCAAGTATCATTTTAGCTTTACTTTGGGCATCTTAAGAATGGTATTTTATCCATTATTTAACTTTTATCATAACTGCAATAATAATTGCTATGTAAGATCTATGTAAATTAATATATAGATTAAACAAACCTCCATCCTTCCATAAATAAATCTGGGAGTGCACTATCTTCTATCACTGTGTGGCCATTGGCAAGCTTGTACTCATATTCATTGTCTTCTCTGTCATCATAGGTCCCACATAAACCTGATAAAGGAATAATTAGGTCAGTCATGATGAAGAATAACTCTGACAAACAGGTCAGTTATATTAAATAACATCTTTTGATTACACTGCAGCATCTCTTGAATGAGAAAAGATTTATATATATTTGCTATAAACAAGTGAAGGTTTGGTGTATAATGTTAATCATTTGTAGTTTCATTATTCATATGTAATTGGAGCACGAAAAAACCTTGGCTCTGGCCATAATCCTTAGCAGATGGGGTGACGAACACATTAAGATGTGATTTCCATCCAGGGTTCACCTTCACCACTGTTCCTGTTGGGAATATGATCTACAAGAGCAAAAGACAATATAGCTATGATTAACAAGGATTTACCTTGATTACATACCTGGGCAATTTGGTCAAAAGATATTCATCAGCACAAATCAAAGAGCAGGTATGAAATACAGACCAATAGGGAGGAGGAATACCAATGGCCTTAGATCTATGTTGATCATTGTTTTTTTAAAGTTTGTGAACATTTTCTGGAAATGTATAAATGATCATACAAATCCTTTCCCAGAGCAGAGAAGATGATAATGTCAGCTAATCAAAATACATGTTACATATTTTATTTGTTATCTTTTTTTTCATTGGTAGATATTTATTATATTATTTAAAATGGTTGTTGCCTCTTTGATAACTCAGTGAAAGCTATTACAGTAGATTTTTCCAAAGTCATAAAAGTTAGAAATTATAATTGAGGAGTATTTTAGGGTATTTATGCCATTGTTTCTACAAACTCACAAACATTAATTAGCATTCTAGCTCTCTGGGTTGTTCTGCCCACAATTCGTATTTTCTGATTCTAAATTTTAAATTATTAACTTTCACGTTTTTATATACAGGAAAGGGAAATGAAGAAAATGTGTATATTTTGATGGAATGTCAGAAGGCGAAATGTTCATTTGTTTAATAATTAAACGAGTTTGTTTGCAATGATTACCAGTGAAATAAAGTGCAATAAAGTATGGACTATTATGGTAGCAAGACTCAGCTCCAGCGAAGAGAACATTCCTAACTATGAATGCAAAGAAAAACATAACCCCATGGGTTGATAGCTCTGCTGACTTGATCGAAAACACATGAACTGAGATAAAGTGCAATAAGCAACCAGGTTATAATTTTCCATACAAGATCCCAATTCAGTTTTGATGAGATATTCATTAATATTTTGTAAATCATTATCTTGTTACCAATGCAATAGTTCATGCACAAAATTTGTGATTTTTTCAAAAATCTAATAGCTACCACTAAGTTGTCAAGGAGGCTGCCATTTTGAATAACATAGCCAATGAGAATCAAGATAACAAGTTGGGGCCAAATTTGATATGTAGCATGCATTTTGATTGGTCAAAATCATCATCTGCTCAAGTCTGCTCTTGAAAAGGGTTTAAATGATCATTTAGGAAGAAATGTTCAAAAACATAACAAAAAAGCAATTATATGCTTGATATGAATATATGTTTATTCACTTTTGATGGTTTTGAGATTTTGCATGGACACAAATTTTGAATTCAAGGTCAATGTGTCAAGGTCAAAGGTCACATGACTAAGAAAATATAACAAGGTACAGCTATGACCTAAGACATTTCTGTATACCAAGTTTTAATTTCCCTTAATAAGTGGTTACTGAGATTTGCTCTGTACAAAATTTATGACCTCGAGGTCACTGCACTAAGGTCAATGGTGACATCACTAAGATTTGAAGGAATCTGAATCTTCACCTCAATATCTACCTCTGTATAAAACTTGAAACATATTGAAGTATATCAGCCTGGCAACAAGCAGGCAAGATCTCCCTGCATGCTTGTTGCTAGGGTGGTTGCTATGGAAACCAGCAGCACTCTCACTGCCTGTAATATAGTATCAATAAATGTGCAGCCACTCCGTTGCTCGAGAGAGTTGGAGACTGGTGCTAGACCAGAACTGTATGCTTCATGTTTTCCCTCTTACACCACAATCATATACTCTGTATCGGGGAATATGAAGAAAGACAAAAAGCCAGATACGACAATATATTACTGGTAGTTTTGGAGAAGATTTTTTTCAAACATAGTGTTGATACATAACAGATATTTAGCATCTCCAGTTCATGAGCTGTAGCCTGCACAATAATAAAAAGGTCAAGGTCACAGTATCAAGGTCAAAGGTCAAATCTGTATAAAATGTATATGGTGTTCGAAAGACATTTCTGTATACCAAGTTTTAATTTCATCTTATAAGTGGTTGCTGAGATATGCTCTTTACAAAATTTGTGACATCAAGGTCACTGTGCTAAGTTCAATGGTGACATCACTGAGAATTGAAGGAATCTGAATCTTCAACTCTCTATCCAGCTATGTATAAAATATGAAACAAATATTACTGGAAGTTTTGTAGGAGAAGATTTTTAAACATAGTGTTAGTATATAACAGATATGAAGTGTTTTTTATTCACTTCTGATGGTTGTGGTGTGGCATGTTCACAAATTTTGAATTCAAGGTCAATGTGTCAAGGTCAAAGGTCACATGATTAAGAAAGTATGATGAGGCACGGCTATGTCCTAAGACATTTCTGTATACCAAGTTTTAATTTCTTCTTATAAGTGGTTGCTGAGATATACTCCTTACAAAATTTGTGACATCAAGGTCACTGCTCTAAGGTCAATGGTGACATCACTGAGAAATGAAGGAATCTGAATCTTCGACTCTCTATCCAGCTATGTATAAAATATGAAACAAATATTACTGGAAGTTTTGTAGGAGAAGATTTTTAAACATAGTGTTAGTATATAACAGATATGAAGTGTTTTTATTCACTTCTGATGGTTGTGATGTGGCATGTTCACAAATTTTGAATTCAAGGCCAATGTGTCAAGTTCAAAGGTCAAATGACTAAAATTGTATGACAAGGCACAGCTTTAACATAAGACATTTCTATATACCAAGTTTTAATATCCTGTAATAAGTGGTTACTGTGATATGCTCAGTACAAAATTTGTGACCTCAAGGTCACTGCACTAAGGTCAATGGTGACATCACTAAGATTTGAAGGAATCTGAATTTTCACCTATATATCTACCTCTATATAAAATATGAAAGATCTAGTACTGGTAGTTTTGGAGAAAATTTTTAAAGAAATGTTGACAGACAGACGGACAGACGGACGAACTGACATTTTCCCCCCTCCTAAAGCTCTGCGAGCTAAAGTCTCAGCAGAGCTAAAAAGTCTTCCATCCTTTTAATACCCTATTTTTAAGTAAAAAGAAAAGTTTGAAATAGCACCTTCCAGATAGAATTGATGTTAGTTGCAACTGAAACCAATCTTACATTTAAGGCCAAGGAAATTTCTTACAAAATACAGAATCTGATACATTTTTTCTTGTTTTCCAAATTATTTTCCTGGCCTTATGCACTGAAACTAAAAATTGCAGTAGAGTATAAGAAAATTAATCATTTTGCTATTTTTAAGTCTCCTATGTTTAATTGTAAATACCTTGAAAACTGTTCCGGTATTGAGAACCTTAAAACCATAGGTCCATATGCCATTTTTGTAAAGTCTCAGTCCAATTGTGTCGTTGCCAACAGCCAGATGGCCACCTCTGTCGACCACAATGACATCATCACCTGCCCGGGCCATAACAGAAGCTATACACACTGCTCCTTGCCCACAATCCACATAGAGAGCATTCACCTAGAACATTGCTCATGATGTAGTGATAGCATCTTTAAATACATTATCCAATAAAACCCAACAAAATTAAGGTATATTTCCTATGTTTAATATTACTGAAAAGAACCCCGTCGCTCACAAAAGAAAGACACGGAAACAGAAATTTGTTAAAAAAATGGACATTCCTACCCTGCGCCGGGGCTGTATGCAGCGGAAAATAAACGAACTAGTCTGGCAGCTTCAAGGGAGAGGGGCCGTAAATTTAAAAAGAATTATTTAACAAATCAAAATGATTCGTTTTGGTGCAAAAAACCGAAACACAACCCAAAAATCGCCAGCGTAATCGACCAAAACGTGGTTTTAAAGACATTATATCGCTCATATAACACTGTACGCAACTCCCTTCGAGGGGGGTCCCTCACAGCACCTCCACAATGAGGTAACGTGACCCACAAACACCCACGCTCCAGAGGCGCCATGAGAGGAGGTGCAGCACCTCCAGAGGTGCCTGCACCTCCTCAGGCTCCATATATAAACAAATCTTAGGATAACACAGTCAGTCCCCATCCAACTGAAGAGATCAAAGTGATCGAAACCGTTGTTGGTCTTGGTAGGGACTGCGATCTTTGTTGCAGATCATCTTAGGATCCTCGCCTTTTTACTACATTATCCAATAAAGCTGTTGTATACATATCACACAATCATCCATCGGAAATCAAAAATAGTTTAAGTGAGGTCTCAGCACCAAGGACAAATAAAACAAATATCAGCATAAAATGAATCAAGAAAAATGAAGTCAGAACATTATCTAGCCCTTCTTCACAATATTTAAATACCTATGTATTTTGCACTTATAAATTTATTCTGATTTGATATTTGTAATTGATGGCTTCATACCTGGAATGGTGCAGCCTTGTGTTTGTACAAAATTAATGTGCCAGCCTTTTTCTGTCTATATTTCCTGAAAGATCAAGAAGGCATATCACTTTCAATCTTAAAAGTAATGTCATAAAACATTTGACTACACTCTTTGAGGAATGTAGAGTTCATAATAACATACCTTTGTGAATATGTGATGATATACTGATCTCCAGTTGCATGACATATGGGAATAGTTGTTGGGGCATCCAGAACATTGACCTAAAAGTCAGAGTTACTTCAACTTCATTCTGTCAATATTCAAATAGGTCAAACACAAATCATGTTCTGATGTCTTGCAAACAACCATTATAAAGTTTACCTTGATTTTTGTCAAGAGTGTATTAATGCTGTCATTTCCAACTGGCATGATTGTTTGCCACACATAGAGATGGCCAGCATGATTTCCATCTCTCAAACCATCATTCATAGCAGTTACTTTCATAGAATTCTTCATAAACCAGTTCTCATTGTTGAACATCAAACCACAGTTTTCTCTGAAAAAAATAATGGAAATATTACGATGATTATTGAAAATTATGTTCAAAAACAATGATTGGTAAACTTAATGTAATAAATGTATGTAAAATATGTAATAAATGTATTGTTAAATATGTATGGGACAGAGGATCATGTTTACTTGAGAGGTGCCACAATGTCTGGAGGGTTGTATCCAATGACCGCCTGAGGATAAGTGTCTGTCGAATCATAGTAGGGCAAAGCTCCCGTCAAATCCAGGCTATAATGTACTAGAATTCTGCAGTCCTCAGCAGCTAATATGCCATAAGCAGCACACACAAAATTTGGAGGAAGAGGCAGGAAAACATTTAATTCCTTTGAATCTTGTCCCTCAACTAGTGTCAGCTTAAACTCTGTGTTGACTATGACCTCTGACAAGTAGGGTTTGGAGTAGTAGGAAGAACCAGGCTTTGTATCACACAACTCACGTACACAGACCTGAACTTTGCAAATGATCTGAAATCCAAGTCAAATTATAGTAGAGGGTGTTATTTGAAATAATAAATTACATTATGTTAGAACTGTGGCCACATTGCAAGCTCCTCAAATACTCCAAAAATAAAGTTTTTTGTCAATCCAGAATTGCTAGGCAAATTTGCAAATTTGAATTTTTGCTTGAGAGGTTAAAAGAAGAAAGGTCAGCATAAAATATGAGTAGCATACATCTGTACATGAATATTTTAGTGAAAATATTGGCATTTTGGAAGAGGAAGAGCACCTTGGCCTTTTTGAAAAGGTCATCAAGGGTATTGATGATCAATAAACACTTTTATCTTATATCTCTTACAAAAACACTTCTACTAATATAACCATTAATATCTAGCAACTAAACAAGTCTGCAATGTATTATAAACGTTTATAAATATTATGAAAAGTTCAATATAAATATAAAAGCTTTATCATGAGGCATTCATGTACAAGGTTTAGTGCCAATCCAGGTATTCTGACCCTGATCAAGAAGCAAGTTTTATGTCTTCTAAGATTTTATCATGATGTGTAAAGTTTGGTGCCAATGTGGATATTTTTATGGCATGTTAGAGAGTCTGCAAGGTATTATAAAATGATCGGTGTGCAAGGTTAAAAAAGGTCATGAAATAGTCAATTTAGCCTATTTTAAAAATCTTGTTTTTGCAAGAGACAACTGTCATTCTTTTCAAACTTTACAAGTTCAGAAGAATCTGTTTCACTAGGAAACAAAACTAACATGGCTGAAGCCTTTCTGAGGATCTGCAGAACTAGTTTGCTTGTCTTCATTTCACTCAAAACCAATTTCACGGGACATGAAGACAAAATTAGTATATCGAAACATATACATTTGTAATCAGATATCAATTAACTATACTAGTACTAAAATGTTGAAATGTATTAATTTAGTCATGAACACATTGATTTATACAAGGAAGTCTATTTCCACACTGTAAATGCATAACTTTTCAGAGGGATATCAATGCTTTTTCACAACACAACACAAAACCCATAAATATCCTTAAGCAGAGTAAAAGAATCGCAGCATATAACATATTTACATCAGTTATTGACGCCTGTGTTTGAATAGTATCATTAGACAGGATGCTGTTCAATCCAGTTGCAGATGCAACAGACACCACTTCCTTTTTGACAGAATTGCCATTGATGAACCACTCAAATGTATATTGTAAGGCAGGGTTAGGAATGATGTCCAGGCCACATATCAGAGCCCAGGCCAAGTTGATTCCATCCTCCTGATCTGGCCTCTGAAGACTTATCACGGGAGACCTTGGTAATGTTGGTAAATCTAAATGGACAATTACAATTAATATTTGTGCCAACATCAGTGAAATGCTTTCACGGTGGGATTTTATACCCAATAAGTGTCTGATAATGTAATATATTCAATTATTCAAAGGCCTCATTAATTTGTGTAACATACGTACTGCTGGGTTCATAGAAGACCCATTCGCCAGAGACTGCCTCTGTTGCCACTGAGATGAATTTGACATCATAAGGATTGGGATCCATGTATTTCATAAGTAACAGACTGCCTGGTGATTTGCCAGTTCCAAATTTGAGAAGTCTGGCAGTATCTACCATATCCCAGGACACCCAGAAGTTCCTATAATCCTTGCAGTCCAAAATACCGTCTGTAACGATCTCCACTGCATTGCTGACAGCATCACTCCTTCTTATTGCAGATTTGGTGTTGTCATCCCCACCAATCACAAACTCATATGTGTTTGTTGAGAGATCATTTTCAGATGAACTCAGAGCAAGAAAGACATTCCAGCAGGCTTTTACCTTGAAGACAGCCCATGATTTTCCAGTAAATGTATAGTTTATTGTCTGATATATTTTTTCAGTTGATGTAGAAAGTGAAGCAACACTAATGGCTGTAAAATAGATTGAAACATAAAGATATAATGAACCTAATTTTTTGTTGTTTTTTTTCAATCATATAGAGAACTAGTCGAAAATTCCTTCTAATTGTCAAATCAAACCCCTCTTCCAAATAAGAATTTCATTGTGCTCCTGACATAAAATAATACATAAATGGCTTCACCCTTAAAGCAATATTTTTCAAGACAAAGTTATAGAACCAGATAAGTGATGCAGTGTACAATTTTAAGTTATGTAATAATTGAGGAGATAAATGTTAAATACAGTAGGATTTAAGTTCATATGACACTTAAACTTACCAATGGGACATTCCTTGAAGAGCAGTATCTCTTGAGTTGTTAAAGTTCGTTTGTAGAAATGTAGACATGACATCCGACCAGAGAACCATCCTGCCCTTAAGTCTTCATCACTGGCTACTTCAAAGTAATATGTGGCAGTCTGCCTCTGTATGCCATTATGATAGAGACTGAGAATGCCTTGGTACTGATCATAGGACACAACTATATAGTGCCATACTTCTGGCTCAAGGTCAGTCAAAGTTAATCTGTTTGCTTGATTCAGAATCTTCCCTCTCTCTTTCATGTAGAACAAAATGCTGTATATGCTGTTTCTTATTCTCAAATATGCTCCTAAACCCTTGTTTTCGCCATAGTTAATGATTCGATTTTCTGTAATTAAAAGAAAAATCCTCTATTTGACGATGTATGTCTAGGACATATCATGAACATATTGATAGAGCATATGAATGCTTTCACTGCCACCTTCTTTTATAAACCTAGTTTATACTGTCATCCATACTGGGAGAGGATTAAAGCTCCGCCAAACAAATTCTATCTTATGTTAGATCTGCTTAAAGGCTGTATATATACCACAGGGATCCTTGATGTAGGTTATGTATTTTGAATCATCCTCCATGTAGAATGCACTTAAATACAAATAGCAAACGTCTTCCTCTGATGACCACTCGAAGCCATGACATTCACTCCTGTCTAGACACACATCCTGACATTGCGTTTTTGTCTTTGCCCATTGGTCATGAATACGTCCTTGTGTTCCCTTCTTTCCAGGAAATTCTCTGAAGCTGTCATAGCATTGCCCTGCATCAAATATAATGTTAGTACTATCATTAGAATCTGCATATGTCAAATTGAACAAAATATGGATAATATTAAACTTTCTTTTGTGCAATCTTATTTCCAAGTAGCTAATCAATAATTACCAGGTTTGATGCCAAATACTTGGACCTCGCATAGATTCAGGTACTCATTCTTGTTCAGCCAGATGTAGACAAATCGTCCTATTGTGCCTGGGGCACAGTTAAGGGTGATAAGCTCTCCTGGTTTAGCTGAGCCAAAATACTTGGCACACAGCCTAAAATCTTCTGAATCAGATAGAGGGTATCTCCCACTCTCCAATGGGAAAGCCACATCACTGACAAGCACAGTGAAGTCCCCTAATCTGTCATCTGAAACAAATTAAATGGCTCTTAAATGTAGAAAACACATATTGTGGAGTTATTCAATTGCAGTTCACCAAATATATACTATACATAAGGAGGGCTTAATATCAACTCAGAGTAAGATCACTATATCATTTAAATATAACATGTAAAATCTACTCATTTCTGAGAATACTATAAAATATGTAAAGAAATATCCATGAATCACTTACTGAATTTTTCCTTGGGATTTGTTATTCTCACAAATTGGACTTCAAAGACATCGCCAAGATCCACTGCCCATGTGTTGTCACTGCCCTTGTTTGTGCTTGTGCATCTGCCATCAAGGTCTGGGTTGCCATCCACTGCACGCTCAGAGGTCATCCCATTGTCATCAGAACTCTGCCATGTTCTCTTACCCAATGCAACATTATTTCCTGCAATATATTTAATGGATCATTACAAGAGAACATCAATTGCAGAAGAGCAAATTACCTTTCATTTATTTCATAGGGTAACATACCATTTGAAAAATAGAATAGCCACTCTCCAGTGGCTCCATATCCAGTAGCTATAGCCATATAGTTGACATTGTATCCTTCAGTGTGTGTGTATTTAGCAACAGTGTTGGCACCAACTATCTTTCCTGTTCCCAATCTCACAACCCTTCCGGCCCAGGTTTGTACCCAGGAGATCCATAGACTGCGATATACATTACAATCAAGCAGTTCGGGAGTTTCTGGGAAATCAAGGTTCTTGCCCTGAGGACTGATTCTTATGGCTGATTTTTTGTTATTGTAGCCACCTATCACAATTTCATAAAAGGAGTTTGTCTCTTTGGTACCATCTTCTGTGGCAGTCAGTGCTACATGAGCATCATTACAAGCCTTCACTTTGAATGTAATGGCACTTATGTCTCCAATGTACCTGTCTAGGGATCTATATTCTATCGGGGTTGTCATTGGTGTTGAAAATGCCTCGCTTGTCCTGTCTGAAAAAAAATTTTACAATTGATTTTTTTTTTTTAATGTCAAAGTTCCCCAAAAACAGTTACAGTAGATATTGAAGTACTGCAACTACTGAAACTGTTCTGTTTTGGATTGAGGTGAATTTGAGCAATCACATACCAAGATAGAGATGGAATGCAATGGAGAATGAGTTCCTCAGATCCAAAGCATAGGAGAGAGGCATCTGCAACTCAAACTTTGGACTTCCAAACATCATGGCTGTTTGCACATTTCCCTCCGGACCAGTGCCATACATTAAAGTAGATGTTGCTATGGCATGCACACCATTGTCCCCTATATCAGAAGGTCCTGTGATACTGGACAAAGGATAAAAGCCTACCGGTTTCCTGATATCTAACAATGAACGGAGACAATAATACAAATATTTATTTTTAATCAAATGTTCTTTGTTCTTTCTATAAATATATCTGGGATTGTTTTGGACTGCTTATTCATTTATCTACACTCTAATAAAAAGGCCTGGTATGTTAATGAAAGAAAGGTACACAGAAATATTTGTTTAGAAATCCCCCCCCCCCCCACCCTCAAAAAAAGATATCACATTTACCTTCCATTGCTGGAGTTATTTTGTCTAGCATTTCCTTGATATGACAGTAGATGTTAATAGTCCCAATTGAAAACTTTGCAAATTCTGAATCGGATGTGACTTGGACTGGTCTTCCAAAATAGAGTGTGTTTGGCAGTGGTTGGCTCACAATGAAGGGCAGTGGTTTCAATTGGGACACTGCAGTAATGCGACGGCCATTGACAAAAGTAACAATTCCTGTGACAGGACTCCATGATATCTCATATACTGTCCACACACCAATATCTATTGGCCCAATATCTGCTTTCCATGTATGTGTACTGGTTGAAAAGACTACATGCCCTCTTCCAAATGTGTACACAAACGTCATGCCACTGGAGTCAGAATGCTCTGCTCCACTTGTGAAGATAAAATTGTTTTGGGTGATCTCCAGTACTAACAATGAAAACTTAATTGTAATTCCAGATTTCACAAAATTCTCCATATTTGATAAGCAATCTTCCTTCCTAGATTTTATTATCAAATAATTTCCACCTCCAAGTGTGAGAACTCCATTAATCACCTTTGCATTTTCTGATCTTTTCAATATCAATAAACTGTCTGTAAACTCTCTGCTGTCTTTGAGATTTCCCAAATATATGACTCTTTGAATAATTAAGGATCTCTCCAATGTTATGTTTGCCTCTAAGTATTCAAATAAACGAATACTTTCATCTCCACTTTTTTCTGGAAACAGTTACAAAGTCATTCTTACATAAGGAACACACAAACAAATTTATTATTTTCATCACATATTTAAGACATATATACACATATTTACCATGACAGACACTTATGGCATAATCTCTCAACTGTTTTGTGTCAGCGGTATGTTTGGTGCCAGGCACAGGAACATCAGTGTTTGTCACAATGCAAGTATTATTGAATAATTGTCTTGTGTTATCACTATATCCAATGCTGCCCCCTATTTCATCGTACCACCCAAGCACATCACCCGGCTGTGTCTCCATCAACTGAACATTTTCAAACTGAAAGTATAAATTTCAATGTACTTGCTTCTTCGGCAATAAAAAAACCCTGCATAACATAATATCTATCATGAACTTGTAATTCCATTAGTACAAAGTCATATAAGTTTACCGTATGCCAACCAAGAGACTTGAATGTTGGGGATGTCCATTGACCAATTACTTCAAATTCACAAGCAAAGGATGGAAACCTTGTTCCAATTGGTCTGTAGAGTTGGAACACTACATTCCCTGATGGCCGCTTTATGAATGCGGATATTGATTTGATGCGTGATGTATATGTAAACATCAACTCTATTGGTATGGTGACAGTTCTACTCTTCATCTCAGCATATTCTGATCTAAAAGGTGCATTTTGCGTCTCCATGACTGTAAATAAAAGATTTGCATTCTTTACAATATCAAACAATACATGGGGACACTTTCAGTGCCTAAGAAAGGAAATGTACCAAATTTTACAATATCTAAAGTTTCAACAGGATATTCATATGGTACTATCTAAAGGGTAGTAGCCATATATTTTCAGGAGTTACATAATATTACTACAATAGGTTTTACACTTGATTTTCTACACATTTGTTTATATCAATCCACATTTTTATATAAAAACTCTTCCACTCATGTTTTTATTTCAATGATTATTTGCAATGGATTTTTGTTTCACATCAGATGTTTTCAAATAGAACACTGAATGCCAGTCTCTATCTCAAGAGTGGTTTCTGACCCAAAATATTGATAATACATATAATATATTCGCAGAGAAACAGGATACAATACATCACCTCTATATGGACATGATGGTGGTATTTCGCAAATATAGTGCTGGGAAGCTCTGCAAAGTATATCTTTCCACTTATAGCTCTTTGCCTTGTACATGCTGACGCATAGAGAGTTCTGGTCATCTGGTTGCTTTTCTGCCCAGTTGGTGTAAGAAACAGGAGAAGTGGAGTGCCAAGTCTTAAACTTGTGAGTCTCATCATACAGACCTGGATCAAAGCCATTATTTATATCAAAAGGCATCTTTGTATTTCACTATGATATGAAATATTCCTATTGTTTGAATTTTATGCCTACTGCCTTCTTCATTATGTGAATTATATATCGAACTATGCTACAATAGGCATGAACCTGTGATTTGTTTAAGAGGTATCATTCCTACCAATCAACCAAGCCTTCACAGGCTGAAATGGGTCCCTCATTTCTATCATCTTTTTGACATTGTCCCCTTCTGCCTCATCATTGATTTCAAGAAGCTGCCCACGTCTTATCCAGCACTGTTTTTGGGCATTCACATAGGTTTCAGTTTCAGTGGACAGATAGTAACAAGTGTCCTTGTAACTAAACATTCCTGGTGGACACACTGGTTTGCCACTTTTTTCTGAAGTGTTAAAGTCTCATTTAAAATTTTGGTCCAAGTCACTTAATCATTTCTAAGTTAAAGATATATGATTCTATAATTTCTAATAGATAGTAGGTATATCAAAATTATACATAAAATATTTACATAAAATTCGACTATATAATAAACAACACAAAAGGTAATAGTAACCTGGTAGGATTAGTGTTGGAGCAGCAGTTGATAATATGTCTCTGTCTGAGCTGAACAGTATCAGAACTCTTCCCAATATAAGGGGCCCTCTCAGACTTGTATCAAGGGCACCTCTAGCAAAGTAGAAATATTTTGTCCTGCTTATGCTTGATCCCTGTTGAATCAGTCTTTGTTTACCTGCTACTTGATTTATTATAACTCTACTGTTGATCCAGATACTGAGGCCTTTGCAACCAATTGCTAACTCAAGCCTTGTCCACTGTGCAACAAAATCTCCAGACAGTTTAATATACCACTCTTTTGTTCTGGTTCTCACAATAACATAAAATGAACCAAAACGATATGTTAAAGCAATTCCATAGCTAGAAGGGTTGTCACCTCCAGTTGATAAAAACACAGCACCTTCAGGTGCTGCAATAATGAAAAAGTTAACCTGAATAAAGATTCCACTACTGATACAATTGGATGTATCACTTAAGTCTATGCATGTCGATAAATCTCCAAAACAACTGTCTTTATCAGGCTTCAGTTGCAGAATTCCACCACGAAGATCCAACACATTTCCTGAGGGTCCAAGTATCATATTACCTCCACCAATGAGTTTGCCCTGGAAAAGTCCTCCCGGAAATCCAAATCCCCCACCATGGTTCCAATTGAGAACAACTCCAGATGAAGTACCAAGTTTTATTTGTCCTAAATTAAGAAGTTTTTCTTTCAATAACCAAGTTGAAGGAAAGTTTTATTTTGTAAAGACCTGTGCATTTTCAGGTGGAAGACAGGGCTTAAGAGAAGTGGCTCCAACACAATTATAGTCAACTGTAGCCTGTATGATAATACAGGCTAAATACAGGTGAATTTAAGTTGTTTTGATAGTTTTGAATCTTGTTTCACGAAATCATATTATTTTCAAGCACTTGTTCCTGACATAAGATAAATATGTATACCTAAACATGTGGTCAAATCTTATTACCCAGCATGAATAAGGATACAAGCATAGCATTAATCACTTCCAGCAAAACACAATAATCATGGCAGGTTATTTTGATTAATTTCAGGTAGATAGCATGTCTGTATCAGTTTCATGACCACATATTATTAAAACATACCCCAAAATAGGTTTTATTATTTCATGAAAGATTTAATGATTCAGTGGGATTTTTTTTCAAACTTATGAAGAAACTTATGAGTTTTTTACTTTTCTATACAAATTATAGATTGTTAGGGGCCACATCTGGTCCATATTATCTTTCTTGAGTTGTCACTGAGACTTTGTATCTTTTCTCAGAAATATGAAAAACAACCAATGTATTTATGAAATGTTAAATGCTAAGGTCCATGTTCTGTTCAGCATCTTACCTGATATGTCCCATTCATTGGGATTCTGAACATTACACACCTGACGAGGGTCATCCGGATTTGTTTGTCCATCGAGAAAACATTTTTCTCCAATCACACACACATTGTCCTGTAATTCAAATGGGTTTGGTTTGGAGAAACATTGGTCATAACAATGCAGTCAAAATGAGAATCATGCAGAATGTAATAAAATTTTCCATACTTTAAGAGTACATGTCCGACTTTCCAGATTGCAGTCATAACAGAAGCTGCTGTATACATATCTGTAGTTATACTTTGTGCAGTTAAGGCCATTGTAACTGACACAAATTTTGTAACTCCTGCCTCTTGGGATGTCACATACTAGGTGATTCACTGTCAAAACCCTTGCTTTGATTTTGATTATTTCATCTGTTTCTATCCATATCAGGTTTTTCAGCTAAAACATCACAGAATATTTCATTTTATACTAGTAAGGAATTGCAATGGATTCTTCTGTCAAACAATTCAAATAAAGATTCACATTACAGTTGGTGCTAACCTGCATTCTGGTCATAATACACTGGACATCAGTATCACCGATCTCTCCAGTAAGAATAGTGCTATCGCAGCCAGGGCCTGAGCCTGATGTATCGCACATAGCAGGATCCCCTTCATCCACCTCAGGACTGCTATCAATCTTAACTGAGCAATCCCCACCTGTATATCCCTCTCCACACACACATTCACCTTAAACATACAAGTAGACTGTCCCAGTTAATCAATTTGGAAAATATATACTTCAAGAGACCAATTTAAGATTTTGGATCAATTTTTGGAATATAAATCTGTTTTTTTTCCTTTGATTTTCAAAATCTATATTTCAGTATATGCTTTCTGTAATATTTTGGTTGTTTAAGATTTATCATTATCAGCAGCATCGATTTGTGAATGCTCCACACTTCCACAAATATCTATGAATATACACCATAGAGAATTTCAAATTGCATTTCATTGATCATTACATAAATGTAAAATCGATATGCAGAGAGTAAATATATATATCTATATACCTTCAGGTGTGCATGGATGTCCATTGCAAGGGCATAGAGTTTCTGGAATGCCACCTAATGACTCTTCCAATTCTTCATTCACTTCAAGGAGGCTTAAACCTCTTTCTTTTATATCCCCTAATGCTACATTCAACCATTCAGTACTATTGGTCAACTGAAATAATATTATGTGATAATTCTTCGATTAATGAATATGTTTATATATATATATATATATATATATATATATATATATATATATATATATATATATATATATATATATAGTGTAAAACAGTTTTTCTGAACCTTAGAAAAAGTTGTATTTACAAGTTATATACTATTTTATGACAAATATCAATCTACTTATTTATTGACCAGTAAAATATTTCCTGATATTTCCAAGTGAGCATTTGTTTTAACTGTCGCTATCAACAAATGTTGTGTAAAAAAGAAAGGTTAAATCTTCAATCACAAAGAGGACACTCTTATTAACATGTTATCCAGAATAGGGTGGCTCAAAATAATATTATATTTGAAAAGTTTACCTCTTTAGAGGTAAAAAGTCATGTGATTTTTTTTCAGATTTTATTAAATTAATCTAGCATAGCAACATTACATTACATGTTCACAGTTTCAGACACATCATGAAATTTGAAATTTCATAGTATTTGGATGTAGATTATAAAAACAATACTGATATTGAATATCTACATTGGGGACTGTATTTCCTCACATTGAATTAAATAGCAAGGGTTATGGGTAAAAAGATATAATGGTTGTCATGGTTACCCATCAAAATGACATTCTGGTATGGTTGAAGGTATCTTAGATAATAAAAATGATAGATAATACTATTATGAAGAAATTTCTAAAGTTTTGGTTTCCATGGCAGCCAATGAGGTTCTTAGAATTAATTAAATTTAAAACAAATTTAGGTTTATTTCATCACTTAACGTTAATTTTAGCTAAAAAATCCCTATAAGAGAGCATAACCTTTTAACATGTGCTTTCTTGGATATGATTTAAGTGTGAAATCTAAAAAGATATGGTTACCATGGCAGAAAAAATGGTCATAATGCCTAAAATATTCTCCGATTTGAATACAGCTTCATATTAACAATACAATTTTTATTATTAATTTTTATTATGAAGAAATTATTTAATGTTTTGGTTTCCATGACAGCCAATGAGGTTCTCAGAATTAATTAAATTTAACACAAATTTAGGTTTATTTCATCACTAAATGTTAATTTTAGCTAAAATAGCCCCACAAGATAGCATAACTTTTTAACATGTGATTTCTTGGACATGATTTAAGTGAGAAATCTAAAAAGATATGGTTTCCATGGCAAAAAAATGGTCATATTGCCTGAAATATTCTCCGATTTCTCCAGCTTCATATTAACAATACATTTTTTCCAAAATTTTCAACTTTATTGAGTAGAAATTGATATCTTCAAATTCTATGCTGAAAACAGTATGGTAATGGATACTTTACAAGTATTAAGCATCAATTCCACAATTTGGTGTTTTTGAAAGCTTAGCCACATATGAACATAATGACAGATTGAAATTATAATAGAGTAATAAGATATGTTGCTATGAAACATAGCAGTTGGACTTCAAGCAGAGGTCTGTCTGAGCCATAAGCTGCACGTGACGGGTAAACACAGGTTGCATGAACTTTATTTGACCTCAATTGAGGCTCAAAGTGGGGTAGCACTGTTTCACGTCATTTTAGTGCTATTCAAAGGACAATAAAATTTATGACGTCATAAACATATTGCCATAATCTTATGACGTAATTTTACCTTTCAGTGCCTCTATGATGACACTCCACATAAAAATGACGCCAAGAAAGGAGTGTGCTTCAATTAGGGGCCTATATATTAGGGTCTTGTTCAAATAGGTTTTACAGACAATGATGGGGAGGCATTTTTCAAAATATTTATAGGCATGAAAGACAAATACATTCGTCACCAATATGTGAATTTTAAACGTTTTTTTTTCAAAATCGGTGCTTAATCCCTTTAAGATCATGGTTGCTACAATAAAATTCCAATATAGTAAAAAGAAAATATTCAGCAATCAACTAAAATTATACCTTCAGCATTATGACTCAAGCCAAATTTTCACAGCTCATTCATTTTAGATATGGTTGAAGGTGTTTACGGAATACATATTATCATGAGGAAAATCAAATTCTATATGATGTTTTGGTTACCATGGCTACCATTGAGTTTCTCAGAAATAATGAAAATTGACCAAAATAGAGTTTCACTTTATGATATCAATGTTAATTTTAGCTGAAACATCCACATAGGGTAACAACCATTTTCATTTGTTTTCCTGGATACTGCATGATTGAAATGAGGTATCAAGAAAAAATTATTGCCATGGCAACAAACGAACTTGAGATCATATTGCCTGAAATATTCATTAAGCAGTATAAATAGATCACAATGTTGTAGGCACCAACTTACATAAAGCTGTAACCTATCTGTTTTGAAAACACACCCGAAGAGTTTTCAAATGAATGTGTTTGTGGAGGCAAAATGCAATTTACATCAAATCAGTAAATATTTACATTGGTGGGTGAACCATGAATTTCAGCTTAAAAATCTGACCAAAAAAATTACATGACTTCTGGTCGCCAAATCAACACTGATCCATTTGAAAAAAATACCTGAAGCAAAAATTGCATTTTTACGCAAAATCAGTCAATTTTGAGGTGGGTGAGAAACCCCTGAGATTTATTTTTAAAATCTAAAAAATAAATCTCTTGACTTTTTACCTCTAAATGAACACATTAAAGGAGGTCAATTTTTTCAAAAATAATATTATTTTAAGCCACCCTAATCCAGAATCATGTAAATTGATGTCATCCATTTATGTCCACACACTAATGCATTATTCACAAAGGACATGAAAGGATATATATAAAAATATCATGATTGAAAAGATAAATGCAAACACAGTAATATATCCTTACCAACCCGATGTGAAATCTATCTTTGGGCAAAAAGATACAACTTACGAATATATCTGTCCAGCACTGATTCACAATATCTTGAACAGATGAGCTGATTGCCTCACCATGGATGTTGAGGCACTTTTGAACTACGGTGTTGGCATATATTGTGTTGTTGCACACTGCCCTCAGCCTCTCCTCTTCTTCTCTTGTTGGTATGAGGTCACTTGCATTCTAGAAAATGGTCACAATATTATCATATCCCTTGAGCATGGACCAATATTGTTGGCCTTTGCTGACAATTGTTCTCTCCAATCAACTATTCTGATTGTTCATCTCCAATTTTAATTAACAGGAAAGAGTAAACTTATTTACTTACAAATGGACTGTCATCATATTCAAAAAGGCTGTCTGGAGGAGGACTTTCATCACAACCAACAGGATCTTTGGTTGTAAACAAGAGTTCAGATGTGATATCTTTTGCTGAAAACCAAATAAATCATAACCACGTGCACATGACAATAATATTTTAACTCATAGAAATTAGTAAACATGTCTTCCTGGTAATCACTTCTGTCTTGTTGTGAACAGCATGTCATTTGCCTTATGAGGGAGACTAAGTATAGTATCAAATAAATAGATAAATTCAAAGAAAGTAATAAACATTCTATTTTGTGACTAACAATTCTACTCATAATCTTTAAATTTCGAATCACAATGAAAGGAATGCAGATATGTCAGAATCAACAGAAGTTGTGTTAAACATGAGATGTTCTACCCTTTAATTTAAAAGGTCACATTTGCTATATATGTTGTAAGGCTGATAGAAGGTTATTTGATTTAACTTACCTCGTCTGTAACATTTGTGGGAGTCAAACCCAGGTGCACATTTATCATGAGAAAATATTCCATTAGTCAGCTGACACTCACAGTATGTCTGTGGCTCTATGTATTCTTTGGAGCATAAACCGTTGATATATGTCAAATGTGTCATATTTTTAGGAATTCTGCAAAATATATTTGTGTTTTTTTAACATCATGGAAGATGCATTTGAGCTATATAATGCAATGAAATAATTGAAAACTAATATTCTACAGAACCCTACAGAATTCTATATCAATATATCCTGGCTTTTGTTTTCCATATATCCTAGATTTAAGAAATATCTGTGAAATGCATAACTTCTTTTTAAAAAATCTAGCTTGAGGCTTCTGTCTCACGGCTATTTGAAACCTATCATCTGAGCTCAAATAACAGGCTTCATAAGTGTGTACATTCAAAGAAAGGGTGAGAGTTTTATCATTACTTCCAGCTCAGAGCAAATTCTGTTGCAAACAAATTTTCATCGCGCTGTGTGATGGTGCCATCCCTGTGGGTGAAGTCATTCTTCTTATCATTGTCAAGCAATCCGCACAGCCCTGAAATAGGAAACATGGTCTCTCTCAGTTTAAGATTTTACCTTCAAATATGCGAGGAAATATTGGAGTTCTGATTTCCTTAAATATAATAAATCAACAACATGGATTTGTCTGATTCAAATTCTGTGGCTTCATTCCAGAAAAATCACCATGGTTTGCAATCTACGATCGAGAAAGTCTGGAATGTTGATTACTACTTACCCTCTGTATTTTTCCAGTCAGATGGTGCAGAATATATTTTTATGTTGATGAAGTAATCAAAACTGTCATATATTGCAACTTCAGCTCCAGTAGGCAACCGAACCTTCAACAGATCAGGAAACGTTATCGATGCGAAGGAGATGCAACATGATTACAAAATTAAGCTGAACCTATGCTTGTAAACAGGAAATATGAAAGAGAAGATAAAATATGACAAACCCTGAATGATTTTCCACCATTAAATTTCAGGACCTTGACTGATGGTGTCAACATTCCATTTAGAAATAAAACTGCCTCAATTCGCTTGCGAGCTGCCTTCCATGCTTTAGGTTTGGGATCTACTTTTCCTCGGGGACAACGACTGAAATAAAGGACATCATCACCGACTCGGATAGCTGTCCCACAGTTACAGGTTGCCCTTTTAATGAATCTTGAACACGAATACAAAAAGGTCCTTACTTCAATGGGAATCTAAAACACAACGATCACGAATACATGTAGTTATAATATCTTTCAAAGTTCATTTTACACATCTTCAAATATCTCTGACAAAAATGGGGAAAATGTTAATTTTCATCCCTGCCACCACTAGAGTCAAAAGTCATTTCACTCATGTTAAATATTTCTCCAGAATTAAGGCACGTCTGGATGAGAAAACTGCTTCGTGCATTTATCATGCATCAAACTGGATGTATAAATTAAACATTTGCTGGAATACCAAAAAGTGAACCTACAATAACTGCAATATGCTGCAGCTCCTGCAGCACACAAAAAAGCAAAAGGCTTATGAATCTCCTTAGCATGCCATAGAGAGCCAGAATATAAGATATTATTATAAAGATGGCAATCACCAAATGTCATTGCCCCAAAATAACTCATTGTATTACTTATTAGGATTGCAAATGGGAAGTCCTCATTATTGGTGGTTCTCCCTAGGCATGAGCACCATGACACAATTTCTGACAGGCTAATGTGGGCTCACTGTAACCTGAGGTCCATGGCCAAGAACCTTCATTTGTTCACCATCAGGTCTGGCAGTGTCCCTGCTGCAGACCACATCATTGTACTACAAGATACGGCGAAAATCTGTGACGATGACGATTGTTTTATCTGACTCATTGAGCTGATGAGATCTAAAGGTCTTCCATCCTGATGCCCTCTCCTATGATAGAGGCGATCCCACAAAGAAACTGGATGGTATTTTGCAGACTTTCATCTGAATACAAACTGAGTAGTTTCACATATATAGACTGCCTCTACCTCCTATTCTCATTCAAAGAAGTAAAAATCTAAAAATTTGATATTTGATTTTCAATGAAATCCTTTCTACCTTTCAGATGGCTCAATGGATCAAGAAACCAACCCACGATCTTCTTAAAAACTTAAGAGGAAATAGACACTTTGGAGCCACCTAATGGACAAGTGTTTTATCTGGTCAAAAAAATTTGGAGTTAATTGAGAAAAACTACAGACCTGTTTACAATCTAACTTTCATATCCAAATATACTGAATGAGCACTAGCAAACATATTGGTTCAACATCTTGAACTGACCAAGGAGGCCACGGGCCGTGGCGCAGTTGGTTAGAGCATCAGCTTATTAGCACCAGTTCCTCTGTGGTGATCCAAAGGTCATGGGTTTGATCCCTGGCCATGCCGAGATTGAATTCATGATACAATTTCACACATGAGCTGAGGCTCATGCCAAACGGTTAACCCGTTGTCCCTGTAAATCTGTGACCGGGTGGGTTGTCATGTCAAGGACCTGTGACATGACAATTTAGAGGGGTAGCACAATATCTACTACAAGTAGATCTCATCACGAAATGACTGAAATAATGTTGAATGTGATGTAAAACCCCAAACAAACAAACAAACAAACGAACAAACTTACTGACAAGTTCCAATCTGGTTATAAAGAATACCATAGCACTGAAACAGCACAGCAATACAAAGTACAAAATGATATTCTGCGGGATCTGGATGAAAGGAAGTCAGTAATATTACTAATTCTAGATCTATCAGTAGCATTTGACATAATTGACCATCAAATACTGCTTGATAGACTTGAATCTAGATGTAGAGTCACAAGTCATGACCTTGATTGGATACAGTCATATCTAATTGTCAGGAAACTGTTTTGGTTGGGACACATAGATCCTCCTCAGAATCCATCAGGTATGGAGTCCCTCAAGGATCTATCCTGGGTCCCATGCTTTTCACTATCTACTGAAAAAAAGTGAAATGGTGTTTTTACGACCCTTTCAGCAACTATGGCCATATCAGGTCGGCTTAAAGGCCTATTTATCCAGTGTGAAAGTAACACTGCCGGCAGTAGGAGTCGAACCCACTACCTCCCGTCCTCCACTATCTACTGTCTGCTCTTGCTTACATCATTGCAAAGTATGGTCTTGGCTATCATATTTATACAGATGATACTGACATCTATATAGCCTTTGATCACATGAGTAGACACCTCAAGACAAAACCTACAAAGGCATATAATTGAAGTTAGGTTCTGATACTTAGAACAAATTGCACTGTGCTAAATCAGTGAAAGTGTGCTAAATCCCTGATTTCATGATAAATTCCTGTCACAGTCGGAATTTATGCTAAATTATTTTACACAATCTTCAGATTTAGCATGATTTCTGATGCATTTGAAAAATGTGCTTACTTAAAAAATGTTATAAAATAAGTTCATTCTGCTAAAAAGAGTCACTTAAGCCTTCAGAATTACTAAGAATGACTAATGACTAAATATCGGGCCCTGGTCTTCTCTGATATCAAATAAAACCATTTCACAATGTCTAAATGACAAGACTACTGAGACAAGGGATTTCAGTTGAAGAGCTTATTTGTATAGAGCTTATTATTATTATTATTATTATTATTATTATTATTATTATTATTACTATCATCATCATTTAAGAAAACTCATAATAAAAAAACTTGATATTAGACTATTATAAACATTATTACAATTCTACTTGTACTCACATCTGCTACTTTAGAGCGATACAGTATGTATTCTCCTAACATGTGCATATCATAATACCTGAAAGGTATCCAAAAAGATAGGAATTAAAGTTTTTCATGTCAACTAGTTGACTTATTGCAAATTGTTCATATTACAACACAAAGTAGTTTCCTTGATAGAATTCAACCACATTTTGGTAATAGTGTTGACAGACTTGGAAAGGGTTAATAAAGATTAGGGGTACGGTATGTCGAAATGTATGTCAGAGGCAGTTATGTCAGCAACTGCATGACCATGCTTGCTAATCTGTAAACTAGTTAAAAATATTAGAACTTACATGTTATCAAAAGTCCAAATATGTACATCATTTTGCACACGACATACACGTTTACTTGTATCATAGTCCTTAATATTCACCTGAAAAATACACACCATCATATGTCAAGCTAAAAACATAGTCACAACAGATGACTCAAACATTTGTTTAATAGAGACAGTTGAGAAAATTTAGGGCCACATATTGAGCACCATCCAATATGATGTCATCATGCTAAGTAATCACTTTAATCAACCATCATCAGGGCCTGAAACCCTATTAACAGGCAAAAATGTTTGATTGATATTCAAATAAAACACTCCTGTGGTTAAGTCTCAAATCCTAAATCATGTGGTGAAGTCTCATATCCTAAATCAGGTTCAATAAGGAAATCACTCAGGTTAAATCTCAGAACAATAAATAAATTAAAGCAAGACTAATGTGTATCTCACATTTATGGATGCAATTTCATTCTGATGCACTATCTGCCGCCTCCCTGTTTCTATATCATCAATTGCATGTACTTCAAAAATCTTTAGGATTCGTTTTTTTGGTCTTTTGCTTTCTCTCTTCCCATCATATCTGGCCTTCACAACGGCACTTATACACTGTGAATTCCAGTTTTGATCATTAATTTGTGTTCCACATGTGTCAGCGACCACAGCCTGGGGGAATATTTCTCTCTTGCATTTTCTTTCTCTTCTAAATGTTTCGAAGGAAAGATATATCAAAACTTTACAATCCGGCAGCCAGCAACTAAGTCTTGGTGGCAGGTTTGACTGGAAACAGAGTTTCTCACCATCCATACCTTCAGTCAGTGTAATATCACCTGGTGTAAGCAACTGAAATGAAGCAAAATGAGGTTTGTTACCTTCCAGAAATTAGAATTATTTATCCATTTAAAAGGAACATTCTGAATGTATATCTAAAATAGGGACTTTTAACATTTTTAAGCTATTCTTCAAAAGTACAAACAGTATTACCTTAATTCTGGATTCAAGGGGTAAACTTGGTTTGCCACAGCTTTCAGTGTTAATGCAGTCACCTTTGTTGCAGGTGGACACACGGCAGGTCAACTGTAATTATTCATTTTGAAATTATCGGTAATCACTGACACAAATGAAAAATATTCTCCACTAAATATCTCACTTCTTTGTGATAATTTATTTCATTTTACTTATTCTGTGCATATATATATATATATATATATATATATATATATATATATATATATATATATATATATATATATATATATATATATATACCAAAGTAAAAAGGTAGTTGTATACAGTGTTATGGTGATAAAAGTAATCCAACAAAGTCTGTGGTGACAAGTGACAAAGAGTTAAAACCTTTTATTGCGACATGTTTAAATGTATACCTTAGTTTTCATTTGGTGACTGTCAACTTCATACTGGCTTATAACTGTTCCCTGATCGGTGATATTGGAAGTTGATATTCTCAGTCTAGTTAACATCTTGTCTGCTGTATACCAGTACAAAACATAGTCTAGAGCTGTGTTATTCATTGGCTGGAACTCACATCCTAATGTAACTCTGGTCTGTATTATTTGAAGAACTTTCAACACAGGCCTACTGTTAAGGCCTTTGTATGCTGAAATTAGATCCAAGTAAATTTAATGCTGACTATTTAAAATTTATACTTTTAACAATCTTTGAATGAAAAATGTTCAAATAGATATTTTATTAAATAGTTCCAATATATCAAAACGTTGCTTTACCAATCGGACATCTTTCTAGTTTGCTCTTGATTTCCTCTATATTGTGTACATTATCATAAATCTGGACACAGGAAACCGATCCTTTACACATTTTGTTATCTTGGATTGGACCAATTTTAAAGTTTTCTGTCATTGCCACAGGTCCTGGACCTATACTATTCGATTCTTTACTAAGCTTTTTGTTTATGTATATCTTTAGATTGCCTGTCTTCCCATCAAATGTAACAGCAATAGAGTTCCATTTGCCTATTTTGAGATGTGAACCTGATTTGACTTTGTCAGAACTTTGGACTTTTTCTGCCTGTTGTCGTGGAATTGTCACTATGACACGCTTAGAATCCTGTGACATAGCTACCCCATACACTCCAAAAGATAGCAATGTACATCTCTGATTTTTCAATGGATATATATTCAACATCAAAGTAAAAGTAGATTGTGGGAACAGTCCAGGTTTGTTTGTAATATCTACTGTGCTGTCAGTGGTGCCATCTAAGACCAAGGCACTTGATATTTCCCCTGAGGGTCCTCCTTTATATGTTGCGGCAACACTAAATCCAATGACAGATTTTCCAACACTTGCTAGGCCATGGCATTCATCAAATGGGAAAACCAGGTTGATGTTTTCTTATGAAAAAAAGAACATTTTCACTCATTAAATGCATTTCTGCCTTTTGTGTATGCATAATTGTCATTTAGTATAACTGTAATGAGAACAAGATTTTGATAGTTTTGTTTTTTACCTGGTATGCTAGACCATCTTCTATTACTAAGGTCTGGTAGACATATTTCAGTCTCATTTTTAACATTAACAATGTTGTCAGCATAACATATGCCATCTATGAAACACACATCAGGCTGAAATAGATAATGTGTCAACTTCAAGAGCTAATCAGAAAAATTAAAGTCTTGATACGATTTAGTCTTACAGAGCTTAAATTACAGAGATTAGTTTTCAATCTAATCTTTAAAAACCTATCATATCCTAAATTCCTATTTACTGAATTGAGACTTTATAAAAGAATACCATGCAATGGTATTGGTTATAAAATCATAAATTTCAATGTATCTGTACTTAATTACAAGTCATAGCTCTTTAAATAGTAAATTTCATTTACCCTCTTTTTGCATATGCCATCTATATAAATACAGTTATAACAGCTGCAGCGATATTGAAGAAGGATATATTCCTCTTTTGCAAAAAGTTTACCATCATTGGAAACAGTCATGACATAACTACTGCCACGTTGAGGTAAATAACACCTTACCTAGGGAGGAGTAATCAAAAGGTTCTGCATTTAAACGCCATGAAACCATATAGTACACATGCTAACAAATGCTGTCACTACTGAGATTGATAAATAGTTAGTCATTTCAATTTGGCCATATAATTTGATTAATTCTTGGTTGTAAAGAATCCACTCACTGAGTTCAGTCCCCAATAGACTGCCTTGACAGTAATAGGTGGATTGGGAGTCCGGACCACTGAGTCATCTGTGACCTGTTAGAAATGTAAATGATGATAAGAATATGAACTTTTGCCAAAGAATGAAGCACATACCATTACTCTAGTTATCTGAAGAATATGACCCAACACAGGATTCTGAATGCTATGTTATTTGTTAGCCTTGTATATCTTTAAAACTGGTGACGTTACGGCATTCAGTTACCATATAACATTCAAATTAGGTATAAGAAAAAGAAAACCCTTAATTGGTAGCAATATTTAGTCTATAGCTAAAATAATAATGCACCATACCTTTATATCAACAAACTGACAGGTAAGACTTTTGGTGTTAACAAAACCTCTGCCTCTGAAGATGAAAACATTACACCGTTGACTGCAGCAGGTGTAAACCTTTGTTTCAGGCACAATGGGAGAAACATCTTTGCTGTATGAGCAGTCATCCCCAGCAAATCCTTCACTACAGTTGCACATACCTAAAACAGGTTAATGACAGGGTTACACAGCTTAGGTATAAGTGTTGACATTAATATGAACATAACATAAAACCTTGAAATAAAACCTTGTTTTACCAGATATGCATTGGCCATTGCCATTGCAGTCTATTGGGATACAAGGTAGAGCATCTGGTGCCAGAGGAGTTCCAGTTGACGTTTTTTCCCAGAGTTCCAGATACTTGTGGTCATGCCTGATCTGCTCTCTTATAACATCTACCATATCAAAGTCTGCCTCAAGGTTACCCCTGCGCTGTTAAAATAAACGTACAACATATAGATTGTTCTGCAGACTTTACATTTTTGGGTTGGGAATCTCTTCCAAAATGTCACTGGTGGTTATATAATTTGTGTAGTCTAATTATGGCTTGCACAGATCACTCCAGCTAGCCCGATAGCTAAACAGATCACTCCTCTACACATATAAGAACATTTCTGCATGAGCATATATAACATGTCTTACGCTTAAATCATTTCATCATTTCAGATTTTCTTTAGGATTTATAGCATCCCTGCCATTATTTATGAATCTATGAGATGAAGTTATATGTTTATTATCAGAACATACCATAACCATTTCAACACAGAAGTCTATGAGATCATCAATGTCGTCACTGCTGAAACTAGTCAGATTATTAAGGGCTGCAGTTGCAATGAGTGTGTTGGTGCAATGCAGCTCAGCTTTTGTTCTTGATATTTCTGCAATATCCATCTTTAAAAAAAATCATGAAATTCACTGAATTATTTGCTTATTCTCTTATCTTCATTCTGTCAATATTTTAAAAAAAATGTTCAAAATTAGATACATGAGTATAATCGAAGATTTATTCTTCATTAACATCTTCTTTTGGTGCTTTTCAGTAATTAGAAATTAATTGGAATATCTGGTACTAATATTAACAATTTGCATTATCATTATTATTGGAACATCTATACAGTGATACTTACAGGAGTCGGTGGAGTGGCTGCTGGGGGCTTCACTCTTACATCACACAGCCCAGGTTCTGCATCATCAAGGAAGCCATCTGTCACATCCAAGAATACACTGTCTTCTGCCAATACCACAGAGTTAGGAGTATCAAAACCTGTCTCACACTTGTACTCTCCATCACTACAGTCACAGTAGGTTTCTCCAGGATATTCCTCAACCCCTGGACATGATCCTTCGTAATATGTCTCCATATATTGGTTTATTCTGAAATAGCCCATAAATGATTCATGCATAAATGATTCATGCCTATTGTTCAAAACATCATTTTATAAATCTTTTTAATTCATCAAAATTAACTGCCTGTCACGTGAGATGTTTGCAAGTACAGGCAAATCCAGATGTTCAACCAGTAACTTTAATGACAATAAACAAAAAAATATTCAACTGAAAATTGTTAAATTTGATTGCAATCCCTCTTACAACTTCTCCCATAATTTTGGACCAAATTTGGACCATTCAAATTATTTTCACAAAATTAGCATATTCCAAAGCAAGTATCATTTTAGCTTTACTTTGGGCATCTTAAGAATGGTATTTTATCCATTATTTAACTTTTATCATAACTGCAATAATAATTGCTATGTAAGATCTATGTAAATTAATATATAGATTAAACAAACCTCCATCCTTCCATAAATAAATCTGGGAGTGCACTATCTTCTATCACTGTGTGGCCATTGGCAAGCTTGTACTCATATTCATTGTCTTCTCTGTCATCATAGGTCCCACATAAACCTGATAAAGGAATAATTAGGTCAGTCATGATGAAGAATAACTCTGACAAACAGGTCAGTTATATTAAATAACATCTTTTGATTACACTGCAGCATCTCTTGAATGAGAAAAGATTTATATATATTTGCTATAAACAAGTGAAGGTTTGGTGTATAATGTTAATCATTTGTAGTTTCATTATTCATATGTAATTGGAGCACGAAAAAACCTTGGCTCTGGCCATAATCCTTAGCAGATGGGGTGACGAACACATTAAGATGTGATTTCCATCCAGGGTTCACCTTCACCACTGTTCCTGTTGGGAATATGATCTACAAGAGCAAAAGACAATATAGCTATGATTAACAAGGATTTACCTTGATTACATACCTGGGCAATTTGGTCAAAAGATATTCATCAGCACAAATCAAAGAGCAGGTATGAAATACAGACCAATAGGGAGGAGGAATACCAATGGCCTTAGATCTATGTTGATCATTGTTTTTTTAAAGTTTGTGAACATTTTCTGGAAATGTATAAATGATCATACAAATCCTTTCCCAGAGCAGAGAAGATGATAATGTCAGCTAATCAAAATACATGTTACATATTTTATTTGTAATCTTTTTTTTCATTGGTAGATATTTATTATATTATTTAAAATGGTTGTTGCCTCTTTGATAACTCAGTGAAAGCTATTACAGTAGATTTTTCCAAAGTCATAAAAGTTAGAAATTATAATTGAGGAGTATTTTAGGGTATTTATGCCATTGTTTCTACAAACTCACAAACATTAATTAGCATTCTAGCTCTCTGGGTTGTTCTGCCCACAATTCGTATTTTCTGATTCTAAATTTTAAATTATTAACTTTCACGTTTTTATATACAGGAAAGGGAAATGAAGAAAATGTGTATATTTTGATGGAATGTCAGAAGGCGAAATGTTCATTTGTTTAATAATTAAACGAGTTTGTTTGCAATGATTACCAGTGAAATAAAGTGCAATAAAGTATGGACTATTATGGTAGCAAGACTCAGCTCCAGCGAAGAGAACATTCCTAACTATGAATGCAAAGAAAAACATAACCCCATGGGTTGATAGCTCTGCTGACTTGATCGAAAACACATGAACTGAGATAAAGTGCAATAAGCAACCAGGTTATAATTTTCCATACAAGATCCCAATTCAGTTTTGATGAGATATTCATTAATATTTTGTAAATCATTATCTTGTTACCAATGCAATAGTTCATGCACAAAATTTGTGATTTTTTCAAAAATCTAATAGCTACCACTAAGTTGTCAAGGAGGCTGCCATTTTGAATAACATAGCCAATGAGAATCAAGATAACAAGTTGGGGCCAAATTTGATATGTAGCATGCATTTTGATTGGTCAAAATCATCATCTGCTCAAGTCTGCTCTTGAAAAGGGTTTAAATGATCATTTAGGAAGAAATGTTCAAAAACATAACAAAAAAGCAATTATATGCTTGATATGAATATATGTTTATTCACTTTTGATGGTTTTGAGATTTTGCATGGACACAAATTTTGAATTCAAGGTCAATGTGTCAAGGTCAAAGGTCACATGACTAAGAAAATATAACAAGGTACAGCTATGACCTAAGACATTTCTGTATACCAAGTTTTAATTTCCCTTAATAAGTGGTTACTGAGATTTGCTCTGTACAAAATTTATGACCTCGAGGTCACTGCACTAAGGTCAATGGTGACATCACTAAGATTTGAAGGAATCTGAATCTTCACCTCAATATCTACCTCTGTATAAAACTTGAAACATATTGAAGTATATCAGCCTGGCAACAAGCAGGCAAGATCTCCCTGCATGCTTGTTGCTAGGGTGGTTGCTATGGAAACCAGCAGCACTCTCACTGCCTGTAATATAGTATCAATAAATGTGCAGCCACTCCGTTGCTCGAGAGAGTTGGAGACTGGTGCTAGACCAGAACTGTATGCTTCATGTTTTCCCTCTTACACCACAATCATATACTCTGTATCGGGGAATATGAAGAAAGACAAAAAGCCAGATACGACAATATATTACTGGTAGTTTTGGAGAAGATTTTTTTCAAACATAGTGTTGATACATAACAGATATTTAGCATCTCCAGTTCATGAGCTGTAGCCTGCACAATAATAAAAAGGTCAAGGTCACAGTATCAAGGTCAAAGGTCAAATCTGTATAAAATGTATATGGTGTTCGAAAGACATTTCTGTATACCAAGTTTTAATTTCATCTTATAAGTGGTTGCTGAGATATGCTCTTTACAAAATTTGTGACATCAAGGTCACTGTGCTAAGTTCAATGGTGACATCACTGAGAATTGAAGGAATCTGAATCTTCAACTCTCTATCCAGCTATGTATAAAATATGAAACAAATATTACTGGAAGTTTTGTAGGAGAAGATTTTTAAACATAGTGTTAGTATATAACAGATATGAAGTGTTTTTTATTCACTTCTGATGGTTGTGGTGTGGCATGTTCACAAATTTTGAATTCAAGGTCAATGTGTCAAGGTCAAAGGTCACATGATTAAGAAAGTATGATGAGGCACGGCTATGTCCTAAGACATTTCTGTATACCAAGTTTTAATTTCTTCTTATAAGTGGTTGCTGAGATATACTCCTTACAAAATTTGTGACATCAAGGTCACTGCTCTAAGGTCAATGGTGACATCACTGAGAAATGAAGGAATCTGAATCTTCGACTCTCTATCCAGCTATGTATAAAATATGAAACAAATATTACTGGAAGTTTTGTAGGAGAAGATTTTTAAACATAGTGTTAGTATATAACAGATATGAAGTGTTTTTATTCACTTCTGATGGTTGTGATGTGGCATGTTCACAAATTTTGAATTCAAGGCCAATGTGTCAAGTTCAAAGGTCAAATGACTAAAATTGTATGACAAGGCACAGCTTTAACATAAGACATTTCTATATACCAAGTTTTAATATCCTGTAATAAGTGGTTACTGTGATATGCTCAGTACAAAATTTGTGACCTCAAGGTCACTGCACTAAGGTCAATGGTGACATCACTAAGATTTGAAGGAATCTGAATTTTCACCTATATATCTACCTCTATATAAAATATGAAAGATCTAGTACTGGTAGTTTTGGAGAAAATTTTTAAAGAAATGTTGACAGACAGACGGACAGACGGACGAACTGACATTTTCCCCCCTCCTAAAGCTCTGCGAGCTAAAGTCTCAGCAGAGCTAAAAAGTCTTCCATCCTTTTAATACCCTATTTTTAAGTAAAAAGAAAAGTTTGAAATAGCACCTTCCAGATAGAATTGATGTTAGTTGCAACTGAAACCAATCTTACATTTAAGGCCAAGGAAATTTCTTACAAAATACAGAATCTGATACATTTTTTCTTGTTTTCCAAATTATTTTCCTGGCCTTATGCACTGAAACTAAAAATTGCAGTAGAGTATAAGAAAATTAATCATTTTGCTATTTTTAAGTCTCCTATGTTTAATTGTAAATACCTTGAAAACTGTTCCGGTATTGAGAACCTTAAAACCATAGGTCCATATGCCATTTTTGTAAAGTCTCAGTCCAATTGTGTCGTTGCCAACAGCCAGATGGCCACCTCTGTCGACAACAATGACATCATCACCTGCCCGGGCCATAACAGAAGCTATACACACTGCTCCTTGCCCACAATCCACATAGAGAGCATTCACCTAGAACATTGCTCATGATGTAGTGATAGCATCTTTAAATACATTATCCAATAAAGCTGTTGTATACATATCACACAATCATCCATCGGAAATCAAAAATAGTTTTAGTGAGGTCTCAGCACCAAGGACAAATAAAACAAATATCAGCATAAAATGAATCAAGAAAAATTAAGTCAGAACATTATCTAGCCCTTCTTCACAATATTTAAATACGTATGTATTTTGCACTTGTAAATTTATTCTAATTCGATATTTGTAATTGATGGCTTCATACCTGGAATGGTGCAGCCTTGTGTTTGTACAAAATTAATGTGCCAGCCTTTTTCTGTCTATATTTCCTGTAAGATCAAGAAGGCATATCACTTTCAATCTTAAAAGTAATGTCATAACACATTTGACTACACTCTTTGAGGAATGTAGAGTTCATAATAACATACCTTTGTGAATATGTGATGATATACTGATCTCCAGTTGCATGACATATGGGAATAGTTGTTGGGGCATCCAGAACATTGACCTAAAAGTCAGAGTTACTTCAACTTCATTCTGTCAATATTCAAATAGGTCAAACACAAATCATGTTCTGATGTCTTGCAAACAACCATTATAAAGTTTACCTTGATTTTTGTCAAGAGTGTATTAATGCTGTCATTTCCAACTGGCATGATTGTTTGCCACACATAGAGATGGCCAGCATGATTTCCATCTCTCAAGCCATCATTCATAGCAGTTACTTTCATAGAATTCTTCATAAACCAGTTCTCATTGTTGAACATCAAACCACAGTTTTCTCTGAAAAAAAATAATGGATATATTACAATGATTGAACATTATGTTCAAAAACAATGATTGGTAAACTTAATGTAATAAATGTATGTAAAATATGTAATAAATGTATTGTTAAATATGTATGGGACAGAGGATCATGTTTACTTGAGAGGTGCCACAATGTCTGGAGGGTTGTATCCAATGACCGCCTGAGGATAAGTGTCTGTTGAATCATAGTAGGGCAAAGCTCCCGTCAAATCCAGGCTATAATGTACTAGAATTCTGCAGCCCTCAGCAGCTAATATGCCATAAGCAGCACACACAAAATTTGGAGGAAGAGGAAGGAAAACATTTAATTCCTTTGAATCTTGTCCCTCAACTAGTGTCAGCTGAAACTCTGTGTTGACTATGACCTCTGACAAGTAGGGTTTGGAGTAGTAGGAAGAACCAGGCTTTGTACCACACAACTCACTTACACAGACCTGAACTTTGCAAATGATCTGAAATCAAAGTCAAAATATAGTAGAGGGTGTTATTTGACATAATAAATTACATTATGTTAGAACTGTGGCCACATCCTCAAATACTCCAAAAATAAAGTTTTTTGTCAATCCAGAATTGCTAGGCAAATTTGCAAATTTGAATTTTTGCTTGAGAGGTTGAAAAAGAAAGGTCAGCATAAAATATGAGTAGCATACATCTGTACATGAATATTTTAGTGAAAATATTGGCATTTTGGAAGAGGAAGAGCACCTTGGCCTTTTTGAAAAGGTCATCAAGGGTATTGATGATCAATAAACACTTTTATCTTATATATCTTACAAAAAGACTTCTACTAATATAACCATTAATATCTACAACTAAACAAGTCTGCAATGTATTCTAAATGTTTATAAATATTATGAAAAGTTCAATATAAATATAAAAGCTTTATCATGAGGCATTCATGTACAAGGTTTAGTGCCAATCCAGCTATTCTGACCCTGATCAAGAAGCAAGTTTTATATCTTCTAAGATTTTATCATGATGTGTAAAGTTTGGTGCAAATGTGGATATTTTTATGGCATGATAGAGAGTCTGCAAGGTATTATAAAATGATCGGTGTGCAAGGTTCAATAAGGTCATGAAATAGTCAATTTAGCCTATTTTAAAAATCTTGTTTTTGCAAGAGACAACTCTCATTCTTTTCAAACTTTAAAAGTTCAGAAGTTTCACTAGGAAACAAAGCTAACATGGCTGAAGCCTTTCTGAGGATCTGCAGAACTAGTTTGCTTGTCTTCATTTCACTCAAAACCAATTTCACGGGACATGAAGACAAAATTAGTATATCGAAACATATACATTTGTATTCAGATATCAATTAACTATACTAGTATTAAAATGTTGAAATATATTGATTTAGTCATGAACACATTGATTTATACAAGGAAATCTATTTTCACACTGTAAATGCATAACTTTTCAGAAGGATATCAATGCTTTTTCACAACACAACACAAAACCCATAAATATCCTTAAGCAGAGCAAAAGAATCGCAGCATATAACATATTTACATCAGTTATTGACGCCTGTGTTTGAATAGTATCATTAGACAGGATGCTGTTCAATCCAGTTGCAGATGCAACAGACACCACTTCCTTTTTGATAGAATTGCCATTGATGAACCACTCAAATGTATATTTTAAGGCAGGGTTAGGAATGATGTCCAGGCCACATATCAGAGCCCAGGCCAAGTTGATTCCATCCTCCTGATCTGGCCTCTGAAGACTTATCACGGGAGACCTTGGTAATGTTGGTAAATCTAAATGGACAATTACAATTAATATTTGTGCCAACATCAGTGAAATGCTTTCACGGTGGGATTTTATACCCAATAAGTGTCTGATAATGTAATATATTCAATTATTCAAAGGCCTCATTAATTTGTGTAACATACGTACTGCTGGGTTCATAGAAGACCCATTCACCAGAGACTGCCTCTGTTGCCACTGAGATGAATTTGACATCATAAGGATTGGGATCCATGTATTTCATAAGTAACAGACTGCCTGGTGATTTGCCAGTTCCAAATTTGAGAAGTCTGGCAGTATCTACCATATCCCAGGACACCCAGAAGTTCCTATAATCCTTGCAGTCCAAAATACCGTCTGTAACGATCTCCACTGCATTGCTGACAGCATCACTCCTTCTTATTGCAGATTTGGTGTTGTCATCCCCACCAATCACAAACTCATATGTGTTTGTTGAGAGATCATTTTCAGATGAACTCAGAGCAAGAAAGACATTCCAGCAGGCTTTTACCTTGAAGACAGCCCATGATTTTCCAGTAAATGTATAGTTTATTGTCTGATATATTTTTTCAGTTGATGTGGAAAGTGAAGCAATACTAATGGCTGTAAAATAGATTGAAACATAAAGATATAATGAACCTAAATTTTTCTATTTTTGTTTTTCAATCATATAGAGAACGAGTTGCAAAGTCCTTCTAATTGTCAAATCAAACCCGTCTTCCAAATAAGAATTTCATTGTGCTCCTGACATAAAATAATACATAAATGGCTTCACCCTTAAAGCAATATTTTTCAAGACAAAGTTATAGAACCAGATAAGTGATGCAGTGTACAATTTTAAGTTATGTAATAATTGAGGAGATAAATGTTAAATACAGTAGGATTTAAGTTCATATGACACTTAAACTTACCAATGGGACATTCCTTGAAGAGCAGTATCTCTTGAGTTGTTAAAGTTCGTTTGTAGAAATGTAGACATGACATCCGACCAGAGAACCATCCTGCCATTAAGCCTTCATCACTGGCTACTTCAAAGTAATATGTGGCAGTCTGCCTCTGTATACCATTATGATAGAGACTGAGAATGCCTTGGTACTGATCATAGGACACAACTATATAGTGCCATACTTCTGGCTCAAGGTCAGTCAAAGTTAATCTGTTTGCTGGATTCAGAATCTTCCCTCTCTCTTTCATGTAGAACAAAATGCTGTATATGCTGTTTCTTATTCTCAAATATGCTCCTAAACCCTTCTTTTCGCCATAGTTAATGATTCGATTTTCTGTAATTAAAAGAAAAATCCTCTATTTGAGCAATGTATGTCTAGGACATATCATGAACATATTGATAGAGCATATGAATGCTTTCACTGCCACCTTCTTTTATAAACCTAGTTTATACTGTCATCCATACTGGGAGAGGATTAAAGCTCCGCCAAACAAATTCTATCTTATGTTAGATCTGCTTAAAGGCTGTATATATACCACAGGGATCCTTGATGTAGGTTATGTATTTTGAATCATCCTCCATGTAGAATGCACTTAAATACAAATAGCAAACGTCTTCCTCTGATGACCACTCGAAGCCATGACATTCACTCCTGTCTAGACACACATCCTGACATTGCGTTTTGGTCTTTGCCCATTGGTCACGAATACGTCCTTGTGTTCCTTTCTTTCCAGGAAATTCTCTGAAGCTGTCATAGCATTGCCCTGCATCAAATATAATGTTAGTACTATCATTAGAATCTGCATATGTCAAATTGAACAAAATATGGATAATATTAAACTTTCTTTTGTGCAATCTTATTTCCAAGTAGCTAATCAATAATTACCAGGTTTGATGCCAAATACTTGGACCTCGCATAGATTCAGGTACTCATTCTTGTTCAGCCAGATGTAGACAAATCGTCCTATTGTGCCTGGGGAACAGTTAAGGGTGATAAGCTCTCCTGGTTTAGCTGAGCCAAAATACTTGGCACACAGCCTAAAGTCTTCTGAATCAGATAGAGGGTATCTCCCACTCTCCAATGGGAAAGCCACATCACTGACAAGCACAGTGAAGTCCCCTAATCTGTCAGCTGAAACAAATTAAATGGCTCTTAAATGTAGAGAACACATATTGTGGAGTTATTCTTTTGTAGTTTTAAAATTATTTTATACATGAGGAGAGCTTACAATAAATTCTTATAAACTGAGTGAGGTCACTATATCTAAAATCTAATCATTTCTGAGAATACTATAAAATATGTAAAGAAATATTCATGAATCACTTACTGAATTTATCCTTACGATTTGTTATTTTCACAAATTGGACTTCAAAGACATCGCCAAGATCCACTGCCCATGTGTTGTCACTGCCCTTGTTTGTGCTTGTGCATCTGCCATCAAGGTCTGGGTTGCCATCCACTGCACGCTCAGAGGTCATCCCATTGTCATCAGAACTCTGCCATGTTCTCTTACCCAATGCAACATTATTTCCTGCAATATATTTAATGGATCATTACAAGAGAACATCAATTGCAGAAGAGCAAATTACCTTTCATTTATTTCAGAGGGTAACATACCATTTGAAAAATAGAATAGCCACTCTCCAGTGGCTCCATATCCAGTAGCTATAGCCATATAGTTGACATTGTATCCTTCAGTGTGTGTGTATTTAGCAACAGTGTTGGCACCAACTATCTTTCCTGTTCCCAATCTCACAACCCTTCCGGCCCAGGTTTGTACCCAGGAGATCCATAGACTGCGATATACATTACAATCAAGCAGTTCGGGAGTTTCTGGGAAATCAAGGTTCTTGCCCTGAGGACTGATTCTTATGGCTGATTTTTTGTTATTGTAGCCACCTATCACAATTTCATAAAAGGAGTTTGTCTCTTTGGTACCATCTTCTGTGGCAGTCAGTGCTACATGAGCATCATTACAAGCCTTCACTTTGAACGTAATGGCACTTATGTCTCCAATGTACCTGTCTAGGGATCTATATTCTATCGGGGTTGTCATTGGTGTTGAAAATGCCTCGCTTGTCCTGTCTGAAAACAAATTTTACAATTGATTTTATTTTTTTAATGTCAAAGTTCCCCAAAAACAGTTACAGTAGATATTGAAGTACTGCAACTACTGAAACTGTTCTGTTTTGGATTGAGGTGAATTTGAGCAATCACATACCAAGATAGAGATGGAATGCAATGGAGAATGAGTTCTTCAGATCCAAAGCATAGGAGAGAGGCATCTGCAACTCAAACTTTGGACTTCCAAACATCATGGCTGTTTGCACATTTCCCTCCGGACCAGTGCCATACATTAAAGTAGATGTTGCTATGGCATGCACACCATTGTCCCCGATATCAGAAGGTCCTGTGATACTGGACAAAGGATAAAAGCCTACCGGTTTCCTGATATCTAACAATGAATGGAGACAATAATACAAATATTTATTTTTAATCAAATGTTCTTTGTTCTTTCTATAAATATATCTGGGATTGTTTTGGACTGCTTATTCATTTATCTACACTCTAATAAAAAGGCCTGGTATGTTAATGAAAGGAAGGTACACAGAAATATTTGTTTAGAAATCCCCCCCCCCCCACCCTCAAAAAAAGATATCACATTTACCTTCCATTGCTGGAGTTATTTTGTCTAGCAATTCCTTGATATGACAGTAGATGTTAATAGTCCCAATTGAAAACTTTGCAAATTCTGAATCGGATGTGACTTGGACTGGTCTTCCAAAATAGAGTGTGTTTGGCAGTGGTTGGCTCACAATGAAGGGCAGTGGTTTCAATTGGGACACTGCAGTAATGCGACGGCCATTGACAAAAGTAACAATTCCTGTGACAGGACTCCATGATATCTCATATTCTGTCCACACACCAATATCTATTGGCCCAATATCTGCTTTCCATGTATGTGTACTGGTTGAAAAGACTACATGCCCTCTTCCAAATGTGTACAGAAACGTCATGCCACTGGAGTCAGAATGCTCTGCTCCACTTGTGAAGATAAAATTGTTTTGGGTGATCTCCAGTACTAACAATGAAAACTTAATTGTAATTCCAGATTTCACAAAATTCTCCATATTTGATAAGCAATCTTCCTTCCTAGATTTTATTATCAAATAATTTCCACCTCCAAGTGTGAGAACTCCATTAATCACCTTTGCATTTTCTGATCTTTTCAATATCAATAAACTGTCTGTAAACTCTCTGCTGTCTTTGAGATTTCCCAAATATATGACTCTCTGAATAATTAAGGATCTCTCCAATGTTATGTTTGCCTCTAAGTATTCAAATAAACGAATACTTTCATCTCCACTTTTTTCTGGAAACAGTTACAAAGTCATTCTTACATAAGGAACACACAAACAAATTTATTATTTTCATCACGTATTTAAGACATATATACACATATTTACCATGACAGACACTTATGGCATAATCTCTCAACTGTTTTGTGTCAGCGGTATGTTTGGTGCCAGGTACAGGAACATCAGTGTTTGTCACGATGCAAGTATTATTGAATAATTGTCTTGTGTTATCACTATATCCAATGCTGCCCCCTATTTCATCGTACCACCCAAGCACATCACCCGGCTGTGTCTCCATCAACTGAACATTTTCAAACTGAAAGTATAAATTTCAATGTACTTGCTTCTTCGGCAATAAAAAAACCCTGCATAACTTAATATCTATCATGAACTTGTAATTCCAATAGTACAAGGTCATATAAGTTTACCGTATGCCAACCAAGAGACTTGAATGTTGGGGATGTCCATTGACCAATTACTTCAAATTCACAAGCAAAGGATGGAAACCTTGTTCCAATTGGTCTGTAGAGTTGGAACACTACATTCCCTGATGGCCGCTTTATGAATGCGGATATTGATTTGATGCGTGATGTATATGTAAACATCAACTCTATTGGTATGGTGACAGTTCTACTCTTCATCTCAGCATATTCTGATCTAAAAGGGGCATTTTGCGTCTCCATGACTGTAAATAAAAGATTTGCATTCTTTACAATATCAAACAATACATGGGGACACTTTCAGTGCCTAAGAAAGGAAATGTACCAAATTTTACAATATCTAAAGTTTCAACAGGATATTCATATGGTACTATCTGAAGGGTAGTAGCCATATATTTTCAGGAGTTACATAATATTACTACAATAGGTTTTACACTTGATTTTCTACACATTTGTTTATATCAATCCCCATTTTTATATAAAAACTCTTCCACTCATGTTTTTATTTCAATGATTTTTTGCAATGGATTTTTGTTTCACATCAGATGTTTTCAAATAGAACACTGAATGCCAGTCTCTATCTCAAGAGTGGTTTCTGACCCAAAATATTGATAATACATATAATATATTCGCCGAGAAACAGGATACAATACATCACCTCTATATGGACATGATGATGGTATTTCGCAAATATAGTGCTGGGAAGCTCTGCAAAGTATATCTTTCCACTTATAGTTCTTTGCCTTGTACATGCTGACGCATAGAGAGTTCTGGTCATCTGGTTGCTTTTCTGCCCAGTTGGTGTAAGAAACAGGAGAAGTGGAGTGCCAAGTCTTAAACTTGTGAGTCTCATCATACAGACCTGGATCAAAGCCATTATTTATATCAAAAGGCATCTTTGTATTTCACTATGATATGAAATATTCCTATTGTTTAAATGTTATGCCTACTGCCTTCTTCATTATGTGAATTATATATCGAACTATGCTACAATAGGCATGAACCTGTGATTTGTTTAAGAGGTATCATTCCTACCAATCAACCAAGCCTTCACAGGCTGAAATGGGTCCCTCATTTCTATCATCTTTTTGACATTGTCCCCTTCTGCCTCATCATTGATTTCAAGAAGCTGCCCACGTCTTATCCAGCACTGTTTTTGGGCATTCACATAGGTTTCAGTTTCAGTGGACAGATAGTAACAAGTGTCCTTGTAACTAAACATTCCTGGTGGACACACTGGTTTGCCACTTTTTTCTGAAGTGTTAAAGTCTCATTTAAAATTTTGGTCCAAGTCACTTAATCATTTCTAAGTTAAAGATATATGATTCTATAATTTCTAATAGATAGTAGGTATATCAAAATTGTACAAAAAATATTTACATAAAATTAGACTATATAATAAACAACACAAAAGGTAATAGTAACCTGGTAGGATTAGTGTTGGAGCAGCAGTTGATAATATGTCTCTGTCTGAGCTGAACAGTATCAGAACTCTTCCCAATATAAGGGGCCCTCTAAGACTTGTATCAAGGGCACCTCTAGCAAAGTAGAAATATTTTGTCCTGCTTATGCTTGATCCCTGTTGAATCAGTCTTTGTTTACCTGCTACTTGATTTATTATAACTCTACTGTTGATCCAGATACTGAGGCCTTTGCAACCAATTGCTAACTCAAGCCTTGTCCACTGTGCAACAAAATCTCCAGACAGTTTAATATACCACTCTTTTGTTCTGGTTCTCACAATAACATAAAATGAACCAAAACGATATGTTAAAGCAATTCCATAGCTAGAAGGGTTGTCACCTCCAGTGGATAAAAACACAGCACCTTCAGGTGCTGCAATAATGAAAAAGTTAACCTGAATAAAGATTCCACTACTGATACAATTGGATGTATCACTTAAGTCTATGCATGTCGCTAAATCTCCAAAACAACTGTCTTTATCAGGCTTCAGTTGCAGAATTCCACCACGAAGATCCAACACATTTCCTGAGGGTCCAAGTATCATTTTACCTCCACCAATGAGTTTGCCCTGGAAAAGTCCTCCCGGAAATCCAAATCCCCCACCATGGTTCCAATTGAGAACAACTCCAGATGAAGTACCAAGTTTTATTTGTCCTAAATTAAGAAGTTTTTCTTTCAATAACCAAGTTGAAGGAAAGTTTTATTTTGTAAAGACCTGTGCATTTTCAGGTGGAAGACAGGGCTTAATAGAAGTGGCTCCAACACAATTATAGTCAACTGTAGCCTGTATGATAATACAGGCTAAATACAGGTGAATTCAAGTTGTTTTGATAGTTTTGAATCTTGTTTCACGAAATCATATTATTTTCAAGCACTTGTTCCTGACATAAGATAAATATGTATACCTAAACATGTGGTCAAATCTTATTACCCAGCATGAATAAGGATACAAGCATAGAATTAATCACTTCCAGCAAAACACAATAATCATGGCAGGTTATTTTGATTAATTTCAGGTAGATTAGCATGTCTGTATCAGTTTCATGACCACATATTATTAAAACATACCCCAAAATAGGTTTTATTATTTCATGAAAGATTTAATGATTCAGTGGGATTTTTTTTCAAACTTATGAAGAAACTTATGAGTTTTTTTACTTTTCTATACAGATTATAGATTGTTAGGGGCCACATCTGGTCCATATTATCTTTCTTGAGTTGCCACTGAGACTTTGTATCTTTTCTCAGAAATATGAAAAACAACCAATGTATTTATGAAATGTTAAATGCTAAGGTCCATGTTCTGTTCAGCATCTTACCTGATATGTCCCATTCATTGGGATTCTGAACATTACACACCTGACGAGGGTCATCCGGATTTGTTTGTCCATCGAGAAAACATTTTTCTCCAATCACACACACATTGTCCTGTAATTCAAATGGGTTTGGTTTGGAGAAACATTGGTCATAACAATGCAGTCAAAATGAGAATCATGCAGAATGTAATAAAATTTTCCATACTTTAAGAGTACATGTCCGACTTTCCAGATTGCAGTCATAACAGAAGCTGCTGTATACATATCTGTAGTTATACTTTGTGCAGTTAAGGCCATTGTAACTGACACAAATTTTGTAACTCCTGCCTCTTGGGATGTCACATACTAGGTGATTCACTGTCAAAACCCTTGCTTTGATTTTGATTATTTCATCTGTTTCTATCCATATCAGGTTTTTCAGCTAAAACATCACAGAATATTTCATTTTATACTAGTAAGGAATTGCAATGGATTCTTCTGTCAAACAATTCACTTAAAGATTCATATTACAGTTGGTGCTAACCTGCATTCTGGTCATAATACACTGGACATCAGTATCACCGATCTCTCCAGTAAGAATAGTGCTATCGCAGCCAGGGCCTGAGCCTGATGTATCGCACATAGCAGGATCCCCTTCATCCACCTCAGGACTGCTATCAATCTTAACTGAGCAATCCCCACCTGTATATCCCTCTCCACACACACATTCACCTTAAACATACAAGTAGACTGTCCCAGTTAATCAATTTGGAAAATATATACTTCAAGAGACCAATTTAAGATTTTAGATCAATTTTTGGAATATAAATCTGGTTTTTTTCCTTTGATTTTCAAAATCTATATTTCAGTATATGCTTTCTGTAATATTTTGGTTGTTTAAGATTTATCATTATCAGCAGCATCGATTTGTGAATGCTCCACAATTCCACAAATATCTATGAATATACACCATAGAGAATTTCAAATTGCATTTCATTGATCATTACAAAAATGTAAAATCGATATGCAGAGAGTAAATATATATATCTATATACCTTCAGGTGTGCATGGATGTCCATTGCAAGGGCATAGAGTTTCTGGAATGCCACCTAATGACTCTTCCAATTCTTCATTCACTTCAACGAGGCTTAAACATCTTTTTTTTATATCACTTAATGCTACATCCAACCATCCAGTATTATTGGTCAACTGAAATAATATTATGTGATAATTCTTCAATTAATGAATATGTTTATATATATATATATATGTATATATATATATATATATAGTGTAAAACCTTTTTTTCTGAACCTTAGAAAAAGTCGTATTTACAAGTTATATACTATTTTATGACAAATGTCAATCTACTTATTTATTGACCAGTAAAATATTTCCTGATATTTCCAAGTGAGCATTTGTTTTAACTCTCGCTATCAACAAATGTTGTGTAAAAAAGAAAGGTTAAATCTTCAATCACAAAGAGGACGCTCTTATTAACATGTTATCCAGAATAGGGTGGCTCAAAATAATATTATATTTGAAAAGTTTACCTCTTTAGAGGTAAAAAGTCATGTGATTTCTTTTTCAGATTTTATTAAATTAATCTAGCATAGCAACATTACATTACATGTTCACAGTTTCAGACACATCATGAAATTTGAAATTTCATAGTATTTGGGTGTAGATTATAAAAACAATACTGATATTGAATATCTATATTGGGGACTGTATTTGGTCACATTGAATTAAATAGCAAGGGTTATGGGTAAAAAGATATAATGGTTGTCATGGTTACCCATCAAAATGACATTCTGGTATGGTTGAAGGTATCTTAGATAATAAAAACGATAGATAATACTATTATGAAGAAATTTCTAAAGTGTTGGTCTCCATGGCAGGCAATGAGGTTCTCAGAATTAATTAAATTTAACACAAATTTAGGTTTATTTCATCACTTAACGTTAATTTTAGCTAAAAAAATCCCTATAAGAGAGCAAAACCTTTTAACATGTGCTTTCTTGGATATGATTTAAGTGTGAAATCTAAAAAGATATGGTTACCATGGCAGAAAAATGGTCATAATGCCTAAAATATTCTCCTATTTGAATACAGCTTCATATTAACAATACAATTTTTATTATTAATTTTTATTATGAAGAAATTTTTTAATGTTTTGGTTTCCATGACAGCCAATGAGGTTCTCAGAATTAATTAAATTTAACACAAATTTAGGTTTATTTCATCACTAAATGTTAATTTTAGCTAAAATAGCCCCACAAGATAGCATAACTTTTTAACATGTGCTTTCTTGGACATGATTTAAGTGAGAAATCTAAAAAGATATGGTTTCCATGGCAAAAAAATGGTCATATTGCCTGAAATATTCTCCGATTTCTCCAGCTTCATATTAACTATACATTTTTTCCAAAATTTACAACTTTATTGAGTAGAAATTGATATCTTCAAATTCTATGATGAAAATAGTATGGTAATGGATACTTTACAAGTATTAAGCATCAATTCCAAAATTTGGTGTTTTTGAAAGCTTACCCACATATGAACATAATGACAGATTGAATTTATAATAGAGTAAAAAGATATGTTGCTATGAGACATAGCAGTTGGACTTCAAGCAGAGGTCTGTCTGAGCCATAAGCTGCACGTGACGGGTAAACACGGGTAGCGTGAACTTTATTTGACCTCAATTGAGGCTCAAAGTGGGGTAGCACTGTTTCACGTCATTTTAGTGCTATTCAAAGGACAATAAAATTTATGACGTCATAAACATATTGCCATAATCTTATGACGTAATTTTACCTTTCAGTGCCTCTATGATGACACTGCACATAAAAATGACGCCAAGAAAGGAGTGTGCTTCAATTAGGGGCCTATATATTAGGGTCTTGTTCAAATAGGTTTTACAGACAATGATGGGGATGCATTTTTCAAAATATTTATAGGCATGAAAGACAAATACATTCGTCACCAATATGTGAATTTTAAACATTTTTTTTCAAAATCGGTGCTTAATTCCTTTAAGATCATGGTTGCTACAATAAAATTCCAATATAGTAAAAAGAAAATATTCAGCAATCAACTAAAATTATACCTTCAGCATTATGACTCAAGCCAAATTTTCACAGCTCATTCATTTTAGATATGGTTGAAGGTGTTTACGGAATACATATTATCATGAGGAAAAACAAATTCTATATGATGTTTTGGTTACCATGGCCACCATTGAGTTTCTCAGAAATAATGAAAATTGACCAAAATAGAGTTTCACTTTATGATATCAATGTTATTTTAGCTGAAATATCCACATAGGGTAACAACCATTTTCATTTGTTTTCCTGGATACTGCATGATTGAAATGAGGTATCAAGAAAAAATTATTGCCATGGCAACAAACGAACTTGAGATCATATTGCCTGAAATATTCATTAAGCAGTATAAATAGATCACAATGTTGTAGGCACCTTCTTACATAAAGCTGTAACCTATCTGTTTTGAAAACACACCCAAAGAGTTTTCAAATGAATGTGTTTGTGGAGGCAAAATGCAATTTACATCAAATCAGTAAATATTTACATTGGTGGGTGAACCATGAATTTCAGCTTAAAAATCTGAGCAAAAAAATTACATGACTTCTGGTGGCCAAATCAACACTGATCCATTTGAAAAAAATACCTGAAGCAAAAATTGCATTTTTACGCAAAATCAGTCAATTTTGAGGTGGGTGAGAAACCCCTGAGATTTATTTTTAAAATCTAAAAAATAAATCTCTTGACTTTTTACCTCTAAATGAACACATTAAAGAAGGTCAATTTTTTCAAAAATAATATTATTTTAAGCCACCCTAATCCAGAATCATGTAAATTGATGTCATCCATTTATGTCCACACACTAATGCATTATTCACAAAGGACATGAAAGGATATATATAAAAATATCATGATTGAAAAGATAAATGCAAACACAGTAATATATCCTTACCAACCCGATGTGAAATCTATCTTTGGGCAAAAAGAAACAACTTACGAATATATCTGTCCAGCACTGATTCACAATATCTTGAACAGATGAGCTGATTGCCTCACCATGGATGTTGAGGCAATTTTGAACTACGGTGTTGGCATATATTGTGTTGTTGCACACTGCCCTCAGCCTCTCCTCTTCTTCTCTTGTTGGTATGAGGTCACTTGCATTCTAGAAAATGGTCACAATATTATCATATCCCTTGAGCATGGACCAATATTGTTGGCCTTTGCTGACAATTGTTCCCTCCAATCAACTATTCTGATTGTTCATCTCCAATTTTAATTAACAGGAAAGAGTAAACTTATTTACTTACAAATGGACTGTCATCATATTCAAAAAGGCTGTCTGGAGGAGGACTTTCATCACAACCAACAGGATCTTTGGTTGTAAACAAGAGTTCAGATGTGATATCTTTTGCTGAAAACCAAATAAATCATAACCACGTGCACATGACAATAATATTTTAACTCATAGAAATTAGTAAACATGTCTTCCTGGTAATCACTTCTGTCTTGTTGTGAACAGCATGTCATTTGCCTTATGAGGGAGACTAAGTATAGTATCAAATAAATAGATAAATTCAAAGAAAGTAATAAACATTCTATTTTGTGATTAACAATTCTACTCATAATCTTTAAATTTCGAATCACAATGAAAGGAATGCAGATATGTCAGAATCAACAGAAGTTGTGTTAAACATGAGATGTTCTACCCTTTAATTTAAAAGGTCACATTTGCTATATATGTTGTAAGGCTGATAGAAGGTTATTTGATTTAACTTACCTCGTCTGTAACATTTGTGGGAGTCAAACCCAGGTGCACATTTATCATGAGAAAATATTCCATTAGTCAGCTGACACTCACAGTATGTCTGTGGCTCTATGTATTCTTTGGAGCATAAACCGTTGATATATGTCAAATGTGTCATATTTTTAGGAATTCTGCAAAATATATTTGTGTTTTTTTAACATCATGGAAGATGCATTTGAGCTATATAATGCAATGAAATAATTGAAAACTAATATTCTACAGAACCCTACAGAATTCTATATCAATATATCCTGGCTTTTGTTTTCCATATATCCTAGATTTAAGAAATGTCTGTGAAATGCATAACTTCTTTTTAAAAAATCTAGCTTGAGGCTTCTGTCTCACGGCTATTTGAAACCTATCATCTGAGCTCAAATAACAGGCTTCATAAGTGTGTACATTCAAAGAAAGTGTGAGAGTTTTATCATTACTTCCAGCTCAGAGCAAATTCTGTTGCAAACAAATTTTTATCGCGCTGTGTGATGGTGCCATCCCTGTGGGTGAAGTCATTCTTCTTATCATTGTCAAGCAATCCGCACAGCCCTGAAATAGGAAACATGGTCTCTCTCAGTTTAAGATTTTACCTTCAAATATGCGAGGAAATATTGGAGTTCTGATTTCCTTAAATATAATAAATCAACAAGATGGATTTGTCTGATTCAAATTCTGTGGCTTCATTCCAGAAAAATCACCATGATTTCCAATCTACGATCGAGAAAGTCTGGAATGTTGATTACTACTTACCCTCTGTATTTTTCCAGTCAGATGGTGCAGAATATATTTTTATGTTGATGAAGTAATCAAAACTGTCATATATTGCAACTTCAGCTCCAGTAGGCAACCGAACCTTCAACAGATCAGGAAACGTTATCGATGCGAAGGAGATGCAACATGATTACAAAATTAAGCTGAACCTATGCTTGTAAACAGGAAATATGAAAGAGAAGATAAAATATGACAAACCCTGAATGATTTTCCACCATTAAATTTCAGGACCTTGACTGATGGTGTCAACATTCCATTTAGAAATAAAACTGCCTCAATTCGCTTGCGAGCTGCCTTCCATGCTTTAGGTTTGGGATCTACTTTTCCTCGGGGACAACGACTGAAATAAAGGACATCATCACCGACTCGGATAGCTGTCCCACAGTTACAGGTTGCCCTTTTAATGAATCTTGAACACGAATACAAAAAGGTCCTTACTTCAATGGGAATCTAAAACACAACGATCACGAATACATGTAGTTATAATATCTTTCAAAGTTCATTTTACACATCTTCAAATATCTCTGACAAAAATGGGGAAAATGTTAATTTTCATCCCTGCCACCACTAGAGTCAAAAGTCATTTCACTCATGTTAAATATTTCTCCAGAATTAAGGCACGTCTGGATGAGAAAACTGCTTCGTGCATTTATCATGCATCAAACTGGATGTATAAATTAAACATTTGCTGGAATACCAAAAAGTGAACCTACAATAACTGCAAAATGCTGCAGCTCCTGCAGCACACAAAAAAGCAAAAGGCTTATGAATCTCCTTAGCATGCCATAGAGAGCCAGAATATAAGATATTATTATAAAGATGGCAATCACCAAATGTCATTGCCCCAAAATAACTCATTGTATTACTTATTAGGAATGCAAATGGGAAGTCCTCATTATTGGTGGTTCTCCCTAGGCATGAGCACCATGACACAATTTCTGACAGGCTAACGTGGGCTCACTGTAACCTGAGGTCCATGGCCAAGAACCTTCATTTGTTCACCATCAGGTCTGGCAGTGTCCCTGCTGCAGACCACATCATTGTACTACAAGATACGGCGAAAATCTGTGACGATGACGATTGTTTTATCTGACTCATCGAGCTGATGAGATCTAAAGGTCTTCCATCCTGATGCCCTCTCCTATGATAGAGGCGATCCCACAAAGAAACTGGATGGTATTTTGCAGACTTTCATCTTAATACAAACTGAGTAGTTTCACATATATAGACTGCCTCTACCTCCTATTCTCATTCAAAGAAGTGAAAATCTAAAAATTTGATATTTGATTTTCAATGAAATCCTTTCTACCTTTCTGATGGCTCAATGGATCAAGAAACCAACCCACAATCTTCTTAAAAACTTAAGAGGAAATAGACACTTTGGAGCCACCTAATGGACAAGTGTTTTATCTGGTCAAAAAATTTGGAGTTAATTGAGAAAAACTACAGACCTGTTTACAATCTAACTTTCATATCCAAATATACTGAATGAGCACTAGCAAACATATTGGTTCAACATCTTGAACTGACCAAGGAGGCCACGGACCGTGGCGCAGTTGGTTAGAGCATCAGCTTATTAGCAACAGCTCCTCTGTGGTGATCCAAAGGTCGTGGGTTTGATCCCTGGCCATGCCGAGATTGAATTCATGATACAATTTCACACATGAGCTGAGACTCGTGCCAAACGGTTAACCCGTTGTCCCTGTAAATCTGTGACCGAGTGGGTTGTCATGTCAAGGACCTGCGACATGACAATTTAGAGAGGTAGCACAATATCTACTACAAGTATGTTGAATGTGATGTTGAATGTGATGTAAAATCCCAAACAAACAAACAAACAAACGAACAAACTTACTGACAAGTTCCAATCTGGTTATAAAGAATACCATAGCACTGAAACAGCACTGCAATACAAAATGGCACTGAAACAGCACTGCAAGTACAAAATGATATTCTGCGGGATCTGGATGAAAGGAAGTCAGTAATATTACTAATTCTAGATCTATCAGTAGCATTTGACATAATTGACCATCAAATACTGCTTGATAGACTTGAATCTAGATGTAGAGTCACAAGTCATGACCTTGATTGGATACAGTCATATCTAATTGTCAGGAAACTGTTTTGGTTGGGACACATAGATCCTCCTCAAAATCCATCAGGTATGGAGTCCCTCAAGGATCTATCCTGGGTCCCATGCTTTTCACTATCTACTGAAAAAAAAGTGAAATGGTGTTTTTACGACCCTTTCAGCAACTATGGCCATATTAGGTCGACTTAAAGGCCTATTTATCCAGTGTGAAAGTAACACTGCCGGCAGTAGGAGTCGAACCCACCACCTCCCGTCCTCCACTATCTACTGTCTGCTCTTGCTTACATCATTGCAAAGTATGGTCTTGGCTATCATATTTATACAGATGATACTGACATCTATATAGCCTTTGATCACATGAGTAGACACCTCAAGACAAAACCTACAAAGGCATATAATTGAGGTTAGGTTCTGATACTTAGAACAAATTGCACTGTGCTAAATCAGTGAAAGTGTGCTAAATCCCTGATTTCATGATAAATTCCTGACACAGCTTAAGTCGGAATTTATGCTAAATTATTTTACACAATCTTCAGATTTAGCATGATTTCTGAAGTCACCATCAGAGCAGACGTATGCATTTGAAAAATGTGCTTACTTTATAAAATAAGTTCATTCTGCTAAAAAGAGTCACTTAAGCCTTCAGAATGACTAAGAATGACTAATGACTAAATATCGGGCCCTAGTCTTCTCTGATATCAAATAAAACCATTTCACAATGTCTAAATGACAAGACTACTGAGACTGAGGGATTTCAGTTGAAGAGCTTATTTGTATAGAGCTTATTATTATTATTATTATTATTATTATCATTATTATTATTATTATTATTATTATTATTATTATTATTATTATTATTATTACTATCATCATCATTTAAGAAAACTCATAATAAAAAAACTTGATATTAGACTATTATAAACATTATTCCAATTCTACTTGTACTCACATCTGCTACTTTAGAGCGATACAGTATGTATTCTCCTAACATGTGCATATCATAATACCTGAAAGGTATCCAAAAAGATAGGAATTAAAGTTTTTCATGTCAACTAGTTGACTAATTGCAAATTGTTCATATTACAACACAAAGTAGTTTCCTTGATAGAATTCAACCACATTTTGGTAATAGTGTTGACAGACTTGGAAAGGGTTAATAAAGATTAGGGGTACGGTATGTCGAAATGTATATCAGAGGCAGTTATGTCAGCAACTGCATGACCATGCTTGCTAATCTGTAAACTAGTTAAAAATATTAGAACTTACATGTTATCAAAAGTCCAAATATGTACATCATTTTGCACACGACATACACGTTTACTTGTATCATAGTCCTTAATATTCACCTGAAAAATACATACCATCATATGTCAAGCTAAAAACATAGTCACAACAGATGACTCAAACATTTGTTTAATAGAGACAGTTGAGAAATTTTAGGGCCACATATTGAGCACCATCCAATATGATGTCATCATGCTAAGTAATCACTTTAATCAACCATCATCAGGGCCTGAAACCCTATTAACAGGCAAAAATGTTTGATTGATATTCAAATAAAACACTCCTGTGGTTAAGTCTCAAATCCTAAATCATGTGGTGAAGTCTCATATCCTAAATCAGGTTCAATAAGGAAATCACTCAGGTTAAATCTCAGAACAATAAATAAATTAAAGCAAGACTAATGTGTATCTCACATTTATGGATGCAATTTCATTCTGATGCACTATCTGCCGCCTCCCTGTTTCTATATCATCAATTGCATGTACTTCAAAAATCTTTAGGATTCGTTTTTTTGGTCTTTTGCTTTCTCTCTTCCCATCATATCTGGCCTTCACAACGGCACTTATACACTGTGAATTCCAGTTTTGATCATTAATTTGTGTTCCACATGTGTCAGCGACCACAGCCTGGGGGAATATTTCTCTCTTGCATTTTCTTTCTCTTCTAAATGTTTCGAAGGAAAGATATATCAAAACTTTACAATCCGGCAGCCAGCAACTAAGTCTTGGTGGCAGGTTTGACTGGAAACAGAGTTTCTCACCATCCATACCTTCAGTCAGTGTAATATCACCTGGTGTAAGCAACTGAAATGAAGCAAAATGAGGTTTGTTACCTTCCAGAAATTAGAATTATTTATCCATTTAAAAGGAACATTCTGAATGTATATCTAAAATAGGGACTTTTAACATTTTTAAGCTATTCTTCAAAAGTACAAACAGTATTACCTTAATTCTGGATTCAAGGGGTAAACTTGGTTTGCCACAGCTTTCAGTGTTAATGCAGTCACCTTTGTTGCAGGTGGACACACGGCAGGTCAACTGTAATTATTCATTTTGAAATTATCAGTAAGCACTGACACAAATGAAAAATATTCTCCACTAAATATCTCACTTCTTTGTGACAATTTATTTATTTCATTTTACTTATTCTGTGCATATATATATATATATATATATATATATATATATATATATATATATATATATATATATATATATATATATATATATATATATATATATATATATATATATATTATGTATTTAAATGTATACCTTAGTTTTCATTTGGTGACTGTCAACTTCATACTGGCTTATAACTGTTCCCTGATCGGTGATATTGAAAGTTGATATTCTGAGTCTAGTTAACCTCTTGTCTGCTGTATACCAGTACAAAACATAGTCTAGAGCTGTGTTATTCATTGGCTGGAACTCACATCCTAATGTAACTCTGGTCTGTATTATTTGAAGAACTTTCAACACAGGCCTACTGTTAAGGCCTTTGTATGCTGAAATTAGATCCAAGTAAATTTAATGCTGACTATTTAAAATTTATACTTTTAACAATCTTTGAATGAAAAATGTTTAAATAGATATTTTATTAAATAGTTCCAATATATCAAAATGTTGCTTTACCAATCGGACATCTTTCTAGTTTGCTCTTGATTTCCTCTATATTGTGTACATTATCATAAATCTGGACACAGGAAACCGATCCTTTACACATTTTGTTATCTTGGATTGGACCAATTTTAAAGTTTTCTGTCATTGCCACAGGTCCTGGACCTATACTATTCGATTCTTTACTAAGCTTTTTGTTTATGTATATTTTTAGATTGCCTGTCTTCCCATCAAATGTAACAGCAATAGAGTTCCATTTGCCTATTTTGAGATGTGAACCTGATTTGACTTTGTCAGAACTTTGGACTTTTTCTGCCTGTTGTCGTGGAATTGTCACTATGACACGCTTAGAATCCTGTGACATGGCTACCCCATACACTCCAAAAGATAGCAATGTACATCTCTGATTTTTCAATGGATATATATTCAACATCAAAGTAAAAGTAGATTGTGGGAACAGTCCAGGTTTGTTTGTAATATCTACTGTGCTGTCAGTGGTGCCATCTAAGACCAAGGCACTTGATATTTCCCCTGAGGGTCCTCCTTTATATGTTGCGGCAACACTAAATCCAATGACAGATTTTCCAACACTTGCTAGGCCATGGCATTCATCAAATGGGAAAACCAGGTTGATGTTTTCTTATGAAAAAAAGAACATTTTCACTCATTAAATGCATTTCTGCCTTTTGTGTATGCATAATTGTCATTTAGTATAACTGTAATGAGAACAAGATTTTGATAGTTTTGTTTTTTACCTGGTATGCTAGACCATTTTCTATTACTAAGGTCTGGTAGACATATTTCATTCTCATTTTTAACATTAACAATGTTGTCAGCATAACATATGCCATCTATGAAACACACATCAGGCTGAAATAGATAATGTGTCAACTTCAAGAGCTAATCAGAAAAATTAAAGTCTTGATACGATTTAGTCTTACAGAGCTTAAATTACAGAGATTAGTTTTCAATCTAATCTTTAAAAACCTATCATATCCTAAATTCCTATTTACTGAATTGAGACTTTATAAAAGAATACCATGCAATGGTATTGGTTATAAAATCATAAATTTCAATGTATCTGTACTTAATTACAAGTCATAGCTCTTTAAATAGTAAATTTCATTTACCCTCTTTTTGCATATGCCATCTTTATAAATACAGTTATAACAGCTGCAGCGATATTGAAGAATGATATATTCCTCTTTTGCAAAAAGTTTACCATCATTGGAAACAGTCATGACATAACTACTGCCACGTTGAGGTAAATAACACCTTACCTAGGGAGGAGTAATCAAAAGGTTCTGCATTTAAATGCCATGAAACCATAGAGTACACATGCTAACAAATGCTGTCACTACTGAGATTGATAAATAGTTAGTCATTTCAATTTGGCCATATAATTTGATTAATTCTTGGTTGTAAAGAATCGACTCACTGAGTTCAGTCCCCAATAGACTGCCTTGACAGTAATAGGTGGATTGGAAGTCCGGACCACTGAGTCATCTGTGACCTGTTAGAAATGTAAATGATGATAAGAATATGAACTTTTGCCAAAGAATGAAGCACATACCATTACTCTAGTTATCTGAAGAATATGACCCAACACAGGATTCTGAATGCTATGTTATTTGTTAGCCTTGTATATCTTTAAAACTGGTGGCGTTACTGCATTCAGTTACCATATAACATTCAAATTAGGTATAAGAAAAAGAAAACCCTTAATTGGTAGCAATATTTAGTCTATAGCTAAAATAATAATGCACCATACCTTTATATCAACAAACTGACAGGTAAGGCTTTTGGTGTTAACAAAACCTCTGCCTCTGAAGATGAACACATTACACCGTTGACTGCAGCAGGTGTAAACCTTTGTTTCAGGCACAATGGGAGAAACATCTTTGCTGTATGAGCAGTCATCCCCAGCAAATCCTTCACTACAGTTGCACATACCTAAAACAGGTTAATGACAGGGTTACACAGCTTAGGTATAAGTGTTGACATTAATATGAACATAACATAAAACCTTGAAATAAAACCTTGTTTTACCAGATATGCATTGGCCATTGCCATTGCAGTCTATTGGGATACAAGGTAGAGCATCTGGTGCCAGAGGAGTTCCAGTTGACGTTTTTTCCCAGAGTTCCAGATACTTGTGGTCATGCCTGATCTGCTCTCTTATAACATCTACCATATCAAAGTCTGCCTCAAGGTTACCCCTGCGCTGTTAAAATAAACGTACAACATATAGATTGTTCTGCAGACTTTACATTTTTGGGTTGGGAATCTCTTCCATAATGTCACTGGTGGTTACATAATTTGTGTAGTCTAATTATGGCTTGCACAGATCACTCCAGCTAGCCCGATAGCTAAACAGATCACTCCTCTACACATATAAGAACACTTCTGCATGAGCATATATAACATGTCTTACGCTTAAATCATTTCATCATTTCAGATTTTCTTTAGGATTTATAGCATCCCTGCCATTATTTATGAATCTATGAGATGAAGTTATATGTTTATTATCAGAACATACCATAACCATTTCAACACAGAAGTCTATGAGATCATCAATGTCGTCACTGCTGAAACTAGTCAGATTATTAAGGGCTGCAGTTGCAATGAGTGTGTTGGTGCAATGCAGCTCAGCTTTTGTTCTTGATATTTCTGCAATATCCATCTTTAAAAAAAATCATGAAATTCACTGAATTATTTGCTTATTCTCTTATCTTCATTCTGTCAATATTAAAAAAAAATGTTCAAAATTAGATACATGAGTATAATCGAAGATTTATTCTTCATTAATATCTTCTTTTGGTGCTTTTCAGTAATTAGAAATTAATTGGAATATCTGGTACTAATATTCACAATTTGCATTATCATTATTATTGGAACATCTATACAGTGATACTTACAGGAGTCGGTGGAGTGGCTGCTGGGGGCTTCACTCTTACATCACACAGCCCGGGCTCTGCATCATCAAGGAAGCCATCTGTCAAATCCAAGAATACACTGTCTTCTGCCAATACCACAGAGTTAGGAGTATCAAAACCTGTCTCACACTTGTACTCTCCATCACTACAGTCACAGTAGGTTTCTCCAGGATATTCCTCAACCCCTGGACATGATCCTTCATAATATGTCTCCATATATTGGTTTATTCTGAAATAGCCCATAAATGATTCATGCATAAATAATTCATGCCTATTGTTCAAAACATCATTTTATTAATCTTTTTAATTCATCAAAATTAACTGCCTGTCATGTGAGATGTTTGCAAGTACAGGCAAATCCAGATGTTCAACCAGTAACATTAATGACAATAAACAAAAAATATTCAACTGAAAATTGTTAAATTTGATTGCAATCCCTCTTACAACTTCTCCCATAATTTTGGACCAAATTGCTCCTTACATTTAAATTATTTTCACAAAATTAGCATATTCCAAAGCAAGTATCATTTTAGCTTTACTTTGGGCATCTTAAGAATGGTATTTTATCCATTATTTAACTTTTATCATAACTGCAATAATAATTGCTATGTAAGATCTATGTAAGTTAATATATAGATTAAACAGACCTCCATCCTTCCATAAATAAATCTGGGAGTGCACTATCATCTATCACTGTTTGGCCATTGGCAAGCTTGTACTCATATTCATTGTCTTCTCTGTCATCATAGGTCCCACATAAACCTGATAAAGGAATAATACGGTCAGTCTTGATGAAGAATAACTCTGACAAACAGGTCAGTTATTATTAAATAACATCTTTTGATTACACTGCAGCATCTCTTGAATGAGAAAAGATTTATATATATTTGCTATAAACAAGTGAAGGTTTGGTGTATAATTTTAATCATTTGTAGTTTCATTATACATATGTAATTGGAGCACGAAAAAACCTTGGCTCTGGCCATAATCCTTGGCAGATGGGGTGACGAACACATTAAGATGTGATTTCCATCCAGGGTTCACCTTCACCACTGTTCCTGTGGGGAATATGATCTACAAGAGCAAAAGACAATATAGCTATGATTAACAAGGATTTACCTTGATTACATACCTGGGCAATTTGGTCAATAGATATTCATCAGCACAAATCAAAGAGCAGGTATGAAATACAGACCAATAGGGAGGAGGAATACCAATGGCCTTAGATCTATGTTGATCATTGTTTTTTTTAAAGTTTGTGAACATTTTCTGGAAATGTATAAATGATCATACAAATCCTTTCCCAGAGCAGAGAAGATGATAATGTCAGCTAATCAAAATACATGTTACATATTTTATTTGTTATCTTTTTTTTCATTGGTAGATATTTATTATATTATTTAAAATGGTTGTTGCCTTCTTTGATAACTCAGTGAAAGCTATTACAGTAGATTTTTCCAAAGTCATAAAAGTTAGAAATTATAATTGAGGAGTATTTCAGGGTATTTATGCCATTGTTTCTACAAACTCACAAACATTAATTAGCATTCTAGCTCTCAGGGTTGTTCTGCCCACAATTCCTATTTTCTGATTCTAAATTTTAAATTATTAACTTTCACGTTTTTATATACAGGAAAGGGATGTGAAGAAAATGTGTATATTTTGATGGAATGTCAGAAGGCGAAATGTTCATTTGTTTAATAATTAAACTAGTTTGTTTGCAATGATTACCAGTGAAATAAAGTGCAATAAAGTATGCACCATTATGGTAGCAAGACTCAGTTCCAGCGAAGAGAACATTCCTAACTATGAATGCAAAGAAAAACATCTGCTGACTTGACAGAAAACACATGAACTGAGATAAAGTGCAATAAGCAACCAGGTTATAATTTTCCATATTCAGTTTTGATGAGATATTCATCAATATTTTGTAAATCATTATCTTTTTACCAATGCAATATTTCATGCAGAAAATTACTACCACTAAGTTGTCAAGGAGGCTGCCATTTTGAATAATGCACTGAAACTAAAAATTGCAGTAGAGTACAAGAAAATGAATCATTTTGCTATTTTTAAGTCTCCTATGTTTAATTGTAAATACCTTGAAAACTGTTCCGGTATTGAGAACCTTAAAACCATAGGTCCATATGCCATTTTTGTAAAGTCTCAGTCCAATTGTGTCGTTGCCAACAGCCAGATGGCCACCTCTGTCGACCACAATGACATCATCACCTGCCCGGGCCATAACAGAAGCTATACACACTGCTCCTTGCCCACAATCCACATAGAGAGCATTCACCTAGAACATTGCTCATGATGTAGTGATAGCATCTTTGAGTACTTTATCCAATAAAGCTGTTGTATACATATCACACAATCATCCATCGGAAATCAAAAATAGTTTTAGTGAGGTCTCAGCACCAAGGACAAATAAAACAAATATCAGCATAAAATGAATCAAGAAAAATTAAGTCAGAACATTATCTAGCCCTTCTTCACAATATTTAAATACCTATGTATTTTGCACTTATAAATTTATTCTAATTTGATATTTGTAATTGATGGCTTCATACCTGGAATGGTGCAGCCTTGTGTTTGTACAAAATTAATGTGCCAGCCTTTTTCTGTCTATATTTCCTGTAAGATCAAGAAGGCATATCACTTTCAATCTTAAATGTAATGTCATAAAACATTTTACTAAACTCTTTGAGGAATGTAGAGTTCATAATAACATACCTTTGTGAATATGTGATGATATACTGATCTCCAGTTGCATGACATATGGGAATAGTTTTTGGGGCATCCAGAACATTGACCTGAAAGTCAGAGTTACTTCAACTTCATTCTGTCAATATTCAAATAGGTCAAACACAAATCATGTTCTGATGTCTTGCAAACAACCATTATAAAGTTTACCTTGATTTTTGTCAAGAGTGTATTAATGCTGTCATTTCCAACTGGCATGATTGTTTGCCACACATAGAGATGGCCAGCATGATTTCCATCTCTCAAGCCATCATTCATAGCAGTTACTTTCATAGAATTCTTCATAAACCAGTTCTCATTGTTGAACATCAAACCACAGTTTTCTCTGAAAAAAATAATGGAAATATTACAATGATGATTGAAAATTATGTTCAAAAACAATGATTGGTAAACTTAATGTAATAAATGTATGTAAAATATGTAATAAATTTATTGTTAAATATGTATGGGACAGAGGATCATGTTTACTTGAGAGGTGCCACAATGTCTGGAGGGTTGTATCCAATGACCGCCTGAGGATAAGTGTCTGTTGAATCATAGTAGGGCAAAGCTCCCGTCAAATCCAGGCTATAATGTACTAGAATTCTGCAGTCCTCAGCAGCTAATATGCCATAAGCAGCACACACAAAATTTGGAGGAAGAGGCAGGAAAACATTTAATTCCTTTGAATCTTGTCCCTCAACTAGTGTCAGCTTAAACTCTGTGTTGACTTTGACCTCTGACAAGTAGGGTTTGGAGTAGTAGGAAGAACCAGGCTTTGTATCACACAACTCACGTACACAGACCTGAACTTTGCAAATGATCTGAAATCCAAGTCAAAATATAGTAGAGGGTGTTATTTGAAATAATAAATTACATTATGCTAGAACTGTGGCCACATCCTCAAATACTCCAAAAATAAAGTTTTTTGTCAATCCAGAATTGCTAGGCAAATTTGCAAATTTGGATTTTTGCTTGAGAGGTTAAAAAAAGAAAGGTCAGCATAAAATATGAGTAGCATACATGCATACATCTGTACATGAATATTTTAGTGAAAATATTGGCATTTTGGAAGAGGAAGAGCACCTTGGCCTTTTTGAAAAGGTCATCAAGGGTATTGATGATCAATAAACACTTTTATCTTATATATCTTACAAAAACACTTCTACTAATATAACCATTAATATCTAGCAACTAAACAAGTCTGCAATGTATTCTAAATGTTTATAAATATTATGAAAAGTTCAATATAAATATAAAAGCTTTATCATGAGGCATTCATGTACAAGGTTTAGTGCCAATCCAGGTATTCTGACCCTGATCAAGAGGCAAGTTTTATATCTTCTAAGATTTTATCATGATGTGTAAAGTTTGGTGCCAATGTGGATATTTTTATGGCATGTTAGAGAGTCTGCAAGGTATTATAAAATGATCGATGTGCAAGGTTCAATAAGGTCATGAAATAGTCAATTTAGCCTATTTTAAAAATCTTGTTTTTGTAAGAGACAAATCTCATTCTTTTATTTCCAAACTTTACAAGTTCAGAAAAATCTGTTTCACTAGGAAACAAAACTAACATGGCTGAAGCCTTTCTGAGTATCTGCAGAACTAGTTTGCTTGTCTTCATTTCACTCAAAACCGGGACATGAAGACAAAATTAGTATATCGAAACATATACATTTGTATTCAGATATCAATTAACTATACTAGTACTAAAATGTTGAAATATATTGATTTAGTCATGAACACATTGATTTATACAAGGAAATCTATTTTCACACTGTAAATGCATAACTTTTCAGAGGGATATCAATGCTTTTTCACAACACAAAACCCATAAATATCCTTAAGCAGAGTAAAAGAATTGCAGCATATAACATATTTACATCAGTTATTGACGCCTGTGTTTGAATAGTATCATTAGACAGGATGCTGTTCAATCCAGTTGCAGATGCAACAGACACCACTTCCTTTTTGATAGAATTGCCATTGATGAACCACTCAAATGTATATTTTAAGGCAGGGTTAGGAATGATGTCCAGGCCACATATCAGAGCCCAGGCCAAGTTGATTCCATCCTCCTGATCTGGCCTCTGAAGACTTATCACGGGAGACCTTGGTAATGTTGGTAAATCTAAATGGACAATTACAATTAATATTTGTGCCAACATCAGTGAAATGCTTTCACGGTGGGATTTTATACCCAATAAGTGTCTGATAATGTAATATATTCAATTATTCAAAGGCCTCATTAATTTGTGTAACATACGTACTGCTGGGTTCATAGAAGACCCATTCACCAGAGACTGCCTCTGTTGCTACTGAGATGAATTTGACATCATAAGGATTGGGGTCCATGTATTTCATAAGTAACAGACTGCCTGGTGATTTGCCAATTCCAAATTTGAGAAGTCTGGCAGTATCTACCATATCCCAGGACACCCAGAAGTTCCTATAATTCTTGCAGTCCAAAATACCGTCTGTAACGATCTCCACTGCATTGCTGACAGCATCACTCCTTCTTATTGCAGATTTGGTGTTGTCATCCCCACCAATCACAAACTCATATGTGTTTGTTGAGAGATCATTTTCAGATGAACTCAGAGCAAGAGAGACATTCCAGCAGGCTTTTACCTTGAAGACAGCCCATGATTTTCCAGTAAATGTATAGTTTATTGTCTGATATATTTTTTCAGTTGATGTAGAAAGTGAAGCAACACTAATGGCTGTAAAATAGATTGAAACATAAAGATATAATGAACCTAATTTTTTGTTGTTTTTTTTTCAAATAGAGAACTAGTCATATAGAGAACTAGTCGAAAAGTCCTTCTAATTGTCAAATCAAACCCCTCTTCCAAATAAGAATTTCATTGTGCTCCTGACATAAAATAATACATAAATGGCTTCACCCTTAAAGCAATATTTTTCAAGACAAAGTTATAGAACCAGATAAGTGATGCAGTGTACAAGTTTAAGTTATGTAATAATTGAGGAGATAAATGTTAAATACAGTAGGATTTAAGTTCATATGACATTTAAACTTACCAATGGGACATTCCTTGAAGAGCAGTATCTCTTGAGTTGTTAAAGTTCGTTTGTAGAAATGTAGACATGACATCCGACCAGAGAACCATCCTGCCCTTAAGTCTTCATTACTGGCTACTTCAAAGTCATATGTGGCAGTCTGCCTCTGTATGCCATTATGATAGAGACTGAGAATGCCTTGGTACTGATCATAGGACACAACTATATAGTGCCATACTTCTGGCTCAAGGTCAGTCAAAGTTAATCTGTTTGCTAGATTCAGAATCTTCCCTCTCTCTTTCATGTAGAACAAAATGCTGTATATGCTGTTTCTTATTCTCAAATATGCTCCTAAACCTTTGTCTTCGCCATAGTTAATGATTCGATTTTCTGTAATTAAAAGAAAACTCCTCTATTTGAGTGATGTAAGTCAAGAATATATATATGATGAACATATGAATGCTTTCACTGCCACCATTCCTTATGAACCTAGTTTATACTGTCATCCATACCAGGAAGGGATTTAAAGCTCAACAAATTCTATGTTATGTAAGATCTGCGTAAATGCTGTATATATACCACAGGGCTCCCTGATGTAGGTTATGTATTTTGAATCATCCTCCATGTAGAATGCACCTAAATACAAATAGCAAACATCTTTCTCTGATGACCACTCAAAGCCATGACATTCACTCCTGTCTAGACACACATCCTGACATTGCGTTTTTGTCTTTGCCCATTGGTCAAGAATACGTCCTTCTGTTCCCTTCTTTCCAGGGAATTCTCTGAAGCTGTCATAGCATTGCCCTGCATCAAATATAATGTTAGTACTATCATTAGAATCTGCATATGTCAAATTGAACAAAATATGGATAATATTAAACTTTCTTTTGTGCAATCTTATTTCCAAGTAGCTAATCAATAATTACCAGGTTTGATGCCAAATACTTGGACCTCACATAGATTCAGGTACTCATTCTTGTTCAGCCAGATGTAGACAAATCGTCCTATTGTGCCTGGGGCACAGTTAAGGGTGATAAGCTCTCCTGGTTTAGCTGAGCCAAAATACTTGGCACACAGCCTAAAATCTTCTGAATCAGATAGAGGGTATCTCCCACTCTCCAGTGGGAAAGCCACATCACTGACAAGCACAGTGAAGTCCCCTAATCTGTCAGCTGAAACAAATTAAATGGCTCTTAAATGTAGAGAACACATATTGTGGAGTTATTCTTTTGTAGTTTTAAAATTATTTTAGACATGAGGAGAGCTTACAATAAATTCTTATAAACTGAGTGAGGTCACTATATCTAAAATCTAATCATTTCTGAGAATAATATAAAATATGTAAAGAAATATTCATGAATCACTTACTGAATTGATCCTTACGATTTGTTATTTTCACAAATTGGACTTCAAAGACATCGCCAAGATCCACTGCCCATGTGTTGTCACTGCCCTTGTTTGTGCTTGTGCATCTGCCATCAAGGTCTGGGTTGCCATCCACTGCACGCTCAGAGGTCATCCCATTGTCATCAGAACTCTGCCATGTTCTCTTACCCAATGCAACATTATTTCCTGCAATATATTTAATGGATCATTACAAGAGAACATCAATTGCAGAAGAGCAAATTACCTTTCATTTATTTCATAGGGTAACATACCATTTGAAAAATAGAATAGCCACTCTCCAGTGGCTCCATATCCAGTAGCTATAGCCATATAGTTGACATTGTATCCTTCAGTGTGTGTGTATTTAGCAACAGTGTTGGCACCAACTATCTTTCCTGTTCCCAATCTCACAACCCTTCCGGCCCAGGTTTGTACCCAGGAGATCCATAGACTGCGATATACATTACAATCAAGCAGTTCGGGAGTTTCTGGGAAATCAAGGTTCTTGCCCTGAGGACTGATTCTTATGGCTGATTTTTTGTTATTGTAGCCACCTATCACAATTTCATAAAAGGAGTTTGTCTCTTTGGTACCATCTTCTGTGGCAGTCAGTGCTACATGAGCATCATTACAAGCCTTCACTTTGAATGTAATGGCACTTATGTCTCCAATGTACCTGTCTAGGGATCTATATTCTATCGGGGTCGTCATTGGTGTTGATAATGGCTCGCTTGTCCTGTCTGAAAACAAATTTTACAATTGATTTTATTTTTTTAATGTCAAGGTTTATAGAAATTGGAAAATTTAAGTTCCTCAAAACCAGTTACAGCAGATATTCAAGTACAGCAACTACTGAAACTGTTCTGTTTTGGATTGAGGTGAATTTGAGCAATCACATACCAAGATAGAGATGGAATGCAATGGAGAATGAGTTCCTCAGATCCAAAGCATAGGAGAGAGGCATCTGCAACTCAAACTTTGGACTTCCAAACATCATGGCTGTTTGCACATTTCCCTCCGGACCAGTGCCATACATTAAAGTAGATGTTGCTATGGCATGCACACCATTGTCCCCTAAATCAGAAGGTCCTGTGATGCTGGACAAAGGATAAAATCCCACAGCTTTCCTGGTATCTAACACTGAATGGAGACAATAATACAAAAAAAATTATTTTTGATCTGTAACATTGATCTTTGTGTTCTTTGTATAAATATATCTATGATTGTTTTGGAATGCTTATTCATTTTTCTACATTCTATAATAAAAAGGCCTGGTATATCAATGAAAGGAAGATATACACAGAAATGATACCGACTGGTAAATGCTGCAGAAAAGGTAAAGGAAAATGTTAAAAACAAAATGCCAGCTTTTTCAGGGTGAAAGCATATAGTTGGACCATATAGTAATGAAGTGAAAAACTGATTATTAGGGTTGACTGGAACTGAAGTGTGTAATAATGATTCATACATATTTAGGATATAAATATTTTTAAGAAAAGGAGCTTTCGAACAAAATCAAAAGATTACATACATGTTGGTCCATCACCAGCTCTGATAACAGTCTCTCTTGTATTCTTATAAAGGATAATTCCACTTATATACATTTTGGCATTGTAGCTACCAGCTTCTTGTAGAGTGCAACGTCCAATGTAAAATGGGTTGCTTGCAAGATCCACTAAAACAGTATCTCTCACTGTAGGCTGCAATGTCCACGAAACACGTTGTCCATTCACATGAGCAGACAAACCAGCTTCCATGCTCCAGGAAATCTCGTACATTGTGAAAGTGCTATAGGGAATCTCAAATTCTACCTCCCATCTGAGTGCTCTGGTTGTAACCATCACTATGGATCGTCCTCGGGCAATTATGTATGCGAGTCCATAAGTCTCATCCACCTCACCACCACTGGAGAAAATACAAGTGCCATCCTGAGGATCAAATACAGCCATGATAATTCGTAAGGTAAATCCAGTCTGGCCACATGACTCAATGTTATTAAATGTGTATGTATTTCCAGTGAAGGTCACAGCTCCATTGACTCCATCTAACTGCAGCTGAGTGACACCATCATGCACAATAACACTGTCTCCTGTAGACAGGGTGATTGTAATATTGACTTGAACTTGAGATCTGTTCACAAAGGAGTTAAAGTCCACGCTGAACTTGTCTAACACACTTGGGGGAAGAGGATCTGGGGGTTCCAGATTGTCAAATCGGGGTCCAGTTGGGGTACCAGCAAGTTTGTCTACAAGTTGTAAAAATATCTGTAAGACAGTACTTTTAAGGGTAATGCTTGTCAAGCATTAAAATTGAGAATATTATCTGCAACCAAATAATAACCCAGGTTGAATGGATTTTCAAATTAAATATTGATAAATCATAAACCATACCATAGCAAATAACCAGACTGTAGTCACGATAGACTTTGTTTGTTGCAGAAATGTCAGACCCCACCGTGGGCTTTACCGACCCACTAGATGTGCAGGCCAAGCCTCCAAATCCATAACGTTGACCAAATAGATTATTTTCAAAGCCAATAGCTCCTTGGTTTGAATTGTCCCACCAGCCAATATAGTAAAAAGCCCTAGCTTCCAAGTCTGCATTTTCCGGAAGTTGAAACTAAAATTAATACGCTAAGTCATTAGTTCTTATGCCGGAGATATCAATTTAAGCAAGACTTATAAACCTAAATGATCATAATAACCTAAATAATATCAAATTACCGTGACCCATCCTTCTTTCTTCAATTCTGGTGTTTGCCATTCAGAAACCACCTCAAAGTCACCACATCCTAATCCGATCTGTGCGGGAAAGGATTTAGCTTTTACTATTTGGAAGGTGAGAGTACCACTTGCTCTCTTGGAATAGAAGCTTATCTTTGTAGGCCTCGCATTATGTTTGAAGTGCATAAAACCAGCCACCACGGTGAAGGTCACTCCATTTGTCTCAAACAAGCTGTTCTTGGCCTCGGCATGAGGAACACTAAGTTCTGTTAAACAAATTAAACAAATGATACATTATACTCTTAAACAAATGATATATTTGGTTCAATCAAAAGCATATAACCCATTTAAGATACAGAGATAATTCTGACATGGATTTTATTCACAGTGTTTATTTATATGAATACAAATATAGAAGATCCTTATGTTCCTAATTTATCTTTTTACAAAGATACATTTTACTTACCATATAAGCAGGGTGGGGATTTTTCACAAATGTAGGCAGAGACAGAACCACAGCTCACATCATTCAGGAAGTATGAACGGTCTGGGGCTCTCTGCAGGGAAACACACTCTGTTGCTGGGTTATCTGGTTGATTCGACCCCCATGGCTTGAATGTAAAATCACTGCCACTCTCCCATGTCAAATAGTTATTATCTTGTCCTCTTAATCCTGTAAAATAAGCATTTGACTACTGATTTTGGAATTTAAAATAGATCAATCAAACCTCCACATGAAGAATTCAGTTTTATCTATCTTTACTATTTTATACAAAGATGGAATGCCTACCAATATGCCAGTAGTCGATAGGTAAGATCGGGTACAACTTATTTAATATAACAGTCACAAAGTCCAATTTCTGCTGACTGTTAATTTCCAGGAGTCTTCCCCCCTTGCTCCAGCAACCAGCCCGGGCGTCGAGGTAAGTAAAAGGTTCAAACATTCCTTGGACACATCGGTCACCGACTTGGAATGAGTCAGCTGGGTTGCACTTAGGTTCAGCTTCTTCAGCAATCTCTGAATTACATAAACAATGTGATATCCTTGGATTGTTTTTACCATTAGAATTTAGCATCACACATAAGATATTACTAAAACATAACCCCATTGGCTGATAGCTCTGCTCACTTGAATGAAAACACACGAACTGAGATAAAGTTCAACAAGCAACCAGGTTATGATTTTCCATACAAGATCCCAAAGTAGGCAAGATGTCGTATTTTCAGACGTCTGATTCTATCTATTTTTCATTAGGCTCAGTTCTTTTTTAATTATGTTAAGACTTTTTCACAAATCTAATAGCTATTACTAAGTTGTCAAGGAGGCTGCCATTTTGAATAACATATTAACTAATGAGAATCTAAAGCTAAAAACATATATTTTTATTATATATTTATTTATACTGATCATTTTATAGAGATTTACCTTCAGGCAGAAAGCCAAGAGCAACCAGCCTATCTCTTTCTGAGCTGTCAAAGAAGCGAAGTAAACCAAGATCAAAACGGCCTCCTCTGCTGGTCTGTCTGAATCCTCGACCAAATAAAATAGTCCTGCCACTGTTGAGAACTGTTCCAACTCCAATGACTCTACGTGTGGCTGAGGCAGTGCCAACCAGTCTGTAATTGATCCAGACTCTGAGTCCAGAACTTGATTTGAATCCAATCTCAATGTTCATCCAAACTCCTGTCTGTATTCCTCGCAGGGCCACAACCCAGCGTCTTGTTCTGGTGCTTATCTGGACATTGAAAGCACTATACTTGTAGAACATGGCAAAACCCACAGCACCATCATCTTCACCACCACTGGAGATATACACCTGACCCTCAGCCATACTCCGAAGTCTCACTGACATGGCAAACATGAACCCACCTGCACACAAATCTGGGTCAAGAAAGCAATTTGGATTCGCGGGCATTAATTGAAAATTGCTGCCGGGATTTGACAGTTGAAGTATCTTTCCTCTGGGACCACTGCCAATACGCCACCGTCCTCGCAGCTGGAGCCGGAATAGAGAGGTAACTAGCTGATTCTTTGAAATCAAATCCCAGCTTACTTCCCAGACAGTGATGCCTTCACTTCCTCTCACTCCTGCAGAAAATAACACATGAAGTAAAACTCTAAATGTATATTGATTTCACTGTTAAACATTACAATTATACCAATTTGACATCTGTTCAGTTACCAAGATAACGATGTAATTTGAAATTTTATTGCAATCCATTGATATAAGTTCACCACACATATTTTTCCATTTAATTTTAAATCTAATTATTCCTACCTATATTCGACCATTGGTTGGGTGATTCAACATTGCAGTATTGTGTATCATCTGAGGGGTTAATTTGCCTTGGAATATAGCAGACTCCATCAATTAAGCAATTCCCAGGCTAAATGGATAAAATAATCATTTTTTGTTTTTATTCACTTTTTTTGTTTTACTTACATTTTTTTCTAAGTAACCTTTTTATTTTACAAAGAAAATATAAACTATAATAAAAGTGGTCCATTTATATCAAATGGTCAATACATTTGATTTGAATTCCAAGTTTGAATTTTAATAAAATATATGACTCCCATTTCTCAGGAGACTTTTTTTGTTCTTGTTAACATTACCTCAACAATAAAAAAAGACTATTGACGATTACTTTATTTAATTTTTTAGGTAAATTTGAGATGGTCAATCCAACCATGTTTAAATTCATTTATTATTTTGCATCGTATAATCTTATTGGCTGAAATGCTGAGGAAACATCAGAATAACTATATCAATGTGATATGTTGAGGATATCAGAAATCCTTAAGAAAACATCAAAATAGGCATATCTGACCTTTTTGTTGAGAATGTCAGAATTCAACAATTATCAAATCCACCAACACATTTGACTCACCAGTTGTGTACAGCACAGCCCATTGCAAGTATAACACTGACGTGAATAGACTAGGAAGTAAAATGGATTTGTGAATGTTTCCAGGTTGTAGGAAACTATGATTCTGTAGCTGGAGCCAGATGGCACTGTGCACTCAGCTTCCTGTCCAGACAACACTCTTGCCTCGTAGTCTACAGAAGCTCCAAATGGTTCAAAACAGAAACTTGCATTCATCTGTGAAAGATTGGAGAGATGTCATATTTCTGCATATATCTATTCATAGTAAACATATGAACTTGTATTGTAAACAGTCTCAGACTTAACATTCATAATCTGGTTGTGATGCTGCATTGAAGTACTTAAGGAAATGGAGCTTTCACCTTGAATTGTGTGAGCCTGCATATGATGGCAGCATCTCCAAACGTCCCCTTAATGTTGACCTTGTTGCAGGTTTCTTTGGTTGGATCACATGGCAGAGGAGGTAGCTCAGGGTCAACCTCAGGAGATTCTGTATCACCCACTGAACAGAAGTCTCCCAACCAACCCTTGTCACAAACACAAATCCCTGTAAATCATCACATATTCTGTTATGCACACATATCTGGAGATCAATAATCCTACACATACCAAACCATTATGAAATGATTATTATTAGCACACTCTTCTTTTTGATTGTTTAAAATTAGTGATTTGTATGCTGAAGCAGAAGACTATAATGCTTAGAATGGCCAATAAAAACAATCATGTCAAATTAACATTTTGGTAAATTTGATTAGCAATTCAGTATTAGAACAATATTAACACTATTTCACTTGATAATATCACATTTCTAGTTCATCACTGTTATCAATGTCTTCATTGTTATCATCACAGGCAGTTTGGAGATCTACTGATGGAGAAATTGTAACTTATATGATATATTTCTTGATATTAATAGAGAGATCCTACAGACAAACATACATCAGATACATTTTTCAAACTTGAATTTATTTTTCAAGTTCACAAGATATTTCAAGTTCACAAGATTTTTAGAAAGATTTTACATTAATAATTTTTTTCCTGTGTAAGAAGGTTAAGATCACATTCAGGTTTAGGTTTCCACTAGAGTGTCCTTGTTACCAAGTATGAATACTCTGCTCAAAGTTGTTGTTTAAACTTTGCCGTGGATTTCTCTAAATTGCCTTTTACCTTCAAATGTAGATCAAAGCCATCCCAGATCAGAAATTTTTCAACACAGCAAATTCGGTAATTCTATGATTTAGTAATGGCAAGATAAGGTTCACAAGCAATTTGAAATTTAGAATGGCAAATAGAATGGATAGTTAGACATGATCCTAACTAAGCCTGATGATAATCAGAGCTGACATTAAAATAAAAAAACAAGAAAAATGTAACATGAGCATAAAGTAAAAATGACAATCAGACAGTAATGAACATACAAATCAATTACAAGATTTGTCTTGTTTGTGTTTAAAAGGCATACATACCATCTTGACATTCTCCATTATCGTTACAATTATCTATGCACGTTTTGGAAATGAGTGTGTCCACAGCATTGGTGTCGTTTGTTGTATCTGGGTCCAGCAAGTTGATGCAGAGTGTGGCAGACCGGGCGGCAGCATCAGCCGAAAGAAGCTCCAGCTCATCCATATACTACCAAGGAAAACCCACTTATGTATTATTTCTTAAATATTTGATAAACTCTAATCTACATGTTTTAACATTTCTGGTAGTGCAATAGTATTGATTCAAGTATATACATGCAAGAAAAGAATCCTTTTGGTTTGCTTTCTGCAGTTTGATATAATTTTCAAAAAATTGTTTTGAATTGAAAATGTCAAGACCTTGCACAGATGTAATGCACTGGATAAAAATTTCATGATCTTTTAAATTAGTTCATATGAATGAATAGTCAAAATGATCAAAATCATATTCCAATTTTGACAGATATTATGAAATTAAATCTAGCAATTATGAAAGAGGAAAATTCAATATATATTTTGATTATAGTTTGTTAGCTGTTAAATAAAAAATACTTACAAATGTGTCAAGTACACATCTGTCTACCTCCGCCAACATTTGATCCAAAATGTCAGCCAGACGGATGCAGTCTTGTAGTGGCCCTAAAATCTTAACACGGCAAACTTGCTCAGCCAACTCCTTGGTAACTCCACTCTTTGTGGGCCAGGTAAAACTGTCCATATCCTGTAAAGATGGAGTCCATATTACAGCATGATAGAATGCTGCAGTCCTCAAGATTTATTACACAAATAAATCAAGAATATATAAAAAGTGCCCCAGGCTGCTGAACATATGGTAAACATAATCAAATTGGTGCTCTTCATACACAAACTGGCAAAACACATGTAAAGTACCAGAAAACATCTCTGCCTTAGCCATTACAAAGGTTTTTTTTCTGGAGATGAAGGCTCAATACTACAAATTGCAGTGATAAGGAATCACATCAATATTCCTCTAGCTCTGTCTAATACTCCATCTTGTCTACACTGATTCCTCTCGCCCTGCTTTGCCCTCCATCTTGTCTACACTGATTCCTCTAGCCTTGCTTAGCCCTCCATCTTGTCTACACGGATTCCTCTCGCCCTGCTTAGCCCTCCATCTTGTCTACACGGATTCCTCTAGCCTTGCTTAGCCCTCCATCTTGTCTACACGGATTCCTCTCGCCCTGCTTAGCCCTCCATCTTGTCTACACTGATTCCTCTCACCTTGCTTAGCCCTCCATCTTGTCTACACTGATTCATCTCGCCCTGCTTAGCCCTCCATCTTGTCTACACTGATTCCTCTCGCCTTGCTTAGCCCTCCATCTTGTGTACACTGATTCCTCTCGCCCTGCTTAGCCCTCCATCTTGTCTACACTGATTCCTCTAGCCTTGCTTAGCCCTCCATCTTGTCTACACTGATTCCTCTCGCCCTGCTTAGCCCTCCATCTTGTCTACACTGATTCCTCTCGCCTTGCTTAGCCCTCCATCTTGTCTACACTGATTCCTCTAGCCTTGCTTAGCCCTCCATCTTGTCTACACTGATACCTCTCGCCCTGCTTAGCCCTCCATCTTGTCTACACTGATTCCTCTAGCCTTGCTTAGCCTTCCATCTTGTCTACACTGATCCCTCTCGCCCTGCTTAGCCCTCCATCTTGTCTACACTGATTCCTCTCGCCCTGCTTAGCCCTCCATCTTCTCTACACTGATTCCTCTAGCCTTGCTTAGCCCTCCATCTTGTCTACACTGATTCCTCTAGCCCTGCTTAGTCCTCCATCTTCTCTACACTGATTCCTCTATCTCTGTCTAGTACTCCATCTAGTATGCAATGACACCTCTATCTCTGTCTAGTACTCCATCTAGTATGCAATGACTTCTCTATCTCTGTCTAGTACTCCATCTAGTATGCAATGACTTCTCTATCTCTGTCTAGTACTCCATCTAGTATGCAATGACTTCTCTATCTCTGTCTAATACTCCATCTAGTATGCAATGACTTCTCTATCTCTGTCTAGTACTCCATCTAGTATGCAATGACTTTTCTAGCTCTATCTATCACTCCATCTAGTATGCAATGACACCTCTATCTCTGTCTAGTACTCCATCTAGTATGCAATGACTTCTCTATCTCTGTCTAGTACTCCATCTAGTATGCAATGACTCCTCTATCTATGTCTAGTACTGCATCTAGTATGCAATGACTTCTCTATCTCTGTCTAGTACTCCATCTAGTATGCAATGACTTCTCTATCTCTATCTATTACTCCACCTAGTATGCAATGACTCCTCTATCTCTGTCTAGTACTCCATCTAGTATGCAATGACTTTTCTAGCTCTATCTATCACTCCACCTAGTATGCAATGACTCCTCTATCTCTGTCTAGTACTCCATCTAGTATGCAATGACTTCTCTATCTCTGTCTAGTACTCCATCTAGTATGCAATGACTCCTCTATCTATGTCTAGTACTGCATCTAGTATGCAATGACTTCTCTATCTCTGTCTAGTACTCCATCTAGTATGCAATGACTCCTCTATCTCTGTCTAGTACTCCATCTAGTATGCAATGACTTCTCTATCTCTGTCTAGTACTCCATCTAGTATACAATGACTCCTCTATCTCTGTCTAGTACTCCATCTAGTATGCAATGACTTCTCTATCTCTGTCTAGTACTGCATCTAGTATGCAATGACTTCTCTATCTCTGTCTAGTACTGCATCTAGTATGCAATGACTTCTCTATCTCTGTCTAATACTCCATCTAGTATGCAACAACTTCTCTATCTCTGTTTTGTACTCCATCTAGTATGCAACGACTCCTCTATCTCTGTCTAGTACTTCATCTAGTATGCAACGACTCCTCTATCTCTGTCTAGTACTCCATCTGCTTTCCCTCATTTTATTGCCTGAATTATATATTAAAATGGCATAACAAACTTTCAAATTTGTAAGTAAAGGCCATTGCAGGTAGTAAAATCTCCTGGAAATGCATTCTAAGTAATAATATTGAGAACTTAAATGTCCTCATATTTTAGAGAATGCCTTTTTATTTTTGGCTAAATGGTGTGAAAGAGGTGTTGTTCCCAATGCAAAGGTATAAAATATGAACATTAACATATTAAAGAAATGCTAACATAACAAATGTACATAGGCCCGCAATAATAAAACATCCACATCTACAGAAGGCTCATAATAATTATACAATTGTAAAAGGGAAGCTTACCAAAACATGGGTCTCGTTGTATGAAAATCGAAGAGTTGTCCCTGATCTGCATTTCTCTACGTTGCTTGTGGTGGAAAGGGATGAGGTAATATCATTATCTGAATAAGCAGAAGATAAATGGCCTTGTCATACATATATACTGATTATACATATACCATATTATCCCTAACTGCCTCCCTGGGGGCGAAAGCATTGCCTCTGAGGGGGCCACTGATATGTGACTGGCAGACATGCCCAGACCAGGGTTCAAAATTGACTGTTTTTCAGATTCATAATAGATATTTAGTAATTAAATGGCCAAATCTTGTAGTACTTGAACAATAGTTTGATGGTAAAAATAATTGTACAGTATTATTCAAAATATTTTAGATGAACTAATAAAAATGAATATGTCAGTCCAGACACAAAACAACTAAGTATGTTAATTATTGAAAATGACAATCTTTTATCATCAGTGTTGAGCCCTGTAGTTTCCCCACTTGACCACATGCCTGTAGGGTAATTAACCAATCAAGTCTGGGGTGTGTTACTGGGTGTCATACTGTGACCCATATGTGACCCTCACTCAGCATTCAGGTGTCAGATCTTACACATTGATGCAACATGGGGAGTTAATTATTATTATTATTATTATTATTATTATTATTATTATTATTATTATTATTATTATTATTATTATTATTATTATTATTATTATTATTATTATTATTTTTATATATATATATATATATATATATATATATATATATCTGAACAATTCATTTTTAGCTACATTGTACAGATGCCAAAAGAGCCTCACCAACATCAACGGCTTGGTTGAGAGCGCAGTTTTCTACATTGAGAGCTTCGGCACATGAGATTGTATTCTTATTATTAGTGGTGTGGCATTCACAGAAGAGACCAGGGTTGAAGTCAGCAGCACCGGCACACAAACCTTGAAACAATGACTCATTTTCTGGCACTCTGAAATACACACAATGGTCAAAAAAGGACTCAGGAGATTGGGACATCACAAACAAAGTGAACAGTAGAACATTTGACAGATCTTTCAAATTTCCTGATTCACTTACCTCCAACTCTCAGAGACACTTGGTAGAAACCGTCCCTGTCCTGGATCGGGCACTCCAGATCTGGTTAATTTATCATTGCTGACATCATTGTCAAATGACTGACATAAGCCTGTATATAAAGTGTGCAACGTTTAATTGACTGTTGATCAGGACACCATTGAACAATGATTAACAATACACAATATATTTACAAATATCATGGAAATGGCCTTCTCCAGATAAAAATACTATAATTGGAATATGATAAAAAAATCTTATTCAATTTGATGATAATAAGTGTGTCTCTCAGGCTATTATGTGCTTCTATATATTAACTTATTTGAATGGACTTAAAAATCATTATCATCTTGGTCCCAACTAAAGGTGTCAAAAGCGTCTGCTTGACAGTCACTCAGCACAAGAAACCAAAGTCTGTATCAATGGCCGTACCTTCCGTTTTGCCGAAGTCCATTGCTGATGCGAACACCAAGACATGAATAAATTGACCAAAACTGTTCTTAACATAAACTGTGGTTCCAATTGGAAGTATCACCTGTGAAAATATACTGAGATTCCATTATGTTGTCTTTTCATGCCATGATAATCTCATGATATGACTGCCATTTAAATCATGATATGTAATCTGTGCCAATATAATGCTACCATTTAAGGCATTAAATGCAGTGCTGAGATATTTCTGTTATTAATGCCATGAAATGTAATCAGTGTTGAGATGCCATTTATGGCATGAAATATAACCAAAACTGAGATATTTTTGTATTTGCTGTAAGCTCTATGGTGCCCTATGACATGCACCCTGAGCACTTTGTGGCTACTCACCTTGTAGAAGGAGGTGGTTAACTTAAGTATGGTGGTACCAGGCGTGAGTCTGCCGTTAACATATGCAGTGATTTTAATAGATTTTTTGGAAGCCTTTCTTGTGTCACTTTCGTCTCCACACCTATCAAGTTTGATAACATCATCTCCTGACCTAATTGTAATGGCACAGTTGCAAGTCACTCTACTGGTTGGAGAACAGCTTCTCAAATAGGTGTGCACCTTTTTAGAAAAGAGAAACCTCATTTAATTTAGTATATTGTAAATATTTATATCAGGAAATTGTTACTGTGCACTATTTGATAAATTTACATTTGAATTTATGTGCCAATAAGGTCTAACTTTGTTTATCCACAACATGACTCTTTATAAGGTCTTGAAGCCATTTTTGGTTCACTAATGTGTCGAGAAAGTTCTTACTAAAGAAAAAACTGTGTCAAATTTTTAGCAAAATAATAGAGCTTACCTCCTGTTGATACACTTTGTGTTTGTACAGAATAAATTCTCCCTCTTTATGGTGCTCATAATGTCTGTATCAAAATAAAAGGTGCATAAAAATATTGTGTCACTCAACAAATACTTGCCAATCACATAAATTTATAGACGATCATGATAACACCTGATATTAAATCAATAACAATCCTGTTTTAACTTTCATTGTTTTCATTTAAGTCCTTAAAGTTGTTTCTCTACATGTTATCACTGTTTTCATCTCCAAATCTGTGAAGTTTTCCTGTAGCTCCAATATTTCTGTTCAAATTTTCAGTGTTTTTATTTGATTTCAAATTTCATATATTTAGTCTTTAATACTTTGTAACTGGAAATTATGAAATATAGGGAATGAACTTCATATCATATCATGCATAAACCCTGTCTCTGTTCAAGCTTTAGTTCTGTCCACACTTCATATAATTCTTATACTTCTGCTCAGGTTTCATTGCTTCATATAACTTATATATATGTTCAAGTTTATACCTTCTCATATCATAACTATTTTTCTGTTCAAACTTCCATTATTTTCATACAACTCCTTCATTTCTGTTAAAGCTCCATTTTTTCATACAATTTCAAATTTCATATTTGTAAAGTTTACTAATACAGTTTGTATAATATAATGTAAATCATGAAATACTAGGTATAAACATATTATATAGATAAAAAGAGTATCTCTTACTGCTGGACAGACAGGAAGTGCTTACAGACTGCTAAACCAATTGGTTTGAAGAAAATTAATCAGGTAAAAATATTAAAGATTTGAGGATGTGACTTACAGTCCATCAAATGTTCCCATATGTGGGTCATTAATTGAGCTGCAGATGGCATATTTCTTGGCAATATACAGATCCTTAACCGTCACCTGAAACAACGTCATGCAGCTCACAGAGTTATCACTATTTCCCACATGATTAGTCACAGTCAAACGTTTGTCTCAAAAGCTTTTGATTATAATATAAATGTGTAATACATAAATATTTTCAAATATTTTTCATTCAGTGTCATAATATTGAACAAGGTGACATAATTGCAATTGTGTGAATCTATCATTTATAACGCCTGTCACTAACTCACACCTGCCTGAAGCTTTCACTTGCAAGTACAATTGCCACTAAAACATACCTTATACTTTGCCTTTCACTGACCAGAACACCTGCCATTAGCTTACACTTAACATGCTGCCTTAACCTATCACTGACCAGAACACCTGTCATTAACTTACACTTGACATGCTGCCTTAACCTATCACTGACCATAACACCTGCCATTAACTTATACTTGACATGCTGCCTGAACCTATCACTGACCAGAACACCTGCCATTAACTTACACTTGACATGCTGCCTGAACCTATCACTGACCAGAACACCTGTCATTAACTTATACTTGACATGCTGCCTGAAGCTATCACTGACCGGAACACCTGCCATTAACTTATGCTTGACATGCTGCCTGAACCTATCATTGACCAGAACACCTGTCATTAACTTATGCTTGACATGCTGCCTGAACCTATCATTGACCAGAACACCTGTCATTAACTTATGCTTGACATGCTGCCTGAACCTATCACTGACCAGAACACCTGCCATTAGTTTACACTTGACATGCTGCCTGAACCTATCACTGACCATAACACCTGCCATTAGTTTACACTTGACATGCTGCCTGAACCTATCACTGACCATAACACCTGCCATTAACTTATACTTGACATGCTGCCTGAACCTATCACTGACCAGAACACCTGCCATTAGCTTACACCTGACATGCTGCCTGAACCTATCACTGACCAGAACACCTGCCATTAGTTTACACTTGACATGCTGCCTGAACCTATCACTGACCATAACACCTGCCATTAGTTTACACTTGACATGCTGCCTGAACCTATCACTGACCATAACACCTGCCATTAACTTATACTTGACATGCTGCCTGAACCTATCACTGACCATAACACCTGCCATTAACTTATACTTGACATGCTGCCTGAACCTATCACTGACCAGAACACCTGCCATTAGTTTACACTTGACATGCTGCCTGAACCTATCACTGACCATAACACCTGCCATTAGTTTACACTTGACATGCTGCCTGAACCTATCACTGACCATAACACCTGCCATTAACTTATACTTGACATGCTGCCTGAACCTATCACTGACCAGAACACCTGCCATTAGCTTACACCTGACATGCTGCCTGAACCTATCACTGACCAGAACACCTGCCATTAGTTTACACTTGACATGCTGCCTGAACCTATCACTGACCAGAATTCTAGCCACTTACTTTGATGTCTTCAAACTTTTTTCCACCAATGAGTTTATCACCAATTTGGTAGTATGATTGGACTGTAAGTGTCACATCCTGATCACCATCTCTCCTTCTATCATCTTTGGCCATCACAGGCAGGCAAACTTTTTTATTCCAGTTGTCCTCATCGATATAAATACCACAGGCCTAAAAAAACAGTTCATGTATGCATTATTAACAATAAGATGTTTCTCTGACAAAGACATGATTCATAATGTAAGCTCATATTATATCAGAGGTGATGTCAAGGTTGGTTTTTGTTTGCTGATTTATAACTGCTGTGCTCAATATAAAAAAATGTGTCTTCAGTTTTTCCCAAACCAATGTGATATACATCCTGTTTGGAGATTTAACAAAGGACTATACCACATCAGCGCTATGAACAGACCTGTCTGGTATCAGCGCTATACAAATTTTATTATCATTATTATTAATATAATGGGAAAATAGGCAGACGCCAAGTACCTTATGTCATTGGTACTCGCAGAGCTAAAAAAACTGAATGAGTTATATGTGAGCATTACTGTACCTTCATATGATCAAACTGACTCCCTTCATGTGGTACAACCAACTGTTGAATAGGTCGTCGATTTTCTGGGCGCCTGCTTCTGCATTTGAGCTGTTTCGACATTTTGAAGAATGCTTTAACAAGCACAGTGCACCCTGGACCACAGATGATGGACGGAGGAAGATTAGCTTGAATGTCGACACAAACTCTCTCCCCTCCTTCCACCACTGTTATCTCAGATTCTCCAATTATCTACAACAAAACAACGTGGATAGTATAGATTGTTATGGAACTTCAGACTAAGAAGGACCTTTTCTTTTATTACTTCCCATGTAGGCAGGTGCCTGCATCCACAAATACTGCCAAATATGCATAGCCATTAGGACATTAGAATAAATGTCATCTTCACTGCCATGATTATGAATTTCACGATGAAACTTACAAATCATCATTGATCAGTTTTTATGGATATAAAGGGAGGAAATCTTAACATAAATATTTATGATACAAATATTGCCTCCTTTATTTCAGAATAGCAATCTGGTTATTTTCAAGCAGACATCAAGTTGGCAGCATCTCTTCAGGAAGTCATGGTCACACGACCGAGGCAAACAGATGATTGGTCTACGCTTACCTGGATGCCTGGCACAAAGAAGCTGCTCGCTTTGGCACAGCTGCGAGTGCTGAGACAGTTACTTGGGTCACACACCAATGCAGTGCACTGTACCTATAAAGTATATACCGGGCAATTAGCAAACCTTTGCTTATCCAAATGTATCCAAACCTACCCATATAGGAAGTATTGAATAATCCACTGTTACAAATGTTTGTGAACATTTTCGATAGCAATCATATATATTTGACTTTCAAACCTTGTGAATCAAATGTGAATTATATTACATTTTTCAGTATTTGATTCAACATCATGTGGAAAACAGCGTATTTGCTACCAACCCCCAGATTAAGATTTGCATCTTGTGGCGCCCTCCAGCTGACAGAGCCAGTACCACGAGGTACTTGAGGTGGGCCAGCATTCTCAGTGTGCATCAGGGTATTCCCCAAATAGAACGCTACTTGGTACTGGTTGAAGGTGTCACTGATGTAGGTTGGATATTCACATTTAAATGTTACCACGCCCAGGGAAGCACTGGCTTTGATAATAGGTGGACTAGATATTGGTTTGTATTCTGCAAAAAGAATTAGTGTACAATAAAATAAAGAATCAAAATCAAATTAATGTTATATTCTTTATTTTCCTCATTAATTTAAAATAATATTACTTTCCAAAGGAAAACTTATATTACCATTGCTGCTGTGTGGTATTATTATCCATGCTGCTAGATTTGGTATTCTTACCTGTGCTGCTAGAGGTGGTATTCTTACCTGTGCTGCTAGAGGTGGTATTCTTACCTGTGCTGCTAGAGGTGGTATTCGTACCTGTGCTGCTAGAGGTGGTATTCGTACCTGTGCTGCTAGAGGTGGTATTCATACCTGTGCTGCTAGAGGTGGTATTGGTACCTGTGCTGCTAGAGGTGGTATTGGTACCTGTGCTGCTAGAGGTGGTATTCGTACCTGTGCTGCTAGAGGTGGTATTCTTACCTGTGCTGCTAGAGGTGGTATTCATACCTGTGCTGCTAGAGGTGGTATTCTTACCTGTGCTGCTAGAGGTGGTATTCGTACCTGTGCTGCTAGAGGTGGTATTCTTACCTGTGCTGCTAGAGGTGGTATTCGTACCTGTGCTGCTAGAGATGGTATTCGTACCTGTGCTGCTAGAGGTGGTATTCATACCTGTGCTGCTAGAGGTGGTATTGGTACCTGTGCTGCTAGAGGTGCTATTGGTACCTGTGCTGCTAGAGGTGGTATTCTTACCTGTGCTGCTAGAGGTGGTATTCTTACCTGTGCTGCTAGAGGTGGTATTCATACCTGTGCTGCTAGAGGTGGTATTCTTACCTGTGCTGCTAGAGGTGGTATTCGTACCTGTGCTGCTAGAGGTGGTATTCTTACCTGTGCTGCTAGAGGTGGTATTCTTACCTGTGCTGCTAGAGGTGGTATTCGTACCTGTGCTGCTAGAGGTGGTATTCATACCTGTGCTGCTAGAGGTGGTATTCATACCTGTGCTGCTAGAGGTGGTATTCTTACCTGTGCTGCTAGAGGTGGTATTCTTACCTGTGCTGCTAGAGGTGGTATTCTTACCTGTGCTGCTAGAGGTGGTATTCGTACCTGTGCTGCTAGATGTGGTATTCGTACCTGTGCTGCTAGAGGTGGTATTCTTACCTGTGCTGCTAGAGGTGGTATTCGTACCTGTGTTGTGGTGTAGCATGCTTACATTTTTCACAGTATGTTTTATGCCCACGTAAACTTCAGTGTACTAGTTTTCTTACCTATAAGTCAGTGTTGTGCACTTATCTATACTTCTAACGGTTTTTCTTCCCTTTACATCAGAGTGATTTTCTTACCTATGCTGCAGTTGGTCTTAGCAGCTATCATAGCATCATCCATTAAAGTATCATATATCTGCAGACAAGACAAGGCCGCCTTCAGCTTTCCTTTATTTCGGTCTCCAATCAGCACGTCGCGATTCGTGGCCACAGCCGTTGCTGTTACAGTTCCCTCTGCAGCTAAGTCTCCATCTATGATGATCCTCACGAGCTTGGTCTGGCTGTTGAAGGTCACCGCTATGTAGTGCCACTGATTAAGTTTGAGGGGCTCCTTGGTTGTTGTCACTTTATCTGTAGACTTTATCTTTCTGGCAAATATGGAGGGCATGACTACAGAAATATCTCTACCTTTTTGCAAGATGGCCACGCCCTGCAGGTATTTTATTATTGGTGCATTAGCCTTATTAATCGGCTTATAATGGAAAAGAAAGGTTGAACTCTTGAGAGTGTTGAGGGAATCAGAGGCTGGTAGATAGAGGAAGCTTCTCCTGCTGTTTTTGAACATTGCTGCCTCTCTGTTATCTGTCACTCCAAATGTTACTGACCTGGCCGTGCCAACTGCTGTGTACCCTACACTGTTCCCCATGTGGCATGAGTCAAGAGGAAATATGGTCTTAACTCGTCCACCTACAAGAGAAAATCATCCACATAAAGGCAATATAGAGCACCTTATGATTTCAGGCTAATCATGAAATTTAAACAAGAGCATTGGCTCCAAGTCCCCCGCCATTGAATGCAGTATAATTAGATGGTTTAAGAAAGTGTTGAAATATTAGTTGTCTTAGAATAGCAGAATAAAGAATACAAAGTCAGACACGCATTAATGTGCCTGTGTAATATGAAAACGATCAGAACAATCCCTGGCATTTTATTGCATTAAGAAGATTTTCACTAAAATGGTTACCATGGCAACAGAATTCATCCAACCACTGCTATTATTGATCTCATTCAAGATATTGATATATACAATGTGCCTATGCAATTTGAAAATAATCCAAGCAATCCCTGGGACTAACACTATATGCAGATGAACTAACGAACAGATGGACCTCACTTAAAATTTAATTTTCCCTCTTCGACCTTGTTGAAGCAGGGGACAATAATATCAAAGGTAAAGCTCAGCTAAATTAAATTAATTTGGCCAAACAGACCTGAAATATGACAATTTGAATTCTAAAAAGTGAATTTCTTCCAGTATTGGTCATAAAATATGTTATTAATATACCTGAGTGTGGACAAATATTTTGAGGTAAGTCTCATTTGGCAAAGGAAAAATGAATACAACCATGTTTTTTAATAAAAACCATGTCCTGCAGAGAGATTGTTACCATCAAATATCTCTGAATGGTACATATTTCTAAAATAAGTATCTTATTACGTGGTAAAAGAATTATTTTGAAAACACTGAAACAAAATCGTTTGGAAATTTGTGGCAATCAGCCTGTAGATGTCACCTGTGGGTGCAGTCTGTGTCCAGCTGGTGGCGCTGGTGTCTGGGATGCACTGCTGTGTAGGATCAGTCGGGTTCGGAAACTGACTAGCATAACAAACACCTCCAATGTAACATGTACCATCCTGAAAACCATAAAAGATCTACAGCTGCATAAAAGATCAACTTCTCTCATTAAGAATAGAGTGCAAGAATATATGCATTGAAAATTTAGAAATAAAACATAACACAATATTTAAAATTGATAAACATTATGAAATTTATCTCCATGTACATGGATTTTTCAAATAAATTAATTTTCATTTGAAAAAATACTTGGGGAAAGTTAATCAAGAGTTGTTTGTAGATATTTTGCATACCACTTGTTTGCAGCTGTTGTCAGGGTAACAGCGGAAACAGAAGGATGTGACAAGCACAATAGACTCTGATTTAGCATAGTTTATCCCGTCGTTTGACACTGTGATGCTGTAAGACTGAGCCTTGTCAGGAAACGGACACTTCATCTCCGCCTCTCCCACATATTCCCCCTTCACGAGGATACGCACTGCCGTCTTAGTCCATGATTGTATTGGTGTGACCTGGATAATATGCAATCATGTTAGCCAACTAATTTTAGGTGTCGGTGTTCTTAATTTCAATGATACTTAAATAAGTGGCATAAAACATACATTTATTTCGGTGAATGTACATGTCAAATCTGAAGAGGCTACAATTCCATATCCAAACAATCGGAGTGCACTGCATCGGTCTACCAGGCAGTGGAAATATTTTATCCGTTTCGGAAAGTTTGGTGGAACTGGGGGTGTCAGTGAGCAGTCATCTCCATAGTATCCTGCCTTACACCAGCAGACACCTAGCAAGAAACAAACCAATATAACCTTTGTAAATCTAGAAAGCTACATGACCAGAAATAATCATTTCTCTTCATAATGAATATGACTTGATCAAACTTGATGCATAGGAGATAGGACAAAGCAAAGGATATTTTGTGTTTGTAATGTGCATGTATTGCTAAATAATACCTCCGCATTGACTTAATAACAATATATTTGCACATTTCTTAATTTTCTTAGGAATTTTCAAGGATGCACTAAACAAGAATGCTAGTTTTAAGATAATATGCAAAATGTTCAGAGATCTTTTTGTGGTTTATCATACCACAAAGGACAGCATGGTTTTATTACCCCACATTGGTGGCCCAGTGAGCACAAAGCAAAGGACAGCATGATTTTATTACCCCACATTGGTAGCCCAGTGAGCACAAAGCAAAGGACAGCATGATTTTATTACCCCACATTGGTGACCCAGTGAGCACAAAACAAAGGACAGCATGATTTTATTACCCCACATTGGTAGCCCAGTGAACACAAAGCAAAGGACAGCATGGTTTTATTACCCCACATTGGTGGCCCAGTGAGCACAAAGCAAAGGACAGCATGATTTTATTACCCCACATTGGTGGCCCAGTGAGCACAAAGCAAAGGACAGCATGATTTTATTACCCCACATTGGTGGCCCAGTGAGCACAAAGCAAAGGACAGCATGATTTTATTACCCCACATTGGTGGCCCAGTGAGCACAAAGCAAAGGACAGCATGGTTTTATTACCCCACATTGGTGGCCCAGTGAGCACAAAGCAAAGGACAGCATGATTCTATTACCCCACATTGGTAGCCCAGTGAACACAAAGCAAAGGACAGCATGGTTTTATTACCCCACATTGGTCGCCCAGTGAGCACAAAGCAAAGGACAGCATGATTTTATTACCCCACATTGGTAGCCCAGTGAACACAAAGCAAAGGACAGCATGGTTTTATTACCCCACATTGGTGGCCCAGTGAGCACAAAGCAAAGGACAGCATGATTTTATTACCCCACATTGGTGGCCCAGTGAGCACAGAGCAAAGGACAGCATGATTTTATTACCCCACATTGGTGGCCCAGTGAGCACAGAGCAAAGGACAGCATGATTTTATTACCCCACATTGGTGGCCCAGTGAGCACAAAGCAAAGGACAGCATGATTTTAATACCCCACATTGGTGGCCCAGTGAGCACAAAGCAAAGGACAGCATGATTTTATTACCCCACATTGGTGGCCCAGTGAGCACAAAGCAAAGGACAGCATGATTTTAATACCCCACATTGGCTTTATTACCTAATATTGGTGGTCCAGTGAGCACATGACCAAGCGAGCAAAAAGCAGTGATGTCTTGTGAGAACAAAAGATGACAAAAATAATGTTTTATAAAAAAAATAATCCAGTAAAAAATCTTAATTCAACTAACTTTCATTCAATTAAATGCCTACCTCTTTTACACTGTCCATTGCCAGAGCAGTCATTGCTGCAAAGCTGGTTGGCTATCTCGTCCGAGACCCCCGTTGTAGTGTCCTCAGCCGCACTGATACACTGCTTCAACAAGGTTTCCACCAATTCTTGCAAAAGACTCTCATCCCCTGTTATCTATGGGAAAAAACAGAATTTTGATTCTTGAAAATGATGATTAAATATTCATCTTTATTAGATCAATGTCAATATAAATGTCACTTGAAATCAAACAACTTTATAAACAGAAGGGAAGTTTTTACAAATTACTTAAATTGCTATGAGATAAATAAAACTTTTCAGTGAAAAAAATACTTACTGCCAAATCGATGGCAAAGTGGGAAATTGTTAATTCAACTTTAACTTCATCAAGAAAATTGGCACAAATGATCTTAATTTCAGCAATGGCTTCCCTCATTCTGGTCTTGGCCTCTTCCAGTGTGGTTAAATCAGTGGGCCCAGGCTGAAATATCATCAAATAATATGTTTGTTGTTTGCTGAGCAGACTCAATCCAAATTAATATTTGAATGAAATCAATTGCTGGCAAAAAGCTCAATAACTTGAAACTAGAAGACATGACACAAGGTGAGGTGATGACTTATCCAAATGTAAAATGATTCCAAAAAACAGTATGGATTTATATCTCTATCTTACCAACTTTTTAACAAAAATGTATAAATTCTTGAAATGAATAAATTGGGCTTGTCCTATCCAATATAAGAATTAGGGTTGATAGGTGGTCACCAAGGGGGACTGGTGGTGCCACCTAGCTTATTTCACCACCAGAGGGTGATCTAAGTACCAGTTGTCCTGCCCTGCACTTGTAAAAATGGAATTATCTTTGTGACAATTTCTATAAATTGTAAAATAGCTTGATCGTGATGCCTGTTGTCCTGGAATAATGAAGACCATCATAATATCAAAAAATTTTAATTTCACAATTATAACAATAACCATCGCTGACAAACAAACGATATTGGGACATTGATAAGATATATCTATGTTCTAAGTTTGGTAATGCCATCTTGGTTTGTTTTCAACTTATTTCATTCACAAGATTTTCTAGGATCCGTTCACATAAAGTTTAAATGAAGATCAAAGTCACTAGCAAATGCATCATTTTGAGATATTCATAAGACATATCTATAGTAAGGTAATTCTTTCTTTGTGCCAACTTATCACATTCACAATATTTTCAGAGATAGGGCCCCATGACCTTGAAATGAGGGTGAAGGACATAAACAAGGATACAATTCTCAAACATTAATAAGATGCATACACGGTTTATGTTGGTGATACTATCTTTATTCATTGTCAACTTATCGCGCAAGTTTTTCAGATCGGGTATCATGATTTGTAATGTGGGTCAAGGTCACCATTTTAAAACAATGATACATCCTTGGTTTATGGTTGTGAATGCTATCTTTATTTTCTGTCAAGTGACTGCCTTTCATAGGATATTGAGAGATTGGAATTATATTTTTAGGTCACCTCCAAGCACACCATTTTAAAACATAGAAAAGATGGTTTAAGTTTAGTTATGATATCTTGATTTGTTATAAACTTATCACATTGACAAGATTTTCAGAGATTAGATTATATGATCTTTAAATGAAGGTTAAGGCCACAAATAAGCACATAATTTTGAGACAACGGTAGGAGGCGTCCCTGATGTCTTTTAATGGTATCTGTAACTTATCATATTCACAATATCTTCAGAGAAGGGGGTTCCATGACCTCAAAATATTGATAAGATACATCCAGGGTTTAAGTTTGGTGATGCTATCTATATTAGGTATAAATGTATTAACATATTTTCAGCAAGTTGAAGCACCAGCAGCTAAGTTGGTAGGGTAAGAAGAGTGGCTTACTATTGGTCCCTGGGGTTGTGGAGGAGTGGGTGGCTGGGGAATTAGGCAGTTCATTATCTCAGCATCTTGCAAGAGCTTTTTTGTCAGGTCACAGTTGTTGCACCCCAGGCTGCATGTGACAACATCTGCTCCAGAACTACAGGTGCCACTGACTGGGTCAGAACAGTCACAGTACATACCCTCCTCAAAGTCCACAAATTTATCACATGTACCTTTGTACATAGATGCTTGGCCGAGGCTCTGAAGGCTACAAACAAATGCAATATCATGTATCAACTCCATGACAATATTGTTCAAATATTGGTAAAATACATTGCGAAACATATTTATAGCAATTTCCCACCTCCATTTGTTTAAGTATTTCACAGGATGACTATTGGTGTCAGTAGATATGGTTCCATCAGGCAGCTGACGTTCATTATTTTTGTCTCCATCATATGTCCCACACAAACCTTCAATGCATCAATATTATCTTATACAACTTTTCACAATTAATGAACTGTGTTGTATTTCTCATCCCATTTTTCATTTTCCTTTAATTTTCATCAAATTCTGTTTGATAAGAATGAATTATTAGCCAACACTCAATATATCAAACCGCCACCATGCAAAAGGCAAGTACAGTCTAGAAGGCCACGTACCGGTACTGCGTTGAAAATCTTCTGCAGATGTCTCTATAAATGTGTGCATGTATCTAAATCCTTTCCCTTTCCATAATCTAGCAGTAAAAACTGTTCCTGTGGGCATTATAACCTTTAACAGAAAAGAATTATCTGTGAATATAATCAGAATTCTCTAATCGAACTAAAATATAATACTTAAGTTAACATTCTGCCTATGATATTGTGTTCTTTGACTTTTTAATTTCAATGGGACAATCGCCGTAAAAAGTAATATCATTTGATTTGGAAAATGGGAATGGCTTTAAACAGCATGTGATGCTGTATTCCTCACCTTATATTCCCTTCCACCTTTGAACTGCAACACTCTGAAGTTGCGTGGAAAAGCCGCTTGTACAAAGAATTTGACATTGATAGTAGTGGTGCCTTCCTCAATAGCGCGTGAACCACAGGAATCTAGAACTATGACATCATCTCCACACCGTATCGTCACAAAACAGGTGCAGGCTACTGTTGAGTAGCACTGCTTAATGTACATTACCACCTGCAACAAGCACAATTCACTGTGGTAACTACATGTTATGCTACTTGGTTCAAATGATACAGAAACAACTTATCTTATGCCATGAAGTATAAAGTGTAGTTTACTGCTCACATCACAGCGAGAATTCCTGAAGAACACATATTCTCCTTCTACGTAGGCATCAAATGCACTGAAAATTTTAAAAATGAAAATATTTAATATTTATCTCATATATACAGATATGCCAAATTCATCATTTCATAGTTTCTGAAAACTACAATAAAGTAATAGCAAGTGTTACTTCTTATTGAAGGTGAGGTGATGTGGGTCACCAGTTGCTTGGCACATAGCTTTGGGTATTGGCACATCCTCGATCAGAAGTGGTGTAGAGAATATCACTTTCCTATCCACCAAAGTCACCGCTCCCTGGACCACACTCAGTAAAACCTCCAATTGCCGGGTCTGGTCCCCATCTTTCAAACCATCGGATAACGCCTGCAAGTATATGATATTATCACCCTAAGATTTCACCACCATGCCCCAAATAATAAAACAAATCTATTGCTAGCAATAAATGTTGGCAGCTGGAAGAATTGAGTAGTGTCATTCTAAAGTTTGTGAGAAGCTCAATTTTGGTTGAAGAAAGAAAGTGAATAGTTATTTTTTTAGCGAAGAAAGAAATGTCACAAAATTTTATGGGAGCAGAGGCCAAGTTTGTGTTCTGCATAGATTCATATTGAACTGATTATATTGCAAAGGAGCTTTGTTAATATTAAAATTATATAATTTGAATATATTTTTTGCAACTCCTGATTCAGAAAGAGCCAAACAGCTGAGGGACACTAGAGAACATCACTGGATGTATAAACTCAAAACCCTAGCTCCATTTGGTATTAATGCCCTTGATGGTTCCAACCAAACCAGAAACCATCCCAAATGGGACAGGGCCCAAACCACCCTAAGTCTGCCCAACCCACAATCCGGATCTCACTGGGTCATCACACTTTTCAATCAGTTGGGGGAACCCAACCTCATTTTGTTGGTAATAATTTTTTTACATACACCAATGAAGGAGGTTGACTGGTCCCCTCTTCCCTGCCAAGACTGCCAATTGGTTTTGTGGTATGTGTTTTCCAGGGTCTCTCACTGTATGGTGAACAAAGGTACAAAAAAATGGCACCACACCACCATCACCCCCATATAGGTATGCAGAAATAGCATGTGAGATATAATAATGATGAATTTAAGAGAAATAAACTAAGATGTGATATAAGGGAAATTGAAGGAGGATAAATTTCAGGTAAGTGAAGGTCATAAAGGAGGTTAGAATAGGAAGAAATGGTAGAAAAGAGTCAATTGTAGAGAGGAATGCAAATCTAAGCGATCTGCAGTAGATAAGCATGAGATAAAGGCAATAATATGGACTCTTGAGATCCTTCCATCAGAACCAGCATGAGAGTTCTGCACTCATATGTTCTTGAATAAATTTTGTTTTGTCTTAAAAAGGTCCTAAGAGATGGACAACAAACTAAAGATTGTGATAAATCGATAAAGTTATTCTAGAAAAAATATGGTAAGCTATAAAAAAAATCAAGCAATTGATGCTAAGGCTGGAGACAAAGTTAGAGATGGGAGGTAAGGAATGAAAATTACTTTAGTTCAAATAATTGCATCATGAATTTATGGGGATCAAGACTATAGGGAATGTGAAGAATGGTGACATTTGCAGTAATTGAAGGGAAGAACTGAAAAATATTAGAATATGGATAATTAAGGTTACTATGGAACTGAAGAGCATAATTCTCGTATAATTTTTAAAATGTTAAGAATATATATTTAACTTTAGAAATGTTAAGAATATATATTGGAACAGACAAGTTAAGTTTGGCCTCAGGAGGATCCTAAATCATAAACAACAAAGTTAAGATGGTTATGAATTTTAAACATCATTTACGATTAGGTTAAAGATGGGTATTCCTAATTTGGGAAAAACAAGGTAAAAAAAGGCAATTATTTAATCAATTGATGCTAATGTTTGTAGAAATGGAAGGTTTGACTAAATAAAATAATTTGCAAGGGATTAAAAGGGCTTACCGGTTTATACCAATTACTTATATTGTGACTGGAAAGTTGGTGTAAATGAAGGTTGTGAAGGAAATTCAAAAACAAAGGCCTATGGCCTCAGAGCTATGTTGATCATTACTGTTTTGTAATGATTGGGAATATTTTCTAGAAATTGCTTCATAAATGATCATTTAAATCCTTTCTCACAGCAGACCTGAGCAGATGATAAATTTGACCAATCAAATGTGTGTTACATATTAAATTTGGTCCCAATTTGTTATCTTAATTTTTATTTGGCAAATATTTGTCATGTTATTCAATATGGCAGCTTCCTTGACAACTTAAATGATAACTATTAGATTTTTGAAAAAAATGTTGCAAAATGGAAAAGATTCTGAGCCTATTGGAAAATAAATAGAATTGGTCATCTGGAAATACATCTCTCCTGCTTATAACTAAGAACTGCAACCAGTAGGAAAAGATCAAAGTTGATGGACAGAATGACAGAAATTTCCCCCCATCAAAAGGTTAGGAAAGTAAGGAAAAAGTAATGTTTTTCATTTGGGAAATTTGGGACAACGACTAAACTCTTTGTATGAAAATATAACTCTATTAAATGAAAATATGAAAATTTATAACAAATGTGAAAATTGACAAAGGATGTGAAATTTGTAAATAAATATAAAAATTGTTAATTAAATTCATATTAATCTGGCCAATGGCAAAATTCTGCTGTAAGAGTTGGTATGTTCTCTCTTCTAAATGATTCCTGGCTTGTAAATGGAACATAAAGACTAATATTAGGGATGTGCCCATATAGCAGCTGTGTTGACTTACCTTGATGTAGACTGAGAACCTCTGCATCCAGTCCTTACTGGTCAAGCGCAAGCCACACCCAGATCTGAAGTCTTCACCTGCATTGAACAGGAAGAAATGCAATAAAAGTTAACTATTGAAACCTTATGACATGAATGCACTAACAGATGTGCAATGAAAATATATGTAAAGAATGGGACGCAATAACGGAAAAACAATGAAAGGTGTGCACAAAAGTAATGATAGGGGATGGGATGACAGAATATGCAATGACAGAATATGCAATGACAAAATATGCAATGACAGAATATGCAATGACAGAATATGCAATGACAGAATATGCAATGACAGAATATGCAATGACAGAATATGCAATGACAGAATATGCAATGACAGAGGCACAATGGCAGGAATGCAACAATAGAAATGCAACAATAGAAATGCAACAATAGAAATGCAACAACAGGAATGCAACAATAGAAATGCAACAATAGAAATGCAAAAATAGAAATGCTAATCTCTCACCATCCAAGTAGGCCCTTACAGGGGCAATGCTCTGATGCTCCTGAGTTGAATAACTGGTTATAATGCTGTTAATGGTGAGATTTAGAGCTGAATATGGTTCAACGATGACAGAACTCAGCTGTGTGTCATGATCAATGCCACAGTTACATGGGTATAGCTCGCTATCCTCCTGGGGAATCACTCCTTCCATCCTCAGCTCTCCTTGTCCAGGGATTGTCTCATAGAATATACCCAGGATCTGACCTGCCTTCACTTGAATACGCTCAGTCTTATTCACATCAATCACCTGACAAATGCAATTTCATAATTAGGTTAAATCTTGGGTAATGTTTTGAGAGACAAGATTAAAAGTTCATACACAAGAGGGGTTTGAACCAAAGAATCACACATCACAACAGGAGATATTAAATGATTTGTATGATATTTGAAAAACTCCCAGCCCTTGTCTGCTCACCTGATGTCCGAGTTTCTCCACATCAAGTCTATTGTAAGCCATAAGCTGCATCCCTGTGTCCACTGTCTCCCAAACACTCAAATAGACCACTCCAATACTGGCAGCATAAAATTCCCACCTGGCTATTTCTCCACTCTCCTTAAAGATTTGTTGCAGGAAAATGGTCAGCCAGGTATTTGTTTGTCTGTTTGTCATTGTTACTGGGATGTCCAGGCTAAGCATATTGTTGGCACCTGCAAATACATTTTTCCAACCAAATCAATTAGTTTAATGACATTTATTTGCAAGAAACAATTCCATTTTCCCATTCAATTATACATTTTTGTGCAATTTATTTGGTTTACTAGTTTTTGCTGGTTATTGGACTACAGCATGAGTGACTTGCTAGTTTTGGCTGGGTATTGGACTACAGCATGAGTGACTTACTAGATTTTGGCTGGGTATTGGACTACAGCATGAGTGACTTACTAGTTTTGGCTGGGTATTGGACTACAGCATGAGTGACTTACTAGTTTTTGCTGGGTATTGGACTACAACATGAGTGACTTACTAGTTTTGGCTGGGTATTGGACTACAGCATGAGTGACTTACTAGTTTTGGCTGGGTATTGGACTACATCATGAGTGACTTCCTAGATTTTGCTGGATATTGGACTACAACATGAGTGACTTACTAGATTTTGCTGGGTATTGGACTACAACATGAGTGACTTACTAGTTTTGGCTGGGTATTGGACTACAACATGAGTGACTTACTAGTTTTGGCTGGGTATTGGATTACAGTATGAGTGACTTACTAGATTTTGGCTGGTTATTGGACTACAGCATGAGTGACTTACTAGTTTTGGCTGGGTATTGGACTAGAGCTTGTGTGCGGGCCTCTCCTCGGTTGCAGGTTCTATCTTTGTCGTTGGCTGTGCTCACAATACGGACCTGGGCATGCACCTCACAGTCATAGGCAACATGAGTGTTACCATCTGCACCATGGTACGTACAGAAGAAGTAAGGCGACATAGAGAGATACAGAATGAGTTTAAGAAGTTCTCCTCCTTCCTGTACCTCCAACCTTTCTGGAGCTTCTACCTGTATCACAACAGACAAAAATACAGCCAGTGTTTAACATTTTGATTAAGTTAGAGTGCATATGAGATCGAGCATCATTATGATTTCTGTACCAGATAATCGTTATTCATATTATTGACAATAGAAAATGATCCCACTGCATGAGAGCTGGCCAATATTAAGCTACTTTAAATAATTATAGGAAATGCTTTAAATAAGTATAGGAAAGTCTGAGAAATAATATCAGAAAGATGTTTTGGATAACACATTTCAGTGCCGCAATGTATGCATGTGACAAATATAGATATACATCTCAGATGTTATATTCCAAATGTGAAAAATCTTGACAAATTGTGATCTCCACATATCTGAAAGACAAGATCGATCTCTCACCATGACTCTTGGCAAATATGGATCACTCGTCTGCTGGCACTGCAAGTTACCACACCATGCCTCAAAGCAGGCGATCACATCACATGTTATCTGGAATAGTAAAATGTACCCAGCTTAGGAGGCAAGTAATTATTCTCTAATAAGTAATCAAAATATACAGATAAAATTATAGAAATTACAGAAAAACTAACAAAACTGATAAACTAACATGTTGAACAAAATGTTGTTTAGAAACCTTACATTTGATAAATCCTGATCTAAAGTTGTTAATGTTTTGCATTTGCTTTTGGTAAAATAGGTCAAACCAACCAGAATTAGGTCATACCAATCAGTGCTCATGAAAGAAAATATCAATCTGTTCCAAACCTGTGTGAAAGCAGTTCTGTTTCCTTGCAAGCTTGGGCTGAATACACTTGACACACTTTGGTTAGGTTCATCAATAGTGAGCACCTTCACTTCTCTTAATACTTCTCTGTCATTATCTATAGACCACTTGAATAAATACTCTACCTGCAAGGATACATTCATGAAATTTATCAAACTGTAGATTGGTTTATAAAAAGTGTGGACCAACATAATATATGTATATATTAACAATTCAGAGCTAAGTCTTGTATAGTGGATGGACTGCTTTGGGGATTTCTGAAAGTTAATCTTTGTGTCTGCATGAAATGTTGTGTCTGCATGAAATGTTGCTAAGCATTATGGTGACTGCTCTCCATTACATCATAGTAATGTATAGTACACATGAAATGCTGCTAAGCATTATGGTGACTGCTCTCCATTACATCATAGTAATTTATAGTACACATGAAATGCTGCTAAGCATTATGGTGACTGCTCTCCATTACATCATAGTAATTTATAGTACACATGAAATGCTGCTAAGCATTATGGTGACTGCTCTCCATTACATCATAGTAATTTATAGTACACATGAAATGCTGCTAAGCATTATGGTGACTGCTCTCCATTACATCATAGTAATTTATAGTACACATGAAATGCTGCTAAGCATTATGGTGACTGCTCTCCATTACATCATAGTAATTTATAGTACACATGAAATGCTGCTAAGCATTATGGTGACTGCTCTCCATTACATCATAGTAATTTATAGTACACATGAAATGCTGCTAAGCATTATGGTGACTGCTCTCCATTACATCATAGTAATTTATAGTACACATGAAATGCTGCTAAGCATTATGGTGACTGCTCTCCATTACATCATAGTAATTTATAGTACACATGAAATGCTGCTAAGCATTATGGTGACTGCTCTCCATTACATCATAGTAATTTATAGTACACATGAAATGCTGCTAAGCATTATGGTGACTGCTCTCCATTACATCATAGTAATTATAGTTGATTAATTTTCTCACTACCTCTGCCATTGGCCTGTTTTGAAATTTGAAATTTGAAACATTTGAAATGTTCAGTCATGCATGTGAGACATGCCCACCAAGATATCATATAATCTGAATTGACCAGCCTCAGATCAAATTTGTAATCAGTTGGATTACTGAGACACTGACCAATAAGAATCTGTGTGGACGGTCAGTCATTCTCTCACCAATCAGCTCACAGCAAGAATTTTATGCATAGTCATGATTTGCAGCCGTTCCTGTGAAAACCTTTTTATCACTGGTGGAAGGAACTGATATGGCCGAGAACTGATTTGGCCAAGAAGTCCTGGAGGGTATATGTTGACATAATTGTTTTAGACACTAAATTCCAAATTAGAAATAAAATTTCTTAAAATAAATTAAAATCTTCATGGGCTGAATATCTGATGAATGTATGTTTTTAAAGGTATTGCACTTTTGAACAATTAATTTTTAGTCCATATAATTGTATTTCACAAACACATATTTTCAAGACCAGCAAATTATGAATTGTAATATAAAAGCACTTATGACCAGCAAATATTTTGATTCATTGCTTTATAGCGTAATATATATCAATCCAAGAAAAAAAGTAATCATGTTTTTCATTTATTTTGTGGTAGTTGTAGAACCAAATATTATAGACAAGCAAATTAGGCAATATTGGTTTCAATTACACACACATATTTAGGTGACTCCAGTTTATTGTTTTGTAGAACATTATGTTTCGACTCACTTTAATTCATGGCATTTTAGAACAATATGTTGGAGACCAACAAATAAGATGATATTGATTAAGATTTATTGCATTTTTTAACAATAAGTTTAAGACCAGCAAACTAAGTGATACTGAGTTAGGTTTACTGCATTCCAGAACACTACTTTTATGACCAGCAAATAAGATTATATTAGCCCTGATTTATTTTGGCAAATTAGTTAATCTTGACTTACTCTTCCAGGGATTGCATCTGTTTTGCACAACAGGTTGAAATCGATAGATTTTCCTAGAGCATTCTTCACAAATTCCATAGATACGGTGGGTTTATTCTTCATCACCGCCACCTCTGAACAAATAAACACCACTTTATTATCATGCTTTCTTCATTGATTAAAAGCAGCATTAAAATTCGTCCATGATAAATCATGCCTTTGCGATAATGCATTCCCAAGGATTGGCCAGCCCTCTGGCCTCAAAAGTTACTCTTAGGGTCATTCATTTCTTTTAAAAGATTTATTAAAAGAGAATGCAGATATTAATTATTCAATCCATGTCAAACTTATCCTATACTTTCATCTACTCTCAATTTTATTTGTTATTTATAAATATATTACAGATCTTTATATAAATGTATAAATATTGCATAAAACTTACGCTTTAGATTCTGGTCACCCTTTAAACCTGAAATATACAATATAAAATTTTATCTAAGATAAGCTTAATATCATATTTATATCTTAATAAATTGCCTTTATATCTTAATAAATTATTTATCTTAATAAATGTCAAGTAAATTACACTTTCACTACAATATTTTTTTTATATTTTGTATTCATAAATGAAGCTTTAATTTTTTAATGTTAATTATGGGTTACATTTAATAAAACAATTAATCTATAAAAATCTTTGATGTATATATTACACCTACCTATGGGGCAATTTACATTCTTTTCAATATGTGCTGGTGTGAAAAGTCTGTCAAATATCCTGAGGCAAGCGATTGAGCCAGACATGTATGGAGGGGAAGAGAGGAGATCTGCTGCAAGGTTGATATCGCCACTCGTGAGTAACTCACCACCTGCCTTCACAGTGGTCATACCCACGATCTCACTATCCACAAACAGCTTACTCTCCCCGGTCAGGTAATCATAAGTCACTGCAATATAGTACCACTCCCCTGCCATTAACAGCTTGTTCTCGTCAGCAGCTATTGTAATTCCTGCATCTAGTGATGTAGAAAAACTGAAATACATTCTAAATCCAGTCTTAAATTGTCTTGCATGAATTTTGAAGGGGGCACCATAATTGAATATGGGCCCTTCGTCCAGCAACATGACGTGTAGTAGGATCGTAGCCTGGTAGCGCAGGTGGAGGTACTTGGAACTGTTGATTGTGACCGTGGAGTCTGAGATACCTGTGAAGTTCATGGCACTGTCTTTGAGCTGCTCAGGGCCATCAGTATAGGACGGCTCAGAGGTGAGATTGGCATGCTGAGCATACTTTGACAGATCCTTGCCTTCAGTACAGCTGCTTAGCGGGTAGAGGGCAACATACATCTCATCTACAATTAAACCAAACTAGATAATCACACTAAACAAACTAATCTAATACCAATTACTAACTAACTAATACCAGTTAATTATTACTCAACTCTTATTAGTTTATTGAGATAAAATGTAGAAGAGGCCTTTCATTTGTTGGTAAAATGGCAAACATGACTGCAGGTGATCTGTTCAATTACGTCTCTTTGAGGAGGCATATTATTTGATATAGGTTTATTACTTACGGCCGACATATGTCCATTTGAATCTGTTCTTCTTCGGCACACATTGAAACCGTTCATCTTGAGGATTGGTATCCTGTGGCCCATAGCAACCACCACCAATCACGCACGAGTCCAGCTAAAACCAAACAATATGCTCATTATTTAATATAATATCAGGTTCATCACTTACCATTTGTAGTTTTGAGCCATACGTTATGTCATAAACGGTTTCAAAAATACGTAAAAAGTTCTTTTTAATATTTTAATAACCTGTTAATATATTTATATCTTTATTCCATTACATTGTTATGCTATATAAAGAAATAAATAAACAATTTATTTAATATAAATATCAGGGATCTTTTTGGTGTGAGACAAGACACTATGACTCATTCAAATAACAAATGTCTCATTCTGACCACATTTGATTGTTCTTACTGTGTGCATTTTTGCACAGGAGAATAGTGATAATTTCAGACTAGTCCAGGTTTGAAACCTGTAATAATTTGGAAAACTTGTTGTTTTGGGGTCAGGGGAGATTCATCAGGGGAGATTTATCAGTTTCTGCTTGTTCTATTTAATGATGTCATTCATCTTATGAAAATTCTTTTAGATTCAAGTTTATAAAGAGGCTGTCTTAACATAATAGGGTTTTCTTCTTGCAATACCTCTGAACCATGCTATGAAAAGTAAGAATAGGAGGGAAGTGCATAACTTTTACCTTCTCCACACAGACCCCTGGGTCTAGGTTACAGTCGAAGCAAGTGGAGTGGTATATAACAATGAGGGCAGATTTTATGGACTGGATACGGCCATCGTTGCTGATCTTCACCAGATAGCTGCGGGAGACATCGCTGATTGGGCAGCTGATTTGCGTGGTACTCAGAGGTAGGGCTGACTGTCGATCTGTCACGTTGGTTTCCTCTGTGTAGCCATTAGCATCTATCTGTAATACCATGAAATAAATTATATGACCGGCCTCGTTTACATATCAGCATATATGAAAGGTTTACATATCAGCATATATGAAAGAAAGCTATAATCTAGTTATATATTCATAAGCTTTAATGTTAATAAGGACATGTAGGAATCCAGTTGCTGCTTAACTGAGTGATATGGATGATGTGTTCTTATTTTCTTGTTGTTTTCCAACATGTACTTTCACATCAGTGCAATGGCAAGTCAGTGCCCTAGTAACAATAATAACTTTGATATGTAGCATTGGTACCTTTATACCAGTGTAGTGGCAAATTACGGTGTCAATATTCTCGAAGCCCTCTCCCACTATAATGGCTGAGTTGCAGGGCTGTTCCTTCCTGTCACATAACGCACCTAATGTGACCTTGGGGGGTTGCTTGACAGGCAGAGTACAGTCAATACCTTGCCATTGTTGTATACACACACATTTTCCTGCAAACAATTCATACAAAGGTTAAAAAAGTTTACATCAACTCTTTTCTAGATCATAGGATCATAATGGTATTTTCTCCTGGATGACTAATGATGTATTTAAACAACTTATTCTATTCATCTGAGTAGACAAAAATACTCTACCTTCCTTGCACGTTCCTCTTATTTTGCCATAACAGTTATTTGGACAATTCATAGATGATATAGATTGGGGAACACTCAATACGCCATTTTGGACTGACCAATACTGGCTGTCAGATTCTATTATGAGGATACATAACGAGGAAAACCTGGAGCTGAATATCACGGTCCATTGTGTGTCTCCAATCAACTGCCACAAACAGAAATAAGATACCATTCATATCATAAATAGGACATCCCCAATATCATTATGATAATACTACTCATTCTCCTGCTCAGGGGCGTTTATCTCTTTGAGTAACTCTTCTTGTCTGAAGGAGGAAATGACTTGCTACTCAAATTCAAAAAAAATTACTACTTGCAGACAATGCCGGCTCAGAGAATGACAGTATTTAATCAACAAATTCTATGAGAATATTTGCATAATGTTTTTGACTCATGTTTGTTGCCTTACCACTAGATTTGTGACACACTGGGATATGAAGGTGTCAATGAACTTTTGTAATAATGCCGCCAGAGCAGGAATTGCCATAGCTGGTTCATAGATCTGCAGGTCAGTCACAGCAGATCTGCACATTATTGTGTAGTTCGCCTTTAACTCAGCAGAGGGCGCAGATGGTTCCTTCAAGAAATGCATATTTATGATGATCAGGTCTGTATTGAGATCTTTATAATAATTTATAAATCAACAGTTCACAAATAAGGTCCTAACTGATATCAAAAATTGTATTTTTTATCTAAAAGCTTGACCTTGGAATATCAGCAGTTAATTATCAAAGATTTTACATAACTTTTAAATATTTCAATAAAATGTGATGACATACCTCCCGAGATATGTTACTTGACCAAAAAAGCTTCATTTGAATGATTTAAATTCTTATTGAACAGATATATTGAAATCTGCCATTTAATGCTAAATATAGCTAGTTTGGTATTTGCTTACAGATACTTACTGGTCGGTTAAAGTTAATATTGTACTTGAAGGTGATGACACTGCTGAGGGGAGCATAGCAGGATCTGGCCCTGTTCAAGTATGGCACCAGGTCCGCTATCCCCAACTGCTTATCATTGCCTGCAAAGCATCATCACACATACACACAAAGCTAGATACATCGCAAAAACTTGCTATCTTTAGTGCATATAGCTGTTTTTCAATCATGATGTTCACCTATACAATGTGTAAATCTCTTTGAATAGAACTTTTCATTTATTTATTTATTTTATCAAATTACCTTTAAATTACTACACTTAAGCACAATCATGGTATTTGTAAATCTAATATTCTATGATACACATTTATGCCAACTCAAGTGATAGAAAATGATCAAAAATGTATTAATTTGAATAGTATCAAACATGGGAATAACCCAAACTGACTGGCTGATGTGACTAAAAATGAAAATCTTCTGAATCTTGTGTTTATTGGTGATGTTTTAGCTCCCATAAAAGTCAATATTTAAGAACAATAAACCCTCTTTTTATTCACTACTTTCTGAACATAACATTACTAATGAATGACATTACATTTTTCTTAGGATCTTTTCCCTTTAATATTACCGGTATGTTAGCACACAGTCTTATAATAACATTTTAAATTATATCATGCCTGCAACTACCGGTATGTAAATCATACAGTTGAGGGTCTTATTAGTCTTTGATATATGAATATAAAATATAATATTATAAGAAATGACAGTGATATTGAGGATTTTATTAGTCTTCGATATATATTGTATGAATATAAAATATAATATTATAAGGAATGACATTAAAAGGAGGACAGCGACACTACTTTCTAACTGATGTTGGTATCTTGATAAATGGAATTAATTCCAGTACTTCAAGCCATAACCACTAGTTTTTATTTCTGTGTGTCCAGCTAGCACACAGTTGTTTGATGAATCAAAAAACATTTTAAATAAGTTAATCCATTTTAGAGCCCACAGAAATTCTTATTAAATATTATATGAAAATAATGATTTTGTGTGAAGTACCAGATGCAAGCAAATGTAAACAATCAAAAACGTTGAGAGCTCAGCGATATGTTTAAATTTTGTTCCAATTTTGTCCCAATCTGAATATGTCATTATGAAAATATGTGAAAAATCTCCCAGGTACTCTTTCCCCCTTTGAAAAATGACCTTTTTGTTATTAATATTTGTTTGCTTATGCTTGATGACCAAGTTTTCTGTAGATAATTTTAAGAATATGGCTGGAATACTATTGCTTTTTGGACAAATCCAAGTGATTTCTCTGACACCGTGGATGTGATTTTTTTATTACTGGGTGACCATTTGTATATTATTCCATCAATCGTTGTACTTGCAACACTCAGTCAGAAAGGGAAATCATTTACAGGGATATTATCATAATAGTCATAAAACAATGGGAGACAGTGCTTTATATGTTAGTTGTGGAATAATGATGGATAAAACTATTAAACATGCCATGGAAATTCTACTACTGATATATACACCATGATCACTATACATGCAGATGAATTAAATATATTCTATTTTTTAAACTTAAAATAATTGTAAAATAAATAAAAAAACAATTGTGTCTTATTGTGGTAAAAATTGTGTAACCTCAATATGACAAATATTACTTCTTATATCAGAAGATATTCCTACAAAAAGACATACAATAAGAAAATGGGCAATCAACATGGTTATGTGTAAGCATGGCATACTTTTAAATCTGTGATACCTATTATCTACATACATGCAGATAATTGCACATTGGTATACATTCTCTTAAGACAGTATTTTAATAAAATGACATATTCTGTACAGTACTTGAATCTTTTATCATTTAAATATGAACACCTTGATTTTAAAACATGTGTGAATAATGAGCACTATTTAGAATACTATGAATTCATGTAACCATCAGCATCATATCCTGACAATGTTTCAAAGCCCCCTAGCACCTAGTAAATCTTGCAGAGATTTAAAGCAGTGTTGGCATACCATAGTTGCAGGCTGGTCTGAGGAGGGTTGGTCCACAGATGGCCATTGACCCAGAGCTTTTTGTTACACACTGGCAGTATTCAGTCTGGTCAGTCTCCGTGTCCACACACTTAGGGTATCCAGCATACAGAGTATCTGTGTCCCTTACTCTGGAAAATACCGGAATCAACATTTTATTCCCTGTATCTACATGTAGGAAGGCGTTTGACACCATTTCCCATCAGGTCCTGGTTGACAAGCTAACAATGTATGGTATTTGTGATCTGGAGTGTGAGTGGTTCAAAGGCTATCTGAATGAAAGGAAGCAGGTAGTTAAGCTTGGTGAGGTAATGTCAGATGCCATGGACATTGATGTGGGAGTACCACAGGGTTCTCAGTTGGGACCCCTGTTATTCTCCCTTTATGTTAATGACGTACCAAACTATGTGAAACACTGTACAGTAAACCTGTTTGCTGATGACACCTGCTTGTACTATTCATCTCCAGATATCAGGGAAATACGAAACATGTTACAAAAAGATATGGACAATCTCAATGTATGGTTAAAAGAAAATAGTTTAGTACTCAATGTAAAGAAAACAAAGGTCATGTTAATTGGAACATCTGCAAGACTGAAGAAGCAATGTATAGAGGTATTTGTTGATGGTGAGATGATACAACAGGTGGAATACTTAGGGGTAACATTAGACAGTCATTTGCAGTGGGATAAACATCTAGACACAATAGCTGCAAAAGCAAAGTACAAGATTATGTTAATGAGAAAAACAAAGCATATGTAAACATAGATTTGTTGAAACTCGAGTATATAGGACTAATCAGATCATGCATAGAATACTGTGGCTCCTTATTTACAGATCTAAACATAGACCAATGTAGAAGATTAGAAGGCCTTCAAAATGACGCCATGAGGGTTATTCTTGGCAGAAGCAGAAGGGAAAATATGGCACCACAATGAGAACTGAGTTACAGATTCCCACTCTTGAATCAAGACGAAAAGTTAAACTTGTCACAGTTGTATATAAGGCAATAAATGATAACAGCACACAATATCTCCATGACACTCTACAGAAAAATGTGTATGATAATAAAACAAGAAGCAAAGGCCTGATAGTTCCAAAGTGTAAGATCGAAACATACAAGAGATCATATGATTATCAGTCTGTATCAGTATGGAACACATTAACTGAAAAAACAAAAGCAGCAAACAGTGTTGAATGTTTCAAGACAAATGCTAGGAAAGAGATACTGACATATCACAGAGTAAACAAGTAACTTAAACTAGTTTTAATCAAATGCATGTGTATTATATGTGACATGATGGTATTTTAATGTATTTTATGTTCTTATGTTTTATGTTTTTAATTGCCATTTTAAAGGGTTTTAACTGTGTATCTCTAGTCATAAGTGTGAATGTATGTTTGAGTGTGAGAGTGCTGGACGTATATGAAAACCAGTGTAAACTGATATGCCTTCCAGAATAAAGATGTTTTATAATAATAATAATGTACATATCAGTTCATGTTTTTTCACTTGAGTTATGAGCTTAAATATGTCATGGTATATGATGGTACAGGTGACCAGTCATCAGAGGTCCACATCATTTGAATGCTATCATTTTTGTATTGATTGTAAATGCACTGATAATCTCATTTGCACAGGTAGCAGAAATAAGGAACTTTTCTGTAAGCACAGGATATCACCAGGGTTATGTAAACAAAAAATACCTGAGTAGTATGGTTGTATAATGATGGTGGAGAGACATAAAATGATAAGGCATGGCTTTCAGAAACACTGTAGCAAGGACCAGTTGTGGCGGATTAGAAAATTGAATAGGAGGCAATCGAATTTGCAGGTATTGTATTAACATGAAAATCATTTGTGATACCTGTAGCCATCTTTTGAAAGAACCAAAACCAAGATGGCTGAAAGTTGAATAAAGTTTGCATCAAAATTTGTTATGGGCTCAACAAGTAATTAAGTACTCGTTGTGCATAGTTGCTGAGATATGACCTAAATAAATGAAAGATAAGGTCACTGGACAAATTATAAAGGCCATTTCAACCTAGCATATTTTTTAAAGGAAAATATGATTTTTTTTCTAATCACATAAGGAATGTGGCAAATTTGAGAAATTTTGAGAATCATCACAGTGATATAGCATACCTTAAATCAAGAGTCCAAGTTCTAGGTTTCTTTTCAGTCCCAGTATATATGGAGCCATTTCTAAACATGAAATCATCTGCTTTGTCCCCATTGTATGTTCCACACAATCCTTTAAATGAAACATACTTATTAGGTATCATCTCATATCACATCTCTGATAGCAATAATAGCATCGTGATATCTCATATCATATTATATCGCTAATCACAAATAATAGTGCAGCAAATTAACAACTAAAAGATATTTTTTAAATGGTTATTTGTGTTCATTTACAGTGCTGCCTCAAGATCTTACCTTGTGTACTCTTAATATCATATGAAGATGGTTTGTACATTAAATTGATGTACAGTTCAACAGATTTTGACACAGATAACATGCCCCCATGTGGTAGAATTACCTTGAATAAAAAATACAAGAGTAAAACAAAAATCATCTTATATTCTTATGCAAAAATCATTCTCAAAAATTGACTAATTGGGAATCAAATCTAACAGAAACTGTGTTTTAATAGCTTATAATTTGATAATGATTAAGATGATGAAGCACCCGGTATTCATTGCCTCCGTCTTTCTTTAGGATCACCCCAAATGCTTGTGGATTGAATCTGTTTCCCCCGACAAATATCTTCATCTGGATGTCGGTGCTGAGTGGGGGGATGTTGCTGTCTGGACCACAGCGGTCAAACAGGAGGACATCATCAGCCACCCTGACTGCCACTGCACATGTGCACGTACCATCTGTACCACTCGCATTAGTACACGCCCGGTAGAATGTGTGTATCTAAACAGAATCACACATATAAGGTTGATATAACCCGGTATGGTTAATATATATCTCAAAGGTTGATTATATGGTTAATCATATACCTCTCCAAAGAAGAGGCAATATCAACAGTTCTGTGTTATACTTGAGAAAATAACTTGCACTTACTGTGTATGGTAGTTTGGTGTTCTGGTAAAATAGAAATTCTCCTTCATCAAAGTTATCATATTGACTACAAAATAATGAATCAAAACCCAAAAAATTATAAATCATCAAGATATCGCTGTTAGCCTTCAATCCTCACGATGAGAGTTATCAGAGTCATTCATAAAAAAAACATGAATTTGATCTAAATTAATCCAATCAATACACAAGCCATAATAAAATCTTTGTATGAGATGTAAAGCTGGTCACCTTCCATCAAATGTGGTTATACTAGCGAGGTTCCAGGAATAGCAGAAGGAATCCACTGTGTCTTTGTCTACTATTTGTACCTATTAAAACAAATTTATATAACTTATTTTAATTGGGGAATTTTGTGGCCGTTCCTCAATATCATAACTGCTGACAATTAAATGACATTTAGTTTAAGTTCACTTTTAACTCCATACTTATATGCAGTATATTATAGTTCAATATAAACACATGGTGTAAGATGAGTGTAAAACATAATTGATCAAAATAGCTACCGAAAAAGAGGCAAGTTCCTTCCCTTCGTAGTAACTGGTTCCCGGTATCGAGTAGAATTGTCTGACCTTGAGTGTCCTCTGGTGGTCATTGTCCTTGTACCCATCCGCTGTGGCAAGGACAGTGAAAGTGTGGGTATTTTGCCAGTTGTCGTTGTTAATCTCAGTGCCACAGAACTCACTTCCCTCTCTTCGCAGAACTGCCTGCGGTGCCCACCACATGCTTCTCCCTCCAAAGATTTGTGGTGTTGTGTTCGGCAAGCAACTGAACACAAAAACAGTCATTCATTCATATATATAGAGATTTGTTTTGCAACCATTCACACAAGTATGGCGATCTATTTCACAAACATTAGCTCATCTAATGTGATTTATTTTACAACCATTCACCCATATGAAGTGATCTATTTTGCAACGAATCATCTACATATAGTAGACACTTTCACTACCATTAGCGTGACATGTAAAGTGATCTATTTAAGATCACCAGTACGTAAAGATCAATGACATAACCATGTATATCTATTTTGCAATCATTCATCATTATAATTACTATTACTATGACTATTACCGTTATGTCCCTGATAACAGATTTTCAGTCGCCTGAGGTTCAGGAACTGACAGCATGACCCCACAGGTTTATCACATACTTTGTGTAGTTTTGAGCCAATTATTAATGTTATAAATAGTTGTAAACACATAAGAAATATCTAAATGACTTCAAATTATAGCTCCATGGAGTGCCAAGATATGACGTCACATAGTTTCAAGGCATAATGGATAATAACAAGTGCTACTGCCCCAGTTTTAAAATGAGGCTCCAATGCATTTTCAATCAACAGATTTCTGGGCAGCAACGTAGGTATGTGATAAAGTAATTTATTTCACAACCATTCACCAATATATAATGATCTATTTCACAAAATTACTGCTTATATGCCTGACACCAGATTTTGGCATGAGATCTGGGGACTGCTTGCCCCTGGAACCAAGGACCAAAATCAGTTATCATGGATATAAGTGGTTTATTGCAAACCATTTGGAGTTTTGAGTTTTTTATAATGCTATAAATGGTTGTAAATATACCAGAAATATTATTACAACATAAAAATATAGCCCTGTGTATACCTGATATGCCGAAGTATCAAAATCAGGGCACAAAACTCAGGCAATAACAACACATGTTTTAGCTTGGGTTTTAAAATGAGGCTCCAATGCATTTTGATGGGCAAATTTCAGGGCAGCAATATAAGTATGTGATAAAGGGATTTATCTGACAGCCATTCACCCATATTTTGTGGTCTATTCCACAATCATTAAGGTAAAAGCATCGACCTATGAAAGTGGCTGCACCAAGGCAATATAATTAAGTAAAGTGACTGTAAATGACATGACAGGTTATTTTCTAAAGAGAGATCAGCCATATTTTCAACCTCCATTCAGTTATGGGGGCACATTCATTCCAGTATAGGGGTATCATTGGAACATAATTGAAAATCTTGTTCCCCAAGACTGGCTAGTGACTTGATCAATTCTTCCCTAAGAATGGTGTTTCATTTATGCATAACATGTTACTGATGCAAAAATAAACATATCTTATGAAAAGTCTAAACAAAGATTGGACTGAGCAAATCATATAATTAACATCTCTGACACGTTCTGAGGTTTCCTCCTGATACAAACCTATTAGATTTGTTTGCCTTTGAGTGATGCGAGAGATGTTTACCTGATATCATTCTCTGTGTCTTCCTGAAAATAGGCCTGGATGCTGATGACACACTTTTCCCAAGGCAGGCCTGGCTGGGGATTGCAAAAGTAGAACGGGGGCAGGTTGGCTGTTATCGTAACAGTGGCTCCATTCCCGCCCTCAGTCACTATGATATCATATTGATTATTACTGTTGTCCTCAACAGTGACCTGCATTCAGTTCAATGACATTCATTAATAAAAAAGGTTAAGTTTCAGAGGCAACATAAAAATGATTCAGTTCTTTTCGAGAAATATGACATGCATGATTATCAAAAATATATATTTCAGATTGATTTTAATTATCTGCATGGTATTGAGCCTAGGTTACAAGCCATTAGTTTTGAAGTGTTTTGATTGTTCTAACCTGGGTTTGTGGTTTGAAATGCTCACTTTCCAGAAGACAACTTGTGGTGGCCTTGCAGTCATCTGAGTAGCAGGCAATCACCGCACACCATACCTTGTGGAGCAATGTTCTATATCTTACACCATATTCATATTATGCCAAAGTATCATATTATGCCACAGCTTATATTTTGTTAGGAATCTATAGTTTGAACTCTGCAGGTTTCATGGCTTTAAATCTCAGGTTTCAACTATGCATCATTACTCAGCAAACCAAAAATATTAATATAATAATTAAAAACAGTTTAAAAGTTTTTGAGATTCAAACAATAGATATCAAGGTAGGAGCCATGTCTTATTTTTACCTCTTCTCTCACATTGTCTACAGACAATTCATTGAAGAACAATCTGCCTGATGTGATGCCACTTGTGAGTACAGTGTCTCGTAGGGCATACACTGGTACGTGCGGAACCCGGCCACCAAACCATAGCAAGCGGTAGGTGATGGGCCGCTCGGACACTAGCGGAGTGAAATCACACTGGAAGTAGGCTGATGACAGGTCTGCTGGGTTCGAGGCTATGGGTATCATTATTGGTTTAACTTTCATCACCGGATAAGCTGTAAAATAATTATCAAAGTTAAAGAAACATAATAGTAAATGTGGACCGCGACTGGTATTTTATGATGTTTATGTAAAACAGATAAATTGTCTTCAAAAGAACAACTTAACACTTACCCTGAAACACTGCATTATAAGGAAATGGTTTCTGTTATGAACATACCTACAGGACATGCAAAAGAACTGATGTCACTTTGAGTGAGTGTTTTCCTGTAGAATTGTAGGCATGCTATGGATCCCACAAAGCCCTTTTCAAATCCACTGATTTTGCCAATACTGATGGGACCCTCAGTAGCTATAGTCTGTATGCCGGTATTCTGACTTTGTGCCTAAAACAAACAAATCTCATCATTTATGTAAATCATTATTTTTTTTTGTTAACATATCAAAAACATTAAATAAATTCTGATTCATTTAATTTGCTTTGTAAAGTTTATAATTATCTCTCACCACCATGTATTGAAACCAGGAGAATCACACTTTCTCTTAGACATGTGTGTTTTTGAGAAATAGTTCAATTATAAAACCACTTCAGTCAGAGATTATAGTTAATTTCTAATATTTGCAATGTAAATATCAAGCGAAGTACCAGAATATTATTGTAGTAGAGTTTGGTAACACCAGCTTCACAGTCATAGGTGACAGCAATGCGTTGCCAACTGGTGAAATCTAATGCTTCTGCTGTCACAACCTTTATAAAATAAAACATAACAGACTGCTGTAAAAAATTGCTTTGATATCACTTGAATAATACTCAGTCTGGTAATCTACCATACTAGATCACTCCAGCCATGTACTCACTGATACTAGATCATACCAGCCATGCACTCCCTGATACTAGATCATACCAGCCATGTACTCACTGATACTAGATCATACCAGCCATGCACTCACTGATACTAGATCATACCAGCCATGCACTCACTGATACTAGATCACTCCAGCCATGCACTCACTGATACTACAACCATGCACTCACTGATACTAGATCATACCAACCATGCACTCACTGATACTAGATCATACCAGCCATGCACTCCCTGATACTAGATCATACCAGCCATGTACTCACTGATACTAGATCATACCAGCCATGCACTCCCTGATACTAGATCATACCAGCCATGCACTCCCTGATACTAGATCATACCAGCCATGCACTCCCTGATACTAGATCATACCAGCCATGCACTCCCTGATACTAGATCATACCAACCATGTACTCACTGATACTAGATCATACCAGCCATGTACTCACTGATACTAGATCATACCAACCATGTACTCACTGATACTAGATCATACCAGCCATGCACTCCCTGATACTAGATCATACCAGCCATGTACTCACTGATACTAGATCATACCAGCCATGCACTCCCTGATACTAGATCATACCATGTACTCACTGATACTAGATCATACCATGTACTCACTGATACTAGATCATACCAGCTATGCACTCACTGATACTAGATCATACCAGCCATGTACTCACTGATACTAGATCATACCAGCCATGCACTCACTGATACTAGATCATACCATGTACTCACTGATACTAGATCATACCATGTACTCACTGATACTAGATCATACCATGTACTCACTGATACTAGATCATACCAACCATGCACTCACTGATACTAGATCATACCAGCCATGCACTCCCTGATATTAGATCATACCAGCCATGCACTCACTGATACTAGATCATACCAGCCATGTACTCACTGATACTGGATCATACCAGCCATGTACTCACTGATACTGGATCATACCAACCATGTACTCACTGATACTAGATCATACCAACCATGTACTCACTGATACTAGATCATACCAACCATGTACTCACTGATACTGGATCATACCAACCATGTACTCACTGATACTAGATCATACCAACCACGCACTCACTGATACTAGATCATACCAGCCATGTACTCACTGATACTAGATCATACCAGCCATGCACTCACTGATACAAGATCATACTAGCCATGTACTCATTGATACTAGATCATACCAACCATGTACTCACTGATACTACATCACAAAAGCTATGCACTCACTGATACTGGATCATACCAACCATGCACTCCCTGATACGAGATCATACCAACCATGCACTCCCTGATACTAGATCATACCAACCATGCAGTCCCTGATACTAGATCATACCAACTATGTACTCACTGATACTAGATCATACCAACCATGCACTCCCTGATACTAGATCATACCAGCTATGCACTCACTGATACTAGATCATACCAGCCATGTACTCACTGATACTAGATCATACCAACCATGCACTCACTGATACTAGATCATACCAGCCATGCACTCACTGATACTAGATCATACCATGCACTCACTGATACTAGATCACTCCAGCCATGTACTCACTGATATTAGATCATACCAGCCATGCACTCCCTGATACTAGATCATACCAACCATGCACTCACTGATACTAGATCCCAACAACCATGCACTCCCTGATACTAGATCATACCAGCTATGCACTCACTGATACTAGATCTTACCAACCATGCACTCCCTGATACTAGATCATACCAGCCATGCACTCACTGATACTACATCACAAAGGCCATGCACTCACTGATACTAGATCATACCATGCACTCACTGATACTAGATCACTCCAGCCATGTACTCACTGATATTAGATCATACCAGCCATGCACTCCCTGATACTAGATCATACCAGCTATGCACTCACTGATACTAGATCTTACCAACCATGCACTCCCTGATACTAGATCATACCAGCCATGCACTCACTGATACTACATCACAAAAGCCATGCACTCACTGATACTGGATCATACCATCCATGCACTCACTAATACTAGATCATACCATGTACTCACTGATACTAGATCACTCCAGCCATGCACTCACTGATACTGGATCTCAACAACCATGCACTCACTGATACTGGATCCCAACAACCATGCGCTCACTGATACTGGATCCCAACAACCATGCACTCACTGATACTAGATCATACTTTTCTTATTTTAACAGACCTGCAGTGCCTCCTTTTCTCTATTTCTATTGAGCATCCTGAAGAAGATGACATTGCGATCGTGTTGCCACAGTTGTACACCGTTCATGCCATAGAGAAATATGGGGGCTGTCTGAGCCTTGGATGGCTTGACATACAGGATGAAGGAAGCACACCTCTTAAGGTCCAACAAGCCATTATTGGGTATTGTCAGGGAAGTACTGCCATCAAATGTGAGAATGTGATATGGAAAATCTGAGGGACCATTTTCCAGAAACTGGAGCCCACCAGCAGAACGAGCATCATTGCCATATCCAGCCAAGTTTAAACCAATTGTATTTTCATCAAATGTATACAATCCAACAAGTGCTTTATCTGAAATAAAATCATAAGATTAATCCAAAATGCCTTTGATGAGACCTTATCTACCATCATGATGACATATATCATTTTAACAAACATTTTGAACTCTTAAAATTGGATGAAGCACCAAGCTATTCATGTCTTACATATACTGGTAGACCCCGCTATTCATGACTTACATATATTGGTAGACCCCGCTATTCATGACTTGGATATATTGGTAGACCCCACTATTCATGACTTACATATATTGGTAGACCCCGCTATTCATGACTTGGATATATTGGTAGACCCCACTATTCATGACTTACATATATTGGTAGACCTCGCTATTCATGACTTGGATATACTGGTAGACCCCGCTATTCATGACTTACATATATTGGTAGACCCCACTATTCAAGACTTACATATATTGGTAGACCCCACTATTCATGACTTACATATATTGGTAGACCCCACTATTCATGACTTACATATATTGGTAGACCCCGCTATTCATGACTTACATATATTGGTAGACCCCACTATTCATGACTTACATATATTGGTAGACCATGCAATCTTGTTCTTGGTTGAATCGCAGAATTGGGCAGGATCTTTGGAGTTGACATCTCCATGACCATAGCACTTTGTGTCTATAACACAGGACTTGTCCTGTTTATGAAATAATATGCGATTAATTTAACATCCTCAAAGCACTAATAGAACATACAGCCAAGATGAGTAAACCTTCTCAATTATCGCAATTGTTGCTTGACTCAAATTGTAATTTAAATATATCAAACACTTTGTTTATCAGTATGTTCTGGGAGAACCTTTATTGATAAAAAATATTACTTTTAAAATTACTACTTTTGAGATATTGTGCATTTGAAAATAAATAAGAAATATCATAGCATTTGTGATGAACTAACTAACATTGTAGTAAATCAAACTGGACAAAAGCGTGTGAATAGAGCAAATCTAACACTTACTTCTACCACACAGAAAGGTTTGCCATTAACTTCATAGCATCGCTGGCAGTCACTGTTATACACAAAATAGTATATTTTCTGTGCACTAAAATCAACACCATTGTTGCTAATGCTGATCTCATAGTGGACGTTGGTGTTGGATACATTACAGAACACTGTGGAATCCCTTCTCACCATGATCCCGGACACTGTCACAACAGACCCGACATTCTGCGTCTGATCTCCATTTATCTAAAGAGAGGACACACTGTGAATTGAAGGTCTGTAACACGCAGAACCCCTTCAAACCTCAAAGAAAGGTGCATTATTATATATAGGATGTCAAGTGCTTACCTCTATTCTTTGGAGACGGCACAGCATGTTGGTGCTTCGGTAGAAGTTTCTGCCAGTGACAATGAGGAGGCCACAGGCGGAGTAGAGGACGTTACAGGGCTGTACTGATATGAGAATGGGTACAGTGGAGGCTGCCATGCTGCAGTCTGGGCCAGCCCATCCCGCCTTACACTCACAATCACCTGCAAAATAAAGCCCATCCAGCCATTTATCTTGCTCTGTTCTGTCATTTATCTTGCTCTGTTCTGTCATTTATCTTGCTCTGTTATGTCATTATCTTGCTCTGTTATGTCATTTATCTTGTTCTTGTCTGTCATTATCTTGCTCTTGTCCATCATTTCTCTTGCTCTGTTCTGTCATTTATCTTGCTCTTTTCTGTCATTCATCTTGCTCTTTTATGTCATTCATCTTGTTAATTTCTGTCAATTCTCTTGCTCTGTTCTATCATTTCTCTTGCTCTGTTCTGTCATTCATCTTGCTCCTTTCTGTCATTCATCTTGCTCCTTTCTGTCATTCATCTTGCTCCTTTCTGTCATTTATCTTGCCCTGTTCTATCATTTATCTTGCTCTGTTCTATCATTATCTTGCTCTTGTCTGTGAAAAAAAGATCTAATTATAAATCAGGTTTTCAGGGCTTAATGTTCAGTGACATCATTGTTGATACTTACCATTAACACATGTCCCTTTTGTGGTACCAGAGCACTCATTCAGACATATTTTATTGATGAGGGATTTGGTGGATGTCAATACCCCATTGATGGTGATGTTTCCTCCTGCTGCCAGGCGCAGTATGTTGCTGCAAGTCTTTGACAAACCATTCAATTGGCTTTGTAGGAATACAAAGTTTCCTCCTGTCACCTGTTAATAAATTATGGTTTTTTTTTCATTGGAAAAGGAGATGATTATGGACACCTTTAAAGCACCTTTAAAATGTTTTGTGGAGTGAATTGTGGCACAAACAAGTAAAACCTCACCTTAGTATCAGAGATGCAATCTGACACCAAGATTGTGATCTCAGAGTGGGCAATAAAAGGGGAGCATACACCGTACACAATCGAAGCCTCTATTCGGTTCTTGCATTCAGACCTCAGCTGATCTTCAGTCCAACCATCAGGTAGAATTCCATAGCCCTGAAAGTAACACAGCATCTTATTCTTGCCTCAGTCACATTTACACCATGTGTCAGCATGGAAGTAAGAATCAGGCAGATTTGTTTCCTATTTACCGTGAGTACGGGCATATTAGATATATGTAACGCATGGACATGCAACAAGAAACATCAAACAGACATGTGAAGGATACCACATTTGGGCATTAAGACTATAGCACAGCTTAAGGCCATTGAGGTTATCTAACAACTGCTGTATGACATCTAGACATCAAGCAGTCAACAGCATGCCTGCCAGCATGTCCTTTTTTAATTCCAAATTTAAAAGTTGCAAATTGCAAATAACAAGTAGTCTGCAGCTAAACTGAATAAGGAAACAACGTGAAGTTGGGTTACATTATCTGATGAAGGTCAACTATCATCAAAATCCACAGAGGTCTTTTATATAGTTGGAATATTTACAAGAGAACATAAAGTCTTGTCCAATCTTTTGAATAGCAACTTCTTGGAACACAGAAAATTTGACCTATCTAGGAAGCTCTTTAATATATCTGTTTGATAAATTTGATTCTGAGTACTAATGAACAAAATGACTTACAGTGGCAGATTTGTCTTTCTCATAGATGAATATATAGGACTGTGATACAGAGCCTCCACTACATTCTGGTGTGGACGCTCCAGCTGTCAACAACTCAGTGACATCACTCCCTGTAAACACACACATGCTTTTAGGAAACAGTCTTAAATTGTGTTTAATTAATAATTTATTGTAAATTTAAATATCCCTGTGCATTCATGAGAATATGGTAAATCACAGAGATCCATTGAGTTCTAAAAGTTCACTTTGAGGAATGGAATGCCTGCATCATATTATATCATACTTTGGATATACAAAACACTTTAAAATTCCAAACTCTTGAATTGTGGAATAAACCTTGATAAAATTTCATTAAAAATAAAAAATAATGGATTCCATCATTTCATTTTAAAATCTGAAATTTTTCTGACAAAGAAACCAGTTTTTCCATTAAGTTAACTTGATGTTTTCAAAATTGGCAAGATTGGATAAATATATTACTACATTTAACTTTTAATTTGATAGGGAAATGTTTTTGTTGTATTGTGACATTGAATCAATGGGAATAATTAATATGAGTTGACATACCAGTTTTTCTCACCGTTGCTTCTATGATATCATCTGGGGAAAAAAGGATAAATCTCAGTCAAATTTATAAACTTAATACAGATATACATCAAATATAAACAAAATTTACACAACAATGTAGTCAACTCTAATCTAAATTAATAAAAAATACTTTTGAAATACATACCAATTATTCCAATCTCATAGTAGACAAACAAGGGAAAGAAATCCAATCTTTTGGTATTGCTGATTTTAGCTCTTTGTAAAGTACATACTTTCTGCCCACCCACTGTTTGATGTTCGATAGAATTGCAATCAAAATCAGTGGTTAAATAGCAGAGTTGCTGACATTCATAGCCGGTCTCCACACCCACGTAGGACAAAACACTGGACCCTGACAGGGCCTGGCCTATATGCCCAGACCAGGAGATGCCACTCATTCCTGCAAGCACACACCCGCTGTCAATCTCATGTTACAGGTAATATCTCAATCTCATGTTACATGGAATATCTCAATCTCATGTGGATATGATAGAGGGTATATAAATAGAGAGTATATAACTGAGAGTATATAATAGACGGTATATAACAGAGTATATAACTGAGAGTATATAATAGACGGTATATAACAGAGTATATAACAGAGGGTATATAATAGAGGGTATATAATAGAGGATATATAATAGAGAGTATATAACAGAGGGTATATAATAAAGGGTATATAACAGAGTACATAACAGATGGTATATAATAGAGTATATAACAGAGGATATATAAAAAAGAGTATATAACAGAGGGTATATAATAGAGTATATAATAGGTATATAATAGAGAGAATATAATAGAGGGTATATAATAGAGGGTATATAATAGAGTATATAACAGAGGGTATATAATAGAGAGAATATAATAGAGGGTATATAATAGAGGGTATATAACAGAGGGTATATAATAGGTATATAATAGAGAGAATATAATAGAGGGTATATAATAGAGGCTATATAATAGAGTATATAACAGAGGGTATATAATAGAGAATATAATAGAGGGTATATAACAGAGAATATAATAGAGGGTATATAATAGAGAGTATATGATAGAGAGTATAAAACAGAGTACATAATAGAGGGTATATAACAAAGGGAATATAATAGAGTATATAACAGAGGGTATACAAAAGAGGATATATAACAGAGTACATGTATATAACAGAGGGTATATAATAGAAGGTATATAATAGAGGGCATATAACAAAGGGTATATAACAAAGGGTATATAACAGAGTTTATAATAGAGGGTATATAATAGAGGGTATATAATACAGGGTATATAATAGAGTATATAATAGAGTATATAACAAAGGGTATATAACAGAGTATATAATAGAGGGTTTATAATAGAGGGTATATAATAGAGGGTATATAATAGAGGGTATATAATAGAGTATATATAATAGAGAGTATAAAACAAAGGGTATACAATAGAGGGTATATAACAGAGTATATAACAGAGGGTATATAATAGAGGGTATATAACAGAGGCTATATAATAGAGTGTATACAATAGAGGGTATATAATAGAGGGTATATAATAGAGGGTATATAATAGAGGGTATATGTTGTTTGTTTGTTTGTTTGTTTGGGGTTTTACATCACTTTCAACATTATTTTAGAGGGTATATAGTAGAGGGTATGTAATAGAGGGTATAATACTGACTGTCTATCTGTAGGAAGGGCTGCTGGCAGGGTTGCTGGTGTAGACCGGTGCCACATAGTGGCTGAGGTTGTTCTGAGGAGAGCTTGTTGCAGGCACAGTGATACGAACTAATGCCCAGCTTCAGACTGGGATCTGCACACACCCCAGAAAATATGGACTCTTCCTCGGGAACTCTGAAGATTTACAATCATACATGCTGACAACACTTACAAGTCACAATCAACTATTTAATATTTATAATATAGAAATATTTATCACCTTAACTATGATAAACTTTTTTATTGGGGAGCAATGAACATAACAAAGCAGACACATTTTTTTATTTACAGTACAAACATTATGATGACAGGTTAACATGTGCTGTACCTCCATTCCCTAGTGTAGATGTTTGGATGAAGCTCTGTGCCTTCATACAAAGTTCCATTCGGAAACATGAGGTCATTGTTACCATCCATGTCATACAAGCCACATAAACCTGTCAACATATATACATGCAAGTAAAGATTATATGAGCAATCACTAATATTATTCTCACTATAACTATTGTACATTGAGCTTCTCACTATAACTATTGTACATTGAGCTTCCCTTAAATAAAGGCAGAACTTGAATAATAATACATAAAACATGACAAATATTGTCTTGTATATTTAAAAAATTATGTATATCAGAGTAATATTTCAGATTATTGAAATTATTTAGAAATCCTGATGCCACTGGTCTGGTGTGGATCATGGAGACCACAGGTATGGTTTGGATCATTGAGACCAATGGTCTGGTGTGGATCATTGAGACCACGGGTCTGGTGTGGATCATTGAGACCAAGGGTCTGGTGTGGATCATTGAGACTACGGGTATGATGTGGATCATTGAGACCACGGGTATGGTGTGGAACATTGAGGCCAACTTTTTGGTGTGGATCATTGAGACCAACGATCATTGAGACCATGGGTCTGGTGTGGATCATTGAGACCACGGGTCTGGTGTGGATCATTGAGACCACGGGTATGGTGTGGATCATTGAGACCATGGGTCTGGTGTGGATCATTGAGACCACGGGTATGGTGTGGATCATTGAGACCACGGGTCTGGTGTGGATCATTGAGACCACGGGTCTGGTGTGGATCATTGAGACCATGGGTCTGGTGTGGATCATTGAGACCACGGGTCTGGTGTGGATCATTGAGACCACGGGTCTGGTGTGGATCATTGAGACCATGGGTCTGGTGTGGATCATTGAGACCAACATTATGGTGTGGATCATTGAGACCAACATTATGGTGTGGATCATTGAGGCCAACGTTATGGTGTGGATCATTGAGACCAACGGTATGGTGTGGATCATTGAGACCAACGTTATGGTGTGGATCATTGAGACCACGGGTAGGGTGTGGATCATTGAGACCAACATTATGGTGTGGATCATTGAGACCACGGGTAGGGTGTGGATCATTGAGACCAACATTATGGTGTGGATCATTGAGACCACGGGTAGGGTGTGGATCATTGAGACCACGGGTCTGGTGTGGATCATTGGTAGCATTGCTGAGATCATTGGAAGTTAGTCCTGCAAGACCATTCTTGTTATTTGGAGGATGGTAATGCAGGTAAGGGTGTCACAGGTAAGGGTGTCACAGGTAAGGGTGTCACAGGTAAGGGTGTCACAGGTAAGGGGCTCACGGGTAAGGGGCTCTCAAGTTAGGGGCTCACAGGTAAGGGTCTCACAGGTAAGGGTGTCACAGGTAAGGGTGTCACAGGTAGGAGTGTCACAAGTAAGGATCTGACAGGTAAGAGTCTCACAGATGAGGGGCTCACAGGTAAGGGGCTCACAGGTAAGGGGATCGCAGGTAAGGGGCTCACAGGTAAGGGACTCACAGGTAAGGGGCTCACAGGTATGGGGCTCACAGGTAAGGGGTTCACAGGTAAGGGGATTTCAGGTAAGGGGCTCACAGTTAAGGGGCTCACAGGTAAGTGGCTCACAGGTAAGGGGCTCACAGGTAAGGGGCTCACAGGTATGGATCTCACAGGTAAGGGGCTGAATTGTAAAGGGCTCAAAGGTAAGGGGCTCACAGGTAAGGGGATCCCAGGTAAGGGGCTCACAGGTAAGGGTCTCACAGGTGAGAATAATGATGCCGACTATGCAGAGTCTTAGTTACCTCTGGTTTTGTTGAAGTCTTTTGAGGATGGTATGATGAAAATATTGATGAATGGTTCCCTCACATTGACCACAAAGCTTTGTTTTGTCACCCATACAATCATTCCAGTGGGCAGCATCATCTTGAAAGTAGGATGAAATCAATAATTATGGATTTTATTTGAAATATAAGAAACATATTTCTCACATCAATTAACAACAGACAGAACAATACTATTTCTAAAATACAATTTGTTAATGCAGCTTATATCATACCACGGATGGCAATATTGAGTACAGATAAAAGCAAGGTCTATTTTGAAAAGAATTATTTTATGCATAACTTGTATGAAACTTGTTTGTATGCATGACTGATAAGTTTTGGAACTGATGTTGTTAATAAGCATTATGTTGAGATATGAAATCCACTCTCTGGAGACAAACATGGGGCTATGAGAATAATGTGACCAGGTGTACCTTGTATTCTTTACCATCAAATAGCTGGACAACTCTGAAATTGGGATGAATATCACTGTTCTTGTACATTCGGATATTGAATTGGTATTCTCCAGTGGAGTTATCACACTGATCTATGATGAGCACATCATCTTCCACCTGGACTGCCACGCCACAGTTACAGGTGGCAAAGTTCAGCAAATCATTGCCACATGCACGGTACCGGGAATGCACCTGCAACAACACAACATTGCAACTAACACAACTAGACATACATCATTACCAATATAAATATTTAATAGGAATGCGTGTTGTATTCTATTCATACTTTTTACGATTCTACTCATAGTTTTTAGGATGCTATTAATACTTTTTAAGGTTCTACCCATAGTTTTTAGGATACTACTCATACTATTTAGGATTCTACTTATACCTTTAGGATTCTACTCATACTATTTAGGATTCTACTCATACCTTTAGGATTCTACTCATACCTTTTAGGATTCTACTCATACCTTTTAGGATTCTACTCATACCTTTTAGGATTCTACTCATACCTTTCAGGATTCTACTCATAACTTCCAGGATTCTACTCATACCTTTCAGGATTCTACTCATACCTTTAGGATTCTACTCATACCTTTTAGGATTCTACTCATACCTTTTAGGATTCTACTCATACCTTTCAGGATTCTACTCATACCTTTTAGGATTCTACTCATACTATTTAGGATTCTACTCATACCTTTTAGGATTCTACTCATACCTTTTAGGATTCTACTCATACCTTTTAGGATTCTACTCATACTATTTAGGATTCTACTCATACCTTTTAGGATACTACTCATACCTTTCAGGATTCTACTCATACCTTTAGGATTCTACTCATACTATTTAGGATTCTACTCATACCTTTTAGGATTCTACTCATACCTTTTAGGATTCTACTCATACCTTTTAGGATTCTACTCATACTATTTAGGATTCTACTCATACCTTTTAGGATACTACTCATACCTTTCAGGATTCTACTCATACCTTTAGGATTCTACTCATACCTTTTAGGATTCTACTCATACCTTTTAGGATTCTACTCATGCCTTTCAGGATTCTACTCATATCTTTCAGGATTCTACTCATACCTTTTAGGATTCTACTCATACCTTTTAGGATTCTACTCATACCTTTTAGGATTCTACTCATACTATTTAGGATTCTACTAGTGTATATGAGGACTGTGCTAATATCCTTATAAAGATAAAGTTTAGACTTGAAATCTAATCAAGAAATCTTACTTTAATTGGCAGTTCTGTGTGTTCAAACATCAGGAAGGTACCTAAGTTCTGATTGTCATAGTTCCTACAATACAAACTCAATGATTAATATATTCAACCACAAATGCAATATCACATTTGCTTAAAAGATGCAAAACAATCAGGGTTGCTTGAAAGAAATAAAAGGATTTCTCAGGTTATATTTATCTTATAATCATAGCATGTTATTGCACAATATACATACTTATCATCAAATGTTTTCATGTGTGGGTCATTTTTGGACTGGCACATACTATCAGAGTCTCTATCCACCACAGTGATCTGAAAATAAGTGAAAAGAAAGGTTTTAATAAATCATAGCTTTTTATATAGGACACAGGCTCAGATTTTTGCCTAACAATGCCTGGACTGCCAAGACTGCCAAGTGTCAATTGATCATTTTGATGATGGCTTTCATCTGATGTCAGGAAAAGATCAAATTAATTACAATTATTTTGATTATTCCTATGATACTTTTCAAATAATGTTGTGAGTTTCCCAATAAATTCATACCTATAATAAAAGGTTTCTATTATCAACTTGCCATTTTTGCTCCATATATGTGTATAAAGCATGGCAGGAGACCCACATGACTAATAGCTTGGTTCATTTGCTATCTAGTATATAGTTTCAATATATTCTGATGACAACTTAATATCATCCAATATCAGATTTGTCAGTGTGTCATGCTTGTCAGGGTGCATCATGCCTGTCAGAATTGTCAGGCTTGTCAGAGTGTGCCAGGCTTGTGAGATTGTGTAAGGCTTGTGAGATTGTGTCAGGCTTGTCAGAGTGTGTCAGGCTTGTCAGGGTGTGTCAGGCTTGTGAGATTGTGTCAGGCTTGTCAGGGTGCATCATGCCTGTCAGAATTGTCAGGCTTGTCAAGAGTGTGTCAGGCTTGTCAGAGTGTGTCAGGCTTGTCAGAGTAGGTCATGCCTGTCAGAGTGTGTCATGCCTGTCAGAGTGTGTCAGGCTTGTCAGAGTGTGTCAGGCTTGTCAGAGTGTGTCAGACTTTTCAGAGTGTGTTAGGCCTGTCAGAGTGTATTATACTTGTCAGAGTATATCATACTTGTCAGAGTATATCATGCCTGCCAGAATGTGTCAGGCTTGTAAGAGTGTGTCAGGCATGTCAGAGTGTGCCAGGCTTGTCAAAGTTTGTCAGGCTTGTCAGAGTGTATCAGGCATGTCAAAGTGTGTCAGGCTTGTCAGAGTAGGTCATACCTGTCAGAGTGTGTCATGCCTGTCAGAGTGTGTCATGCCTGTCAGTTTCATGCCTGTCAGTTTCATGCCTGTCAGAGTGTGTCAGGCTTGTCAGAGTGTGTCATGCCTGTCAGAGAGTGTCATGCCTGTCAGAGTGTGTCATGCCTGTCAGAGTGTGTCATGCCTGTCAGAGTGTGTCAGGCTTGTCAGAGTGTGTCAGGCTTGTCAGAGTGTGTCAGTCTTGTAATGTATACTTACATCAAGAGTGGCGACTGTGCTTTTGGCGAGAGTTTTCTTGGGATATTCTGAATTTGTTATAGAGAATATGGTGGCCTTAAGATCTTTATTTCCATCTATGACTCCATCCATGGTGGCATCTATCGTGATATCAAAGATGTTCTGCCAGTTAAGAGGACTGAGGTTGATGTCACAGCCGCGGTGCGATGATGTTGATGTTTTCACCACCACTTGCGGCTCCATACGGGTCTCATCCACCAGGCAATACTGCTCATCCGTCTCCGGGATGTAGGTGGAGATCTTAACACTGCAGAATTCATGAGATATGACAGAGCCAGTATAGCAGAAACATGACTCTGGCAGGGTCGATCTCACTTGGATCGTCTTTGGACCTTCCCCTTCAGTCACTGTCAACTTTGTCAGCTTAGTATCCACCAACTATAAGGAACAAATTAAGATTACCAGATAATCAACATTATTCAGGTTGAGATCATTGTTATACCATGGGGATTCCTATCTATGATCTGGTCATATCAATTTATAAATGACTTTACCTAAAATTGAAAAAAAGGACAAAAATTGTCCTTTTGCCAAAACATTTGGCATTCATTTATATACATTTATTTGGCATTCATATATATATATATATATATATATATATATATATATATATATATATATATATATATATATATATATAAATTCCTTAATGATTAATCATTAGGGAATTGATGGGATATAGATTAGGGAAGGAGGTGATATAGTAAGACAAGACTTTTACAATTTAAATTTTTATTACATCCTGGTATCATGAAGAAAATATCTGATTATCGATTTTACAGGTTAAAGTTTTTCAGTAAACATGTGCAGTCTCTCATGTTTTAGGAATTCATTAAGACACACGTTATTCTAAATACATATTAAGAATTTTACCTGTATGTCCGGTTTGAGAGTTGTACTTTTTTTAGGACAACTGATGCCCTTTGGGGTGGAACATGTTTTTTCAAAACAGGTCTTTACTTGGCAAGAGACCTGTAAATTGAAAGGATAGCATGAAATAATTGAAGAATTGTCATCTGGTACATTTTTATTATACCAAAAGTTGAAAACATGTCATCTGCTGGATAGCACTGTGAGATAACAGATGTAACAATGTGTAAAAAAACAAAAAAGAACACCAATACCATTTTAATTGCTCAAATCATTTCAGTTTTCTTATATACCTAATATTTCTATTCTGTAACAACAATGGTATATGGCTGACCAAAGCCCCCAGTATTAGATAAATAATGGGTACCATTACACGGACACGTCCTAAACAGTATTTATAGTAACTTATATATGGGCAGGATACCTTCAATATTCATACCAAGCCAGAGAGAATCTAGTAGCTAGTTACCATTCCACTCACTGCCAGGCAGGTATCTAATAATATCAACATACCCCATCTAGTAGCTGGTTACCATTCCACTCACTGCCAGGCAGGTATCTAATAATATCAACATACCCCATCTAGTAGCTAGTTACCATTCCACTCACTGCCAGGCAGGTATCTAATATTATCAACATACCCCATCTAGTAGCTAGTTACCATTCCACTCACTGCCAGGCAGGTATCTAATAATATCAACATACCCCATCTAGTAGCTGGTTACCATTCCACTCACTGCCAGGCAGGTATCTAATAATATCAACATACCCCATCTAGTAGCTGGTTACCATTCCACTCACTGCCAGGCAGGAATCTAATAATATCAACATACCCCATCTAGTAGCTGGTTACCATTCCACTCACTGCCAGGCAGGTATCTAATAATATCAACATACCCCATCTAGTAGCTGGTTACCATTCCACTCACTGCCAGGCAGGTATCTAATAATATCAACATACCCCATCTAGTAGCTGGTTACCATTCCACTCACTGCCAGGCAGGTATCTAATAATATCAACATACCCCATCTAGTAGCTGGTTACCATTCCACTCACTGCCAGGCAGGTATCTAATAATATCAACATACCCCATCTAGTAGCTGGTTACCATTCCACTCACTGCCAGGCAGGTATCTAATAATATCAACATACCCCATCTAGTAGCTGGTTACCATTCCACTCACTGCCAGGCAGGTATCTAATAATATCAACATACCCCATCTAGTAGCTAGTTACCATTCCACTCACTGCCAGGCAGGTATCTAATAATATCAACATACCCCATCTAGTAGCTGGTTACCATTCCACTCACTGCCAGGCAGGTATCTAATAATATCAACATACCCCATCTAGTAGCTGGTTACCATTCCACTCACTGCCAGGCAAGTATCTAATAATATCAACATACCCCATCTAGTAGCTGGTTACCATTCCACTCACTGCCAGGAAGGTATCTACTAATATCAACATACCCCATCTAGTAGCTAGTTACCATTCCACTCACTGCCAGGCAAGAATCTAATAATATCAACATGCCCCATCTAGTAGCTGGTTACCATTCCACTCACTGCCAGGCAGGTATCTAATAATATCAACATACCCCATCTAGTAGCTGGTTACCATTCCACTCACTGCCAGGCAGGTATCTAATAATATCAACATACCCCATCTAGTAGCTGGTTACCATTCCACTCACTGCCAGGCAGGTATCTAATAATATCAACATACCCCATCTAGTAGCTGGTTACCATTCCACTCACTGCCAGGCAGGTATCTAATAATATCAACATACCCCATCTAGTAGCTAGTTACCATTCCACTCACTGCCAGGCAGGTATCTAATAATATCAACATACCCCATCTAGTAGCTGGTTACCATTCCACTCACTGCCAGGCAGGTATCTAATAATATCAACATACCCCATCTAGTAGCTGGTTACCATTCCACTCACTGCCAGGCAGGTATCTAATAATATCAACATACCCCATCTAGTAGCTGGTTACCATTCCACTCACTGCCAGGCAGGTATCTACTAATATCAACATACCCCATCTAGTAGCTAGTTACCATTCCACTCACTGCCAGGCAAGAATCTAATAATATCAACATGCCCCATCTAGTAGCTGGTTACCATTCCACTCACTGCCAGGCAGGTATCTAATAATATCAACATACCCCATCTAGTAGCTGGTTACCATTCCACTCACTGCCAGGCAAGAATCTAATAATATCAACATGCCCCATCTAGTAGCTGGTTACCAATCCACTCACTGCCAGGTAGGTATCTACTAATATCAACATACCCCATCTAGTAGCTAGTTACCATTCCACTCACTGCCAGGCAGGTATCTACTAATATCAACATACCCCATCTAGTAGCTAGTTACCATTCCACTCACTGCCAGGCAAGAATCTAATAATATCAACATACCCCATCTAGTAGCTGGTTACCAATCCACTCACTGCCAGGTAGGTATCTACTAATATCAACATACCCCATCTAGTAGCTAGTTACCATTCCACTCACTGCCAGGCAGGTATCTACTAATATCAACATACCCCATCTAGTAGCTAGTTACCATTCCACTCACTGCCAGGCAAGAATCTAATAATATCAACATACCCCATCTAGTAGCTGGTTACCATTCCACTCACTGCCAGGCAGGTATCTAATAATATCAACATACCCCATCTAGTAGCTAGTTACCATTCCACTCACTGCCAGGCAGGTATCTAATAATATCAACATACCCCATCTAGTAGCTGGTTACCATTCCACTCACTGCCAGGCAGGTATCTACTAATATCAACATACCCCATCTAGTAGCTGGTTACCATTCCACTCACTGCCAGGCAGGAATCTAATAATATCAACATACCCCATCTAGTAGCTGGTTACCATTCCACTCACTGCCAGGCAGGTATCTAATATTATCAACATACCCCATCTAGTAGCTGGTTACCATTCCACTCACTGCCAGGCAAGAATCTAATAATATCAACATACCCCATCTAGTAGCTGGTTACCATTCCACTCACTGCCAGGTAGGAATCTAGTGACAGTTTTGACACCTTCTTCTACTCTCATCTCTTCTCGCTTTGTGGGCTCTGTTTTTGTGCCAAAAACCCACTCCACTTGGTAGCGAACATCAGGTATATTCTACAACAAAGGCAGGCAAGTATTGTGAACAGATTGCATAATGAACTCGCCTGACATGTCCACCAGATACTGACCAACATAATATACTGTGTAGCAGTATTGAGGGTCTTGTGTGCAGGAGTGAATGGACTTAAGATATTGTCTGTAAAAAACATCAAGAGATTGGTCAAGTTGGAGAATAATAATTTAAACTGATGTATTGATAACTTGAATGTGAAAATATATCAAAATGACAGAAAAACACCATTCAAAAATATTTCAATGCAAAAGTAATTGCAATCTTTTAACATTTTAAAATATATATCTTTGCCCATAATAAAATCTCATAACACAATGTTTTTATTATCAAATAAACATGATATCAATCTGATTGGAAAGAAAGCCTTAACATTATACCTGCAGGGGGTTGAATGCACAGGTCAGAGTGAGAGCTTCACAGGGCAGGCTGGCTTGTGGCGCCCCCTGGTACAAGGCTTGGAGGATCGGCACTTCCTGGATTAATGGGTAAGCTACAAACACACGCAACATTGTGACTTAAGAAGATGATTTCTAAATGTCTTTTTTATAAAACTGTGATGAATAAAGGAAATAATAGTGCATATCATGTACAACACATTCCAATATGACATTTTTTAATTTATTCACGACGAACATTCTCAAAAGACTGACTGGCTCAGTGATCAGTGATGATAGAATTGATTGATATCAGTTTCATATATATAGGTATAACTGTTGAAATGAAAATTAAATACATGAGGAGAATCTTACGTAGATGACATAGCTTTGCTTCTTCAATGTTATCTATCTCCAAAGCTCCGGCATATATCCGCACGCATGACATAAAACCGCTGTAGACTCCAGTTTTCCCTTGCACAGATGCAATACGTACTTTGCCATTGGTTGCTAATTCACGTGAACCAATATTCTGCCATTTAGAAAAGAATCATTAATATATTGTGAAAAAATAAACAGAAACACGCTCCAAAATATTGCAAAGTGAGCAGTTCTGTAAAAGAAAAAAAAAATCTGGTAGGATACAGACATGGTTTTACTTGAGTTATATTTGATTTAATTGTATATGTGAAATAACTAAACAGTGCTTGATTTAAAAGCCTACAAGCAATCTTTAGCATTAGCAACCATTTTTTAGTGCAACCATCTGTGTTGGCAACAATTTATACAGAATGCTGTTCATTATTGACTCCATACTTTTCATATTGAGTTACTCTGTTATTCACTGTCGTTCTCTTCTAACTTAGCATATAAATTCACTGCAGTTCTATTCTATAGTATGTATATAGGGTAAGCCTGCCAACCTTAGTTCCTACTAATGTTACATTGCTGGCACTGTCCAAGGATGACCTGTATATCTTAGCTTCTCCAGTGTCATTGTTGAAAATGAAAGCCATATAATTCCATGTGTTATATACAACAGCTCCCGCATCTGAGATCAACTCATCATTCTGAGTATTGATTGTGCCATCACTTCCCCGACGAGGTAACGTAAACTACAATTTATCCATCGTAAAAGAAACAATTTGCTATAATTCATAATATCATTAAAACATTGACAGGAATAAAAAGAAGCCCAAAGTAGCAAACTTTATGCAGTGGGACAAAAAAAGATTTTTTGTATGGTATGGTATAGTAATATAATATTGCAGTTATGCTAATCATGTGGACTGTGTCTAGGGCAGGTGTCTGGGTTATAGTAACCATGAGGATAGTGTCTAGAGCATATGTCTGGTAAATAGTATTCATGTGATTAATGTCTAGGGCATGTGTCTGGGTTATAGTAATCATGTGGTCTGTGTCTAGGGCATATGTCCAGTTTATATTAATCATGTGGACTGTGTCTAGGGCATATGTCCAGTTTATATTAATCATGTGGACTGTGTCTAGGGCATGCCTGGGTTATATTAATCATGTGCACTGTGTCTAGGGCATATCTGGGTTATACTCATCATGTGGACTGTGTCTAGTGCATGTGTCTGGGTTATAGTAATCATGTGGTCTGTGTCTGGGGCATATGTACGGTTTATATTAATCATGTGGACTGTGTCTAGGGCATATGTCCAGTTTATATTAATCATGTAGACTATGTCTGGGGCATGTGTCTGGGTTATACTCATCATGTGGACTGTGTCTAGTGTATGTGTCTGGGTTATAGTAATCATGTGGTCTGTGTCTAGGGCATATGTCCGGTTTATATTAATCATGTGGACTGTGTCTAGGGCATATGTCCAGTTTATATTAATCATGTGGACTATGTCTGGGGCATGTGTCTGGGTTATATTAATCATGTGGACTATGTCTGGGGCATGTGTCTGGGTTATATTAATCATGTGGACTGTGTCTGGGGCATGTGTCTGGGTTATATCAATCATGTGGACTGTGTCTAGGGCATGTGTCTGGGTTATATTAATCATGTGGATTATGTCTGGGGCATGTGTCTGGGTTATATCAATCATGTGGACTGTGTCTGGGGCATGTGTCTGGGTTATATCAATCATGTGGACTGTGTCTAGGGCATGTGTCTGGGTTATATTAATCATGTGGACTATGTCTGGGGCATGTGTCTGGGTTATATCAATCATGTGTTCTGTGTCTGGGGCATGTGTTTGGGTTATATTAATCATATGGTCTGTGTATAGGGAATGTGTTTGGGTTATATTAATCATATGGTCTGTGTCTAGGGAATGTGTATTGGTTATATTTATCATATGGTCTGTGTGTAGGGAATGTGTTTGGGTTATATTAATCATATGGTCTGTGTCTAGGGAATGTGTATTGGTTATATTTATCATATGGTCTTTGTGTAGGGAATGTTTATCTATTTCACAAAACAAAAGAGCAAGTGGATTATAAATCAGTATTGAGTATTTAATACAAACTTTGACTTTTCCATCAGTTCCAAAGAGGGAGATGCAGACTCCTGGTTTGTCATTGACAATATAGCAGAGGAGATAGCCTTCATCCTTTGCAGTGGGGTTAAAGGACATCACCGCCGTAAAAAAAGATCTTGTGTCAAGTTGAACATGTGTGCCTGTCTCCAAGTAGCTGGCAGTATTCCCGTAAAACTGGATGGCATCTACAAATTCCTTCTTTATTAGGCAACACTTACAGTGTCATGATAAAAATAGTTCAAAATGAACAGAGCAGGTCTAAGGGTATTAATTTATCATTTGAGGAAATAAGAATGCATATCAAGGAATACTAAGTGATATGAATGTCCTAATGGAGGAATTTATAATCTTCCATTGTTTTATGTCAAAAGGGATATTCATAAAAGTAATGAATCTTTTCATCTTTTAAAGCTATATATGAAATGACAAAGCCTTTGTGGGCTTCAACCATTCCAAAACAATGTTATCATAGCAATCTCATGACAACTTTACATTTTAACCATAAACAACCTATTAAAAATAAAAATATTATTTGGTAGTCAGCAAAATGAAAAATCAAATTTGTAATCATCTATTGCTGGTGGCAGCCATCTTGTCAAGGGGATTATAGGAGTACCAGCCAATCAGAAAAAAATCATAAATTAATTGCAAATTACAATAAAAATGTGGTAAATCCAAATATATATGTATTAGTATCATTGTTTACCACAAACACAGTAAATTTTTATCTAGGCCATCTAGCCATTTTAAAATGTGATTAAGAAAGGTGTTGTGCCTTCACATATGTGACAAAAGCCGGCCATTTTAACAGGTAGAAAATTAATCACACTTGGCCTTTTATATGGTACAGGTTTGAGGCTTATAAAATGTTAAATTTGTTGATTGTTTTTGGAGGAACACAACATACCATTAAAAGTTATTTAAATCCAAAGTCACAAGCTTTTGACAATTACAAATAATTCAAACATACTATAGGCCGATTGCGGGTCGCCATACTGCCCCATTGAAAACAACACGCCAGAAGTGCACAATTACAATCAGAAGTGCACAAAAAAACTCTCTAAAATCCAATCATAAAAAACCAGATGGTTACCCGCAATCGCACTATTATGGTAGCCATGACACTTTCATCCCTAATGCTAATGACAGGAAGTAATAAGAAAAGTTCATATATTTTTTCCTTCAAAACGCAGACTGTGCGATAATCATTTTGAAACTTGTTTCAACCAATAATTTACGATGAAAATTTAGATGGCCAGATTCTGAATTGTAGATTGGCCATGTGAGCAGTAATAGGAAAGTGTCAGACTTTTGGGGTAAAATACTCGAAAATACAACAAGGTCTTTGGTCAACAACTGGATGGTTTGAAAAGGGCTACTGACAAGGATTAAATGACTGAAGTTTAAAATGGGGGTTGTGTTAGTCTTTAAGATTAATTTTAAGTTGTGATTTTCTGATATCATGCATACATGTGTAAGATATGTATGATTAACTTTTTTATAATTCTTAAAACTTCAAAGACCAAGTAAAAAGTAGTGGGTAAAAATCCATCCCATAAAAGTTTTAAAATCCTCTGCAATATATCCATATTTATCTGAGTAAAGCTTAGTAGCAAAGCAATGTCCTGACATGACAAAGCAAAACACAGCCTCATGCAGTCATCTTAAATATAAAGCGATTAAAATTTCTAGATATCATTATATGAACATCTATTACCATTCAAGAAACTGCTCGATTCTGAAATACATCACCGTTATATTAACACCATTAAAGCAATAGTGTCAGAGATGTTCATTTCAAAATCAACCCTCTTAATAAATAATTACGTTATTCAATTTAAACATATTTTAGATAAAAAATGGAAAATACAAAAGACTCAACCAACTCATCGAAACTGTATAAACATAACCCCATGGGTTGATAGCTCTGCTGACATGAATGAAAACACATGAACTGAGAAAAAGTGCAACAAGCAACCAGGTTGTGATTTTCCATACAAGATCCTAATTCAGTTTTGATGAGATATTCATTAATATTTGGTAAATCATTATCTTGTTACCAATGCAATATTCATGCACAAAATTTGGGATTTTTTCAAAAATCTAATAGCTATCACTAAGTTGTCAAGGAGGCTGCCATTTTGAATAACATAGCCAATGAGAATCAAGATAACAAGTTGGGGCCAAATTTGATATGTAACATGCATTTTGATTGGTCAAAATCATCATCTGCTCAAGTCTGCTCCACTTTTAATGGTTGTGAGATTTTGCATGCACACAAATTTTGAATTCAAGGTCAATGTGTCAAGGACAAAGGTCACATGACTAAGAAAGTATTACGAGGCAGGGCTATGACCTCAGACATTTCTGTATACCAAGTTTTAATTTCTTCTTATAAGTGGTTGCTGAGATATGCTCCTTACAGAATTTGTGACATCAAGGTCACTGCACTAAATCAATGGTGACATCACTGAGAATTTAAGGAATCTGAATCTTCAACTCTCTATCTAGCTCTGCATAAAATATGAAACATAAATTAATGGCAGTTTTGGAGAAGAAGATTTTAAAACATAGTGTTGGTATATAACAGATATGATGTGCATTTAATTCACTTCTAATGGTTGTGATGTGGCAAGTTCACAAATTTTTAATTCAAGGTCAATATGTCAAGGTCAAAGGTCACATGACTAAGAAAGTATGACGAGGCACGGCTATGACCTAAGACATTTCTGTATTCCAAGTTTTAATTTCCTCTAGTAAGTGGTTGCTGAGATATGCTCAGTACAAAATTTGTGACCTCAAGGTCACTGCACTAAGGTCAATGGTGACATTGCTAAGATTTGAAGGAATCTGAATCTTCAACTCTCTATCTACCTCTGTATTAAATATGAAACAAATATTACTGGTAGTTTTGGAGGAGAAGATTTTTAAACATAGTGCTAGTATATAACAGATATGAAGTGTTTTTTATTCACTTCTGATGGTTGTGATGTGGCATGTTCACAAATTTTGAATTCAAGGTCAGTATGTCAAGGTCAAAGGTCACATGACTAAACTTGTATGACAAGATACAGCTTTAACATAAGACATTTCTGCATACCAAGTTTTAATTTCCTCTAATAAGTGGTTGCTGAGATATGCTCAGTACAAAATCTGTGACCTCAAGGTCACTGCACTAAGGTCAATGGTGACATCACTAAGATTTGAAGGAATCTGAATCTTCACCTATATATCTACCTCTATATAAAATATGAAAGATATAGTACTGGTAGTTTTGGAGGAGAAGATTTTTAAAGAAATGTTGACAGACGGACGGACAGACAGACGGACAGACATTTTCCCCCCTCCTAAAGCTCTGTGAGCTAAAGTCTCAGCAGAGCTAAAAAAGGAAGACTATAATGTGTAACAGGATCCAGGGTGCAATAATTTGCTTGAAAGATGTATAATGTCTTGATTGGAGGGTTAACATTATTTTGTAGGAATCAACATATAGAATATTATATAGAGGTCAACAAACAACAATATATAGGGATCAATATATTTATCATTTTAAAGGAGGTGGCATCTTTTTGTATGGTATAACATATAATTCCTAAATCCTGTTTTAAAATTTTAATAAGCAATACTTACCAAGTTTGAGTTGCTCATTTGTTGACCATGTAATTCCTTTGGATGTGGCAAAGATTTCGTTACCGGAGATATCACTGACTCCATGGCACAGGTCCAGAGGAAAGAAGAGCACTGGTGTGTGAACTGCATGAGGTTGATAAAAATGGTAATAAAAAAATGTCAATAAAAATGTTAAAGTATTGCTATCCAAAGCAAGGACAGTGCAGAAACATGGTATAAAATTAAGACTTTAAAGTAACGTGAACAACTGAATCTCACCCAAATACGGCCAAGGTCTGTTGTTCATATTTGTTATGTCAAATTACTTTTTACTCTCTAACATAATCCATTGCTTAAATATGCCACTGTTTTAAATTGCATGAAAAAGTGGTTAGAATTAAGAGAAATGCTAATCTTGCATAAGAGTTAAAATGCTTACTCTTAGACACTATTGTGACAAGAGAGGGCGCCATGGCATATCTCTGGGAGTAGCCCCCCACCTTGATGCCAACTTTCACCTGATCCGAATAATATGATCCAAAGATCACACGGGACTGGAACTCGAAGGCCATTCCACAGCACTGCACATCATCATCCAGGGTAAGGTCATCTTGGGAGTAGGACAGTACTGACTGTGAATGCTTGGTGCCTGGGGTATAGAACACGCCCTGCACATCGCCCTGCTCGGCCTCAAGAAAATCCGCCTCTGCTACAGCTATAGTCTACAACAACAATGGCATGCCACTTTAGAATCTAGAAATGTGTAATAAATATATTTTGTATCATTCATTTTCCTTGGCAACCTTCATTACAAATTGATAAAATTAACTTTAAATTAAAATCTCACTTAAAATCCTCTTCTCTCTTCACAGGCCTTCAAGTTCTATTTTACTTTTTCTTTTGCTTATACTGATAATATCTTTTTAATACAGTCAGTTTTCAACATACCTGTAATCCTGTCTGAGTAATTTCCAATTTATTGAAGCCCATTAATTTGTAGAAATAGTTATCTGTGGTTCTAAATAATCCGATATAGAGAGTTCCTGTATTGACAGCATACAGACTGTAGCTCTTAATGATGCAGTGAACTTTAAAACTGAATGATTGGAATATCATGAAAAATGAGTTCCTGTATCCAAGATCCTCAAGTGGTCCTAATATCAGGTCATATTTTCCTAAAACAGCATCAACAAAAATAAAATAATCTCATAATATAACCGAAACAAAAGAGTTCCAAACAACCACTGAACAGTTTTCTTGAAAACTGTTCAGTGGCATGACATAATTTCCATGGAAGATACCAAATGATTTAAATAATAAAATCAATGTCCCATAACAACTTGAATGATATGATAATGTTTCTAATTCCAAACACTGGGCGAATCTGTGATGAAAGCTCAGTCAAGGTCAAAACCACCGCGTGGTAGGAAACCCATTTTTGCTGCATCTAGATAACTTATCCTTTTCCATAAAATTCATCGTTATATATAGGTGTCACCACCATACAAGAATAACTGATGATCAACACTCAGGGGAAAAGAGTTAATGAAAACATCTTACTATTCAAAGTAAATCGAAGCACTGATATTACAAGTAAATCAAACCACTATGATATTATATGTAAATCAAACCACTTTGATACTTAAGTAAATCGAAGCACTATGATATTACAAGTAAATCAAACCACTTTGATATTATATATAAATCAAACCACTTTGATACTTAAGTAAATCAAAGCACTTTGATATTACAAGTACTGGTATATAAAAATAAAAGTATCCTAAAGTACATCAAACCACTTTAATATCTAATGTGCACAAAATCATCATGTGGTTCTGACTTAATGAGAAAATCTTGTTTTGCTGACTAAGTACATTAAACTATCTCTCTATTTCAAGTAAAGAAATAAAATCAATTTACTATCATTATTGACTAAATCAAATCATCTTGCTGAAAGTATCAAACTTTTTGTGGTTCTTGCTGAATACTTAGTTGGTCAAACTACCATCCTTTTCTGACAAAGAACTTCAAACCACATTGTTAGTTATCTTGACTGAGTAAATGAAACAACCTTGCGGTTTTAATGTCATCTTAGTTTTGGTGTCATTCATAAAGCATAATGTCAAGATTTGTCAGAATTCTGGTCATGGATGCATTTCTTTCACCCTAAATGTTTTGAATATTTCGACGATATCTAACGCCTATTAATACTAATATGGAATATATAATATTGACTTGCCAACTTCAGGGAAATTTGGACCTTGAACTGGTGGCTCAGCTGCAACAAATCAACAAAAACATCAGGCTAAATTATATCATAATATAAACCTGTTTGGGAGGACTTGAACAGAGTTCCTGTCATAACACTTTTATCTCATATCAATGCATCCAAACAAATATATTGTCTTGACTTAATACTTCTATGTAATTGATAGGTCTGATTTGTATTTTTTTATCTTGATCTATTATCCTATTTTTTATCTTTGGCTATTCATCTTTTAACATATTGTTTCATTCTCTACTTGAATCTTAGCAATCCGAATTTTTGACATATGCAAATAGTTTAGAAAGAAATATTTACCTGGTGGTGTTCCAACAAATATTTCAACAAAAATGTATGCAGTATTGATTGAATATAGCTTTTCAGTTATCACTTTACTGTCAGATCTGTAGTATCTTGACATCTGGCAATCCTTGGCCTCCAAGCCATAGCTGTAAGATTTGCAAATAAAGTCTTGATTTTCTATACAGTACAGTTGGCACCTATCAGGACTTTCCACATTGAGTTTAGCACTGCCATCTGTTGTCAGCATTGCATAGGATTGCTTCATAATTGACCCAAATACTGTAATATGAAAACAAAAGGTAATGGGTTATTTGCATTTACTCTAGATTTTATTGTTATTATTGTTAGTCATCTTGTAAAAAGACCATATGGTGTGGCAATAAAATTTTGGCTTGAAATAGAGACTATAATATTGCTTGAACAGAGACACTACTACTGCCTGAACATAGGATCTACTACTGCTTGAAATATAGTCTCTAATATTGCCTGTACAGAGGCATTGCTACAGCCTGAACATAGGATCTACTACTGCTTGACATATAGTCTCTAATATTGCCTGTACAGAGGCACTACTACTGCCTGAAAATAGGATCTACTACTGCTTGACATATAGTCTCTAATATTGCCTGTACAGAGGCACTGCTACAGCCTGAACATAGGATCTACTACTGCTTGACATATAGTCTCTAATATTGCCTGTACAGAGGCACTACTACTGCCTGATCATAGGATCTACTACTGCTTGACATATAGTCTCTAATATTGCCTGAACAGAGGCACTACTACTGCCTGATCATAGGATCTACTACTGCTTGACATATAGTCTCTAATATTGCCTGAACAGAGCCACTACTACAGTCTGAACATAGGATCTACTACTGCTTGACATATAGTCCCTAATATTGCCTGTACAGAGGCACTGCTACAGCCTGAACATAGGATCTACTACTGCTTGACATATAGTCTCTAATATTGCCTGTACAGAGGCACTGCTACAGCCTGAACATAGGATCTACTACTGCTTGACATATAGTCTCTAATATTGCCTGTACAGAGGCACTACTACTGCCTGAACATAGGATCTACTACTGCTTGACATATAGTCTCTAATATTGCCTGTACAGAGGCACTGCTACAGCCTGAACATAGGATCTACTACTGCTTGACATATAGTCTCTAATATTGCCTGAACAGAGCCACTACTACTGCCTGATCATAGGATCTACTACTGCTTGACATATAGTCTCTAATATTGCCTGTACAGAGGCACTGCTACAGCCTGAACATAGGATCTACTACTGCTTGACATATAGTCTCTAATATTGCCTGTACAGAGGCACTACTACTGCCTGAACATAGGATCTACTACTGCTTGACATATAGTCTCTAATATTGCATGTACAGAGGCACTGCTACAGCCTGAACATAGGATCTACTACTGCTTGACATATAGTCCCTAATATTGCCTGTACAGAGGTACTGCTACAGCCTGAACATAGGATCTACTACTGCTTGACATATAGTCTCTAATATTGCCTGTACAGAGGCACTGCTACAGCCTGAACATAGGATCTACTACTGCTTGACATATAGTCTCTAATATTGCCTGTACAGAGGTACTACTACAGCCTGAAAATAGGATCTACTACTGCTTGACATATAGTCTCTAATATTGCCTGTACAGAGGCACTGCTACAGCCTGAACATAGGATCTACTGCTGCTTGACATATAGTCTCTAATATTGCCTGTACAGAGGCACTACTACTGCCTGATCATAGGATCTACTACTGCTTGACATATAGTCTCTAATATTGCCTGTACAGAGGCACTGCTACAGCCTGAACATAGGATCTACTACTGCTTGACATATAGTCTCTAATATTGCCTGTACAGAGGCACTACTACTGCCTGATCATAGGATCTACTACTGCTTGACATATAGTCTCTAATATTGCCTGTACAGAGGCACTACTACAGCCTGAACATAGGATCTACTACTGCTTGACATATAGTCTCTAATATTGCCTGTACAGAGGCACTACTACTGCCTGATCATAGGATCTACTACTGCTTGACATATAGTCTCTAATATTGCCTGTACAGAGGCACTGCTACTGCCTGAACATAGGATCTACTACTGCTTGACATATAGTCTCTAATATTGCCTGTACAGAGGCACTGCTACAGCCTGAACATAGGATCTACTACTGCTTGACATATAGTCTCTAATATTGCCTGTACAGAGGCACTACTACTGCCTGAACATAGGATCTACTACTGCTTGACATATAGTCTCTAATATTGCCTGAACAGAGCCACTACTACTGCCTGATCATAGGATCTACTACTGCTTGAAATGTAGTCTCTACTAATGCATGGATATGGGCTCCACTACTGCAGGATATTGGTTCTACTCTTCCCCGCCCATTGGCCCACAGGTTCTACAGTTCTGCTTTAATTAAGGCTCTTCTGGTTGGCATAGGCTTAACTATTGCTGGCATATGGGCCCTGCTATTGTCTGGACGTGCCAAGAAGGTACAGCCACAGCTGTTTGGATAAGGGCTCTACCGCTGCTTGAAAATGAGCTCCACTATCTTGACATATGCCATAAAGACCATATATCTGTCTCCAATTATAGCAAATGTTAACACATCAGTGGCATTGTTCTCACCTGTGGTGATGATTTTGACGCTGACGGCAAATGTCCTGCACTCTTGCAGAACAGATAGAGGCTTTATCCCTCTCGAACTCAGCTTAGCAGAACCATAGTCATGGAAGTAGACAAACCCATTTGGGCATCCACCAGAGACTGGGTTTTCTTTCTGGTATGCCACAGGGTTCTGGGTGTCTGAGAAAATTCCCAAGATATCGCCTGCTTTCACTTCAATCTGAGGACTGATGTCCGCGGCCACTGCGTACTCCAAGCCGTCAGAGGTCGTGGTTGTGTGCGCGTCCGTCCAGGTCACCAGGAGCCACGCAAACTTATCGACCCTCCTGATCACCAAGAATTGCACACGTGCATTTTGTACCCGGGAATAGAAGGCGAACTCGGTGACTAGCCCTGTTGCCTGGATCGTGGTTGGGGTGTCCATCAAGTACAGCCTGTTGGAATTGGCGGCACTGTCTGTCAGTGGGGCATTGATAGAGGCATCCCATTCTATCCTGTACGTCAGATCCTTGCGGAACGGCACAGTTGCTGAAACCATAGAAAATACAAGGTTATCCAACTTGAACTAATGAGGCGATAAATACTGTGTTATAATCGTTTCAACAAGTTATGATTTGGGTTTGTCTTATGATTCATTTATTTATTTCACAGTTTACTGATAACAACGTGTAACATCATGGACTATACAGTGTCCATGGTAACATGTACTTAAGGCATTTTTTCATTTCGCAAAGAGGAAATCAATCACGGACCACAAATTTAAATGCACGAAAATGTTTCATAAGAGATGAAAATAGTCAAAAAAAATGTTTAAGTCTGTTTATGCTGAGAGCAATAATAAATAGTTATATTGCTCCCAGGTTTATGTTTGCTCAGCAGAAGCCTGACCAGAGACATTTAAAACAATGTTTAAATATATCTGGCCTATATTTTCTTTGCAAGTTTTCCCTTGTAGCCTAGTTATCGTCCATACTTTACATGTAGCAAACATGTCTGCAGTTCATCGACTAGAAATAAACATCCCATTCAAGGCCAATATTTTCCCAATAAAGCGTTTTTTGTAGCTATGCTGACAACATAGCTTCTACAGTGATGGGGGAATTTTCTCTCAATCTCTCCGTCAACTTCTCGGAAACCACTGGATGGAGATCTTTGAAATTAGTAGAAAAGGTGTGTTTTCTGTGGACCAATACTATCTGTTTTCCATTTGGCTCAAATCTTTTTCTCTATTTTGTTATGCGTTTAAAAATAATCTCATGGTTATCACTGAGTTATCAAGTGGGCTGCCATTTTGAATAACATTACAAATATTAACCAATGGGAATCGAGAGAGAGGTTTGGGCCAAATTGAGTTTGTAACATGCATTTTGATTGTTCAAAATTATCGTTTGCTGAAGTCTGCTCTAGGAAAGGATTTAAATGATTATTTATGAAGAAATTTCAGAAAGTGTTCAGAAACATAACAAAACAAAGTAATGATCAACATAGCTCAAAGGCATGATTAAAAGTCAATCTCTAATACAGGCCTAGCAGGAAAACCTTTTAAGTTGCTGAGGAGCATTTATTACTCTGATATTAATTACTTATCCTAGAAACCGAAAAATAGAAACTGACATTTAACTTCACAGTTGATTTGTCAAGTTTTCGAGTTTTAGATAATAGACCTTAAATGTCTCTCACATTGAGGCAGTTACAGTGCTCCTTTGGATTTTTAAGAGTGAATTGACCAAGTTGAAGCTTAAACATATCCAGTGGGAGACATTTTGCTTACTTATTCAGGGGCGGGAGAGCTCTGAACCAATCTGGGCGGCATGACGTAACACTATTGTTATGAACCAATTCTTAATCAATCTGGGTGATTTTTAACTTCTCACAAAAGGAATACAAATCGTACTAAGGTACTATGTCCCCCCCCAAGTGTGGACTAGTACTCATTATGCAATCTTAAACTGGGGCACCTTCCTGTGTTATAATTATGCAAAACTCTCGTTAAATATCGGTTTTAGATTACCATGTACTTATATATGTAACTGATGAGCATGTTAATTTATTTAAAAGATAGGTATGATTGTTGATTTATCAAGATTAAAGAAAACAACTTTTTCAGTCTAGCCATTGTCCAACGTAGAGCAACACACTCATATTGGCTGCGAATTAGTGCCCAGCTGTGTTGTGAGTATCCAGCCAGAATGGCGCGATTTTACCAGATTGGTTCAGATTTATTGCTCTCCCACCCCTGTTATTACTTCTGGTTTTGTTATTATTATTATTATTATTATTGTTTGTATTATTATTATTAGCAATGATGCTTTCTGTATCAGCGTTTTTTGAGGCTGAAATAGTCTTCAATTAGTGTTCAAAGAATCTTTATTTTACTTTTTGAAAGTATTTTATCTCGAATCCTAAGGCAAAATGAGTGCTATGCCTCTTAATGACCTAGTGTTCTCCAATCACTAATCGGCAAAGCCCAGATAGGTGATCAAACTCCACCAGAGGGCGACATGGTGGACCTATCATAATAGTTTGCGTGTACCTCTGGTGGACAGTGTGATAGGTGATCTGGAGGGTTTGTGGAATGTCCAAGGTCTCTTCTATTTTAACCAAAGAAAAGTTTGGTGGCGTTGATAGAGCTCTAGTGAAGTAAAAAAAAGTCGCCAGCTGCAAAAACTCTGGTATACCCTTTTAAACATCCAAATTGAACCCTTTTCGACTGCCGATGGAACGGGTTTTTGCAGCTGGCGACGTTCATCAAGTATTTATATTTTCTTTATTTAATGTTATCCAAGGAATAACCAAGCTTTTTGGGGACATTATATATATAATCATACATAAAATATGAATTATCACTAAAATAGTTGGGTATTTAAAAAATCTCATGTAAACGGGATTATACAGAAAAAGCAATAATCTCAAACCTCTCCAGATCACCTATCTGGGCTTCGCTGATTGTTGATGGAAGAACACTAGTGATTGACCTAAAATAATTTGGCTGACTTTGTTATAAGCTTGCAGACTGCACACTCTAATCACATGGTGGATTTATGTCTCTCTGGTTTCAAATTAGAATCGGTTTTGTTTCAATTCTATATGCAGGGCTTGGGTTGGGTCCGAGACTAGTTTCACATAAGGCGGGCTTCTTATTTGAAATTCAAAATAAGATGCGCGTGTGTGAGGGTCCATAAGCTGCACAACTTCTGTCAAATTGTTTGAATTGTCACTAGCAGAATCTGCTAAGCACAGATACCAGTTCAGAATTATTTGAAAGTGTCTTATATGAGTTTTCACTTTCTAATGTGTGATGATAATGAGCCAACTCTTGGGCAATCAATAGCTCAAAATTACTGACCATTTAACATCTTGTAAGAGGTCTCAGGCGGGCGGTATACCTAAATGGCAATATGGCCATTCCTGAACAGATCAGTATACCTTAAATTTGCAAATATTAAATCAGAAATGTTGACAGACAGTTAGCTTTGGTATTGGTCCAAATTTCAACAGGAAGTCTTTGGAAGTGAAGGCATTGAAACTGGCGACAATGTGTGAAGGGGTCTCGTCATCCATAAGTATGGCCTCACACACAGTGTCGCCACCGTCTCGACCACCCACCCTCTCCACCACCGACGGTACCATCAGTGATGAGTCTTTGACTCAACGCTATGAGGAGTGTGGTGTGGCCTCTACATTGTATTGCATGTTTATTTAAACCTGGATGTATTTCAAAGTCACTCAGCTGAGGCGACCCATTCAACATGCAGAGAATCCAAAGCCATTTATATCAGCCTTTACCGCCACATTGATCACAATATGTTTTATGGTATTCTTCATATTTAAAATAGATGGAAATGGAAAATCCCATGTGGCGAAAATATATGACCCATATTAAATCTCTCGTGTGCCACTAGATCTTCATGAAATTATTTTAGAAACATACCTGATAAAAATAAATTGATTATTTATGTGTATATATTTCAATGGTTGCTATATGTCATTAACGAAATAGCAGAATAAATGACACCTATGAAAATATAGTTTTACATTTGGTACTAAACAGTGCTTTCACACAAGCACCGAAAAGAAGAACCATGACCCCATATCACCTTTACAAAAACATTAATATGGTCAAAAGTGACTTAAGTGAACCTTCAAACAAGCACTGATATGGTCAGTAGTGACCTACCAAACCTCCATGTTAGTATTGAACCTGGAATGGTCAATACTGACATTACTATTACCCCAACAACTCCACAGTGACCTTATCGAACTTCAGCACCTTATTGAACCATTAATAAATTCCAAAGTCACCAAATTAAACATAATAAAAGTATCGACACACTCCACAGTGACCTTATTGAACCTCAGCATAAGCAGTGATACAGTTCACAGTGACCTTATTGAATCTCAACATAAGCAGTGATACACTCCATAGTGACCTTATTGAACCTCAACATAAGCAGTGATACAGTTTACAGTGACCTTATTGAACATCAAAACATGCAGTGATACACTCCATAGTGACCTTATTGAACCCCAACACAAAAAGTGATACACTCCACAGTGACCTTATTGAACCTCAGCATAAGCAGTGATACACTCCACAGTGATCTTATTGAACCTCAGCATAAGCAGTGATACACTCCACAGTGATCTTATTGAACCTCAGCATAAGCAGTGATACACTCCGCAGTGACCTTATTGAACCTCAGCATAAGCAGTGATACACTCCACAGTGATCTTATTGAACCTCAGCATAAGCAGTGATACAGTTCAAAGTATCCTTATTGAACCTCAGCATAAGCAGTGATACACTCCGCAGTGACCTTATTGAACCTCAACACAAGTAGTGATACACTCCACAGTGACCTTATTGAACCTCAACATAAGCAGTGATACAGTTCAAAGTGACCTTATTGAACCCCAACACAAGTAGTGATACACTCCACAGTGACCTTATTGAACCTCAACATAAGCAGTGATACAGTTCACAGTGACCTTATTGAGCGGAAAGTGACCTCTTGAAAACAGAATGTAATTCTAATCCTGTGTTTATTGCGGTTTACTCGTTACTATTTGCTGGGTATTCCATCACACGATCACAGACCATTGTTTCTTCTCAATGGAACACTCTTTCAATTTCTTAGATGAAATACTGTTACACAAAAAGCTTGTCTTTATATTTCTATATTGAACAGATTTATCTTTGACTATAATGCAAAAAACTATTTTAATTTGAAAAAAAAAATGTCAGAAAAGGTGTGCAAGAGTTTCCATGCCTTTAGTTTATGTACAGTATTAATACAGACACTTCTCTGCAAAACGAAATATTGTCTTGTACGTGGGGACATTAGCATACAATTAATATGCAGTTGGTGGACTCACATGCCCATACATAACGCCCAAAGACTTTTGTTGAGAAAAACATGATGAGTTTGGCCAAGCCCATGAGAAAGTAAAACAGGATTTTTAATGCACCCCTGAATGATTAGTGTCCCGTCCCTGCTATTCTAAAGCCATACCATGTTGTACTAACTACTGAACATAGCAATGATTCTAATGTGACTAATATTTGGGCGCATTCCCTATTGGCTGTTACAAAGGTAGGAAGAAGTGGGTGTGGTATATGAAACCCTCTTGCACAGTCAGTTTTGATAAAAACCTGCAGAACCAGATACATATCTTGCTCTGTTTGGCAAAATATATACTAGGCATATAACCAAGATGAAATATTTTATCGCATCACGTGGGTTGCAGCTAGCTCACGCCTTACAGAGTTGCCTTATACCTTATGCAATATTTTCATACATGTTTTGTTAATGACTGTCCATGTGCATCCATCCTTTATGAGCTGATAAAGCATAGTCACTGGACCTTACCTAATATAAAGCACTCTCCATTGATAGATAAAAAAGATTTCACAAAATGTCATAAAGTGATGAATTGAATAGGAATACACGAGATTGAAGATGTACTTGTTGACATCACAGTTCATCATCTGAACAGATTAAAGTTCAGTAAATGTACTCAGCTTAGCACGTGACAAATTGATGTGTGTAAGATTGATATGTGTTTTATTGAAACTATATGTTCAATCAAGTGGCGATTAGGTGAATTGCCATATAAGCAAACCCCTCAATATCACCTATCTGGGCTTTGCCGATTGGTGATTGGAGAACACTATGCGTACTATTTTATGTTGAGTGCTCTCTGGTGACAAAATAAGAATTCATACCAATTTCTGGAAAAACATATCTGAATTTGAAATTTTTCAAGCGGTATCAGCGCTATTAATTTATAATAATTATCATTATCTAAGAGCAATGTTTATTATTGCTATCAGTTTGGAGATGTCCCCTTTCAAACACTCGGGTCTCGACACCAATTAAATTGGAGCAACAATTACCATCTTGGTAGTGAGTAAGAGGTTTCTTTTACACAACGCCTGCCTGTGTTGGAGTGACTGGTGGTGTGGGGTGATATGGTCTGGTGGCTTGGCAACCCCAGCCAAGGCTATCAACTTGTAGCATCTGTGAGGACAGCCACATTGTGTCGCTGCCAAACTTAACGGCCGTTCATTATTACAAGTTACTTGCATGTAATGGATCTGATCAATCAGAAACAATCAGAATAACTCAATAAAATAACATAGATTACAAGTAATCTGCAGTTTTACCTTTTATTTGTTTCATTGTAATAATGTATCTTATGTCTTCTTTGTAATGTATCTTACTTTTTAGTACATGTGTGAGGTTTATTACTTATTAACTATTCACAGGTCATTATTCAGTATCGATAAATGAGGTTGTCAAAATGTCATATTTGCAATATTGTCTTCAAAATGTCACTGGGATGTATTTTGTGGCACTTTATATTTAGTGTTTAGTGCTTTTCACAGCTTGGCTACAACAATACCATTTTCTTTCTTAGTAACATATACAATACCACAACAGTCCCACACGACTCTTCTTACTCCAGAGTGTCCAAAGTCAGGTATGTTCCCTCATGTAAAACACACGTCTTATGATCCAGTGACTATAGTCCAAATGGGCAGTAATTATTGGGACAGCATTCATTTTTATATTTCATTCCACCTTGTAGATTTTGTTTTGGCTTTACCAAAAAGAAGACAAAACAACAAAAAAAAACAATTGACAGTGATGTATTTGACATGTAGCGGACAGCATTAGCAATTTCAAACTGTAGTTTGAAATCTTGTTTGTGATTAATAAGTAAATGTCTCTTGATCTCGGTCTTGCGTAACTATTCTCGTTTATAACTAGAGGTGCTTCTCTACAAATAGACACCATATGCAATGGTTGGTTTGCCGTGACAATAAGTCCAACCAAGTAGACACATTCTGGTGCAAAATATCCAAACATACTCTCATGCAGCTTGATATTCTATCATAGCAGCACCGTCTTACAAAAAGTTGAAAAATAGCAAATATTTGGGTTATTTCTATACATACTTATATGTTGCACTTAAGAACAGGATAATAACTTTTCTTTGAATACACTTTTAAATAAAACTTTTTAAGATTAATGATGTTATCTGCACTGCACTGTTAAAATAGAATAAATGTTGTTGGCAACACACAAACCATCAACCTTTGCTGTAGATGAACAACAACCTCTCCTTTAACGGAAACTTTTTCTGATAACTTGGATTAACTGTAAATGGGGTCGTGACTTCGCTATATGGTATGAGATAAGGTATCATGGTAGCGCATTGTTTTAAACAATGGACTCAATATTCTTTGCTTTTATCATGGCTGACTATGGAACAGTGGAAAATTCATAATTTATACTTATCATATCATATCATATCATATCATATCATATCATATCATATCATATCATATCATATCATATCATATCATATCATATCATATCATATATCATATCATATATCATATTTCATATCATATCATATCATATTATATCATTATAGCATAGTACATGACCCAAAAATATTAATGTAGCCCCCCCACAACCACCACAAAAAGAATCAAGATAGTCCGTCAGAGACTCCTAAGAATATCCACTCTTAAAACCTCAAAATAAGGAGAATTTATATGTATATAAAGTTGGTTAGAAGTGGTGACAGGCGAGCTGATAGTTAATCATATATTGAAATGCTTGAACAAGAAATGTCTGCATTTCAAACGTTTAGGTAATGTCAAATGAGTGTGTTATCAATGTAATTTATGTAATAGTTTAAATATAAGAATATGTTATGTATGTATTGAGCCAATGGTAAATTGGCCGGGTGATGGCAGATTTATGAAATAAATCATTTGTGACCAATTTACTTGGGCCTTTTGTCTCCTTTCTAATGTCAATTTTGTAATGTATGTTTCATTAGCTTTTGCTTGTTTAAATGAAATATGTCATTGTCCAAAATCGTAAACTTTTAAAACAAAATATTATTTATGATAAAGCGTTTATAAAATTCCTGTGAAGGTTTTCCAATGAACATTTTTTTTTCATTTCAAAGTTGTCCTTAGCAACATTTAAGGCAATATGTGAAATATTACATCTTCTCACTGAACATCTTGGAGTAAAATGCAAGTCTGCCAATATATGTGCTAATAAGTTGAAAGGAACCGAACCAAAAAACTGTTTAAAACCGTTTTCTCTTATATCTAGTGTTGAGATGGAAATTTGTAACTGCTTTCTATCTCTTAAAAATTCATAATCTAATCATATAAATCTTGTCATAAAATCGAGCACAGATACATTTAATATCATTATTAATGCAAACATTTCATTTGCAATGTGCTTAGCTTTTAATCGTGGTTTGATGAAATGAAATTGTTTAAAAAGATATAACGTCAAATTCTTTCTTATTCTCTTTGGCAATCCTCACAACAATATCCAAGGTGGTAACTATCATGTAGAGTACAAGGTTTTGATGAAAAATGAAAAAAATATATTGCTATAAAGGTGATATATGGTGCCTGCCTTTCAGTGCATTTTAGGTGTCTTTTCAGCCAATTTCTCTAGGTCATTGTTAACACTAATATAATGAGATAGGCCATCTGTTGTCAGACTCTTGATATTGTGTCTCATTATTGTTTCAAGTGATGAGAAGGCAAAATAAAAATATGTTCGCAAATGTATCATTTCAAAACAAGTACAGATTTGCTATGAGAAGGTAGACCATGATAATGAAAAAAAATACCTATTGGGAGAGTGCCCTTGGCTCTGGCATTAAAATTCTATCTTGTATTTTAAAGAAATCTGAGAATAGAATTTGAAGCAATTGAAGAGTATGATTTAATCTTCTCACTGGTAAATCGGTAAAATGGTCAAGATCTTCATCAGTATATATTGTTATTTCATGAAGATGGCAGTTCAGTAATTTCAAGTGCAAGTTGGAAATATAGGAGAGCAGTCTATAGACCAAATTTTCTTACAATAGTTACGTCTAACATGGTATCACAAATACAAATGGTAATACAAATGGATAAAAGTAAGGAGCAAATATCTACAATTCATCGTTTACATTTAAATCTGACACACAGTTCCCATCTTAATACTCTGGAGGTAGCGATGGAATGACATTTAATATGAAGTGCATCATATGATGTCCAGAATAGCCTGCAGAAATACAGAGCAAATGCTGTTATTCTACAGCTACTTATACCAGTGTACTCTCTGAATTCTGTGATAAAATAAGTAAGAAAATTGAATAGATATGGATATTGTAAAATTGAATAGATATGGATATAGGTAAAAAGGAGGAGAGACAAGCAGACTGGACACCCTCTTTAATTCTTATAAATTGTCCTAAAATACAGCATCTCAGGACATCGTATCGTTCCAACTACAACTTTTATGGGTCAGGCCATGACCTGTTTAGATGGGAGATGCCATTTGACAGTAAGTTGCACCGATTTTGTTCGTCATTATGTTTTGAAAGATTTATAATATACATTGGATACCCCTGTACTTTACAATACGATCTGCATTACATTACATAACAGTTTTTCTCCTCTGTAAATATGCTAAAATGTCCAAAAAATAAGACAAGTAATAACTAAGGGTCGGGCTTATAATGAGACTGAATAATGTTTAATGATTAAGTGATGTGTAGCTCCACACACACACACACACACACACACACACACACACACACAAACAAACACACGCACGCACGCACGCACGCACGCAAACACGCACACATACACACATACACACATACACATACACACATACACACATAAAGAGATATTACTTTCCAAAGATGTCTATTTTGGAACAATCTTAGGAGATTTTTTCTTGGTAATATCTTATGCTTGCTATTAAGAGCTTTATGCACATCAAGGCCAGGGACACTATTCACACTCTATATGTTGGTAACATTGTTAACATGATTGGTTTACAAAGCAGACCTCTTTACAACGACTTGAGATTAGACATGCTGCAACTAGGGCCATGCTAAGGACACAAGGTCCCCTTGTCCTCAAAGTGAGTTGCCATGCATGACTCAACGAAGTAACTATCAATAGGTCTGCACCTCAACATACATGGTTGAATTCAAAATGAACATAAGAGGTCCACTGTGAAACAGCAATTAGGTGACAGTTCCTTGCACCCAGCGTGAATTCTACTATTTTGACATGATAGATATATATATATATATATATATATGACATGATATATATATATATATATATGACATGACATGATATATATATATGATATATATCTCAAATATTAGCGTTATAAAAGGTTTAGCATTTAATATTCCAATGACTCATTGATATCAAATGTTTTCAAAAGACTACATTTAGTCACTAACAGATTGTCATTGTATAAAGGGGTAATTCGTTTGTATTGAAATGCTAGGATAACTGTTACAGCCAGATGCTCGAATAATAAAGACTTGTGGAGAAAAAATGCGTTACTATTTTTATGTCCTTGAGAATAAATCTGAAAAGATTCATGCACTGAATCTGCCAGTAAATATCTTTGAAGGCACACAGGCATACTTAATCATCTGTTTGTGGACAAATAATTGATACAACTTGATAAAAAAATATCCTGGCTAAGATCTGGAATGAGTATCTTTTAAATAGTTGCATTATGGAGGACTTGGCAACATAGGCTGAGTGCGTGGGTGCAGGATGGTATCTATTATCATGTGACTCATGGTACACCAATGCGGGGCCTGGACAGTGAGTCATGTGACTACAATGACAACACCCAACCAGGAGCTCATCATAATCTCAATCATTATGTACGTAGTGTAAGCACAATATTATTGGTATCCTAATATATAGGCCACTGATATAACATCTGCCTTCATCTGTCACCCCATGACTAATCGATGGGGTTCAAAGTAGGTCATGCTGCATGGTAGAGAAAGGTTGATATCTCTATCTGCTATTCCACCCAGTGCTCCAGGATTGGTTATCAAAGGCCGTGTTGTCATGTCTATGTGATATTACAAAAAAAGACCCCCAGTCATTCTTCGAAAGGAGTAGGGTATTGAGTCCCGATGACAGGTTTTTATCTGATCTCATATAACCTGAACAGTGCTGGAAAGGTCTTTAATACAAACAAATCAAAATCCAAAAAAAGCGATTTGTTTTCAGAACTTGAAAATTAGAGTGAGGAGCAATAAGTTTAAAACATCAACATATAGATACGAACGAGGAACATTAAGGCAATGACATCAACATCTGGCTGAGAATGAGAAACATTAAGGCAATGACATCAACATCTGGCTGAGAACGAGGAACAATAAGGCAATGACATCAACATCTGGCTGAGAACGAGGAACAATAATGCAATGACATCAACATCTGGCTGAGAACGAGGAACAATAAGGCAATGACATCAACATCTGGCTGAGAACGAGGAACAATAATGCAATGACATCAACATCTGGCTGAGAACGAGGAACAATAAGGCAATGACATCAACATCTGGCTGAGAACGAGGAACAATAAGGCAATGACATCAACATCTGGCTGAGAACGAGGAACAATAAGGCAATGACATCAACATCTGGCTGAGAACGAGGAACAATAAGGCAATGACATCAACATCTGTCTGAGAACGAGGAACAATAAGGCAATGACATCAACATCTGGCTGAGAACGAGGAATAATAATGCAATGACATCAACATCTGGCTGAGAACGAGGAACAATAAGGCAATGACAGATTAGGGACAGAGAGTGTCATTGGTCAAATATTTTGATCATAGATTGGGGATGGAGAAAACGTATATTTGTCAAACCTATATTGATTTGATATGCTCTTAATTTGGTAGTGCTCTTAAATTTTGACAGAAATATATTGATTTGATATGCTCTTAATTTGGAAGTGCTCTTAAATTTTGACAGAAATATGAATCAATGAAAGGCTAGGGCAAGTTTTGAACCACTGATTTTAAGGATTGAAAGGTACAGAATAGACATATCCACACTTTGAGGGGTCATGAATTAACAACTTTATACGTGTTTTTCACTTAAGCCAACATACCTGACAAAAAGAGGAAAGTCTCAGGTCAGGGCATCAGTGGTAGAGATGTAAGCTGGCATCATGCTGAGGACTCTTGCTTGCTGAGATTAATACTCAGATTAGTGGGGTGTGTGATCACTTTCAGATGTCTAAAGTAGTGGGCAAATCACTGCACACACATCTGAGCATTATTACTACACATATTTCTTCATTCAAATTGTGGTTTTATTTTACAATCAAAAAAATAGTTGCAATATTTGAATTTATGTCAAATATAGAACAATATAGAAATTCTAATTCTATGTTGTTAATGATGTCTAATCAACTGTGAAGCTGGAGAACTATTTTGGAGGCACTGACACCATTTCCAAGAGGTGATCTTTGCAAATGTGAGTACATGCATTGTTGGCTGATCTCACTGGAAAATTTGTCACTCTGGACCAGCCCTGATATCACTGATTATCTGGAATAGTCATGCTGTAGCAATGCCCTTGGTCACTGTGGAAAAGCCGCAATGTCACAATGGTCAGGACACTTTGCAACATACTCGATGCCACAATGACCCCTTTGGAACAGTCCTTGGCACTTTCAAGTGAAATCATTTTTCTTATGTGTTTTCCAGTGAACTTTGTTGTTTGTTTGATGTGAATGACATGCTCTATATACCATCCTTGTATCAAGATGTTTAGCCAGTCTGTCTGGTTATTACACTGTATCTCATGCCTTTCAATTCATCTTTATCATATACACACCAGTAACTAAGACATGTCATACTGACTTGACATGCACTAAGTATCATAAACGCATGCTGCAGTTTCTTCCCAAATGATCTGATAATTATATCCTGCAATATGACACTGTTTTTCGTAGCGCTTTTCAAAATAATGTTTACTGAAAAGTTGTGTCTTTTGGTATTTCTCAAAGACATCAATTTTTTAACTTGTCTTGATCTCATAAGTAACATCCTTCTGGAGTTTAGGGGCAATGACAGAGTAGGTCTCATCCCCCATCATTATAATCTGTGTTCATAGATCTACTGTTAGAAGTTGATGGCAAGTAGAGCGCATAAGGTGCCGCTTTACCATTCAAAGCCTTCCAGGATATAAGGAGGATTTGAATATTAATCCTGGCTTAAACTGGAAGTCAATATTTTAAGAAATATAATCAAATTTTGATTTTCTCACTACACATGCTGCAGAGTTCTTCAGATATATTTGTTTTAAGTCAGATACAGGAAAGCCAACAAGAAGTACATAATCTCGACTATAAGCCATAAGGGAAGATATCACAAGGGCATGCTTTAAGGTTTCAGCCATGTTTTGTCTAGACACTGTCTAGTAGCCGATATGTTTCTGGTATGTTAGTGCCCCTTATTAGTTATATAATGGTGAGTCTGTGAATATCTCTAATACTTTTTATGTAAGGCAATGGAAGGATGATAGAAGGCGTTCACAAATATACAATTGCCTCTGAGGGTCAGGCTCAAATGGGGAATGCCCTCTTTCGCGATGTCATGACTACAAAGACATTTAGAAGCCGGACCATCTGAAGACGCTCTACATTGTCCAGAATGGTCAATCATGTCCAACGCACATGAAAGAACAGGTTTATCATGCCAACTTTGTCAGCAGTTTGCAGATAAGCCGAGTTAAGTTCTGCAGCCAGGGCCTGCTTTGCTGCATTGGTCATATCAAGGTCATTTGTTATGATAGGACTGCTTGAAAAAGTCGTGGGTTCGATCCCCAGCCATGTGAATGTGTATTGTTTACAGGTATGTTTTAAGGGTTAATGATTTTTTATAACACCTTGGATAGGTACAGTCCATGTTTATTTTGAAATATGGATCCAGGCAAAATGGCAATCAGGCAATCAAGTCATGGCAAAATTACTATTGTTACCCCAATATGAAGATTTCATGTTTGTTTTCTGTTTGAAGTGGTTATTATTCATATTTTCTGTGTTTGCAAAAAAACAAAAAACAAAAATAAAAAAACATATAAAAAAACAAATATTCTCTATGTAAAAAAATATAATTAAATTCTTCTGACGTGCATATTGCTCAATTAGAACACCAATATAAAGATTTCATATTTTTTTGGTATTAAGTCGTTTCTCTTATTTTATATTCTGCTACATTTGCAATAAGCAAATCAATTTATTTTTCTGAAGTGCATATCACAGAACCCCAAAACGAAAATTTCACCTTCAGTATGAAAATAGTACTTTGCCCAACAGGGATTCGAACCCCAGACCTTTAGCATAGAAGACATCTTAACCACTGAGCCACGTGTCATTGTTCAAAATAAACCCAAATATGTTGATGCCGTCTTTGTTTTCTATGTAAAGACATTTTATTTATTTATTTATTTATTTATTTATTTCTCCATTTGCAAAAAAACTAAGATAAAACTTTCAAATCAAGATTTCATCTTCAGAATGAAAAGAAAAATACTTGTCGCAGCCAGGAATTGAGCCCCAGACCATTAGCATGGGAGACAAATGTCTTACCCACTGAGCCATGTATGATTTGACCTTCTCACTGGTACATCACACAAATAGTCAACATCTTTATCAGTCATCTTTATAAGTTGCTCTATAAAGGGAGTTATTCAGTAATTTCATACAGCAGCAAGTTATTTCTTTTCCAAAAATATGTTTGTTTAAGATGTCAAAACAATGCAAATAAATCAAGTATATATCTAAATCTCATGTCTCATTTTAATCTTAGACACCATTTTTAGTTGATTCTCTGTAGGTAGGTATATACGGTTAGCATGTAATTATTTACCTTTTATATGAGGTGTGTCATATAATGCCCAGACACATTTTATATATTAAACTTAAACTCATAAAACAGATAATTATAATAAAACAAAGAGAATCAGTGACTGGAGTGGTGCATATTTTTATGGAGAAGTCAAATGGAAAGTAGTCCGGTAGGATGTTAGTTTCATAGGGAGCTAATGTGTTGATATGTACTCAATGAGTTCACTCATAACAGAAATCCAAATTCTGGTTGTGAATGTGCTTGATTTCACTTAAGTGAAGTTCACGTCATGTTGTAAATCGGGTGGGTTGTGATGTCAGGGACCTGCAACATGAAAATTCAGTGTGGCAGCACTATATCTGCTACAAGTAGGTCTCATCTCATTATAATTGAAATAATGTTGGAAATGATGTAAAACCCCAAACAACCAAACGACTGTTTGAGCCATTTTAGGTGTTGTTTTGTACCTCAGGGTGATCACAAGGGGCATGGGCTGCCTCTCATGGGATGCATATTGCTATTTAGCTATGTTTGTAATTACTCCTGCATTCTTGACAGCTTGATAGAGGAAACAGGCTTAACACGCACTGGTGCTTGTGTCATTCATCAAAGGTAGGCTTTTTCTGTTCTTCTTTTCAAAATCATAGATTTTTTTACCGGTTGAGAGAACTGAAAGCATCAGAGGATCAGCTGACAATAACTTTTATTTTCTGGGAACGTCAAGTGATCTTCATATCTTTTAGCCCACGTCAACATCACACTTTTATCAGCAGCATTAATCGGAGCAGCAATACCAGAGCACAGCCACTTGGAAGTTGTTATTTAAATCAGTTGTCCCTTTTATTTCACTGAGCTTAACGAGGTTTTCCTGTGAGGAAAGTAAAAAGAATCGGTTGTTTCTGGAAAAGTATTATGGATATCAACCAATTTTATGGCTCCAGATTTGGACCAGTCTATTTTGTGAAGATCTTTAATATTACTGCTTTGGTATAAAATTAATATGGCATCTGACTATATTCCAGATTAAAATATGTTTGCATGTATGCATTCAGGAGTGTGACTTTAAGGATGAGTATAACCCATGTTTGTATTGAAATATAGATAAAAGCAAAATGTTGAGTGAGTAATCTTGCCATGAGTGAAGTTAGATGCCTGTATTCAGTTAGATGCCTGTATTAGCAGATCCAGGATTTATACCTGGCTCTTCAGGTAAACAACATATTCAACTCCTCGAAGGGGCCACGGGCCGTGGCGCAGTTGGTTAGAGCGCCAGCTATTTAGCACCAGTTCCTCTGTGGTGATCCAAAGGTCGTGGGTTCGAACCCCGGCCGTGCCGAGATTGAACTCATGATACAATTTCCCATATGAGCTGAGGCCCGTGCCTAAAGGGTTAGCCCGTTGTCCTTGTAAATCTGTGACCGGGTGGGTTGTCATGTCAAGGACCTGCGACATGACAATTCAGTGAGGCAGCACTATATCTGCTACAAGTAGGTCTCATCACGAAATGACTGATATAATGTTGAAAGTGATGTAAAGCCCCAAACAAACAAACAACTCCTCGAATTGTTTTTTTTTTTTGCAAACACAGAAAATATGAATAAAAACGATTTCAAACAGATAACAAATATGAAATCTTCATATTGGGGTAATATTTGAGCTCTAATCACTCTGTGCAAGCAGCCAATAGACACTGAGTAAATTGTCACATGTATCAACACAGCCAATTATTGTCATTGTTTTGGTTAGAAAGTGAGTACAACCATAGGGAATCTGAAAAGCTAAGATAATGTCGAAATTGTGTGAGCAATGCAATGTCAATTCTCGCTTCACTCATATACAACTAAAGGGATGAAAGCTTAAATCACAACCTTGGATGTGATCATTTTTAGTCCATGTATATGGTTATCAATTTTACTTTTAGGACCTTGAGGTGTGGACATTTCTGATCTATGCCATCCAATCCTTAAATTCAGTGTTTCAAAACGTAACCTAGCCTTACCTTAATCAATATTTCTGCCCAAATCTGAGATCACTTGTACAAAAATCAGAAAAGCCTGTGACCCAATGGAGGGAATGATGGAAATCAATAGTGTCCCATAGAATACTTCACTCATGTGCTCAATGGGGTGTGACAATGCCTTGTAGTTCTTTGTAAATATTATTAGCAATTTAACAACAGGGGGCGCAAAATTTCTCAATTTCCTGGAGAATAATATTATTTAGAGGGTGTTCCACCACCCAATCACTGGTTTTTTCTTATTTCTCTTGGAACACAATTTTCAACTCCATCAAAGAAATATTTTTAAAGGTCATAAGGTAAGGTTTCCAATTTTTAAAAATGCTTTGCTATCTTAGCATTGAATGGATAATATTCTCTACATTTTAGGATGTACATAAGTATTTTTAATCTCTTTTGAAACATCAGGTTGACAGAAATGTGATGCAAGAGCTTTCATGCCCTTAGTTTATATATAGTAATGCTATATAAAGGCACATGTCCGAGATCAAACCTATTTTTATCATTTGGTTTGCAGACAGCTCATGAGTACAACATCACATGCATTTGCTGGTTAGTAGCATTCTGCAACGTGTGTGGTTGTGGCAACCGTTTTGGTTGGAAAGAGGGTGGTCATTGAGTGTGTGCATGTGTGCAGCCCACCAACTGGGCACCTGTCTGTGGATTATGCAAACAACCCTGCGGAAAATGTAGGGACATTTTCATGCCTATCGGGATAGAGGTAGTATGTGGCCCTACCTCGCCATGCAGAGTATATACTTACAGGCCCAATGCATGTTTATACTCCAGGCCTTAATTTCCATGTTCATACACATTGCTTTGTATTGCTAATATGGATGGAGACATTGAACAGGTTTGGAGACTGCTGTGAGTTCCTACGAGATTATTCACAATTCCTACCACACTGCTCATTCAACCCGCCTTTGTTTCTTTGCACTTTCTCCCACAGAGACATGGCACTATATGCTAATATTTTAGCCTGTTTTTAAATGAAACGTCAACATTTGAGAGAACAAAGTTAGCCATTGATTTGTCATCACCTGTGATGACATCATACTCCACAGCAACAAATCTTCCTTGGCTGTAAATGTTGAAGATGAACGAAAGGCCATCACATGGCTATCACAAGGATAGGACCAATCAGAGGGCAGTATAATCTGTGTGCGGATATCTTCTATCTAAAAAGGAAGTGACATCATGATGGATGGCTGCCAAAATTCTGCAGAACATTTCTCTTTAAAACTGTTTAAAAACCACACGATAAATAAAATATCTCCAAGTTACCAACACTAAGATATAAGTTAGGGACATGGACCTGAGCAACTTCAGGTGTAAGACAGAAGATGAGTTTGCACGAAATTTAACTGGGAGCTCCAAAGGTTGTTTGATGCCTTGTCTTTATACTACCACTCAAATTGTGGGAAGTAGAACATGAATGTTGGACTGTGGTATACTATAGAATATGTACATTGCAATGCAATAGTTCCAAATATCATATCATAATATAACACTTCTGAGGAATGCAATGAGGTCTGATGAATGCAATGAGGTCTGATGAATGCAATGAGGTCTGATGAATGCAATGAGGTCTGATGAATGCAAGGTCTGATGAATGCAATGAGGTTCACTCAAGATTGCTCATTCACCATAGTTCAGTTAAATCAATATTTCAATACAAACATGGACTATGAAAATTCATTACCTCAGACACATGCCTGTTCACATAACCAATTCTGGTAAGGAGTCTATTGATTAGATGGGCATATTATTATTTCAAGACAATCATATTGAAGATGATCAAAGTGTAGGGTGGTCCTTATTTCACTGCATACGCCATAATGATATTAGAAAGTCACATGTCACCTATATGTGCAGATGTGATATCTTGTCAAGGACCTGTGAGATGACACATTAGTGAGACTTTATCAGCATTATTACAATAATGTTGAAAGTGATGTATATTCCCAAACATACAAATTGCCGTTATTAATAGTCTGATAAAGTGATGCATAGTCAATACAAAGGAAGGTATCTCTACTGAGGTCATCAGAAATATCATTAAAACATATCAAAGAAATGAAATGTCCAAGAACTGAACCTTGAAGAAACAAAGCTTTCAAAGGTAACTTTTTACAAAGAAGATGAGGTTCATGTCCTCTTTACTTGCCCATTATATTCATAATTGCCGACTATGTCCTCCTTTCAATCGTCATATTGTGTGGTAGAAAGGATTTACCTACGTGGGCTATTATATATAGTATACCCCAAGCCTTTTGATAAACTCCAGCATAGACTTGCCGAGCACATATTTGACGAGCACAGGTCTACAAGGATCATCAGTGTTATTTACACATATTCAATGCATTCACCGAGATTCATTGCCCAACTCTTTTTGAAGAGTGACTGGGGCTCATTCTGTTGCATTATCCCACAGTCAAATGATGGTATTTCATTAGTGTTCTCCGGTCATCAATCGGCAAAGATAGGTGGTCTGCAGGGGTTTGTGGAACGTGCAGGGTCTCTTCTATTTCAACCAAAGAAACGTTTGGTGGAGTCAATAGAGCTCTAGTGGAGTAAAAAGTTGCCAGCTGCAAAAACTGAAGTAAACCCGTTTAAACGTCCAAATAAAACAGTTTTTGCACCTGGCGACTGATATCAAGTATTTATATTTTCTTTATTTAATGTCATCCAAAGAATAATCAAGCTTTTCGGGGAGATTTTAGATATAATCTTACATTAAATATGAATTATCACTAAAAGAGTTTTTAGGGGTTTTTAAAATATCATGCAAATGGGATTATACATAAAAATCATTAAATATAAACCTCTCCAGATCACCTATCTTGGCTTTGCCGATTGGGGATTGGAGAATATTAGTATTTCATTAACAGAGACTACTATACCCTTTCTCAGTCATCTTGCACAAAAGAAATAACTAACCTAACCGGGAATCGCAAGCTGGCGAGGGTGAGAGATGACTGGACAAATTGGACCATATCTCATGCCTGCCTCAGATGCTTTCTGTGCAAGTATGTAATGGGGATATGTTATTATTTTCAATTTCAGCCATTAATTTGAATGCGACAAGCTCCCAGATCGGGGAAGTGTGTCAGTCCTAAATTGTGGTCCATATGCACCAAAGCAGAGCTGATGAATTGGGGAAGTGTCCCAATCATACATTTTTATACGATAGCATAGCTTTTTAAATGGTAGGCACGGAGAAATATCATTTTATATATAAAAAAAATGGTATATATAAAAAGAAATGTTTTTTTCATTAAAAACGTGGTATATTGTCCAGCATTTAGGTTACCAACTACTGGAGTAAAGTGTTTTAATGCGATATGAAGGATTGGAATTTTTTGTTATTCTTTTTCATATGCATTTTTGACAAAATAATTCTTTGAAACGCAACCTCAAATATTATAAAAGCGCAAGATGTGGGTCGACTTTTATGGATAAACTGTGCTTAGTATTCACGGGATGTCCGTTTCCTGGTAGAGTCCTATTGGTCTGGCGAGTATTTCTTTGGAAAGAAAGCTTAATGTAACATATGTCACCCTTCAATAATTTTCAAAAGAAAGTTCGAGCAAATCTAGTACAAATATGATATCAATGGGACTACGGTTTACGGGGCACATAAAATATCAGAATAAGGTTTGAAACTATCACAGGACTACTAAAATATAAGTTTTGCATGACTTTTTATCTCCATTAGACAGAGTCGTATTCTCCCCATTATATTACATTTCTCCCTATTGTATCACCACTTGTAACTTTACCACACCTCTTCTTACTTTACTACACCTTTTGTTATTTTACCACACCTCCACTCACCACCCCCCATCTTTACCACAATTTTCCCTACTTTTCCCCATCTCTTGGTTTACGGGGCACATAAAATATCAGAATAAGGTTTGAAACTATCCCAGGACTACTAAAATATAAGTTTTGCATGACTTTTTATCTCCATTAGACAGAGTCGTATTCTCCCCATTAAATTACATTTCTCCCTATTGTATCACCACTTGTAACTTTACCACACCTCCCTCTTACTTTACCACCCCTCTTCTTACTTTACCACACCTCTTCTTACTTTACCACACCTCCCTCTTACTTTACCACACCTCTTCTTACATTACCACACCTCTTCTTACATTACCACACCTCTTCTTACTTTACCACACCTCTTCTCACTTTACCACACCTCTTCTTACTTTACCATACCTGTACACACTCTACACTTTATCATACCTCTTTCTTACTTTACTACACCTTTTGTTATTATACCACACCTCCCTCTTACTTTACCACCCCTCTTCTTACATTACCACACCTCTTCTTACTTTACCACACCTCTTCTTACTTTACCACACCTCCCTCTTACTTTACCACCCCTCTTCTTACTTTACCACACCTCTTCTTACTTTACCACACATCTTCTTACTTTACCACACCTCTTCTCACTTTACCACACCTCCCTCTTACTTTAACACACCTCTTCTTACTGTACCACACATCTTCTTACTTTACCACATTTCTTCTCACTTTACCACACCTCTTCTTACTTTACCATACCTGTACACACTCTACACTTTATCACACCTCTTCTTACTTTACTACACCTATTGTTATTTTACCACACCTCCACTCACCACCCCCCTATCTTTACCACAATTTTCCCTACTTTTCCACATCTGTTCCGTCTTCCTGCATATCACCTTAACCAAACTTCTCCTTATTTATCCACACTTATCCACACTCTTTACTTAACCACACTTCCTACTTTCCAAATCTATTACTACTTAACCAAACTTCTAACTTACTTTATTTTAGTGTATTTCTCACGTTTTTCACATCTTTACACCATAGGACTCTACTTTACGGCGCTGTTCACTGATCTCAAACACTTCCTTAACTTGTAAAACTCATTTATATTTTGTAACACTTCTTTTCCCTTGATAGCACTTCATACTATTAAACACTATATAATTTCAACAACTTTCTCATATTTTGCGGCACTTCTTCATACTTTATAGTACTTATTTACCAGACATCTTTGTACTTCGCTCTACTCAATATGATATTAAGATATATTCCCTAAAGCTAAATGTCCAGGGATTGAGGACCAACCACCCAGCTGATCAGCCCTTTAACTTTTGAAATAATAAATATTTTGACATATCGCCATCTGACAACTTAATTGCAATCATGGGTGAAAATTATTCATCAGCATTGAACTGTTCAGGGTCCATTCCTGACGATATAACAGACTTATGAACATTTAAGAGAAATATATCAGCTATTATTACAACACTCAGGTCATGATGGGTTGGTGATGCTTTCTGAAGCGTGACTGCCTCTGCTTTATTTGATCCTTGCATTTTATGGAAAATTATGTTTAAAAGTGGATAACTTACATTGAGCCTGGGTATCGGGCGCGGTACAGGCGAGTATGAGCAGGATGGCATGGATTAGGCGGGTCCGGGTCAATGTTCCCGGCGGCCGCATGGTGAGTACTTAGATTTGCAGCCTAGCTTCAGAGCGGGGATGTTCACTGCACGAGTGTCACCTTGGCTCTGACAACCCGACGGGGTCCACACCAGAACCGCTCACGGTAACCAGGCCCTGTCCTAGCAATCTCCCAACCAGAAAACCTGTTATCATGAGGATATCGCATATACAATGCTATCTAATAAATTAAGTCAACTGAGCATGACATTATCTAACTCCAAAGAAATATGGAAGTTGTTAGAAGCACAAGCATACCTATTCAGATTTGAATAGTTAGATATTATTCATTTACAAGGGATGCAGCTAATAGTCTCAATATCCATTGTGTTATCTTATCATAATTATTAAGATTTTATTTGCAAAAGATGGCGACAAAAATAGAGGGAAAAACCATAAATTAAAAAAAAATAAAACAGGTCTAATCACAGCATAACAAAACAAACTACGTGTCAGATGAGTTATCGGAATATAATATTAGCCATAACAAGTGCCTTCGGCTGGGAAGTGATGCTGTCCCTCACTGTTGTAGCTATCCCTCACCTGTGCAGCTGTCTCTCAATTGTGCAGCTATCTCTCACCTATGCAGCCATCCCTCACCTATACAGCTATCTCTCACATGTGCAGCTGTCTCTCACTTGTGCAACTACCACGTGTGCAGCTGTCATTCAGTTGTGCAGTTGTCTCTCACTGTTGTAACTATCTCTCACCATGTGCAGCTATCTCTCCCCATGTGCAGCTATCCCTCACCATGTGCAGCTATCCATCACAATGTGCAGCTATCTCTCACATGTGCAGCTGTCTCTCACTTGTGCAGCTGTCATTCAGTTGTGCAGTTGTCTCTCACGGTTGTAACTATCTCTCCCCATGTGCAGCTATCTCTTACCATGTGCAGCTATCTCTTACCATGTGCAGCTATCTCTCCCCATGTGCAGCTATCTCTCCCCATGTGCAGCTATCTCTCACCATGTGTAGCTATCTCTCCCCATGTGGAGCTATCTCTCCCCATGTGCAGCTATCTCTCACCGTGTGGAGCTATCTCTCCCCATGTGCAGCTATCTCTCACCGTGTGCAGCTATCTCTCCCCATGTGGAGCTATCTCTCCCCATGTGGAGCTATCTCTCACCATATGCAGCTATCTCTCACCATGTGCAGCTATCTCTCACCATGTGCAGCTATCTCTTCCCATGTGCAGCTATCTCTCCCCATGTGCAGCTATCTCTCCCCATGTGCAGCTATCTCTCACCGTGTGCAGCTATCTCTTCCCATGTGGAGCTATCTCTCCCCATGTGGAGCTATCTCTCACCATATGCAGCTATCTCTCACCATGTGCAGCTATCTCTCACCATGTGCAGCTATCTCTTCCCATGTGCAGCTATCTCTCCCCATGTGCAGCTATCTCTCCCCATGTGCAGCTGTCTCTCCCACAGCTATCTCTTATTTATACAGCTATGTCTTATTTATGCAGCTATCTCTTATTTATGCAGTTATCTCTTATTTATGCAGCTATCTCTTATTTATGCAGCTATCTCTTATTTATGCAGCTATCTCTTATTTGTGCAGCTACTTTTCATGTCTCAATACAGCTATCTCTCAGTTATGCAGCTATCTTATTTATACAGCTATCTCCCAATTATGCAGCTATCTCTTATTCATGCAGCTATCTTTTATTCATGCAGCTATCTCTTATTTATGCAGCTATCTCTTATTTATGCAGTTATCTCTTATTTATGCGGCTATCTCTTATTTATGCAGCTATCTCTTATTTGTGCAGCTATTTTTCAAGTCTCAATACAGCTATCTCTCAGTTATGCAGCTATCTCTTATTTATGCAGCTATCTCCTATTTATGCAGCTATCTCTTATTTGTGCAGCTATGCAGATATCTCTTATTTATGCAGCTATCTCTTATTTATGCAGCTATCTCTTATTTATGCAGATATCTCTTATTTATGCAGCTATCTCTGATTTATGCAGCTATCTCTGATTTATGCAGCTATCTCTTATTTGTGCAGCTATCTCTCAGTTATGCAGCTATCTCTCAGTTATGCAGCTATCTCTTATGAAAATATCTGTATTTCACCCATATAGACCCCTTTGTACAAAACCTTGCAGAGCCTCAATAAGTAGGTCAATAAATAGGTCAATTTACCGATGGTTGAAAACAAAGCTCTAATACAGAAATATAGGCATATTGGAGGTAATTTTCATTTCTAATGTAATTCTGACAAAAAATAAGTGATAACTGTGCCATTCATAAAATGTTAAAAGCGCAACCCTTCACATAAACTTGCAAAACAAAAGTGAAGTGAATATTAGTTTAGTGTCATTTCCACCAGAGGGCAGGCAACGTGGTGACGGAACAGCGAGATCACACACTCCTATCAGTGGCGAATTTTGTCGCGGCCAATACCTCATATAGCAACTTTTTTTTTTTTTTTTCAAATCTCGTCACCCTTCCTCTCTGATCACGTTCATGCTTTTTTTATATATGTATGTAAAAATGGCTGAAGTTGATGGAATTTACATCACCAAAATAGACTTGAAATACACTGTTTCTCGAAACACCACGCACTGCTCATCATATAGAAGTTTCCCCAGTAAATAAAATCGACCTCCGGCGATTTACTGTTACAGTTATGACCCATGTCACTATCGTTTCCAGTCATAATGTCTAAAAATACAAATCCGTGTGAATTCTGTAGTGTTTTTTCTTCAGTTTTTGACCGGATATCACACGTGACAATGTGAAATGGCATTTGGAAGAGGCCAAGTGATGACGTCATGGAAACACAAAGGGAGAATCATCATATGACGTCACAAGCACCACAACGTTGTGGAGTTTCCAGATTGTTGCTGTCACTCCCGTGAATAAACTTACCCACTTTCATGTCTTTGCGCAAAATCGTAAACAATGGCGAAGCGATGCTGAGATCAAGAAAAGACAAAGAAATATTTTCAAACAGGACTGACATCTTATGTTTACTTAAAGGGAACATAATTGTTTGATTGTTAGTTGCTGGAAGTCGAGTTCTACTGGGGTCATGAGTTAAATTGGATGGGCAGTGCGTGATGTTTCTCGAAACAGTGGATTTCAAGTCTATATTGACGATGTCTTTGGGTATAATCAGTGTACATTCACTGTAATAATCTTAGAACAATTGACGAAAACATATTCTTATTCAATATCTCTCAAAACAACTTTCTGGAATATGCTGATGAGATAATTACGGCCCAGTAGTTATTAGAACATGACAGACATTAACTAATTTATGGTTAATGGTGTTTGACGTCATGACAGGACTAATGGTGTCTGACGTCATGACAGGACTAATGGTGTCTGACGTCATGACAGGACTAATGGTGTCTGACATCATAACAGGACATATCCCACAATTTTAAAGGTATTAAGCACCAATCCTGTTTTCTTGGTTTTGCAACAGTATATATATAGACATATGAACACCATGACGTATAAAAGTCTGACATTGAGCAACAAGAAAAATTGCGACAAGACATAGAAGTTGCACAATCTATATAAGATTTTCTCAGCCCATGGCTGCACGTGACGGGTAAATACGGGTAGCGTGAACTTTATTTGACCTCAATTGAGGCTCAAAGTACGGTCGGTAGCACTGTTTGACGTCATTTTGGTACTATTCAAAAGCAATACATTTCATGACGTCATAAGCATATTGCCATGCTCTTATGACGTAATTTTACCTTTCAGTGCCTCTATGATGACACTCCACATAAAAAAATGACGCCAAGAAAGGAGTGTGCTTTCATTAGGGGCCTATATATTAGGGTCTTGCTCAAATAGGTTTTACAGACAATGATGGGATGCATTTTTCAAAATGTTTATAGACATGAAAGACAAATGCATTTATCACCAATATGTGAATTTTAAACGTTTTTTTCAAAATCGGTACGGACGGGAAGGACGGCAACGTCCACCACCGGTAACGGACGGGAGGGACGTTGACGTCCCCATTGTTCTGGCTTAATGACGTCATTTGTAACATTCTGAAGGGCTGGAACTTGTTACAATGTAATCATGATAATGACGTCAAACAACTTTGATCATGTACTTTTGACCCCAGCATTTCATTAAGCATATTGAATTACCATGGTTATAAATTTTATTAATTTAGTATGTACAGTGACCGGCAGCCAAATCCGGACATTTTCATGTTTTTCACTCCCGATTTTCACAAAACCCTTCAAAATCTTGTAAAAACTGCTCACGTCGATAGAAGATCGTCTACTTTATAGGCATGTGAAATAAAATTTATATCCTTTCAATATTAACAGAATTATCAGGAAATTCACGCATTCAGAAAACCTGCAGATTGTCCGAGTTTACATTGAGTTATACGGTGATCTTGGTCACGTCACCACTTCTGACGTCATTTGACAGTGACACAAACATTTGTGCCATGAAAACAAATAAACACTTTTAACGTTTTGAAAGTCAGTGGAATTACAAGACGATGTGTGAGAGACAACATTCAGCTCAATTGCAATTAGCACAGCAAGGTATGCTAGATATTTGACTGTGTTAAAAATGTCCGAGTTTAATCTGCCGGTTTCGGACAGTTGCCGGTCACTGTAGATACACTAGTCCAGAAAAAAATTGGTTAGTCCTGCCAACCAACAAAATTTAGATAGCCTAGTCCCTTAGGGGTTAATCCCTTTAATAATTATAATAAGAATACTTCTCAACAAAGGTACTCTCCTTTGCATCGGGCTCTTGTAACACCTATACTGAAGAAGCCTAGTAAAGCTGGGTATCAACAAAGTAATTACAAGCACATATATTTATCATATGGATCCATGGTGGGGGGGGGGAATCCTGGATCCGCCCCTGTCAAGGTCGTTTTTGCCAAATTATTTGGTTGGTTGGGGTATTAAAAATCCTGAAATCTTCGTGTGTAGTGGGTAAAGTCACCCACCCCCCTTTCCCCCCACCAATGTGCTTTTACCATTTGTCTGTAATAAATGGGGAATCCTTACACAAAGTAATTTTAGTTCAAATATTTTTTAAGCTTGGGCATAGTTGTGAGTTGCAAAATAGCTTACTACCAGCAATCAATAGGCGTGTAAATAAAGAAAAAAATCCAAAAGCAACAGGTATGGTGATAAAGTTACTCATAAACATGATGTGCAAGACAGGTTATGAAAAAAATACCAAAAAAGAACATATATGTCACTTACTTTAAGGCCAAGAAGTAAGTCTTGTTTCTCGTCACTGCCCTGGCCTTCCCTATAGTTTGAGGAAGAAAAAACCCTTATTCCAGGCCCCATCGCAAAGAGATTAATTTTGTGGTATAATTGGGCCTAAATAATACAGTGGCGGATACGATCTGCCTTCTGCTTTAAACTAAAATCTTTACCCCCCCCCCCCCCCTTTCCCTGAAAATCAAAATCCACATTTCCGTTCTTCCAAAAATAAAATAAAATTTTCTCTAGTGAGAACAACTTCAGCAAAAGAAACACTTCTTGACAGAATATCGATGTATAAATATTCTTCAAACTAATTATCACATTCACAGAAAAGGTTCACACTACACCAATGACCATTAATTATTGAAACTTTTCTCCAATGTATACTGGTGCTCAAAGTCAGCAAAACTCACATCAGCAAATTTCCCTAAAAATAGAAACAAACCAAACAATTGAGAAGTTGAAACATCCCCACATGTTTTGTTTATTACACGCACTGCGCATGTACAATTATTCTGGAACGTGCATTTTTTGTTCAAAGTTTGCCTTATCGTCCGGCATTTGAGGAGGTTTGCTACTCATAGTCTTCGCACATACTGACTTCAGTAGAATGTCGAGCTACACTCATTCTACACTTTGCCCTATCATAACAGAATTAAACTCGAATTCCGTTTGTCATTTTCACTGCAGAATAAAATACAGACAAAATACTTATAGAAAGAAATGGTGAAGGGTGGATCACTCCAAAAACCACACCCATTGTTTTTTATGACAGCATCAGAATAAAATCCACACAAACTGTGAACAATACATTAAACTGACTCACTCCTTGTATAATGTGATATACTGTATCTGCCACATCACAATTTCATGTTCACGATACATTGAATGGCACATTTACCCTCCCACACAAACTGTACTCGTCCCCTCACAGGGTTAGACACGTCTTCTTATAGTCGATCAGCTGGCATAGATCCTGTGTGAATTCATATACCACCCTATATTATGTATGGGCATGGTATGGGGGATATCGCGCCCTTAATTCTGATCCTTACATCTTATGAATTTGTGATTTTCCCATAAACAACAATGTATGTGTTACAGCCAACGACAACTGACCTGCGGACGACAACAGAGCTGCGGTTCAATTTTCAAAGCCTTTAAAATACATCTGTACTCTCGAAAATATTCAAATCAGGTCATTCTCTGACACCTGCATGCGCCAACAATGTCAAATGGTGTGATAAACATCGGCAACCAATTGATAAACTGAAACACATCTCTGTTGTCGTCCGCAGCTCTGTTGTCGTCGGCTGTATATATATTTTGAGCACTAAACATACTAAATACGTATATCAGCTAAAAGACATGAGTCAAATTGTTGTGTTTAAATATATTAGTCTTATATCTATTCTATATGTAAATAATTTACATTTCGGACATAGAAATCTTATACAATTTCAATTTTCAGCTGTGAGGAATGTAATATTTGATAGCTCATTTTAAAGCTTGATTTTGGTGGCTCGTAGCCCACCGCGAATGATAAATTTGAATAAAGAGGATAAATTTGAATGATAAAGATAACTTTGAATGGTCAATTTCCTAATAAAATCACAAGAGTCCTTAATATTGCTTTCTTGATATATCTGTTGATGCTGTAGTATCCTAATTTTGACAGTGACACCCCACGGTAGCAAAGAGGGTCTACTGCACCAGGTTAAATGAAACACTCCCCTGTTATATGTGATTACTCGCCGGGGCAGAACTAAGTGACACCTTGGCGGCGAATGACAGTCACAACAACAACAAAAAAACTTATCAAGAGTCACAAACCGTGAACGTGAACTATTTTCAAATTTCTCGAATATTTTTTTTTTAAGCAAAAGTTTTTATTCACCATGCATAATAATTTAGTTTTGTTGGTTAGTATATATGATGACTGCCCATAAACAATCATGCAGGCGTGAAGTTTAAGAGGTTTTTACGCATCGGGAATGTCTCATTGTCCAGATCACTGATAAAAAACGAATTCTCTGAATTAGGTGAATTTACTTGGTTGCAAGAATTGATAAAAAAACATAATACATGTTTAACAACAGAGGGCACTGGAGAAGAATCTTGTTGACTACGCCATCTACACTAAATTGCCTGGCCATGTAAGCTTTTGACAAGAAATGTATGCTTTTGAAAAAAAGTATCTCTGTAGAATATCTTAATACAGATAATATTGGGACTGTCTAGATTTTGCACAAAGGGACCTAAATGGGCAAAATGAAGGTTTATATGTAAATAACATAAGGTAGTTACAAAAGTAGAGACACAGCTGCACAAGTGAGTTGTAATGAAAAAGGTTGAGAGAGTAACACTAGTGAGAGACAACTGCACAAATGAAACATACATGAAGAACCGAGTAGTCTTTCATACAGTTTAGAGACGGCTACATAAGTGACAGTTACAAAAGGTTGGACAGTTTCTCTCTGTTTTTTTCTTAATGTTGAGAAACTCCACATACCAACCCGAAGCACTTGATATTGTAAATCAAGCGTCGATTATGAAATTTAGGCATAAAGTGGGCTGTATTTCAGATCTAGACCCATTCTGACAACTAAAAAGTGAGTAATATTCAATTCATAACATGTTTATGGCACTGCTGATTAAAGTTAAACCCAAGTGGAGAGTGGTTGAACGTCACTAAATTCCTAAAGGGACAATGCGGTTAACCAGAAGCAAGATTGAACACTCTTTTCAAATGCGCATGAAGGCAAGGCCAATACAAATGGAGCGACGAACATGACAAATCAAATTAAATCAAATAAGAATGCCTCACACAGCATTTTTTTAAATCATGGCATACCTCCTCTGTGATCATTTTTTTTATAAATGTATACAACAAGAACATAAAATATTAGTGGATTTTACAGCTACGACATAGATTAGAAAACAACAAAAACAAGGAAACTACATATATGGACAACAATATAAATTAGGCAGCAAAGTAAATTAGACGTCAACATGAAATAAGCAGCAACATAAATTAATCAACAACAAACACAAGGCAACTATAAATCTATTCTGCACAATCTAGAGGTACTTAGAAATATCTTGCATATATCGCAACCTCTGCTAGGCAGGCTTCATTGTCGTGTTACAGCATTACTGCAATCACAACATTGTCTTTTAATCATTTTCAAGGAATTCATTTTTTGATTACGGGGCTCTAATATTCATGATCAGATTAAAAATATCTCGCAAGTGAGAAACCGTAAACAAATATGGTGGGACTACTCAATCCATCACCCACACACCCATACACCGACCCACATACACACCCACACACCCACCCACAAATCTACTCACTGCTTCTAAAATGAGTGTACATGCCCTGCGATAATTACAAGAAATATCCGTATTTCACAACTCAAGTTAATCAATGAAACTAACGGTCAGTTTTTGAAGATATCTTACTCGTATATCTTATTGATACATTCAGCCAATTTAAATATATTACATTGTTGAAAATATTTTTATAATTGTAATACAAAATTAGGTCGGAGAACTAGACTGGTCCCCCGTCGAGTGTCAAGAACATCGTGGATACACAGAGGGCGGCACCAGTCTTGTCGGAGAACAGGCTGTCACTTTGACACTATGCCCTACACTTTATGAAGTGCGACAGGGCTATATTTTCTGTTTCGATGATTAGACTGAAGCATGACACATCAGCACTATCTTAGAGATACCGTGCAGTTACTCAACAGAGTGTAGCCACTCCAACTAGGAATCAGGCCCTGACTGCCCGAACCGTGCGACAAACCAACCAGATGCAAACGATGACAGAACACAGCAAACTTTACTATAATGACGAGTCCTTCATCTTCGTTGACATCACAATTTTAGTAACTGGGAAACTGAACCAGAACGTGAGCGGGAATAGTCTTTGTTGTGGATAACTGCATCAGTGCAAAGCTAAATTAAAGATATCCAATCACTAGTAAAACCAGTGGTTTCCTCTTTTGTAAAGTCTGACTCCAATCTAATAAATATATAAATACGCAAATTTTAGTAGTAATACCCCTTGTGAATGAAGAAATTTTTATTTTTCGGTAAACAGAATATGTGGGGACTTTCAAACTGCAATGCCCCGACTGCGGTACTACAAGAAAATGGTTGGTCCTCTTGCCACACCGATCCCTTATGTCATTTATCAATAAACTCCCACATGACCCCTTAGATCCTCACTGTGGCAAATAGAAACACAGGCAAAGGCAGCGGTGGGCAGGTCTGCAGACATCAATATGTTCAAATTAATATGACTCCTTTGCCAAATGTGGAGTGACAGGACAGTTTGTGTGGTCAGCAAATGACACCCCTGGGATAGAGATCAAGACGGGGAAAGTGGATTAGGCAACGGGGTGCGTGGCATACTGGGCTGGCTGGGACATGGGGCTGGTGGGGAGGATCTGTACAGGGCTAATGGGGAGGTGTTCAGGCTTAGTGGGGAGATGTTCAGGGTTAGTGGGGAGGTGCTCAGGATTAGTGGGGAGATGTTCAGGGTTAGTTGGGAGGTGCTCAGGCTTAGTGAGGAGATGTAGGGAGGATACAAGGTTAGTGGGGTTAATGGGGAGGAGGGATACAAGGTTAGTGGGGAGGAGGGTATAGGGTTAGTGGGGAGGTAGGATACAGTGTTAGTGGGAAGGAGGGATATAGGGTTAGAGGCAAAGAGGGATACAGTGTTAGTGGGGAGGTAGGATACAGTGTTAGTAGGGAGGAGGGATACAGGGTTAGTGGGGAGGAGCAATACAGAGTTAGTGGGGAGGAGGGATACAGGGTTAGTGGGGAGGAGGGATACAGGGTTAGTGGGGAGGAGCAATACAGGGTTAGTTGGGAGGAGGGATACAGGGTTAGTCGGGAGGAGCAATACAGGGTTAGTTGGGAGGAGCAATACAGGGTTAGTGGTGAGATGAGAAATAGTCTGGGTAAAATGTGGTGGAAGTGAAGGAAAAAAATAAAGTGAGGATAAATAACAAGGGAGAATAAAGGTGGAAGTACAGAGAAATGAAGTTATGAGGAGTCAGAGATAACTTTGACAGTGTACCTTCAGGCATATGTAATTTGAGATAACCTGATGGTCAGTTTAAATCCGTGAGATGAGGTCATGACCATAGGTAATCTATGACAGTGCAGAAAGTTAGAAACGTTTTGTGCAATATCAATGGGTCAAATATAACAAGAGGGATGAATGCTTACAGAACTTTTACATATTATGATATCTTGAGGTACAATGTATTTTGTTTCATTACAACAATGAAGTGTCATGATTTCCAAGAATATGATTGGCTGGTGCCTGTTGTGACACATGAAAATTGATCTGAATATCAACATGATGACACATAACTATCCTATTTATATTCTAGCACACACACCACATCATGACCTATCATTGTGTACCTCCTAACACATATCATGACGTCTACATTGATCATGACATTCACATTAATTTCTTTTATAATTAATAATTCATCTATCACCATATATCTGGACAATTGACAGACGTAAACATAATGATAAATATATACCATTTCAGTCTCAGTAATAGAAAAAAAACATAATTTAAGGAATTAAGGCAGTTCAGAACACGTGCCTTATGAAACACTTTAAAAACTCTACATATCATAATTAATGAAAGGTCTGTAATGAAAGGTCTGTAAATCACACCTTTGGACGATTTTAATCCATGTTTGAAATTGCTAAATTCACTTTCATGTCGTACGGTCTGTTTTATGCGATTTATTCCTTCCATTCAGTGTTTCAAAACCTACCCTTGCCTTATATTGATCATTTTTTCTGCCCAAATCTGGGGCCACTTGATCAGAGACGTTTGTGATCCTGTTTAGGGAATTAAGGAAATGAATAGTGTCCCATTGAATAATATTTTAATCCTGTACTTAGTAAGGTCTGGAGTACGATTTGATTTGTTTGTATTAATGACATTTTGAGGACTGTTTGGGTTATATCAGATCAGATAGAAGCCTGTCACCGAGACTCAATACCCTACTCTTAAGAGAGACCGCAGCTTTTCCTTTTGCATTATCATAGACATGTTTATACAAACCACGGCATTTGATAACCATTCATGGAGCACTGGCTGGATTTGGAAACAACTCAATAGCAAATATCCACCTTTCTCGATTATGCAGCATAACCACCACACAATTGAAGACTATCTCTCATTTCTCTCGGAAAACAATTTTTTTCAACCTCATAAGTGAAATATTGATCGACAGCATAAATAAGGTTTTAAGATTCTAAAAAAATGTCCCTCTTAACATTGTATGGATTAATATATCCTTTACATTATAGGATAGACCAATATATAATACTCTCCATAGCAGAGCCAGGATTTATACCTATCTCTGCAATAATTGACCAGAATCAGTGAGTACTGAGAGGTCACGCCCATAACAAGCTTCTTTTAGAAGGCAATCGACACCAAGTAAAAAGTTTAGTCACAAAAGTGAAAAAGTAACAAACTGCACACACGTTTGTTTGGGCAGAAAGTGAGTGCACCTGATATGTGTGCGAGTATAAGCCAATTGGGCGGGCATTGCGAGTGCACATGTGCAAAGCCCATCAATTGCCCACTTGTCTGTGGATTATGCAATCGACCTTGCGGAATAGATTGAAACAGTGTCATGCCTATTGTGGCAGAGGTAGTATTGACAGAAATAATACTACAAATACACACAGGATCAAACTTATTCTAATCATTCAGATCTTGGTCATGACGTGTTTTTTCCATGAGCGAACATACCCGACTTGGGAGTAAAGAACACTTCGGAATGCAGTCACATGTATTTACTCTCCATAGCAGATCCGGGCTTTATTCCTCTACCTCGCCATGCAGAGTATCATGTATTGTGTTAGCCACAAAAATAACATGATAGAGGTTGCCAAGATGTGAAATCACTAAAAACATGCCTCTAGATCTGTTATAGACAAAGACAAAAAGATGGGAATGAATACATAACGTTCCGTTTTTGTATTAAACATAGAGTACAGTGACATCACCACACGTGTACTTCAAGATTTATCTTATATCTTTGCCATTAGCAACATAGTGAGTGAAGTCATAACCAAATTTTGTAATTCATATGCCTCGATACTCATTTGCATAGTGACACCCGTGGTCAGTGAGTAAGAGGCTCATGGTGGGTTCTTTGGATATTTTCATTTGCACGCCTCTAGAATCATTGCCACAAAAATATTCACTTATAGAATTCCCTATCAGTATCTAGGACGAAATAAGATATAATCAGTGCAAATAAGTTGTATTTGGGTCCACTTGTGAGTTGTTTACATGTACTTGCATGACCCATTTACTCATAAATACCCAAAATAGTTTATTTCATGGAAAAATCCTTCAGTATTGTTCAGTTCACAAGTTACAATAGATTTGCTTTTATAAAAAAGCCTTGCGAGCCTGCCAACTGGTGTAATAGTCACTACATCATGCATGAAATGTAACTGCAATAAAAAGGTAAAGTACTGTTCACTGTCTTACAAGACATAATCAAATACTAAAGTTCACAATATAATATTGCTAAAAAAGTTATAATTTTATTACAAAAATGTCCAGTATACAGACAAATGATATGAAATGATACATGTTACCAATTGAAATCAAACTAATAAAACAAAAACTGTCCCTTCAAAATGCATAAAATAAAGTTTTGCGATTGTGTTAGGTTCAATTGGTTGAGCACTGGAATAAATACCTTAGCAGATCAATACAGGATTTGGGCGAAGATGAGGAGGTCTATTGATCTGTTGTGCATCCCTTCCTCATCCTCCATGACCTATCAATTACCCTCTCATGCCTTCAATGACGTTTCTAATTTGCCAATAATCACACCCCAGCTTAGCGAGTCCAATTTACTGCTGTTCTACAAGTGGGGATTATTTATAATGTGTAATGGTGAGGCATTTTGTGCGGCGGTGTGATCATGCCCACTGCCCCTGGGTTCCCTGTGACTGGTGGCTTTGCATGCCGCCCTGATCGACTCGGCTGGAAATCCTGGTCCGTTGTTTGGTCAAATGTCCCAGGTTGTTTCCATGGTGAATGAAGGTCACACTTGTACATGTACCTACGCACCTGCCATGTCGCTGCCACTTACATAGGTCCACTTCGCACAAGATGACGCACATTCTTTGTGGGAAAATTGCATCTTTTTTTTTCCTTCCTCTTCCTGTGATACAAATGTTTCTCTCAGACCTAACCTAACTCAGACCCTCATAACGTATCATACATTGCCCCTTATACTGCAGCCAGATTTTCCAGTTTTAACATTTCCCTTTTTGGGACTTAATATCGACGTGATGCAAATCACAAACAGGTCTCAAGGATTTGGGGCATTTAAAAATGTCCGATCGACATTATGAGTGACCATCAGATAAACAAGGATATATTGATGGCATGAGATTATGCGACATTATGAGTGACCATCAGATAATCAAGGATATATTGATGGCATGAGATTATGCGACATTATGAGTGACCATCAGATAAACAAGGATATATTGATGGCATGAGATTATGCTCGGTACATCCTTGGTAGATACACGCTTGGTATGTTTTGGTTGATCCTCCCAAGGTTTGGTAGATACACACTTGGTATGTTTTGGTTGATCCTCCAAAGGTTTGGTAGATACACACTTGGAAATGTTTCAAAGTGGTTGATGTTCACTTGGTATATTTTGGCTGATACATACTTGGTATATTTTGGTTGATACACCCGAGGTTTATATTGGAAGATACACACTTAGTATATCTCGATTGATACTCCCAAGGTTTATATTGGTAGACACACACTTGGTACATTTTGTCTGATAAAGCCTTGGGTTATATTGGTTGGTACACACTTGGTACATTTTGTCTGATAAAGCCTTGGTTTATATTGTTTGGTACACATTTTATTTTGTCTGATATAGCCTTGGTTAATATTGGTTGGTACAGACTTGGTACATTTTGCCTGATAAAGCCTTGGTTAATATTGGTTGATACACATTTGGTACATTATGTCTGATAAAGCCTTTATATTGGTTGGTACAAACTGGGTATATATTGCTCGGTGCACTCCAGACATGTTACTTAACATGCATATTACTTTGTTGATATACCCTGGGATAATATCAGTTGATACACCCTGGGATAATATCAGTTGATACACCCCGGGATAATATCAGTTGATACACCCTGGGATAATTTCAGTTGATACGCCCTGGGATAATATCAGTTGATACACCCTGGGATAATATCAGTTGATACACCCTGGGATAATATCAGTTGATACACCCCGGGATAATATTAGTTGGTACATTCTGGACATATATTGGTTGGGACATTCTGGGTATATATCGGTTGGTTTACCCTAGTTATATATCGGTTGGTTCACCCCGGCTAAATATCGGTTGGGAGAACTTTGGTTAATATTGGTTGGAACACTCTAAGCTCACAAGGGTGGTTTGAAATTGGCTTTGTTTTGCTAATCTGGAGATTCTCACAAGCAATGAGACCTGTCTTGATTATATTGCCATGTCTACACGTTGTGTGCCAGCATGCACGCTATAGTGCTAATGAAGCTCCTTTTTACCTCGTCTACAGAATGGGTTTGTCTTCGAGGTGTCCATGGCTACACCGGAGTAATTATAGCACACGACATAACTCAGGCCTGGCTCCGGGCCGCGCTGTTCCGACTGGGATCTCCTCCACCGGCCAAGCTCCAACTCAAAGCCCAATGTCTTCTTATTTATTTCAATCTATGTTTTCTGAGCTTCTTTGGGAACCTTTTTTTCCTGATATGCCATATAACATGTCAAAATATTACCACCTGGATTTAGAGAAATTGATACAAAAAAATAAAATGATTTAATGCAAATATTCGACAAACATGCACCTATCACTAAAAGAATTATCTCTACAAGAAAGTCTGGATTATGAGAAACAGACACTATATTATAGAAAATATTAATTTAACATGAAGAAAAAATGAATAAGATAGTCCTAACTGTGGATATAATTCAATACAATGAACAGTAAACAATAACAAAAGATTGTTAACAAATGCAAGAATGAGTTATTAGTAATATGGTTGATGTGAATAAATCTTATCAAAAGAAAATTTTCAGAATCTTTAGCTTCCCCAGTATACTCGAGATATTGATAGCAACAGAACGGCTATTTTGGAGCCACAAGATTTGTCAGCTGCTTTTAATACTCTTCATCATGGAATTCTGCTGACAAGATTTGAAAAAAAATATATCGTAAAAATACACCTCCAAGATGGTTCATACTTGTAGCAGATTAAGTGTTGCCTCACTCAATTGTCATGTCGCATATCTTTGACCAGACAACTTACCTAGTCATAGATTTATAAGAAGGATAATTGGTTAACCCTTCAAACATGGGCCTCAGCACATGTGAGAAATTGTAACATAAATGCAATCTGGGCATCGCCGGGAATCAAACCCACGACCTTTCGATCATCAGGGTACGCTTGTGTTCGGACAAGATGCACCACACGGCCTGTGGCCTCTGAAATGGTTCATATCATACTAATAATAATAATAATAAAAATTATATCGCGCTGATACCAGTCATGACTGTTCATAGCGCTAATATACTAGCTTGTTGAAAAGACAACAAAGTGTAGCAATTAAATGAAAAATTCTCTTAACCATTTTAACTTTTGAAATAGTGCCGAAAGGATCTATGCTGTGCCCAGTGCTTTTTACTTCACACTGGGACCCCCTTTCAGATATATATTCCATAAAGAGATCTGCATTACGTGTAAGACCCTTATTGATGGAATATTCTGCCTTTATGATTTTAGTGCTTTCACAGCTTGGCTCTCACTGTCACAAATGATTTTGACGCTAACAGTAGGTGAATGCTTTTGCCGGACTGCCCCATTTAGTTTTTTAAAATCTCCCACGACTGTTCCTTTCTCCAGTGTTTCACCTGCAAAGTCAGATATATTCGCACGTGGAGAGATTGGTCATGTTATGAAATGATGAAGAGGTATTCAATGGATATCAAAAGAAAACTTTAAAGTTTTACAATTGCAGAACTGAAGGATTTATACTGGATTCCACGTATTGTTAGGATTGATTGAACTGACCACTCCTGACCTTGAAAGCCTGATTTTCAAGTGTTATATTCCAGTATATATATATATATATATATATATATATATATATATATATATATATATATATATATATATATATATATATATATATATATATATATATATATATATATATATAATCCTGTTTTTTTTATATATAATCCTGTTTACAATCAAATGAAAATCAAAGGACACTAGCCCAAATAATGCGAAGATGCATCTTCCGAATCATCATATGAAGATTTTGAGGTTGAAGAATACTCCACCACTAATTATAAAAACTGTCAATGTGTAGACAATTTTAAAAATAATATTTGGTTAAAAGCACCTTGAGCAGACCTCGTCCATGTAGGATGTTCAATTTAATTCAAAATAAAAAATGAAAATGTATAGAAACCTATCATTTTATTTTTTTCTCCAGCTCAATACTGTCATAATATTCCAAATACAAATTGGACACTATATTTGATCTCGATCTTTTAGAATATTGTATTGTACCCAAGCTCGAGATGTAGATTTACGCCTAAAAATTGTCAAGGTCTTGCTATTAGTACAATGTGTTGAATTAGATAATTTTTGTCATGCTACCTTATTGGATGATATTCAGCTGATACCTTATTGGATGATATTCAGCTGATACCTTATTGCATGATATTCAGCTGATACCTTATTGCATGATATTCAGTTAATACCTTATTGCATGATATTCAGTTGACACCTTGTTGCTTGGCAAAGATGTATCTAATGATGTTAGTGATAAAGGGCAGTTACTTGTCCAAGAATCTATTATAGAATATTATATCAAAATCACATGTGTTATTTGTTCAATTGTTTACATGCTTTCTTAACCAGTTTCAACAGCTCATAGCAGATACTGGTGTGAAACCATCAAGACTGGAGTAATTAACATTGATCATGCTGACTTGTGTATTGTATGCCTAAAGTGGGATTTTATCCATTTCCCTGCGAATGTTTGGTCATTTTTACCAAATAATTGAGGGATCACCTGAAGTGGGCAGGGGAGTGTTCTTAATTTTCTACAGTGGTGTCAATCATTCCACATATATTTTTAAAGTCGTTTATTTTCAACCACATCCCCTCTGTCCACTTGCAAGTTTAAGTTAATCATCCTCGCTTTCCAGCGTTATTCTTTTCTTTGATAAGATCAATCATCCAAGAGGCTGGATTCCTAAGGGAGAATTTAGCTTCTTCAAAGAGAGCATTGCGATCAGTCAGTATATTGTCACAATGGTTATATCAGAGAATATAGGCTTAATATCATTTCATTTCTGCGGACTTCTTTATAAGACTTCTGGAAATACCAAAATTGTCTTCCCTGACATTTCAAAAGTTCAGATGGTATCAAGGAATTTAATTACAACTGGTTAATGTGGCATATCACATGAAAATTGTGGTAATCAGGAAAATGACTGAATGAGCAGTAATTTCAGTGAATTCATCACAGACATATTTTCCGAAAGCTTGAGTTTTACCATTTGGTTTAGTGAGGCTTCCAGGAGATAAATGGTTGAGGATTTGGGTGCTGAGGTAATGTTTGAGGTTAGGCTGAGTCCAGTCTGGTGGAGCAGCCCGAGCCCCCCTCCTTCCCTTATGGTACTTGGGAAGGAATGGAAATTGAAATCACCCTTCTGCTCTTAAACTCTGTCATCACCAGTAATATTCATCCACATCAGTAACACTCATCCACGCATCAATCATAAATAAAGCATCAAGGTTGTTTTCAAGGTTGAGAATCCCTTTCTTCTAAAACCTTGTGTTGAGAGTGATTGAATATTAAAAGAATCTATGATCTATCAGCGGCCTTTGACACTATAGACCACAAGTTATTATTAAATACATTAGAAAAAAAGATTTAGAATCAGGGGTACTGCACCTAATTGGTTGAAGTCATATCTTTCAAACAGGACGCAATGTGTCATAATTGATGGTAAAATGTCTGAAAATAGAGAGATTAATATGGTGTGTCTCAGGGATCGGTTTTGGGACCCATCCTATTTACTAGATATATGGAGCCAGCCACGGGCCGTGGCGCAGTTGGTTAGAGCACCAGCTTATTAGCACCAGTTCCTCTGTGGTGATCCAAAGGTCGTGGGTTCGAACCCCGGCCATGCCGAGATTGAACTCATGATACAATTTCCCACATGAGCTGAGGCCCGTGCCAAAAGGGTTAACCCGTTGTCCTTGTAAATCTGTGACCGGGTGGGTTGTCATGTCAAGGACCTGCGACATGACAATTCAGTGAGGCAGCACTATATCTGCTACAATTAGGTCTCATCACGAAATGACTGAAATAATGTTGAAAGTGATGTAAAACCCCAAACAAACAAACAAACAAAAAACAAATATGGAGCCATTGTCTGAAATCATTTAAAAGTATGGTTTGAGATATATGTGCTGATGATACTCAAGAAATGTCATGTTCAGAGATGGAGAAATCCATAATAAATGTTAGAAAATTCTTACTGGATAACAAAATGAAGATAAATGATAATAAGACTGAAATGATAATATGTGGGAAAATGCAAATTTCAAAAATTTTAATATCCCTGCAGCAGGTGTGAAGGTTGGTGAGGCAAATATCTCAAGATCTTAAAAAGTGAAATATTTGGGTGTTATTTTTGACCAAGAAAATGACCATGAAACAACAGATTAAGAAAATGTGTAAAAAGTTTTTTTCCATGTAAAAAACCTGTCCCAAATCAGAAGCTGCTGAGATGAAAAAACTACTAATACACTTCCACATGCCTTTGTAACAGGACCACTTGACTATGGTCATTCCCTCCTACCTGGAATACCGAAATGTGAAATAACCAAAATGCAACAGCAGCTAGAGTTGTTGGTAAAATAAAGAAAAGGGACCATATAACGGGTAAGCATATGGACCTTCATTGGTTGCTGGTGGAAGCAAGAATTGATTTTAAAATATCTTCACTGACATGGAAAATACAAAATGGAAAAGCACCTCTATACCTTTCCCAGTTACTGATACCCAAACAAGGTACTAGACCCTTTATGTCTATTGATAACAACAAATATATGGTACCCCAAACCAATTAAAGAATATACGGCGATAGGGCTTTTGCAGTATATATGCACCCAAAACATGGAATGGTCTGCCCTATAAAAATGTTTAAAACCATTAATAGCTTTAAATCAAAACTTAAAACACATTTATACAGAAAACATTATCTTCAAAAAGTGCCATGGGTAGACCTAGTCTGAAATAGCGCTATATAAATATTATTGGGTTCTTATTTGGTTGCTCAGTCCTTACACTATTGTTTCACATGAGCTAAGGCCTGTGCCTAAAGAGTGAAGCCATTGTCCTTGTAAATCTGTGACCGGGTGGGTTGTCATGTCAAGGACCTATGACATAACAATTCAGTGAAGCAGTACTATATCTGCTACAAGTAGGTCTCATCACGAAATGACTGAAAGAATGTTGAAAGTGATGTAAAACCCCAAACAAACAATAAATACACTATTGTTCAGGGCGCCCTCTATATATATTTTTTACAGATTAACTACAGTATTATAATTGATACCTTGTTTATATAAATAGAGCTGACATTTATCACAATATTGTTAAAAACATTTTTACACCTGCACCTAATGGTGCATGGCATTCAGCTAATCATTGATGGAATAAATAATGACAAAGAAATTCAACTAGAACAAAATAATGTGGTAAGGATATAAAATGACTTATTTGATGTTTGTAAAGTCACATCATATCACAGGATGGAGTTTGGTATGTACAGAGTGAAACTGACGTGCAAATATCAATTTCTCTGCCTTGTACATTTCATTTGGATTTGATGTTAACGAGGAAACATACATATATTACCTACATCACACTCCCACAGAATGGCTTGCAAATGGGTGCTGCGAGAAGCGTGATAAGTCATGTGACCAAACATTGACTTTGGGAATGCCCCTTCTCTGTTTACTTGATACACATGTTTTTTAACTGTTTTGATTAATAATGAAATATTTACTCAATATTTCTCATTTTTTCACAACTAGATCCTATGTGTACCTTTTTATCATTGGCAGCAGGGACAGATATGACAGAGAAGTCCTGTTGTGGAAGGTCAATATGCTTGAAATGTGTTCATGGTGGTTACAGGGATGTACATCTGGTTAATTGAACATCCTATTCAACAGAGTTAAAGGATCAACTTATTATCAATTGACCCACCCAAACGACAGCTTAATTAACACACCACGTGCCTTTGCAGGGCTGTTCCTAAAGATGCCAAACTTCTAGTTTCCAATGTAGTTAAATCAATCACAGTCTTTGGGAAAATAGCAGTACTTTTAAGGGTTACAGCGCGTCGCCATTTCTATAGAGTGATTTCCATGGTTTTTGCTAGCTTGGAGGTGCTGATTTCATTTTAACATTTAATTTTAAAGCGATTTCTCCATTTATAGTTTGTGTAATAAAACCAGTTCTCTTTGTCTCTCCTAGTGTATTCTGCTTGAGATCTTCCGAGAATTTTTGTTTTAGTACCTGTTTCTCTCTTCCATTTGACAGCCACAAATCTAGCAACAGTGTTCAGTGATATGGTCTGATGCATATAAATGAAAAAATAAACAGAATCAAGCACATCAATGAGAGTAATCTTAGACCAATCTGAGACTGATTTGAGGGTGGAAGTACATTGCAGTTAATATTTTGAACAAGGATATATGGCTAGGTGATGTCAGGGTGGTGAGATTTGGGTGATGTGTGGCTCGGTGATGTAAAAGTTAAGTGTGGGTGATTAGTTCTGGTTTATTGTGGCTAGGTGATGTCAGGATGGTGTAATGTGTGTGATTGGTGCTGGTTTAGTGTGGCTAGGTGATATCTGGGTTGTGTAGTGTGTGTGTGATTGGTGCTGGTTTAGTGTGGCTAGGTGATATCTGGGTTGTGTAGTGTGTGTGTGATTGGTGCTGGTTAAGTGTGGCTAGGTGATATCAGGGTTGTGTAGTGTGGGTGACTGGTGCTGGTTTAGTGTGGCTAGGTGATACCAGGGTTGTGTAGTGTGTGTGTGATTGGTGCTGGTTTAGTGTGGCTAGGTGATACCAGGGTTGTGTAGTGTGTGTGTGATTGGTGCTGGTTTAGTGTGGCTAGGTGATACCAGGGTTGTGTAGTGTGTGTGTGATTGGTGCTGGTTTAGTGTGGCTAGGTGATGTCAGGGTGGTGTGTTGTGTGGGATTGGTGCTGGTTTAGTGTGGCTAGGTGATGTCAGGGTGGTGTAGTGTGTGTGTGATTGGTGCTGGTTTAGTGTGGCTAGGTGATGTCAGGGTGGTGTAGTGTGTGTGTGATTGGTGCTGGTTTAGTGTGGCTAGGTGATATCAGGGTGGTGTAGTGTGTGTGTGACTGGTGCTGGTTTAGTGTGGCTAGGTGATATCTGGGTTGTGTAGTGTGTGTGTGATTGGTGCTGGTTTAGTGTGGCTAGGTGATGTCAGGGTGGTGTAGTGTGTGTGTGATTGGTGCTGGTTTAGTGTGGCTAGGTGATATCAGGGTGGTGTAGTGTGTGTGTGACTGGTGCTGGTTTAGTGTGGCTAGGTGATATCTGGGTTGTGTAGTGTGTGTGTGATTGGTGCTGGTTTAGTGTGGCTAGGTGATATCAGGGTTGTGTAGTGTGTGTGTGAGTGGTGCTGGTTTAGTGTGGCTAGGTGATGTGAGGGAGGTGTGTTGTGTGTGATTGGTGCTGGTTTAGTGTGGCTAGGTGATGTCAGGGTGGTGAAGTGTGGCAGTTTGTTGTGGCAGTTTGTTGTGGCTTGGGAGGTTTGTGATGAGGGTTTTTGCAAGTATTCAGATTCTTTAACACGCTCCAGGACAGGGTCAGCTATAAGGGGCCTCAAACTCCGACTAAATGGCATTAACGCCCCATGCGAGGGGCGGACACTTTGCTAACAAGCTGCCAAAAGAGCGTCTTCTGCTGTTCTGATTACATGGACAAGGAGCACAGAAGGGGCCCATCCACCCTACATGATCAGTGGTGCAATGTTTCCCATAGAGATATTACACTGCAAGTTCTTGACCATTTTAGGTATAGTGATAATGTGACATCAAGCACTGGTGTAGAAATATGACCTTCAAGGCTGGGCCACAAACACATGAAATTAATCTGATTTGTGATCAATATTTTTTAAAATGCTGGACAGCCAATCTAAAGTTAGGTATGCACTTAGATTTCTTTTTGTATAATGAAATGGAATAAACACATTGAAGAAAGTATTTCAAATTAAGAGTTAGTATTTTCATATTCACTCAAGGGTGAGCATATCTAAGGCAACTTTGATGACTTATAGTTTGATATGTGCAAACCATCAATGCAAATTGCAAGCGTGATTATGACCATTCTTCTTTTTGAATGAACCACTGAGAAGTATCATATAAACATGCAGCATCCAAGTTCTATCATTCAAATATGTAAATATCTTGGGCTCTCCCTTTAACTAAGTATGTATCTTATTATGAGGATTAAATTATCAAGAGAATGCTAGAACATGCTGAGGACCAGAATGCAAAGGACATAGTATATATATATATATATATATATATATATATATATATATATATATATATATATATATATATATACATTAGAAGGTTTCTGCCACCCAAAGATGAGGTTACTATTAATTAGGTATGCACATAATATATCCAGCAGAGATGAAGTTCCCACCTATCATACACATGCCATGTTAATACTTAGTCCATTCATCACACATTAGAATCCTCCTCTCACAGATCTGCTGAATCATCAATGAAAAGTGTTCATCGCACTTTTCATAAATATACAGTAAATGGTAAGAGGAAAAGTTCTAAATGGAGCATTAGTAGAGGTGTTAGCACAAGAGCAGGCAGGCACTTTTTTTCAATGGTTTATTTCCAAGAATCTGGTACACAAATATGAATTATTTAATTATTAGAATTATATTAAAAACGACCTCAAATTATAAATAATATATAATATATTCCATGTAATGTAACAATAAAACCTATCATTTTTATAATAAATTAGTTTATATGAAATATATTAAGTGTTCTTAACCACTGTATTGTAGGAATTAAGAACAATTGGAAAATTAATGATAAAATTACAAAATAAAGCCACCACAGAAAAACTAGCAACATGTATTTTTTTTAAAAGAATGACATTGCTTTTATTTAAAAAACATAGAAACTCTGGATAATCCGAAATTCTGTATCCAACAAAAATAACTAAGAAACTTCCCATATACAAAACACAACTGGTATGAAATATACCTTGATGATACTCGCTGGCTACCAACTTCATGCACAATATGACAAATATGATGAAAGGTCCATTAGAAATCAGATGCTTTGACCCCTCCCCCATAGTGATATATAATAAAGTTAACCTCCAGTAAAAACTACATTCTGCAGTCATACCACAAATCCCTAAATAAGCCATCAAAAATTCATCTCAGTAAAAAATTCATCTTTCCTATTGTGGTTCATTTCAGATTTCATTCTTTCACTTTACAATTGATTGGTTTATAAATAAATCAAAGTAGAATGAAGCAGATATGAACCGGTATGATAAAATCACAATTAAAATCTGGTGTAATCATTGATAAGGTGACTTAGTTCAGTACAAAATGTCTACATTGTAATTAAAAATCACATACATTCAGTGTAGTTTGCATTCTATGATACAAATACTTGAGCCATTGGCGGCCCATTTTGATGAATTCCGACATTTTGTAATCCTGAACATTCTATTATTTGAAAAGAGGTAGTATAAAAAAACATACAAGAGTAGAACCCATCTCCATCTTGTATGTTGGGTTTGCACACCTAATGAATATTCATCAGATACTCATTTACATACATATGAATATTCATTAGGACCTGACTCATTTACATATTCTTAAGACCTGGCTTATTTGGAGACTTGCAGGTTTGAAGTCAAATGTCATGCAAAAATGACACCTGACTGTCCCAGACTCAGCTTTCACTACTGAGCCCCAATTTACAATTATGTAATACAAATATATAATATTGCGCTAAAATATCACAAAACATAATTTAAATAATCCTGGAAAAATTGTGATCACAATTGGTGTTCAAGACTCTTCTGTATTGCATTATAGTAAAAGTTCATCATCATTATCACTTGAGTCTTGAAGCTGACAGAGTGAGGCCAGTCTATGGACTAGATCAACACTGTCCTTGACAGACTTGCTTAGTCCATGGACCTGGCAAAGGTTGTCACTGGACTGAGTAGAGACCAGCGTGGGCTGCGATACTCATGTACATGGAGCGCCTTCCAATTATAACAAAAACCTCATGCTCCTCAGGGTGTGTACATCAGTCCCGCAGTCGACACTGTGCTGACAGTTGATTGGCCACTCTCCTTACATTATGTGGCCCTTATATTCCAGATGCCACTGAAGTTTAGAAGATCTATTCCTACTCCTAAGTTCATACAAACCCATTAATATCATAAATATAAAATGTAAAACGTGTTTGGGAAGGTTCCCGTTTCTCTTCGCCATTCATGTATACCATTATCATGCTAGTTCATCATTGTTATAAATACATATAGCAAATAAGTGATTTCTGCAGGTAAAAAATGTGAAACAGGAATGTCTCCACAACCCTATAATATAGTGTTTTTATCAGTATTACAAAAAGTTCCCCTCTGCAATAAGCATTTCTGATTTCTAATGGTTCTCTTCATCTACCAGGTAGTATACTATTATTATAGAACCCACAATTCACTTGATAAATTACAACGGTACAAGGTAGCAAAAATTCATCTGAAAATCCTAACAACTAAGAAAGCGTAAAAAATTCATTACTCCAAAAATAAGTGGAAACAAAAATAAACTCAGCATCCATCAACTTAATTATATATATGACTGCAAAATATGAAATAATATTAATACTGTGTCTGTAGGTATCACTATAGGATTAAAAACCTGTCTACATGTTATTGAGGGTATGAAACACCTTGACACATTCATAACAATGTCTGGAAATAGAGAAAAATCCATGCTAAAAACTGATGAAATTTATACCAAATGTGTGCTTTGTGATTTTCCCAGAAAATTTATAGCAAAACCCTAGGTATTAAAATAACTACAATTGTTTAAGAAGTACAAATATGAAGTATATATATTCTATATACTCACTGCATGCTCCAAATATTTTTTTTCTTTGGGCACATAAGAATAATTAAATTGGGGCATTTATTTCATAGTCATTATTTACTTATATTCAATTGCCTAGTATTCTGACTATGGCTAGTAGTGATTCATAATATATATTATATAACTGTATTATATTATTATCTGAACACTCAATAATATACAAATATTGCACAAAAACAATCAAAGACCCATGCTTTGTGTCACAAAATAACTACCAGGTGGCGTGACTATAGTTGCTGCTGAAGTGCCCTCTGGGGGCCATTTCTATGGCAGCAGTAACCATAGAAACCCCACCACAGCAACATGTCCATTATGACAATGCTACTAGCTAAAGTAGGAAATTGTGATTTAGGCCGCTCTTAGTTATACAACACAAGCATGAACTTGGTTACAAAATAATAGCACCATGAGAAAAAAAATAAATACCCATACTCTCTGTGAAACTGTGCCCATGAAATGGTATGAAACACTCAACCACCCAAAATCTAAATGCTCAGAAAATACAAAATGTGGAATATTATAAATCTTGGAAATGGAACATTAATTACAAAGTTTTAGGATATATGAAATCTGGTCAGTTATATTAGCCCTATGTATGTTAAAAAAAGTGTACTAGCTCCTCTCTCTCCCAAGTCTTTTTGGTATGCAAAGAGCTCCAACTATATAATGTACAAGAAAAATAAAAATTACCCATCTGACAACACTCTGTCTCAACCCAACATACTGCTGAATTGATAACATTACATCATTATTTTTGGTATTTTATATATTACATGAAAAATAGGCTATATTCATTATTAATTTCCTACCCAGCACATTGGATCAGCAAATCAATGTGACAACGTTGTAAAAAGCCGGCATTACAAACTTTCAAAAATCCATAACAATGAATAGTATGCGTTAGTTAGTGTTAATATGATCACATGAACATTAAGGTCCATATAATGGCTACTACATTTAACACGCAAGCCGGGTGTCTCGGTACTATTTTCCCTTCTCTGTAGAAACCTAGAGGATTACAAAACTTTTTGACGTGAAATATTGGTACACACTCCATTCATCATACAACACACAGGGTCGGCTATATGGTGATATGTGAAATACACTAACTGTATTATTTAGTTAATAAGTAGATTAGCTTAGTAATAGTGGAATAGTGGAGCAGTTATTGGCATCCACCCTGTCAGCATTATTTCCTAATTGTACATTTAGACTGTTTACACTGAAAATTACATTGAGATTTTTTCAGACTTTTTTTGAGACACCACACAGCGACTGTATCATTAATCTATTCTAGAAAAAATATTGAGCAAACATAAAAAACTGTAATCCAAAACACGTCCATTCTCCTATAGCATCAGGCTGTCAAAACCGCACAAAACAGCATCTGCTCCACCATATAGAATACAATTTCCTACACAACAACATTTATTTAATTGTAATCTTATTAAAAATTTGCTACAATTTTTTTAGGTTTTAAAAGTTGTAAAACTGTGGGCACTAGAATCAATGGAATTATAACACAGACAGTTACAAGGAACATTATGAGGTTTGTGAGAAGGTTACCCTGACTCCACAACGATGGAGCCATTTAACAATGGTTACTAAGGTGATTATGTAGTTGCTTGGCAACCAGATCAGGTGGCCATAGCAACACCTGGTTTGGTTGCCATGCACCCTCTCAGTGACAGGCACGTGGCACTGACAAAGACTCACAGACTGTTGACAGAGATTATCGCTGTATTTTTATGGATCATTTTATCACCAGATATTTAATAAGTATGTAATAAAAACTAGTGTGTTGGAAGTTGGTTTAATTTTGCGTGTAGACTCAAGTGCTCCAGTTGTTTAATTAATGTCTAATTAAACATCTGCAGTAACCATATGCGAATAGAAATTTGATTCCTATCTACATCAAATTCACATGTACAAAACAGCGAAAATGATTGGCTATAAAAATGACCCGATACCTTTATATTATTTTAGTGCTAAAGGACATAGTGACATTATGAATACATGTATCAATAATAAAATGCTGACATCATTCACCACCTGTCATCACTTCACTCATATTTAGTATTTTTCTTATTTATGCATTTTCATATTTTGACTTGTGTGAGAAATTGACTAGACATACTCGTGTGAAAAAATAAGCATATTGGATATATAAAAAGCTGCGAGTGAAGTGCAGATAGAATCGCTTACAAAAAGTGATTGTCTGACTGGGAAAATCTATAACAGTGGTTAGAAACGGACACAATAAGTTAGGGACTTGACAAGATACACACACAGATACAAAGCGGAGATGACAGGGGATTAACAAAGGGATTGTGAGTACAGACACGTCATGTCTGGTACTCTTGAGGAAGCAAACACAACAGCATTACAAATCAAGAGACTGCAGAGAGCATGTCAGGCGATAGTAGGCAATAAAAAATGTAGATAGAAAACAGTGCAGGGTGCAGTATGATAATTTGTTATATAGTGGTAATAAATGTGGTTGCAATGCCACAAGGGCTGGTGGTCACCGGTAGCTTGCAACTGCTCCCGACGCCGCTGGAAAGATTACTTGTAGCATCTTTGGTATGTTGAGATCATCCATGTGTCTTCCTTCTTCAATTAGCTGCTGTTGCTAGATCATGCTCCATGAAGAACTTCAGTCGTCCGTGCCCTCATGCCAGCGCCATCTAGTGTGTCAGCATAACACCAATATAAGAGTATTGTGGCAGAAAACACATTGTGTAGCATGGTGCACTATATGCCATGTAAGACCATATATGGAAACATCATATATAATAATATAGTATTTAGATATCACAATGATATATGCTAGATTCTGACATATATAAGTGCGCATATTCAATACAAAAAACTGGTGTGACACGGGGCATTTATGGACTGAAGGTGTGCTTTGACAATATCCTTGCATTTCTCTGGCTCACACTTTGGTATTGTGGTGAGATGAGGGCGGGGTGGGGGCCGGGCACCCCACCACTGGGGCCTCCTAGCACCAGCGAAATGGCACGGTGCGGGGTCTGTCAGCGCCTTCCTTCACTAGTGGTTTGTGGAACTCTCTGCCAGGGCGGGAGTGGATCTGGGCCCAGCAGTGCTCACAGTAGTACTGAAGGCAGGTGACATTGGCGCAGAAGAAGGGGGCGAACTTGCCACCGCACCGCGCACCTTGACACTCATCACACATCTGATCATCTAACACATAGGGCTTCACCTCAACCTGCAAACACAAATAGGCTCACATTATATCACATGTCAACTTTACCGGAAATACAGCAAATATCGTCCTAGTAGCTGCATAATATCAATATCCAAATCAGACAGTTGTAAACAAAACATATGACAATATCAATATAAACCAATCAGTCATGGGGACAAATAGGCCAAAGTATGGATTCTCATGTTGAGAGTAGCAATTAGTTTGTGGGAAAATATAGGTGAGAATCTGGAGATACAAAGGTACACGAAGCAAAGAGAGTGGTCATGATCAATAGAAGGCCAGCACCACAATACAGCGAACACATCAGCCACACCAACAGCGACAAGTTGTCATAACCTGGGTGAGTACATGCTCAAGTCAGCCATCTTGTTTCCCACATTACCATAGGGAAATACCCTCAATGTATTCAGGACAAGTTATGCACAATATTATCACACCATTCTGTATAATTCTGTGTTTGGAAAATAAAGCCGGTGCATATCTGAGGTTAATGTAACACTTGCTGCTGAGATTATTTCACAACTGATTGTGTTTCTATGAAAATCCTGCTGATTTTTTCTACTTTGTAATTATTGACAATTTGAATTTATTAGTTTAGAAGTGCAACTTTGCAATTTAAATTCTGGATGGCTTCTTCCTGCAATGAATCAACAACTTAATAGCTGCTAAGACTCTGAGCTCTTATAATGTCAGTTTTTATTCAGGTCATGTCTCGAATTTAAATGTTTAAAATTATAATAATTGAATTTGGCATCAGAGAGCATGTCATATAAATTTTGTACCATGCACATCTGTTATAAAAAAAAACATCTATAAACATGTGGCTGTGAGGAATTTTACAACTGTTGGCTTGCGGTATGATCAATGTTACATAGAAATTCCCTACAATGAAACAGATCAGCCTACCATAAAGAATGAAATCAATGCAAATATTAATAGGCAAACATCTGCAAGCAGAGGAGGAGAGATCATAAAATCTTCACCATTAGAGGGAGAGGGTGATATAGGGTGTCGACTAAGAGTGTCATGATCTGCAGGAATGCAGGCATGTGCCGCCAGGCTGCCACTGACATTTACACAGGAAGTCCTGCCTGTACACTTGCATTATTCAGCCTGCTACAGGAAGTGCTGCAGTCCCCAACAACAGTCATGCCACCTAGTGGTCATTACAGGAAGCTTGCAGGGTGTCCTTGTAGTGTCACACAATAGCCCGGTCTCATTCACTCAAACATCCCAACTTATCCGAGATCGCAAGCTTGATCAGCATTTCTCTGTGAGAGAGGAATGCCGCAGGAGAATCAATATCCAGTGCAACTCCCTTTTTTCTTCGTCTCAAGATTCTAGAAGGACAAATTTAAACCATTATTGGGTCTGAACTTTGAATTTGAAGTGTGCTGGCATTACAGCTTGGTAAATTCCTTTAAATCTATGAAGTAGTCAAAAGACCTATCCATCGCTAAGAGTATTTTTTCTAGATTTCTTTGATGTTGAGGAAAGTTTTAATGGCTCTCCTCATAACAGGTCTAGGAGAATGAGTGTGACACAGGTTGTGCAGTATATGATGTGAGAAGCCTGTGGCTCCTTGTGGGCTGGCACTGTGGAGCTAGCTGCAGGTCATCCACACCACTGCCAGATCCTACACAACACAGCCAAGGTCAACCTGGCTTGACATACAGCACGGTCACTGCCCAGTACAAGATGAACTGACTGGTTCCCATCAACGACGGATGCAGTCTGCACCACCTTGCGGGTACCAACACAACATCTCTCTATGTTTGTATCTGGCTGTGGTCTCACTCAATATGTCTTCTAAGTTGTTAATTGCTCTCACCTGACATTAGTCTGGTCAAATGTCTCTTTTCAGTTCTCACCTGACATTAGTCTGGTCAAATGTCTCTTTTCAGTTCTCACCTGACATTAGTCTGGTCCTATATCTCTTCTAATAGAAGTTCTTACTTGTCATTAGTCTGGCACCTATCTTCAGTATATTTGAGTATGTCACTGGTCTGGTGCCATGCCCTTTTGGCTGCTTCATTGTGCCACTGAGCAGGGGGTTTGGAGTAGTTGCCATCTGCCACCCTGTCCTAGCAGCCCACGCCCGCCAGCACCACACACAAGCAACTGTAAACCTGTGCACCCAGCCATCTAAGCCAGACTTTGTTAAGGCAGCATGGATGTATTGACACTCAGGTCCCTGCACCCATCCCAGCCATGCTGTAATCAGATTATAAACCTGACACACCATATCCTGAAAAATGCCAGCCCATTCATATATACCCCCAGTACAAACTCTCCATGCCAACATCCAACTTTGTATGTTATGGAATAAGTTTAGCCAATATAGAAATTGATATAAAGCTGATGGTTTTTTTTAGAATGACTTGAATTCAAGACAGGAGTTCTTGCAAAAAAACTGCTTGTAAGATCCAATATTACAAGTCCATTACATTAATTTGGTTTAGTTGTCTATTGTGTTCACTTGTCCCATTTGCTTATCAGGCTGCAGGCGCAGTCCACAGAGACCTCCTGCATACCAACAAGACAGTCCTGTCTCCCACCACACCACTTACACCTCCATCTCAACCACCATCTTCACATTCCAATTTTAACCTCAAATACTTCATATTGCACTGTGATACAATGGTGGTTTCAAATAACCTATTATAAATAGAAGGCATCCTATCTGTGTAATATGAGAAAAGGTCACGCCTGTCTCTTGATACTCACAGTAAGGGCATTTCAAGATGCAATGCAATTATCAGGATATTACATGTCCAAGTAGGTGGCATTAAGAATGTATTACCCTAATCTTTTGGCCTACATTATAAAGGTGGAGAACCCATATGATGAAGGTAAGGCTTACTGATTACGTGCAGGGAGCTCCCACACAGGTGGCGCACCTTTGATGCCTTAGTTTCATCTCCAACTCGCCAGGCTTACATACATTTCTCTCTCCTTTCCTTGTACTATTGCATGACAAAGTCAGCATAGCCAACCACTCTCCCTCTCCCACAGATTGAGGTTATAGATCAAAACATCAAGTATCTCAAACTATTGACACGTGAAGAATTCGCCAGTAACATCCATGTGATGCCTATGTAATGTGGGTCATATGTCAGCATCTCTTATCCAATAAGGACATCCATGTAGGTCATATATCAAAATCTCTTGTCCAATAAAGACATCCATGTGGGTCATATGTCAGCATCTCTTATCCAATAAGGACATCCATGTAGGTCATATATCAAAATCTCTTGTCCAATAAAGACATCCATGTGGGTCATATGTCAGCATCTCTTATCCAATAAGGACATCCATGTAGGTCATATATCAAAATCTCTTGTCCAATAAGGACATCCATGTAGGTCATATGTCAGCATCTCTTATCCAATAAGGACATCCATGTGGGTCATATGTCAGCATCTCTTATCCAATAAGGACATCCATGTGGGTCATATGTCAGCATCTCTTATCCAATAAGGACATCCATGTGGGTCATATGTCAGCATCTCTTATCCAATAAGGACATCCATGTGGGTCATATGTCAGCATCTCTTATCCAATAAGGACATCCATGTAGGTCATATATCAAAATCTCTTGTCCAATAAGGACATCCATGTAGGTCATATGTCAGCATCTCTTGCCACAGTGTGGCATGCCCACAACTATCAGCTGTGACAGACCAGTGACCTTCACCTTGAGTTGCATGTGACACTGGTCTCAAGTGGACTGGACAGTTGACATCCTGACCCAGGGCCTCGTAGGTCCAATGACAGATAACAAAACTCCCCAGATACATTATGTTCTCGGACAATACACTTGCTGTCAGACTACAGACATGTGGGATTTTCAGGGATTGTCACAGATTAGGTTTTTTCCCAAGGACATCTGAGCAACCTTGACCGGAAATTACATTGTATCAAAGAGCAGTGAAAAGACTAAATTTGTGGGAGGTAAATTCAATGTGCTTGATGGAACATGGGCAAATGTCGGTTTAGGGTTTATCTTGCCAAGAGGGGGTGCATCATGCACAGGTTGCACCAGAGGAGAGAGACTGCCCTTTAGACGGACAAATTGGTCAGAGCTGATGTTGTCAGGGCCGTGGCTTTGGAGGTTGTCCCTTATATCCTTTTATCAGTTACAATCACATATAAAATTGTGCCACATTTACCAACTTTGGACCAGAGTGCATTTTCAATCCCATTTTGGTCATGATTCTTATTATGATTTGATTAGTGTTCACATAAAGACGGTGGCGTTGCGATGAGGGAGGGCATTTATCTGAGGATGACTTGTGGTGTTCACAACCCACTTGATAGATGAGTCTACTTTGTGCAGAGAATGGAGAATGAAGAATGGGGGTCCTTTTTGATAACCCAATCATCAAGGAAACTACACAGTGAGGTATTTTTTCCTCATCTGCGGTAGTATGACCTAGGAGTGGTTTGTGACCAAGCCTTGCTATCACGCTGACCTTTACAGCTCCGCACTCAATACAAACTCGTTTCTAATTGGATAATCAGGTAGGCACCTTATCAAAGTCATGCACCCTGCCAGAATAGTCCACCAAAGTCCATCAGCCCCAGGAACAATTTCTGCACAGCTGGAAACTTTGCCTGATAGCATTCAATCTTGTCTACTTTTTATCTTGCCTGGCTTTAGAAAAAGTCCTCCTCTAAAATGATGTCCAAGGCCTCCTTTGCAATCCCCACAATGAAAAATGCAGCAATGGCTCCCAGCTAGCAAGTCGGGAAATGTCATCCAAAAAAAAAAAAGGATGCTGTCCAATTCTGTGGATAAAGACATGCAGGCAGACGGCAGCTTCCATCAAATATTCAAAACTACATTTCCCGCCTGTATGGGACCTCATATTTCTGGAGAAATAATGTCAGGATATGTGATGGACATGTTTCATCTCTTCTTATCATCTGTTTGAGTTAATTCAAGCAGCCATGTGAAAAGATGACAAGGCTATACTTGCCTCTCCTCAATTTAACTCAATATTGTCACCTGACAGAGGCAGCGATCATGGCGTGAAGGAGACACACAATAACACTACAAGCCACATTCTCACTTTGCACTGCTTCAAACTTAATATAAGAAGCTTACAACATGTCTCAGCCCAGGCTAAGATGCCATATTTCAGAAAAGCTTCTATTGCTCTTCAAATTTAATTTTCCAACAGGGACATTGCTGGCGGCCTGGAAGCCAGCACCCATGAGGCATCCAAATTTTGAAATTTTGCAAATGCTTCATTTTCTCCATGGATTTCAAAATTTTCTAAGACATGAGAGATTTGAATGGGTGTGGTGTTGAGTTATGGCCGATGGCAAGGTCTTAATCCAATTTAAATGTTGAGGACAATGTGGGAGAGGAGGATGGAAAGGCTGTTGCTACAGCAATATTTGATATTGGCAGGTTACCCTGGGCAACCATAATCATGTCATAATGGCTTGAGATCAGAAGGAGCCTAGACGAGCTTCTTTGTTGAAGCTTCAGTACCAAAGAGCAATGCAACAGCCAAAAATAATACACAATAAATGAGCAGTGCTGGGTATAAAATGTAAATAAACTATTGTTTCCAAAAGAGCTATCACTTAAAAGTAATGAAAAGAAATATTGTTATGGTGCAGTAGAGAAGCAGAATTTGATGATTCATCACTTTTCCTTGCTTGCAAACTTTTTTATGTCACTTTTTTCCACATCTTCAATAAAGATAAACATAGGCACATTGACTTACTCGTTTGTCGATGTCTCCATGCTGTAGTTGTACAAATCTTGCACTGATAGCTGCAATGTAACTCTGCTGGTTGGAGAACGCCACACGGCCGGCACCTTTGGGGTACTTGAGCTCAGGGTCAGTGTCAATGCCGGCATAACACACACCTCCATACAAGCGATCCATGATCATTGCTAGCTCCACTGAAACACACAAAGTTACTCTCTATTAATATACACACAATACACAGCCTAACATTTACATACTCTCATAACCATATATAAGTAAGATCTCAAAGACGTGGTAAGCACCATTTACAGTCCTGTATTAATCATTGCTACATGTACATAAATATTGAACTGAATTTGACTACTTGGTACATGGTATCAAATCACTGATATCAAATATGTTTTTCCCTCTGACCAAGTACAAAATACCATGTCTGCTTTCTGATGATGTCATTATATAATATACCAAGGTATGCAATGCAAAAAAAATCTGTTATCGACCATTCCAACTTTAGAGAGGTGCAGACTGATAATTTTTCTATATGTTGATTGGTTATTATTAACTATGGGTTTGATGAAATTGGAGCATGAGCTACACGTAAATTATGATAATGTAGGGACATCCTGTGATCTTTGGTTACAGTTATAAAGAATGCACTTATCTACTTATGGTGAATTAGGCAGTCAAAATCTTCTATTTACTGCAGAACACCAAGTGTGTAAAATGAGGGACGGCTGATGACAGAAATCAACAAATCTCATGGACTGATTAAAGACAAGTGGAAATGAGTAGGAAGTTGTTATGTAAGACATATTGAGGTGTGGGTAAATACTGAAGAACCAAACAATAAATAGAAACATTACAATTTATCAATATTTTACAGATTCATTCGTGAACCCTTAAAAAATGCAGCATGCCCTTTTATGTTATATAAAGACATCATTGAAAAGTGGATATGGTGCAGTTAGAACGTATTTGATGGCTGTGATGGGACGTATACAATGTATGTAGGAGTACGGCCTGATATGGGCTAATATGACACTTTATGGGGGATTGTGCATGGTAGAATGGTCAGCAGGAAGGAGATGCCAGCAGCTGGGCTACATAATGTGGGCATGGCTGCACCACCAAGATGAGGGTCCTGTCACCACTCATGATATGTGACTCAGCCTGGCCATAAACAAGCTGTTATAGTCACACATATCTTATACCTCACCTATCACAGCAAGCGGAGTGCATATAATGGCAAGTATACAATAAGGAAGCAAATATTCTCCACTTCCTGATGCAAGGGCCTCCATGGCCTGCATGGCTGCCATGCCTGCGTGGCTGTCATGTGTGCGGGAATGCCCCTGTGACAGCAAACAACATGCACACAGGGAACCCTCATCAACCACAGCTCACTTAGTCACTGTCTGACTCATAAATGCCTTTGTCAAAATGTCACTTTCCCATTTCACACAGCATGTTTCTATCTCGGTAAATACTGCATGATTAACAGGTGTCAGTGATGGTGCTACATACACTTCCTGTGCACGACAAAATCTCAATCAAGCTGAGACACCGGCACAATGTGCTGTCCACTCTATACTCCCACTAAGTATGTCCACCTCGTGCCTGCCTGACCAACAAAGCTGACCTCATTGCTGACCAATACTTTCCCAGAAAGGCTCTCCCTTGGTATTTGTATTGATTCATCGCACGAAATTAACACCCAAATGTAGTTCTCTCTTGAAAACTGTTGCTGATGAATGTCTCAGAAATGATTGATAATCCTCAGCAGATTCATGTGTCATGTGATTAGGCCCTGGAACATGTATAAATTTCCTCACATGTATTGATGTGTGATGTGTCATCAGGCCAGGAAACATGTATAACTCTCCGCACATGTATCAACTCATTGCATTTTACAAATTCAAAATTTCAAAATTTGAAGTGCAATGCATATACTGCATTTAAATGAAGTGTTTTGAAGCATGTCCTATGAGAGTTCTGGGAGCTTATTAAATTAATCTAAAACAGTCAATTTGAACAATGAACAATATGAATCATGGTTTCTGGTGAATTCTATTCATAACCTTGTCATAATTACCTGCTGACATTGTAATTTCTAAGCATTCTCTTACTTTTCTGTGACATTTAAACCTGGAGGAAGAAGTGAGCCTTTCAATAAAGCATTCATTATCTTCTTTCAATGGCAATGGATCCATATGCAATAATTACTCTTAATGTGGAAGTTTTCCAATGCCAGGCTAAACAGTGTTCAGGCATTCATAGATTATTGATGCAATCATATGCAGTGAATATGTAAAGAGAGGTTGTGCATAATACCCTTTTTGATAGGTCATAGCTTACTAAATGCTTCCAGCTCAATGGCGGGCCAGGCAAATCATTGCCCATTGACTTTGTAACTTATCACATTGGCAAAGTGGCTGCAAGCAGTTTGTCAGGCACTGGGGTGATGTGGGATGTTTGTCATTATACATGTACATAAATCAGAGCATGTTGGGAGGTTGGGACGGGGCACGGATGCACGGTGGGACCCCTGGCATGGGCTTATCACATCTCTCAGGCCCAGGGACCTTATAGTTTGTATGCAGGATGGACAGCTCAGGATGTCACCCGGCCACACCTCCATATACTTGCTCACCAGCCTCAATATATGACAAGAGAATCACCATGCCTCAGTGGGCGCATGCAGGAAGACTCCGTTGCTGTCGTGATCTCCCCTGCAGTGGTGCACACAGCACGGCGTATCTCATTCTGCTCAAGCTACCAAACTCATTCTTCCTCCAGGAAACTGCATCTTCTTGACCTTAATTTGAAAGGTCATAGTGTGGGCAGGTCAACTGGTCATGACCCTATTCCAGGGAGCCATTAATTTTGCTTAGCACATTCCCCATCCCAAACAAAGGTGAATAATGATTAGAGGCCTTCTATCATTTGATGAAGCTTTCCTCTAGTTTATCATGAGCTTAATGGTAGTTGATTCGACTGTTTAGAGCATTGTTCTGTGTGAGTTGTTGTGGGGTGTTAACATTAACTGCCCCCTTTAGTGGGCATATATGGATGGTCAATATGTCTGTGTCACTGCATTCAACTTGACCTTTGCTCTACACACTTCACAAAGACCATTAATTATTATTACACTTTCACACTGTTCCTGACAATGGCACATTAATAATATGCAGAGGTCATTCTTCTGTTAATAGTGAACTTCAGGGTTACGCTTGTTGGTCCTGGATTGTCACCTGCGGATAATCCAGACATCCCGAGGCCACATTAAACTTTAATCCACCAACTTTTATCTCAAATAAAAAAACATAGCAGAGTGTTGATTTGTGACAAAATAGTGTTTGTTTGGCAAAGCAATGGAGTTGGGATTGGGTGGCAATTAGATTATTGCAATTTGAAGCCTAGTACTCTATAAGACCTTTGGCATAACAGGTAATGCTGGGGTTGGCCACGAGAGACCCATATAATACAGCTAACAATGGGCGCTGATCGTTTGATTGCATGACAAGTACTAACTTGATAATGCTATCTACAACCTTGTACTACCCTCGTTGATCCACACTATAACAGTGTTGCCATCACCGTGACCACAGGGCTCTCCGCGCTTTCTTTCACCATATCATTTACCATGGTTGTCAAGAAAGCCACTAATTCTGTCAAAACATCATTGATCACAGCACCATTTTGGCACAAATCATGTGTATTTGATCATTGCAAACTGTGTCACATGACTAAGACTCACCCACACAACCTGTGAAAAAACTCATTATTACTTTTTTTTTTTAATAACAACTCTAATTTCTGCCACATTAACTATAGTTGATGTAGTTTAGGACACAGTGAAATGTGCAGATGTCCATTTGTGTACCCATAAGCCTTCATATATCATACAGCCTGTGAAGTGTAAATCCAAAGCTGAGTGACCTATTTTTCATTTTGATATGTGGCAATGAGAAATGTCTGCACATCCTCCACACAAAGTGTGTAATTATGTTTCCCATGTAGGAATATAGGCCCAGAGATTCCTCATTAGGAACCAAACTATTCATCATTAACCCTCTCCCGCTCATGTCTGTCTTAATAAACAGCCTCATCAACTTGCTAGATTTGTTTTCATTATCAGCACCGTAATTACGCGATGACTGCGACACCCAGAAGTTGTCCATGAGGAGGCTGCATATCACACATCAATGCCACGTTCTTGTGTTAGAAGTGTACTGTTGTTGTCACACACTGAGCGAGTTCTGGCCTTGCAGCCATCATAAATGGGCACCGAAAATATCTAAGATCTCAGTAAAGTGGTTAATTTGTTACAGGAAATTAAAATGACAATCCAACAGCAGAAACAAAGCTTTGAAACACAAATTTCCTGTGAAATTATCAACACATTAATAATCAATCTTTAATTAGTTAAATTAAAATTCAACCAATGATAGAAAACAAGTTTTCCTCAGATTTTGATGTTATTTGCAATATAATTTTGAGAACAATATATTGTTCTGTCAAAATAAAAAAAATATATAATTAGTCTGAGAAATATAAACTGCATTGTTCATGTAAAACTCTTTTCAATTGAGCATAATAATTGCAGTAAGTTGGCACTGAGTCTTGTGGAAGCCATCTACTGTAAGCTTCTTTGGACGTTTAGAGTGAGGTCCAATATTGAACAGTCTGAAGGCAGTAGGCTGGCTGGATGTGACCACATGACATGGCCATGTTTCCGCTGACAGTTTTGTTTTGACAGTGCAGTATTTTTGTGGGCAGAGTGTGAGTGTTGGTGTTGAAGGGAGGGGCATTGTGGGAGTGTGGGATGGGAGCTGACGGGGCCAGCTAGATAATTAAGCGACATACAATACAGGTGCTTCCTCTCCATGCCATTAAACCCAATTTATACCCTTAATAACAGGTGTTTGTAACCAGAGCCGCTTAAGGTGCAAATATGATGCAATTTGCTTCATATTGAGTTGTAAATTTTCTTTGGAAAATGCATTTATTTCTCAGCTTAACATGCATGGCATGCAAGACAAAGAGTTATCATTTCTGTGTGGATAATCAAGGCTGACAGTGCACCATTTTCCCTTTCTTAGTTCTTGTCATGATCACATAAATTTCAGGTGGTTATTGCAAAATTACAAAATGAGTTATTGTGTAGCTGTCAAAATTACTTCCCACTAAGAGCAAATCACCCAAAAAGGGAAACATCTAGAGCGTCATACCTTATTAAAATGTGTCTAGCAGTGACAGCCTCTTCTCCTGATAATTCAGATGAATTAAATGAAATCTTTACAACTATGTTGTTGTGGCAACCAAAGTAAAGGGGAAGTCAATGGAGCAAGTTGTACAAACTCTCAAAAGGCAAAATGCCAGTAAAAAGCCTTGAAGCCTCAATCTACCCTTGTCCTGATTAGATCAGCAACATGATCTCAGCATTCCAGAGTGTCGTGCCCAGATTTGCCTGAATAAAATGATTGGGGACTGGGTGATCAAGTCGCGTACTTTACTGAGATGGTTCTATTCATTTGTGGCAGGAAACCTAATTTGATGCCTGCTAGACTGAGCGCCTGGCCGTGAAGCTACGACTTGCACCCTTTACTCCCTCCCAGCTCTCCCACCATGCTTCATTCATATAGCGCCAAAATTACTCCTAGTTTTTTTCAAGTTCTCCTGCTCTCTTGATGTTTTTATGTTCTTTTGTATTTTATATGACACAAAATGGGAGCTTCCCCACAGACAGATAAGTGCTGCGACATCTAACTCAATTATGGATCACAGGTAGAACATTTCCTTCATGTGCTCAGCAATTAGCAATGTCCTATACAGTATCATTTATGGATCTGTGTGATGCCTTTGTTATGTTTATTGGTGCATCTAGTAGGAAAGAATACAGCATTTTCCTGCTCCATCATAGCATCCAGCCTCTCACACTTTCTTCTGAATAATGTAACATGATCAGTGATCATGACAAAAAGAGGACCTTCTATAAGACATACAAGTTCTTCTTAACATCTTTTATGCTATGATTTTTTTTATGACGACTATTAATCATTAATTCTTTCTGAAACTTCCTTGGTTTCATATTGGATATCAGATGCCAAATAAATAAGTCATCTAAACCTCCATACTCCCTTAAGAATCCTACCTGACTCATATTTCCTTGCAATTGAACACAAAGGTTTATATAAAGACATGGTATAAAGAATTTAAAACCTAAGCTGTATCACACACAGGTACACAGCTCGGGACAACATCTCAAAATGGCCAACATAAAAAAATATGATACCGACCTACTCGCCTAACTAGAACACAAGGTTACAGTCAGGATTGTTTCAGGAGAGGTGAGGTGCTGTCACAAGAGCCCACTAAAAACACATTAAGTTCTCATCTAGAGATGAATGCATGAAATATGCAGTTGGAGGGCCTGTCTTGTCAGCTTCCCTTCACCTCTCCACAAAGCAGCTTAACCAAACCTGCATAAGAAGCCTATAGCTTCATACACTCATTAAAATTTACAAGATATTTTTTCCTGCCTTGCCTCTGGGCGGAAGATGGTTTTTGGCATTCTGTATGAGGAGGTCAGTTGGCAGGTGGTGAGAGGCCAGTCAGAATGGCTAACCAGAGGCACCTTACGCCAAGGGATGCACCGTGTTCACCTCACTCATACACATTTCATCAGCCTTCTCTCAGGCTTTTTCAGGCTGTGTAAATCATTGAGCAAACCCAACTGCCTTTCTACATTGCCACTTTGTCTTGATATTTGAGGCTTGCAGAAATTTGAGGCTTGTAGAAAGCACTACACCACATCTGATCATGTCTGGGTTTAACCTGCATGTGATCATATTGGGACTGAACTTACATATTGTTATGAGGTCAGGGCTTAACCTACATCTGATGATATTGGGACTGAACTCACATATTATGAGGTCAGGGCTTAACCTACATCTGATGATGTTGGGAATTACCCTACATCTGACCATGTCAGGGGTCTCTTCAAAATTTTATATACATTCAATTATAATTTGATGGGAATTAAATATTAAATTAGGTTATTTTACTGAATTATCTAGATTGCTCATTTTAACCAACAATATGTAATGCAGTATATTGAAGAACATACTATGGCCCACATTCAGGAGAGAATGCAACTATAGCAAGGAAACTATACTCAAGAAGGGGCAATGGAAAATGAGATATACCTCATGTCACAAATGGCTATGGTATATATTTGCTATGCTAGAAACTGACCTGCTCTTAGCGGCCGTGGTACTCCTCCTACAAAGATTGTTTTCCTAGGGTCTAATGGTTGTGAGCCGTCCATTACAAAGTCTGCATCTGCCAGGTTCCAAGGTCGAATTTGCACCTGAAAAATAAGATGTTTTATTTATCAAATGAAAAGGTAAACATGCAATCTGTTTCCGAACAAGGATATTATGTCAGCAGTGCATCATCAAGAATTTTAGATTTCAATGTTTATTTCTTATCCAACTAAAATCAAGGAGAATTGAAAAATACAAAATCACAGGAAAGGGTTAAACACAAAACCACAGGAAAAGGTCAAGTACAAAACCACAGGAAAAGGTTAAGTATAAAACCACAGGAGAAATGGTATATACGCAACTGAAGAAAAAAGGAAAATAAGCCCGAGATCGGTTTTATTTACTGCAGACACTTGATGTTAAATTGTAAATGATGGGAAAAGCTGAGCATCAAATAATAAACAATGTTTATTTTGTTATCATGGCAAGGATAGAGCACAAAGATGGCAAAATACAATAAATCAAACTGAAATGTGATATGACCTTAACATGATTTCAATAATGGGCTTGGCTCTTAGTGTTCATGTTTTCCCTGATGTCCGAAGGCACAAACTGCACTTCAATCAAGCAAAATCTGCAGTACCAGAGTAGCATGGCCTATTCATTCTCCATGCTACCCAAATCTGTATATATTGAGAATATCTCTCGTTTATAAGTGGCACACCCCCAAACAGGAGGATTCCACACTGCTCCCAGCGAGGGAAGTATTTGACGAGACGTTGGTTGAATTGAAGATTTCAATACAAGTCTACAGGGTATTTATCATTGAGGGGTGATTCCAATGAGAAATGTATTTTGCTTTTAAAGTTGAAAGGTGTGAAATTTGTGGTCTCAAAGCCTATTGTTGTGGCAAATTCATGTAGAAAATTTGGAAGGAAATGTACAAAATGCCTCTTATTGATTATGGCTGCCTTTTGTTCAGGCAGCCAAAATGAACAGATAAAAGGTGTTGGGTAAAAAAACAGTATTAATTCTCACTTGGATCCTGGTAGGAAACTTTACAAGTGTTTTACAGACGGTTTTGAGATCAGAGAAATCTGTGAAATTGGCAAAGTCTGAATACATAGTACAGACAAGTGGTTGCCGGGGGATGCAGAAACGTGCAGTGACGTCACATTCTGAGAGACAAGCTGAAGCTATCTCCATGTCAGGAGAACTCGCCTTGCATGCAGCACCTCACAGTGGCCTTCTGCTCTGGGAGAACACTCGTTTGGGGAAAAGTGAGTTTCTTCATCAGAAGTCAGCACCATGCTTTAGAAACAGGGATTTTATATAAAGGATTTTATAATAGATAAAAGCTGCACAAATCATATTGGAAACTCTCTGGCTGCTTATGCACAGACAAAAGCAATCTCATTTAAATCAGATCTCTAGAAGTGAAGTGAGAAAAAACATACCAAAAAAAACAAACCCCCCAAAAACATTCAAAAGACTTGCTTTGTTTCCCAGGTTCATTTGATATACTATGCAGAATTCTAGGGCATGCCATGGTATATTTTAAAACTTCTGAAGGAGAAAAGGACGAGCAATGCATTAGGTTTGCTGCTGGTGAGAGAGGGCAGTGTTAGACTTGCAAGAGACACCCACATGGGTGATTAAAAGGGACATGATTCCTTATAAATAATAAAATGTTTCTGCCATGTTAAATCAATTGACCTTTTTTCTGATCTTGTAAGGATTATGATTGAAATAGCAGCATGACAAGATGCAACAAGAATAAAGATATGTTAATAACGGGTTCACACAAACCCAAGGGGATAAAGCTTCAAGCCTATCAGATGTTTAGACATAGCTCCCTAGTATCCATAGGGAATTCCCACAGTCACTTCCTATTTCCCTAATCTCTGTGAGACACAGAACCTGAATCAGCACCAAGGCACTAATTAAAACACAAGCTACAACTTTGTACAGCTCTCTGCCTAATGAGTCCTTCTTGGCAAGCAATGCCATTTATTATTCATCATAATGCAAGTTTGCGATTTTAATTGTTGATTTTTGCACAGAAGGATGAGTTTTAATAACAGAAGAAACTCTTGTTTTGCTGATAAATATCATTAAATATGAGCAGATGAGGCATGCACATCAAGACGGCAATGTTACGTAATGATGACTGATGATGGAGCTCGGCAGCATTCCTCCAGTTACTACAATTCCATAATGGCAGGCAGTTCCTCTCCGCATTAAAAACATCTTAACACACAAATCATCCCCTATTCTTCTTATTTGAGAATTCAATTAGGCCCCATTCCTTGTGCTACTCAGACATATTCATGTCAGTACAGCTGCTGTTTAATTGATAGTTTTTCTTGACACCCTACTATATGACAGTGCGTAGGTACTTACAGGCTTGTCCTTCATTGTAGGACTGGAGACACACCAGTAGAGCTTGTCATCATCCACTATACAGGCATCTATCAGTGCCTGCACCGATATCTCATCCTGGAATAGTAGGAAGCAGTACCCTGAAACACACAAGCAAACACAAACATTAACCAAAGCCATATATCTGTGCCATAAAGAAAGTCATTACTGCATTGATGAAGACAGGAAGGCAGTGTCCCCTGCTGAGAATGGTCGGGGCTGTGTAATCGTATGAGCCAATTCTCTCAGACATACAACTGGGTTAATGATTCAATTTGTGATGTCCCATCTCTTGCACCTGTACCTTCTCACACCATCATCTCTACCCTGAACCTATACAAAATCTACACAATGACAAACTAACAAATTGAATATTCTCATCCTTATTGCACTGTGTGCTTCTTTAGAATAGTTGAATATGATAAGAATTAATGAAAAAAATCAATCCAGTTTTATTAATAATAAATGCATTTCATGACAAAAATATAATATGATATTTAAACAAGAATTTCATATTTCAGGTATTAAGCATGGATTTTCCAATCACTACTTACTGCACAACTTAACAAAACAGTTCTGTCATCTGTGAAAACTGAATAAAGAGAATTCTGCAGAAAACTCAACTATTACATAATGCACTGGAACCCATTCAGAGCAGATATCATGTTTAATAAATCAAAATCCATTATGAAAGTTAAGATTTTATATTAACTAATCCCCAGCATCAGCAAGGGTCTGTCAGGCTTTAAAATGCTTTTCGTGTTTCTATAATCCTGTAATGGTAAAGATGGGTCATGCATAATGGACAACAAATCAGCCTGGAATTAAAGTGTAGGCATTTCTTCGTAGTAATTATCACTGCATTTTAAATTGTTTCAAAATTAAATTCTTACAGTTGGGGCAATTTTCAGCTCTTCGAAAAGCATCTATTTTTTTCCTAGACTTGGAGAGTTGAAATTATGGATTTGGAAGTATGAATTGTGAAGCTGTGATGGCAATATCCAAGGAGAAAGATTAAATTCTGCCATCACAGATTGCAAAGGGGAAAATATCATGAATAGTAATAATAACGGTGCAAGTAGAAAATCAGAAATTGAATTTTCATTTATAAATGTCAGGATTTCTTTTAGCAAAGCATGTTTTATTGAAACAAGATCTGTTTAAATTTACAAATTCTAAGAATGTCTGTTTTGGATTTCGGAAAGATGAGAGCAAGAAAATACAATGACAACCCACATACCAGCAGGGACCTCGCCACAGTGAAAAGAATTCATCATTTGCTTAAGACATCCTCCCATTTCAAAGCCAAATGGGAGCAATTTGAAATAGCAGTGTCTAGCTTGAAGGTGACCCTGTCATTTTGGAATATCAGATGATAGCCCCTGCAGGGGTATGATTTGAGTGGCTTGTTGGTGGTGACTGTCATGATTGCAGACCCTGTCTAGCTGTATGCAGTCACCCCATGTCTCCCAATCCGACCCATTCCTGGCCAGTCTCTCTCTTCTCTCGCTGTCTTGTTTTATGTAATCTCAGTAATTCTTCTCATCCATTCTATAGAGTCTTATCAGCAGTTTTACTGTTTCTTACTCACTGTTTTTTGTGTGTGCAGCAAAGCTGATGGGAAAACAGTAGATAAGACTAATTGAAGCTGGCGATGTCTACGTTCTGACTACACCTACGTAGTTAACATTAATATTGAAGAAGCCAGTTTGTAGTTAGTAATCCAGGTAAGTGGAGGACAGCATATGGAGATGGGCCAGCAAACATATGCTTCTTTTTATACATTTCTAGTTTAATCACTATCACATTGTCTGAATGAAAGAACAAGAAACAATTGTGAGTGTGTGGGCTGAGAAATTGAATCAGAAGTATTAGTTTGATAAATGAGAGTGAGGGAGATTTGCAAGGTGCCTTGTTGTTTACTGCTTGAGAGGGGCAGTATGTGGGGTGGTGTGTGGGGTAGGGCCGCGAGGGCATCCCATCATGTATAATGCACCAATTACTCAGGTAGAGAGACGACTTTCACACTTGAGTGAGGCTTCACATGCATGATTGCATGGGTATGTAGTTTGCCCGTACTTCTCACATGCCCGCCAACTTCAATCCCATCTTGCATGTTGACCACCATATTTTGTCAAGCTTGCAATGTTTCTAGGCAACATGTGAAGATGTCTGTAGCTTAGCACCATAGTGATAACCAAACATTGACCAAACCATCGCATCTCACAGGTACTTAACTTATCAGCCTATTGCTGTCCATAGTGATTATCTGTTTTTGGCCAAGTTTTTCTCTCAGAAAGTTTGAGAAGTTTTCAGTTGGTGGAATGTGTCTTTAGGGTTTGAGCATATGTGCATGGTGCATGTGCTGAGGTAATATGAAGCCAGCTTATTGGCTCTGTGCACTGCTATGTTCTGTAATAGGAGGTGACATGTATCCCTGCACAACTCTCTCATTGATGTAGGTCATACAATTACAGGGCCTTGCTGCCTTCAAGGACATGCTCCTCTACTTCACAAGGTCAGGGGGCTGGTGGTGCCCCCTTGTGGCTACCTTTGAGGCCCAGCACAGCAAACATGTGTGTTTATTGAAGGCTGTGACCCTGGGCCCTATGCCCTGGCTTGTGGCTGTGTGCCTTTACCCTCAAAGTCTCTCATTTCAAAATGGCAACCTGTCACCTTTTATTCTACCCCACAAGTAAAAGACTGAGCCTTAAGAAAAAGCACACAATAAACAATTTTTATTTTGGTATAACACTGTAAGAAGTCTCTCAGATGCAACAAGGCAAAGAAATAAAAAAGGATATTCTCTCAGAAGCAGTTATTGGCATCTCAACATTTCATCTTTTGTGTGTGCATAAAATGCGCATCAAAGCTATCTATAATTTAGCTGCCTTTCAGAATAAATCATACTTTCTATTATACATATAACAGTTGGCCATAAACGAATTACATAAGCCATTTGGCATTTCTTTCTGCTGTGCTTACCTTCAAAGTAGCCCATATTTGGCAATATGTGTTCGCAGCAGGTCAGGCGGGTGCCTTCCCGTATAGACCTCGTATTTCACCGAGATGGATGTGCCATCCCAAACTATCAACATAACACAATGCCAACTGCACTGTTGACGATTTACTGCATCAATCTCGCTTTGTGAATTTATGTTCTAATTAATGCCAGAGTGCGAGCCGGCAAGACAAAAATCGTGTCAGACTTTATGACCTGATGCAAAAATGTGGTTGCCTGCGTACATAAATTATAATTGTGGAGGAGATACAGTGGAGAGGGGGATGCCAGGCCTGTAACAGCCTCAAAGCTAGGCCTTAAATAAGACAGTTTGTCACATGTCTTTGTGTTTATGACAAGACGTCACTTGGCCTATTCAACAATGACTCACAAAAGTCAGGTTTGTCATAAAATCACAATATATGGGAGGGCAGATGGGCCACTTTATTGCACCCAACCAGCAAGAATCATGTATGGCTTGTGGCATACAAGGGTTACTGCAAGCTGCCATGTAAGGCTGGTGACTGGCATACAAGGGTTACTGCAAGCTGCCATGTAAGGCTGGTGACTGGCATACAAGGGTTACTGCAAGCTGCCATGTAAGGCTGGTGACTGGCATACAAGGGTTACTGCAAGCTGCCATGTAAGGCTGGTGACTGGCATACAAGGGTTACTGCAAGCTGCCATGTAAGGCTGGTGACTGGCATACAAGGGTTACTGCAAGCTGCCATGTAAGGCTGGTGACTGGCATACAAGGGTTACTGCAAGCTGCCATGTAAGGCTGGTGACTGGCATACAAGGGTTACTGCAAGCTGCCATGTAAGGCTGGTGACTGGCATACAAGGGTTACTGCAAGCTGCCATGTAAGGCTGGTGACTGGCATACAAGGGTTACTGCAAGCTGCCATGTAAGGCTGGTGACTGGCATACAAGGGTTACTGCAAGCTGCCATGTAAGGCTGGTGACTGGCATACAAGGGTTACTGCAAGCTGCCATGTAAGGCTGGTGACTGGCATACAAGGGTTACTGCAAGCTGCCATGTAAGGCTGGTGACTGGCATACAAGGGTTACTGCAAGCTGCCATGTAAGGCTGGTGACTGGCATACAAGGGTTACTGCAAGCTGCCATGTAAGGCTGGTGACTGGCATACAAGGGTTACTGCAAGCTGCCATGTAAGGCTGGTGACTGGCATACAAGGGTTACTGCAAGCTGCCATGTGAGACTGGTGACTGGCATACAAGGGTTACTGCAAGCTGCCATGTAAGGCTGGTAGCAGGCATACAAGGGTTACTACAGGCGGCTGTTTAGGCCTTGTGGCGGGCATACAAGGGTTACTACAGGCGGCTGTTTAGGCCTTGTGGTGGGCATACAAGGGTTACTACAGGCGGCTGTTTAGACCTTGTGGCGGGCATACAAGGGTTACTACAGGCGGCTGTTTAGGCCTTGTGGCGGGCATACAAGGGTTACTACAGGCGGCTGTTTAGGCCTTGTGGCGGGAATACAAGGGTTACTACAGGCGGCTGTTTAGACCTTGTGGCGGGCATACAAGGGTTACTACAGGCGGCTGTTTAGGCCTTGTGTCGGGCATACAAGGGTTACTACAGGCGGCTGTTTAGGCCTTGTGGCGGGCATACAAGGGTTACTACAGGCGGCTGTTTAGGCCTTGTGGCGGGCATACAAGGGTTACTACAGGTGGCTGTTTAGGCCTTGTGGCAGGCATACAAGGGTTACTACAGGCGGCTGTTTAGGCCTTGTGGTGGGCATACAAGGGTTACTACAGGTGGCTGTTTAGGCCTTGTGGCAGGCATACAAGGGTTACTACAGGCGGCTGTTTAGGCCTTGTGGCAGGCATACAAGGGTTACTACAGGCGGCTGTTTAGGCCTTGTGGTGGGCATACAAGGGTTACTACAGGCGGCCATGCAGGGGGCCGTTATGGCTGGGCCTACCACTACATAATGCTGCCACCAATCTATAGCCACGCTCCATCTGCACCACACATCTAAACCAGACTTTTCTTTTCACACAGATATGCTTTTATGCTGATGCGGGGCTGCTCTCTGTCTTATTTAAACTTTGATGTGACAATTTCTAGGCTGTCTCCCCTTTCTAACTCTCATATTGGGCTATTTGAAGGTTACATCAAAGCTGTTTCCTAAATTCCAAAGATGTTTTTCTCGTGGCATATATTTCATGTATTCAAATCTGAGATGTGCTTATCTGGTGACACCCTTGGCCTGCTATAATATTGCCCCAAGACACTGCCTTTGGCTGTTAATCTGGTGGCTCACCTTCAGAGGGTCCATGTAGCATTCTATCCTGCCTGAGTCTTTGATCCTGATCTCAGATGGTTTGGCACAGACCTGACGGCGGCCCATACAAGTGTTGGACTATAGGTGTCTATGCACCGTATGGCCGTCTTTGATGAGCCCACCACTGGTCACACACCTGCCCTTGATTGCTTAACCTGCCAGAAAACCTGTGCCGCACTGACATTTAAAGACGGGCAAGCCTTTTTGGTCTGCATCTTTGTGCTTGGTGAGATAAGCCAACGTTACTGCTCTGATGTCTTATCACATCTCTCAACCTCTCCAAAACTCTCCAACTAGAAATTCTAATCTTCACAATGCTGGCATTTCATTTAACCTATTTTTAGGACCAAAACTCATTACTAAAACCTATATTGTTCTAAACAAGAGATTGCAATATAAAAGACTATAAATGTCTGATATGACAACAATGCAAGCTATTTTCACTGGCCATTATCATGACTATTGTGTTTGCAGGAGATGATATATCACCATGGCTTCTAAAATAATAGGTATTTTTTCTCCAACAGAATACCATTCTTATTCTGGGGGCATAGAATGAATTGAATGGAGTCCCAATGAATCAAGTGTGTGGCAAGCTAAACCTCAAATCCATAAACACAACTTAAAGTCAGCAACAACAAAACAAATCAAGACCTGGAGTCTAGACATCTGTGCAGGAACAAAACAAACCTAGATCTGGAGTCTAGTCACAATAAACAAAAAAATCAAAGCTCTGGAGTTCAGACATTATCACTGTTATATCAAAAGAAACCAAGACATGAAGCTTTTCTAGTTATAAATGACAGCCATATTGTGTTGGTCTTGACCACATTATCAGCCTGGGATAAGAATCTATGTGTAGGTGAATGTGATGAGCAGAATGAATGTTGTGGCGTTGTTGTCATACATCACTGGAATGACTGTCATAACAATCTCCACCTCATGCACATCTGATGATTTACTGCTTTCCAAATTGAGCAAAACTGACATGCTATTGTACATATGATCACACAACACTGTTAAGATGCTTCACATGTCAGCACCAAAATGCTGCCTTAAATTTACAGCTTTTATAGCTGTGTAACTTGATCGTGTTTATTGCTCGTAAAGAGCGCCTGTAATGTCTCGTTTTTCAAGGTGTCTCACATGGAGGCTGAGTGCTGACGTTAGCGATGAAGCCTGGGTGCAATTCTTCTTACATCTTATGTGAGGCAATATCCCATATCTTTGCCATGTAAGATGACATGCATCAATGCAAAAGGATAAACAGTGCCATTCATGGTGGTCATGTTTTACTTGTGTTTTGATGGCAAGTCACCTTATGGGAGTGTGGTTAGTATTTTGTGATTTGGCTCTGAGAAGCTGGCTTTGATGTATTCTCCAATGGCTTGGCCTTAAATGTGCAGTCTCACACAACTCAAATGGAATATGAAATTGAAGTCCCCCTTGAGGACATGCTGATCAAAGCACAACTTCTTGGCAGTTAAATGAGACAATGACGAGTGACACAACGATAAAAACACCCTTCCTCCTTGTGTAATACATTGGTAAATGCCATTACAGCCACTCGCATTCATCACAGCTCAATGCCAATGCCAATTGATATGTTTACCTCATTCATTACTATCAGAAGTCAAAATGGAATTGTTCCATTAAAAGAAAACCTCTTTTCAGGAAAATAGTAAAATTATGTTGAATGTTTGCCTGCTGCCTGCACCAAGCTCATCCCAGCTACATGTCATATCATGCACATGACCGTCCCTCCCTCTGGGAAATACAAAGTTCCTGCTCAGGTAAACAGCAGTTATTGAGCGTACAATTACGAGACCTGCAAACCATGCCACCTGGTGGCCAAATCTCAACCAACTTTTATTATGTTTGCCAATACGATAGGTCAAATGACTATTCATTTCTCAATTACATTTCCACAGCAAATGGTTCAAGTTATATCCACAGATAATAGGAATTTGTGTCATGCACTGAAAAGGTTGCGTTGACATTTAGTGCCCGCCCTGGATGGCAGTTTGACCTACATCTTTGCATGGGTATCACTGCCATAAGCTGTGCCTATAATCCTGCTACAACCCTGTGTCGCCCTCTACCTGCAGACTTATGATAAGGAATTAGCGGCAGAATGTGAGGGGGATGGTGTGGGAGAGACATGCAAGCTGACTTCCCCCTTTTAATTGGCTGCTTACAAGGTCGCATGATTGCTGCTAAGTCTCACCGCTGGGTCACTCGGGTGGAATGCAAGCGCACCCTATCCCTGATAGATGTAGACTATGTATGTGAGGACTGAGCAGATGGAGGCTAGGCCTGGATGTCCTAACCACTTCTACCTATTCCTTCCTGTAAATACACAAGTCCCACTAAGCACAACACGTTTCATTACCTAATTGTGCCCATTTACTAAGCTTCCTGCGAGCGTTCCCAGCATGCAATGCCGTAGTCTATCCCCACATATATATCTGACACTCTCAGCAGCTTAATCAACAATCCACGTTTGTTTCTGATGCATTGCTGATATAGATCAAAAGAAATGTCTGATCTGCTATGGAGCTTTTTGATTTATTGTTGTAATCTAGTTTCAGGAAGGACCTTAATCCTACAAGCAAAGAACACCTGATTGTATCTATCTGTCCTTGTGTATTCATTCTTTCAAGGTGAATTTCAAAGTTTCTTTTAGGAAGAAAAACTTTGTCATATATATATCAATGATGATATGTGGCAAATATTGAGTGTGTTTTTATTTGCTATTTGTTTTTTCCTTTTTATGTGATATTTAACATGGCCTTTTTGCGCGATATTGGACTAGTCCTTTCTGCATGATCCTGAATCTGTCCAAATATTTTAATTAATATTTCTACAATATTTCTTTAACCAATAAACATTCCAAAATGCTGTTTTGTCAAAGAGAAATTTTGTTCTAATGGATTACCAGTTTCCATGCATTGTTTTGCTGTTGTCCATTCATCTTTTAAAGATTTATTTCAGAAATATTTTCCGAGTAGCCTATATACATGATAACTTGCAGCACAAAACACATTTACCCATAGAATTTATAGTGAGCTATCAAGAGGAAGAGAGTGTTAATTTATCAAACTTGAATTTTGCATGACAAGACTGCGTAATACATGAGAGGGTAGAATTGAGCGATACAGTAGGATGTGCTTATATCCATTACATAATAACGCTGCCACAGCACTAACTCAGTAATGTGATCCGGCCCAATCTCAACAATCAAAAGCTTACCAGAAATATAAGCTATCCATTCATGACACAGGATATAAGGCATCGCTTATGAAACTATAAAAAGTTAAATTTTATCAAGGAAATTTGGAAATAAAGACAAATTAGTACTTGATGTTTTAAACTTGACAAGACAAATATTGTATAATTCACATCCTGCTGGTGGTATGTTTTATGTTTTATTAGAAAATGGTATGCATCAAAAGTATTTCATTAATATGCGTTTTTAAGGAAAAGCTCTTGCAGACTTAATTAAATGTGTTTGGAGAGTCAAGTCACACAGGCATGTAATGATAACTATAACGAGCAAAAGTGACACGCCACAAAGCAGGCACAAAATGATGGCACAAATCTCTCATCCAAATTTGTAGTGATTTTTATGCAAGCTGACAGGCTGATATGAGATATGGGTAGGTTCGAGGGATGCATGTTAATATATGTGCAAGATGGAGGCCCTTTTATTTTATCTTTCAAATACACACTTTGGCAATCTCATTAATTTCTCACTTTGAGATTTAAAATTCTAATTTAAAATATAATGCAGTGATTCAATTATTTTAAGAAACAACACTTCTTGCTGCTTTAGAAAAACAGTATTCTTTGTAAAGTTTGGCAAGATAGATTCACACAACATTAATTAGTGACATTTGTATGTTGGTGGTGTGAGTTGGTGGATATAGGAAATCATTAGAGTGCTTATGGTGTATGTGAGAATGAATATACACGCAGATCTCAAGGCTTAGATTGATTTGCTGTGTTACGTTAACCTCCAAACAGAGTCCATGCTGCTTCGCAATACAATATCTCACTCATATTTGCCATATTTTGCACCCATAATGCCTCAGTGATGTAGTATAATATCCTAGTCCACACCATCAAATTCAGCTGTGAAAGAGGATAATTGGGGACTTTTTACCAAGTAAGTAACCTCTGTATGGAGTGTGCCCACCATCCTTTCTAATCTCACCTCTGCATGGACCCTGGCCACCAGCTCTACTTATTCCATCTCTGCATCCCTACTTTTCCCTCATCTTTATGTACTAAATATGTCTAATTGTTCTCATAGCTTTAGAATTTACGTGTAGTTTAGTATGTGAAGTACTTCAATTTATATCACAAAACTAAAACATATTTTAATGGGGAAAAAATAAATACAGTATTTATTAATATCAAATATTCAGTTCTTTTCAAGTCAAACATTTGCCTCAGTGCTACAAATCAATTTTGACTATGCATGCTTTTGCATGTTCTCTGCCCAATTTGAATGCATAAGTATAGCCCACCTCCACCATTCAATATACCAGGTCAATGGGCAAACCTGAAACATGTTTTTAATTTTAAGCCATTCATAAGCCTCTGAACAAACCAAAAGCATTTGATGGCACATTGTTACAAACTTTAAAAACCTGAATAAAGCACTTCTTCAAATAAAGCACTGAAAATGTAATAGCAGAGCATAGAAAATTTAGGGTTTTATCTGCCATCCACCACTACTACCATCACAGGTTTTATGGACATAAAATTTGTCAGTTATTTAGCTCCAAAAGCTTTGTAAATTGACACAGCCTAGTGATATATACATTATGAATGGAATGTAAGCAAATATGTATTGCACCTGAACGACCATCGATCTTTGTACAATCAATGGCTTTTTTTACCCTAAATCAAAAAGTTTGCTATATTTGAATCAGAAGTCTTATCAATCATTTTAACTTTACAAACACATCAGAAGTAATCAAATTTACTCTGTGTTTAACATGAGCGAGCAGCCCTGCCTTCCTTTGAGAAGGTCTTCCACACTTTACCATCATGAATGACTCTGCATTTATGTAAATTACCTGCGTGCTTTCTTTGCACATGTTTGCATTCACAGAAGGAAACATCACTAATGCTTATTGGACTTTCTAATTTCAGGGAATTATGGGATATTTTGATGGATATAAGCATGAATATGCCATTCAACTTTGAAAGATCCCACAGGACAAGAGCAGAGTATTCAATTTAACTTACAATAGACTTGGGGGAGCTTCATGATAGTCTGTGACGCAAGACTCACAACATATATATCTCTCTTACTGCCAGCCCCACATCATCTCTCCACTAATCTCTTAATCTGCTGCATTTTCTCGTATCTTGTAGTGACTTAGAATGCAAGACCACTGGAGGCAGACACAAAATGAAGCCAGCTTTTGCTGGGCCATCATTGGTAAATAGAATTAGTGCTGAGTGATGGGCTGGGATACATTGTGTTGTGAATATTCAGCCACTTAATGAGGTTATGATAAATGAACTGGCGTCCTTCCCATGACCACCCACTACCCACCACTTCCTGCATCTTGTTTGCACATATAGCAAACCTCCTCCAAAGCAAATTGAGTCCCTTCCAATTCTGCTTCAATTCATCACTTTTTAAAAGATTGGTGGACAACTTCATAGTGCCCCATTGTTGGAGGTCGCTATGTAAATACTGACACCAATATTGGCCAGGCCCATCCCCAGGATGAGACACATGTTAGCTTGGACACACACTTCATGAATGGGCAAAATACTAATATCCAAACTGTATGTGACACACGCTTCATGAATGAGCAAAATACTAATATCCAAACTGTATGTGACACATGCTTCATGAATGAGCAAAATACCAATGTCTAACACACACACATCATGATGAGCAAAATATTAATATCCTCACTTTGAGTGACACAGATTTTCCTTTATTTTATATCCTAACTCCAAGTAACATACTTTTCTCTTATCTTCCTGCCATCATCCACTCTAAAATATTATTCTATTTCACAAATGAAACCTCATTCTGCATATATCCAGCCTATGAAGTGTATGTTGTAGAATCCTTGTCTGGCAGCCTTCAGAGGTAGCTTCTATGCAGGTGTTCATATTTCTGCAGATTTCTCTGAGAAAAAGCCAACATGAAAGATACACACATTTCCATATCAACAAATTACATGTGCATTACTCTCCTGGCTTAGGCATCCAAGCTTAGAGACGGGGCTTCCGGGATACCATTAAAAGACACATTTACCAGAAAACAAAGGAGTTATTTCTGATGTATCTATTGTTTAAGGAGACAGGTAATGAGAAGACTTGGGCTCCTAATCCCTCACTCCTGGTTTAACAGTGCTGGTCAACCCTCGCGCCACTCTTCATACCTGATAATATACTGCATACAAGAAAGATGGGGCACAGGTAGCATATAAACTAACATATACTGCAATGTCATTAAACTACAGTAAGTACACTACATGAAACACATTTTGCAGCCATCTTGACATTGATAACAATAAAGGAGTCTTAGAAGTGTTTACAAGCACGTCAATTTGCGAGTCATGATCTGGTGGGATTAGCAGGAAGGCAGGAGGCTTGTGTGGAGATCTATGTTACATCATTAGGCAGTGTTATGTGACACAGACAAGACAGCCCGGGTCCAACCCACACCTTCCCACTCTCCCCACATCCTACCCACTCTCCCCACATCCTACCCACGCAGCATGATGCCATACTCTCAGACAAGACAGCCTGGGTCCAACCCACACCTTCCCACTCTCCCCACATCCTACCCACTCTTCCCACATCCTACCCACGCAGCATGATGCCATACTCTCAGACAAGACAGCCCGGGCCCAACCCACACCTTCCCACTCTCCCCACATCCTACCCACGCCACATGATGCCATACTCTCAGACAAGACAGCCTGGGTCCAACCCACACCTTCCCACTCTCCCCACATCCTACCCACTCTCCCCACATCCTACCCACTCTCCCCACATCCTACCCACGCAGCATGATGCCATACTCTCAAACAAGACAGCCCGGGCCCAACCCACACCTTCCCACTCTCCCCACATCCTACCCACGCAGCATGATGCCATACTCTCAGACAAGACAGCCCGGGCCCAACCCACACCCTCCCACTCTCCCCACATCCTATCCACGCAGCATGATGCCATATTCTCAGACAAGACAGCCCGGGTCCAACCCACACCTTCCCACTCTCCCCACATCCTACCCACGCAGCATGATGCCATACTCTCAGACAAGACAGCCCGGGTCCAACCCACACCTTCCCACTCTCCCCACATCCTACCCACGTCACATGATGCCATACTCTCAGACAAGACAGCCTGGGTCCAACCCACATCCTACCCACTCTCCCCACATCCTACCCATGCTGCATGATTCTCTGAAGAAACATTTCTAATAATTGCTGATTACAGACATAACTATTCTAAGCCCAGTTTTTCCAATAAAAAAAGAAACAAATGTAACATACAAATTGCTCCATTCATATTTCATGTATGGTTCCGTAATTCAAAATTAAATCAAGAACCAAGAGTAATGAGGTACAAAAAAGAAATCCCTAATCCTATCTCTTTTATTTGTCATCTTTATGGGATGATTCTTTTTTATTTCAAATGATATCCAGGTTTATGGTGATTATATATCTGCATAGAAATGTCCTGTGACTAACTGAAACCACAAAATCTTGCTAAGATGGAATAGATGTGACAAAACTGGAAGTCTCTTGACAAGTGTCATCAAACAGTTACCAAAAGAACCTTCAAGATTCAGCACTGGGACGATGTTAGCCACTGGTTTCCACAAATGGGCCAATCAAATGAGAGCATCAATCCCTGTTATAGCACTGTTATGTAACCCAATACACAACCAATCACAGCTAATTATCAATGTCACAGGCACACACTTGGAACGGAAATGACAATCTTACACATTTAAGACAGCTGTACTGGCAAAATAAGACAAAAAATACCCAAGCTTTCTTGTATTTTGCCAAATGAGATTCAAGACTCTGTGAGAGGATAAAAGGCAATGTTGTGGTTTGAATAATATTGCAGAGACTTCTAATGAAGCCACAGGAAATTGAAGTGACTATCCTCAGTGCCACTAATTCCCCATGTACATCATTTGCAATGTTAAATTGATAAATTCAGTTCCTGAGTGAATCCATTTAATCTGTTAAATCATTGTTTGACTGCACTTGTGGGGCCAGTACGACCTTGATGGCATTGTGTGAGAGCCCTCTGCTGGCAGTGGTGGTGACAGAGCCGGGACACAGGCAGTTATTTGTGTTTACCAGCTGCCCAGGTTGGGTTAACAGTGTGGTACCGGCCTGGATATCCTCTGTGTATTACAAAGTCAATCCCGCTGGTCTGTGGAATGAGATGCTGTGGGATTAGCCCAATACCAGGGGATGTACCCTGCCAGCCCACTACATCACACAAACAACCTCCAAGCCTCAACCACCCCAATCTCTATTCAATTAATACCACCAGAGATCCCCACAATACTAGGTAATATTTGTCTTTTGGGAAACAGACCAAAATGACCCGGAAAACAAAACACAATCTTTATATTCATCATGCCACTTCTCAGGAACAAATGTGAATGAATTAAATCTGGTTTGTAAATATACGATAGTTGACCTTTTTTCTGGTGGAATAACTTTGTTGTTTGATAATATACATTACTGAAAGTAATACGAAACACAAATATGGACTGTAAAGAATACAAGAAAGATGTGAACGATGTTGAAATTTGTATCTAAAGAAACAAAATGGTGCAAACAAGATATGAGAATATGTTAACATAGACAGACATAAATAAGAATGTCCACGTGATGCTGATTGTGGGTGGGTAGAAATTAACACTTCTCACCTTATGTTGAAACATTAACACATCAATGGACAACATAGAATACAGAGAAGGTGTGAAGTTTTATTTCATATATTAAGATACAAAATGGTGGTAACAAAATATGAAAAAGTGTTAACATAGTCGCATATCATGACGTCATGTGATGGTGACAGAAGGTAGGTAGAAGACAAACACATTACTTAGTGGAAAGATAAGACACTAATGAGTAATCATTATGGAAAGCAAAGTTTTAATTATGTGAATTAATGTTCCTGATTTGTATACAGGATCCAGGCAGCAGATACAGATAAGGAGTCAATCATTTGTCAGCAACTCCCGAAATAATAATATAATTTGATGCCTTATTGAGGCATTATTTCACATTCAAGTGGTTCTATAAATGTCTTGATCGCAGTCAGCACAATGTGGTGACCAAAGTCAGTGGGAGGATGGGATATGATACACGGCAGTCCTGCTCCACCGCAGACTTATCTTCTCTTTCCAGGAACTACAAGCAAAGCCACCTCATATCAGTGACATCAGCAGTATCCAACACCTGGTGTCCTCCTCCTCAGGCACTCATGACGTGTCCTCCTCCTCAGACACTTCCAAAGTATCCTCCTCCTCCTCAGGCACTTCCAAAGTGTCCTCCTCCTTCTCATCGGGCACAAACAGAGTGGACTCCTTTTCTTCCCCCTCGGGCACAAACATCGTGGACTCCTACTCCTCCGGTGAGGAATGACCATGGTGTCCTCCTCCTCAGACACTCCCGAAGTGTCCTCCTCCTCCTCAGGCACTCCCGAAGTGTCCTCCTCCTCTTCAGGCACTCCCAAAGTGTCCACTTCCTCAGGCATGACTGTAGTATCTTCCTCCTCATGGAGTGGTGTCTTCTCAAGCATGACCATCGTGTCGTGTGTCACATACCCCACATGAGTAATAAGATATGGTGGATATACCTTGTCTTGCCATTCTATTCTAACCCTCTGGGCCCTCACCTCACATGAGTAATAAGATATGGTGGATATACCTTGTCTTGCCATTCTATTCTAACCCTCTGGGCACTCACCTCACATGAGTAATAAGATATGGTGGACATACCTTGTCTTGCCATTCTATTCTAACCCTCTGGGCACTCACCTCACATGAGTAATAAGATATGGTGGATATACCTTGTCTTGCCATCCTATTCTAACCCTCTGGGCACTCACCTCACATGAGTAATAAGATATGGTGGATATACCTTGTCTTGCCATCCTATTCTAACCCTCTGGGCACTCATCTCACATGAGTAATAAGATATGGTGGATATACCTTGTCTTGCCATCCTATTCTAACCCTCTGGGCACTCATCTCACATGAGTAATAAGATATGGTGGATATACCTTGTCTTGCCATTCTATTCTAACCCTCTGGGCACTCACCTCACATGAGTAATAAGATATGGTGGATATACCTTGTCTTGCCATCCTATTCTAACCCTCTGGGCACTCATCTCACATGAGTAATAAGATATGGTGGATATACCTTGTCTTGCCATTCTATTCTAACCCTCTGGGCACTCACCTCACATGAGTAATAAGATATGGTGGATATACCTTGTCTTGCCATCCTATTCTAACCCTCTGGGCACTCACCTCACATGAGTAATAAGATATGGTGGATATACCTTGTCTTGCCATCCTATTCTAACCCTCTGGGCACTCATCTCACATGAGTAATAAGATATGGTGGATATACCTTGTCTTGCCATCCTATTCTAACCCTCTGGGCACTCATCTCACATGAGTAATAAGATATGGTGGATATACCTTGTCTTGCCATTCTATTCTAACCCTCTGGGCACTCACCTCACATGAGTAATAAGATATGGTGGATATACCTTGTCTTGCCATCCTATTCTAACCCTCTGGGCACTCATCTCACATGAGTAATAAGATATGGTGGATATACCTTGTCTTGCCATTCTATTCTAACCCTCTGGGCACTCACCTCACATGAGTAATAAGATATGGTGGATATACCTTGTCTTGCCATCCTATTCTAACCCTCTGGGCACTCACCTCACATGAGTAATAAGATATGGTGGATATACCTTGTCTTGCCATTCTATTCTAACCCTCTGGGCCCTCATCTCACTGTCCCTTCTCCCTCAATCATCTTCTTGAAACCTACCTGCCTGTCAGCCTTACGATTGTGTCAAAATAACATTCCTCTGTGGGAAAGAATCCAATTTTGACATGTACCCTATGTGATATAGATACTTGTCATATCTACAGAAGCAAAAATACTTTGCATGTCTTTCATGTCCCAGTCTGCCAATGATTCATGGAAATCAATTTTCAAGATTAAAGAGTTAAGAAATCTCCCATGTCTTGGATTAATCAGGTCATACCAATTTTCATAATGAAAGAGTTAAGGACAGCCCCCCTTCAGCCACACTTGAGATTGCAGATTTGAATCGTGTGAGGCTTTCATGATGAATGGAATGATCCCATCTAATGTGACTAGAGAAGAACAAAGATTTGACAGTATTTACACATAATTAATACATATTGCTTTCTTTGATGAATGGGGAGGGGACATAACTGAAGTTTCATCAAGCTTTTCAGAGACAAACTTTAATGAAATTAATTTACAGCATGTGTGCTCTGAAATGCACATGACATGTGGATTCATGGGGACCATGCATCTTATTGTCTTGTGGCTGTGGCCATTTTAGTCATGAATGTCTTGACAATTTTGCCAACTTCACCAAACATGACGTCATTATGTCATGCAATGTGCCAGATTAACTCCAGAGATTTTACTCTAATATCTCCCCATGCATATTTAATTTTTGGCACAAATTCCCAGCGTTCTTTGTGTATAACGACTATGACATATATTTAAAATAGCAAATGCACCTGTCTCTGCCTTGTATAGCCAAATGCCTTGGCCGAGTCAGGGGGATAAAACATTGATATTTGGCGTGGAGATTAAGTGTGTGATGTGGGCACTGTGAGAGCTTGTACTTATCTAAGTTAGTGGGTACATCACAGACTCCTGTGCCCCTATGGCACTCTCAGGGCAGACAGCACCACATCGTACAGTGGAGGCAGCAGGGGCAGTGGTTACTCAGCCCTGAGTGGTCACGGCCAACCACCACACACCAACAAAGGGCGTGCATCTTTCTAATGTTGGATCCAGAGTTTGTACCCAAAAGGATTCTCTTGTATTCTTTGACTGCTAAAGAAGGAATCTTCCATCAGAGTATTTCTTTATCCACTCACAAGCAGGTCCCACTGCATACAATGAAATTCAATAAATTATAGTGAGTAGGTCACAACTGCAGCCAGATCCAATTATGGCATTCACGTTTCTGCACTGCCTCAATGCAAACACCATGCGCCACCATACTTTGATGACAAAAACCAACATGATTTGATTTGGAGATGAAATGAAAGTTTGAGCCAAGGGTAGCACGGTCTTGTGAGGACCTTGACAGTGAGTATTTCTGAGGGCAATGCTTTGAGACCAGCGAGGAAAGTGTGCAGCGCCCAAGACAGTCAAGCCAGAGCTTGCCATGGTTCATTCATTACCTTCTATCATCAAATGCCAACAATATCTACATACAGTGTAAGTTTTAGTCTCCATCATCATTAAGGAAAGTCAATTTATATATGCACAAACTTCTTATCAACTGTTTGCCTCTGTCATTACTCTCAAACACATTCATTCTAACTTAATTCTTGCTTTACCTCCCACTTTTTCTTATCAATGCTCTGGAATCACTTCCATATGGTAATTACCATGATAATAAGACAGAGCATCAACAAGCTTACAGAACCACCATCAAACAGGTACATTACAAAGGAATAACCTACTCTTTATGCCAAATAAATATTCACAATTTCTGGTGAGATATTTTTGGACTGTGATCAGATGGGGCTGGCATTAAGATACTGACCTGCAAGCCAATATACTGATTACTTAATGCACTGTGGACTCACAAAGAGAATATCTTCTAAATGTTAATATATGCTGAGGTAGCAAGAAACATCTGTGTCACATAGCTGCCAAGTCTGACTTAAACTCCATTTGCTCACTGCATTAATTACACTCCAACCAAAAATACAATATATAAATAGGTTGATTTTCACCTTTATTTTAGTTGCTTGTCTGGAATTTGAGTAACCTGTAATAGAGTATGGCTGTAATGGCTTTAGAAAGAGGGATATGCAGGAAGGAGGAGGGACAGGTCAGACCTTAATGATATAGACATTAGATGGCCATGCCAGGTAATCACCAAATATAGATTATAAGAATATATTTGATATAGAAATATAGGCTGGTTACTTAAACCATGCACTATGAAGGGGGACTGAGGAAACACATAGGTGGCGCTAGTGTGCTGACCACGTATATGACAGGTGATACTCTCAATCTTATTCTCATAATATCCTCACGTCCTTCACTCTCTTCATCTCATTCCTCAGTTATTAAAGTCTGCTTGTCTCGTCATTTGATCACCAAAGTCATGGTCAGATAATAAGACATACATATGCCATGGAGGCATCAAGGTTGTTTATAACAAAGATGAAGGGCTGGGGTCACATCTCTCATGAAAACACTCAAGGACATGCTCAATATTTTCAGCAGCACATGACAAGTTGAAATTCAACCATTACTTTTACTTCTCTTTTTTTGAAATCCCTTTTGGCAAAGCATTTGAAATGTCACATAATCAGTCAAGGTCGTTTGAGAAAATCTCTGGTAGCGTAAATAAAACAGTGATTATTTGTTTTCCAGTTTTCTGTTTGAATGCCCAAAAGCTTTTTATCCTTTGCCCAGACTACTGATTGGCTTTTACTTCCAAAAGGCATTTCCTGAGATCATTCATCACAAGAGTTTGTGGACAGAAAAATACATGACTGTTAAAACAGGGCACAAAAAGCAGCATGCAAGGTGGTGTTCCCCTTGATTCGCTGCACAAATCTATCATGTCTTGCGGACCATCCATCATGACTCGGTGACCAACCTCGCCTTCTCTGATTTACACCTTCCATTTGCTTGTTTGGCAATGAAATTGGCTGCCTTTTTGGGGCATAAGTTGTTCTTCCTGTGTGTGCCTGCGCGCTGACTTACAATCCCTGCGAGTGACCTCGTCGGCCCTGCACCAACTCCCCCACTATATCAGGCCTGCCACACCACTTCCACAAGCCGTCCACACATTGATAGTTTAATGTGTTTTTGCAAGTTTCTTGTAAGCACTTTGTGGTGACATATAAAGCTGTGATGCCCTGCACTGATTGCACCATGCCAGGTGAGAGGATAGCTGGCAATAGTACAGCATCTATGGCACCACATACAATGTGAGCTTTGATGTCCACAGTGCTTGTATATGAGGGGATAGCTATGAACACATTACAAGCACATCCATGTCCACCACTGGCCACTACAGTGCAGCCATATCTATATATTCACACAATGGGGGGCAACACCATTATGGGGTGGCATTTATTTGTGTTGTGAGAGAAATGATGGTTGATAGGGCAATAAGGGCAGGCTAGACGAAGGGTTGCGCCTCACATCAGTGACATAGATCACCTTCTCCCACTTCATCTAAACATACCCCTCTGTGTCACAGCTTCAAACTTCAAAGTCTCTCTGTATCTTTTTCTATATGTGTGCATGATCGCATGCATGCTGCTCAGTAGCCACCATGTAGCATTGCCATGGTTACCAGCCCCCATGAATCTGAGATACAAGCACTCATCTTTGCCATAGCCAAGTCTTGTACAATGAGAGCTGCCAGTTTATGGCACACTTGATGCTGTTCAGGCCACGGTACTGCCTCCTTAGAGGGCATTTAGTTGCCACAAGAAGGTTCTTTTTGTTATTATTTACCTCCAAACTACAGCTGAAACGGCTGCCAAAATTAAGTTACCGCAGGATGAGAGGCAAGAAATGGAGGACGGACAAGTTTTGTGAGGAGTTGAGTCTATATGTGCTGATCTGGCAGTCCCTTGTGTTGTCTTGTAATTAGGAGGAAGCAGTACCGCACTTCCTGTTAGGCACATATTCCATGCCACGTCACACCATCACGCCGTCTCCCATTTCACAAGCCACGCAGTGACAATAAAATGCAACAATATCATAAAAGTGGGGTGCATGTGAGTACATTATCATATAAAAGACTTCACATCAAGAGGGCCACAGCAATCACTATTTTGCCACCTCAAATCTGGCTTTTTATTGTACTTGCATGTGGAACGCTCACCGCTGATTCCATCTATGAAACATCAATATGCTGCTCCCCTACTCAAAATTGGGCTTTTATGTTTTTATTTCTCAACAGCCTCTTTCCATTAGTTAATTAAAAATTCAATACCATAGCCTTCCTATTTAATGAGTCAAATATACCAAAGGACACATTAGTAATAATCTAATTTTCAGTTTCAGGGAGATTGTCACAGCAAGGCATTTATATTTTTGCCCATTAGAACAAATGAAAATTAAGTATCTGAATACGTTTGCAGAGGCAAATAGAGAGAAGACATCACTGAGACTGTCACTGGAGCCAGCAGTTGCACACTGCTACCACGGCTGATATACTTTTGTGGTGAAATGACCAGTAAGGGTTATTACAGTACTTTTTGTCTTGTGGCAGATTGCATTTGGAGAGGAGGTGCATAAATGTGATCAGACACAATATGAAAAATGACATTTTCCAATTCTGCCATCCTCTGGAGGTAGGGACGGTGGGGCCTGGCAAACCTCTCACTTTGCCCGGATTTACTGCACATTGCCCAAGATATACTGTTTGCATGGCCACTGCAATTGCTCTCAGAAATGGAAGAAAGTGATGGTGCAAAGTGAAAATTGAATTTCATTTCTATAACAGACTTTGCAGTTGACCCTGACACCTTGTGGCTGCTAGATAAGTAGGAATGTTATTACGGGTGGTGATGGGAGGCTGTGATTGGATGATGAGGGCACGGGGAGGGCGCGATTAGGCCAGCCTCGTTGCTGCCAAATATGACCCACACTCCACGGTGGTTTATCATAATCATATTTGGGAATGAGTGGACAGGATTGGTGGCTGTTGGTTTGTGGATGCGAGTTGTCAGGCACATGATGGCTCAACAATGGTGCCCATATGGTGGCAGATCCCCACGAGAAGGGAGCAAGAGGCACCCGGTGTGCACAGGTCACACCTGACATAGTAATGCTGGCATCTGACTGACCTCTGCCTCCATCCCAAGCCACCAAGCCTGCCCCTGTAGACATGACCTAGTGCACACCTTGGAGGGCATAGCTACTACTTGCCAGTCACAAGCAGAGTATGTACTGACCCTCACACCACACCAGGGACCAGTCACATACCAAGCCCTGCCATCACCAATTACACAGCCTTCAAAATGTGCACCTATCATTGCGAGGAATCCTGTGTCTAATAGAACCTGGCCAGCAACTGACTCTATGCCCACAGATATGTCCATGTTATTACAAGGGGCTTCAGGTTGGTGTGTTATGTGGCAAGAAGGGTGTCTTACATTCACCTCCCAGACATGCTGACCAGTGTTTTATGCCTCACAAGTGGGCATGATGTGAGATCACCAGCCACCTTTGTCTTGTGCTTACCATATATATACTCCTCTTATAAGGCCCTTCATGTTCCACCAACCTCTTGCAGCCTCACCCACAAATCTCCTCACATCTCTCCTGACGCCTAAGTACTCTCCCTACATTTAAACCTCTCTTTTATGTTGCCTTTATAGTCTTTGAAAATGCTTATTCTGAAAACTTGCACAATCTATCAAACGGTAAAAAGTCTGGTAGGATTCACTTTACACAATGGCAAAGCTTAATATATTGCAACATGCTTCAGTTTTTTTTTCCTTTTACTGCATTGATAATTCCCTTTGAGAATATAGAGCAGTCACTTATGTCCATATATCTTACATTTTTATCAAGGAATAATAACCCTTATTTGATTGACTTCAGCAAAACCAAAAAAAACAAAAATGCAGACCTGTTATATGGATTGCACAATTAGGGAATATTTTGATATCACACAAAAAGGATACATTAAATGTAGCACAATGAGACCAGAAAGGCTATATAATAGAGAACGAGATGATAGCATGTGTGCGTGTGGGCGATGGCCGACATGAGCAGTCATGCTAGTGCCATTTGCAGCACTCCATTTGGCGTTTGTATTCATGAGAGGTGTTTATTGTATACTAAATGATATGAGATATATGGCACGCCTGGCAGAGATGGTCTGGCCCTGATGGTCCGCCCAGGTCATCAACATGGCATAAAACCTCACCATAATGCCAAGGCCTATAGGAGGGTGTCACGCCCGACCTGGGCCAAGGAGAAGGCTGATTCCATTTGGGTTACTTATCTTTGACCCCCCACCTCCCTAAAGGTGACTGGAGATACACCCCTCACCACTGCAGCCCTGGTGGCTATGCTTGACCCATTATACAGCTGGCATTTACCACCCCATATCCAATCACGCTGCCCAACATATACCTCATAAATCACACACAACCACTCAGCTCTAGAGCAAGAATTGACTGTCAGGTACCTGGGCTTGCTGATGACGTCTTGTAGAATGGAATATTTCCACATCCCACATGGCTTACATTGCTACCATAGCAGCTCTAGATTTCCTCGTCACTTCTCTTCCAGGCCCTTTCTATTTAGTCTGCTGCACTAACTCAATATGGCAACATTTCTTGTGAAAAATAAAGACCACCGCTGTCTGTGACTGGTTTGCTTTGATTGAGGCTATGTTCAAAGTTTGAAAGTCTAATGGGATTGCGTGGCAGGTCTGTGTGGCTTGACACATTATTGGGAGGCAGGACATGCAGACAACTTCTGTCACTGGCATTATGGCACACTGCATAACACAGCCTGATGGGCTCTAAAGGCCCACACAACTACTGCTGAGTCAGCTTTCTGTCAGGGCAGAGTAAATAGGAAGCATTTGTGGGCTGTCTGCAATAGATGACTGGGCAGCTGCCTGGCCTGCACTGGCCATGTCAAAATACTCCATCATTGATAGCCTTCTGTTCCTCCAGAGGACTGGAAGGTATTACATAAGAGAAGCTTACCCATATGGCCTGAACCATGTGGCCTGCACCATGTGGCCTGCACCATGTGGCCTGCACCGTGTGGCCTGAACCATGTGGTCTGCACCATGTGTACTGCACCGTGTGTACTGCACCATGAGTCATGCACCATGTGGCCTGCACCATGTGTACTGCACATTGAGTCATGCACTATGTGTACTGCACCATGTGTACTGCACCATGTGGCCTGTACCATGAGGCCTGCACCATGAGTCATGCACCATGAGGCCTGCACAATGTGTACTGCACCATGAGGTCTGCACCATGAGGTCTGCACCATGAGGCAGGCAGGTTGGGGCCCTCCCCCGAGATATGGCCAAGGGATGTTCTCTGGGGTTCAGCACTCCATCAGTGTCCTCTATCTGGGTCTCTATGACAAACGAGTCATTGCCACGGTGACTACCAACAAAACATGCTGCCTGATAAATGGAAGTAAGGGATCAGCCACAGAAGAGGGCTGATCCTGTGGCAGAGTGGCACTGGCCTAGTTCTACAATAGTGCTGACATTGGGGGGTTATAAACGAGGCTGGATATGTGGGTGGGCCATTGGTGTCCTTGGGTCCATGATGGTATCCAGAGTGAGCAGACGAGCCTATCTTCCCCACAATCAGCCACCATGACACAAACACCCCCAGCATCACAGGTGCTTTGTAAATTACCATTACCTCAAAACTCCTCCCTCCTCAGATACCCAGACCAGAAATGGCTTCTGAACTGACCTGACCTTACACTATTTTATTCGAGAGCTTTTTTTTAATAAGCCCAAGATTAAGCTAATTTTTAATTTTTCTTATGAATAATTTAATTTTTTTCTGCTAAAACTACTGAGAGGGGTCAATATATTGAGCTTGCCCTGCTGCCTTAAACAAGCAACTCTCAGTCTTGGCTAGTAACTTTTGAGGTCATTTTCTGCCATTTTGTTACTATTTGACTGAATAAAATAAAATATTGAACTGTATTTCAGACACAGAATGTTGATAATTATTACCATCATTTATTAAACTCTAAATTTAACATAACTAATTTCATAAATATGTCCTGATATCTAATGGCAGCCCATATGATAATGACATATCACTTCATGGCAACCTGAAAACTAGAGAGTCAGCATTCGAGCGGTGCAGACTTGGTCCTTGAGACGGGAAGCTTTGTGGGTGTATATTGGCGGGAGGTCAGGGTGATATCTGGCGGCACTTGGCGGAGGAAGACAATGTCCTCCACAATGGATGCCAGGCAGATGTGAGATCTGGTGACTGTGATCCTCGTAGACCTCTCCATACATAACCATGGCAAACAATACAGCAAGATGGGGCCACAAAGGACCTTGTGTCACACAACAGCCACACAAGCCTGATAATACATATTCATCCCGGCTTTCTGTCTGGTCTCTTGTATATCACAATTCCTCTCTACTTTCACATAAGTTGAGCTAATATTGAACCTCAATTGCACTATCTTCATGACAAATGTAATTACAATCCTGGCCCATAGTTACATGGTTTTGTAGGAATCAAGATTGTTTCCCCTGGATCTACACTCGGTCTCATTATTACACTATTATCACACAAGATTATCCTTAATCCACAAACCAAGATTTTGATTTACACCTTTGCCCGTGTTTGTAATGGAAAGATGAAAATAGATAATTAAAGATTCATTTCTTACCTTTGGGTGGGAAGTAGGATTTGCTTTCAGCTTTATGGGGCCAGTCCACCACCAGGGGGCCAAACCGCCGAAATGCCGCTGTGATCTCCTCTGAAAATACACAAACACAAAACACATTTAGTTGGTAGTGTCATACACAGACACATCTATCAAGCAGCAGAATCCATACAAGTTACATGGCTTATTCTGGTCATCTTGCAAAGAGACCATCTGTGATCGCAGCCTTTTTACAGACACAAATCCCATGTAGGAGATGACAGTTGGGCTTAGGCTGGGATGTCAAACCATACGGGCAGAAATATGGCAGCTTAGAGGAGTGCACGAGCCACGAAGACGGGCAGAATGATTATTGTCACTGCTTGTATTTACCATGTATTGTATTTTGCAGTGTGTTCAGTTTGGATCAGTCTAAGTGCTGTCAGAGGAGAGGACCCTACAGAGTTGTCTGACGTACCCTTTAGGTCACTAACTACATGTTATTGTCTTGCTCAGTTCCCCTCTGGCTAAACATCAAAGAAACTTCTCTGCGATGTAATCAAATACATGGAATTGTGGTCATGATGTGATCGACAATTTCAAATATCAGCCACTTGCACCCTGGGAGACGGGTAAGATTTGGTTGAATCTTGGTCTTTGAGAGTTTAATTTGCAGCATCAGACTTAGAGGCTTGCGTTGGGAAGAGACCAGTTGTGCGTAATTGTTTAAGTTGCTGCCTTCAATTGAGTTTGTAGTTCCCTGGTGGTGTGACACTAGCTGATGAGAGCATCACCTATGTGGCGCCACCTATGCCACTATCACAGTGAATTATGGGTATTCATCAGACATCACAATCGCCTTCCTTCCCCACATATCACATGACCAACAATCTTGGGAGAACAAAATATCACAAATAACACCGACTTCACACTGCTATTTATTTTTCTGTCAGCTTGGTGTGACCTTGGTAATTGGTTGACGGGGTGAGTTTGTGGACAAATGATTTGCTTTGCTCATTGTGACCAGGTGTAGCAACTATGTGGGATGGCCCTAACTTGCTCACACCTTCCATGCCACCATGCATACATATTTTATACTAAGGAAATTGAGTTATGCAGAATACCTCTAACCATGGCTGTAGTTGGGAGCCCAACTTGAGAGTTGTGGCAATAATGTGTGGCAAACTCGTTACCACAATCACACATAACATAAGGGAGGCAAATCATAAAACTTTAATGAATATTACTGACTAACTTCCTCTTCTCTACCTTTGGTCCCTGCCTTCTTCCACAATTACATCTCTCCTGGTGCAAGTCCAAGATTGTCCCAACTTTGGGCTGATCATGATGAGAGAGCCACTGAGTATAGATCTTATCTTGGCCATTCATGTACAAATCTCAAGGTGCTAAGAGTAATTTGGACGGACCTGAAACTGACTGATTAAGACTGCAGTCTCAATCGTGTTCAGACCATATATTTGCATGTGAATAAGCTGATTAAGATTAGCCAGTGGAGAGGAGAATAATATGAGAGGAGGTGGGCACTGAGGTAACTGGCCACCTTCTCCACTGTGTCATAATCTATTGAGGCCATTTTGGCTTGTACTTCATGGCATCTCGACCGCGCCTCAATGGATCACAAAACCACTCACACACAAACTCTTCATGTGTTAAATTGAATTCCAGTTTTTGGAGGCTGTTGTGCTTAAGTGCACAAAACTGTTTACAAGTACACAGGATATTCATCCATTTCAATGATGGAGACTCTTTTCAAGTGTTATATGCCTACAAGAACATGTGAGCATCCCTGACAAGCAATATGCAGTGTCTTCTTGTAAATACCAATCCCTTTCATGGTAATAAACTACAAGAGAGGCTGGTTAATGACAAACCTGGCTGCTATGAAACACTGCTTCTAATCAATTAGTGTCTTTTTACTGTAAAAAACTTTGAATATGAATATAAAAAGACATGAAACACTTTTATAGCTGACAGATAATTAAAGAAAGAAGATACATTTTATATTGCTTTATAATTATATGTCTATCAAATGGATGCCTTGGGAATGTGTGGCAGTCATACAGGCGAGAGCATTACTTGCAAGGATAACAGGCAAAATGCAAGCTATCATTAATTGTAAATGGTGTCCCTTACTCCATAAATCATAACTGCATAATTTATTGTCTCAGACAATCTTCAGAAAAGTAAATGAAAATATATTATTCCTCTACAAAATGTCTGCAGTGTGGAAGAGCATATAAACTCATTTTACTTTTTTTTGGCATCACAGTTTCATGATTACCGCTGAGTGCCGTGAAATTGAATGCTTTCTGCCAAAATTGGGTTTTGGAGGTTTTTGATTTGCGGCCTTTATTTGTGCGGCAATATTGTGGCATATAAGTGTTAAGGACACGGAAAAGTGCTGAGGTTTTATATAGTTGTGGTGGAAAATTACGACGCCTTTATTCACCCTCTCTAAATGTGGTCCAGGCTTTTCATGGTTCCATTCTATTACCACAGAAACACACCAAATGAAGGGGAAAAATTCATGTCGCAATTCATCGACAAAAAAATGGGTGGGTAATTGGTTGAGGATTTTGGGGAGGAGACCAGTGGTGATGCTGGCCATGTAGATGGCCTGATATGGGAAAGCAAGCGCCACCTACAGGGCCACGATTTATGCACACCTCATCGCACTATCATGTGGGTGGTCATGTAGATTGCACCAATCAATGCATTCATGGTCGCCAGCTCATGCCTGCAATAACAATACAAAACTTGCCTGTCAGAAAAAAAAATTGCACAATGACAAGTTTGCTTCAGGACCTTGCAGGTCTTAAGGTCTGTCCTCTACTGGATGTTAGAGACAACCTGCACAAATATCTGCTGCACACAATAATAACCTACACACTGATCTGCTGCACACAATAATAACCTACACACTGATCTGCTGCACACAAGGACAACCTGCACACTGATCTGCTGCACACTGATCTGCATTATAACCAGCATCTGCCATGTATCTTCCTCACATGTCTCAATTACCTGTCTCTTTTATAATTTGTTTTTCTTTAGAACAATCTCAACATTTTACCAGAGGAGATCAAAGAAGATCACGCTTCTGTTCAGGGTTCATTTTTTTGTCAAAGCTTTATCCAGCAATAAGGGTTGGTAAGTGATGGTAAATTGTCAAATAACAAACAGGTTTTTATATAATATATAACACAGTTACATCAAAGAGGTGCTTTCAATAAAGTACCTTGGTGGAAATGAACCTATTCTGACCATATAAACAGGTCTATTCTGGCCATGCCTTTCTTCTTTGGTGTTCTTGAGAGGTGCTGCCTGCACTGCATTACTGAGCATGCACAACATCAAAGAGAACGGGGTCGTCATGTGACACAGGCAGACATATATATGTGTGTCACTTGGAGGTATTTCCATTCTAGTGCAACAACCACACAGATTAAAGACCACCTCCCACACTGAGTGGGTGCAGATTTGATGAGAGTAGGAGGTATCTGTATACAGAGCAGGTGTTATCTGCATACAGAGCAGGTGTTACCTGTATTCAGTGCTATCTGCATACATGGTGGATACAGGTCTGACAAGAGGGGGTGTTATCAGCATACAGGGTAACTACAGGTCTGATAAGAGCGGGTGTTATCTGTAAACATCTAGTGGGTGTTATCGGTTGAATAAATTGCTCTGCACTGTGGGCGTCCTTATGAAGGTCATAACCGGGCCTGCTTATAGCTTGGTATGACTGCACACGTCTCTATGTACATACTGTATTCATGGCATTTGCACATAATGCACCAAAATACAGTGTTTTCTATTGAACCTGAATACATGCATTAGGCCAAGCGTGAAGGGGGTCCATCTATTATGATCCCACGGTGAACGCTACCTCTGAACGCCTGTCAGCCACATGTTGCCTCCATTGATTTTGCTATAAAGAGTGCTTGTAAAGCCATCTATCAATCGTAAATCACCTCTGTTCTGGCCAGGTGAGGTGTCTCAAAATAGGCGTGGCAAGGCGTACTTTCCCCTGGGTCAGAGTGTTAGTACCCATGCCGGTATGCAGACCTGCACATATCAGCCTTGTCACACCATCTTCATCAATAACAAGGCCACAGTCAGCACAAAACAACAGCATTAAGTAGTAATTGGATCAGTTCCACCAGCATACACAAGGAAGTGGACAGAAGGGAAGCCCAGTCTCACTCTCCCAACACCCTGCCATCCTGCCCTGGAGCCTTCCATACAGCATGCAGCGTGCCATACATGCACTGGGAGAAGTGACCATCCGATGTGGTCTGACAAGAGGAAGTCCAAGAAACCTTCTCACCTGGAGGATGGCCACTCACTTGGGAGGGCCATCTGTCAGCCCAGGCTCACATATGACAGGCAGACAGTGCCATCTGGTGGTGCTGCCAGGAAATGTCCCTGCCACCCACTCCTTGTGTGACACCTTATGCAAAATCTAATGCTGCCAAAAGTGACACTTGAATAGCCTTGAATACAAGTAACCAATTCATCATTTTGTACAAAACTATACTGAGAAAAAATTGATTTCAGCTAAATCTATACTATAATATTTGAAAAGCTAAATGCTATTATTGGATCTCCACACAGGTAGAATTGAATCAGGTCTCATGCTGTTACTCCATTACCATCCCTTAATCAAAACATGATGACCTATTGTGCTCTGTAGATTATAGGTTTGGACCTTTTGACACTACAAGATTACTGTAACAAAATTTCGGTCATTTTGCATTCTGAAGAAAAATCAGAGAAGATTTAGCCCAGGTCATTACATGGGACAGGGTCACAGAGCATCCTGGAGCCAATCATAAAAGCCATGGCCTTAGGTCATTAGTCAGCAAAGGTCATATGGCACTATGACCTTGAAGATGAAAGTATGAATCAACACCTTACACATTAGCGTGTCGGATGACCTCTGACATAAAAATGACCTTTTCTATAATTGTGTGTGTGCTAGGCTCACAGGCAATGACACCTAGTTGAGCATTGGTGTACTAAAAAATGTCTTTCCATGCCTTGGTTGGTGGGACTCCATTCAAGGCATCCCAAACTTGTCATGTTTGTGGCAAGCATTGCCTTGTCTCATTAGCAGTGTGTGATTAGTAGGAGAGCAAAGCAAGCACTACCTGGGGACCCTGGCAAGCCAGCTTCACATAGTGACATGGGCCCATGTTCTGCTTGTGGCTTTGCTAATTGTCATTGCAACTTGTGAGACATTGTAACCTTGGCGTGACAGGCCCCACATATGTAGGGTGTGCAATCAGTGTGGGGAGCTGTGTGAAGGTCACTAGGCCACTACCCCAGGGCCAACATTCACACCTCTCTCCATGATTCTCTAATCACCCTCAGCACCTCCAACATCCACACCTCTCTTCAAGATTCTCTAATCACCCTCCAATATATTCACACCTCTGTCTCCATATTTCTTTAAAAATCCTTCACATCACTGTCTATATCATTCTCTGATCATGCTCCAACATATTTTCACCTCTCTCTTCACAATTCTCTAATCACTGAAAACATTCACACCTTTCACCATTCTCCAACTATTATCTAATTCCTTGCATTTCAATTTTAAAATGAAAACAAATGCTTAGAAGAACACCAAAATCTAAGTCTTTGTTCAAAGAGATAGCAAACTCCTTCTTTTGAAATGTGTCCACAATACAAATGCATCTTGCATGAAGTATTGAATTGAAAATTTATGTATGCTTTGAACAAAAACGGTTTTAAATGAGCTACATGTCATTGAGGCTGCATCTTGTTAATGCAGAAAATGCGAAGCTCTCACAAACAGCACCTTAACTTTGCATGTTCTATTATACAGAGACCAGGTTTGCCAAAGACTACTTTAATCCGATTGGAAAGATAAAAGATAAGCAGAAGTAGGCCAAGGCTTGCCTTAACAGACCTATCTCTGATAATCCACATTCAATTAATACAGCTCTCGTGAAATCTTTTCATAGACACAAATGTCAATGATGTTTATGCAACTCTGGACTTGATTATTACTATCATCTTGGGTTGTAGAGATTTCTAATGAGAAAACTGAAGTATCAATGAATCTCAAGCCTCCCTTTGTCAATTATTGCATTCTGCCAGGGCCAATTTTCTGTCCTCATCATGAGTGTGCAGCCAATGTTCACATTCGCAACGTTCTTCTTTCAAGCCACATCTTGAATATCAAAGCTGGCCAACAAAGACTGGAAATTATCTCATTATAGAATGGTTCAATGTCTCAAAGGCTGTTAGATACACATTCTCTGCAAATGAAGTACTGGTTAATAACCTGCTTTGCACATACTGACATGCACAAAACAATGGCATTAACCCTTGTCTTTATTGCTCACCATTAGCAACCATATTGGCAGCATGGTTGACTTAGTGCACAAGCTTGCCCTGACTCACATCTCTCAGCGAAAAAACTTGCTCAATCTGATAAAATGCTGGTCATTACTGGCTTTGGTAAGTCGCAGCTTAGTGTGTTCCTACAGACATTGGGTTTTACAGGTGGTTTAGGCCTGATCCAGTGCTCAGACCAGAACTCATCACTACACACTACATTACTCCATACCTGCATAACTCACACATGCATAACTCACCTCTCATACATACATAACTCACCTCTCATACATACATAACTCACCTCTCACATGCATAACTCACACTAATGTCAATTCATTATCTCACAACGAGAAAACTCACCCATTAGGCCATCATATTTGCTGATACAGATCACTCTTTGTATTGGTATTTTTAGAGACAAGCCTGTGATGAGATGCAAGCTGTGGTTTGGAGTGGAGCCCACGAGATCAGGAAGTGTCCGGTTTGATACACAACATTACTCTTTCCTGTTCTCAAGTAAGGTTATCCAATTTAATGCGACAGGCCAGGAAATGTGTCTCGTTATTTCCACATGAGTGTTTTCAGGACTGGCCCTAAATCTGAGAGGGGAGTGTGACAAGTGGAGGCAGTTTGCTTAGTTTGGCAGCGTTTGAAGCCATGGTCAGCAGTGGAGACAGGTCACGGATGTCCTTGGTAATTTGTGCATGTTGCCTAATAGAGGAGTCTTCCTGGAGCTGAGGTCTACACCCTGGCTAGACACCAACCACAAATCTGCTGTCATCTTGTCTCTAATTGGCTGCTCATCTTGACATCAGCCATAAATACTAGACTTCCTGTCTGGCCATAATAAGCCATCATGACATCTGCCATAAATACCACAATGAGACTTTATATAAGCATTGCCATCATGATATCAGACATATATTCTGCAATGAAACTGCAATGAAAATAGTATGCCATACCATCATAACATCTGCCATAAATACCATGGAGAGACTTTATAATAAGCCATACCATCATGATATTAGCCATAAATACCACAATGAGACTTTATGATAAACCATACCATCATGATATTAGCCATAATTACCACAATGAGACCTTATAATAAGCCATACCATCATGATATTAGCCATAAATACCACAATGAGACTTTATAATAAGCCATACCATCATGATATCAGCCATATATACCACAATGGAACTTTATAATAAGCCATACCATCATGATATCAGCCATAAATACCACAATGAGACCTTATAATAAGCCATACCATCATGATATTAGCCATAATTACCACAATGAGACCTTATAATAAGCCATACCATCATGATATCAGCCATAAATACCACAATGAGACCTTATAATAAGCCATACCATCATGATATTAGCCATAAATACCACAATGAGACTTTATGATAAGCCATACCATCATGATATTAGCCATAATTACCACAATGAGACCTTATAATAAGCCATACCATCATGATATTAGCCATAAATACCACAATGAGACTTTATGATAAGCCATACCATCATGATATTAGCCATAAATACCACAATGAGACTTTATGATAAGCCATACCATCATGATATCAGCCATTATATGAGACTGTATAACAGGCAATGCCATGACATCAGCTTTAGATACCACAATGGAACTTTATAATAAGTGTCGTGATGCAGTCACCTGAAACTGAGTAGGGAATCAAGTCCTCACAAACAAGCCTACTGACCTCGACATAACACGATTCCTATTCCTTTAAACATGATTCCTATTCCTTAAAGTGCAATTAGCATAAACTATGAGGGCAACATTCTCATCAGCCATTACTGCAGTTCAAGTATGGATACTATGCCACCATCAAACTCAACACAACATTCTTGGCCACCTGAAAAATCCATGAAGAGCAATATTTTTGTATTTACTGATGGTTCTCGAGAAGTAAGCTTCTTAAAATAGTCTGCTCTGGTTCAACACTACATGGAATCTGTCTCAAATTACATTCCAAAAGAAAAATCAAAATAACAGTCTTGAGATTTTGCATGATTTTTCTTTGCAATAAAAAGGCAAGTTTACTTATAAGTCAGCAGCAGGAAACTTACAGTTGTGAAACTTTTCCATTGTGACATATGCTATTTGATATCTAATTCTCTGAAATGGTGCTTCTTGGTGCTCTCTGCCTTTGAGCTGTTTGCATTGTGTGCAAGACTTGTAGGGGCTTTCTGTAGATTGAAACCCCAAGTCCCCAAGCACCAAGTCAATTCTTTTCAAATCAAACGCCCCATCAAGAATGCCAGACAGCTGACTGCAGGATCACGGCAAAAACAAACACTTTTCTTGTTGCTGGATGCCCTGCCTTAATATTGTCAGCTTTGTAGCTTGTTGCCCTTCTGCCTAAAGCCCTGCGGTGTTGAAAACAAAATCTAGTGGCCCAGGAGATAAATTGCTGACTGCTGGCCTCTCAAGTCCTTGCTTGATAAGCAATGTCAATTCCTTGTTGTTAAAATGAAAGCCTTTACCATAAATAAAAGGATATAAGCAAGGATTTGCTGATTGTAAGGATGATGCTTGGTGGACTGTTGACCAGGCAGTGGCCCTCAGCTTGTGGTTAAGGCAAACACATGTTTTATCAACTTCCATGTCCAGGGCTATCCATCATACAGTGCTGATATGCCAGTCCCCTGCCCAAGCGGCAAAACCACATGGATCATCACCCTGCCGTTTTTTGTTGTCAGGATTTTTGAGATAGAGCATGATGGATGGTTTCAAGATTACAGACAATTTGAGGATGCCATTGCATGTTGGTGGAGGGAGCAATCTTGTGCAATACATCTGACAGTCAGTCCTTTCTCCACACGAAACAAACATCATTCCATATTAGGCACCGTCAGTCTTGCCCACGCTCCTCCCGCAGCTTGTCAAAAGCTTACATAACAGGTTGCTTAAGACCAAAGTCCTGTATGTCATTGTCAACCACAAGACAAACACTGCTGTTGTGCATGCCTTCAGACAGATGAGCCAAATGGAATAACATGATAACAGCCATGTAATGAGTACTGCTTTGGCCTCAGATTTTTATAATCCCAAACTGGATGGATTCCAGCAGAGGCATTTTAGCCACTCATTCAAGTCGACTCTCCCCAGAACACTCATGGGGAAGTTTGCAAGATTTCACAAAGGCGGAATCATAAGAGAAGGGGATTTATTGCACTTGAGGACTGAGCTATTTGTAGAAATTGTAGGAAGTTCTGCTGCACAAAGAAACCTCTCCATGTACAGCAAGAATAGAATGGGGTTTGTGGTGTGGTAGAAACATCCAACGAGATATCCCCGAAGAGCCCAGTAAGACTAATGAAGGCGGCTTGCAGCATTCGACTTGGTGCAATCCCATTGGCTGAGGCCAAGCCAAATCAATAGTTCATTTAATGTCTCAAGACCAAGCAGGAAATAAAGCGAGAATTGTCAGTCTACACACAACCCACTGGAGTAGCAACGTATTAGAATTCAATTGGAAATAGGATGGGCAAAAGCTACACACAAGATGTACCAAATATATAGTCTCAAGCATCCAGCATCATTTAGCTGGTAGGCATGTTGGTGTAAAGATAAGGGCTGTGTGGTAGAGTGTGTAGTATGTAGTCATCGTAGGGACGTGACAGACAGGGATAAAGTGGGAAGTCCAGGACCGGGCAATTCAATCAAGGCTGCAGAGGTCTGGGTAGCTGAGTCTTATAGTGCCCTTATCTGTGTGGATGCACCAGACTACTGCACCATGTGGTGACCAGATAAGAATCCCTCACTGTTCCACACTTCTGCACCTTTACTCGTGTGTTACTACCCTGACACATCACCCACCAATACAAACTACGTGCTAATCACCCCCTTCACACCTATCTAGATAATAGTGTTGGGCACACCTACCCTCGCTTAACTCTATTTACCTCAGAGCTATGTACGCGATACGACCAACTGTTTCTTACCACAAGCACCTGTCCAGAATACCAGTAAACGGCAGTCTGTGAAATGTTAGCATCCTTACCCCCTATAAAACTGTGTCATTCCATGATCCCAGAAGACCCAACAAGGCAAGCCATTAATAGTCAAACTTTTGGACTTCAAAACTTCCCTCATCCTTAACGACAGCACTGCTTATCACTCTGGTAGATAGCATGTCACTGAAAGCTTTAATTGCACAATTAATTATCACTTGGCGATAGAAATACTACCACCTTGAGCTTGTCTGATCGGCATCTTCATGGTGTGTTTCCATATTAGGTGTGACATTTCACCTGACATATCTATGGTTTGAGCACTTCTCCATTGACAACCCCCAGCATTCATAACCAATCTGTGTGCAGCCATCCAATTAGATGATTTTGCAGGGCCATTGAGTACTCCCACAAAGGTTAATTGAAATCAAACTGAGGAACGTAGCTGGCGATATGCCGCATAGATTCACTCTTTCCCTTTAAGGTGCGTGTAAAAACACTGAATGACAAGTGATGAGAGGAGAAAATCAATAGCACTCAATGAGAAAACACTAGAAACCCGAGCGACAAGGACAACGTTTCATAGAAATCTGCAAAAACAGTTTTTCTGGCTGATGTTGGGGTCACCTTGAGGAATTGCGTCATCTTTCGTAGTTTGATGTCCACCTTCCCATCTCGGGCAATCACTCATGTGCATGCATCCTTGTCATGAAATCAACACGGTGCCTGTTCCACCCGGAATCAATCTATAATTTGGCCATATGCTCTCTGGTTCCATCCCCACATGGCTACGGTGGAGTGAGTTCTGCAACCCTACCTCCGAGTCGCTTCATAAATCGAATGTCGGGTAAATATATATTTAATTTAGAGCTTGGAACAAGGCCGCTTCCTGGTCTCAAGTTGCCAAAATGACAAGGATAATTTGCTAATTAACATACAACCCTTCACATCCGGACCACTCATTATGTCTGATCTAGCTTTTTAATTATTTCTCCCAGACCAATTTATAAATTTCATGTGCAGTGGATCAGATGACAAGTCCCAATTCTTCATGTTCACTTTATCAAATTGTCAATATCTAACTCCTGAACCAGAATAATTTATTGTCTTGTTTTGCCTGTGAAACAGTAAACAAATTAGGCTTAGGTTCTTTGATCCACCTTGAAATTCCTTGTCTTAAAGCTATGAAATTCTAGATAAAATACTAATCCTATTTTCAATTTGGAAAATTGAATTATTTCCTTACTATTATGTTTTCCTAAAAACAATTATCCAAGAGATATAAGTCTCATATTTACATACAAAGCAGTAATGTAATTGTATAAATTAAAAATACTGCGATACGTGAGACAATTATTATGATTTCTTTGCCTTCTGTTGGCATTTTACAGTCTCACTCTTCATGATTACATCTCTGAAAAGATGCTCACCATTTACAAGGTAATTAACTTTATGAATAATCAGATTGATGCTTACGAAAAGACTCCATCAAAGATTAAAACCATTTTTGTTCACTGTTGAATGAGTGAACTAGAACTCCGAGGAATCACACAAATTATGACAGACACAACAGAGAAAAATGCCATCCATAACTTTTATTATAATCTGAAATTTCATTTCTGGTAAGCATTTATTGGGGATATAAGAGAAATGCCTGCAGGTGGGCGGGTACTTTGAAGGTATTTGATGTGGCTGAAGTGTACGCCAGCGTGGGTATCCCTACCTGTCACCATGCATACATGGCTGCACATTTCCACATAGATTTCATGGCTGAATTGGGGTGACATGACGTTATGGCATCAGCTCAAAGATGTCAGACCAGCCCGGCCGTCACATCAAAACCAGCATTACCATGTTCCAAAGCTCACCTTCCCAAAACACACTCGCAGCACTCACCTTATACACTGCTTCCACCCACATGAAAAAAACAGCCCCAAAGACAGCACTCACCCATCTTTGCTTCTCTAACAGCCATTTGCCATGGCAACCATCTATGTCTATACTTGTCAGTTACTCCAAATGGCAAATTCACCTCAATTTCTATGTATCTGTCTGGATCATTTGATAGCTGTCTATATGGAAGTTTTTGTCTGACTGTATCAAAAGAACTTCACATAAATTGCCAGAAGCCAACTGGGAATAACAAACAATATGCCATATAAAAAACACAGATTGTTAATTAAAACATGTAAGCTCATGTCTGATACCTGTACATGGCTACTGGGATTAATATGTCATTCTTTTTATTACATATTTTTTGTTTCATAAAATAATGTTGTAAGTTTCCAGAACATTTTCTGGAGGTATAATATATATCAAATCCTATCAGATTATTAATTAAATTTGATACAGACTAAATGAATGAAGACTATAATAAATATATCATTATTTTGTTATAAATCTGCATATTGAGACCTATTGTTTAAAAATGTAGAGGCAAAAGAAAATCTAATGAATCACTCGTTTCACACATCTTCAAATCAATCACTAGATTCACACATGTTCTAACCAAACAATATCTAAATTCACAGAAATTTCATAAAATAAGCGTGATCTGTGAAGCTTTTAATAATAATAGAAAGATATGAGTAGGATAGGATACACACCTTCATCAATGTCAGGAGGCAGTCCACCTACAAACACTTTCCTAGAGTAGCGTTCTATACGTTCCATGCCGGACTGTGAGCTTGGGGAGCCTCGGGAGGGCGAGTTCATGTTGGGTACTGTCTGGTCCATTGAACCATCTTCTAATAGATGCCCTTCTTCTGTGAAACCAAATGGTGACTTTCCTGAAAATAAAGTAAACATTTGTGAAATTATTCTTATATATAATTGACAAATGAAATTGACTTGTGCGAAATAATGCGATTCAATATTGTGGCATCATCTGTAAAAGACTGTCTAACCTTTTTGGATAAATACAACAATGACTAGAATACTTGAAAAAAATAGAGTGTCAAATACAAGACTTGTATATCAAATGATAACAGCTGTGCACAATCCATCCTAATAGGAAAAGAAAAGAAAATCAATATATCTAAAAATATATCTCAACATTATGGTCATATATATGGCCATATATATGCTCCATATGTTGAAAAAAGCTATAACAGTGATGGTGCAAAGGACAACAAGTGATGGTTTGTAAAATTGTCAAAAATACATCTAATGTAACAGACAATTCAAATGGAAAGGCATCATCCATTGGATACTATTTTTAGAAGAAGGAAAAAAATGAGGTACAACAAATTATTTTTTGATATGCCCCCTGTTAAATTTGAAACAGTGTAAAGGTCTAACTATGAATGATTACAAGCATATGTGTGCACCCAATGACATAAAGATGAAATCTCCACATGTGGTCTACAGATAAATGTCGGCTATTTCCATATATAAACACATTCTATGAAGATAAAAATAGAATATATTGCTTTGCACTGTGTATGTCTTCAACTGAGCAACAATCAATTAATATTCCCGGAAAAAGTGGAAAGATTTAATGAGCAAAGATGGAGAATTTGGTAATAAAAGTAACACGTAGAAGCACACCTCAATACTGAACAATGTAAAGGAATAGCTACCTTGGTAAAATTGTCTCCTATTTACTGTAATATAGAGATTGACATGGATTACTCGACTCACTCCACAACATATATCAAAAACATCCAAGAAAGAGGCTACACACTTTATAATTTCATCGCCTGAGTTATTTTGTGAGAAAGATAATTCTCCATCTTTCTGTCAAAACAGCCTTCCACAAATCAATCATGTATACTTATCACATTTTTTTCACATAAAAACAAAATGAAAATATAATTTCAGATTCCACACAACATGTGGCAGACATAAGCACAGTGCACACGATATAATACTGTGAAAAAGATAAAACCATTAAAAAAACATTTCCAAAGAAAGACTTTACATTTTAAAGAATGTAAATATATATGTTGTCAAGTTTGAATGTTTGATGTATATGGACTGAGAGAAAGGAGCAGAATTGGTGAGATTCTATGTGCAGATTGTGTTGATGAAGCTCAGATACGGACATGGTAAGGTGATACGGGATTATGTCTGCGACGAGGCCCATTTAGCCAGCTGAAGGCCCAGACTATTCATCAGGGCACATCCGCCACTGACCAGGTCACAAACCGCACAACAGTCTGCAGCCTAAAAGCCTCCAAATACACTATCCCACTGCCTAGTTATAATAAAACTGGCACAAAACATGGGTTATCTGCAAAAAGGTAGGCATTGCTAAGGAAATCTAATGTCAAAGTTCAATGCTCTTTTCCGATGGGATCTCATAGAAAGTTTAGCAGGAATGGCCAGGTCAGCTGCTGCCATGGATACAGAATCTTCAAGGGCACCTCCATATAGTGCTCCCACCTTAACCCTAATTCTCAATGTCATGTCTGCAGAACATGTGACAGGCAGGACATAACAAATGCTCTTCATACCACGGGCATCAGCATTGTGAGCACTGTGGGCAACTTTCACTCTGTATTGTGCTGGAAGTCATACACAACTTATGATTGCCATCATTATCTCGTATCATACTTTGACAGGTCCCCCATCATTACATTTCCAGTAACCTGTTGCCAGGTTGGGTGTGGGACCTGTGTGAGCTTAGTGCCCTCTAGTGGGAGTGGATTATTTCCTGGCTGGGTGGGAAGGACTCAGCTCTTCCTGGTGATAATAAGCCCCCTCTATCAACCTGGCCTCGCTACAGGCACATATCCATCTGTATCAACCCTACTGTGCTGCCCTCTTCCTTCCCAGCATACTTGCATACTTTGTATCACAAACACTATTTTTGAACACTTTTAGCCACACATCTCTTTCACATAAACCTTCCTTAATGATCATTATCAACCAATCTGGTATCAACAATTCATGTGTGATTTGCTTTAAGGATTTTATAATTATACTTAAATATTTTCTGGGATATCTGTTCCATTTGCCAAGCCAAATAATAGTGTAAAAAGTCATTAACATGGACATTGTGGCCACGTCACAAAAACTGTAGTCATTTATCTTTTACATAGAAATGTGAGTGCAATTTTGCATAAAGAATGTCATTTTTCCATGTAAAAAGCTGAGTAGTATTGGGAAGGGTTGCACTTTGCCTGAACCCCATTTCCTGCTATGCTCATTGCATTTGCAATGCCCTATAACACTGTTGAGAGTCTCAGCCATCCATCACCTCAGTGGTCACTCTATCACCCCACACCCTAACTGTGTCAACCTTGTCCTTGAGCCTATTACAACAATCCATCATTCTCTCAAGCAATCCCAGTCATTCTAATTCCAGTTATCTACATCTTTTCCACATTCTTTCTGTTCTGGATTTAATTCTTAATCCTCCCACAGAATTGTTTTCTCTACAAACGGGTTTAATTACAATATAATTTGAATGGAAGTCTTTTACATTTAAACTTTTCGGAAACTTTTTGAAATTTTAACCCACTATTCTTATTAGCTGGATTTACAAACCTTAACTGTGTTTTCAAGTGTAATTTACATAAAACAAGATTCTATGAAATTTAAATTTGACATTTTTATTCTTTTATAATTTCCAAGCTAATCAAGTGAATTCAAATCCGCTCATTTCATTTCAAAGTTGAATTGTTCAATACGGCCTTTGTTTGAACTTAATCAAAGACCATTGTTATTTGGCTTCAATTTTGCTGATAGAGAAATTCTATAACCTTCATGGGAGTACAGATCTAGAATTGACATTTTTGCTTCTTTTAATTTCATTAAATCTAATATCAGTTGGCTTCTATTTCCATTAAGGTGGGATCGTTTGCCAGTATTGAGTTGTGCCTTGTTCTGTGGGTTGACAGAAAACAGGCACATCTGACAAAAAGCAAGGCTCGTGCCATTTTGATCTGAGATTTCTCTTGATTTCGACCTCCAAAGAATGACGCATGTAACTCAAATCAAGAGGCATACTAGACAGACCAATTTCAGATCCAAAACGAAGTTAATGTAAGGAAATTAATGATACCACATCTTCAAACCTAATCGGGCTATGCCATTCAAAATTTAATCTGTTGTTGATTAATCAGAGTAGATTTGATGTCGGTGTGTGCTGGGAACATGCATCATGTATTGTGGCTGTGGCTGTATCGTTTAGCCAGCAATCATATCATGTGTCAGGGAGCTGCCAGACTTGTGATCAAACTTTTATACAGTCCATATATACAAGCCTCCGCCCCCCCTTTCAGAAGCTGCCATGATAACATGAATGCCAGCCTCCTCATCAGGGAAAACTCTCCTCACTCCCACTTTGTAAGTACAATTGCATTATACTCTAAATTCAAGATGGAATCATGGTCTTGAGAATGAAAGAGAACTTAAAATAAATGATGGTGATGTATGGAAGAATAGAAGCAAATCACCAGCCTATTGTTAGCATTACAAGAAGATGGCAATTATGTCCCTCTCACCGCCATTCTAGCAAAATTGTGTTTTCAAGTAGAAAACAAAAATTCACTATAAGAATGTAAAAATGAAGCACCAATTTTATACTTCGACATAAACAGAGCTAAGCAGATGGGGATCACGTTTATGGTGCATATAAGCTAGATGAGGTCATTAATAGGTGGTACAAAATATATACACTGGCCCCACTGACCATCCTCAGTTATGACAACTAATAGCTTTAAGTGCTGACCACATTTATCTACTCAACATGGCTGACACAATCAGTATTAGTGGAAGCGGCCCCTCCACTCACACAGGTGACTGCGGTTGTGACATCCAGGTGAAGGTATTATTATCACAACATAACATAGCCACTTTGTAAATTATGCCTGCTCAACTTGGCTCACACAGTGTTTAATGTTCAGAGCTTATAATTGCGTAGCAGACAGACAATATGGCTTTATGTTCATATCCGAATGCTACCTCTATAAGCTTATCACCTTTTGCTGAAGCTTTTGAGAATGCAATATGCATTGTGGCCTTTTAAATCCATGGGCAAGAGTGGCGTAAGCATTACATGAGATAGGAGATGGGTGCGACAGATAAGTGGTGGGGTTATGACAAATGTAAGGGATACGCTAATGGTATTTGGACACCCATTAGTAGATGTGTCACACATGTAAGGGGTCCACCAACATTGTTCTATTGCTTCGTTTCTGCCCCCAGGGGGCAATGTGCAGCGTCTGCTCTCATCTAGAGGTACCTTCCTAGCCGCATCGCTTATGTCCATGTCATGTATCTATATTTAATCTCAGTCATCAAATATAAATACAAAAGAACAATTGTAGTTGCAATTTAAACAAAGGATAAAAACAGTTGATGTTTTTATGAGAAACATTTGTATGTTTTCCCATTTGCAGGAAATTGATTTGTTGTCTCCAATGCAATAATCAGGTATACAAGTCAGGTAGATTGGTCAGTTTAAGTCTATGCTGATGGACCGAGAGACGTGGGACGTTACTATTGAATTCATACACAAAATAATGCTAACTACTTGGGGCTCATTGCAAATGCATATTGCTATTTAGTCTCCCAAAAAGCCTGTTTGAGTAATTGCATTTATTATTGTCTCCTATGGATTGAGATATATAATGCTTCTACAAACAGATGAATTGCTCATATCAACATGTCAATTCAACTTAATTTTCATCAAATTATGTTAATCAACAGGGCACAAGTTTCAGTTGTGATTTCAGGTATGAACATTGTATGTAAATTATGGCAGCATATATCCCTTGGGACATCCAACTTTCATCCATTCAAACAAATGTGCCAATAGGAATTAGACATGTAATGGCAGGATAAAGCATCACTTTAATGTGCTCTATCGATTTTACATTGGACTGATAAAAACAATTAGCTTTAGCAGATCCCAGGGGGGTTTGTTTCTCCTAAATGTGCCACGACCCACTGGTGCCGATATATAATTTAATGACGATTGCGTACCCATCCACCCACATTGTAAGTATAGAGCTACCTTACAGCTCCAACTCGCGTGTCAACATGATGTACGACTTCCATATATTCGGCAAATTTCTACCCCTCGGATTTTTCTGTCATAATTATGTTGGTCTCCAGATGAGTTTGGGGATGTTGCTTTAATGGGAAAGCCATTTGCTGTACGTCAATGGACGTCACAGTGATATTGTGTTCTGGTACATTTTTAAACAGATGTCCAATAAATAACCGCAAAATGGGCAAAGTGGTTTGTGTCCCCATGCATTTTAATAATTCTGCTTTGCTGAAGGTTAAGCTCTTGTTTCTCATAATTTATAGTACATTACAATGCATGGTCCTGTTTAACAATACAAGATAGCAAGTAACAACATTCCTGGCTGGACACAATGGAGAAAGAAGGCATGTAATTATGGCTTGGTAGTTGTACTCAACCAAGCATGCAAACAACAGAGAATAGAGAGGGAAGCATCCCAAGCCGGGCACAATGCAACCCGTGACCTAACACTGGGTGAATGAAGCATTCCAGCAGGGGCACGCTCCCCTCCATTGTGTCAACATGTGGTAACCAGTTATTATCCACATTCATATCTAAACTTTCAAATATAATCATTAATATTGAGTTTTCATTATAGATTTTTTTTCATAATTATAAAATTTAGCAGTGGTATAGAGGCAAGTGTATCTGTCTTTTTGGGAATATTCAATACCGCAACCCATTAACTACACAAATGAAAATATCCATGACAAAAATCCAGGAATTAGGGTAAAATTGAATTTCTCAAATTGATTTTTTCAATCATGAAGAGCTATTACTAATAATAAAGAGTAGAGCCACTTGAGTTCACCATGGAATGAAGACAAAGTAGCATGCATGTATCTTTGTAAACCCATATTAAAATTTCATGAAACATAAAAGGCAATCAAAGCTTAGCAAGTCCCCCATCAAAGGCAAAATGAAGACAAAATATCACAACTACCCAATCAACTCTTCAAAATGGTGGAATTTCAATGACAATTTGGCTTATAATGATGATATTGCTGATACTCGTGGTGTGCAGGACTGTCAGCACACATGACGTTACAAATACCGCTGCATTGATGAGGAGTCGCGTGCCGTAGCGTTCCCCCCACCCACTTGTGCCATTCATCTATCTTCATAATCTCTCCTTAAATTAAGTGTCATTCAAATTGCTAGGCAAATTTCTCACATTTTACTTTAAAAACGACCAAGTGATAGATGTAGAAACTACTAATAAGTGGCAAAATATTGCAGAGGTCTGGGTTGCCAAAATGACACAGGAATAAACAAGCTATCACCAGACTGAGATTATCTTTCTCAATAGTCTATGATGCCTACATGTGATTAACATCCAGGTGAACCATGAAAACCAAAATAAGCAATTGCCAATGTATGGATTGTGGAATAAAATTCGTAGTCTGACTGTTATTGAGCTATTTTCGGAGCTTTTTCATAAATTTGAAAGTGTTGACATTTTGATAAATTGAATCTGGGGACCTGCAGGTGATGCTTTGCAAATGGTGAACATGTGATAAAAGATATGCAAAGTGAGTGAATTACCCCCGCTGCTCCCAAACAACAACCCTGACATCCACAAGTGACACACTCTCAGCATAGTTATGGATCACACCACAAATAAAACTGAGGCAAATTGTACACCTAAATGTTTTATTGTATTTATAAAGTGTAGAATCTATACTTTTATCCAATTGTTTTTGGCACAAAAAACTGTATCAAATACAATGCAAATGGAAAACAATAATCATAATATGACTTGCCCTGTGTTTTCTATAATATATAAATGCAATGTGGCACAAAAAATTGATGTTGTTGGCAGATCAATAACAAAGTTGGCTGATGATGGTTGGAATGCAAAACTCACAGGCATAATACAACCAACCTGCTGTCATAGGCACAACCTTAAGAGTCCTGTATCCTCCCACACAGGTACAACCTTAAGAGTCCTGTGTCCTCCCACACAGGCACAACCTTAAGAGTCCTGTGTCCTCCCACACAGGCACAACCTTAAGAGTCCTGTGTCCTCCCACACAGGCACAACCTTAAGAGTCGTATGTCCTCCCACACAGGCTCAACCTTAAGAGTCCTGTGTCCTCTCACACCCTCACACAGGCAAAACCTTAAGAGTCCTGTGTCCCCCAACCCCCACACAGGCTCAACCTTTAGTCCTGTGCCCCCCCCCCCCCCACCAAAGTCCAGTGTCCCCCCAACCTGTGTTATCTTATCTTCTCTCACTTAGTCTTGGGTGCCAACTCAGCAGTCTCTGTGTAAAGAGATCTCAAATATGCGGTGAGACTGATGCACCCCAATCAATGGTGATGTGACAGAATCTGGTGTCCCTGGCAAGGGCACAAAAGACGGGAGGACACCTTTCCTGCTACACTGCCAATGGCTCAATATCACAGCCACACTTCTGTTGCCATTTGCTCTCTCAACTGTAAAAATCGAGGGACACACCATGGTGCAAGGGCAGTTAGAAGTGGTTACGTCAATAAGTAATGATTTTTTACTTGCTTCTAAACATGTGTCAAAACAAGTTTTACCTGAGCATCTCCAACAACCATTCATGTCTCTCACAAAGTTTAATTAAATGCTGACAAAGAGCCCCACATGGCAATATCATTGACAAAACCACCAGTCTCTATCTGCCCTTGTCAGGACAAGGACAGCATTCTAAATCATATTCATAGGGGGCCTAAACAAACGCTTGCCCGATGGCCCAGAGCTCATTTTTGGACCTCTTGGCCATTCCTGGCCAGATTTCACTGGCCCATCAGTCCAGTGGTGGATATAAGATATAGATTCTGACTGATTTAATGTTGATCACATCGAGCTACCATTTAAGTTTGCTGGCCATTCTAATTCTTCCAAAACATAAATATGCAAATATTTGTCTTTCAATAGGAAGGAGTACACTACAGTGGCGTTCTGATAATTTTTGCACCAAAAATAACAGCTTCTCCACGTCATTTCCACTTTCTGTAAAAGAGGCATCGTGTCAGAAATGTTTAGGCAGTTAAACATTTTCTCAAACTTGTGGATAATTTATATGTATAAAACGATGGCGTAAAATTGTTTACGTCTTTTATAACATCAAACCTTCAGGCCACTAACATCATCTCAGACCAGTGGAAATATTTAATCACTGGCCAGTATCACCAAACCTTTAGCCGAGGCCTGCATAGGTTTCACAAAAACCTAGGAATTGATTTGCTTTTGATAATGGAGAGGGACATGATGTGTAGAGGGAAGCCAGGTTGGAAGCAATGCTGGGAAAACATGCATAATACACTACCCACAAATAAACCACCTCCATGCAGGTGACTGCAGAAACCAGCCTGTATTAAACACAGCCTGGTGTGAAGCAAATGTTCACACTTAAAAAGACCGCCTGCTGTCCGATACCAAAATGGACAAATCAATGCCGAGTTATTTCCAGGGGCTTTAAATCCTATGCCATTTCTTCAAAATCTTTCAGTGTGAAATGAAAAAAAGTGAGAGTGCAATGTTCTTTAAAATGGTGAAAAAATTGGAAGTGTCACACAATATTCAAACCAAGTCAGTCTGTTTGAAATTTCCTGGCACAGCAAAGTGCTCTACATGTGTTTCATTTTGACAATGTTACATTGCATGTATTCTGATTATGCCACTGCAGCAATTCCATCGTAGTCCAAAATCCAGGTTCAGCTGAATAATGGTACAACAATTTGTCCTGAATAATGCATGATATCATTGGGAATGAAATCCTTTCACCCAATTTATTCTGACATTACGTATAAATGATCTGAATAAAAAAAAATTCAAACACATAATTACTACAGATATAAAGTACAGAGCAAACATGCCTCCTGATCTCCATAATCTGGACTGGTCAAAGTCATACCTTTATTTTGTGATAAAACATGTAAATTTTATCACAATTGCCCAACATTCAATGCCCTTATTGAAATATTGAAAATGGATAAATGTGATAATAGGAAAAACTTGGGCTGATCAGATATGAACAAGAAGACAAAGACATAAAGTGGTGACCTCTATTGAAAATGAACATAAACAGGAAGAGCTAGAAACTGATGCGATAAAGCTAGTCAAGAAGAAAAATATCATATAAAATGCAACAGTAAAAATATAAAAGAGAAAACATAATTTCACTGAAAGACAACATTGACAACTTGAAAACTTTGTTTTAAATACCTCTTCTTCTCCCATAAGGCCGAGCTGTATAGAGCAAACAAAAGAGCATCCATTAGTCACATCCTCTATACACTTATCATTCATTTACATCAAGCAAGAATGCATTAAAATATTTCAATATATTATTGATTGCAATTGTGTAGCTTAGTGCAATCATTGATCACCAATCTACATAAGTCACAACATACATTTATTTATATATCAAAATCACTATAACAGCATCCTGTGAGCATTTGATGCTGTCAACCTAGCAAGGCAATCAGATGGGATGACACAGCAAGGTGTGAACAATATCATGGGCTGATGTGGCACAGAGCAAGGTGTGAATAGTGGCACAGAGCAAGGTGGGAATAGTGGCACAGAGCAAGGTGTGAATAGTGGCACAGAGCAAGGTGGGAATAGTGGCCCAGAGCAAGGTGGGAATAGTGGCACAGTGCAAGGTGGGAATAGTGGCACAGAGCAAGGTGGGAATAGTGGCACAGAGCAAGGTGGGAATAGTGGCACAGAGCAAGGTGGGAATAGTGGCACAGAGCAAGGTGGGAATAGTGGCACAGAGCAAGGTGTGAATAGTGGCTCAGAGCAAGGTGGGAATAGTGGCACAGAGCAAGGTGGGAATAGTGGCTCAGAGCAAGGTGTGAATAGTGGCACAGAGCAAGGTGGGAATAGTGGCCCAGAGCAAGGTGTGAATAGTGGCACAGAGCAAGGTGGGAATAGTGGCACAGAGCAAGCTGGGAATAGTGGCACAGAGCAAGGTGGGAATAGTGGCACAGAGCAAGGTGGGAATAGTGGCACAGAGCAAGGTGGGAATAGTGGCCCAGAGCAAGGTGTGAATAGTGGCACAGAGCAAGGTGGGAATAGTGGCCCAGAGCAAGGTGTGAATAGTGGCACAGAGCAAGGTGGGAATAGTGTTCAACATTGGCAACAAGTACAGCAATCACAGCTAATGTAAACACTATCAGCAATCATCATCCATCAACCGAGATTGTGCCAGCCACCCCTGTAACAGCCATTTAAACCTATCCTTCATGGAGGACATAGCATGATCATCTTCATTAACCTACTTCACACACACATACAAACTTATGTTTTCTTTCTTTATATCTGTTTTTTATGGGCCATAAACTGTAAGATTTCATGAGAAGTGTAGCCAGATTTGGTCAGATCAGCAAGAAACTTGATCGGGACCATAGTGGAGAAATGTCACAAGTGTGTATGATCGTATTTCTATTGCCTTTATTTGCTATAGAAGGAGAGGATTGTATTGTGTGGGGGAACATTTTGTTGTCAGCTGATGACCAAGTTTGTTGGAATAGGTTTAAGTAAAGCTGAATGGCTTCATTATGCTGTGCTGCCACAATCCCCCTCCACACACAATAATATCATTACCTCCCAATCACACCAGATTCAATCAATTATTTACTCCAACTTTACAAACACAGTCTTGGCTAAGTCTCAGAGTTGTAGTCTATGTTAGAAGGCTGATGTGAATACAAGATAAGCCAACCATTGGAAACATCCCCATCCGTGTGCACTGACCATATATAACCATCCCCTTCCTATTAATAGTTTGCATTAATACAGGTGACATCCTTGAGATGATCTCTGGCAAACATGGAGAACAGCACAGCCCTGTAAACTGCATTAAGGCAGGCATTGGAGGTATTTAATTCTCACAGTTATTGATCACATTGATCATGAGCCCAGGATGTAATCCATCATATTTAGATGTGCATGACATGTTATACGTTACAAGAGTTGGCTGTAGTACTCCTTGGCCGACAATACACTTCAAACTGACCAATCAGATTGCAGTTGGCATGGTAATGTTTGGGTGTGGGTATTTGTGAGGAGTGCTGGGTAATCAAGGTGTTGTCACACTCTCTGTGCAAACAACATCAAACAACTGCATGCAATGAGACGTGTTCACACCACCAGAGAGAACATTTTGCACAAAATCCTCTTGTTTCCACCGTCTGCAATCACGCCATGGGAAAAACAGTTCTGTGCGCCCTTCATCAAGGTCACACCTCAATCTGATTGCCTTCCATTGCTGAAACATCAACAAAATATTCTGACCGTAAAGCAAATGCTGCCACTGGGTGCAGTGATATGTGTTTTATACGGCGCTATCTGATGCCCATCAGTATGCAAGCCACGCTAATAATGCTTGAAATTCAAGAATTTATTGGTCAGAGATGGAAGGTCTTATATTGCATCTGGGGCCATTATGAAGATAGTGGCAGAAATACTACCATTCCTCTGAGATATAATTGCACAACTGCCGCCTGACAATACGGCTGTGAAAACCTGATTATCGTGATTATATGGGCATGATGCAAGTTTACACAAGCTATAGGCTATCTTGGTCGGCGCCTTAACTGGCAAAATATCACCGAGGTGGTGCTTGGGTTGATGGGACTGACGTAGCAGTTATGCAACATGTCTGAACCTCGCCTGCCATGCTTTATAGATCACCTCCTACTTAGCTAACTTTATCAGCACTTTTTACTTGCCATATCCCAAGTGCGCACAGTTATGATTTAATAATGAAACTTGGGTCAAGTTTGCAGGGTCTACCTTTGCCGCTCAACAATGGCTTTAATTAAGCAGCTCTTATGATGAATTTGTGGTCACTGGAGATGCGCTGAGGCCTCTATAACAGTGGGCCAATCAGGACGGTGAGAGCACAGCCTGCCGCAGTCATTCTCCCTCACAAATCCCTCATATTACCATATCTGATTAGAACTTGCCGAGCCCCTCAATCTTTATTGGCACAAGTTTGTACAAGGACTATCATGCATGAAACTCTTTGAGGCTGTCTTGAATAAATGTTTCCTTTGCTTATCTGTCCGTTGGCTTTCTTCTGCTCTATGCAGTATGCTTTCTGTTCCTATTGAAATTATTGGATAAAAATGCTGAGGTAGTGATGCAGTGGGGGTGACCTTCAGCAGCCTCCACTATATGAGTCTGTACGACAAGTCTGCGTGCTTTATCCACCATGTGTTGGCCTGTTTGCACTTGCAAAGATACAGAATTGGTAGAGGCAGTCAGAGTTGAGACATAGATATTGTATGTTGTCCCTCAGGGAAACACACACTTTTATATGATGAAAGATGCTTTGATTCCTTGTCTACCACCATGCAGAGGCCCTGTCACTCTCCAAGCAGCAGAAGCTTAGCTCTGCCACATGGCAATACATCACAGCTGCATGGAGCCTGGCATGTTCCAGATGCAGGAGATGACAGCTATCATTTCTGAACTGTGTGAATACGTCTGCCAAGCTGGCACTGAATTCATCCAGGATACAAATCACAACATTTCCAAATTGTATAGATTGTGTGGGTCTTTTTGGACCCCAATATGTTGCAATCAGGTATATCGCAGGCTCCCTCTTGTGGCAAGGGCAAACAACTAATTGTGTCCATTCTTGGTGGGGGATTTGTGTGATTCAGTGACACTGATGTGGGGGATAGAACCGACTAGGCCCAAAACTCACATACAAACAAGTACTATTGCCTCCCCTGCCTGTGGCTGTTATCAATATTCAATACTTTAGTTTGACAGCTGTATTTCACACTTAAACCAGACATTCAATTCCCAAATATGATCCCATCAACAGAACCAACACATTCTTTCATGACAAACATGGAAAGCTAAGGAATTAATATTCCTACTTATTAATCAGATTTGGTTCTAAACTTATTTGATTCAAAACTTCTCTTTCATTTCCGTTTGAAATGCCAAGACATTAAATTGAGTCTTTTACAGAACATTGTTTTACTGAATTGTTAATTCAAGAAATTATCCAAATACCATTGGGTTCTGACTAATGAAATTTAATTAAACTCTTCAATTTCACATCTCCTTCCTGTCAGATTGGGTTTAAATTTCCATAAATATTCTTGTTGAGCTGAGGCATATCGTTTCATGTCTGTAGTGGGTACCATCCTCGTGACATGTGATCGCTGACAGGTAGTGTGATCTCAGCTCACACAGATTAACAAGGAACACTAAATGCAACATGGCATTGTTTCTTTCCTTCAAGCTGCATATTAGCAGATATATTCCTGGTATGAATACCACAAGACTTACCTTACACCTGCATCTAAATTTGATGTGAAAACCTGCGATTTATGACATATCTCATATTTCATATGGGAAAATTCAACGTCTCTTTATCCACAAACAGAAAAAAAGCACCTGTGCACATTGGAACCTGACAGATTTCTTGTAAAGTATGCAGCCTTTTTGTGCACATTAGTTGCACTCAGCCTGTCACTTGCCAGCATCTTTCCCTACATACATATATATATATGCATTAATACATGTGGAAGTGTATCTCTTGTAAGTTATGATGTGAGTGAGGCTTGTGAGGAGGAGAGAAGAATTCATCTCACAATGGGAGGGGACCTTGGTTTGCCTGCACTGCTGCCCTGGGGAGTGCTCTGTCAAATCCTGTCACAGACTACAATGACCTTGTCCACTGCCTTACAAAGACTGCCCTATATACACATAGTTAACCTAAACATAACCACATCTGGGAGTTCATGTCACAAAGCATCATACAAAAGCCATCACTCAAATCAGTTTTGTCACACAAATAAATATATATGTATTCAGGCGTGTTATTTCCCCCCCTCTCACACATAATGCAGTTTGTAAAATGTGGTGTTTTGCTGCTATGTTTGCATTTACACATTCATGAATGTAGCAATATGTATGCATGCTGTGAGGCCAGTGCCTGAGCTACTCAACCTGCTGGGCATCATGTGACCTACTCTCTGCCAGCCAAACCTCGCCTCACTACCTCAATAATTAACATACTTTCAACGTCTTTTATTACTCTTCCTCAAGATATGTTTATGTTTACCCTGACCTAATTCTCTCTTAGTGCTTTTCAATTGGTAACTGGAGCTATTCTTGGTAGCCTTTTCTGTCTATGATCATCCTAATCACCACTATCAATTTATGACCTGACTTTCCATTCTTGGACACAATTCATGTAAGCATTAGGTTATTTAATATCAAAGTGATATGGTAATATCTATCTCAATCATAAAAGATGGTAATTTCTTAATAGGTACATATGGATCAAAGAGTATTATATTCATCCCAATCATTACTGCATGCAATATCGGCTGCCAGAGAAGATCACAGCCAATGATTGCACCATTAACCCTGCCACATCAAAACATCTCCATCTCATGTAGCTCTTATGCCAAGATTCATCTACCTCTGTTTGTGCTGAGATGATATAATATGTCATATGTGGTACCCAAATCTATCATCATCATACAATGCACTAAATGACACACCAAAGCCTCAACACAGCAGATATATATCTCAGTAAATACCAAGAGAATTTCTCATTACTCTAGAATCATTCATATGTAGTGTCAAGTTATGACCGTACACTATGAGAAATTACTTGCCCTTTTTGCATGCTGTTAAAGAATGTAATGAGCAGAGTAGAGTATGATAATTCTGTGCTATAATGCAGTTGAGCTGCAGATGTCAGATTGGAGGTGACTCGGTATAAGGTGCAAAGCAATATGTTGGTAGTGATGGGTGTGACACAAGGAGCATATTGTGGCCAGTGATAGGACAAATGAGGCAGTGAGACTACGGGGAGCCCTTACTGGGTATAAAGTAGGGCAGGGTGGGTATGCCAGTCAGGACAAAGCTATCTACTACATACTACCACGTGTAATGGAGCCCTGCCTGGGAGCCTCCCATAAAGCTCACACAAGCACATCTGCTGCAGACTCAATCACTTGCCCTCTCCCACTGCTCAATAAATGCCGGCTATTCTTATTACCACAATATATTATCCTGCCATTCCTGCCCAAATCATAACTTAATGCAATTCAGCATGGTCATGAATTTGTTGACATCCACAATCCAAAAAGGTCAAACATGGAACACACATTAAACGTATGTTAATATATCACAAGAACCATATGAATGCCAGCAAAAGAATTATCAGATTTTCACAAGTGCCAGAAAATCTAATCTTCAACATCAAATTTCCTCTGGATTCTTTGTGATTAGATATTTATTGTGGCATAGTGCACATGCCAAGTAGTTTATGATCATGGGGACTGTGAGCATACTCATTACAGGGGCCATCATTAAGGGCACTACCTTTCTGCCTTGATTAAATATTTCTCTTCATGTGAACCATTTAGACATTAATGGTGATAACATAACATTCAACTATGACACCTTTCTAGCATGCTCTGGAATGATAAAGTCCATTTAGGGTCTATCAGTTGTCATTTATCGAGAACATTGTGCCAACCTTGTAAATTGTCTCTTCTCCATTTAATTATCACTATGCAAACAATGTCACTCCCTCAGGGCAAGCTTACTGTCATTCTCAATGGTATATGAGATCTCAATTGGGATTTGGTGCGGTTTGGTGGGGAATACACACGACAGCTTCAGTAGGTGAATGTCTGTTTCTTGGAGGGGCCCAGTGTATCTATCATTTCATGTCACTAAAATGCCCATTAGAGCTTTGCAGTTGAAAAATCCTGGATTTTAACTTGATCTGTATTGAAAGCATGACAGATGAGCTCATCCAGGACTGCTGGCCCCTCATCCATTACAAGGAGCATTATCAATAATATTGTCCTTTAATACAATTAGGCATTTAATTATTTCCTGTCCATAACAGTGTAGGCATCCTAAAGGCAAGCGTGAAGATAGCATATACAGTAATAATGCATATGCCTTCTTGTAATGCCTTCAGCTTTCCTGGAATACCGTCTGCTATTTATATTTGCATGAGTTCTAAGAAATTAAGAATTATCCTTTTTCAGATTCCAGGATTGACTTCCACAACAGCTGACAGTCACACGACTGACCTCTTTATAGAAGAGAGGGGAATCACTATTATCTTAGTCTCATTGACCTACTTCTCATATAAAAATCGATGGTCCCTGAGGAGGTGAAGCCAGCTGATGGCACGCAGGACGTTGGGGGAAGCTGCCAGAAAGCCTGCCTTGGATTCACTACAGATATTGATTGTTGGAGAAGTGTAGTATTTGTGGTAGAGTGTCCCATGTGACCAACTTTGTACACAATGCCATGGTCCTCATCATAACACCTTTCCTCCCTTACAAGGTCCTCACACAACAAATACCCAATGTCATGTGCCCCGGTCCTTGTGGTGTCTAGCTGCTCAATCAGTCTCTGTGTGATCTACTTAAGTTATGTTGTGCACACAACTAAATATTGATATACATGCATACGGAGCACTAGGAAATGCTGAACAAGCAATTCAACTGCACAAACAATAGTCACAATGCGGTTGTTCCTTATTGGAGGTCTCCCACAAAAACAAAAGGCATGTTTTCTTTACTCTGGGACCTAGATTTGATATTCAAGTCTAAAGCATTAAGTATTCCTGGGTGCATCATAAATCTCAATACCTACACTCATAAGAATGTTGGGACAAAAACCAGAGCAAAACCAACAGCCCGTTGTGGAGATCTAGTTGGGTAAACTTTCTCAGTACACTACTTTCTTTGACATAACTTATGCAGGCAAATCTGACTCCATAGACCTTCAGACAAATTATGGAAATCCATGCTAGCGCAAACTCCTTTTTTACTGCCACTGCTTGCTGAGGCACTCTATAAATTCAGTTTGGTTGCAATTTGGGAGCTTTTTTCTGGGCAAAGCGACTTTGGAGTTGTTGACCGTGAGGTGGTTATTGGGGGAATATATGTGGAGGAACCACGAGTGAAGGAGATGCCGAGGTTGTGAGGTTGTTGTGTGCCAGCTCACTGTCAGCTTTGGTCTAGATTGCCAGCCACAAGTGGCACACAGCGTCCACCTCATCTCTGCGGCCCTCACAACTACTGCCACTGCCCTTATAAGATGAAGGCTGGAAGAGACAGCAACAAAGGTCCTTTCTTGACAGCCCATGTCTTTTTGTCCCAAGCTGGAACTTCTCAAGGTCTTGTGGCATAATTGCTACCAAATCTCCATAAGGCTTCTCTCTTGTGTGGTAGCGGGCTTCTCTCTTATGTACGTCCAACTTGACTGACCCGTAGTTCAAACCTGCACATTCTGCTGAGACACTGATAATTGTGACTTGAGAACACTGGCTCCTGCAACCTCTCTGTCTGAATAATGGCACAAGCCCCGCTGACTTGTCTCTCTTTACTTTGGCTCTTTTTTGTGTGAGCAATTTGTAGGGGGTGGGTTTGGTCATTTGTAGGTGGATGATGGGTGGTGTAGGTTAGTTTATCTGAGTAGCCACCTTGTAGTTGAACTCTTGCAGGCCATTGCTGTTGTTCTCCTGCTCAGAACCATTGTCTTCGGCCTGCAGGCATCAAGTGATCCACAACGGCCCCTGGCCACCACCCAGATGTTGTGATGCCCCACAACCCCTGAACTATCTTGGAAAAACTACAGCTTCTATTTATATGCCCTCACACTCTTTGATCACTTAAAACAATGTTATTGTCTCTACTCTTTGGCCCCATTATACTATTTTATCTTGTTTTGTCAGTTCAGTTCAGTAAAATATGGTGACCTCACCCCTGTGTTAGAAACACACTGATCTATTTACAAGTTTCAAATGGGTTTTTCCATGCACATAAAAGTTTTGAGGTACAAATACCATGTTTCCTTGCAATATATATCTGAATGCACATTCATGTTGTGCACTTATAATTTTTAAATTTTTTTAACAAATCATATTTCTCATTCATATAAAACAATATATGTAAAAATACAAGATTGCCAATATACCAGAAGATAAAAACATCTCAGCCAAATGACTCAAATATCAATACATGATACATGATAAGTGATTGTTTATGGAAGATTATCATCAAAAGATGCTATACAATTTCAAAACCATATACATACATGGATACATAAAAATATTCAGCTTGCAGCAGCATGCAGTCGCCATTGGCTGCAAGAGTTTGGTTGCTTAGTATGGAGTGGCTGATGAGGATGGCAAGGTGAGCAGGTCACATGATAATGCTGTGACTTCAGCATGCGGCCCATGCTTTACACAGCACTTGATCTGCCATACAATTAGCCATCAAAACCACCACCATATATAACACTGCTCATGCATTTACTCAGCAAATGAATTGCCAGGGCTTGGGTGTAGATTTATGTGAACTGCGAGAAATGAGCTGCAGCAAGTGGAGAGTTTAGTCAATAAATCACTGGTGAAAAGATCATACGTTCATACATATGTGATGATTCCAAGGCCAGGGCTCATACATCTCCTCCGATAATGTTACCTCTCGCAAGCACACAATGCAAACCAAGGCAAATGCTATGCTGGTGGAGGCTGGCTGCACATGAAGCAGCACGGTTTTATTCACCTTCCCCCTCACTTTCTCCCACATACATATGGATGCTGTATAAGGTGCCTCGGACATATCACAGCAAACAAAACAGCTCCATCAAATCTATTGTGTCAATATTTTAGCTTTCTGTATTCATATTTGTGATATGCAGGCCATACCTGTGGTCATGCCTGTACCTCAGGGTTGCCAGGCAAGCTTCGACCTATTCACTTCCTGCCTGATCTCTGTATAATAAATCCCACATTCTGTCTCCTAGAAGCACCTGGCTTATGTTTCATCATATTTCACACTGTAATCTATCAATATCTATAAGCACATTGTTTTTTTCTGGTTTATTTTTTTTATGAATTTTAAAGTATGGGGAATTGCCAGGGAAGAATGGAGCATTTCCATCTGGCAAAAACTGTTGGGCCTTTAAATTGTGCTTTGGTTGTTGTGAGATTGTATTGAGTATGGTCACTGTGGGATAAATCATGATAAGGTGTGTGTCCTGTGTGTGGGATGCTGCCCAATCCATCACTGCATCATATGTGCTTGACCAGTCACACTTGACGTAGTCATAAAGCAGTGGTGGTCGGTGACCGTCCAAGCATGAGGCACGCAGGCAAGCAGCCATGCACCACCGCCGCATTGTCCCAGCCACCTAATGGCTCCCCACACCATCTACAATCCACTCTTGCTGCGGCCAGTGCATGCCATCTACTTCCTCTATTATGCTACCATTTCCATACAGCAATAGGAAGGGCCCCATTTGTCTATGTGGCAGTGCTGCGAGGACATTCTTCTTCATTAAGATGTCATGCAGTGACCAAGTGGGGCACCACCTGCCATATAATACACCAACTTGTATATTTCATATGTGTTTCGTCTCCATCTTTAGTCATAACAAGCATATGCACGAACCAGAAATGAGACCAATCTGCGGTGCCAAACCACCAGCTGCCACACTGCCGCCTTGTTATTCATAGGGCGACCTTTCACACAACTTTCTGATCTCTTCTCTTCACCTGATATAAATAGATCAAATCTCATAGCTATCCCAGTACATTTGGTAGTTCTATCAAATGATTAGGAGAAATCAATAAGCAAGACCACGTCCATGTATAACTCTGAGATTCCCATTGAGGAATGTGCAAATACTGTGTTGGAATTTGTTATCAATTGCTGATTACTTCCTGCTTCATGTTAGTATAACCTATTAATATTTCAGGTACAATAATCCAACTCTTTCACCCTAGTTGGTTTGGTAATAATTTATATAGCTGTTTCTAAGCCTGCCTCCTTTTAAAGAGGATGCATTGCATTTACATAAGAGTGGGATTATCCAGCAACTCTGTGGCAGACATAATGTCCCTGTTTGTGTATGATAGATAAGCTTATCTTGTATTTCTACATCATTAAAGGCCCTTTGCATGCATGATATGTTGCCCACACAATAACCAAGATATGAAGCTTGTATTCATCTTCCTTATGACCTGTTGTGTGCAATATATCTTAGCCATTCTTCCCAATCATCAGGTATTCCACACACAATCACAGCCCCATGCTTATTGTATGACCTGCTCTGCACAATATTTCTTCACCATTGAGTCTTGCAATAAGCATTCCAATCAGAGCCTATTCACATACACAGGTGCCAATCACACAAACTACTTTCATAGCAAGATGCCTCTTACAATTTAGCGCTTTCTACTTAGTTGTGGCTGGATATTGCATTATTCCGGGCCTGATGTTGTGAGATGCCAGCCCTGTGTCTTACTGCCCAGCCTGGTATTGGCACATGTCCACTACGGTCCCTCCTCTCAAACCAAAGTGACCAATACCTTCTATGTCAATGAAATACGACACAGCTGACCTACATCTTGCTAAAGGTCCTTCCATACTGCTCATTATGACCCACATATGCAAATCTCACTTCTGATCTTTCATGTGTGCTGAACATGTTGACATTAATGCAATGTAGAATTCTTTGGGGAAAAATATATGTCGAGGAGATAGTCAATCTTATTCAAATATTGCATCAATATGATTGAGATTTGCGAGAGAGATTTCACAGGGAACAAGCAGTGAGTATTGAGGACAAATGGAGGTCAGTGCCCGATCCATAAGCCATGATCAGTCAGCCCCCGAGGACAAGGAAATGTATCCTAGCCAGCTTTAATGCAGCCGTCAGCTATGGCACATCTTGACACCAATCAATCTTGTCATTAAACACTTACTGTATGCCCACAGTGCACCCACCAAGCACCCACCAAGCACCTACCATCTGCACAATCTGCACATTTTACTTCTCTTTGAACTTCCTTTGAACTGCAGAAAGCATGAGTGACATGGTTCCTGTTTATTGTAAGCTGTTCCATGTTATGAAGCAGAATTTGAGTGGGCAGTAATTAGCTGACTCCCTGACCTTTGATCGTTGTCTTAGTAGGCACGCATGATGGACATCTAATTCAAATGATTCAAAATTGGCACAAAAGAGTCCTTTGGTTCTACATTAGTTATGATGTTCATTGATTATGCATCATTTGATAACAATGCAAAGTTGAATCAACATGGCTGCTTCTCTGATTGTATCCAGGGAATTGCTTTCACAACTGACCAGGCATCACACCACTGTTATCATTACGCAAGTTCCTGGCTTCATCAGCAAAATGTCATTTAAAAGTTAACTTTTGCTTCAAAACAAGATCATTTACCAAGTATGTCCTCTGAGAATATCTTGACATGGGTTCCACCGCAAGCTTGGCTTTTAAGCACTGAGAGCAAATACCATTACAGTCAGTAGTCTTAAAGACCTTGTGACCTCCACAGTCAATGGAGTAGCGGGGCCTTAGGACCTTCTCTGTGAATGGAGTACAAGGACCACGAAACTTTGCCCGATCTGCAGCCAATAACTACTCATGTGAAAACAAGCACCGTTGCAAATACCCTGTGGGTGTGTGCACATCCCCTTTCAATATTTCTATAATTATAGCCATGGTTGCTTGTAAATACCTAGAAGCCAAGTCCTCTTGATAATTCGGAATGGAGAATTAATATGTGTTGTATCTGTGCAGAGCCCCCTGGTATCGCATGACTGGGCAGCAAGGGCCTTACATTACAGCAATGCTGACTTGGTAAGCACCATGATGTACCACATCAAGGGCCTTAACACTGCTTTATTGTATGTCTTGACTCCATTTCACTTGCTTATATGAAGCATGTTTACTTGGGAGTTTGTGCTATATTGAATGTCCCCTGCTTCGTCACTGTACACAAATGTCAGGCTTCCCTGAGCGTATCACAAACTCTAACTGAGCACTCCATCATATCTGCTTGCAAAACACACATGACTACACACACCAAACTCATAATGACACACTTGAAACAAGCTCAATGGGAATACAATACCAACATGCAAAACCACTGTCTAATGAGTTATACTGCATTCAAGATGGGTCGCCATTGTTTACAGCATCTTAGGGCATTGTTTGCTCAACGTTTCCATTGGTATGTCAATAACGCACTGATGTATGCAGCAATCTGGTTTGCCACAAGAGATGTATCAAATATGACATTCCAACAATAACTCATAATGATATAAACACAGCAAACTAGATTGCGTCCAGTGCACAGCGCCATACAGACTTCTAAACACTGTGTAAATAAAAAGAATTGAATAACTGACGAATCAAATTTGGAGTGTTTTGAACATTTTAGTATTGTGTTGCTCTGCATTTTAATATGAATATGTATGTACATTTGTTTTAAAATGGTACTAAATAAAATCTTAGGTTGCAAATGTTACCAAATATTGTCATTTCTTATCTTACTAATTAGTATTTTACAAAAAAAGATATAAGGAAATTCATGAAGCAAAAATGTTAAATCGACCCACATCAAGGCTGATAAAATGTCACACAAAAAGGGCAGGTTGAATGACTGGCAAAATGGTAAAGCTTCTTATAATGAAAGTCAAGATAAAAAGCATCAGTACAACAGAAATCCAACAGTCTCTTTGAGAAAAAGATTATTCCCCAATAATAAAGAGATTCTTGTCGCAAAATGAATAATTGCTTTTAGTGAAAACTGTTTTCTAAATGAAAAAAGATTAGCTGACAATAATGCACTAGTTGAAGTCAAAAGGTTCAGTAATTTGATCTAATTTCTGCTTAAGCAATATCATAAAATCATTATTAAACACTTGACCACAAAGAAAATTGCATCACAAGTGTTGGCTTTTAAGCTAAATGACTGGCATGAGTTGTCGAAAGCAATTAAAATCAGGACCTGTTTTGTATAGATTAGCAGCATTCAGCACTCTCTGAGAATGCTGTACATAAGATGTCAACTATAATTGAGTTGTAGGAAAGTTGACGGTGAGAGTGACACATTTATCAGATGGGTCAGCCATTATGTAGGGTTACACGAGGGCCATGCCCCAGCAGAAGACATCGGTGTGCTAAGTGTTGAGAAGAGTGGTGGCGTAGTGCTTGGAGCCCACGGGGGACGGTGCAGGTCAGCGGGCTGCCCCCTGCCCTGTAGGGCCATGAAGCCTCAATGAACATGCACCAAGCAAACATGCCACGCCACCTACTCATGCACAATAACACAATTGTAGTGACTTAAGGTTCGCAGGCTATCCAGCATCTGTAACACTCAAATGTAGGTCCTTCTGGCTGAACAGCAACAGGCCTCAGACAAAATGCAGCATTAACTTGCCTCCCTTGAAAACCTCCAACCAGGGACAATGAAAACACACAATGGATGGATGTATATGATGATACATGAGACATTTGTGAATCTATCACTGCATCATAATACGATTGAGGAATCAGCTTGTTTTAGCAAAGTGACCCGTTATCTGAGGGGCCATGTACACAATGACCCGAGTGGTACAGGCATCCCTGAGTGTACACCCTGTGATGGAAGACTCTCCTCCAAGTGATGGATTGCTCGGTGGCCACTTTGTGTTCAATTTACTCCATACTACAGCCATACTATAATGTGTAAAGCCCACAAGGACTGCCATATGCCACTCTCCATATAATTGTACACAGCACTACAATATCACCTTGCCATCTCTGCCCACAGGACTAGCTTACATCATGCTAATGAACACGCATGCAATATACCATGATAACCATCCATTTCACTCACTTCAACCACTAGAGTCAATTCAAAAAGATATCCTGTGAACTATGTGAAAAAAAATCACTTCACAGAAAGGAGCAAGACTAGTGTAATGGAGGAATAAGATAGATCTAGCAGGCCAAGTGTCCAATGACATCAAGTGAAGAAAAGTAGAGCCCACTGTACATTTTATGTTCTTCATCAGAAAAGAAACAAACCAATAGCTGTCTATGAGTGCAGAGTGATGGCACAGGGTTAGGGAGACAAAAGTTCAACAAATCAACTTATCAAAGCCAGATGGGGAATTCATGTATAACGGATGTAAGAGATAAGAGACTGTAAGCATCAAATGAAGAAAAACACAACCTTAATGTTGAGCAAACACACCAAATTAGATCTTACATTTAAAACAGTTGTAATGAAATCATGGTACTGTGGAAGTGCATTGGCTGTGCTTCGGTTGTGAATCGGCAGAGAGGAGCCCCTGAAACTATCCACAGGGTATCAACTAGCTGCACACAAAATTGACAAAATTGGGAGGCAAATTGGCCCCCCTCTTCCTGGCTGATCATGTCGCAATCACGGCCCACTTGCCATTCATGCCAAGGTGCAGCCAACTTCACAGGCTGGTTTCTTGCACAGTTGCAGACAGCCGACAACATAGGCATAATACATCATCCTTATATAATCCTGCCTCCCGCAACTGCCCACTCTTGGAGCAACCTCTGCCCTACTCATACACATTACAGATACTATCGATATACATATATGGACCAAGAAAATCCTCACAACTGTATTATTATAATCTCAAACAAGTCTTTGTGGATTAATGAATAATGCTTGAATAAGTACTTACTACATTTTACTCTTTAGTTGGGTGAATATGTGAGATTACCGTACATGTGATACTGATTAGACACTGAGTAGGGGCTGAATATATATTGGGTAAAGCTGAGAAGTGACTGAGTTAGGACTGAGTAGAGACTGAGTAGAGATGACTGAGTAGATACTGAGTATGGTTTGAGAGGAAACTACATAGACTGAATAGAGATTATGCAGAGACTGAGAAGGGACTGAGTAGAGACTGTTTGGGCAGTGAGTAGATATTGACAAGAGATTGAGAAGTGACTGAGTAGAGTCCAAAGCATGGCCTGTGATTCACCATTGCCAGACATTTTATGATGTGACTGTGTGAAGTACTCTCTGCACACAGACAAAAGGTAATCCTGGCTAAACAGCTGCCAATTATACAAAGCTTAAGCACTGCTATGTTTCATATTAATAATGATATAAGGGGTCTCCCATTTCACACACCTGTCTATGAATTTTATGGTCAGGTTAATCCTTTATCACGGTTTATTCCATTCTCGCCTGCTTTAATTCGTCCACATATTTTCATCAATACATATAAAGCTCCCATATGCTTGGGACACATATGTTATAAACTAAAAATAAATAGTGCAGGTCTCAACCACTATATTTATCTCAGCTTGCTGTGGAGGATGGCAAGGACATCTGAGTCAGATAGTTCAATCTGCTTCTGTATGACAGGAGACACTGGCATCCGTCTCTGGTGATGGGTTAACTGCTCAATGACTTCCATTTCTCCAAGATCTCTGCTAAGTATGGGCTGAATATAGCCCTACTATGAATATGGAGCACAGCTTGCTCAGTGAATCTGACCATCTGTTTGCCAAGTTTCTAAAGCACATTTGCAAGGTATTTTATGTTCATTTGTGTGGGTTGGTGGGAAGATTCAATTAGTCCTCCTGTGAACTATGACTTCACTTTGGCACATCTTGTAGTTTTCTGCAGTTTATCATTGTTTAAGGGAGTACACTTGATGAACCAGGCAAATATGGTGTTTTGTGGGATTGTTGGGATTGAGCTAGAGTGAATAGTGAGGCATAAAACGCCGCATCTGGCAGCATCTGGCAGTATGTGGCAGTATGGAGGAGATCTGCCTTTATAGCTACCCGCTTATGGTCTGCCCACCATAAAGCAATCTGCCCACTACCTTAATCTGAGATATGTGTGTACCTCCAAAAACCTCACCACAAAATGCCAACCAGCTACACAGCAAGAAACCTGCTCTCTCATTGATCGTCACCAAATGGCATGGGGCAGACTCTTATTTCCTGCTGATTTTTTAGGAGGAAATGATGTCTGACATAGTTGGAGGTGGAGAATGTGCCGGGTCCAGGGACCAATCACCTTAGACACTGTCTTGTTGAGCCCACCACACATTGACACATGCCAAGAGGGGAAATGGGTTAAACTTAAAGCTAGTGAATACCAAGAAGTGTATGCTGAAAGTGAAGACAGGCAAACAGTGGAAGGATGGCCTGAGATAGAACTGGAGGCCTGGGCATGCTGGGTTTGAGGGGGGAGCAGTCTGAAGCAGCTGCCCTATGTTTGCCCTGTATTTGCAGAGGAAACCTGGCTGGCTACAGTGTAGAAAGCAGAGGGCCATTATGGCGAGCTGGACGTCCCCCTGTAATCAATACACCACAGCTGATCATTCCACAGATATCTATCCATATATATTCTACATGCTTCATATGGCACTGCACTGTTAGAGACGTGTCTATCACGGGCAAAGAGTTGTGCTAAGTGTGAGTTCTCTGGCTCAACAATCACACCACCATACCAAACTGCAGTACAGAGAAAGTGTATATCTTAATAGTCACTGGGGCAATCTGGGGGCAGCAATGTCTGCAAGCTGCAGATAGAACAAGTCACATCATTACAAAATATAGATCTGACGGGCAATGTGGTGAGGGCTTTGGAGTAGATTGGGTGTTTTGCTGGTGGCATGGCCAAGGTTGATCACTGGTAGGACTGGTGACAAGAAGGAACCTTATTCAACACCTTTGGCCATCACCTATAACTTGGCTGTGAACAACATGATGATTATGACCAACACCTGGGTGGTCACCAACATCCTTGCAGTCACAAACACCCTGGTGGTCCCATGGGCGACATTGTGCTCAATGGCCACTTTCTGAATAAAGCTGATAATGTAACATAAAATACAATTCTCTACATAAAGATGTGCTATATTCCCCACTATATGCTATATTGTGAAGGCTGGATGGAGGATGGGATGCAATGCAGGCTGCAGGCTCGCACTGATGGGCATTACAGCCTCAGGTCATTGAGACCTCGGCACTGGAGATTGCTCGTCATTCTGCACACCTGATAATGTGGCCGTTTATGGGCAGCTTTATGGCAGATACGGCCGCTAATCACACAAGATGCTGGTACTCAACCAAACTCACTTACACCAACACATTTGCTCAACAAAACAAGTCCTTGTAATTGTGTGAAACTTGTCTTCAACAAGATGTGGAACTCTGCCAATAAATGTAACTTTTACTGCTGTAAAATAAACATAATCTCTGTCCAATTAATAATTCATCTTACATACACAGGCTTAGAACAGTTTAAATTACCTTTCTTGGTCTTTTATACAGATGTATTTCTCTAGACATATGTGAATGTTAAAAAAGACATACAGGATTTGCCTGATTAGAAGGGAGTCTGAATTGGCAGCAATAACTCCATTTACAGACTTCACAAGGAATATTACCATCTGATGGATGCATCAATTCTATTTGTGAAATAAAGAATCTGTGATCAAAGTCTCATATCATATACGAAATCGTTTATATCACTCAAGGGCTTCAAACAAGATTGTGGTAATTACACTGATAAGCCATATCATTTAATTTGCAATTCTGGATATTTCTCCAGACCATGTCTGACCTGTCCTTCCCTGTCCAAGCTGTCCTTACATGTCCGAGCTGCCCTTTCCTGTCTGTGCTGTCTTTACATGTCTGAGCTGTCCTCCTGCTGTCCTCTCATGTCTGAACTCTCTTTCAATGTCTGAGCTGTCCTTTCCTGTCTGAGCTGTCCTCCTGCTGTCCCCTCATGTCTGAACTCTCTTTCAATGTCTGAGCTGTCCTTCCATGTCTGAATTTCCTTTCATGTTTAAGCTTTCTTTTTACCCCAACTACATGCTTTTTATAAGCCAACAGTCATTTTACAGTTATTTTCATGGTGAGAAATAGACACTTCAATGCATAGGGTGATTTGAGAAAGACGAAGAAATCCAGACAGCGATGTGAAATCTGAGGCAGGGAAGTGATGGAGTGTCATGTTATCTGGTTGTCATTACAGTGTGCCATCATTCCAGTAATGTGCCCTGCTGTATTTCTCTATATGCTGTGTCTTCTGCTCCATTTACCCACAGGCCCTCTGTCTCGTGGGTCCCATGTTAATCGCCCATTCCAGCAATCAGGTCTGGGTTGGACACAAGACTCGGTGGTCTGTGATTTCTGTTGAGACACATCGTGGCCAGATTTGAGCCTCAATGAGATTTTCTGCTTCACATCACAGGAATTCAGTCTGCTTATGGCTTACTCACCTTGCATTGACCTGCTCCAATCATGGAATACTCTACTCTGCTCAAATTATGGATTACTCTACTCTGCTCCAGTCATGGATTACTCTACTCTTCTCCAATCATGGATTACTCTAGTCTGTTCCAATCATGAATTACTATCCAAAAAAAAAAGAAGATCAGCCACACAAATCCTCATCTAAACTAAGCTGGAACAACCACAATGACTATTATTTGGTCTAATATATTCTAATTTCCTATCAATCAACAAATTGTCATTTACTCAAATAACCTATTTTCCCCATACATTCTGTTCTGATACTGATATGTCACAAGAATGAGACATACATTGTTATTTCAAATAAATAAGAGGAAATAATTTTGATTTATTAATGAGTTGGGGAGACATAGGCCTTTGTAATATGGTGGGATCTTATGAAGCAACTCAGGTAACCTGAAAGAACTTAATAGAAATCACTAAATAATGTTACCAGATAGACTAATTAATCTTGCACAGAACAGGAGCATCTTGTTACAAAGAGAAATATCTGTGGAACAGGTAAAATATGGCACATGGATGAAGCAAGTGGCACAGGGCGCACCTTTCTGCTGCCTATATATACATATATGTGTGTATGGTGGCATGATGGAGTGAGTGCCATGTAATAATACTTGCCATTGGCGCTACTGTATATTTCATGTAGGCTCCAGGCCTATTGTGGTGGTTATGGAGCTATTGTTGGTGCACCATTTCCACCCTGCCCTATGTAATGGGGTTTGCGACCTCTTTTCCCATTTGTGCATCCTCTATGTACAGAGCCTATCCATTAAAGGACGTCCCATATTGGCCCTGTATGTCCACCCATACATACATGTCCAACACTGGACACTTCGTGGACTTAGCATGCATCCGCACACCAGCTATAGTAAACAAACTTGACCAACTTATTGACACCAGCCATGCTGTTGAATTTGCGCACTTGGCATTGCAATCCCCTCTGCTACCAAGGTCTACATATTGATCTCAATTTACCAGCTTAGATGCTGACGGTTTGGAATTCTCAATGAGTGAAATCTACAGGGATAAAAGATGTTGTTTTTTTTCAGAAGATTATACAATATCAATGTTTGGTACAACTAGTTTTCATCAAAACAAAAAGAATTTACATGCATTTCTAAAATCATAAGTCGATTAAAAACCTTTAACTTTCATTCTTTAGAATAAGAAATAGATGAAACAGAAAAAAGTGTAAGTTTCTGGTAGCTCTTGACATTTTAGAACTATGAAGAAATTTTAGCTGTTGGCTAACATTATTCTGAGAGAATATGATCCATATTAGTTTCTCTCTTGACTTGACTTTCTTCATATATTGCTATCATAAAACCTGACATGGGATTTTGAGATATTGGCAGGATAAGCTGGCAGCCATTGTGTACTCAGGAAGGATGCTGGTTGTTCACTCAACATGCAGTTTTGTACAGGGCAGTGGCAAGGTCCCTCCTGCCCTATATGATTTGTGGTGTAAATCTGCTCTTGCCAATCCCACCTTGTTACATACAAACACTGTGGGACATGTCAGTCAAAGTCATGCCACCATTGTTTGTAGTTTATATTTACACAGTGGTGCTGCAGCTGTTGGCTTCTCTAAGCGTGTGCTCAGAATTCTGATTTTGCCCCCTTTTTTTAGTTCGACTTTAATCTGGTAGATTATTACAGTGATGGACTTGACCTTTACATGGCAAATTAGAGAGTGTTCATATTGCTGTTGTTAATGGTGGTTGCTTAAAGAGCAGCATGTTGCCAAAGAGCAGCTCAGAAGTGAATACATGAAGTGCGACTACAACAGTACCCCTGAGTGGGGCTATGGTTAACTTGGTGTTTCTGGTCACATCTTGGCTGTGCGCGGCCATGCCTCTATAGCACCCCTGGGTAACCACCATAATTCTACCCACTTGTTACATGTGGATTTGAGTGGTGTGCAGATCATCCTAGAGATTTCAACCTACCCTACACCCATTTGTTATGCCTTACTTGGTGTGTGTGATGAGAAAGGAAGGTCTCACCACAGGAATATCAAGTTATGAGACATTGCAACTGGGCGTGCAAGGTTATCATCCCTAAATGGCCCAATAAAGTACATGCATCATAGGCTTGATGCTGGTGGGGAGACGGGCGTCTTATAATCAGGCATCATTATGGAATCATCGGATCATCCTAAATCAAAGCATGTAGAGGGGTGGCCATATTATAGCATGGGATGCTGGCAGTATTGTTCACAGTTTGACCTCCATAAAGCCACTTATACCATGTAAACACACCACTCAAACCTAGCAACCTTCAGTGAGTGACCCCATGACTCTCACCAATCCTATATGTCTTGTTTAAAATCCAATTCACTTTGCACCATTGCACTTTGAACCTTTGCGCTGGATGGTGCAGTATCTATATTACACTATGGAATAGATTTTTAGTGCATTTTCTAATGCTCCACAATTTACCTCCCACACGCTTCATTATCTAAATGGACTCACTTTCATACCACATTCTCTGGAAAATATATTGCCACTTTTTTCACATATTCTCTTGCCATATGCCATGCATCCGTGTCAAAATAGGACTTTTATAAACACAGTATACACTTTATTACAGTCAAATGAAATTATGATATATTAGAAACATAAAAAATAGCATTCCATTAGTTTTTATATAAAAATTCTAAGGATATCATTTTACCGAAAGATACTTAGCTTTATTTGGCCAAATGTGAGCACGACACTTACCTAAAACAGACAAGAAGAATACATTTAATACAAACATTTACAGCATTGCCAGGAAAATAAGGTATTATTCTGCCAGTAATAGATACAGAACATGCAAGTCTCATATAGAGCAATAAATGTACATTAAGTGATTGAGCACTGGAAAATGCTTATCACAATATAACAGTGACATAATAATCTGCAGGTGTGAAACCCATGACATGTCATAAACAGGGCATGACCTGTCTCCTCCACAGACATATCTAAACATGGCATGATAAATAGAACAGGTATTTTTTCCTTTTGCTGAGTTGAGGGTTGAATAATTTAGCACATTTCCATACACCACAGACCCCCTTTCCATAATGAATTACCTCTATGCATGTAAACTCTACTTGCTCGCATCAAATATTCAATAGAAGCACCATGGAATTTCTTCATACACTACTTTATTTTGATCATGTTTGTGTTGTTGCATTGCTGCGTAAAGACTTCTTATTCTGGTCGAGTGTCTGGGGAGTAGAAGGCTGCAGGAGAAGTTAGCCCAGGGCAGGGTTTTGTCAGGCAAAGCTCAGCGGTTGCTTCATGCAGAAAGTGTACTTGATTTTTGTCTTCATGGGTCTCTTGCAGGCTTGTGGCTGGGCAATCTAATATGACCATTGGCACTAGCACAAATATAGGCCAAGCACAAGCTAGATTTATGCCTATAACAGCCTGGCTGCTCTACCTTTTATGACACTGAATGATAGTTGTGTATAAAATATGGTTCACATGGCAGAACACTTGTCACCTTTTCCTGCATAGCAATGAGCAAATTTAATCCAAAAATGAGCTTTCTCTTCTATGTCACCATTTATTGCAAATACGAATCTCTGAAGATTTAAGTTTCTTAGTTTATCTATAAATTATTCATCATATAATCCTCAATGTGATGTATTTCTTGGGCCACCTCAAAGTACTCATTTCAGTTGATACTTTTCTTTATTTATCTCTAAAAGTATGATATCCAAATGAAATACAATCTGGCTAACAGAATGACTCTGACGAATCTACAAAATCTGGTATCTTGTATTGTCCTTGTGGACAGCAATATTATATCCTGAATATCAAAAATATACCACTTTATAAAGTTTTCTATTCAGAGGTCAGGTAAACGAGTAAATTTGTCGTGGCCTCCAAAGTTACATTTAGAATGGCAGGTCTGTTGGGATAAATGTTGTGAATAAATGTCATTAACAGTGGTAGCCTAACATTTCAGTACAGTGTGATATCACAAATAAAGCCACAGTAATTATACAGAGAAATATAGAGAAATGGCAAACATACACGAGTGCTACACTGAGCAGGGGACAAACACAAGGTACCACAGGAAATATTGAGATGTTAGGCATAGGGTGGCCCTATGTCATATTGAGGAAATGTTAGACTTGGAGTGGCCCAGGGAATATGTTATATTGAGGAAATGTTAGACTTGGAGTGGCCCAGGGAATATGTCATATTGAGGAAATGTTAGACTTGGAGTGGCCCAGGGAATATGTTATATTGAGGAAACGTTAGACTTGGAGTGGCCCAGGGAATATGTCATATTGAGGAAATGTTAGACTTGAGGTGGCCCAGGGAATATGTTATATTGAGGAAATGTTAGACTTGGAGTGGCCCAGGGAATATGTTATATTGAGGAAATGTTAGACTTGGAGTGGCCCAGGGAATATGTCATATTGAGGAAATGTTAGACTTGGAGTGGCCCAGGGAATATGTCATATTGAGGAAATGTTAGACTTGAGGTGGCCCAGGGAATATGTCATATTGAGGAAATGTTAGACTTGGAGTGGCCCAGGGAATATGTTATATTGAGGAAATGTTAGACTTGGGGTGGCTCAGGAAATACATCACAAGGAGTAAATGTTAGGGGGGGTTGAGGTGGCCCAAGAAATACATCACATTGGGATAGCTGTGAGGATTGGTGTGGCCCCGGAGATATGTAACATTGAGGTAGATAGGAGGTTCTGGTTCACCTATCTGCTTACAAAACCTTATACCCTATCAACCAAACCAATGCATTTATATTCTACAAATTGAATAGCAGTATTCTGTGACATAACAGGGCTGTCTTTCAGGATGTTACTCTTGAGGGACTAGCTGGCAAAGTACTCATTTCAGTTGATCCCCCGATTATCATCTTGGACCTGTGGGGACGGTACATATAAACATGGTGGCCCTGGGTCTGTGTAGGAAATTGGACCATCTAAGACAGCCCATTGTGAGGCAGGTATACCCAAAGCCCCACATGTCATTTCTTCCATTATGTCCATCTTCAACTTATTACAGCAATCCTGAACTATTGCCGGCAGATCTGAAATCCCATCATATCTGTCTTCTACATTTATCGGTCCTTCACAAAGGCTCATATTGCACCACAGGCAGAAAATAGGAAAACTGCATGAAAATCTATACCTCTGCATTTGTCTCCATAGATAAAGACATTTTCTGTCAATACATGACCCAATTTTAAAAGCTTAAGCTATTAAAATTTTATTTTCAAGTCTTAAATCAATGAGGCATTTTAATCAAGATACAGAGAGTAGGCAATAACGCTAGTGGGGAGAATAAATTGGCGTCAGAAATGGGAATATCCCTACAAAAGTGCTCCAACAGGCAGCTCTGATCTGGGGAAATTAATTTGAAAGAGAAAGCTTAGGTTTGGAGGAAGCATGGAGCCGACATGAGACAAGGGAGAAGTATCTCAGGATTAACTCACAGCAAAAACAAAAACATGATACAATTGATGGGGGTGCTTGTTTAATGCTGGCTCCACAACTTATGACAGTTTGTCTCCGATATAGTAGTATAAACCAAGATTGGAGCACCGAGCATTACCAACAGCTTACCACAGACTCTAATCAACAAACACATAAGTTTACTGCACAATAGTCTTGTGTTTGGTGGCTTATGTTTGTTGACTGCTGTCATGTTTTGTACTGGGAGGTAGATTGGGGCTGTCTGAGAAGGGAGGAAATGGAGCCATATCGCTGGGGGGGCAGCAGCATGTGAGAGGTGACCTTGTCTCCTGCAGGCAGCCTCCCTACCGTATTGCTTGTCATATCACCCACCAAAGTGTCATGACTTTACCCATCAAACCTTCTACATAACACCCCAGCCACGATTTATGCACGCCTGCCGTAGATGCATTATGCAACCTGCTCCATATCCTGGGTCTTAATTAACATGTAAAGCATCACTTGAGGCATGTTATTGTGGAGAGAATGAGGTTGGACATGGGTGTTTATGAGTGGTGCCCACAGACATGATGTGCTACCGTGCAGTATGGTGCACCTTACTCCTTCCTCTCTGTCTCTTCTCCCCATGGCTCTGCTAACATTACCCAGCCTGCACTGCCATCATCCTCCATGCCAAAGACACATGAAATATGGCTTTACTTGCCATTGTGACCAACTGCCAAACTTGCTGTCTTCAGCAGCTCTGCGCTACACAAAAGTCAGCTCGCCCCCAGCCCCCAGACACTGTTTTCTAATTCTAATCAAAAGGCTTGCCTCAGAGTGCACAGAAGCCAGGGACTGGACGTTGTCAAAAGGAACACACTTATAGAGCCTGCAACATGAAAAGCAATGGCATTGGTTGCCTTGTATGTGGTCAGTAAAAGATCACCACTCACTCTGGGGGTGCGTACAACCCCACCAATCAATACAAGGCCTTGTGCAATGCCAGGCAAGTGAGAACACCACGGAAATGTCAAGACTTCATCATTCTGGGCCTGTCAATAAGTCTATAGATAGGACTGTGAACGAATGGCCTACTTCTGCCATCAGATTGGCAATGTCATGAAAGCTTGCAAGGGTCCAACCATCTGCCTTTATTAGCTTTCTCTTCCCAAAAGATACTTGCCACAAAAAGGCACTATCTAAATTTCCAAATGCACCTATTTATAGCCTGAAACTACCAATACTATGGCAGATGCAACAAAAAGCCCACCTCATTAAATTTTAATAGAAGATCATCATTCACAACTTTTTTCTTTGATCATTTCAGAGTTACCAATAAAGCTGAAAGGTAAAAAAGAGAAAATTAATGAGGATAATTTGTTATTTTAAAGCAACCCAGAAGCTAGCCTTACTGCATGGCAGATCATAGTTGCCAATATTTTTCCCTTTAAAACACCAGAACATTCTTGACATTGCATTAGTTTAGCATGTTGATGTGAAGACTTGAAGGCACACGGCAAGTAAGAGGCCTGCTACACAGAGTCAACAGAGACCCATATGTATGGAGTTGGCATGATTTGCCTGCTGGTCTCGGCACAACTTTGTAAGGGCCTCGTCCCCTGCCAATATTGACTGTCTGAATTCTTACTCCACTTCACCATAAAACAACTTTAAACTCCTACACCTGGCATGTCAGAAACTCTCTTTTCAACCAAAAAATAGTTTTTATTATCACTAATTCTATCCCTTGGAGAATGACAGTTATTTAACTGTAGAATATCAAGGCTTAAAAGATTGCATGGCCTTGTGTATCAATTCTATGTGTTGTGTGATCTGCTCATGACCTCCATGTACACTGAAATAGGTGGCCTACATTGCATGCCTATATGCTGGGATCGAATTGTCTGCATACAAGAATTGATTGTGTGAGAGGCAGTGGGAAAAACTTTTCAGAACAAAAGTATGTGCACACTAGAGACATACAAAGTTTTCAAACTAATATACACACACCCATATGGCTGTATCTCTATAATTATTATATCATTTCCCTGAATATGCATCTGGCACTCAAATAAATATTTTCTCTGTCATGTTATATTATATATTATATATTTCTCTCTCTATTTTCACTCTTTATTTATCACTTTTATATTTTTTTCCAGTGGTATTCAAGTTGCCCATTTTCTGTGATATTCACATTGACCATTTCCTGTGACACTCTAATTGCCTTTTTGCCAAGATGACCTACTTATCTAATTTCTCAAATGTTCAGTTCTCTTTTTACATGACAATAAACCTTTTTCTGTTATTGATGGAATTGATTTTCTTTCTGTCTACAATATACTGACTCCAACCAGGTGCTATCTATTTATCAAACTAAATACATGTTGAAATCTTAGTTTATCAATAAAATATTTACATTTGTAAGAGGATAGTTGCAGCAGAATGATGTTTACATGGAGTATGTGTATTGGCAAGGGTTAAAGTTAGCTGAGAGAGGTGGAGGAGGCAAGGCTGGTCTGACAGGCAGGCTGGGGCAATGGTCAGTGTAGCCACAACATAAGCCTCAATAACCCAGATAATTAATCAAATCTGTACCGTCACAGCTGAGTCACATAACACACGGCAACAAAAGCCCAATCTTATTAAACAGCAAATATGATAACCTCTTCACAATGGTGCCCTATGCAAGGCAATCCTGCCTAATATCAATCATTTACACAATATATGATCTAATTAGAATTATTTTATCATTTTATGACTATATGATGCTATGTGCAGTGGCAGCCATAATCACAGTGGCAACAATAGAGCTAAAGAAGAATTAAGAATTAACACTCTTCCTCAAGCTTACATAATTTTATCAGCTACCTAAATCTGTAGTGGAAAAGCAAGTATTAGAATGTGCAGATCCAGTGTTTCCTCCCAGAGAGCTGGGAGCCAGCCCTACATGGGCGCATAGTGACACTGGTGGCTCCAGCCCACTCTTCCATCTCACTCTGGATATATTATGCCCCAATGCAGCCATTCTCCTCCAATCTTCTGAAATATTAAATCTTTTCTTTTCTACGCCTAAACTTAAGCACATATATCACATTGTTTGCTGACATTCAGATTGCTTTGAGGTATATTTGTTCTTCTCACGGAAGAGTGATGATGAAAGCGTAGGTGGATCAAAGCATGAATAAAGTATTCTGCAGCTGAATATGTGTGTGTATGTTAGAGACCAGCCCATAATACGCAACATGCTCCTTAAGCCTACCAATATCACAGCTCTATGCAGTGCTCCATTTATATATGTGACAGATATCCCAGGGAGACATACCAGGCCAGATAGAATGGTCAAACCAATACTGTCCTTATATGTCCATATCAAATTCCACCAAATATGGCACAGAAAAGAGCAATCAAATCCCAGAGGAAAACACATCTAAATTTGTTGCTATTATATCTCCTAGGGAAATATCAAAAGATAAGTTATGAACCGCTCATAAGACAAAAAGGAAAAGGAAATGTTGGTGGATATGGGTGATGGGCACATGTTATAGCCTGGGATGGAGGGCGGGGAGCAACGCTTCTCTTGGGGACCACAATCATTAAGCTTACAGCCATGTATATCAAACACAGTGAAACACAAAGAAAAGCCATATTCTCAGGAGGACTGTGATGCTCGTGCAGGTCAGTGAGTGTGCAGCCAAGGACCAGTCTGCCCACTAGAGTCCTGACGAGAGGCTTGTTCACTTCACAATGGGACTGCTCTAGTTTTCATGAAGCATGGCACAAATTACTTTGAAGACCAAGATGGAAGTTCTCGGGGGGATTGCATATTTGTGGGGTATATTTAATATGGCAAGATGGATGAATTAATTGCTACTTGGTCTCGGAGGAGGAGGGGAGTTGGGGATTAATTAAGGGCGACAAGATAGCTGGGAGGACAATAAGCAGGTAAAGATGTATGGGATGATGGATGCTTAATGAGGCAGTTAGTAAGACGGAGGCACCTTGCATGGCACAGCATTCAGTCATTGACTGTCCCGTCTGCTCTTGCCACACATTCCTCTACCCGGCGGGCGGCCACATGTGTGCCAGGATTACAGCGCTATCTGTGTTATCCCACACAGTTGTAGGGGTTCTCACGGCCACCGAGGCCACCATTTAGCGACTCTGAGTGATGGAGACTCTGCATGGCCTGTAAGCTACACTCATTTAGCCACCAATACCTGCTCACTGATAGTGGTAATAAGTGACAATGTGCTGACGTTAACCCCTCACAGGGATCACTGGCTACCGTCTAGGCCACAAAGCTACAACTACCAACTACAAAAGGCAAATTCAATTCCCATTATGATGCTAAGCTCCCAAGGATCATTATAAAATTTGTAATTATCTTGTGTTTGTAGATGCGGTAGTGTGTGCTGAGAGAATGGTTAGCCAATCAGGTGCAGGCGCGTGGGTGGAAAGCAATGCAAGTTTCACCATGCACCCCAGTAGGGTTTGCAGGAACCATGGCATACTCTACCACCCTCCAATGTGGCATAATCTAGCAGGACACAGCACAGAAGTCATGCAATCTAAGCCTGTATCAGTGCTGTCTCTTATCTGACTGTCACCACTCACACCCACACACACACACACACACACATGCCACATATAATTCCCCAAAGACCTGGGAAAATGCTGCACTTTCAACATTCACAAACACAAACACACCATTTACTCACAAAACCTCGCATGGATTTATGAGGCTTGAAAAAGCCATAATACCCATCTCTGATCTGGGATCGCTGACAGGTCTATTATAAACCGGAGCATTTTTCTGGATCTCTTTATAGCAAAATGGAATAATTCCTGTGCATTGTTGTCCCGATGGGAAGTGAGGATGTCGGGGCTGATGATGTGCGGTGATGGGCAGGTGAAGCAAAAGTAAATTAACACCTCACACTGATCCCCAGCCATAACACCTCCAACAATACACACACTTTCATGCAATTTTCACACTCATGTTACTCATTTATCACCTGTGATTCATCTTAGAGAAATATGATAAATATTTCACTGCCTGCGCTCAATTATAGCCCTGTGTATGTAGCTCCATTGCTCATTCCCCATGCATATTGGAAGTGGGTCATGTCATTTCACGCTGTGATTTACCACTGACTGAGGCCGAGCTCTTCCTGCCTATGACACATGCTGTGGAGTACGCATTGTGACAACCCTGTCATTTTTTCCAGGGTTGAGGGGAGGGGCTGGGATTCCCTCATTCATTCAGACTCAATTAAAAGAAAATCATATAATGACAGGACTGATCCCAGAATAAACTTTGTTCTTGCTTCTTGCCACGACATTCTGATGAAAAAGCTGATCTTGACACGTTTTCCTGTTGTGAGTGGTGTTGATAGCATACATGCAGTTGATACCGCATCCATTCTAATTACAGTCATGAATGCTATATTAAATATACATGGCCATAACTGCATCCATGAAAGATATATGCCCAATAAAACCACAGCAGACTTTTTAATCTGTCATACAAACCAATATGAACAGCCATAGATTTTCTCTGACAGAAATGACTTTTATTGATCCATCATGCAGATGAGAAACATTTCATGTCGGCCCATGCACACTTCTAATTGTCCTTCAAAGCTTGTTAGGACTGGTAATTTCAGGTTAAATGTGTTGTGTCTTTCAAGCCAATAATCCGGCATCACAGAAGAGTGATATATTAATTTAGCATGCACCATTACTGGAGTAAGTTTGAGTTGGCTGTTGCTGATTGTGTTTTGCCAACCCTGGTTTACAGCTTCACAAGTTGGATCCATTACTACATTAGTAATGTCATAATAGTCTAACTGTGTCAGGCTGAGTTATGATGTTATGTGAAGCAAATATCCCATAATGTTGCGTATAATACATGCCTACTAATAGGAGCGGGCCATGTTGAGGGCAGATATACATTTATTGGTGCTCTGGTATTATTATCTTTATATGAGCTGCATAAATGACTACGTAAGAGTGGCTAAGAGGGCAGGTAGGGGAGTGATGCAGGCTGTCCTGCATTAAGGGCCCATCATTAGCTTTATTACACCACCCTCTGCCATCCCTACTTAGGCCTGCAATGTCCGCCCCTCTGTCCACATACTTCAAAACCCAATTTGGGAGGGGTACCTGGTCTGTGGGCATCATTGTCCTTATTAACGGACCAGCCTCATATTGATTTCCTATCTGAAAACAAATCAGTGGTCACAATGAGCGGCACAGAACTTCCTGATTACAGCAGGTCTGCCCGCCCAAATCACCGGCACCAAATACAGGCAAGATCCCCAAGTAGCAACCTCTCAACTGGCTGCTCAAATATAACTTCATTTCCCATTTGTGTGTGGAGGGTGGGGAGGGGCAGAGGGCAAGAGGTGCTTCATCAAAGTGCCAGGGCCTAGCTGACCCTCAGACTGACCACAGCACTATCACACTGACCAGCACTGACTGAGCTCACCTCTCCATGACACTGCCAACCACTGCACTATCACACTGACCAGCACTGACTGAGCTCACTATCACACTGACCAACACTGACTGTATTCATCTCATGCTTTAACATGCTTAAAAGCAACTGATTTGCAAAAGGTTATTCAGGCAGAACTGGGTCACCTTTCCAGCAGCAGTAGCATATATGCATTTGTATAATAGAAAGGATATGTATTCCAAGGATAAAGAGAAAATCACAAAGCCTTTACTGTATATGTATATCAGGAGGCACGTCACATGAAAGCTGTATGCATAATAGGATGCAATAAGTCTGGTGTTTATGCTGATATGCCAATCTTGTGGAGGATGGGCCTGACAAATTGTATATATATATATCAGAAGTAGGAAAGTGACAATGACACTCAGCGCGAGTAGTTCCCACATTTGTATATTTCATCTGCAGGGTGACTTGATAGGATGAGACGCTGCATGGTGCGAGTAATGATTGCATCTCGACAATAAAGCAATCACAGAGAAGTCATCTGGCATGAGGCACAGTAAGCAGCTTACCACACGAGGGAGGCATCGAGGTGAGTTTACATACTGACCCAGCCTCTCATTGGTCAAATATCAGTGCCAATCTGCCTCATGTTGGACTCGCCAAAGTCCACTCTGAGGATCGTGCTCTCAGTAACACCGAATCTCCAACCACACTTTCATCAGCACGAGTGCCACTTACAAATACGCAAGCTAATATCAACTGGTTGGTGTGAAAAACGTCCAGGTCAAATAGGTGTGACCTGGTGAGCACACATTGATCACTGCCAGCTTCAGGCATTGTGCCACGGCGTTCATGTGATCTTATGGCTAGTATTGTGGGCATCTTGTGCTTTGTAGGGTGGGGTAGGATTAGCAGGGTGACCCCTAACCCAGTACTATTATGAGGGCCCTATTATGCAGCCCTTCCATACATCTCAGCCAGATGAGGACCTTTTCAGAGCAATTCAATGAGATCTGAATGAGCCAATCTGGGTGCTTGCAGACTAAAGTGCAGATGACCCACACATTTATGACAATTGTGGCGCTGTGTGCTATCTGTAAAGCACCCGTTTGACCCCTGCCATGATATCTTGGCCAATCTCTGCCATAATGAAGCTCATCTTCTGTTCACATTCTTCATGGACTCCACAAGGGGGCGTCACCACCAAATGGCCGTCACTCGAGCCACGAAATGCAACACCAGGTGGAAATGGGTGCCACAATGTTGCCATTAGAGCAACGTCTTAGAAATGAATGATGCAATTAACATGGCTTGATTAAGTTGCACCTCGGAGAATATGGCCCGTGTTTGTCTGTGGTGGCCAAACACTGCACAACAATGCCCCATTGAATATCCCTGATGGAGCCCCACTGCAAGCAGCCTCGGCACAATAATGAGGACCAATAATGGCAAATATATGTACACTGAAATGGAAAAATAAGGTCTTTAGCAATTTTATGTCCCCATAGAACCATAATGTGGTTACAAATCAGAAATGCCAACTTCATAAACTGTCACAAAATGCCCATAAAAGTGTAGACAGACACCATTATTCTTTATGCACAACATGACCATTGTCTGTGAGGACTATTTTTGTCTGTGAGTTCAGAGGTTTACTCTTGCAAAGCTATCCACAAAATGCACACGCCTCATTTTGACCCATGGTATGATTTTGTAGCCTGAAAATGGCAGCCTGTTTGAGTCATTATGTTGCAATTTCATATCAGACAGCCACATTGGATGCCCTGGGTCAAAGCGGCAAAATGACCATGTATCCTTCACTAACCAGCGGTAATGTTAAGCCCCGTCGTTACAGGCAAATTACTACCTGTATCAATGAGCCCATACAGCCATCAGTGAAATAATGCCATTTGCTCAAAATTTGTTTGGAAATGGGCAGCCACTCCAAGACAGCGGGGGAAAGAGTTGGGCTGCAATCAGAGCATATTTTGCTGTGGTGCCTGTGCACTCCATGTGATTTCCTGTCCACCTCCACCTCTCTGAAATAAGCAAAGCACACATCCATATTCATACACTGCCTTCTAATCTATTCCATGTTACTTTTTGTGGACGTAACTTCTATCCATTTTATTTCTCTTTTTCACCCCCGACACTTTACCTTTGGCTCTGTCTGCATTTGTCACAGACTATTTTGATCGGGACTGCGAAATGCCATTTCCGTGTTAGCAATTTCAAGCTGTCTCATCTTGGTGAGCTAACAAATTGCTATGGTGAGACCATTCAGTCAGTATTCCTTTTGCCTTTCATTTGAGCCAAACGGTGGAATCATAATCAGATCTGGGCATATTTAGGTGGAGATGTTTAGCTGAGGTGGCGCGGCATGAGGCTGCAATGCGACATGTCTGTCTGGAGAATTAAGCATAGTGGAAGAAGGCAAAATATGGCCAAATGTTCGCTGTCTACAGATACAATCCTCTCTCTATGTTATAATCCAAACCCCAGACTTTGAATGTCAGACAAATACAGACAGGCTATACATCAAAGTAACATAGATTAGATAAAACCTGGCAGGAATAAAGCTATCATTATGGTCTCTGTTGTCATATTATAAAGACCAGAAACATCAAAACCCCAAATTCAGAGCAAAATACCATATTGTATGTCTGTAAGGTTTTCAACACCTGCTATCATTTGTCCATCTCGCTCAATGTTGTGATATTAGGCAGTAATCAGCAAAGATGGATAAAAAGTGCTTGCGATCTCGTATATCTTTACTGTTGTTATTATGGGGTGTACAGTCCAAGACCATCTTCTCCTAAGGAGTGATTACCAAAGTAAACGAGCACAAATTACCACCACAATCTCTTCCAAGTGGCGGTGTTAGCATTTTGCATTAGCCCCGCACACATTAATGGTTTTTACCATGGATCTCCCTCTGTCACATAATTAATCAGGGCTGCTTAATAAGGAACCCCCTAATTATGCAGTCCTGACCTAATCAGGCCTTGGCACCTCTCACGGAAACACAACCAAGCCTTCATTATTCCACAGCCCTCAAGCTTCCACTCAACATGCTGAAGAGCCAGCAGTTTATTTTTAACTTTTCTGATTACAAAATTCTTCCTAGATCTAAATCTGTGAAAAAAATGATCCCCCTAGTCATTTAAATTTTAAATAATTCAATCTGCTGTTGAGATTGATTGAAATTGTCAAAGATTTGCATACAGCAAGATAGGGCTCAAGGGGGTATTTAGAAATTGTCAGAATCCATCAAGACTATGTCCAGATTTGTAATCTTATGTAATTTCCTTTATTCACATTGTTTACTTTCAAATTATGTGTCCCTCAATGCATGCTGTAAGCCTAATCCCTCTTCAACGCTAATTTTAATTTGGTCCACATCAATCATATCATTCCCAAAAGCTGCAAAATTATTCCATTTTCAAGCATATTAATTAAGAAATGATCAGCCTTTTATGTTCACTCATGAAGTGAAGATTGCACCAAACTTGTTATTTAAACTTAAAATTCGGAGAGCGTGCGGATGGGAATGTTCTCAGAAGTGCAAATAAGACGACATAGAATGTGGTTTAATTTGGCCAGTGTGGGACTGGTAGGATGCATGACGCAAGTGAAATGCAAGCGTGAGAGTGAGAGCTGTTATTGATTCCATAGAACTCTAATGCATGCAGCAGATACATTTACAACCACATACATTGCCAACCTAAGTGTATTTACTCTGTGCTTTCAGTAAACAAGCTCCATTTTTATTAGATTCCCACACCAATATAGCGTTTCTTCGTGAGGAATCTTCATCAAACTATCATAAGATAATGGTGCTCAAGCATCATAAAATTCATCAAGAAATACTCTCTTCCACGAACTCATCCGTGATTTGTTCCCTGACAATTTTCTTGGAATATTGGCATATGGTTAGTATGGAATTGCTAGGCAACATGATTTGTGAAGAAGACAAACTGTTGCCATATCCAATATTAGGCGGCACTTGTCACCTCACTCACAAGCGCCACCATCTGTTTGTTTGCCAACCCAATACTCTTTGCTTTATCATCCTACATTTCCATTTCTCCTAAATCAATAGATATTTGCATATGACAATTGTACTCCACTACAACCTATTCATTCATGTCATTTTTTTTCAATAGAAGCAATACATTCACAAGGACCAGAGATCAACATTAATTCACTGCAAGAAATTGTTTCTTTAGAGAGTCAAATAAAAAATATATTATCACCAATAAAAAGTATTGTAGATGTTTTCAGTACATAAGCCTTTTTCATATAAGGTAGAGAGGGAGGCCGGAAGAACCCTTGTACACAGCCTGTTCTATGAGGCAGTGAGGAGGCTGGCAACCATCCGTGGTCCAGCCTGGAGGTGTCCATGCAGGGTGACTATGTCTCTATTACACCAGGCACACGCATACTTGAGGGTCTCCATGAAGTGGCAACAAGCATGTCAAGCTCCTCTCTACTCTCCCCACCAACATCATCCTGGCACCATCCATCATCCTCTCATCTCCGTCATCTCACACTCTGACGTAAACGCACATCAGCAAACACTATAATCCAATTAAAAATGCTCCCATTGACAGTTTTTGAGTTTTCATCAAATTCTGTCTTATTTTTGGCATTTTATATCTAGTTGAATACTAATGGCATTAATCAAGATAGCGGGAGTAATCACAGCTTTCATCATAATCAATCACCCTAATCATAATTTTACCATATAACAAAGCCACTTGAAGACAAATTCAAATTCGATTCCAACTTTGTGCATGTAATCCTTCAGCAGCGTGTCTGGCACTGACTTCCCTGTGATGCGGCACAACATTCCAGAGAGCATAAGGTACACTTTTTATTAGCATGCTCTTCCTTCGAACTCAATTACGTTTCATTTAATGCTCCTGGCCAACTGATTTGGCCCATTTTTTTCCACAAAAAGATACACAGGGGATGCAGTACATGGGATAATTGTCTTGGCTTGCCGATGAAAATGAGGTCAAATAAACTGGGAATATCAGAAGATATTATCTCAGCTAACAGACGCCAAGTGGGCGAGAGATTCTCCACAAGGTCAACAACAAGCCTTGCAACTTAAACAATACTGACCACCATGAAGCCAGCCAAATATGTCAGATTTGAGAACTGAGACATTTGGTTGGAAATACTGGTGTGGCCTTGTGTTGGGTTAATCCCGACTGCATGTTTGCGAGGGCTGGAGTAGTGTCACACACGACTATGGACTGGGCTGGACAGACATGCAGCCAATATAAAGGCACTCAGACTTACTTTAATCAAGGCTTTAACATAATCACTCATGATGACCAAGCAGGAAAAAATTGTCTGGCCAAATACAAGGTGATTGGCAGTGTGTTATGTCCGCAGATATGAGGAATTGGCACTTTGATAAAGGGCCCAAGTGGTTTGATTAAGTATGCTGTGCTCACAGATGGGGCCTTTGTGGGGCCATATTAGTGGGCAGGAGGACATACCTGCCCAGGACCTGCATTAAACATGGATGACTCGCAAGCGTTTTAATTGCCACAATAAGGCACATAACTACTGTAGTTAGACGCCCCGACTTCCTTGGTCACTCGTCATAAACAACTGAGCTGCAGCAATGTGAAAGCAACAAACAAAGACATCAACAACAAACACACATTGTGACAGAACCCCCCCCCCTCCCAGCAGGCAGCCATGCTGGTCTTTGCAGAGAAGTAACCTGGAATGTGTCAGTCTTGAGCAGCAGCCAGCATTCTATAATATGGCAGTATTGTGTGCAGATTGATTAGACCTTTCTCCAATGTGAGTATGAGATGCTCAACCACTGCCCCATCATCAGCCTGGCCACTGGACGTGTCACAAACACCAGCCTGTCCCCCACATGCCCTCAGTGGCCCATACATTATCATTGTGCATGGCTCCTGTGCTAATAGGATAAGGTCCTTGGTCCATATTGGGTCATCATTAATTCAGCGCTTGCTAGTGACCACATACACTCAAAGTGTGCGAGTCCATCACTGACCAGAATACTAACAGCATATTTGACCAGCATATAGCGCCTCTGATGCATGTGAGTGTCCATTAATTTATCGAGCTGTATCTCCATAATTTGCCTATATTTGCCCAACACCATGTCTTCTGGCACTGATAAGCACCTTCTTCCAAATTGTGACATTCCAACCAAAGTCCTGGTCTTATTAATAACATTTATTGACCTTTTGAACCTTATGAAGCTTTTGAATGGCTCTTATGAGAACATTTTACTAGTTAGACCATCGATCTATAAAGGTTAATCTCACAGAAGTAATCATAGGATGTGACAATCATTCTTGGACTAAGTGACAACATACTTGTGTGACTTTGTGTGCAGCTTGGATTGGCCACCTACAGGTCATATATTAGTGTGCAGACGCCACTCTGTCCCATCATGCACCTCTCTAATGCCTCGTGGGTACATGCGTGAATGCTAAGTCATACTATCACCAAATAAGGTCAACAGCTTCCAGTACCAAATGACTCCTTGCAATGACCTTATTGACCCTCATTTGGCCAAATCTTGTAAATAGGCTTCAATGTGCAGAGTAAATAAACTGCAAGAGTTGGATATTTCCTGAATATAATTAACAGACAATTCAAAATGAAGAAGGAAATATAATATAGTATGTACATATATATTGAAATGATTTCATTAAATTTGATATTTCCATGACACTTGATTGAAACAACCAGCATTCCAGATAATTCTGTGTTTTAAGTACAAAATTACAAAAATGAGACGCATACTGTGTTAAATTTCCCATCAAATGCTATTTAATTTTAGTACCATGGACTGGTAAATATATATATGATATATATATATATATATATCATATATGTTAGGCATTATACAGATAGCTATATATGTGTGTGATACTATTGTGTGACGTCGTTAGTCTTTGCATGTGATGAGTGCACTTCCTTCCTGACTGTTTATAGGAGTATATACGTTGGCCTACTTGGCCTAGCATCCATGTTAGCTGGGCCTCGTGATTTGGCCACCCAGGGCCCCACACCAGTGTATCAAGACTAAACTACCGTCACAAAGATGACCACTGCAGAGGTGACCTGCTGTAACAAATACATATTGATTTAGAAACTCAAAATCACTCAACTCCACCATTTCCTAATCCAATACTGTCATAATAAATATTCATCTGTGCCTCTGCAAGCTACTCAATCACTGCCAGAGCTTGATGAAGGCTGAAGTGAGCACGGTACAAGCAGGCCATCGGTGGCCATCAGTGACCTTGGTGGCTGCTTCCCGGGCACACCGCCACTGACCACACGATAGCACATCGCACTGATAATCAAGCTCCATAAAGAGAAGCACTTTTCTTTTGCAGACAAAGCCGGTGATAACCTGGGATCTGCTTGTCAGAGATTCCCGAGCAATCCACTGGCACTGCCATCACATGATACGGGTGATAATCATTTACAGTGAGTGTGTAGTCGTGGAGCCACTTGTTTGCCCAGTGGAGCCAGTGCCCATCTTGCCCCACATCTGCCTACTTATGCCCGTCGGGCAAGCAGTTCTATGGCACCATTCAATACTACTATACAACACACCAAGCACAACATCTCTGCACAGAGAGCTGACCAAATGTCCCCATATAGTCTGTCATGTGTTATTCTATATGTCACTTTCTTAACAATGCCAAAGACATCCTGGTTCCCACACTTCACATTCAGATTTCTGACAAAGAATGCTTCTCATGAAATAGGTGCTTTGTTTTAAATCTTTTCAATTTCCAGAGGATTTTGAGTTGAGCTGAACACAAGAACAGGTAATCACTGTTACCTAAACATCTTTCACTTTTGATATATTTCTACCAAACAAGTGAATTTTATGAGAGAAAAGACTGGCATAAATTGGGTGAGAATGTGTGTCATGGGATAGGGGATGGCACACACTGGGGTTGGTTATGACCATATCCATCATGGCCTGACACGCTGACCGTCTCCCCAGCACGTCATGCGCACACTGTAAACATGTCCTACACAAACTCCCCAAACTTGTGTCCTGTGCTTGAGTTGAGCATCTGGGCTGCAAGCACTAATAATGCCAAGCATCCATCTACATGGCTCCTGCAACAATATGGGGGCCGCCTGCCTCTCTGTCTATGATATATGAGCTTTCGAAATGTGCACTGACCTTGATGCAGTGAGCTTGCAAAGACATCTATCATACAGGCAAGTGGCTGGAGCTGACCATTGGTCATCTTGACACCAGTCAGCATGCAGACCAAGGCCAGGCAGGGCAAGGGCTTTAGCCACACAACCTTTCTCTAATTGAGTGTAATCCACGGCTTGAGCTGACCATGTGTGCCAAAGCTTGCCCATTAGACCACAGTCCTCAGCAGCCCAAGTACAATTTGTTCTCATCCACTTAGTGCTTTTGCTTCTCTGCAAACCCTTTACATTTACAAATCTGCCTACCTTGGCTGCATATTAGAGCTCAGGCAACTCTCATAATATACAGCCTCTGATCACCTACAATGGCATTCATCAGCAACATGCACAAATGCTACCACAGTTCCCATGTCCATCTACATATTTGAAGCATTAATGGATGTAGTGTTGGGATGTGATTGATGAAAGTGGATATGGACTTAGTGATTTGTTGTCATTAAGGTGGTGGCAGAGGTCATATGATGGACTCACTGGGGACAGACTTCTTGATAGATACCCATCTCACACAATGTCCACCTGGGTCTCACCTTTGTCAAATCCACTGGTTATTTCCACATTACTTTCCATGGACTATGTAGTCCGAGAGAGCAGCACAACTGCCTGTGTTTGAATGAGGTGGATGTGGGCAAGAAGCAAGGGTTAATGTAAAGTCTGTGCTTGGCCAATCAATGCCACTTGTACCCAAAGTGTGAGGGCCATGAGGAGCACTCAAGACAAACATGTTGTGTGACATACTTGCTCTGCACATTATGGAGCCCACTGGTCTGCTTTGTCGGGTGTGAACAACAGACATCTCAGTCACCCCTGCAGTCGCTATGCGACCCACCTCGGCAGTGAAGGCAAGGCAAGGTTATTGTGGAGGACACTGCAGTAACACAGGCAGTAACGAGGCAGTAACGCAGGGTGCACATCCTCCCTCTGTGCTCATCACCCCTCCCTGCAAATGGCCACTTTATCTGTTAAATTGATTCCTTGGCCAATGTGTGGGATGAGGACAAGTCAATTAAGCAGTGACCCTTCATTGTGCGCAACACTTCCATCAATCAGCCCCATACTACACAAATGTAACCCCAGCCAAACTCCATTCAAATTGAAATAACATATGAGAATGAATAGGGGGCTTGCTCCAAAACTAATCTGGTGGTCATGTAAAGCCAGCCTCCATGTGACGACCAAAAGACTGGGATTGTGTCACCAAACACTGGCAAAGTATTAGCTTCTCCATGTGAGGGGTTGGGGATGGGATTGTAGCACTGGACACTGGCAAAGTATTAGCTTCTCCATGTGAGGGACCAAGGCTGGGATTGAATACTCCACACTGGAAAAGTATGCAGTAGTGGACACAGGATTTAATAAGGTGCCATCTTAAATTACAATAAAAGTTCAGATAATATTGGCATGCTGCATAAAAGAAGCCTCTGTCACACATCTTTACTCTGAATACTGTCTCACATGCCACCAGGGGACACTACTCTACATTCTTAATCATCATAATCTGATATATCAGATACTTTCTCAGAATACATAACATCTGATATGATGATTCCTTTTCCAGAAGTCAGGCTGGCTAATTAAGATGTATAATTTTCTAGCCTCCTAAACATCATTTGTAATGTAAATCACATGTGCAAAATAACACCACTTCATATGACTCTGTAAATTGATTCCACTGCTGATTAAATTACTTGGAGCTGTATCAAGTTGGTGGCTCATATGATAATGATTGTGCATCAAAGCCTAAGAGATGCCACAAAGGTGATGCCCAAGCAATGGCAGACTGACTTGCCCACCAATGGGAAGGTCAATAATCTGGGAGCTACCATCTGCTAACCTGGCCCTCACTTTCATATTATATTGCTCAAATAGAAACTTTGCCATCTGGAATAATGCAACTTTACATGGCTTGTCGCAGTTCATCAAGCCTATTTTTGTTGTTGTGCAATATATCATACCAGAGGAGGAGGTGAATATATATGTCTCATTATCTAAGGAACTGCACTGTCATTAATTGCAAATAGATTTTTTTCATTTGCAGCATCCTGTTAATGTTTTTATATATATGCATATATATAATCATAAATATTTATTTTCACAAAGCATACCTACAAGACATACAAATACTGAACATTTTCCATTTTACAGAGTGATATACACACAAGAAACAAAAGCAACAGATGTGGCTTCCATCTTGTCAGACAAAATCACCTGCCTCATCGCCCTCCGCCATGTCTGGTCATGTGACAAAGATGCCATTACCACCACTTTTTCCTCTTTTACCAATTCCACTGGTCCGTCTGCTTGGACAGTGGACAAATGTAATCACCGACCAATAGCAGTGGTCGCTCACCTAACTACACCTGCTTTTTTTCCTAGATCCTCTGCCCATGGTGGAGAGAGGTTTTAAGTCCCCTGTAAGCCCCGTCAGGTGGGAGGGCCGGCAGCAGCTGCACACCCGTAATTACCCCTATAAGTCTCTGACCAACTCATCAGACAAATAGGGCCCTGATACATGTCCAGGCTAACCTACACCATAAGATGTGACTCTAATTCTGGTTCATAAATTGTGGGCAATCATTTGAGCAGAGGGAATCATTGCGGCAATCTGGACAATGGTGTCATCAACATTATCCAAGTATTCATCTGTAATTCCAGGTCAGGAGGTGTGATGCATTGTGGGCATCTTGGTGAGCCCTCTGCCATATCTCAATAATAGATGGCAAATCACCTCCAGCAGATTAACAATGGCTACCCTACATCCTGCCTCATGTCTACCATTTCTGGCAGAAATATCACCAAACTGCCACTAGTCCACATAGATGAGCTTGCTCCAATACCCACACTGAGCCATACAAATCACATCTGATTAGGAATTTCCTTAATGTATTTGATTATCTAATAATATGGAAAAATAAAGAGAGCATGTTGAAGATTGATGCAGTAATAATAGTGCATGTTTCCACCCATCAGTTAAGCAAATCAGTGACCTTTGTTCCATCATCAGTGTAGATGGGCATAGTTGCCGGCGACCACATGGCTAGCATCTCGTCCAGACAATGGACTGTGGTCAACAAGGGCCATAGGGCAAGGCAGCAAGGTCATCTGGCCTTATCTGACCACCACCCAGCTGTGGTCAGTATGATGACCACACACTCCACATAGATACTGACTCAATCCTCGTGCATAATAACTCAATCACAAATATTGAACCATATACAACAACAAGCCAGCCTGCCTGTCCCCTGTGAGTCACGCAGGGAGAGGTCATACCGTGCAGCCGACACTGGCAGGTAAGATAGATGCCGGCCCTCCACCAGACATCTTACATCATGGAAGAAGGATCCCATTCCGCTATTAAAGCAGCCTTATAACTTGAAAGGACAAAGCTAGCTGGCTTTGATATATTAAATCAGTCACAATGAAAGTCAGCCATATATTAACCCCTCATGGAATGAGAGCCAGCGATAGATCAAGTGAAATGACCTCATACACGGACAGTGGGCAGTGTTGTATAGGAATGAGCCATCATTGTATGACATAGATGTGCACATTTGGGACCCCCTCGTCACATGATAGGCTGGGATATTGTTCCCAGTCAGGCGGCAGTTCCCTAGCAACTGTCCTTTCCTGGTCATGGAAGCCACATCTTTTGACATATCACTGTCTGTGTGGGAGACAAGGACCTACGCATTGTCATCAACAAATCTATATGCCGCTCAGGTTACCTTTGATATTTTCTGTAGTGGCGTTATCAATCAAGCCAAGACCCAAGCATTAAGGACCGGCTTGACCTGCCATTTTTCTCTCATAACTTGATGGAGACAGACAATATGCGTGGTAATCATCTTATTTACCATACACTCAGCCAATCATCTTGTTTGCAAGTTTGACTTTCCCACATAAATTACACACAAGTTCTATCAAAAATAGGATGTTTATTTTGTTCTATTATTCATGCAGTAAGGTGACTGAAATGCGAGGTAGGTATGTTTCAGAGAACAACTTATAATTACATCAGGCAGATAGCACCCTCGCTCAAGCCTGCAAATTAAGGCTATATCAATAAACTTGCTACATAATTTATGTCTGTGAAATGAATGGATGCAGTCAATGTGACCTTGACAATGTAGGGCAAAGTTTGTACTATGAAGATGACCTTCACCCCATCGATGTTCCCGTGTGGGCAAATATGGCACTCAGACCAAGAAAAAAAGTGAGCATATGAATTTGTGTGAGCAGAGTGCTGACAAGACGAGAGATAAGAGGGAGGACAGACACGTCGGGGGATTGTTTAGCGGCTCAATGACTGTTTATGCCACAATCAATAGTCAGCAATGTGGCTGCAGCCCACCGTTGTTGTAATTGGGCCGCTTAATGCCGCAAATAAAAAGTCAACTGTCAATTTGAGGCAGTGAGGCTGACTGGGCAGCAGTGGAGGGAGAGAAGCTTGGGTCATGTCAATTGGAGCCTGGGGGTTGTAGTACGGCAGATCAATAGAGCGCGTGTAGTGTGGGGGCTCAGGTCCTGGGGACAGGGTGAGGACACCCAGAGGGACACACATGGGCACGCCGACAGCGTGGCTCCTGCTGTTGACTTAGCAGCGTGATCCAAGATGGCCTCAGCAAGCACACAATGGTGCACATGCCATCAGATGGGCAGCACGCTAAGACTGGCGCAGACCCATCACATATCAAGCCACGACGATCTCTGTTAACCATCCCCCAACCCCCCCAGCAATCAACTGTGTACTTTAGCTTACCTAGGTTTACATAGGCTGGTAAAATGCAGCCCTTCTTCACACACTCTGACACGGTAGAGTGACGCTCCATTGATCTCCGTCAACCACGTCACTCATGCCACATTCCTCTACTATTCCCAGCTTCCCACCAACTGGATTAGTGGCTGGATTAAATGGATTAAGCACATGACCATCAGATAAGCCAAATTCATGTCAGATTCAGCCTTTATAGGGTCCCTCAGACAGTCAATTAATTCTACCTCAGGTTACTATGGCCAACAAGCCTCACTGACTTCCACTCTATTGTGAGAGAAAGTCTCTGATATTGGCAGAATACAAAGTACCAATCATCGCCATTAAGATTCTGGGGAAGATGTACTTTAATAGGCTGGTAGCTTCAGTTTTAGGACCTGCAATTTGTGGTAAGGGCTTGGCTTGGGCTGACTGAAACCTGCAGGAAGCTAAAAAATGGCTCGTCTCCCAATAGGAAGCAAGGTCTAAAACAATGCCAGCCCCTGCCCTGGCTTGGAGATACATCGGGCATTAGGCAGAGCAAGATTAAAAGGTTAAAAGGGGAAAAGATGCTGCACATAGAATCAGCTACTGTCATTTTTATCTGGATAACTTCTAAAATGGGTTGATGAAGCTTCCGACAAAGAAGAAATCCCTGGCAATGCTTTTTGCCAATATTTTGGCAGCACAAGACACTTTGGCAAGACCTTGATGTGCCTGTCAGACAGATTCCGCTCCTGCTTGCAGACAAGTCAAAAAGGCATTACAGCCAAACACATAATTAATTGTGCGAGCTGACCAAAGCAGCAGGGTGGTCAGAGATGGAAGCCTGGTCGTGGAGAGTGATTTGGCCACTCTGCCACCGAGTCATCGATTACTGCCAACAAAAGAGATGTGGAGTAATCCACACACAGCCAATCAAAGTGTAGCATTGATTGCGACGCAATCGAGTGACAACTTGTTGTGGGGTGTGTGAGCATGGCAGCACGGACAACTTACAGGGGCAAATGTGAGTGGACATGGCTTACCACTTTGAGGGATTACACAACTTTGTCTACCTATTTCTGCACCACCTATCATATCAGTCATGTCTACTGTCAAATGCCTCACCAACCCCCTCTGGTGAGACGATGCGGGTCACAGCATGTCAAATGCTTCACACCCATCATCACAATATCCAGTGACCTAATTCAAAATATTTGACCTACTTTACTAACCATCCCAAGATTTCTAATCTTCTCCTTAATGACGCTCTTGTGTTGTCTGTAATGATTTGAAATCTCAATCAAATAAAACGTGAATTACATGCAGGTGTAATTAAGTAAAATGTGCTGTCAGAGGAAAGCCAATTGTAGGTTAACATGATGCAACCTGCAGCAGCTGCCTGGCTTGAGACAGCACAACAAGCCCAAAGTATGGCCTCCCATGCCTGCTATCATTTCCTGCTGGAAGTTGTATGTGGAAGAGTGTGTGGGAAGGTCATAGGTTCTCGTCATTGTCAGCACCTTGGCAGCCTTCATATACAGCTATAATCCTGCTAATTGTGACAGACTTCACATTGAATATGCACACCAGGGCTTCCCTGAAAAATTGTTTCATTGAAGAAAGAATATTTCAACAAGTCCCATATTTTCAAATCAGAGTTTGAAAGATATCAGTGATATTACTGTTTTATGGGTGAGAGCTACCCTGCCTCGTGTGGCTTGAATCACCTATGTGAACTTTGGGGCCGTCCAATCAGGCAATGGATTATGTATACAATTATAACGCAGATTACCTCCATCAGGAGAAAGCAAATGCATACAGTTGCTTTCGCATTGCTCCGTAAACACTGTTTATGAGAGAATGTGAAATGCAAGACTGCAATGCCAATATTGGAGATTTTCCATGGATCTATGCAGAATAAATGCATCACTGTGTTTATCCAATGCAAATCTGTGTTGACATAATAAAAGAGTAATTGTTGTGTTACACTAATGTAGAAATAACAAGACAATAATATGTAGATGAATGAGAGAAAATGCAAAATGCTAATTAAGTCTAGTAATTATTTGGGTAAAATTAGTACTTGATTACAAAGAGTAAATCGATATTTGCAAGCAGTGCATATTGCACATGCAAGCCAATGATGACAACACAATGTCGATCACAGAATTATTTGCATGGTTGTGTCTGCCTGCCATTCTAAACATTCAATTTGAAGTAGAATTTCCCGTCATGTCAATACCATATGTTGCCCCTTGTTAGAGGTGACATTTGGCTTACGGCTCACATCCTAGGAAAATAACCTATCCACCTGTCACTTGTATTTATTTTTAATTTCAATAAAAACTTTTCAAGACTGTTTGAGAGAGAACTTTATCATAAATCTACACCATAAAAGACAACTAACTTCTGCAACCAACCTAATTGAATATTCATATTCAAAAATATTATTTTCCATTTCTTGCAATCTATTGATCTTAATTCTAATTCTCAACATAAAATTAACCAAAAAACAGTCAAAAAATCACAGCTGCATATCATATTTCCAGGGCTCCAGTTTTGCAGTGAGAGTAAACATCAATATATGACCTACTTAAATTAGCATTAAATGTATACTTTTGATTGATTGTGTGTGTGTGTGTGGGGGGGGCGAAGATTTTTTCCTTGTGGAATGCCAATATATTTTCCCTTTTCCTGTGTATCCAGCAGTGCCATGTGGCAGGCTTACAGTGCACTGTGACTCACTTGCCAATAAACGATATGGTAAATTTCAAAACCTCTTTGCCAGCCCACAGTTACAGTTAATTCCATCAGATACTATGGCAACATGCAACTTGTCTATCTGTGGTCCGCCAACCCTTAATGAACCTGTTCAATTTCCATTCTAAAACACTGCAGTGTGATATTTGATCTTTGTTGATTTTATCATCTCAATATCCTCATTGATATTTACACATTACACAGTTGCAGTCATCTTTAGTGGAATATTACGTTGTATTTGATCCGGCTTTAGTAAGCGTCTACAGGAAAGCAGGGATGGTTAAGATCAGGTGAACAATTGTGCATATGCCAACATCAAAGCCAACATCAAGCCCAGCAATACCGCACTGCTAGGCCATCGTCTAGCAGAGAAGATGAATGCAACATACACAGGGCGCCTTGAATGGAGCCACAACGTTCTCCCTGCAAGCTTTGCACACTTGCTGCTATTGTTGGTTTCATTGGGCTGTTATTGAAGCACCGCGGCACAATATTACGCTTAATTCCACAAAAGTTGATGGTGTTCCTTCTGGCAATAAAAGACTCATCACTCTTGTATAAGATCCCAAGACCTAATTCATTTTTCTTTATGGAGAGCACATCAAAACAGAAGTGATTATTATGAATGTTATGGAGGCCTACTCAGGTTGTGGTGATGTCAGTGATCACAGGCCTGGCCGACCACTGACCCTGCTCAGCTCAGACATTGTTCTCAATAGCACTGCTTTTATGAACACCTTTTTGCTATGATTGCTAATTAAAGCTAAACATGCAGCAGCAATCTCCACTCCGAGGGTTTGACCTCCAGAAATGGACTATTGTGTCTGTCCAACAGCACATGAAAAATTAATAATGGTCCAAATTACAGGGACGGGGCTGCATGTAATTAAAGGCACCTATCTACGAGGTGCAGCAACAGCCTACCTCAAGATTCCCGTGCTCACTATCACCGCCAATAATCATACAGAACAATTTCCCAACTCAGCAGCGCAATCCGATATTGTCAGGGGACATTGAACAAACAAAAAATAAAGCACCCAAAAGGTCTGATAATTTCATTTTTGATGAGGGTGAGGGTCTGTGGTAATCTATTTGATGTTATCAATGCCGTCATGCTGCCACAAACCAATCTTCCTGTCAAATTACCAATACATGCTATTGTCTAAACAAGAGCTCACATTGTTTTCCTGAAATGCAAGACCTTGTGTGCACATATGCAATCCATTGATTTCAAATACCCGCATATATATGGAATGTTTGTTGTATCCTGTAATTCTATTTTTGACAATACAAATGATGTGGACTCATGTTTGATGTAAACCAGGAAAATAATACAAAGGAATGCCATATGTAGTTTGCCCATGTACATGGTCTAAATTTATGGCATCGTTGGGCTGGGACTTAAGTGCTGACCTTTGACTTGATAACAATAGTGACCAATCAGGTGGTGAGGTGCATGTCGACTCCGAGCCTGACATGAAGGTTGACCTTTAAAGACTACAAAGTGGCACAAGGTCAGGTGCAGGAAGGATCACCTCTAAAGCTGACCCCTGGTCACTGCGCGGTCATCCTTCCTGCCCAGACTACTCCCAAGCCTTCTTGCCCCGTCCTGATTAAAGCCCCTAAAGCTTTGAAGCTGGCCGTTCACACTATTTCTTGCCATCTCACATTAATCCCTATCATGGCCCAACAAGCACAAGCTTTGATCTAAACCTGCTTTATGTTTATAACCATCTTAATCCTGTAATGGCAGTGCATGGCTGCCACATCCACCCACTTCCTGTAATACTTGCGCCACTATCTATTCCCATCCTCAACCTAATCGACCCAAATGACACCTTTTTACTCATTAGTTTTATGTCATCACTTTACATGCTTCATTATATTTATGCCTATGACTTATTCAAATGGCAAATAGGGAACTATGCCAATTTCATTGAAGTGTCCCTTTGGATAGACAGATCACCGATCACTTTCCACCTATTATTGTCCACCTTAAAAGCCTTCTTGTGAGGTAAAATTCACAGAATCTCAATCACCTTCCAACTACTATCAATATCATTCCATTTTCTCTTATCGCCATAGAAGGTTCACCACATTGGCCATTTTTCAATGCGAGGAGAAAGGCGACATTTTTAGCAATCTGTGAATATGAAGCCAGTATAATTTATGGGTGAGAAGCAACTTTGGTCACGTTAGATGCAATTCGCTCTTGGAATGCCCTGCCAAGCAGAAATACCATCCATCAACACCTAATATACAGCCTCAATGCCCAGAGCCACCACATTTGAGTGAGATGCTCACAATTTTTGCAAGTTCCCCTCAATAGGCAAGCCAGCAATTGAGTATGACGTGACTTGTGATTTCATTCTTTCCCAGGGAAATGTGAGTTGGGGATGGGTGTGCAATTGTCAGGCCAGCATCATCAATTTTGGCAAAGCAATTTGTGGCGGAGTCCTTGGTGGGTGACAGGTTGATTCGGCATGTCAGTGGATCACAAAGGCCCAATGTGTGTGAGTACGCTGTGGGCTGCTCACTTGATTTCACTTCACTCATTAGCCCCAGTATCAATCATAGCATCTTACTACCTGTGACTTGCAAGCCCCACTTATTTCATCAAACAATCACTTGGAACAATAAATCCAACAAACATCAAACATGGATGGATGCAAAGAACAATATGTGCATGTAATGCTTGATGTGGAATGGTTGTTTGTCTGCATGGATGAGGTGCAATACTGACACCTGCAATGTGATGTACACCGACCTCTTGCAGGTGTACGCAAGGTCCCATGTGTGGCTGCCGTCGTCATGACAACGCCATGTTAAGAAGGAGCCCTTGAGATCCTGCAGAAGTGAGTCTCCTTCGAGCCACGCCTCCAGACTTGGCCCAGGTACATATGATCAATGGCACAAGTTTCCTCAGACATTCCCATGCATCTCAACATTACATAATCTACAGCAAACTGTAGAGCACACAGCACAGCGGCATTGTAGATTAGTGCCAACTCTTAAAGCCTCCAAGACTTTATCTTGGCACTGCATCCAAACTATCCATTACGAGCAAGGATTAGCAGTCCTTCTTCTCATCATTACTACTTTCTGTCGCTCAGAGAAGTTTTTGCTGTTTTGCTAGGAGTTAATCATGCATGTTGGTGTTATTTTGCTTGTGCTGATATGTAGAGGTCCAAGAGTACCGGTGCCATCAATAATGCAGCAGATAAATCATCTGTACTCAGTGGCCCTGTGCTATAAAACATCACAGACGCAGCAAAAACTGTTAGGCACAAACTATGTGTACTCAAACTTACTCCCATCAATAATTGAGAAAGTAAACAAGAACATGAGTAATTTTCACATAAATCTCTGTAAAGATACAAGAGTAAACATTGCAATATGATTTAAAGTGTACATTGATTTCTCATCACATTTGGTGTTATTCAGATGAGGGGTGTGGGGCAGACAGTGCCCATCCCTCTGGAGACTTCCTGCTCCACCCTCTGAGCATTCTCAGCCAATGTGGATCTTCAAAAAGCAGGCCGGATAAGATGCCATCAATGGTTGCATTGATTGTGCAACACAAGACCAGAGAATGTGCTCACAAAACTGCACTAATGATGTATACACAGGCCTCAAAAAGGACATATTAATCCATTCACTAATTATTTTACAAACATAAGGACGTCAAACTTTCATGTCAGGTCCTCAACGTAGCAACAATTAATCATTTGAAACACCATGAAAAAAAGAACATTCACAATTAAAAGGCTATCAGCTTACAGGCAGTATATACATGGCTGAAGAGAAATACAAGCAGTGAAGACAATGCCACAATAGCAGAAGTAGGTCACCATCAACTACCCACACATCACTGATGTGCTGCAAGAAACACGAGCATGTTTTCCCTCAAAAGAATGCATAAAATACAACACTTTGTTGTTGCAGATCTACTGCGACACTCTCCAGAATACGAGACAGAAAAGATATCACCTACACAAGTATATTTTTCAGAAAATAGACCTTGCCAGAACATTCGCTTATGCCCACGCCTACCTTTATAAAAGATTAGGTGTCACTGAGGGTGCAATCTGCATTCAGCATCTTTTGAAACAGATTCTCAGCCCTGTGTTTCTTTTCTTTCAACCCTAAAACACTCATCCTTGTATATGATCTGTTCATCATGCAAACCTGACTGTCACATTCAATTTGCATTCCTCTATTATTGTGTCCAATCCTAAATTTCTCTTTCCGTCCTGGATTTCTCTTTCCATATCTTATATAGACATCTGAGCATTTCATAGTGCAGTTCTGCATAATGTAAAATCCATGTCTTTGGCACTATAAATGTTGACAGAGAAGGTAAATATTTAAAGCAGCCAGTTCCTTGGTGAGAAAACCTGCCAGAAACTTCACACCAAAGAGTATTGATTTGGACTAAAATTTCAAATATTTTCAGAGCTGGAAATGTATGGGAATAAACTTCGGAAAGTCAAACAGTTTGCGAGTGGATTCTACCACTGGGCTATTGGTAACTCAGGTAACCTGACAAGGGACCCTTATTTGGCAGCCTATATTAAGCAACGACTCTGCTCAACCTATCCATCACTGACATCCATATATGCTCAAGTGCCATCTACTGGCGATTAGGAACAAACTTTTCATTTCAGAAGTCATATGATTCTGTTTATATGATTATCCAAACAATTGTTGTTAACATATTTACACTGTGGTCATGGAATACATGTAAAGGCAGAACAGCTGGGTCTGACTGAACAATAAAGGTAGAGTCAGGTGAGGGAAACAACACAAGCATGCATATCAATATTTATATCTCTAATATAAGCAGAAGTGAACTCCAAATGCAAAACATTTCGCACATGTGATAGAAAAATAATTTGAAAAGTCTGAAACTCATTTCCATTCTGGAATTCTAATAAATTTTAAAATTGGCTTGGAAACAACAAGCTCATTTATTATCTGAAAATAACCAGGTTAAAGAATCCATAATTTAAATTGTCACAAGAAATGTTGAGGCTGAAGCTGTGAATTGTGGTTATATGGCACATGGAGATTGTGTGCTTTTGCCAGATAACAGATATAATATTTACCTTTTGGGGGCATTCTGCCATCGTGGGGGCCTCCCAGCACCCAGTTGTTGGAGCCTGATAATGCTGAAATGACAAGAAAACATCCCATGACAATTATGTCATATTGCCACTCCTGCTGCACTCTAAATATAAAGTCTTATCTGTCATCATACATGCTCCACTGATTTAGGAAGCAGGCAGAAGTGATTATGTAACCTGGGGATAACGACTGCATGCAGGCACCACCTACATCAAATTATCAACACACTTTTCTTATAATATTACACAAGTATGACTTATTAAAATGTGATTAAAATGTGACTATTTTAAATCAAATTACCTATTCCTATGTTGGTATCAAATTGCATAGTAAACTTGAATCGAATCTATCATCACATACCAAAAAATTAGTTGGAGTGAAAGATTAAGAAAATGTGTGTTATCTAAATGTTACAATATCAAATTGTCAAGTCTGAAATGATTACTCAGCTAAATATGTTTGCGAACTACTCTCCTATCTGATTAATGTTGATATCAATGTATTTCAGGATGAAAAAAGTGTATATATATAAAAAAAACACAAATGTTTCATATGAGACAAGTAGATTCTGGGTTTATTGTGATGTACTGTTACAGCTGCACAATTCCATCATACAAATGTATAATGGATTTATCAAAGCTTTGTGTGGAAATGCAGTTGGCAAGTAAATAGTCGAGTTCCGATACTGGAGACAAGAATGAGAGAGCAGAGGATGGATGGTGACAGAGTGAGGGATCCGAGAGGAGAAAGACGGGAAGCGAGGGAGGCACACAGGTAGTCCTACATCCCATACTAGGATGTCACAGATAACCTACCACCATATCTTACACCCCATTATCAACAAACCCAATACATTGTGTACACTGTCTTCACATGATACATGACATGCTTGTATTGAGCGATACTTAAAATGCCCATATTGTGAGATATATAAATAGCCCTTATTGTGTGATATTTGAAATTGCCCTTTTGTGTGACATTTGATTTTCTAGCCTACTGCAACAATTTATTTTTGTTTTAATTGGCTGATGTTTTAAGTATTCTCTTAATTAATGCATGGTATAAAATGATCTTTCTTGGACTAGGTTTAAAAAAACAACTTTAATCTGGGGAACTGTTTTTGTGATTTTGTGGTAGTTTTCATCCAGACATCTGAATATTTCCTCCAAATGCAACTAAACTGAAATCTTATATCTCTTTATGGCTGATTGTGATGTTTTTTGCCTGATGAGCACAATTACAGCAGAAAATTGCTGTGCTATTCATGTGTATAACATAGATCAGAGACTCTATAAACTGCAATGCTGTGTACGCACAATGCCCTGCTACACATTCAATACCACATACATTTTCTATTATACTGTACAAATTGAACCAAAGCAGGAAGCCTGGTTGTCTGAATATTGAAGTTTGCTATTTTTCTCAATCAGCATTTGTGTAGAAGTTCTTGCAGGCATTCAGTGTAATCTCATTGTAGGGCATGCTCCAAGCACTTGATGCATGCAACACACCACCCAAGATGGCTGCCCCATATCAGGCATGTGTCCACACAAATGTTCTCCCAACAGAAAAAGTCTCCCAGTAAATGTTTTCAGAGCAAATGTTGCATGTGTGATTTTTGGCCCACATAATTGTTATTTTACAAAGCACCTGCCAATGAACAAAGGAAAGATTTCCACCACTGTGACAATGCCATGGTGGTTGCAACACTATCTTCCAAATATCCCTATATCACTCCTGTGAGAGATTTCTATTGCTCATTCTGTTAAAAGTACATCAAACACGATTGTGATGAGGACACTTTCAGAAAACAAAATAGTTTCAGAGAGCCATTCTCTTCATAATCAATGTTGTTGTAAAATGTTGGTGTAAAAAGGCACCAACCAAAATAGTTGAGACTTTCCTGAATAGCAGCTCCGAGGATTGGTCTCTTGCTGGAATAGGGAGACATGTGATCATGATTTAGTATGTTACTGGACATGTAGGCGGGCTGAGGTACCACCAGTCATAGCTACACACAGTATCAGTGCCCACAGACTCCACACACACACTCTTCATGTCAATAAGCCATGTCACCCATTCATGTTTCCTCTCTGCCAAAATGTCACCTGGGATATTTGATGTCATTCTGTGTTTGCTTTGGGAGTGGGTAGAAATTAATACCTGTATCATCAACAAATAGCAATCTCCATTTTAAAACAACGCATTGCAGATTTGCAATTTGTTATTCATTTTAATTATAGAATTGTGATCTTCAGAAAAGTGTCATATTTTGGATTGAATTTGAATAAGTGTGATCTAAAATTTCTAACCAAATTTACTCCTGAAGCTTTTGAGTTTTTTATCTACAAATTTTTTCAGTCATATCATGCACAGCTAAGCTATTCAAATGGTACGAGGCAGAGGCCTTCTGAATTCCAGACACTTAGAACAATTGACAACCAATATTGACACGTAAAAGGAGAGATCCAAGTAAACTGCCTGTTTCACAATGACAGATTCAATTTCAACTGACATTTCAGAAATGTTCACCCAATTTCATTGCACTGATAGAATGACAACTTAAAATTCCAAATTGCAAATATGATGACTTCAACAAAAAGTAATTCCCAAATTTCAGGAAAAAAACAAGTTGCAGTCTATCATGTGCATGTTGTTGGTGGTGTTTGCTGTGATTGAGTGGAGGGTTTCTTCCAGCGTCTCTGTCAGGCATGGGTAGCATCACGGCACCCTGCAGACCTGTGCAAGACCACAGTATGAAATCAATGTCACTGCTTGGCTTTGCCAGTAATCTCCAACCATATGTGGACAGACCATCGATTTTGGCCATGCATACAGGACAGGTAACCTTTTCACAGCATAATAATATAATCTCTAACACTAATAATAAGTACAAGGGCATGCTTACTGCTAAAACTCAATCATATCAATTATCTATCACATAAGCTAAATTGGGTTTGCCATCAAACATATATTGCTTTCAAATGTATTGTGAACATGAATTAAGCTCATTTTATCAAACTATGATTAGTTTAATCAGTAATCTACCAGTTATCTATGGTAACAATGATAGGTGTGTGAGTGTGCATGTGGTGTGACACTGGACGATAGGGGCATATTGTCATCAATGACTAGCCACTTAGGCAAGCGATGGAGAGATCTCATTCACAAATCAGCTGATCGATACCACCTCATTCTGCACTTGAGGGCTTCAAATGAGCAGAGGACAAGTTGCTCTGTATGTGCAGCTATCCACCCTGCCACCCACCCCTGCCATTCTTTAACTCTTTCCTACGCCCAATTACAAGAATAGCGTAAGATTGACAAGAAGACATAAAAAATTCAAGGCAGCTTGTGAGGGCTGACACGGCCGATTTCCCCACTGAATACCACCTCTGTAATTAAATTTGGGTTTTCTTTGGGACTATGTTGTGGCGTGGTGTATCAGCAGCCATCGCTGTCAATGCAGGACGGCAGGGCAAGCCTGCACAGATTTGCGTTGCGCCACTTTGACTCGGCAGCCATTAATCTGGGGCAATGAGACCCTATTATCAAATGTTACACATGCAGTCAACGACAATGTCACTGAGGTGTCTTGTCAGGGTATCAATTTGCCGTAGCTGTGAAAATGTCCTCTGAGACTGGGCTGGCCAGAGAGCTGTCATGTTTGAGAGGTTATGAAGCACGCAAAGCCTTCACGGAGAATCTTGTTCTACGACGCGCTCTCCAGGGATGCACAACATGCCAACGCTCTCTGACCATTCTTCCTTCACATGAAAAGTGTAATCGCTTGTGGACAACACCATAACCTGCATACAACTCACACACCGTGAACCCGCGGTCACCCTGCCAGCCAAACTAGCTGCTCCATCACTATCAAATCCAATCTTGCTGATGGGACAACAAGGGATAGGGCGCCTGTCTCACAGACAGATGATGCTGCAATGGCCTCCAAATTACACTACAAATTGTGTGTAATCCTCCTGATGGAATATGCACCTCTCTGCTTCACCTACATCACTATTTACACCAGCGCGGCCTGCTTTACATCCAAAATCACAACCTCGCTACCTTTACTAGTGCAGCAATACCAAGCAGAATCTGGCAATGATCAATAGCTTTGTGCTGTTTTATTTCTTTGAATTCATTAACATCATCTCATAATTCAGGCAATTTTCTGCAATCTGTCATAGCTATGAAGCATTAAGTTTCAGGAATATTATATCAATTGATTCAGGGTCAAGAGAGGTTTCATTTCCAATATCTGCAAATATTGACGGGATTCCTGGTGTGGAAAATTATGTAAATGGCATGTACATTTGGATGAAGCAATTTGTTCTCTTATGTAAGAATGGCTTCTGATAATTAGCTGCAAAGTCCCAGTGGATCAATATGCAATTTGCTAATAAACACAGCAAACCACTTTATAACATCTCTTTAACTTCTGTGGCCAGTACTGATAGATTCCTATGACTGTTGTGGCCAGTACTGACAGATTCCTATGACTGCTGTGGCCAGTACTGACAGATTCCTATGACTGCACATTCTCTACCAATCTACTTGTGCGGGACAGAAACATTTACTTGAACTCCTAAATGTCAAATGAAATATCCCTTCATAATTGTTAATTTCAGGATGATTTATCATCACTACCTGACTTTGAGAAGATATCTATGTAAATACCATTCAACTTTGGTGAGAAACAACACAAGATGTTTGTGCTAAGTTAATGTAATTTTGCAATAAAAGTAGAGACACTAGTGGTGCCACCTATAATATGCCCAGGTCACAGCTCTGTTGTGTTTTTATCTCCTGGTTAATGCAATTGGACCCCAGGAAATAAGCCATTATTCTCCAATCTGTTTACTCTTTAATCAAATAGATTGTGTTGAATTTATGGGTCATTACTGCCAATTATTTAATTTGGTAATGTATATCAATTTGCCTGAGTCATTGTGCTTAGCCTGTGTGAGACCAGTCCAGCCTTGATAAGAGTTGTCTTAGGGGCAGCCTTAGTAAGCTGACAAAGTTGGTTGATGGGAGAAGATAGCAGCATATTGGCCAGGGAAAGATCAGTGCCGGATTGGGGGCCTCCACTATTATATATGCCACGGAGACGACCTCTAGGCATTACACTTTCTGGGCAGGCCTTTCACCCACCTAATGACCAGAGCCGCTGATTAATAAATGACAATGTGAACAGTAGCGGAATATCCTGATATTTCCTGACATTTTTGCCAATTATATTACAGACGGGCCAAGACTGAGCAGAATACAGATCAGGGATGGTGAGACAGAACAAAGTGGGTGACTGGGCGACACTACGGCAAAGGTGTGTGCTCATACGTGTGTGCGACCACCGCGCGAACATGCATGGAATATAACAAGCCATATGATGGTCCTGGCCAGATCAAGCCAACTCAACGAGGCCTGCAGATCAAAGCCAGAGCTGCCCATCCTCCATGTGATCCCAGGCTGCCAATTAATAATTGTAGCATTTTGATGTGTGTCTGATCAAACGCACAAGTATTGGCACACCAAAGACGGGTCACAAAGTCAGATCCCACCCTAATGCTTAAACATATTATACCCTGACATGGCTGCCAATCAAAACAGAAGGCACAATAGGCAATCTGACCGTAATACACAAGTAGTGTGAGCAAGGAAAACATCTGTGTAGACTCTGATTACTGCTTACCAACACTCTTCTTTAACATTAAATATGATTGTAAGGCTTGAGTAATGTCCCTATTTATCATGATGGTAGAATTAAAAACTTAAGTTCATGTCCGCAATAACATCAAGCTCTGTGAGTTTTAAAGTGGCTATGGAGTGAAATGGGCTGTTATTGCTGTGAGTTTGCCCTTCACAGTTCACTCACCTAACATACAACTTATGTAGAGGTAAGTAAGAGTGTGCACCGCAATGGTCTCCCCCCCCCCCCACAAATCCCATTGTTCATATGATGCATTAAGATTCCCTTGTGTGGCTCTCCCATTTGGTGATCACCAGTCAGCCATTGTATGAGCGGAGACAAGCCTTTATCATGGCCATCCCACATACTTGATCGTTTATAGGCATCGTCAGAAGAAAAGATGCATATATTCTATCTATCAGAATGGAGCATGGGCCGCTATCCATTCATGCACCCTGATAAAGTGCCACTGAATTAAAGACATCAATTGAAATCATCCTTCATAAGACCCACAATCATGTGCAATTTTTCTGCTCCAAAGAATATTGTGTGGCTAAGCCCAGCTTTCATCTTTGCCAATCCAGTGCAGCCAGCCTAACTAAGCATCCAGCCTGCCATGCTTTAAACTTCAATCTATTTTGTTTCAAAATCAATTTGAGTTAGAATAGTAGACATTGGATTAGGGGATGGAGGGAGGAGTTGGCCAGCTCTGCCGTAATCAAAGTGAAGTCATCATAGTCAAGTGTAGTCACCCCCTGAGCACTATTACAGCCCTCCTACAATTTCCATTCGATTACATTTACTTTCATTCCATTACATTTAATATCAAAATTGTCACAGTCCAAATTTGCAGTGATTAAGAAGTGCGGTCTGAGCCCGCTGATGGCCATAAATATCTCGAATGATAAGTTCCATAAAACCTCAGCAAATCTGTTGCCATTTTGCTATTGATCCTTAAGTCTTGCTGAAGCTTTGGGCTTTTTTGTACCGAGGCCTTGTTCGATTACTGAAGATGAACCTCTTGTGTGTGCAAATAAGTGATTGTCCAGAAAACCGGGTATGCTTAAAACCCCCAGCGTGTACAAAGGAACGTGGTCTGCTGTAATCAATCACAACTCGTCCTTATCCTGTAAAACAATTTAATTGGGTGAACAGGTGCCCTTTGCCCTTTACAGCTATAATTCTTCTCAGCACGGCCATTGTCCTGTGCGGGAGATCACAATTACAAGGCTGGATGTCCATGGGGAGGGTTCGTCAGCTGATCTAGGCTTGATGTCCTTGGGGAAGGTTCGTCAGCTGAGCCTGCCATGATGGAGCTGTGCCCTCAAACTGCATCATCCAACACAAAAGCAACTTCTGCACCTGGTACAAAGGTCCCAAAAAAGACCCTCACCTGATCATTACCAATATTTCACAACAGTATATGTGTATTATGAATATTAACCTTTTTGTGATACCTATAAGCTAGGCAGTAAACAACGTCAGAATGTTCGCCGAGAAGTGACTTGAGAAGAAAAGAAGCCAGCAATCCAAATGATACCAATATGTTTTACAGTAAAACACCTCAAATCACAGAAGCCAAGAGAAGGCAGTGGAATAATGTGTACATGTGGGTGGAAAGTATGTAAGTAGAGGAGGCAGTGCTGTGTAAATGCTGATATCATGCAATACAATACATGCCAGGTTATTGTAGGTGGGCCTGATGACCCACTCTGTGTCTACTTGAGAGCCGCAACATCTCACCAAGACTTTTTACAAAGTTCTGTATGCGCAATTAATTAATGTCGCAATGCTTCACCTTTCACAAGTAGGAGGGAGGAAAAGTGTATCTCCCTGCAGGGCACAGAGCCATATTGCTGTGGTGTTGTCACTTAGTAAGGTTCCCCCTACTTGTTACATGCACTGTACACACCATGATGAATGTTGTAAGTATTATTCCCAGTCATGGCGGCAGCCAATGTCACAGACATACATGATGTATGAGCAGCCAAAGATCCCCTCCCACTGATGTACATGCCCATGCCTTGATTTGAGAGGGCTTCTTTTAATGAAAAATCTTGTGTCAGATACGAAGAATTTGATCGTAGATGATGAAAAGTGAAATGATAAGGGAAAGGTAGCTTTCAGATGATGGAACCTGATCCCAAGATAGGGTGGCCAAAGAAGCAATCCATGCCATCATACAAAGATAGGGAACCAGGAAGAGGAAGTCTGATAGGGAATTCTGGTATGGATGATGGCAATAGAAGATGGATGGACGGGTGGAGACTTGCTCAGGAAGGAAGTTGGCATTAAAGGAGAGTGACGCCACTGATTCACAACAAGAGAAGACAAAGTGTAATACCACGAGGCATGATAAAATCACAGCGGGGGAATTGTGCCAGCCTACGCCACTGGAAACAAGGATGGCATTGAGGAACGGTGCAAGTGTACACCTAAGTAATTGATGACCTGTGCCAACAATTGGTTGTGGCAGTAATGTATGACTGCATGGGAACCTGCCCTCAAATCACAGTCAATTAGATGCATGTGTGGCCACTGAGGGGCTGATAATTACACAGTACACCTTGTGGAGCCTTGAGGGCCTCCAACCTGCTGCCGTACCACCACAAAATATCCTTCTACACGTGTCCTCACATCACGCATAAGTTGCTTGGACATCACATGCATGCTGGTGCTATGTTAATGAAGAGAGAGCTGTGAGTGTGACACATGGCATAGTGCACCTGGGTGTCGTCCCACATGCTACCACTACACCAGGCTACAGCCATCTCCTTGTTACACATCACAGAGTATCATGTACGAGCGACCTGTCTGCACCGCCATCTCCAAACACTAATAAAACCGTTGACAACAAGATTAAATTTTGCAGGTCATCAGCCCTGATGCATGCATGCCAATATATGTGATGTCTTTCACTAAAGCTAGCAATCTGATTGGCCATGCTGCTTCCAATGGGTAGCTTGAGACAGAATTAGGAAGCAGAGGGAGAACAAATGGGCCTCGCATCTCATGTTAACCCACAGTTAGAACCCTCAATGATTGGCTTATTTTAGCTTGGAGAAGATTCAAGAAGATACTTGTGGCAATGAACATCTTCTAGTGTTCTTCCGTGCTTCTTCCTTTGATCCATATGGTCATTATCTGACCTGGTAACCTCTGACCTCATTTTTCTTAATCAAGCAGCATTTATGTCTATTTAGCATTCTTTCATACCATGCAATCTTCAATTAGTGTTGTTGAATGGTAATCATGTGTAATTGTTTGACTAAATCAAAAGAGATTTTGATTGATAATTTGTAAATAGTTGTAGGGTAGTTGAAGATAGCTGGTGTTGACAAAGAATGCCCTCAAGTCTACAAGAAGTCAGTAGCAAGGTCATTTGGCACAGTGGTCGATCATCAATGTGGGACCCATCACTGTACCCATTGCATCCTGATTACTCTGTTCTATACCCTTCTACCTTGCCATTGATTACCCCATTCCTAGCAGGCCGGGTGTGGCATATTTCACGCTAATGTGTCCCACAATGGTCTTTATATGGCAGACCCTTCCCTGGACAGTTGATGAAATTACACAGCCTCAAATTGCTTGTGATGCTCCTAGATTTTATTAGGCATAATTAAAGTGTAAATATTTAATGACGGAGAATGGATACGAAGCCAAAGGAGTCGATGTAGGGAGGTGGGGACTGGGATCGGGCATTCAGGATGCTATCCACCTGTCCTCAATCTAATCTATCTATGTCACATTTCCAAGGTGAAGGAATTCTCCTCTGGAATCAAGAAACTTGCCTTGTGGCTAACAATATACCTGGCAGGTAATGATGCAGCATGGAGGTGACCACACCAAGCCATCTCCAGAATAACAGTCAGAACACAGGTGTAGCACCACTGGCTGCATTCACCACCAGCAGACCTGTAGCCTTGCATCACTGCTAAGTATGCCATTATCCTGGATACAGGGATTCCACAGCCTGCAGGCTCCAAGCTACAAACTGCCTATACCACCCAAATACAAAGCTCTGCCAACAGAGCACCAACTGCTATTTATTTCCTTGTAATTTTCTATGGGATTTGGTTTATCACAAAATATAGCAGGCAATATGCTTGTCCAATCAGAGGCCTAAGAGGAATGGAAGCTGGTCATGCACAAGGCTGGTCCATGCCCACCCCACTTAGCCTAATTTAGCCTCTGATTTACTAGCGCCACACACAAAATAAATGTCTATCAAATGCAGAAGCACATCAAACCCATGCAAAATAACACTGTTCACAATTTATAGTCTATCTATCCATTATACCAACATATTTCTGAAGCAGAAAATGTGTTGATTCCATGTCACTTATTTTTCATTTTCATGTCTATCTTTCACAATTTTGATAATGTCTAAATCTTGTATATTTTCTAAATTACTTGGTAAACTCTAGCCTGGCTAATATCCTGTCATATAATATACAGCAGATATAAATTCATAAAACTTCATTGGACAATATCCAAAATATTAGCTTTATGAAGTACGGATGAAATGTGAGGTAAATGGCATTTACAAATCTGTTGGCTTTGATCAGTATTAGACTGACTGTTATCCTGGCTGTGGTTTGAGGTTTGTACACTACACTGCTATCAACAAATATTGGGCAGCCAGTCTGCACTATACACATAAGCCTTGGGTAATTTCCTGCCAGCTGTCTCAGACCTTGTTATGGTCAATATGTCCAGCTCTTTGACGTCATACCTTGCATATTTAGCAAGTTGAGATAGTAAATTTAGATTATGCTATATGTATGTATGGCACGTGTGGGAGATGTGGCACATGGGCTACAACAGCATGTTGATACAGTGTCATAGGACTAACTTACACTGTCAACTGTGGTCCTCACAGGCACCAATGTCACTAAATATCCACTCCATGTCCACACCAATCAACCATATCCTTGCATTCATACATATATATATATATATATATATATATATATATATATCTCCTTTCATAAAATAATGCATTTATACTTATAAAAATTGTGCTAAGCTTTGTGCATTTATACTGATATCAATAGTGCCAAGCTTGCAGCCTTTTTTTACTGAAATAAAAGGGGCCAAGCTTACATCATTTTTACTATGAATAGTGCCACGCTTACAGCAATTATACTGATATGAAAGGGGCCAAGCTTACATAATTTTTAGTATGAATACTGCCAAGCGTACAACATTTATACTAATATCAATAGTGCCAAGCTTACAGCAATCATACTGAAGTGAAAGGGGCCAAGCTTACAGCATTACAGCAATCATACTGAAGTGAAAGGGGCCAAGCTTACAGCATTTATATTATAAATAGTGCCAAGCCTATAGCAATCATACTGAAATGAAAGGGGCCAAGCTCACAGCATTTATACTGATATCAAGAGTTCCAAGTTTACATCATTTAAACTGATATGCAGTTCACAATCTACTTCCTATTTGAAACATACACAATGTCTAATCATATCATTTTGTCAGCTTATTCTGAATGCACCAAATTCACCCTGAAACAATCACAATTATAGATAAAAATGAGGAGAATTATTTGCCTCTTTCCTGGATGATGTTCTTATGGCCTCATTAAATATCCCATTATGACTTACTTCTGACATTAATCATAATTTGAGTACCACAGATATAATAACTCATCATCTCATCATCTGTAAATTTTATTTCAAAACTTTATGCCAACTTTACATATTATAAAGTTTTGTGCACAAGTTTTTATTGTTTAGTAAGGTTATATATAACACAAAATACAGAATGACGCAAACAAAACATTCAAGTCAAAATTGGCCTAATAAATCTATGAAAATATCCCTGACAAGAAATTTATTATTTTGGGTTGCTCGCATATAAGCATAAAAAATCTGCTTCAAAATTATGAAATGTAGTGTCATAAAATTTACAATGAGGTCACTCAGGGCAACAGGGAATAACAGGAACAAGTTTAATGGTAGATGTGCATGATCTGTATTTTCTGTCCAAAAATATTTGATTACACTGAAATATGAAATGCAACATTTAGTTGACAGTTTTACTACCTGGCCCAGCCCTGGCCTGAGTAATGTTGCCACAGAATGCACTGAGTGTTTGACTTTGAAAAAACACAAACAATGATTACAGTGTATCATGCTAGGCTGGCCATCGTGGCCCGTGTTGGTCATGGCCTGAGTCGTGTGCACCAGTCATGCTGTCTTAGCCATGCACACCAACTTGCATGCTCAATTAGCAACTACAGTTAGCCTTTTGGAGATGAATCAGGGGACGGAGACCTTTCCACCACCATCAAACCCAACTGCAATGACATGGCTTCCTACCTCGCTCCCTCTACGCATCCATAAAGCCCACTTTGGCCCTTTTCTCATGCCATACAACCTTGTTTAAAATAGCGTGTGGAAAATATTTCAGGGTTCAACAACACAAACTCTTTAACCTTTGTGCACAAAGCTTTAATTTTCCAAAAGCAGGCACTTTCCTCTACTTTGAATTTGAAGCAAGCAGCATGGGCATCACTTGAGTATGCAGACAGTAGCATGTTTAACCAGGAAGGCGAGTGTCGACCACAGCAGCGTGCTATAGACTCAGCTAGTCTGTGTGAAGTGTGGCAATATTCTACTGCACTATTTGCCCTGGCAAAGGTCTTTGATGTGAGCTGCAAACCTCCATATACACCAGACTAGCAACAGAAATGTCTGCTTTATGTACAGCACTGGATGGATCACAATAAAAGTGCATATCTTGACACCTTTAGTCCACATCTATGTACATAGATGCACATTTCAAATTCAAATTTATCTTCTTTGCTGGTAGGCAATTCACTACAGTTCGAGCATCACATGCTAAACTCTGCCTACATAGGTGACCTTGAGCAATGTTGCTCTACCCATGGTGGTTAGCAGACTGGTCAGAAAGAGGCCTTCCTCTATCATGCTACTACAATCAACTCCACATCACCTGCAGTAAATAATACACTGCTGACCACTGCAATACTCTACACTGCTTGGAGCATGCTTTGGTCTTGGCATACAAGTAATGCTAATTAAATTGCACATCCTTTTGAAGCCATAGCTTTTGCCTTGCACCTCATCCTGATCTCCCACCTGCTTGATATGATGGATTGGCCTGCAGAATGCCCTCATTCCAACCAACAGAACTCGCAGATCTCCTTTACCCCCCCCCCCCCCCCATTCTACCTCACAGATATAGTTTCCCTTGCATGCCCCCCATTCTACCTCACATACAGTCTCCCTTACATGCCCCCATTCTACCTCAGACCTCACATACAGTCTCCCTTACATGCCCCCATTCTACCCAAAAGATGGTCCCACTTTTCTATCAATATTTCTGCTTCTTGTATCAAAGCATCACTACAGTACGATACTTTTGGCTGTGCTGAAGGCATATGCCAGTGTTAATCCACCCTGGGACAGGCAGATAAATATTTGCATCAATCTTGTCAAAATGAATTTGACAAAACAAGTCAATTTCCTGTCTATATTTTTCTTGTTATGCAGACAATTCCCCAGCCAGAGAGAGGATTTGCTACACAAGTTGTAAGATGTTTGCAAAACTCAAAGCTTTCATACACATGTTTAAAAAAAGATTTCCCAGAGATGTAGTTTGAGTACGAAGGCAAATGAAGGTCAAGCCACAAAGGTTGAGGGGGATGTAACTGGTCATGTGAGCACTGTGAGTGGCAGGGTTTTGCCTTGTGGCATGCACATGATATGGGAAGCAAAGGTTGGGTGTGTGACAGCATCCTGACAGCATGACAGTCCCCTACCAACATCCAACACAACCCCACTGCCCTCCATCAACCACCAGCCACGCTCCCTGCAGCTTCTCCCACACTCACACCACACTCACTACTGCTTGAAGAGTCACTCTCAAACTCTTTCAACTCGAAAGACTAAGGACGTAAAAGTCTTCTGAGCGGAAATGTACATGTCTTGATCTGATGCTGTAGCTGGGAGGGTTTGCGATAGTTGTGATGATGTTTCATGTGAAAACAACACCTGAAATGAAGCCAATAGCTTATGAGCAGAGAGTTAGCACACAAAGAGGAGTGTTCCATTGAAAAGCAACATCCCAGGGCTAAGGTCAATATCACCCTGCCAATGTCTCCCCCCCCCCCCCCTCCCCATGTCATCCCACTCACTGCAGGCACACACCTCTCCAAATCACCTACGTTTTCATCACTTTCCTGCCTTTTTTTGAAATTATTAATCACAAAATTCTGAAGTAGAAATCTCATTTTCTGCAGGTGTTACTGGGTTAATAAATAATTCAATACCTAAGCTTTGATATAAATGCAGACATGTGTGGGAGTGAAGCTTCCAGAATAATTACAGATATTGTGCATGCAAAGTGACATTAATATGGCAGAAAAGTATGTATCTCAGATGAATGAGGGATTTGCATTGAGAAATGAAAACACCTAGTGCTTTCTAATGTGTGAGGTGGTACAGGAAGCTCTAAAGCATTCTTAATAACACATTTAATTTGGGTAACACACATTTATGTAAATGTAGATATGAATAAAGCTTGTTGAATATAAAATTCATAAGTGGCATAGAGCACGGGGTGCATATGGAAAGACCAGGATGATATGCATGCAGACACATTCACACCTGCTATACATGGTGCTCACAACAAATGTCAGTACAGAGATGTCCAGTATTGTGGGAGTTATTGAATCTGTTACATTTAGGATCATTCATAATGTAGACTGTGGCCCCATTATCAAAGGTTCTGTCATAGTGTTTATCATGTATCACGATATCAGACGTGTGTGATAATGCTGTCAATGTATTACAATGCACCAAATGTTTCCCTTTGTTCTACATTCTTACTCTCCTGATATATATTCCAATCTTGCCTAACTTTTTTTATTTGAGCTTTTTAATCATCCGATATACATATGGTGTGATTTATTTTAATATATTACTGAATAGAATTTCCAAAGCAGAAAAAAAATGTATTTGAATATATCAGATATAAATTTTTAAAAATTGCACAGAGGGTACAGGTCAAGATAATAGTTTGATATTGGTACTACTGAGTGTGTAATTAGTTTGGTGGGACAGGTGGTCATCTGTGAGCCGGTGTTGACCTGTGCTGGGTGCATGATGAACACTACTCATCCTCTATATATCATCATGCCAACATGCCACTCATTGCTTACATAGAATATTAATACAGATCAACTAGTGGAGTCCATGATGTGCACCATTACACCATAATTACGTCCGGTACCTGGTAGGAGATGGCAACTAGCAGGTCCTGCCTCCTAGTCAACACTGCAACTCCTGATTAGGACACAAGAATTACAAATTTCGTGGAAGGAGGCACGAAACGAAACGCAGTTACTTGATGTCTGCCTCATAAGCTCCAACAACAAATTGCATGATGGTGGATATTAAATGCAAGTTTTCGTCACCTACTCATTCTAACATCTACCTGAATATTGCAACAATCTAATTAATAAGGAAGTTGATTGGTTGGTTATAAATATGCATTAGCAGCAGCAGTAGCAGTATTAGCACATATTCTGTGGGTTGTTGAATGAGTCAGCCACGAGGGCAGTAAGGTGTCGCCACAAAGTGTGACTATTCCGTGCCCTCGTGCAGGCCAACAATGCCACATGGGCAAGTGGCCACATAAACCATGAGCTGGACCCATCTATTCTCGCACAACTGCAGCCGCATGTATTAATTGCAAATGGCCTGAGCGGCTCAATGGCCGTGTCAAGGGCACATGCATGCATTCTCCTACAGTCACAACTGTGTATGACTCACTGGGGCAGCAGAAGAATGGCTTGCTGGAATATCATTCTAGTAACCACGTGTCTCGGACAAAGTCATCAGGAGGTCATAGGCAAGACCTTTCCTTGAAGGTTCATTTTCTTTTGTGCCTTTGCAGCATGTGTATATGATGATGGGCCCTCATCATTCACTCAGAGGGTGAGGGAATCTCTGGGGCCCTGCCATTAGAGGTGAACCCAGACTAATATAGGCCAGCATATCCATTGGTATCAACAATGAGGCATTATCATCATTATACCACTTCTTCCTGACATTTGACAAGTGCTTCTTGAAATAGATATGAATTATAGCCACATTCAGAAACTAATTAATTTTTATATACATTTTTCCACTGCAGGCATACTTGACATTTAAAGTGTTTCTCTGGTAATGACATAGGATCATATCACCACTGCATGAAATGGCAGTGTGTCCAAGGGCCCTGTCAAAGGTCAAATGTTTCAAGGTCATACAGTGAGCCAGGACAGAGGAAATTACTTCATGACCTTATGAAATTCTGATTAGCTACTGAATGGTGTAATGGTCATAATAATATCCTAAGCAATTAATATCTCCCATGTCAGGCCACTTAATGACCTCAACATGTACAAGCCTACATTCATACAAATATTATGATAATTCTATTAAGGTCTATATATTTCTAATGGCTGCCAACCAGGTCAGTGCTCTGTAATCTGTCTACATTCTTGCTTATATTCCTGTATTATTGATAACAACACAACTGCTGGGGAAAATAACAAAAATATAATATTTCTGGCATGAGAAAAACTGTGATATTTCATTTATATTGATAACCTTATTTTTCTGTAAAGTATGAACAAATATTTATACGTGTCAGTCTAATATTCATACCATGAAAATACAAAAAAGCATTAGCTATAAAACAGAAGACTCGAGGGTAAATAGGTATTCTGTAATCTCTCTGAATTGCTGTGCCTTTAAAAACATAGGGCAAGCAAACTGTACACAGCTATTTTGTTTACTGATAAAAACAGCACTGTTATAGATATAGCCCTCAAGAGCCCTGTACTTGTTGTTTATAGATTTATAAAAACAATGACAGCCACATAGACTACAAATTGTTGAGGTAGATACAAGTAAAATGCCAGAATTAGATTTAATATCTCTCCTGCCCTTCTCAGATAACAAACATCATATTACAACTAAGCACATAATTACAGCACATTGTTTTCAATTCAAAGATTATTTTACAGTTTTAAACTAGCAGATTTTATCACACTTTACTTTATTTTTTATTTTGATGCTATTAATAGAAAAATATGGATTTTTTTTCCTTTGGCAATAATATCAAAGTATAAAGAATTTATGATTTTTCTGAACATAAAGTTAAGAAGGCGGACATGACTGCTGTGTTCATTACATGTTTATGTCTGCAAGTTTTGAAAATTTGCCAGTAATCTACATCAAACTTTAAGATGTGTTCCACTGTGATGTGGTTAAAACTTGATTTGAAAGATGAAACTGAAACACAACGTGTAATATGTTCCATAGAATTTGCTTATCAGGCGCTAGGACCAGTGCTGCCACCATGGCATAATTTTGGAAGCTAGCTGATGCCAATACTAATTCACTATCATTTTCTGCTCATGACAGGAGGCAAGAATAGCTGACCCAGTCCCCATATACCACAGGTTATTACGGGTGGCAAGTGGCACCTGGCTGAGGTCATTACTTGTATCCCCCATCTCCATGCCAGCTATATGAGAGGTGTACATAAACCTTGCGCTGAATGTAGGTCACACTGCACCACATGGTGGCAACTACCCCTTCTTTATAAAGATCAATGACTTTTTATCGTATATAGACTCCACTCTCAGTTCACGGACAATCAAATAATTCCACTAGCTTGAAACAGGATATGTGCTTTGATCGGTGGCCCCTTACTTGTGTGTGTTTGTTGGTGAAGAGTGTGTACAAGTGGAAGTTGATACCAGAACAATTGAAGGTTGCATGAAGGTTGTGACCATTCATGAATATATCTACATCTGCCAGATCTGACAGAAACCACCTGTTGATGCTACACTGATCATTTCAACACAGGCCACACTCCATTCCATGCTAACATCTATTTTGCAACTTAGAAGTGAAAAAAGACAGGTGAATAGTAAGAAAAAAAGATTCTCAGCTGAACTTAATAACCCGCAGTGTATGGCCTGAGATGTGGCTGGTAGGTTCCCTCCCCTGCATTCTGCAGGCACCACTAAGCTTCAGCTGCCTTCTGCAGGTAATTTCGGCAGAAGAAAGCATTAACCCTGCCAAGACCTTGTTATTTTCTTTTCAGATATCATTTGGGATAATCAGGGGGAAATGACAGGGTTGCAATATAGCGTGGTGGTCATTTGTATCGTGTGTGTTCCGAGCTGCCTTCCTCCTACAGCCAGCCCTGCTTCTAGTCCCACATTGCTGACAAGCCCTGTCTAACACAGTTTTGTCCTCGTCATTGTCATCAGTCATTGCTTGTTTCCGATTTGACCTAACAATGCAAGTCAACTTGCTTTTCCTCTGAGCAATTCACAGGGCAATAATTTCTATGATTTCTTTGTGTCATTGTATGTCACTAATTTCCACATAGCAATCTATACCCAAGATAATGTATGTGACAGGTTTATGTCTGCAATTTACCATCAGTATGGAAGCTATAATTATTATTATCATGTCAATGGCCCTCACTTTTGTGTCAAATTTAGAAAAAAAAATTAGCTTGACAAGATTGGCTAATTTCTTGCAAAACAGGTATTGTATGTCATTATGTTAAGCACATAATTGTTGTGTTTGTATAGTCATGATAACTGGCGGGCCCTTCTGCACGGGACCTGTTCCGAGGTATGTCCACATCAAATGCCCACCACACTCATGACATCACATCATGGCATACACGTGCCAATTAAGGACACATATTCATGTCACTCATTTAGCTATGCATGTCCAGGGGTTCATCTTCAAAAGCACCTCATCCCTGCAGGTCAAGGTCACTGCCCTGCCCGTGAGCACCACCAGTGTCACACTGTTATTATTTATGATAAATTTATGCAAATATTACTCTCGTAAGTGAAAAATCATGTTTATGTTTATTTACACGAGTGTGTTGAGCATGGTGTGATTGATGCAGATTGGGTAACCCTAGATGAGCAGTTGTGGGGAGCAGCTCAGCCCTCAATGAGTGCCGCGAGGATGTTGCCAGTGTACGTTAATGGCTATAATATTTCTCTCATATATCACAGATATGGTGGACCTGGGGGTCCATGTAGTGTATCTGTGACACCACTGTCCCACCACACCTAATCTGCATGCTTCATCCACATCCCAACTCTTATGAATGCCCAGCACATATATCACAAACACACATCAAATCTGCATACAGAAAAAAAAAGTGCAACGTCCTGAGTATGTCAGGGTGACCTACACCAAACAGGAGTGTTGGTATGCTGTGGTCATTACAATCCCATCAGGTCTGACCACAAGAGGGCAGCCAAAACAAACATCTAACTATACCACAGGCAATAAAACTCTCATGTTTTCTCCACAAAAGCATTTCACTATCACAAGTCTCCTTCCAATAATTCTTTTTTACTGCTCATTTGCGTGTGTATAAGCTGAGATATGCAGACAAAATATATCACTCTCATTAGTTCTCATATAATATCAAATTTATCCCAATTCCACAGAGATAATATTTTCCCAAGCCTTCTTTCAATTCTTTTTATTTTTACAAATAATACTAGCTTTTTACTTTCACCATGACTGCACTGAAACAAATCAATATTGACATTTTTGTGAGCTGGCAGGATTTTGTTGGCTTTCAGATGTGGTAATTCACAATGTTTCTGTTGCCAGAACAATAACAAGACAAGATTTTTCTGTATGAATCTCATTTGCATATTGATATAATAATGAGAAACTTCCATTTATCATTTATGGCAGAGGCATAAATCAATGAATCTGAAGGTAAGTGACATTTCTGTGTTAACTCAATTATGTGATATTGGCAAATCTATTATTCTATTGCATAAGACCAATGCTATGGTCCATTATAGCTTGGCATTTTCATTCCTTCCAAGCAATGAGTCGCCAAGATGTTCATTATTTTCTGGCACTAACAAAGTCATGACTGGGTCAATTAATGGCTGCTAGCATTAGACTGCTGACTGTATAAAATGCTGGCATCCCAGGAGAAGCATAGAAACAAATGTCTCCTTTCATGGAAACGCCCCGAGAAAGCACCATTTCAACATAGGATGGCCCTTTGTCGTCTTTCACGACATTAATCAGCCCCATTACTCGTCAACATGGGCACAATTAAGCTCGGATTTTGCAGGGGGCTGGAACAGGCAAACAGTGGATATTTTCATTTAGATGCAAATGAAGTGTTCCATGTTGTCCTCATCATGCTCATCATAGTGTCACAGACAAAACGTCATCTGGCAAGACACTTAGAAAAACTCGGCCACATTCAATTGGTCCACTCAACAATACACACAGAGACACAGCTTTTTTCTTTGGTTGGCTGGCAGTGTTACATAAAGCGTTCCCCCATAATGCATGTGTCTAGGACTAAAGCAAAGGACTAAGCATCACTTGATCACGGGCACCATCAGCTTTCTCTGCTGTGTTTCGTCTCGGGGCCCTATTTTAAGGACGTCACTTAGAAGGCATCTCCACCCATTTATCTGCAGCTCATTGTCTTACTCGTCTACTTTATCACATCACTTTCTCCAACTTTTGAGCATCTAACTGGTGAAAAAAAAGTCTCTGACTTGATGAACTTCAAACTAAGTAGAAAATCAATAGTATGTACACAGACTAACTTAATGAAATTTTATCTGTATTTTTTGGGGGAGACCCTAGCAGACAGAGCTATATATGTATATATATGCATCATTATGTCCTACTCAATTTGCTTAAATGTTTTCCAGGAAATAATCAGAGTCTGAGTTGTTTGTGACATCCATGTGCCCTGCTCATTACGATGCAATATGCTGCACAATGCAGGTCAGGCAAAGAGTGAAATTGTCAAATTTGCCAGTTTGGTTTAGCAGTTGGAGGTAGGTCTCAGTGGGAGCAAGGGAAGCTAGGCAGGACTTATTGATATTGGTGAGGTCTAATTTAGGAGCTCCCTCACCTGGGACATGGCACTGGCCCTTACCCGTGGTCCATCATTGAAAAACAATAGCCTGTCCATGCCGCGTCCCAGTGTGGATCAAGCCACCCAAATGGAGACATTACCACCACTCCATCTTGTAAAGCCTCCCCCGACACTCTCTGCATTTACAACCATCAAGCAAGCAACTTTTCCCTTTTTCTTTATATCTCTGCACAACAGAGTAGATAAAAGTAAGTAAAGCAAGTATTTTTGGCTACATCAATCTTTGTGGAATGGTGAGTTGTGGAGAAAGAGTTACCAGCATGGCTTATATGTGGTGTATGAGGAGGCAATATGTTGATAGCCATTACCTTGATGCATTGTGGCCAGAGTTCAAGTCATTAAAGGCTGCCAAGATGGAGCTATTAAAGTCCCAGGTGACAATGAAGCTGTCAGGGCTGTATAAAGACCTCAGGACATGATGCACATACAACATTAGTCGCCAATTAGTGGCATTTAATTGTTTCAGGGTCTAACTCCACCATTGCAAAGTGCAACACTACTATACAATGGACATCTGCATGGAATAGGGCATCAAAGTCAAATTGATCTTTGTCTGTGGGGACTTCTGAACATACCGTGGGTGTTGTTAATTATGAAGTAGATACCGTTTCCAATAGCTGGCATAGAACACCTTGTGTCTAATGCATCTATACATACAGACACATTTGTTAAAGCCGCAGGCTGTATTCATAAGAGAAGGTCACCAACTTTGCAATGAGCTTGCTCTGCAACATTCCTGCCGAGTTCTTGCCTGATAAGGTGAACACAGTGAAAATAAATGCAGTGCAGTAAATTGAATTCTAACAAACCAGTCAATATGTAATAAAATACCCAACAAAACCTCATTATATTAGTGTGGATAACATATTAAACAGCCCACACTCCCTTTTAACTATATATGTATAAAGTTGTGGAAGTATTTCACACTGTTGACATATTCTCGTTATGGACTGCAGGGAGAATGGTCTCTTTTTTTCAGGCAACTTTATGGATGCTTTTGCCGTGTAATAAATAAGTTTGGGTTTGTTGTGATATGACCCATAAATGCTTCATTGGCGGTGACAATTCCCATGGGGGATATCTAATATATGAATTGTCTGCCTTGGTGAGGCTGGTCAGCAAGTAAACACTCATGTGATCAGACAGCCGGCCCAGCAAGCCTGCACCTTTCACATTGCAGCCAGTGCTTATCGCCAATGACATAAATATTATGTCGGGTATCAGCATGTTTCATTATGAGTTGTGTCCACAACTGCCAAGGTCCCCACCGTACCAGATTAGCACTGAGCTTGGCACAGTTGTGCCCAGTCACATAATCTCAACCTTTGGTCCAAACACCAAGCAGTTGCATCTACTGATATGGCCTGTGTATTAACACAGTGTGTCACGCAGGTTAGGTGTGCTCCCGCAAGCTGCTTATAAATACAATACATCAACTGCTAACTCTGATATTGCCTCAATAAATATTGTGCTCAAAATGCTCCCACTTTTGCATGTCAGACTGTGAACAAATATAGTCAAAGAGAAAATCGTATTTCATGCCACTGTTTGATTTTATCACTATCCATTTGGAAAACATACAAAAAAAAGCTTTGTGTATGGAGTAAGTGGCAAAAGTGTGGTTAGAGGACCAAATTGGCCATAATATGAATGACAATCAATGCATAAGTTGCTGTAATCTTCCCTACAACTTGTGGCAACTTGCCAAGACGACATGACATAAGCTGGCATCATGCCACCTTCTTCACTCTCCTCCTGAGTTTTTTCTGAACTGTAAAATAGCAATAGACGTGTATGCAGCAAAAATTTGTGTTTGAAGCAAAGTAAAAAAAATGTCCTGAAACAAGTGGAATTTTCTACATGACAGAAGCACAAGGGAAGTGTGTCGGAGGCCATCAATGCTGCTTGGCCGCTTTATTGACATTCCTTGTGTCCTGCTATTGCAACTACTTGCCAATTTTACAAATAGCCCCATGTTCGATAAAGCGTACTTCGATTTAATGAGAGCGTGAGTGGCCAGGGACTGGGATATTGCTTGGTGGTGACTGTCAGGTGTGAATATTTCACAAGGCTCGTGTCCACATGCACCTATCAAGGACCTGGGAATAATGGAGCCCAAACTTTCCCTCTCCCTCCTCCAGTGACAGGTCATCACCGCTCTCCCCAGCCCAACACTCAGAGTGTCTGCCGTAAATATGCATTAAGATGACTTGTCACCGTGGCCAGTTTGAGTCCATTCAGAAGGCCTATAGCTCCTCCCAGCAGGCTATAAAGCAATTACAAGCGTCTTATAACGGTTTGTCTCATCATGGATGCCTAAGAGTCAGGTCAATAGGGCAGATCCCCAAGGCCTGGCAAACATGACAGTATACTACACCACCACAAAACTACATTAATTCAAAGTAGTGTACTACGCGGTCTTTAGTCGTGTGCAAACTGCGCCCTTGGGTATGCCCTCATACGTGGTACACATTCACTTGTAAATCTCTTAGTCGGGCAGGTTCATAATTTCTATCAGGCCAGTCTGAGATTCAACTTGTCGAGAATGAGACACCAAATATTGGACACTATATATATATTTGGTGTTAACAAAAAAATCTGTGTCAATATGAATATTTCCAAGGAGTTATTATAGGAGATAGATTTAAGGTAGCAGCATATAACACTGGCACATAGTTGGTGAGCACTGGGCCTCGTGAGTCCTGAGTCGAGCATACCTCTGCTGATGCTACAGCCCAGGAAGCTGGTAGGGCATGAAATTTGCATGTCTTCTCTCCATCTTGTAGCTGCTTGCCTGCAGCATGCAGGATTATCTTCCAGGCAGATGGGAACCTTATGATCATCCCACCTCAGTATTATCTCCCACCAGCCTCCCCATTAAGGCTTTTATACCACCTCCTATGCTTTGTGTTTCACTCTCTATATCATATTCCATCTTGGCTGAATTCTTGCCTTCTCAGAATCTCATTATTTGACAAGGATCTTTTGAAATAGTGACGCTGTTGGTGGTGATTCACATGGTCAGCTGATCGGGTTACCAGGGGCCCTGTTTGTACAACAAACATATTGACCTCAAAATGTCTTCCTATCAGGGGGCCATTACCATGTGCCCTGACCTATGTGGTCAAATCACGCAGCACATTCGGCCAAAATAATCCCACATACAATCTTGATGGTATCCCCTCATCAAAGCCTGGGTTGTCACAAGGCCATTTAGGCATTCAGAATGAAGGTCAAAAGACAAAGTCTGATGGGGCATATGAAGGTGCCAAGTGCTGCCTACAGAAGCATGTGCCAACTAATCTGACCGATGCCCCATTCACCAAAACTGAGGGTTCAGTCCAGCATGGCAGATCACATGCCCCACTGCAGCATGAAGGGAAAGTGCAGGGAGCATTCAGATCAGAGCATGAGGATGGCAGGCATGGTGCCTGCAAGGTCAACCCACAGACCACAGCACTCCTGATAAGCCCCACTTGCTGTCAAGGTCCTCCCAACTCCATATTCTAACTCAGGAAATTGAGAAATATTTTAGCAACCTATTTGTCCATGAAATGAAGATATGTCAATCAAAATAGATTAAGCATAAAATTTGTGGAGAGGTTATTTGCATATGGTCAGATTGAAGTATGGAGTGGACAGGCTGTATAATGAGATGAAGGGGCTATTAAGGCCCTCCTGCATTAAGGTGCTTGCCATTCACTCTGCACACTCATTTTGCTGGCAAAGTTTCCGCAATCCACCGAGCCCTTGAAAACAGGCGCACAGGAAGGTCCCAATCCAATAGTAATGCAAATGTGTGGCTGAGCTATGCACAGTGAGCAGCTACCTATAAATATCAGGGTTTGTATAGCCAGGTAGCAAGAGTGGCAGATGGGTGGAGGCTTACAACTCTCTTACTATGCCTATTGTTTCTTCGTACTGTGGGCCACTTCAGCAAGTCAGGTCAAGCTTTGTAGCAGTGTAGTTCACAGATCTTTATCAGCAATCATGTATCTTTAGTATTTTGTGCACCCAAACTGCAACGGTGACTCTAAAAGCCCTGCCGAGCCTCCATGAAACAGCATAACAAACATGTAAATGATTCATCATAACGTGGTCAAATTGCCAGTGTAAATGCTACACATTATGACTGGAGCTACACGCCCAGCTGGCGCTATCAACGTATCTAGTCCCAGTACATTTTCCATGCTTTGCATGTACATGGCTCATTATACTGCTGACATATCGCAACATCCACAAACGACCTAGCCACAAATCCACAACCCACTCAACTTCACTTGCCACTGTAAAAACAACAAAAGTATTCTTACTTTAATAGATGAAAAGGCATATTCGTGGAACTCAAAAAGACAACACACTGCATAATAAGGTTTTACTGTTTATGCACCCAATGTGAATAGGAGCTAATTCAGGCAATCCACCATGGCTTGATTTCTGCAATGCATGTATACATTGGTGGGTAATACAGTAGGCAGGCAAATCTATATTATTATAGATTTATTGGGTCAATTTCTGCAAACACTGATGCAATGAATGTATTTCTGAAATCGTTCAAAAATATAAACAAGCAGAGAACAAACACCATCAATCACACAATATTTGTCAAGCAGACTGGCTATTTTGGGTGTTTCTGTGTTTCTCATTATCCCACTGCAAATTACAATATCCTTGAATTCAAATAGAAAATTGCAGTTTGTTCAAAGTTATTTTCATGTCAGCAAAGAAGATCAATGAGAAATGTTTCCTTCTATCTTTATTTTTTTTCCTGTTTCCTTTCAGTGTTTTCATGATCTCTGGACTTGGTGTTTTTCATGGGCCAATTGAATTTGCTTGCACACAGAGATGACCTTTTCTACAATGGTTGGCATACTCTTGTGGCCCGCCATGGACCAAACATGGTCAACTGCAGGATCGGAACTTCAAGCAAGACACACACTACCATGATAATTGAATTTGAAAAAAAAACAAAACACAGTTATGTTAAAACCAGATCTGTTGAAAATAAGGCAGAGATTAGCATCTCTGAACATGACAAAGAGAAAAGGCATGTTGTTTGATATGGAGATATGCCATTGGTTGAGTGCTCCTCTGCAAAGGTCAGCAGCCAAAGGTCACGTCTAGCCCACAACACTCAACCTGATTGCTAACTTACAAAATGTCCATGTTCAATCTGTAGAGGTTTTACCATTCACAAAGTAAAAGATATAATCTAAGGTTTTATAAACATTGTATTATAAACAAAAATAATTGTCTCAATATGTCAAGTAAAAAATGTCAAAGATTCAAAAACATTAATGACCCACCATTAAAAAGATTTCCACAAGGACTTTATTTTGTAATTGAATTTTGGTTCCATATTTCACCTATCGGTCATGGGATAATGGCATATACTGCCAAATAGCTTTGAAAACATAAAATGTTTAAGACACGTAACAGACACAATGCCCCGGCTCATATATAAAATGTTCAAAGTGTGTTGTCAGCTATTTCATGATAGGCCACATCCTGTGTCCCTGGAGGATACCTGACAACTTACCTGTACCACCAGCTCAGTCTCACACTAATTTTAGGCTATTAAGAACAGCACAATTGACTCAATTTGTGAACAGATGTTTACTTTCGATATTATGGCAAATTTCTTTATGCTTCTCAGAAATTGCTTTCAATCCCTATGTGGCTAACATAGGGACTTGACGGCATCAGCTTTTTGGCACAAAGCCAAATCCCACATCCGCAGACTCCATATATTATGATCATGTTTGCTGCCTCCTTTGGCAAATTTTATCCTCAATAATCCCAAGCTGCATTTACCATCATTTAATCTGTGTTTTGTTGCAGTTATCATGTATCTATACTAAGTATATCAGTGACATCTCCATAAACACATTCTTACCAGTTCAAACAAATGGTTTGTTCTAATTAAAATTGATGCCTTCTGCAATAACCTATCCAGCACTGCACCATTCTCCAAATTAATAGTACATTACTAAAACAAACATACACATGTGCATTTTCCATAGTGCATATCATATCAAGTCACACAACAAATAATCAATTTCAAGCCATGAATATTTAAAATACATGATAGCCGGAATGATTCTGAGCAGATTATTTCCCCAAAATGATTTATACATGTAATTAAATGTTGCTTATCATATCTAAATACCAGCATAAAAATCATGATGATGATACTTTGTGATATTTTTCTGATTGCAGACATCCATCATCTAACATGATTAGTCAATTTTACTTTGAGAGATGGCCGATAAATTGTACATTAAAAAAAGGAAATGTACTACAATTCTGATAAGCATATTACAACTACATTCATTCATAAATAATAACAGACAATGTACATTCCATGCACATTTCATAATACTTTGGGTTCTGGAGCATGACAGGTCATTATTATTTATGTTCATTCACTCATTGTAATTTTCTGTAGACATTAATGGTTTTAGGAAAGAATTTAGTATTCTTGGTATAGTACTACAAATATTCTATCAGCAAAACCCTTTTTCCAATGACATAAACATTCACAAACTACTGGAATAATGGTAGGGGGTACCGTAAATTAATTCAGTCACAAACATCACTAAAGTTTCATTCACTGGGGAAAAAACCCATGCCACACTAACTGCTAGTACTGGCACTCTGAAGGAGTGTGAACGCTGCTGTATTTTGCGTGCTCTGTCTACAATATTTTCCACGAACAGCATGCAATCAATAAGAAGCAATTGATCAAAATGTTCGCAAGGTGAATTTGCACAAAGAAGTAGGTTAATTGGTGACCAGAATATATAGACAAAGTTGTACCTAGAAGGTAGCCATAGTGAGGGATGGCAGCATGATGTCTACCAGAATCACTCATACCTGTATGCTACACATATCACCAGGTTTGTATCAAACCTTCACCATACCAACTCTTAACAAGAACACTGAATTAACCGGCAATTCTATCAGAAAAAGATGGAGAGATGTTTCATTGGCAAAGCTAATGAGATATTGCCAGTTCTTCCAATCAGTTGATATTTGTATGCAGAAAAAAGTAAAAACAACAGTCAAAATACAGTCTTATTTTTTTTCTTCAAATGTTTGATGTATAAATTATGATATCAGGTGATAAAAACGTGTAAAAAGAAGCTAAAGTGATATGGACCATACAAATCCAGGGCAAAGATAAATGTGATTCTACATGTCTAGTACCAAACTATACAACATTGTAGGCCAAGGACCAATGTACAAGTGACTCTCTAATCATCCTGCATAGGATTAGTACTGACCCTCCATGTGGTCCAGCATGCTACCTGTCTTTGTACAATCATACGCAAGTACATTTTAATACACTTCTTATCAGGTTATAAATACATATGATAACTGGAAACAAGTTTGTAATGGGAATAAACATGTTATAAATATATGTATAGTGCTTGAATAGCACAGGGAAGAACCATTACTTTATAATTAGATCCACCATGCTCCATTTGCCGTCCAAAAATGATATTTAAATTAAGTAATTAAACTTAACAAGTGTGATTTACCTTAACCTAGAATTAGAGACTTGAGTAATGTTTAATGCATTACTGAATTATTGTCGAAAAAACTGTTTATATGCAAAAACAAAGATATTGAAATAATGGCCTTATTATAGCATTTTTTGCCATTAAGATTTGGCAGATGAGAAGCAGTGGTAGCCACTCCCTCAGTGGAAAGGTTATCATCAGGATTGATCAGCAAGGTAATCAACTCCAAGAGAATCAATACTTGTTGTATATTTCGTTACCATAGAAACTGACTTTACAGATGCACAAATGAGTATGAAACGCAGTTTCCTGCTGTCAAGATTCCCCTTGTTTATATCAGTTTTCAGTCACAAATTCAAAATGTCAATGTATTGATCCAGTTGAAATAGGCCACAACTGAGCGCAAACATTGGCTATTAAAATTGATTACACCAATATCGCTACTATATACGTGGGAAAATGGAAAAGCTCACTGAAAGCATTGCGCTTTCTGCATTCCTTTGCACTGTGTCTGTATCAGATCCTATCAATATTGATGAAGTTTTATTAATAACCTAAAACTTTGATAACCTTTAACAATGTAGGGTCTCATTACACACAACATTGCAATATAATATGTAAATCTAGTCCTGAACACACTTTAATGCCATCTAAATTGGCCACAGTGTGCCACAGAAAGGGCCCAAACCATTAATATCGTGGACAATTCATATCCTAATTGTGACTGCAAGGCTGCTGCACAGGATTGTTATTTGTGAAATATGCCATGTGTTTGTGTATAAGCAGCTGCTTTTTACATAGAAAATCCATGTAGTGCCGAGTGAATGTTATAGTATCTGCATGCTTCAAAAAGGTCAATCCCACTGTGAGCTTAAGTCATATAATCAGCATTAGCAAAACCTGTCACATGCTGAATGGCCCCATACCGGTATTATTCATACCTTCTGGGAAAGTTTGATTCATACCCAGAAACACTAGCTTGTTATTGATTGTCTGTTTTTAATATAAAAGCATGTACATAGACTCTTTGATCGGTAAAGCAGCTAGTTTTGTGATAATCTGTGCATGCAAGGTTTTAAGAACAATGGTGATGAATATCAGCTACTTTTACAAGGCCGTGAGGAGTAATAAAAATCCCACACCCATAGAGTTTAATGAGATGGTACATGCTTTGAGATGGAGGACTTGGGGACAATTTTTTCAATAATATTGTTGTTTCTTTCGGGAAGACTTATAGCATTGACATGGTTAGGGGCAGATTGCTTGTCCTCAAAGAGAAGGGCACTGGGCTGGAGGAAGCATGCCTGATGGAGCAAAGCATTGCACGTCTCTGGGGGCTTCTCATCTCATATGCAAACTGGGCAGCCTCGTTCAAAGTGGGCCAGATGAAGGATAAGATATTGGTTTGAAGGTCTGTTTGAAGACACTGCACCTGGGTTAAGGTGTGGTGAGGTAATGAGATGCAGTAACATTGGTCATGTTGTCAGTGTAACGAGTCCTACGAGACTACCAGTTATCATCAGCTTGTAGCAATATGTATGGGTGCCGAGCGTTCAAGTAGGCTCTAGGGGCAAGGCCTGGCACAAGCAGGGTCTTATCACCCCTGCCCAAGACCCGGTCCCAAGTGTCACACCAACCCTTGGGATCAAATGCACCAAAATACTTGCTTACCTTTCAGCTGGTCATGTGGGTCTGCAGAAGTTCGCATGATGTCCAGTAGGTGGCTTTCCAAGCTTGGGAACCGCATGGCATCGTAGGCGGAGCTGTTTCGGTCCTAGAACAAAAATAACATTAGGTATGAGTGATAAGGGAATATATCCATTGCAGCAAGACCCTGCAGCCAGACAACATAATATGCCATCACTTCATTATGAATTATGCAAAGCTCATTTTCTATTATATAACCACTCTACACAATGGGCAATGCTCAACATTCACAGGAGACCACATCATTTGACAAAATTACAAAAGCTTAATTGTGCATCCAATAAACTACGTTGGCAGAAATAGTGCATTTCAGATGCAAATTAAGACAAATTGTTCTGGTTTGGCAGGATACAGCATGTATACTAAATATTTGTTGACGTCATAAACACAATCATCTTTGGAATTACTGAAATAAGAGGGCCATTTGTTAATATGAGACCACTATTTTTGGACAATGGTTTTACATTATGCACATGTTGTCTGCCACTATGTCTAACTCACACAGTCCACACATTAGAGCATTGTTCAACCAATTCATCATTCCGACATTTCCTCAATGCTATATTTGAAATCACATATAATATTAACCTGCTTGTCATTTGACTATGTATATTTCTGCACCTCTGAGTTATGTTATCCTATAAATTCACGATTATAGCAGCTTAGTTCATATTGATTTCAGACTGCGACTGAGTCTCCAGGCAAAATGCACCCAAAGGCTTTCTGAAAAGATATTATCTGAAATGCAGATTGTATACATTTCATATAGATGCCTCTTTCAGCTGTAGATTTCAGAGAGGCGATGAGGAGTTTAGCCTTTGAAATGAGATGACGGAAATGGTGGATCAATGAGAAAGTCCAAAAAGTCAATCCATGATTATAAAGTGAGCAAAGACAGTAAGCTGTGGTCTCTTGTCTGGCACTGCTGTAAAGGACCCAATTTGGTCAATCATAATTAGTCCAATCTGCTGCTTGGGCCAATCACAAGAAAGAAACGAGTTTGTCCAGAAATGAGAATAATTGTGATAATTGTCGGTAGTTAAAGCATGGCTGTCTTAATTAGTGCAGAAATACATTCATTACAAAGCCTTACGATGTGTGGATTATGGTGTAACTCACTGTCAATATTTACAACTGACATGCAATGTACAAATATATTAAGCAGACCTGCAGCATGGGAGACCACCACACAATGATTAAACATTATGGATGCCATAAAATGCAAGATTAAGGCCTTCATAGTAACCTGCTATGCCTCAAATCACCAGCTTGTTATGTAAGCGTGCACAAACGTCACACATCAACATCAAGGTCTCTGACAAGGATCCAGCTGCCAACCAAACTTAATTTTCTCCCGACAGAGTGTGCAGCATGCAAAATGCACTTCTATATAACTGGCTGCAAGACTGAGCGAGGGCCCTGACTGACAGGCTGCTGAGGCACAATCAGCCCAGAGTTTGCAGCCATGTTCACAAGACAGACTGGGATTATAGTCAGATCAGACTCTGAGATAATCTGATTGAAGATACTTGCAATAATCCACCCTAAACCCAATGTTTACTATGCCATAATTCACATGGAGACGATCTCCATTATAAATGTTTGAAAGTTCAATTTGGAGGGAAAAAAATTAGGATTGCACATATCTAAATGCTGTACCAAAGGAGAGCACACAGCATATAGAGAGTTATTAGGTCAAATCAAAATATGTCATCTCGACCTGAAAACAATTAATCTGAGTTATTGATTAACTGATACAAAGAAGATTAGCACATCACAGGATGTCATCAGTTCTGAAATGCAACTGTATGAGGCAGTAATATGCAGATTAAAGACAGATAATTGTTAATACATGAGAACGGGCCAAGTCTGACTTTATGCTAATGCCAGATTTAGGTCTATGTCAGTGAACAAGCCGTGATTAATGAGGCAGAGGCAGAGACAGGAAGTGACCAATATGCCATGTGAAATCCACCAAGCCTCAATGACACATTATCACAGGATTGATCCCAGCTCAGTCAATAACCCTGCTTACTGCAGCAAGGCCTATGTAACTGGGTAGGTGGGTTGCTATGGCAATGCCACACTCCATGCATCTTGTCCCTGCTCCCACATTGACACAGCTGCCTAGATTTCAGGCCTCACTAGCCAGGTGATGTTATATTACATAGCATATATACATATATGTTCTGACCTATGCATATGTACCATTTACGCAGTGTTAGTCAAGTTGCCCTACTATATGAATGGTGCCATGCAGGCATCCAGGTCACGCAGGCTGGATGTTTGCCTGCGTTGCAGTGGCCACATTAATGATCACTATCAAAGGGAGCACTAAACATTTGCAACTCATGTTTGTGTGTCACGACACAATAAAACAAATTTCATCACATACATTATGCTATGTATATTTGGCAAGACAAATGCATCTCTGATAATTGAAACACAACATTATCACATTTACACATGAAGTTCAATCCTTTAAACATACGGACCTAAGTTACGGTAGTTATTGTTGAAGCATGAGCCTCACAGATCAGCAGTGGCCATTTAACTTGTAAGAGAAGCTTTAAATCAATTAAAGAGAAATAATTCACACTTATCATAATGTATTAACATGACATGTGCTTTGGGATTTCCACTTTTAAGGTTTGTATGGTGATAATACTATGGTGCAAAGCAAAGCGGCATTATTCATTTGGGGTTGGGCCATGCAACATTTGAAAACCTTTTTATATCTCATTTGTCTCATTATTTTTTCATAGCAATATATTAAATGTCCAATTACTTTTGGTTTTTGTGCTCCTGTCATGCACTTGAGTGATATAAAACCCAGATAAGTTTATTTGTGTAAAGAAGTGCAGTCCAGCTAATCTATTAATTTAAAAATTATTAATATCAATATCAAGTGCATTTACAATTGTTTACATGGTGAAAGAATATCTATTCTATCATGTTCTGTCTTCAGCATATGAAGAATAAATATTAATCAAATTATCAAATATCAATTGTATAATTAAACATAATATCCTGCCATCATTTGCAATATTCTGATACCCTGGTGTTAAATTTTCATTTGAATGAATGCCTCATTATGCACACCTGACCTGGAAGAATCTTTATTGTGAAAGTTTCTTTTTCAATGGTAAAACCTCCAAGCTCCTTTTGTAAATTATTAATGCCACTGTACACCAGCATCTCCTGAACAGTGAAAACTACTGTGAAACTAAATGTGAAAAACAAAAACATGGTTACATTTGGCCTCACATTTATGTGTCAATAAGATAAAGAATTTAAATCCAAATTTCTGCCAAATATATGCCCCCCTTGAGGAAAACCACTGATGAGGCCCTTATTAAGCAGCTGTACTTGTTCTTTCACAACATCAATCTATTTCCTCTATATCACCAGTATGACCAAATTGTCTAATACCTTAATCCTATGTACCAAAATATGTGTGAAATATGATATTTACATTTGATTTTCAGAGATATGGCAATATCTCATGCAAAATGTTGTTTCATCTGTATCAACACCTACACAATTTGTCAATAAAGATAGCTGCATGTAATATTCCACACTTGCAGGGTGAGGAGTAGGACATATTGGGGACAGTGCGTGAAGGTGCCTGGCAAGGTCACCGAGTCAAGACTTGAAGTTGGTCCATTCCCAATATTCCACATTGCAATGAATAATGGCACCGGAATCAAACCTGGCAAACCCTAGTCTACTATTTTCCTGCTCTTCTCTCCAAAAAATGCAAACATCTGACAAGCTTGGCCAAGTCCCAAGTAATCAAACTGTGGAGTGGACCGAGTCACAACAGTGTGGCCAGCTGATAAAATATTCTGGAAAAACTTCTAAGCCAAGTTCATACAGGAATTCCCTTTAAACTATTGATGTGAAAGAAAGATATATCCCTAAATGACAATATATGTGGCTGGCAGAGAGAACACCTTATGTAGGGTACTGATTATCCCCTTACTCTGCTTGAATAGCTATCTTTATCATGATCATGTTTAAAATAAAAGAGACATGCTTGAAAATGTAAACAAACAATTTAGAAGGACAGGTGAAGGCTGAATATATGGCTGAGGCAGGAGACTTGGAGGTGTGAAGCATTATGGGGAGTATGGCCCCATGCCAGCTGTTTGTTGCTGTTTGATGTGGCGTCAGAACACAACATGGCCACTACACACCTGGAACTACCTCACATACACCACAGTCTGATCAATTACTAAACCATTACTGTATATCATAAATATCATCATGATTGAGAATTATGTGCACTAGATATCACAAGGCTTCACACTCCGACATCTTTATGTATATTAAAATGTCATCTCCAGGGAGTTACTAATATATGCCACGAGGCAATCAAATTGTTAATTAAATATGACAGACATTTAACACTATTGAATATCAGATATAAATATAAAATGAAAGTGACCAATCTAATTAATTAGCACTATTACAGTGACAATTCAATAAGCCTTGTTTCCATACCTCACATTCTACATGAAGCTAACAAACCTGTTCATTGCAAATTACTTGATGAACCTTATCTGATACTGACAATCAACTTGATCATAGTACATGCTATGTTATAATTCAAGTGGACATATTAAAATATTTATTTTTCATCTTGATAAACAGCAGGAAACTTGCTAATATAAACATCAGTCAAAGTTTTGATAGTGTGTTCAATTTAGTGTGTTTATCATTATATACGAGTAACATGACTACCCCTGGCAATGTGAGATGCCACAACAAAGCTTCAAAAGAAACACTGACATCTGGACATATCAGTGAAAACAATGCATGAAATGTGCTAATGGCACACTTCTATTCTTTTGGGGCAAGGGTGGCAGGCATTGATTGGTCAAGTTGTGCACAATGACCTTTGTTGTTAGGTCAATAAGCCCCTTCCATGTGAGTAGGTTTTCACTGAGTGTGAGTTTTTATCAGGAAGGATTGAGCAACTATGGAGTGTGCGTGGGTAAGGTTTTTGGATGACCCTGTGAGGGTAGATGCTGAGGTGAGCTTGGCATACTTGTGTGTTGGGATCAATACACATCCATGTGTACTCACATGAGTGGAGCAGCTGCAGCAACACTGCATAGTGCTGCCCTCTATAACAACTTTGACGTAATTCAGACATTTGTGCACTTGGTGACACCCTGAGATTAAAGTACTGTATCTGCCAAACGCTTTTATATATTTACACCATACTTCACAGGCTTATAGTTGAATAAATGATCTAGCATTAGAGTTCACAAATAAGCACCTATAGACAACAGAAACATATGATTCAAATAAAAAATTTGACACATCACAAGCAACACAGGAAGCCATCTTGAATTTTCCATGTCCTTACCTGGTGCAGTCCCAACATACTGTTTCCATCCCTGTGTTCATCCATGCCGGGGAAATCTAGAGTGGGTTTGGTGCCAATCGCAGACTGCTGCATCTGACCTGCGTGTCCGGGGAAAGATGTACTACGACGGAATTTGGACGGTGAAATCAACATCGAAGAATTGACAGCTTGGTGTTGGGGTTTCTTGACAGGGGCACCGATGGGGTTGAGATTTGGCACTGATCGCCTCTGTTGCTGGATACTCCCCCACGGATTCATGGTTTGATTTTGTTGAGACCAAGAAGACTGTTGTGGTGCACTGCTCCAAGTAGGATAAGTTTTGGTGTTGTTGAGGAACAGATTGGATTGCCTCTGCTGCGGGAAGCCGCTGTGTTGCCCGGTGATGGCTCTCCTCTGGGGAGGCTGCTGCTGTGGTACGTTCAGACCGAGCTGGGGTGGTGTCAGATTCGTGTTAAACATCGGATTTGGGGCCGGCGGAAAATTCTGGAAGGTAACAGTTCCATTCAGAGCTTGAAATCCTTGAATAAAAGTGTCATCAGCGGTTGCTGTGGACCAAAAGCTGGGAGTTGTTGCCAAGTTGTTGACACTGGTGGTTGGCTCTGAAAGTCCAAGTTGGTTCAGAGAGTTGGCCACAGAGTTGACTACGGAATCGTTCACATTGTTGTTCAAGGATTTCTTTTCCTCTGCATGTCCATTCTGTCCTTCCTTAGCTTTCCTAAGCAACGATTCCTCCAGACTTTGATCCCCGTTTGTCTCCCCATTTCCCCGGATTTCATTCGGGGATCCCAGCTGCTGCTTGGCAGCAGCCGATTTTTCGAGCAGCGTTTCATCTTGCATCGTTTCGGGTGAGAACAGAGACTGATTATTCGTCAACTGGTTGAAATCCACCGGTGAGAGAGCTCTGACGTTTGAATTCAGGCCAAAGCCGTAATCCCCCATCAGATGGTCGTGCAGTGATCCTTTTTTCTCGACTTTTGGGGGGGAATTCAGGGAAAAGTACTCCGATCTGTCCGCCACGTCCGCCAGCTGCAGTGCAACTAAATTGACAGGAGTGAAACCACGACTAACACCAACACTCATTGGCCCACCAGTTTCAAGACGCTCCACCCACAACACTCTACCGGAACCAGTTTATTTGCTCACAAAAATGCCAATTAATGCTATAATTCAATAGCACAATATGATATGTTTCTTTTTATGAACATATATGCGTTTTTTGCACAGACGCAAAATATTTTTGTGATGTTATTTTTGCAATAAACATCGGGCACCTGCACGGGAACCTTGAAACTGTCCAAGCTGATCACGTCATGCATATTCATTAGTTTTGATCTTATGAATGAAATCGACATATTGTTCATTTCTTTCATGAGGGATGCAGCCTGTTATTGATCAGTGATGGAAAATTGCGTGAGTGGAGGGCGGCTAGATATTGTCATTCTGATGCCAGCTTATAGTCTACAGTGATGATAGCAACACATTATAAAGTATAAATATCTAAAACAATCTAAATGAATATAAAAGTTTTGAGGGACATTGAAATCTGAATTATACCGAATCGAGTATCAAACAAAATATATAGGGTCTATAAAAAAATAAGATGAAATGCAAACTGTTAAATAAAATAAACCCATACGATGTTAGTTTAATCATATTCTACTGTAAATTCATCATAAAATCTAAGTCACAATGAACAATTATACATATAAATATATCTTTTGTTATTGCAGCAACAAAGAGGCATTGTTTTAATTGCCTGTACCAGTGTGTCTCCATTTAACATTATGGGGTGATGCTTGGTCAACCGTAGCAGCTGTGTAAAGATAAATAATAGAATGTTAAAATGGATTTGTTTGATGCTTACCCTACGCACTGAAGCATCCAGGCATGTGCCACTACTTAAATACTTCTTCATTATTACCCAACATTACCTGATTTTGGGCAGTTACTGATTACACAACTTAACGATCACTTTATTTCCCTATTGTCTTCACATTATCCTGCCTCCATCATCACTAGACATATGTTACATTTCAGATAAATGTTAATTTGTTCAGTTATATATTCTAAATTTCATGTTTTAAATTAAATGATTACTACATGTAAATTGTTTTACTGAGAAAATATATATAATACCAACAAGGTGAAAGTATTATTTTATGAACTGAGAATGAAAATTCTTTTATTTAACCTTAAACTTGATAACCACTTACTTCATGACACATATTACTTAGAAAATTGAGACACTAATCATCATGTGGGTTATACAAATTCTACGCTTCTGCAATCATGGCGGGGAGAAGGACTGCCTAGATAACTTGTAATAATGTATTTGAACATAAAAGTTATGAATGCAATATACATAGCAATAGAAATTATGGAAAGTAGTTTCTCAAACAGGAGTAGCTATGCAAAGTACATAAATCACAAGTTGTGAAGTTGGTTGATAAAACTGATATGGAAGAAAATATTATAATTTATAAGATTTAAGGATATTTTCATTTCAAACTCTTTATTGAGCTCATTTTGATCATGGTGACAATGCAATGTTTCTTGAATTATAGAATTTATAATTATGCAGAATTTTCCTCATTCATTTATTTGATGGTACAAAAGTGAACATGTTGAAAATTACTTCTTACCTCCATTGAAAATTTAACCATCAAATAAAAATTATCCAATTCTTTTAGGGCTTTGATTGGGGGTTGTGTAATTCAATAACTATATATCTTTGTGCATTGTTGAACAACATTTATTGAAATTTATGTCTTCAGACCTTCCATTTCACCAGTTGCAACATCCAATTTAGGTGCTGCCTAATATTGTGGATGTACATTCCTACCAAATAACCAATAGTTTTTTTATCTCACACAAAGTCAACTTTTAACCTTTTTTCATTTGTAGATATCACAGGAAATCATATTGAATACTTAAACTAGAATAACAAATGTGTGATGCAGCTTATAAAATATAAAAATATATTCGGTACTCATTTGTCAAAAACTGCTTGAACTGATTTATATATTAGAAACATACAAAACAGGCATCAGAGATGCAGGTGACCATTGCTCTGTGACCTCAAATTGAAATAATGTGCAGATCAACCATGAGAAAACCCATTTGATACTCATAAAAATTGTCAATTTTCATGAGAATTGCCAACACACTATGCTAGGTGATTCTCTTATACACTAATGGCAAGATATAGTCCACAAAAGAGTTACAAAGCCATTCCTATAAACTTTATTTTTGGTCTGAGATTGGTTTGAAAAGTTTACAAAAAAAAATCAGAACAAATAAAATGAAAATATGCACATTTCCACAAGATTCAACTCCACAAAGTTTTCAAACATCTTCATTTTCATGAAGTGACATTCAAATGTTCATTTATCTGGACATTAATATCAATAAATGAATTTGACTCTCTGAAAACATAATAAAAAAATTGAGGACAATCAAAATTGTAAGATATCTAGAAATTAAAAGGCCTTATGTAAATCAGACATTATTTACAGATTATTAGGAACACATCAAATATATATTATTTTATCACTTTGACTGTACACAGAATGCTTATCACAGTAATGCTGCAGTTCAGGGTTAGTTTGGGGTTTGCATATGTTCCTGATCTTATTTGCATCATGTCTATAAATAGTAAGCAAAGGAATGCTTCTTATTGTCCACAGTGTACTTTGTAATGTTGGCAGCATCAAGAGTTTTCTGCCAGATTAGAACCAGTTGGGTATCATAGTTACGAACACAATCACTCCCATGAATAGTGTGAAGAGAATGAAGGGGGTTGCGAAACTCCACAGAGGCCATACACCTATCGTCACACTGCAACAGAATTAACATCGCCGTCATTAGCAATAAAATAAGTTATAATGCCTGGATTACTTTCAATAAATTTTCTATTTGCCAAAACCAATGAGGTATTAAAGCAAGAAAAAAGATTGCCAAATTCTAAATCAAATTTCTATAAATATTTCATTCTGATCACATTTTTGGAGAGACTGAAATTCAAAGAAAGTTTCTGTTGGGTAAATCTATAGATAATTTATCTATGACATTGAACGTTTTTTTCACAACAAACTGAATTTCCATGTTTCCTCACCAAATTGCTCCAAAGGCAAAAGCAGCTGTTGCTATGGGAATAGCTGGGGGACAGTGCTTCTCCCAGTCATCTGATGAAATCTTCTTGATCTTAGACAGGTAGATGATAAGCCACAAAGCAATGGCAATATTAACACCAATCAAGCCACAACCAATGTTGAACCATGTCCTGAAATTAGAGGTAAATACTCAATAAAGAAATCTCATCTACAATCACCTCCAAGTCTGGAGAAAACAATACCATTCTGACCATTTTAAATTTAAATAAGAATTTTACATCTACCATTCAGGTTTAGGCATGAGAACAAAGAAGCAACAAAATCTGTTCAAGAATACATTCATTTTCAGACATGAAAGGGTGCATTTTTGTGTTTTCTTCCATATAAAAATTTCAACAGAATTTTATGATGCTAAATAATATAAATGTGACATACTGGCAAAATTATGTAACACTAACAATAGTAGCAATTTAACATAATGGAGCCTATAAATAATAATTATCAATACTCAGCAATTTAACACACTGAAATAATTAAACTAATTTGATATGATACTTAAGACCAGCGAGTTGCAAAAAATATAATTAGAGTATCAAGTTGACTTCATGGAATCCTGGAAAAACTTCTCTTTTGGCAAATCAGCATGCTTACCTTTTCACCCTGGGATCATAAAGAACAGCAATTCCAACATCTAGATAGTAGAATACACCAATTGAAGCAATCAGCCAGCAGATATTTGACACACTGAATGCTGACTCTGGTTTGTGTGGTTTGGTCTTCCAAAAGTCTTTCACATCTTCTTCTGCAAAATTAAGAAACCATTTGAAATTCACTTTTCTTATGGGAGTATCTCTCTGACATGTGAAAATGAATTTGGCTGCTGGAGTAATTGTATTGCCCTGGTGTGATCAGAAATGAGACTCTCTGGTGCCATTATATCTTTTTCCAATGAAAATGTTTAGCTTAATATCATATCATGACAACTATATTTGATGTGACAAAATGTCAGTTTTAATTTTGAGGGGAACTAGAAAAATAAAAACATTTCAATACCAATATCAATATCAATAACAAAGAACAGAAACAAATGTACTTCATATTAAGACATTTTCCATATCACAGCCTGAATTTTATTTTGCTATTTGTGGCTCAACACAATAACACAGAAAAGTCTGGAACAGTCTTTATAAAGATAGAATGGACTACACAGAGAAAACATCTTACATGTAAATAAAAGAAAAGAACTCCAAACTTTCTGCTTAATACCAAATAAAATCAACTCCTCTTCCCATTACATCGCCACTTGACTGGAATTGTCAATTATTTGCTGATCACACCCATGCTTTTGAATACATACACAATCAGGCTAATTTTATGTGCATTCTTGCTAATTTGGACAATTGTGCCTTGCCTTTCCCTGATGAGTATCATTGAAAATCTCTTCTAAATTATGTAAAAATTGTCTATATAATTTCCAACATCTTATTTTTCAATATCTTAATTCAAAATGTTTGCAAAATATTTCTTCTCATTACAACTTAGAGAGGAAATAATACTTGTGCATAGTTAAAAAAGACCTGTACAAAAGAGATATTTTTCACCAGAATTGAGCAAGATTGAAATGGGTAAGTGTTTAATTGGTTGTTGATGTTTTCACATGGGTCCCTGTTCAACTGTAGCTTGTTTTGAAAATTTTGTCCCCCAGTTAGAACATGGCTGGAAGAGGTGCATAGGCCCTAGTCATCCTGCAACGGCTCAAAACTCACAAAATATCCTCCAAGAAGGCTATTTAAACCTGAAGTTGGTAAGTATAAATGATATTATGGGGTTACAAATAGCCAAAAGGCCCATGCAAAACAGCCAGTCACCATTTCATATGGGTTGAAAAAGTCAGAACAGTACAAATTTGAAAAGATGAAGCTCTTATTATTTGTGCTTTAACAAGTTCATTTGTAGGCGTTTTGTCAAATCTTTAAAAAAAATACAGGAAACTCCCCAAGAACTTGCACTCAAAATAACCCTGCTGTTTGCTAATGCACTGAGAAACTGAAAAGATATTTCTCTGTGGCTGATGATAGTGGTGATAAGGACAATGCTCTTGACTGTTGGAAAGTTCAAGCTTGGTCCAGATCAGATGTAGTCTTATTAAAAAAACTATCAATAGATGTCCCAAATTACCCTGTTGCCAGTTAATTCGAGCATTTGAAAGACATCTTATGCGATGCTGATATGTAGACACATGGTGATCGTATCATATAATTATTATTATGACAAGTCTCCTGACATCTTGATCAAAATAATGGACATAAAACAATCAAGGTATGGACAAAGATACATTGAAAAATAACTGCGTTTTGTGCCTTTCAGTTTCTTTTTTAATTTTTTTTTTACACATCTTAATTATCAATTTTAATCTGTGGTGTCAACAATAATCAATCAATACCTGCAATGTCCCGTATCTCACATAATCTTTCGTAACTATTAGCCAAGGATATCCCCCCCAAACTTCCCTGAACCTTATATGATTTGCAAACAATAATTCAAAAGATCTATCAATGTCTGCATAAGGCCAGTAACATTATTTTCTTGAACACTTGAGATGTGCAAGTGTAAAACCTTATAATAAATATACAAGTTTGAGACTGCAGTTTGGAATGTTCCAAAAATATTGACTTGATCCACATGATATGAATTTACCCCTGGTGGAAGATTTTTTTCATGTGATGTTACTCCAATCTTATATTGCCACCTGAGGACAGCACTGCACAGAAAGTTTAAAATTGTTTTAAGTGGAACTTGATCTGCTTCACATATATTTCACTTTCTTGGCCATACACATTGTGGAACATCCTCAGCTAAACTAGTTATATATGAACATCATTGTCTTATTATGTCAGATAATATTTGAAGAAACCAGTTAAAATCAGCCCCTCCATGAGCTTTTCTTGGTTTAGAGGGCCATCAAGGTTCAATAGTTTCGTACCTGCCCCAAATTATGATCAGGGTCTGGCATGGGCTGCTGAGTATGACTATGATTTGTCAGAATCCCTGTGTGTTAGATTTCTATTGATTGGGTTTAAATTCTGACCAACCAATCTTACTCATGTTAGTGGGCAGTGTGAGTGTACTTTGTTTTGTGTGAATCTAAGGTATAAAGGTCGCACTGCCCACCAGAGGCAGATGCAAACTTTTAGGTTCACCATGTCACCCACTGATGGAGTTTGCATAGAGGTGTCAAAATACTGTATACAGACAAATTTTCGCGACCTTTTTATTTTCGCGTTAATTCGCGCCAGGACGTCATTCGCGAAATTAAATGGACGCGAAAATGAAGAGGGGACTCTCCCGGTCATTTTGATACCAAGCATGACCATATTGACCCAGTGACAGCCGAGATAATCAATGTTTTAGGAGCCCAAAATTTGTACCAGATGCCTGAATTGCCGGTCCTGATTAACAAAAATAAAATGTTTCTCCATGTCAGTTATGATTTAAACAGAATTACCTTGTATACGAAGCACAAAACGACATTGTTTTCCAAATATTAGCAGATTTCAAACTCGATTTTCTCTGCTTCTAAACAAGATATCAACAAGCGGATTTCGCGTGCAGATTCTGTGAAATCCAAAATTCGTGAAAATAAAACGGCGCAAACCTGTCGAAAACAGCGATGGCGCGAAAATAACTAGGCGCGAAAATAACTAGGACCCATGCAAATTTTTCTCTGTATACAGTAACCGGCCACACAAAGAAAAATCAGCCTAGTTTGAGGTAGAAAAGGGCCCTCTGCAGCATCCTGTACTGGTCTCTATCTGGTATTCCTGCTTGGACATGAACCCAGTCTATAGATTCAAGACAACAAGAAGACAAGAGTAGCTTTTGAGAGTTTTTAATGTTAATACTGGTATCAGAAGAAATAGCGTTCTTGAAGGAGTATTTTGTAAGATATTTTAAATTACCCTAGCCTGAGCATTACTAGACAACATTGCTTTACCCTTTCACTCCAGTATTGTGGGTCACTCAAGAGACACTCTTTTTGCCAATTCCTAAAAGGGAAATGTTTATTACAGTCCATCTACAGTACATTGTAATATATGAATACAAAAATTTGCCCAGTTGAAGCTTAAGTATATTGTGATTATATGCCACTTAAATAAATAAAGGATTTAAGGTGATGAGATGGGTGTGACTTTCTGGGATGAAAAGCTCCACAACAATTTTGACTCCATTTTCCAATATGGCTGAATCTCAATGACATCATAATGGGGCTTGTTTACTTTTTGAACAAGAACCGTGTACTTTTTAGCCTCTATTTGGTTTGTTATAACATAAGAATGATGTTGTTTACTTTTGACAAGAACCATGTGCTTCTGAGCATGCTCAGAATAAGGATCCTGATTCCTGGGTAAAAAATAATTGGAGGTCAAAACAAACCCTGCATTCTTTGCACTGACAAAATCAAAGCTTGATAACTCAAGTTCAGTAAGCCATCCGTCAATATAACAATGGTTTGTGGCAATATCTTAAAACACAATACTTATTTCATAGATCGTATACTTTGATGAGGAAATGTCATCATAACTTTTTCTTCAGCTCTGTTTACTGTTAATAATGAAGTGAATCCAGCTCCACGGAGTAAGGCCATATTGAACAATGTCATGTGTTGTGTTACATCAGATTGATTTGAAACCAATACTGATTAGTTGATCACCATTTCGGAATTTGAATATCCTTGATTTCACCTACTAAATGGCAGTTTTGTCTTATTCTCAGCAGGTATGTTGCCCTGGCCTCAATCTAGCTCGTCACCATCAGAACATCATTATTCAATGAATGAATTGCTATAATTATGTACTTTAATCCTACTCTGCATGGCAAGGTAGAGTCAAATACTACCTCTGCGGCAATACGTTGTTCCTAGCACAGAATCAGTCCGCACATTAGCATGCAATTACCATATAGTTGGCCAATTGGTTGGCTCATGGTACGTGCTCATGCACAACAGCACAACTGTACACGTGCACATGCTTATTTCATATGTTCAAAAGTGATTTAGAATGGATCATTTGTAATTTGGGAGAGGAGTGTATTTGAAATATTTGGTTGAAAGATTATACCATTTATATAATTTTGCTCAGGATTTTACATCACTTACAGTGCTATTCAATCAGTTCATGGTGAGGCCTGACATATAAGCTTTGCCCAAGAAAAAAAAGTTAAGATTTTTTTTCCTCCTCCTCCCTTGAGGATTAATGATCCATCCCCTGCTGACTAATTTTGTCTGACTATTTCGGTACACATGTCACTAAAATCTCAATCCTTATTGTACTCACTTTCTTATAATAACAATGACACCAATTGGCCATGTTACCCCATGTGATGAAATATTTTACTCATTGTGCCCTGGTTGCTTGCACTGGGTGTGTCCTCTGTGCACTCAACCAAAGAGTTGAATATGCCGTTTACTTGCAGAGCCAGGTATAAATCCTGGATCTGCTGTGGAGAGTACTTTAATCCTCACAACAACAAGGAGTTGTTTTTCAGCCATTTAAAAAAAATGGTGGCAAGAAGGCCAAACCACTGCATGAACACAGAAAGTAAGGGTACACACGATTGGAACACGCCGGCGGAAGGCGGCAAAATCCACCGACCCGCCTGCATATACACAATCGTGTGCAAAGTGGCACTTTCCGCCGGACCAATCATGCGTAAGCGGCGAGTCCATCCACCGCCATGTTCGCCGGCCAGCCGGGAGGTCGAGGACGGCGGATTTGGCGGTCTGCCGCTTTCGCCGGCGGACAAAACCGCCGCCCAATCATGTGTAACCGGCAATATCTGGCAGTTTGTGGCAGATTTCGCAGAAACCGCTGGCTTCAATCGTGTGCACCCTAAGTCAGAAAATACGATCTGGGGAGTAGTCATTAGTTTTGGTGGGGAGATAAAATTTATTCATTAAATTGTTTGATTGTTTACTTCACACAAAAAGTGAACTTATTTTGTCTTATGATTCCAGAAAATGACTAAATACTTGCAAGTATTATTCTCATTTTACCAACATATTTCAATACATTTGATCTGTTTCAAAATTTTTACTTGCAAACTAAATTTAAATGATACACTAATCCACCAGGTGATAGACATTTGTATGTCAATAAAATCAATTCTTACTCATTCGGTAACTTACGACCTGAGCAATGTCAAATAAATTTTCCATGAATGGAGTAATTTTGCTATTTATGAATGAATGGGCTGAATTCAGGCCATAGAAATTCATGTAAACAACTCACATGTGGACCCAAATGCAACTTCCTTTCATTGATTATAGCTCATGTCAAGTTATGGAGAAAAAGAAACTGAATGTAAATACAAATAAGAATCAACTAACATTTGATATTTTGTGAAATATAAAGTCAATTTTTGAAAGGGACTTTGGTAGAAGAACTTAGGAATTGATAGGGAAATGTTTGCGAATAAATGTTTGTTATAAGCAGGAGTCTTGAGGCTTGAGAGTGAAATTAACCAAAGAACTCACCATGAGCCTCTCACTGACTACAAGTATCACTATGCAAATGAGTAATTTAATGCACAAACCATTTAATCACAAACTTCATTCACAATGTTGTTTGACAAGGTCACTCTGCTAGAACTATGGACTGCAACCTGTCATTTTTCTCTTACCAGAGGTCTCTACTGCATATTTATGGATTGGTTGTGACAGAAACCATTTTGGATATCAGAGCAGAAAACACTGGTTTTGTCAGATGGATTAAATCCTCCACGTATAGAATGTATAAAACTGAGAAAACTTGATTATCTGCTGACTGACTGGTAAAATGGTAAGGAGTATCCATGACCCCAATCAGCCCAGCCCTGCTGTAGCTGATGTGGTCATCCAGGGCTAAATATGGCCCCATGTTTTTGCTGGGAACCTTCGCAAAATTGAACTTTTATTCTGTACACAAATCCAATTTAAACCTTCTTAAAACACACCAAACTTCTGTGAGTCCAAAGAAAATTCCAGTCGACCGATACAATGAAAAGAAATGTTGTGCCAGGTTGGACACTTGAGCTAAGTAGAGGTTACTCGCGCTGGACCAGTTACCGCCGATGTAGTAGACCGTGACTGGCAGCGGCTACAAGGGTCCTCTCCAGTTTAGCCGCTGTAATCGGCGGTTATTGGTAGCGACGGAAAACTGGTCCATCACTATACCCAAAGACATCGGCAAAATAGACTTGAAATCCACTGCTTCTCAAAACACCACACACTGACCATCATATTGAAGTTTCCCCAGTAAATAAACTCGACCTCCGGCGATTGACTGTTGCAATTCTGACCCATGCCACTATCTTTCCCAGTCATAATGTCTAAAAATGCAAATCCGTGTGCATTCTGTAGTGTTTTTTCTCCAGTTTTTTACCCGATATCAAACTTGACAACGAGAAATGGCATTTAGGAGAGTCCAAGTGATGACGTCATGGAAACGCAAAGGGAGAATCTTCATGTGACGTCAGAAGGACCACAACGTTGTGGAGCTTACAGACTGTTGCTGTCACTCCCTTGAATAAACTGGCCCATTTTCACCTGATTGCGCAAACTCATAAACAATGGCGAAACGATGCCGAGATGAAGAAATGACAAAGAAATATTTTCAAACAGGGCTGTCATCATATGTTTACTTAAAGGGAACATAATTGTTTGATTGTTAGTTGCCGGAAGTCAAGTTCTAATGGAGTCGTGTGTTAAATTGGATGGGCAGTGCGTGATGTTTATGGGAACAGTGGATTTCAAGTCTTTTTTGACGATGTCTTTGGGTATATAAGTAACACATGCATGCATGAATGAACACTGGCTGAGCAAAACAACCGCATATCACGTTGATTAGCCTCAAAATAAGTCATTGGAGACCACATGAAACCTATCTTTTTCTTCATTAAGATTGCCTTAAGTTATTCCAAGCATTTGTCAGTATTCTTACCCGGATTTATATCTTTAAAGATCTCTTTTTCGATCTTTTTTCTGAAGCGAACCTGAAATTCCTCTCCATTCGCCGCCATCTTTAAAGTAGCCCCGCACCAACACAATGTTTTCAATCTCTGATTGGTCAAAAAATCAGAATAAAAAGAGGCGTGTCTCTTTTGAACCAATCCAAATTCAGGTCTTATTTTGAAGCCTTGACCTTCACTTTTAGAAACTACTTCAGGATTTTACTTTAAAGTTTGGCAACAGGGATATTTGCTGGGATTGAGGGACCATTACCAATTGCTAATCAGGTAGAATATATGTCTTCTTTATTCAAGTGATAAACTTAGGCAATGGGCATGTTTCATAGCAACAGAACAGATCAGAAGTTGACTCAATAGCATAATAATTAACATATATATAGATGACATTGACCTTACAGTTGCACTGTTCAGTTACTGTGTAAGTGTAACTGGAGTAAGTTGAGTAACATAGAAATACTGTCACTATGCAATGCAACTTGCCTGTATCAGTGACAGTGTCGATTTTTCTTTGGGTTGCATCCATTCTACACCATTCTTGTGTAAAATAGATCCTCCAACTCCACGCCATTAGTGGAAAGTATAAGCCTTGTCACTGTGTTTGATGAATTGTCAAAATATAGGGCTAATGATCATCGATTTTGTGCATTTTGGTCTTCATTAGGTAATGTGTCAATCATTATATTATCGAACTAAACATGGTCAGTAAATTATATGAGTGCTTTAGTTGGGTATACCCACCATTAACAATTAACATTTCTTAATCTTATAAAGCAATGATCGTATGTAAAATTCTTACAAGATTTACAAGCCAGAGTCACATCTTTGCACATACAATCGTAGCCTTCATGCACTGACCTCTCTTCTATGCCAAAAGATGAAAATTAATATATCGACCATCTGACTTACATATTTGAAGAGAGGAGCTTAATACCTCAATTTTGAGTTGTCATTGATGTAAATTGGCCTATAATTGACAGAGCAGGGCCAAATTATATATTTTTGTAGCAAGCTGTCACTTACGTCACGAAACTGGGGTCAACTTAGTGAGTGAACTCAGTAAATATGTAGAATAATATGTTTGAACTGTAACATGGATGGTTCCTTTTTTGATAAGCATTGCAGACTGCTTGTCAAAAAAAGGGACTATCTGTGTTATTCTGTGATCGGTACGATCATAGAGAATGTGTATTCATTTCCTGTGGTTTGTGATTCAGCTTTTTCTGTGGTCGATTTGGTTCAGGCAACTGATGCCACTTTGTTTACATAACATGTGAACAAAGATAAAGAAGTGCATGATGACAAAAAGTTCAAGATGACAACATCGTTGTCGCCCATCGCTGCAAGAAATTATCAATTAATATTGCTTTGAAATGCATTATAATCGATAGAGCATGGAATTCTGAGTAGATTAAGTTCAAATTTGGTGTAAATCGGACAATTAAAACAGAAAGAAGAAGCAATGTTCTGATCAATGATTTGCAGAAGCGCCTGAGCAATATTAGAGGCACTTACATAATCGAGACTGAACAGGCAAAGCTTTGCATATGGTTGTGCTGGAATATTTGTTAATATACCAAATTAAACAATTTACAAAGATAATTTCAGCTCCCCCATCAGTTTTCAATGATCGTTTCATTTTGTGTTATTTATTTATTTTTTTGTTTCTTTTAATTTTTTGTTTGTTTGTAATTTTTGTTTTGTTTATTTTAAAGGTATTAAGCACCAATCCTGTTTTCTTGGTTTTGCAACAGTATATATGGGCTCAGCCAAGGGGAAGTGAACATTAACATGAAAAAGTGAAACTCAAAATATGTGCTTCTTTTAAATTGTACCTTATAAACTAAAAACTGTAGTTTCTGAAACTGTTTTATTTTTTTCTCTACCCTTATTGGTTGCGAAATAATCACAATTTGTTTAAGACCCTATTTTGTTGGTTCATTTTGCTGTCTGTCGTCGTTTTTCTATCAATTTAGAAAATATGGTGTATTTTATTAGAAATCACATGCAAAGTAGTGGAAATGGGACTTTAATAAAGTTGAGATGCTATGTTATCATGATTTAAAGTCAAATTCTTGGCACACAAGTCTAAAGATGTTTTTGGGGAAAAACTTTAAAATATGAATTTGTCCCTCCGTTACATGTCCCTCCATTACAAAAAATATTGAAATTTTTACCTCATGCTATAATGCATATCACAAGGAATGTGAAACTTTCTAGAAGTAAGGTGCTTATAGTGAAGTATCATAACCTTCTGTATGCTTTATGAAACTCATTTAATTTTTGGTTGATTTTATATGAAGAAAACCTGTCCCTCCGTTACTAGTAACGGAGGGACAAATGTTCAGGTTCATGCAAGTTGTTATTATTTCAGTTATTTGCCAGAAATTTTTATTTCTTAAAGTGGTTTATGTCAAGTGGAAATGGACACAAGCAATTTATTTGGTTAAACATGTATTGGTTGGCTAATATGTGGTCTGTCACCTGAGAGACAATAGACACTTCATGTTTATACTCATGCATCAATCAACATGGTCAGTGATACATAATTCTATTTCCCTGTCTACATACTCATGTATTATAAACACAGGTTTTCAATACTGTCTGAGTTTATGGCAAAAAAAATCATATTTGTTTGCATTGGTACTTTAGTCAGAGGAAGAAAGCCACCAGCTGACCTGCACTGGGTATACAAGCTGTCCCATCAAAGACAACACAATTGCTGTTTGATAGGTGTGATTCCTTGTGACACTATGTAACCGTTTGATCTTGTCAAAGTGTCTAATTTACCTGACAAATCCATTCTTAGGGATAATGCAGTGTTCCTGGATTACAGTTAGGATAACACAAGGTTAAGAACATGATGATGTTATGGAATGAGTTGTGTGTGTCATCCTTATGATGACCAAAATGACCATGGTCAAAATGACCATGATACGAAGTGGACCGCTGGACCAAGTGCATGTGCATTTCATTTGATAGCTATATATTCCCTCCTCTTATCTAAAACCTGAACATAGCTGCCAATCTTAATCTTATTCAGTTACTTTCTGCCATCATTATACGTCATGTCCGTCATATCTTTCTGTTAATATTTTAACTTTTCACTCAGGCCTGGACATTAGCATAACCTTTAAAGCTTGGCGTCCATTTTAAGTCTTAGTCTTCAAAAACGTAAATAGTATGCATTTCTAAGCATTGTTAAACTCATATTTTCTCCAACTTGTAGATAATTTACACTTGTGGATAATTTAGATTCATAAAATGTCCAAATTCTGTCTAATGTGGCAGTTCAGTACCACGACCACCTTTGTCACATGGTTATTTTGACCATAATCCATCCTTAGTACCCAGTTGTCATTTGTGGTGTGTATTTGGTCTTTGTTACTAATGTTATTTCATTCAATTTATTCTGTAAATTTATTCTGTCAAGTTCATAAAGATTTAGCACCTAAATAGTAAATGTACAGTTTGCTACAGATGTTACTTGTTGACAAGATTACAGCTGAACATTTGTGTCCCTCCGTTACTATTTTCTGTTGTCCCTCCGTTACGACAATATTTCTTTTATAAATAAAACAGTGTTAAGGTTATAAACTTGATATTATGGTATTTACTACTTAGGTATGTGTAGATGATATATGATATAGTGATTTTTAAGAATATTCATAAGAACTTTATGTTAAGCCCATTTTGCTACATGACTCCAAAGCTGCTGTTCAAAAGTGTCCCTCCGTTACAGAAAACATATTTTGATACCATACAAAAACTGTTACAGTATGATCCTCAATACTTTGGCATATTGTAATGTTCAGTGGGCTTTGTCAAAAACAATAATTAAGTATTTCTAATAATTTTGTATTTCTGGAATAAATGCATTTATGTTATGCTGTTCAGTGATGTTGTCCCTCCGTTACCGCTTGGCCGAGCCCATATATATACATATGTAACATATGAAAACCATGACGTATTAAAGTCTGACATCGAGCAACAAGAAAAGTTGTACTCTCCTTTGCATCGGGTTCAGTATGTAACACCCTCTCCGATTATGCGATCAGATATGTTCAAATAGGTCTGTTCCATAAGCCCCGCCCCTTGAATGTATCCAACCGCACGTGCATGATGCGATTACGTAATTACAGTCTTTCAGTAGGACAGCACGTGCATGATACGATGACGTAACTCGAATCTCTAGCTAATTAATATTCATGAGCGCCCAAATAGTACGACATTTGGTCACATCGGCGCTAGACCTATATTGAAGAGGCCTAGTAAAGCTGGATAGAAAAGTTGCTACAAGACATAGAAGTTGCACAGTCTGTATAAGATTTTCTCAGCCCATGGCTGCACGTGACGGGTAAACACGGGTAGCGTGAACTTTATTTTACCTCAATTGAGGCTCAAAGTAGGGTAGCACTGTTTGATGTCATTTTGGTACTATTCAAAAGACAATACATTTCATGACGTAATAAGCATATTGCCATGCTCTTATGACGTCATTTTACCTTTCATTGCCTCTATGATGACACTCCACATAAAAATGACGCCAAGAAAGGAGTGTGCTTTCATTAGGGGCCTATATATATTAGGTTCATGTTCAAATAGGTTTTACAGACAATGATGGGGATGCATTTTTCAAAAGGTTTATAGACATGAAAGACAAATACATTTATCACCAATATGTGAATTTTAAACGTTTTTTTTCAAAATTGGTGCTTAATCCCTTTAATTTCTATTTTCTTTGTTGTAATTTTTGTTTTGTTGGTTAATGTTTTTCCCATCCGTGTAACATGTGGAGCACCACTTTTTCTTGTTTAATAATAACATGCTGATCAGATGGATTGTATAGTTGGTATATTTTTCAAAATAAAGGATTTTAGTGAGCTAAAACTCGGGTATAAGCTCTTCTGTGTAGGCATAATATGCACGAAATCAACAGTGTTATGTCATAATAAAACTGATCCATGTCAATCTGCCCACATGAGAACCCCTATAAGCCTCTGTGTAGTGTACCTCATTAGAACCTTTATATTACATAAAGAAATCAGTCGATTTACATAAAAAATGTCTATTAGCTTTGTTTACAGGGATATTTGAAATATAATATACTTTTTTATGTATCCACATCTTATGGAGAGACCATATGTGATAATAAAGGACCAATTAAATTTTGGTTTGTATTCATTTGTTTTGGGATAAGCTTTCCCTCATTAGAGGACTTCTCACTCGTATCAGTTGCTACCGCCAATGATAAAACTTGCATAAAGGATCTGTTGCAAGTCATGATTATTCATTGAAATCTTTCTGTGAACTGATTGGTGAAAGAATAAATGACTATTCATACAGATTCTGCTTTGTACTGGCACTTGCACTGATTGGTCACTTATAACCTGATGCAGATCAATTTAGATTGGACGATATTCTGGTGAGCAAGATGAGTATTTAACTCCAAATTTAAAATATCAAATACAGGGCAATGATGGCAGAGGTAGTGAAAAGATTGAACTACTATCATTACTATGTCAAGAAATATAGAACTATAAAACTCAAGAATTGGCACATTACATTAGTGAACACTGTGAAATTGATATTTTTTCTTTAATATAAACTTGAGTTAAACTTGAATCAGTCTGGTGAGCAGATATGATGTGGCAAAGCAGATATCATGAGTCTAGTGAGCTGGTATGCAGGCATTCAGGTCCAGTGGCCTGGCACTGTTTGTACCTAAAGTTATCTCAACATCAATTCAAATATCAAGTAATTTATGACTTTATCTATATTTTTGATTCAATATTAATTGCCTAATTTAATATTGCATATTACCTAAATTTGGCAATACATAATCTACTTGTATTGTTTACATAATTATTTCTATAACAGTGCAAGACAAATGTAGAATTTTTTTAGGAAAATGATACCTTGGGAATAAATGGCAGTCACAATAGGATGATATCATAACAGCAATAGTCTTAAACTTTTTGGAGGAATAAACAGAAAATGAAATGTCTCTCTGATACAGATCACCTGAATTTGTTGGTATAATTGCAGAGATGGCAGAGTTACCGTTAGTGAATGGCCGCATCAATCTGGATGCACCTCGCTATGATCAGAGCACCTTCTCTGGCCGAGCCAAACATTTCTTCATTATCACAAACCCACTCAACTTGTTCTGTAGCGGCGGAGAATTAGAGAAGGCCAAGACACTTGTCAATCAATACAGGTAATAAATCATATTTATGGACAATAAAAGTGTCCACTGATGTGGAAAAGTATATTGTAAAGAAAGGTTCTCTTTTGTTTGTTGCAATATATGTGTACATGTTATTTCACAGGCTCAAATTTTGGTGCAGTTTAGTTACTAGCAGAATCAGACTTGTTCAAGACATGTGGAAAAAAGTTCCTAATCTATGAAACTATACTTACCTGATAAGTAGGCAGAATTTTTACCTCCTGAAGTAATTTTACATTACCTCTTTGTATTTTTGTGATATATTTGGTGGTTGTATATATTCAGGGCTGGGCAGGAACCTGTAGGTGTGACGAGAGATGAGGTGTGGAGAGCCAAGAATGTGTACGACTCTGCCTTCCATCCCGATACAGGAGAGAAGATGCTGATACTGGGCCGAATGTCTGCCCAGGTGCCCTGCAACATGACCATCACTGGGTGCATGATGACCTTCTACAAGTGAGGAAATGTTGCTCACAAACTTAGCAGAAACATTCATTTGATTGTAGTCATTTTGAGACTTGTTTCAACCCTGGTGTAATAATGTATTAAGGAAATTAAGAAAGCTAGATTTTGAATTGTAGACTGGGCATGTGAGCACTTTTGGGGAAATGCATATTTTGGGGGAAAATCACTCAGAAATAGAGGGGACTGAATGGGTTGAAAAAGGCATTATAAGGATTAAATGGATGAAGTTTGGAATCAGGATCCTCAACACATTTTTTTCAGTAACAAAGACACAGTGACTGTTTTTATTAAGTTCTATGTTAATTGTTAAGGTCAGTGAGTGATATTATGATTTATTTGATGAATTTGAAATCAGTGAGTGATATCATGATTATTTGATGAACATAAAATCAACATGAAATCTTTTCTTTTAAAACTTTCTAATTTTTTTTTCTAACAAATATGCTCATACAATCCAGCAGTCCAGCCTCACCAGCCAGGTTATTGTACTGGCTTTTATACCCCCATGTCAATAAGGAAGCAACACATGGAACTTCTGCTGGCTAAAGCTCGTTCATGATTGAACTGTGAGTGTGGTGATATTTTTCAGGACGACTCCAGCAGTTATATTTTGGCAGTGGTTGAATCAGTCGTTCAATGCAGTTGTCAATTACACCAATAGAAGTGGAGAAACACCCATATCAACACAGTAAGTGATATTCTAAATGCAACTCATAGCCATAACAGAATAAGCAACAATCTGAATGAAACTCAAATAATAGCCACAATAACAAATAAGGAATAGCTGTTTGTCTTTAAACCAATTCAAGCTTCATATTAATGTTATAAATCGATGAATTAAAATAAGTGACTTAAGAAATGATAACATAAGTGATGGTGTAGTAATGTGATGATGCTGTTCCTTGTAGACGGCTGGGAGTGTCATATGTGCTGGCCACAGCATCTGCCACAGCCACAGCCCTCGGCCTTAATAGGATGGTGCATGTAAGTATACCTCTCCCATATCAATCTTTTGTTTGAGATAACATGCAATTTACAGCAGTCCTTGACCCGGGTCCTTGACTTTAAGGATTCTGGAAAATGCTCTTAGATCAGCAAGACTTTGTCAAATTTACTGACCATAAAATAAAACATTGAAAATATATCAATATTCACTTGAAACCACAGGCATGTAGATTTTAAAAACTGTTCAGGGCCATCAGGCCAGTGTTAAATGTGAAGCCTTGGGTAGTGCTCTTTATGCTCTAAATATGCTTTACTTTGTTGTAGAAACTGCCACCTATAGTTGGACGGTATGTTCCCTTTGCTGCCGTAGCGGCTGCTAACTGTATAAATATTCCCTGCATGAGAAGCAGGTAAGAACTCCTAAACTTCACCACATTCAATCTTACAGTATTGTTCTTAAGCTGCTATTCGAAACAAAAACATATGATTATTTGATGATTCAAATCCCCACAAAACCTCACAAAATAAAATAAATTGTGTCACTGCACTTTCTCTGATTGGCTGAAACAGAAATGATATGGCTTAGAATGTTATTGGGAGGTACACTACCTAAGTAAATAAAAGATGTGCTGTTGATTTTGTAGAGAATTGAGTGAAGGTGTTCCAGTGTTCACAGAAGATGGGGAGAAGATTGGAGACTCTGTGAAAGCCGCCCGCAAAGGAATCGCCCAAGTGGTGTTCTCGAGAGTGGTCATGGCCTCGCCAGGAATGGGTACACACCCTGCCTTTACATGAATCAAGTCAAAAGTTTAATGTCCATTTTGTCATCATTAATCAATAAATTGTCCTTTATGAATGTAAGATGAGAGAAAGAGAAATGTTCTGTAACTACCAGACTTGATGTTTGATTTTTTTTTCAGCCATTCCACCTTTGTTAATGAACAGACTGGAAAAGGGAGCATTCTTAAAGGTATGTAATCTTAGGCTGGCTTCAGATTTCTTGTCACCTTATCAATTTCATCATTAATTTATTTTTAAAAACTAATATTGAAATCAAATATATGCCATTTTTAGCCATGCTGATTGTGGCAGCATAGCTTCTGTAGTGATGGGTGGGAAATTTTCTGTCATTCTGTCCATCAACTTTGATCTTCTCCTCTGAAACTACTTGTAGGAGTGTATGCAAATAAGTGGAAAGATGTTTTTTCTGGGAACCAATTCTCTCTTCCATAAGGCTCAGATTTTTGTCCATTTTGTCATGATTTATTCAAAAATAGCTATCACTGAGTTATCAACATAAATATTAGCTAATGAGAATCAAGATAACAAGTTGTTTGTAATTACAAATGAATAGCAGATGAAGTACAAGAGATTTGAAGTTAGAGACTCAGTTGTGTGACATACACTCAGACATTGTATTACTCCATTGCAAATTATCTGTTCCCTGAATTTGTTGAGGTTTTTTTTAGAATAAAATAAAAGTGAATTGTTTATGTTGAACTGCTGTTTGAATTGAGATTTGAACCTTTTTGCTGCAGAGATTTCCATGGGCCAATGCACCAGTCCAAGTTGGAATTGTTGGTTTGCTGTAAGTATTAGCAAAGAGTTTTATGTGATTTAAAAACCATATTTATTCAGGATCATATATATTTATCATATCATATGTATGTAATAAGCTTTATATAACCCAACACCAACATCTCAAGACCCACTTTCTTTTCAGACTTGTGTTTGCAACTCCAATGTGCTGTGCTATTTTCCCTCAAAAGAGGTGAGTATGACGACCATTGACTGTTGCCATCCCTTATGAACGTTTTTTTTAATGCTGTGAGGTCCTTCGTTGAGGGAGGGGGCTGAAGCTCAGTCTAGACAACCATCAATTCTTGAAGATCTTTTTATCCTACAGTTAATTAAACAAACCTCAAATAAACCTCAAACAAATCTCAGATAAATTAAAATTGGAAATTATTATGTGGCCTGTAAAATCAATATACGTGCGTGCGTGCGTGCGTGCGTGCGTGCGTGCGTGCGTGCGTGTGTGTGTGTGTGAAGTTTTATATCTTCCTGGTCAGCACAATGAATTCTATACAAATCCAACAAATAAAATTCCCAGCCCTATCATTGCAAGTGATGTTCCTTGATTTTGATATCTTTCATCTTTGCTTCACACTTACAGCTCCATCTCAGTGTCTCGTCTGGAACCTGAGCTGCAACAGAGAGTCAAAGAGCTTGGTAAGCCTGTAGAAATAGCCTACTTCAACAAAGGCCTCTGAAGCAGTAGTATATACTTGGAGATTACATGGGAAAGAAAATAGTTGAAATCATGTCAACTAGCAATGTTAAAAAATCTAATACACCAATCAGCAAAATGAGGCAGACATACACCAAGTGGACAAGAAACTAGTTCTGCTCAGATATTACAAGGATATCAAGGACATCAAGGATATCAAGTGGACAACAAACCAATTCATATCAGACATAATATCAAGGATATCAGTGGACAACAAACCAATTCATATCAGACATAATATCAAGGATATCAAGTGGACAACAAACCAATTCATCTCAGATATTATAATATCAAAGATAAGTGGACAACAAACCAATTCATCTCAGACATTATGATATCAAGGATATCAAATGGATAACAACTAACTCGTCTCAGATAATATAAGGAAATCAAGCTGACAACGTACTACTTTATCCCAGACATTATAAGAATATCAAGAGAACAAAAAATGTCCTCCAAGTCAAAGACATCAAGTATCCAAAAACAAGATTATCAAGACTTCAAGTCAGCAAGGAACTAGATCTTCTCAGACTTGAGATCAACAAGAACTAGACAATCTACGAGATAATGAGGGAATGAAGTCAGCAAGGAAGTAGAATTGGTCTGTCCAGAGGCTATTGTGATACAATGTAGTTCATGACTTGTATTTCTTATTTGTAGGATTTGTAATAGTCCTTGAATAAGTCGCATATCTTTTTCATATTTTTGTTATCATCACTGAAATCTGGGCCATTAAAAGTAAAAAAAAAAGTAGTTCCTTTACCTTTAGCTTTAGTAGAATGGCTGAAATAAACTTAACAATAGTCTCATTATTGTAATATATATACATATATTGATTTTCATAACTTAAAAATAGTTCCTTTACCTTTAGTTGAATGGCTGAAATGAACTTAACAGTATTCTCATTATTGTAATATATATACATATATTGATTTTCATAACTTGTGCTGAAATTAACTTAACAATGGTCTCATTATTGTAATATATATATTGATTTTCCGGCTGTGTTTAGATTCAGGACACTATTAAAATGTTAATCAATGCTCCCTTCACACTCCAGCAGAAAGAGTCACCAAACAAGATATTATTATGAGATGGTTCATGAGACTAGAAAAAAATTGTCTTGTTTCTGGAACCAGATCGGTCCAAACCATTTTCATAAATAATCATAATGAAAAATAGAAAAGCGCCCATGAATAATTGTGTTTGGAGTAACCAGAAATAATACATTTTTTTGGCTGGCAATAAGCAGTTAATATATATATTTATTAAACGGTATTGAAAAGACTACCATCGAGTATTGTTTATATATAGATCTCATTGATATTCATATAAGCTTATTGAAAAAAAGACATTGTGAAATGGGGTTTTTAAGCCCTCTTTTAGCAACAAAGGCCATATCAGGTGGACTTTGAATCTTTTTAACCAGTGTGGAAGTGACATAGCCAGCAATGGGAGTTGAATCCACCACCTCCCGTCCTCCACCCCCAGGATCTGTCATTCAGTTATCAAAGCTTAAATCATGATACCAGTGAATATCTACGGTAATTTCATTCAGGCCATGGAAGGCAATTTCAAATATCTCTTAGTCTTTCCATCCTTTACACATTATGACTGGATGTGGTCATGCACAAGGTGTGATCAATCATATATGCACAATTAATCAATATGACAACATTTCTTTACAAGAATAGCATATCTTTTATTTTTTTTCAAATTATGGAGTAACCTGATGAATGATAACCTGATACCTGATGAATGCTTGTCACATATTTTAGAGTTTGTGTATCAATGAGAGTGTTCTAGTACTCTCAAATGTGGCTTTTGTTGTCTGGATTATTTTTCGGAAAGTAAAACAATTCTAAGCAATGCAAATTCACAAATTAGATGATTGTCCTTAAAGTCTCCTAGCATACTCCCCGCATTCATAAGGCAATTTTGCTCAGAGTTTCTTGGGAATAAAGGAATATTCTTTGTTTTTATCTATATTTTAATTCATACAAATTTGCCAACTTGGCATTGTCAATTCTGCTTTCTGTAAGTGAGTTCTAGATTTGCTGGCATTTGCATATAATGTTTGTGACATGTTTTTGATAATCTTCTCTTCCTAATCTTCACCACCTGCATGAGAGAGTTTTTAGTTTATCAGCAATTATTTATCTCAGATTGACTTATCTGGCTTTGAAAGACAGAGGTAACATTATCATTTTGATCATAAATAGATAGTTGACAGTGCTGAGATATTGACTCTCGTCATAAAGAAAAAGGATAGGATTTGATAAAATAATTGGATCCATATTGTGCGATTGAGTGGATGATGTGGGAAGGCTATTATTGACTATTATTGAAAAATATTTATAGAATTCAGATCTCTTTACACCACTGCATTGAGTTTTGCATTCAAGAAATATTGACTTGCATGATTTCAGTATATAGTATATGGTTCACCTTGCAATCTCTGACAGCCATTTAATTTGCCTTCCTGTCCTGCCTGCAATTCATTTACAAGAAAGACTCACTCATTAAAACAGGCTCACCTCTTAGTCTTCTGGGTTGTTGTTTGAAGTTTCTTGTCTGTGTTAACTTATTCAATACAAATTTGGTGATATTTATTGAGTCAAGAGCAGCCTTGGCCTCACATTCATTGACTCCAATTGACATGCCTATTTTCTCCATAATAATTTTGACAAATGATTGTTTCCTAGTTTTTTTCATGATCATTCAGACCTTGAGTAACAAAGTTTCTTATTTTATAACTTCCTTCTTTGATTTGGACTGGGCTAGGATTTGTAGGCACTGCTACTAAAGTTGAGCAAGGGACAACCAACATTTTTTCAAGTGCATAGGAGGCTGGATAAGTTGGAGATGGCTGGCACCCCATCTTTTCGGGAACACAGTCAGATGCCACAGCAGGGTAGGGGATCAGTGTACTGTTTGTAGTTCTTAGGGGCAAGGCCCAGTTGAACATACCAACTGTTTCTTTTGGTCTTTCAATCTTTGGCTGTGGTTTGTTAGGTCCTGATGTTTTTATATCCCAGTGGGAGGCTGGCAAGCATTCCATAATTTAGCTGTGGGTGGTTTTGATAGGGGTCAGGGCTGGCTGGATCAGGTGTGTTGTGTTCTAGCAGGTGAACAGCTCTGTCAGTGTATACTTTTCTCCTGCAGACTGTGTCTTCTAAGATTCAATTGTGTCTCCCAAGATTCAGCTAAACGGTTGAAATATAAGAATAAAGTGAGCTCTTTGACTCTGGATTGCAGTCAGTAACCTGGATGTTTTATTTGTGTGGCTACCGTGTGTCAGCATCAGATAACGAATGTTTGTAATCCATGGTCCAGTGATGTTATACCTGTCATTATTGAGCAGTATAGTGCATATAGTGGTATGGAATCTGGCTCTCATGTCCACATACAACGTTGCTATCATGATTCTTAACAAACATTATAGAAATTACCAAACCACTTATTTGGGGGTTTCATGCCAGTTGCCAGGTCTCCATAACCCATTCAACTGTGTCTGTTTGACTTTCAAATATCAATTAAATCACCTCCTTCTTGCCTGTTCTTGTCAACATTTAGGGTCAATTAGCCTTCTAACAGGATATTTCATTTTGAGTGGTTACAGGGTGATCAGGGCCAGCACCCCTAGTATCTTGGTAATCATGGTGGTACAGGTGAATTTGTGACAGATTTGCATGGGTCATTGGGACTCTGCAAGCAAAAGTGAGTTTACAGGGAAACATTAACTTACAAACCCACCACACACCCTCCAACCATTCCACTCATGAGTCTATCTGATATAATGTGTATATCATGTATATTGAGTGAGTTGTTATTTGCATAAGTGAGCTTCTGGTTTATGGATTGAGAGTGCCCTACATTGAGTATAACTAATTCTGATCCTAAATGAGTTTCCAGATATATAACTTATAGCTTATTTAAAGTTGTTAGTTCACAAGGAAAAATATTTGCCATGTATTGTAAGCAATACCTCAAGGTCTGTACATTTATGAAGCTTGCCATGAACTTATTAAGATGTGTTAAAATTATGTCCATAAACTGTATCTAGAATTATAAATGCTGTTTTATCAGGCTTGAGGTTGGGTGCAAAAAACTTTTAGAATTGTGTCAATTCTATGCCATTTCATAAGGCCAGGAAAATGTGTTTATTTCTCATCAGTTTTTTTTAATGAATAATCACTAAGGGAGGAAGATAGGGGCAATGATGAGAAACAATTTTTTTTTCCTGGTCAAAAAGGGTCAGGAGAATCAGGATATATTGTTTCTGGTTACCTTCAAGGGGACATGTTTGCTAAGCCTGATGGGATACATGACCACGGTAGTTACGTCTCTGAAAATTAGTCAAATTCATTAGAAGTATATAAAAATATCCTGCTACCAGCCCCAGGTAATTGGTCTCCAACGAGAAACAGAAATAATCTACTCCTGATGCTTTAAGTGTATATGCTATGTTGATGTTTGATGGCATTTAATATCCCATCAGAGTATTATTATCAACCATAAGTCTTTCATGCACTTTGTAAGAAATTAGGCTATATATAGAATTTTCCTTGGGATGCTTTCACAGGAAAATATGTGCCATGTGTTCTTCACCCATTTCTGGGATGAAAAAAACTTGAAACATAGAAAACTATTGTTTAGTTCTTTTAAGTCACTTAAATAATATTATGTCATAAGGCTATGGTCTGACAAGCCCAATCAGGTGAAAAAAACATTGACTGAAATATGTAAGATAGTCATATTTTGCAAGGCAGGAAAGTTGCCCAAGACAACTTTGAAATGTGTGAAATATAATTTGCTTTTTGTATAATGTTAATTTATTAAAAAAACTATCACTGATTTCTTGGACAGCTTTTTTTTTTATCTTTCCCAGTGTGTAAGATTTACTAGGCAGTGTAGTAAATTGGTAGTCAAGGTCACCATAAACACTATAACAAAGGTTAGTGTGGCGGAGGCATAAATGTTAGAAAAGGAGAATAAATATGTTTAAGATTTCAGGCTTAAAATAAAAGAAATGCTCTTTGAAAATATAGATTTTGCAAGAAACAGTCAAATGCCATTTTAGGATCACAGCAATAACTATGAAGACAATTATCCTGAACAAATATAGTGAGCACACACATTATTTTTTATTGCACAAAAATTGGCCTGAAATATCTGACTCTTAAGGCAGTGTTTTGTGATAATTTTGAATGAGAGGACAAAATCAAAGTGGTATGCTATACATTTGCATCTCAATATAAACTTCAGTGCATGCATCCTTATATATTTTCTCAATGGAAAAATTAATTGTGTATGGTTTTAAACTGTATCATAACCAGGTTTTTGTTTGGTGCTTGTAGAGATTAGTTATAATAAAATGGAACTTTAAAAAGAAAAAAATAAACTCTAAACATCTGTCTCTTAGGCTTTTTTTTAAATTTTCAACCTAAAACATACCATTAGACAATATATTTGTCATGATAATTATGCCTCCAGATTTAATTTGAAACTAAAGATACCTTAATAACCACATTGTGTAGGCTTCTTTGAGATGACAATTGCAGCCATTAACATTACATGACCTGTAATTGAGCAAGGAAAATTAATATCCTGTTTTTGGTTTCTGAGCAGACAGAATTAAAATAGAAGTTGAAATGTGTGATGACCACTGCGATCTTATCTGTATTCAGAAACAACTTTTTTTCCTGGTTTAACAATCGCATATTGGGAATCTGGTTATCACAGTTTTTTTATATATTTATTTCAATCAATAAAATCAGAAATTTGCAGTTCAACGAGGTGAAAGCCACAAAATTCACAAATTTAAATGACAGTTGTAAGGCACATAGCCTTATATTGCTGTTATAAAATATAATGACATGCAGTTAATAATTTAATACAAGGCCACTGATGGGCCCTTGATGCTCCTGCCAGTTGCTTGATAAAATGATGAAATTAACTGAAAAGTGCATGTGTAGTAAACATATAGAGTATGTGTCTGAAAAAGCTGGCAAGATTTACTAAAATGTCAAGCTTTTGCTGATAGACGCATTCAAGGACACAGAGATGGACCACAATACCATAGTTCCCACACCGCTTAGGTGGCAGGAGCTAAAAATGATTAGTGGGATGACAGTGTAACTATTTTATCAATGTTTATGGCAGTGTTCAATTTTCATGTGAAGGTTTATAAGTCCTTTTATGGGCCCAAATTAAGTAAAGATTAAAGATTTAAGATCAAATAATTTCCTTCACAGGCCCCTAAATTACTGCCATATTCAACGTCAAAATAGACTTGAAATCAATTGTTTACAGAAATACCTTGCACTGCCTATCCAATTTAAGTCATGACTCTGGTAGATCTCGTTCTCCGGTGACAGGTTTTCAAAAAGCCATGCACTTCTCTTTTCAACATCAAATGCAAGGCTTGTTGGAAAAAAATTGTTGGTTTTTTTCATCTCAGCATTGTTTCTCCATTGTTTACGAGTTTGTGTAAAGCTGTGAAATGGGTACCGGTAAGTCTAATCATAGGAGAGGAGTGACAGCAATGATCAGAAGCTTCACAATGCAGTGGTGCTTCTGATGTCATATGAAGTTTCTCCCTTTGTGTTTCCATGACGTCATAACTTGGACTCCTCTAAATGCCATTTAATATTGTCCGGTATGATATTGAGTGAAAAACTGAAGAAAGGACTTTACAGATAACCCACGGATCTGCATTTAGAGATGTTATGACTGACAAAGACGGTGAAATGGGTCAAAACTGCAACAGTTAATCACCAGAGGTCGAGTCCATTAATATAATGGACAGTGCATGGTGGTGTCTCTGGAAACAATGAATTTCAAGTCAATTTGGACAATGAATGTGCGAATAAGTTCATGTGGAGATCTAGCAAAAAACTTCATGGGGCCTTTCCACTAGTACATGTGAAGATTTTGGTTGTCCCTTCATGGGAATCCCTACATAAAACTTTTCTACACTACTTTAAAATATTTAAAAGTAATAATAATATTATGTTTAATTGTCAGCTCTATTCCAATTCATGTCCATAGATAGAACCAATTTCTCAGATTTATGAACAAATTTTTGTACAACACTACATAAAATATTATGTTCAGACATAAAATTAACCTGTGATTAATTATGCTTGCCTTTTTAACTTATTTTTGACTGGCCCCTAAGTAATTTTTTATCATATATTCATACATTATTGCAATCAATCAAGATACATATATTGATTAAGAATGACAAGTTGAACCATCTGGCCTGGATACGGAACCCTTGTTTCAGGTGCAGCAGCTACATTCTTCCAGGAGATATACTAATACACTCATTGTTTTTTTAGGGTAAAAAATAAATTTTTGAAGCACAAATTTTTTGTAGCACAAATAAAACTGGTTGAAATGATTGTCCTGTTTTAAGTCCACGTCAATTCCTGTTTTTTTCATGACTCTCATCTGGATAGTGGATATTCAAACTTGCCAAGTTTTATGATGAAGGTTCCTTTGTTGTGAGATTGATAATATCTGGGTACCCGCACAGCGACCCTGGTGGTGACCTCGTAGTTGATGGTGTCCAGCTGCGTTGCTATGCCAGTAGCCGAGGTCATGGGGTCAAAGTCTGCTGTGATCAGGGTGAACGTCTCCTCCATGGAGGGCTCTGTCGATACGCTAACTGTTATAGCATCCATAGACACCCTCCCAACCAGTGCACACCGCTCTCCTGAAAGAGTCATATCAGCATATCACTATTATAATTCTCATTTGATTGTGGTTTGTCTTGACTCATGGATAAAACTTGTGACGGGGGTGGTCGTCCTTCGTACACTTTGTGAGGTGCAGTATTTGGATAATACTCACTCCATCAGTGAGATGCTACCTATTACTAACATTACTATTACTACTGGATTTGGTTCATGATTAATGAATTACGAAAAATCAGTGTATACAGACTTCCCTCCTTAGTCAGTTGGCAGCTAGCCAAAAGATCAAAGAATCATACCCACTGAATGAATGAATGAAATCTATGCAATATTAAATTGCAAGAGGGCCGTAGCCTGGAGAGGCGGCCCTGCAGTGTGATTGCTGTGAATTGCAATCATGTATTGTTAAATTTGGTCACTGATTATTGCTATTGACAAATGGACTATTGTTGTTGTGAGTTGGTTAACTGAAAGGTTTTTTTCAGAGACCATTCGCACCGGGTTCCCCCTACTCTTTTCGATAAGTGCTACTGGGTTCTTTAACGTGCTCTGGGATAGGGTCAGATACACGGGACCACGACGTTTTACGCCCAATCCGAGCGGGCGAGCAATAACCTTGCTGGGGGACAATTTAACCAGGCATTGTCAAAGGGGGACCTGCCCATAGTGAGTTTAGAGGTGGTTTTATGTTGTGTTCAGACTTTGTGTGTGGGTTGCATATATGAGAAGTTATGTAGAAATTTTGTTTAAAAAGTAGTGAGAATTGCATTTTACCCAGTGGGGTGTCCATAGGCAAAAGTGAACCTTTTTTGTTTACGCTTGTTTTGTTTGCTTTTGGATGACAGAATAATTCAGAAGATTTATATTATTATGTGTTCCATCTTATTATGTGTATAAATGCCTAATTATAGTTTATTTGAAATTGCTATGGGGTGGGTGGTGTGTGATTATCGGTGCAAATGGCCCGATTTGGGGCACTGAAAGCTGACTATGGGCAGGATATACACTGAATATCTCTGCAACCGCTGTTGGTCATTCTTGTGAAACCAAAGCCGGCAATCTGTGACCCAGGCCAGGCATTTTCACTATTATGGGTGGCATGTGTTAGTAATGTGTTAGGTTTATCTACCCTGGCTGTCAATGTAGGGATGTAGGACATACATTCCATCATTGCAGCCAGTGGTAGGATCAGGTTTGTTTCCGTTTTAATTAGTCAATGTGTCCTCGGGGAATCAGCCAGTGGCCACTGTGACCTGATCTCTTAAGTGACCATTGATTGACCATCCGCAGTCAGTCAGTCATGCGGGCTGCCTACTTCATGGGTTCTAGTGGGATCTTTTCCAGTTCCTATCTGGGCACAGGATACTGAGTCAGGATATAATGCAGATCCACAAAGTTTAAGGCATTATAGACCACCTCAGCTGCAGCCTGGGTGTGGTCAGCGCCATCTTCCACATCATATACTCTATTGTCATATTGTCTAAGAGGCATTGTGTAAAAGCATTCTAGCAGGTAGTGCCACAGTGGTTTACTGGTGGGCCTACTACAATGCTCGCAGGCTCTATCCATATCTCCTAACAATTCCCAAGTGCACTTGTAGCCTAGTCTAAGTCTATGCATGGTGACCTGTAGGGATCTGTGGTTCTCAGCTAGTCTGGGGAGTGGCTTGTATCTAGTGGCTATGGCATACCATCTGGCAGTTCCTGAACCGGGTACACTGTATTTGTGCCTGAGATAGTGCCTTTCCTTTGAGTCAGAGACAAAAAGTCGTCTGGTCTGGCTAAGAGAGGGGAGGACATGGGCTGATATCTTGGATAGCTTGGAGCCTGCATTCGCAGCCTCGTCTGCCATATCATTACCCTCAAGTCCAATGTGACTGGGGATCCAGTGTAGCACAACAGCCCTATTGTCTGATTGTAACTTATACAGGGTAACATAAACTCCCGTGATGAGCTTAACATTGTCTAAGGGGTGACCATTCTCTAGTGCTTTGAGGGATGACTGTGAGTCTGTGATTACTAGTACTGGACCTGTCTTGTTGTGAAGGGCATCTAGGAGGGCAAATGAAATGGCAATGAGCTCAGTCTGCAGGGTTGAGCAATTGTCACTATTTCTCCATAATTCCTGTCTACCTTCCTGACAATAACCAGAGCCTGACCTGCCATCTTCCTGAACTGAGCCATCAGTGTAGTACACTGTTGCTCCCGGGGGCCTAACAATATCTATGGATGCATGAGCCTGTCTGAGCATGTCTGCCCTATCTAGGTCTGATTTCTTGCTGGCCATAGGCATGTATGTAATGCTATACGGGAGTGGCTTCCAGGGTGGAGGGATGACATAGTTGGAGGCTGGAGTGTCTGCACCTTTGTGTAATACTAGTCCATCTCTAAACCCTAGCACTAGGGAAGCAGCCCTGGTGGCCCAGTGATTTCTCCTGGAGGGCATTTTGCCACCATCACCGAGGGCTATCTTGGTACTTTTCCTAAGAGGTGTTACTACATGGGAGTGCATAACCTTGGCTAAGAAGCATGCTGTGGTCTGAGCTATTCTAACTCGGACAGCTGGGATGCCTGACTCAAGTTGTAAATTCTCAGTTTTAGTCCATAACGGGGCACCTAATATGAGCCTGAGGGCTTTGTTTTGTATGACCTCAACCTGCTGTACTGCACTATCTGAGGCAAATGCTAACAGTGGTGTGGCATAGTCTATTAGGCTACGTGTAGTGGCTAAATAGTAGAGTCTGAGAATCTCACTTTTGGGGCCTATCTTGATGGAAGAAAGGGCTCTCATGACGTCTATTCTCTTTTGGCATCTTTCCTTGAGGTAATTGACCTGACAGTGCATGTTAAAGGCGCTATCTATCCACACCCCCAGATACTGATACACAGGGACCCAATCCAGGGCATGGCCCTGTATTTGGAGCTGTGAGCTGGGTGTGTTCATTTTGATGCACATTGCTTTTGTTTTGGAGGCAGATATTTTGAGCCCTAAGTTTGTGCATTCTCTAGATAGGATGTCTAGCGAGTTCTGAGCTTTGAGGGTCAATCCCTTACCTGTGACTGTCAATACCAAGTCGTCAGCATAGCAAAGCAGCTGTACACCTGGGGGGAATTTGAGGGAGACTAATCTGCTCATGAGGATGTTGAATAACGTGGGGGACAGGACACCACCTTGGGGCGTGCCGTTCTCGTGAGTATGATAAGCACTATAAGTTCCCTGATAGCGCACCCTACTTTTCCTGCCTGTGAGATAGGAAGCAACCCAGGCAAGTAGCTTGCCTTTGATGCCCTTGCTGGCTAAAGTGGCTAAAATTGCTTTTGGGCTGGCTAACTCAAAGGCTTTCTCAAGGTCTAAAAAGATGGCAATGCTTTGACCTGTCGTGATGATGGAAAGCAGTGTGGCTATACTGTGGGTGGTGCTGACTGCCTTAATGTACCCGAAGATGTTGTGGTGAAAGGGCCCTAGTTCATACAGCAGCCGGTTTAGTACTAATCTCTCCATTGTTTTGCATATGCAACTCGTGAGCGAGATCGGCCTAGGCTTGGTGGGTTCTTTGGGCTTGGGGATGGGCTGTATGTCAACAAGCTTCCACTTTGACGGGAGCTGGCCAGCTTGATATGGGGCATTTATGAGATCTAATATCATCATTTGCCCAGCTGTGCCTGCGTTGCTGATCATACTGTAGGTGATCTTATCTGAACCTGTGGCAGTGTCTCTACCTTTCTTCCTAGCATTGAAAAGTTCTTGTATTGTGAAGGGAATGTCTGCTCTGTGTGTTGCCTGGCAAGCCTCACTAATGATTTTGTCCCTGCCACTAAGCAATTCGTTTTGTTTGAGCCTAATGCTTCGTGACAGATTATCTGACGAGGCCCTGCTGGCAAACATTGCTGCAAGTCTTTCTGATTCCATGCTGGGATTGGGATGGTCTGGAATGGGCGAGATTTTCTTGCCACTAGAAATTTTCAATTTCTTCCAGAGCTCAGTGAGAGATGTGTGCTCATTGAAAGATTCACACCACTCTTCCCATTTACTACGCATGGCACCCCTGCAGATGTCCTGCAGGTGTTTGCTAACCTCCCTGAGCATTTGCCTATTGTGTGGGGTGGGATATTTTCTATATATCTTCCTGGTCCTATTTAGCCTATTCCTATACTCGGCTATTGTGGGATTATAGTACCAGTAGTTTGTATGATGGGTACCTGTTGCTTTCTTTAAAGGGATGGCTTCATTAGCCGCTAATGTAAGAGCCTGCGTGACTGCCTCTGAGTGTTCGTCTATGTCCTGTGGTAGGACAAATTGGTCATACCAGTCAGATATTGTCTTTTGAAACTTGTCCCAGTCAGCTTTCCTAACGTTACCCACTGATGTTACATAAGGTTATATAACCAGTGACCAAGGATCAAAGGATCATTCCACCCATGTCCTAGATATTATGTAATCTTATATAACTTGCAGGGGACAAACACACATTGAAAACAGAGAAAAAAGGTAACAAACACACACACACACACACACACACACACACACACACAGGACAGACAGAGTGAATCACACTGTCCACCAGAGGCACACGCAAACTATTACCTCTGGCCAACCCAAATTAGTATTCCTCCGGTACTACTTTCACTGGCCATGTGCTCCAGAACTGTCAGTCTGGACTTATATGAAAAACATGATAACATGCTTTAATGTTGAATGCAAAGTTGCCCTGAGTTGTATTAGACTTCATGTATTTACTTTCAAACATTATTTCTTGGTTTGTTCCATCAAAAGTTTGAAAGGTTAAAAGAATTCAAAATTTAAACAAAGCAGCCATCTTTGTTGTTGTTCCGCCTGATTACTACCCCAGAAAATGGCTACTCCACTGGAGGAAATAGTTCCGTATTTCATTTCTCTTAAATTATATTTATATTTGAAATAAACTTTATTTAAAGGGTCAAATATATCATATTTTATCAATCTGAATACATCTGAAGAAAAAAAAATAAGAAAGATAGTCAGTTACATGAAATTAGGTGGATGTGCTGAACCAGCACCAAAAGGCACCTTGTACAGAGGTGATAGGTTCACCACAACGCCCTCTGGTGGAGTTTGAGAGTGAATTTTAAGAGGTACAGGAAATAGGTTAGGAATTATCTAAGAGGTGTCAAAGGTAATGTTTTGTGGCAACCTGTGATGTCAAAGATAAGGATTTTCAAGGTTTTTTTAAAGACTAAAAATACCTGTAGAGTTTCTAATGACAATTCCAGTATTGCTGAGACTGCGGAAGTAACCATCAGCATATCCAAATGGCAGAGTTGCTATCCACTCCCCCTGTTCCATGCAGACCTCATATGTTCCCCCGTACCCAACTTTGCGTTTCCTTGGCAACTGCTTCACAAGTGTTGCATTGCTTTTCACACAAGCAACTGGTTGAAAACCCATTTGTCTGAAGCTTTCTATATTTCCACCTGAAAAATATCAATTATGAATAATTAATGTCAATTTTCATTTTTGTTCCAGACTAAACTAGATTCCAGATTAAACTTGTCATTGGCACAAAACTGAAGTCAGCACAGCATTTAATACATACAAGGTCATGCATGTACTGTCCAACCCATGACCAATTACATTTATTTTATAGATGACAAATTTTATGACATTTGTACACAAATATCAAATTAAATCAAACACTTTATTCATTTTAAAATAATGTAAATATAAAAAGAATCTTTAAAAAAGATAAAAGGAAAGTGGTTCTGCAAAGGGGTGATCTGTGGAAGTAGTTCATATCGTCTGTTACATCACCTACCAGGTGTACATGTATATACGGAGGTGGCAGATATCGTCTGTTACGTCACCTACCAGGTGTACATGTATATACCGAGGTGGCAGATATCGTCTGTTACGTCACCTACCAGGTGTACATGTATATACGGAGGTGGCAGATATCGTCTGTTACGTCACCTACCAGGTGTACATGTATATACGGAGGTGGCAGAGATCGCCTGTTACATCACCTACCAGGTGTACATGTATATACGGAGGTGGCAGATATCGTCTGTTACGTCACCTACCAGGTGTACATGTACATACGGAGGTGGCAGATATCGCCTGTTACATCACCTACCAGGTGTACATGTATATACGGAGGTGGCAGATATCGCCTGTTACATCACCTACCAGGTGTACATGTACATACGGAGGTGGCAGATATCGCCTGTTACATCACCTACCAGGTGTACATGTATATACGGAGGTGGCAGATATCGCCTGTTACATCACCTACCAGGTGTACATGTATATACAGAGGTGGCAGATATCGTCTGTTACGTCACCTACCAGGTGTACATGTACATACGGAGGTGGCAGATATCGTCTGTTACGTCACCTACCAGGTGTACATGTACATACGGAGGTGGCAGATATCACCTGTTACATCACCTACCAGGTGTACATGTATATACGGAGGTGGCAGATATCGCCTGTTACATCACCTACCAGGTGTACATGTATATACAGAGGTGGCAGATATCGTCTGTTACGTCACCTACCAGGTGTACATGTACATACGGAGGTGGCAGATATCACCTGTTACATCACCTACCAGGTGTACATGTATATACGGAGGTGGCAGATATCGCCTGTTACATCACCTACCAGGTGTACATGTATATACAGAGGTGGCAGATATCGTCTGTTACGTCACCTACCAGGTGTACATGTATATACAGAGGTGGCAGATATCGTCTGTTACGTCACCTACCAGGTGTACATGTACATACGGAGGTGGCAGATATCGTCTGTTACGTCACCTACCAGGTGTACATGTACATACGGAGGTGGCAGATATCGTCTGTTACGTCACCTACCAGGTGTACATGTATATATGGTGGTGGCAGATATCGCCTGTTACGTCACCTACCAGGTGTACATGTCTATACGGAGGTGGCAGATATCGTCTGTTATGTCACCTACCAGGTGTACATGTAGATACGGAGGTGGCAGATATCGCCTGTTACATCACCTACCAGGTGTACATGTATATACGGAGGTGGCAGATATCACCTGTTACATCACCTACCAGGTGTACATGTATATACGGAGGTGGCAGATATCGCCTGTTACATCACCTACCAGGTGTACATGTATATACGGTGGTGGCAGATATCGCCTGTTACATCACCTACCAGGTGTACATGTATATACGGAGGTGGCAGATATCGCCTGTTACATCACCTACCAGGTGTACATGTATATACGGAGGTGGCAGATATCGCCTGTTACGTCACCTACCAGGTGTACGTGTATATACGGAGGTGGCAGATATCGCCTGTTACGTCACCTACCAGGTGTACATGTATATACGGTGGTGGCAGATATCGCCTGTTACATCACCTACCAGGTGTACATGTCTATACGGAGGTGGCAGATATCGTCTGTTACATCACCTACCAGGTGTACATGTATATACGGAGGTGGCAGATATCGCCTGTTACGTCACCTACCAGGTGTACATGTATATACGGAGGTGGCAGATATCGCCTGTTACGTCACCTACCAGGTGTACATGTATATACGGAGGTGGCAGATATCGCCTGTTACATCACCTACCAGGTGTACATGTATATACGGAGGTGGCAGATATCGCCTGTTACATCACCTACCAGGTGTACATGTATATACGGAGGTGGCAGATATCGCCTGTTACATCACCTACCAGGTGGATTGGAAGCAGATATAACTTGTCATATCACCTACCTGGAGGAAGTCCGTACATTGAGATACCAGGCCGCACCAAGTCCAAGTCGGTACCAACACCTGTTATTATAGCACCAGAGTTGGAAATATGGAACAGCATAGGTCGATGCCTGCAAATACAACACGTCTTTATGCATTTCTACCCCTTGTCAAAGATTTATGGTTGCACCAAGTAGTGTTGCACTTACTACTTTACCAGAATATTTCTAAAATTTTAAAAATCCCAAATGATATGGTTTATATTGAATGTTATACTATAGGTACTGGTATATAATTGATTCCAAATGAGTATTCAAGTTTTAAATTAGTTTCAGGGTCAATGCTCTTGACAGGGTAAGAGGTCAAATTTCCTTCAATTTATCAGGTTGTGGTCACCTGTTGCCTCTACATTTTTATCTGTTAAATATGACAAAGTGTATTATTTCTGGTTCCTGCTTGAAAGGGTCCAAACTAATCCTGAAACAAAGGTTCATTTATACAAGAAAAACATAGGAAACATAAATTTGTAAAGCTACAAATTTGGTCTATGCCTAGAAGCGGCAAACTGAGAAGAATATGCAAATTGACTGGTGACGAAGTGCTGTTCTGAAGTGATGTCACATTATCTACCCTACAAACTAAATAAAACCTTTCACAGAAGGTGGAAATACAATTATACAATCAGCCATGTCTGGGACCACTAGAAACTCCATTGGGCCAGTAGATGTTGTGCTGTGCTTACCCAATTTGGTAGCCAGTTTTAAAACATTTAATGGGTCAATAATGTACAAACTTTAATACAAATCCTGGTGGGAAGAGAAATTATCTTACATTCCCCCTTTAAACCATACTGGCATATGCATTTAGCATCCATTGCTTCATCTGAAATTGGGGCTACTAATTTTAGTTATCTACTGGCCCCACTGGGCAACCAATATTTTTCTATAAATGTCAAGGCCTGATCAGCATAAACTGACCTGTATAATTGCTTTCAAGGGCAAGTCAGTTCGTATTAGCAGTTACATAATTATTATTATAAAGAACACAAAAAGTTAAACTGTTATTGTACAACTGAAAAAGTTAAAATCACTTAAATATGGAGTTATTTAGTTTTCTATGGAAAGTGAAAATGTCCTCACCTCTGCTCACACCATTAATAAGTTGATAAATACATATTGCTATTGTTCATCATTTTTATTTATTTCCAGAAATTTCCAGATTTGTTGCTGCGTAACGTTCATGCCAGGGATTCATTGTGCATGGCACCATGATAATTACTGATCGAAAGCACAGTACATTCAGTATATATAAAAAAGAGCATTACATTTTACATTCTCATTCCAGCTGGGCCTGTATTCCTTTTATTTATTTCCAAACTGGTGAAAAAAGTGCTATATTTTTCAGTGCATCAATAAAGCATTCATAAAAAAAATTAATAAATAAAATGAAATAGCCCTGGCCAAAACATTGGACAAATGTTTTATTATGTTAACATAGACTTAATAAAAAGCTTAAAGATCTCACAATTTCAAATCTGTTAGTTTAATTTTTTATGGATTAATAAATTCCTACTACTTTAAAAACAATTTTGTCATTGTGATTTTATGTGAAGAAAACTGCCGACACTATCAGTCTTGGTGGCTGAAGCTGTAATGCTGCTCTTTGGTGTCCCCCCTGGTGGGGCTAAGCCTGGAGACACATGCAATGCGGTAGGGCTGCCCCCCTGGTGGGGCCTAACCTGGAGACGCATTCACACTGGCAGGGCTGTCCACCCCAGTTGGGCTAAGCCTGGAGTCGCATGCAAAATGGCAGGGCTCTCCCCTGGTGGGGCTCAAATATGTGCAATAATATCACATGCTATTCTTTAAAAAGCTTTTGAGTGATTGTTAATCAGATTTTCAGCACTATATATTAAATGGTTTAATGTTGACAACAAATGAAAAACATAGGCATCAGAGATGCATCAACCCTCAGCCCTGGTAACTCATTGCACAACATTCGCTCCACACAATATTTGTGAACAAAACGTCACTGCACCAAGGCAAATTGATGCAGGGGTAAAAAACCCATAAAATCTACTTCCTTTGATAGCTTAGGTGTGTCAAGTATCATGAAACTGTCATCATTTACTCTAGAATTATTGATATGGGCCTGTGACCTTGAAAAGCAGGTTAAGGTCACCGTCCATCAAACTCATCTGGAGTCTTCCCAGATTCTTATGTGTGTCAATTTTCATGAAGCTGCCATCATTTGTTCTTAAGTTATCGCGATGACAAGGATGATTTCACATAATTGTCCCTGTGACCTTGAAATCAGGTGAAGGTCATGTTCCATCAAGAGAAGTCTGAGGTCTTCACCAGATGCTTGTGTGTGTCAACTCTCATAAAGCTGCCATTATTCATTCTTGAGTTATTGCGATTCTTGGGATTTCACATAATTGTCCCTGTGACCTTGAAAAATAGGTCAAGGTCGCCGTCCACCGAACTAGTCCGAGGTTTTCACCAGATGCTTATGCGTGTAAAGTTTCATGAAGCTGCCATCATTTGTTCTTGAGTTATCACGATGACAAGGATGATTTCACATAATTATCCCTGTGACCTTGAACAGAAGGTGAAGGTCATGTTTCAAAGAAAAAATTCTGAGGTCTTCACCAGATGCTTGTGTGTGTCAAATCTCATAAAGCTGCCATCATTCGTTCTTGAGTTATTGCGATTCTTGGGATTTCACATAATTGTACCTGTGACCTTGAAAAATAGGTCAAGGTTGCTGCCCACCGAACTAGTTCGAGGTTTTCACCAGATGCTTATGCGTGTAAAGTTTCATGAAGCTGCCATCATTTGTTCTTAAGTTATCACGATGACAAGGATGATTTCACATAATTGTCCCTGTGACCTTGAAATCAGGTGAAGGTCATGTTCCATCAAGAGAAGTCTGAGGTCTTCACCAGATGCTTGTGTGTGTCAAATCTCATAAAGCTGCCATCATTCGTTCTTGAGTTATTGCGATTCTTGGGATTTCACATAATTGTCCCTGTGACCTTGAAAAATAGGTCAAGGTCGCCGTCCACCGAACTAGTCCGAGGTTTTCACCAGATGCTTATGCGTGTAAAGTTTCATGAAGCTGCCATCATTTGTTCTTGAGTTATCACGATGACAAGGATGATTTCACATAATTATCCCTGTGACCTTGAAAAGTAGGTGAAGGTCATGTTTCAAAGAAAAAATCCTGAGGTCTTCACCAGATGCTTGTGTGTGTCAAATCTCATAAAGCTGCCATCATTCGTTCTTGAGTTATTGCGATTCTTGGGATTTCACGTAATTGTACCTGTGACCTTGAAAAATAGGTCAAGGTCGCTGTCCACCGAACTAGTCCGAGGTTTTCACCAGATGCTTATGCGTGTAAAGTTTCATGAAGCTGCCATCATTTGTTCTTAAGTTATCACGATGACAAGGATGATTTCACATAATTGTCCCTGTGACCTTGAAATCAGGTGAAGGTCATGTTCCATCAAGAGAAGTCTGAGGTCTTCACCAGATGCTTGTGTGTGTCAACTCTCATAAAGCTGCCATTATTCGTTCTTGAGTTATTGCGATTCTTGGGATTTCACATAATTGTCCCTGTGACCTTGAAAAATAGGTCAAGGTCGCCGTCCACCGAACTAGTCCGAGGTTTTCACCAGATGCTTATGCGTGTAAAGTTTCATGAAGCTGCCATCATTTGTTCTTGAGTTATCACGATGACAAGGATGATTTCACATAATTATCCCTGTGACCTTGAACAGTAGGTGAAGGTCATGTTTCAAAGAAAAAATTCTGAGGTCTTCACCACATGCTTGTGTGTGTCAAATCTCATAAAGCTGCCATCATTCGTTCTTGAGTTATTGCGATTCTTGGGATTTCACGTAATTGTACCTGTGACCTTGAAAAATAGGTCAAGGTCGCTGTCCACCGAACTAGTCCGAGGTTTTCACCAGATGCTTATGCGTGTAAAGTTTCATGAAGCTGCCATCATTTGTTCTTAAGTTATCACGATGACAAGGATGATTTCACATAATTGTCCCTGTGACCTTGAAATCAGGTGAAGGTCATGTTCCATCAAGAGAAGTCTGAGGTCTTCACCAGATGCTTGTGTGTGTCAAATCTCATAAAGCTGCCATCATTCGTTCTCGAGTTATTGCGATTCTTGGGATTTCACATAATTGTCCCTGTGACCTTGACAAATAGGTCAAGGTCGCCGTCCACCGAACTAGTCCGAGGTTTTCACCAGATGCTTATGCGTGTAAAGTTTCATGAAGCTGCCATCATTTGTTCTTGAGTTATCACGATGACAAGGATGATTTCACATAATTATCCCTGTGACCTTGAAAAGTAGGTAAAGGTCATGTTTCAAAGAAAAAATTCTGAGGTCTTCACCAGATGCTTGTGTGTGTCAAATCTCATAAAGCTGCCATCATTCGTTCTTGAGTTATTGCGATTCTTGGGATTTCACATAATTGTCCCTGTGACCTTGAAAAATACGTCAAGGTCGCCATCCATCGAACTCATTCGAGGTTTTCACCAGATGCTTTTGTGTGTCAAGTTTCATGAAGCTGCCATCATTTGTTCTCGAGTTATCGCGATGACAAGATGATTTCACATAATTGTCCCTGTGACCTTGAAAAGTAGGTGAAGGTCATGTTTCATAGAAAAAATACTGAGGTCTTCACCAGATACTTATGTGTGTCAAATCTCATAAAGTTACCATTATTCTTTCTTGAGTTATTGTGATTCTTGGGATTTCACATAATTGTCCCTGTGACCTTGAAAAATAGGTCAAGGTCGCCGTCCATCGAACTCGTCCGAGGTTTTCACCAGATGCATATGTGTGTCAAGTTTCATGAAGCTGCCATCATTTGTTCTCGAGTTATCGCGATGACAAGATGATTTCACATAATTGTCCCTGTGACCTTGAAAAGTAGGTGAAGGTCATGTTTCATAGAAAAAATACTGAGGTCTTCACCAGATACTTATGTGTGTCATATCTCATAAAGCTACCATTATTCGTTCTTGAGTTATTGTGATTCTTGGGATTTCACATAATTGTTCCTGTGACCTTGAAAAATAGGTCAAGGTCGCCGTCCATCGAACTCGTCCGAGGTTTTCACCAGATGCATATGTGTGTCAAGTTTCATGAAGCTGCCATCATTTGTTCTCGAGTTATCGCGATGACAAGGATGTTCGCTACAGACATACATACAAACAGACATACATACATACATACATACATACCCACGCCAGGAGTACTGCAATACCCTCAGCCTGATTACATCAGGGGCTGAGGGTAAAAACATACAAACTGTGATATGTAATATCAAGATATGCTTTCATATGTGTCACTAAAGTATGAGTGTTTACTTATGATATTAATCCTCTCATCTACACAAAGTTGAACATGCTGTAAGATCATGCATTTAGTTTTGTATTATGCACACCTTGATAAAGTCTAAGTGTGTATTACGCAAACTATCAGTGCTAGGTAACACACCTTGTTAACAAGTACAAAAAAAATATGCTTCAAAATCACTTACCTTTCAACAGAATGCTAAAACACAGGACTGGTAAATAGGAAACATGCATATTTTAGTCATTTTAGTTTTCAACAAATCCTGAATTTGACATGATGCTCAAACATTTTTTTTATTAATACCTATCAATCAATGCAATATTTTCATCTAATTATTTCCTTCTTCAGGAGAAAATTAAGATCTGGCTTCATGTACACTGCCATAACACGTCTTTATATCTTCTTGTCTTTATGATAGTTATCTATTGTATATACTAATATATTCAGTGCCTTTTTGTCAGTTTTATCTTTGCCAATGAGTTGTTTTTTTATTGAGAATCAATGGATCCTCATTTTTGCCTATGAAAATGCACATAAAATTCATGTTCATGCAGCAATATTTGTCCCTAAGGAAGTGTGGAAGTTCTCATAAACGTGGTTTCTGTAAATTATGTGGAAGTTTGCATAAACATGGCTTCCGTAAATTGTTTTTTGTGGACAGACAATGTAGAAATGCATAAAAATGTAAAGTTTACAAATATTTTGATGGATGAAACAACTATTCATATTTTCCTTGACTCCCAACAGATGGCGCACCTACCACAGCCTACAGAGGGCACTCTACATTCCTCTGAACTGCTTCAAAGATGAAATTTCATCATAAAATGTTTGTACGTGTAAAATTCATAAGTTAATGGAAATAGAGTCATTTGAAAGTTGAAGTTGGAGGTGTTGAGGTGGATAGCAAATGATACCTTGGAAATAAATGCTTTGATTTAGCTATTCCATGAATTTGCAGGGTCAGAGTGGGTATTTTATGTCAAAAGTTGGAGAGTTGAGTTAAAATTGTGTTGAAGCTCTTCAAAGTTTGTTTTATGAGGATTTTTTCTTTAAGGTATGTCTTGCTTTAATGGTGAAGTTATATTAGGTACAAATTGATGGAATCTTGGCCAAGTAATGTTTCTTTAAGTTATTTAACCTTATGGATGTATTCAATCTGATGTGCAGTTTAGGTCACTCCACAACAAAATCCTCAGCATGCCTGGAGCTATGTTTGACTATATAACAGGTTATATCAAAATGGAGACAGGGTTGGGAACGTACTCAATATGCAATAATACACTGCCTATCTGATATTAATGACTCACCTGTATGGCTTGACAGCTGAGAGAAAGGTATCAACCTGGTGTTTTGTGAATTCTTCATTCTCAAAGTCAGCCAGGTGGGTATAGATCCCTTCTATGGGTAGGTCAAGAGCCTCACACACCTGCAAGATCAACATACACTCCTGCATTGCTCTATGATGCTTCTTCTTCAAACAGGAGTTGATTCTTCTAAGTCTCATGGGTAACTGTCATAATCCTGCTTGTCATTATCTGTATGTTATTTAATTTAATATTAAAATTTGAAAAGGTTATAACTTTTACCTAATAAGGCATATATGAGAGTATTTACAATATTAAAAGGAGAAAAAATCACAGCTAAAGATAAATATGGCAAAATATAGACAGTAATTACATTAGTAAAATAAAAGTCATGAGAATAATAAAACTATTATATTATCAGAGAATAGAAAACTAACTACCATAATAAATATAACATAGAAACAATCATATCTTGAAAAATGGGACACTTGAATATCACGGATCACTACAATATTATGAGGAGAGGGAACACTTAGATATCATGAGGGGAGGGAACACTTAGATATCATGAGGAGAGGGAACACATAGATATCATGAGGGGAGGGAACAATTGGATATCATGAGGGGAGGGAACAATTGGATATCACGAGAAGGAACACTTAGATATCATGAGGAGAGGGAACACTAAGATATCATGAGGAGAGGGAACACTTAGATATCATGAGGGGAGGAAACACTTAGATATCATGAGGGGAGGGAACACTTAGATATCATGAGGAGAGCCAACACTTAGATATCATGAGGGGAGGAAACACTTAGATATCATGAGGGGAGGGAACACTTAGATATCATGAGGAGAGGGAACACTTAGATATCATGAGGAGAGGGAACACTTAGATATCATGAGGGGAGGGAACAATTGGATATCACGAGAAGGAACACTTAGATATCATGAGGGGAGGGAACACTTAGATATCATGAGGAGAGGGAACACTTAGATATCATGTGGAGAGGGAACACTTAGATATCATGAGGAGAGGGAACACTTAGATATCATGAGGAGAGGGAACACTTAGATATCATGAGGGGAGGAAACACTTAGATATCATGAGGGGAGGGAACACTTAGATATCATGAGGAGAGCCAACACTTAGATATCATGAGGGGAGGAAACACTTAGATATCATGAGGGGAGGGAACACTTAGATATCATGAGGAGAGGGAACACTTAGATATCATGAGGAGAGGGAACACTTAGATATCATGAGGGGAGGGAACAATTGGATATCACGAGAAGGAACACTTAGATATCATGAGGAGAGGGAACACTTAGATATCATGAGGAGAGGGAACACTTAGATATCATGAGGAGAGGGAACACTTAGATATCATGAGGGGAGGGAACACTTAGATATCATGAGGAGAGGCAACACTTAGATATCATGAGGGGAGGGAACACTTAGATATCATGAGGGGAGGGAACACTTAGATATCATGAGGAGAGGGAACACTTAGATATCATGAGGGGAGGGAACAATTGGATATCACGAGAAGGAACACTTAGATATCATGAGGAGAGGGAACACTTAGATATCATGAGGAGAGGGAACATAGGAGTATCATGGGAAAAGGGAACACTAGAATATCACAGTAAGAGGTGAAATAGAATATCACTGGTCTGACACTCAAAAAGGGAACCTACGGGTCACTGAAAATAAGAAATACTCAGAAAAAGGGAACCCAAGTATCGCTGAAACTAAGAAAGAAATCAGAAACAATCAAAAATGTTGCTCACTCCACATATTCAACTGAATATCGAAAAGAAATATATATATTTCTTCTTATGTTTATCAATGATTTGCCAGTGAAGCTTCAAAAGTATGATGAAATAAACTGAAACAATTTCTTTTCAAACCCAGATGTTTTTCTATATCACTTTTTTCATGGGGAGAGAAATGTGGAGTTTAATAAAAAAAATTTACCAGGGTCGATGGTTTATATACTCATTTCAATTAATGACAAGCTTTATTTCACTCAGGACAGCACATGAGAGTCGGGCTAGTAAGTGGAAATTTACACTAGCCTGAATCAAAGTGTACTAGCCCAAACTTCTGTATTTGGTTAGGGTATTTCATATTTAGTAAGATTAATCAAATGACAAAAGGGCATTTTTACCAATACTTGAAAAATCTTGATTAGCTACTAGACAGTCAAGCCAGCATCTGGGGAAGGTGTATTAGCCCAAAGGTGTTTCTACTAGTCTGGGACTTGTGGCAAAGGCTTTCATGGGCAAAACAAAATTTATTGACCAAGGAATAAGAATAAAATACGAAAAGGGAAACCACAAATTAATATAGAAGAAATAAACTTTGCTGAAAGAAACAAGATAAAAATATATCTCACCTTGACAAGATTGTTGAGGTCATCTGGTTGACAGCCATTTCGAGACATCCCAGAGTCCACTTTGATATGAATAGCTCCATCTGGTGGCATTTCAGACACACATGGCTTTTTCGTTATCTGAGTGTTGCTGGTTTTATCATCATTGAAATGCTTCTGCTTTTTCCTTATTGCATCTGCCATACCTTGAGCACCAGTAACTGTGGTGACTGTTGGGATGAGTTGAGAATCTAAACATTGCTCCATCTCCCAATCCAAAACATTTCCTTGATTAAAAAACACAACAAAATATCTCCATATACTTTTAAACGGATTAAAATAAAAAAGGGATCGAGGTAAATTTAAAGTAACCAATACAAAATATATAATTTTGGTGTTTTTGACAACCGTGTACCTTTTAATGTGCTAAACAAAACCACTATCACCTTTTTCATGTAAAAAATAATTTGACAGGTAAAAAGTTTCAAAGATTATGGTAATAAAGGGGAAGCGCACCCATGAGATGTATTGGTCCTGAGACACCAGCTTGACGGAGCTCCATGCCTTCATCAATGGTGGCGACACCTAGCCGCTCTACACCTATGGACTTGAGGTGGCGGGACAGCAATATACTGCCATGACCATAACCGTTCCCCTTCACCATTGCACATATACCTAGTCAAAACACACTTTGTTTTATTCGATAAAGACAGACAATATGTCTTTTCTGTGTCTGGAGTTACAATTAACTTTTTTTATTTGTGAGTATCTTTTATTTTGTTCATCAAAATGAAGCAAAACATTTTAACTACTATTGCAAATGAACAATTTCAATACATCCTATTGGAGATCCCAAAGTTTGGTGTATATACCAATTTACCTGCATTTTTGTTTTGGCAGAGTGATCTGATGAGAGTGATATTACTGGAGACTAGGTCAAGGTCGACATTCATGTAGACACTTCGCCCAGCCTGTCTGAACACTGCACACTCTCCTTCCGCCTCACCACTGAGAACATAAACGGTAAAGTGGGTGAACTGACCTAATCTGAGGAGAGACAATAGATTAATAACAAGGCTCTTACACAAAAGTTGAGCTTTGAAAAGTTAAAATTTTATTCAAATGTATACTATCATGTATGTTCATTTAGCATTGAATCAAATACTCGGCTACTTTTAACATGTGTGATGGCAGCAATTAAAAATATAAAATATAGTACAAAATATCTCAGGAAAAAAATAATTCTCGCCTGCTTCACAAGATGTCAGCACTAAAATTATGAATGCAAGTTTTGCCATAAGTCACTGGCTCATGAGTTAGAAGTTAGTGGCAGGATATATTTACAATCGTGTCACGGTATATTGTTTCAATGTGAATCTGGCATGAAATGCTATCAATTACCTATGGGTTGAGGGAGATACACATCTTGTCTTCCTCTCTGCTGCCATTGCTAACTGACTTTTCTGAAGACATAAACAATTTTCATACAATACATGAACATTAAGCAGACATAAAAGTTACATAAAATCCACTCATCCATTTCACATTAAATCTTCATGCCAGGAATGGTATGTAGCTCAAGGCCAGCTGTTTTTGCACTCATTCATCTCTTATGATAAATTTAACTACCATACTTACTCTAATATAAGACGTGGTTTTTGTACCCAAAACCTCAGTTAATGTTTGGGGGGGTCATCTTATACATGAGGGCAATCTGTGGACTGTGATTTACGGCAAGACTAATTAACTTTATCAGCATGAAATGTACATGTAAATAAACTTTTCACATACTGTCCAGACACAAACTCCCCCAATGGTGATATAATTAATATCTATGACTTATAATACACATAGAAATATTTTACCACATCTCAACAATATTCTGCCTTCATTTAATAAAAGTAAATTCTGTTAAAGTCGGAGAAAATGTGAGTTTAACAATGCTTATGCAACACGAGGTCACAAAGTGACGGGGAAAGGCTATTGTTTTTGGCACGAAAACGATCGGAGTTACACCACAGTGTATTAAATCGCATAGAAATATTAATATATTGCGCAATGATGGATCCCTGTCAAGGACATGGAAACATCCTTGACCTGCAAAGTATAATTTGTGATAATATTGGGTATTGGGTTTTGATGTCAAGGACATGGAAAAATCCTTGACCTGCAAAGTATAATTTGTGATAATATTGGGTAAAAACCTTTATTTATCATTTAAAACGCAATTAAAATCGATCTGCTACATCTGATATCCGTTATTTCGAAAATATGAAAGTCCATAATGAAAACGCTTTGTTTTGATGCTAAGGTCAAGAACGTCACGGACATCATATTTATGTTTTGCCATAAAACACTGTCCACAGGTTGTCCTCGTGTATAAGAGCTCTTTTTGCAGAGGTATGTATTTCAAAAGACATTTTCTAATATCAAGAGATGATATTTCCTTTCTGAACAAATAATTGAGAAAAAAAATTAACATTAAAATCTTCAAAAATATACAAAAAAAACTAATTAGACATATAACAAACACATTTATACGAATCACTTTGGACAGCACATAAAAATTATAGATATAGCACACATTGACATAAACTATATCTTAAATAACATCAGATAGCATCGCACACAATGAAAAAAACTGCCTCCTTTAAAGTGAGTGAATGTTGTTTGGCAGTTTTCTTTTGTGTGCCGGGACTACAAAATACAAACCTTTAGTTAGTTTCAGTTTATCATACACAGGACACATGATCAATGCCTGAGAAAGTTTTGAGAAGGGAAAATGAGGCTTCAAGACCATGATTAAAATCAAACATTTTATCTTTTAAATATATTGATCTTAATATTTTCTGTATTTTTTTAGATGAGGTTTTTTACATCACTTTCAACATTATTTCAGTCATTTCATGATGAGACCTACTTGTAGCAGATATAGTGCTGCTTCAATGAATTGTCATGTCGCCGGTCCTGGACATAGCAACCCACCCAGTCTCAGATTTACAATGGATCTCAGCTCATGCGTGAAACTGCATTATGAATTAAATCTCCACATGGCTGAGAATTGATCCCACAACCTTTGGATCACCACAGAGGAACTGGTGCTGATCAGCTTGCGCTCTTACCACAGGCCAGATGCATGTTTATATTCCACTTTCATGTCAGGCCAAGCCGATCTATCATCAGTTTCATGTACTGTATTTGGGAAAGGTATTGAACATGTGGTGAATGCATCCATAGGCTCATCATTTCCTGTTTATGTTTATCAGTTGTTGATTGGTCGAAAATCCAGGTAAATTTTCAGCGTATTGATTTCTAGCAATGGAAATCGAGGTAAACATTCATTTCAGGTTGAAAGGAAATGACAAGGACATTGATGAAGTTCAAGGGTGAACTGTGAGTTGCCTGGCTGATTTGAGCAACGTCTTGTGTCATGTAACACACAACAAGGTTGGTGAAGTACAGGGAACAGGCTATCTATATTTTTTCTGGACTAATGTATCTACATACTTACCGGTAATTGATAAAAATTATAACCATGGTTACTCAATATGCTCAATGAAGTGCTGGGGTCAAAAGTTCATGATCCACTCAGTCTGACGTCATTATCATGATTACATTGTAACAAAATTGCAGCCCAAGGGAATGTTACTAAATGACATCACTGAGCCAGAAAAGTGGGGATGTCGACGTCCCTACCGTCCGTTACTGTTGGGTAGTGGACGTTGCTGTCCTTCCGGTCCATGAGGAAACAAATGCAAATCGAATGTTCAATTTAGTCAAAAAGGCAAGTAAGCCATGGTGAAATGTCAGAGAGTCATGGAAGTATAAAAAATTCGTTCAATACCTTTCCCAAATACAGTACATAAAACTGATGATCGACATGGCCTGACTTGAAAGTGGAATATAAGCATGCAACGGGCCAATGCACCATGGCCCATGACTTCATATTTTCTCATGCTAGTCAACTACCTTGGAGCTAGATTCACTCGTGACAAGTACAGCCGACGAAAACTGATCCACGGACAACAACAGAGCTGCAGTTCATTTTTCAAAGCCTTTATTAGGCTTTAACCCCTAGGTTGTTGATTGGCTGGACTAACCAATTTGTTTTCTGGACTTGTGTATCTACATACTTAATTGATCAAATTTATCTCCATGGTTATTCAATATGCTCAATGAAGTGCTGGGGTCAAAGGTTCATGGTCCACTCAGTCTGATGTCATTACCATGATTACATTGTAACATGTTGCAGCCCAAGGGAATGTTACAAAATGACTTCATTGAGTCAGAACAATGGGGACGTCAACATCCCTTCCGACCATTACCGGTGGTGGACGTTGCCATCCTTCCCATCCGTTAGGGGTTAAAGGGGTTAAATCTGTACTCTTGAAAATATTCACATTAGGTCATTCTCTGACACCTGCATGCGCCATAGCAACCCATTGTTTGAAACAATGACATAATTTCCCTTTGAAGCAATGTGTGTTACCGCCAATGAAGGGAGCTATGTTGAAATATTGAGATTATAAAAAGAAATTTATTATATCATAATGAATAGGTTTTTTGCTTTCTTATAATGTTATTTTGGATAGTGTGGTAATTTCATAGGCAATTCCCTGCAATCTCTTGAAGTTGCTATGTACAAAGATCTTTAGTAGCTTCAAAGTCTATATGAAAAGTATCTATGGATATAGAAGGGTGAGATTTTCACAGTAGAGCTAATGTCCATAGGATTCGCGTAACCATAGAATTGGCTGATAATTAGGGAATTGTCATGCATACGTAAAACAAATAGAACATTGAATTTTATGCATAGAAATATTGATATGAATATAACAAACGAATTGTTGTGAAAATTGCACCCAGTGACCTCTCTTGCATCACAATATGCACATGCTAAAGTTGTAGTTTGTCACAAAAACATGCAAATTGGCATTACTCTGTGAAAACTCAAAATTTAGCTTTTGGGCTCTTCTCTTCAATTATGTAGGGCTAACGACTGCCAATTTCGCGCATTTTGGTCTTTGTCAATAAATAAATAATCAATAAATAAATTAACAGTATCTATATGTGTACTGGAGTTGGGTATATCTATTAGAAAAACTTGTCATTACTTTATCTTATAAAGCGATGTGCATATTCTATATTCTGACAAGATTGACAAGTCAGAGTCACGTCTTTGCCCAAACGACATGAACAACCATAGCCTTCGTGCACTGATCTCTCTTCAATGCTGAAAGACGAAAATTAATATATCGTACATCAGACTTACATATTTGAAGAGAAGAGCTCAAAAGCTAAATTTTGAGTTGTCAATGAAGAATATCTGTCAAGAATTGAGTAGCGCCAATGTTTATATTTTTGTTAGAAGCTGGTACTTGTGCACATGCTCATTGTGACGCAGTCGGGGTCAATGGGTGTAATTTTCATAACAATTTAGTTTTACCATTCATATAAACTTTTCTAAGTCAAAAAGTCCATTGTTCCATTTGTTTCATGTATACAATACATTTTCATAATTATCAGCCAATCCTATGGTTGCGCGAATCCTATGCTCTACATGTAACTTTAATGCTTGATATATTAATTTTCATCTTTTGGCACAGAAGAAAGATCAGTGCATGAAGTGCTTGTATGCGCAAAGGTGTGACTTTCACTTGTAAATCTTACAAGACTATAACATATGATCATCGCTTCATAAGATTATACCCAAAGACATCGTCAAAAAAGACTTGAAATCCACTTTTTCCAGAAACATCACGCACTGCCCATCCAATTTAAGTCCCGACTCTGTAAGAACTCGACTTCCGGCGACTAACAATCAAAGAATTATGTACTGTTTAAATCAACTTTTAAAAGATGTCAGCCCAGTTTGAAAATATTTCTTTGTTTTTTCTTGATCTCAGCATCGTTTCGCCATTGTTTATAAGTTTGCACAATCAGGTGAAAGTGGGTCAGTTTATTCACGGGAGTGACAGCAACAATTTTGAAACTCCACAACGTTGTGGTCCTTCTGACGTCATATGAAGATTCTCCCTTTGCGTTTCCATGACGTCATCACTTGGACTCTCCTAAATGCCATTTCTAGTTGTCAAGTTTGATATCGGGTTAAAAACTGGAGAAAAAACACTACAGAATGCACACGGATTTGCATTTTTAGACATTATGACTGGGAAAAATAGTGGCATGGGCCAGAACTGCAACAGTCAATCGCCGGAGGTCAAGTTCATTTACTATGGAAACTTCAATATGATGGGCAGTGCGCCGTCTTTCTAGAAACAGTGGATTTCATGTCTATTTTACCGATGGCTTTGGGTATAAGTAATGTCAATTGTTACTGGTGGGTATAACCCACTAATGTCGTACTATTTGGGCGTTCATGAATATTAACTAGCTAGAGTTACATCATCGTATCGTGTACGTGCTGTCCTACTGAAAGACTGTAATTATGTAATCGCATCGTGCACGTGCGGTTGGATACATTCAAGGGGCGGGGCTTATGGAACAGACCTATTTGCACATATCTGATCGCATAATCGGAGAGGGTGTTATATACTGAACCCGATGCAAAGGAGATTACAAAATGACGGTTGTCAGCCCTTTAAGTAATACTCTTCAAAAAATTGCTTTAACCCCTAACGGACGGGAATGACGGCAACGTCCACCACCGGCAACGGACGGGAAGGACGTCGAGGACCCCATTGTTCTGGCTTGATGACGTCATTTGTAACATTCTGAACGGCTGCAACAAGTTACAATGTAATCAGGATAATGACGTCAGACTGACTGGATCATGAACTTTGACCCCAGCACTTCATTAAGAAAATTTAGTAACCATGGTTATAAATTTCATAAATTTAGTATGTGGATACACTAGTCCAGACAAAAATTAGTTAGTCCAGCCAATCAACAAAATTTAGATAGCCTAGTCCCTTAGGGGTTAACTGTTTATCAACATTTTCTTAAGACTTAACCCAAATGAATTGTTTTTCACAAAAACATCAAACTTTTTTGTTGGAATATCAAACTTTTGTGGGTAAAACAGTCCTAGAAGTGTATCACTGTTTAACATTATCCAAACCCTGGATACAAGTGATTGTTACCTACCCACTAACTTATTATTCACTCCAGAATGCTGTGACTTTGACTTGATTTCACTTTGGGGTTTGACATTTGATTTGATTTGATTTGATATGTTGGCCGCTCCACTTTTGTCTCGTGGGCACTCAGAGCTTACGTAGCGTGGCTACCAAGCTAGAGGGGAGATCCAATACGCACTCTCCAATCTGTGGGTAGCACCCGTGCTGACCGCCTGGTGCAGGCCCCTACACTGATGACACTTTACCCTATCTAATTACCACCTTCTGCACTGTTAACTTTCACTTAACCACTTACTCCTTCCGTTGGGGCCTACAATCCCTATACCCAAAGACATCGGCAAAATAGACTTGAAATCCACTGTTTCTAGAAACACCACGCACTGCCCATCATATTGAAGTTTCCCCAGTAATTAAACTCGACTTCCGGCGATTGACTGTTGCAGTTCTGATCCATGTCATCGTCTTTCCCAGTCATAATATCTATAATTGCAAATCCGGGGGTAATCTGTAGCGTTTTATATATATATATATATATATATATATATATATATATATATATATATATATATATATATATATATATATATATATATATATATATATATATATATATATATATATATATATATATATATATATATATATATATATATATATATATATGTATATATATATATATATGTATATATATATATATATGTATATATATATATATATATATATATATATATTCCAAAAGATATTGATGCAAATAATTCTGAATTGAAAATGTTTTTCATCACATCAATTGAAGAATTTAAATTAAAAAGACCCTACACCCATGAGCCACTATCCTATCTCGCTATACCCCACTGCAATGTCAACATTAAATCTGCATACTCCTTCTGTGGGCCTACTATCCCCAGTGCACTATATGCAACTGCAAAAGGAATTCCAATATCCCTGTTTATCTAGGGGTTTCAAATATCTCCTATTACATAAATTCTTAAATAGGGGCAATATATACCGCCAATGTGAAGACCCAATGATCTCATCTTCATACTTACCCTACCTCCAGCACGGAGTCTAGAAGCAGCAAATTTGTGGGGAGTGGGTGGGACCAATATGACATCAATGCATAAATAAATAAATATAAATAAATATAAATATATATATATATATATATATATATATATATATATATATATATATATATATATAATAATAATTATAATAATAATAATATTAATAATATATGGACCATACGCACATCCAGTTCACGGCAGTCAAGACAATGATGGGAGACAATGTAGGAATCTTGCACAATGTAGGAATAACTCCTACATTGTGCAGGACAAAGTAGGAATTCCTACATTGTGCAAATAACTAGGAATATCAGAGTCAAGAATCCAAATGTCAGGAACAAGAATGAGGAGGTTTAGGCAATATGAACATAGGACTCTTATAATAATAATGATGATATGAGCATGCACTGGCAAATAGGGAAATATTTGGGTGTGGGCTTGCACATATATATATATATATATATATATATATATATATATAATAATAATAATAATAATAATAATAATATATGGACCATACGCACATCCAGTTCACGGCAGTCAAGACAATGATGGGAGACAATGTAGGAATCTTGCACAATGTAGGAATAATTCCTACATTGTGCAGGACAAAGTAGGAATTCCTACATTGTGCAAATAACTAGGAATATCAGAGTCAAGAATCCAAATGTCAGGAACAAGAATGAGGAGGTTTAGGCAATATGAACATAGGACTCTTATAATAATAATGATGATATGAGCATGCACTGGCAAATAGGGAGATATTTGGGTGAGGGCTTGTAAATGTATCTCTACAATTACTATACAAATATTTCAAACAAAAAAAATGTTTGTACATTTTTTGCCAAAGTAAAATGACAATCAACATTTCTATTTCCAAAAATGTCATATCTCTATTATAATGTACTAGTCAATCAAAATTTGTAACCATATTCTTTAATGCCAACAATGTCCAAATAAGCCAGAGGAAGTGTCTGTTATTTTTCTAAATACAAAATTTGATAGAAAACTAATAAACATTGTAATTATATTAGCCACATCCAGTCATATCAGTTATTGATATATCTTAAAATTCCTACTTATTTGCACAAAGTAGGAATTCCTATTTTGGGCAGTTGCACAATGTAGGAATTCCTACTGGGCCCTGATTCCTACTGGGTGCAAGACAGCTGTACACGATTGGCACCTGCCGCCTAGCGAGCAGCAGATCACCGTATCCTCCATTTTGTCCCGCCGAATTCACCGAGGGTATTCAGAAGGTGGAGGTCGGGGTCTGCCACCATCCGCCACCGGCACCCGCCGGCTCAAACGTGGAGAAACGGGATAACCCAGGCTAACTTGCCGGAACCAATCATGTACAGCCAATGGCAATTCTCTCTATCTGCTTTCCCATATACGCTGCATTTTCAGAGCGCTGCAATCGTATTTGACACAATTCTTTACACAACCTTTTTTTTGTATATAGGTCTTAAACCTGTAAGAAATATATGTTATAATAAAGTCTGTGTTATAACACACTGTATATAAGCGAACGGAGGCGACGAGTCAGTCAGTGGCGGATCCAGGAGGGGTCTGTGGCTAGGGAGCTTTTGGGAAGTGGAGCCCCTTACTTTATGGGACTGGAGCCCCTTACTTTATGGGACTGGAGCCCCTTACTTTATGGGACTGGAGCCCCTTACTTTGGCACATTTGAGCCCCCCTCCCTCCCCCGGCTTAAAGAATCCTGGATCCGCCCCTGGTTGCAGTGTTGTGACAGTGTACATGTGACAAATCTATAGCAGTTTTGAATTTCAACACTTCAGGGGGCAGATACAGGGTTAAGGTTTGGGAATTAGGTCACACATGTCTCTCGACCTCCACCACAGGCAGCCAGGGTGATATCACTTACTTTTATATAGGTTAATACTAAGAGAGTGGTTGGGACTTTCTCTTGTGCATGAAAACAAATAAACACATTTAACATTTTGAAAAACAGTGGAATTACAAGATGACATGTGAGACACAACATTCAGCTCAAGTGCAATTAGTGGTGAGTATTATAACACATAATTTTGGAGCTATATGTTCTTCTGAGGGGCCTGCAGATCTCAGACCTGGCTGTCAGTGTCACAGACCAGACTGGCGGACACCTCAACTGCGTAAATAAACATAGAATTTGAATATTTTTTTGCAAATGTAGAATATATGAAAATTAATAACTTTATGCACAAAATAAAGGTATGCTATATGTTTGACTGTGTTAAAAATATCTGAGTTTCAACTGCCAGTTTCAGACAGTTGCCAGTCACTGTACTCTACATTTACGGCAACTTCAAAATGATGAGAAAATATAAATATCCTTTTCCAAAAGGAAACTGTATACAAATCCTTTTTTTTTTAAAAAGACTTTCTTGTTATGAATAACACAGGTTTTTTTGTATCCACTGCTTTGTAACCACTACTGAATGCTTTGAGGCATGCCTTGTTGAAGGGGGGACAGTCGATTGTACAGATTACAACATCATTTGCCTTCAAAGGTTAGGAATTGCTGATATTTTTGTTTCCTCTCTTGATATACACCATATTTGCATTGGCATCGGTATCCCTGCACGTGTATTGATGCACGTGTCGTGAGAGATTGGATGCAGTTAAAGCCCCACTTCTCGGTAGAGGGGTACCGAGAATCTGGGACGGGGCCTTATCTTATCTCTTCCTGGGGGCTGCTGGGAAGGGCTGCTAAAAATACCCCAAGGCAGCCAACACACAAGCACAACCACATGGCTAGACTGACCATTCTGACAGATCTCAAATACACTAGCTTTGTAATTTCAAAGCCACAAAGAAGTGTTTTTATTTCATGCAATACACACTCATACTTTTTTTTTCATTGGACTCACCCAAAGAGGTAATGCAGAACTGACCAATTATTCTCTGACTGGGTGTCAAATTGCTATCTACCTATTTGCATAAGTGTATCTGGTACTTTTTATCAGTTTTTAAATCACTTATCTTCACTAGATTCCTCTGGTATATCCTTTTCTCAGCATGTCCTTCCCCTGGTACAGAGGTAGCGGTCATGTTCATGTAGCATTTTGATAAGAAATAATTACTTGGCATGTCCAAACCAATGGAAATTGGTTTGCCAAAGATAACATAATATTAGATACTTGAATATATTGTTGATAGCAGACCAATTTCTTTTACCCCACATTTAAAAAGGGTTCCTCCAACCATTCTGCAGCATGTGGTCAGTGATAAAATCTGTGCAGAGGACACATGGCCCTGCACTAAAGATCATTCAAGCTCAGTCTCAGGGCCAGAGCACAACTAAACATTGGTGTGAATATATCACAAACTACACCAAAATGTATCAAAATTGTCAGACAAAGGCTAACACAAAAGCAGGAATGCACAATAAGACAAACAGTTATATGCAGAAAAAGGATAGAAATATGATGTTTTGGAAGAGAAGGTAATGCCTATGTTGAGCTTTCCTGGAGTAAGCAGATTGGTGATTGGGATTACAATTTTAGTGAAGTACACAGCACTGGTGAAGACAACACTAATTATTATAAGTTTAGATATCATTATTAAGTGAAGACATATAATTAATAGTCATACAATTTATCCAAGTAAATTGGAATTATAACTTTTCATGCAGTCCCAGTGAGCAAGGGGATTATGTCAGTAGGAGCAGGCATGCATCCATGCAGCCTAGCCATGTGCTTCTGTGTTTACAAACACTAACCACACACACAAATGTGTAAACAACACAGCTTCAGCTGTCACTCAAACCTGAAAATAACTGTCAAATCTTAATTCTTTCCAAACTTTGTGGTAGGAAATGTACATTATGCATCTATATTTTTGTACTTTGACTACAGGAATAAATTCCCAAAGTATTCATGTTTAGTACTGTTAATTATTATATTTCACAATCATATATTAACTTTGATAGCAGTAATTATTATTGAAAATTGGGCTCAGCTCAGATCAGATTCAAATCCATTCACAAGCTGGCCATCACTCTCACAGACCTGTTTATATAGTGGCGGTGGGGCTTTAAACTATGGCTCTCACCTGCTAACGTAGTCATGGCATCCACTCCCTAAATAACTAGCCCTTTCCTAAGGATATTTTCTGCTATATTTTATTTGCATTTTAAACATTTTTGAGCAGCTTAGGGGCAGTTTTTAGGTCATAGAGTACTTCAGTAAAAAAAATCTGGTTTTTAAATCCTGCCTTCTTCATGGAAATTCACTGTTTGCATAATAATCTTGGAGGAACATTTATTGAAACCTCACCATAAATATTTCTTACCTATTTTAGAACATGACTGCTTGGTCAATTCAATTTTTAAAGTTGTATATTTCTCATAAATTAAGGACAAATATTTTAATTTGCTTACAAGAAATATCCAAATGTTTGTAATAGTAAAAATGCCAAGAAACTTCACCTGATAAAAACACTCTTGAGACAGTGAAAAATCACTTCCCACAATAAACAAAAGTGGAGGGTGAAATGTAGTCACGTGGTCTAAACCAGTCTTAATATTGGAGGCCATTTCAATTCTGAAGAAGCTGAAATTCTTGTCCATTTAAAAGTGTGATAACTGACTTAAAACAGAATAATTATTATATGGATATTGAAGAAAACAGATTATACTTTGCAAACAACCAGGCCATGTAATCAGTGAGTACACAATTACGACACCTGCAGTGTGTGTTTACCATGCGCAGCTCAGTGGGCTGCGCTGGGGCAGATGAAATTATATGAACTCTCTCTAGCTGTGAAATGGCCGCCGGACCCAAAATAAACAAAAGGTGAATTCACTGCTAGAGGTTTTCGAGCTACTGCTAGCATTAGGGGGATCAGGGACACTTCATACAGAGGATCACAGCTGTATGAAATGTGCTGTCAGTGTCTTCTTGAGTGTTGCTAAATTACCAAAATGTATGACGTCACTATTTCAATGATAAATGACCACAGCACCTTTATGACGTCATTACTCCTAAAACTACATGAAAAAGTGCACCTTTGTAACATGCCAAGGCCAGCCAAATAGGTAACATATTTCTGTTCAGAGGGGATCAATGTTTATATGTACACATGGAAACATCATATAGTGATCTTTAAATTTTATTACTAATCCATTAGCCAGTAGCTGCTGCATTAGACCTCATCACTGCCCAGTAATACTACAGTGACCGGCAGACAAATCCGGACACTTTCATGTTTTTCACTCCTGATTTTCACAGAATCTTTCAAAACTGAGTAAAAACTACTCACATCGATAGTAGACCGTAAACTACATATGAGTGTATAATAAAATTGATACATGTTCAATATGTACAGAGTTATCGGGAAATTTACGCATTCAGGAAACCTGCAGATTGTCCGAGTTTCCATTGACTTATACGGAGAAGTTGGCTACGTCACCACTTCTGACGTCATATGACAGTGACTCAATCAGTCGTGCTGTGAAAACAAATAAACACTTTGAACGTTTTGAAAGGAATAGGAATAACAAGATGATGTGTGAGGCACTATATTCAGCTCAATTGCAATTAGTACAGAACAGTTTTACTCGATATTTGACAGAGTTAAAAATGTCCGAGTTTAATCTGCCGGTTTCGGACAGTTGCCGGTCACTGTACATAAGAAGTAAACAAAATATCATATTTCTCAAAATTTCTCACACTTTTTATGACAAAATTGAGAACATTTGCGAGTTTAATTATCAAAATCAAAGGGCAGGTTTACTCCAAATATTATTCTATTTAGTTTAAATAGAGGGAATATTGATTAATGGTCTATATTTTGAGATACCTTACTTTCTTCAAATTCAAGTCAAAAATTACCAAATGGTGCCAAAATTTACATTTATTTGAATCATTTTATTTACAAAAATGCAAATTACTTGAATTATAAGACATCTTTTAAAATTCTGTCTATTTAAACAACATAACATCATTCTAGCTAAAGATTAATGTCTTAGTTCTGCAGATTGCTAGTGTAGTTATTCCCAAAAATGTTTTTCAAGTAGGCTCTATCCCTTCTTTAATTACATACTGTATAAAAAAGCATGAACGTGATCAGAGAGGAAGGGTGACGAGATTTGAAAAAAAAAGTTGCTGTGTGAGGCATGGGCTGCAATAAAATTCGCCACTGATAAGAGTGTGCGATCTCGCTCTTCCATCACCACGTTGCCTGCCCTCTGGTTACACTAAACCATTCTCCACTTCAGTTTTATTTTGCACGTTTATGTGATGTTTTGCGCCATACCTACATTAGGAATAGAGTGGTTTTCACTCATCTTTTGTCAGAATTATGTTAGATATGAAATATTACCCACAATATGTCTATTTCTGCATTAGAGCTTTGTTTTCAAACATCTGCAATTTGACCTTATTATTGATGGAAGGTCCCACAAGGTTTTTGCCCAAAGGGGCCTTCACAGATAAATCTCAAAACACTATTTATACAACTACACGAGTGTGAGACAGCTGCATGAGAGATAGTTACAGCAGTGAGAGATAGCTGCACCAGAGAGAAACAGCTGCATAGGTGTGGCAGCTGCACAGGTGAGAGATAGTTACAGACAGTATGTGACAGTGACAACAATTAGAGATAAATAGCTGAATAAGTGAGAGACAGCTGCATAGGTGAGAGACAGCTGCATAGGTGAGAGACAGCTGCATATGTGAGAGATAATTACAGAGACAGTTATGATTGTGAGACAGCTGCATAATGAGACAGGTACAACAGTGATAGATAGCTGCATAAGTGAGAGATAACTGCACAAAGGAGAGACAGCTGCATAAGTGAGAGATAGTTACAACAATGAGAGACAGTTACAACAGAGAGATAGCTACATAAGTGAAAGATAGCTGTACAAGTGAGAGACAACTACATAAGTGAGACAGCTGCATAGATAGATACAATAAGAGACAGTTACAACAATGAGACATAGACAGCTGCATCTGTGAGAGATAGCTGCACAAGTGAGAGATAGTTACGACAGTGAGATACAGCTGCATAAGTGAGAGATAGCTGCATATATAAGGGACAGACAGCTGCTTAAAGGAGAGGGAGAGAAGAGACTAAAAAGCGGGTGCTGGGCAATTAGTGGTAGGCCAGCCCACTTCTGACCACAGGGTTGGTAACTGGCTGCCTCAGTGATAAACATCTGGGTCAGGTGATACTGACCGTTGGGCAAGTGTTAGGGTGACCAGCCAATGGCAGTGGGTCACTGCCTAACAACCTCACAAAATCTAAACAACAACACATGTGAGTGCATGCTGACAGCATGCTTATTTTTTTGATACATGCATCTAAATTACACGCTGCTTTCACAATTTATATCATTTGGCATTTCTTCTTCTTATAGAATTTTGTATGATATCTGTGAACACGAATATGCCAAAAAAATAATAAATACTTGTACAGAAAAGATACTGTAGACTGTAGTGTACCCCATTTTAACAAATGTACAAGTGCCTTCGGCTGGGAAAGGATGCTGTCTCTCTCTGCTATAGCTGTCTCTCACTGCTATAGCTGTCTCTCACTGCTATAGCTGTCTCTCACTGTTATAGCTGTCTCTCACTGTTGTAATTATCTCTCACTTATGCAGCTGTCTCTCCCTTGTACAGCTATCTCACTGATGCAGCTGTCTCTTACATGTGCAGCTATCTCTCACTTATGCAGCTGTTTCTCACTTGTGCAGCTATCTCTCACTGTTGTAACTATCTCTCACTTTGCAGTTATCTCACTTATGCAGCTGTCTCTCACTTGTTCAGTTATCTATCTGTGTTATAACTGTCTCACTTTTGTAACTATCTCTCACCTATGCAGCTGTCTCTCCCTTGTACAACTATCTCCCACTTATGCAGCTGTCCCTCACTTGTGCAGCTATCTATCTCTGCTGTAACTGTCTTTTGCTGTTGTTATTATCTCTCACTTATGCAGCTGTCTCTCCCTTGTACAGCTATCTAACTGATGCAGCTGTCTCTTACATGTGCAGCTATCTCACTTATGAAACTCTGTCATTTGTGCAGCTATCTCTCACTGCTGTAACTATCTCTCACTGCTATGACTATCTCTCACTGCTGTAACTATCTCTCACTTTGCAGTCATCTCACTTATGTAGCTGTCTCTCATTTATGCAGCTATCTCTCCCTGTTGTAACTGTCTCACTATTGCAGCTATCTCTCAATATTGCAACTATTGTAACTATTTCTCACTTGTAACTATCTCACTTTTTCATGTCTCAATGCAGCTATCTCCCAAATATGCAGCTATCTCTTATTCATGCACAGCTATCTCTTATTTATACAGCTATCTCTTATTTATGCAGCTATCTCTTATATATGCAGCTATCTCTTATTTATGCACCTATCTCTTGCTGTTGTAGCAGTCTATCACTTGCTATCTCTCACTTGTGCAGCTATCTCCCAATGGCATGATCGTGGTGGCTAAAAATATCTGCATCTCACCCATATAGGCCCCTTTGTACAAAACCTAGCAGGGCCTCAATAATTAGGTCAATAAATAGGTCAATTTACCGATGGTTGAAAACAAAGCTCTAATACAGAAATGTAGGCATATTGGAGGTATTATTTCATTTCTAATGTAATTATGACAGCAAATAAGTGATAATTCTGCCTATCTGCTCTCCCATATATGCTGCATTTTTAGAGCGCTGCAATCGTATTTGACCCAATTCGTTGCACACGGCACTTCCGGAACAGCGGTGACGGCTTGATTGGGGCATTGTCGCCTCTGCCTTTCATCTTTACATCGTTGTTTCTCTCAGTTTTGCCTCCGTAATGTTGACATAAATTTTGTAGATTGCAATATACATATATAAAGATTAAACAACAAACACCAAATAGCACTGACATTGGCGTGTCAATGTACGATGTCAGTCTGAAATTTCCCTCCCATCTTGAAGCAAGGCGGGCAGAAGTTTACAACGCAACATCTTTCCCTTCATGCACTGCTCTCTTGCGCCAATTTCGTCATTTTTTCACGGACCAGCTAAAGATCCGGGAGAGCAGATAGCGAGAATTGTGCCATTCATAATATGCTAAAAGCGGCTTGTTGCATTCGGCGCGTAATGCGCGTTGTGTCAGTTAGAGAAATGTCTGACACCTCGTATCTTTGGAGGGCTTTTGAGGTCAAAAAGTTTGAATAGGAATGTTTGCATGTACATACTACATAACATCAAACTTGGATTTAAATCTTAAAACCCAAGCATTTAAAAGTTTTAAAAATGACACTTCACTGAATTTGGCGGGAATCAGCTTTGGTATATTGGCATGTCCAGAAATGGATATTGAAGGGGGTGCTCAATTTACAAATTTCACAATTTATATCATTTGGCATTTCTTCTTCTTATAGGACTTTGTATGATATTTGTGAACACGAATATGCCAAAAAAATAATAAATACTTGTACAGAAAAGAGACTGTAGTGTACCCCATTTTAACAAATGTAAAACCCTGGACCTGCCACTGATGCCTTTCACACACTGTCCTTGTGTGACGTCACATGGATACAAGTCACTCTGTGTTGAACGCGCCATTTATCAAACGCGCAACATGCCGAATGCAAAAAGCCGCTAAAAGCGCAACCCTTCACATAAACTTGCAAAACAAAAGTGAAGTGGAGATTAGTTCAGCGTCACTTCCACCAGAGGGCAGGCTACATGGTGACGGAACAGCGAGATTGCACACTCTTTTCAGTGTCGAAGTTAATTGCAGCCTATACCTTTCAAATCTAGTCACCCTTCCTCTCTGATCACGTTCATGCTTTTTTTATATATGTATGTAAAACCCTGGACCTGCCACTGATGCCTTTCACACACTGTCCTTGTGTGACGTCACACTGATACAAGTCACTCTGTGTTGAACGCGCCATTCATCAAACGCGTCATGTACCGAATGCAATTGTTACCCACTAATGGAGAGTATCCGTCGTTGGGGGACGTGGACGGGGGATCAATACTCTACCAATTAGATAGATACTCTTATCTGTCTTACTCTATCGTACTGTACTGTACTTGTTAACCATAGCTCGCTGACTCGCTGGCTGTGAGTTTGGGCACGGATCCTAGCTATAGTGTCAAACCCTCATATAAATGACGGGAAGTAAGGACTGCAGACACGGGATATACACAGTGTAATAGTTACCTTTATTCAGTGCTGTGATCCCTGCTTGTCTGGCTAGGCCGGCATGGCAATGAGCGAGGCATATGAATTACCAATTTTGCATGATACTTATGAAACCCTGACTATATGCTAAACACCCGAGTCTATGTGGTCATGATACTGAGAGTCATGGATCTTCCGTGGCAAGTGGTCGTTGATCTCCTTCTTGGCTCTTAGACGGGGGTCTGTCCTGAGAGAGCTTCTAGGAACTAAGAACCCGGATCCACGGTTGCGCGTCTCTTTTAAGGGGCCACTCCGCGTCATCTGTGGGGGCTTGCCTACGTGGCTTCCTCACGCGTCATCAGATGGACTCGTCCTGCCTGCGTATCTAACTTCGGCTCGTCCGTCTTACACGTGACTTTCACGGAGTGGTGGTTATGGTGACTCATCAACCATCAGTATCGTGCATTATTGTCTATGAATGTTTATGTATTTCTGAGAGTCTCTGGGTGTGTATTCTATATCCTACACTCGGCCCTCCTTCGACTAAACACGTCCTCGTGTTTCAGCCGAGAGTATATACTTATAATTAAAGCAAAGTAACCTATAGAAAACACTTACTCAAGATGCGATTATATTGCCAAGCGCTCATGCCAAATTCCAACCTAGACCAGACGTACAATTTAACTAAGATACATCAATAACCCATTGAAATGAACGTAGTGTACATCGAGATAAAAATACTACGCTCAAGTACATGAGGTTTTAAGCACAAAAATTAAGGATACACAGTGAAATTATAGAACACGTGACAGACAACATCAAAGTTACAACATCAAGAATAAAAACCCATTACCAGAATATAAAGAACATCAAAGACACAACATATGTGTAATATAATTAAATACCATAATGGTTCAAATATTTAAGACGAAATGTACGCTTTTAGGCGTGACATACAATTGATCGGTAAAGCTGTGTATTAATTAAAAGTGCACATGAGGTTGCATACGTAAGGAAATTGATAAGGAAAAGACCGTTACACACGGCATGTACAATACATTGTTATAAGTGATTTAAGTAAAAATTACAAGTTAGAAGTTATACAATCAAAAGTAACATATCGATACGTAACTACGAAACATTAAGAGCGGGCTGGCACACAAAGAATCCACTTGCTCTGGATGCAGCAGAGAAAACATTTTTAAGAGTAGGCAGGCACACGGGGGATCAAACACTTCGTCGGAGAAGACTATAATGCTCATGATGCTGTGGTGGATGCCAAGATGTTGGCTAAATTGTGCAGGAAGGTGTACCCGGATCACCCGAGATAGCAGTAGGCAATCAGCATATTGGCCCGACTTCACAACAAGCGAGTATATCCCCAAGCCAGAGAGGTTGCAAAACCTTTCCAACAACTTGGTCACCCGAGACAGGAGTAGGCACTCAGCATATTGGCCAGGAACTCGCTTAGCCATGCAAGTTTCCCCATATCTTGTGAGGCCGAGAGAGGCTGCGAAACTTTCCAGCTAGCTGAACGCCATATGCTAATTTTGGGTGTAAAATCGGATGTTAATCTATACATTTAGAAAACGAGGAGCTGCCCATGGCAAATGAACATAAAGTCTTATTTCTGGACGAATTTCCAAGGCAACAAGAATTACAAAAGCAGCAAGAAATTGAAAAATGCATGAAACAATGTTACAATGGGCAGTAACCGAGCATGTAGCATGCAAGGCTGGTCTCCAGGTGTTCGAAGCGCAAGATGAGATCCGATGATCATCCACAGTCTAAAACAGAGTAGACACTAAGTTATAGTAGGGAATGAGCTACATTACTTCTATTCCTTCAAAAATTCTGTGTTAGAACAATACATTGTGCGAGACAGCCATTTAGAAATATTAAAAATATCAAACCCAAAGAAAAATATACAAAAAAATACAAAAATACAAATCTGGTAGAAAACAATTGGCAGGTAATAGATGACCCAAAGCAGTGTACAGTAAGCATTACAAAATACGAACACAGGATAATAAGTAAACAGAAGTATTGAACACAGTGCAAAATAAGGATTGTACATTATAGGTAAAGGACTACATCGCCCAAAAATTAAATGAATTAATCATTAAGTGAAATAGTTGAAGTGGTGGACAGTCACTAGGTGGAACAATTCATAAATTATAAATTAATAGGAATGATGAAAATAATTTTTCATATATATATCAAACAGTTAACACGCACTCACCTGAGACGAAGGGCAGAGAGCATTAACCAACCAATTTTTATATTAATAGTGAATCGGGGGAGAAAGAGAGGGAAGAAAGAGAGAAAAAAAATTGATGGAATCAAAATCCCTTCTTGTAGTGGGGAAGGAACCTTGAAGTAAATATTGGTTTTCTCTTAAAAGAACAGTAAGGTTCCGCATTTCAAGGAGATTTTAAAACGTTACCAGGTCAATTAGCTGTCTGATCCTCGTCCAGGGCACTGTCAGTAGGAGTGGGCTCAACCAGGAGCGAAGAAAAAGAAACAAAATATTACATAATCTTGGAGACTGGTAAAAGACGAATTTGGGTTTAAGATTTCTTTCCAGCAGCAAATAACGTAAGAGAACACAATGGAGTGGAGAAGATTTTCCACTAAGGCTTTTAGACCTTCTAATGGCAAACGTAAGATAATTACATAATACATACAGAGAGGACTTAAGTTTAACAAAATAAGTAAAGGTATGGTAATACAAAACAGTAGATTATTTCGACATGCCCAGTTAGGGGGGTCGTATTTTGTTGAGGCTAAAATGGGAGGAACCAACGTGCATACAAGATAAGTATGTTCGAGGAAATCGACATATCATGTATGGGTGTAATTTGATGCAAAGGCAGGAAAGAAGAAGAAGAAGAAGAAGAAAAAAAAAACAACAGGAAAAAGGTCTGTTACGACAGGAAGAATGGACCTAGCGAAGATCTATATGTCTTGTTACGGAACGTAATGTCAAAAATATATGTTGATACCGGCACATGGTTTAGGTGACCTTGAAGAATTGTATCAATTTTATGGGTGGACCCACGCCGCGTAGTGTGGGAAGGAAAAAAAGAGTGGTGGGCGGCGCAGTGGAGTTACGCCGCAACGACATATTTGGTTACCCGCCAAAAGTTAATTATGCAAGAAATGCAAGAGAAATCAGGTGACTGTCAGATTACAACCTACACAAGTGACGCAACAAGGGTACTTCTGCGGAACGTGGATAAAAATTAAATTTGGTGCAAGGATGGTAAAAGTTTACAGTCACGGATTAAAAGTGGATAGGGGAAAGATTAGAATAATACATTTGGATCAGGAGAACGAGGTCACGAACGAGGTCAGCGGAACTGTGACACAAATACAGCGTGGGTGAATTCCCTTTTTGGCTACAAGGACAGTAGCGGGAGGCAAAAGAAGGAGGCGAAGAGAGAGCAACGATGTGAAACCCGATCAGAACCAGGTAATGTGAAGATTGGTTTTTCTTATTGGTAATTTTATGAAACGAGCAAAGACATTCTTACCAAACGCAACGTTCTATCGTCAATTCTGGTAAAAGTAAAGTCACTGTTCATAGTGTACGTGCAGTTTAGCGCAGTACAATGACCGGGTGTTTCACATTACCATGTTGTCAACTAAAGTATTGTCGCATATCTCGGGGCAAGGGAGTGAAAGATTCAAACCACATGCTCAAGGGATGCACATCAGTAGATAAGGGTTTATTTATTACAGATGGCATGTCATACATGGTTGATCCTAGAAAATAATTAAAACTCCTCAGACCGAGCACATAGCTTCGGTACTTTTGGACGCAGACGGCAATAGCCAGTAAATGTGTATTGATTTGAACTATGCGGCTAGATTGACAAAACTGAAGGGCATACCCCATACAGTACGCCTGACTGACAGGAGGTTCTAGGAAAGCATGGATGACTGAGAAAAGACAGTCAAGTTGAACGAGCGTATAGAACACGAAACGTGAACCAGCACTCTGAGGACTGGTAATTGCACTCTCCAAATCGAAACAGCTGTTTCGTAGCGTAAGATTCTCGAAAGTATAAGTAAAATCTCATAAGAATGAACTTATACGGTGAAGGCATACTGTATTCGAAGTTACTGAGAACATTTTTAATCGAGACGACAGGGTAGCATAGAGTCCGATAATACACTGGAATGTTAATTGATACGGTAGCATGTAATGTGGGAGAAGTATAGTTTTTGAAAAAAAATCAAATTACGAGGTGTGGTTTGTTTTAAATGAAATAGGCAGAGATGTGTACGAATTATAATTTCACATATGCATTCATCACTCACGGTGAAAATTTCCTCGTGTCTCATATGTTTTTACTTTGTATATTGTAGTGTATGGAGAAGAAAGGACAGAAGAGAGAGAGAGAAGAGGAGGAGTGTAAAGAGAGAACAGAGGTTTACATCAGATGTCGAGATACCCAACCTGTATTCCTGTAGGGTTGGCATGATTCAATACAGTAGGTATGAATTAGAATAACACATTGAGTCAGTATTATTATTACGATTATATATATGAAAAATAAGGATTTTCTCCTCACTACTTAGTCTCACATGTTTAAAGTATTTAGCGATATGATTACTACAACCATGTGTGATAAAACAAATAAGTCATCTTACATTACAATATGTATGTTCATAGAGTCCTCATATAGCGAGCAAATAACTAACCAGGTGGCGCCAGGGGAAATCCATGCAGGCATACCTCTCATATAAAACCTTACACGCGGACGCAGTGCCTGGGTAATACAAGCAGTACAGAAGTGCCCCATGTAGAATGTAGTGTTTAACATTGAAAAATGTTATGCATGTTCATCAGCCCGTGGTGCTTGCAGTAAAAATAATACAAAGCACAACATTTCTAACAATTAAGATTATAAAAACACTTAGAATTATAAAAGCACAACATCTAAGACATTAAAAGGCAATGTTTTAAAATTATAGAAGCAGAACATTTAAGATATTAAAATACAACATTTAAAATTATAAAAGCACAATATTGAAGATATTAAAAGGCAATGTTTTTAAAATTATAGAAGCAGAACATTTAAGATATTAAAATACAACATTTAAAATTATTAAAGCACAATATTGAAGATATTAAAATACAACACTTAGAGGAATAGGTATCTTTGTATAGTAGTTAGGTTGTTCAATGACGTGAACCAAGCATCATGTGAATAGCCACTATAGTTGCTTTAAAAGGGTAAATTGTTTCTAAGGGAATCATGACTTTGAACCCGTATCATGATGTTTTAGTAATTTATAAACCCATTTTTTTTTTTATATAACTGTATTAGTTATGGTTACAACACTTTGTGTATGGGTACCACCCACAACACTAATAGAAGCATTTTACAGCCAAACTACATACCTGAGGAATTACACATTAATAATTACTATAAAATATTACTATAATGTTACTTCAAGCCTGTAATATGAGACAATGTTGCCAAATAAAGCATAAAGTGAAATAAGTACTTGTGTCTGTATGGGCAGTATAGTTTGGCGGAGTGGTATCCTAACATAATATTGTTTGAAATGAAATTCAGGGCTAACAATGTAATCGATATCCTTTTTAATTACAGGTATGGACTCTGTACACGTATCTGTGTGAAGTGAAGTTACAAAAAATGGAACCAGCAGAGATAACGGCTTACGGATCATGACAGTGTGTGTTATTATGTGATGCAGTGGGGAGGCAGGACATGGTGATCAGTTGACAGGATGGGTGAAGAATGCAGATTAGAGAAAAGGCAAGTAATGGAGAAGTTAGGAATACGATGAAGGGTGCCTGGAAACTGTCAGGCAATATAATATGTCTTAGATAATGGTTGTTTTCCATTTGTCCCGAGGGAACTATTGGAAGTTCTTACCTCCTTAATCTGCTACTCATTGAAGGAGAGTTTGGAATTGTTATTGGATATGCAGGGGTGTAGTGGTAGTGATTGAATTGTCCATAGTACATGGATGTGTTATTGAGATGGCACCACGGAGAGCAAGGGGGAAATTTGGAAAACAACCGAAGGGGTGGAGCGCTACAAAGAGGGCCTCCCAGGAACCCATCTCAGACAATGCACGATGACTTGATACGTGCAGGTTTGTGGTGGGCTCGTTAGGGGGAACTCATAGGGCAACTATATGGTTACTTGTGCTCTGTCGAGGGGCTGCGTGCAACGCAGGCTGTAATTACTCTACACCATAACCACGACAGTGTAGATGAAGCATAACAGCACATCTGCTAGAATTTGTGGAGTTAGTCAACAGACTCAAACAAAATATGCAAGAGGAAACCCAAGATATGAATATGGATGAGAGGCTTCAAAACTGATCCTATGCAAGGGAGGAGCCTGCTAACTTGGTTGCTGCTGCAGGAAAAGGAAACATCTTTCTAATAGTAAGGAGGGAGGGGAGGAGACTCAAACCAAAGTCAGACTAAATGGAGTGGAACAGGGGAAGCTAGATATGTATTACTTATGTGACTTGAGGCAATCGTTTTAATGGGAAGGGAACAATGCAGGCAATGCGTACACCTGTGGGATCAGTCCTACAAATTTGTCTGAAACAACTGGTAAATGGACTTTTACCTGTACGGCCAGACATACGAATGGGTGTTGAAGAACACCATCTGCAGTGTAGTTGGCTATATTTACAGCAATATTGGTGAGTTTGGTTCAATTGATGGAGGGAAATGTTTGAATCCGCCACTCTCAGCTCCCTGGGTATGAATGGGAGAAAGATATTGAGGTAATAATGAATTTATAGTGCTCCCACCATAAACCAAAAGGGAACCCATTGATCATGTAGAGATTATAAAGATCCTGCCTGTGGGTAAAAGACAATGAATGTCTTCTTTAGCTGTAAACAATCTGTGGAAATGCCATCTGATTTGATTCTGGCGGAAAGGATAGGGGGAAAATTCACTGCAATACACACTTAGTGTGATATGTCTCAACCAATATGTCACTCTATAAAAGAAAGGGGATGAGAAGAAAAAAAAAACAAGGCCTTTATCATATAACAATATGTGAGTTATGGCCTATTATGTTGTGGCATGCCAAAATAGCCTGTAGGCAGCAACAAGAGGAAAGGGAGAAGAAGAAAAAAGAACCACCTAGATGTGACGGACTAGGAAAGGGGAGAAAAAGGGAGGAAATGATAGAGGTGAACAGCGCATGAACCAAGCAATACAAAACATGTCATACCACGACAATAAGGGCGCTGATTCAAACAAACATCAACTAATCAACACAAAAAGGAGAGGAGAAAAATGCAAACGAGTCATATGGTCGAAGACATACATATCAGTGCAGCTGTGAATGTGATATTCCCCTCAGAATTGCCTGAGTTCGAAAATATGGATGAGGTTGAAGATGAGGAAAAAGAGGAAAAAAAGTTCTTTTTGAAGCAGGAAAAATCAACTTGCGTCCGAAAAGGAAATTGACTGCAAGAGAAAGGGTAAAACATGTGAATGGTCAGTGCTTCTACTTAGTGGAATGGGGTCGCTTGTAAATAAACTCAAGCACCACACACCACTGATAAGAAGACTGGGCAATAAAAGATAGGACAATATAGAACATGAAGACCATTTGCAAGGCACAGATGAAAACTATGTATGTGGATAAAAGAATCCAACTTGCAGATGGGATCTTTTAGTTGTCCTGAGATGAGCACAGAACAACCCCCTAATAGTTTGCCTCTTACAACATGCAGGGGATGCAGTGGGTATATTCTAATTCCCCAACCCACAGGGGTAATCCTGATCTATGGTTAAGTGTATGTAGTGACCTTATTTGGATGGGGTGACCCCACATGGTAATTCCACAAGTGCTGCATCAGGAACTAAACAAAATGAAGGAGACAAATTAATGTTTGGAGTAGAATGTAAAAGAATGGGAGTGAGCTGTCATCGCTGCCATTCATCAGTAAGACGGTTCAAAGTTGAACAGGGTGAAAGGGGTGAGAAGGGGTCATGGAAAAAAAATAAAGCAACAAACTCCTCCATGAGAACGAGGGAAATAGACGTCCAAAAAAAATAATATCAACCGGAGCAGGCGAAAGAAACGTGTGGGTACGAAATTGAAGGCTGACATGGCACAGGAAAGAAATATCTATGGGTCAGAAAGAAAAAGTAAGAAATGCAGGTTGACAAACGAGAAAAAATAATCATTTTACGACTTTCGGGACAGCCCTCGAGCAGACGAGCTGACAGAAATCCCAAAATGATGCAACGTTTAAGCGTAAGGCATGGACCATATTTGGACGTCAGAGGGGGTGCAGGGCAGGGGGGGGAATTTTCACGACGTAGAAACAATAAACAGTGGTACAAGGCGAGACATAAAAGAATAAGAGATATAAAAGTGGTTGGTTAAGACAAATATCATCACATACTTGCAAGGAAGGACAATCGGGCTAAGATGTGGAGCACCGCCAAACGGCGAGGACATACGCGCCGCGCAGGTGCAAGGTCAGTCATGGACAACGCACAGCTTATAAGAGACCTGGAGCAGAGAGCCCGCGGCCTCCTCCATCAATTTATCGATGGAGGATGGTCGTGGGAAGATTTTGCCCACTTCCTGGTAGACGTCGCCGTTGCCGGCTGTAGAGTAAGTACAATTTTAATCCCGTAAGTTGTTTGTCAGGGAGAAATAGCGATAACAAAGTGGGGTGTGTATGAAGGCTGATGGAGAAAGATGGCGCCGGCATTAGATCACCGGCACGGATCAGCAAGAGAAACAGGGATGTGTTGGGGTGACCACTGATCAAATAGCTTAACAAAACACGTAGGTAGATGGGAAAATATGTCAAGAATTGGACCGCGACACAGGTAGAGTCAGAAGTGGTCGGGTTTAGATAAAAATGTTATTATTGTGGGTAGGATCCAGCACCGGAGGGATCAATTTGAAACTGCCGGGTTAGGAAACTAGTGGTGAAAAGTTTCGACGACGTGGAGGGCGGGGCTTAGCAGCTCCTAGCCAGCTCCGTCTGGCCAACGAGACGAACAGACAGATTCGTGCAGAACTTAAAAGTGCGCATCCACGATGGCGTGGAAAAATGGTTAGCAACAAACTGAGGAGGTAATATACGTGTGAGTTGATCGGAAAGGGGTAAAATGGAGACAAAACGGGGTGAAGTGATCACGGAGAAACACCAAACTCAGGTGTCAAAGGTCAAACATCGACCTGTGTGGTGGTAAGGATGAGTGGGGGGTTGTTATGTAAAAGGTGGGACGAAACAGGGAAAGGCGGGGGATGGACAAAAAGCTAATGTCAGACTGACCCAACGGTAAGTGAAATCAAAACGTGAGGTCGATATATGTAACATCGCACAGAGATTGTTATAAGAAAAGTAATATGAACATGTTTTTTGCAGATCTATCGAGAGCGGCAGCGGCGGCTAAGGGAGCGGCAGGAGGAGGCGAGGGCGGTGGAGGGACCTGGGGGGGAGGTAGAGTAGGTTTGAGGGTAGGGTTAGGTAGATAAGCGGGTAGGGCTGTTAAAGGTTTTAATTTTTTTCATATTCAGATTTTTCCTAATTTTTATCGTGGGTTTTTAAATTCTCCTTGTGAGTGGGGTGGGCAGCACTGTGATTAGTGCTGAGATAAGCACAGTGATTGGTGCTTCAATCAACCTTATTGTTTTAATCCAGACTGTTTGTGATCAAGTAAAGTAGGCAGTTAATTGTTGTGTGTTTTTAAAGTAGGGACTATTAAATGATTATGTCTGATGATTCGCTCACGTCGCTCACAAGGAATGCCATGACTATATTTTTTTTGTATGTAAAGGGTAGTCTTGAATGGGGATTCCAAATTCTCGACCAAAATTATAACAAAATTTGAAGAAATTTAATATTCAAAAAGGGGTCATTGACATTTATCACGATTTTCGGAACTTCGGCGTCATATACTTTCGGAACTCGTCACCCCGTCCTTTCTGAATAGGGCGGTCGGCTGATTGAAAGGTACTTCAACCTTTCAAACAGGATTTACACGGTATTAGTGTATAGGTATGATTAGATAGACAGGAGATGTGGGAAGGGCCTCCGAGAAGACCGCCTCTCGAAGCAGTCTACAAGTGCAACGCACCAGCCGGCGAAAGGGCCGAGAGACTGCAATGAGCCTGCGTGGCACAGGTGAAGCGGCACTGCCGGTAACAAAGACTGTGAGCAGGCGTTTAATAACGAAGCCACCGGACCGTCACAAGTGACTGCAAGTGACTGCACCGCTGTGTGGAAATGGATACGTTTGCATACACCACCAACAAAAACAGACAGTGTGGACCGGGAGGCTAGAATACAATGCCATAATGGTCAAAACACAACACGTTCAGATAAGAGAACGTGCAAGTATGTGCCGCGGAGCAATGAACACAGGACAATGCGAGTGCAGCATCGTCAAGGTCGAGTGACGGTCAGCAGCCGCCTGTGATGAAGAATACCCGACCAATGTAACCGGCGCAGTGTGAAACTGCTGTGTTAGGCAAAAACACCCGAAGTACGTGGTGTGAAATGTTGTGATATTTAAAGGACACCTGTGATAGCTGGTGACAGCGATGTGGCATACAATAACCAGGAACTGGTGCTGAAGCAATCTGTGATACAGTCGGGACTCGTGAAATAGGGAGATGGGGCGACAATGGGGTGAGAAGCTGGACTCTTACAGTATGGGCTATGGTGGAAATGTGTGATTATGGCAGGACCATAAAACAATTAACAAACAAAAACTTAGCATAAGGACAATGTAGAGTGACTGTGACATTTTAACAAAAGATGTTAAACGGGTGTGGGGTGAAGGGGACAGGGGTTAAACGGGTAAATTAAATGGCCAGATGCCAAAGGGTAATGGGTAATGGGGGAAGGGGTGATGCAATCAAAGTGAATATCAAAGTGTGATAATGATGTAAGAAAAGTCGTGGAGTAATAAAAAGAGATGTGTAAAGTATGTGAAAAAGAAAAACTTTTGAAGTTGAATCAACAAAGGTGTCAAATGTTTGTCGTGAAGATGAAGGGCAAGGGAGTTTGTTAAAAATCAGAGGAAGGGGGTGATTTTGGTCTAAATGTACAATCAAAGCATAAAGGTTTGCGGGTTCCGTGAGATGGCCAAGAACGTATCGGGGGGTTTAAACACAAGGGCCAGGTAACTGGGAAATTGCAGGAAGTGGCGAAAGGGTCGGGAGAGTCGGGTGGGGGAACACAATGGGCGTCCGTGGGAGAAGGAATTAGGACAGGGGTTTGATTAATGCAACCCGAAACGGAATGTACAGCATTTCTGATGAATAGGGCACAAGGGGTACTGAAGGGGGAAGGCGACAGACGATCGTGGCAGACAGCCTGGGGGAGGGGTCCTGAAGGGACAAAAGGCAAATAAAAAAAACCGTAGCCACCATATGAGGGGTCAGGGCGAGCAGTCCTAAAACGTGGGTTGGGGGAGAAGATCTGAGACAAGGGTGAATGAGGTAATATATAATCTGAGAAGACAACCACCTGAGATTCAGTGACAGGTGGGAGTAGGTCAGACACGGGGTTACGGAATTTCAAGGGGGGGCCAAGTAAGTCAAGGTAAAGCTCAGGGGGAGTTAGTAAGGAGATGCTGTATATGTCAGGCAGCGGGGTTGTCCTACAACAGACACAGTCGGATAATATTCTATGCACCCATTTTGCAAGGTTAGGGAAGTATGCGAAATGGCATACTTCAGAGAGGGTCATAATAAATGACTTGTGGGTGCCACGGGGAATATCATAAAATCCCAACCCACAAGAAGTGTGTATCTCCATAACCACAAACCAAAAGGCACTGAAGCTATGGAGAAAAGGCACTCTCCTGTCTGGGGCGCACTCTCTCGGAATATCTATGAACCGAGGGAGACACCTGGCGGTTCCTGCCAGCGCAACGTTACCATCCCTATGGGAGATTATCGACTCTAGCGTTAAACATTGTTCCATAGGGAGGTTTCCTATAGGGGTGCTACATACCTCAGTGAAGAAAATCTCGCGCCGTGAGGCCTGGCGAGATGCGAATTCATCAGGGTCCTCAAGATAAACCATCTGGAAGTAAAACATCAAAGACAACACGTGATAATATAAGGTATTAAACGGAAGAAAATAAAACCTCGCCCAAAACGTTGTTTTGTGAATAATACATATGTCAAAGTTAAAAACAAAAATTCTTGAGATTTAAACGTTAGTTGTGTTAGACAATCATAAAGAGGGGTGAGAAAGAAATAAGCAAAAGACACCGCATCAAAAAGTATAAGCACCTGAATTAAAAGCTTTTAGTAGAGCGTTTTCACTCCACAGAGGGAGGGCGAGTACCCACAGAGTCTGGAACACCAGGAGTGTGAACGGAAATAAATGACAGCCATGGGTCTAAAGATGCCAAAGCCATAAAATATTTAGGAGAAAAAATGTCTCTGCCTTCCATGCGAAAGTATGAAAGGGCTCGACGTACAACGCGTTCGGCCATGGCCCATGTCATGGGGTTGGACCCGAAAAATAGCTTCAAGAAGCGTAGCGCTAATTTTTCAAGGCATTTGGAGCTGCAAGGTTTGTCTATTTCAAAGCAAATATAACAACTAGCATTGTCACGGTAAAGAACATAGTAGGCTAAAACGCCGGCCAGTGCCGCGTTAGTCCTGATTTTAATTAAGATTTGTGAGGTAAAATGGAGAGGCAAAGTTGGCGTGGCAGAATTTGTGACAAATGAGGCTAGCAGGTGTAATTCAAACATATCTGTTTTGAATTTCTGCGACTCCATGGGTACCATCTGGTTATCGTTTGAAGGAGAACTTACCTGAGGCTGGGATGAGGGGTCAGCCATACTTACCGAAATTGAAAGTCCACAAAGGAAAGGGGTGAATATACGCCTGAAAGGGAAACTGGTGAGTGAATATCGCACCCAGGAGCAGGCGCCATCTATCTTTCTGTTAGTATATGTATTGTCTTTTTCCTTTTTTTTTTTTTTTGTTTCTGGGAATATTTACAGCCGATCACCCGATGTGTCTGGTGTATCCCCGGGTGTATTCTTTGTGTTAGTATGATCGCCCCACCGAACCTTCTTTGGGGGGGGTTCATGGAAAGTCAGGCAAGGTGATGATTTAGCGGGGGACAGCACGCCCTTAAGTGCAGAGCGATTGCTGTCCTGGGGATCGTCATGCAATTGGTCAAATGTGGGGAAAACAGAGTTGAAATGCCTAATGCAACGTCTCTTATCTTGCTTACGGGGATCATCAGGTGATGATAGGGCTTTTCGGCTGAGGGGGGTAAGAACGTTGCCACGTGGGCGTAAGGGCAAGTCAGAGGGCAGTGCATGGAGTATATAATAGCTGTCGCATCCTATAAGTAAATTTAGGGCGTGGGAGGAAGATATGACAGACCTAGTGAGCATCCTGAGGTGTAAGGGTACTTTGATAACAGAGGGCATGTGAAACTTGAGTTCACGATGTGTGTCGCGTAACATAGTCATATCCCAGTCAATTATGAGGTGGCGATTAAGGCATCCACCTGAAAGCTCAGCGTGTGGCATTGCCTCACCAGGGGCAAACTTAATACAACCAGGGAACGTAAGGATTTCTGTAACAAAGAGAACTACCCTAGATGTGCCAGAGAAAAGTTCCAAGAAAATACTCGACTTAGGGCATTTTGTGTCTCGTTCAAACATGCGCATGACCGAGGACAGGTCGTGTCTACGGCGATAAATACAATATATTTTCTGGGAGACAAGGACCGTGGCGACAAAGGACAAGGTGGCGAGGCCAATGAGGTCAAATAGGTGTAGGGGACGGGTATTGGGGAAAACGGGTGTGGCATCTGAAGCGGGCACCTGGCTGAGTTGGTATAATAAGACTATCCTTTGAAGGTGCGCGTATTTACCGTGTAAGACAAACAGGCAAATTGCGCATGCTATGGATAATCCAGTACCTATCGTATTTAGGAGGCTAAGCCAACCTGGGCTATCTTGCGTAGTAAAACTACCGGGCAAGGTCCACGAGGGATCAATGTACGGAACTTGTGAATCTTTCCATGCAGAAGCAGTGCGATTTAGGTCGGCAATGACCATACCCTGTCTGTCAACGAACTCATCAACGCCCAAAGTTAGCAAGTCTAAATCCGGTACCTCTAAACCAGGCGGCTCGGGGAACAAGGTGTCAGCTGTCATGCCATGCATGGCGGTGTCATTGTGAAACAGGGAAATAAACAATAAATTTGCAATATAGGACTTAGCCACCCTAGTCATGACATTATTGTCACAATGGATCAGGCTCGGCGGTATATACACGCCCGAACTAGATCGCATACTACACCCACAACCCAGAGTCAATGTGCAGAAAGTGCAGGGTTCAACTTCAGTGGGGGTGACATCTAACTGACACGTGACCAACCAAGGTTCACTATGGCCGATGACTAAGAAGGATGAGTTCTGTAAATCCCTGACAACTCGCAACGGTGCTTTAAGTTCTATGAGGTCCACCTGGCAATATGACATAATGTCACGCACCCCGCCTTTATAAATGGACAAAGCACAAGACGGGATGTCAACCGGAAATTCCGGGAAAGTCCTGTAACAATGGCGAACTCCCGTCCCAAAACATTCCGCTAAGTCGGCCCTAGACAATTCTATATAGAATCTCTCGTCACGGGATATACCAATGAAATCGGAGAACCCCGAGAGACGAGTGAATTGATTTGGCTTCTTGCCTCCCGTCGGTATCGGGAAAGACGATACCTCATATATTGTGAAGGCATTATCTTTCACCACAAGTGGCAGGCTAACATCAATGTACAAATGGGAATCACTGTTGAGGGCCGTTACGCCTGGGATGGCGTAAATAGCACTTGGTTGGTCATACATCAACTTAAAATTCGGGTACTGCACACGCAGTAATCTGGCAACCTGTCTCATGGATTTATGTAAAACATCGGGGGGGACTAAAATGGGAGATAACTTGTTTGCAGCGATTGTTTCTAGAGCAAGAAGGGTTGCCCGGGCTTCAATAAAGGCGGGGTGCGTGACCATACCACTGACCATACCCGTGGCGACAAAGGACAAGGTGGCGAGGCCAATGAGGTCAAATAGGTGTAGGGGACGGGTATTGGGGAAAACGGGTGTGGCATCTGAAGCGGGCACCTGGCTGAGTTGGTATAATAAGACTATCCTTTGAAGGTGCGCGTATTTACCGTGTAAGACAAACAGGCAAATTGCGCATGCTATGGATAATCCAGTACCTATCGTATTTAGGAGGCTAAGCCAACCTGGGCTATCTTGCGTAGTAAAACTACCGGGCAAGGTCCACGAGGGATCAATGTACGGAACTTGTGAATCTTTCCATGCAGAAGCAGTGCGATTTAGGTCGGCAATGACCATACCCTGTCTGTCAACGAACTCATCAACGCCCAAAGTTAGCAAGTCTAAATCCGGTACCTCTAAACCAGGCGGCTCGGGGAACAAGGTGTCAGCTGTCATGCCATGCATGGCGGTGTCATTGTGAAACAGGGAAATAAACAATAAATTTGCAATATAGGACTTAGCCACCCTAGTCATGACATTATTGTCACAATGGATCAGGCTCGGCGGTATATACACGCCCGAACTAGATCGCATACTACACCCACAACCCAGAGTCAATGTGCAGAAAGTGCAGGGTTCAACTTCAGTGGGGGTGACATCTAACTGACACGTGACCAACCAAGGTTCACTATGGCCGATGACTAAGAAGGATGAGTTCTGTAAATCCCTGACAACTCGCAACGGTGCTTTAAGTTCTATGAGGTCCACCTGGCAATATGACATAATGTCACGCACCCCGCCTTTATAAATGGACAAAGCACAAGACGGGATGTCAACCGGAAATTCCGGGAAAGTCCTGTAACAATGGCGAACTCCCGTCCCAAAACATTCCGCTAAGTCGGCCCTAGACAATTCTATATAGAATCTCTCGTCACGGGATATACCAATGAAATCGGAGAACCCCGAGAGACGAGTGAATTGATTTGGCTTCTTGCCTCCCGTCGGTATCGGGAAAGACGATACCTCATATATTGTGAAGGCATTATCTTTCACCACAAGTGGCAGGCTAACATCAATGTACAAATGGGAATCACTGTTGAGGGCCGTTACGCCTGGGATGGCGTAAATAGCACTTGGTTGGTCATACATCAACTTAAAATTCGGGTACTGCACACGCAGTAATCTGGCAACCTGTCTCATGGATTTATGTAAAACATCGGGGGGGACTAAAATGGGAGATAACTTGTTTGCAGCGATTGTTTCTAGAGCAAGAAGGGTTGCCCGGGCTTCAATAAAGGCGGGGTGCGTGACCATACCACTGACCATACCCGTGGCGACAAAGGACAAGGTGGCGAGGCCAATAAGGTCAAATAGGTGTAGGGGACGGGTATTGGGGAAAACGGGTGTGGCATCTGAAGCGGGCACCTGGCTGAGTTGGTATAATAAGACTATCCTTTGAAGGTGCGCGTATTTACCGTGTAAGACAAACAGGCAAATTGCGCATGCTATGGATAATCCAGTACCTATCGTATTTAGGAGGCTAAGCCAACCTGGGCTATCTTGCGTAGTAAAACTACCGGGCAAGGTCCACGAGGGATCAATGTACGGAACTTGTGAATCTTTCCATGCAGAAGCAGTGCGATTTAGGTCGGCAATGACCATACCCTGTCTGTCAACGAACTCATCAACGCCCAAAGTTAGCAAGTCTAAATCCGGTACCTCTAAACCAGGCGGCTCGGGGAACAAGGTGTCAGCTGTCATGCCATGCATGGCGGTGTCATTGTGAAACAGGGAAATAAACAATAAATTTGCAATATAGGACTTAGCCACCCTAGTCATGACATTATTGTCACAATGGATCAGGCTCGGCGGTATATACACGCCCGAACTAGATCGCATACTACACCCACAACCCAGAGTCAATGTGCAGAAAGTGCAGGGTTCAACTTCAGTGGGGGTGACATCTAACTGACACGTGACCAACCAAGGTTCACTATGGCCGATGACTAAGAAGGATGAGTTCTGTAAATCCCTGACAACTCGCAACGGTGCTTTAAGTTCTATGAGGTCCACCTGGCAATATGACATAATGTCACGCACCCCGCCTTTATAAATGGACAAAGCACAAGACGGGATGTCAACCGGAAATTCCGGGAAAGTCCTGTAACAATGGCGAACTCCCGTCCCAAAACATTCCGCTAAGTCGGCCCTAGACAATTCTATATAGAATCTCTCGTCACGGGATATACCAATGAAATCGGAGAACCCCGAGAGACGAGTGAATTGATTTGGCTTCTTGCCTCCCGTCGGTATCGGGAAAGACGATACCTCATATATTGTGAAGGCATTATCTTTCACCACAAGTGGCAGGCTAACATCAATGTACAAATGGGAATCACTGTTGAGGGCCGTTACGCCTGGGATGGCGTAAATAGCACTTGGTTGGTCATACATCAACTTAAAATTCGGGTACTGCACACGCAGTAATCTGGCAACCTGTCTCATGGATTTATGTAAAACATCGGGGGGGACTAAAATGGGAGATAACTTGTTTGCAGCGATTGTTTCTAGAGCAAGAAGGGTTGCCCGGGCTTCGGATTCTAATAACGTTAAAGCCTGAATGTGACCGATTTCAGAAACACTGGCGTATGTGAAATCAGATAAAGACCTCAAAAGGAGCCGTTGGGCATCTGTCTGGACCTGCACAACCTCGAGTCTGTGAACAAGTGACTCGCTGTTGTGGAGAAGTCTGGCAATGTTCAAAGTATTATTTACTACCCCATCAGAAACAATGTCCAAGCGTTCGTTTGTAACTCTTACCAGCGAAGAGGTTTGGGTATGCAGGGTATTGAGATTTGTTTGCAACCGTTTGGAATTACCTTCCACCACGCTGACTCTCTTCATCAGTTTATTTCGTTGCTTGTCAGTGACTAAACCGAAAGCAGAACCGAGGAAGGAACCTACAAATGGTAGGAACGAACGTTTTTGTCGTCCGGTTTTGCGGGGTGGGGGCTGCGTGATCGGCCACAATTTCTTGATAGATCGCCAATAGCGATGGATATGGTTAGTGAGAGAATCGTTAAGATTCCGGTAAGCAGCAGTTAGGGAACCAAAGGTGGTGCAAAACCCGTGGGCGATAGAAACATCTCGCCTTCGTCGAGGGGAGAGAACCAACGGAATTTCTTCATCACACATGCTGAAGGGAGGCGTAGAAGCCGGTAGCTCAAGATGTGGGACGGCAAACGTGACTTGCCACGTTGCTGCACTGTTTGCAACGTAACCTTGCTTGGTCAGGAGGGCACCGACATTTGGGCGGCCCAAAACACTGACAGCAGATACCCTGGGCGCAAGCACCAGAAGGACCCAAAACCAAAATGTATACATGACCCGTTAGAAGCGAGTACTCTGGCCCAAATGAGTCAAGCAGTGATAAGGGATAAGAGTGAATTCCTGGACGCGGACACTAGCGTTACACGTGGGGCACGCCTGTACCACTGAGGCGAAGGCGGGTTGGTTCCGGGGGACGTAGAGAACGGGATGCGTGGCACTAGGATCTGGCTGCTGTGGAGGAGGAGGTGGGGGTGGAATATGTGGTGGATGTAAGGCAGATGGAAATTGTGGAGTAATTGGGAGGAGGTGGGGTCTGCCGTTTATTGAGGCAAAACGAGGAAGGGGTACAGAAGGATCGGGAGAGACAGAAGCTGGTGGCGTATGTAAAGGGACAGAAGGGATTGGAAATGACGGGTCTTCTGTATCAAAAACGTTAGCCCATAAAGTTTTATCACTGGGGAGTGCGTCCAAAATGTCGTTAACTTCCTCATCCGAGAGAAAGGCTAGTGGTGGAGCATCAGGAAGGGTGATAGAAGTGTCTGCAGGAGTCATGACAGGAACATAGTCGTCTCACCTGGGGGTGAACGATTCAATGATTAGTTATGTTATTCAGGCGTGCGGGGGAAAAGAGAATAATGAGAAACTGGTAGGGAAGCATGCCATCGAAGTCTGTGTAAATTGAATAATACATGGCCAGGCAACGTAACCGAGGAGTAGAGATGAGATAATAACATGGTATAAGATACAAGAACACAGTCTACATCATAAGATAAGAACAAACATCAAACAGCTAATAGCCGGGTGTCAACGTATGGTCAAATATCGGCAGTAAAAAGGCAGTCGTCACTTCAAATAATTTCGAAATTTGAACGTATAATTGACACAAGGTAAATTACAGGGTTGGTGTGAAATGGCACCCAAGATTCGCATCAAGCAGTCAACTTAATAATAATCAGCACAGTGTGCGCTGGAGCAATCAACAGACACAGCGTTAATAGCGGTGAGTTACATAAAAGTGAAATCAAACATCCGGATTAGGCTATCCGTCGTAGTGTGTCGTCGGAAAAAATGCTAACAAAACAGCCGTTGTAACCGTCTCTCTGCGTAAATACTCATGAGCCTAAAAAAAAAATCGTCCATGTACCGGTACACATAAGGCAATCCTTCCATCATTAGTGGAGGAGTGCTAAAAAAGTCATCGCAGCCTGTGTCCCGAGGCGCGGAAAAAAAATTTTTTTTTTATTTTTATTTATTTCATCGCGTCTTACACCCGATCGCGCGGAATATATATAAGATACAGCCACCCAACGCCGTGGAATGCGCCGTCTTCACAACTCCATTACTGTTGTGGTACAGAGAGGGACAGTTTGAGTAATACAGCCAGCCAACACCCTGTGGAATGCACTGTCTTCGTAAACCAATCGGTCCTCGTTTACGGTACAGAGAAGAAGCAGGAAACCAAAATACAACCATTGAACACCCCGTGTAATGCGTTGTCTACGTAAACTTTGTTTACTAGTTTACGGAATAAATGGGAAAAGAAAGCCAAAACGCAACCATTGAACACCCCGTGTAATGTGTTGCCTGCACAAGCTCTATTACTGCCTGTGGTATAAGTGAAAATTACGAATTCTCGATGCAAACTACAAAGCGCTCTATGTGATGCGTTACCTTCGCAAACTTTATTACTGTATTGCGGTATAAGTTGAAAATAAGGAAGCCCGATACAACCATCGAACACCCCGTGTGATGCGTTGCCTTCGTAAACTTAATTTCTTCGTTTACGGAATGAAATGGGAATAAGAAGCCAAAATGCAACCATTTAACAACCCGTGTAATGTGTTGCCTTCGCAAATATTTTTATACTGATTGCGGAATAAGTGAAGAATAAGAAAACCCGATGCAACCATCGAACACCCTGTGTGATGCGTTGCCTTCGCAAACTTTACTACTAGTTGCGGTATATGTGAAGAATAAGAAATCTCAATGTAATCATCAAACACTCTGTGCTATGCGTCGCTTTTGCATTTTATATTTACTGTTTGCGGTTAAGTAGTCATGGCTCAATCAATATATTCATTCGCAAGAGGACCGGAGGAAACACTCACGTTTTAGGCTACAACGCTGGAGGGTCGTCAAAGTCAAGTCAGAAGTCAATGTATAATCAGAGACACAAGTATTACTATAACAAAAGAAGGATCCACTGTATAAAATGAGAATACTCACGATAATGTGCAGCGGGACACAACTTTAGGAACTGGCCAGTCAGTAACACAAAAGTCAATCTAATATACGAAGCGTGGAGACCACAACGATGGAACGAAGCACGTAGGCAGGAGGAAGCTACTTGAAGGCGCGGATGCTGAAAGTGTCTGAGATGTCAGCGGAACCGCTATATCATCCAGCAGCATCGCGCACACAGCTTCTAATCCTGCGCACGCAGGTAACAAAGTGGTAGGCAGCCCGTCATGAGTCATGCAGGGAACAGAGGGAGACACACTAACGAGGAGAGAAGCCAATTTCACAGGGTCAATTAGTAAGGGTCCGATGGGCACAGATCAGAGTGTCACCAACAACGGACAAAAGGCCACATGGAAATGTGGGAAAACAGATGTCAATCGAATCATCTCGGAGAACAAGGCTATACATAAATAAATTCTAATAAGCCGACATAAACGGGGCCATACGAAGGTCATGAGAGTAAAGTACCCGAAAGGATGCTTGTGAGATATTGTGGGACAAGATGCCTAAATTGGCAACTTCGTGTACCAATTGATTTTTAGGCTAAGGCAATTATAGCAGGCTGTTTATAGGATACGAGAAGCGAATCAACAAAGAATATGGAGACAATTATATGTGGCTGAAGCAACAACTAAACACAACGAAAAAGGGAAGAGATTTGAAAGAAACTACAAAATCACAACAATACAACACCTAATTAAACTAATCAATTCACTTTTTTCGCTCCCGAACAGTAGGGGGAGGGGTGGCAAGTACATCTGCCTGAGTCTTTTTTCCCAAAAAGGAAAACGGTTCCCATGTATTGTCTTTGGTACTATAATTCTTCCATTTAATCAAGTATTCCATTTCTTGCGAGCCTTTACGCTGTTTTAGAATACGCTCAATTTCATACTGTGTATCAGACTCGTCATCCGCGTCATCAGCATCAGAATCGGGCGGGACGTCAGCTTGAGCCGGTACATCACTACCACCGGGGTCTGGTGGGTCATTCTCGGGCAAAAGGTCCGAGGGTGGGATTGCATCTGCCGGAAGGTCGTCGCCCGGTGGATTGCCGTCTTCAAATTGCAGTGGGGAAACGGGGCGATCGAAACGCGTGATGCAAGGGCGAAATCTGTTAACGTGAATAGAGGACTTGGGTTCTACATGGGTGTCACATGCACGTACTTTGAAATTGAGTGGAGCGGTTTGCTCGATCAAGTAATATGGGCCACTGTAGGGGGACTTAAGCTTACGGCCAGGGACTTTGGTAGCGGGGGAGTAAATCCATACTTTATCACCAACTTGGAATTTCCAACCTTTATTCCGGGAATCGTGATAAGACTTCATTTTAGCTTGCATGACTTCGTTATTTTCCTTCGCCCATTTGCGCGCGGTCTCAACACGTTCAAACATGTTGCGCACATAGTGCCTGACAGAGGGACTGGGGTGCGTAGGGTCGGGCAGGGATGTCTCAAACGGGTGTTTGGTATCACGACCAGTCATTAAGAATAGCGGGCTATACATCGTGGCTTGGTGAACCGACGATCGCATGGCATACAATGCAGAGGGCAAGAACAGATCCCAAGAAGTAGGCTTATCATGGCAAAGTCGTGTCAGATTTTTAGAGATGGACTGAACGCTGCGTTCGGCCATTCCATTGCTACGAGGGCAGTAGGGCGTAGTCATGACCTTACGAGCCTGCATCAATTTACACAATTCCTCTGCGATAACGCTAGCGTAACACCCACCACGATCGCTTACAATAGATTCAACATTTCCCCAGCGGCACCAAATATCTTCAAAGAGGCGTTCTGCCACCGAGACGGCTGACTGATCAGGGAGGGGGAAAGCTTCAGGGAAACGTGTGAGAGCGTCTTGAAAAACAAGAATATATTTGTTACCGCGGTCTGTTTTGGGTAGTGGGCCGATAAGATCAGTGTGAACCCGCTGAAAGGGGCGTGAAACAGGAATAGGGCGTAGGGAACCTTGTCTATTTTTCGGTAGTTTACTAGTTTTACTACAAACTGGACAGGACTGAACCCAGTTCATGATATCACTATGCATACCGGGCCAATAATATTTCTGGCGAATTGTAGAATACAATTTGTCAGTTCCCAAATGAGCACCCATTGAGCTATCATGAAAAGCCTCAAGTAAATCATGGCGGAGGGTGGGTGGGATAACCAGTTGAGTTTTGCAACGGTCCTTGGCTGGGCCTTTACCTGGGGTCACGTACAAATGAAACAAAACATCTTCTTGCAAGTAATAGTCGTCTATCTGTGCGAGGAGTTTACGGGCCTCGCGCTGGGTAGAAGGGAGGTGGGCTGATTTAAAATACTTGATGAAGGACTGAAGGGAGGGATCAGCAGATTGTTTCACACCAATGTCACTGAAGGTGTACAAAGTGCCGGATGACTGGTTAAGATCAGACAAACATTGGGCAGCCTCATCGGGGGGGACCGGTTGAGGGTCAATATCGTAGGGCAAGTCAGAGACAGTAGCTAATTTAAGCTCTAGCTCCGGGGTGGGGCCCGGTTCCAACGGATACGTACGGCGAGTGAGGCTGTTAGCGTGCGGGATCGATTTCCCTTGTTTGTGGACAATCTCATAACGAAATTGTTGCAGGGTCAACATCCACCTTCCCAGGCGGCCTTTAGGTTCCGAACGAAATAGCCACTGTAGGGCAGAGTGGTCAGTCACTATAGTGAATTTCTCGTATTTAAGATATGGCTCATGTTGTTTACAAGCAGCAATGATGCTGAGGCATTCCCGCTCGGTGCATGTATAATTTTGTTCAGCGGCGTTTAGGGCTCGGCCACCATAAGCAATGACACGCTCGGAACCATCCTGTAATTGACTTAAAACGTTCCCGATCGCAAAAAGACTGGCATCTGTTGTAATAATGAATGGGTTATCGGGTTCAATGCGAGGGAAAGCTAGTATCGGAGCCGATACCAATTTCGCCTTGAGAGAGTCAAAGGCAGCCTGTTTTATTTTATCCCATTCAAATGTGCTCTTTTTACTGGTGAGAACGTTAAGCGGCTGAGCAATTTTCGCATATCCCTCCACAAACCGACTATAATATCCTGACAGACCCAGAAAGGCTCGTACGTCTTTGCAAGAGGTAGGCACAGGGTATTCGTCAACAGCCGTAGTTTTCGAGGGATCTACTTCTATACCGTTTTTAGATATGATGTGGCCAAGGTATTTAACCTGTTTTTTCGCGAAAAAGCATTTGTAAGTGCGGAGCTTCAATTTAGCCTTGCGGAAACGCGTAAAAACTCGGGTAAGATCGGTCAAATGACGCTCGAAAGAGGGGCTGTGGACCAGGACATCGTCTAAATATATGAGGCAGAGGTCAGAGAGGCCCTGTAACACAGTTTCCATGAGACGTTGGAATGTTGGGGGTCCGTTGATGACACCAAACGGGAGACGTTTATATTCATCAAGACCACGATGGGTGATGAAAGCGGTCAGGGGTCGGGAGTCGGGGTGAACGCTCACTTGGTGGAACCCGCCCATGAGGTCAAGTGTGCTTATGTGTGTTAATCTACGAGCCCCCAAGCTGTCCAGGGTGTCCTGAATATGCGGCAACGGAAAAGAGTCAGGCACGGTGACTTCATTAAGCTTCCGAAAGTCTATGCACATACGGTACGAGACAGTGCCGTCTTGGGCTGGCTTTTCAACTAGAACGGCTGGGAAAGCCCACGGACTGTTGGAGGGTCGAATAATGTCTTTGTCTAGGAGGCGTTGTACCTCTTTGTCTATAATACCCCTTTGCTTATAACCGGCACGGTATGGCCGTAGCTTAATGGGACTAACCGACCCTTTGAGATAAATAGTATGTTGCACAACATTTGTGTCACCGAACTCGCCATCACGGGTTGTGAATATGTCACTAAAAGACGAAATGAGACGTTTCAGGGAGTCCTTCTGGGTAGATGACAGATCAGAATTTGTAAGGTCAATTTTGTGATGGGGGTCTGGGTCAGCAGGAGATGCCGAAATGGGAGCTAATTCTATATCATTTGCGGTGTCACCGGCAGGGGTTCCCCATGTGAGGTCCAAAGTGGGGAGCTCTTGTGGCTCAGAACCAAGGGGAATGGGGTCGAAATAGCCGACTGCAACGCCCTTTGGTAAGGTGACAGCATTATCGGCCATATTCATTAAACGTACGGGGACTCTCTGATCGTCATGGACAGTAGCAAAAACTCTCGCCATGGCAACCTCAGGGTAGGAGGGTAATTCACCATCCATAGTGCAAACACCCAAAAGGCCAGACAGATTACTAGGTTTGAGGCGAGCATGAGTTATAAATTCAGACTTGGCAGGGATTCTGATTGTTTCAGACAGACGCAATTTCGGGGACAATTTAAAGGCAACACCGCGTTGAGCGAAGTCAAGGACTACCCCATAAGCTGCAAAAAAATCGCGCCCCAGTATAACGGGATATTGTAAGTCAGGGACCACCTGGAAACAGACAAGACACTCTTGATCTCCGATGAGTAGGTTAAGATGGGTTTGGAAGTAGATAGGGACTGAGCTGCCTTCTGCAACCACAACAATCTTGCTGGCCGAGGCTTGTCGTGGGAATGAGTCGTCAGGACAGAATGCATGTACGGAGGCAAGTGTGATGATGCTACGTTGTGCTCCGGAGTCTAGTAAGGCATCTATGGTGCTAAACTTGGTTTTTGTCGCGATGCGGCCATCAGAAGAGAGGGGAAAGAATTTTATATCATTGTTCAAAAGGGTAGGGGGATCTAGTGGTACAGAAGCAGGGCAGGCGGAGACCAAGGGATCGTCATGTGAGTCAAGGGAATGAGGGGACATCTTTGCAAAGTAACAGTGAACCTCGTTCAATATGTCTGATTTACTATGGTTTATTGCGATATTAAACGAATTACTACTCCTATCACGTGGCTCACAGGGCGGGACAGGAGTTAGTAGTTTTCCTGCCGATATTGAGGCCTATTGTCCTGTCTTGGCCCTGAACGGCGTTGGTCATTGAAAGGGGGGCGGCTTGAATTATATCTACCATCGTTTCCCTGCCTGTTGTTTGGATAAGGTCTATTTTGGGATGGGCGCAGACTGTTTCTACCGTTATTTTGTTCATAACGGTCCCGGCCATACCCTGTCTCGAAACGGCCAGTAGGTCGGTTAGAACGGTTGTCTGACCTCGGGGGGGTACGGGGGGCCTGGTCACGGGAAGCACGGAATTTATCGGGGCAGAAGATAGACAGGTGAGAGTCCCGTCCACAGAAACTGCAGTCATGGCGCGCCTTGCAATCTCTGATCCAATGACCGGAGTTTCTGCAAAAAAAACAGAAAGAGTCGCCCTCCTCCGGACGGTTGCCAAGCCTATGTAGCCCTTTCCCAACGTCTGCGACCTCTTCACGGAGGGCCGCCAAAGTGGAGGATTGCTGTGCCAAAAACTGAGACGTGGAGTCGGGTGGTGAATCTAACCCATTTAAAGTGATGGAGGAATCACCAGTCATTGTACAAACTGTTTCAGCTAATTTAATTTGCTCAATGGTGTCATCAAGTGTTTTAGGCGACTTTCCCACCACAAAAGCTTTGAGACTAGGAAGGAGACCCCTAACCAATATTTTCTTAGTCTCCATATCATCTTTCTGCAACCTCTGGCACTGACTGAGGACATCATTGATGTACGTTTCAGCAGATTCCTTCTTTTTCTGACTTCTAGCGTCCAAAGATTGCTCGAGCAGCCAAGCGTTAGTCTCACTGCCGAAAAACTTGACAAAAGCAGCATAGAAGGAGTCCCAAGAGCTAGTGACATCTGGGGGCAGGGAAAGGTACCAAACGTCCGCTGCGCCATGTAGCAACATGCGACAAGCGGGTACTTTCAAATCTGCGGGGGTATGGGAAAGTTGGGTGTAAGTAAGGAATTTGTTCATAAAACGGAGGGGATCATCCGTGGACCTACCATAAAATGGAGGTGGGAGAAGCGACTTAGAACCTTGTCTCTGTTGGTGGATCTTGTTATCTTTCGACTGTGCATTCAACATGTCTACAATGTCAGTTTGAGCGCCGGCAATATCAACGCTACGCAAATGGTCTATAATTTGATGTAGCATCTCTTGTACATTCTCACCTTCAGCCATCTCTACAGAGGGGGATCGGGAGCGATCAGGACCTGAATTGTCAGAGTTAGCAAACTTGATAGGCGCCTTTGGTATGGGGAAAGCCTCTCGGTCGTTCTCTGCGGCGAGGAAGGGGCCGAATTGAACGTCTGAATCTGAGTCGGAGTCAGATGAGGTAGAAGCGCGGGGGTGAAGCGGAGAAGTGCTGCCTGTACTGGCAGATGTATGAGACAAAGGGGCCTTGCTACCACTAAAAGACGGGGGGGTGTGCACACCAGAAGAAGAGTTGAGGTCTGACAAGGAAGGGCTAGAGGGGGGTTCCACGCGTACGGAACCACTCACTAGATCATTTTGCCTCTCGGAGGAATCTTGGAAAAGCAAATCAAACTCACCTGCAGATGTAGAATCGTCTTCAGCTGACGGAGGATCACGAGCCACTTGTAGCTTGGTGGAAAGCTTTTTAGAAGACCGGAGCAACATAGACTTATATTCAAGTAACAGGGCGGCAGTCAGGATCTCCATACAGTATCAGCAACGCTCAAAGCCATGGATCGATTCGGATATTCTCCACCATATTGTTACCCACTAATGGAGAGTATCCGTCGTTGGGGGACGTGGACGGGGGATCAATACTCTACCAATTAGATAGATACTCTTATCTGTCTTACTCTATCGTACTGTACTGTACTTGTTAACCATAGCTCGCTGACTCGCTGGCTGTGAGTTTGGGCACGGATCCTAGCTATAGTGTCAAACCCTCATATAAATGACGAGAAGTAAGGACTGCAGACACGGGATATACACAGTGTAATAGTTACCTTTATTCAGTGCTGTGATCCCTGCTTGTCTGGCTAGGCCGGCATGGCAATGAGCGAGGCATATGAATTACCAATTTTGCATGATACTTATGAAACCCTGACTATATGCTAAACACCCGAGTCTATGTGGTCATGATACTGAGAGTCATGGATCTTCCGTGGCAAGTGGTCGTTGATCTCCTTCTTGGCTCTTAGACGGGGGTCTGTCCTGAGAGAGCTTCTAGGAACTAAGAACCCGGATCCACGGTTGCGCGTCTCTTTTAAGGGGCCACTCCGCGTCATCTGTGGGGGCTTGCCTACGTGGCTTCCTCACGCGTCATCAGATGGACTCGTCCTGCCTGCGTATCTAACTTCGGCTCGTCCGTCTTACACGTGACTTTCACGGAGTGGTGGTTATGGTGACTCATCAACCATCAGTATCGTGCATTATTGTCTATGAATGTTTATGTATTTCTGAGAGTCTCTGGGTGTGTATTCTATATCCTACACAATAAGCCCATAGAGAACCGCATCAGTTTGTTCTCACTGCACGTGCTGGTCAATGACGTCATGTCAATAGTTGGCGCGTGCACGAGGCGATTACGTAACGCAAATATGATGTACTTCAAGAGATGAAACAAGTTTGTCAGGAATTTCTCATCGTAGAGCATACAGAGCATTATGAACGGTGTGCTTTGGACAGCAGACGCAGAATACAAAGACAAAACAATTCCAGAGAAAAATATTCCAAAAAATTAAATATATTCCATGTTTTTGCCAACTTTCTTGGCTGCAGAAAATTCAGAACACTTTTGTGCCCGGAAGTCAGCCTACACACGTGCATGCTAAATCTTGATTGGTGAGTTGAACATATTTGAATATGGTGCGTATTGTTTTGATTGACCTCTCGTGAAAATGTATTGTGATGTTACACAACTCTTTGAGTTATCTATTACTTCCGGGCACCAAAGTGATCTGAATTTTTGTTTGAAGCCATACCTTGGACTTTGGAACAATATAAAGTAACATTCCTAATATATTTTTGGAATATTAAAATCACGGACCACAAGCTAATAATACATTTTAGAAGATGGCCAGATACAAATTTGGAAGGAAAGCAGTCGTTTGCACAGTTTACAACATCATATGCCTCGAATGGTCGGGAAATGCATAGATTTTTGTTTCCTCTCTTGATATATCATCATATTTGCGTACGCATCGGTATCCCTGCACGTGCAGTTGTCCACGTGTTGTGAGAGGCTGGAAGCTAATGCGGTTCTCTATGAATAAGCCTTTGGGGGGGGGGGGGTCGAATGACCTTTTGGCGGGAAAAAAAGAACTTTAGAAGACACTTGCTCCAAACGGGTTATTTATCGATTGAGCCGGCGGGTACCGATGGCGAAAGGTGGCGGACACCAACCTCCGCCCTCTGAAATCCCACGGCGAAATCGGCGGGTCAAAATGGAGGATCCGGTGATCTGCCACTCTCGCCATAGTGTTCTCCAATCACCCATCGGCAAAGCCCAGATAGGTGATCTGGAGAGGTCTGAGATTTTTGCTTTTCCTTCATAATCTCGTTTAGATGTGATTTTTTAAATACCCAACTGTTTTAGTGATAATTCATATTTTATGTATGATTATGTCTAAAATCCCATAAAAAAGCTTGATTAATCTTTGGATAACATTAAATAAAGAAAATATAAATACTTGATAATAATCGCCAGCTGCAAAAATTGAGTCAAACCCGTTTTAACGGCAGTTGAAACGGGTTCAATTTTTATGTTTAAATGGGTTTACCACAGTTTTTGCAGCTGGCGACTTTTTACTTCACTAGAGCTCAATCAACTCCACCAAACTTTTCTTTGGTTGCAGTTGGTAGAGACCATGGACGTTCGACAAACCCCTCCAGATCACCTATCTGGGCTTTGCCGATTGGTGATTGGAGAACACTACTCTCGCCACCAGCTAGCTCCAGCTAGACGGCGAGTGCCAATCGTGTGCAGCCACTATTCCCCTCGAGCATATTTATTGAGGCATACGACGGGTGGCAATCGTGTGCATCCACAGTTCTTTTGGTAAGACAACCATGCTTGCAATCATGACATCATTATCATATTTGCTTGGTTCCCAGTTTGAGCTAGATTTTAAAGTAGAACTATATTTAAGGGTGAATTTCTCGGGTATGAATTATCTTGTGCAATTCAATTTATTCCTTGGCTATTATCCATGGACTACAATAATCAAAGATTAATAAGCTTTCATGGACGGCAACATTTGTGTTTTGAGGACAATGACGTCATGGCTTTACAAAGAAATTGGCGCCAAATAGCTCAGTTGAAGTTTTCATCTGTGTGTCGATACTCTCAGGGAAAGAGAATGCCTCCAGTCGGACAAACTTCAGATTCCTCAGTGAGCCAAGCAGAGAAACCAAAAACAATGCGCTTTGCCAAACTCTCCGAAAATGCATACACCCCAACGCGAGGGTCCAAGCAAGCTGCTGGTATGGATTTGTACAGTGCTTATGACTATGTCATTCCAGCACAAGGCAAAGTGTTAGCCAAAACAGACATTCAGATTGCCCTGCCAGACAATTGCTATGGAAGGGTGGCGCCCAGATCGGGTCTGGCACACAAACATTTCATTGACGTAGGAGCTGGAGTGATAGACCAAGATTACAGGGGTAAGAAATGGTCTCATCATCCACACATCTATATTATGATTGACTCCCAAGATCAGTACAGTTCAATTTGACTATTTTAATAATTATAACCCTATTTTAAGTATTTAGTCACCTGAACTGAATTAATCTTAGTGAGCGACATTAAAACATTGCCTGGGTGTTTTACGCTGTTTGACCACATTTCCATTATGACTGAAACAGTTTGACTGCCGGTTCAGCTATGTGATTTCAATTTAGGCAACATTTCTGTCTCAATTCCATATGCAGATTGCGGGTCGCCATTAGGCCTCCTTGAAAACAACATTCCGGAACTGCACAATTAAAACCAGAAGTGCACAAAAAACTCTAAAATCTAATCATTATAAAAAAAACAAGATGGAAACCTACAATCAAACTATGATGCTTATATTGATATTGACTTACCATCCCTTATGAGCCTTTTTATGCTGTGAAGGTTCTTACAGGAGACATGAGGAGGGGGCTAGACACTCCGTCAAATATTGGTAATTATTACTAAGAGTATTAGAAATGATTTCTTCAAAAGGTCCATCAGTAATCTTCACACCCTCAGCTCAAAACTCCACACTTCAGATGGTGACAAATGGCAAAATGATGTTTTACAGAAACCAAGACTACAGACATACACCATAGTTAAAAACTGTCTAGAAACAGAGCCATATGCATGCTATGTAAAAAGTTATATTCCAAAACCACAATGCGCAACATTGACAAAGCTAAGATGTGGTATTTTACCACTACATATTTAAAATGTTCAGTATAATAACACTAAAGTTGAAGATAGAATCTGTCAATTGTGTCTAGAAAATGAAATGGAGGATGAAAGACATTTTGTATGTTTTTGTAATCTATACTCTAGTTTAACAGAATGTTCAGTGAAGTGATAAAGTTGCAGAAAGTGATGGTGAATTTGTACAGAACTTTGTCTTATGATGAAAAATTTCAATACCTATTAACATTGAAACAGATTTTCTGCCACGGGCTGTGGCGCAGTTGGTTAGAGCACCAGATTATTAGCACCAGTTCCTCTGTGGTGATCCAAAGGTTGTGGGTTCGATCCCCAGCCATGCCGGGATTGAACTCATGATACAATTTCCCACATGAGCTGAGGCCTGTGCCTAAAGGGTTAACCCGTTGTCCTTGTAAATCTGTGACCGGGTGGGTTGTCATGTCAAGGACCTGCCACGTGACAATTCAGTGAGGCAGCACTATATCTGCTACAAGTAGGTCTCATCACAAAACGACAGAAATAACGTTGAAAGTGATGTAAAACCCCAAACAAACAAACAGATTTTCTTTGATGCATTTACACAAAGATGCCAAAAGTTATTGATAAGTTCTAACCCGTTACATTATGATAGATTAAAGTGACAAATCAGCACATGGAGATAAACATCACATAATTTAAAGGGATTCAGGCCTTGACATACGCACTGGCCCGGGGCCACCAGATCCTCTGTTTGGGCCAGTGAATGCTCTGTTGTAGTGGCCCAGTTGGGCAACAATATTTTTGGTATTTTAGTGGCCCAAACTATCTTGATTTTATTCTAATCCTTAATAGATATTTGTCTCATATCATGATCAATGGACTTGAATTTTGACACTAGACACTTTTGACACTCAGACACTGTACAGCCTTATGTGCAATGCTCTTTATTGTATCACACATCCTATTATCCTTAGAAACTTCGGGCCACCACTTCTCATGCTCTGGTGGCCCAACTGGGCAACCAACATTTAAATCTGTCTTGGCATCTTTTTTATGTGGAGTGTTATCATAGAGGCAAAGGTAAAATGACATCATAAGAGTATGGAAATATGCTTATGAAGTCATGAAAAATATTTTCTTGAATAGTGCCAGAATGACGTCAAACAATGCTACCCTACTTTGAGTCTCATTTGAGGTAAAAAAAATTAACTCTACCCGTGTTTACCTGTCACGTGCAGCTGATGGCTGAGAGAGATCTCTGCTAATAATGCAAGTTCTATGTTATATTGCAACTCATATTATTACTCTGTGTTAAACTTCAATATGTTTTTATGCAGTTATGCTCTTTATTCACAAAATTACAGGTTTAGTGCTTAATACCTTTAATAATTTAATAAGTTACATGTACAAAACTTCTTGTCACTGTAATAAAGATTTTTTGAATCAGTGTACGTGGATTGAATTGTGAGTGAGGTCTGGTCTATATCTGGGGAAAGTAAATGGATGAGCAGCAGACAGTTGCCCATTACTCAACCTGTGTGTAGAAACTAACTCTGAAATGGCTCAAAACTCATGAAATCTCTGACGAGAAGGCCATTGACCTTAAAAACATTTACTAGGGTCACCTATGCATTGAACTCAATCCAAGGCCATGGGCCGTGGCGCAGTTGGTTAGAGTGCCAGCTTATTAGCACCAGTTCCTCTGTGGTGATCCAAAGGTCGTGGGTTCAATCCCCAGCCATGCCGAGATTGAACTCATGATACAATGTCCCATATGAGCTGAGGCCCATGCCTAAAGTGTTAACCCGTTGTCCTTGTAAATCTGTGACTGGGTGGGTTGTCTTCTCAAGGACCTGCGACATGACAATTCAGTGAGGCAGCACTATATCTGCTACACGTAGGTCTCGTCACGAAATGACTGAAATAATGTTGAAAGTGATGTAAAACCCGAAACTAACAAACAAATGAACTCAATCCATGTTCTCATAAAATAGTTGAATTATTAAGTATATTCATTAACATGGATGGAGTAGATAAGCTGCTGTAACATAAGCTCCCTCCACTTGGACAGAGACAGTTTGCCCTTCAGTGAAAATCCCTTTTTTGAAGGATATATTGAAGGAGTTTATAAAGTTATCCATCGAAAATTGTGAAGGCTCCCAACAGTATCAGAGGCAATGTTTAAAAATGTCACATCTCCTTGAGAGTTTGATTTGAGATCAACATTGTTTGGTTGATTGATAATGATTTTGGGGAACACTCACTTTTACCCCATGGGATGATGTATAGGATTATTAATTTTTTCGTGAAAGCAAATATTGTATCTTACAAAGTAGGTGAACCTCATTATTGTACCATGCATGTGGTACACAGGAATTACTTATTTTATTGGTGAAACAAAGAGATACATAAGATGCATATTCAGACAGATCAAGTTAGAATGAAAAGTTGCAATTTGACAGAGACAAAAAAAGTTTCAGTCATTAGATCAGGCAAAACTTTCCAGATGCAGAGGTGACCTTTCACCTGCATTAAACTTAAACATTATTTCATTGCAACAAGAGCAAGTTAATCCAATTAATTGAAAAACAAAAAAGATTGAAAAGAATCAGAGGTGTATCTATTTATAAAGATCATTCAACATGATTTATTTGCTGATCCATAATGTCTTTTATTTGCAGGAAATGTTGGTGTTGTAATGTTCAACTTCAACAAAGAAGAATTTGAAATAAAGAAAGGAGACAGGATAGCCCAGCTCATTTTGGAAAAAATATACATTCCAGAACTAGAAGAATGTCAAACATTGGAAAACACTGAAAGGGGAGAAGGAGGATTCGGATCAACAGGAAAAAATTAAATATTTTCCTTTTACAAACACTGTCATCATAAAAAAGTTTTTATTCATTGATAGATAATTAGATGTATTTATGGTTTTATAAAAAAAAAACTTAAATTATTTTTGAAACCAGGTTTAACAAACTATTTTTGTTGAAACTAGTGCTTAAATAGTATAGAAGTGTATAGAATACTGTATGACTTAAATGTGTAAATAAAGAATGACTTTAAAAATGAATTTCACACATTCTTTCTGTTTGTGTTCTTGATAGAAAAGTCTTAATTTGATTAGCCCAGTAAAAAAGTCTAGTTACTCATTGCCATCCTATCCTAAATTTAACTGTACGAACTCTTTTGTGTGGGGAGGAAGAAATGTTCTGTCATTCTGTCTCTTCCTCCACAATTATCTTTTCTGAAGAAACTATTAAGTGGATTTCTTAGGTATTCATACAATGCAGTAAGATGTATTTTTGCAGGAGAACAATTTTTTCCATGATGGTCAGAATAAAACAAACAAAAAAAGATTTTGAAAAAAAATACAATGACCAGCCGTAAATTGTTTTGGACAAGCATATGCACATTCAGTGACTCATTCAATGATGTAGCCTCAGTTGGAGACCTGAAATAAAGCAATGTGGGGTTGATAGTTTGCGACAACATTGGGTCCATTTTATTTAACACATTGTTCTCATGTTGCAAAGCTGGTTTTAGTGATCATTTATGAAATATATTTTTTCATTTCCATGAAATGTTCAAAACAGTACCAGTCCAGTTTGAGCTCCCGCTTTTCCCGCCAGATGGAACTTCTGGTATAACTGTTTAGCGTCTGTACAGGGTTTGTCTATTCATTCACTTTATTTCATGAAGGCAAAAGATTTGGAAAATCAAGACTGACTGTTTTATCATACTATCATTTACTGCCAGATGACTTCACCATCAAAAGTCATTTGGGGTCAAACAGGAATACTTGACAGATCTGACCTTGCCTTGGTTGTATCATATTTTTGGTCGGCCTTTGCGGCAAAAGCAACCACTTGGTCGTTTTATTCTGGTTATATTAGGGTTAAGGGTGGAATGTCAATTATCTGGAGAGTGAAAACAAGTGTTGATTTTTAAAAATCAAGCTCGCGTAAGTTTGCAAAATCCCAAGGCAAAAAAACCCTAGGCAAAATCTTCTTACTCTACTACGCACTCACAAAAGCGACATCTGACAGTGTAAGCAGAATTATTAAGCCAAAACATGGCCGCCATGGACCAATAATCGGGGTAGGCTCCATAGACTTACGGCTTAATCATCTTGAAACCTTGAACATCTAGCCCTAAAGGCAAAACAAACGCGAGCGAAAATCTAGTTGTTTTTTTCTCTTAAGGCTGTCCCCTTTCTTGGCAATATGATTTTAATTATGGTTTATACATCTGCTGAATGCATTTAACTTGTAAAACCAAATCCTTTCCACATCGTACACAAACATAAGCAAGCTTTGAGAACTATAATCATTTAAAATACATTTCTTTTGTAACATGGTCCTTTTTTTTAAAAAATACCATTTTTTCCAAGCCCTTTTTTGTTTTGTTTATTTTACTTTTTGTTTTGTTTGTTGTGAGTTTTGTTTTGTTTGTTGTAAGTTGTTTTGTTTGTATTTTTTTTCTCCCATCCGTGTTACATGTGGAGCACCACTTTTTCTTGTTTACCGTGATATATGTGATTTATGTCTCATTTAATGATATTGTTTAGCATTAATATTGATGTGGGTTTGTTAGACATAATGGGTTTGTTAGACATAATGGGTTTGTTAGACATAATGATATAAGAATTTTAAGATGTTAAAAATTAGAGCTTACTAATATAGTGGCAAAATATTGTATATGCCCTATCAGATATCGAACAAGATTTTTTTTTAATTATGAGATAATTATGAGCATATATTCTAACAAGGGCATATATTCTAACAAGATCTTTAAAAAATATGTTGTTCTGAAAGATCGAGATAATGGTGTAAAGAGCCAAACTGCAGGGCAGGCGCAAAACGAAAAACATTTTGAAGTTCAGAATAATTTTGTATCGTTTTTGTAAAATGCTTATGGTTATTTGATAATAAATTAAAAGTTCGTTTTGACCAAATCCCTTGAGGCTGAAGACCTTGTACAATAACGTAGTAGTTTTGATCACGAAGGTTAGCACCGGCCTTCTGTTTGTCTTGCGTGTTGCGCACGCATGATGAAGAACAATAAGACTGATCACAATGGCACCATCACTATGCCCAACCTCACTTAGCAACGGCCTCTACAACAACATCGCACTGGGGACAAAGGGGAATCTGAATGCCGGGGAACTTAACTCTGAATAGTGGATAACGTCTTAATAATACTCACCAATCTGTCAGAAATACTTGTATCATGACATAGCAGAGTGCTAGACGTGAATTGGAGACCAGAAATGCCGGAAAGAGCACTGTTGCTGTGTGTCTTTCTGCTGGTGGTAACCGCAACCCCGGGCGTCGTGGAAGGTGCAGCGCTTGATGGTCAGCATGATGATGGCCCCATTCACTTTGACCACCAACTTGAAAACGTCAAAGAACATCTCCACAAACAGTGGATTCTACAGCCCATTGCTGACCCGATCAAGACATTTATCCTGCAAATCACACATGAGCAGTGGGGTGAGATGATTTGAAATATATTTATTTGGCAGCCACTAGGATGAGAATTAATTATTTTCCCAGTTTATATAATAGGCCCAAGTTGGTTTGTTACAATCCCAGTTGGAAATTTTGGAACACGTATACTATCCTCTTTCACTTTTCTGGCTGTATCGCCCAATGCGTGGACGTGGATTCAAATCCGCAGCCACAAGGATGATGCCAGTTTTCGTAATCAGCAGTCATTATTAAAACATTGCAAAATTGACATATTCACATATTTGGAGACACAATTACATAAACTCGCTTCGCTCGGGAGATTGTAATGAAAGTGTAGGTCTAGGAGCATAGTTAACTCAGACCGAAATTTTAAATTGAATATTAGGTTTCGAACAAAATGGGAAGAGGGTGCCAAAGGCTTTGTATATAGACCCCTATATTATAATTGACATCTATTTAATTTTTTTATATTTTTATTTTTATTTTTGATACACATTTCACATTTAATGATATTTTCTCCATTTGGTACAGATTTCATCGCAAAAGTATTTAATGGGGAAATTGACCTAGTGGAATCTGCATCGTATATGGCAGAAGGAGATTTTAATTCCAGTAAGGATTTCATCAAGGTTAGCATTTATTTTTCTTGCCACGGTTAAAAAAAGTCGATATGTGCAAATTGAATTTTGCAACTGCATCATATTTCTCTGTATTTATGCCCAATTATATTCCCAACGCATTCCACTTTAATATATGGAAATGAATTATTTTGATTATTTTGAGCCTTCACCAGACAAGAGATACTACATTTCCATTTTTCACAAATTTCAACTTGTCGATATAAGGTCTACCAAAATAATGGATAAATAAATAAATAAAATAAATACATGAAAAACAAAAACTAATTCCACACAATTAATAATTATGACAATAAGAAAACTGCAAAAACTTAGTGGAGAATCCGGGTATCGATCCCGGTACCTCTCACATGCTAAGCGAGCGCTCTACCATTTGAGCTAATTCCCCGTTCTTGACGATACATTGAGATAAAAGCGATCTATATCCACTCTAGTTTCCCTTCAATCAGTAGCAAATTATTCAGGAGAAATTCAAGTGGCATCAATGAAACTTTCAATATTTTAACTTTGATTCAGCGAAAAGATGTGAAAATAGTGCATTTTGTAACCTTACACTGTGCTAAGGAACCGGAAATATTTGGGAAAACTAGGTCACCACATATAAACATAAACACGTGTGTGCCAGTAGCACCGAGCAACTCCCAATCAAAACAAAATCAGATATCTGCAGACTCGATGATCTCATTTAACCCTTTTAAATCATTTCTTAACACTGGACAAACAACACAACTAATTTACAATTGATAATTGATCAGTAAACCTTGTTATGTAATGCTTTCATAGAGGTTCTTATGTCGCCGAGCATTGCAGGGGGAAGTACCTGTAAATAAATACTGTCATGCAAAAGTAGGAATCTTGCACAATGTAGGAATAATTCCTACATTATGCAGGACAAAGTAGGAATTCCTACATTGTGCAAATAGCTAGGAATATCAGAGTCAAGAATCCAAATGTCAGGAACAAGAATGAGAAGGTTTAGGTAATATGAACGAAACCCATATGAACATAGGACTGTTATAATAATAATGATGATATGAGCATGCACTGATATTAGTTGTGTGCATAAAAAATATGATTTTGTCAGTGATATGTACATTTCGCATTGGCAAATAGGTAGATATCTGGGTGTGGGCTTGTAAATGTAGATCTACAATTACTATAAAAATATTCCTAACAAAAAAAAAATGTTTGTACATTTTTTGTCACAGCCTACGGTAAAATGACAATCAACATTTCTATTTCCAAAAATGTCATATCTCTATTATAATGTACTAGTCAATCAAAATCTGTAACCATATTCTTTAATGCCAACAATGTCCAATTAAGCCAGAGGAAGTGTCTGTTATTTTTCTAAATACAAAATTTAATAGAAAACTAATAAACATTGTAATTATATTAGCCACATCCAGTCATATCAGTTATTATCTTAAAATTCCTACTTATTTGCAGAAAGTAGGAATTCCTATTTTGGGCAGTTGCACAATGTAGGAATTCCAACTGGGCCCTGATTCCTACTGGGTGCAAGACAATACTATAAGAATAATAGAAACATTACGTGTTTTTCCCTTAAGCCAACATAGCTGACAAAAAGAGGAAAGTCTCAGGTAAGGGTACCGTAGGTAAAGATTAAAAATATGAGCTGGCGTCCTGCTGGGAACACTTGCTTACTGAGATTAGTACTCAGATTAGTGGGGTGTGTAGTCACTTTCACATGTTAAAAATAGTGGGCAAATCACTGAACACATATCTGGCATTATTACTACACATGTTTCTTATTCAAATTGTGGTTTTATTTGACAATTAAAATAATGATTGCAATATTTGAATTTATTTCAAATATAGAAATTCTAATTCTATATTGTTAGTAGTGTTTAAACAACTGTGAAACTAGAGAACTATTTTAGAGGTATCGACACCATTTCCAAGAGGTGATCTTTGCACATATGAGTACATGCATTGTTGGCTGATCTCACTGGACAACAGAGAAATGCACATGCAGGTGACATGTGACCTGTTGATTTCCATCCTGTCAGTGATTGATATGGTCAAATATTGACAACTACACATTTTGAAGATCTTAAAAATTGTTTTGGAATATATAATATACCAGTCTGATTGAATGTATTTAAGAATGAGCATTGTTTGCAGGTATGTTTTAAGTGTTGATGAATTGTAACATCACCTTAGATAGGTACAGTCCACGTTTATTTTTAAATGTGGATCCAGGTGAAATGTTGAGTGAGCAATCTTTCATGAGAAAAGGTCAAAGCATATCATCAGACCTGTGAGACACATAATAATGCGGAAACATTGGGAACTATTGCATCGCACTGGATTTATTCAGAGATGCTCAAGGTTGGCCTCTTGATCAACTTACTCGAAGTTTAAAGTCTATGATAAATTCTTGAAATTGGATCCATGTTATAATTCGTTTTTTTCTAAACTGAAATAAAATGTTTTCTGCATATAATTACTATTTTTTATATTTTCTATGTTGGCAAAAAACATATTCAATTCTCTATGTTCTGACATGCATATTGCTCAAATGAAGATTTTATATTTGTTTAAGTCAGTATTTTTCATATTGTCTATATTTTTTCTCTATGATTACACTACGGTCGTATGGCATAGAGAAAAAATAGAGGAACATCCAAACATACTTCAAAGGTACAGGGTGCGTTGCTCTCACAATTGCTGTGAAAACAATCTCATACTTTCTCTATGATTATACAAAGCAAAGATTTGGTCAGGGAGGGCCATAATGAGTGATTGGATTATTTCTTGACTACATGTATTATTATCTCCACAAAATTATTTTTGGTCATTTTCTCCACAAAAGTATTTTGGGCTATGTTTTTGAAAACGGCACTTAATACATGTCTAAATTTTGGCAATGTCAATCAGGAATGGGTAACGGCTAATAGTCATTTTGTCAGGTGGCTTACCCATTCCAATTACTGGATTGATAGCAAATTGTGTAATCTATTCTATACTACATGTCTACATGTAGTCTACCTTGCAGATACTATTTACAGAAAAAAGTAGCATGTTAAATCTGAGAGCAATATAACTATATGCTTATTATTATTGCTGTCATGTAAAATGCGACTGAGACTTTTTGAGCATTCTTCCTTTAATCAATTGGAATCTTTTGTACCAATACATACATTAAAGAATATCAACCCCAACCCTTATTCCAAACTACACACAGTAATCATGGTAATGAAATCTTTGAAAAACTATGTTTGCTGCAAAAGTGACTGTACATTTGGTGATATGTAAATGTTTGTTTTCTGGTAGTTTTTAGAGGATCAAGCAATAGTGTTGGCGATCTTTGGCGTGGCTTTGTTGTCTGCTCTGATCATCCCTTTGGTGGGCTGCTGCTTCTGCTGCTGTCGGTGCTGCTGTGGGCGCTGCGGGGGAGAGCTCACAGTGAACGACGCCCGCAAACAATCCCTCTGCTGTGCTGTTGTCCTTGGCATCTTTCTTTTCATTGTCATCACCACAATACTGTGAGCATTCTCATTATTCTTATGAGCAAATTATCCTAAAAAACATAACAATTCAAGTATTAGATTGCAAAACCTTACACTTTAAGATAATTGATCTGATGAAGCATTTTAAGTTAGATGAATTAAACAATTATACGAAATTAATATTTACATTACAAATAAATAAATAAATAAATAAATAAATGAATGAATGAATGAATGAATACATACATAAAGCACATGCAGTACATACAATACATACTTGCAGACAGACAAACAGACAGACTGTAACAAATTTGATCGAGGTCTAAGTTACTTGAAAGTTGAGTTCTGCATAACGTTAAGACAGGATGTATGTTATTTGTTTCTTATATTGTTGCTAGATTTGGTGGGTCACTGACCTTTATGAGTGGGATCCACATGAGGTACACAGTGGACTATGTGGGAGATGTCACTGAGTCCACCATTGAGGATGTGGTGGATTACACAGGGGAACTGGTGCAGGTAAGAATGTAAACTATTCCATCGCATTATTATGAGATCAAATCAATAATAAAACTTGTAGAATTGTCAGTATGACTTTTATCATTTGTTTTATCTCACACTGGTAAAACATTTTGAAGTTATTTCTTAGAACAGTAAATTGATTAAGGTGTGTAGAAAAAGAATGCAGATCATATGTTTTCAATTAATATTTGTGAGCATATGGTATTTTCAATTAATATTTGAGGGTGTATGGTATTTTGTAGGACCTTGAGAAAGTGGCCGTGGATGACCTGAATGACCTCATAGATACTATCATCACAGAAGTGGATGGTCTGTATAAACTTTTTTGTCGAAGATTGAGTTCTTTTTCACTTCACATTTTTGATAATGATTCTATAGTACTGTATCTATTTTTTTTTAGGGAATGCAATTGTTGAACACTTGCTTGAAGATATGGATCCACGCTTCAGCAATGTTATGGACAACCTCAAGCTTCTTGATGAAGGTCTGTATTTAGTATATACCATATATCCTTGCCTAAAAAATAAGAAACAGCACTTGTACTCTTTGTCCTGACTGTGCTTTTTGTGAGTCTCTGTGATATCAGATCTGGAGTAATTTTTTATGATTTAAATTTTTTTTCACATATTTATAATATTTCTTATGACCTATCTATTTGATTTATGCATTTATCACAAAGCACTGTAATAAGTGGATAGAGATGTGCATTAATTATCATCTCTCCAGTAACTAAATTGAAGAATAAAAGCCACTTTCTTCTCTTTTCAATCACCCTGTCATGAAAATCTTATACTGTGAATTGACAATATATTTAATGATATACGGGGGTGCTATAATAAGAAGTCTGGCCAATATTTAAGCTAAAAACCTTTCAACCTGCCACAGACATCAACAAATGTCATTATGCCCTCCTCCTCCGAGGGAGGGCATATAGTAATCACTTTTCCGTCCGTGCGTCCGTGTGTCTGTGCGTCCGTCACAATATTTGGAATGGCCAACACTCGAAAGTGGCTGGACCACAGGGATGATACTACATATGCCTACAACAATATAGTCCAAGTAAATATTTTCCATGAAAGTTTGGTGACCTACGTCAAAGGTCAAGGTCGCAGTGACCATCGGGTCAACTTTAGCCGTGAGCGCTCTAACTTCTATAAAAATGTTTCAATATTGACACAAGTTGGTGTACAGGTGTATTTTATGAGGGGCTAGGCTAAGTCCGATGATGGGCGATACTGACCAAATTTTGAAGTCATGGCGGCCATTTTTCAAAATGGCCGACGTGCCGATTTTGTGAATTCTTTTGAGAATACACTTATATCAAACATTATTACTTATTATCAATTGGTATAAGCTGCAAAAATGTTAATTTATGTAATTGGGTCAGTGTGACCTACTTTTCAGGTGAAAATCGACATCCCCATTAGTATTTAGAGTGGCCCTCATTTCAATGCTGCAGGACATTGGGGTTTGATTCTACATAATGTTTGTAAAACTAAAGACCCCAAAAAAAGATTCCATGGAATTTTTCCAACCAAGGTCAAAGGTCAAGGTTGCAGTGACCATCGGGTCAACTTTGGCCTTGAGCGCTCTATTTTCTGTAGAAATGTTTCAATTTTGACACAAGTTGGTGTACAGGTGTATTTTATGAGGGGCTAGGCTAAGTTCGATGATGGATAGATAATACTGACCAAATTTTGAAGCCACAGCAGCTATTTTTCAAAATGGCCGACATGCCGATTTTGTTAATTCTTTGCAGAATACACATATATCAAACATTATTACTTATTATCAATTGGTATAAGCTGCACAAATGTTAATTTATGTAATTGGGTCAGTGTGACCTACTTTTCAGGTGAAAATCGACATCCCCATTAGTATTTAGAGTGGCCCTCATTTCAATGCTCCAGAACATTGGGGTTTGATTCTACATAATGTTTGTATAACTTAAGACCCCCAAAAAAATTGCATGGAATTTTTCCTTCAAAATGGCCGACATGCCGATTTTGTTAATTCTTTGCAGAATACACATATATCAAACATTATTACTTATTATCAATTGGTATAAGCTGCACAAATGTTAATTTATGGAATTGGGTCAGTGTGACCTACTTTTCAGGTGAAAATCGACATCCCCATTAGTATTTAGAGTGGCCCTCATTTCAATGCTCCAGAACATTGGGGTTTGGCCACAGGGGTATGCAGGAGGAGGGCATTGTTCTGCGCTCTCTGAGCGCATTTTAATTCTGTCTGTTAGCAGCAAAATCCTTGTTCCAAAAATCTCAAAATCTCTTAAGGTGGATGACTACTAAAAAGCTGACAGTCCTTTCCAGGAAATGTTAAAAACATTACCGAAAAAGCTTGGGTCAGTGCTGTTCTAAGGCATTCAGCCTATGTTTAATCATCTTTTAGTACCTACCACACAAAACTCGCTAGAAAAGATCAATGGTACTGTTCAATTAAATAAGTGGCAATAGCAATATTGTCACTGTCTACCATTGGCAATGGCCCAGTGCGAAAAATATTTTGAAAGGATTGACTTCACTCACTCTGAGGTTTGTTATTTTTATTTTACAGATGTGTCTTCTATACGATCAGTGGTGGATGGGATCATCACCTCACTGCTTGATATAACAGTGCTTGCAGATGATACAGAGACAGAGTTATCCCAGATGCGCACCACCTTGGCAACATTAAAGGCAAGCTGTGTAGGGGACCACTGTGATGAGCTGCCGGACCAAACTGTCCTCCCAGACAATCTCAACATTACCTCACAGGTAAGTCAATCTCAACATCACGTCACAGGTACCGGTAAGTCACATTAAAGGCAGACTGTGCAAGCGATGACTTCAACCAGCTGCTGGACCAAACTGTCCTCCCAGGCAATCTCAACATAACGGCACAGGTAAGTCAATTTCAGCACTAGTGACAGGTAAGTCAATCTCAACATTATGTCACAGGTAAGTCAATTTCAAAATCATGTCACAGGTAAGTCAATCTCAACATCACATCACAGGTAAGTCAATCTCAACATTATGTCACAGGTAAGTCAATTTCAAAATCATGTCAGAGGTAAGTCAATCTCAACATCAGGTCAGAGGTAAGTCAATCTTAACATCCAGTGACAGGTAAATCAATTTCAACACTAGTGACAGGTAAGTCAGTCTCAACATCACATAACAGGTAGGTCAATTTCAACATCATGTTACAGATAAACCAATATCAAAACTAGTGACAGGTAAGTCAATTTCAGCATCACATCACAATGTAAGTCAATCTCAACAATAGTAACAGATAAGTCAATTTCAACATCACACCCCAGGTAAGTCAATTTCAACATCACACCCCAGGTAAGTCAATTTCAACATCACGTCACAGGTAGGTCAATCTCAACTCTAGTGACAGGTAAGTCAATATCAATATCACCTCACAGGTAAGTCAATCTCAACACTAGTGAGATATAAGTCAATTTCAACATCATGTCACAGGTAGGTCAATTTCAACATTAGGTCACAGGTAGGTCAATTTCAACATCACTTCACAGGTAAGTCAATTTCAGCATCATGTCACAAATCAGTCAATTTCAACATCACTTCATAGGTAAGTCAATCTCACCATCAGGTCACATTGAGGGCAGTCACACTATGTGCACATAAGACATATTCAGGAACAAATAATTCTATAACATAGCCATAGGAATAAGTAACCATGGGAATAAGTTGACTTGCATAAATATTACTCTGTTTCCTTTAGATTCCAGACATTGAAGCAGAAACTCCCTTCCTTGCAGACACTGAAAACCTCAACATTTCAGCTATTATCGAGGCTGTAAGTAATTATAACATTTTATTTTATGGTAAATGCTTGAGTCATGCACATTAATTGATTTTTCATTAGTAAGATGTATATTTCTTAAAATAAGATGTATTTAGAAAATATTTCCCAATTGGTTTGAGTATGGTTTCAGGTTCTTTTCTTTTCATGAAACAATCAGTCCTCACTTCCTCAAGGCAGACATATCACAATCCTTCAGTAGCTTATAATCTGGGATGAAGTCTTCTGATTATTGCATCTAAATGGAATATTCCCATTGCAAGATCATTAAAATGTGACATTTCATGAATTTTGGGCCATTTACCGGTCTTTGTCAGGTCTAATGATCAGAATATTGCATTATTGTACAGCTTGAGAAGAATGAAAATACAGTATCTGTAAAGGAATTATCATTCTTCCAGATTAGAATTACAAATTCAGACAGGCAGTTGTGCATATAATTCTTTTTTAATTTCTTATTTCACAAGTCTTGTGATTTTTTCATACATAGGGGTTTGAATCCATGGATGGAGCTTCCTCAAACATACAAGAAAATATAGCAGACACCATACAAGGTGAGTCATCATCCATCACTACCAGTTCACTACAATGAGAATCAAGTACCATCCATGATGAATCATATTATAATAATTTAAGTCAAACAAATTTGAACAATGCGAATCATGTACCATATGCAAAAAGATTCTTACACATCACCAAAGTGAGTCATGAGCAATTACCGTTAATAGATGATGAATATGTCACCAATATAAGGTCAGCTATTTACCAACAACTTTCTAACAAGGTGAATTTTATTATGTAAATGCATGAAAACTCCCAATACAAGGTGAGCGAATAAACTCCACCAATTTGAAACATGTTCCATTAAAGCAAAGTGAGTCATGTGCCATTAATGTGAGGTGAGTTATACACTAAAAAATAATGTGAGCTATTAATACAAAGTGAATACCATGATATATGAATCATTTTATATCCTCAGCAAAAGGTGAGCAGCATCCAAAACAAGTGTCCATAATTTGGTACACTTTGTAATTTGGTAGGTAAGTCCAGTTTTGAAATGTCTGTGTTTCAGATATAGAACAGACATTGAGAAGTGTTGCTGTGGATGTGGAGGACATGCTTGAGGTGGACATCTCGGAACCACTTATGGATGTTAGTGCCACACACCTTTCTTATCTTTAAAGGCTCAATATTTTATTATTAGTTAGTCAATGGTATTATAGTGTTTTCCTCAGATTAGTCAGGTTCCAACCAAAGTTTGTCTTTTTCAACCATGGCCATTTTTCATAGGCTATGTATTATTAAATTGGGCTCACAAAAATATAAATTATAAACCCTTTTTTAAACAAGAATATAAGTATTATTTTACAATAGGTATAACACCACAAATAAACTCCAGTGGTGTTTTTCTTTTGTATGTTTTATGAACATTAAGGAAAATTGATTGATTGGAATTGATTATGAATATATTTGTTTACAAGGTTATCATAAAAACGTTGATTTTGATGTCTGCATATTTTTGTTATTTGTTTTAGGTCCAGCATGATCTAAGAGACGTAGTGGTGGATGTCCAAACATTCAGGGAAGATATGGATCCATATGTTAAATATGCGTTAGTTGTCAAACTTAAATTGGATATTATAGAGCATAAAAAATTAAACATTCAGACATTAACTTGAAGTCTGAATACAGATACATTTAACTTTTAGAGCATTAACATAATATTGTAAAAAAGTGATAAGATTTTAATTAACATAAAGTGATAAAATAACTCTATGTAATTTTACTTTAACACACTAACTTTATGTAATCTTAATTTTGTCATATATATATGTATTTATCTTGCAGGAAGTATGGCTTTGATGGTAATATTGTAATGATACATGTATTAATCTTGCAGGAAGTATGGCTTTGATGGTAATATTTTAATGATACATGTATTAATCCTGCAGGAAGTACGGCTTTGATGGTAATATTGTAATGATGCATGTATTAAGCCTGCAGGAAGTATGGCTTTGATGGTAATATTGTAATGATACATGTATTAATCCTGCAGGAAGTATGGCTTTGATGGTAATATTTTAATGATACATGTATTAATCTTGCAGGAAGTATGGCTTTGATGGTAATATTGTAATGATACATGTATTAATCCTGCGGGAAGTATGGCTTTGATGGTAATATTGTAATGATGCATGTATTAATCCTGCAGAAAGTACGGCTTTGATGGTAATATTTTCATGATACATGTATTAATCCTGCGGGAAGTATGGCTTTGATGGTAATATTGTAATGATACATGTATTAATCTTGCAGGAAGTATGGCTTTGATGGTAATATTGTAATGATGCATGTATTAATCCTGCAGGAAGTATGGTTTTGATGGTAATATTGTAATGATGCATGTATTAATCCTGCAGGAAGTATAGCTTTGATGGTAATATTGTAATGATGCATGTATTAATCCTGCAGGAAGTATGGCTTTGATGGTAATATTATAATGATGCATGTATTAATCCTGCAGGAAGTATGGCTTTGATGGTAATATTGTAATGATACATGTATTAATCCTGCAGGAAGTATGGCTTTGATGGTAATATTGTAATGATGCATGTATTAATCCTGCAGGAAGTATGGCTTTGATGGTAATATTTTAATGATACATGTATTAATCCTGCAGGAAGTATGGCTTTGATGGTAATATTGTAATGATGCATGTATTAATCCTGCAGGAAGTATGGCTTTGATGGTAATATTGTAATGATGCATGTATTAATCCTGCAGGAAGTATGGCTTTGATGGTTTGGCTGCAATAACCCTGTTGGTGGCCCTACTGTCCTTCCTGGGTGTTACATGTGGCACTGTGGGATGTAAGGTAGATCCGGCGCCAGAGAACAGGTCTCAAATGGCACACTGCAGCAGTTACCTTCTCAGCTGGTAAGTCTCAGGGTTTTTATAACCTATTTGGTTAATCAGCTTGTCACATACACTGAAAATGTCTCTAGCAAACCCATTTATCTCACAAAATGGCATTTTCTTAAAAATCATATTACGTTACGTCATTTCGTATTATTTTGGTTTGGGTACCACTACAAGGCCTTCTGTGTTACTCTTCACACATGCACACTTCTCTTCCCCATCAAACATAATATTTCTACCCACACCTTCTTCATGTTTTATGACCTATTTTCATGTTTTATGCTATTTCAGCTCTGTGTTTGTTCTTCCTTCCTCATGCTCCATGACCTCATGCTATTTCAGATCTGTTTGGTCTTCCTTCATCATGCTTCATGACCTCATGTTATTTCAGCTCTGTTTGTTCTTCCTTCCTCATGCTTCATGACCTCATGTAATTTCAGCTCTGTTTGTTCTTCCTTCCTTATGATCATCATCTTCTGTCTGCTGGGTGCTATCATGTTCATGCTGGGCTCTGTCAACACCATGATATGCACTGGATTTGATGAAGATTTGACAATTTTTGATGAGGTAGAGTGAAATCATTAAATTGTTATTGCTAAAAACTATATAAGATCAAAGATTATCATTATCATTATCATTATCATTATCATTATCATTATTATTATTATCTTCAGGTAATTGACAACCCAGAGATGGTTAATAGCAAATCATTCCTTGAAGGCTTGTTTGAAAATGAAGGAGATGTACCAACTGGAAAGGAAGTCCTCCTGTGAGTGCACTCTTCTTTACCCATTACATCTGACAGATTTTGTGTGTTTCTTTCCCTTTGTTTTTGGTTGAGGGGATTGAAAATTAAATTTATTTTCACAAGATTATATTTGTAAAAAAATTTAATTTAACTTTGGCTGTAGAATCTCTTTTTTTATTTAATCATTACATAGCTCTTTCTATATGGGGATTGTCATGCCATTATATTCTTAGTAATTACTAATTAGATGTCATACATATATGTATAATACTGTAACAGCTATAATATACTAATTTTATCACAATGGCACCCTTTTAGTGTATATAGATAGAGCCAGTAACTAGCATAGTGTACATATAGAGCCATTATCTAGCATAGAGTGCACAGATAGAGCCAGTATTTAGCATAGAGGGCACAGATAGAGCCAGTATCTAGCATAGAGTGCACAGATAGAGCCAGTATCTAGCACAGAGTGCACTGATAGTCAGTATCTAGCATAGAGTGTATAGATAGTCAGTATCTAGCATAGAGTGTACATATGGAGCCAGTATCTAGCACAGAGTGCACAGATAGAGCCAGTATGTAGCATAGAGTGTACATAGACAGTCAGTATCTAGCATAGAGTGTATAAATATAGCCAATATCTAGTATAGAGTGTATAGATATAGCCAGTATCTAGCATAGAATTACATATAGAACCACTATCTAGCATAGTGTATAGATAGAGCCAGTATCTAGCATAGAGTGTATATATAGAGCCAGTATGTAGCATAGTGTACAGATACAGTCAGTATCTAGAACAGAGTGTATAGATATAGTCAGTATCTAGCATAGAGTGCACAGATAGAGCCAGTATGTAGCATAGTGTACAGATACAGTCAGTATCTAGCACAGAGTGTATAGATATAGTCAGTATCTAGCATAGAGTGCACAGATAGAGCCAGTATCTAGCATAGAGTGTACATATAGAGCCAGTATCTAGCATAAAGTGTACATATAGAGTCAGTATCTAGCATAGAGTGTACAGATAGAGCCAGTATCTAACATAATGTGAGAGCCAGAGATATAGAGAGAGCCATCATAGAATATGCCAGAGTATCAAACATATAGTGTGTATACATGGTATAGATTTACTTAGTCAGTATCTAGCATGATGAGTGAAGATAGCACAAGTGTATCTGTCTTTATGCATATTGATATAGATCAATTATTAGTTTAATTTTCATTTTCTCTAATTACAGAAAATGTCATGATGGAGAAACACTTTACAGTACTTTGAATCTAGATAATCTATTTGATGTGAGAGATATGGTCAACATTAGCCAGGTATATTTAAAACTAAAGCATGTATTCTTAAATCAAGTACTTTATATAATATGTTCACAATTCATCATCCTAATAATAATACTATAATTGTGGTACACACATCCAGTTTGCTGACCACTCACGGGTGTTGAAGCAATGAAAAACAAAGAGCAATTTTTGACCAATCAGAAACTAGCTAACAATTGGTTAAATGTGTCCATAGATAGAGTTTTGTCCATAGTAACAGTTGCAGGAGATGGTTACAAGATCTGTGTCCATTTCAACCTTGCAAAACTCCAGAAACATTTGTAATATTTAATTGCAAAACATATTAAATATTAACTTGATTGCAAAACATATTAACTAATCTATCCTATAATATTGTCTCAGATTTGCAAAAAATCTTGATGATGTTGTAAAGTTTGCTCATATTGATTCAAGGAAATGGATGCAATTAATATGGATGAAGTGTACAGTGCTGCACAGAGCAGCATCAGCTCCACAGTGGTTATAGAGGGCAGCACCAGACAGGATATCCTGGATGTCACCACAGCTTCTCACCCACCCATTGATGCCTCCAGTCTGCTCCAACCTGTGTGTATTTATACCAAGTTTTAAACAATAAAATTGTCTCTCCTCATTTACTCTAACACTTCAGCTGTAATTTCATTACAAATTTTATTTTTCTTCTACTTTATACCCTTGAATTCATCATGTTTGTTTCCATTGTATTACTAATTATTTTCATTGTGACCAATTGGATAATGATACCTTGTGATTTAAATTGCAAACTGCAAAAATGTATTCTCTAAAATGTGACTTATGAACATTCTAATAAAGACTTAAATAAATACTTTCTTGTTCAATGCCACTTTATGCCACTTTATTTTGACCTTTGATGAATACATTCTTCAAACATGGGTCAGAGTGGAGATAGTTGGGTGTTTCTGTCCTCATACACAGGTCAGAGTGGAGTTATTTCAGTGTTTCTGTCCTTACAAACAGGTCAGAGTGGAGATAGTTGGGTGTTTATGACCTCACATACAGGTCAGAGCAGAGATAGTTGGATGTTTATGACCTCACATGCAGGTCAGAGTGGAGATAGTTGGGTGTTTCTGTCCTTAAATACAGCTCAGAGCAGAGATAGTTTGGTGTTTCTGTCCTCATACACAGGTCAGATATACCATAGTCAGGATTTAATAGTATGTTTCTGTTGCAGGTGTGGGACATCATGAATGCCACAGATCTGATGAATGCTGCTCAGCTGATGTACGAGGCGGCCAGCCTGGCTGCCATCAATGGCACAGTAAGCAGATCCTCTTTATCTGACCTTCAACTTGAACTCGTGCTATGATTCTGGAATAAGAATGGAATCCTGTGTTTGTAAATTTAAGGAATGAGAAGAGAATAATGAAAATTTAATGAAAAGTGAATGAGTTTAAAACAGCAATTCATTACATGAAGAGAATTTACGGCATATCTCGACCATTTTATGGCCGCCATGTTTTAATTGCTTTCACAGCTTGGTCTCCATTATCTCAAATGAACACAATATGTGTGGATGCACTTGCAACCATCACTATTGTTATTAATATTTAAACAACTTATGACAATTGTTGTGTGTCCAGGCTGCAGATGAGGAAAAGTACCAGGACCTTGGAGACCAGTGTATGCAGTTGCTGAATGGACCAGTTCACCATATTCTTGATACACTGGTAAGTAAATAAGAAACACAATGTTGAAGTATGTAAACATCTACAGATTAGCAAGTTTTCTGTTCACCTTAAACCCTTTATTTCCTTGGTTCATGAATATTCTATCATATGTTCAGTTTATATTATGCAGTCACCTATGTCAACATGTAAAATGAATATAACAGTACACAAGCTACATCCATTATCTACTTTATATGCTGAAATCATCTGTTCTACATATTGAATGCTAAATGCAGCTAGTTTTTATTTATATTTCATTTGGAGGTATAATAAACCAGTCTATGATATATTTCTGTCAAACAGAGCCAGCTGGAGAACTCAATAGATGGTCTGAATAGTGACAAGAACACAACACTGTCAAAACTTGCTGAAATAGTTGTATATGTTGATATACTGCAGGATTATCTTCAAAACTCAGCAGCAAATGCCACTGCTCAGGTAAGCCTCTGACATGGTGACATTGAAAGGATGTCAGAACTAATACTATTGGTAAATGATTAGTGTCAAGGTTATAAAGATATTGTCTCACTGGGTAAATGTAGAGGCTCATTCTGTCATTGGGTTAGTGTAGTAGAGTTGCGTACCACTTACATTGGGTGAGTGTACAGTTTACCATTCATATTGGGTGAGAGTAGAGTTTACTATTCACATTGGGTGAGTGTACAGTTTACCATTCACATGGGTGAGTATAGAGTTCACCATTCACATTGGGTGAGTATAGAGTTCACCATTCACATGGGTGAGTATAGAGTTCACCATTCACATTGGGTGAGTGTAGAGTTCACCATTCACACTGGGTGAGTATAGAGTTCACCATTCACATTGGTGAGTATAGAGTTCACCATTCACATTGGGTGAGTGTAGAGTTCACCATTCACATTGGGTGAGTGTAGAGTTTACTATTCACATTGGGTGAGTGTAGAGTTTACCATTCACATTGGGTGAGTGTAGAGTTTACCATTCACATGGGTGAGTATAGAGTTCACCATTCACATTGGGTGAATGTAGAGTTCACCATTCACATTGGGTGAGTGTACAGTTTACCATTCATATGGGTGAGTATAGAGTTCACCATTCACATTGGGTGAGTATAGAGTTCACCATTCACATGGGTGAGTATAGAGTTCACCATTCACATTGGGTGAGTGTAGAGTTCACCATTCACACTGGGTGAGTAAAGAGTTCACCATTCACATTGGTGAGTATAGAGTTCACCATTCACATTGGGTGAGTGTAGAGTTCACCATTCACATTGGGTGAGTGTAGAGTTTACTATTCACATTGGGTGAGTGTAGAGTTTACCATTCACATTGGGTGAGTGTAGAGTTTACCATTCACATGGGTGAGTATAGAGTTCACCATTCACATTGGGTGAATGTAGAGTTCACCATTCACATTGGGTGAGTGTACAGTTTACCATTCATATGGGTGAGTATAGAGTTCACCATTCACATTGGGTGAGTATAGAGTTCACCATTCACATGGGTGAGTATAGAGTTCACCATTCACATTGGGTGAGTATAGAGTTCACCATTCACATTGGGTGAGTGTAGAGTTTACCATTCACATTGGGTGAGTATAGAGTTTACCATTCACATTGGGTGAGTATAGAGTTTACCATTCACATTGGGGGGGATTATGCATTTGAACTTTAAAAGTGGTTCTTTAATCTTCATGATAAGGACTTAAAATTTCACTTTCACTAACAAAATTTGTATTTATATTTGTATATCTTTATTTAGCTTTATTTTAAAATTAATGTATTCCTTTCTGATGTAAAGGTAATTGATGACCAGTTGGCAATGATCAATTGTCATGGCGAGGACTTTGTTGACCATGTAGATAAAGCGGTAAGTGTATTTTATTTTTTAAAGTTTGTTCTTCCTGTCAATATACATCAGCCTTGGTACAGAGATCTATATTTTCAAACTAAAATAAAAACTCTCTGATCTGGAAAAAAATCTCCCATAAATTGTTTTCTTGACTTGCAACTATTTGTTGTCATGGATAAGTTTTGTGTTTTTTCTTGGTGGTGATATTAGATGCGCGAGGATATTGGACAGTGCCAGTTAGTGTGGGAAGTCTATGACAGTTTTGTGGACATCCTCTGTGTGCATGTAGTGGACTTTATTGTAAGTATCTTTGGTTTGAAGACATCAACATTATACCAATCCTTTTTTAGTTTTTACCCTCAGCCCCTGATGTAATCAGGCTGAGGGTATTGCAGTACTCCTGGCGTGGGTATGTATGTATGTATGTATGTATGTCTGTATGTATGTCTGTAGTGAACATCCTTGTCATCGCGATAACTCAAGAACAAATGATGGCAGCTTCATGAAACTTGACACACATATGCATCTGGTGAAAACCTCGGACGAGTTCGATGGACGGCGACCTTGACCTATTTTTCAAGGTCACAGGGACAATTATGTGAAATCCCAAGAATCGCATAACTCAAGAACAAATGATGGCAGCTTCGTGAAACTTGACACATATAAGCATCTGGTGAAAACCTCGGACGAGTTCGATGGACGGTGACCTTGACCTATTTTTCAAGGTCACAGGGACAATTATGTGAAATCCCAAGAATCGCATAACTCAAGAACAAATGATGGCAGCTTTATGAGATTTGACACACACAAGCATCTGGTGAAGACCTCAGACTTCTCATGGTGGACCATGACCTTCACCTACTTTTCAAGGTCACAGGGACAATTATGTGAAATCATCCTTGTCATCGCGATAACTCGAGAACAAATGATGGCAGCTTCATGAAACTTGACACACATAAGCATCTGATGAAAACCTCAGACATTTTTGTATGGAACATGACCTTCACCTACTTTTCAAGGTCACAGTTACAATTATGTGAAATCCCTATCATTGCCATAACTCGAGAACGAATGTTGGCAGCTTTATGAGACTTGACACACATAAGCATCTGGTGAAGACCTCAGACTTCTCTTGATGGAACATGACCTTTACCTACTTTTCAAGGTCACAGGGACAATCATGTCAAATCCACATCATTGCAATAACTTAAGAACAAATAATGGCAGCTTCATGAAAATTGACACACATAAGCGGGGCCCCCATAGGGTTTTAGGATTATTGGATTTTTGGCCTAAAAAAGAGGGATTATTGGATTTTTGGGGTGAAATATCTGGGATTTTTGGATTTTGAGGAAAGTGTTTAGGATTAATGGATTTTTAATAAGATAATTGGATTTTAGGATTTTTCAGTAATAAAGGATTATTAATTCAAACAATTAATGATTTAGATATGAGTTTCATGATATTTGTGATTAATATTTGTGTGACACTCTATGGTCTCCACCATCAGAAATAACTGGCTGGTCCCTTTGTATTTGTCAGATCTGAGACATTCAGAGGTCTCACACCAGGTGGTGCTGCATGTGCCACTTAGACAATAGACTAGGAAAGCTTTAGGGTGGTTGCAGAGTCTCCATGTGTTTTGTGATGAAAGTGAGGAAATTTTAACTTTTGGATTGCTTCTTGTCACTAAATGTGAGCAAAATGGCAGCTTTAGACACTGACACACCAAATACAAAGAATGCAGAGGGGCCAGAGGGTGATGGAGCCCTCACAAGGGAGAAGTGTCTATGTCAAAAAAGGTTCTGTTGTAGTTATTAACACAATCAAACATGTGCATATATGTAAACTGAGGCAAGATATGCTTGAGAAGGGAAAATGTAAAGGGGAAATCTACTTGCAGAGCCCACTTGAGCCCACAGAGTTCTCAAATCAAAAACAATGTGTCATAGATAGAGAAAATGTCATCACTGTTTTAGATGATACTAACTATGAATATGTTCCAAAGGATGATATAATTGTTCTGAATGAGGAGGTTTTGATCAATCTTTTGTACCTGATAAAGGATCAGGGTGATACGGAGACACCCAATGAGCAGCAAGAGTTAATTAGTGAGGAATTATCTCAGTTGTCATTTACTAGTGACACAAGGGCCACTAGGCCTAAAAGAGTTTCAAAAAAAAGGAAAGACACAGATTACTTTTTTTCCTAATTTTGAATATGTTCAAAAGGATTGGGTGTCTCCGTATCACTATAACAGTGAGATTACTGTTAATTTCAAACTCTGTGGGCTCAAGTGGACTCTGCAAGTACATTTTGTAATGTGGCATGACCTGTGTGAAACACTAAATATCATGTTATATCATGCATGTTATGTAATTCATTGCCAAATAAATTTGTACTAAATGTAAACATATTTTAGGATTTTTTGTTTTATACTTTTGGATTTTTAGATTTGAGGGGAAAAATATTTAAGGATTTTTGGCTACAAAAGATAAGGATTTTTGGATTTTTAGGTTAAAAAAGGGGGATTATTGGGTTTTTCATACCCCCCCTATGGGGGCCCCATAAGCATCTTGGAAGTCTTCACATGAGTTTGATGGACGGTGACCTTAACCTGCTTTTCAAGGTCACCTGCCCATCTCAATAATTCTAGAGTAAATGATGACAGTTTCATGATACTTGACACACCTAAGCTATCAAAGGAAGTAGATTTTATGGGGTTTTTTTACCCCTGCATCAATTTGCCTTGGTGCAGTGACGTTTTGTTCACAAATATTGTGTGGAGCGAATGTTGTGCAATGAGTTACCAGGGCTGAGGGTTGATGCATCTCTGATGCCTATGTTTTATATTCTTTTGGTTTTTTTTTTTTTTTTTTTTTCAGAATGTGATATGGCTGGCTATGCTGCTGGTGGCTTTTGCATTGGTTATAAATATCATCCTTGCTACAAAGCTTATCAAATACTTCAGAATCCCAGCAGATGCCAAACATTACCAATATCAGGCTCGAGTCACAAAGTTAGTCAAATACTTCGTAATCCCTCCAGATTAAAATCTGAGATTAAAAAAAAATATAAGAGATTAATACAAACTCAAATGTATCACCAGAAAACATTGATTAAAAAAACTATATAAAGACTGAGATTGTAAACTAATTATTCTTCTGATTATCAAATCTTCAAATACCATTTACATTTTCCTTTGTACTGTGATGTACATTTTCCTTTATTCAATAATGTCTATTTATATTTATTGTTACCAAGCATTTCAATTTTATTTTAAATAGAAAAACAAAGACTGCGACTGAAATGCAAGAAATTATTGTACAAACAGCTAAGCCACAAACATCATACCATGCAGTCACCCCCTCAGATGTCAAGAAATACAGGTATGTCACCACAATTTCCTTCAAACATACAGTGCTATTACATTTTTGGTCCTTTAAGAAATTTTGAGGCAATCTTCAATCAACTTACAGCCACCATGTTTTTATTGCTTTCACAGCTTGGTGACTGTGATCACAAATGATTTTGTCATCAACATAATATATTTGAATGTATTTGTGGCTATGTGCTATTCATCTTTGTAATCCCCATGACTGTTCCTTATTAATATCATTATTAGGTATTCTTTCATGAGAAAAACATGTTACAAATTGCAAGGATTTTTGTAGCAAAATTTAGATTTTTGATTCAGTCTTATATTGACAATTTTTGGTGTAAATGAACACTACTTTGTGCCATGCAGCTGAATTTGCTGCAAGCCATGTGAAAATCATTGGAATTCAAATATTTTTGTGACATCCATATATTTGTCACAAGAAGAAACAGTTCCTATGAACATTGTCTGAGTGGTTTTATCTTGACAGCAAATCCCATGGTTTCGTGACAAAATTTTCTGGTAAATGCAGACATGTGGTTTCCATGTGGAGCATATTTTGTTTTGTTATGAAGAATTGTTAGATTATTCTTTTCTTTTCAGGGCAAGGTAAAGGGAACCAGCCAACCACCCAAGAAACCCTCAGTTGACATCAAACATAATAGATAAAGGCTGATTTGTAACAAAGAACAATTTTCAAAGGCAACAAATTATCAAAGAGAACAATTTTCTAAGGCTACATATTCAAAGAGATCAATAAAATCTTTTATTCATAAAATTATTAATAACAGTTGGTTCCATTTCAGAAATAAACATAAAATATTTATTGTATCCCAAACTGCATTAATTTCATTTATTAAGTCAATACAAGCTCACTTAATATTTTTGTTGCAATTTACTTTCTTTTTTATTTCGTCGTGCATGGACATAATAAGCATTTCAAAGGGAAAATATTTAAATTTCCATCCCAAGAACAACTGATCATGATAAAAACTAGCCAATAAGCTATTCTTCCCCATCACAATCACTATGACTGGCAGCTGTTCTGGACAGTTTAGCCTCGTCTTTGAAACTGCTCTTCAATATCCTCCAATGATCTTCCTTTGGTTTCTGGTAACAAAACTTTGACAAAGATCACTCCAGCCAGGCATATGGATGCAAACATCCAGAACACCCCGTACTGAGAAATTGCCTCCGTCAGGGTATTAAACTCCTTGGTGACAATGAAGCTCATTGTCCAGTTACATGCAGTTGCTATGCCACTTGCCAGGCCTCTGGCTCGGAGAGGGAATATTTCAGCCATGATGACCCAAGGCAGAGCTCCGTATCCAACGGAGTAGAAAGTGATGTATATCAGGAGGCTGACTAGGGAGAGCCAGTTGATATCAGCAGGTTGATGCAGGTGTGTGCTGAGATAATAGTAGATTCCCAGAGTAATACAACTGACACACATGCCTGACCCAGATATCATGAGCAGTGCTCGACGCCCTGCTCGGTCCACCACAAATATTGACAGCAGAGTCACAAATACTTGCACAGCTCCCACCAAAACTGTAGGAATCCCTGAACTAGATCCAAAACCAGATGATTTGAATATGGAGTCTGTGTAAAAGATGACTGCATTAATTCCACTGAATTGTTGGAAAAACATCACAGCAATGCTCAACAAAAGAGGAATGTACAGGACCCGACTGCTAAAATCCAATATGGAGATTTTCCTGGTTTGATTTAATAGATTGGCTTCTATCTCAAAGCATTCTTCAAGGACCATTTCTTCTGAGTCGTGTCCTCTCAGCCACTTGAGTGCCTTTATAGCCCTGGGACGAGCTCCATGCGCAAGTAGCCAACGCGGCGTCTCTGGCATGAACAGCATGATAGTACACATAAGGGTGGGAGGAACCGCTGCCATCACTGCCAACCACTGCCACCGGACCACCAAGCCCAGAGCATACACCGCCAGAATGCCCGAAGTAGAACCCACCTGGAAACTAGCTCCCAGCAGACCACGGATCCTCTGGTCAGAAACCTCAGCGATGTACAACGGCACACAGAGTGAAGAGATCCCTGATGCGAACCCCGTTAAAACTCTTCCCAGGTAAAACATCCACACATGCTTGGCAGCAATAATGAGAAGCCACCCCGTTAGGTAGGGGACAGCAGAAATGATCACCGTACTCTTACGTCCTATGGCCCCTACAGCCCATCCCCCCACAGGTCCACTCAAGATAGCTCCCATATTGACCAGAGAGCCAAACCAGGAGGCTTCGCTGGCTGTCAGCCACCCTTCCTCGATCAGCTGTGGGAGACATGGAGAGGAGTAACCAAGTACAAATCCTAGAGAGAATGGTCCCAGACACGCTCCAAATGTGGCCACCAGCTGGCGCTTCAGGCTCTCAGCGGTGATCCCACGCTGCACAGTCAGGCTCCTATCAGAACTAATACCTTCCACCAAAGGAGTGTCCGCTCCAACCACATCACTCTCCTCCTCCATATTCAGATCTCCTTTACCAATTTCATATTCCTTTTTGAGTAGAATTATTCTTCGAATTAGTAAATCAATCTCTTCTGATAAAATGTCACGTACTAAAATGAATACTATGGAAACAGCACATCAAAAACATGTAATCTCCTTTTTTTAATATGGAAGAGTTCCATTCCTCTCAAAATGAACTTCCTGTTGAAAATATGCCAGCTTGATATGGGTCACAGCATGTTGTGATATTGAAAGAGCAAATTACAGTTCACTGGTGAATGGCACTGGTATATATACATGTACATGGTATCCACACAACTCAAATGTAATATAACATACTGCAGACCATCCAAAACACTGCCACTTTACTGGAGAAATATCAGCATACATTTATACCTGCATTCATTGCAGACTGTCTCCCTGATTAACAATTTAATCATGTAATAAAATATATAAATATATTACAATGAACAGTTAAGTAATACCGGTCTTAGTGTGGGTCAGCATATAGAAAGTTATCAAAGGTCAACGTTCTCAGATCGATAATGATCAAGATATAAATCATTGCATTTATTTGAAGTGTGTCAAAGGTTTGAGCGTTACGGACCCTACCAAACACATGAGAAGATTGGATTGTTGCCAAGTATAGGGATCGAAAATACCTCATATCAAAATGTCACATACTTATCTTACTCTTACTGGACACAAAATAAGAAGTAAATGAAAACTAGCATTTATGAGAAACTGTTGGGGACTTTGATGAAGCCAAGCACTTTATTCAGTGGCAGAATAGATAGTTTAAGATCCTTGCTCCAACAATGCTTGACATCTAGTCTGAGGGTCAAGGGAAACAAATCTTCATGTTACATACCGGTACTATCTACTTCATTACAAGACCCAGAGAAAGATCAATACCAAATGAAGATCCTAATGATCTAAGATCACTATTTGCATTCAGTAACAATCGGATAAGACATAATTTGTTACAAATGGACCAGAAGTCCATTCCTAACAAAATATATCCCCCAATTTTAAAATCTATTAAAGACAGATACTATATTTCTTCATAAACAACCATGTTTGGCATATTTTTATTGACCTCAGTGTTTTGTGTAATTATTAGTTTGTAATATCAGCAATGAAAATGTATTGACTTTGATATTTATTTCACATTGTTTTCTATCTATATCAGTCCATGATATAGTTTAAATATATTTGTCTAGGCTACATGAGCCCCACAACTGTGTTATGACCATATTTATATCTCAAAATATGCTATTTATATTAAGCTGGAAATTAAGCTTTTTTGTTTGCCATAATAAAGTATGCCAAGTTAAAGTACAGAGAAAATAGATATCAAACTGACCACTAGTTGTCCACTAACATGTCCAGGATATAGTTTGCTATATTTTTAGAATTCTTGTCTGAAAATACATTCCTTCCAACCTTCAAAAAAAATCCCCAAATTCCAAATAGAAGCAAGAAATAGTTCATCTTTGTCAATAAATAAACAGTATTAAACACTTACAGTAACACTAATCTTTCACGATATTCATTAAAAATGGCATACAAGTTTATCAATACTATTTTTAGCAAGTTGATATATGTACAATGTAATTGTGTTTGCATTCTGAATAGGCACAGTTAGTGGAGTTTGCATAATTTATTTTAATTTGCAATAATTTTGTTCAAATAATGTCCTCAGAGCATAAATATTTATAAATATATCAAATCCACTTTTACAATCATATTCAATCTTTCTTTTAATTACACGAATATAATCACTTTCACTGATACATTATTCCTATATTCTAAAAAAAGACCTTTATAAAATCACCCATGCCATATATTTCAACCAATCAGAGAGCAGCTAACAAACAATGAACAGAAGTGTCCACAGTAGCAATGGCGGAAAATGACAAATACCACATGTCTACATATTAGCATCACACAAATGGCTTTCTCAGGATAAACAACAGAGACAAATCTGATGAAAAAAATGTTCAAATTAACTAGCAATAGACTCATTTCAGGCAGCTAAGGATGTGCAAATGTAGTAAACAACTGACGATGTACAAATGTAATCTTAATGATAACCATATGATGTCCGTGCGCACATCCGGTTTAGCACATCCGGTTTAGGGACCAATCAGACAGCAGCAGTCCAAATATTTAATCAAAACTACCAATATCACAGATTTATGCTTGTCTTGTTTTTTCCAACATGTTAATTCACTTTTTTGGATTAATATTTGAAAATATTTAAAAAATGTGTCAGAAATCCAATTTTAAAAAGGCAATCTCTATTTTGACTGGACAGATGCATGATGCTAATGACAATCAATGAAAATAATTACAGTATAAATCTCAAATATTTTGCATAATTAGCTCAGATTTCCCAGGGAATTCAATAGATAATGCAGTGTGCAGCATGACACTGGCCTTCTGTTATTATTTTTTGGGATTACTTTGATATTTATTGAATCAGCCCATGACTGTCATGATAGTGACATGAATCAGCCCATGACTGTCATGATAGTGACATGAATCAGCCCATGACTGTCATGATAGTGACATGAATCAGCCCATGACTGTCATGATAGTGACATGAATCAGCCCATGACTGTCATGATAGTGACATGAATCAGCCCATGACTGTCATGATAGTGACATGAATCAGCCCATGACTGTCATGAGTGACATGAATCAGCCCATGACTGCCATGATAGTGACATGAATCAGCCCATGACTGCCATGATAGTGACATGAATCAGCCCATGACTGTCATGATAGTGACATGAATCAGCCCATGACTACCACAAGTGACATGAATCAGCCCATGACTGCCATGATAGTGACATGAATCAGCCCATGACTGCCATGAGTGACATGAATCAGCCCATGATTGTCATGATAGTGACATGAATCAGCCCATGACTGCCATGACTGCCATGAATCAGCCCATGACTGCCATGAATCAGCCCATGACTGCCATGAGTGACATGAATCACCCCATGACTACCACAAGTGACATGAATCAGCCCATGACTGCCATGATAGTGACATGAATCAGCCCATGACTGCCATGATAGTGACATGAATCAGCCCATGACTGCCATGATAGTGACATGAATCAGCCCATGACTGCCAATACAGTCACATGAATCAGCTGACTGCTAAGACAGTCACATGATTCAATCCATGACTGCCATGAATCAGCCCATGGAGCACTGTAATATTGTGACATGAAACAACCCATAACATGATACTGTGAAAAATTTGCTACATCTTCTGATTGCCATCTAATGTTAAAGGGATTAAGCACCAATTTTGCAAAAAAAAGTTTAAAATTCACATATAAATGTATTTGTCATTCATGTCCATAAACTTTCTGAAGAATGAATCCCCATCATTGTCTGCAAAATCTATTTGAACAAGAGCCTAATTTATAGCCTACTTATGAAAGCACACTCCTTTCTTGGCATCATTTTTATCTGGAGTGTTATCATAGATGCACTGAAATAGTGTCAGAATGACGTCACACAGTACTACCCTAATTTGAGCCTCAATTGGGGTCAAACAAAGTTCACACTACCCGTGTTTACCCGTCACATGCAACTTTTGGCTCAGACAGACCTCTGCTGGGAGTACAACTTTTATGTCTTATAGCAACTTATCTTATTACTCTATTATAATTTCAATTTGTCATGACATTCATATGTGGCTAAGCTTTCAATACAAATAATTGTAGAATTGATGCTTAATACCTTTAACTTTTCACTGCTTCATTTTACATTTCATACAAAACCATAAAATCTATGAACTTATTTGCAAATAAAAGGTGATAAGTCGACAATAAAATATTTTAAAAATTAGTTACAAAAACTTTCTTTTCTTGGCAACAGAAAACTATAGATGAAAAATGCTGTGGTGCCTGAGGCTGAACATATATGTCTGTCCTTAAAATCATCTATGTATAAAAGTAGCAAAACTATGGTACAATTATTCAATGACAAATTTTAATCATGTTAGTTATCATGCATTCTGAGAAGTTAAAAAAAGTTTTAACACGTTGTGACCTGACAATATTCTTATAAATTTAGTTAAAAAAGATCTCATCAGTGCATATTGATGAAGGGGATAAGAGATACCGGCACCTCTCCTTCAAACGGAATCTTGTTTTGCTGCACCACTCTGGCTGCCAGACATTTCAAGGACACATGTTCCAGAATACGGATTTTGAACCATGGACTTTGGGCCAGTTCTTCTCCAGCTATTTTTCCTTCTGAGTTTTTGGCATCAACATGAGCACCCAGTTCTATGAGAGTGTTGACAATGTTCTCCATACTTTTCACTTCTCTCTGGTCCAGCAGGGAACGAAGGGTGGAGGCACATGTATGTAGCGGGGTCCTGTTGTCACTGTCAACCCCATTCACAGACGCTCCACATTCGATCAACAGCGTGACCACTTGAAGCTCTGGGAGTCTGGAATAAAACTCGTCAGATACGCTGGAAGATTTGCTGTCCACTGCCAGGTGGAGGAGGGTTTTGCCACCGGTGCCGCGAGCGTTCATGCGTACACAGCGGTGCACCATGCGCTTCAAGGCGAGCGTCTCCTCCTTGTCGCGTGGCATCTTACATAGGAGGTGGATGAGGTGTAGTAGCAGTAGCAGTAACATGTGGAACTCTTCCTGCTGGTGAATGTGGACAGGGCGCACATCAACCACCTCACGAGCTGCATTTACCTGCAATGACATATCAATATCATAAATAATAACCTACAACTGTACAGTTTAATCACTCAGTTGAAACAATTTCACTAATGCATTTGGGAAGAGTTGGACAGTCAACATTGTTAAACAAGTGAGAAAAGGTGAAAGATAATTTTAGACCAGATAATTTTAGACAAATGGATGCTGTGATCTATGGTTGGACTTTGGTGATTCACAATTACAGATCAATGTGTCTGTAATGACAAGTTATAGTATACTGTAATTTTGGTAGATTTGTAACCGTGACCTCTAGTTGAGAATGAAGGGTCAAATATCAAAATATGCAATAACCCACACACAGTTTGTGACTATTATACTGATAAGCATTTAAGACATTTGATAAATCTACCTCCTAGATGTTATTAAAGCAGTGAAACTACTAACAGAAACCAACCTCTTGCATGGCCATGTGGAGTACCTCCATGATGTCAGAGTATTGGACGGTTTCATTGGTGTAGCCTGCGTCGTGCTCATCATAGATCTCCCAGAACAGCTTGCACAAGGCCTGCAGTGTGAAGAGGCACTCATGGTTGAGGGGCTCGTGCTTCTCATGACGCAGCTGGAAGGCATACTTCCACAGATCCACGCATCGCTGGTACCTGTGTGTGTCTGCATAGACTGCTCCACGATACATCAGGCCAAATATGGTGTCCTTGTGATCCGGACCAAGGATTCGCTCCCGAATCAACAGGCTCTGCATATATACAGCGTCCGGATTTGTTGCAACCTCTTCCAGTTGTGTCATATCCATCACTTCCACTGCATACTGGTAGGCAGTATTTGCAACTGCCTTGTTTTCTTTCACTATAATGTTATCAGGGTCTTTGTACCTGAGGTTCATGGCATGACGCCAGCTCTGGAGGGCTTTCTGAATGTCGTGCTTCTCATCCACATAGTTGGTTCCTATTAGCTCCAGCGCCTCTATGTGCTTCTCAGTGCAAGGCTTGATTCTGTTCAAGAGATATTCCAGAATGTCGGAATATCCTCTCAGGGATGCTGTATGGATAGCATCATCCCCAAAGTCATTTCTTATGTATGGGTCGGAATTATGTTTGAGCAAAAGTTTGACTGTTTCAATTCTGCCTTCTCGAATTGCATAGTGAAGGGCTAGGTTTCCTGAATTATCTTGAGCATTAACATCTGCATGTTTTTCGATGAGAAATTTACAAAGTTCAACACTTTGTACAGAGTTTATCAGACATGTTCCCCCATTTATATTGGGTTTGTGGATGTCTGCATTATTTTCAACCAAATATTTGACAACATCTAAATTTGTCATAAAGCATGCAGATCGGACTGGGGTTGACTGAGTATCTGATGTAGCATTGACGCAAGCACCATGTTTGATTAAAGTCTTTACAACTTCAAGTTTATTGGCCACTGCTGCACACCAAAGTGGTGTCACCTGGTGGCGAGACCTGTCCTCTTGCACCTCATAAACACCCCTCTGCTCAATGTCGGCGCCACATTCCTCAATTAAATAGTTGACAAAATGAACCTGTCCCTGCTGAGCCGCAATGAACAGTGGTGCGTTGCCATCAAACATCACGATGGCTATCTTGCGCTTGTCATCTCTCCGGAGATTTTTCAATAGGAACTTGGCTTTGACGAGTTGATCCTTTTTGACACATTTATGCAGCTCCACTGAGAGGGTTTCAATCTTTGTAGGATCTAGTGGAACTGGGCTGCTTGCTCCTCCACCAGTACAGCTTGCCATATCTACAACACACCACATGACACACATTACAACTCCGACTTAGCATACTACCAGAGGAGAGAGGTACAGGCTTCTATGGCCTGGCCCTCAGCACTACTCAAGATCTCATAACCTAACTCTGTCAGGAGCAAGTTATCTGCACCTCATGCAACAATAGTGAAGCTATAGCTTGGTCTAACTCTGGTCAATTTCATGTGATTATAGCAAACTTGACAAACATTAACAGTCTTTCTGATAATCGCCAGACCACTGGTCCTGACCGATATTTTTTGCCAAGGTCTGGTATATTTTCCTTGGGTAATTTGACCTTGGGTCCGACATGATCTAAAATTCTCTGTGAAAATTCTAACTTTTCTCAAAACCTTTGCCTTTATTAGTTGAATTTGAAAGTAAAACGAAATCCTAAGTGTCAGGGATCCATCAATATCAATACATAAATATTTCAATGTGAATGAATGCACTGTGGTGGCGCTCTGTTTTCGCGGCAAAAATAAGAGCTTCTCCCTGTCACTTCCGCTTTACAAAATGGCAACCTCATATTGCGTTTGCGTATTTAAGCATTATTAAACTCACATTTTTGTGCATTTAAACTAATCAAATGAAGGTGGACTACTGTTGACCCATGGCAGAATATTTGTATTTTTTTTTTTTGGTCTGGTAAAAATGCTGTAGGTCCTGCAAAAAAAGTCAGCTTTGCTGGACCGAATGTCCATTGAAGGTCTAGCGACTATCGGGAAAATTAACCCCACCCCTGAAAGAGGAATGTCCTATTATGCACCCAGAACATAATATCATGGACAGTCAGATAGACAGACACTGGACACAGGACAGACAGGGTGATTACTAAGAGGTACTTGGAGTTACCTCTTTTTACCTCAAGAACTTTACAGAAATGCAGCTCTGATATTCCCAAATATATGTTCCAAAGTAGCAACCATTATATCTGATCATAAAACATGGATAATAGATTTTTTGTGCATAAACTTACCTTTCTGACAACATCGCAATCATTTCTGAACAACTTTCAGTGTATATCATGTTTAAAATGTAAGACTACTGTCCTGTGCACAGTTTCATAGCGTCGTGAGGTTTAATCCCATGTTTCATTCCAATTTTAAAATTGAGACATATCATCTGATATACTCTCCCATCCAGAATTATAACATTAAGACTGCAGCTGGCCACAAAATTACAATCATGTAATTGCAGACATTACTGCAGACTTATGAAATAGTATATGAACATTAATTTACCATGCTTAATGTCTGGAATGTCAATCTGCATCAAGTCAATTATTGCGCGGAGCTGACTGGTCTCTGGTTGTGGCATCGTAGTAAGTTGTCTCTGGTTCCTGAGATGGGCTCAGTGTGATCTGACAGTGAATTGCATGCAGTATTTATACCACACAGCTGACTATTATAGTTATTCATTCAGTTGTGGTGGGTATGCTCTACTGCACACGAGGACAAGGTGTTTGACCCAAGTGACGCTGTCCTTATAACTCATCGAACGAACGATCGTTGACATCAAACATCAAACTTCTGGTTATTGACGCCTTATCTACTGAACTTGAACCCATCTTTTTCAGCAATATCAACATATTCTTGAAAGCATTTGTTTTGAGGCTTTCACTGGAAGTGTATACCGGTTAATCAGACATTCTATTTGAAGCAGAATCTTCTGATTGGTGTAGATATAAACATCTTTGTTGTACCTCTGCCTGCTGGTGTTCCAGTGGCTTGATGTCCATCTCGAGAGTAAATCATGAGAGAACAGCAAGTGCTTAAATGTCTGCTGCAGATTTCATGATTTGACAATCAATCCTGAGTACACTTTCAGGGACAGCAAGGTAGCAGCTGTAAATCAGTCTGTGATTTTAGCACTAGCCTGTAGACTAGTATAAACACTGTCAGGTTAATACACCTTCCCCTGATGCTAGCCTGACTGTCCAGTAGCTAATCATGATTTTTATAGTTTTGGTAAAAATGTCCTTTTGTCATTTGTTTAATCCTACAATTATGAATTGCCCTATCTAAGTGCAGTGCTTATTCGGGCTAGTGTACTTTGATTAGGGCTAGTGCAATTCTCCACTTATTAGCCTGATTGTCTCGTAGCCTATAAGTATTTGGTCCAGACTAGGTGTCTCCTTAGCCATTATAACTAAATTTATTTTTATACATTACTATGTGTATTTATAATCACAAATGTTTTTTTCCTGAGTTCCTGAGAAATGTCATATGAAACTATTTGGGCAAGCTATACTATCTTGTGAAGGTTTGATAAAATGAACATCATTATGAAACATCTGGCAAACAGATCATTTCAGACATAAACCTGGGAAACAGTCAAGGATAAGTCTGCCACCTATAATGCTCTAAAATGTTGCTATAATTTGTAGTGATCACAATTCCACTTGCAAGGTCGATGCCCTCATACCAGCCTCCGCCTTATTACTCAGGTTGGGGTGGACAAGCTCCACTGCACAGTAGGTAGGAAAAGGTGTTTGACCCCAGTAACATTGAACTCTGGGCCAAAACAACTAACCGAATGATCATTGATATCAGGCATTAAACGTCTGGTTATTGACACCTTACCAAATGAACTTCAACCCCTCTTTTTTAACTGCCTGTCTCACAAGGAATCATAATAAAGAGCAAGAAGTGCTTAAATGCGAGTAACTGTCTGAGAGGGATTGCTTCATTTCAGAAGTCTTAAACCAAAGCAATATTTAGATAGGTACAATGAGGCCATGGATGTTCTAGGTGTATTTCCATGTACAAAATAAATTCACCAACAGAATTCATCTCCTGACAATACAACATCTTACCTTTGAGTATATTCCGGGCTCCCATACTTTCACCCTTATAAAATTCCTTGTTATTTCCTGACCTTTTCTCCTGCCATTTATTGATTTTCCTGACTGACTTTATTACCATAATTGAATAAAAAAATCACTCTTTGTTCTATACATTTGCTGCATATTTTGTGTCCAAAACAGTGATGAAAGTAGGGTCAGAAAAAAAACCTGAGCATTAAGCACAACAGTGGCTGTGACAGTCACAGAAAAGAGCCAAAAAAGAGCCTGAAGATTAAAATAGGGGTGAATGTCCCCAAATATGTTTGACTAATCTTGGAAAGCCCCTACACAAGGAAGATCATATCTGCCTTGTTATAACGATATAGCTGTAAGTTTTCAGAAAATAGAGCATTCATTCCTGTGCTGATCATGACCTTGACCTTGACCCATGGTCACAAAAAGTTTAGCCCCAAAACTTCCCAGGCCAACATCTTATCACATTATAGTATTTAGTCCATATGACCAAGCGTAAATGAATGATGAAGTGCAGCAGCAGTGGACACTGTGGAAATGGCACAAGAACATAAAGTCAGCTTGCATTGTGATTTATTCTGTGGCATAATTTGAGGTTTTATCAGGGCCAAACAAGGTAGTGAAATCTGGCCCGTCCTCACATAATTCAAATTCTTTATGAAAATGGAGAGAAATGGCCATCACATTCAACCATTCTGTGACACTGTTTTTCTTATATCTGTTAATTGATTAAACCATAACCTTGGTAAATCCTGGGATTCACCTGGGAAACCTGGAATACCAGCTTTGATGACTGGTTGTTTGTAAGATGTAAAGGTACCTGTTTAACCCCTAATGGACTAGCCTGTTCACATTTTTCTGATTGGCAGGGCTAGCTAATTTTTTTCTGGACAAGTGTATCTGAATGCTAAATGAATAAAAATTGTAACCATGGTTATTCTATATTTTAAACAAAGTACTGGGGTCAAAAGTTCGTGACTCAAGCTGCCTGACATCATTTTAATGATAACACTCTAACTCTTCAGAATGTTACAAATGACATCATTAAGCCAGAACAAACGGGACATCAACATCCCTCCTGTCCGTTACTGGTGGTGGACGTTGCAGTCCTTTCCGTCCGTTAGGGATTAGCTGTCCCCATTTGACCATAACCAAATTTTCATATGAAAACCTGTTTGCCTGTGTGAATGTTTGAGCATATATAAATTCAATTAAATTCCTATTTTTCCTTGTCAACATTAGTTTGGCCTTAAGGGTCAACTGACCTTCTTTCAAAATTTCATGAGTTTTGAGTGGTTCATAGATGGGGACCATGAAAAACTTCTTTCCATGGCTGAACTGGGGGAGAGAATTCTTTGCCAAGGTCAGCAACATGGCTGCCACAGAGGACCTATCACAAAATTCCCTGACATTTCCCTGACAAACTTAAATTTTCACTGACAGCAATTTACATGAATTTCTGCCTGTTCCTCCCACGGTTTATCTTGTACTAGCATAACTATAAAATGACACAACAAAGGTACATTTGAGTTTTAATTTCTCCACAAAATGTATAGTGACCAGCAGCCAAATCCGGACATTTCCATGTTTTTCACTCCTGATTTTCACAAAACCTTTCAAAACTTGGTAAAAATCTGCTCACGTCAATAGAAGATCGTCTACCTTCAAGGCCTGTAGAGTAAAAATGATACCTGTTCAATATTTACAGAATTAACGTGAAATTCACACATTCAGCAAACCTGCATTTGTCCAAGTTTTTATTGAGTTATATGATGATGTTGGTTACGTCACCACTTCTGACGTCATTTGACAGTGACAAGATCATTCGTGCCATGAAAACAAATCAACTCTTTTAGAATTACAAGATGACACATTAGACACAACATTCAGCTCAATTGCAATTAGTAAGTAGAGCAAGGTATGCTCGATGTTTGACTGTGTTAAAAATGTCAAAGTTTCAACTGCCAGCTTTGGACAGTTGCCGGTCACTGTACTAAACTACTTTATTAGGAATATGTTAAAGGTTATACATATTACAGTAATTGACCATATTATCACTCATGGGCCCATAAGGTTGAAAAAGTAAAAAAATTTGGGGGTGGGCAAAAATGGAAACATTGAAAATAGACGGCAAAAAAGTTGAAAGTTTTAAGAGTTTGGGGGTGAGCAGTCCAATCCAGGTATCTGTACTTTCATGTCTTGTGCAAAAACATGCTTGTGCAAAAACATGCTAGACCAATTTTAGCCATTTTACTCGAATACCAGTGAAGTCGGCCCTAAGTGAAATTGGCCCCGCCGTGGGTAGGTGAACTCGGCCCCTAGGAGAAGCCGGCCCCATCGCTCTGTAACAGCTCAAAACTCATGAAATCTCCTTCGAGAAGGCTTAACTAATCCTAGGGACCCTCAATAGTCGATAATTTTTAATGGTAACTTGATAATCTAGCCACCTAAATCTGGGGGCCGACTTCTCCTAGGGGCCGACTTCTCTCGGGGGCCGACTTCTCTCGGGGGCCGACTTCTCTCGGGGGCCGACTTCTCTCGGGGCCAACTTCACAAACTATTATCTTTGATGTTTAACCGAATGAGTGTCAACATCTCAAAATATAACTTTTCAAATATCATTTGGAAGACTTAAAACATTGACTAAACCAAGTAATAAAAATTAGACCTGATGGGTAAGTTTGGCAGTTTTAAGGAGTTTATTAGAAATCTAGCTCAACTTTCAGATTCATACTGCATGAATATATACTTTCACTCCCCATAGTGTGTGATTGTATACATTAATCATGGAGTAAATACATACTTACTCCATGCATTAACACAAGATGGCCACCTGGCAGATTGCTTGGACTGATGAGCATGGACAATGATGCAGTCAAATACAGTATAATTAAGCAACCATCCTTGAGGTGAAGTGACAAAACCAAATATCTCACATTAAAATGACAGTGGGTTTTGATAGGACACCATCACTTACCTGCCTGGGGTTGCCAAGCCTTTTTCCTTTTGCAAATTCCAATTAAAATGATTACATCATTTTATCTACCTTTTTGAGATTTCAATGACCAATGGGAAGCATGAATAGCAGATGAAATTAATCAAAAATATGTTGCAAAGAGATGCGATAGCCATGATTTTTCATGTATTTCACATGATACGTTTTGCAGTATGAAGTCATTTACAGTGACCGGCAGTCAAATCCGGACATTTTCAAGTTTTTCACTCCCGATTTTCACAATACCTTTCAAAACTGTGTAAAAACTGCTCACATCGAAAGAAGATCTTCGACTTAAACGGTCTGTGGAGATTTAATGATACCAGTTCAATATTAACAGAAATAGCGTGATTTTCACGCATTCAGTAAACCTGCAGATTGTCCGACTTTCCATTGAGTTATACGGTGATGTTGGTTGCGTCACCACTTCTGACGTCACAACATCACTCGTCCCGTGAAAACAAATAAACACTTCTAACGTTTTGAAAGGCACAGGAATTAAAAGGTGACGTGTGAGACACAATATTCAGCTCAATTGCAATTAGTACAGCACAGTTTTACTCGATATTTGACCGAGTTAAAAATGTCCAAGTTAGATCTGCCAGTTTCGGACAGTTGCCGGTCACTGTAATTTCTCCCTGACAAAACTCAGTTTTTCCTGACAAATTTCAAAAATTCAAATTTTCTTGACAGATCTTTAAATTCACTTTAATTTCTCCCTGACAAAACTCAGTTTTACCTGACAAATTTCAAAATTTCAAATTTTCTTGACAGATCTTTAAATTCACTGACCTTGAAAACATTTCTTTTTCCCTGACTTTTCCCTGACCTGTGCCAGGCTGTGGCAACCAAGAACAACCCCAGCTTTCCCAGTTTTCATAATGACACTTTGGTTTTCTTTGATGGACAGACTTTTCTTTGATGGACAGAAAACTTCAAAGAAATCAATCTTTTTACTGAGACCTTGTTTTGTCTTGGCATAAGAAATGCCAAAATGAAAGTAAAAGTACTAAAACTGTCTGGTCATGCCTCATGGATCAATTGAAACCATCCAATTCCTCCCACAATTGGATCAAAACAACTATTATTTCAAAACCGAGAACTGACATTCTACGATTAAATATCTAGATTAATCTATGGTCTGTCAAAATTCGGTATAAGGTACTGTAATCCAACGCAAGAACAATGGAATAATTGATGGAAGCGTGGAACTGAAAATATAAAAGTGTTATTCAGTACAGCTGTATTTTCAGTGAATTTATCCTCAAAGTTTGGCTGTTATTTACCTACCTATATCTTCCTGATTCGTCCAGGGTTATATAATATTCATTACAACAGTAAATAGTGTGCAAGATTTTATTTTATGCTCCTAACATCAAGAGATGTTCTTCTCCTAACAGAAATGAACAGCAAAGATGGCTGTCATTGGAAATCCCCAATAAAAACAAATGTTGCCAAAATGACGTCATTATTTTCATCGGTCACATGTCGGGAACCCCATAATGCCGTGGGCTGTACACGATTGGGTCCGGCAAGTTATCCCGGGTTATCCCGTTTCTCCACGATTGGGCCGGCGGGTGCCGGGGGCGGAAGGCGGCGGACGCCGATCTCCGCCCTCTGAATACCCTCGGCGAATTCGGCGGACAAAATGGAGGATCCGGCGATCTGCCGCTCTTGCCACTGGCTAGACGGCGGGTGCCAATCGTGTAGAGCCTTGGTTCCCAACGGGTTGTTGTTGGACAGATTTCGCACAATCATGATAAAAGGCCCTTAATTCTGCAAAATATTAGATTTATATAAAAAGCTTGGTTTTAGCTCTGCTGAGACTTTAGCTCGCAGAGCTTTAGGAGGGGGGGAAATGTCTGTCTGTCCGTCTGTCCGTCTGTCAACATTTCTTTAAGGGTGTTTATGGCACTGAGTCTACAGCACGGACAGAGCAAGCGCAAGTGATTTCATCGAGATCAATTTGCATGAATTTTTTTCTGTTTCCCTCTGGTGACCTCATTTATACATTATATAATACATAATAATATTATGTAATATATAGGTCACTCAGTGTCAGCTGATGCCTTGAATACACTTGCGCTTGCTCTGTCCGTGGTCTACAGTTAGTTGTGGAACCACGACTTGCGCGAGCAGAGCTCTGGAGGCTACGTCGGGTTGTGAGGTGTCCCCTATCACTCGTGAAGAGACAGGTCGCGACACGGTGTCGCGACCTCAGTGTGGAAGGCACACGCACTCTACACTTATCATTAAGACATTTCAAAAGTCTTACACATCTAATCTTGCTTCCTGGCGAGTTTCATGTCTGAATTAATTCATTTGCAGAAGTTATTTGGGGTTGCACTTCAGAGGCAGTGAATACCTCCCACTGATGAGCCATCGTAGGTGTTTGGAGTGTGCGTCCTAACACCTACCGATTGGCTGTATCGTATGTAGGTCAAGGAAAGGCCCCAAGTTGGTTGCACACATGAAACAGAATTCTGTAAGAAGTTTAGTTGTATCGAGCTCCCATAATCTTAAACAAAGATACAAATACACCAGGTGATTAGTTTTAAGTAGCAGAAAATCAACTTTTTTATTTGTGAGGTCATATTTGTCCGGAGAAAACCACACCAGATGGGTGGTTTAGAATCTCTTCATGCGTGAATGGGATGACACTGAAACGGTCATATTGCTCCGACCAGCCCAGCCAAAAAGAATCAAGGAGGACCAAATGCCGTTTCTCTTAAACTAGTCTACAGTGACCGGCAACTGTCCGAAACCGGCAGATTAAACTCGGACATTTTTAACTCGGTCAAATATCGAGTAAAACTGTTCTGTACTAATTGCAATTGAGCTGAATATAGTGCCTCACACTTCATCTTGTTATTCCTATTCCTTTCAAAACGTTCAAAGTGTTTATTTGTTTTCACGGCACGACTGATTGAGTCTCTGTAAAATGACGTCAGAAGTGGTGACGTAGCCAACTTCTCCGTATAAGTCAATGGAAACTCGGACAATCTGCAGGTTTGCAGAATGCTTTAATTTCCCGATAATTCTGTACATATTGAACATGTATCATTTTTATTCTACACGCATATGTAGTTAACGATCTACTATCGATGTGAGTAGTTTTTACTCAGTTTTGAAAGATTTTGTGAAAATCAGGAGTGAAAAACATGAAAGTGTCCGGATTTGGCTGCCGGTCAGTTTCAGATTCCTTCAAATCCTAGTGATGTCACCATTGACCTTAGTGCAGTGACCTTGAGGTCACAAATTTTGTACTGAGCATATCTCAGCAACCACTTATAAGAGGAAATTAAAACTTAGTATGCAGAAATGTCTTATGTTAAAGCTGTGCCTTGTCATACAATTTTAGTCATGTGACCTTTGACCTTGACATACTGACCTTGAATTCAAAATTTGTGAACATGCCACATCACAACCATCAGAAGTGAATAAAAAACGCTTCATATCTGTTATATACTAACACTATGTTTAAAAATCTTCTCCTCCAAAACTACCAGTAATATTTGTTTCATATTTAATACAGGGGTAGATAGAGAGTTGAAGATTCAGATTCCTTCAAATTTTAGTGATGTCACCATTGACCTGAGTGCAGTGGACTTGATGTCACAAATTTTGTGAGGAGTATATCTCAGCAACCACTAATAAGAAGAAATTAAAACTTGGAATACAGAAATGTCTTAGGTCATAGCCCTGCCTCGTCATACTTTCTTAGTTATGTGACCTTTGACCTTGACACATTGACCTTGAATTCAAAATTTGTGTGCATGCAAAATCTCACAACCATTAAAAGTGGAGCAGACTTGAGCAGATGATGATTTTGACCAATCAAGATGCATGTTACATATAAAATTTGGCCGCAACTTGTTATCTTGATTCTCATTGGCTAGGTTATTCAAAATGGCAGCCTCCTTGACAACTTAGTGATAGCTATTAGATTTTTGAAAAAATCACAAATTTTGTGCATGAAATATTGCATTGGTAACAAGATAATGATTTACCAAATATTAATGAATATCTCATCAAAACGGAATTGGGATCTTGTATGGAAAATCATAACTTGGTTGCTTGTTGCACTTTTTCTCAGTTCATGTGTTTTCATTCAAGTCAGCAGAGCTATCAACCCATTGGGTTATGTTTAAAACTATTATGGTATCTCGGACATCAACAAAATGACTTTGCTGTGTATGCTGGATTGAAAAACGTTTCATTCCCATATGATTCATTAATATTTTAGGGTTAAACTTGGAATGGAGGTGTGACTTGTGTGCACGACGTCATAGCAACCCATTGTTACAAAGAATGAGATACATTGTTACAACCAATGGGATAGTTTCTCTTTGAAACAATTTGCGTTACCGCCATTTTTTTGTAACACGGATGATTCCTTATTTGACAACCATTGCCGACAGGCAATGGTTGTCACAAAAGGAACTATCTGTGTTATTCTGTGATTGGTACGATCATGGTAAGTGTGTAATCATTTCTTGTGGTTTGTGATTCGTTTTTTTCTGTGGTCATTATTGTTCATATAACAAAACATCCCGAGTCTGGGAATCAATGTGAGCGGATCCAGTGAGTTGGGGATGGCGGAAGGAGATCCGTCTGGCATCCCCAACGAACTGGATCTGCTCACATTGCTGACCAGACGAGGGATGTTTTGTTTTTATACCTCAGAAAACTACTGTATTTTTTAAAAAATGATACATGAAACAAGATATTTATAATTAAAAACGTTTTATCACTTTATTTTTACAATTGTAAACAAAGCGCATGAATACACCACCTCATTTGACCCCGTCACGTGACCCGAAAATAGTGCGTACAGCCATAGACTGGTGCCGCCCTCTGTGAATACACGATGTTCTTGACACTCGGCGGGGGACCAGTCTAGTACAGACAACAAAGATGGCCGAAGGAAAATAGTTTGCACAGCCTGGATCCACCAAGACGGATCCGGCATGGTTGTATTCATTGGAAATCTAGTCGATCCACACATCACTGAGATATAAAGCAACTCACCACTGTGGAGTGTTCGTCCGTGTGCATGCAAGGTTCCAATTTGCGCATGCGCCCGGGTGTATGAATACTTCAATAAAAGAAGTAAACAAAAGAAGAGAAGTGCATCCTGAGCTTTAATGTACATGTCATATAGCTCTAAAAATACATGGGATAGGCTAAAAGAAATGTCAGCACCCTCATATATGCCTAAAATACAAAATATTTTGAAAATAATATTTGACCTTGATATGACCTTGAACAAAGAAACTTAAGAAAATCAACAGTTCTTCAGCTTTAATCAATATTGTTTGAATCTGTGAGTTAATATGAATTCAGCAATGCAAACTGCATGAGAAAATATTAAATACTAGTGATTTTATAAGCATTCAAAGATTGTGACCTCAAAGTTACGGCCGTTATAATGTAAAGTCTATGGGAAAAAATATTCCAACTCATTCAAGTCAGTATAACTGGAAATGAACTTTAACTATCAATTAGGTCTGGTTTGTTTATTAATGTACACACTTCTCCTGTAGATTTCAAGTATCAAATACAGTAATATCAATGAACAAATTTTTGCCCAGGGTCTTTTTTTCACAGGGATCAATGAGAAATTCTGCGCATTGGATTATATTGGGCATTGAAAAAAATGGTAATTCTATCAAAAATCTTCTGGGCAAAAAAGTTTTTCATCACAGACTTATGGAAAAGACATTATTTTTTTTAGCAAAATATGTGTAAAAAGAGAGATAAGCCAGACCTAATGCATATATTTGAAATTTAAGCATATTCTAATACAATATATAGCTATTTCTGAGATTTTTTACATTTTTAGAGGCTAAACCCCACACCGATAGCCTCTTTGTAGCCATAAAGCATTGTATTTTATTAAACTCGGATAGTAGATTGTAATAATAATGTGAATCAAACTACACATAAAAAACAATTCTTATTTACAAATAAGACAGGATTTTATAACTTATATTTGATTAATCAGAAATATTTATAATTTTACCCACTGCAACTACAGTTGGACCCTACCAGTGCTAACAAAATGACCACTTAGGCTTGCCCTGTGCGTGATGTAAAAGCAGAACGTTCAAAACGATGTCATCGTCTTCGTCCATCGTTGCATAAAATTATCCCTTTAAATTGCTTGGAAATGCTTACAATCGCAAGAACAAGGAATTTTCAGTAAGTTTAATTCAAATTTGGTGTAAATCAGACAATTAAAACAGAAATAACATGCAAAATTCTGATTGATGACTTACGATAGCGCCTGGGCGATAATAGAGCAACTTACGTAATCGGACCTGAAAAGGCACATCTTTGCATACAGTTGTGCTAAAAAAATCGTTCATACACAAATTTAACATTTTTAAAAGATGAATAAAAATAATTTCAACTACTTCATCAGTTTGCAATGATTGTTTGTGTTTAAGTGTATTTTATTGTTTATTTAATTTTTTGTTTTGTTTGTTGTAATTTTTGTTTTCTTTGTTGTAATTTTTGTTTTGTTTATTGTAATTTTTGTTATGTTTGTTATTTTTTCCCATCCGTATTACATGTGGAGCACCACTTTTTCTTGTTTAGCTATTTTTGAGTTTTTGAATTTGAAAGAAAGAATCATTATTTCATAATGAATAGGTTTTGGAGAATCTAATTGTGAAATTTTGGATATTTTTAACTGAATAGGCTATTCCCGACAAGCCCTTAAAGTTCATATGTCCATAGACATTTTTCTACAAAGCCTATAGAAAAAATATCTATAGATATAGAAGGATGAGATTTTCACAATTTGAATAGTATGTTTATAAGAAAAATGCCATAATTGTTTATCAATATTTTTTAAACCAATATACAATTTTTGTAAAAAAAGAATTGTTTTTTTTTTCAAAAACCGCAAGCTTTTTTTGTGAGAATATCAGATTTTTGGGGGTAAAAGTGTTGCAACAATGTGAAATCACCTTGCTGGGCAAATGTTATATAAATGGAATGGACGCATATATTGGCAGATTTGAAAATTATATCAAAAGAAAGATGTTTTCCAAATTAAAAAAATGATACATGGTACAGGCCTGCCAATGGATGCGCTGATGGTATAAATTAAATATGAACGTTGTGCAACATCGCTAGAAATGGCAGACACAGGGATATAACATTTTTACTACTCAGAATACATCTACAAATGATATGTGATCGAATGTCAACCTTCTAAGGCTATTTTGATCAAATATTGCCAGTGACCTTGAAGTGACCTTTCAATGACCTTGAAAATAGGAAGCCCATTTCCTCGAAATTATCTACATGTTTTATTATCCTATCATCTACATCTTTTAAATACGAGCTCAAAGAGTCCTTATTCATCAAAATCTGTTCATAATTAACAATTTGAGAGCAATTTATAGTTTTGTGGTCAATCTATAAGGGAAAACAGAGGAAAATACTTTTTTTAAATAATACTTTAAGTATAGAAGGTTCCAGGCGATTTTACAGTGGTTTTAAGGTATCTCAAAACAATATATGATCTTAAAATTGACATACATACAGGCAATCTGTCTGAAATCCACAAAAAAAACATCTGCTCTGAGAATTGTGATTTTTTGTGACCACCAAGTACTGCCAGTACTGGACAGGAAGTGTGCTGTGTGACATTGACCTTTGAACTGTCAGGGGGCTCCGTAAGTCACAGGAGGTGTTGTTTACCAATTGTCAAAATTGGAGCAACACATTTTAGGCCATTTTTTCACTATTTTGAGAATGAATTGGAAGATAACACTTGTCATGATGATAGTGCATTTTCTTGGCTTTCTTTTGGTGATAAAATGATTCAAAATGAATGAATATTTATGAAGTTTTGAGTACAAACATCCAAGAAGATTTTGCAGAAATTGCCAATTTAGTTTAATATGTTTTGATGTGTATATCGCTTAAATAGAACCCCAATATGAAAATTTCATCTTTGTCTTTTATATAAAGTCATTGTTCTTAATATTTTCTACGTTTGCAAAAAATAATTCAATTCTAATTGTTCTGATGTGCATTTCTCTCAAATAGAACCCCATTATGAAGGTTTCATCTTTAGTTTCTATACAAAATCATTATTTTCTATATTATATATGTTTGCAAAAAAAAGTTTTAAAAAAACAAACAAAAAAACAATTCTATACAGCCCAGCCTTCAAGGGGGAATCCATGCAGCCTACTTTGATGTCTTCCCATTCAATGGTGTGAAAAACCCCAAATTTCATCAAAGAGGGTCAAATCATAAATTTCACTGATACCAATTATCAGCATTTACAGTTTTGCCATTCAAAGTCCTTGTGATTTAAGGCAAAACCAGTGATCAAAGGGTTTAATGTCACTTTTTCCATATCTCGGCCTTTAAGTTAAGGGGGATTCCATGCAGCCTTTGAGTCATGTCTTCACTTTTTGACAGAAAGGTTTTCATGTGCATAAGATATTTTTCCAATAAATAGTATACTTTTCCCATAAATGATATATCTTACACAACCATAAGATATTTGTCACAACCATAAAATATTTGTCACAACCATAAAATATTTGTCACAACCATAAAATATGTCACAACCATGACAGTTATTTCATTGATTCAAATAATATTAAAATATAATCTTATGTTGTTAACACTGAACACTCCTGGCAATTAATTGAACAAAACATCTCCACCCTGTTTTCCAAGATGGACAGGTGCCCAACTGGTAACTCATTAGGTGTTTACATGAGATCACAGACCAGCTAAACAAAGCTTGTTGACAAAGTGTTCAATTGCTGGTGTAGGTTTCAGCAGACAACTGATCAACTTTCAAATGCCACAGAAAGTTGTTAATAGGGAATATTTTGGGTACTACTACATAAAAGCACTGTTTAGGGTATAAACATTCATGTTATGTAAAGAAAGTGTGTCTGAAAGTCTGGTTTCATGAATGCTTTAATATTTTTTTTTTGGTAATTGTAAAAAATAAAAAGAATAATGCCTATCATGACAGAAAACAACGACGAAATCTTCATATTAGGGTTCTATTTGATCGATATACACGAAGTCATCAGAACTGTTTTTTTTTTCACACGAGAAGACATAAACAAGTTAATGACTTTAAAGATAACATCTTTATATTTGGGTTCTATTTGGGCGATACATGCAAAAGAACATACAGAATTTTATTTATTTATTTATTTATTTATTTATTTATTTATTTATTTATTTATTTTTTTTTTTTTTTCTACACGTTGAACAAAATGCCCAAATGACTGCCCCCTCCTTTACACTACTCTTTTGATATCTGTTATCAAACACAAATAAGGTGCTGACAATTCTTGACAAAAAAGAAATGTCCCTGTCAGTAAAAGGTGATCTATCTATCTACATCTACAAGATTACTCCACAAAACCAATCATTCATCCCGTTAGGAGTGCAACATTGCAATAGGGGTGCAGCTGGTCTGTACCATTTACATTCTGGCAAGGGAGTTCCTGAAAGATGCTAAGATAAAGATGTCAAGATAATTTGGGCACATCCCCCCAAATGAATAATGGTCCATCCCTAATGTAAATATCTGGTACCGAAAATTTAATTTCTTGCAAAATAAGGTATGAATATATACTATCATATTATACATACACCAGTACAATATTGTACAATAAATTGATTTAATCTGCACAAAATAGTTTGAAGAACTTCCATTCCAGATGCTAAATGCTGAATATAATTTATCCTTTAAATAGGCTACTGATCTATGTTAACGACAGAAATATTTTATTTTATTGTTGTAAAAGTATCGTATATTGTAGTTTAGGGTGTTTCATTTTTCAGACCTTTTTTCCGATCAAGCTGCTCATTAAAAGAAATGTTCTCTGATATGAAGTAAACCCACAGAAAAAAATTAAGACCAATCGATCAACTTTGGGGCCTAATTTGATATGTAACATGCATTTTGATTGGTCAATATCATCTTCTGCTCAAGTCTGCTCTTGAATTGGTTTTAAACGATCAGTTAGGAAGAAATGTTCACAAACATTACAAAAAAGCAATGATAATCATAGCCCTAAGGCCATCGACATATGTTTATTCACTTTTAAGTGGTTGCTGAAATATGCTCAGTACAAAATTTCTAACCTCGAGGTCACTGCATTAAGGTCAATGGTGACATCACTAAGATTTGAAGGAATCTGAATCTTCGCCTCAATGTCTACCTCTGTATAAAATTTGAAACATATATTACTGGTAGTTTTGGAGAAGAAGACTTTCAAAATATTTTGACAGACGGGTGGACAGACAGACATTTTCCCCACTCCTAAAGCTCTGTGAGTCTCAGCAGAGCTAAAAATGAAATGGAGACAAATCTGTGAGCTTTCATGCTATAATATAATTCTCAATTTGAAGTTAATGTGGAAATAATGTGAAAAATTTATCCAATACGAGTGTGAAATTAATTTGAAAATGTATATTTTTCAGAATTAATGTCTTGAATTTGAATGATTTTGACCCAAATTAAATGGGAATGATCTTAAGTAACCTTTAAAACTACATTTGTGTGACACAGACACTACCTGAGTTGAATAAAATGAAATTATCAGGCAATGAGACTTGAATTTTAACCAGAAAATGGCCACCGAACACTGATTTCCGAGGTCATACATACAAGGTGGTGGGGGGGGGGGGGGGGGGGGGGGGGGGTCTAATAGTTGATCGATTGGTCTTAAATTTTTTCTGTGGGTTTACTACATATTAGAGAACATTTCTTTTAATGAGCAGCTTGATCGAAAAAAAAAGTAAAAAGTACCCTATTGTAGTTTAAAGCATTCATGAAATGAACACGTGTTTCTTGCATAATATAATTATTTATACCCCAAATATTGCGATCAAATGTTAATACCCATCATATTTCCCCTACCCAAATGTCTGTGCCATTTGAAAGTTAGCCAAAATACAAGTCATCCATTGAACACTTTGCCAATAAACTTTGTTTAGCTGACAACTGCAAACAACTGCTTAGTAGTTTTGTTAACAATAGGGCACCTCCAGATTGGGATAATGGAGTGATTTGGGCATGCAGAGGACTGTTTGTCCATTAATGTATGTCCATTGCAAATATTCTAAATTCATTGGAACCTTGATTTCGCATTAGCTTACATATTGACACCATACTTTAGGGATGATGCAGAGTTAAAATGATACCCCTTCTTTGGGGTGATGCAATAAGTAAATGATACCCTGTTTTTTGGAATTGAGCATTCAATACCTAGATAACAAATCAAAAAAGTCATGTACATGTTTTCATGCTTCAATCATATTTTATAATTGTACATCTAATTATAGCAGCACTCCTCCTGGTAATGGGAAGCATGCTTTACCACCAGGCCGGGGAGAAGTGTACAAATGTGACTGATAGAGGTATACCAAAAAACTTGTTAACTGATGAAAATTTGTTGACAATGAGTACATTGATGATTTGGATTTTAGCAGGAATCATCTATTTCAAACGGCACATAATTATAGCAGCACTCCTCCTGGTAATGAGAAGCATGCTTTACCACCAGGCCGGGGAGAAATACTTTGTACAAATGTGACTGATAGAGGTATACTAAAACACTTGTTAACTGATGAACATTTGTTGACAATGAGTACATTGATGATTTGGATTTTAGCAGGAATCATCTATTTCAAACGGCACATAAATTTAATTTATGGAAGAGAAATATGATGAGTAATAGCATTTGATGAAATGTTTAGGATATAAACATTTATAATATGTAAGGAGAAAGTGCTTTAAAATCTGATTTTATTCAAGCTTAATGGACAATAAACATGATGCAAGCTTGTTGTAAGTGGTTTCACAACAACTTGTTGTGATTTTCAGTATCAGACTAATTCTATTACAGAAATCATGGGGTTTTAAAGGAACTCCAGTTATCTAATTAGGTAATATGAAAGATGGCATGATGTGTGGTGATGACCCTTGAATTATACTTGGCAGGTGGTGTGAGTGACCATTAGTGCCTTCACCTGATTCTGACTTTAACCGTAAAGTTCATGACTTGTTGTTATCAGGTTTTTATATAATATAAGGATCATTGTCCTCCAGTGATACAAATCATCACCTGTTCTTTTTGTACAAGGGTGGTAACAAATACACTGGATTTCACTCTATAATTACACTCTATAATTTTCACTCTATAATTACATGAAAATAATAATTATCAAAGACATCGTTAAAAATATACTATAACAATGTGCGGTTGTCACTTATTTTTGTAAGATCATGATTATGTATCGTTTGTCTGTATGGGGTAGCACATGAGATTATGATGTGTATGGTATACCTGACAATATAGATACAAATACCACATGTTAGCACATGAGATTATGATGTGTATGGTATACCTGACAATATAGATACCAATACCACATGTTAGCACATGAGATTATGATGTGTATGGTATACCTGACAATATAGATACCAATACCACATGAATGGTATATCTGACATGAATGGTATATCTAAATATATAGATACCAATGAGATTATGATATGAATGGTTTACCTGACAATAAAGACACCACTACTATATACATGAGATAATGAAGAATGCGTCCTCGTCATGTTTGAAAGAAAGCTTGTGTTTCACAAAGCAACAACCATTTCCTGGCTTTCTATCTGATGAAATCCATATTGTATAATAAATTAAAAGCACTTATACCAAGGATACAAAGTTCATTGAGTGGCCCAGTTCTGGTGTTTTCATATCGTACGTGCTGATCATTATTGTGAGGGGAAGTGAAATTCTTATTTGTCGGCTGGAGAGGACACTCAACTTTGTTCACCCATGCGCAGCACAGAAGCAACATATACAACACAAGGGACAGTCTGGTCCAAATTGCTTCAGAATGTTTCATGTGGGGCAATGTCAATGACCGGGAGATACAACTACAGAACTTATCTTGATGTTAATGACCAGATGTACAAGTAAGTAAAGAAAAACAAGTAAAGAGTTTTCTATAAATAGCAATTGGTGAATTGCTACAGTACTTAGCTGTATAGTTAATATTTCAATTTATATTTAAGTATGGATCCAGGGAAAGTGAACAATGTTGCCATTTGTGAAGGATTATGCTGTGAAGGATTGTTCTAAACCAATCAGCTCACAGCCAGACTTTATGAACACTTATGACGTGCGGCCAATCCTGTGTGCACCTTTATAGCTTTGGTGGCAGGGGCTGATATGATATGATAGAAAAGTCCTGCTATGGAGGGTATTCTTGGCTGTGTTGGCATTGAATTAAACAATTCGTTATATGAGCGGAAGCCCATTCTTGATGGGATAACTCCTTGTCCAAACAACCGGCAACATGACACCTCAACGAGGCAGCGTTATATTCACTACAACATGAAAATCACATTGATTTCTGGTTGCAATCTGAGAAACTCGTGTGGAAACAGATATACACGTGGTTGAGAATTGATTTTCAAGACGTGTTTTGTGGTCCTATTCATGACTTGGTTAATAGGTGGAATATGCAAAGCAAAATGACGAGAGTCATTCACATGGGAAAGACTTGAATTACTTTTTTTTGATAAGATGTAAAAATGTGAAATTACACACCCCTAAGAGACTCATGTGGCATTCATCAAACTGAAAATGCAATTATGCATTGAAGTGAATTGAATATAGCTTTATTAAGCATCACTTATTTTACAAGTATTTTGCTCAAAGCATTTAACTACACACACATGCTAATGGTTCATAAACATATAAAATAAATACAATATATATGGATAATTAAAAATATGACGCTCATAGTAGGTTACAGTTTGAGGCTTCAGTATTAACATTGGTTTAAGTTGGGTAATAATGGTTTCAATTTAAATGTCAAAATTACGTAGAGTAATACAACTGGTACAGGTGGTATAAATAAGTCACTGCTGGGCTGTCAGACTACTTGAGCGCAGTAACAATTTCTAGAAATCACCCCTTTCCTTTAAGCTGTCTTTTTGGTGTAGAATAAGATTCAAAATATCACCATTTTCATTAAGTTTCATTATGCATACGAATTGTTATTCTTTTGTCATATTCCGAAGTAGTTTTCCTAGGAAAAATTCTCTACTTTCTTTCATTTTATTACATGACATTAATATGTGAATTTCGTGGCCTATTTCACATGTCCCACATAAATAAAAGTACCTTTTCTTTTCTGGGATTTATGTAGGTCTCCTGTTTCTACCTACCTCAATTGGATATATGTTATATTACTCAACTCAACACACACTGTGTTGAAGTATTGACCTCCAGTCAGAACACCCCAGTTAATCTCGTTTATCCATCAAAGCAGCTTGTCATATTGTCACGTGATTACCACATGACCATGTCATTTATTTGCATGTCACCAGGAGGAATTAAATGTTGTCCAAAATGGTGGAAATTCCTGTTGTTGTTTAAAGTTGGTATATGATGCATATATATGCATGGATAATTATAATTTATGTTTCTAGTCAAAAAAAAGGTAAGGGCTACTCCAGGATTAGCCCTTACCTTTTTCCAGCTGCTTGACGCCAACCTTTATGCTCTGGCAAGGGAGTTTCTAAATGATGCCGAGCTACCTGTTTCCAATGTTGTTAAATGAGAGGGAAGGTTATTCCAGTCAGTCACGGCCCTTGGAAAATAGCTGTATTTATAAGGATCACAGCTTGTCGCCATTTCTATATAGCAGTTTCCATGGTTTTTCCGTGTAGGAGCTTATTTCATTTTGACATGTTCTGGAAGTTTCAAAGCTACTCCACCATTTATAGCCCTGTACAATAAAACCAGCCTCTGGGTCCTCCTTCTCCCTGCTAGTGAGTCCCATTTTTTTGTTACAGTGCCTGTTTCTCTCTTCCAATTGCCAGACACGAAACTATCAGCTCTTCTTTTATATATCTTTCTTGAGGTAAGGGTCCCACGCATTTGATATATATTGTAAGTGAGGACGCACAAGGGTATTGCAGGCAGCCTCTTTGATATTTGAAGGGCACATGTTGAAATTCCTTCTTTCAAAACCCAGTACTTGATTTGCTCAATACCTTTGGAGGCCGGGACTGATATGAGAGAGAAGTCCTGTTTTGGAGGATATCAGAAAAAATGATTGAAAGTTTGAATGACTTCACTGACGCCAGCACGGAAAGTCTGTTGGTCATGTGGACTAATCCTGGTGCTGAGAAGCTTACGCTGGAATGAACTGTGCCACATGAATTACATTACAGGTGTGTCTTAATGCGTTTCTTCAAAACATCCCCTGAGACACGAGACTCTGGCTGTTCCAAAGCCGGTTCCAGAGTTCAGGGGCATTAACTTTAAGCTCTTTCCTCAAAAGCTCTTTTCCTCAAAAGTCTCTCGTCCACTTATTGACTGCATATTCCCACTTGATGACTACAAGGTAAGTAGACCAAGACGATCATGTCACAGACCACGGAAAACAGGACTCTCCTCTCGTTGCCTTTCACCACATTCCTGGCAGGCAGTGACTCTTTAATCCCCACGACCGTGCGGGATAGTGAAGGTTGAGTGGGAGCTATCTAGGAGGCAGTGGACTCTTTAATCCCCACGACCGTACGGGATAGTGAAGGTTGAGTGGGAGCTATCTTGGAGGAAGTGGACTCTTTAATCCCCACGACCGTGCGGGATAGTGAAGGTTGAGTGGGAGCTATCTAGGAGGCAGTGGACTCTTTAATCCCCACGACCGTACGGGATAGTGAAGGTTGAGTGGGAGCTATCTAGGAGGCAGTGGACTCTTTAATCCCCATGACCGTACGGGATAGTGAAGGTTGAGTGGAAGCTATCTAGGAGGCAGTGGACTCTTTAATCCCCACGACCGTGCGGGATAGTGAAGGTTGAGTGGGAGCTATCTAGGAGGCAGTGGACTCTTTAATCCCCACGACCGTACGGGATAGTGAAGGTTGAGTGGAAGCTATCTAGGAGGCAGTGGACTCTTTAATCCCCACGACCGTACGGGATAGTGAAGGTTGAGTGGGAGCTATCTAGGAGGCAGTGGACTCTTTAATCCCCACGACCGTACGGGATAGTGAAGGTTGAGTGGAAGCTATCTAGGAGGCAGTGGACTCTTTAATCCCCACGACCGTACGGGATAGTGAAGGTTGAGTGGAAGCTATCTAGGAGGCAGTGGACTCTTTAATCCCCACGACCGTACGGGATAGTGAAGGTTGAGTGGAAGCTATCTAGGAGGTAGTGGACTCTTTAATCCCCACGACCGTACGGGATAGTGAAGGTTGAGTGGAAGCTATCTAGGAGGCAGTGGACTCTTTAATCCCCACGACCGTACGGGATAGTGAAGGTTGAGTGGAAGCTATCCAAATTAACATTAATTATCCATATTCAAACATTTATCTGATTTATGTTTTTCTCCTTAACAAACTTCAAAGTCACCAATTTTTCTTGTTTTATCCTTCTAAATTCCTTATAATCATCCACTTAGTTTTGGCAACCCACAGATATTTAAACATGTGTTAAATGTCTCTGACCTTATTTTAATTTGCCGTCAGTTGATAATTGTTTGGGAAACTTTCATAATTTGTTATCAATAGCCTATATGAATGAATATTCATGTAACCGAACCTGACTTGTCTGCACTGGCAGTTATTCTGACATTTGAACCTTCCAAATTTGCTGTTTATTTAGTTTAATTTAACAATATGCTGAAATTGACACTGCAGATATTTGTTACTACAATTCTTACCCTGTTGTCAATTAACATTTTTCACAGTTGTTTAATTATTTGTATGTGTCATTCATTCTGCGAAAGCCATCTATTCAATATTGGAATGTAATGACAAGAAAGTCTTTTTTTAAAAGAATTTGTATGCAGCTACCTTTTTGAAAATGATATTTATGATATTTATATTTCTCCATCCCCCAAATATCAAAATGGCCTGGGCAAATATCTGGGCATAAATCTCGCTGTCTGCTGAAGATGCGTTTGATAATGAAAATCTAATCCAGAACCCCTAAAAGACATACTACTCACAGAAAGGTCAAATATACAAATGGTATAGTAATATATAAAATGGACGTAATTAAAATATACATCTGATAAAATTCATCAAAACAAACTGATACGGTTCACGATGAGAAGTGTCATTTTGTGCGGTTGATTATGAAAATCTAATGTGAGCGAGAGTACGAATCGAATGCATCTACATACACAAATAACTGATACACGCATTTTTATATATGCACTTTCTCATGATAAACTCCTTACTATTACATATATTTATCATTGCTCTAAGAAGTGCCTTTGGTCTGCCTGATGTATGGAAAAATGAGTGGTGTCGAGGTGATATGTGGTCAGCGCTCTGGTGGCTTTGCAGTGGCCAGATCTAATGTGACCACACTCATGGCAAATAGGACAAAACGTCCTAGCACCCAGGACTTTATTAGACGGATGAAGTTTACTTCAATAAATAACTACTTAAAATAATTATATTAACTGTGAATTAGTGTAAATAAAGCATTTTATCATTTTTTTTTATAAATCATACATCCCTTTACACATATATAAGTATAACAATTAGGATGTGTGCACCCAAGGAAAAAAAATGGTGGCCTAAGTGACAGTAAAAAAAATATGGAGACATCTTTTGGTTCAGAAAAAATATTTGAGAATGGCCGAGCACCCATTTTTCAAGAAAAATGTGAAATTCATATCCAGTACCAGATTTGCACTGTTCTGCACGAATTGTTGACCATGATCCATATCACACGGTGTATGAGGATGAGTGATTTAATTGGATTGTATGGGTTTCAACGAAGCATATAATATAGGACTGCTGAGAATACTGAAAGCCATCAGGTTAATGAAATGTGCCTTCGATCTACCGAAGAAACATTAAGAGAATTTAATAAATTGATGAAAGTCATGAAAGAATGACCAAATTAGGCGAAATTCCAAACTCAAATGCATGACGTTTTATTCTTTTTAGGGAAAATACCAAACATTGAGAGGAAAGTCCTTTAGTATGAAACCAATGTGGGATATTAAAAAAAAGTTGAATTGAGCACAGAAGCGAAAACATTCGCATTTCTTGTGTTACGGTCAAAAACATTTGTAATAGCTCTTGCCAACCGGTGAAAGCATCGAAACCACGATGGCCGAAAGTTGGTCAAAGAATCTTCAAGGACTTAAAATGCAATGTGTCCCGTGTCTTGGAAGCCAGTTTAGCTTATTTGGGAAGAAAAAATCTATGACTATACATTCAGGGATTGGAGAGCTCTGAATTGGTCTGGGCAGTAAATCTGAACCAATCCGGACAAATCGCGTCATTCTGGACACTCACAACAGAGCTGGGCGCTAAATCGCGTCATTCTGGACACTCACAACAGAGCTGGGCGCTAAATCGCGTCATTCTGGACACTCACAACAGAGCTGGGCGCTAAATCGCGTCATTCTGGACACTCACAACAGAGCTGGGCGCTAAATCGCGTCATTCTGGACACTTCCAACAGAGCTGGGCCCGATTTTTGAAACAATCTCAAGCAAGAAATTTGTGCTTACATTTCAAGTCTGTGCTTACATCTCAAGTCATGCTCAGATCCGTTTTTTGAAACATTTTCAAGCAAGAATGTCTTGCTTACATTTCAAGTTTGTTTGACGAGCTCAGATTTGAAGACTGTGCTTACGTAAGAAAATAATAGATTTCAAGTCCTTGCTTACGTTTTCTTGCTTGAGATTGTTTCAAAAATCGGGCCCTGGGCGCTAAATCGCGTCATTCTGGGTGCTCTCAACCTAGCTGGACACTTATAACCAATCCGAGTGAAATCTGAGCGTTGCCGCATGGTGGACAATGGCGAGATTGAAAGAGTGGCGTTCTTTAACCGTAATATATCAACTGTTGTATCTATATTCTGGGGGGAATAATGCGCTCATCAGTTACATATATAAGAATATGATCATCTGAAACTGAATTTTACGAGATTTCTAAGAGAGGAAGGTGCCCCAGATTAAAACTGCATTGTGAAGAGTAACCCAGACTTGGTGGCACAAATATTATCCTAAAAATGTGCTATAAATTTTACACCATTTTTAGTTAATACACTGATTTACACTGAACTGTAAGAAATTTGTTAAATTTTGTAATGATTTTGAAGCAATATTTTTTTTACCAAGAGAAGAATTACTCGACAAAGGAAAAAAAATACCCAATGATGATGGAAAACAGATAGATGTGTAATTTACCAAACAATGGGGTATAAATGCAAGGCAAGATATTAGAATCATTCACTAAACTTCCTCTCCAGGATATCAGGTCACATGACTGCGATGCGATGCTTCGGTTATCATTTCGACTTTTCCATTGATAGAAACATATCATATACATGCGTATAAAATATATGGAATGGTATTTAATTTTTTTCTGTAAGCGACACCAGTTTGTTACAAGATATAATTAAAGCCTTACCTTCTGTTTCCCACTCCATATTAAAATGTTTGGTCCCCTCTTGGCCAGTGAATATAAATGGCGATGGTGAATCTTTCTTCGATTGTGGAAATATCGCTTGTGAGGAGAAAAGGCATGAATGTATACATGCATGACTTAAACACCGAGGGATTTTTCAGACATTATGCACTGGGGGCCACAAAAAGTTTCTAGATGAGGGTCTCAATATACAATGATTATGTTTTTCTTGTCATGACAAAAGAGGGATCATCATCCGATTTCTTTTATATCTATGGTAAAATTTGGTAAAATTCCTGATTGAAGTTTGTCCTGTTCGTTTTGTAAATACTCATCAAACGAAAAACTAATTTCATTGTCTTAACATTCACAGATAACATCGTTGATGAACAAAACAACATTTCTTGGCCCTGCTCTCCTGTCATGAAACTTGAAACATGTCACTGATATTGATACAAGATGCATTGAACTTTGAAAATCATACATGGACATGATTTATGTCCATTTTAATGGGGGCATTGTGCCCTGCAAATTGTCTCCTAACCATCATTGAAAATACCTCTTAAACGCCTCGTCCCTTTTAAAGTTTTTATTGTGATTCATAGAACTAGTTGACAATTGTTATTCAAATCAGTTGACCCTGTCCTGTAATGAACTGTAGAGGTTCTCATGGAGGGGGATTAACATAGAAAGGTGGTTTTTAAGATAGAATTGGTGATATCAAACCCCACAGAAGATGCTTGAACTCTATGGAAAGCTTTGTTTTGCAATATATTACCAAATATTCAAGAATTCATGAAATCACAGAGTTGATTTTACAGAGGTTTAGGGTATGCTTAAATGATTATGTGGCCATGTCATGAAACTGATAAAAACAAGCTATCTCTCTAAAAATAACCAAAATACACCAACCATGATTATTGTGTTTTGCTGAAAGTGCCAAGTACTGGCTCTTTTGGCAACCAGGTGGACACATGTTTACAAGCGTTTGACCTCTATCGTGGTCTGTCAGGGTGTTACTAGGCTTTTACCAATGGACAAACATTAATGGATAAACAGGCCTCTGAAACCAAATCACTCCATTTTCCCAATCTGAAGGTGCCCCATAGTATAGTTAACAACATTTTGCTGAGCAGGTGTTTGCACTAGATCACTAGTCAGCTAAACAAAGTTTGTTGACAAAGTGTCCAATGGATGATTTGGAGTTTAGCAGAAGATCCGTCCACTTTCAAATAGCATAGAAATTTATGTAGGGGAAATATGATGGGTAATAACATTTGATCACAAAGTTTGAGGTATAAGCATATATATTATGCAAGAAAAAAGTGATTGAAAGCCTCATATTCAAGAATGCTTTAACCGTGAAGGACACTCAGCTAGGATAAATAATTGTGTAAAATGCTACAGGTGATAATCAGATTCATGTCCTAATAAAACACAGTGAAAACATCTACACTATGTAAAGAAGAAAACTATGAAGAGCAATTCCCCATTTGCAACTGGACATTTTTGAGATGTTGAAATTGATAAAATATTTTTGTTTTCCCGGAACAAAGGTCACATTGAAATGAATTGAGAAGATTAATGACTATATTCAGTGTGATGCAATTAGGTACTTGGTTATTGAAAATTGCAGGTATGATGCTTCCTCATGGAATTGTCCTTTAATTGACAACCCACCCAGTCTCAGATTTACAAGGAAAAGGGGTTAAAACATAAGACATGGGCCTCGGCTCATTTGAGAAATTGTAACGTGAATTCAATGTGGACACAGGCGGGGATCGACCTTCGACTATGAGATCACCAAATAGACACTGGTGCTAAAAAGCGTGTGCTCCAACCAACTCCGCCAATGCCCGATGCCACACCTGTATGTCACATCATTGACTTTAATGATTCAATTTAATGATTGTACGTGACAGCAGATTACACTTTTGAAACTAAACTGAAATAACATATATTTTGTCAACATTGAAGCAATTATTGAGAAATGTGTTCCATAATTGATCATTCCTTTTTTGGCTGAAATACATTCAATCTAGCCTGTGTGTTCTCCTCTACATTGTCCCATCATCCCAAGATCTGTGATATTATATTTTCTTGTAACTAATTAAAGTGACAATTGAGAATCCCCATAGCAAATTGTTTGACAGATCCTTTTCAACGCTATTTTGGTGGAATCCCAATTATGCAAATTTATACAACGTGTATACAATGTATCCCGAATGTAAAGCTCTGTTCCTTTAGATGTGGTCTATTTTATTATCTCATAAAACAGCCATTTCACAAACCTACAAAAGCTCCATAAATCTATTTCTTTACAGGACTTTATAGTTATACAGTGTCATGGCTGAAAACACATCGCATGCCACAGAAATACAGTGAACATGTACTTTTATTTTACCAAATATTAAAGCTGACACTTAAGTGTATAATATATTTGTCGGAGGTGCCATATGCATCTAAGATTAAAGTGATAAAAACAATTTTTCAGCACAAAGTATCTCTAATCCTATTTTAGATTAAATTACATGTTAAAGTATGTGGACTTATGCCAATTTTAATCATATTCAAAGAACCACAACACAATCTGACCAATCGGGATAATGAAGTAACTTTCAGCCACATTACGTGTTTGGCCCATAAGAGATTTTGATGCAATATTCGACCAACTTTCGGCCATCTTGTTTCCAGTGCGGCTTTCACGCCTTGCCTGGAGCTATAACAAATGATTTTTCTGGTAACCCAAAAGGAGCAAAAGCTTTTGCCGCCATGCCCTACTCAATATTTTAATTCCCCATGACTGTTACGTCGCCTAGTGTTTCCAAAGTCAGAAATAAAAACACGTGGAATCATGATTTGGTTTTACAACACTCTCAGGACAAGTATATTGTTGGTATATTGCGAATGTGTGCAAAATGAAACAGGAGACTCGCGCCTTGCTACGTTCAGCTACCGAGGAAGCTCTCCCAACCACAACACTGTTTGCAGGATATCTGCCTAACGACCTGAATGATTATGTGGGAGTGCAACCTTTTGATTTTGATGCAATATTTGATAAAAATTGGAGCCACCATGTTTTTATTTATTTTTTCACGGTTTGGTTACAGCTGTTCCACATGACTTTGTCGCTAGCACAGTAGATGAAAATATATTTGCCGCTCTATTTCACTTTTTGATCCCCCATAAAATGCTGGAATAATATGCTGTTACAATGACAATGGTATCTTGGCTAGATTCAGTTTTCAGGATATCTGCCAAATATACATAAAAATGCAATTACAATGGGAACAATGCACACTTTAAAATTAGTTTTCACCCATCCTTGTTTAGGGCTGCATGTTTTAAGATTTCAGCTGATTAAGCTGAAAGTCAATGGAGTTAAACAGTATTATCTCCCCACGTCAATGGTTTGGCCCCCATTTATATATATATATTCCTGCCACTTGATGGTGCTTATGCATTAAGTTTGGAATGGGTGAAAGGCGAATTGTACTTTGCATGTGATCAAGCATGTAGTGGGCCTAGTATCGAAACATCTCAGAAATTTTAATCCTTTCAATGATCACCACGAATTTAAAGCGATTTTTCATGAGGCCATATAATTTATATTTTTCATTTGACAACCAGGTGGCACTGAAATCTTGCTGACTTTCTTTTAGATTAGGTGGCACCATAGGATGAGGTACTGGATTGATCAATGCCTCATGTATTATAGTTGATAGATAAAAAATACATGCTCAAGGCTGACCTTGTGGTCAACCGAAAAGCACTCATATAAATCCCAATATCAAGATTTCGTCTTTGTTTTTTTATTAATGCCATTTAAAAAATATATATTACCTATATTTGCAAAAAAATAATTAAATTCTATGTGCTCTGACTTGCATATCGCTCAAATATAACCCCATTACTGAGATTTTATCTTTGTTTTCAGTACAAAATCACTATATCTTATATTTTCTTCGTTTGCAAAAACAATTCAATTCTACATATCTAATCTATTCTGTCGATTTGATGCAATATTCGACCAATTTTCGGCCATCTTGGTTACGGCACTTTCATAGCTTGGCGAGAGCTATAACAAATGATTTTCCAGATAACACAAAAGGAGTGAATGCTTTCGCCGCCGTGACCTATTCAACGTTGTAAACCCACACGACTGTTCCTTCTTCCCATAGGGAATCTGAAAAGCAAAGATAGTGTGACCAATGCAATGCCAATCCTTCTTTCTCTCAAATTAATACAACTAAAGGGATGAAAGCTTAAATCACAACTTTAGACGAGAACATTTTTATTCCATGTATAAAGTTATTAATTTCACGTTTATGACCTTGAAGTGTGGATATTTCTGATCTGTGCCATCCAATCCTTAAATGCAATCTTTCAAAACTTAACCTAGCCTTACCTTGATTAATATTTCGGCCCAAATCTGAGATCATTTTTATAAAAATCAGAAAAGCCTGTGCTCAGTTGGGTGTGACTGTGCCTTGCAGTTCTTTGCAAATATTATGAGGAATTAAACAACAGGGGCACCAAATTTGTAAATTTCCCAGAGAATAATATTATTTACAGGGAGTTCCTCCACCCAATTGCTGGCTTTTTCTCATTTCTCTTGGAACACAAATTTCAATTCCATGAACCATGAAATAAATATTTCAAGGAAGCATAAGGAAAGGATTGCAGTCTCTAAAAATGCTTTGCTATCTTAATATTGTATAATTCATATCCTTAAAATTTCAAGATATGCCGAACTATTTTAAATATTTTAAAATTTCAAGATATGCCGAACTATTTTAAATAGTTTTTATTATATAAGATTGACAGATTGACAGAAATATATATATGCATAGTAATGTCATGTACAAAGTAGGAATCTTGCATTATTATTATAACAGTCCTATGTTCATATTGCCTAAACCTCCTCATTCTTGTTCCTGATATTTGGATTCTGATATTCCTACTTATTTGCACAATGTAGGAATTCCTACTTTGTCCTGCACAATGTTGGAATTATTCCTACACTGTGCAAGATTCGTACTTTGTGCATGACACTTTAATTAGCTGTATCTATGATTTTTTTATTCTCAACATTGACAAACCCTTGATTTCCAGCCCACGCTGCTGTTCTCGTAGGCTAATATGGTGTCATCTCTCCCAAAGATATTTATCGCTTTTCAGCAAATGAGAAAGTTGTTGATTGTATGGTTTATAGAATTGGTGGAGTATTTTCCACGTTGAGTTCAGCATTGGGCCTAGCAGTTTATCCTCCGGCCGGCGTGGCAGTTGTCGTGGTATGCTCACAATTTCTTCCAAATCACACGGTTCTTAAGAAAAATATGGGTTTTTAAAAAATAAAAATCAGCATATAAATCTATTCAATGAAGAATTAATTATCTTATTTCATTATTAATATCATGAAAAATCGATATAGAATTAAAAGCTTACTTATATCTAAAAAATGGAAGATATCCTTGAAAGCCTCTTTCATATTAACACTATAATCCTCCAATCGGATGATATGTATCTGGTCACGTGGGAAAACATGCAACCAATCCGAGAGAAAAACTGAATACATTCCAATTCTAAGTCGAACCTGTCAATATGTAAAGTCATAATCATTAGAATTTATGACTTGTTACAAGGATGGTGAAATAACAAAACGTTTTTAAAAAGCTATTTAAAAAAGATTTATGGCAATAAAAACTTTCAAAATATATCTGTGCCTGAGGTATATCAAATTTCATAATATTTGTATATGTATGTTGGTTGCACAGCACTGTCATCCTTTAAATAGCAATAAGTAATACCTTGGAGTAATTACATTATTACTCCAAGGTAATACCAAAATAACATTTTTATAGAGTATATTTTAAATTTATGTATGTTTCTGGCTTTGTTTGCTTTATGTATATACCTTTAGCTTTTTATGTGTTTTCTATTAACTTTATGATCATTTGAGGGTATCAGTTAATGCATATACTGTATTTTATACATCGAATTTATATCCAATATATAAGTCTAACTCAATACAATTTATAACATAAAAGGGGTTTTGCAAAATTAAAGTTAATACAGTTGCAAGAATGTGAGAACATTTGATCACCAATAAATTCATTAATTGCTCTCAAGTAGGACTGCACTACCTTCATTTCCCTGTTATTTAAAGGCAATGAAGCACAAGTGTATAGTCACAACTTTGCAATTCAAATGACAATCGGCATGTCAGGAGTTCATGTGGTGTAAAAATACTCGAACACTGTATATATCTCAGCTACTCCATCCAAACTTGATAGCATCATTATGAAGAGATAGGAGAAAGAAAGCATATCCGATATGATCAGAAGTCGCCCAGAATGTTAAATTCCCAATATTTTTGCCAGCCATTAGCTAATCAGATGATCACCTCTTAATTCAATATGAATGAATGGCCTCAGTATCTACAAACACACATATACATACATTGATAATAATACTGTAAGCTGTGCACACACATCCAGTTTGCTGGCCAATCACGGCAGTTGAGACAATGGGTGGAGACAATGTCATTTATATTGACCTATCAGAGAGCAGCTAACAAACGATTGACAGAAGTGACCACAGCGATCACCACGTGTCTACATATCAGGATCGGGCAGATGGCTTTCCCAAAATAAACAATAGAGACAAATTATTAAACAACTGCATCCTCAACAACTGAGGAACGAAATGTTCAAATTAACTGGCAACAGGATCATCTGGGGCAGCTACGGATGTGTAAATGTTGTAAACAACTGGCAATGTACAAATGTAGTCAATAATAATTTTGACATGTCTCTACACATTTGTTTGGAATGTAACATTTACCTTGATAATCATATGCACTAAGTATAGTTTGTTTGCAAAAAGGATCATAAATCAGTTATGAAGTGTGTGTGTATGTGTGTTTTTGAAACATGCAATTCCTCCCTGAGGTATTTTTATTTATTTAAATTGGGGGAGTCACCGCCCGTTTCCTCTTCAAGAAGCTGAGCAATTGGCTGAGATGTTCGTTTCAAGGGCTGCATCAAGCAACCTGCCAGACTCTGTGGCACAGACCCAGATACAATTCTATAAATATAACTCACCAGTACATTGGTCTCATTGAAAAGTTTGGCATCATATACACATGATCGGGTACTTCTCTGCTTCAGACACTCTTTCATTACTTCAACACTGTGCACTACCAACTGATGAAATGTCTCAGGGCTCTTTCCATGGTGGACCTCAAAGTACAGGTAATCAGAATACAATCTGCAAATATTTTGTGGAGGGAATTTGAAGTATACATTAGAAATATACTCCTTATATGAAATAATTTGTGAAAATTTTAACCAAAAAAATGAAAATTTGTCAAGTTGTCATGTGTGTTTCCAGCATCACTGTACATTTTTAAATTACTACTCACTCAGAGCATGTTTTTCTAGCAAGCCCCTGCGGATGATATATGATAAACCTCTGTCCTGTGATTCACACACGATATAAGTATCGGAAAATAGCCAAAATGAATTTGGATTTTTGTTCTCTTACATTTGACATACAGTTGAACATACAGACAGATGGACTAAAGGGGATTCCTCACTTTCGCCAACAGCTCTTGCATGTTGTGAATTCTACTGACCTTTCAATGGGATTTCTGAGTATAACGATGAGCTTTGACTGAGGTATGAGGTGGTGGATATGATTCGCATTGACAACACGTGGTTCCTGTTGACCCTCATTTTCTGGAATTCTTTGCCAGAAATCATTGTCCCACAATGTGGATGGGCTGCATTCAACTGAAACAAGTTGTTAATATCTCGCCTTAGTTTTGATAATGTTAAAAATGAATTTTCATTAGTTTTATATTTAGTCAGTGTTTTAGTTATGACTAATTAAGGACATGAAAAAATGTTCTCGGGTGCAAACAAGTGAATATACTTAAAAAGGAACATGACTTTGAAACAGTAAACATGCTCATTAGAGACTGTCGATTATTGACCTCTATTAACGTAGAAAGCTGCATAGGTATTCTGATGATACAAACACAACCACATGAGCAATACCAGCAATATTAAGATGATCTCATAAATGTAGACAACTTTCCCTGCATGACATCATTCATATCAGAAAAAATAATAATGATTGTTAATTCTTCATTGTAACTGGTGGGGAGCGGACACTATGCACTTGAGATTTTAAATCCCACAATTGTATGTACATAGAGAACAGAAATTGGGAGTAAATTTTGGAGAGATAATAAAATATCACAACTAAAGGTCTGTTTAACGCTTTCATGAAGTCAAATAGGTCACAGGCAATTTTACAGAGATTTGGGGTATGTTTTAAATTATATTTGCTCATGATCTTGTGATACAAACAAGCTTTCTGAAATCAACCAAAATACACCTGCCAGGATTATTGTGTTTTGCTGAAAGTGCCTTGTACTGTTATGCCCGAGCTCACAAAGTTTGCTAACAAAGTGTTCGATGTATGAATTGGATCTTACTCTTATTGAAAATGGATTTAATTGTTTGTAAGTAACCTTTCCATCATATACAACTTTCTGATACTATAATGATTCTCAACTCAGAATATCTTCACAAATTAAGACATAACCTGGATCTATACTTCTGACCTTTTTACACATTGACACGTTTTGAGTGCAGATAATATATTGTTTAATACAAACATATGAGGTCCTCGTGGAGAGTTCTTCCTGCGCGGACACTAGTGTGGGTCCTAGCATCCTCTGCGGCCACATCAAAGAGATCTAGATACTCCTCCAGCATGCAGCCACCTGAAATTAATGCTAAACTCTCAACCAATTTGGTGGCGATATAATCATATTTATCTTTAGTTCCTGCAATATTCGATTCAGTTTGAATAAGTTCAGCAATATTCAATGAAAATGTGTGATGAAGTAGTTGTGAAAAAAGCCCTGCAGGCATTGTTTTGTTTTATCGATTTACCATATATTGCCTTTCACTACAAAATCACAAAACTTTAACAATGTGATTGCGTACATTTGGGTTGCAGTACCATGTTTTAGATTTCATAAGGAAAGACAAAAACTGATTTTAAAATGTGGGACCCAAGAAATAAACAATCATTACGATATTTTGACAATAGTGCCCTATCAATAAATCATATTTCTGTTTTAAATTTAAAACGGTGTGTAAAAGGCAAGCAAAAACCGGGCGTTTTCAAATACTCTACCAAAATGTACTTTTGTGATATTAAAAAATATCTGATACATCAAAATAAATTACAACGTGGCAACGTGATAATTTTAGTCCAAAACAACAAAACTCCCCTTTTAGATAATCTGTTAATAAAAGCTTAGTATCTTGCATATTCAGCCTTATTTATATAATGAGCACCTTTGAACCTAAACATTATACCTTGGATTTATTCTTATTTTTGTAATGCGATCATCGGGACATATATTTTATACATTAAAGTTATTCCTATTTATATTTGGATATATCCATTTGGATATATAAATTATACATTGGAGTTCTTATTTATGTATTGTTTTCTTTCCAGAGATATATTCCAAACAAGCGAGATTCATATTCGCATGATATCATGCATTTTTTCCCTTAACTCAACATATTATTTTTCAAATTGTATATGCCACAAAACTGCATTCAAAAAATGTTTTTGAATATCTGAGATATGTTCAAGACTTGTCTTACACCACGAGATTCCCTTCAACATTATTTGAGTGAAATACAAGTAATTTCAAATATATCTGACTGGCTGTACGCATCATGTTAAAATGCACAATATTTCATCCTATCAAACACCAATATAGACATCAGTGTGTGAATCATGATAATAAAGATTCAGTGCGTTTGAAACATATTAACTTTGAGAGCGTCACGAAACATCTATCCTCTTATTTCTCTTGAGATTCACTGCACACAATTCCGTACAAAATTATTTAAGTGATAATTATAAGAGGTCCACATTGTGTGTGGTACCTACTGTATCTTGTTCGTGTCCACCAGTGTGGTTCCTTGGCAATAGCACTGTTCAGCTGGGGGTGGCTTTGCAGTCTCCGACAGAGGTCACTTGTCCCAGACTTCGGCATTCCTATCAACTGTACCACTGGCAAACAGCGCATCCTGTAACATCAATAAAAAATCATTTTGTGTAAGTTCACGTGATTTGTACAGAATAGTGGCAAAATGAATAATGAAACTTTACATCTAACACAAAATTTCCTTCTTGAGAATCTATACATACAAATGATTTTTTTTATGTTGGTGTGACCCCAAAAGTACACTGTACCTGAAGGGATGAAGATAGTTCATCCTGTTCTTCATAATTGGGTAGGCTTTTGTTCTGAAAGATTTTAGAACTCCTGGGAAAAAGCCACAGTGTTTTCCAGACGTGTACGGATAAGATGAAGTCAAATGTTCCACCCAGCATGGCGACTTGAACGCTTTCAGCGGGGCGTCAAGCTTCTACAAAGGACGCGTCATTCTCAGCTCAGAAACATAATCATCTTAAATTTCTGTTAATGCACATGTACAAAAATATCATAATATGAGGTTTTCTTACTAAGTGAAATACGTCAATCTCTTTGCGATGTTTTCCAAATCGGTTCTCATGCGTCCAGTCTGATTGGGGCTGCATCGTAACGTTATCCAATAACTCATCTACAAAAATCAACGTAGTCTTCTCCAGGACTTTCTCCAGGGAATATCCAGTGGCACCGGTCAGTCTGCTGGCTCCAAACGCATCCTTACCAGCTGCGTTCATATGCGTACTGCTCAAAAGCTGCATGTGATTGTTGTCAGGGAGGATGGGATTGTTGTCAGGGAGGATGGGATTGTTGTTAGGTAGGATAGGACTGTTGTCAGGGAGGATGGGATTGTTGTCAGGGAGGATGTGACTGTTGTCAGGGAGGTTGGGATTGTTGCCAGGGAGGATGGGATTGTTGTCAGGAAGGATAGGTTTGTTGTCAGGCAGAATATGACTGTTGTCAGGGAGGATGTGATTGTTGTCAGGGATATTGTGATCATAGTCCAGGAAGATTTTGAGGTGAGCAGGCCCAGAGTCATATTCAGTAAACAAGAAAAAAACTGCCAGAATTGTAAGAACCGATGCTATTGTTATTTGGTAGAAAAATCGCCTTCTAATCTTCATTCTTTTGTCCCTTCTATCAAGCGTTATGTGTTATGTTAACAATACTGTTAAAAAAATATATGTAGCTCATTGTCTTAATAATGTATTGCAGTAATCCACTAGAATATCATATAAAGTATTGAAATCCGTCCTGACTCCAGTGAGTTCCCATGCTATAAATAGTAGGGATAATAGCAGGTGTAGCGGCTGGCCAGTTCATCAGTGAATTGCATGGAGCCTGGGGCCTGGCTCATAACCACTAAATGCCTACAGGCATGACCTGAATATAGTCATATACTATGTAAAAAAGGTTAAATGTTCATAGATGTATTGTTCTTTTAACATATTTAATAATAATAATAATAACGATTTATATAGCGCTATATCAGACCAGGTCTGCTCAAAGCGCTTATTTATGTTTTCTGTTTTGGCTATGTTTTGGTCACAAGTGTAATGCGCACAGTATTTGACATTTTCAGTAAAACCCAACGATCATGGCAGGTGTATTTTGGACGATTTGAGGAATGTAACTTGTTTGTATCACAGTTTCATGACCGCATATCATTTAAACATGCCTCAAATTTCAGTCAAATTGCCTGTGACTTCTGATATTTTATTGACAGCTTTAGCAAATCTCAAATTGACGGCCTTTACTTTATAGTTTTTCCTTCTGTGCAATATGATATTGCTCTGATATTGTTGATTATAACTGATTTTGGTGAATAAGGTAGTATCCCAGCTGACAATTTTACGTTTTTTCTACGTTGTGAGCACGTTGTAACATGACGTTGTATGGACGTAGATCTGCTGTATACATAATGCAACATTCCTGATGTTTGGTGGCTATACAATATTCCTACCCTATCTGCTTCATGACCAAGCCTGCACTCACTTGCTAGAGGTACAGATAGCACAGACACAATTTGACTTGTCTCAGTCCCCAGTGCTTGTGTGGGATGGTATTCTCATCGTGACAGCACCCTCTGCCATTCTTTGCAACTATCTTTATATAGCCCAAATGTTTCAAATATATATTCTGTGTGCTGTCAGGCGGTTGTGGCGAACAATGTGAGTATGAGTATTGTAGTCTAATGATCTGCGGTTCATACAACACTGTGAACACTAGATGACGTTGTGAACGCATCGTAGTACAACGTTATGAGCACGTGATCAGTACGTTGTGAGCACGTTGTAAGCTGACATTATGAGAAAGTAGATCTGTGAACTCCAGGTAATGTTGTGAGCATGTTGTGATAAAACACTGTTAATTAGCATGTGCTTGGCATGTTGCTAGCGATTTTTGGTACATATGGTTCATCAGCTGTAAACAAATTTGGCGGTCTTCTACCAAATCAAGTTACTCAGTTGGGACTGTCCATTCTGGAGTCTTCTTCTTCTTCTTCTTCTTCTTCTTCCATATACGAGCTGAACTTCATAGATTGAAGACTGTCGCTCGGTGCACTGTGCATGCGTAGGGTTGACGTGATGTGCCCTATTTACATGTCCATCGCAACACTCTCCGGGTGCCCGGGGGTCACCTCTTGTCCTACCCCTCGGTGGCACGCAGGCCCCAGAGTGGTGATGGTTGCACCCCCGTCATCCCAGAGAGCTGCCGCGCGAGACGGACGGTGCTGGTGATGTGCTGATCATGCTCCTGTGGTCTAATTCTTCCTCAACGCCTTCTTGAAGGCATCAAGGGATGGAGCCCCGGCCACTTCAGGGGGGAGCCCATTCCAGTCCACCACAGTCCTCGGGAAGAAGGTGAACTTGTGGTAGTCCACCCTGGACTGTGGGACCTGGAACCCCAGAGCATGGCAGTGCCTGGTTGCACTGGTAACTGGCGTCAGGTGTTCTAGGTGATCTGTCGCAACAAGCCCGTTCTGCATCTTGTAGAGCATAGCAAGCCTGGCTTGCTTTCTGCGGACTTCCAGCGATTCCCAGTCCAATACTTCCAGCATGTCAGTGACGCTGGACTTGTTCCTGTGCCTGTTCAGAGTGTACCTGGCAGCTCTTTGCTGGACCATTTCTATTGTCTTTATGTTATTTTGAGTATGAGGGTCCCAGACTGTGGAGGCGTATTCTACTAGTGGACGCACTAGTGTTTTGTAGGCAGTAGCTTTTAGATTAGGGGAGTTGATTCTGAGGTTTCGTCTCAGGAATCCCAGGCTTCTATTGGCTTTATTGGTTATGTTTGTGATGTGCTCGTTCCAACGGAGATCACTGGTGATGGTGACTCCAAGGTATTTAGCTGATGTGACTGCTTCTAGTATGTGGCCATGGAGTCGGTACAAATGCTTCACTACCTTCTTGGTGTTGCGGGTGATAGTGAGAACCTGGCACTTTTGGGGGGTGGAATTCCATTTGCCAGGTTTCCTCCCATTTTGCCAGCCTGTCAAGGTCTGCCTGGAGACTCTCGGCCTCCTCTGTGGATGAGATGGTCAGATAGACTATTGTGTCGTCTGCAAATAGTCTGACCTTGGCTGAGATGTTGTCTGGCATATCATTAATATACAGTAAGAACAAGCATGGACCAAGGATACTACCTTGGGGGACTCCTGATGTGACATCAGCTTCATATGATGACTCGCCTTCCAGCACCACTGTTTGTTTGCGGTTGGAGAGGAAGCTTTGTATCCATTTGTTGGTACGCCCGGTGATCCCGTAATGGTTCAGCTTTTGTATGAGCCTTCTGTGACTAACCTTGTCAAACGCTTTGCTGAAATCCATTACGAGAACATCAGTCTGCTTGCCTTCCTGCATGTTGTTGGTGACATCGGCTATAAACTCTATGAGCTGGGTCTCACAAGAGCGTTTGTCCCGGAACCCGTGCTGCAGCTTGTATAGGATCCCATGTTCCCTATTGTGCCTCATTATGCTACTTGTGATAATATGTTCACACAGTTTGCAGGCAATACAGGTTAAGGAGACTGGTCTATAATTAGCTGGATTGTCTCTGGGTCCCTTCTTGTAAATCGGCACTACATTGGCTCTAATCCAGTCCTGGGGTACTTCTCCTGTCTCATAGGACCTCCTGAAAATGACTGTCAGTATTGGGGCAATGGTGGGTGCTCTGGGCCCTATCTGGTCAGGACCAGCGGCTTTGTGAATCTTCAGGCGTTCTAACATCTTTTGCACTCCTGGTACAGTAATGTTTACTTCTGGCATTTCAGGGTATTGTGGCGGAGTTGGATAAGTGCCTTCAGGTTGGTCTGTTGGTCTGTCCTTAGTGGAGACTGACTCAAATTGTTCGTTGAGCTTGTTGGCCTTTCCTGGTGGGTCCAAGATTTTCTTGCGTCAACTTTGAGGTGTGAGATGGTATTGTCGTCCTTCCTCATTTTCAGGTTGGTCACTTTCTGGTTAATATTCTCATATTGGATTGATGAGCACTCAAAGTTTCTCCGAGATCTCTTTCTTTTTGCATATGCACGGTCCCTTCTGTTGATCAATTTCTGCACTTCCTGTGTGATGTAAGGCAGGTTGTCCTTTTTCTTGCAGAGCTTGTGTGGGATATGGTTGTTAATAGCCTCAGTGATGGTCTTCTTAAACATGTCCCATAACACTTGGACTGGAGTATGTGGCGCCATCTGCTGGATGCGCTCTCCTGTAGCCTGTAGCTCTTCTGCCATGGTGTCCCAGCGTGCCTTTTTGTAGAGGGGAATTTCCCTTGGCTTCTGTCTATTCCGGATGGGTCTAAGGTCCAGATCCAGAATGGGACAGTCATGATCAGAAATCCCTGGTATGACCTTGACATTGCTCACTCTTGTTGGGTTGTTGGTGATCATGAGGTCCAGGGTGGCCTCCTCCCTGGTGGGTTCAGTTACCACCTGGGTAAGGCCCTCCCTTGTCATCCAGAACATCTCCAAACTTGTGGTGAAGTCCAGGGTATGGAGTATTAGGTTTCAGGATCTTCTTCTCCCAGTCCCAGCCAGGAAAGTTAAAGTCCCCGGCCATAAAGATGTTGTTGTTACGGTTTCCCAGCTTGTTGATTGAGCGTTCAAGTTCTTCAAGGCTTGCAGAATCTTTGACATGAGGTCTGTAATATGCACATATGTACAGGTCTTTGGCACCTGCTATTGTTACCTTGCACCAAGCTATTTCACATTCAGTTTCAAGATCGGGCTGCCTATCTGCTATGAGGTCACGTGATGTTGCAATGAATACTCCTCCTCCTTTCTTATCTTTCCTATCATTTCTGAAAACTTCATACCTATCTTCATCAATGAATTCCTTAGTTTCTATCTTTCCATCTAACCAAGATTCACTGGCTACTATGATGTCTGGCTTTACTGATGTGATCAAATGTTCCAAATGTTCTTTTTTGAATTTGACACTCTGACAGTTCACATTAAGTATTTTCAGAGGTTTCCTGAAGAATTTTGCCTTATTAGGTGTTTGCTTCTTGGGTGATGATTGTTGTGTTGGGGGCCCTATGGATGTGGTTGAGTTGAGTGTGATGTCAAGTGAATCATCATCTACCATTGCATCATTCATAAACAGTGTTCCAAATGAGTTGGCTGTGTCTACACTGCATGGGCCTTTGAAAATAGAGGTGTGCACATTCATGAGGCCGCATTCACTACAAATCCATGATACTGATGAGCCTGCTAGTCTGGCATAGTCGGATTCATTCAAGCTTATACATTTTGTATGCAGCCAAAAGTCACACCCATCACATTGTATGGCATCATCTTCCCAGGTGACTTCCTTCTGGCATACTCCACAGGGGTACACAATATTTGGGCCCGGGTTCACTTCCAAGTCCCCTGCTGTCAGTAATATTAGATGGATTAGGAGCATGCTTCTACATTTACTACAATCTAGGTCTAATTTTCTAATCCCTACACTGTGAGGTGGCCTAGTTGGTGAGCAGACATTAGAGGCTATCAGGTTTTGGGTCCATTTTGAGATGTTGTTCTGCCATTCTGATGGTGAACCTGTGTCTTTTGCCAACAAATGCCAGTTGATGTTGGATCTAGAATAGATAAGTCTACTCACAGCCTCAAAGTCAGTGGAGTCAGTGTGAATTTTGAAGATGGAGAATGATGCAAAGACAAGTGTGATCACAATATGCCACAACATGTGTTTTCTTCCTGACCTACTTCTTTCTGTCATTCCTCTGCCAAAAATCCTGCTGGTTGCCATGGTGGAATTTTACAACATAAACAAGTAGAATAAAATCACAAGTTTCCTCTCTTGATCCCTTCCATTATTGCTTCTATTCATCAGACCTCATTGAAACAATGGTGGATTGGCTTCGTGGTGTCTTTGGGGCTCTGATTAGGGCTTGTTGACAGTTGATGTTGTGGCCAGCACTTCCAATATGGCTGACTGGGCTTCCAGGGCTCTGCATGCACACTGATTTTGTTGTGGCTTCTGTTGAGTCTTTTCCTCTTCTGATCTTCACCTTCCTTCTCCAGAATGTTCTAGGAATGTTACTCTGCACGATCAGCAAGGTATGGATAATTTAGATGGTCAAAAATATGGACTTAGGAATAATTTTTGCCACTGCCAAAATGATCACGTCTGGGCTGCACCCTACACATAAATTGTCCTCCCATAAATTGTCCTCTCTAGCATCTAGGAGTCTTTTCTAGCATATCAACGGACATGCTATGCAATTTGATAACATTGTCCTAAAATCATATGGATATATATTGCAGTTTTGTTCATTCAGAAAACTACTTCTTGTCTATTAAAATTCACTGCATACAGGTCGCCATTTGCTCTGGTACGACAACCATCTATTGGTCAATTTAACCACTACAGAGTTTTCTTCCACGTACTCACCACGTTATAAGCACGTTGTTGCAAAACGTTGTAAGATAATGTTCTGACAACGTGGTGAGCACGTATAGGGACAATGTTATCTGGTTGGACCACGACGTTATATTTATGTGTGCTCAGCACGATGGAAAAATGTAGAAAGACAACTAAACCTTATTTCCCCATGCTCACAACGTTGTTTCTTCGTAGTTCGTTCAGTGGGATAATCTGGGGAAAGAGAAGTCTCATTTTCAAGGGCATTTAACGTCACTTTAAGGTCATTGGCAATATTTTATAATCATAGACATCATAGTGATGCTTTACTCTCAGGCCAAAACACTAATGAATCTACTCCTTTCCGACCAAAATGTCACTTGCTTTTTTGTTTCTATGCAAACCACGTGTTTGAAATATCATCATAAACCTATTGCAAGTTGTGACAAGAAAGGTGATCAAACCAGAAAAAAATTATTATTGTAAAATACTATAGCATATTTATAGCTGATTATATCAAATTAATTATTTATTATCAACACCAAAGCAAAGAAAGAAAAACACAAAGTATAAAATCGGCTGGAAATAATGAACTGTTAAACATATCAATCAAGGTTGTTTGATTTTCTGTCTTTCAAAAAGTTCACAGATACCCACCGGAAGTGGTATGGTACATTTGAAATTAGAAGATAACTTAGAATCTGGCGATACAGAGCATCAGGTTAGTCAGGGCTTGGATTAATTACTCCAAGGGCAGGGCAAAGCACGAAGTGACAAAAACAGAAGCTTTGGGAATCTGAAAAGCTTAGACAGATTGTGTGATCAATGCAATGTCATTTCTCCCTTCTGTCATATACAACTACAATAATAGTAATACTATATCTAGACACATGGCTGAGATCAAACCTATTCTTATCAGTTGGTTTGCAGACAGTTCATGGCCATAAGTAACGTACTGGTGGTACAATATTGGTTGCAGCCACATCCGCTTCAAGTGCAGCCATCAGCAAAAAAAGACAAGCCACTCGACAAGTTAAACAATGAAAATGACGATTTAAAAGCTGAGCTAAAATGCACTTGAGAGAAGATTGCAGAATTAAACGAAGAGATTGCAAATAGAGATAGGAACATTGATTTTCCAGATGGCAAACTGGAAGAGGAAGAAAGAGCTGAAAATAGACCACTGAAGACTGGTGAACATTCACCAACCGAGGGCGCCACTTATGTCAGTGTGTCTGAGTTTTATGATGGGATAAAGACTGTTGTAAACATTTTGCTTAATCATACTCATGTTCAACTAAATCTCAATACAACACCACATTTAAAATTTAAATCATAATTACAACAGGGAGTGGTAGCTGCAAATGTGAGAAATAGATACAACATTGAGAGACAACTGCACAATAGACAGCTGCACATGTGAGAGATAGCTGCATAAGTGAAAGACAGTGGATTTCAAGTCTATTGACATTGAATATGGGATGAGGGATTCTTTCATCCCCCACTGTTATATTAGATCAGTCTCTTTTTTAAATGTGATTTTTCCATCTAATATTACACATTGTTTCTTTCCTATTTGACAGATTGCAAAATATTTCTAATATTAACTGCTAGTAGATGTCCCACATATTGCTTGGCTATTGCTCTTTCAATCAGCTTTGACAAGTAGGCCAGTTTGATACTGGGCTATAGTTCCTTTTTTATTACTTCTAAACCTAGTTTTTTTTTTAATAAAAGCTCTACTGGAATAATTATTGCTACTTTAAAGGATTCAGCCATTATTCCCATAGTAATGGATTTGTTAATGATAGATGCAATGATTGACATGCAATAAAGAACTTAGGCATTCATACAGAAATCAAGCTGCTCCTTTTATTAATTTATCACTGCTTCATCTTCTGAAATTGACTGAGCTTCAGCCACCCACCTTAAGGTATGGATCCTCACGGAATAAGAAGTTCCACAAGGGATCGTAACAGTTAACTTCAGAAAGAGTCTTGAATGTATCTTGGGTATTGCTATTTTATAAACTTTCCCTTGAGTGGTCGCATTTTTTTGTTATGCCCATCATTGCTCACTTTAATGTTTGACCAGATGTACATTATTGTTTATGTACATCTGGTATGACACAATGGGGCTAACACATCTGTGTAAGTATAGCAGTGGCATTCAGGACATTTTGTACACACTGTTATAGTGACATCATTAGTTGCAGTGGGTCGCATCCTTTTCTGCTGCCTGCACAATGTGGTTGTTTGAATGATGCCAGTTAAAAACAAGGGGGAAGAAAATTGACACATAGAAATTGACACATAGATTTCAATGATGATCATCGTTAAGGAGGGTTGTTGCATATTCTGTACAAACATAAATTTGAAAAGCCCTTAATTTTGCAAAACAATGGATTCATATGAAACGCTTGGTTTTTAAAACTTTAATGGTATCTCAGACATCAATTACTTTACTGTGTATGCTGTATAGACAAACTTTTTGCCTGTGCCACTTTTATAGATTTAGGTGAAATTTTGGCAGTTTCCATTATATTCAATGTGAATATTTTAGGGTTAATGTACAAAATTTAAGTGGCCTGGGTGATTTTTTACAGCCTAATAACTAAGATTGATGCACCACAAAACCATATATATAGTTGCTCTAGTTATGAAAAAAAACAAGTGTTTTTTTGTACCAAACATTTTGGGGATTTTATGGGGGAGATGTCAGAAACTGACAATTTTTTTCCTGCCATTTCCATTTGAAAATAAGATCACCTTGATCTTAAAACCTTTAAACAGCTGTGATATTGGTTCTAATTAATATAATTTCAGGATTTTTGGTGTTCTGAGTTTGTGTTGTCCTGAGGAATATGATTATTAACATTTCCTGCAAAAAATGTGAAGTTTAATTGATTTTGTTGCACAAGGTCAAACAAAGGTCATGTTAAGGTCAAACCTTTTCAAATGAAAAATGTCAGCTCGGGTCATAGATTGCATATCTAAATCAACATAAGATAAGTGATAAATAAACTTAATTTGAAGATATGTAGGTTGTCATCTATTGCTGCCACTGGTTTCCAATCCTGAAATCCATCTTATTTGGGGTGTAATTAATTCGTATATACCCTATAAATTCAGAACGGCCGACCAATAATGGCAAGTTATGTTATGCTTTTAGTTTTATACTATGGTTTCTGATGTTGTGCATACTCAAAACTGTCTCAGTCTTTGAAGTCCACACACACGCACTCATATAAACAAATCCACGTGGCCATGTTATGATCCTGAGCCTTCTCACTCGCTCAACAGGGGTCGCTCCACACTCTCTGCGTCCACTGGTTGGTTGGCGAATAAAGTCCGAGTGGATATTCTATCGCACCCAGTTCCAATTTCGGAATTCAGTTCTTCTGGTTATTTGTGTGTTGTTTTAGTTTCAAAAGACTTGCTTCTTTTAATGAATACAATTTTCTAATGCTATTTAGAACAATAATTCGACTTGTATATTCTGACCTCATGTAGTTTATTTCAGACGAGAACATGCATCAGCATCATCTTTTCAATTCCCAATTGTACACCCCAGCCACCTAGCCATAAAAAGCAGCTGCTTTCTGGAAATCAGTGCCATCGTTTGCTGTCTGCTCATGAGCATAAAGTTGTTGAAAATTTCTTCAATTCTTCACAGGTAACCATGTTGTGCGTCAGAACATTGAGAGGTGGATGCCGTGGTCGTGAGGCGATGAGGGGTGTTATGGATGTATCCATGAGGGTGAGTAATCTTTCAGTTTTTCTAATGCCATGCCAAAATGGGCCCGGGCTGGGGATGATCCAAAACAACTCGCCCATCTCAGATGTTTTTCAATTTTTTTTTGTAAGATGACTATTGAAGGAGTAAATATTCCTCAATCAAAAATAATACGAAAAATAAAGAGTATTATATCATATTTCAGAAATGTTAATTTATACAATTATTGATACAACAGGAGATCCATGACCGTGCACTATCACTGGACAACCCCATTTCAGCAGCAGCAGCAGAAAGCCCAAATGATGAATGAATGTACATCCTTGTGGTGGGGTGGCAGGCGGCTCAAACCAGCTGCAGCCTCCTTCAATCAGCATAATACATTCACCACCAACATTGCTATTGCTACTCCATGCTCGTGCAAGTAGCGTACACGTAGCCCATGGCATGGAACAAAGACCTTCATTTTTATGAGTATTAGAACATGTATGACACAGTATCCAAACAATTACAAATACTTTTGATTTTGTAATATTATCTTTTACCACTAATGGACAAGCCTGTTTAAAATTTGGTAATTGACAGGTCTGACCAATTTTTTCTGGACTATTCCTATATTCATCTTCAAAATAGACTTGTAATTCACTGTTTCCAGAAACACGACTCACTGCCCATCATATTGAAGTTTCCCCACTATACCCAAAGCCATCGGCAAAATAGACTTGAAATCCACTGTTTCTAGAACAACCATGCAATGCCCATCATATTGAAGTTTCCCCAGTAAATAAACTTGACCTCCGGCGATTGACTGTTGGCGTTATGGCCCTTGTCATCGTCTTTCCCAGTTATAATATATGTAAATGCAGATCCAGGGGTTATCTTAGTGTCTTTTCCTCAGTTTTTTTACCCAACATTAAGCTTGACAACATGAAATGACATTCAGAAGAGTCCAACTGATGACGTCATGGAAACACAAAGGGAGAAACATAATATGACATCAGAAGCACCACTGCGTTGTGGAGCTTCCAGGTCATTGCTGTCACTCCCGTGAATAAACTGACCCACTTTCACCTCTTTGCGCAAACTCTTAAACAATGGCAAAACGATGCTGAGCTCTTGAAAAAACAAGAAATATTTTCAGACATGACTGACATCTTATGTTGTTTTAAAGGGTAAATAATTGTAAATAATTGTAATAGGTTCTACAGGAGCCATGAATTAAATTGGATGGTCAGTGTGTGGTGTTTCTGGAAACAGTGGACTTCAAGTCTGTTTTGACGCTGACTATGGGTATAAATGAACTCGACCTCCAGTGATTGACTGTTGTACTTAGTGTGTCATCATCTATTGCATGTTACAATATTTGGAAATAAAAGGAGTTTTGGTACTCAGGTACATGATGACAAATTTGAGTAAGATTTTGTAAAAGTCTCAAGTGTAACATAACTTCTATGTTTCACTTTGTGGACAAAAAAGATAATCTGTTTCATTAGGATCACAGTAAAAGTTGTAAAGAACACTTTTCCCAAGCTGTTTTTTCCCAAAAAAATCCTCCTTTTTCTTGGTCCTGCAATCTGCAGAACCTTTTCTTTCAGGTATTCTGACTTCATAAAACAAATATTTGGGTCATGGTGTATAACTATTCAACGTTTTTATTTAATTAAAAAGATATCAGTACATCAAGTATTTCAAAATAATATCCATGAACCAAAAGGCTCAACCAAAAATGTGAACCTACAAGATATTGTTACAGACTGCTCAATATTAATTTTATCTGCATATTAACAAGCAATGTACAACACTCTAAATTACACAGACCCTCAACATTGTGGCTTAAATTAGAGAACACATTAAAAGAAAACTTACAATAGAAAAAAATTACAATAGACTGCAACTTATTGATAATAACCACAGCATGGCAAAACCTTTGACAAGAGCACTATCAGAATGAAAAAATGTCTCTACTAGATACAACTGAACATTGACAGTCAGCATGATCAGCAGGAGATGTGCTTGCATTGTCAGGGGCTATACTTAATCTTCTGGTTCAAAAGGTCATATCCAGCAGCAGCTGTGCTTGCTTACTCAGTGGCCAGGTTAAGCCTTCATGATTAAAAAGTGGGTTGGTAGACCACTAGGCCAGTAGGGCGCACCTATCACATTGCTGTCTAACCTATCAATGAGTTCCTATCAGGAATAATAATAATGATTTGATTCTTGACCAACATGAATAATCACACATGAATGTAAACGTGATCCATGTTAGGAATAATTCTACAGCATGCAATCTTTCATTTACCAATAAAATATGGTTGACTCACCCATATATTCACTGCTCGAGTCCTTTACAAATATATGTGCACTTCGACTTTCTTTGTTAAAGGACATAACCTCAGTAACAATTTAAGTTTTATGTATATATCTCAATTCTTAACATATTTGATCATGTTTGAAGAGTCTCATAAGCAATGTTTTTCTTATCTAATAAACTTATTTCTTGGATTATTGCATACAACACCTGGTGTTTTAATTGAAAATAATAAGTCTATTAATTTGTTTGCCGCAGAATGTATTATATTTCAAAAATTATTATACAAATATTCAAATGAACAAATTAATTGACAAATATAAGTTCTGATATGAGTATTCAGATCCTTGAATCTTGGAATTTAAAAATTTGACAAAGCTGAAGGGGTGCAGGCTGGTTACAGGGACTATTTAGCATCATTTACACCCAAAGGCCTTATAATAAAAAAAATTCCACATATGCAATTAAACTGAGAGCAATATAATATGAGGTACCTTTGTTATTTAATATATATCAGGGAGATGGCCCATTTTACTGATAAAGTATATGAATACATATTGTTGCTACCACTGCTGTCACAAGAAATGAAATCAAAACATGGGAAACTTATTTTCCATTGTCCATTGTATATTAAATTTAAAGTATCATGCCCTTCAAGTAATAATTCAAATCCTTGGTGTTTGTTTTTATATTTTCAGGTTGTAGGTAGTATGATGGGTCGTGCCCGTGCTTATGCAACCAAGGCTGAGACCCGTGTGGATCATGTGGAGGACCAGGAGCCGGCTTCTATCCCCCACACCAATCCCAATTCTCCTGTCTGGGCCTGGAATGAGTGGGACCCACTGGAAGAGGTCATTGTTGGAAGGGTAGAGGGTGCAACCATCCCACCCTTTACTGTGGAAGTCAAGGTACTTGTCCTTATAAAATGGAATAAGACTTTTAAAAAGAATTATTTAAATAAATCACCACATTTTTGTAACTTATAAAATATGATATTACGGAGGTACTGTTTAGAGATTGTTGAAACAGGAAACTGCACAGGTAAAACTACCCCAGTTTTGTTTGGAGATTGCCATTCTTGTAATTTGCACTGCCCATAAACTTGTACTGAAAAAGTGTTCATAGACACGTTAAAAAAATTACGGAACCGACTGAGTTAATTGACCAGGTTTTATTATAACTACAAACTTTCCTATGACCTTATATTCCATTCCATTTATACAAAAGATGACACAAAGAAGATACAAGATTCAGTTTATGTAATCTCTTATTTTAAAGACAAAAAATGCCAGTCCACATTTACATAACCTGCATTATTATGAATACCGGTAATTGTTTGACCAGAGATAAAGGCCTATAGAATATAGGGGAAGGAAGAACAGGGTTTCCCATTAGTTTATGTTGGTTGACCTTGTGTTTCGTTAGTGTATGCTATCCATGCTATGGCACGTGTTAGCACTTGTGGCAAGTCCTGCAGAGAGATCATCTCACCACTGCCTTCACTGTGTGCTCTGATGGTTGTAGTTTACCCCTGCAGGTTACTATCTGCTCTGACCTACTTTCTCAGCATCACTGCAAATCCTACAGATCTGCTTCACATATTGACTCATCAATACAATTATCACCATTCATACCCAAAATGGTCTGCGTTTTCCAAATGGATGTGAGAATTTTGATTGGCATCTTGACATATTGTATGATTATAGGTTCACTTGTAGCAGCAGGTAGGTAAGGTGATAGCCTGCCACTAAATATGGCTAGCTGCTGAGGCCAGCAATGTGTACATGTGATCTACACCACCGCCACGTGTTATCAAGGTCCAGCCATGCCACTCACGCTCTCCCTCATCCAACCATCAAGCTGCGGAGGTGACTTAAAATAAATAAGTGGAAATGCAAAAATTGCCTTTGAGGAGGACAATGTTAGAGGTGAAAGGGGAAGATGATTCCATCCAACAGAACCTCCTACCATAATATTGAAATAGCGGGTCCCTGATCTTTCCTACCACACGAGCTGCAGAGTTCTGCAGGTACTGCAGCTTTTTAATATCTGATTTTGGGACAACAGCAAGAAGACCATTTCCATAGTGTAAGGTAGATGTAACAAAAGCATGGGTTAATGTTACAGCAGTCTTCTCATCTAGACAATGTCTAATGGTTGCCTGATGTGATAGTGTCCCTTTTTGCACACTGGTTTGTGCCTTCATGGCCATTTTGGAGTGTGATACCCAGGTCAACTACTGACTCACTAGGTGTTATATCAGTGTCACTCACTCTGACAGTGTCAGTGATATTGTTGCCAGTACCGTATCTGTCAGAACAGATGAGCATCTCAATTTTACCACCATTATTTTTCATCTTGTTTGAGATCAAGAATGCTCTGACTTCACTAACACATTTTTCTAGTTTTTATTTACTGATATCTACTTGTTGATCAGAGGTGTGAGTGACCTTGATTGTGCTTCTGGGAGTGCAACTCTTATGTCTTATAGCAACTTATATTATTACTCTATTATAATTTCAATTTATTCATATGTGGCTAAGCTAGAATTGATGCTTAATATCTTTAGAGCATTCATGAAATCAGGTTTTCAAGCACTTTTTCCTTGCCTAAAATAAATGTTTATACCCCAAACTATGCAATCAAAAGTAACTACCCATCATATTTCCTCTACATAAGATTCTGTGCCATTTGAAAGTGGACGAGTCTTCTGCTAAAATCCAAATCACAGTTTCATGGCCACATATCATTTAATCCTAAGTCAAACCTCAGTAAAATTGCCTGTGACATCTGTGGTTTCATGAATGCTTTAATGATACACCAACCATCATCTTAGACAAAATTGGCACTAATAGCCTTGTACAAGACCCTTTTGTAATCTCAGCAATGTTACAGCACTAGGTATAAGACACTTCATAAATTTATGTATTCTCTGACTGTCTCTTGGTAAAACAAGAAAAAGTGGCGCTCCACATGTAACACGGATGGGGAAAAAATTAACAAACAAAACAAAAATTACAATAAACAAAACAAAAATTACAGTAAACAAAACACAAATTACAATAAACAAAACAAAAATTACAACAAACATAACAAAAATCGCTCAGGCGCTATCACAAATCATCGATCAGACTTTTGCATGTCATTTCTGTTCTAATCGTCCGATTTACACCAAATTTGAACTAAACTTACTTATTTTTCCTTGTTCTATCGATTGGGATAATTTTATGCAACGATGAGCGAGCACGACGACATGGTTTTGAACATTCTGCTTTGTTTACATCACACACTTCTTTTCTTTTGTTCACTTCTTTTATACTAAGTATATGTATTCATATGCCAGGGCGCATGCACATGACGAACACTCCACAGTGGCATAAGTTGCTTGAACAATAATGGCTACAGAAAAAAACCATTTACAACCCACAGGAAATGACTACTCATTTCCCATGATCGTACCGATCACAGAATAACACAGACAGTCCCTTTTTGATATCCACTACCGACAGGCATATCAAAGATGGACCATCCGTGTTGCAAAAAGGCCATCATGATCAATATTGCAACTGAAAGTAGTCTTTTGTGCTTTTTTGACAACAAATCCGAAAAAGCACAATTCAATATGATGAAAAACATTAGTACAATCCTGATGGTAAAATGATAATGATGAAAGTTTCTGTAATAAAATATGGCTGAATAAATGCTGCTTGAAGTTTTTGAGCATTAAATCATGCTATTTTGGTCATCAGGTATATACTAGACCATCTGAAACTACGGCAAATGACCCTGTTGTCAGTAAATTGGAACATTTTTTCCTCAGTTGTCTATATAATTTATCCTGAGAAAGCCATCTGTGCGATGCTAAAATGTAGACTTAACTTACCAGTAGCTTTAGCTCATAGCTTTAGTTTCGTTTGAATCATACCCAACCAATCTACATTCCCAACTACTCGAACATACTAAAGGAAATGCTTGAGTATGCAGAGATGGGAGCATCAAGCAGTGCAGTCTGATGTGTGAGCTTACTTCAGATGACAGATTTAACAATATGAGCTTGTGAGCAGCTTCCCACCACTCCCTTTAATCTTAACATTACTGACATGCTGCTCTGATTCTAAAATGAAGTCACATCACCACCAAACATATTAAAATGATTTATTCAACAACATTTTCAAGCCCAATAGTATTTTCATTTTTTTTGTTAAAAGCAAATGTGAATTCTGACATAAATATGATTAAGTGGTACAGGGTATATGAGATAATATATCAATCAATGCCCTGTGCTGGTCAGGAGAAGTTCAGAGGATTTTTGGCTGCAGTAGATGGCTTTACATTATCACACTACCCTTCATTGCCAAACATGATTACATTTATGTATTGTTAAGAAATTATTTTCAAATAAGTTTCAGGTGGGTATATACATTCAAATACAAGATTAAAATTCATCTAATTGTGGTAGCTTTGAGCAAATCTATTTGGATGGTCATGCACATCAATGATCATGGGAAGCAGAAAGAAGCCAGTTGTGGTTGATTTGATGTGGTATTGTGTGGGGGTTTTTGTCAGTGTAGACAGGCAGTCCTCCATTAATTCACTGCTTTCACAATTTAGGAAGAGTTCCGTAAGTGTGTCCAATCCCAATCAATAGGACTCTTGCTGTCTCTCCAACATGCACATCTTAGTTTGTTATAATTCTGAAGAAAAGATTCTGTATGATGTTTTCATTTGTTTCATACTTGGAATATATAAAGATGCTGAGATTTAAAGAAACACCTGAACTAGGTCTAGTACATTAATTTGTTTGCATTATTTATGGTTGAAACCAAAAACATTTTAGTAATTCAAAAGTATAAATTTAAGGATTTTGAATATTACATCATATTTGGACTTTTAAGATCAGAACAGACCAGAAATTGAATGTTACGTCATATTTTGACTTTAAGACCAGAACAGCTGGCCTCATATGCAAAACAAACAGAAAGTATCAATATTTGACATGTAAATATTGTTTTGGTTCCTTTTAGGCTAACACTTATGAGAAACACTGGGAGTTTTTCACCAAATATGGAGGCAAGTCGTTCCCCCAGGAGCACCTGGTTAAAGCCCATGCTGAGGTGGAGGAGATGTGTAATATCCTGCAGCATGAGGGCATCAATGTCAGGCGTCCTGAACCAATGGATTTCAGTAAAACCTACAAGACTCCAGACTTTGAGTCTTCTGGTAAGGGTTATTTTCATGAACCAACAGAATTCTATGCTGCAAGTAATATAAATTGTATGTGATTAGCAAGTCATTACAAGAGAGTTGAGCTGAGATGTGTGTTATTGGATGGTCATGCATGGCAGGTGTACTGGTAAGTTTACTATGTGGATGGGATTTTATTCCTGCAGGAATGTATGCTGCGATGCCTCGAGACATCCTGATGACCGTGGGAGATGAGATCATAGAAGCACCCATGGCATGGCGTTCACGATTTTTTGAATATCGTGCTTATCGCCCCCTCATCAAGGAATACTTCCGTCAGGGTGCGAAGTGGACCACAGCACCAAAACCCCAGATGAGCGATGACCTGTATGATTTTGTAAGTATGGGTAATTTTAAATACCTTATTTAATTATTTGTGTAAGACCAAGAATTCTTTTTTTTTTCAGCAATAGAACAAGCTTCACCTTGACCTATAAACGATAGAACACATATTGACCTTGGCCTGTACCCAATAACTTTATCATATTCATCTGTCAATCTGTCATCCTTGCAAAATATCTTTCTCTCAAAATTTGCTTCCACTATTTTTACCCTGGCAGGAACTCATGTTACATAGGAGACATTGCAATAATAAATGAACAAGTTACATATACATGTATGAGAAACATTTATCATTCATATGAGTCGGCCTTACACAACTCTTGGGGTCCCTTTTATGAGGAAAGGGCTTACACTTAATAATAGATATCAATATTGATATCTATTATATTTCAATGTACATTATTTTGGTAGCAAAAATAGTGTATGGAATTGAATTTTTATCTGTTCTTCCCTTAGGAACCAAACTTTTGTATGCTGAATTGTCTCTAGCAAACCATTGCATAAAGATATATATGGCCCTGAGTTTATTTATGATGAGTTTTATAGTTTAAACAATTTCTGGTTACTTGTTTGATTTGCCATATTATCACTCATATGGATGCATTTCTTTTCAGGATTATCCCATGAAAAATGTGGCAGATCGTCACAAGCTTGCTGCCCAGGGCAAGTTTGTCACCACTGAGTTTGAGCCATGTTTTGATGCAGCTGACTTTATTCGTGCTGGGCGCGATATATTTGCTCAACGCAGCCAGGTATGTCCTTCTGTGTTTTAGATATTCCACTTTTATTGAGCCACATTTCCACCTTTCCACTATTCCCTGCCATATTTGACTGATTGAATAAATTCCATATCTCTCACCCATTCGAGCTGGCCTCTAATCACATGTGATAATTGGCTAATTAGCATCATTCTAATGCTTAGCAAGTGAGATACTGTGAGGTCCCCTATTAAAGGCATGATAGATATGTACTCCTGGGGACCTTTCCCTAATCTGATTAGGTTATGGCTGTGATTGGTTGATTTTTGTTGCCATGGCAACCATCGTGATAAATGACTTGTGTGCACTTGTGTGCATGACTTATGTTTTTTGTTACTGTTGTCATTGTTGGATTTATTTTCTGAATTGAACACTACCCTTTTCAGACATTCCCCAAAGTGTGGGGGACTTAGGGTCAATGCTCTTGTTAAATTTTATTTTTTCAAAGATTTAGGTGTAGTGTTAATTTCATACATGATTTACATCAAGAATGGCAGAATATTACTGATCTCCATGGTGATCCACTTGTTTTTGAAAGTGCCCAATTATTGGCCACTGACATCACTGCCATAATCTGCAGGTTTTCCATCTTTTTTATGATTTTTGAAAAAAAATCTAACTAAGTCAGCACAAGCTGACTTCATGTACTTGCTTCGTTTCAACCGCCGCCGCCGCACTTTGTTTTCTTCATCATTCCTTTACACTTGGACATAAGGACTAGATACTATAACATGATAATATGTAGGCCTGGGAAATTTTTGAGGCTGAATTTTTTGTGACCTTGGGTCAAAGTCAAGGTCATGGCCAGCACAGGAGCAACTTTGATTGTGAATGCTCTATTTTCTTACCAAATACAGAGATATTAATATGACTTGGTAGATGTGATCAACCTATTAGGGGCTTGGATAAGTTCAATATTGGGTAACCTTGGGCAATTTTCAAGGTCACAGGAGCCGATTTTGAAAATCAGCCTCACAGGAGCCGATTTTCTAAATTTGTGATATTTTGCAAAACACTACAAATAGTATGTATTCTCACTACATTTAACTTACACAATATCTTTGTTCATAATTTTTGGAAAAAATAATTTAAAAAAAATTATTTAATTTGATCACAGTGACCTACTTAAAGGTCATTTTGGTCACAACTTCCAAAATATTGTGAATCTAATCCTTTACAAATCAGAAAAGATTAGATCTTGTTAGTTTTCACTGAGTTGCTAAGGAAGAGGCTGCCATATTGGATAGCATGATAAAATTTGACAGGTTGAAATATAGTCTCAGTTTAAAACTTGAAATAAAACAGTGTGGGCATGATGGAGTCAGCTCCAATATTGGGTATATTATTTTTACCGCATTGACTCTTGTTGACCTGCAAAGCTAGGTAAAGACTTCAAACATTCATTTATTTTACTGCTAATCTTTAAAGAGATATGTACTCATAATTAGTAGAAGATTGTTGAGATATTTCCTCATTTATACACTGTGTAGCCAGCATTGTTCCAAGCAAATGTGTGATGCTGTCTGCTGCCCCACCCCTTGTCTACAACACAGGACGCCCATTTTTGTGGGTCTTATCATGTAGAAAAATGTGCCTAGATTCAGGCAGAAGTGGGCTGTGTGCAGTAGTTGGTCCAGGTCTCTATTCCAAGTGGAGGATTGAGACAGAACCCTGTCTACTACTGCTCTAAGATCCTAACCCTATCTCAGCCCTTAACATGAGGAGGGGGCCCAATCTCAGTCACATTTACTCTAACAAAACAATTGTTAATTGTCGTGTTTTGTGGTTCAGGAAATATATTCATTTCAAAAGGGGATCATTGAGGTTGAGACATTTAATTTCCAAACCACAGATACTAGGTACTGCTTCTCTTTCTGCACCCGAAATCAATAATGGCCATTGGGCAATGATTTTCACATCTGCTTACAAAGGCACAAGGTAATTAGCACTGCATAATGTTATCTGTGAAGTGTCCCTGCCCAGTATCTGAGAGAGCTCAGGGAGGTGTGCACTCTGTGCTGATAGAGGTAGGACTGGGACCTCAGGTGCTACATGCACACACACACAGATAACATGGCCTATATTTTGACATCACAAGGCATGTACAGATGTCAGAGGCAGACAGTTATAAATGCTACTGAGTACTACAGCCCTGGATTGCAGCCCTCACACTTGGCAAGCCATTTGGCATCTACATACCAAGCAATCCATAGACTAAACACAGGTATCTTCCTATGCATTGTTTCAAATGTGAACCTTTCATTTCATCCAAATGATATCCCTCACATTTTCTTCAAAACTGTAACGGAAATGTTATAAGAATTTCATGCACTGATGTGATTTTTTTCTTCATTTTTTTGCCACCAGTCTGCTTCACTCTTGTGTTTTGCACTCCTGACCATCCTCAGGTCAAATGGAGTCTGTTCCCTTTGGTAATGGGTGGCTATCTATTTTTCGTCATGGAAATCTCAGTCTGACACATTGTTTGTGAATATATTCTAGGGATAAATTTTGGACACTTTTAACATTTGATAACGGGCATTCCCCCACACTCTCTGCATTCTCAGCTGCCAAATCAAAAGTGCAGTGATACTTTTGCTGTGACCACTGCTTGGCTTAGACCTGAGATATCTTACAAATTGTATTAATGTCAGACAATTTTTATAAATGTCAGACAAGTTTTATAAATGTCAGACAAATTATGAATTTATGTCTGACACTTTTCGGACAATAGATCCATCATTTTGCCATTGGATCAGCTACCAAGACTTAAAGTACAAGTGGAAAGCAAAGTGGTGATTGGACTTGCATTTGTTTAATGATATTGATTGTGCCACTCGTGCTTATTGTGTGTAGCCTGTTAGACAGTTTTGTCACTTGGTGCCGACATATTTGATATGCATATCCCATGATTGAATATAGTGCATATCCCATGATTGAAGGTATACCATGATTGAGGATAGTGTGTATCCCATGATTGAGGGTATACCATGATTGAGGATAGTGTGTATCCCATGATTGAGGATAGTGTGTATCCCATGATTGAGGGTATACCATGATTGAGGATAGTGTGTATCCCATGATTGAGGGTATACCATGATTGAGGATAGTGTGTATCCCATGATTGAGGATAGTGTGTATCCCATGATTGAGGGTATACCATGATTGAGGATAGTGTGTATCCCATGATTGAGGATAGTGTGTATCCCATGATTGAGGGTATACCATGATTGAGGATAGTGTGTATCCCATGATTGAGGGTATCCCATGATTGGGGATAGTGTGTATCCCATGATTGAGGGTGCCTCATGATTGAGGATAGTGTGTATCCCATGATTGAGGGTATCCCATGATTGAGGGTATCTTATGATTGAGGATAGTGTGTATCCTATTATTGAGGATAGTGCATATCCCATGATTGAGGTTATCCCATGATTGAGGATAGTACATATCCCATGATTGAGGGTGTCCCATGATTGAGGACAGAACATGTCTCAAAATTCCTCATCCTTAAAAATCAAAAATATAGAAAAAAATTAAAGAAATTCTAATTTGTTGAATGAGATGCTTGCTTGATTATGTATAATAAGAATAAACTACATGAATAATTAACCCAAATTAATTTATTTTCAGGTGACTAACTTCATGGGCATCGAGTGGTTGCGTCGTCATTTGGCCCCAAAAGGCATACGCGTTCATACCATTAGTTTCATGGACCCCAATCCCATGCACATTGACGCAACATTCAACATTATTGGACCTGGTCTGGTTTTATCCAATCCAGATCGACCTTGTCATCAAGTGGATCATTTCAAGAAGGCTGGCTGGACTGTTGTCAAGCCACCCAATCCTCTCATGCCGGATGGTGAGTGTTTTTTTTTTTATTGATACTTAGAGATACAAAATATTGCATTGCTTGAAGAGATCATTGACTTTACCAAATTTAGTTTTGTTCAACCTGAGAAAATATATTGCGAAAAATATTTTATGCTGTTGAATGTTTTGGTTGGATTTACACAGTTTGGATTAAGCCACTAATAATGAAAGTTGAATTCAGACATTCTTGTATTTGGATATTTATATGGATGAGATGTGGTATAATTTGCAGAGCATCCTCTGTGGATGTCGTCCAAGTGGCTGTCTATGAATGTGCTGATGCTAGATCCTAAGCGTGTTCTGGTGGAGAGCCATGAGACTTCTATCATTAAGATGTTTGAAAGTCTAGGTATCACCCCGATCCCAGTCAGCATCCGCTTTGCAAACTCCCTCGGAGGCGGGTTCCACTGCTGGACCTGTGACGTAAGACGCCGGGGCAATCTGGAGTCCTACATCGACATTCCTGAGGAGGAATAACGGGAGCCAATCAGAGCCCACCAGCTGGCAACCTGTCGAGCATTATGTGGTCACTCACGCTTAATGTAGATTTTTCCTTAATCTCTCAGTGTATAATCCACACATATTTTCATTATATTACACTAGGGAGCATAGGATAACCCATTGTATAGGGCTTTTCTGCAATTTATTGTTAAAACATTGCAGTTTGTAAGTCCTGGGACCTTTTGGAGGTGGTCTGTATTAAATACCATAATGTAAAAATAATCTGAGTCCAAAAGGAATTCATCTAATATGATTTTTGATAAACATTATTAGATAACATATTAGATAACAGATTTTAATTTCTTAAAATGTTACTTGTTAACAGAATATTCACCAAGAGAAGCTATCAAATTACATTCAGTATTAAACCCATCTGTTCCCAGGACATGTGCAAAGTTAGTTTTGGATTTTTTGATTAATTCCTTCTTGTAATGACGTGATGTTAAGTCAATATCAAGTCAGGTGTGAATGTTCACAAGCTTGACAGAATTTATTTGACATTATTGTCAATACTGCCATGAGGATTTTTTTTCCAATTTAAAAAAAAATTATCACAGTATACAGAATAAGATTAAAGGTTGTTTAAAAAGTAAAATACAGAAAAAATGCATCCAAAGTAATAAATCAATGTAGTTTCATACTTGACATAAATAACATTGATAAATTGATAGAGTAAAATTTTATCATGATATCATAGGAAAGTGCTAACAATTTGTAGGAGCCTGACCACATAACTTGGTCCGTAAATACTAGTTTGTTGCTAGTTTTCTTTGTTCTTTGAACATCAGTGGTATGTGGTAATGTTCTTATATAGACAGGGTAACTTTGGTGAGGATAGCAGAGTGAGGTCACAGCAGTGACATATGATAGTGCGATTCAGCAAAGGACCCATCATATACTGTGTCTTTAGTAATAGTAACATTCTGCATTCATTTGTTATTTGTGTAACTCATAGGCAAATACTCTGAAGGAATTAAGATTGAATCAGAAAATTGCTATTTCGATGTACTGGTGGAGAACATTCAGAGGTCTGGATTGTGACATTATAATTGATCCATAAGCTGATTGCCTATAACTATTAAAATGATGTCACAATCTCGGGCCTAAATCTCAGACACCTTACGTAATTAGTAATTTTGTTGTGATTTTTGACATGTCTGTTCAATTGCTTTTTTTAACCTGGAGCCCAAAGTATCCTGTGCAAGATTATTTTATTTATGACCTAGGCTACAATTGAATAAAATGAATGTGGCCTAAGAGTAATCACTATGAGTAGCTCTCCCAGCCATCAGTGTTAAGTGCTACAAAGGAGTGTTTGTCTCAGGTGTACGACCAGTTCTATACACTTCAACGTTTGACCAATTCCACCTTTAGACTGGTCAGCCCCATCCTAGCTGACTGGGATGTTTTCTTGTTACAAGCAAGGTGGATGAGCCAAAATGGAAGGCCTCTGTTCTGAGAATGTGTTTAGGTGTTTTTAAGTTAAGGTCAGTGACTGTAGTAATACTTTGTAAACAGCTGTCTGAAAGAGAACTGATTTGACGGAGAGAATGCCACTATAACCATGATCTGCATAATATTGAAGACTTAACTGATGAGAACACAATAGTATTATCATAAGAAAGAATCGGCATATATTTTAACATCAAGAATTTTAATTCAATAATACGAAACAAATTATGATAAACACTTGAATTATAAATGATCTCTAAGATATGTACTGCTGTACTGTATATACTGCTGTCTGTGTCAACTGTTACAATAATTAATATAAAATCAGTAACTTTCACATGGTATATATAACATTTGATTTGAAATGTATTAGGCACCATGCATTAAATGGTGTGATCAGATATTTGTATCATGGGCATGGTTGTAAACTATGAGTAGTGAAGTATGCAGGGTTGACAAATGAAAGTTGTAGATTGTTGAGGTATATAGATGGTGCTCTCAGGATGGAAGGTTGTCAGTTGGTGCTCTCACCATTCTACTGTATGGACACTAAATCTACCACCGACAGCCACAAATCACCATACTCTTCATCATCCCCCCATCCCCATCATAATCATCATCATCATCATCATCATGGGATTCACCTATCAAACTTCTACCCATATTTGTACATAGTTACGTATATTTTTTAAATATTTAGATACCGTGTTTGAAATTCAGGGATACAAATTGTTTTATACTGGTTAAAAATCGATGCATATGTTTTATAAGTTATTATTGTCATTATATAGACAAATATGAATGACATATATAGAGACATTTATGTTGTATGCATAAAGATTTCCAAAAGTAGAAGATCTTGTCAAGCAATATAAAATCTTTGACTTAGAATCACCATGAATCTTCAGAAGATGAAGGTAAATGAGACAGGTATTGACTTTTCCGAGAGTGTTATATGCTGTTATCTTAGGTGCTGCACGTGTCACCACAATGTAGAAGACTCTTGCTACAAGATGCATTTGACAGAAATATGTTATTATGCTCAGTCAGTTAAAAAGACCTGTCATATGTACCACAGTTACTTAGGAGCCAAAATAGGGTGTAACACTATTTATTGTCTGAGGCTCACATCAAGTCTTATAAATTAGTTTTCTTCCCCATTAGCATCCTAATATTCACAATGTGTACTGAGGTAAAAAGACTGAAGAAAAATTGCCATTCTTTACATGCAGAACAGGTAACTTGCATAAATGTTTTTGACATAACAAACAGTTCTCTGAAAAGAACAACACTTTTTGATTAAGAATATTACCATTCTGATCTTTTAATGCCCCATAAAAGATGTTATGTAATTTTTTCATGATTGTTAACTGCAGAATTTTCTGTTGTTGACAATTTGAGTACTAACATTGATAGACAAAACAGAATGGACATGTCTTTCTTAAATTAGATACTTACATTTAACTTTAACATCTGAAAACTATAGAAATGTATGTGAAAAGGGTTGATATCTTGTATATAATGAGGACAGATGAGCTCATGACAATTTGTATCATGTTAATGATTCACTGGTTAATACTGAGGCAGCAAATCCCTACAGAATTGGACAAGGTTGAATCCTTTTGATTGTTAACCTGTATTGCCAAGTACAATATAGTCTGATGCTGATTTTATTTTATATTTTAAGATTCCTATTGACCTTACGGTTTAAATTCATGCCAAGGTTGTGACATTACTGTGGCCATGCAGTGATTTCAATCTCAAGAATGTGAGATAAAAGTGTAAATAATGAGTAGTCAGAGCTGCAGTTTTAAATTTGCTGGTGAAGAGTTGTATCTTATATTCTGTAAATGATTAATTTCTTTATATGGGGTACATCTTAATCCGATCACTTGTTAAAAACTCACTGCCTCAATTTAAAGTGATTATAGGCTAATTTAAAAAGTGTAACATTTGAGAAAACATTTTACAGGATGAGGCAATAAGTAGTCAGTATTATTCTGAAATGTGAGATTTAAATCAAATGAAATGTTGCTGTGAATTAATGAAAGGGTAATAATATATAAAGGGTAATTATTAGAAGTAAGTGCATGGAAATATGTCTCAATGTAATGAATAGGGTAACCATACATATGGCATGTGGATCACATCTGAGAAACCATTTTATGTAACCAGGCTGTTGAAGAATGCAATTTATGTTTGATGATGCATCATATAGATAAATTTAAGCATTCGTTATCATCATCATTCCATCAACTCCAAATGAAATCTTTCATATAATGTTCAGTGATAGTAAAACTTTAAGTATAAAAGCTCAATCTAGTCTTAAATATCATAGAAGAAATATCCTCTTATTGATTAACTCCATGTTAATAGATATTGGATTATACCATGTGTTATACAGTCTAGTATACACTGGGAAGATGAAGTTTTAAGGTCCTTGTATTCATCGGGAAAACATCTTGGTCACCACCACATCACAATCAAAATGATCAAATCCCATGCTTTAGTTACATTCATAGTATTAACAAGAATGAAATATCTTGATAATCAGTATTATCAGTGCTTTGTCAAACTGATTGTTTAATTTTTGTTCTGATGAAATGAAATGTTCTTTCAAAAAATGAAATATACATAAATGAATAGTGCACAAATATGATTTATAGAAAAACAAAGGAAATGAAATTGAATTCTATTTTGAATGAGAAATCTTATTGAATGGTTATTAGACGCTATATTTTCAGACCCTGTCACGTGAGACAATCATCACTTGCATGACTTGTCTGTGAGCTGCTGTCTTGTCATCTGCATTCGTATAATGCTGTTGTATGATACCGTTGATTGCTTTGGTTGCTAGCATTTGATAATATTTTATCTTATTTTTGAAGTGCCCTTTTTGTGCACTTTAAATTCAAATAAAGTGACAAGAGTGTTTTGAATCGCAAATTGTGTTGTGTTTTTATTGAAATTTATCTGGACATTTAATAATTTTCGAGATTTCAGATTTGAAGTTGTAGTAAAGAAAAATGGGGCCTGGAACATCTAGTGGCTTGTTCTGCTGATCTAAATATAGCCTCAGTTTGAGATTAAGAAGTAATGCAATATGGGGTGAGAGAGTGAGGCAGCCACAGCTCTTGGGCCTTTGATTTATGGTTTTAAGTAGATCTGTCAGTACAATCACCAAATAGAAAATAACCTGTTCTATTTCCTCCAAGGTTTACTTACATTAGTGATCAAATATTTGGCTAGAGATAAATCTTGAATCACAAGAAGGGGAGATGATAAAACATTAACAACATAAGGTAGAAAATGAAATTACATGACAAGAGTTTAATCAAATTTAAATCATTTAAAAATCCTCTGAGTGTGCTGACTTTAGAATCAACATAGGTTATGCATTAGAGGCATGTCCAAAATCCCACCCCAATTCTGATCTATTCCATTTAGACCTCTTCCCCATCTATTAAAAAGACTGGGTTCCTAGCAAATCTGTCTTTGCAATCTACTCCAGCCATGGTCTATTTTTATTGGGGCAGAATACATTGATTGGAAGGAACTCAACAATAAAATCTGTACAATATACATCCGCATTTGGATTCTGCCAGAGGCCTCACGATGATCCTTGAGAATGTAAAATAAACCAGATGGAGCATAAAAAATCATGACAGAAATGTGAAGTGAGACAACACAAAGACAGGTACTGGGATTCTAAGTAAGAAACTAGTCTGAACTTAAATCATAAAAATCGCCATGCAACAAATCAAAGGAGACCATGATGAGCAACCATCAACCTCACAACAATAAACCTGATGATGTCATTAAATAGGCCAAAGACATAGGTCAGAGTGTCAACCCTCCATCGATGGTTTGCTGGCTTAAACTGGCGCACACTATAGATTGGATCAATGACAAAGGGCTAAACCTAATGGGCAAGGCTTTAGAAAAGAAAAGAGAGCACCTTCAAAATGCCAGATCAACACCAGAACAACAATTTGAGGTAGATCCGGTACTGATAATCAGCAACTCAATGCCCCGGGCTCCCGGGCCGGGCTCTATGCGGAGAGACGTTGATCCTCCTTATAATGGGCAAAACGTCAGAGATTCGTGCATATGGCGGCAAAGGAATATTTGATATCGCAGAAAGAGACAACGGAACTACTCAGAGAAAGAACCCCCGCAAGCATAATAATTAATGCATGGTGAAATAACCAGTTTAGACTCGGAACACTATAATGATGTCAAGAATACGCACTGACGACTCCTTCCCCATGAATGGATGCCAACTCATAGATGGAATTATAGAAATCCAACAATATAACCATAACAGTCACTATAATGGACCAGGTATTAATTCTGGCACCGCAAAATGGAGAACACTCCAAAATGAGATCAGCCAGATACCATATATGGCACAAGCAGTTATCCAATATAACAAATCACAATGGAATGATCCAGCATGCACCAATGACAAATTTCAAAGTGGAAAGTTTTAAAAGCTTTCTGTCATTTTTTTTCACAAACAGGCTAAATTGGTCCAGAGGTTAAAGCCATGCTGTCCTCTCTGGTTTGGAGAAAAATGAGAAGCAAAGAAATATCCAAAGAACAACAGACCAGCTGTGTCGTAAACTCAAAAAAGTAAAATTTGTTGGGAGAATTTGTAAAAACATGATTTCTGAAATTCATGAGGATATACAGTTTTGTCATTGAAAGTTTCCATGCAGTTTGTCAGGTCATTTTTTGTTGTTGTCTTTATTGATTTCATAAATCGTCTTGCCCTAGCCAAAGCTTGACGAATATTTGTAACTGTTCAAGAACACCAGGAAGAAAAAAATTTTTTCCTGCCCATTTTAAAACTTGAAGATAAATTTAATAACTGATTCTTTTCTTCTGACCTTACATCTTGCGGTCACGACTTGTCAACTTACATGTCGTTCATTCCAATTTGAGTTATTCAAATTTCGACTCACAGCTCAAAGTATTTAAGGTTTGAGAATATCAATTCACCATCTTTGCCACTCCCATGCACCTGTGTCCAGTGAAATATAGTCTCCTCCCGAGGCCTCCGAGTCGGTAATTGCTGGAATTGAAACAATAATAATGGCAAGTTGATTGGTACTTGTAACTAGAATATGGACCTTTTTTACAAACATGGGGTAGGGATGAGTAACATGCCTTGCAACAAAAGCTATGTGAGTTATGCTGACCATTTCATTTATTGCTTATTGAAATTTTTCAAATTTTTCATATGGAGCGTTCTTGAGCATACATTTTAGAGAATTTCTGCATATATCATCTAAGTTGTACATAATCATTGACAAAGTTTTCTATAAGACTTGTTACTAAGCATTCCAACTCTATCTGTTAAAATATATGTTTATATATCTAAAATATATGTTTATATATCTAAAATATATGTTTATATATCTAAAATATATGTTTATATATCTAAAAAGCGCATCATTGAATCCAATTCAAGTGCTGTTGAAGCTGCTCAGAATTTTGTTGAAAACCAAAATAACTATACAAACGGCTAAACCGTTTCCTGGCTTTGGTTTTTTTGGGGGGAAATCCAAGGAGCTATTATATGGCTCTCAATTAAATGTTTTTTTTCATTTCACTCTTTTTAAAAATTAATTTTGGTTTCCCAGAATGATATTTTCAGAGGTTTTGTTTTGACACTTTTTGTGTTGATAATTGAATCGTGTTAAACTGATCATTATGTGTTTATCCATACTCCCTCCAAAGCTCCTTTACACCTACACCTTTTTTGAATGGTGCATTTTTTTAATCATAGTGCAGTTAAAAAAAGGAGAAAAAATCTCGCCAAGCAGGGCCAAAGTTATAATTGACACAATATTTACACATATCACCTCCATAGCAAATTGGGGTTGAGGTGTGTGTTATTTATGTAAATCAGCTACTGAGTGCCAAACCCATCTGTGTCGCCTTTTTAGTGTTAATTAATCAAAATTATAGTGGTTGTGTACATGTACAGAGCCATTTGTGTGGCTCCTCTTTAACTAATATCATAATGCATCCATTTTATAAAATGAATTATACCTATATGTACAATTTATATGACATATATTGCACCTGGCGCGATATTTCATTGCGCGCACCTGGCTGATTCCAGGCTTCAATACAGTTCGCTCAGCCAGTCAGGTACCAGAATTTATTCTGGCCCCGATCCGCGATTGTGCCTTATTGAGACCCGCACTCATCTGAAGATTCAAATCAAAATAAAAAAAGGAAAATGGTTATCTTGGTGTCTTGCTGGTGAAAGGACAACATAGCATGTTTTCTGTTCTATATACATGTCTTGTAGTGATAATGCACACTGAAGCTCAGAACACTACAGACTGGCACAATTCAACACAAAATCCTACTGAGTCGGAGGATAACATCAGAAACTCCAGTTCAACAAATGCAATAGCACACTATAGGAAATCACAAACACCAGAGAGGTAAAGTGTACAATTTATTTCAGACTTTCTGTTTGTCTATGTGGGCTAGATTCTCTATATGGACGATGTTAGATTTGTCTAAGTTTCTTTTCCAAGCTTCATGTCGTGCAGAACCCTGTCAGCCACCTGCGATGTTCTCATACCGATGAGTAAGATTCTTTGTCGTCCTCAGTGTAATACTCTATTTAATGGCCTTATACATAGAAATGACTAAAGTGGTGGTGAGAGTCCAACATATTTTAATAATACAGACATGGAATTGTAACTTTGCACTTGTCATGGTCCTTTGATTTGCATTTTTAAAAACAAAACGAAGATTACTGAGTTGAACTGAGGTAAGTATGATGTCTTTTTTTTGCACTTTTTGCACTTTTTTAATTTGATGAGTACAGTCTTTTTAAAGGTTAAATGTCGTCATGCCAGGGTCAAAGGTCAAAAGTGAACACCTAGCACCAAAGGTGATGAGGATTACCAATTCAAATTTAGAAATTTCATTCATTTCTACCATGTTACAAATGAGAAAAACGGCATGATCAGACGGACAGAAAGACAGACGTTTCTGGCGTCAACTATATGCCTTCGAAGGTCAGCTGAAGGATAAATTCTTCTCGCCAAAGCAGAAAGCCAACTTCAATGCAATATCTCTTTATGTTTTTCCTTGGGGTAGTATTATACTCCAAGGTTTTTCGGGTTCATCTTCTCTAAATGACATTTTTTCTCAATTTCAACCGAAAATAAAAACAGTGAAAAGGTAAATGGATAAAACATCATATATGCAAATAACACTGCTTGATATCGGGAAAACAAAATCAAAAGATACAATGTTTTATAAATGTGATGTGGAATATTAGGTCCTCATTATTTCTGACCCAATTTCTTAAATGCATTAATCTGCTCAGTGAGAAGACGTGATGCTTGATGGGTAAACAAAGGCCACTGTATATGAGGGCTGAGCGTCAATATATTTGCCCTAACCTGGGCCTCATTCCCCGTGGCACCGTGTGTGTAGCAGGGCATCATTGAATAGATTCCTAAAGGCACATTGATACATTAAGGTCATTTAGTGCCATTATAGCATTATTAAAACTAGTATTAATGAAGTATCTAAATAATAACAGACTAGTATGTTTTAAGGTCTATTGCAAATGAAGTATCTAAATAATAAAAGTCTGTAAACTTATTCAAATATATTCTGGGTATTGCGTCAAATATCTATTTTAAAAAATCACAGTTTATTTTTAAATTTATATGATGCCAAGACTGGAGACGTTTTTGGTATATTAAATTGCTTAGTTTTCTTAATACGCCGATATGGAAATTAAATATATGGCAAGTGACATCTGTGTGACTGGAGCAGAAGGTGTATTGATGCACTTTAAGCCTGAACAAATGCCAACAACACGTACACTCCATCCCAATATTTACTATTATATATCTTGGACTTGTTCCCATGTATTTACATCAGACGCAGAAACATGTGTAAATTTTATTGTAGTGTGTTTATTTCACATGTCCAATAATGAATTGAGGGAGGGTGCTGAAACTCGGTCATTGGAACGATAATGAAAAAAAAAACATATCTTAAAAAACAATGAAGCTCCATTGCGGTTGAAACTAATATATTATCATAAAAAACAATTTATCGAAACGCCTTAAAAACTGAAATTGAATGTGACTCACTCCAAATTTAGTTAGTATTTAGCAGTGACAAAATACCGTTATATCACCAGACAAAGAGATTGTCGTTTTGATAAAGCAGCGTGATGATTATTATAGGTAGTGCAATATGTTTAAGCCTCAGTCACATTTGCGCCGGGTGCTGGCCGAGTAATAAACATCGGCCGGTCTCACAGGGTCCCGGGTGCCGGGGAGTTTACCAGCGATAGTTACTAGTAGATATTTGCCGTAGCTGTGGTCACATTATACACAGGTGCCGCACCGCTCGCACGGCACGTGCCAGATTATAGATGCCACAGACATTTTTATGATATCCCAGGGTTGGATATCCCAAACATGTCTGTCTCATTTGACATGCGTCTGTAGGATATCCTAAAACGTTTGTATCATTTGACAGAGGTCTGTAGGATATCCTAAAGACGTCTATATGATATTGTTGGGAGTCCCTAGTATAGGATCCTTTGAGGATGGCCTGTGAACATAAAATACAAAAAATCCTATTTTCACCGTACGATGCCACCGGCAGCCCCTTAACTGCCTTAAGATAACCTTAAGATATGTCTGCGGGACACTCACGGTAGCCTGCCGCGTACGTTAAGATGATGCTAAGTGAAAAGACATTGGGAAAACGCCGGCAACTTTTATATTGCTGCTAAAAGTTGCAACATAAGCGATGGCCCGTACGACGTCTTAAAATTGCCTAATTGATCTCCCGGTGCCCTCACGGCACCCTTTGTTTCTTGCCGATTTGTAAAAAAAATCCATCGGCCGGGCATCTTTACGTAAATCGGCGCAGATGTGACTGGGATATTACATGGGCTAAACCTCTAATCCCATAGTCTGATGATGTGAGGCATGTTCTAGATATGTCTACCAAACACATAAAATTAATATAAATTCCACATTCTTACAGTGAAAAGGATTTGCAAACGTTCTACCAGACTTTTTTTCCTGATATTGATGTGTTCCATACATGTCTAGTAAGAATGTCTAATCCACCATTGGTGCATCAAAATTCCCTAGACATTACAAAATACTTGGAATAATATTCCGAATTGACAAATTTTAAGAACCTTTTCAAGCCGTCTTTCAGAGCTTAACAGCCTAAAGTAAAATAAATAAACATATCTGAATATCTTAAAACACTTAAAATACAAAATGGTCATATATCCTTCCCCCAAATATTCAGTATTGTGGCAGGAAAAGATATCTTCATTTGTGCATATCTAATATGAGATGATCTTAAAGGTCAAGGATGTTTAAATTCTAATAAAAAAATATACTAAATTGTTTATGGGAAACCGTATTCCTACGTATCCACATTATTTCGAAGACAATCACTGTTTTATGAATGATGATAAGACTTTAATTTTCAGGCTCTTGACCGCCTCGTTTTTGTAATGAGGGTTATTAGTACTACCCTTGTTTTTGGCAGACTCAAATTAAAGTATTCATGAAACCTGACTTTCAGACACATTTTCTTTACATAACATGAATGTTTATACCCTAAACAGTGCTTTTATGTAGTAGTACCCAAAATATTTCCCATTAACAACTTTCTGTGGCACTTGAAAGTTGATCAGTTGTCTGCTGAAACCTACACTGGCAATTGAACACTTTGTCAACAAGCTTTGTTTAGCTGGTCTGTGATCTTGTGTAAACACCTAATGAGTTACCAGTTGTGCACCTGTCCAGCTTGGGAAACAGGGTGGAGATGTTTTGTACAATTTATCAATTTATTGCCAGGAGTATACTTCAGAACAACATAAGATAATTTTAATAGTATTTGAATCAATGAAATAACTCATGGATGTGAAAAATATTTTATGGTTGTGACAAATATCTTATGGTTGTGAAAGATATATCATTTATGGGAAAAGTATACTATTTATTTGAAAAGTATCTTATGCATGTGAAAACCTTTCTGTCAAAAAGGGAAGACATGACTCAAAGGCTGCATGGAATCCCCCTTAACTTAAAGGCCGTGATATTGAAAAAGTGACATGAAACCCTTTGATCACTGGTTTGGTCTTAAATCACAAGGACTTTGAATGGCAAAACTGTGGATGCTGATAATTGGTATCAGTAAAATTTATGATTTGACCCTCTTTGATGAAATTTAGGGGTTTTCACACCACTGAAGGTGAAGACATCAAAGGCTGCATGGATTCCACCTTAAAAGCTAGGCTGTATAGAATTTTTTGCAAACATATATAACATAAAAAATAATGATTTTTCTTCATTTATAACTTCATAAATATTCATCCGTTTTTAATAATTTTACCACCAAAAGAAAGCCAAGAAAAGGCACTATCATCATGATAAGTGTTATCTTCCAATTCATTCTCTAAATAGTGGAAAAAAAATGGCCAAAAATGTGTTGCTCCAATTTTGACAATTGGTAAACAACACCTCCTGTGACTTACGGAGCCCTCTGACAGTTCAAAGGTCAAGGTCACACAACACACTTCCTGTTTAGTACTGGCTGTACTTGGTGGTCACAAAAAATCATAATTCTCAGGGCAGATGTTCTTTAGTGGATTTCAGACAGATAGCCTGTATGTATGTCAATTTTAAGATCATATATTGTTTTCAGATACCTTAAACCACTGTAAAATCACCTGGAACCTTCCAGGTTTCATGAATGCTTTAAGCTTTTTTCTGAGGGCCTCCTCTTGGCTGGTAATATAGCTTCAAAATTATTGCGATTCAGTCTATCTAATTAGCGGAAATATTACTGATAGCCCTAACTCTGACTTCATTGAGGAGGATCACCCAAAATGAAAATAGTTGTCTCGTCAGATATCTTTCAGTGTCATGCTTGTATACGTTTAAGCATTCGAGCAATAGATCACCATTTACCATGTATATTGAGTTTATTACGCAGGCGTTTTCTCAATATGATAAATATTTTATGTAAATATTACCATCCTCCTATGATACTGGTATTTATTTTACTGATTGAAGATTATTTAAGACATGCAATCACCATGGTCTCATATCGAGAAGCAGATTTACCTTATGTGATTTGCATCTTAATTTTGATCGAGAGCAGACTTATTTTAAATCAGACTCCATTTACATGCAAACAATTAAATAAACTTTTAAACTTTTAAGTATTTTGTTTCACTTTTGTTGGGAATGTTTAAAGTGATAAATTGGAATATTACATCATTATTTCTTTGAAGTTTTGACAAATAGAATGAGTCCCGACATTATGTCCTTACAAAACGTGACTAATTACAATATCAAAACTTTATAACTGACTTTTTCTCACTATTTTACCTGGTTTTGTCTTACTTCATCGTTGTCAACCATGGAAATACACTCTCAATGAATTCATGGCACTGATTTGTATGGTGATATATTTTTGATGGGTGGGGCATATTGCCAAATCTATTAATAAATTGGGGTTGTTCATATGTATTGAGAAGGCATTTGATGCAAAGGTAGTAAGAGGATCGGCTACCTCTATTTAGCAGAGCAGGTCAAAGCAGTAAACTATTCCCTGCCTATTTCAGTTTCCCGTGGTCAGCGGAAACGAGGCTGCATCACTTCCTGCTGTCACGCTACAGGCTGGCCGGCACTACATCCAGACCAATGGAGGCACAGAATGGCCACAATGGCATCACTGTATTGTTCGGAATGAGACTGATACAGGTCCAACTCCTGGAGAAGGACCAGGTTATGTGGAGCAGTGTCTGGGTCAGAATGGTAAACCATTTGTCCTTTGTGTCTTTTCAAACCTCTCTGTATATACTGCACTTGCACTCATACTGATTTAATAAATTAAACTCACTGGCACAAAAGGTCGTCTTGTCTTGTAAATTGTTTGATCAAGAATACCAGAGATATTTAAATATTTTAAATGTCTCTGAGAATATCAACAGTGATGTGAGCAAACTGATAATGGGTCCTAAATGTTGATAAATTATGAATAACGATGATCTCGATTACCAAATGAGCGTATGGCACAAACTACATACAGAGCGATTTTGTCGATAAGCCTAAATCAGTGGTAGACGACCCTTTCCCTTACCTGATCACGACAGCAACACATTCTCAATCGATGTTCATTTACATGTTTTTTATTCAAGTATATGTCTTAGCCATGTGCATGTTTCACTAAAGACAAGAAAGTAGTTGACTGATTACTCAGAATAGCAATGCTTTAACTTACCCCAAAATTATCTGCACATTATGTTTGATTAAGCATCAACGCATTTTCCTTATCTGTTGATTATAGTAAATAAATCGAAATAAAAACATATTTTTTGTGTTTCACATAAAGGTATTGACTAAAAATGATACAAAAGACTAAATAAAATGGGATATTGCACATTACAAAGAATAGTAAGGATCTCCATATCCTGACCCTGAAAAAGGGAAATTCAGAGTGAGACAGCTTTTCTCACCGTTACCAACGCATCACATTCAAATTAAAACGTCGGTGTGCATCATATAGATATGGGCTATGTGTGTCTAACTCAAAACTACACATATCATACTTGCAAGTTGATTGTAATAAAGAATAGCAATATTTAACCTTGACAAAAACATCAATATTGGAAATGTATGGTATTGTATGACTTAAAGGATTAGATAACCTTCAAAAATATAGATAAGCAATTTAAATACCATTAACATGAACAAAAATAAGACATGAAAAGATTTGAGACATTATTTTAGTATTTTTACTTTTCTCAAAATTTTGTTGCTGGCAGCCATCTTATATATTTATTGCAAAATGAAGCAAAAATGTAGTTAGATAAATCCCAAAATACAGGTAGGATTCACAGTACATATTTTTAATCCATCAAATCAACACCTTAAAAAAATAGGCGCCATTTTAACAAGTAGGAAATTCTTCACACCTGGCCTTGTTTGAGGCACAGATGTGAGGCTTATATGTTTACTGTTTGATGGTAAAATATGACATTCCATATAAAATCACTTGAATCAAAATTCAAAAGCATTTGATAATTATAAATAGTAAAACATGCTGTAATGGCACCATGACACCTTTATCATTTATGTTGGTCATGGGAGGTCATTGGAAAGTGCATTATTTTTCTTTTCAAGTCGCAGCTAGTTGACAATTCATATGGTTTTGTTTGTTTGGGGTTTTACATCACTTTCAAAATTATTTCAGTCATTTCGTGGTGAGACCTACTTGTAGCAGATATAGTGCTGCCTCACTGAATTGTCATGTAGCAGGTCCTTGACATGACAACCCACCCGGTCACAGATTTACAAGGACAACGGGTTAACCCTTTGGCACGGTCCTCAGCTCATATGGGAAATTGTATCAGGAGTTCAATCTCAGCACGGCCGGGGTTCGAACCCACGACCTTTGGATCACCACAGATGGTGCTAATAAGCTGGCGCTCTAACCAACTGCACCACGGGCCGTGGCCCTAATTCATATGGTACGAAGTGCACTAAACATAAGAGGTGCAGCAACTCTGTTGACAATTTCAATCATTCAGAAATGTAGCTCTGTGATCAACATTTATTTGAAGTTGTCATATTTTCGGAGATGAAGACTTTGAAGCTGGCTTTCACAAGTACATTGTAGAGTCATCAAACAAACGGAATAATGGAATGGTGACAATATATGATACATCATGTTTTGTGAACACGAGTTAACTGATGTGACAGCTGAAGAATAACTCAAATTTCATGGCAAGATTGACTCCCCTTGGTTTAAAGGGACAATGATCAGTTAAAATGATCTAAATTGACTAAGCTACAAACATAAATGTCTATATTTTACCAACCAATAATTTCTACCAAAATATTTTTTTGTTTCTAAACATTTGTTGTGAGATATGCTGCAAAATGTATTTTAAGTATAAATAAAGGATTGCAAATTTGTTAGCCCTTCTCTGATTGGTCGAAATAATTGGTTTACCATCTGGAATGTTTAGAAACATTTATGAGAGGGCTTTATAAACGTGAACCCGTCAATACGAGTTTTTAGTGTAAAATCCTTAATGCCTGTCCTGTTAAATGATTAAAAACGTTGCATCTGACATGTGTGCAGGCACTCAGGTCCCCGTTTTTGGTTCAAAGTTTATCCTGTACAGAATCACAAAATCATTGAAGCCAGGATTGAGTTACGCGTCTACTGTCTTTGTAGTTCCCCACACCTTGTCTTGTTGTGTCTGTGATACACTGTCATTTCGAAAAAGAGTAGGGCATTAAGACCTGGTGACGGATCTACGATGACTCTGGTGTTATACATAAAGTTAATCTGAGATATTATCGAAGAGATCAGGCATCAATATAATGATTACAGCTGGAGTACACCAAATGTCTTCAATTCTTCAAAACAATGTCCTCGACCCCTGAGTGATAGATTTACACCAGGTGATATCACATTACGATGATACAACAGTGACATAGGCTTATCATATACAAAAACAACTACAATTTAATACAAACAAAAAATCATTTACATTTAATCAAAGCTAAAAAAGGCTGCACACTTACCAAAAAGACTTCTACAAAAAAAGAAAAAAATGACTGTACCGTCACCCTTACTAAAAGAAGACTCTGTTTAAGCTCAGGTGTCTCCCTTTATTGATACTTTGTGTTGTGGTTATTTGGTTTTAATCCATCAAAACTAAATATCTATCACTATTATTTTGTAATACATTTGGTTATTGAATATTTGGTATATCAAGATTACATTTAAAAAAGGAAGGGATCTATTTTCTATTTTTCAGAAATGGGTAGATGAGTATTTGCGCTGGGATCCAAGTGATTTTGAGGGTATTACGAGGACGAGTTTACCTTGGGATCAGGTCTGGACACCTGACATTTCACTTGTTAACACGTGAGTACTACAAATAGTATGTGACATTTAGACCATTTGGTCATATTAATACATATCATATTAATTCAATATCCCAATTAATTCAATATATTAACATATTAATTCAATATCCCAATATCACAACATCCCATAACTCCTGAGTGATAGTGGTGGAAACATGATCACAATTTAAGCTATATCAGAGGTCTGCCACCGGGCTCCAAAGGTATAAAGCTGCATACAGAATCAACCGCAAGTCATCAGCATTCATAAAAATCTGGCTGTGAACTCATTGGTGAAAGAACATAGAATTGTTTTGTAATGGCAGTTGTACTGATTGGTCAGTTTATGTGATTGACGCCTGATTTTGACCTGATTTTGTTCAATTCACATTTGATCATATTTTTGTGAGCAAGTATATTTATAGCTTAAGGAATTCCGAATGGTATCAAATATTAAGCAATGACTGCAGAGGTAGTAATTGAATACTACCCATGTAATGCAGAGTAGTCCAAGCTCTGATGTATTGAAACCATTTTTACATTATGTATTTTAGATGTGTTTTGATGGAAAAGGCTGAACAAAGTCCGTCATCCCAATGTATATGAATAAATAAACGATTTTTTGCACAAGGTTATTTGGGGCCATGATCACAATTTAAGCTATATCAGAGGTCTGCCACCGCGCCTCCCTGCAACCACACTGCAACCTGCACAGCCCCATCGTCAAGGCCAGTCAAGGCTTACCCTCCACAACAGGACTTCTTTCTCATATCACTTCCTGCCTCCAAAGGTATAAAGCTGCATATTGAATCAACCGCAAGTCATCAGCATTCATAAAAATCTGGCTGTGAACTGATTGGTGAAAGAATATAGAATTGTTTTGTAATGGCAGTTGTACTGATTGGTCAGTTTATGTGATTGACGCCTGATTTTGACCTGATTTTGTTCAATTCACATTTGATCATATTTTTGTGAGCAAGTATATTTATAGCTTAATGAATTCCGAATGGTATCAAATATTAAAAGGCTGAACAAAGTCCGTCATCCCAATGTATATGAATAAATAAACGATTTTTGGCACAAGGTTATTTGGGGCCATGCTTGGTATGAATTATTCAATCGCTGGTGTAGAAGCAAGCGAATCACAAGTGTAAAAGCATGTTATATATTTACATTGCAATAACAAATAACATTACATTACAACAACAAATAACATTGCATTAAAACTGACAAGAATAAACATCATCATTAAAAGACCTTGCAAATAACGGAAATAATTTCTCATAATATTCAGAACAGTAAGAGCTGGTTATTCTCTGATACAGCAATGACGAGATTGAATGTCTTTAAGATTTATCTCCAGACAGACTTCCATTCAGACAGAACTATGAGACCCCGCGCCCGATAATGAGGGGGTATACATTTGAATTTGATTGTATTTGCTCTAACCTGAATATTTGCTCTGAGTGGATGATTCGCGTGATTCGTGTTTGACAAACGCAGAGAGAGAAATGCAAAATAAAGTCTACAAATGAGGCAAAACAAGTCAAATAGTTATCACATTTTATATACTTTATTTTCAGACCAGACACTGAAGTTAATGCAAGGTATGCCTATATATCCACAAGTTACACGGGGAGTGTTTTCTGGTATCCTCAAATGACGTACAAAAGTGCGTGTCTGATAGACGTTACTAATTTTCCCTTTGATGAGCACATGTGTGTCATGTGGTTCCAGTCTATGTCTATCTCCAGCAGCCTTCTAGATCTCTGGCCATATCCAAATAGCCCACTTGACATGGACACCTACCTGTCAAGCTTTGAACAATCACAGATTTGGAAGGTAAGCTCGCTTGGTAGAAACATACTTTAAAAAAATAATTGAGAAAAAAAAGAACCAAAAAAAAACAATATTACTCGGGCCACATAACTCTGAGGACATGTATACTGAATAAGCATCAATTACGCAGTATTGGTGAAATGTAATCTATTATAGCCTGATGTATACCATACCCGCCTGAATGGCAATATATTCCTGAAAAAAGGTTTGGACCCTTGAGTTCAGAAAGAAAATATGAATACCACTTTTTCATACTTTATCAAACAGTGTCCTATATCTCGAAACTGTGCACCAGTGAATGACTGCAAGTCCCCCGTTCTGAGAATGCAAAATATACAATTACTAACTTCAAATAAAAATAGATTACATGTATTCCGCAATAATCACCAACTTCAAATAGAAATAAATGACATGTGTGCCGTATGCAATATCACCTAGCTTGCAGTGCTGCCTGCACACTTCCCAAATAACACAAATGTCAGGCGCACGCGTGATTAACGAAGACATGTCATGTGGCATGTAACGAAGTTATTAAACAAGATTTCTTTTTTTTAAAAACGGTATTGTTTTAATCAATGCAATCATGTGCTGGTATTTCAATACAATTACAGGTATCAAACAACATAACAGATAGATTTGAGGAATCCCGTGATCAGGGGGTGATGCTGAAGTTTTCCAGACGTGTGGCATTGCGGTTTTCACTGAAGCTACAGCGTAGAATCACATATATGGATTATCTGGTGATGCTGCCCTCTATCGTGCTTGGAGGATTATCTATAATCGTATTCACTCTCCCGTCCGACAGACCAGACAGAAATGCCCTGTGTAAATACATACACGACTTAGTAGCACATTACTAAATCTTATTATTCTGACATTTTAGGTAGAGGATCAACTATCTCTGTAAAGTAGATCTCGTTTACCACAAATTCTACTTCTGAAGTGAGACCAATTTACCCTGTATCGTTGTATCATTTGCAAATTTCCTTTGCAGCAACGAGCCTATTTGCTAGTCTCATGTTTCTTCTATTGCTACTTGTTCAGGTTGCTCCACCCAATGCTGCTTCAGTTCCAAAACTAGGTAAAACAATTTATGTCAATATAAAGCAATTCAGAGACTCGCCTTTATTTGTGAATATCAATTTCTGTTCTCATCTTTATTTCAGCAATACTCTATGGCTGTGACATGGTACTCATTGTATTGGCATTGGTTCTATCTTCACTGGTATCTAAGGTCAAAAGAAATGGTCTAACACAAAAGGAAATTCCTAAATCAATACAATGGGTAAGTTGTAATTAATATTAGAAATCAAAGGTATCTGGGTTATTTTATATTCTTTGGAAATAAATGAGATACCTCGATTTATTGAGATTTGACTAAGCTTCATTCCCGTACTGTTGGCCTATAAACTTTTACACCATTTGGCTATGAAAAGAGCGAGTGATACTGTTAATCCATCAACTTTTACGCCATTCGGCTATAAAAAGAGCGAGTGAAACTGTTGATCCGTCAGTGTTTACACCACTCGGCTATATAAAGAGCGAGTGATATATCTATTCTTACTCTGCATGGCAAGGTAGAGTCATATACTACCTCTGCCGTAATAGGCATGACACTGTTTCAATCTATTCCGCAAGGTCGATTGCATAATCCACAGATAGGTGGGCAATTGGTGATCTTTGCACATGTGCACTCACAATGCCCGCCCAATTGGCTTTTACTCGCACACACATCAGGTGCACTCACTTTCTGCCCAAACAAACATTTGTGAAGTTTGTTACTAATTCACCTTTCACAGTTCACTTTTCACAGTGCCACAAAATACATCCCAGTGACATTTTGAAAACAATATTTCAAATAAAACATGTTGACAACCTCACCTATTGACTTTGAAAAAATCTGAATAATGAACTGTGAAAAGTGAATAAGTAAAAACTTCACACACATCCAAAACACTGACACCAGTTGACTGAGTTATACTTGCACATGTATTTGTTGTTGTAGTCACTTTCTTACCAAAACAAGGACACTGATTGGCTGTGTTATTACATGTGACAACATTTTTTACTTGGTGTCGATTGGCTTCTAATAGAAGCTTGTTATGGGCGTGACCTCTCAGTACTCACTGATTATGGTCAATTATTGCAGAGCTAGGTATAAATCCTGGCTCTGCTATGGAGAGTAATCTATTCTGTTAACATACCAACTTTTACTCTTTGCAGGTATTTATTAATGTGCTTTCCTGGCCCCTTGGACTGAGACAAATGGCACAATCTGCTTTTACCAAAACATGCAGCAGGAAAAGCAGCACTTTTCCAAATACCGGATCACCAACATTTGGCATGAACAATTTCGACCAGAGTGTGTCCTTTCATGTTAAAGAGGACTATTATGGGCGGCTAAAACCTACTTCCTCTGATCCATCCCATGAAAAACAAATGAAAATGTCAACTGAACATGCCAAACGCCAATGGGATTTTATAGCAATATCACTCGATCGACTGTTCTTCAGCATTTATACTTTATATTTCATTTCTTCATTGTTTATATTACTCCCAATTAATCACAAGTAATTTATAATTAACATATAATAAACATATAATTGTTTATAGTGAGGATTCTGAGGAACCCCAATTTACTATTTTCCTAAGGACACCTTTAAAATGTAGTATTGGAAAATAAAGTATACCTCCTCAGCCTTGCACGTCTGCATTAAATTGTTATATGTGTATGGCATATGAAGAAACCAGATGTGCCCAATGAAATGGCGCCTGCAGTATGTACGTCACTGTCTCATATCGTAAACCATAGGACATCTGTGTGGTACCAGTCTTGGCACAATATGAAAAAAGCAGGAAACAAACATGCAGACGTGGAGAAAAGTAATATATTCATGGATGGGAGACCGCATTCGTATTTATGCACAGATGTTTCTGAACAGGCCCTTTGCCAGATAAACTTTAATGATTTAGCATAATTCTCTACATTGAAATTCAAAGGTTCAGCATCCGTAAAATGATATGGGGAACTCCGCGAGGTAATCAACTCAGTAATACTCTACTCAGAAAGATACATGCAGAATATGGACAGATATGTGCCTGTTTTCATGGGTATATTTTATATGTCTCTTTCTGACACTGTGTTCGGTCTAACGTAAAGCTTAAAGCTATTATGGAAAAAAGGTTTCCCCCTTATTTATTTCCAGTAATTCATTTTTGAGATCACCTACAGCCAATTGACATTTAAATAATGATTATCAAATCGTTTCAAACAGAGCATATAACCATTACAGATTTTGTTGCGAGCTTCAGGAATCTTACTCTGAGGCCTGTGCCTGAAGGGTTAACCTGTTCTTGTAAATCTGTGACTGGTTGGGATATCATGTCAATGACCTACAACAAAACAATTCATTGGTACTATAGCACACTTTCTGTATTACTTCGGCAGTTCTTACTATTGTCATTGCCCTGTTTTGATGTTGTTTGAAATCTGGACCACCATAACCCGTCATACATGTGAGTCTTGCCCACCAAAATATTGCCCAATCAGAATTGTCCAATCTAAGGTCATGACTTATAATCAGTTGGCTGAATGATTTTGCGGTCGATTCTGTGTGCACCTTTTTGTCTTTGGTGGCAGGGACTGGTATGACAGAGATGTCCTGCTATGGAGGGTATATAACATTAGGCATTGAGCTCTCTGTCTGCTACGAGTAATTCTCATCATGAAATGACTGAAATAATGCTGAAGCCCCAAACAAATAAAGAAACACATACTAACTCTGCTTTTCTACATTACATCAGTAATGCTCGTCGAATCGTTCAATCTTCTCAGTAAATCTCTGCCTTTATAACCCAATATAACCCAGCAGTAGAAATTTGGAACTCCGGATCGAATTATGCATGGTTCACGCTCACCAAAATATATAACTAAAAATATATAAAATATTGGGTAGAACTGACTGCGTGATAGGCAAGGTTACATTTCAGTCCTCCAGTCCAAAATTGTGGGGGCAGAACGAGTTAGGTTTGGGAGTTTATCCAAACTGTCTGCAAGATGTCCACAATGCAGTCTTTAAAATAGACACGAGGGCACTTGCAACCCTTTTCTAAATGTCAAGTTGACCTGAGTGTGCAGTGCTTATTTGCATATCGATTGATGCCCACCTCTGAGGAACAGGTGATTGAAATTAACCGATGAACCACAGCAGACGTGTTTGTCAGTTTCATGTCTGATTTGTCAGTTTCAACTTGTGACTTGTGACTCTGTTGCACTGACTAGACTATGCAGTCCAAATCTATGGACATGTTATTAGTGTCTATGCACTGACTGACATTTTCTTATTTGTGAATGTCTGAATATATTTATTTAAAGGAATGTACAAAACTTACACAATTATCTTAGATAGGGCATGATTAAAAACATGAATATAAATACCATTTGATACAAAGGTCCTAATTTTGTGCGTCAAGGAGTTTGCATTGACAACAATGAGGAACCGTTCAAACTTGACCACAACAAACATCACGTGCTGTGAGCAAATTCTATTTGAAAAGCGATATTAAGACTGTATTATTATCATTAGTTTTTGATCAATAAAACTTATTAGCACATGGAAATTATTCAATAACCAAATATCTATGGGATAATGCACCATCCCAGAGCCTGGCATCGCCTTAGGAAGAGTGGCATATAACAAGACAGTGTTATTGGACCCTGTTGCTTACACTCATCTGTTAGAGACTGTGTTAGAGGCAATGATGACATGAACCTGTGAAGCAAGTTGGTATCAATTGGCTGCATATTGTTTATTTTCATGAATTAGGCAATAGTTGACTGATTCCGTGTCAACTACCCTCCATAGCAGGACTTCTCTACCATAGTAATTGAATACTGCCTGTGTAATGAAGAGTAGTATCAACCCTTCCAGTGGGATTGCAGGTGACCTCTAAGATTCCTGGGAAGGTAATATTTTTGCACTGATGTCTAATGATGATGTGTGAAGTTTCACAAATAGGCCATCAATGATACATGGTTCGTGGCCCAAGGTAGTTGGCGTTTTTAAACCCTTCTAAAATTCATTTAAATGTAAGAATAGAAACCAAACAAAGAAAGTCAATGCTGATATATATATATATATATGTGAAATAGGAGAGCCTTATTTTATATTTTCCATGGAAAAAACTGGAGATATGGAGAATCAAACCTTTGTGCAGGTAATATTTTAAAGGAGAGAAATGCACTTAAATATCAGTGATCAGAAACATTTATTGATAACATTCATTTTTTAGGAACAAAAAATAAAGTGATTAAAATATTGCTCTTAGTATTACATTAGATGCAGCTCAACAAGACGATTTAAACAAGGTCTCATTTTCTAAAATCGGAGTAACGGTTTTCATTCTATGGCCATTTTTTCACCCTCAAAATGGGACGTTTTCGGGACGCTGGCTTATACTGGGTGGAAAAGTAGCCAAATAGCCAAGTTTACAGGGATGGAATATTCAAATTTCATACGTTAGAAGATTTCTATTTCATTTAATCATTGCTTTCTATCTAGATAAAGACATTCCATTAAAACAATGTAGAGCCCAGAATCAATTCCTCCTTCTGTTGTATATCATTATGTTATATATCAAATGTCAACTTGGTGAGTACCAGTCCATAACATGAGATATTGGTACCATGTAGGCCAGTTTTTAAGCTCTGCTGATTTTTTTTAAGTAACCGAGCTTTAGGACTGGAGAAAATCTCTCTGTCCGTCCATCTCTCAACATTTCCTTGAAATTCTTTTGCCAAAACAACTGGTAATATGTTTCATATTCTATATAGAGGTAGATATGGAGGTGCAGATTTACCCAGCTATACTAGGCCTCTTCAAAATAGGGTGTTATATACTGAGCCCGATGCAAAGGAGAGTAGTGCAAGTTCAGATTTCTTCAAATCTTAGTGATGTCACCATTGACCTTGGTGCACTAACCTCGAGGTCACAAATTTTGATAGGAGCATATCTCATCACCCCCCTTAAAAAAGGAAATTAAAACTTGGTATACAGAAATATCTCAGGTGCCTCATCATACTTTTTTTTTCATTTGACCTCGACACATTGACTTTGAATTAAAAATTTATGTATATGCAACATCTCGACCAGTAAAAGTGAATAACAAGTATTTCATATCTGTTATCTATCAAGCATCTCTGTTGAGCACCATGTACATTTCTTACAGATTTGACATTTGATCTTGATGCTGTGACCTTGACCTTAATATTATTATGCAGGCCGTATCTCATGAACGATGAACTGGAGATACTAAATATTGGGCATGCCAGACAACCACAAGGTGTTGCCAGTGTTCACCAAATCTTAGCCAATTTTCACAAGCTACGCTTGGACTGAAAGCTTATCGGAGTTGTGAGTTTGTAAGAGCAAAGAATATGGTAGGAAGGTATCTTCTAAGGAGAATATAACTTGCATATCCATATATAAGTTAAGTGGGCAGGTAAAGAATAATGGATCTCATTGGGGTCACAAAATTAGGTATCTGATGATTGAATATATGGGAATTAATACATGGGACATGAAATTATAGTAAATGTAGTAGACCCACAAAAGGTGGGGGGGGGGGGGGGTGGTTCGCTTGAAAGAAATGATATCTAGAAATGATCACCCTTTCTCACAATGATTTATAAAAGTATCATATTCTTTAAGGTGAAAGTCCATTTCGTGTGAAACCAAGTTTTCATTATTGGGCAGGCTGGTTTGGAAAGTACACAAGAAAGGATAACCTACTATTAAATTCTGAACGAAAGAAAATGCCAAACCCCAAGTCAAGAACCACAACATTGTCAAATGTGGACGAATTGTGTGATGAATATCTGATGGAGTTATTGACACAAAAGGATATGAGTACAGTAGATACAACTAGAGTAAAGAGAAATATAAAAAAAAATTCATGTCATTTATTGTAAAAAGATTAATGAATAATATTTTTAGATTGATTTGTTTGTTTGTTTGGGGCTTTACATCACTTTCAACATTATTTCAGTCATTTCGTGATGAGACCTACTTGTAGCAGATATAGTGCTGCCTCACTGAATTGTTATGTCGCAGGTCCTTGACATGACAACCCACCCGGTCACAGATTTACAAGGACAACGGGTTAACCCTTTTGGCACAGGCCTCAGCTCATGTGGGAAATTGTATCATGAGTTCAATCTCAGCATGGCCAGGATTCGAACCCACGACCTTTAGATCACCACAGAGGAACTGGTGCTAATAAGCTGGCGCTCTAACCAACTGCGCCACGGCCCGTGGCCTTTTTAGATTGAAATATGTGCAATGAAAAACAACTTGAAATAAAGTGGCCTGTTTCCATTGCTTTAAAAAGTTTTAAATGTCATGGTAAGTAAGAATTGTGGATCTAAAAACACATCAGTCCAGAAATGGTTTGCCATGTACACACTTTTCGAGTTGTTTATGAAGGTCAGGTGTGAATATGAGCCAAATCAATTCAACCAAGTAATCTTCAGTTTGGGTAGTTTACATGAAAGTTTAAGGTGCATTTGATCAGACATATTATGATAAAATGACATATATTTCCAGGAACAGGTGTTAAGAAGAGTGTGTAAAGAATCAAATATTTCAACATTGGGAGGCAAGGAAGCAAAGAAAATTTAATCCGACGTCTCTGGAAGGAAGCTGCTATTCCTGACCTTTATCAGAAAATTATGACAAGAATCCTAGGACATAATGGTAAATGGAATATGAAATTTTCATCTTTCTTTTCGTATAATGTTACTGGTTGGAGTTCTTTACAATTAGTAGTTACTTCGTATGTACTTTCAGGAGATCAGTTTTATCTATTTTCCATTTGGCTAAGATTTTTTTCAGGCCACGGGCCGTGGCGCAGTTGGTTAGAGCGCCAGCTTATTAGCACCAGTTCCTCTGTGGTGATCCAAAGGTCGTGGGTTCGAACCCCGGCCATGCCGAGATTGAACTCATGATTCAATTTCCCATATGAGCTGAGGCCCGTGCCAAAAGGGTTAACCCGTTGTCCTTGTAAATCTGTGACCGGGTGGGTTGTCATGTCAAGGACCTGCGACATGACAATTCAGTGAGGCAGCACTATATCTGCTACAAGTAGGTCTCATCACGAAATGACTGAAATAATGTTGAAAGTGATGTAAAGCCCCAAATAAACAAACAAATAAACAAACAAATAAACAGATTTTTTTCAATCTTAATACAACTTTGTTTGTAAATATTAAAAGCTGTCATTGAGCTCTCAAGCGGCTGTCATCTTGAATAACTTGAATAGCAAATTATGGAACAATAAAAATTGAGATAATAAGTTGGGGGCCAAAATTAAACCAAAAAAATAAAACATCTACATCAGCAACATCTGCTTCTATTTTATAAATGATCGTTTATGAAGCAATTTGCAGCCATCCAGAAATTGTCCACAGACAATACCAAAAAAAATAATGATCTGCATTATTGTAAGGTCATTTCCCTGTTTTGTTTGTAATGTTTTATTATTCCCATTGGGTAAATATGAACAACATTTCTATGTATGTTAGAAGATCATTTATGATAATAAGTTACCCACCTTTATATAAATTTTAACAACTGCTCAAATAATATAATATAAATGTAACAGTTCCACTGGGGCTTGGATCACCAACCTTTGCCATGATATGATATGATTTCCACATATGACACAGAATAATACACTCATGCAAAACACTGCGAAAATGGTAATTCTGATTTGAACATAAATTTTTATCAACAGTTGAAGCCCCAATTTGAATATCATATCAAATTAAATAAATATAAATGATCCATAGGAGGGATATTATTAGGGATGTTCAGTTATGTTCAGGTGTTAATGATCCATTTACTTTTTTCCTCCCCCTGCCCACTAATTGCAGCAAGACAGTTATCATTTCATAAACAATTATATTCCACTCCTTCATAAAAATAATATTTGGATCCTCCAATACAAATAATTAACACCCTGACCTTGACCAAAACATATTGTTATTTAATATAATGCAAGAAATGGGAAGGAAGTACAAGTCCAGGGTGGGATTGATGCTCAACTCCTGATTATTGCATAAACATTTGGTTAACATACCAGATTTACATTTGGTTTCAGGTGGACGGCTGGTATTCACATGTGTTTGTTTGTTTGTTTGTTTGGGGTTTTACATCACTTTCAACATTATTTCAGTCATTTCGTGATGAGACCTACTTGTAGCAGATATAGTGCTGCCTCACTGAATTGTCATGTCGCAGGTCCTTGACATGACAACCCACCCGGTCACAGATTTACAAGGACAACGGGTTAACCCTTTAGGCACGGTCCTCAGCTCATATGGGAAATTGTATCATGAGTTCAATCTCGGCACGGCCGGGGTTCGCACCCACGACCTTTGGATCACCACAGAGGAACTGATGCTAATAAGCTGGCACTCTAACCAACTGCACCACGGGCCGTGGCCCATTCACATGTGAGCATGGTGTTGTGTTTGCACTAATGTTTGTACTCCGTGCAGAAGGAGCAAGAGATTGTGGCGATCTTCTGCTTTCCATGAAAAATTTTCCAAATGTTGTAACATCTGACATAGCTCCAAGAATTGCAAGACGTATAAATCTACGATGCCCAGAAGATCCCGCATTTAAGCCTTTTAAAGGATGCTAAGGTAAAGACACTGAACATAATGTCAAGAATGCAAACAGTGGAAACATTGAAGTGACCATGGAATGGCTAAATGCAACAAAACTACCATCTGACATCGAAGGACATCCAATAACTGGTGAACGAAGTCATTATTGTCTCCTTGGTACTCTGCATCAGAACTGGGAAGCACCCATTCATATTTTATGAAGTATCAAACTTGTTCCACAGTTACGTGGCACGTTTAACTCTCAAGTAGTGGAACAGTTAAATATTTAAATGGGGAGAAATAATTACTTCCTCAACATGATGACACCATCTTCACAATTATTCACCTTCAGACTTATTATTCATGAAACATAGGAAATGTGTTGAAAGGTTTGTTCCACATAAGGAGGTGAGAGCTGACATATGTGGGAGACTATGCTGACATATGTGGGAGACTATGCTGACAGATATGGGAGACCATGCTGACAGATATGGGAGACCATGCTGACAGATATGGGAGACCATGCTGACAGATATGGGAGACTATGCTGACAGATATGGGAGACCATGCTGACAGATATGGGAGACCATGCTGACAGATATGGGAGACCATGCTGACAGATATGGGAGACTATGCTGACAGATATGGGAGACGATTTTGTTTGTTTGGTGTGCCAGATTGCCCATCTACAGAGGTTACCAAGTGCAGGTTGACAGAGAGACGGTGGATGTGCGAGACTGTGGTACTGATGATAGGTTTGCCGCTTAATACCCACGTGACCTTGACCTTGACCTTGACCTTGGCCCATATTTGGGTAGGTCCATTACCAGATATCCAATAATTGATCACTTGTACATGATTTTTTCACCTTACTAACTCTGGTTACCCGTGAACTTATTTACAACCTGAGGGTTAACCGTGACTTTCTTTACCATATTAAATTTATTTACTCTAACTTGGTATTTAAATTTATTTACTCTAACTTGGTATTTCTCGTGCGGGAATTACTATCTATCTTATTTGCTGAATATACACTTTTTCTAATTTTGATCTATTGATTTAAGACGGAGCTCTAAATTAGTATCTCTCGTGCGGGAGATATTATCTGTCTTATTACACGAAACTCAAATATATTATTAGCACATTTAATCAGAATCAAATAATAATTCTGTAGAAGGAATTATTATTTTCAAGTGTCACAAATATATCATAAATAGAAACTGAGCAAACTCCAATCCTATTACTGACGCTAATACATATAATCCTTAAAAATTGAAAAACTCAATGTGAAATCTCTTGCTGAGATTAGAACAACAGGCTATAAATAGAACTTTATAAAACGTACAGAATTTTTTCCGTTGTATACTTATTACAGACCCAGATGGCATCAAATGAGCTAATAGAATCGATGGAGGTGGCTCCGAGTGATGACACCAACGTCATTGAGACGGCAACGGCACAAACGCGCCAGCAGAAGGCCAACGCTCCCAAAAAGACTACTTCTCTAACTAAGATTAATGATAAACTCAAAATTGACATTGATAACTTGAAGGAAGAACTGAATGCTATTAAACTGGAATTGGATGAAAAGAACAACAGATTAGAAGAATTATTAGATTATAAGAAAAAATGTGTTGACGAATGTAAGCCCCAAATAAAGTTTTTGCGGGAAAAGGTCAGTGAGGTCAGTCTTGAGTCTGAAGCTAAGGACTCTGAAATAGCTAGACTTCATGAAAAGCCAATGTTTGAGAGAAACACAAATGAAGATTTGAGTAAGTGTAAGAATGTGACGCAACTGGATTCTGCTACTACTGCTTCGGCTCTGCCTCAGAAACCAAGAGTGCTCATCATTGCCGAACAGGAGAACAGTAGATGTATAGTTGATTCTAACCAGAATGAAAAGTATAACTTAGTTCCAGCCCTTGAAGCAAACTCTGTGTTTGACTTCAAGGCATTTGACCTAAAAGAAACTTTTGCTAAATTAAGGGATTTCCACATCATTGTTCTGATGCTTGGAGCATTTGATATTATTCATGAAGTCGATATTGATACTATTTGTAAGTCAGTCGAGAATATTGCTATAACCTTGGCTAGATTTACTCATGCAAAGGTCATATTATGTACTCCACCGCCGTTTACTGCCTTTCATGGCTGCCAGGCGATTCTTTTGAACAAATTGAAATCATTAAAAATTAAAAATGTCAATTTTGTAAATACAAGAAATCTATTTGATAGCTACTTGAGATATGAATATACTATTGATGGTTCTTACAAATTTAATGAAAAGGGAGCTAAGATTTTTTATGAAGAAACAATTTGTAAAACAGAAGTGGATTTATCGGTAGACTTAAAGGACTTTCCTGAGTCTAAGAAGGCTAAAGTTGAGTCAAAACATTCACCCACAACTCAAGAATGTACATCAGATTCTAAGTTATATAAGGGAGCCTCTAGTCAAGCGCAAAATGATTTACTTTGGGCTCTTGACAAAGATTATGTGCATATAATGAGGGAAATTCCGAATGAGAAAATGGGGCTTGCTATGGGAAAACTAGGGGAAAATGTAAAGTCCATCCAACTGATGAGTCAAACCACAATACAAAAGATGTCATGGAAGTCACTCTATGATGGGAGGGAGGAGTCACAGGGCTTATTGATTTTTGGATCCCCCCCCAGTCTTATGAATGCCCTGGATGGTATTGACACGGTGATTTCTGGGTATGATATTTATAGAACATATGGTATTCGAAAACCAACAGATAGTAAGGGAATTCCATGTCAAAATTTTGAGAAAACGGGGGAATGTAGATTTGGAGATAGATGTAAATTTTTACATTCATCGAAAAGGCGAAAGTTTAATAAATGATGGGGTCAGGGGGACATAAGGTCTCAAAAGAAAATGATCTATAAAAACAGAATTATGTATAATAAATATTGTATGGATAACGATGATACTTATATGTATGAATATGGCGGTGCTGATAATTTGACCACGGTCAATAGTTCTGAAAATGTCTCTAAGCCACTAGAAAATATATTACCTTGTGAAAATGTGAAACCTTTTAGAAATGAATGCATCTCAGATTATTGCATGTATGAAAATGTTTTTATAGAAAATGTGAACTCTTTGAATGAAAAACGTTTTATGATGCATGAGGATTTGAAAGAACATTGCATGAAAATAAATTTTAACAAAAGTAAAAAGGATTTGAATAATGTCAGTTTATTAAATGGGAAAATAAATACCTTATGTCCCCGTAGTCAATATAATAATCCCAGCAATCTATACAAAAACCAAAACCAAACTGAAGTCCTAAAGCCCACATATGCCGAGGTATTGAGAATGCCGAATAATCAAAAAGAAGTCAATCTGTACAAAAATATTCGCAAACATAAATGTAAAGAATTTAATGATAACATGCAATCTTTAAATAAAATGGTTAGAATCAATGATCATATTAAAGGCTATACAAATCGTGAAGGGGTTCCCCAAGTGGGCACTCTTAATGAAAAGCATCTTAATCGCATTTCTAACATACAAAACATAAGGAAAAAGGTAAACCAATCATATGCCTCAACTGGGTCACGTGGTATAAATAGACACGCCCATCGCAGGATGGTCCGTGAAAGCAGATCTTGTTTTGCTACGCCGGTGAATGAAATATCGCTTTCAAATCGATTTGAATATCTTACTGACAACAACGAAATTGTAACACACAACTCTGGTTGAAATGAACACAGTCCTTATATTGTTAATTCTCTGACAAAGTCTCGAAGCGATCGGACGTTTCCCCGCCCTCCCTTAATCTGATTGGTCGTCGTGGGGGGCAATCTGCTGGAGGTGAAAGGAATTCCCTACATAATGACGTCATAGGGTCATTGACCGGATTCTCATTTAAAAGTTATCTTAATGCTCAGGAGAATATGAATAAAACTAACGTTAATAGAAACTTAATTAATAACATAACGAATAGACATACAAAACGTAAACCTAATTATGATAAACATATTAAAATGAACAAAGATCTAATTATTGCAACAGCCAATGTTCAAAGTCTTGGAAACAAGACGGAACTGATAAATTTATATATAAATGAAAATAATGTTGATCTTTTCTTCATAACTGAAACTTGGATTAATGAAATGAATGAACAAATCATTAGAGGTGAAATTAAAGGTAACAACTATGATATTGAACATGTACCACATGTCCTAAGGTCTGGCGGGGGTCTGGCGATCATCTATAGACCTGAAATAGACATAAAGAAAATTAATCACACACATAAATTATTGACAATGGAAATGATGGAAATAAATATTAAAACTAAAAATAAGATATGCACAATTATTACAATATACAGACCTGAGCCTTCTGATAAGAACAAATATACTTACACAGAATTTTTCAAAGAATTCAGTGAACTACTGTCCTATTATAGCACATATACACATGAAGTTATATTGGTGGGTGACTATAACTTTCACATGAATAGACCCAAGAGGCCTAATGTAATAAAATTCAATGAAGTCCTAGATCTATATAATTTGCATAATCATGTGACAGAACCAACGCATATTATGGGAAATACGCTCGACTTATTAATAACAGGCATACATAGTAATGTAATTAAAGAACACATAGTGGATGAAAAAATATCAGATCACAATATACTGAGACTCGCCTTAAATCTGCAGACTAAAGTCAATAACAAAAAAACTGTATCATATAGAAATTACAAAAAAATGAATATCGATGAATTTAAAAGAGACATTGAGGATATGTTCAACGATAGTCAATCTTATCAAGATGCAGATCTATATAAATTACTTGATAAATATAACAAATTGACAATGGTACTTGACAAACATGCTCCTAATGTGGAGAAAAACATTAATATTAGGAAACCGACACCATGGTTATCTGATGATGTAAGGATTGAAAAAAGAAAGAAAAGAAGACTTGAAAGGAAACATGATAAAACTGGCCTCTCCTCAGATAAGATACAATTTAAAATACAGAGGAACAAATATAATAATATCATTAAGAATTCGAAAAACGATTATTATTCAGGAATAATAAATTCAAATAAATCGGATCCGAAAAAATTATTTAAAATATTAAATAAATTACTACATACTAAAGAGGACACCCCTTTCCCTAGTCATAATGACAAAAAGGAGTTAGCCTCCGAATTTAATAATTTTTTTCTTGAAAAAATCTCGAATCTTAGAGAGTCCATGGACCAAATTGATAAAAATAATCAACATATAAATGAAGTCAAATTTGATACACAGTTGATAAAATTCACATTGTTAAGTGATTCTGAAGTCAAAACAATAATTAAAGAATCTGCAAAGAAGTCATGTGAGCTGGATCCAATCCCTACATGGCTTCTAAATGAATGCATGGGGAATTTACTGCCATTATAATTAATAAAGGCCATCATAAATAAGTCAATCTCATTAGGAGACATGCCTGATGACCTGAAGATGGCCATCATTAGACCCTTAATTAAGAAATTGGGCCTAGAATTGATAAAGAAGAATTATAGACCAGTCTCGAACCTGGCCTACTTATCAAAATTAATAGAAAGAGCAGTAGCTAAACAGTTTGTGGGACATCTAGTTAGAAATGATATTCAAGGCCTATTTCAATCAGCCTATAAGGAGTTCCATAGTACTGAAACTGCATTACTCAAAGTGCAGAATGACATCCTAATGGATATTGATGATGGTAAAACGGTAATGCTGGTACTACTTGATCTATCAGCGGCTTTTGACACTATTGATCATGAAATATTGCTTAATAGACTGGAAAAAAGATGTGGTATCACAGGGACTGCCCTTAAATGGTTTAGATCATACTTGTCTAATAGAAAACAATGTGTTGTAATAGATGGTGAAAGATCTGATAATATTAAGATTAAATATGGTGTCCCACAAGGCTCAGTTTTGGGGCCTTTATTATTTACGGCATATATGGAGCCTTTATCAGATATAATTGGTAACTATGGTCTCAAGCATCACATCTATGCTGACGATACACAACTCTACATCACCATTGATCCTAAGTCTAAAGAAACTAGAGTTAAGTCCTGCAAGGAGATGGAAAATTGTATTATAGAGGTTAAAAAATTCTTAATAGAGAATAAAATGAAGATAAATGATGGAAAGACAGAAATGCTTTTATGTGGTAAAAGCTGTGAATTCAGAAAGAAAAATGTACCTGAAGATATTCTAGTAGGGGAAACTAGAATCCCTAGATCAAATTCTGTTAAGGATCTAGGGGTTATTCTAGATCAAGAACTATCTATGAAATCACAAATCAGAAAAATGTGTAAAAACGGTTTCTTCAATGTAAAAAATTTATCAAGAGTAAGAAATTGTTTAGATGAGGGAACAGCAAACACCCTTGCTCATGCATTTGTCACTTCTACCCTTGACTATGGTAATGCCCTTCTAGCGGGTCTTCCTGAGTGTGAATTAGCCAAATTGCCAAGTTACCAGTAAAAGCTAGGATTGATTTCAAAATATCTCTATTAACATGGAAGGTGCAAAATGGCTTTGCCCCAAAATATTTGTCTGATTTATTAGAATATAAACAGTTGGGTATGGGACTGCGATCTAATGATAAAAATGAATACGTAGTACCTAAGACTAATATGAAATCTTATGGAGATAGGGCTTTCATGGCGTATGCGCCAAGGAACTGGAATGCGCTGCCCCTTGAAGTGAAAAAGTGTAAAACTGTTGAAACTTTCAAGAAGAAACTTAAAACATTTCTATTTAGAAAACACTATCTTAATGAAGCGCTTCGAGCAGACTTGGTCTGATATAGCGCTATATAAATCGTTATTATTATTATTATTATACTCCCTGACATATCAATCCTTTCCCTCCTTGTTTAATTCCCTCCCCACAATGCACTCCCCGTTTGACATGCTTCCCTTTTTTCCCCAAGTTACTCCCATCCCCTACAATTCTTCCCCTTTATTCCTGGTTTAACTTGCCCCTTTTTACCTTGGACGGTTTCTTCCCTGAGTTGGGACCCCGGAAGCTGCCTGGGTTTCCCTTGCTGGTGGGGTTAAGCAGGCCAAGCAACCCTGGGATTGCCTCCCCGAAGCAGTCGGGGAGAGCCCCACCAGCGCCACTTAAGGTTTTGACAGGGTGAGGGTTGTGGGGCGTATGTATTTCAGGAAAGCGTTGCTGCGCCACCTGCCCAAAAGGCGAAGGTGGGTGTCTGATGCGCCCTGCGAGGCTGCCGTTGTGGCCCTGCCCAAGCGGAAACTGTGAGTTGAGAAGAGGGATGTGTTCATACCTAATCTTCCCAGTGTTGTATTAAGGGCCTTTGCTACTGCCCTGCTCGTGATGGGTTTTCCCCCCTTTGTAAGGAACAGTGCCCCAGGTATTCTGGGTCTGTTCTGAAGGTATGCCATAAGATGGAATACTGGACATATAAGAGTGCCTGTTGGTAGTAGGGTTATTATTGGGTTTTGTGGGGTACGTTTGTGCTTGTAATGTTGGAACTCAATGTTGATTTTTTCCACTGAGCCCTGTTTATATGTTATGGAGAGCTGGTTGAATTTTATTATGTTCTTATAGTTTCCGTCTGATAGGGTGAGTTCCCCTATTCGGGCACATAGGTGATAGGCCACCGTGAATATGGCCTTCATTATGGTGTTGTCATATGCTGTCATGTAGACTAGCTGCTGAAAGAGCCTTCCCAATAAGTTGGGGGAGATAGGTTGTTTTTGTGGTGTATGGTTTCCCTTTCCTACTACATCCAGCAACTTCCGGATTAGAAATGAGCTAGTCGGGCTCGGGAGATCGCTCAGCTTATAAGCATAGGCTATGGCACTGATGTATGTGTTTATTGTCGCTGGGGCATAATTATTTAAATCCAGGTGAGCTATGAAAAGTGCTATGGTGTGACTAGATATATTTTCCCCCTTGTCCCCTACCCTGGTTCTGAAATCTTGTAATGTTCTCCAGGCTCGTAGGTATAGGTTTAAAGATTTTGGCGCCAGAATCCTTCTTAGTAGGCCCAGGAGGTGAGATCGTAATTCTGTGGTAGCCATTGGGTGGGAACTGGGGTTGGCCGGGAATCTGCCTCGGGGGCCACTTGGCGGTAGAGTTCCATATGCTGTCGGGAGAGAGAGTCGGCTACTATATTGTTCTTTGTTGATTTATATACTGCTTTTAGTTTTGTGTTGTGTCTTAAAAGGTGGAGGGTTAGGTCCCTTACCATGACCATGATGTGTGGATCTGTGCTGGACTGATTATTTATTATTGCTTGTACCGATTGATTGTCAGTGTGTATTAACACTCTTTTATTTTCCAGGGATTGGCCGAACAACTTAAACTGAGGAGTATGGGGTAAAACTCCAGAAGTGCTATGGAATAGGCCTTCCATTCTGGTGGCCATAACCCTAGGGCGTATTTGCCGTTCATGTATAGCCCATAGCCAATAGCCCCTGATGCATCCGTATATAGATGCAGTTGTTCATCCGTATACCAAGATGGTTCTATGAATAGGGATTTCCCATTATGATTCTCCAGGAATTTTTTCCATAGAGTTAGGTCCTCCCGTGTACCTTTTGTTAGCCGAACTTTGAAGTTGGGTTGTGGGTCTTTCATGTTCCAGAGCAATTGGTATAACCTACGGAGAAACGGTCTCCCAGGGATTATCACTGAACACGCAAAGTTCAATAACCCCAGTAGTGACTGAAGGTTTTGTACCGTTATTTTACTTTGGGGAATGTACTTCCCCAATAGGGTACGGCATTTCTCCAGTTTGTCAAGGGGGAGGCTAGCCTGCATTCTTTCTGTGTCAAGATGTATGCCCAAAAATGTGAGGCTTGTGCCCATTTCCGTTTTATGTGAAGCCAGCGGTACCCCTACTTGGGCACATAGATTTTTGAATATTTCCAGCTTATTTTTTGCCTCGACTAATTGAGTCCCTGATACATAAAGGAAGTCATCGAGAACATGGACCCCCGGGTAACAGCCTCGGGACCAAGCTATGTATTCCAAAGCAGTAGAAAAATATTCAAATGTGGCAAAGCCTGTGCAGCAGCCCATAGGCATGGTACAATCAAAATAGACCTTATTTTCCCAACTTATCCCAAGGCCCAGTATGTCTTCCGGGTGTATAGGCAGGAGTTTGTAGGCATGTTCAATATCTATTTTAAACAGTATTGCCCCTGGGCCAGACTTCTGTATGAGTGTGATGGCGTCTTGAATTGTGGCATACGACACTGAGGCCTTCCAGTCTTCTATGTTACTATTTATGGAGATTCCCCCTTTTGGGTGGGATAGATCATGGATCAATCTGAACTTGTTAGGCTCCTTTTTTTGTCTTAGACCTATCGGGGATATGATGTGTGGTGGTAAGTTATTTAGTTCAAAAGGGCCAATCAATCTATTTGCATCAATTTCCTTCTGTAATTTTTCCTCTACCGCTTGTGGGTGGGCAAGTGCAGAATTATGATTTTTTTTATGTGTTTTTTGGGCAGAAAGCTGTCTGTCCAAAATGATTTGGGGAATGCTTTTATCTAGATCTAGACGAAAGCCATACATGAACCCTGTTATCAAAAAATCCCGGGTGTCCGGGTCGTAATTGACCAACAAGTCGGATAGTGCTTTTGTTGAAATAGGGGAGATTGTTGATGGTTTGGGAATGTGTTTTTTCAGCCAACTACTCGTGGTTTCAGGTGCGCCGAGAGCGACTGGTGCGCCCTGGGAGGTCCCGTGGTTTCGGCTCTGGGGAATGTTTGTTATGTGTGTCCCCCTTCCTGGGGACCCCGCTACGAAAGGGCTTATAGTCCTGAGTGGGTTCCAAACTTTGGGTCACATCTGGCTTCTGTTGGCCATCTTGTTGTAACTCACATAGTCGGGTGGGGTGGTCCGGATTACCACACTTATAACATCTGTGCGTGTTAGGCCAAAGGCAAGCTCCTGAGCAGATAGATGTCTGGAATCTCCAGCACGTACCCTTGACCTTCGGAACTTGTGGCCCATTGCCTACCTGGGACGTGGAGAGAAAGCTGCTTTGTCTAGCCCTATAGTTGTTTGTTTGGCCAGGAAAATTTGCCGTGGCCGCAGGGGCTCTTTCCATACGGGAGCACCCCAGATACAACTCTATGTCAGTCTTATGCCACGGTACCGCGTGGCGGGAGTTTTTGTTCCTAGCCAGCCATGTTTTTGTTCCTAGCCAGCCGTGGAAGGCGGGGCCCATCCCGCGGGTGAAATTTTACATGCTCACTGTGGAACGCCAGAAAAATGGACTCCCATTCCTCAAATGTGAGGTCAGAGGTACTGGCGCGTGCTTGGTTTGTGTCTATATCATATTGGTCGTCCCCGTATGTGATATTTATGCGTGGCCCCCCTGTTGATTTCCTATGTGTTCTACGATATATTTTTTTGAAAGTCTACAAAACTCTGTTTTTTAATGCCCTCGATTTCCGACTCTGTCATAACATATTGAAATTCATATTCCTCGTCCGACTCATCGTCGGACGAGGAATGGTTCTTACTGAGGTGCGCCAGGTGGCGGTCCACTGCATCCATGGGCTCCTGGATTTGGAACTGAAGAGGATCCACCGATGCCCCGGAGTTTCGGTTGAAATCTGGTCTGGCATTCTGTGATTCTAGATGTGTTGGGACTTCCCCTTGGCCCTTTCCATCGCGGTATCCAACGTGTTCGCACGTATTTAAGTTTGGGAAGCATTATCTGGGTTATCTCAAGCAAAAAACAGCCATCGGCTCTGCAATTTCACTAAATTCCAAAGACAGCAATCTTCTGAAGCGAAAGTAAGAACAATTTTTTGAAAATGAGAATTTTTTAGTGAATTTTCTCGGTGTTCCTGCCTGAGTTAGTTTACCGGGCGGAAAACACGTGTAATGCATTTGGGCTAATGGCTGATTTTGCTAATATCTAAAAGAATTTTATGACTATAACGGTTTTGAACATTCTCCTCTAACCTTCCCTGAGTCAGTTTACCAGGGAAAAAGGACTAAATATGGAGAAAAACTTAGCTATAGTGTGTGGGCACTCCTACATCACCAACTTGAGGGACTTCTGCCCCTCAAGACCGAACACAAACCTCAACCTTACCCTCAAGACCAGAGAGGTGGTGTTCATCACCAAACTGGGGTGGAAGATGGAAGGAGTTGAACATGATCACACACTGGATGGGCTCTGGAATGAGGTAAGACGCTCCCGTTCCAGGAAGCCCATCGTGTTCCTCGACGTGGTCGAGAACGACCTGGATGGGGACATGCCAATCCACCGGGCAGCCGACAGGCTGATTGATCTGGCCCAGGAACTCCACAACGAAGGGGCCAGGATCACGGTGATTGGCATGCCAATCCACAGAAACAAGCCGAGGAACATGTCGGCGGAGGCCTACAACGCCAAGTTGGACGATTTCAGCGAGCACATGGCTGAAAGGCTAATCCGCCCCAAGGCGGGGAAAAAAACAAACGTTCGTTTTAATTTCCCACACATCTGGTGGTGGAGACATCAGAAACTCAAAGTGGACCCCCCTCTGGTGAGGGATGGCGTACACCTCGCTGATAACGGTGTATACCGTTATTACCACAGTGTAAGGAGGGCCATCCTGGAGGCGGACAGGTGTGTGGAGGAGCAGGACACGGGAAGGCCGGCAGAACAGAGCGACTAAGAACTGGCGGGATGCCAACAAACTTACAGTTTGGTGGGTAAAAAATACATTACTAATCATTAACTTGGACAGTATTGAGGTTATAATGGCAGACTAGAAGGATTATTTCATAACAAGATTTAAAAAAAAAACAAAATTAAAAAAAAAAAAAAAACAAAATATATTAACTATATTAGCATAACAAATTCACTCTATTATACACTTACAGTCAAATTAAACCATCATGAGGACTTATATAATCTTAATTGCACATATGCATTGCATGTAGTGGTAATTTTAAATATCTGGAGGTGGTTGTAGTACTGTATGTACTCAAGACATTCAATTATGGTGAGTGTTGTGGTACTGTATATACTTAATATAATTTATGTATTGTAGGAATTGTATTTACCCAATATCTTAATGAAATAGGTTTAATGGGGAAAACCCCCCTAATAGTGAAATTGCAGAGCCGATGGCTGTTTTTTGCTTGAGATAACCCAGATAATGCTTCCCAAACTTAAATACGTGCGAACACGTTGGATATCGCGATGGAAAGAAAGAATGGCTGCGCACGCAGTTCCTGGCCGCTTCCGGCTGCGCTCGCACCCCTTCTACTTCCGTCAGAAGTCCGCCACCAAAACAAACCACGGTACGTATTTGCTGCTCGTCACTCCCATAAAAGCATTTATCGCACCGATAAATGTGTTATTTTTCACAACCATAAGATATTTTTCTCATGAGTGCGAATTCATTGCAAGATAAACAGAAAATCACCAAATCATTAGTTACTTTCATTGAACTGGTAAGCAGTCAGGGATAACCGGAGAATTCTACTGACAGTAGAATTCCACCCCCATGGGGAAATGCAGTAGAATTCTACCCCCTTGTTTTATTGATACACTATGGTCATGCTATTGCACATATTAATGTAAAACATGCTTTTTATCGCGATTTGTGTTGAATACAACACAAAACAAAATGGTTTGAGGTAAGTATGTAGCTCATAGCTAAGTACCCTACCAAAATAGGGTTGGGTGATAATATGGTTATGTTTGAAATGTGTAGAATTCTACCTTATTAATGGGGTAGAATTCCACCTTATCCTGGCACTTTATTCAAACAGGAAATAGCCATAACAAAACTGTACAAGAAAGGTTATCTGGTAAGTTCATACAATCCATTGTCATCCAAGTTTATATAACTTTAATTAAGAGTCAATTTTTACCATTAAGATCCAGTGGCTTCTATAGATACAAATTTGTTCACAAAAAGTTAGATTTAAATCAATTTAAAGCATAGAAATAGGTGGAGGGTGACCTGGTGGGGGGTGACCTGGTACATGGTGGGTGGTGGGGGTGAGTAGATGGTGGGCAGGGGGTGAGTAGGTGGGGGTAGGTGTTAAATATGGCCTAAGTGGGAAGTCAAAGGTGCAGGGTGGTAGGTGGAGGTTGAATGAGTAAGGGGTGGGGGGGGGGGAGACCCAAATTGCATGTATAATAATAATATCTAATACACTACATTCTGTATGTGCATGATGATGTGCTTGTAGTCATAGTTGTGTGGTGCTGTGGTGTGCGGTGATGGATGTTGTATGGCTTTTATATAGCACACTTCAGGTCAGTAACCGCTAGATGGGTGTGCGTTTATTTGAACAGCTACCTTCTAGATGTTGCTGAGATTTGATAGTGTTGCATGTTCTTCCGTAGATAGAAATCTCCTTTCTCACAGACTGATACTTGCACATGCACATGCACTTCAAACTAAATGTTAATACTTTAGGATGTGACAGTGAGATTTGTCTACTAAATAAATGAGTGTGAGGAATAAGCTATGGGTATAGCCCAGGGTGCAGGGTAGGGGATGCTGTGAGGAGGGGAAGGGGGACCTACTTTTTATGCAGCATTTGTACATGTGTGACAACTTGTACCAAATCTATTTCAGGCAGACTTGCAATGGCTGGCCGTCCTATCAAGATAAAGTGGACAATTAAAGGCTATCACCATTTCCATATCAGGCCACACCCTGCCGTCAGAATGCCTGTGGTACCTGAATTTGGCAACAGGTATGATGTGCATGCCATGGCTGTGATGATGCCACAAGCAGATGCCATTCCAATTCAACTCCTGAACATTCCAACCCGACCTGGCATGACCCTTCGCCAGTTGGCTGGAAGGCAGGTTGGCCATGTCCCTGCCAATCTGTGTCGTGCCTTGAGGCTTCTCCTAGACAGAGATATGATAAGAGATGTCAGTTGCGAGTACAGTGGAGAGCAAGCCACCGTCTCCAGAAATGGGGTGCCTGGACACCAGCGCTTCCACCATGGGACTGTCATGGATCGGCCAGGTGGTGGTGCCGAGCTGCACTGCTACTATCACATGACTGTTGTGGGGGGATTTAGAGAGGCCATGCGGGTGTTTGAAGAGCATGTGCCTGGTGATTTGGAGAGATTTTATTGTTGATGCTATAAACAGATGACATTTGATTTTAGTAAAAGAAAGTTCCAAGTTGTGTAAACTTTTTGAGAATTCCTGTATCATAGATTATATGATCATGAACAGTGTTGATGGACTCCTGCATAACAATGTATATAAAGTAAATAAATTGATCTACCAAAAGAAAGTAAATAAAACACACTTGAAATAAATAATCTTTATTTATGTAGGATCAATGCAATCAGTCTGATATAGTAAACAGAGGCTTCTCTTACCCATGGCAATTACCCCACCAAGCCTTTGACTCACTAAGGGTCATGTGGATACTTCCCAGGGAAATAGTTACATAACCACAAAGTCTGTCTCAGTGGTCACCGATCCAAGTAATAAGCTGGGTCAAGACTGCTAAAGGCTTGATCAAGTTATTTGTGAGTTAAGTACATGTAAAAGGCAAAGTTCTTTGTTTACCCTGGGTAACCCTACTTAGTTCTCATAACTATTTTAGAGGGACCGAGCACCAAGACTTTGACCAGTTAGGCACACTGGGTGGGTAGCCGGGGACTAGAATCAGGGACCCCTGGTTTACTAGCCAAGCACTCTAACTACTCAGCCTACATGTACATGTATATTCCCTGAAGTAGGTTGATCCTACAGTGCAAAAATAATTTTTAATTTTCAATTTATTAACTTAAATGCTGATTAATGTAATGTCATTAATATATGTTGATTATATGTTTCAGCAATGGATTTACGAGCCTCAAAGCATTCCTTTGCCAAGAAATGTGGCTGCCTTCTACACAATCAGGACAGTCAATCAAGCCTGAGAAGTCTGGCCGTGGAGAAAAGGAGGGCCTATGTGAAGGAGCTGCTTTTGCAAGGCCTCATCACTGAACATAAGAAACACATTTGTGTTTCTTGCTTAGAGCAAGCTAGAGAAAGGTTCACCAATACCAGGAGGACGGAGGATGGAGGAATGGAAGTGGACAATGAGCATGATGAGGCAGGAATAGAAGTGGATGATGGGGAAATGGAAGTTGATGAAGAGGAAGGGAATGAACACGAAGGTGTGGTAGAAGAAGAAGAAGAGGAAGAAGAACAAGGAGATTTAACATCAAAGACATGGGAATGCATGACCACAACAGAAAGAGAAGAGATAAGTAAATTGGCATTGAAAATAGGAAAAGTAATAAGAAAAGCATTGTTTGAAGACAGTCTAAATATATTGAAAGATTATAAGACTAATAAGGATTCACAACAGGAATGGCTCAGGAAGAGGAACCCAGTGCTCACCAGCTTTGTGCAGGGCTGCACGGGAGCAGCTCTGCAGGATCACAAAGTGACAAAGAAAACAAACGTTGCACTCCATGCAATTGAACAGATTATACATGCCCGCAATCTGAATACGATCTGCCCATTTGCCTTTAGGAGAAACTTCTTAGTCTACTCAGAGTCCAAGTCCAAGGTTACTGCACAGATTACTGGTGCATGGGAGCCAGCTGGAAGTTATTCGACCATACATGCCTTCATTTCCCAGCCCAGAGATGCCCCTCCCCACCCATCAGATGACTCTCACATGGCCATAGACAATGCACAGTCTGTGTCAAGAAGCTCGGGGCGGATCCAGGAAGCTTCGACTGTACCATGCTCAATATGTACGAGCGTCAGTTACTTGACCCCTGGATTTCAAGACGAGGGTCTCACCCAAAATGGTAATCTGAAACCTGGAAATTGGCTGAAGAATCCAGATGAGGACATCATTGGGAAAGTGGACCAAGAAGAGGAACATTTTATGGATATTTTCCGGGTGCATAGGATTGAATTTCTGGAGGAAAAACTGGCCAAGGTTACTGAAGAACAGAAAAAAGCTGTAGATGATGAGAGGTATGACTATGTGGATGTAGCCCTGGAGCATGAAGGTGACGGATTTATAGTATGCAGCCATTGTATACATGTGTATCCTAGAAATGAGGACAAGAAATTGAGTAGTTGTCCTTCTTGCAACCACAGCCCCCATTTCATGGATCCTGACTGTGACCCGTACTACCAGGCACAAAATCACCATCCTGACCAACCAACCAAGGTGACAATTGGTGCCCCTTGCAATGTGAATCCAGCTAGCATGGCCTCTCTCAAAGTCCTTCTGGAGTTCATCGAACAGTCACTGCCAGAAGGCAAAGAGTGGGTGATGGTATGGTCAGATGGAGTGCCATACATCTACGCTGCCCAACTACAGGACACTCTGTACTTGTGCAAAGAGTGCAACAAGATAGTTGACTTGACAGGTTAGTATCAATGTGCACTGCATAGGCCAAGAAAAGAATATTTTTGTTTCCCACAACCATAGCCACTGTAGTCCAATGGGACCTACCCATTTATTTGTTATTGACAAAATGAAAAATTAAATAAAATTCAATAGTATAATTTTTTCCAGAACAATATAAGCATAAAAAAAAAAGAAATACCGGTAAATGCCTACCTACCTACCCACCCAATGTTTTTCTTTTTCGGAACCATGTTGCAGGAAACACATGTATTTCTTTTCTTGGCCTTATCTGTAAAGAAAAATATGTTCACACATTTAGCAGTTTTAGTCAGTATTGTGAATGTTTTTCAGGGAAAATCTTATTCCTACCAATATATACATAGAAAAATAGTGCACTAATGTGAGTTCATACGGCCCCGCGCATGCGCATCCGTTTGCGCGCCAAATAGATTTTTCGATTCACCTTGAATCCAACCTGAAAACATTGCTGGGAGGGACTGACTGAAGTATTACCATGATCAGCATTTTTAAAAAAAAATAATTTTAGAAAATGTAATTTTGTTTTAATTACATGACATGCTGATATGGTTATAAGCGGGTATGATGCTTGTGTTTACATATTTGAATCATACGCCCTCTGGGGTAGGTAAGATAATTTTAACTAAAGTATACTTATTATAAATTTGTATATTAATTTTCTGGAAATTTATGTGTTACAGTTGACAGTGTGGAGAATCACCCTCATGAGCTGACGAGGCTGTTCGACTATGTGTATCTGCGACCAGGTCCCGGACATATAGAAATGAACATGGCCAAGGTATTATTGCAGTATCTTTGGACACCGATAGCCTCTGACGTGGCTAAGAGGCTGGGCTTCAGGACACCAAGAGCCCAGGAGGTTTTCAAGAAGGGTGTAAATCACCACAGAAGTAAGACTGTGTTAAATATAATCTTAGATGCTCTTTCTGAAGAGCTCCTCATCCCCTACGTCCGGTCCCGTCTCAAGTCGTCTTCCATCATATCATCATCAGATTATTTCACATGGCTTCATTCAGTCAACAATGACAGTTATTTATTTCTGTTCCACATGACATTTACTTCACTGTTAGGATTCAGGTTGTACAATGCCGGAGTCAGAAAAAATGACAGCCAGATCATGATGGCCTCTAGAGTTGTAAGAGTTTCATCCATTTTGAAAGATTTAAATCAATTGATTTTACACATCCCAAACATTCTGGTTTAATTTTTGTTTGTTTGTCAGCCCCCGGGACCACATAGAAAACAAACGAAGAGGAGTGATGAAGAAGAAAAGATAGCTAGACAAGGATATGAGAGGAAGAGAATGCGGACATTCCAACCGCACTGGCAGAAAGAGTGGGCATGGCTGGGTTTTGACGAGAAGGATGGAATCATGTTTTGCAAGCCATGAAGGAAACACCCAGAAAGTGCAGAAAAGTGAGTACATAACTGCAAATAAATTTGTCAGGTTTTTGCAAAGCAGTTTGTCACTGAATAATTAATATTACACTTTTGTTGTCGTGGATTTGTATTGCAAATAAACAAAATATCTTAATTCCATTGTTATGTGACAATCTTAAATGTTTTGTGTGATTTTTTTCTCTCTGAACTGCAAGTGAAATATTCGCTGCAGTAAAAAACACTTTACATTTTTCAGGACATCAAATCTTTACAAGGGGACTTCTGTGTTTCGTACCTCAGGATTTATTCCACATCAAAAAAGGCGACAACACAACATATGTGAAGCCAAAGAGGTATATGCCACACCCAGTTGCTCAAAGCCAAAAGGACCCATTGAGGATGGATTAAAAAAGATGGAAGTAAAGTTTGAAAAGGCGATGGTGAACATATTTCACACAGCATACCATGTGGCAAAATTTGAACTCGCATTCACCCATTTTACTAGGGAACTTGAGCTTCTACAACGCACTGGAGCAGAGGTGTCTTCTTTTTACAAGTCCGACAAGGCATGTGCAAGGTGTGTATTAAAATTGGTGTTTATGACAAAACAGTTTTAAATTTGTATTTGTAGGAATGCTGAAATATTTGAAAAAGGTTTTTTTGTCTTTTTTTGTTTAAGGTTTGTGGTAGATATTTATGAGCACCAGAGGGAACCACTACTTGAGAAAGTAAAGGAGTCAGACTTCATTTCAGTGATGATTGATGGGGCAACTGACAATGCAGTTCTAGAAAACGAGATACTCTATGTCAAGTTTTTTTATCAGAAGTCCCGAGCTGTGGTTACAGTTTTCTTTGGAATTGAAGATGTGAAGAGTGCATCAGCTGGAGGAATTGTCCAGGCTATGGAAGCCAGTAAGTACAGATAAAAAGTGTTTTGGTAAAATGTGTGAAAAAAATATATTAATGTGCATTGTTTTCTTCAGTTTTCAAAAAAGCTGCAGTCAAGGATTGGAAAAAAACTTGTATTTCTTGGGGCTGATGGAGCCTCGGTTAACATGGGTATACGCAAAGGAGTGGTAGCTCGTCTGCGGGAAACAGTGCATCATTTGCTGGGCATACACTGTGCTGCACATCGCCTTGAATTGGGTGTAACATCTGCCATCAAGAATTCACCCAAAATGGACAAGCTCCAAGAAATACTCAAGCATTTATATGATCAATATGATCAATCACCTAAGTCACTGCGGGAGCTCAGGGGAGCGCGGTGGATCCCATACAACTTCAAAGCAATTCAGGTTTGACTGTTTTATCCTCAAGTAACAGAACTGTTATTTCACCATTTTCATATTTGGGAACACTTGCTGTAACCATTTACATTATGTAATATTGTGACATGTATTGTCTGTTTCAGACTGCTTGCAAAAGCTTCAAGGTGTTTGTTACACATTTTGAGGATATGACTCACCCTGACCATGATAAGAAATCATCAGCTACTCAATTAGGAAGTGCCAAGAACATTCTCCGATATTTGAAGAACTATGAGAATGTCATGTTCCTGTTCTTCATGGGAGATGTTTTGGAGGTCCTCTCCAAACTCAGTCTCAACTTTCAGAAGGAGGACATTACCATATGCCAGGCACTGGAAGCGCAGTACAGTGCCAGTCTTTCTCTGACTGAGCTAGGTGGAGAAGTGGGAGCAGGACAAAAACAAGTGGTCCAGTCCATGGCACTGACAGGCAAATATGAGGGTATAGAGCTCAAGGGCCATACACAATCAACATTGCAGTCTGACAGAAAGGCTGTTTTACATCCTGGGCCTCACAGTCAAGCAGATTGAGCAGATTGAAAGAGATTGAGCAGGAACTTCAGGATGAATTGGCAATCATCAACAATGAATGTGAAGCTGTAAGGGTGGGAGAGAAGAGGTTAGAGGAGAAAACTGACACAGTTGAGCAAGGCGAAGAAAATGAAAACTGGTGGGGGTGAAATAGAATCTCAGGGAGACATTTATTTAAACACTTTTGAAATTTGGTTGAGCTAAGTTATGATATATTTTATTTTATGTACTTATTTATTTTTATTTTAAGGTCTATAATCCACAATGAAAAAACTGGGACAGACTTATGTTTTTTTGGCTTAAATGTGTTCAAAGTAATGTTATTTGTTAATTTAGCACAGAAAAAGTTAACTTAACCAGCTAGTCTTAAATTTCTATTATTTAAACTGAACCCGTTTTAACGGTACTTAAAACGGGTCCGACTCAGTTTTTGCAGCTGGCGACTTATATCAAGTAATTATATTTTCTTTATTTAATGCCATCCAAAGAATAATCAAGCTTTTTTGGGACATTTTAGATATAATCATTACATAAAATATGAATTATCACTGAAAGAGTATGTCCGCCATGTGTGCTGTAGGAGCCGAAGGCAGTTACGTAAATATACGAGACCACACGAAGTTCTCTCAAAATGCTTCAAACCGGTTGTGGATTATAGACCTTAAGCAATTAGATATTGTTTGATGCAGTTGTACTGCTTGTTATAATAATTATGTGCCACAAAGTTTTAATTTTCATTAATAGCACTGAAGTGATAATTTCAATATCTATTTTTCCCAGATTGAGTTCTGCAATTTGTTATTCATATCACACAATGTGTATTTTGTTCACTAAAGTAGTTAATTTAACTATGATAAAAGTTTGTTAAAAAGAAAAATGTTGGGATATATTTGATTTTATGTACTAGTTTATTTTTATATTAAACAATTAAATATTGTTTGATGCAGTTCTCCTGCTTGACATACATATTTACTTATTTGTGCAATGTACTTTTAATTTTCGGCTATAGCACTGAAATGATAATGTCATGATGTACACAAAATAATAAAACAACAGCATAACATAAAAAACATTTTTAGTGTCACTATTTCAGGTGTAGAGAACATTTGAGGCCAGTGTAACCCCACAAAATCCCCACTTCCCATACTGGCACACTTGTTCAGCCTTTATACGGTCTTGTGTATGATACAATATTAAGTTTTATTCTATGATCACTGTGTATTCTGTGCTGTGATTGGTCAATTCCTGGTCACATGAGCTTCTCTAAATTGTTTTATTGACCAGATGCATTATATTGCACGTCAATATACTTTCCACTGCACTGATGGGGAATTCCATGGCGGGAAATGTTGGGGAAGCCCTATAATGACGTCACCAGCTTGCTCTGAGTGACCTGCAGACTGGGAAGCAGACGACAGCAATCACAACAATGTCCAGGTTTGCCACACTAAATGATGCTGATACTGAGGAACTTTTACTTTCCAGGGAAAGTAAAAATACTAAAAAGGCTAATGTTAGCAGTGTGAATATCTTGAGAGCATATTTGATCTTGAGAGCATATATGATCATAGAATAAAACAAATATGTACCTGGGTGTCGTGCAATATGACTTTTTATGGACCTTCGGAAAGTTATATTGCACTTGGCTGCGCCTCGTGCAATATAACTTTCCGAAGGTCCATAAAAAGTCATATTGCACGACACCCAGGTCCATATTTGTATAATGTACCAAATATTTGCAAAAAGTTCGGGCCACCACTTTTCACTACCAGCTTTTTTTGGTTTATGTAAAGGCCTGTTAGGGTTGTTATACTGAAGAAGAGAATCTAGAAGTAAAGATCTTATGGGCCCAGAAGTTGTGACAACCAGTTTACTTCAATTGAACTAGGGTTGGCTGAATGGAGTTATCAATGTAAATAGTTCAGTGACCTTTAAAAGGCTAAATAGGGTTTTAACATATGGTGATATTTTCAAGGTCACAGGAGCAAATTTCCAAAATCAAAAAATACAATTTTTTACATAATACCATATATCATGTATTGCCACTCCATGTAGCCCATATAATATGTTCATAATTTGGGGATTAATTTATGTCAGAACTTCTAAGAATAATAACAGCAGCCCCCAACTCTGCAGTTGAAAATATTGAACGCTATTTCTCAGGATAACTATTGAGAAAGACAAAATTCCCTCCAAAGTGTGATACCTTTTTCCACATATTTTAGAAAACATGTCCTTGAAATTTTTCGAATAATTCCTCCAAAGATATCTGGAGAACAGCCAGAGTAATTTAAAGAATTTAAGAATTCCATTCACTTTAAAAGTAATTTGAGAAAGTGTTCATAATTGATAGACAAACAAATCAGACAAATCACAAGTCACACGACAGAAGGCTGCCAAGACAAACTGAAATGAGGAGAGACAACAGCCAGATGTCCGAATCTTGGCATGGCCAGGGATCGAACCCATGACCTTTGGATCGCCAGAGGAACTGGTGCTAATAAGCTGGCATTCTAACCAGCTGCACCACGGCCCATGGCCCTTAAGAAGTCAGTGTCCTAATAAAATAGCAATGATCTTCATACTGGTCTTTCTTATTTTCAAAGAATTTATTTATGATTCTCAATATCATTAACATAGGCCATTAGCCTTAGAGCAGTGCTGACCATTGCTTTTAAGCTGTGCATAGCATAGCTTTCGCAATAAGGGCAAAAATATTGTCAACTTAGATCTCTGATACTATTAGTCAGATTTTGTATTTTCAGGTGATAAATTCTGTTTCTTTTCCTGCTCAAGTCAGCCTTGGGAAAGGATTTAAATGATCATTTATGAAGCAATTTGAAGGCATATCCAGAAAATGTTCAAAAACATTACAAAACATAGGCATCAGAGATGCATCAACCCTCAGCCCTGGTAACTCATTGCACAACATTCGCTCCACACAATATTTGTGAACAAAACGTCACTGCACCAAGGCAAATTGATGCAGGGGTAAAAAAAACCCATAAAATCTACTTCCTTTGATAGCTTAGGTGTGTCAAGTATCATGAAACTGTCATCATTTACTCTAGAATTATTGAGATGGGCAGGTGACCTTGAAAAGCAGGTTAAGGTCACCGTCCATCAAACTCATGTGAAGACTTCCAAGATGCTTATGTGTGTCAATTTTCATGAAGCTGCCATTATTTGTTCTTAAGTTATTGCAATGACGTGGATTTGACATGATTGTCCCTGTGACCTTGAAGGTCATGGTCCACCATGAGAAGTCTGAGGTCTTCACCAGATGCTTGTGTGTGTCAAATCTCATAAAGCTGCCATCATTCGTTCTTGAGTTATTGCGATTCTTGGGATTTCACATATTTGTCCCTGTGACCTTGAAAAATAGGTCAAGGTCGCTGTCCACCGAACTTGTCTGAGGTTTTCAACAGATGCTTATGCGTGTAAAGTTTCATGAAGCTGCCATCATTTGTTCTTGAGTTATCACGATGACAAGGATGATTTCACATTATTGTCCCTGTGACCTTGAAAAGTAGGTGAAGGTCATGTTCCATCAAGAGAAGTCTGAGGTCTTCACCAGATGCTTGTGTGTGTCAAATCTCATAAAGCTGCCATCATTCGTTCTTGCGATTCTTGGGATTACACATAATTGTCCGTGACCTTGAAAAATAGGTCAAGGTCACCGTCCATCGAACTCGTCCGAGGTTTTCACCAGATGCTTATATGTGTCAAGTTTCACGAAGCTGCCATCATTTGTTCTCGTACTATCGCGATGACAAGGATGATTTCAAATAATTGTCCATGTGACCTTGAAAAGTAGGTGAAGGTTATGTTTTATAGAAACAATTCTGAGGTCTTCACCAGATGCTTATGGGTGTCAAATCTCATAAAGCTGCCATCATTTGTTCTTGAGTTATGCGATTCTTGGGATTTCACATAATTGTCCCTGTGACCTTGAAAAATAGGTCGAGGTCACCGTCCATCAAACTCGTCCGAGGTTTTCACCAGATGCTTATATGTGTCAAGTTTCACGAAGCTGCCATCATTTGTTTTCGAGTTATCGCGATGACAAGATGATTTCACATAATTGTCCCTGTGACCTTGAAAAGTAGGTGAAGGTCATGTTTCATAGGAAAAATTCTGAGGGCTTCACCAGATGCTTGTGTGTGTCAAATCTCATAAAGCTGCCATCATTCGTTCTTGAGTTATTGCGATTCTTGGGATTTCACATAATTGTCCGTGACCTTAAAAAATAGGTCAAGGTCGCCATCCATCGAACTCATTCGAGGTTTTCACCAGATGCTTTTGTGTGTCAAGTTTCATGAAGCTGCCATCATTTGTTCTCGAGTTATCGCGATGACAAGATGATTTCACATAATTGTCCCTGTGACCTTGAAAAGTAGGTGAAGGTCATGTTTCATAGAAAAAATTCTGAGGTCTTCACCAGATACTTATGTGTGTCAAATCTAATAAAGCTGCCATTATTCGTTCTTGAGTTATTGTGATTCTTGGGATTTCACATAATTGTCCCTGTGACCTTGAAAAATAGGTCAAGGTCGCCGTCCATCGAACTCGTCCGAGGTTTTTACCAGATGCATATGTGTGTCAAGTTTCATGAAGCTGCCATCATTTGTTCTTGAGTTATCGCGATGACAAGGATGTTCGCTACAGACATACATACATACAGACATACATACATACCCACGCCAGGAGTACTGCAATACCCTCAGCCTGATTACATCAGGGGCTGAGGGTAAAAAGCATGATCAGCATAGATCTCAGGCCATTGGCCTATGATCCCAGAAATATCCAGAAATGTTTCATCAATGATCATTTTCAGTATTAGCTGGTTTTGCAGGTTGAAAACAGTCAATGGTGTAAGAACTGTAAAACTTCATAGTTTGTGAGTGGCAGCATGTAGCTTTGCAAATTTAGTTGTGACCTTGAAAATATCAAAAAATGTCAAAATCCTATTTTGCCTTTATAAAGGTTACATCGAGTACTCCTCCAAGCCAACCCAAACTCAATCATAAATGGTATCGATTACATCAATATTGCTATATTATTACAGTCACGAGAACATAATTAATAAAAGTACAAATACTGCTGGTTGTGACCTTGACCCAAACTCAACAAAAATTCATCCAAACAAATATTTCTTTATATATACTTCACTTATCAATAATATAAAGTTCTAGATTAGCTTCCACATATTTTGGAAATTGTGACCTATTTCGCATATAAATAGGTCAATATAACCTGGTTAACATTATTTGCAAAAACATGAATAAACAAATTGTGAAAGATAAATGCAGTGACATTAAATATTATGTTTAGTGCTCTGATAAATATAATATTTAGATAATTTTGAAAATGATCTTCTGTGGCCTTGCAAATCACTCAAGGTCACCCAATATTGAGCTTTTTCAACGTAGAGAACATCTGCAAATTCATATTTGTAATGCTGTAATCTTTAGAAAATATAGTATTCACAAGGGATGTTGCTCTTGTGCTGGTCATGACCTTAGGCAAGTTTAAGGTCATAAAAAGTGCATCTAATCAAATTACCCTTGGATAATATACAAATATTTACATATCAAGATATAATCTTCCTTGATTTGTAATGGGTCAGATTCTTAATATTTTGGAAGTTGTGGCCAATATGGCCTATATTAAGTAGGTCATTGTGACATCATTACGTTTTCTAAATATTATTAACATACCATGCAAGACTGTGATATAGTTATGTTTTCTAAAAATTATGAATAGACAGTGTGTGATATCAATGTAGTGGAATAAATGTAGTGAAATTTGTCTTTGAACCAATAAGGTAGATCATAATATAACTGGAGCATTCACAAGCAAAGTTGATCCTCTGCTGGTCATGACCTTGACCAAAGGTCACAAAAAGTTCAGCCAAAATATTCCCTTGGCCTAAATATTGTCATGTTCTGTTCTTATATGCCTCAAGTTCAAGAATAGCTGAAGGAGAAAGTGCAGTGCAGTGGCAGTGGAAGTAGTGGACCCAGCAGTGGATGGAGTGGAAATGAAGCAAGACCATTAAGTCAGCTCGACTTCAATATTGGGACGGATTCCTTGCCTTATTCCAATAAAATAGAACCGACCAAACACAATTATTTTACTGCCTTACAAGATTACAATTCACAATCCCTTCTCTGCCAGTAAACAAGACTGGTGGATATTTCAGATCTCTGATCTATTTCAGTTACTCTCATCTTGTAATGAATGGAGTAATTATGAATGGAGTCACAATGTCGCAAGATTTAAAGTTGCTGCCATGGGTATTGTTATGGTGACACCATTTGGGTGCAAGATATGAATGTTTTGCCATAATTATTTTTCCAGGACTATTTAAAGTCATCAAAACAACAATTTACAGCTATACATATTGCAAATGAAATGCTTATTTTTTTATACAGATTTTGGGGGTATAATTTTTATTTTTCTGTTCCAAGTTTCAGTGATTTTATGAAGAGATTTGTACATTTATCTCACAACAGTATTGAAAATGAGTTAAAATTTCTGTTATTCTCTAAGATGCTCAGGAAACCATGTGTTTTATTGTTATTTTTTGTCTTTCCGGTTTATTTTTAGTTATTGGCAGAATATTTGCCTCTTAGAAAAATATACAATGATGTGACAATAAAAAACAAAACATCTGAATACAACATGACACGAACATTGTGTTTATTACATATGGCAGTATAAATGGATACACAAAACAAAGCCCAGCTTTCAGGGGCTATCAGAAACAAATATCACAGCAGTGCTTTGGGAGAAGGTATAAATATCTGGATCCTTAACACACTAACAGCAGCCCAAACCACCTTGCTGGCTCATATTCTATCTCTCCATCTTGTGGCCAATATTGCCCTATGGATCAGAGAGTTTGCCTGGCTCACAATCTATCTCTCCATCTTGTGGCCAATATTGCCCTATGGATCATAGAGTTTGCCTGGCTCACAATCTATCTCTCCATCTTGTGGTCAATATTGCCCTATGGATCAGGGGGTTTGCCTGGCTCACAATCTATCTCTCCATCTGGTGGCCAATATTGCCCTATGGATCAGGGGGTTTGGCAGGGTCACAATCTATCTCTCCATCTTATGGCCAATATTGCCCCATGGATCAGAGGGTTCGGCTGGCTCATATTCTATCTCTCCATCTTGTGGCCAATATTGCTCTATGGATCAGAGGGTTCGGCTAGCTCATATTCTATCTCTCCATCTTATGGCCAATATTGCCCTATGGATCAGGGGGGGTTTGGCTGGCTCATATTCTATCTCTCCATCTTGTGGCCAATATTGCTCTATGGATCAAAGGGTTTGGCTGGCTCACAATCTATCTCTCCATCTTGTGGCCAATATTGCCCTATGGATCAGGGGGTTTGGCTGGCTCACAATCTATCTCTCCATCTTGTGGCCAATATTGCCCTATGGATCAGAGGGTTTGCCTGGCTCACAATCTATCTCTCCATCCTGTGGCCAATATTGCCCTATGGATCAGGGGGTTTGGCTGGCTCATATTCTATCTCTCCATCTTGTGGCCAATATTGCCCTATGGATCAGAGGGTTTGCCTGGCTCACAATCTATCTCTCCATCTTGTGGCCAATATTGCCCTATGGATCAGGGGGTTCGGCTGGCTCATATTCTATCTCTCCATCTTGTGGCCAATATTGCCCTATGGATCAGAGGGTTTGGCTGGGTCATATTCTATCTCTCCATCTTGTGGCCAATATTGCCCTATGGATCAGGGGGTTTGGCTGGGTCACAATCTATCTCTCCACTTTGTGGACAATCCATCCCTTCCTCAAGATTTATTTTCACTGTTTTTTCTTTGGTATTCATCTTAGTCTCCATTTCTAGACGTCTTTGTTTGTTGCGTTGAGCACTTAAGGCTTTCTTGTGTCTGCGGCCTTGTAAATGTGCTGGAAAAATAGGACATCTTTCAGTTCAATGTTTAAAAAAAACACTGATTATCATTATTTACTGAAAGAATTCTGTTGTAGTGGAAGCATGATAAATTTCTATGTTTGCAATTAACATTACATACAAATCTATTCATCAAATTTGATACAATCTTATCATGAGATTGCTAATAAATTCTATATTTAACTGTCAATTCATATTACCAAGAAAAAAAATAAATTTTCTGTTGTAGGAATAATTGAGTGTGGAATACCTTGCCATGTTTCTGTGTTGACAAACACTTGACCTCCACACAAGTCGCACACATTGTAGGCCGGAATGTTTGTGTTCTCTTCACAGGGTTGCGGTTTTACTGATGGTTCTTCCCCCTGCAAGTACAGAATAAAAATTATACCATTCATATATCTGTATGCCTGGCAAAATAATTTGACAGAGTAAGTCTACCTATTTTCTATAATTTTCAAATATGGTGTCCTCTGGTGGTATTTTATTCAACAGTGCCCCCTAGTGAATGTCTTTTCTAATTCATTGTCCCCAGGTTCTTCATAATCAAGGTCTGTGCTGGAGAAAATCCTTCAATTTCAATACTTAAACTATAAAACACTGGAGTCCATAAGTCCTAAAGGACATCACTGCAGAAATACTAGATTTGCAGTTAACATTTGCTGAGAAATAATCCAGGCAAATAAATCAAAGTCTGACGAAAATATTGCAGCAAGGTTAAATTTCAAAAGGTCAAGTAAACATAAATTTGCAGACCTGGTCATTCTCAATATGACTAATTTTGTAGAAGAACAAGACCTGCAGGGAGGGAAATTAAGCAGTGAAATGAAGGCTCTGAGCCAGTCGTATCAATGATTTTTAGATTCTACTGACCTAGATTGTATAAACTTTCACCCTTGTATGTCATCGATCATTAGATTTCACCAGTCAAGTGGATCTCAGAATATCTTTTATTACTATTTTTGGGTCTTCCCCAAAACGCCTTAATGCAATGACATGTGAAGCCAATGAGTGTTATTGTGGACGTTGCCTACCTGAAGCAGAGCTTGCAGTATGCCGACAGCTGGCAGGAAGGCATCCTCGTCCCACTTCTCTGCATCTGTAGAATCCACTGCATACAAAGGAGGTGCATGTGCTCCCCGTCCTATTGAAAACAGTCCAAATAATAGTTTGCAACACAAACATAGAAATTATCTGAAAGTGTGCATATGTACAAGCAATCTATATGGATGCATCGTATGAGGGTTCATAGCATGCATCCATGGCTTAAGCTTGAAGAATCAAATATTATTTATTCTCAAGTTATCCACTCACAAGAAAAGATTAAAGCAAGAGATATAGCCAAACTATTGCTCACAATTTTAAGAATCTCAAGCAAACTTAGGACTGGTGAAAAAGTGAGATAAAGATATGTTTAAAGTTTGGGCAAATTTAATAGAATGAATGACACCTTGGCAGAAAGAACTCCCTTGAGGGATAGAACATTGTATAATACTTCTAAAGATTCTCTAAAGTATACTCTATGTAATTATTACCTACGTTTAAGGAATCTGCGAGTGATCCATTTTCGTTGCTTTCTTGCATATCGTCTTGTTACCATTTTCATTTGTTCCACTCCTGAAATATGGAGTTGTTGTAATTATCTCATGCAAATTGATGTATCTCTCTCACAAAAAACGTAAAACGTAAAATGGATGCATCGTATCCAATTTGTTGACAAAACATTGCGATATGTTCTGTCAGATCCAAAGTGGGTTTTATACCTTCTTTAAAGAGAAGTTTTCCTTTTTCTGACTTTCTCTCATCATCTGACAAAAGTAGATATTCATGAAATTCTTTAAATCCAATACTCTGGAAGATTCCTAGGGTATAATCTGCAGTTCTAGAAATTAAGGAAATTGTCATTAACATTCATGAAAAGTGCAGTTTTGGTACGAAGGCACTGAGGTAGAAAATAGAAACATCAATACTAATATTCATTTTCTTATTCATTTTTTTAAATATAAGTTATATGAACTGTGATCAAATTCTTGCTGTCAAGCTTGGTGTGCTACATTTCAAATGTTTTATCCAAAAATCATTTATCTGTAAAAACAATATTTATGACATATGTTTATCATAAGCCACATCATCTCTGTTACAATAAGGTCAAGTTATGACATTTTTGTACCAAATTGATTACAGAACAATTAGCACATAGTTTACTCCGGATAGATTTGAATCACGGTCTTCCCACATATAACTAGACTAAGTTTATCTTTCACAAATATTGATATTGGTGTGAGATTATTCACTGCCAATTTTCAAAGGGTTGCGTGTCCTACTTCACTACAGTTCACAATCTCCATCATTCAAAAAGCCATGTCTACTGTGTATCATGCTGAGAAAATGCAATCAATTAGAGATAGAAAATTGGTGTACCTACTTGTTTTCTTTTAATCTCTGTTTGTTGTATTGTCTGTGGAAGTCTGTGAGTTCCTGAATAAGTCCCTGTTCAATCATTTTATCCACACGCTTGTCGGTGCGTTCATCTAAAACTAATAGAAATGCAGTCATATCTTAATCCTGCCTTTTAATTTTTGGTGGCCACCTGGTGGTTAAAAGAAAAGTGTCCTCTGGTGTCAAAATAAAAAAAAACTTTTTAATTAACCTACCGGTATTTACTGCATATCAATGAAAAATAATCTCACACCATTCAACTTAAACTTTTAATTGATTTACAATTTAATTAAGCCAAAATCATTTTACGACTTTTGCCACATATTATTTTTTTGCAGGGTCACCTGGTGGTAAAAAGCTTTTTACATGATGGGATGTCATCTAAAGTTTTGAGTTCTTCATACTTCAAGGATACTCTGTTAAGGGTACTGTGCTAAACAGAGGTTTATCCACCTCTGTCCCCCAATTGTTTTCATATGGGATACAGAAAATCCCAAGTTATCAATAAACATGCAGATTGATGAGACACAAAACAATTGTGAAAAACTAGACAGCAAACTAAAACTAAATCAGCAGATGATACCCTTTAATTCTTTGTCAGAAAACATACTGTAGACAAAATTGTTGAAAAAAATGCACTGACATAATAAATATATTATAAACTTTACTATTACTAAAAATAAATGAATGAAAAAAATTCCTTTCCATAATAGCTTTATTTGTTCTTCATTGTGTGAATATTCATGATCTGCGGCAAGAGCTGGCCACAAGTTAGGGCTCGAGAGAAATGGCTACCTCTGTTTAGCAGTGTAGCAAGATCGAGGTCTTTTTACATAACATGTATTTTACATGACTTGTAAATAATGCATGTTATTTTCCATAATTAATGTGGGTCAAATATTTCCGATCCCTTACCTGTTTGATCACACTGGACCCAGAAGATGCAGGTATGTGGGTATCTGAGCGGTCCACTCAGCTTGCCGGCCCCTTCCTCCTCATGCTGGGCTTCCAGCAGCTCCGTCATCGTGACACTGTGGGACTCATACACTTCTAATGCTCTGTGGATTAACATGAATGCTAAGCGATCTGCAGTCTGTGCATTGCATAATCCAATAGTTATACTTTTTAATGGTTTTATACATCACCTATTGTGCATAGTGCCACCTATGTTAGTTATTTTATCTACATGTGATACACATTTGCTTGTTCTAACATTACAAATAACAATATCTATTCAGCAAAAGGGTTTTTTAACTACAAGTATACTTTTTTTCCTCACAGTTCTATCAAATATTACTTTCCATATCTTTTACCTGATAATTTTCCTCCTGTCATGTGGATGTATTCGCAAAGCTGAAGTTTTATCCACATTTTTTAATTTTGCATGCAAATCACTTGTAGATAAATGCAGATATTTGTCTTTTCTCCCAAGAATTGTTTTTTCTTTCCTGCTTGTATCATCAACATCTTTAACATCATCTGTTCTGGGCAGAGACAAGTCTAAAGTGCTATCATCTGTTCTGGGCAATGACAAGTCTGCAGTGCTGCCACCTGTTCTGTACTGGGATGAGTCTGCAGTGTTGCCACCTGTTCTGAGCTGGGATGAGTCTGCAGTGCTGCCAACTGTTCTGAGCTGGGATGAGTCTGCAGTGCTGCCACCTGTTCTGAGCTGGGATGAGTCTGCAGTGCTGCCAACTGTTCTGAGCTGGGATGAGTCTGCAGTGCTGCCATCTGTTCTAAGCAGGGACAAGTCTGCAGTGCTGCCATCTGTAATGGGCAGAGATGAGTCTTCTGTAGTGCCATCTGTTTCATTATTTTGACTTGTTTGGGTCTGAGTCTGAATTGAGAAAGACAACATTTATTATTATATGAAAATAAATGATCTTGCACATAGAAAGGTGAAAAGACAAAAGTCCCTCTTTGAAAGAGGGATGTTTGTTCCTTATAAACATCCTATCCCATCAAACATGGCTAAATTGTCTTATAAACATAAGTTTAATGGGTTTCAAGATGAAATAACACTCCTGACAGCTGCAGTGATTCCTCTTTATTAATGTTACTGTCCTCAGCAGATCATGAGTTTATCTGCAAGTATTGGCCAAACCTGACCAGTCTTCCTGATAGTCACCAGACCTTCAACGGACATTCGGTCCGACAAAGTTGACATTTTCGCCGGACCGAAAGCATTTTTACCGGACCGTAAAAAAAAGAAAGAATATCATCGTGAAAAGTAAACAAGCCAGGTACAAGCTTCCCAAACGGCGATATAATTAAAATCTTTGTTTTATTTTGCACATAGAAATATTCTGACACGTGTCGGCAATACTCCGCCTTCATTTTATCAGTTTAAAGTATGCACAAGTCAGAGAAAATGCGAGTTTAACAATGCTTAAATACGCATATAAGACACAAGGTCGTCATTATGAAAACCGGAAGTGACGGGGACAGGCTCGTATTTTTGGCGCGAAAATGATCGTACGCTATTCATTCGCATTGAAAATAGTAATGTATTGCGCAATGATGGATCCCTGACACTTCGTATTTATGTTTTACTTTTAAAATGACTGCCGAACATCTCGAGGGATAAATTTTGAGAAAAGTTAGAATTTTCACAAAAATACATGTCGGACATGAGGTCCGACATGAGGTCCGACTACGACAGAAAATATGCCAGACCGTGGTAAAAAATATCGGTCTGGACTGGCGGTCCGGCGGTTATCAGGAAGACTGCCTGACTGTTATAGCCAAAACCAGTACAAATCTCTTTTTTGGTAGCCAATAGACATATATTTTGTCATCTGTAATAACATGGTCTACTGGTGTCATTGTTATTTTTAGAAAATGAGTAGAACAATAAATGAGTAAAGATGCTAGTGACATGAACACCAAAATGGTCAATACAAAAATACTCATGGGTTAGACCATTTATCTTCAAGGGGATGAAAAGAAAAATCCTAGTTTTTCTTCTTGGGCAAGGCAAATATATCAATGAGATAATTTCGCAAACAAATATTATCAATATTCCTTCCCCTCTGATTCTTTCTAAAATACTTTTGAACGTATGAAATGGGCATGTATACAAGTAGGATTGTGACTTTGTGTACTAACATGAACAAGAGCCAGCCAATTCCATAGCTGTATGGCAACTGCATGCTAATTTGTGGAATTCTTGGCTACAAAAACATACATTTACCAGAAGCCAAAGCTTGAAAACCATTCTCAAAATATTTATATTTTTACATTCTTATGTCATAATACAGCAAACGGTTTTATTTAATAGTGGAACAACTTTCCGGACATTCAATAACTGTGAAAGGTAACTTAGGTCTCAGCTAGTGTCTCCAAATGTTATGTATCAATTTTTGCAATGACATGCATGAAGTGAATGGTGACAGGGTTATTCCATGGAGACTTGCTCTGAATCAATCATATCATTTACATTGAAGGGCAAACTCCTGTACAGATAACCTTTAACCCACAAAAAGGATGCATTCATCTGGACTTGTGAATGAAGTTTTATTAACACACTCACACATAGTCTATATAGATAATCTATTCACAATTCATTGAGCACAGTGGCTCTCTTGATATAATATCTGCATATCTCTGCCAATGCTCTGAATATTATGTAACATTGCTGATAGTGTTTTGACCCCAGAAAAATTAACAATGTGTCTACTAAAATTTGTTTATCAGAGAGTGGGATTGAAGAGGTCAGAAGGAGTACAATCAGCTGGGGTCTCATCAGCTGATCCTACTACATGACCTACATTTGTAACAACCTTCCACTGCTCCATTGTTACAAATTCAGCAATCATCACAACAGTGGAAACCCTCAATACATTGTATCAAATTGGTTTCCTGTATTTCATCAATGAATCCAAGAAAGTAGTTCTGGTTGAAGCACTAAACCCTTGTCATCTCAAACCTTGTTATTGATGATTTTCTTCACATTTCTTAACTTGTGGCTTTATAATTTCACACATGGGCTTTTGATATTTTGATTTGTAATATGGTCACATGCAGGCTTTTCAAATTTTGATTTTTGATATAACAGGTTTCAGGGATTTGGTTGACTGTTATCATCCCAAATGAACCTTTTTTGTGCTGTGAAAGCCTGTGTGGGAAGGTCAGTCAAGGAATTTGGTAACAAAACGATAAACCAGAGGAAGCAGCATAAAATAGGAAATTTGCAATTCATAATTTAGCTTTTCCATTCAAATATAATTCAGACTTTACTTAAAGTTAAAGCATAAAGGATATTATTTTGAATAGCTTTCATGTGATGAATATAATTCTGGCACAGCATATCACAGCAGTCAGTCGGCAGACTATTTGAAGGATGGCAATACACATATGACAATGCCTGTAGTGTCTGAGAGTGGGTAGTGTCCCACTTGTCTGGCTATTTTTGTCTGACACTTTCTATACCAGAGCTATGATAGGCAACTTTAATACCGGAACCAGAGACAATAGTGTTTCCTGGCCTTGACAATGGCAAAGATGCTATAGTTACAGCTTGTCAGTAATGTGTGGGCATGGATGTTTCCCCAGTGGACTGCACACACATTATGGCTCTATTATCTCCACAAATATCAGCTTGCCTTTCTCTAAACACAGCACTGCAGGGTATTTGACAACATGGGCACCAATTCCCATTAGAGGCAAAGAATCAACTGAGAAGTGTGCATAATGAGAAAGAAAAAATCTGATGTTTGACCTCCCCTGATAGAAAAGCCTTTCCTTTTCACTACTTTTCCTGGTCGGTATTGAGATAATGACACAAGATTCTGTAACCACTTACACCATTGTTCTCACACAATGCCAAGTGACAATGTTTTTTCCTCCTGAAAGAACTGTCAGCCACACTAATTACCCTGGAGAAAAGTCAATCTGAATGAGTTGAAAAATGTGAGCCCCGAAACAACAATCAAGAGGTCATTAGAGAGAGCAGGGCATCTGGACAGTCATTCAGGAACTCCTTCCATTCTACTTTGGCTTTATTTCCAATGAAAACAAGTCCTTAGGTTTTGATACGTCAAGTATACAGGACCCTTTATGATAGACACTTTACAACATATTTCCTACATATGTAACATCCTCAATTTACTACTAATAGCCAACCATTTGTAGCCTTCTCTCACAAAAAAAAAGATCTTAACCAATAATCATGGAAATAGGGTCACAAAATATATTCATCAGGAAAAAATACAATTTGATGTGAGTTAATATCAACTAGTCAACAGAATATAGTTGCTATTTCATAAGCAACCTCTTGGGATTGCAATATTTTAACCTACGACCTTTGATAACCTGTGGAGCACTGGCTGGAGTGAGGATCAACTCTGAAGCAGAAAGTCAAAGCATCCAATTTGCAAAATCAGATAAATACCATTTTTACAGAACATATCAAATGTTTTATTGCCACCATGTGTATTCTGTGCAATATGTTTATAACTTGGAGAGTAATTTATGTAACAAGGTTACCTTAACCTGCTTTTCGCACAAAAGATTATCAAACTGTGAGTTGGATAACACATGACCTTGTATGCATTAAATACTGTGAGTAAAGCAAAAGTAAAGCTGACATTTATGTACCGCTGATACCAGACAATGTCTGCACATAGTGGTTGTTAGTAACTGGCCAAGATTCGAACCTAGAACCCCTGGATCTCAAGGCGAATACTTTACCAATTGAGCTATTTCGGCCAGATAAAAAAGTCAGCCTGTGCCGACTTTTGTGCCAGTTTCATGTCATTCAAAAACTATTTAATCTTTTTTCTAATATGTTTAAAATTCCAAGTTGCAAATTGGTTAAAATATCACAAAAACTACAAATAATTGTCCTAAGAAAATTTTTATCACATAGTTTGTGTCAAGATTCATTACAGTCCCGAGGGTTATAATTCTGGATAAATATTTTATCTAATATGTGCTGTGCCAGTAATAACAAATAGCAAAATATCAAAGTTTTTGTAACAAAATGAAGTCTGTGACCTTGAAAAACAAGTCAAGGTCATGATTGAGGCCATAATATTTAGGCCTTCATGGAATGTATGTGTGGTAAACATTTGGAGCCTGTATCTCAAATAGCTGATAAGATAAAGCAAAATGTCAAGTATATATTGTCAGACTCACGCACAGACGCACAAACTGAGCCTGATATCATAGCCCCCACACCACTTGGGCACTGAGAGCTAAAAATATACTTTGATTTCAATAATTAATGTCAATGATTTAAAATGAAAAAAAAACCAATCAAACTTTGCTTTGATTTCATCACTAAGCAAGTTAAAGCAACCCCAAAAAATTGGAACGGATGGATAGACACCGCAATTTTAATGTCACCCACAAAACACGAGGATCAGAAAATCTCAAACTGTGTATATTTGGCATATATCTATCAGCAATGCTGTAAGAAGTCATAATCATATTCAGTCTACAATCCATAGTGGCAGACTTACTCAATGTTAATACATGTTTGTTCATACTATCCATGTAATATTACCAATCAGATTTGCCTAACCCAAATGCTGATATGTAACACGCATTGAGATCTATAGTGCACCACAATTCTCATGCAATCCAAAAGCAACACCCAACTCAGGTTTACATCTTTATCACTTTAATTTTCATATCAGAGGACATCAAAAGTGAATAATCTATGTTATCAGTCTGTAATTGTTGGGGACAGATTATCATAAATTCCTGAACCCTTGATAAGTGAGGAAGTTTGCAACACAAAGACAATGTCTCAATGGTCAACTTGGGTAAACTTTCCCTATTCTTTCCCTATTCTTCCTATTCTTCCCTCTGTCAACTTCAAATCCATTACAATATCTTAAAAGTCATCAAATGTGCAGTTTAAATGAATTGACATTATGATACTAGGAATCGCAATATACACTTCATTCATAAAAGACAATAAAATGCGATTTGACAATTCATTATTAATGCTTAGGTGCTGTTCAAGACAATTTCAGTTTTGTACAACTTTATAATGATATGAGCACCAGAACATTCATGAGGCAAATGGTTATCATACAATCTCCTAGGTTAATCATACCATAATGATGTAACTATTGATACATTGGGGATTAACTGTGGGGATTAACAGGTGGAAAATCACCTGATTCCTGCTTGTTTTGTTTAACTAACCTCAGTCCCTGTATAATAGCCCCACCTGGTGGAAAATCCTACACAAGCGCTTTGCTGCAATGGTTCCTTTTATGGGGTTTACATTTCATTATGAATATTTGAGTCATTTTATAGGTTTTGGATCTGATAACTATTGGGCAGTAGTACCCCAGTGCTTGAATTTATGGCTGGCTGCCAAAGTTTTAAAATCACACACAAGAGCTGTTTGATAAACAGGCTGATTCTCTGAGGGGTTGAAACCCTGCCCCATATCTTTGGCTGGCCTGAGAAACAAACCTCGCTCCATCTATACTGGCCTCCTGTATCTGGCTGGCCTGAGAAACAAACTTAGCTCCATCTATACTGGCCCCCTGTATCTGGCTGGCCTGAGAAACAAACTTAGCTCCATCTATACTGGCCTCCTGTATCTGACTGGCCTGAGAGACAAACCTCGCTCCATCTATACTGGCCTGTATCTGGCTGGCCTGAGAAACAAACTTAGCTCCATCTATACTGGCCCCCTGTATCTGGCTGGCCTGAGAAACAAACTTAGCTCCATCTATACTGGCCTCCTGTATCTGACTGGCCTGAGAGAAAACCTCGCTCCATCTATACTGGCCCCCTGTATCTGGCTGGCCTGAGAGACAAACCTCGCTCCATCTATACTGGCCTCCTGTATCTGACTGGCCTGAGAGACAAACCCTGCTCCATCTATTCTGGCCTCCTGTATCTGGCTGGCCTGAGAGACAAACCTCGCTCCATCTATACTGGCCTCCTGTATCTGACTGGCCTGAGAGACAAACCCTGTTTCATCTATACTGGCCTCCTGTATCTGACTGGCCTGAGAAACAAACTTAGTTCCATTTATACTGGCCCCCTGTATCTGGCTGGCCTGAGAAACAAACTTAGTTCCATTTATACTGGTCCCCTGTATCTGGCTGGCCTGAGAAACAAACCCTGCTCCATCTATACTGGCCTCCTGTATCTGGCTGGCCTGAGAGACAAACCTCGCTCCATCTATACTGGCCTGTATCTGGCTGGCCTGAGAAACAAACTTAGCTCCATCTATACTGGCCCCCTGTATCTGGCTGGCCTGAGAGACAAACCCTGCTCCATCTATACTGGCCTCCTGTATCTGACTGGCCTGAGAGACAAACCCTGCTCCATCTATACTGGCCTCCTGTATCTGACTGGCCTGAGAGACAAACCCTGCTCCATCTATACTGGCCTCCTGTATCTGGCTGGCCTGAGAGACAAACCTCGCTCCATCTATACTGGCCTCCTGTATCTGACTGGCCTGAGAGACAAACCCTGTTTCATCTATACTGGCCTCCTGTATCTGACTGGCCTGAGAGACAAACCCTGCTCCATCTATACTGGCCCCCTGTATCTGGCTGGCCTGAGAAACAAACTTAGCTCCATCTATACTGGCCTCCTGTATCTGACTGGCCTGAGAGAAAACCTCGCTCCATCTATACTGGCCCCCTGTATCTGGCTGGCCTGAGAAACAAACTTAGCTCCATCTATACTGGCCTCCTGTATCTGGCTGGCCTGAGAAACAAACTTAGTTCCATTTATACTGGCCCCCTGTATCTGGCTGGCCTGAGAAACAAACTTAGTTCCATTTATACTGGTCCCCTGTATCTGGCTGGCCTGAGAAACAAACCCTGCTCCATCTATACTGGCCTCCTGTATCTGGCTGGCCTGAGAGACAAACCTCGCTCCATCTATACTGGCCTGTATCTGGCTGGCCTGAGAAACAAACTTAGCTCCATCTATACTGGCCCCCTGTATCTGGCTGGCCTGAGAAACAAACTTAGCTCCATCTATACTGGCCTCCTGTATCTGACTGGCCTGAGAGAAAACCTCGCTCCATCTATACTGGCCCCCTGTATCTGGCTGGCCTGAGAGACAAACCTCGCTCCATCTATACTGGCCTCCTGTATCTGACTGGCCTGAGAGACAAACCCTGCTCCATCTATTCTGGCCTCCTGTATCTGGCTGGCCTGAGAGACAAACCTCGCTCCATCTATACTGGCCTCCTGTATCTGACTGGCCTGAGAGACAAACCCTGTTTCATCTATACTGGCCTCCTGTATCTGACTGGCCTGAGAAACAAACTTAGTTCCATTTATACTGGCCCCCTGTATCTGGCTGGCCTGAGAAACAAACTTAGTTCCATTTATACTGGTCCCCTGTATCTGGCTGGCCTGAGAAACAAACCCTGCTCCATCTATACTGGCCTCCTGTATCTGGCTGGCCTGAGAGACAAACCTCGCTCCATCTATACTGGCCTGTATCTGGCTGGCCTGAGAAACAAACTTAGCTCCATCTATACTGGCCCCCTGTATCTGGCTGGCCTGAGAAACAAACTTAGTTCCATTTATACTGGCCTCCTGTATCTGGCTGGCCTGAGAGACAAACCTCGCTCCATCTATACTGGCCCCCTGTATCTGGCTGGCCTGAGAGACAAACCCTGCTCCATCTATACTGGCCTCCTGTATCTGGCTGGCCTGAGAGACAAACCTCGCTCCATCTATACTGGCCTCCTGTATCTGACTGGCCTGAGAGACAAACCCTGTTTCATCTATACTGGCCTCCTGTATCTGACTGGCCTGAGAGACAAACCCTGCTCCATCTATACTGGCCCCCTGTATCTGGCTGGCCTGAGAAACAAACTTAGCTCCATCTATACTGGCCTCCTGTATCTGACTGGCCTGAGAGAAAACCTCGCTCCATCTATACTGGCCCCCTGTATCTGGCTGGCCTGAGAAACAAACTTAGCTCCATCTATACTGGCCTCCTGTATCTGGCTGGCCTGAGAAACAAACTTAGTTCCATTTATACTGGCCCCCTGTATCTGGCTGGCCTGAGAAACAAACCTCGCTCCATCTATACTGGCCTCCTGTATCTGGCTGGCCTGAGAAACAAACCCTGCTCCATCTATACTGGCCTCCTGTATCTGGCTGGCCTGAGAGACAAACCTCGCTCCATCTATACTGGCCTGTATCTGGCTGGCCTGAGAAACAAACTTAGCTCCATCTATACTGGCCTCCTGTATCTGGCTGGCCTGAGAAACAAACCTCGCTCCATCTATACTGGCCTGTATCTGGCTGGCCTGAGAAACAAACTTAGCTCCATCTATACTGGCCTCCTGTATCTGGCTGGCCTGAGAAACAAACTTAGTTCCATTTATACTGGCCTCCTGTATCTGGCTGGCCTGAGAGACAAACCCTGCTTCATCTATACTGGCCCCCTGTATCTGGCTGGCCTGAGAAACAAACTTAGCTCCATCTATAGCCTAGCTAAACCTAGCTAACCTAGCTAAATATTTTACCTTGATTTCCCAAATTTCTTTGATTTTTTTAAAATTATGAAACTAAAATTCAAATTCAAAATCTAATCTAATCTAACTTGGGCACATCTGATATCATCCAATCTAAAGTCTGATAATTGGGCATAGTCATTAGTTCTGTGATTGTCATGCATTATGTCAGAGATTATGTGGTTTTATCTATTGATTTTATTCATTATAAAACATAAAAAATGATGAGATCTTGGGGCTATTTGACCTTGTTGTGGCAGGCCTTGCTACATGATGTCCTTTCATATATTCCCATGAGAAAGAATTATAAAGTTGTAACTCCATTCCATCACTGCAGTTAAGTTCACTTATCATTATTCCTTTCCTTTAGCCAAAATAAAAGGTAATCCTTTTAGATGAATCTTGTTTTTTTATGCCAGACATACTATATCATGGTGGAAGCAGAATACTGTTTGGGGTCATGTTTAGTGGAGGAGAAATTGAGTAAATGTTTCAGTCTCAGATAAGATCAACAGATGGGAGATTCAGTATCAGTCTGGGTAGACTTGCCAGACCCAAACTGAAGGAGGCATGTGTACTTGCAGCCCAGGCATCACCCTGCATCTGATCTGTCAAGACAACACTGGACCAGTGAACTGCAGGCTCAGTAGACATAATTCCCTGCAGCATGCCCCCTTAGAGGGTGTGGTACCACTCCCTGCAGCATGCCTCCATAGAGGGTGTGGTACCACTCCCTGCAGCATGCCTCCATAGAGGGTGTGGTACCACTCCCTGCAGCATGCCCCCATAGAGGGTGTGGTACCACTCCCTGAAGCATGTCACCATAGAGTGTGTGGTACTTCTCCCTGAAGCATACCCCAATAGAGGGTGTGGTACTACTCCCTGCAGCATGCCACCATAGAGGGTGTGGTACCGCTCCCTGCAGCATGCCCCCATAGAGGGTGTGGTACTACTCCATGCAGCATGCCTCCATAGAGGGTGCGGTACCACTCCATTAAGCATGCCACCATAGAGGGTGTGGTACTACTCCCTGCAGCATGCTACCATAGAGGGTGTGGTACCACTCCCTGCAGCATGCCCCCATAGAGGGTGTGGTACCACTCCATGAAGCATGCGTCCATAGAGGGTGTGGTACTACTCCCTGCAGCATGCCCCCATAGAGGGTGTGGTACCACTCCCTGCAGCATGCCCCCATAGAGGGTGTGGTACCACTCCCTGCAGCATGCCTCCATAGAGGGTGTGGTACCACTCCCTGCAGCATGCCCCCATAGAGGGTGTGGTACCACTCCATTAAGCATGCCACCATAGAGGGTGTGGTACTACTCCCTGCAGCATGCCTCCATAGAGGGTGTGGTGCCACTCCCTGCAGCATGCCCCCATAGAGGGTGTGGTGCCACTCCCTGCAGCATGCTACCATAGAGGGTGTGGTACCACTCCCTGCAGCATGCCTCCATAGAGGGTGTGGTGCCACTCCCTGCAGCATGCCCCCATAGAGGGTGTGGTACCACTCCCTGCAGCATGCCTCCATAGAGGGTGTGGTACTACTCCCTGCAGCATGCCTCCATAGAGGGTGTGGTGCTACTCACTGAAGCATGCTACCATAGAGGGTGTGGTACCACTCCCTGCAGCATGCCTCCATAGAGGGTGTGGTGCTACTCCCTGCAGCATGCCTCCATAGAGGGTGTGGTGCTACTCACTGAAGCATGCTACCATAGAGGGTGTGGTACCACTCCCTGCAGCATGCCTCCATAGAGGGTGTGGTACTACTCCATGAAGCATGCCACCATAGATTTGTTTGTTTGTTTGGGGTTTTACATCACTTTCAACATTATTTCAGTCATTTCATGATGAGACCTACTTGTAGCAGATATAGTGCTGCCTCACTGAATTGTCATGTCGCAGGTCCTTGACAAGACAACCCACCGGGTGACAGATTTACAAGGACAACAGGCTAACCCTTTAGGCACGGGCCTCAGCTCATGATCATGTGTGAAATTGAATCATGAATTCAATCTCCATGCCACTGTAGAGGGTGTGGTATAATTTGATTAATTAGCATAATAGAATCCATGATAATAAACTGCTAGCACTGATACAGCCTTCACTCAACTGCTAGATTTCTGTGAACTAACCACATTGATTATATCAAGCGGCTTTTATTGAGGTGCAAGGTTTGCATTCAGTTGCAAGCTTTTTTCGTAATTTCTCTGTTTCTCCTGTATTATTCTCATCAGACACAGCTAAAAATAAATGCTGATAATGGCTGGAGGTATGATGCCACTGCCAAAATATCCAGACAAATCATGGACATTTAAAAGGGACTCTAATCACCCCACATCTCCCAATAAAAGAGAACGTTTATAAACTCATGAAACCTCCTCTGTTACATGTGTCCCAAATATCATTCAAGTTTTTTTTTAAAGCTTTATGGAAATATTTGGTTTTTAACAAGTTAACATAATCTGTTTGATACAAGCCTATCAAAAGTGGCTTTCTTTGAGGTGAGATTTGGGAGTTATTTCTTATGTAATGTCATAGAAAAGTGCAATGATTTGGTTTGATCCCCTTGATCCTCTTGAGAACATTTGCATCAACAGACCTGCCGACCCTGGATGTGAGCTGTGACCTTGGAACACTTATCTTTTCTTATACAAATAAATTAACCAAACTATTTAGCATGTATTCAGCAACAACAAAAAAGATACTCAAATGCAGATTATCAGAACTATGTATCTCTTTATTCACTTACAGCTGAGATGTGACCTGTATGGATAATTAATCTTGGCAATATGGCAAATTTTATCATTTTTGCCTGAAAGTACTTTGAAAAGCATAAATAATTTTCATGATTAAATTTGTCCTGGCTTTTTGCGATTTCATAGTTTTCATGTTTATTAAGGAGAGACAAGGAACAATCTATTTGGAAACTTATTTGATTGTTGTGGTATGAACCAATGGTTCTATATGATATCATGATTAATGATCACAGATGGTAAGACATTAAGTCATTTACCCCTTCTGAGCAAATGGTTCTTCTGATATCCTTTATCTATCCCTACTTTCTAAATGAAGCTCAAGTCAAAAGGTCACGGTCATCTTGTCATTAACATCAATACAGCCAATACATCCTTCATCTCTTTTGATCATTTGATTTATCAAACAAATGATCACTGAAAAATAAGGTTGGAACTGTAAAAGTATTAAAAGCCATGATATAAATCTGACATCATGGCCAATGCAAATATTTGGAGTAATATTAGCTGTGTGCAGTGAAATGTGGACTGAGTACGAAATAATCATTAAGTAAGCATTATAGCTATATAAGCAAATCAAATTCCTATTGAAAGTAATAATCATTGATGGTGTGCCTGCAGTCATAAGATCAGCATTGAAATCTTGAATTATTGACTGTGCTACTGATGATTTATGGGAGAGTATATGAAGTGTAGCTGTTCGGGGATGCTCAACTGTCTCAACTGATATATATATATATATATATATATATATATATATATATATATATATATATATATATATACACGCTTCAACATGTCAATATGTTTAGTAAAGCTTATTTATTCCATTTGAGGGCAATGAAGGCAGAAGTCAGAAAGAGATTGATTTGACTCCGTGTGTCAAGCTGTCCTTGTAGAGCTAGCTCATGTACTGCGTAGTTGTTGTAATCTCACACATGCCTATACTGTAATCAACACGTGAGGAAACATTATGCAATTTTTCACCAGTCTTGCACAATATTACCTGACAAATCCAGCTCAACACTTGTCTGACTGCCAACACTCATACACCCGTATAGTGCTGCCACCATGTGAACATACCTCTCTTGCAACACCAGTTTAAAACTGACTTCAGGGCCAATGTCAAGGCCTAAACTAAATGGCTCACCATGGAATATGAAAACTCAACCCAAGATAGGAATATAAAAGTATGCTGTCAACCAGGCTAAATATTTGTAAAAAAAATGTTCATGAACTGTAGCAGACAAATAAAAACCTTTTTAAAACTTTAAGATGACATTTTATAGTTTGTATTGTTTGTCATGTGTAAGTCATATTTCTGCATCAAACCCTGTATCATTCTCAGGGCCATTAAAATATATTGGCAAGGGTTTTTATGTACACTGCCATTAAAACAATTGTTAAGATGAAATTGACTAAATTAATTGCCTAATTATTGTATTCAGATCACAAAAATTTCCCATTTCGTGGGAAAAAGGGATTTAGTTGCATTCCTGAATCATTAAAGTTATGTATTAGACTGCAAAACCGGGAACAGGAAAGGGGCAAGTCAGTTGACACTAAATTCCTAGAGAGATGTAACAGAAATCCTTGGTTGTTGCACCATATTCTAGACAAGAAGTATGAAGAACACTTTCCCATCCTCAGACAGTGCAGAAAGCATATGATAAAGTAGTGAGAGACTTTGATTTCTTCACAGGTTCACAATGGAACGAGAAAAACATCTATTCTTGGGCACAAACAAATGAGACAATAAAGCAATTTTGTAATCATTAAATTTGTGGCAAAAACAAAAGTGATTTTAAACCAAATCATGTTCATGATATTCATATAATGCCTGTTAAGGATCTTAAACATGACTCCATTCAAACAATAGGGATCATCAGAATAAAGTTACTGCAGATCATTTGGTAGTTGTCCATGTCATTACAGTGTCAATGTCCACTCCATAAGGCCAAATGTTTCAACATGGCATAAAGTAATCATCACACATGAGTACCCTCCCTACACTATATAATAGTCCTTTCACAAGAGTACCCTCCCTAAACACTTATAATAATCATTGCACAAGAGTACTCCCCTGCAGACTTATAGTAATCCTTTCACAAGAGTACCCTCCCTACACACATAAGGTAATCATTACACATGAGAAGCCTCCCTATATGTGAATGTCCTCCTTACAAATGAGTTCCTTCCTTACATGTGAGTGCCCTCACTGAATACACTTCACACATATGTGGAGTGATGTTACACATGAGTACCCACCTCCCTACACACATATAGTAATCCTAACACATGAGTACCCCCCCTACACACATATAGTAATCCTAACACATGAGTAACCTTCCTACACACTCTATAGCAATCCTCATGCATGAGTAACCTCCCTACACACATATAGCAATCCTAACACATGAGTACCCCCCTACACACATATAGCAATCCTAACACATGAGTACCCCCCTACACACATATAGTAATCCTAACACATGAGTAACCTCCCTACACACATATAGCAATCCTAACACATGAGTACCCCCCTACACACATATAGTAATCCTAACACATGAGTACCCCCCCTACACACATATAGTAATCCTAACACATGAGTAACCTCCCTACACACATAGTAATCATCATGCATGAGTAACCTCCCTACACATATAGTAATCATCATGCATGAGTAACCTCCCTACACACTCTATAGCAATCCTAACACATGAGTACCCCCCCTACACACATATAGCAATCCTAACACATGAGTACCCCCCCTACACACATATAGTAATCCTAACACATGAGTAACCTCCCTACACACTCTATAGCAATCATCATGCATGAGTAACTTCCCTACACACATATAACAATCACCATGCATGAGTAACCTTCCTACACACTCTACAGCAATCTTCATGCATGAGTAACCTCTCTACACACTCTACAGCAATCCTCATGCATGAGTAACCTCCCTACACACATATAGCAATCTTCATGCATGAGTAACCTCTCTACACACTGTATAGCAATCTTCATGCATGAGTAACTTCCCTACACACTCTACAGCAATCCTCATGCATGAGTAACCTCCCTACACACATATAGCAATCTTCATGCATGAGTAACCTCTCTACACACATATAGCAATCTTCATGCATGAGTAACCTCTCTACACACATATAGTAATCCTAACACATGAGTTCATTCATTACACATGGAGTTGTGTTATCCTGGAATGTCTCTTTACTTCTTTGCAGACGGGGCCCACAATTTCTTGGTTTTGCTAATAAGCATCAGCAAGTATTGTCTGTCCACTTTGTGTTGCTTTGTTATAAACTCATGAATGATAATTCAACTCAAGTGCAAATAAGTTCAATCATACATTTTGGCAGGTCCCCCATTTGGCGACTAACTGATCTGTAAAGATTTGCGCAGTAAAACATTTTATCAAATAGGTTTCAACAACCTCTCACACCTACACCATAAAAAATCTGTTCATTGAGGTACAACACAATTGTACTTCATAAAGTAGACAGTGTAATACAAAGCTCAGCGCAGGGGGTCTACCCTCTCTTACATCCGAATACAGGGCCCCCTTCTCTCTCATCCACCTTTCCCACAAAATAAGCCAGCATCTTGGGTTGATACACATCTGGGATTAATTCTAATCTCTGAAGAAATCATTTCCCAGTCATCTCTTTGTTGTGTCTCATCTAATCTTTGATGCCAATACAATGATCACTACCTGTTACATGGAACTATTAGCAAGTGCTTCAGGTTTCAGCCTCCTGAGCAGAGTAAACAATGCTGACTGATACAGTACACACACTAAACTATTCAGCAACCAAGTGTCAGATCCGGTGCCACTGGGCTCACAGCATAAGCCTACTTTTCTTCATTACAATTAATGATATAATAGGACAGAAATAAATCCACACCAGATTGGACAAGTTAGATCAAATCTACAGGGCACCCTTATTCAAATATACAATATTAATGAAAATTATTTTTTCTGAAGGTAAAAAAATATGTAATGCCTTGAACTGATAGTAGGCCCTAGATTATCTGAGTTACCCTTTGTGCCTCGCAACAAGTCGGGGCTCATATTCAGTCTGTTACAATATAGTACACGATGCTTGGAAAATATACCGCTCTTATTCTTCAGCCTGGCAAAACAGTTGATTTGCATGCACAAAGAGAAATGGAGTTGATAGATATAAATATATATACTTTAACAGAATTTTGAGAAATTAAATTATCCAAATACTTTGTGACAAACACATTCAAAGATATTTATACTGGCTGTGAGGTGGGATATAGTTCATGGAGATGGAGATAATAGGAATTCCCAGGCCAGTCCATTATGACGTCTTTTACCCCAAACTGTCCTTCCCCTGCTAGTTTTGTTTTCTCTCTACTCCAGTTGGGAGGCCTGGAACCCATGTATGTCCCATAGCGAAGTCAAACTGAGTTACCACATGTTATATAATGCTGGTATTGACCAGTGGTGTCGTGCTCTCAGGGGAGGTAGGGCGTTCATTTAGGAACAAAATCTGTGGATAGGATTGTCATCCCTCCTCAGCAAACTTGCAAGAATTCTCACAAGGTGGGCATTAAGTCCTGAAAGGTATTTTGTCATATATGAATATTAAAGTCTGATGTACTTTTTAATAGAATTAAATAAATTAAAGTGAGAATTTCATTTGAGCAGAACATTGCCATCGCTCGTGATTTGGGGACCATATTTTGTGTGCTTAATTATAAACAAGTAATAACATTCAAAACAAAGAAACACCCTATAAACTTTATGATCAATCCTCAAGATTTCCTGTTTTCTTCCTCTCCACTCATAAATCAACAACAAGTTCGTTCCTTGAAGATCATTTTATTAACAATTTTCTTGTAAAGAATATTCTGAGACATGTATATAAATATGTCATGCTAACCATTTCTACCTTTCACCGGACATTTAACACACCGTTTATGGTTATTTTATGAACAAATGTCTTTTGTTGCCTATAAGTAGGTAAAGCAATTTTACACAGTGCTGTCAGGTTCAGAGAATTTGTTAGAAATCTGCACAAGCTATGGTGGTTTAGCAATTTATATCATAAAGTAAAGATTGTGTCAAATTATGCCAATTGGATCTCTGTACACTTCTATTTGTCACAGACTGCGACCCAGCAACAACTGAAACCTAACCTTCTTGGAAAAAACCATCTGCAAAGCTACCTCCAATCCTCAATGGATAATTTTCTGCCTGACCCTTCACAAAAGTAAACCGAACTTTAAGTAGACTATTGTGAACCTCCAACAACATGCCACCTACGTCACCTGGTTGGATCTCAGTTCTTTGAACTTCCAAAATTACATAAAATTATAATATGTAGCATTCAAATTGGCTAACCGAGCTAAAATCTAACGTGTCTATTCCTAAAAGTGCTGTCTAATGCTTACGATGTATCAATAAAAACTACGTCATTCCACTGTAAACATTCCCTTTATTGCATTTTTTCCACAAATCCTTCTGAGTTTTTTTATTTTCTGGCCTATTTGTGGCATTTATCATGACAAAACCATGATACAGCAAAACAGTTTTCAACAGAAAAAAAACTGGAAAATAAAAGAAAAATATGCTTCAACTCATCTGGGAGCACCAAATACAAAGGAGACATGTAAATAAATAAACTAATGCCAAATGTAGTACAGTCTTGAACCAAGGATCTGTTGTTTTTAAAAAGGCAAATAATTCAGCACAGCCCTCTTTGGCAAATAATTCCGCACAGCCCAATATGATACACTGAGCACTTCTCCACAATATGATAATATCTATTGATCCTCTGGGCCCATTGATCCCACAGCTTGTCAGACATGGGTATACATGGCAGAGATGTCAGTCAGGGCCTGTGAAGGCTACCTGCATGTCCAGATACACACTCTGAACTACCGCATACCCACCAAGATTTGTGCCAGTGTCAACACACATCTTTATGCATTAAAGCATTTGAAATGTTTGCTCATAAGAGATCCAAAATTATTGCTCTATAAAACTGATTTTATGTGTATACCACAAGTATGGAAACCACAAGTATGGAAAAAAATAAAGCTTTAGAATTGTTAAATATTTCAATGTCACATAAAAAAAATTAGAGCAGTTATCTTGATATCCATTGATGATAAAATAGTTTCAAAGATTCCATGATAAACTAATGTGAAAATAATTCTATAGATGTGAATAAATATGACACATTTATCTTTGTTCTGATGCAAAATGTGGCGGGCTGGTTCAGACATGAATAATATTTTTAACAATATTTCAGAATTGTGTAAAAAAAAAGTTTAAATAATGCTGACAATTATGATGCACATGTATCTTTTATTTTTTCAATCATAAAATATTGCGAAGTGTTGTGTGTGCTGGTTTAGACACTAAATAAGTATTTTGACATGTGGATTATTTTACGAATATTGCTGATGTTATTTATTATCATGAAATTATGAGTTTTTGCTCATTTATAATCCACAAAGCATCTGCAGCAGGCCCCCTGAGTACCATCTGCAGAATCTCCTGAGATGTGTTCACATCCAACTGCTCCCAAGTTACGTGTTACAAGGCTTGAAAAAAACACTTAGCCTCAATGGTGGCTGGAGGCAATGCATATAGATTTGTCTATTAGGTGTATAGTGTCTCATTAGTCTCACCTGTCAAGACAATGAGTCATTATCCACTTAACACAAACACTTTCCATCTGTGAAATAATTGTTTCATTACACCAATATTATATCATCCCTTTGTATATGTAGATTAGAGCAGAAATAATTTCTCTTCATCCTTAGTATAGTATATTACTGTTAGGTTCATCTAAATGGCACTATTCATTATTTTTTATGCGCACATATCTTCTGAAATATTACTAGAATAAATACCTAATTTGATGTCACAAAACTTCTAAGTAATTTTTACATTAAAATCTAAGAGTGTAATATCTCATTTTCTTCAACCTTTTATTCGCTCTCTATCTTTTCCAGTGTGCATCAAAGTTATTTTGACATCAAAAAGCCATTCTAGCAGTCAAAAATAAACCTAACTTCTGGGCACTTCTTTATTCAAATTAAGTAAAGACATTTTGAAATCAAAATAATGATGTATGGTTAGAGTTTGGCGAATGACCCATGCCTGCGAGCCTTAAGCCCCTGGACCTCCTAAACTGAATGGTCAATGTATGACTATGATGTATGTAGTTACATAAGTAGTAAGTTTGCTGGCCTGAGGGATGAACTCATCTGGCTACGGGAGAGACAGTTGCTGCCTCAAGGTCCTCCATATTAAACACTGGTCAATAGGTTAACACAAACCAAGCCCACCAGAATAACTCAAGTACCACTTACTATTCCACTTCTCCCTTCAAATATTATACACAAATTGTAATCAAATTGGCATCCACCCTCAGGACATCTTCCCATTCTTATCTATCCAAATAAATTACTCACAATGACACTTCACATATACAGCAAATACATCTCAAATTTTCTTCATATTATACTCAGTATTTGTTTTTTTGAGAGAACAATAATTACCTGAAAGTATTCCATTGCTTACAAGCATGACACTAACGCACAAGTCTTGACTATGGTAACCCATTAATCTTTCAGTTAAGGAAATCTTTGCTAATTTAAAACTGAGTTATTTTACTAAGAATGAGATGTGTTTTTAATCAGTTCAATTCACAATACGAGTGCAAGTCATAGATTTTTTGTTTAACTGAAGTCCATATGTCATTTTAAGTAGGCAATACAAACATATAAATATGTCTATTCATACTCGAAATATATATAATTCCCTTATAATTTGAGAGAAATTGCTGGCCATACAAACAGTGTTAAAGGTGACAAGATCAAAAGCCAAAAAGAGCAAGGCCTATCACATGGCATGTCGGCATCAAAGGCTTTATGGTGGTCTACGAGACCCCCTCCTTCAACTCAAGTTTGGAAATCAGCCCTAAATAATCACTCATTTCTTTTTGGTTTATTATGGCCTGACCACTAACCTGCTTCAAGATATGAAGAGGTTGATTTAATGACAGGGAATTTTGTTGGCCATTTTGGGGGCATGATAAGAGGAGTGGCAGCATTTGTCATGTATGCCAGAGCAGCAACAGATGGAAAGCCTACCCACCACCCATGCATGCAATCAACTACCAAAAAACACCTTCACATCAACTCTTTCAAAATCCCTTGGTGAATCTACTACTACTGTACTCTATCTAACTTTATTAACTGCTATGTAGAACAATTATTCAAAGGCTTATTGCTGACATCTCAAAATAGATACAACTAATATAATATATGTATCATTATCTGCAGCACGATATTAAAGTTCATGTGAATAATCAATTTCATGTCAATTTCAAACCAGACAGTATAATCTAATAGTAATCAATTTGGTGCGGGCAGTCCATTAAAATACATTAAACTATGACCAAGTGTCTCTCGCCAATAACAGATCAGTATTGCTGTATTTTATATTGCTTAATGCTTGTAATCAAATCAGTTTCAAGACTTTGTGAGCCCATATTTTAAAACAGATAGGGCATGGCTAAACCTTATCCTTAAGGTATTGTGTCTGGTCCAGGTGATTTATGTGCTTCATGTCTAGGTATCATAAATATCCCTGAGAATACAGTCTGTCAGACAAGGTGTTACATCAAAGATGAACTATATGGTAGACATAAAACCAGCAGATACTCTCAGATACCTGTACCATACCTACCTCCCATTTACTGATTGTTTGGGTTTTACCTTAAATTGTACAAAAATGGGGTCATTTAACATTTAAAAGTAAATTTGACAGTTTTTTTTTCAAATAAACCAAGCACAGCTGTCATATTAATTGAGACTGCATAGTTTATCTGGATATCAACAACACATTTTGACATTAGAGATGTGCTATTTTCTGACAATCTCATGATTTGCATTATTTAATGAAAGATATCAGACTAACAGCCATCTTAGTTTGGCACCAGATGGAAAGACAAGTACATGGGTGCTGGTGAGAAAAAAATTTTTGACGGAACATTTTCGGCGAAAAGCGAGCCTCGCAAACTTAACCGAAAAGCGATTGGTGTGGGTAGCCGAGTCGTCAAAATATTAGCCAATCAAAATCCGTCAAACTCTACCGAAGCAGCCCGCAACACCAAAACAAGGCGGCGGCCACAAGCGGTAAGCGAACGACTGAATTTTCGATGTTTTGGGTCGATTTGTGCAATTTTGATGACACGAAATTATTTTTTTTACGGAGGAATCGATTCGATTTGACGGATTTTCCGGTCACGGATTTTAAATTTTGACGGAAATCCGTCTGTAGACTGAGGACCAGCACCCATGCAAGTACCTTGATATGTCACATCAGACTGCCATGTCACATCAGACTGCCATGTCACATCAGACCTCAGGTCACATCACACCTCAGGTCACATCACACCTTGGGTCAAAGCAGACCGCCATGTCACAGCAGACCGCCATGTCACAACAGGCCGCCATGTCACAGCAGACCTCCATGTCACAGCAGACCGCCATGTCACAGCAGACCTCCATGTCACAGCAGACCTCCATGTCACAGCAGACCGCCATGTCACAGCAGACCGCCATGTCACAGCAGAACGCCATGCATTCACCATGTGGTAACCTTGCTCCATCCCACAAACCCTAACAAAGCAGAATCACACAAATGTTATGGCAGACAGACATGTGTCATATACAATTCACCAGAGCACCGATTCTGTCAACACCTCCCTGCCCACGTCAGGGCTTTCTTCTATCTCTTAATCATGGGAGTGACAGGCACTCTCCAATACTGTGCACAACTCACTGTTTAAGTGTCCATATTTGTGCAACATGAGGAGAGTGCTACGGAGACAGACAAGTCTCATCTATCACAGATCAAATGCTTCTCTCAATTCATCCATCTTTTATCTCAACATCATCCTGTCTGCTCTTGCCCAAGAAAGCTTAAGGTATATAATATACCATGTCTCTGCTATAATACTGCCAGACAGATGAAATCAATGAAAGCATAAATAATAAAGGAATATCACAATTAATCCTACACGGGTCTGCACTGGTTGACCTTCACTTGTCTACACTGGTTGACCTTCACTGGTATGCACTGGTTGACCTTCACTGGTCTACATTGGTTGACCTTCACTGGTCTACATTGGTTAACCTCACTGGTCTACATTGGTTTACCTCACTGGTCTACATTGGTTAACCCTCACTGGTCTACATTGGTTAACCCTCACTGGTCTACATTGGTTAACCTTCACTGGTCTACACTGGTTAACCTCACTGGTCTAGATTGGTTGACCTTCGCTGGTCTAAATTGGTTGACCTTCACTGGTCTACACTGGTTGACCTTCACTGGTCTACACTGGTTAACCCTCACTGGTCTACATTGGTTTACCTCACTGGTCTACATTGGTTTACCCTCATTGGTCTACATTGGTTGACCTTCACTGGTCTACATTGGTTGACCCTCTCTGGTCTACACTGGTTGACCCTCACTGGTCTACATTGGTTTACCTCACTGGTCTACACTGGTTGACCCTCTCTGGTCTACATTGGTTTACCTCACTGGTCTACATTGGTTTACCCTCATTGGTCTACATTGGTTGACCCTCACTGGTCTACATTGGTTAACCTCACTGGTCTACGTTGGTTAACCCTTACTGGTCTACATTGGTTGACCCTCACTGGTTTACACTGGTTGACCCTCACTGGTCTACATTGGTTGACCCTCACTGGTTTACACTGGTTGACCCTCACTGGTCTACATTGGTTTACCTCACTGGTCTACACTGGTTGACCCTTACTGGTCTACACTGGTTGACCCTCACTGGTCTACATTGGTTAACCTCACTGGTCTACATTGGTTAACCTCACTGGTCTACATTGGTTAACCTCACTGGTTTACACTGGTTGACCCTCACTGGTCTACATTGGTTAACCCTCACTGGTTTACACTGGTTGACCCTCACTGGTCTACATTGGTTTACCTCACTGGTCTACATTGGTTAACCCTCACTGGTCTACACTGGTTGACCCTCTCTGGTCTACACTGGTTGACCCTCTCTGGTCTACACTGGTTGACCCTCTCTGGTCTACATTGGTTAACCCTCACTGGTTTACACTGGTTGACCCTCTCTGGTCTACATTGGTTAACCCTCACTGGTTTACACTAGTTAACACTTATATTCCAATGCCATTGCTATAGAAAATATCATTGCAGAATAGAGTGCCAATGTTGAGATTGACAGGTATGAATTTTCTCAATATTAAGAAACTTGAAAACAGGGAATATTATCTGACTTGTGATAAAAATAATCAATTTTATTCATCATGTACCCTCAACTCCCAGAACATATTTTAAAGAAAAATCCTGACAATCTTGACAAAGATAAAAACCAATTTGCAGGCTTATCTATGCACCCCTCATACAACTCAAGATCAGTGAGATAGACTGCTCATCAATTTTAATGTGTGACAAGTATACTTATTTTCTTGTATCTTTCTCCCACAGCAGCTGATATTGTTATGCCTTTAATACCTGGGTTGAGGATAATTTTTCACCATTAGTTTTAATGGGTTGCTTGTTTCTATTCTACGTTCCTCATTCCTCACATAGGTCTGAGAATTATATATCAATTAATCAAGGGAGCATCAGTTGTAGTTCTGTTGACAAGAGATTGACATGCGAGGACACAGACCTCATCCATCATATCCAACCTATACCATTTTCTTCTGTTAAGTCTTGCAAATCAAACAACTTTTAAATTTCACCCATAAATCAAATAAAATTAAGGGTTTCAGTTTTTGGTAATTAACTAGTTTCAAAACCAAACAGTTTTAGCTCAACCTGCATTCCAAGAGCAGTGTGGAGAAACCAATGGAACCTCTCCCATTAATGGTTTGGTATTTCTGCAACAAGCCAAATTTAAGCAAAATCTGAGTACCGGTAGTTGTAATTTCAGTTGCATATTGTTGCTGTGTTAACAATTTGTTGTTTTGTTATCAAATGGCAAAGCAGAATATCATGATGCAACTGGCAATAGCAGAACAATGCTGAGATTTGCTCATCATATATACTTGCCTTGAAAAAAATTAACTTGATTTTAAAATTCAACAAAATAAAGAATTTTTTGCATAAATCTGACTTTTATTGTATAATAAAACTACTACTTGAAAATTCAATACTGGTCTTCAGCACTATATTTCTATGTAATTTTGTTCCGGTGTGCCGAGGTGTGTCCAATCTGTGTCTGGCTACACATATCGCATACCCCTTTTATTCCCCCTGATGAAATGTCCAACTGGCCATTCTGCAGTGAATTGATGTGTGAATTGTGTGCTGATACTGTTGCGTTTGATCCCTATGATCCTTGGATCCCTGCCCCAAATAATGACAGGCCAGGCCCCAGGTAAACTCACCAAGCTCTTTATCCTCTGCCTCACCATGAACTTTCCTTTGATGATCATTTCAAAATGGGACAAAGCAAATTTCACCCCTCCACTTTATCGTTCTAGTGTGCACACATCATGTATGCATGAAGCTCACTTTATGTCCATATAAACCTATTCGTGTCTCTGTGTTGTCTTTGATAGTGTTGTCGGTAAATCATTGAGAGTTGACCATCAAGTCCATCATTGGTCTCTGACCCTATTACCTGGGTGGCACGGAGGACAAAGCTGTCAAAACTGGTGAGGAGTACAAATACCTATAGAAACCTGCAAATACCTTCAAACAAGGATGCCAGACAAAAAGTGGACAATCACGCACACCTTCACTAGACAGGTCATCACAGATGAGTACTATGTATCATGCAAAGTGGCTCGCTTCCCAGTCATTAGCTTCACAAACTAGAGCCAGAAAGTGCCCCCAAACATTCTTTGATCTGAGTAGTAGCGATACAGGTAGTAAGGAAGTTTGTAGATCACAGCTCCCTGGATCTGCCAGGGCAATCATTATGGGAGGGCAACATTGCCCTGCCCTCTGGTGCTTTTCCAGTTCACATTTCATAATGTAAGATAAGTATTATAAGACAAAGATTTTTAATTATATTACTGTTAGGGGAGCTAGTACATGGACAATATGAACGTAGTTTATTTACTTTTCACACTGATATAGCCGATTTCTATTTTGGTCCAGTAATATCAATATGTATCGAATGTTGATATATCATTGATACATATTGTATCATATAGACGAAATCCAACAGTGTGATGCCCTAACAAAAAAACTAGACTTTCTATAGTAAAAACCAAAATGAAAAAAAATCCTGATGCCCATGATATTGAGCTAATATTCTTCAAGTCATTCATGTTTTGTGGAAATTCCACCTTTTTATGGCATAAAATCTGGTAATGATTAGACACGGTTATGGAAGAAGATCTGTGGTCCAACTTCCTGGGCAAATATGACACCTGTTTAGATGGTGGCACAATGCCAAACTGAGGTCCCTGGAGAACTGGTCCAGGTCACATACCTGCCTATCTAATGCTAATCATTATCATTCAGAACCGACCACAGAATGACAACATGCCCTTCCCATAATAACCTTCCTCTTCTCGTTTCTTTTAAAATCTTTTCTCAGAACTTTCCCAGCATCTTCACAGGTTGGTTTCTTGCAAATTATTTATAGGGATTAACCTTTGGATCTAAATTAAATTTACCAGACTATTTTCTCTATTTAAAGACACAATATGCCATCTTGGTCACTCATCCTTATAAAACAGCCTATTGTGTACGTAATTTTGAATTATGTAACAAAAAGCCTGATCCCTGTACTTCAATAATCTATAAAATACCAAATCTTTTTCAACACATATCTAAATGCCTAAAGCTTAACCATTACATCCAGTCAGGTAAAAGGAATCATTTGATGGCAATTAGAAGAGATCCTAAAGCGGTTAATTGTGGTTTCACATCATCAAGGTGTCAACATCCTATACAGGATTTATTCTTAACCAAAATAAGACAATATTTGATATGTATCAATTAAGTTGTCAATGGAATTGAAATATTTATGGCATGTGAAAGTGTACCTGTAATGTATACTGTAAATATAACTTGTAGATTATCTAGTATTGTATGCCACATATCTACACATCCTGTTTGCTAACTTCCTGATTATTTGACAAGCATCTTGACAAAGCCTACAGGTGAGGATAGGTTGATGCACTAGGAGACCTTGGACTGTTCTATCTGTACTCAAATCACTGCTGACGAAGCACACTCAAATATGTCAACCTCCTATTGCTATCACTGCCATTTATCTGCCTACAAAATTAACCAACATTTACTTATAAATAACACAAATTTAGAGACAATTTAGATCCCCTTAAATAAACAATTTCATCAGTCTACCTTAATATTGCCTTCTTTGCAAAAATTCCTTTTTCTCACAGGAAATGGGATGACACGAGGATGAAAACTTTCTGCACTGATGAGAAAAGAATGGGAGCAAGACGAGAGCTCTCTATGTTAAACACAAACTCAATCAGTTCAGTCACAGCGGATTAACAGATCAGTGTACAGGAGGCCTCCAGCTTACAAACCTGCCCCTACGCAGCTGCTAAAAAAGCTAAGCAAAGAAAAAATATTCTATTTGAAAACATAGGAGTAATTGTTGAGAAGGATGTTTTCAATCCTGTCTCAAACTCACACTGGACGGAAGTCTAAAATAAAGGAACTCATCTCTTATTCAACAGAAACTCAGTGGTCATTCCTTGATAGCTTCATCTGGTGAACACTTGATAACCTCTACCTGATAAATATATAACAATATTAAGACTAAACACGACATGTGAAGTTTCATTCAGATAAAAGTTTCAGCCCACAGCTTACACCAAGCTGGAGTTATTTTGGGATTCCACGTGTCATGAACACTATTTGACATTTGAACAATGATTAAATAATACTATGACAAATACATAGTAGATTTGATCCAACCATTTGATAGAATAATGAGGTAGTATTAAAGCTGAATTGAAAAGGTCACATATTGCCAGTACACTTTATGTGGGGCTTGGTATGCAGATATCGCTTGCTCGGAGTGTTGACTGAGGCACTCCTTCACAGCAATCAGCTGACTGAGTCGAGTCTTGAGTCAGGTTAGGTCACCCTGCCCTTTTTCTGTCACCTTGGGTTGTGAGTGCATCCTGACCCAGTTATGATGCATCCTATTCTAGGACTGGTATGCAAACAGACAGGAGAGGTTGGCAGATAGCTTTGTCACTCTCTTGGACATGGGACATTCCTCGGGAACGAGTTGGAAAAAAGGTGAGACAGATATAGATAAGTCCATCTTGTCACTTCAAATACAACTTCTAGGGCAAGGAGACACCTGTTCACTCTCTGTGCCACAAATTAAACAAGCTATGTCTAAAAGCCTTCACTCTACCTGGTTGCAACATGGGGCGTCTCTATCCCAGATGTCACACTATGAATTAAGATGCCTTCTTGACAGTCTGGTGCCCTCACCCACCTGTAGCATCTTAGCTTTGATGTGAATGATGGGGTAACCATCTACAGCTTAGTGGGAGATGAGCATTACAACTGTCAATCCTCCAATGTTCCCCTAATCATATCATTACCACTCCATGACAGATATTCCTGACCTTTCCTGCACTTCTTTCTGCTGCATATTTCACCCTCAACGGCGAGGTGTTACTTGGGTATTTTGGCTGACTTCTACAAGGGCAAGCTGTCTGCACCGTTGGTAAGAGCAGTCAGGCTTGCAACGGATGGACCTTCTTCTCCAGACAGAATCCATCATATTCTTCCAAGGGCACTTACCTCCACCAGTCTCCCATACCCACCAAGTATAACTATGTTGCATGATGTATTACACCTGTTTCACCCTTTCGAATAGAGCAGGCCTCTCCTCAAGACATTGACTGGCTCATTTCCCTAAGTAATTGACTTGTTATTTCTCTAGAAAACAAATAATGTATCAAATAGTGCCCTTTGAATTTGTACCATGAGCGGATCAGTGAGCACTTCCTTCATATTCACTCTACTGTTGGACTCACATTAAAAGGTAATTTAAGAACAAACAGAGAAGATATAATAACTCATAAATCCCAACAGAAATAGCACTAGAGAAATATGAACTGAAATGCAGTAGAATCTTATAATTAATTTGTCCATCATATTGTCTTATTTTGCACTGATCAAGCTTTAGCAAAGTGTTTTTAGAGGAAATATTCAAAATATGTTTGATAAATAACATTTCCGTTCAATACGATAATCCAGATTCATTCTTATCTTATAAGATGTAAACATTGTAAATAATATGTTTTCTGAGCAAGTTAAACCTATTAAGATTACAACTACAATTATATTAACATTTCACAATTATAATCTAAATCTTTGAACAAGAATTACACTGTGTACAGAGAATATTCTCACCCAAAATCAAATATTTAGCCACATGACTTGAGCTTCAGGCACAGTTTACAAGGGTGTATTGGTGTTGTTGTGCTTTCCCATTTGGAGTGTTTGTTTTGAGGCGGTGGCTGAGGTTGAGGGAGGTTAGGGGAGGTTAATGCTGACCTCTGGTGTGGACAGGTCACAGCACAGTTTCTCAGCTCACCGCAGTAAACACTTGGGATGAGTGGTCATGCTCAACAAATTTACAAATCTGGGCAACTGTCTCAACAGCAATACATTTTCTTTGCCGATGGCTTGAGTCAATTTAAAGTTCATGCCTCCTATTGTTTGAACGTACTCTCCTAAAAAATGTTTAGTTCTGGACACCAAAAACAAGGTTCAATGATTTGTTATAAAACCATTCATCTGAGAAATCACTCTTTAAAATGCTGCACAACTGATCAGTTATAAGTTTTGAGAGGAATTCTTCCTGAAGATGATGAAGGGTATCTGTTTTCACCTTGCATCTTCTCGGTGCTCAGTCAAGGACATCTATTTCTATTCATGTGCGATAACATACACTGCTTCTGTGCAGTCATAGACTTCTACCAGAACATTTACTTTACACTCTGTGCCCCACATTTTTATAAACATCATATCATCTGCCAATGCCATGCAGAGAGAGGTCAAAAATCATGAATGCTTGGAAAATGGGCAAATCATGAGGTACAAGGTCAGTAATTTACATCTGGGTTGATGTGAATCTGAAATCGGACTCCACAGGTGGGAGGTGGCAATCTCGGGCCACCAACCTCCATTTACCTACTAACCCACTGTGTGTATGGTTTCTGCATCCAACTAATTTCATTCCCAATTTAATATGTGCGCTGCTGAGAATGACCAGTGGTCACTCCAATATATATATATAGAATCTCAAGACAAAGGAGTTGTTGTCACAGAGGCTATCGGGAAGGGCCCTGGTTAAACAGACAGGTGAAATGTGGCATGGTGATTGTAGCGGCAGGGAGTCAGGTGGGAGGGCATGGGCAGTCTCAGATGATCCCTGGCTGCTGAGATCTCCCATGCCTCATACCTAACTCAGCCCACCTGCCGAGCACCACTGCCCACACCTCTGTGTTTGTTTGGGTTGGTTCTGGCAGGTCTTGCGGCAGGGTCTCCGGGCATCCTCCCCTTGGACCCAGGTCAAAAAGCATACAAATAGCTGCCAGACATAAAAGCTAATGCTTCCCTAATAGACTAGGATTTTTGCTAATTTGTGCTGCGAGAATAACACGTGAAATCCATTACACTTTCCCTGTTGAGAAAATAGGGGCCAGAGTTGGTGGGGTCAGGCGTTAGTTGTGACCCCTGACCTGGGATGATGACCTTGAGGGTGTTTAGGTGGTCAGCGTCAGATGAGAGGTTAGGTGTGTAGTCTACACTCACCCGGCAGCCTCCTTCACACAGGTAGACACACAACCTGCCACCCATACTCACCTCCCCACTGCCTCCACAGTCAATCAAACCCCACCTGCAGCAAGCATATCACATCTCTGTTTTATTGCTTCAGTCAACAAATGAGCCATTGCTTCAATCACCAATATGTCTTTCTAGGTGTAAAAGCAACACTAGCTTATGTTCCAGTTTACATATATTATACAGCTGGTTTGAATGAAAAGAAAGTCATTCTACTTTCATTACAAACCTTCAGAGAAATTAACATTTATGATATAACCAAAATATCAAATATCATGTAAAATCATTACCCAGAACAGACTCTGTATGCTAAGTGTCAGAGCATTTCAAAATAATATTGAGTTTATATCATCAAGGTCCTATCAAAGATCAGACAGGGACATTATACAAAGAGAGTGGTCCTGGTGGTGCCACCTAGGATTGCATTCAGACACCAGACTGGCCCTGAACCCCAATGTCTGGGTGCTTGTTTGAACACTTGTTCTACCTTCACTCCTGTATTTGTCCTCATGTCAAATGGCCATACTCCATGTGTATATACTGTCCCAGCTCTGGTCTACCTGCATGATATCCATGGGATGGATGACTTCAAAGCTTTAACCAAGCTATATCAAAGCAATATAGGTAACACATACACTTAATATATATGTCTAAACAGGATGCATAGAATTCAAATTCAGCAGATATTTGGTATTTTTATCAACTAAAGTTGTGATATAGATAAAGGTTTGGAAATGTTTCCTTGCGTTGTAATTAGTTACTGTTCCTACCATCAGCAGAATGTGACCGAGTTGATGGTTTCCAGGTCACCAGGTAGTTATAGACTATTTAAATTGTAAATGCAAACAATTCCAAGTTATATACATGTATAGTGATCATGAAATAGTGATCATGAAATGATTCCCCAAATTGCTTTGTTACAGTATTGGGGATATAAAGTGACTGATAAAATTTATTATTATTCTTGTATGACTTGGTTCATAATGCATTACGCATAATATATGTTACTGTAATAGTGTTTATTTGCATTTATTATTCAATTTTGAAAATTTTTTCATAACATTTTATATATGGCTTTTTCTTTTTATTATTCTCTTTCTAATATTTCATGATGAATATTTGATATTTCTACTTTCAAAATTCAGTCCAGAATAAATACAATGAGTCATTATTTATGTCTCATCTAAAACATCAATTATCAAAGGTGCATTATCAAAACTCATTTTTTTATTTATTATCTCATTTGCTGGGAGCAATAAACTGCATTTTTGCAATTAAGTTTGGTTATTCAATAAATTATTTCCAACAACAGGATTTTATGTTCTCATATGAAATATCATGGCAATAACTATTTTTATTCACTGATTTGTTTTAGTTTCAGGCCCTCTCCTCACATCAGGCCCTGTGTGGACCCTCACAAAAAGTTACGAACGGGACAGTAACAGCCAACCCAACTTTCCGAAATACTCCAGTTGTTCTGAGAATATCTATAAAACCTTTCATATTTAGCCAATATGAATTTCAAGACCAGTATAAACTTCAAAAATAGAAATGGTTTTTCAATGAAAAATCAAATAGAGATGATGTTTTGATTGTTTTTGGTAATAAAACTGGACTCAATGACAAGAAGAGAAAGATGTGTCTTTATGAAAACGGGACATGCATTTATAACCAAATTCTCCTTTCTGTCATGTTCAATCATTATAATTAGGCCCAGGAGGTATAACATCATATGTCAATTTTCACAAATTTAATATTTGGTCCTGGGCCAACCACAGTAGCAACTGAAAATCAACAGAGGGGTTGAGATCAATTATCAGTTCATCAACATTTTTACCATTTTAAAGCATCCATTCATAAATTCTTCCTTTTGTTTCCCATGAGAGAAAACATATTGGACATGGTGTCACAATATATATCATGTCAATTTGACAGCCTGATTATCTCAGCCAGTTTGAAACCAATGGGCATCTTTTATTGGTGGTCGGGAAAGGTTCATAGAGGTAAAGATACACAAGTAGTTACCGGGCTGGGGCAGGTGCCACGCACTCACATGCTCACATGCTACTGCATAATCTACATGCTATTGACATGCTATCATGTTCAAATCAGCCAGACTACCATTCACTCCATGGCTAGAAAAAAAAACGAAAAAGGACTCAGGTGAACTTGGCGTGAGTGCTCTTTGTTTCCACTAAAACTTGAAATGTCTCTTACAAAAAGAGAACTTAATATGAGGGCCTCGGCATTAAAAGATGGCATGTTACGTAATAAATGATCCCGGATATACATGCTAGACATGCTAGCATGTCGACGCTTTAATAGAATCACTGGGTAATGGAGTTTGCTTTTATTGATTCCATGCACAATCTCCAGACTGTTAGACTGGTGCCAGTTTCAAGAATCTGTGAAGTCTACCAAAGCCCCAATAATGACATCTACATTGGCTGTTTTCCCTGACCAATGTGCTACCAATGTGTCCAAATGAAAATTTAAAATGTGTCACTAAAATCTGAAGGCTGTAATCTTACATGCAAATATCCAATTAGAGAAAAACACATTTTGTAATTAAATCTCAAGGGCAATCTCCCAATAAACCACATACATATTTCATGGCCACTCCACAACAAAGAAAAGTTAAACAATATATTCAACTGAATGTTTTATGATTGATTCAAACTTAATTTGAAAAAAGGCAAAAATGATTGAGGTCACCGGGTGCAATATTGAGAGTCATATTTCAAATTCAATTTCAATATATAATCTTACAAGAGTTAAATGATGACCGAAAGATAAACATTCCCAAAAGGTTGATTTCCTGATAACCTTTGCTATTCTACTGACAAATGAATTATGAGAAGTGTATTTTGAAGTGCACTGTAATAATATATTGTATTAAACTATTAATAGTATATATTTACATGGTTCCAGAATAGTGTTGGCCTTTGTGAAGAATAATCTCTACCTGCTGTTGCAAAATAGTCAATGCTCTCTTCCTGCAAGGTGATTATACATGTACAACTATGTCAAAATGCAAACAGTGTCCCAAAAGACCAACTATCACCGCTACAATGCCAACTTCCCCAGGATCTGCTATGGCCACTGCTCTGTCACGTCTAATGCCAACTTCCCCAGGATCTGCTATGGCCACTGCTCTGTCACGTCTAATGCCAACTTCCCCAGGATCTGCTATGGCCACTGCTCTGTCACGTCTAATGCCAACTTCCCCAGGATCTGCTATGGCCACTGCTCTGTCACGTCTAATGCCAACTTCCCCAGGATCTGCTATGGCCACTGCTCTGTCACGTCTAATGCCAACTTCCCCAGGATCTGCTATGGCCACTGCTCTGTCACGTCTAATGCCAACTTCCCCAGGATCTGCTATGGCCACTGCTCTGTCACATCCGATGCCAACTTCCCCAGGATCTGCTATGGCCACTGCTCTGTCACGTCTAATGCCAACTTCCCCAGGATCTGCTATGGCCACTGCTCTGTCACATCCGATGCCAACTTCCCCAGGATCTGCTATGGCCACTGCTCTGTCACGTCTAATGCCAACTTCCCCAGGATCTGCTATGGCCACTGCTCTGTCACGTCCGATGCAAACTTCCCCAGGATCTGCTATGGCCACTGCTCTGTCATGTCTAATGCCAACTTCCCCAGTATTTACTATGGCCACTGCTCTGTCACATCTAATGCCAACTTCCCCAGTATTTACTATGGCCACTGCTCTGTCACATCTAATGCCAACTTCCCCAGGATTTACTATGGCCACTGCTCTGTCACGTCTAATGCCAACTTCCCCAGTATTTACTATGGCCACTGCTCTGTCACATCTAATGCCAACTTCCCCAGTATTTACTATGTCCACTGCTCTGTCACGTCTAATGCCAACTTCCCCAGGATCTGCTATGGCCACTGCTCTGTCAAATCTAATGCCAACTTCCGCAGGATTTACTATGGCCACTGCTCTGTCACATCTAATGCCAACTTTCCCAGTATTTACTATGACCACTGCTCTGTCACATCTAATGCCAACTTCCCCAGTATCTACAATGACCACTGCTCTGTCACATCTAATGCCAACTTCCACAGTATCTACAATGACCAGTGCTCTGTCACATCTAATGCCAACTTCCCCAGGATTTACTATGGCCACTGCTCTGTCACGTCTAATGCCAACTTCCCCAGGATCTACTACGACCACTGCTCTGTCACATCTAATGCCAACTTCCACAGTATCTACAATGGCCACTGCTCTGTCACATCTAATGCCAACTTTCCCAGTATCTACAATGACCACTGCTCTGTCACATCTAATGCCAACTTCCACAGTATCTACAATGACCAGTGCTCTGTCACATCTAATGCCAACTTCCCCAGGATCTACTATGACCACTGCTCTGTCACATCCGATGCCAACTTCCCCAGGATCTACTACGACCACTGCTCTGTCACATCTAATGCCAACTTCCCCAGTATCTACTACAGCCAGTGCTGTGTCACATCCAATGCCAACTTCCCCAGGATCTACTGTCCCTACTAATTTGTAAACCCTCAGAATGAATACAAGGAGAAAGACTATCTGATCATTACTTTATATATTCCCTGACCTTTGATGACAGTCTTTATGGAATTTTAAAATTGCAATTTAATTGCCATCTAATTATCATCTGTCACCATTCAGTCTTCACCAAATGACAGCAATCTTAAACAGTATAGAAATCTTGTCATCTTGTATTCACTACATTTCAAAATGCTGTTACAAAGAGTCAGAATGCCAATATCAGTTCATTCAAATATGGCTCAGGCATATTATATCATGATGAATTTTCAGAAAAACAAACACAGAAATGAATCAAATGTCAGAGGAAGTCGTTCAATCTAATGTTTGACATTCCTGACATTCTCAAACAGAGTTATAAATCATTTTTTTATTCATTTGTGTTTACCGTATGATTGTGAACATCACTGGCCATAAAACCTGGCAACACTGCCATCCTACAAATAAGGCAGTAATTCTGGACATGACTCAACACTTGCACCACCGTATCCATGAGGCTGCAATAAATATTTCATGATACCCAGAAATTTTCTTACAAAATGTTTTTATACTTAACATATAAATACTCTACAATCCTCACTACAGTTCTGGTTAATCTAAATATTCACTATTTTAGTTTTTTGTGGTCCTCAGTCAGAATTTGCTGATACAAGACAGTGCAGTGTCTGGTGGGCATGCTGATTCTGATTAGTAAACAACTCCTCTTGAGGGCCACACACCACACAGACAAACTGTATTGACAATCAGCTGATCAGACCAAAACAAAGTTGACCTATATCCATAACCCCTTTGCGCTGAGATGAACTGTTTCTGACTTATCCCATATGCCAGAAGGTCAGTGTTTTTGCCCTGTCTAAACAGATATCTTGGGTTTATAGACTCAAATATTAGTTGATAAAAATCTCATATATTTCCTTTATATCTGTCTCAGTCATGAATTCACCGGATCACCACACAATTTTTAATGGCCTGGAGTTATATTTAACAAATATCGTGTCCACCAGACAAAGGGGTGCTCAAAATCCAGGAAGAAGAGAAGTGTGTAAAGAATACCAAGCATTGTAAACAAATCCCTTTTCTGATGTAATAAACTAGGAACGCCAGGAAATTGTAATCCAATAAATAACGAGGGCATAGACTTATAGTGGCGCCACCTGCATTGTAACCTATCTCAGCAGCCCAACAACAGAAACAGAAGGTGGCCACTCTACTCGAGTGTCAGATATGAACTCACTTTAAATCCATAACTTTATGGCCCTATTTTATTTCAGTCATCATCTGAATAAACATTCAATGTTTAGAATCCTGCCAGTAGGTATATTGGCAACTCTGCTATATTTTTTATTGTTTTTCTCACTCCAACACCTGGCTTTATCTAGTTCCAAAGTGTCAACATGTTAAAAACCTATATATCTATAAAATGGCACCTGTTTGTCCAATGTGCATGAAGGGTAGAGCTTAAACATATTTATCAATAACTTGTTTTTTCACATTTCTTGTGAAGACAATGCGAGGGCAATGGAGGCAGAGGTAGTTTGAGGATCGACTAGTGCCTACGATGTTAAGGAGAGTAACCCCACAAAATTGGCCAATCTTTCCAATGACAAAAGTAGCACCAAATCTGTTGAAACAAACACTCTGACAGGAAATGTCAAACAGTCTGTGACCAAAATTATAATAGTTATTTGACGGATCACAAGAACAAAGCATTTAAACACACCCAATTAAGCAATCATTTGATCATATGCAAAGCATGGGATCTCAGTTGATCATATTGACTTCTATGCTAAATAGAGATATTATCCTACATTTAAATTAGCATCCTGTGTTTGAATGGTTCTACAACAAATGATCAATGTCATTCATGTGAGGGGCTTCTCGGCTAATTACACAACCATCAGCCATATTGACCATAAGGGCTGACTTTATCATGTATTGAATCATAATCACCCTCATGATTAGTAATGGTGGTGATGGGGGGGGGGGGGCAGGGAGGGGTGAGCAACTCATCATGCTCAGATACTCATCCTCATCCTGCTCCTTTTTTGAATCACTCATCTAAGTCTTAGTCACGCCAATTTCATGCGCATTTCCATGACAAAGCCAACAGAGAGAGTTAATGTGAATCAGCGACAGAGCTAAGACACCAGTTAAGGAGGGTGAAGTTCATTTATTATTATGTATTGATTGGTGTGAACTAACACATCCGGGATTCAGATGTGTGATGAAGGGTGATGCTATCACACTTTAAATAGCTCTCTTAACTGTGTTTGGAACCGTGATAATCACGGCATGTTAAACACATGAAAGGAGGCTAGTTGAGCTCATCAAATGTCTGGCACCAAAATGGAAATTGACAGTGCTGCCGCAAGGAAATTACATGGCTTCTGACAGCCCCACATGTATGTTTACATACAAATATTGTGCAATGTAATATCCATGTAGTATTGCACAGCTATTTCACAATACAGGCCATTTCACCACCATTGATATAGTTACTGCAATTGTAGGCCTCCTGCCAACAACGCACACAATTCTCACAGCAAAGAACCTACGTAGGTAATATTATGACAGACAGATATGTGGATACTTTATATAGCTCCCCTCATGCTGGCGAAGCTATTGATCTCTAAACCACACATATCCCCTGTGCTTACTGTCTACAAAGACCGAATACGAGCCATGCTGGCTGAGATAATCCGCTCACACTTTGGCACCAAGCCATACTCGGGCAGTCTGCATAATGTGGTCCACCTACTCCCTTTCCTGCCTTCACACAACCCAAACTATCCCATTCTTGTTGCAAATCTGGCCCAAATCCCTGTGTATGAAATATGTATAAAGCTGTGCCACTTTGTAAATGAGAGAGAACACTATGGTTTGTGTGTATGGCCTGCAGCAGAACAAGGCCGGTGTCTGGGGGATGCACTCGTCATTCACACCTGGGGCGGCCATCCTCGCACTCAAGTCTGGATCTCAGCCAGACTTTTCAATAGATTGTACTACACACCAAAGATGGGAGACCAGAATAATCCGCGAATTGTGCACTGATTGATTGCAAACTCAGTGAACTCTGGCTACTGAGCTAAAAATTTTATATAAATTATAAAATTCTTTTCACATCTTGATAAATGATTCATCTATTGGCAGGAACTTTCCTCTTGTACGTTTGATAATGAATCATGAAATCTAACAAGCCACAATGTCCATTCAGATTGTCCATCACACTGTGGTTCATATGAATAAGAACAGCATGATTCTCATCCAAGATTCTAAGAACTGTCATTCTTGTGATGCCATTGGTTGGGTCCAACCCCAGGAAATATATGAGATCCGTATGCCTCAGCAGGGGTTGGATTAGGCATCTTCTGGCAGGGCAAGCTGGTATGCTGGGCTCAGATCCTTTATCATGACAGCAGGGTAGAGCAGTTTACACCCCATCAGCACCCTGTACCCTCATTCCTGGCTGCCATCAGCTGGTGAAGTTGAAGCAGACACTTGTGGAGAAACTACCAGGAATGCCCCCCATTCTGTCTCTGGGTTTGGTGTCAGTGGTTGCCTTGTGGCAAGCTGATACCTGTCTGCTACCCGGATCCAAACATCCCTCCTCATCTTATTTCACCCTACTTCCTCTCTCCCTCTGCTGAATAACGTCTCAATGGCCACGGTCAGACCTCATATCCCAACACTTAGTAAGCTACTGTACCCAACTTTTCCCCTCATCGTTATCATGTTGTCAGAAAAAGGGTAAGTTTTAATTTTTCAAATCAGGTTCAATTCATTGAAGCCGATTAATTTAAATGTTGGCATTTTGGCATCAATCTGGGCACCCTGCTCTGAATGTGTGACCCAGACTGTGGAAGCAGGTCAGTGGTTTCTATGAGCACACATGCTTCCTGGCAGGACAGCTGGGTGATCATCTGACCCATATCTCTAGCCTGTGCCACATATAGCACCACTCAGAGTTAACCAATCAATTGATTGATCACCTTGCCATTCCATTCTCGTCGGCACCAACCACCCAGTCAGTGGGCATCAAAAACCAGCTGCTCAGACTACATCTTCTCAAAAGTTTTCAAATATCACAGATTCTTACAAACTTAAAAGAGGATTTTTTTTATATTTGTTAATTCTAAAATACCTCATCCCCGTTTAATTAACTTATGGTTTAACATCAATAACACATTATTTTCTCAATTAACCCTCTAGATATATTTTTTTTATTAAAGACTAGAGGTTAGTGTAAAGGACAGTTCATTAAGCATTAATCACCCTACTGTCATATATTCCATTGAAATTATAGGTGTGTATATTATTTCACAGGAAACAAGTTCCACATCTTTATAATTTAATTTTACCTTTTTCTGAAAATGTGTCACTCCCTTGTTCACTATAGCAATGCAAGTTTCTAAAGAAAATTCATATAATTCACCATTTTGCCCAGGGTCCAGTTCTTTTTAGATTCCTTTATGCTTTGTGGGAATATGACCAGAAAGTTGCAATAAAGGGCAGGGAAAGAACTATTGAAAGTGGCCCTTCCCTTCCCCTTTTCCGACCCTGGAGGATACTATTTAGGTTGTTAGTGGGGCTACCCTGCTATTTTCTTGGCCATGTCCCCTCCCTAAGCTCTCTCTAATGTTTAATGGTCAAGCTTTACAAATCCTCTCATATGCCTGCAGCAGTGCTTGCTTTCAATTCTGATGTGGTAAATACAGAGTGCTTACTGACAAAATTATGGCTTTCAAATATGATAAACATATTCTAAGTGTTTATAAAAATACCTGTCAATCCTGTTGCTGTATGAATCAAAGTAAATAAACATTTTTTTCTATTTGAAATGGTGGAAAGAAAAGCCAGGATAAGCCTTTGAAGAGGGGACAATTGGTGAGGCAGGAGGTCAATTCACACCTCCTTATATCCAAACATTATTCTACTGTACCAAGCTTTCCTATCAAACTACTTGATATGGATTCTGACATTTTGCTGTTCCACAATTCCCAGGAGATATTCAAGGAGATAGTTATCTCTGTCAACAAATAGAAATATTCAGCACATTTATCAAGATGGCACACATGTGTTGAGTCAGAAAATGAATGAAATAAATATAGTTGTTCAAATCAAACTGTTTTGTTATGATTGAGGTACCTTGTTTTGGAAGCTTCAAAGATTTTTCATTCAAATTTATTGCACAAATTAGCTGAATCTGATAAAGCAATATTGTGTAAAGAAACCTTTCAGAAACGAGCATTAATCATTGATTACTTATTGTAATTGATATTCATGCCAATTGATAACCCTAAGTAGTATTGATACCTTGTAAAGATAGGACAAAAATGTTGCTAATATTTCCACCTTTTTTGCCTCAACCTATTCTGCTCAGCAGAGGGTTGATCCTTTACCTGGCCTCAGATCATCAATATTCCTATTACCAAGAAAAATACAATTTCATAATATTATCAGTTTATCTCATGTGAATAGTGTAATTGTTTTCACAATTGCAATTGCACCTTTGAATAGACCAAAAGTTACACTAGTTACCATTACTTGATAAGAATTATTTTTCTCACTATCCTTTCTGGCTTTGTCAAGGCCAAAAGATGGTAACATTTTAATAAACTACCGGTATATATGTGTATAACGGCACCTTGCTCTCACCCCTCAGATGATATCCATAAAGTGTGAAGCTTTAAGAAAATTTATTAATAACCTGTGATTTTTTCATATTTCTATTGAAAACAATGAGAGGGCGCTGGAGGAAGAGGGAGGTAGAGAATCAGCTAAGAATGTTAAGCAGAGTAGCCTCGGCTGTGTCATGATCTCTCAGTACCAACCTGTCTGGATAAACCCACCTGGACACACTATTGTTGTGGCTGGCCCATCCAGACAGGAGGACCACAAGGTCAGCCAGGGTCAGCGACGGCAAGGTGAGACCTGTACTCTGCCCCCAGGCCCTCTGATACTCACACCACCTGACCATACAAGCACCATTATTAATAAGCAGTAGCACATATAATTCAACAAATGTAATGGCTAGTGGGGGAGGTCCGTGCCCTGAAAGGCCGGCTGGCTTTCACTCCATTTAACCATACTTTAAACTTCCATATAACACCACAGTGCTGTATGGAATGTGACGGCTTTGTTGGTTTTCTTTGTACAAGAGATGCCACTTTGAGATGGATGGTGATGAAATTTCTATAATTGTCCAGCAGCGAGAGAGAAATCTCCCAGATCATGAATCTTCATTCAACTATACACTGTCTGAAAGACTTGGTCAACCAAGAGCAATTTGAGAGTTCCTATTTCAATTGTCAAGGGCCCCCCTCTCCACCACTAAACAAATATTCAATCAGGGGCGCTATGGTTTCAAATGAATAAGCAGTGCCAGTCACCATTTATGAAAGTATCATAGTTCTGTTAATTTTCTTTAAACTTGAACTCTTTGACCCTTCTGGCTAGAATCTCATTTATGTTCAAGAAGAGGGAGCAACCTCTTTTATGTACCATCAACGAAAAGACATGCATTTGCCTTTTGATCGCTGGCTCGCCTCTTTATCTGAACTTGATGACCTCTTCAGATCAAGATGAATTTTTAGTTCCAGTCAGGTAAACTTACAGACAAAGGCAGTGAGAGATAATAATGAAAAGTAGCCAGTGGTCATCACCACCAACCACCAGGATCTAGGGGGTCCTATCTTTCAGTCAGGTGCACTTTTTAGTACCACCAAAGGAAAAGCAATGATGCAAACATATGGACGTCAAAATAACATTATAGAATGAAGGAATCGAGGATGAGCTTATGGACCTGATGGGGATTGCTAATGTAGAAATTATGGAAACATAATGGGTACTGTGTCTGTGAGCATGATAATGGCGATGCCATGCCCCGATATCACTCATGTGCAGTACTAAAAGACTGAACTCGCCGTCTTGTCATGTCTTCTGCATCCTGTTTGCACAAGGGACTCTCCTCTGCCAGACACAAGAATAGTCATTTCCTGTCTGGTAGCACAAAAAGAGAGCAACAAGTGGTCAGAATGCTATCTGTGTTGACAAGATCAAAGAAGAAAGACTGCGACCACATCACTGACTGATGGGACGGTGACTATCAAAACGACAACTACATGTCACCCCTGTAATTTAACACCCCAACAATGCAAAATGCCCTCCCTATCAACCCCAAAAATGTCATCATTTACATTGAGTTCCCCTGAGAAAGTTGCTCACCTGTGATAGATTGCTCGGGTGGACCCATAATCATGGATAAAGACACAATTAGGTAAGCAAACACTTGGGCCACTGAGTACATTGTTCTCTCTTGTACAGATCATATCATTATCCTTGAAAGCCACAAAACTTCTCATTCCAGAGGAAAGCATTGTTCTTCTAAGACTTATTTTACACACTATTCTGATTTCATTTGAAGAGCATTTGAAATGTCACATACATCATCATTTTAATATTAAATGGTTCCCATAAAATGTGCAGTACTTAAGTTTTAATTTACAATTTAAATCCTAAAATTTAACTTTTCAATAAAACAGCTTTCAAATCATGGCACCATTTGGTATATTGGACATAATTTCAGACAATTCCATCCAGACATTTTCCTGGAACTACCTTTTGGCTTTTTACATTGAAAACAAACTTTGACGACATTTATTCTAATTTTGAGCAAACAACCACTTTGTTCTATTGTGTTGTTCACCTGTTATGTGTAACAAACGTCATGTCATGACAAGTTTGCATGTCAACCATCTGTCTTTGACTACACCTGTGCTTGTCTCTTTTATGGCTCCTCCCTCACTGCTCTGAGCCAGCCTCGTATCAAGCTCCAGGCAGTCCCAGTCTCAACCCAAATTATCCCCATTTATCCACCCCCGAAACCACCAGGTCATGTCTACTTTTCTTTTCTTTTTTTTATTAAATTTTCTCCTGAGCATTTCACATTTCACATGATGTACTTCGTGAGATAATGATCCAGTTCATGGACAATTTTGTGGAACTGAGTGGCAGATGGCAATCTTCACCTAATATGGTAACAATGGCAGTGGCAGATCCGTGAAGTGCTCTGCCCCTTCTACCACTGACAGGAAGGTGGATCACTTTCAAGCTGAACAAATTATTTTACAAGGCAGTTGTCAGCACAGTGGTAGTTTGCCTATCACCTGTAGCTTGGCACTTGTGGCTTCACACTCGGGTATGCAATAGGGGAACACCTACTGGTCTTACACGGCTATTTCTGGCATTTAAACACAGTCACCGTCTGTCAACCTGCAATGAACTCTCTCTATATGCATCACATAACCTGAATCATTGTAAACTCACTCATGACCTGATGTCTTTATTCAGGTGTGTATAATACACAAGCCATATTACATGACTGTAGTATTTTGATTTGAACAGGAACTACTCAAATATAATGATCTCGGCCATCCAGACACTCTTCTCTCTGTGTTAAACCTATATATGACCCTCATGGGTAGGAGAAACAGAGTCTACAAATAACAGGCCTGCTGAGTTGGCAAGAACCCCCACTCAAAGTGTGCGCAGTCATGATGAATGGGCAACATAAATGTAAAAGTGTATATTTTCTGCCCCGGTCATCTTTTCTGCCTGCTGGCCATTTCTCCTTCAGTGTGGCTCTGTTTCATTCAGTGACTAACACCACAACTCTTCATAAATGACAGGCCCAGTGTATAATCAAGACAAGTCAATTGTGTGAGGCAGGCCATGCTGGTAGTTAGACCCACGAGTGTAGCACTGACCACAGCCTTGCCATCAGGTGCTAAACATCCCCACCACCCGCTTAGCTCCCCACCACCCACCTATCTCCCCACCACCACCCGCCTATCTCCCCACCACTGGCCTATCTCCCCACCACCGGCCTAGCTCCACACCACCCACCTATCTCCCCACCACCCGGCTAGCTCTCCACCACCCACCTATCTCCCCACCACCACCCGCCTATCTCCCCACCACTGGCCTATCTCCCCACCACTGGCCTATCTCCACACCACCCACCTATCTCCCCACCACCACCCGCCTATCTCCCCACCACCGGCCTATCTCCCCACCACCCACCTACCTCCCCACCACCCACCTACCTCCCCACCATCCCATAAATCCCCACCACCTGCCTAACTCCCCACCACCTGCTGATCTCCCCACCACCCACCTACCTCCCCACCACCCACCTACCTCCCCACCACCCCATAAATCCCCACCACCCGCCTAACTCCCCACCACCCGCTTATCTCCCCACCACCCCATAAATCCCCACCACCCGCCTAACTCCCCACCACCTGCTTATCTCCCCACCACCCCATAAATCCCCACCACCCGCCTATCTCCCCACTACTCGTCTTGCACCTACCATCTGCTACTTCAATTATTGTTTAACTAAAAATTTTAATCTGTACTTAATTTCTTTTAAATAACAGACACTTGAGATGTTTGGCATGATAATTCTGCCTTTAGATCACCCTTGTGTAACCACAAGTATCCTCATTCCTGTGTGTCAAACAGAAGCACAAAAGTGTTCCAGGAAGTGACTTAAGTTGACAAGATCAAATAACAATATAAACACAAATGTGTTAAATATATACCAATTCTTACACATTTCATTCATAAATCTTATGTGTGATTCAGTAGCCAAAAAGAAAATGCCTTTATAAAGATTTCAGGTCTTGGCCATGTTGAATTCTTTTTAAATAATTTTTATTTTATTTTTCAATAGCTGCAAATAGGATGATTCCCCTTTCCTTAATTGTAAATACTGAATATATCCAACTTCAATTTCAATATAAATTTCTTTCATTTTCTTTCTTTCATTCCTTACAATTGTTTCCCTCTGGCACAAGTTCTCAATCCAAAAGTTAATCTTCTGGTATGTCACTTAAATTTTGGGGACACATTAAAAGTGGAGCCAAATCATAGATGCAACAACATTTACATTTTGTATGGCCTTTTTATGGGAAGAAAATGACCTGGTCGGGGTAGTTCAATCAAGGGAAGTGACCGCAGCCTTTGTGGACACATTCCACTACTCACCCCAACCGCCACCCTCCCCTATGAAGAGCCTCATAAAGCAAGTCATCCAGCCACTATGTGTGCATCCCCTTCTCTGCCCAACTCACCACTCATAACCTATCTCAACATACATTAAACATGTCTTGCAACTCCAAAGCCAAGTCAACATGGATTCTTCAATAACAAACTATTTCGTTTATGTACCCATTAAACCTCACAGAAGAGAAGTCACATTGATATCGTCCCAGATAAAACCTCAAGCACTGGCTATCCAAAATTGTCGTCATGGTGTTCTAGTTTTCAACCTTCACGTTTTTGAATTATTCAAACTTGACTGACATCTATGTCACACACTAAGATTTTCCGGGAATGGTGACTTTGTACTTCTTTTTCATTTAGATTCCTACAACTATTATAATTCATCGCATCTGAGTTAGTCACAGGAAACTTGAAAAAAAAAATACAATTCATAAGAGACCTAAATTACTCAAGTCTATCTTTTACATGTTAATTATATTTTATACTTTTATTTTCATATAACATGATAAAATAAAGTTTATTCTATTCAAAAGATAAACTTCAACTTTATTCTATTATAGCCAAATCTGGCTTAAGATTATATAATGAGGGGGTGGAAAGACTGCAGCCAAACAGTCTGCAGATATGTTTGCTTGTCCAGTAATAAACCTCTTGTACAAATCCACACTAGCATCAAACATTACTTGCAAACAATGATATGTTATCTTAGTCAAATACATTCAGCACATGTGGTAAAAGCCTATAATACTTTTTCCACATTATCATACCTGTCCTAACTATTTGCAGTGTCTACAACACATTTACGCTCATTTGAATTCTTTCTTTTGTGTCCTTATTTGCCAGCACCTCTGTGACAACTTGACAAGTGTCATACCATGACACAGGAGCTGATAACAAAAATTGCTCAAAACTTTTGAAAAAGTACAAAAAGTTATGAGCAACCTCAGCCAGGTTAGTTGTAAATGTTGCAAAACAGTTTGGTTGGCTTGGTTGTTTCAGATACATTCTTTGAAGTCCATTTACGTTATATATGTTGATGCAACAATTATAGCATAGTTTGCTGTGTCAACATGGCTCTATGAACACACAGTAATGGAATGTAGAAAGCGTCGTGCATACAGAAGGCTACAAACAACTCATTTGTTTAACACAGTCTTCAGACACAATCACACCATGCCAAGCGCATTACTTCTGGTGGTAAATCTCAAACAAACACATCAGATTTGTATATGTATCTGAAGACAATGGACCATTTAAAGGGATTTGTCCAGGCATGGAAGCTATGAAAATGTACCTGTAAATTTCACAAATGGAAATGCTTAATCATTAGACTAAAAAACTATGCACATCATGACAATTAAATGTTAGTCTCAATAGCTGACCAGCTGAATAAAAGAACACAGTTTTAAACCAGAGCACGGAAAACAGAAGAGTATATATTTGGAACCTCATCAAAGTTCTCTATCGTGTATTTCTCACAATTAATTAACACTATTCTCACAAGATGTGTATATTGGGATGATAAAAAACCCTCTCTCAAAGGAAATTTGCACCTGTGAGCTGGAACTGACTATCTCAGTTACATAATACTTAGGAGAAAAGGTTACTTAGTGTGTGTGTGTGTGTGTGCATGGTTGTGACCTGCCAGTGCCTGGGGCAATATTGCACAACCCCTTCCTGCTAAATGTTTCCTCGGCACTTTTCCTTATCTACAAAGTTGGAAAACCCCACTGCATACCAGGGTCAAACCACTTGAATGTGTTTTAATTTTCTCCTGAATCAAATCCCAAACAGTGAAAAAAAGTCAGCCGGCTATTTATTTTGCAAGTCTCAAATGATTTTAGCAAGCTGTGAATTGTTTTGCCTCGAGCTTTTATCTGTTTAAAATGTTCTTGTCTCTTATTATTTTTGTCATAGGGATCTGTGAGTCTTGTCTATTTTGGTCATGAACAAAAGCAGACCTTGGGGAATCCCTGCCCATTGAGAAAATCTGCCAGCCAATCTGGTTTTCATCACACCATAAAGCCAGCCAAAAAGCCTGCTGCTCTGCCATAGTAGCATTCCAGTCTTGTGATTCAAGTGACCACATCCTGTCTCAGCTGTTGTCCTCAGATCTAAATCTCACAATAAAGGAATACTCCACATTTATATTCAACCCTTTGAATCTTCTCCTTCCACATTAATTGCTAGGAACACACCATCTATTCAACTTGACTTGTTGCTGGCACAGTAACATCTTAATCATCCATTCTATTTTAATCACACTTTTTTTCATTTCACCCATAATATAAATAGTTTGAGACTTACCTTTGGATCGATTAGGAATTTCCAGATGAGAGATTCTATGTAGTAGTTGGTGCCCCCCACAATCACAGGTATTTTGTGCTCAGCCAGTAATCCATCAATCTGAGTGATGTAATCAAGGTATTTAACAAAGTGATTATTTGATTCGATATACAAAAAGAAAAGCTTGGAATATAAAAAAACAATTGGTAGTATCCTACAGACAGTGACCAAAGAAAAAACATAATTTAACCAAATTTCCAAAATGAAATCAGTAAACATAATTCAGGATGTTATTATTGTAAAAAAAAAACATTCATAGCAAACTAAAATGTCTGATTTCCACTTTTCTGAGTAGAAAAATTATACAATTACCACATCAAATTTAAATGTCCATTCAAGCTTGTTCAACATACTAACATGAAATATTAACATGAAATATTAACAGGAAAGTCTGAAGAATGGGGTAAAAAGGCAAAAATGCTGTACATTATAAGATCTTAGTGCAATGAATTTGGTGAAGATTGCTGGTAAATCTCAGATCAAACAAATATCGAAAATTTGGAATTTGTCACCTTTAGCCCACTGTAATATTTTACCCTTGTTTTCAGATTGTTTGCCACTTGAGATCAGTCTCTTAAACAAAAAAGTCTGAAGTTTATGTATAAAGCCTTAGATCATGAATCATCTTTAATAACAAATGTAGCGGAGATGTCTCTGAGTAATGCCTGGTCAACCAGTTATAATAACATGAGAGATATGAACTTGACATTGAGAGTATATGAATGGCGATCACTTGAAGTATTCTAGATGCAAATGGTTTTCTGACATAGATAATGAGTGGAGTCAACATGTTGCATGGAATGATTGAAATGAGAGATGGCATGAAAGAAAGAGTGTGAAAGTTTAAGCAATGAAGATGTTTTAGATGTAATTTATGATATAACTGTAGCTTAAATGTTTGCATTTTTTGTATTAATTCTTCTCTTTTCCGTGCATACACTGTGCATACACGTGTTTATTGCCATATTTTTATGTGCAAATAAAGATATTATTATTATTATTATTATTATTATTATTATTATTATTATTATTATTTACTGGTTCATATCACCAAACGATGAAAAAACAAGAAACATTCACTTAAATCCCAGCCAGTAGAGTTTTAAAACCACTGGTCTTGAGGGATGAAAAACCCTTCTGGGCCACTGGGCCAGTTCTTAATGTCAAACCCTGACTATTACATCCTGGTTTAAAATCTAAATACTAAGCTGAAAATGTCATACTGTGAAACTTGTACATAACTTTTAAAGTAGCAAAAGATTCTCCATTCAAATACCTGTCCACCTCAAATCTTTCTAAAAGCTGAAGAAATTTCTGTATTGCCAAGCTTATGTCTTGTGTCCAGATCACAGGTATGTATACATGTAATCTGGTGTTCATGGTGTTTGCACACTGGGGAACAACAATAACAGTCAATCCTAACACTTTGCTATGTTTGCTTGAACAAAGCAAAAGCTTCTGAAGTGCAATTTCTACATAATACCCACATAGTTTTAAACATTGCTAAGTCCATGCAATCTAATTTAAACAATCATTATTAACCACTGTTTTAGTAGCTCTATTTGAACAAACATTTGCTTTTCCCCTAAGCTTGGGTTTTTCTCTAATGAAATGTTCGTTTTTCTTGTTTAAGTGCTTCCACAGCTCTCTAATTACTGACAAACTCATTTCTTTATATTTGTAAATGGTTGAAATGTAAATGGCTCAAATTCATTGAGAAAATAATTTTAAAAATTCAAAAAAAAAAATCTGAACTGGAGTAGAGTGATCCAGGCATGTAGTTGCAATACTGGATTTATATCTAAAACCTACAATATCTAAATATCTGTGGCTGTAATAATGTGCCAGGGCTTCATATGAAGTATTGGTCCTTTGACCCAGAAGGATTTTTGAAGCCACCAAGCTTGTGTTGGGAAGTAGTTACTGTATCTACTTGTGTATTAGACGAGGTTTTCGTACCCAAACCATTAGTTAATGTTTGGGGGGTCATCTTATACATGAGGGCAACTTGTGGAAGTTGATTTACCTCACCTCCGAGCGTAAAAAACTTCGCTCATACGCAACATGAGGTCGCCATTTTGAAATGCAGAAGTGACAGGGAGAGGCTCTTGTTTTTGGTGTGAAAACAATCAGAGCCACGCCACAGCGTATTCATTCCCATTGAAATATTTATATATTGCACAATGATGGATCACTGGTTGATGGTTTGAAAGTTTGTAATGAAAACTTTTTGCTTTGATGCTAAGGTCAAGGATGTGGAGAAATTCTCGACCTGCGAAGCGTAATAATAATAATAATAATAAAAATTTATATAGCGCTGTATCAGACTATGTCTGCTCTAAGCGCGTCTCGAGATAGTGCTTCCTGAATAAATATGTCTTTAGTTTTTTCTTGAAGCTGTCTATAGTTTTACAATTTTTCACTTCAAGGGGCAGGGCATTCCAATTTTTCGGAGCATATACCATGAAAGCCCTGTCACCATATGTTTTCATATTCTTCTTGGGTACTATATATTCATTTTTGTTGTTAGATCTTAGTCCCATATCAGATTTCTTATCAGTTAATAATTGGGCAAGGTATTTAGGGGCAAAGCCATTTTGCACCTTCCATGTTAATAGAGAAATTTTAAAGTCAATCCTCGCCTCAACCGGCAACCAATGAAGGTCCATAAGCTTTTGTGTAATGTGATCCCTCTTTCTGAGTTTACCTACTACTCTTGCTGCAGCATTCTGTAATGTGATAATGTGATAATATTGGGTAAATACCTTTATTTGTCATTTAAAACACAATTAAAATTGATCCGCTACGTCCGATATTCGTTATTTATTATATGAAAGTCTGTAATGAAAACGCTTTGTTTTGATGCTAAGGTCAATCCGTCACGGACATCCACAGGTCATCGGCGTGTATAAGAGCTCTTGTTGCATAAGAATATTTACGTTTCACTTTCAAAATGGCCGCCAAACTTGAGTGGTAGCAGTGCCAATGTCTCGAGAAAGAGCGACTCGTCTTATATTCGGAAATTGGTCTTTTCAAGCAAAATAACCTCAATTTTGGGGGGTCGTTTTATATTCGAGTAAATACTGTATAAAATGTTGCTGGCCACAATGACCTTGTGGGCTCTGGCCTGACATGTGTCTGTAGCCTCTCCACTGATAATCTGTAACCACCATCTCCAATATGTGGCCAATAAATTCACCACTAGAAAAGTTGGAAAATAGGATTTTTTTTGTAAAAATGTGAGGAAAATATAGAAATATCGTTTAAAATAGGAAAAATTATTTTTTTAAAAGAATCTATTTGCAATAGCCAATCAACTGTCCACTTCATATCTAATGGATCTTTTGTGTGATAAGTTCAGACCTCTATTCACCAAAATGTAAGGAGAGAAGTGCTAACCAGAGTTGATCAATATATGCTCCTTTTTCAAAGCTTTCAAAATAAGATGATCATAATTGGTCAAATGCTACTGGGTTTCTGTTGCTCATGTTTTTTATCTGACATCACCACAACATAACTGATCAATTGCTGATAAACATAGACATTAGCATGATGCTCATGAATGCCCTGGCATAATTATCATAGTGTAAGCTGCCATATTGTCTGAGCTATGATCCTTCCCTTATTATGGAAGCCAGCTGATAAAGCCATTTTATTTTGGCAAGCAATCCCTGTTTGCCATTGAATGGACAATGATGGCATAAAAAAGGTTCACAAAAGATGCTAATTTTCAATCACACTCCATGTTATTATCACTTCAATATATTCAAAATTTCAAGCTGCCAGTCAGGGCAAAATAAGCTCTTTATCATGACCAATGTATGTGCAGGAATGTAAAGGGTGTGAAAAATGTTCAGAATAAAGTTTCTTCCCCTTATCAATGAGCTAAATACCTTTGTGAATAGATGGAAATATAAATGGCTGTAAAAAGGCAACAAATCACTTGAAGTAAAGAATGACAAATTGCATAGTTTTAAAAAAGGATACAATTGGGAGGGCCTTGTTCCTAAAATCAACTACAGTGTAATCATTGCGAAGTGGACTGATATAATCTATCAAGTGATGTCTGCACATCTGACGCTCTTCTCTTGTGACCTTGTTGGTAATAATATCCAATCCATGATAAACCTGTAAATATATGAAATTATACGATAATTTTTTCAAGATTCCATGAACAACAACAAACAAATGCCATGTAGAATTTGATCAATCAACTAATTTCCAATAGACTTTTTTGGTTAACAATGATGAACACATTCTTAATGAATTTGGTATTAATGTCATTACATGGACAGATTGCAAAAAAAAGAACAGAAAGGTACCATCAATGCAAAATCAGAAACAGTTATTCCTTGGCTCAATCAAGATGTGGCATTTTACAACTGTTCAGAACTCAGAACTCAGAAACAATTTATTTGACTTTACAAAAAGGAACCGGGAGCACATTGGGAGGTGCTTATTTTTTCCAGAGTTTATCTTTGAGTTAGTGCAAAGTCACAAGACTGGCCATTGGCCATTGGCATCAGCTTAAATCTTTATAGACGAGGATAGATTAGAATTGAATAGATGAGATTAGCATGGCTAAGAATGGGTTAGAATATATAATAGAATAGATTAGATTAGAATAGATAATAGAATAGATTAGAATAGAATAGATAAGAAAACATTAAGAAAGATTAATTTAGATTCATAAATTAGATTAGATTGGACAAGATACGATTAGAAGATATAAGAATAGATTAAACAGCAATCAGAAATTCCAAGATGTCTCATCCTGTGTGGAACTCAATATGCAAAAGATGTTGCTGCTATTGCAGAAAACTATTTGTAGTTAGATAAACAATTTTGAATTTTATTATTCTGCAAATATTATCCTATGTATCAATAATAGTCCGCCAATATTGCAAATTAACCATGTTGAAAAAAATGAGCAATTAGAACAGAGAAGAATATATTAGATCATAATAAATTGGAATAGATTAGCATAAATTTGATATATCAGAATCTATGAGTTTCCATTATGACAAAGCTGATGATTCAAGATTAATCATGGATTTTAAATTTCTGAGAAAGTTGGCCATGATCAAATGCTCAAATAAACAAGAAAAAGTGGTGCATCACATGTAACATAGGATTTAGCTTGTTATTTTCATGTTAAATGTCTAATTTACATCAAATTTTAACTTACACTACAAAGAATTCATTTTTTTCTATCATCTGGTAAACATATCCATGCAATGTGATCGCATAATTTCATGCATTGATGGGCGATGAAGATATAAAATTGAAGATAAAAAATTGAACGTCATCTCATTATTATTATCATTATCATTATTATTAATTAATCTCATTTCAAATACCTGAGAACAATAATAATATATTGGTCTCAGACAAGGCAAATATTGAGGCATGACTCACATATTTCTTGACGTTCACACTGGTGCAATTTCGAGCATTCGTAATAGTTTAAAGAAGTGTTACATAATACAAGTGCAAGATATATTTGCCCAATTGTATAGATCAATTTCAGAAAATACAATTTCAATCATTCATGCCAAAGACATCGTGAAACCTGAACGAAATAAATGAGCGATAATATGGAGGCACGTGCCAAACAACAGATGAAAAAGTCAACTTTCTTTGCCATCATTCGATATTTTTTCAGATTGATCTCTCTAAATTGATCTCAAGTAACGTTGAAAATAATAAAGATCTAAATGTGTAAATTAAATGACATTTTAACCCATTTTATATTGACAGATGACATATTTCACTCAGCACGTGGTGGCACGTGATTATCTTTTGCAGCCTTCATGCAACCTTGTCAGTGCATGATCCATCTTCTTACCTGCATAGAATCCGCACTAATAATCTCTCCGTTGAACTTTTGTGCAATTTCCAATGCTAACTTTGATTTTCCAGCCCCAGTCGCTCCTAAAACAACAACAACAGGGACTCTCATGACTGCCTGTCTGGCAGCCATGTTTATGGTTGACAGCAGTGCCCCCTACTCCGGAAGTGTGGCTTCACGTAACTTGCCTAACTGTTCTAATGCTTTTTGCTCTACCCTCTGGATTTGTCATTCATATTTGGAGTCTGATTTGCGTCCAAAAAAAAACGATTTTCCTTTTAAATGAGATCTTTATTCGGAAATCAACATTTATAACCAATCTGATATGTTTATTCTCAGGAGCAAAGGGAACACCAATTTCAGTTATGAAAATGTATTTTATTAATCACAAATTACTTTCCTAAGCATACAATGAACAGCACCATTACCTGGCTTATTTGAGAGAAATGTTGAAAGATTGAGATTTTTAGTCAAAGATTGAAATTTGGGGGAGCTTTGGACAATTGAGCAATATTTTATGAATGTCAGCAACATTTTTCTTTCCATCTATATTTAATCTGACGATGGAATGGCCAAGAAAATAACTTTCAGAAACCATATTAAAGGCACGAATTATAGGTGCAGGCTTTTACGGTTATATTATAATTAATTATATTGAATAGAGAGCTCGTAAGAGAACCCTTGCATTGCACCTTTTTTTAATCTTATGGAAGGTCACCAGAGGATGTAGAGAATGCCAAAATGAATAAATAACAGGTCTATTTGTATATGCTGGTATACTTGGATGTAAGAATTTAGAGATTATAGTGTTATTTGCCACAAGGTATTGTCTGTGCTGTATCAGAAAAATTTTGCCACAATATTTTCTAAGATAATCTCTGTGCAAGTCCTGATATTGAAGGGAAGACTATGACTTGGGGATTGCAATTTAAACAAAAGAAAACTTTAGAAATAATTTCCAGTAATATTTTTATTAGTGTTTCTGTACAAAATGAACACACTTGGGTTGTAAAATAAATTATAATACATCAACAAATGATTATGTATATAAACATGATGAATGTTGTTTTACATTAAAACTATGCTAATGGCTAACTGTAGCACTCAAAAATGGTTAGCATCTTTTAATATGTCGCAAGCTATAACTATGGACCTACAGCATAAAAGAAAATCTCTAACTGAAATCAATATGCTTCAAACCACTCACTTAGGTCCACTTTAAACTCATCTACAAGTCATAATGCAGTCTACTGATTTACCTTGTTATTGTGATAAACAGGATATGAACAATATTCCGTCAATACTATTGTGATATAAACAATACAACAAAAACAATTCACACAAATTACTCTTTAAAGATTTTCAAGTCCCAGACTTTAATTTACAATTAAGAAATGATTAGATTTACATAATTCTACTGGAGTATGAAAATATAGATGTGATGATTAGGTGACAATGCTATTTACATGCCTCTGGAAGTCTCTTGCGATTTACAGTATGGAAAAGAATTATATGTATTCCTGAATTTTGAAGTTCCTGCCTCCATTAATTGGTAAATAACAAAGCCTGTTGTTATTTACCTGGTTGACATGATTTAGTCCTGCAGTTTAAGATCACTGGTTAAATGTTTGCTGTCTATTTAAAAAAACAATTGCCAATCAAAATGTCTTTAAATCCTTTGCAAAGCACTCAGTCTCCGCCTGAGTTGATCTTTTCTCTGTTGTAACTGTTCCATTTCTGACTTATAAGCTTTTTCAGTCCGTCTTAATTGATAAATAAAGTCTGTTGCTTTCTTTAAAATTGTCACTTTGGGTGCTTTCTCCTGTGTACCAAGATCAGGTACATTATCTCTCAATCTATGGAAACTATATTTGAGGTCATTTCTTCTTTTTCTTTCCAGAATATTGTGCTGTGACCGCCGTTCTCCATCTTCAGAGTCTGAGCTGCTCCTTGAGCTACCACCACTGCTGTGGCCACCATGTCTGTGGTGGTTATGTTTCCCAAGCTTGTGGACTACAGACTGAAGATCGGCTCTGGGAAGACTGATGCGAATTCGCTTGATAGGTTGACTCACAGGACTATACTGAGACCTGGACCTCTTGTGGGAGTGTCTGGGAGTTCTTGGAGATGTTGTGCTTCTGAGAGGGGTTGTGTTTGATGAAGTAGTGCGGATGACTGGTGGTGGAGAGACAGGGGCTGGGGCTGTGTAGTTGTGCATGGCAGCAACCTGGGCTGACATGGTGGGAGCTGCTGGTAGGATGGGTTTTCTCCGTGTAATCTGTACTTTGTCATTGACTGTCACCACATCTATCTCCTCATCTTCTGTAAAAATACAAAGTTGAACAACTGACATTAGTATATTTCATCACCAAGGTTTATATCAGACAGCATAATTAGACAGTATATTTCATCACTGAGAAAAATTTGACATATCAGGGAGCACTTTTCAATCTTCAATCCCCTCCCTCACATGGACCCCAATAGCAAGAAAAGGTTCATTTGGGATTTCAAAAAAACAGTTGAGCATTATTATCAATTTTTATCATTGGGGTCACCATGACCTTTGAATGTGTGCCACTGTGGTATCAATGATTCTGATACAACAGGCTGAGATAACTGAATTTGCTTTGAAATTTCACAGAGATTAAGAAAAAAAATCAAGTATAAAATTGTCAACGTGGTACTTTTACTTCAGTTAATGACACTAATATATCATTTCCAATCATGTTGAGCATATTTAAACGGTTCACATGGCTAGCAACAAATTCATGATCTCAGCGAGGTTTTGTTTGATAGTTTTTCATATTTTACAATAAGAACGTCTCACAATTCTGTTTAATCACGATTATAGCAATGTTTTGAGTGCATATAGCTAAAATAATCAGGTTTGATAGTTTGCCTCTGAATATGGCATGGCCAAGCCAGCAGTGGTTGGCAAGGCGTGGGTTTCACGTGTTCGACCTACATACGAGTCCGCTGTCTAGCCACGCCCACTCCTCACATAGACCGGCTCATTATGCATGCATGGGTCAGCTCGCCGGCCGGCTTTTCCTACCACAAACTCACCATTTCGCAATACTCATTTTAATACACTGACAGTTTTCCTAAATATTTTGTGCGTTTATCCGAGAGTAAATGTTAATCAAGATTTTACAGAAAAACGTCTACATGTTCTTTAAATAACGTCGAAGATATAGGTTAAAATTCGCTGGCATAAGAGCGACCATTTCCTGTCCGTGTTGCCTTTCCTACAAATGTGTTGTAATTTGTTCGCATCTGTGCTACATTATGTCACAATCTGGCAACTTGTGTCGCCTAACTTATTACTCTGTTTCAATGAATAAGTTACGATTTTTATGAATCATTGATAAGTGAAACCAACCTGAGTCTGAAGGAGTCTCTGCTCCAAGGCTGTCTCGGGTGTCATTCAACGGGTAGGGAAACACTGCAGTAGGATCCACACATTCTGTACTGGAATTTATGTCCATTGAAGATGAAATTTGTGATGATGTGGTCGATTTTGAAGGCGTACACAAGGTTATTCCAGTGTTAGATTTGTCACATTCAGGTTTCTGTGTTTTGGTAGATAATTTCAAGTCCTGAACAATATTGAGTCCGGACCACATACAGTCCTGTATTAAATTTGATTTCAGACTGCTTTCATTTTTGTTTGATGGGGTTGTGGGTGCTGACAATGTCTTGCACATTTGACAGTCCTCTGGAAAAAGTGAATAGTCCATGTCAAAGTCCTCTAGAGTGTCTGATACAAGTTGTAATTTGTCCAATGTGGAAGGTGCGAGTGGGTAGTTGGTTTCGTGGTGCGGTGACCGTGGTGGTGTTGGGAGAAGTTCAAACTTCTTCCAGATATCCTCACTTGGGCCCGGGGTTGGGGCGTCGTAAAATTCTTCATCAACCCTGGACTCGAAGAAACAAGGGTTGACTTTCTCAAAATCTTCGCTTAGCGACCGGCTACAAGTACACTGCTTCATATCGAGACCCTGAAAAGAAGAATCATAAATCATAAGTTAAATTATTCAGACAGTTCAAACAGTTCACCACCTTCACGAGTAGCCAACATGTTCAATGATGTAGAGATACAGAACCTTCATTAATCAGCTTTTAGTGTTATAAATTTGTGCTGGACCAGCTTGACAACCATTGTCAATTTTCAAGTGAACTGTTGTTTAAAAAATCATCATAAACATGAACTTCCAATATTTAGAGGCATCAACTTGACCAAGTGCAGTTATCCTCAAAACATCGTAATGTTGTGATCCAGACATGCCTGCAGACATTTAAATTTCCCATGCTGACAAGTCGAAAAGCATGCAACATGTTTGAAGAGATATGTCCCACTCGTACACTGAATCATCATGTTAACAGTCGTATAATATGAAAAACGAACCCACCTTATAGTTGATCAATATATTTGAAGTCTTCATACAAGAGTAATATCCGATATTTGCCACTAAGTAGTTGATCTAGCGATTCAATGTCTCACCAACGTGAGCTTGAGGAAAACTGCACCCACACCAAGCAGTGTTTAGCTTGATAAATCTGGCAACCGCATCACTCACACTGGTATATATTTCTACGCTAATTACTTAGCGCGCAATTTTGGCAGAGGCAAGGTCAAGGACGATCATACGCACTTCTAAAACTTTACAAAGTTAAGAAATTTAATTCTGGCAAACTATATATACCGACAATACCAATAAATTGTTACTCCATTAGGATATTTTTTTCGAGAAGTCAAACTGTCTCTCGAGTGATCTACGTTTTTATGGTGATTGCGGACTATTTTATGATCGGCGTAATGCGGCTCATTCTGCATGGCGGGAAAATGTCCGACTTGTGGGCGTGACAACTTCTTTGGAAAGTAAGAGCTCGTGGACCAATCAGGAGGAGAGGGCGGAGTCAAACGGCTCACGTGTAAAATCTTACGAGAATGTGTAGATCGATGCAAAATGTGTGAAGTTGTACTCAACTCGGGGACCACGCTGGATTTGTACTCAATAACTTTATGGATTCATAATACTGACACTTCATTTTTAGACACATGAGGACTATCTTACGTTTCCTAGTGTCCCAGAAAGAGGATTAATTTGTGCACACCGTATTTCAGATTGAAGTGTCCACGTGGAGTTTTCAATTCATGATTTTTGGTCTTGATCTTTGAACACAGGAACAGCTGATAGTGATGGGGGAAACGAACTGAGCTATCATGCCATCATGGCGTATCAAATATAACAACAGCACCCGCAGATATTTTTTCATCAAATGCCAGTAGGATACTCAAATTTAAGATTTAAGACATACGTTACGATCCCCAAAACGGTTCTAGATTGGACTCATTAACAAGTGCTTGCTTGCCTTATTTAATGCAATTTTACCTGAGAGCAGTAATATTGCTCTCAGATAGAACTTACTTCATGTATCACCTATACCTTTCCCAAAGATGTCATTTGTATTTCGAGATGCGATATTTGATTATCTGAGGTGCAGATAAAAAGTTATTCTTTCATGCATTGTCCGAATTGTCCAAGCTTTATTCAGACTGCCAGACAGGGTCCGGGAGTTGGGGTAACTGGAATATGAGTGTACACATGTGACAACAGAAACCATAGAATTTCTGTGCACGACACTATTTTGTGATGTCAGCATTGTTATGGTCTGTATTTATTAATATTTGTTTATCTATTTAGATAATCTATATTCAGTAAACCTTGCTGGTGCCCAATACGCTTCTGCACCCTATTCCCCTTTTTCCTGTCCATTTCCCCAGTGTTCTCACCCATCAGGGAGATGCCTCAAGTTCATGTGGGTGTGACGAGATGGGTGGTTTCGCCTGACTGGTTAACATTTTTTAAAACTCTTCAATTATAAGAAAAGGATTATAGAGTGGGGGGTCCTGGAAACAAACACACACCCCACATGTGTAACCAGTGATGTGTAGGAAAAGCTGTGAAAAGGGTGTAATTATCAAACTGTTACATTACAAAAGTTCAATATTGGAAATACAGGCTCATTTCATATCTTACTGTTTAAAATGATATTAAAAGTATGATGACAAAGAAAAGTTGACATCAAAGAGGCGGAGAAACACCCCGGCCTTAAGAAAACAGTAGGCATCACAGAGGGTTAAAATGGCAATCACATTATAAAGTTTCTCTGAGAAGATATCAGCTTATAATAATTCTTTATGATGATATCACACAAAAACGTATGATACCAACTTATAAAGCTTTAACTTGATGCCATACCAACTGATAAGATCAGCTTATAAAGGTCCTCCATGAAGATAAGCTTATATAGTTCCCTTCTAAAATATCAGCTTCTTTTGCTTATAATAAATGTATGGATCTTCAGAGGATCCTCGATAATGTAGTTTCTCTATAGAGATAGAACTTATATGTTGCTGCTCTTAAAATATGTAGCTTCTCTCCTTAAAAAAGTTAAGCTAGTTTCAATTCAATTTCAATACTTTTTTAACAATCAGCAACATAGCTATTCTATAGAAATATAATTTTTGTTAAAAAATACTTTTGACATTTCACCTTAATTTTGTAAAAATGCCATTTGTGTTCCTAGATAGGGCATATCATGAAAAAAATCACTTTATTATCTTACTTTAAAACCATATCTTCACATCTATCTGATTATACAGATTATATAGCTTCTCTAGGGAGATCCAGCGCTTTAAGCTCCTCTGTGTATAGTTTCTCAATGGAGTTACAGTTGATATCGTTTCTCTTTTCGAAGATCCAGATTTTGAGAACTTGCATGTCAGTAAAGCAATGGACAGTGATCAGTTATACATTGTCCGATCAAAATGCCCTTTAATAGCATAACAACATTTTCTTCAGCTTTGTGTTGTTTCATCACTTTTAGTTCATAACAATAAGGAGACAAAGGTCACATGAGCGGATGTGACTTTAACGTTAACATTAACATTAATATATTTTGTATATCAAGGAGATATACACATATGGTATATGTAGCTTCTTTCAAAATATTACATCCTGTATAATTTCTCTGTTATGATACAAGTTCATATGGGACCTGAATTGGGTTTTTCTTTTTATAACTTTCTTCTCGACATAGTTAAGTCACATTGATAACATTATGTATATTTTGCCGATTTTAAGAAGACAATTGAATTATTTTTCAAGATTTTAAATGTCACTTGACTGTCTGCTCTTCAAAAGAGCTTACTAGGACTGGGAGACAGCCTGTCAGAACAATGAACTCTAATTTGTTGCCAAGATTTGCTCTATTGCATGGTGTCCTTCTCACCTTATGTTTGTTTGATTTTAATTGATATCAAACCATTCCCCGCCCCCCCCCCCCCCCCCAAAAAAAAATAAAAATGGATGGATACAGTTAAACATTGCTCCTTTGATATTGATATTTGTAGTTTAATGCCTATTGGTAGATTTACATAATTTTATTAAACACATCTATGCTATACAGGAGTAAAATCAGGACATATGATGCAGATACAGATGAAATTAAACCGTATCATACATCCAAATAGCAAGGTTTCCAAGTATTGAATCCACAAATTATTCCCTTGATAACACTGAAAGATAACACCTTTTCTGGGGATAAGCTTATGGAGTTGATGGATGACAAGACATTGTCAGTTTGTCTTCATTACAGGTGCATATAGGGGTTAGGCAAAGATATTCCTGCACCTGCTACACAGCTATGATAATGAGCCTTTTGCACTCTTCATCTGTACTACTCATCCCATTCTGACCATGACACTTTTGGACCTCTTTCTTAATGGATTTTAACAAGGCACCTTTGTCGGTGACCCTGACAAGTCCCCACGAGCTGAAGCAGGGTGTAGTTTGGGAAAGTCACGAGATGACCGCATACATCATAAGTGGACCTATGATTCTGAGATGCCATACAGGTACATGATACCAAGCATCAAGTTGCAGAGCCACTCTCAGGTGTAAGTGCCATGGTCAACACGTGCAGCTAACTCATTACCAGTGGATGTGGTCCATCATAGAGCCTCACTGATTCCTTTCTGGGGCACCAAACACAGGAAGGCCATTTAGGGGTGGTGATTTGTGTGATAGGTCCCAAAATGACAGCAGTATGAAAGACACATAAAGCATTAAGTTCTACCACACGGCATGGGTGCTAAGAACAATTAAAGCTACATAATTGAGGCTCTTCCTGGCGACCATGGGTCGTTGGGTCAAGAGCTAATTTGTTGATGGACCAGATACATCTTGGTGGTGGAGTGTAAAAGCTTGGAGTAATTATTACTCCAAGGTAAAAGTATGTAGGGAGCACTCGTCTTGCTGACCACATACCCTTAAAATACACACAATCTATTTTCCAAGCCAACATGCAAAGAAAGTGGTGTACGCACAATTCATTTCCAAAAAAACTTTTTACAGAGGAGTCTGATTTCTGAAGGAGTTGAAAATAAGCGATCAAAGACCTTGAGTACAATACCTGGCTGAGAGTGCATTAGGCACTGAGGTATCCGCTTGTATGTGTAATTTACTCTACATAGACTATATGTAATATCTCAGGGTCATCCACACCCTAACAAGACTTAATGTCTGTTTTGTATTTATATAATAGAAAGGGTAGTTCAATTCAATACAGCATAAGTCATATTGCGTGCAAGAAACCATTGCCCTTGAAGATTTTTTTTATTGGCGCTAATTTAAAACCATACGATTCATAAACACAAGAAGGGTACAACACGCCGTTGCATGTTTTATGGGTATACGATATGATTGTTATTGAATTACCTCAACCAACAATACCGATCATCATGAAGTATATTCGATATCAAGTTTCCTGTCAAAATCATTGATTTGCACCAGCATTTCATTGTACATGTTGTGCACGCATGAGAGAACAGTACACTCTCCCTGATGGTCAGTGTTATCATAATGGGCGATTTCAATGTCAATTACATTCGGATGAGGGGACCTATGAGAGCGAATTCCTTACATTGCATTTGAGAAGAAATCAAGCCAATTGTGTTTCTGAAGCGATGGTGTATGTTGTCCAGTGGTCAACATGGCCATAAGGGGATGTATGCTTGAGGCAAGGTGAGCAGACACAACAGTAACTCGAGCCAGCTTGTGAGAGATGGGGCTGTCTGCACTTAGAACAGGTGTACACAAACAGGTGGACATTGATGTACAAGACAAGGACACAATGTCCACTGATTTATACAACCTCAGTAGCGTGTCCCACAATAGTAGCCCCTCACTTACAATGTTTTGAGTAAAATGAAATCACAACCGAGGAATTTTGCAGCACAAAGAGGTAATTTTGTAAAGCATAGGCGATTTGTATTTGTAGAATGGTTTCTTGATAGTGTCACCTGTCCTTGCTACTAGTTTGATTATTCTGGATACGCTCCTCTTTTTACAAACATTGACTACAGCTTTAGGGATAGTGGTGGACATGGGGTGAAAGGGTCTACAATCTGCTAAGTTTGAGACTGCTTGTCAATCAAATCATACAGATGTTCTTAGTCTCAGGTGTGTCTTTATATTACCCACACCTGAGATCTTTCTGGATTTCATGTTTTGTTTGATACAGGTATTCGGCCAAGCAGACCAACATCTGCAGCTTCCATAGGCGGGAATATAGCCTATTAGGGCATTGTTAGAAACTGTATCCCATGTCTGTTCCATCAGGTGTGAAGACAGCATGGATAGGGTGACTGCTCCCAGATGCCTGAGAAGACATTGCTCAGCAACCTGTCCCAGCCTCCCCTACAGAACAGGTGTGCCCCCTGTGATAGGTCCATCTATCACGATATTCACTCATACTCACCTGACATTTCTAGGAGCCCCCACCCCCCACCCCTCCCCAGTTTGCTAGAGGTGCACGTGCTGGTATAAAAGACCATCATGCACGTGTGGAAGCATTTACAGAGCGGAGAGAGCCATGGGGGTAAGCTGCTGAATGGGATCTATCTCATACTTTAAATACATAAGCTGATTATAATGTGTAATAAGATAGTACAAAACAGTAAACCCACATAACAATACCTTTCATGTGCTCTTAATGATGAGCAGCTTGAGGTCAGGGTTGAAAAGAACCATAGCCACCAACTGTCTCCATCTCAGAATGTAATGCTGAAGGTGGAGTCATTACTGGCCAACACATTTACCAATCTCAATGATAAAATATTCTTATATAAATTTCTCTCTCCATACATATAAATATAAAGCTTGATAATTTCTTAGTATTACTATTTGATGGTGCCCAATAAATTGCCCATGATGTATTTTAAACTTCAGTCAGGTCGTCTTTTTCATATTGCAGGATTTTCACACTGCCTAAGATTTTGTTCCTTTCCAATATGAAGATTCTACTACAAAACCAATATGTAACTTTAAATGGTGCAATATTGCATTATCAGGAGCCCTTTAGGATCTGTCTGAAGGAAGTTAGTTCTCAAGAAACAAAATAAGCTATAAGCTGCCTACTGGTACTTGGAGATGTACATTGTACACATCATTGAACTTTCTACACCACAGAGTATAATGCAGTGGACATGTTCCAGGGAGAAACACAACTATATTTTGAGTGGATGTCTTAAGTGGACGTGTGCTGGTAGTTCATTACCATTACCGGATATACAATGATTACTATATGCTTTTGAATTTTGTTGAAAAAGATTGTCTGAATGCATGTGTGGACAACATGCACAAACGTACTGGACGGAGCATTAATTTGACTCTCGCATGCAAACCTGTGAGATTTCTACGTTGCAAATTGTCTCTGGATTCTCCATTGGTTTGAATTTCGCTCTGCTTGGAGTAACCGAAGATGAGAAAATTGAGGAAGGGTCGTTCTGGAACAGCAAAGGATGTAGTTTTCATGGATATTATAAAAACAAGTGTCGCGTGGAACGTACATGCACTAATGCATGTGTCACATCCAAGTTCCCTAAATTATTGTGAAGACGATCGTCAGTAAAAGATTCGACCCATACCATTCTTGGAGTAAACTTTGCAGCTGGAATTGCCTCCACATATATAGCAGTTAATTGCTAAGACTGCATAGCGAAATCACTTGAGGGTTAACAGAGGCAGGAACTGATAAGACAGGCTAGGGCCAATATGACCGGGAGCTACCAACAATCTTTGTAATGATAAACAAGATCCATCAATGTAACAGTGCAACCATGACACACGCACTGCCAAAAAGCTTTAAATTGGGATTTAATATACTGGTTGTTTTGGCATCATAATAATAATTACTATCGAATGAAGATTTTCAACTTTGTATTTGAGTGCTCAAACTGAGCATAAGGAAGAAGAAAAAATCCATTGCTGGCAACTGATTCAAAGTACTTGTTAACATTCATATGTACACGTCGTGGATGACATTGAATAGGATAAAAGAAAGTAAATTGCTATTCACTGCAGAATCTCTGAAACTCTGAATAATGAAAGTCGTCAAGGAATGTCCAATACTTCTAAAGAAACTTGAGGTCACCACACATACATAAACACCTCCACTAAATTACCATGCTTTGTATTTAGTTCACTCATTCAAAAGATCCTTATCGCTCCAAATGGGTCTCCAGATGGCACCATCTCCTGTTTAGTTTGCCTTGCAGTCATCTGTGGAGATTTCTTCTGTGTCTTTTGCAGTATGTGTTTTGAGTTGGAACGTTGTGATTTGATCCCCACAGCATTATAATAGATGCCCTGTCTGGACACACTTCTCTGTTTATCTCCGACAAAATACCTTGCATAGGATATATTGTAGGAGGTCTTTTGTGTCTACTGACAGCATGTGTTGGGACCAGTAGTTTGGGGGACCTTTGCTGCCATGTTGTAACTCAGTGGTGATTGTGTTTGCTGGCAAGGTCATGAGATCTTCAGACACGCGTGCGACGCGGGGGCTCTTGCGTGTGAGGTCATAGCAAGTGACCTCTCACTATCATCAGAGGGGGTCAGAGTTGAAAGAGGGGAGGGGGTATATTCTCCTGATGCTACCCACCACTGGGTACAGGTGGATGACAATTGTGGAATCATCATGCTATGATTGGACCGATCTCCTGCTATGACCTTATGTTTATAACACAGAAGGTCACAACATGCACACAAATTATACACAAAAGCTCACCACAAAGAGAATTTGCACAAATTAAGTACTTGTTTAAGGCAAGGTTGTGGGGTACAGAAAAGAAGCTTGCCTCAGTGTTGTAATGTATCAAGACAAATAAAAGTCACGTGATTCATTCATAATGTAATGTTGAGAGGAAATTAGAAACAAATGCTTACTAATAAAACAAGACCAACAAACATATTTTTTGTCAGGTTGAGCACATGGTGGTCACTCCATCAGGCTGGGATGATCTCGTGACAGGTGAACTGAGTGGGGGATCACAACTGACACTCGCTTTCCCGCCAAAATGACTTCACCACCAGCTTAGCAAAGAAGTATCCCCGACTGTGGAATTCACCACAAACAATGGATCCCACCGATGGGAAAGTCCATCAGCGGGGTTCAAGTCGACCTGAGGTGAACATATTTTATGATGCTGTCCATTCTTATTATTCTCGAATCTTTGAACTTCAGGGGTGGATCTTCTGTGCTGGACCTGTGGTTTTCACCTTAGACAGATGGGCCAGTTACCTGGATATCAAGCTTTTGAGCCCATCGTTTTGCATTCTCTTGCAAACTTGGCATGGGGCCAACCAAGTTTTCTGGCTATGTTTGCTCTCCCCCAAGCTTTTCTGTATCGGCACGCGACGCTACCCGTGCCTCAACAAAAAATGACCCAACTATCCTGGGTTTTTTCCTTCACAAGCCAACCGCATCCGGAATGTGGTGATGCTGTCTTTGTCGGATCTCTTTGTGTCTGAGTGGATCTCCGCACAGCAGCGTCGATCCTGGGGCGTGTGGGCTTTGTCACTGCTCAAGGGCTCCTTTGTGGATATTTCTTTAACAAAAATTTTATTATTTTTGACCGAGATAACCGATATTCTGAGATTTACGATACAAACTTTCGAGGAATTCATAGTCCAATTTCGTCATAAATAACCTTGAATATGAAAAAAATAGTAATTACTTATTTGTCCAGGTCATTACCTGCGTTAAGAAATTATCTTTAAACATTCCATACAGAATATCACCGTTTCAATGATAGCTATAAAAAAATAACCTGACCTTTTAACTTTACTAAAATATGCTGTTATCCCAAACATTTGAAAATTGGATAATACTCTACCATTTTCTACTTATGTCAAAAGAAATAGCACATGAAATTGGGTTATCATTGAATTCTGATACGCAAGAATGATAACAGACAAGCTGTAGCGATATGTCTTCTTCTTTGGACGTAGATCTTGATATATAGACATAATTTTTTATGATGCATGAATTCAAACTTTTCATATATATTTATATATTGTTTGTGGGTGTATGTGTAAAGATAAGCTGTTTGTGTATTCGGTGTTTTGTACAGACATTTGCGAAGAATGAATTAAACTACGATGTTGTGGAGGAATGCGTTTTGGCGGGAAAACTGTTGAGGCGTGACAGCAATGTTGTGACCGGGAGAAATAGGTGCTGTTGTGATGTTCTAGAAGCGTGGGGTGATGGCATAAAGAGCAGCCTGGGTTGGGAGGTTTCACCTGCCCCGGGGTGGGAGGGGCAGCGATGTGGACATGGTTTGTTGTGATCATCTTGTGACACTCTTAATGGACCACGCTTGCCAGAATAAGTAAACAAGATTCATCAGTGAAAAAATAAAGTAGTGCGAACTAAAGACAAAAAAAAAAAAAAAAAAATGAATTTACACATACATGTTAAACATTGATCATAACAGTTTGCTTGTAACAGGTAATGTAAGTACATCAGGATTATGAGTGAATTTCAATACACAATATATCTTGCTCAAACAAGCAACATTTAATGATGTTTTCAACATTTTATCAATTGTTCATGAAAGTGATTTCAAATGTTTAAAGTTTCCTTCATAAACTTAACGTTTTTGGACGATTGCAATATTGAATAATATTTCTTTCTTACTTTATTTTCGAACTTCAAACTTACATTGACCACAGAATTAGATTTTAATGGAAGAGGAATTGTAGCAATTCATGTGAGCGTGGTCTTGATGTTAACTGTGTTGAGTTTTGGCGGGAGATTGGGACAACAGACACAATGGATCACAAGTAGGCAACCTGGGAGTACTAACTGCGTCGTATGACAGCCACGCTTTGCTACCATATATGGCACAATGTCCCATATTTCAATGTGTAAAATGTTGACACTATCTCCACATCTAACTCTGTACCACAATCTTCTGTGTGATTTTGAGGGCTATGAGACATTAATATATTGCAAAACCGATAGCTCCAGTTCAAAGATATTGACCGAAAAAAGTTTGTCAACAGTGGGATGAATGCATTTTGAAGTTTGGCACATGTATTTAAGTTGGAGAAAATAACAAACGAGATCATATCTTTAGTTCTGTTTTTATGCAGTAATGGAAAAAGTGTCTATATCTCTGATGATTTGAACAACATAACGTAAATTCATATATTATACCTGAGAGCAATAACAATAGTTATATTGCTCTCAAGTTATACTGTAAAACAGGTATCGATTCACAAAGATAAGCTTAAAGAGATCGGATAAACACAAAGGAGCGTATGTCGTGTTGAAAAAAAGATATGGAAAGGTGTTCATGCCAGTGCATCCCTGGCACACGACAGGTGGGCCACTCAGCATTGTCCCCCAAACCACTCACAATATTAGGCCCACGTCGGCAACGCATCTTCCTCCCTGTACCACAGCACGCATGCTTGGACCTGTACAAACTGGAAACCGTCAAATAAAAGAGTTTGCATGTCCATATACTCTTTACATTTAGTGGTGGTTTCCACTAGGTTGAGGAAAGTGGGCCGCAAATGTTAGCCTTGGGCCCGTGCTGTTCCAGTCTGTACCTCACTCACTGCAGTTAAGACATATTTGCTGCGTTATTTTATCATGCTTTGCCATTGTATATTGACCTCTGTGTAGTTGCTCTCCGAGATACGATCTCAATGTTACAGGTGCGTGGCAGTTCTGGGACCCACTCACGACAGTTTTATCTTCACTCATCATTAACACATCACCTGGAACTAATAATTGTTGTTCCTTGATTTATAGATGGTCCACATGAAAACCAGGGCTCCTATAAAATATTCAATGCATCAAGGTGATATGTCTGGGGACAATCCAGTTTCACAGGTCTGGAGTTTGGTACAAGTCACAGACAAAACAATGGGTCATCTTTTGACGATCAGGTGCCAACTTATTGCCTTCATCTGGGATGAGATCCTCTTGTCACCAGTTAAATGCAAGGGGGCGGACAGGGGAAGGGGGAGGGGGTCAGGTTTAATATGATCACATCACCCTATTCACACATTATTTCAGCCTCTGCATCTTTTGGTATATTTTTGAATAACACTACAATTAATAGAATCAATGACACAATAATAATCGATGATAATTTTGTATTTGAGCGAGTTCTCATTTAACCTGGTGACGGATAGGGACACTCCTGTTTCTTATTTAAATCCGATATAAACTGGGAGGACTGACCACCATGTAAGGGGCGATCCATTTGATTTTTGTGGGGTGGGGTGGGACAGCAGTACTGGATGAATAATTTTTTTTTCTTTGGTAGGGTGGATGAATAATTTTTTTTTCTGGTGTGGGGTGGGTGAATAAATTTTTTTTCTGGTGTGGGGTGGGTGAATAATTTTTTTTTCTTGTTAACAATCCGTCATTAATTACTGGGCGGGGCAGGACAAAACTACAAAATTTAAACCATCTAAATTATCAAGCAATCCATATAGAAGATAGAAAAACTGGAAGGAGGTGGATGAATAATTTTTTTTTCTTTGGTAGGGTGGATGAATAAATTTTTTTTCTTTGGTAGGGTGAATGAATAAATTTTTTTTCTGGGATGGGGTGGGTGAATAATTTTTTTTCTCCAAAATCTCCCACCCCACCCCACAAAAATCAAATGGATCGCCCCTAAGGTGTATTTTATGTACGCTAACATTAACATGTCATATTTTAACATTTACATAGAAAAAAAACAAAGAACGTTATTGCTATGTACAAAATACTGTTTTTATCAATCAGAATTCCATGTAAAACAGGCGTTTTTATTCTATAAGTATTACCTGCAGAGCTGAAACACAGTCAAATATGACATTTTCTCTCTGCGGTCATCATGTAAAGCTCAGCAGGAGGTCGTCCATATTGTCATGTGCTCGGATAGTTAAAATTATTTGAACAGTAAAGAGTGGAGCCAATCTCAGAACTGCAAACTGCCAGATTGTCTGACACTTCAAAGTGTTTGTTTTCTTTTCTTCCTTGTATAATTTGAAAGGCATAATTACTGACACATTAACACCAAATCAGTCTATTTAAATGTGATCAATCGATTGAGAAGTATAAATATTTGTGTTTGTATTGAAGGTTTCAATTAAATGTTTCATTGACAAAACTCACGTCTCCTCAAAACAATAATATTATGTTAACCCTGAATATAAATTCACGTCTATCTCATATCAATTATAGATTTAATCTGTTCATGTCAATATAGTCCAGACATTTTGCTGATTTCAATTTATTGAATTAAATTGTTATTAGTGACCAATTATTTATAATAAATTTTAAAATGTGAGACTAATTTAAATACATTTCAATATTCGGACATGTCTTGTGAATAACTTCTGTGGTTGTATGTTGCAGTGATACGGCCGGCACCATGTGACACGCGCCGGTCGCTGTGATCTCCGCGTCTGGGATCCTCACTGGGTCTCGATCAACCTCGGCATTGTTGTAGTCATATTTCAGCAGACATTCTGTCACTTTCTCAAAGTCCACCAGACACAACTTCCTGCTCCGTCTTACCTTTGCAAAAATTTCACACGTGAAAAGTGCATTTTTTTATTTGTTGAGAATACCACGATATTAATTCATTTTTAGTCACCGACCTAACAAACAAAACCTTTGCGATGAGAACGAACGCAGCTTTAGACACGTGACTTGACAAGATCACAGGTATTCCTGTGGCACGTGTCATGATGTGGCCTGAATACCTTTGACAGGTGTTGTCAGACATACAATAAGCATAACTGTTTATATCTGTCAAGAGATCAAAATATCTTCACAATTGGTCATATCAAAACGTCTTTATCTATTTTTAAATATATTGCTGTTTTCCATGCGAAGTCGGGTGTCAGTGGGTACACCTTGTGCCTATTGAAATGAACATTTCTTGCAAGTGAATAGGTTCAATAAGTTTGTCTGATAAATGTTCTTGGATCTTTGCCAAACATGTCTATTTCTTAGAGACCGCAATCAATCAATATGATTAAAGGTATAAACATAGATTTGCTAGCTTCATGATAACCATAACGTTATGTAACAAATTTTAATTTGAAAATTATAATATGGTAAAATCAGGTGGATAATTTAGCCTTGTAAACTAGGTAATTGAACAATAAAACTATTTATATTATGCCAGAAAAAATATGAATCAAAAGTAGATATTACAAACTCAGAGACATTGATTGTATTGACTTTGGAGACATTGTATTGATTTTGGAGCAATTTTTTTTATTTCGAACTCTATAAAATGATAGCTTTAAACATTTGGCTTATATTTTGGTATGTTAAGAATTACAAACCTTTATCACATGAAAAGTAAAATGAATTTAATTTGTAGAAAGCAATAAATGGTATAAGATCTTTCACACAGTCTGACATGGCAGATTACACACAGTTGATCTTTGCTGGCTATATTTGCAGTTTTTGATACTATTATTGTTCTCTACAAAGTGTCCTTTTTGGTAGCTCTCCTTAACAGAGAAACTTCAACAACCATTGAATTCTGCTGAAGAAATTGACTTGAAAGGCAGAGAGCACATGGCTGCTGGTACCCCTATAATGGTGGTAATTATATCCCAGTGAGCAATGTGCATAAAATGGCTAATTTGTTGTCCTACTTTTGAATTAATATTGCTGATTACATTTCCTTAATATTTAACTATTTAAAGCAGTCATATGGTTCCTTTATATTTCAAGTTATAAATATGCTTTAGTAACAAGGAAAGCATGAGTAACTACTTCTGGTGTTACTATTTGTCATGTGAGACAACATGATCATATTTGTAATGATAAATGTTTTCCTCAAATACTAAAACTTGCTCTACTGACAATATATTCACAAGAATTGATATATTATTAACATGACCCTAATTGGAGGTCACTTCAGAATGAGTCAAACATAACAAATAATAATGAAACATCAAATGCAAGAGTTTTGAAAAAAAATACAAAATAGGTAATAACTGTCTACATCTGTCACAAAAAGCTTTAGATTTTAATATTATAAATATCATATCTATAATGAATAAATAAGGCATATTGTTTGCATGTATGCATGATAGACACAGATTGATCTGATAGAAAATGGGGATGGACTGATTAAGCGATGGTAATGCTCATTAATTCATAAGGAGAAGGTAACGGTGTGCTGATGATGCTGGTAGCACCCCTCTCCTCCTCATTGTGGTGCCTGCCAACTCAGCATGTTTCACTCTGCCAGTATATCTCTCACCAATCCCACTGCTACTTTAATGTTCTTTGTCTCCTTTGTTGTCTGTGTAGACTTAGGACAGCTTTTGTTTGTCTGATTCCATTGTTTGCTATTGCTGCAGTCAAAGTGTAGTGGACCAGGCTTGCACCTCAACAATTTAGATATGAGGGTCATCAAAATATGCTTTGTTAATGGACAATTTGACATCTGCAATTAAAATAATTTGCCTACCTTACAAATTTGCCCAGTTAAAAAAGAGCAAAAATAGCTTTGTAAATTAGAGATCTTATGCCCAAATTATACGTTTAATTTTCTGGCAGTTAAATAGTTATGTCGAATTACTCATAAAATTTTAGGATCATTACAATGAGATGGAGGAACAGTGAACTTATTATAGCAAGATGATGGAACATTGAACTTTACATTAACCTCCTAGTTTTGGAGATGTCAGTTTGTTATATGAGTTGCTGATGCTGGTAGGTTGCTGTGTTTGGTCATGTCTGTCAAGTACTATTATTGACTGGGATAGGGGAGGTCATTTCCACCTCTTTGGCTCAAATGATTGGGCAGCCTTGCAGGCAATGAGGGGTGATAAAGAGGTCCAAGCTACGCAGGCAATGATGGATGGGGCAGACAGACAAAGGCTATCAACAAGACACATTCTGCTAACTTTGCTTCAAGGCCTGCCCCCTTTCTTTCTGTTATTTCATTTACTTAGAATATGTAACTTTCAACCTCATCATGACTTTGTATAAATAAGACTTATTATATTCCTTAGTCTTTGGATCCTATTGCACTCTTTGTTTCTCCTCTGTTTTGGGCTGTTGCTCTGAGCCTGCATTCTGGCATTGGCTTTTAGGATTGCTCTTTGTCCCAGACCTGCCCCAGTATCTGTGGTGTGCAGGTTCCTGTTGCTCCTCCTTGTGGTGTTACTAATCACCTTGTCACATCTGACTTGACAATGTTGTCAGCTGAGAGGACACTGAGGTCTCAGAGCATGCTGATCTTGTTATTGGTGTGATCCACTGACCCAGTCTGGGTGCAGATTAGCCTTGACCTCATCGCATGAATAAGCCACCACATTCCTGCACTGCCTGCGGTGCAGCACCTTTGTCTTCACAACCATTGCCTTGCTGGCCGCAGTTCCTGCCTGCAGATCTTATTCAGGGAGGTGATCAACATGTCACTCACGCAGATGTATCGGTCTAACCACTGATGACCTGCAAAGAGCAGAACAGAATAAATGTGGAGCTGTTAGTGGCAGACAAAGGTGTTGGGATGTGAGGGAATGAGGCAGACTTGGTGGGTACGGGGGACATTATTACTGACAATCAATACCGTCTGGATCACTTGGCCTGCAGAACATGGAACCGCAGACAACAAAGACAGCCGCAACTGTCTGCCTTGCAGAAACACAAGCCATGTTTGTCATTGCTGTTACACTGCGACCATGAGCAGAGCAAATACGAAGAAGCAAGGCCTGCCAGCTGGGATAACATGCCTCTATCACAGGTCCCTCAGCTCACAATCAATGGCAGTGGGCCAGGTGTGAGCTTCATTGTGACTCAATATTGATTCAGAAGACACACATTGAGCAGCACAATGCAAGATCACTACTCCACATAAACATATGGAAAGCATCTCTACTATGTGCGCCTGTTGAGCACCATATCTCCCGCCTGACATTGCGCAATCCCCTCATCAGCATTTTGTGAGATCATTATGTACATATGTTAGAAGAAAGTAGTTCCAATCTGTCTGGCTGGCTGGGTGCCATTCAACAGGTTGTGATACATGCTTCTAATGCTAAACACCTCCTTCACATAAGTGATAAAAAATACTAGTCCTACTATCAATATCAGACATATCTCATACATGACCATATATCAGCATATGTCTCAACATGATTCCAGACTTTATTTATAGATTATATGTTCTAGACAGATAGACAATATATATTAATGTAGAGTTTTATTGCAACATATTGTATTATTTGTAATAAAATGATTCAAGAGTGATAACAGTCATCCAAAGATGAGCTTATTAACATGATGAAATCTATAAAAAAAATTTGCTAATGACTAAAATTGTTGCAGAATTCATTCAATGACTGTGATTTTTGCATCACTATGGGCAAATGATAATAATGCTAGCCATATATTCATGAATGAAACATTTTCAGCAAACCATGACAATATTATCAACAACATTAATAGCTTTTAAATTCAATGTAAAATCATTTATGCAAAAATGTCTACTCCATATCATGGAATGAGCCGGAATGTCAATGATAAACCACTGTATATGTTAACTTGCAGTCATGGAGAATAAACACCACATATTAACCATTGGTAAAAACACAAATCTGCAATTAAAGCTTCGGGTAAGCTGATAACATATGAATTATAGTAGTGTGAGATAGATAGTGTGTGCATTTGGCAATCTGAGCATGGCAACATTTAATATGGCAAGCAAGAGTTAGTCATAAAACCTGACAGCTGCATTTCCTTCATGGTCAGCCTTTTTTTCCATGCACAGAATTGCCTAATAGATATAGCCTTTATGTTGAAAGATCTACTGACGAGAAAGGTATATCAGGCTGGTCTATAATGTAGAAGTTGCCGAGATAAGTTGCCTCTGAAATAAATCTCATATATTGACTGAACAATACTTATTACATCAGATTGCACACACAAAAAAACTGTTACTTTAAAAATTTTCTGCTTCAAATGCCCAGTATGATTCTGGAGTACAGAAAGTATTTGTGTGTAAGTCATAATGATTTGGGTACAGAAGCAGCTGTTATCATACTACACTCCATCTAATAACCTGCCTCACTACTTTACCTATTATAATGCTTCAGTATTGCATCAGTTCTGTCTTTGAAACAAACACTTTATGTATTTACTTGTAATATATACTCATACAAAATCACATACCAGCGAAAAGATTCCAGGATTCAATACATATTTAATAGTGTGATTGCATTTTGAATTATTGATCATTACACCATCAATATTTCATAAATTTACAACTAAAATCCTCAAATTAATTGTACAATAATATGGAAACCATGGCAATTAATGCCAAATAATAATACACAATGTTTATTTGTTCTTGTAGCTAATATGAAAGACAGAACAACTTAACTTTAAAAAGAAATTTTTTTTTACTACTCAGACAACATTACGATAACATCACAAGGACAATATTACAATAACACCACAGCACACTATGTGATAAGAAAGAACATATTGCCATAATCCATACAGAGATTCACTGTAGCATCACCTATCTACCGGTACATAAAAATACAAGTATGAATTATAAGGTTATTGGTAACAAAAGATGTTATCATGTGTTAACCTTTACTACTTGTAGATTTGCAATTTAAACTTCATCAATATGAACACATATAAGACATGAAAAGAAGATTTTGAGATATCACTTTAATATTTTTACTGTCCTGAAATCTAATACATTTATGATCATCTTTTGTTGGTGGCAGCCATCTTGTAAAGGAAATTATAGTTCAAGCCAATCAGAAACAAGTTTTAATTTAATTGAAAATTACTGGAAAAAATGTGGTTATGTAATTAAAAAAATACACGTTTCAGTATCACTGTTTACCATACATGCAGTACACACCATAATAACAGCACCACCTTGCCATTTTAACTGTGGTCAAGAAAGGTATCAGTGTTTTTACACCTGTGACAAAAGGTAGCCATAATTAATCACACTTGGCCTTGTATATGCTACAAATATGAGATGTTAAATTTGTTGATTTTTCATAGAAAAAATAAGTTACCATTTAAAGTTATTTAAATCAAAATTCACAAGCTTTTGACAATTGCAAATTATTAAACATATTTTATCCCTTGTGCTGGTCACTGGAAGTAATAAGAAATGTGTATTATTATTTTTTTTTAAGTGTGGACCTTGCTATAAGTCACCCTGAGACTTGTTTTAACCATGATGTAAAACAATATTGTGGAAAGGCCAATTCATAAATTATAGACCTGGCATAGGGAAATGTAGGCTTTTTGAGCAAAACACATCTGTATGGGTTGAAAAGGGCTAGTAACAAGGATTAAATGGAATGGGGGTTTTGCGGGTCTTTAAGTACATAATAAACGGGACAACTTCAAACTGCATATAATTATTTTTTATGGAGATTTAAAAAAATGTTACCTTTAAAGAATCCTTAAATTTTATTTAACTTCACTAGGCCCTTTACCCAGTGTTCAAAATCGCCTTTAATAAGTGTAGTATATCATTCATCATGAAAACGATTTTTCACTCATCATTCCACCCTATTAGACATATTCCTATTATATAAAGTGTCTCATTTACACAGCTTGGTGTTGCTTGGCTTGATATTTCAGGCTGTGACTCTAGCAATCCCCCATTTTGTCTGTGTCCAGCTGGGGGACACCTGATTCCACAGATCAATCCCATTGGGAACACAGGCACCTGAATGGAGACAAGTAAATGTAAGTGTGGCAGCAACAATAGGTCCTCAGCAGGCTACGCACTTCCAAGAGCAGCGTGAAGATGATACTTGTTATCAGCATAATAGTTTACTATACACATGATCACACAGATGGATTAGGCTGTGTGCTTGGTGACCAGATGGTGCTTGTCTCACTGCTCCTGCCAGCCATATACTCAGCTGTACAAGTGGTCGTAGCTTCCAATTAGTGATGCATTCTATCCTTTGTATGTCTAGACAACTGTTGCAAAATTAACACACACATGTATATATTTTGATTTATGTATTCAATTATATAAGAAAAATCTAACATTGAAAAAAATCAAACTCATACAGAAAAAAATCAATAAATACACATTTTCCCCCCAATATTCATCATCATTTTTTATTTTAAATCAATTTGTGTGTTAGTTTTGTAATTAAAAAGCTTAATATATTCATAACATTGCACAAATACTGCTGGTTCGAATCAAGAGCTTCAACTCTAACCACCCTCTATAAAAAGGTACCTAAATAAAAAATAAGTACCAGTAGCTAACAATAATACAAATATGATAGAATTTGAAATTAAATAAAAAAATAAGTAGCTAACAATAATACAAATATGATAGAATTTGAAATTGCCTGATACCAGGGTTACATCATAAAATATTACCTTATGTAAGAGCCATTCAGAGATAAAAGGTCAATCTGATAGTAAGAGCCAATCAGAGATAAGGTCAATCTGATGCCATATTTTAAAATTGTCACAGTTATCTCAGAGTAAACTAATTGCCTATGAGACTAATGAGGGATACAACATTTATGACAAAAATGACACATTGAGTTATTTAATGCCCTTTCCTCTCACATACTCAAGTCTATTCTTTTCTGGGTAATTAAGCAATATGAATTCAATCTATTCTCTTTACTGCAGTACCTTCTGCTATTTGGTGTACAAATGCTCTCATGTATAACTTTCTGTGAGACATTCCTATTAACGGCCCAGACAAGGAACCTGTTTGACCCATTAGTACCTATCAACTACTAATTATCTCTAACTACAAACTGATATTGCAATTCTACAAGAAACACTTGTGCTGACTTCATCATATAAAGACAGCATATCCATTAAAACTCAGTCTTTTTGATAGCCATTATGATCAGTTTTATTCATTTGTTATTGAGTTTACCTAATTTTGTTGAAATTAAAACTACATATACACGTTTATTATCCACATTTGAACTCTATGCCAATGACACTCATAACTGCTACAAATTCCATCAATTTTCTCAATTATTTTGCACATAAATAGGCTGTCACAGCAAATCTAATGTGCCCAACTGACTAAATTTATGTTTGTGAAAAGATTGGATTCATGCTCAGGGGGTCTTTGATGTGAAAATGACAGTTGGAGATCACTTGTCCCTTTCCACATATTCTATATATTATAATAGGTGTACATGTTGGGTGCTTGGGATATTATTATTATAAACTAGACCCATAAGTCAAGATGATGAAAGTTTCCCTGATGGAAAGGTCATAATAATACTTTAAATTGTTTATTGACAAATCTGTTTGGTTTATATTCATACTCATGTGTTCCCTGGGGTTGTTTTCCATTATAAGTTCACGTTTATATGAAATATAACTCCATAATTGATCATACCTTTCAGAGTTCAGAAGTCAATTTATTATCATAAGGTTGAAGTAGGTCATAGAAATCATAAGTAATCCAAAATAAACAGGGTCAGATTTATAATAAAGATTGCAGTGAATGACAGGCCAGTATGGTAATGGGTGGGACACCCATTAAGATTTCTGTCAAACTCTCACTTTAACTGGCACCAAATCTTAATAACACACTTCTTGATGATGGATGATAATATCATAATAAAGCAAATCATCTAAATGTCAGTGAATGAATGCCATCATATTTTTGAGGCTTAATATATATACATATATACACATATATATATATATATATATATATATATATATATATATATATATATATATTACTAATATTTTTATTTTATTGAAATATGAAAATCAATTGAGAGAAAAGATTAAAATATCAATCAGATTTTCATTACGAAGGCCCACACGCAATAGTTTAGGAAATATGACCTTCCTTAGCTCACTAGGTTTGCATATCTGCCTCCACCAGTGCTACTCAAACACAAGGATAATGGCCAAAGATGACCCTCAGATCACACAGCATGGATGCCCAACACTTGATAGTGTAATCTCCAAGAGCTCCATCCTGTGTCAGAGGCCAGTAGCCTACCTTGTCAGAGGTCACGCCCACTTGATCCTGGAGCCCACCCTACCTTGTCAAGGCTGACATGTCTTACACAATTTAGTGCAAGGAATCATGTAATCTTGGTAATGCCATCAACCCTGGCAGGCTAGGGTGACACTGATACTGCCCCATCCTTGTGGGGGACTGGCCTCAGTACCCTCTGATGTACTGAACTGATTGTTTCATGAAAATGCCAACAGAGATGGCTTGTCTACACTTGATTCTAGCCTAAATCCATGACAGAGAATGCACAGTAGTTTACTTCTTCTGTCAATGTTACAACCACTAATTGTTTAAACATTATTCCTAATTAACCCTTGTCAGGGATGCTGTGGCATTTATCAACCCAAGTTTTAGAGTGTACCCCCTGTCAATTTCACCCTACCCTGGCCATTAACACAAAAGCCCAGGAAGTTTACCCCTAACCCCAGGACTCCATTAATAATATTTAGATATCATCTATTTGTTACCTGATTGAATTTCTTGGAGCCCTTTTGTCACCTTGCCTGTGAGGCATGCATGTGTGGCATTTAGAGTGAGGGTTTTGTTTGGAGCTGGCTGGCCTGTCACCTCTGTTCATTCTTTCTATGCACAGGTCAAAGTGCAACAAGACACTCCATGCTGTAACTATGACACCTGAATTCAATGCATTGTCAAAGTTAGAAAGAATATATAAGTTTGGTGTCAAATGATCTCTGTGGGAAGTTATCAGTGTATGTTTTACCAAATATACATATAATGAATAAACCCTATACAGTATATGCACCAGCAGCAACTCACAGGCTACAGACTAGAAATGTATGTAAAGAGCCATCACTCAAAAATCACATCTATATTTCTACCTTCATACTGAGAGTTCAGACAATTTCTTTTCACTTGAAGTCCATTCTTACAATAAGTAATATGTGAAACATTATCATCTTCATTTCTATAAATATACCACGGGGAAGCAGATCATATAGCTGCTCTCTGTGTAAGAATTAAGTAATCAGCCTCCTGTCCACTCCTCGAAAAACATTCAATGATTTTAGGTGATTCATATTTAGTTCAAGGATGCTTTGTAGCCTCAGAATATCTCTTCTGCAGATGCCTTATGTGGTTAGAATGAGTACATGTGTCACTTCACCCTCTGCGCCCAGGAAGGCTGCATCATTCATTCATCTTCTTCTGTATCGCACCCTCCTACACAGCAACTTTCCCACATCACCCCTCTCTCAGCCACACCTTCAAGCCTACCTGTGAGAGCCACAGTGCATTCAACTCACCTACAGGTGTACAAACATATCAGCAACCTTCACCAGAGTTAGTCAAAACTGCATATAATATCATACTCTAGGGGCTAATCATATGATTAGTATAATAATAATAATTTATGAATAACCTATGTTTTTGTAGCTTTATTTACACTACAGGAAGATTATTTTCCGTTTCCCGTCCATTTAAAAGGTCAGGATTTATAAAAAGATGTCTTCTAAATCCAGAAACCACAAACTGCCTGTTCCATCCAGGATATGGTGGTACCAGATATTTCCAGAACATTTCAAGCTCAATAAATAATGTGCTGCAGAATAGCTCATAAGGCTTTAAAAAAAAAGAAGTTTCAGATTTTCCACGCCTATCTTATTTTTCAGAGCATGTAATAGGAAACATGGTTATTTTTTTTCCTAATAGAAACATGGAAATCTGGAAAGAAAATTACAGTGAATCCAGAATACTTAGAAATAATAACGAAAATCTAAAAAGAAAATGAGTGACTCCATAGTATTACAAAATTATACCTTAGAGTAATGCACTAATTACACTAAGATTACACAAAAAAAAGTAAACATTGATGTTTGAAAAAGTACTGAAAAAAGCACAAGGACACATTTTTATGATGCCAGAATATCTTAATGTGTTACAAATGTGAAGAAAAAAACTACAGAGGAGAGCAAGATCTCATTTGTAGGTGAACCATTTCATAAGCATCTGTCCCTATGACTTTGCTGTACCACTTCCGTAGGATGCAAGCCCTAAATACCCAACCTGGGGAGGACATGGAATGTCAACACTGACTGAAAGCCCCCTCCCTGCTGCACTCCCGAATGTCAGTGCCTCCTCTCCTGCCCACCCGACAGATCACCACAATGAACTGTACTACCTACTATTAGATCTACACATGGCAGACAGGGCCAGTTCACTCAGGGTTCAAGAGCTAAGTAAGAAGGAAGGCACATAGTAGAGCAATGTTCTAGATGTCATTCTGTCTGCATTTCCTGGCAGAGTCCCAGGTGAGAGGAACGGGACAAAGCTCGGGACAGGTTGGGGACAGGCTGGCAAACATCCACACTCTGAGGTGAACAAGTCAACAATCATCTTCATGGTCCATATCAAGCCAAACTCTGCAATATTTAAACATTACGGTAATCTGACAACTTCAAATTGTGGTTAATATCTCATCACACTGTCATGACTTTGAAGGTGAAACACCAATTGTTATCTTCATGTCTAATTTGGTCACAGACAATCAGATCAATAAAGATGAGATATTGTCTATTTACACACACCAACAAAGACTTGTTAAGATGGACTCTGCAGTGCACAGTCTGATATGCACTTTTTTCAACAATTTTGTCATAATGCAACATGAACCCTGATATTGGTATATTTATCAGCTAATACAGAAAGCATTGTCTTCCACTGTTTTAACAAACCAGAAATCTGAATTTGTCTCATTGTCTTTCACATCTCAAGGGACAGTTCTGAAACAAACAAAAAATGGATATTTTTTTGAACGAGTGGGATAGAATGATCTTGACAAGACCGGTATATTCTACATGTGATTTATGAGAGCAGACAGATCAGGTGTGAAGCAGTGGATGCAAAAGCAGCACAGGTATGCAAGTGACCAGACTCAGACATAGACGAGGTATAAGTGGAGCAGTCATATAAAAACTACAGGTTCAAAGAGCTGCTGTAGGTTAATATAGGATGCCAGAATGTTCTCTAGCAATATCTGTCAAAACTAGTCTATCTTCCTGATCTATAGCCCTCTTCTAAAAGCTCTCATCCCGTACCTCAGCAGGAACTTTGAAATGTTTATCATCGAATTATAATATGCACTGTAGGCAGGGACAAATTTATGGAATTCAGATCAAACACTTCACTTTGCATTTTCATTCTAATGTAATTTCCCTATCATGTATATATAATAGCGCACACAAGAACTGGCAGAGGATACAAAAATGTGGACAAGATTTACAAGACGTCAAGCTGGCAAAATACAGGTGTTAGACAACCTTACTACTCAGGTAGCCTGATAAAAAATCGTTGTTTATATCAGCCATGGTATAGGTAACCACTGCCTGCTGTACCTCCCTGCAAGCTGTGCCGAGCCTTGGCCTCACTGAGTACTTCATATCTGCTCCTTATCCACTCTCTGCCATACAACAGCACTAAATCCTCACCATCATCACCTCCTGCTCATCTCCATCCTTATCTTATCTCACAGAGCTACTTATTTAACATTTCAATAATATTTTGTGTTAGTTACACTATATATCTAAGGTTACAACACTAAGTCAATTATGATAGTACTATTATGAGGATTTAGCATTTATGTGTATACTTCAAGATCTAAGTTTATTTAAGAATAAATGCATTTTGTTCAACTAATTTATAATAACAATAGGATGATGAGCAATACCATTTTTTTATAACTCAGATGATTATGACTGACATGTTAGAAGAATATTATATTTCATCATACCAGGAACATGATGATATTTTAGTGCTAAAACAAAACAAAGCAGCTTGTTGATTCTGGTAATATCAATATAAAATAAGGACTTATTTTACAACCACTGTTTTTTTTGTTTAAAATGTCAGATTGACCCTGAACAATTTTAAACATGTAAGGACTGTCCTAATAAAATAATCAAAACCCACATAGTGCTGTCTGTTAGTGAACCCTTGTATTATCTCCTGGGCTGATAGCCATCTGCCCCCGACACATGTCACATGGACTATTTCATATTATTCACAATCTAACAATCTCGAAGCCTCATTTTATGTTTTAATGATATCATAGGTATATAACACACTGCCAAATTCCAATCAGAGCTGGTTATTCTGGGCATTGTACACGCTCAGTCATCTGCTGCCCACAGTTACACGCCTCCTGCTCCCAATAGAACTGCTTCTCACAAGCCTGCCACAAAAGCCATTGTCTTGCCCTGAATGATGGACAGTTTATACTATAAAATATATATGAGACGTGAATTATTTATTTCATTCTCTGCCACAAATTATCTTGGACATCATGAAACACACCAAGAAAACAATACAAGTGGTCATTTATATTTCATATGTTTTTAAAATATCTACTTTATTTGTATTGCTGTAGTGTTTTAATAGTTTTATCTTGAACAATGGGATTTCAAGGGAAATGAAATAAATCAAAATTATAACCAAATTCTTTCTTCTGTAAAAAGTCAAAATGAGATGCATTAAGTAGGGAGAATGTGAAAATACAAGTTATAATGAGTGTAAAAAGGTTACTAATCTTATGGAAATTGTAAGAAAGCTCTAATAGTGCAGAATATAATAAGGAGTGAAATTGCCAAAACCCTTGGGAAAGAGGGATATATTCTGACAAATCTGAAAGACACAAACACTTACTTATATAGGTACTACAGACAAAACCTTTCAATTACCAAAAAATGTCAGGAGTAATATAATATAAGTTTGAGGAGTGAATTCCGAGAAGGTAGGGTGGCCACAAGTATGTGGTTTATGTCCATGAAGCTGCAGCAACCTGATATCACAGCTACAAGTGTTCACCAATGACAGACATAGCAATATTCAGCACAGGGTGGCAACACACTGATCCCAGAACACCGATTAAAAGCATTAGCAAGATTTAAGAGCGTTTGGTCCAGAAATTCTGATATGATTAATAGGGCTCAGTTTGTGCTGACCATTATATGTTTAAGTCATGACATTGCTGTACTGGCTTAACTCCCAGGAAATGTTGAGCTAAAATCATAAAAATGTGAAGAAAAACTGAAAAGTTTTCAACATTTGGTTTAAGATGAACTTTTCACTGAAATGACCCAATCTGTAGTAGATGATAACTGGGCTGATTCTACATCAGTAATGTGCAAGTGCATGAAGTGTTTCACCAAACTGTGTACCTGTTTTAATAGCAATAAAGCACTAGCCTGGAGCCACATGGCACCCTGGGCAAACTAATAATGAAACAACGAGGTGCGATGTGGCAAAGATATCCCAAATATATTGACCTGTCAGTGAGCATAATTTACGTCTCTCTTTTTAGTGCTGATGTTAATGTAAATGCATCAATGTTGTATATGTTGTACGAGTTATTATTATTGACAGTTATTTCTTTTAGTTTGTTTTCTAATTATTACACAATAAACCTGGAACTTTAGATTGTGGAGCTGCAGATTCTGGAGCTTGAACACCCTGAGGGAGAATGTACTGAGGCAACTTTTTTTGGTACACATATATATGGTTCTAATTATTGTTGATTTATTGCATGTTCAATAGAACCTGACAGGAAAACAATATCATTCATTTGAGAGTAGAAGGTAACAGGTGCTGGTCAACTGGTACATAATATTGTTTGATCATGAAACTAATGTTTGACACAGTCAGACTATAAAAATGTGTCATAAAAATGTTCTATTGTGAGCCAGTTTGATTATTATTATATAATATGTCAAGACTGGACATGACCAACAAGCCCTGAAGAAAGGGAAGGAAGATCTGCATTCCATACACACTTATGGTGGCTTATAAAGGCAGCTTATTATGTCCAAAGTCCACATATTGCTGTGGTACAGTGCTAGCTTGCTGGAGTGGATGGATGTGAAATCTTTGTTGTGACCAGCAGATGCTGGCTTCAATGCAGGGAAGGTGTTGGTTGTTTGTTGATACTCAGTGTCCTGTGTCCAGATGTGTGAGAGCACCGTGAGTCTGCCTCTGTTTACCTGGTAACATGTGTGGTGTCTGGCCATTACCACCGTATTGACACATTGATTCAACCACTGACACAAAGCTCAATTTCAATCTACCATTCATATTGATATAATTATAAATGATCTTCACAGACTGAGATGTCACATTTTGTTCAGAAACCTCTCTGTGGCATATTGACAGTTTTTATTCAAGAATAATAACCATGGACAGAGGCAAATCCTCCCAAACTAATAAATAAATATATCAATTGTTTCATTGATTTTAAGATCATATAATTTCCACTAAAATTGTTTCAAAATATAATTTAAACCAAACTAATTAATTTATACATCTTATATAAAACTATATATAATCACTTTATGAATTTGATTAAGGTAATGAAATATTATATCACAAATTTTTCTGGGGTAATAATCACAGAAGACATATGAGTCCTCTGTACCAAGAATTAAAAAAAAAAAATTCTTTAAAAAAAAAAAAACTATCTTTCTATCATTTGTTATGTTTGGTATCAATTAGTCAGGAGCATTTGCAATCCAGAGAAGACCACTATAGTACTACAGAGACTGCGTGCCAAGATGTGCCTGGCTGAGATCCAACAAATTATCAACACTTTCCCGCCAAACCTCATGACGTGATATTGCTTCTTTGATCCTCACTATCCACACACAGTTTCCTTGGAAATCAGCGACTGAGATGGCCTTATACTACCATATATGGAGCTTCTTACTCTGTGGGATCTCCACAAGCAGTTTATTATGCAAGATAAATGTCTTATAATTAACCTTCACTGTTTGGATCATGCAATATTACCGCACTACCAGTATGACCCATATGTGCTGAATTCAGATCACGCAATGCAATGTTTTACCTGAACACAAAGCTAATGTTATGTAACAAGGGACAAAAAGACACTAATAAAGAATTAAAGACCAGTGGGTAGCATTAAACCCATACACATAAGATACTTTTATCACTCTATAAAAGCTTGAATAAAATCTTCTCATTATGTTCTTGTGCAATTCTCTTCAGTCACAAAGGGGAAGGCAAGTTACATAACACAATTTCTTCAGAAAGTCTAACAATTTGTTGCTTCTTTCTTATAATTTTACAAAAGAAGACTGAAGACTGTATACAAAGCCGGAGCCCTTCCTCACACAAGTTTATACCAATGCCTATATAATACATATAAAAAAACCTTATTTGACTCGGTTTATTCAATGTGTTTGATACCATTGCATGCTGACCGATATCATGAACCATCCAGCAATTATGAACTAGGTAAACATCTCATCTGCTGAAGTGAGTGATTCATAAAATGGCCTCCATGCAATGTTTACATGCTTTTTATTACTGTGTCTCTGATGGTGCAAGCCCTAGATTTGGGTGACCTTTTTCCTTGGCGATGACAGTGGCAAGATGGGCAGAACAGGTTGTGGTTTTATATCACAGCCACAAGCCGGATGTAACAAACAATGGCAACTGATGACTTCGGAATGATAAGACTAGACAGGCAATTGTTAACTGAATTATCTGACATGTAATAATAATAACTGTGTGACCAGGTACATAGTAAATCTCTGTCATCACCAAACATGCCACCTAGATCAACATCCAAGCTGAGAAATAAAAATGTCACTTTTAGACACAATAATATTGTAATAATGAATCACAGTGATTTCTATCAATGAATAGAACCTTACTATCAATAGACTCATTCAAATAAAATAGATTTCTATCAGAGTTGGCACACAAATGACCATGCAAAACCTCCCAAACAAAAGCCTAGTAGTATTTTAGTGTGTGTTTTGGTAGGAAGCATGTTGAGGATCCAGGCACATGAGTTCAGTTTATTGGATCCTCTCCCACATTTGTTTACATGGAGGTTGATCTAGTGGCCCAGTCACACATTGACCTCTGACCTCATTCTAGGACAAACACACACCTCCCCATTCACAAAGTTATGATATGATGGGCAAAGTCAGTGTGAATATGACAGTTCCGCATTTCTGCGAACACTCCAGCCATTGTCACCACAAAAAGCGCGCCAAAACAGGAGACAAAGTTGGATCTCTGCCAATTCAGAGAAAAACTCTCAAAAGAAACAGGAAAATATTAAAGTGCTATGAATTATGTCACTATTTTTCTTTTTTAGCAAAGATAAATAGCCTTGTCATGATGTAGTCTTTTCTGGTACAGAGAAATATATCTGTCAAGCTGTTCATAGAAGTGCTGAGCAAAGTGCTGTAAGTGGGAGGGCAGTTTCCATCTTTATACAATCCAAACACTTTGTGATTAATACCATCTCTTTATACTAAATTTAATTAGCTTTCAGTAAATCTGGACTTTCTATACTCAAATTGAGATTTACAGTATCTTAGTACAATGACATGCATATAAATTTCAAGACCACCCCTTTCGTCACTGGCTATTAAATAGTTTTCTATCTTGTTTTGGTCGAGCTCATGTAAGCTCATCCTATTGTCCTGACTCTTAAACCTGGTGTCTTCTTGTAACCTGAGTTCATTTCTTTGATCAACACTTAACTTATAGACTAAGAACCCTCCCACTCTTACGTATGCTGAATTTGATATAAAGGCATTCTCCTAAATTCTACCATCATTTTGGGGAAAAACAAACTATATCTTTCATGCTTCAGTTATTATAACAAAACAATATTAACTTCAATTACTGATGAAATTTTTTTCTACTTTTAAAACCTCATTTCCAAGTAAAAAAAAATTAAACCTCATTAAGGGATGAAATTACAACCAATCTTTTTTTTCTCTTTAAATCATACTTTTCAAAGTCCATGCTTAAAACACTCTGAAATCTTAGTACAACCACAGGCAGCCAGAGCAACATCTGCTGTGAGCATCATCACTACTCTGACTTTTATAAAGGGAAATTAATGAACATTTGATATAGGTTATTACATCATATTAGTATAGGGTTAGGGTAAGGACAGAGTCAAAGACAGTCTGTTGACTGCCACTCTCTGGCAACATGTGGCACAAAATGTAAACAAATATAAAATATACAGAATGTTCATAAACTATCACAAGTTGTTCTTGACATAATATATAGATCTGTTATCCTTAAGTTACTTCAAATATCAATGAAATTTGAAATAAACTGACTAATATTGAGGAAATACATAACCAAAACGATGAGCATGAAGATAAGATAAAGTTGCCTCCTGATCAGGTCTCCAAGCCATTTTTATCCTGTAGTTACTATCAAAGTCAAGTAGTGGTTACAAAGACCTGAGGGACCTTATGTCACAGTTGGTAATCTTCTACAAACATAATGGACACTTGGGATGATCTGAATAAACATTAGCTTCCTGTCCTTACCCTCAACTGAAAGTGTGAAAGATAGCATAAAACATAAGTGATATAGTAGACAACTCTGCTGTATTTAGATAGGTGTAATATTAGATAGTTTGTATGATAATTCAAGAAGCTTGTATTGATATGTGGAATTATAAGCCTTTGATTAGCTTTCTCATTTCATTTAATCGTTAAAAATGTGAAATGGTGTTTTTACGACCCTTTCAGCAACAATGGCCATGTCAGGTCAGCTTTCAAGCCTTTTAACCAGGGTGAAAGTGACACTGCCATCAGTAGGAGTCGAACCCATCACCTCCCGTCCTCCCCCAATATAACCAAGTGAGGCATACTCCCATTGCTCTACCAAACCTGCTTGTGTGGCTAGTTTCTCAATTCATTAGCCCAGCATGAGCAATGAATTCAACAATGTAATCAATTTATAAATAAATGAAAAATAAATTATCCATCAAGGTTTCCTGTTGATAATATTCAGGTTATATATGTTGTCATCTGCATCATTTAGAATGGCAAAGTGAAGTGTCATAGAGTTAAGCAAGGCATGGTCACAATATTGGTGGTATGTGGGGGGGCACTGGTTAACACAACTGTCACAACATCACTACCCTTCCTTCACCACCAGCCCTCCCTCCCTCCACCACCCCTCACCATCACCTCTGCATACCTTTATATTTCTGCCACAGTTGTCATTTTTTAATGTTCTATTCTAAGTCAGTACCACAAAAGTTGGCTGCATATGAGAAATTGGATATATGTGAATATATGAATGTCAAACATATCATTCTATCATTTCTTCCTAAAATATATCGAAGATATTAGGGAAATGCCACTTGTACTTTGTATGATATGGCCGACTCCAGACCATGACCAATGACCACTGCCAGGACACTAACCAGCAGCCACTGGCCACCAGATACAAGCTCCGTGCCAGACACTGGTCAATGCAGGTCACAGTTATAATAAAAGTGTCAACAATCTGGAAGCAGAACACAGAATTAATAGACACCAACCATTATCTATCACTGAAAATGTTTATAAATCAAATTTGCATTATTTAAAGACCAAACTTTCTTAAAACATCAAAACCTTTCCATCAACACATTCAGCTGCCTTTTGCAAAACAAAACTGGAATAATTCATAGCTGCATGAAAATACCAGTTAATCATGATATAAAAACCATATATATTTAAGATTTAAGTCATTAATATCAAATTGTCATATTTATTTTTCAACACTGATAAATAGTGGCAATTCCTGGAAAACAAACAGAGAAAAACTTCACAAAACTGTGTAAAAACCAGGATGTAAATGAACAGGCTAGTTTCATTGTCTCCATTGTCACAAAACTTGGTCAATTTTTAAATTGTGCAATTGACTTCAAATTATGATGTGGGTCTGCAATTGATAACAGTTGATTTTTAAGAGCCAATCAAAGTTTACTCCAAAACTTCCTCTTTGTAAATTAGTTTAATTGTCGAGAATATGCTAGAATAGTACAAACAAGCCCACATCTGTTTCTGAGTGATATTTTTTTTATATTAGACAGATTATTGCTATATCCTGGCTAATATAATCCTCATTATTGGATTCTTTAATCAGCTCAAAATCAGAGTGGGGGTGATTATTGCTACATCAATAAGCCCTCAACTTTTTTCTCTTGTAACATGCTGCTGTTTGAATGAAGATGCTACATCAAGAGAGATCGTAATCTCTTCATAGGTGGCGGCAGTGTGCAGTGTTTGTTCTCACGCTTTCAATGTGCCGTTTTTTTGTGACAGAGTCTGAATCTCTGACCATGCACATCAAGCATCTCAAACACTGGAATTCACACAGCCCATTTGGTTTCTCACAGATTCTGACATTGTTTCAATGTGTCAATGCAAGACCCTCTGTGATGCTTTGTTGAAAATGAAACATTTCCCCAGATTTACTGACTTAAAAAAATAAGCAATGTTATATATACATATATATCTGTATACATATATATTTGGTGTAAGGTTTTTGTGGTTCAAGAGAAGTGGACCAAACATGTGTGTGGAAATTTGGTTCCCCTTCTAAGATTAGGTACCCACAATCACAAGAAAATCACTTGGAGTCTTATAGTAAATGTTGTTTCTACAGGTGGCTGACACTTACAGATAAAGACGATATAAATATTAGGATTTGTGGACTTGTAAATATCTCTCTATCTGTATTATCACAAACGAATGGCTTGAAATCAAACTTAATACTGACCAACTTTTATATCTTTTTTATGTTTGGACATCATAACCCTATGTTCTGCTCTCCCCTCCACCAACCTTGCAGGGAATTGTGGGGGTCAGGGGATCCTCCCATCTTCTTCCCCCTCTGCTGCCCTATCTGTACCTGCAGGGCAAACTTTGACCTTTCATTATAATCTGGGGTTCATGTTTCCAGGTCCTGTTGCTAGGTATGCCACCATGGCAACCTCCATGGCAACCACTTATCTTGTAAAACAGAAGTCACCAGAGCAGCTTAGTGATAACAAATCCATGACCCCATATAGATATGACCAATGCTCAATTGAACTTTGAATTATTCAGTTTGCATTGTCTCTGTTCTTTCTGGGATGGACTAATTCCTTTGCCATCTCACCAAGAGACCATTTATCTCAGCTGATAACAAGGAAGAGGTCAGAATCTTTGTAGAAACTGTTAGACTCTTCAGTTTTAACCCAGGTCATTGCTTGGAAAAGGAGAACAGCTGATTTGCCCAGTTGTCTAAAAATCTGGACACTATCAACAATAAACAGATGATGATGTCCCATGTACTTATTATTTCAAACTGACACTGGTCAATGCCTGGAGATGACCACAGGTCAAGCCACCCCACCATCTTGTTTTGATCAGATTTGATGGAAACCTCAGCCAGACTGCAGACTAAAGCAACACATATATGACCTATGACCTATTGAAGGTCTGGAGCCACTAAGGGACATGTGGGGACAAGTGGGGAGATGTCCCCCAGGCTGAGACCTGCTCTCCCCCAGCATCACTGGTATCCAGCATGGCAGCATGTAAGGACGAGCCGTACAAGTGGCTCAAACTGGGGTGAAATAGCTGTAAGTCTCTTCATCTGACATAGACACTTTCAAACTTGAAATATCTCTCATTTTGGTGAGAAAAAAAAGAAAAAGAAAAGTAAACTACATCAAGAGAACTGCTCCTTTTAATTATATAGTATAGAATTTATAAACTTAAATGTATATCATATATTAATGCCTCATAAGAGTTTAAAGACTAAAACAAAACAAAAGTAAATAATAATGATGTAATGATATGTATTCTGTCTGAATTTAAGCCTTGTTTGAGCTGCTTCATCTATTCATCAGGAGGTACTTACCTCATCTTCTCCAATATCAATTATTTTTCTATCCATTAGTCGACCTTTGATACCTGACACTTCACACAAAATTCTATTTCTTCATCTATTTCAGTTCATTAGATCTCTTTTACCTGCTAATATCTTGACCATAACTACAATGCAAGATGCCCTTGACCACTGTGGTCAATATATCTCCTGACCATTCTTCCTTAATATGCTTAAAGATTAATGGGAAATTTGAGTGAAGCTGATTTCATTCATAGAAAATCAAAGAGAGAGTTTGGGCATGACAAGTAAACAAAAACTATGTCATATCTGACAGCAAGAAAAAAGAAAGCCGACATAAAATATACTGCGACACTGACAGGTCAAGTAGAAGATATGGGACAATTTGAAAGGAAACCTATCAGCAAAGGACAAAGTCTATATGGTGAAGGCATTCGGTGAATGGTTTTAGTGACAATATGAGCACCATGTAGTTCCTAGACCTAAAGAAAGCATTTGACATGGTCAGAATGATCGGTTCTTGGGGTCACTTGTATTCTTACGACCTCTGGGTCAGGGCTACTTTCTTATCCCATACAACAGCCCTCATCATGCCAAGCCTAAATTACAACAAATGCCTTCAATCCATTTTGGCCAAAGACTGAAAGAGAATTCATTGTCATCAAAAGAAAAAGTAGACTTACTCAAGTCATTACCTGACCTATTTAAGGATGCTCTATGGTTCAATAGTTAACTAACAAATGAAAGAAAAGCTTTGAAAATTTAGAACAAAAGTTTAAATCTCCCCATAATAAACAATGGTTTGATTTGTAAACAAAACTAAACTGCTGTCGACAATGCAAGTAAATAGCACTGATGAGTAAAATATATCCTTGCATGTTGAATTCCTCTTAGATGGCATAAAGGAAGGTGTGGTAGATGAGTTGTTTGATGTATCGGCAGCTGATAATGACCTCAGCCAAGCATACTACAATACGTGGACCAAGGCAACCTCCATTGTTGACTGTGTCAAGCCTGTACAATCACCTAAAGACATCCCCTCACACCACCTCTGCTATATACTGTTATAGAGATGTCTCTGCAAATATACTTACGAGCGATACAATGAAAATGATGAAGTCCCCGAAAAGTGCAAACTGCTAGTTAAATATTGAGTAAGGCTTGCAGGTTTGTATAGAATGTGACACAAAATGACACTCTGAATGCCATTCCCCTGCATGTTTGTTAGACCTCAATCAAGTGTTTGACAAACTACTGTTCACCAAAGCTTCTTGAAAGAAAATAACAAAAGATATATGATGAAATAAAACCACTACAATACCTGTTGGGTGGAGTGTTTAGGTCAATTCAATTGTAATTGTTTCTTAGCAATTGGAAAGGCTAGCCAAAAAAAGATATTTCTTTCGTGTAGTTGTGAAATACTGGTATAAAAAAACTATTATCAAATAGCACATTTATTATCATCTCAATTCAAATACAGTGCCAAATAATTCTAAAATTTAAGGTATTTCTTCGTGAAAATAATTGCTGACACCAAACTTTCTCATATACAGAAACAAAACCTCAGTGTTATCAAGTTGCTTTTAAAACTGTGATAATATTAACATTGTATCATATACTTGTATATCATAAGCAAAGCAAAGTTGGCAAGGATTCATTCAATATTTTGTTCCAACTTTGTTCTCTTATCAGTCAATGTGACATTTGTTCAGTGGTATTTTGTCTGTGTAACATGTTTTCGTCATCATATTTATATCAATTTAGCCCATTTTCTTGTCTCTTGAACTTTTGAATGGCTCACTATCAAATGAAAACACATACCGGTAATCTTTGATGAAAGCCACTACAACTATAATAAAAAAAACTCATAGCCCATTACTATTATCAGCCATTAAGCTGCACTGAATCATTGTATGTGATTTAGAGTACAAGGACACTGATGTAGTCCCCATTACAGTTCAAGAGAGAGTATTTCACATAAATCTGACAACAGTTATTGTAAGAACTCAGCTAATAAAGAATAAATTGAAACATTTGGCCCTCTGCTTTAATAACAGTCTAAAACATTAATGGGAGCTCAGATACAATGAAAACTGTCCACTTGCAGCAGAAGCACTCTTCCACCATAACTGAGCAGGAAAGGTCAAACAAAGCAGAAAGACAAACCTGCTTATTGTACTCAGTCATTTTGTGAGCTTTTGTATGCATTCTATTGTCTGCTGAAGTTCTCACTGGTGTTTTCTGGAGAAATAATTACACCTTTCAACATCAATAGGTTGATTGAATACATTTAGCTTCAGAACAATACACTTTTGTACGACAGTTTCTAAGACATGTGATAATTGGTGTTCTCATGGTTCATAAAAATAAATCACAAATGAGGAAAGAATGGGAGAAGTATAAGTTACTGATGGCACACAAGTGAAATGAGAAATAGAAATAGACCTGCGATGCATTCCTCATGAATGTGGAAAGATTGTAAGAAGCAATCACTGTGATCACTGATAAGGTGTCTCGAGACACTTTGATATAAAAGACACGGCCTCATATTGCTTATAAAGAAGACACAGCAAAGCATTAAACCCCAAAGCCAATTTGTTCATTAGAATATTATTGCAGGTCATGCAATAAACAAAATATAAATTGTCTGCTTTTAAATGGTTGCCAAAAAAAAGTGAGAAAAAAAATTGTCAGATTTGCAGCAAGGTTAAAGGTCAAACGGTATAATTTGCATGACATTGCACAACTACCCAAACAGATAAATTTGCTTCTCTTGACAGTTGCTACAGCCTTGGCAGACTCCTAAAATCATCTCATATTCCAAATATGAAGCAACTCCCATTTAGAGTTGCTGCAAAATCTTCCAGACAATTTTATGAGTCCAGGTCACTGTGGTAAGGTCAAAAGGTCAAATCAGCATGATATTGCACACCTCCTCCATCTTATATTGCAAAAGTAGAATCATCTGTATCTATGGTAGCTGAGAAATAACCTGGATAATCTTGCAGCCAATGACAATATCCCATTCAGCCTAAGGGCTGTGGGGTTAAAAGGAACAACCTCTTCATATCTTAATAATTTTCTCGTTTCAGAAATAGTGAGGCACAAGACCTTGCATGAGCAAGCACACAAGCATAAATAACCTCCTTAGTTCTTCTCATTATATTGAAACCTTTCATTTCCTTTAGTTAGATTTTAAGCAATACACTGTGTGTCTATTACGATCACCAGTCTTGGGCAAATTGACATCAGATTTAACAGCTCAGCGGCAATTTTCTGTTGCATGATTTTTTTAGAGAAAGACACCAACACCAGCCAAAATATTTGCACTTTTTCATCTATTCAAGGCATCTGAAAAACATGAATAATCTGAGATCATTTCTAATTTTAGGATGGCATCATCCACAAAAAATGTAAAGAAAGGAGTCAATCTGGTGGATAGAAATGTTTGTAACCAAGAAAGAAAGGCTGGAATCTTTGACAGAATGCAGAACGATGGATGAGGTGCCAAACTTATATAATCCATAACTTAACTCAATATTGAGTTGTTCAGTATATATTTTTTTTTTCAATCATATTTATATTGTGGATTCATTCAATCTAACAGTCATTTATTTATATTAATTTACAAACAGATAAATACTAAGAAGACAGTATCATGTTCAACAAAACCACTCTTCATTTAATATTGATATGTATTGTTTTGTTATAGAAGATTATTGTTCCAAGATATAACACTTCTCAGAATCTACAAGCATTTTGATCATTTATGACATCGTGGGATTTTTTCCAACACAGGAATTTGAACCCAAATCTGGAACCTAGGATTGTGTAATCAAACCTCAAATTCTTTAGTGGCGAGAAAAAGTCGTCAAAACACTGATATCCTGGGAACATGCAAGTGGCTCACAGTCATGTTGTGAGGTCAGAGGTGGTCGACCCCTCTGAGGGGAGCACAATGACACCAAGGTGTTTACTCTACCAACCACTTTATATTATTTCAATATAACATACACAATGTCACATAATCATGCAGTATTCATTAAATATGGAAATTGGCTGTTGAGATAAATATGGTTGTAATTAGTGGTGTATTGATTTCAGAGTGGCAAGATAGACCTCTCCAGTATTACATAATTGTTAGTTTACACTGTTGGGTGACAATATTTAGTGGGTGTTTACCCCTGACCCCCACCCAGCAGGTCTCCACCCCAACATGACACCCCTAATAATGCAAGACATATAAACTTGGATCCCTGCTTCACATTGGAAGGATGAACCTATTTTCCAACAAAGGGGTGACAGGCTGATAATATCATTCAAATATGTATTCAGATATGCACAACTACAAATGAAACTATACATTTTGGATTATAATGTGTCAAAAATATATTACCACTTATATTTTTGTATTTATCTCATTTAAATATTTACAAATAAAATAAGATTACTTCTTTGTCCCTGGAATTCTAGGGAATGAGCTGAGCCGGCAGTGCCATTTGGTGCCATTTTACAAGCAGCGAGGTCCTGAGAGAGGCACTCTCCAATGTCTGGAGGTTGGGAAACTATGTGACCTTTTATACAATCAGACATAAATCTGTCATACATGGCTCTCTATTTGCACACACCATGTACAATCCACTTTGATGTCCCTGCCCACCTATCAAACCACAATTTATTTAAAACATTTGCTGCCACATTTTCTTTTCCTCAACAAAATTGGCATGAAGTTTGTCTTTTCAAGAAAATTATACCACACAAAAAATCTTCCTAATAACAATCTTAGAGGTTCACTGAGAAGCATGAGTAAACCACATCTTATTTCACCTTTCTCAGCAGTCAAGATTTTAAACCCGTCCTAACAACCAACATTGTGCACTCAAAGAGCAATGTGAATTTGAATGATGCTGAGGTGTCCGGATGAATATGAAATAGACCTGGATCCTGAGAATTCCTCCATATTATAAAGTATTCTAAAGATGGTGTGATTTATTCCTCTCACGTTGAGACAACCTGCGTGTTCCTCTATTATCACCTGGTCAGACCCTCATTTCATAAATCATATCTGGTCATGCCTCACCAAACAGGACAGGGTATACATTTCATATCTTTAAATTATTTGGCAGATTTATGTTTCTTTAAATCTCGTTTTTCAAATGTTACACCAAAAAATTTAGAAGCTATGAAAAATAAACACATCTTTCTGACAATCTAGACATCATATTGTGGCAGTTTAAATAAAATCTTTATTAAAATTTGTGAATTGAGCTACAATGGCACTATCTTCAAACAGGTGTGATTCAAGTGTGTCAGAAGGAGGAAGCAGTTGACACAACCATTTCTTGTTTGTGGGGGGGGGGGGGGTTAAAACTGCGAAATATATTTGAAAGTTTAAGTTTTTCAGCCTTTTCCAATATTTGACTAAAAAATAGACAAAGTGGTATTAATAAGTATGATTTTGTACAAGGCTTATCATCATGATTAATGAAGCAATTTTCCTCAGAAGGCAGTGTAGTTAGTTCCCCCACATTTCAGCTGATATGTCTTCAAGTGCACTCTCCATATGATATCTTCTTCAGCTTAGCTTGTCAACATCTGTGTCTTTTCACAGAGTTTACAGAAAAGAATAAGCATAATATTAAACAAAATGATAATGTAATCCACAAATATCTCAAATGACTGCTTGGAATTGCTTGACTCTGCCATAATAATTTCTTTTTTATTTCAGATTTCAAAATATTTTGGGGAATACCTTAATCCTTGGGGGTCCAAATTTGTGGTGGGTGTTGCTCTTTTCAAGCTCATTTCAACTTGAAATCTTTTCATTCCTTTCCCCCCTTTCTCACCATATTTCACAGGGTTTCTGTCTCCTGGACCCAACTGTTTATCTTCCAGAGAAATACCTGCTAATTACCCAAGTTTAAATGGTAATTAATTAAATAGCTGGGTATTGAACCCAAATATTCAGAGAGGAGGAAGAGTTGATGGGGTACAATTGTCTGTCTCTGCAGGAATCTCACATTGAAATATATCACAAATACCTGCAATTTGGTATGAGATTACTTAAGCTTCATTTACAGCCAATCAATTCAATGTGTCAGATGGCATTTATATATTAGTAAAATCAGGCAATTCAGTCAAGCCTTCCACAACAATGACTTTCTGCTGCGATGAGTCTTAGGCTGTAAATTACCTTTTTATTTACCAAACTCACAAATCATTTCAGATGAAAAATAATGAAGTAAAAGTGTTATATTTGCATACAACAATAGCAAGGTTTATGTATACATATATGTATTTTTTAAACAGACCCAGAGTTGATGGTCATCAAGACAAGCATAATATGTGTGTGAGCTGTGAGCCGTCCAGGCCATACTACCCCACTATGGGGTGTGAGAGAGGCCCACTGTGTTGCATTACCCCCCTGGTCAGACCAACCTGTCAGAGGACACATTATATATGTGTACTCCCACAGTGGACACCTGTGCTCACTGCTAAGGTGTGGAATGGCTTCTCTACAAGGCCCTCCCTCGCCCTGAATTGCTATGAGTTATGGCCATATTTCTGCTGCCGGGCCCAGCATTAGGAACATACCGTTAGATTTGTATACATTGGGCTTGGGTCTAAAAATGCTGTTTTCAAATTTCAGTTAATACCAGCCTTTCGTCACAGCTGACCAACCAATCTCATCTCTGGATATAAGTTGAGATACTATCTCTGGAGTTAATCTTGTCAATTTGTTGAGTGATTCAAATAGATCTAACTCTTATCCAAGAACCAGCTGATTTTCAACATCAGTGGTATAGATTATATTACTCCAAGCCTTGACCTAGTCCCAAGAATTCCTGGATTCACAACACACCACCCCAAAATAGCCTGGCAGTATCTTGTGCTTGGTAATATATCACAACATCATAAGATGGGGCATGTTTTTTCCCCCAGGCAAACAAAGTGGGCATGCCTTGAGTAATGACAGGTAATAGGGCAACAGCTGAGACATGCCAGGTTCAAACTAACAAGGCCAACAATTATATGACCCAACTTTACAATTATAATTAATATTTTCATCACGTCTAATTGATATGATGTTTTGTATTTCCTGCTCATTTTTTTTTATATCACTCCTCAAAGTTAAGGTGTTCATGGTGAGATGTGCAGTTATTTTATTTATTTGTACATGTGGATATCAGACTCTCTGTAATCAGTCTCTTGTACTCCCAAAGTATAAGCCAGTAATGGCTTTGGTGTACCGGTAGATATAATATTGTGCACATAGTTTTATGATAACTCTTGAAGAAAGCTGCTTCAGTCTAATTTGAGAATTCCACAGTTTTACCTCTTGACCCATATCTAGCAGGTGACCCTATAAATTTCAGGCAATCACCATGGTGATAAGGAATCATTTGTAGCATGATAAATCACTTTGCAGGTATTCCTCTCCAAAATGAAAGTTGCTAAATACTGACCACCAGATGACCGTGCCCTAAGTCCAGAATATCCATTTATTTTTCTGTACCACTGGCCTACATATTTATAAACTCTGACAAGATGTTTATTCCATATCACAGTAGCAAGATATTGAAATCCTGTAGATTCAGAGATTTCTTCAAAATTACAAAATTCAGTATTTCACACAGATTACACATTTTTGTGAATATTGAGAAAATTGCATTACCAGAGTATGATAAAACTGTCATGAATCATTTATAAATTGATTGCCTTGAATTTTCCCTCACCCTTTCACTGCCCAGAAGTTACACAGTGACTTCCATTCTTCTCAGGACAAGCTGTTCTATGAGGCAGGAAATTGACATAGCTAATCAAAGGTGGGCACTGTATACCTTACATAACTCATATTTGCCATGAAATCTCTCTGAGGATACGCAACAAGGATAGATCAGTCATTTCAGGTTGAGTGATATCAATTAAGTGAGCAATTAAGCTCCATCCAAACTGATCCTAATCAGGTGTGAAACTTGCTACCTTTCACCTCTTAAAGTGACAAAATGCTTTGATCTTTTCATTTCGCTCCACATCAGTTCACAGGGATCTTTTATGTGGGAAGTGAAATCAGATAATGCAAACCTTTTGAAATAATATCCTGCATACAAAACTGAAGGTCAAGGAGTCCTTGGGAAAACTTCAGCATTTCTCAAAGTCAAGGTTAAAACTGGTTGCCATGGCAACAGACATGGACATACTGCTGCAGGGGTACGCCATGTCTGAATATATGATATATAGATGACACTTCAAAAAGGATCTACCTGTTACCATGGTGACTAATGATGACAGTAAACTGACAAGACAAATACACTATTGTGTACCTTGGTAACTACCCTAGCAACAGGTCAATTTTCCTGTTCATATTTCACTGGCCTCCTACTGTCTGACTTCTCAACAAGGGTCAGTGAGGAAGTGACATGTCATATTAGATGTGATTGGTTTATGAATTGTGGGTCTGGCCCAGCATGTCTGGTGTCATGCTGTGTTACTGGTCACGTTCTGGCAGGACAATTTGCCTGCCAAGACATAAGAATCTGCAAGATTATATAATTGAGCATAAACTGACTCTCATTTGAGTAATGTGATATGCTACATCTCCTCATATACCATTGCACTCAAAATGCTTGTTTACATTATTGAAGTTGAGGAAGTGTCCCTATTATAATATCTTTTAACAATAGTATACCATAATTTGCCTGGTAAATTGGAAGCCATTGCATGTTATTACTCTACGAGTACTTCACAATTTGTACTTTAGCCACACAATAATAGTAAAACAACCATAAAAAGTTGGAGGGCACAAACAAATGAGCGCACAGCTCAGTAATTAACATACTTCAGGACAAGTTGGTCATTTTCAAACAAGAAGAATTTGAGGCGTCGTTGATTGGGAGAGCGAAGTTACGGGCTGAGGACACCTCGGAAGGTGGAACATTGCATGCCAATGATATTTACACAGATAATAGACACTTAATAGGGCACAGGAACAGCAACCCCCACCCCAAACTGTCCAAGGTTTATTCAATCTTGTCTCAAACTGGCTGATAATAAGTCATTCTCATGCAACATACCATAACATGGCTGACAAGCTCTGCACTGCCCTGTAATTCAAAAGACCTATCTGTTATTTTAATCAAATTTTGAAAGCTTTGCATTTTCCAAATATTCTAGACAATTCTGGTGTCTGCTGTATATACCTCTTGTGCTATTTTTCATATTTCGTCCCCTATATATCTTAAATTATCATTTGTCATGACAAGATAAATTATCTAAATATCACTTCAACAGACTCTTTTTGTTTAGAAGAAATGATAAGATAATTTTCAGAATTTTTAAAAGTGGAGTGCCCCGGGGTAGTGGGTTAGTGGGGTAAAGGGGTGAGTGGGTACATACTTAGAGGAACATCTTCATTTCATCCACCGATGTTCAAGTTCAAATAATTAGAAAATGCCTGTAAGGATATTAATCTGTTTAAAGTTTTCAAACTCAGCAACTCAAAATGTATTCAATAAAATTGGAGTAAGGCAGATGAGGTGTATGCAGGTAGGAGTGTGAGAAGGTGGTGGTTTAGCCAGACAGTGATGACACCCACCCACCATGTAGTCAGCTGACTAGGGTCACACAGGGTGGCCCCCACAGCTGATCCACCACACACACACATAGACCAGCCACTGCATGCTAATGGGGCATAACTCAAATATGTCTGCAGTCTGCTTCACTGGATGATTCCATACCACTCTGGACAACCTTACCGGCTCTTATCTTATATGTTATGCACCTGTTACAGTTTCTCAACATAAACATTTTCAATGTGAATGTGTCAGCAATTTGTAATGAAACTAAACAAAATAACGTCAAAATTAAAAATAAAATTTTAATGTTGATAAACTCAATCCATCTTTGCCTCAACTTAATGTAGTTATTTTTCATTTCACCATAGTGTTTTAAAACTATCTCAGCTTTTTGCAAGACAAGCAGATCTTCAAGAGTTATATCAAGATTTGACACTTGATCCACTCATAATTATTGCCAGAATTGTAAATGTGCATGTATTGGAATATTGATGAAATCAATTGTGATATAAGTGAATACATTTACTGTAGGAGTATTTAATATTACTAATATTACTATGGTTTCTTTTTGAACAATGGAATATAAAAAGACTGAAATATCATTCAGTCTATGATGGCAGTTATCACTAGCTCTTTGTTAAAACTTAGAGTAATATAGAATTCAGAGTTCTATGTATTCCACTGGTCAGTTTGTAACCAATTTAAAAAGATGTATTATATTGAATTTTACTGACAGCTAAAATGACCAGTGTGGTCAATCAGATTAGATGGTGACCAGTGGTTTAGATCTGTGACCACCCATTCAGAGATATGTGAAATGCACAGGCCTTCAGGCATAGAATTCTAAACAGAGGCAATTACATATAATTACAGCACCCCAAGTGTACAGTGCGAGTGGCTCTGGCATCCACAACCATGTTCCAGACCTTCTTAGCATTGTTCCAAACAATCTCTGTCCTCCCACCAACAATAGGATGACATTTTCCCAAACAAAGCGGGTCTTGACTTCAAGGCCGTCGACCCAATAATATTAAAACTTAAATTGGCTTGTTACAAACTGGGGCCACAATAAACCACTATTTCCCTGAATTAATTACATCCAATCTGGTGATCAGGATCTGTGAGTATAATGTCTGTCTGTGTGTCTTCATTGATCAATTTCAATGGCATGTCTGATAGATTTCAAAGGATGCTCTGTCCGAGATCTCATCCTCATTCAGGTCATTCTCCTTTAACATTAAAATGGACAAGACATTAAAGTATTAAGGATCAGGACAATTCCTTTCATTATCTTGCAGTTTAATCCTTTAAACCAATTAAATAAAGTAGTTTCTCACAATCAGTTTTTCCCATGTCATCAATTCAATATCTTTTCCCATGTCATCAATTCAATATCTGGTGATATTACTTGTATCATAATTGTCATGAGAAATGTGCTACATTTGTGTTGTTATCTTTATCATCATATCTAAATGTATCATCATATCTAAATGTGGTCTTAAACAATTGATTTTTATGTAATCAAAATCAAATCTTGAAGTAATTCATTTTATGTCAGCAATTATCATCTATTTTTTTCTCAATTAAAAAACTGATCTATGGCATATTTATGTCCACATAAATTCTGCTCCATGGAATAGTTGTGGCAAGTGGAACCCTCAACGCCAGATGTGAGACGGGTCCACTTCCCTGCACATTTCAAGCCTTGGTGAATTTTATTGATAGAGAATACAGTGGGAACTGATAGTGTCAGATTTGTGAGCTACAAACCTGACAATAGCTTCCTAATGTTGTCACAACACATTGTCTTCACAGCGCCACCCAGTGGAGCATCAGGGACTGCCCCCTTTAACCTTATCACATATGCACACTCTCAGCTGCCCTCATCAACAAATATGTCTTCCCGGTTACACTCCAATTTCACAACATCTTTATCAACTTGTTATATAAGAATGTCACAGCTTTTCCCTGTCCTATTCTCTCCCATTTATCTTGATGTCTTTTCAATTTTAAGAATAGACAAATCGATTTGAACCCAGTGACTTTGACCAGTAGAGGTAGAATACATAAACATAGGTATTCTAACAAAAAGAATAAACATTTTCTGCTTCCCCATGACAAATTTGACTTTTGAATTTTATCCTACACATTAACCAAACAATAAAATCAAGATATTTCTCACCAAGACATAACATAAAGTTCTCAGGATAAAGTTCTTGCAGTATTTAAAAAGGGGACTTTAGAAAGTATTTAAAAAGGGACCTTTTGAAAGATTTTAACCACAGATCTTTGTTATCTAGATGTACCTGTGGTGCATTTGTTGGGACAAAGAGTTTTTTGCAGAGTGACTTCCTTGGGCAATGTGAGGTCTGTGATATAGATAACAGACCTCAGTGTTTCCTGGCAAGCTATATTGGGTAGCAAAGCTAAGTCATCTCCCTCTACATGGAAACATCACCACAACGCACAACATTCACTCCAGTCTTACCCTCAAATATTTTCACATTTTCTTCACATAATATTGCCATATAAAGTCTTATATCAAATTGACAATGAATGCTTTGGTGTTTCAACAGCTCATGTGACTATATTCAGTTTGGAACTCGAGTCTCCCATTATTCATGTAAAGGCTGGTTGAATTTCTCAATTAAGAGTTATCAAAACTGTGAAAAGCTTTTGTAGAAGTCAGGTAGTTTTGCTTGACCAGCAATGAGCTGAGCACGCTGAAGTGACCATACAAAGCTCTAGGTGAGGTCCTGTCTCCCAGTTAGGGGCTCAGCTTGTTACCCAAGGGTATGCTCAATTATCCTCTCACCCTCCCCCACTACACTCCTCTATACCCGGATCTAAGTAACCCTGTTAGGATCCCAAAGTGCCCTAGGGTGGTGAGTGAAAGTTGTGTGAAAGTCAGCTGGCAGGCCCGACACTACTTCACAGTTCACAGGATCAAACCACCAGAGTTTTGTAACATATTGAGAGAGTCCTGGTGATAAGTACTTTTGGGATGGGACTAAGAGTGCCACACCCCTTTCTCTGTGCCCCCTCACCTGATACAGCCTGCCCCAAGGCAAACGTCCTATTCATATACTCCAAACCTGGACAGTGCGTTCTATGTCTGATACAATGAAAAGAAATTTTGGAGATTATATAATATAAATTACAGGTGTACAAGATAATAAGATTTGAGACAAGCATATTATGATAAGTGGGAGTTGAGCAGGTAGGTATAAGATAGTGGTGTGGCAGGTGAGAGATGCCAGATAGGGTGGGAGGACAGGGCCACAAATGTGTCCTCAGATCTAGCAAATGATACACCAACAGATACAACCTGATAGCTGCGTTATATCAATGATAATCAGCGCACTCTTGTCAGTGATAAAGTGTACATTTGGTATTGTTATCACACAGAGGCGTGTACCCACGAAATGCTGGTTTCAGGAGTGCAAAGATAGAATATTTGGTCGTTGAGGCCAAAGGTCACAATTCTCTTGTATAACAATTCAAATGACTGGTGATGGGCATCCGTTTCTTGTCCACAAAGCACTCTCATCAAGCAATCAACACAACTCTATCTATCTGTATATGTATTTATCTTTTGCTTCAGGTGCAGCACAAATTTATGTAGATGAGCTGAATTCAAACTCTGATCAAACCGCTCAACTTGTACACTCTGTTTACATTGCAAATCATATGACTTTTAATATGTGCTAATAAATATTTCATATAATATATATATAAATATCTGTCTGGTATTGCCATCAATATGATCAAATCTGTATATTTTCAATTGCTTTGTAAATTATATTGTTTTATTTAAATGAGGTTTCCAACCCATTCAAGCTGTGAAACATGAACATATTCATTTGGCATTTCAGGGTCAGTTATAAAGTACATACCGGTAGTTGTATCTGAGTATTTCATAATGTTATCTTCATTCAAACATGAGATATGTTATCACAATATGACAATCACTATTGTAAAGAACAACCAATATTATCTAATACATTATAGTGTGATTGTTAGAATATAGTACAAATCATGTTTTATATCATTAAGCAATAATGACTAAACTGTGTCTCCACCAATGTCATACGACATAATTTAACTTGCAAAAGCTCACATTCTTCAACTGGGAGTTATTTATTTTGAGTATTAACCTCTTTATACTTTTCAATAATTTTTGAGAATATCATTGGCACGAGCTTTTGTTGCACAGGTATTTTATTGAGTACTTTTTAAACATGTAATGTCAAATAAATTATCAATCTTTGCAATAATCTCTGATAAGTTTCAAGCCAATTAGGCCCTACCATTTATTAGATTTCTACAAGTTTTAGTCATTGTGTATTTATAGGTGATATATTTGCTCTGGGGCTGGGTATTTGTCGTATACCATGATGGCAGATTAGGCTAACAACCTATCATAATATTGCAATATTTATACACCGATTGTCAGGCAATGCTCTATCTTTTGACCTGTCTATAACTACACCAGAGAAATGAAAGCTCTCACACAACTCCATATGTTAACTGAGTGTATATCAAAACTTTGACAGTGAATACTGTACACATAGGCCTTTTACTGTGCTCCACCCATTTTCCACGATGAGACTTCAAAGTAGCTCTATCCGTGACCAATAATAACTTAATGTACAATAATTATCCTTCGCACACAAGGGCCACATACTTCCAGGTTGCCACAATATCTTTTTGGTCGAGGTAGGGGGGCAGGTGAGTCAATGCAAAGATGCACTTTTTGTCAAAGCATCACTCCTACCAGACTGACTTAATTGAAAGGAGCATCTTTTTATTGCACCCTGGCCACTCTTATAAGGTAAAGTTTGAAATTTTGAAACATGAACGGCTATGGTGGCATGGTTCGTTGAAGGGCAGTGAACTTTGAAATTGTGACGATTGTCTGACCAGACCAAACTATGTACCTTTCAAGCTAAGTAGTTTTACTGGTAAAGTAATATTCATTTTTTTCTTGGCATTTTTGTAATTCAAGTATAAAACACTTTGGTAATTTCAAAGAGAATGGTGATTTTGTTACATTTCAAACATATTTTTACACGATAAATTAAAATGCTAAATCTATTAAAATGGTGCAAGGAAAATAATTGGTGACCTACCCATGAACCATAATATGAGAAAAATAAAATGTGGTGCATATTTTTACAGGTAACAAAATACTGCAAAAAAACTGAACAAACAACACTTTTTTGCTAAATGATTTGTTTTTAATTTAAGAAAATGAATGATGTGTACTTATTAGATAATACTGCATAAGCATGTGTAGTATAGATAATTAGCATAGAATTACAATGGTGTAAGATGACCTTGGTAATTTCTCTGCAATAAAACAATGTGTAGTGTTACTAGAGAAATGAGCTCTTCTGTTCAACAATGTCAATCATATCCTAACAATGTTAACACGAAATCTACTTGGATCTCTTTGATGTTTATTGACTGATAAATACAAGGTCAGCTGATAGTAGTATTAAGTGCCTGATTATGGTGTCCCTAAATTCACCCAGTCATTGTCCTATCATCCTGCCACCGCTATTTTATAAAGCTACCAATCAGACTGATCTCATGGATTACATTTTATGCCTGATATCAGTGGAAATCTGTTGATAACATTTAGTTCCTTTTAATAGTTAAGAAGAAATATACCAGTGAGATTTGACACAAGTGTGCTTATATGGGAACACAAGCACATGGTCAGCTGTATGGGAACACAACAGTAGTAATTTAAAGCTTTCATAAAATCATGCAGGTCACAGACAACATTACAGGGATTAAGGGTATGTTTAAATGACATGTGGTGATGAAACTGTGAAAGAAATAAACAAGCTATTTCCCTGTGATAAACCAAAATATAACTTCCACTATTGTAGTATTTTGCTGAAAGTATCTGGCCCTATGCTTGTACTCATGTGACCACTACTGTGGTCCTTCAGGGTGTTAAGCCTGTAACAATAGACAGACATCCATGGACAAACTCAGGCCTCTGATAGCCAAATCACTCCACTCTCCCAATCTGAAGGTGCCCTATTGTTAGCAAACCTTTTGCTAAGCAGGTGTTTGCACAAGATCACTGGTCAGCTATGCCAAGTTTGTTGACAAAGTATTCAATAGATGATTCGGATTTCTTTCAAATGGTAGAGACATTGGTAATATGTCAACATGTCAAAAGGAACTCACAACATGTTACCCTGTAAATATGTGTATGCTAACTGACAAAATTTAATGAGTTGAGATTTTTCAACTCAAATCTGTCCAGATCTGCTTGCAAATTTGATAATAACATGAATGGTACTGCAGGCATGTATTCTGAGAGAAATCATTGATTATTTATGTCCTTATAAATATATGATACTTCTCTCGCCGGAAGAGCTGTAGGCAAGAAACAGTTTTGAGAACTTCTCCTTAAAAAGACTCTGACAGAGGAAGTATTGTATCTGCAGTGCACAAGCCAGATAGCAATCACCCACATGCTCTACACTCTTATGAACCTAACTTGCGGACAAGTTTGTCATCAGTAAGGCACATGGTTTTCTATGAAGTGACCACTTTCAGGCAATTATACCTGGCAGGTGTGAGTGTATATCTGCAGGTTAAACATGTCATACTCTGCCTTTCCACATACCATGAGCCATCAGGAACTCCAAGAACTGTATATGGTGTTGAACTAGTGAGAGCTTCTTATCTGGCTTGGCCTTGAAATCATAATATACTCAACAAAAAAAAGTCAACATAATTAAAACAACATTCATATTACAACATTTAAGATTAGATAAGATTTAACGTATAAGGGAGTAATTCCAGAGAACCCTGCTCAAGTGCTATCTACAAAAATGAAATTTCTAAATATACCACCTCTTAAGATAATACCCTTCATATATTTGTCAACATCTGACAAGGTCATTTCACTTAACAACATTTTATGAATCAAATTTAGGGATGTTACAATATAATGGAAAGGGACTGGGACCAGCAGAAGGCAATCTGTATCCACATCAAAAGGACCAGTAGCAAGAAATGAACCTCTTAATCTTTAAATCATAAAAACCATTCTTATGCAGGAAAAGTTAATAAAAACACTTGATATCAGTTTTGTTTTCAAAGTTTACAGTACTAATTTCTGAGGTGTCTTATCATTTACACATTGATGTATTCATTCTTGCTCTCTATACACTTTGAAGAATTGTTCCTTAAACCACATTCAGGATAAATCATTTTAAGGTGCACAAAGCTAAAGACAGCATTTAGTGTACAATCACTTTATGATGGTAAACGTGATGTTAATCACTTGACTTAAACACGATAACTTATGAGAGATACCGCCGAAATTGAAAGGTGCTTGATGTTTGATGTGTGCACAATCAGACTGAACAGTTCAATGGTAGAGAACCATTAGCTGACAACTATAATAGTCACAATAGAGGTTTTGTTAATGGCTCACTACCTGCACATCATATTATATTGTCAACATCTGTGAAACAGGTGATAAATGCATTATTTTTATTTCCCCGACTGATGTTGGTTTCTGTAAATCACGTTTTGCGAGTGAGCTCTGTAATTAGACCAGTTCAAGAAGGATACCTTGGTTTTGTTGCTAGCACAATATTGACTTTGAATGCTTTTTTACCTCTGAATATCCTTGTGCATCAAAATGTGTCTCACATAGCAGACGCCATCCTATTAGCTTAAGGTCTAGAAAATATAATCAAATTCAAATGTTCCTTGGAAAGAGATATTTTGATACTGATATGACTCAAGTTATCATAGCCACATCAAAGCTTTTCCAAAGAAATCCAGTGAAATTTAAAATCATAAATTTCCACTCAAGAAGCTATTAGGACTGATGGAGTTATCTCTTTACAGATAAATATTACACATTTGCATGCTTTATTAACCAAAACCTATTAATCACAATTCATCAGAACAGATAATTATGAAAATGTTAGGTAATCTACTGATGGAAACTTTCATCTCCATAGATAACCTCTTGTTGTATCCTGGTTTGCTTAAATGGGAAACATATAAGTGCCATAAAATACTCATTAAGGGCACAAAAATGTTGCATAACCATGGCAACCATAAATAATCTATCCAAAACCATCTTGAATTTTTTCTCAATGAACTTCCATGAAAGTAAATACACTGTATACCATAAATTAAAAAAGAAATAAAAAATAAGACACAAATTGTCAAACTATAGATATCTAAATATTTGGTGATTTATAGTGGAGATAAATAGACATAATACGATGAATAATTTGCCAAATGGTCTGGACTGGAGGAGAAATAAGTCATATTTCCCCTGCAGAGATTGGCTGAGAGGCAGCCCCAAAGCTGACTATCACTGCAAATTGACAAACATAAACAACACACATTCATATGTCAGATTTTTTTTGTTTGTTATATATTTTCATTAAATTCTTTTTGTTCTGATCATTTTCCTCACAATGCACGATTTTATTAATTTGATAACTGCAATCTTATTAAAAAATCATAAATGCCAATTCTAGGTATAATGCATTTATCATTTAAGACATGAAGAGATTTCTGAAGCTGATTTGAGTGTACAATAATGGTAATGGCCTAATGGCACATTCTGGGCACAAGCCTATTTCTTCTCCACTGGGGGTCTGTGTTGGACAAATGCACCACCTTGCCTGGCCCCTGTCATACATTGCCATCATCCCCCAAACTATCAATTACACCTCGGTATCTACATCCACGTCTTGATAAGTTTTCCTCTTATTCTTTCATTTAGAGCTGTGCACTTATTATTCTCACAATGAGGCTTCTCTCACAAAACATTGGATGCTAGCAATCCTGTGATGATTGTCAAATAAAGATTGCCTATTCTTTAATTAAAAGGTTAGAATTGATGTTGAGCTCAGTCAGGATTAAGCCTATTTTAATAAGCTCTAATCAGACTACTTTGTTTCAGAACACACAAGCCTCCCACTTTTCCAGCTAAATCAGTATCTCAGCAGGTAGGAAGAAGCCATGAGAAAAGAAAGTTTATTGACTCCTCAAACACACCTACAGACGCTCTGTAATTACACCTCATTGCTGCATACAAGCATAGTTCACAAGCTTCACTTTTCAAATAAAAGAAAATCTAATGAAGTCTGGCTCATGCTTTTATGCTTACAAAAGTGATTTGATTCAATAACCTTATTAACACTGAGAGGGGAAATAATGTGGCAAATATTTAGAAATGGTGATGTAATTGGGCAAAAATACATATAAAACAACGCTATGTACATTATGCACAATGCATTTATGTGTGAAGAGAGGAACAGCAGTTGTTTCTGTGACTGGGGGCTGTAGCCTACAGATAAAATTGTTCACATAAAAACTGTTGGCCTTAGCACATCTTCTGACCTCTAAATTTGCAGCTGGGCTTTGCTTTAGAAAACAGGTCGCACTTTTTTTTAATTATTTGCAATATAATGATTTGAATATTAAAACATCAAATCAACCTATTTCTGACCAAAGGTATGTCTCACAGGGTGTTTCAACTTTCTGTAATAAATGTCATCCTAGGTTTATAAAATTAATAAACAAAACAAAAACAATCAACACAAACACAAATTCCCTGAAATGTATATGAGAGGGGCCTTGAGAAAGATCAGAGAAATGTCCCGGATCCCGAGCACGGGTCAGAGGCAATGTTAATGTAACTTTACACCCAAACTGTGCTTAATTCAGTGTAAGATGAGAAAATTTTCCTCAAAGAACTTGTTTGTTTTCATCCAATAAATCTTTCTAAATAAATTAATGCATTGTGACCCTCTTAGCCTCATAGATTTTCATGTTTGCCTGGAAATCAAATACGTCACACATGAGGACTCAAATGATTTCTTTTTTTTCTCCAAATCAGAGAACAGGAATGAATTCAACATCACTGAAAAATTATAATACACACAATGTATGCCCTGCAAGAAGATACAATCTGTTTTTTTTTAAAACTTAATATTGACAAAGTACAGATAAAGTTATAATTAATTTGTCTTCAAATAAAGAAATTCAATCATTGAAATTGCAGGAAGCCCCCAACAGGATTCCTAAGCCCACTGATCAATGGAAGATTCCAAATGGCAAAATATGGGCTTCCATGGGAAAAATATGGCATTTTGTAAAACTTACACTTAAAATGTGGTTAAAAATTCAAAGGGGGCATTGAGTGTGAAATGAAATGGATGCCAAAGCACATGTAACACAGCCTTTATGAAGAACAATTTCACAATATGTTATGATAAAGGGTGTGATCTGCCACCTGCTGGGTTCATATGATAGAGCAATACCCTTATGATAATGCACTTACAGAATCATAACTTACAACACAATGTTTGGTACAAGGTTCTTTAACCATACCACACACCTATATACTATCATACATTTCATGTCTTTGTCTGACATGAATTTCATTCATCAAAACTTAAAGGAAATTGTCAAACTCTTGGCACACGTCCATGGACATATATTCACAATGTTAGCTACGTGACTTATGAAACACAAAAACCCACAGAAAAGATATTCTGGGTATCAATTTTCACAACTGGAAATATGAGAGAGACATGACAGCAAATGGTTCAATAGAGTGTAGTGTAGCATGTTTAACACCCTGATTTAAAAGTGATCTAAAAGGGATCTATGAGTGATCTATCAGTGACTTATCAGTGATCTAGAAGTGAACTATGGGTAACCTATGAGTGTGATCTATGAGTGACTTATGAGTGATCTATGCATGACCTATGAGTGATCTATTTGAAATTTTTAAGTGATCTATGCGTGATCTATGAGTGACCTATGAGTGATCTATGAGTGATCTACGAATGATCTATGAATGACCTTTGAGTGATCTATGAGTGACCCGAGTGATCTATGAATGATCTATAAATGATCTATGAGTGATCTATAAATGATCTATAAATGATCTATGAGTGATCTATGAATGTTTTATGTGTGATCTATGCGTGACAAATGTTTTCTGATGAAATGGACACTTTCTTGTATATATTTCAAATGTCAACTAAAATAAAATAAAGAATCGGTGTTGTCCACATATTATACACAGAAATATTAAATACATATTATTGTAATAACATCTATAACACAATACATGCCAATTGGTTGACTTTGAAATCTCCTTCACACTAGAAGGATACTGAGGGATGCTATTTCTTTTCTTTGCATTTTTGTCTGTTTCTGGATATTCTTGAGTAACCATACAATTTGTTTTATTAGCTTGGATGCATACAAAAAGCAGATGGAGGAACACCCACTGACACTTGTTTGAGAAAATCCCTCCTAAACACCCATAAATCTATCAATCTCTTTTACATTAAAGTTAATTCTGACACTTTTTATTATGTTTCAGAAAAAAAATGAAGAAGATACAACATTCGATAAGAATTAAAGGTATAAATTAAGAACACGGGCCAACAAGGATGATGTTGAGTTAGCCCTGCGGAGGATGGGTGAGATGCCCTTAAGGTAGAATCCAGGTGGAGGTCCTATCTTGTGCTGCCATCTGGCTGCAGGGTGTGGATGCCTGCAGGGGGCAGATTTGCCACCCTCACCTGCCTGTTTGCTAGGAATGCCTCACAGACCCACTGACCTACCTATGGAGTAGTGAGCTTCATCTACACTCTGGCCCCAGACTCTATAAATCATATACATCCATAACACATCTCAACTTACGTATCCACAAAGCTTCACCTTGAATGCAGATTGATTCTTCAGTCTGTCCTAAGACAGGTTACATTATGGCATTGTGGAATCATGTTACAGGTGTCTCTGTACAAACAGCAGCTCAGGTAAATATTATCTGGGAATATTTGCAGGTCAAAGAGACATATCATATATCGCTGTTGGTGATGACCTTCCCTCTCAGACACTTCCTCAGGTGGGCAGGCACCAAGGTGGAATGCTCAGCAGTCAGTATATAAACTTTGCCCAAAATATCTCCTGATGTCAAACACCTCGTTGTCATAACCAGCTGCAGTCACATACGTCTTGCTGAACTTATTTTTGTGAGCTATATGCCAACTAACGGGTGCCCTCAATGCCCTGTGGTAAATGAAGTCTGATTACCTGCAGCAAAAAATACGAGTAAAATTGTCTTTGGCCAGGTGTGCTGAGCTTATGAAGTCAAAAGGACAACAAAAAATACCCTCTCAGTACTTAATATCTTAATTTTAAACAATTTGTTTACTGCATGTTCTCAACGTTTTTTTTAATGAAACAAATTAATTATATGCAGAATCTGATATGTCTTTTCAGTAGTTTTTGGCTACGCAATCATTCTCACCTGGAGATATATAAAGGATAAACTATTCCAAATAGAGCAATATCTTATCACAAAAACAGTGAAACTAATCTACATTTTAATATATATAGATATTGATTTTATATATGTGTGAATTGGCAGGTGTCTTTATCATGATGTGGGTGCACTTATTTGCTTAGGCTATCAGGAGATGATCTTATGACGTGACACAGGTGAACTAGGAGGTTCAAAGTGTGCAGCAACTGGCTGCATCTTCCCACCTGGAACCCCATCCTGACTATGCATCCTCTCACCTGGGTCACTATCCTGGCTGCACCCTCCAATCTGGGACCCTCTCCTGGCTGCATCCTCCCACCTGGGACCCTGTCACTGCTCTATCCTCCCATCTGGGACCCTATCCTGGCTGCACCCTCCAATCTGGGACCCTCTCCTGGCTGCACCCTCTCACCTGGGACCCTATCCTGGCTGCATCCTCCCACCTGGGACCCTATCCTGGCTACATCCTCTCATCTGGGACCCTATCCTGGCTACATCCTCTCATCTGGGACCCTATCCTGGCTACATCCTCTCATCTGGGACCCTATCCTGGCTGTATCCTCCCACCTAGGCCCATATCCTAGCTGCACCCTCCAATCTGGGACCCTCTCCTGGCTGCACCCTCTCACCTGGGACCCTATCCTGGCTGTATCCTCCCACCTGGGACCCTATCCTGGCTACATCTTCTCATCTGGGATCCTATCCTGGCTACATCCTCTCATCTGGGACCCTATCCTGGCTGTATCCTCCCACCTAGGCCCATATCCTTGCTACATCCTCCTACCTGGGACCCTATCCTGGCTACATCCTCTCATCTGGGACCCTCTCCTGGCTGCACCCTCTCACCTGGGACCCTATCCTGGCTACATCCTCTCATCTGGGACCCTATCCTGGATCTATCCTCCCACCTGGTACCCTATCCTGGCTGCATCTCCTCATCTGGGACCCCATTGCTCCTGAGCCACGATTGTCTCAGTGACCTTGTACGAGGACAGATCAAGCACACTCCAATCAGCAGTCACATGTAATACAATACTGTCTGAACAATGGGTCATAATCTCTCATCTGCAAACATATCTTAATACTAATTATGGTTGCATGTCATATTTCTGTTTAATATTTAGGTTTAATATATAGGTTATTACACATGCATCACAATGAATATTATACACATGTCTTTGGTTATACAAGATGCATTTACTATTAAAAATGAATGATATCATATAGAGGCAGAAATGTTGAACAAAACATACTGTTACAAAGTAAGAAAAGGTGGCAAACAAGCATAGAATTTTCTACCAACTGTGAAACATTTCAACTTACCACAAAAATACAAGACAGATTTGTCTTGAAAGCAATTGGTAATTAATTCTTGGCCAATGTGACAACTCATAAAGCATGAAGAGGTTAACACAGTAATTGTATGAGTCCAGCCTGAGGTATGACATGAGTTCACAGCTGTGATCTAATATATACTGCCATAATAGGACCATCATATTAGTTCAACTCTGCGATAATAGGTGTTTATAGTAATTATAGTGACACTGAATAGTGTTTTATGTGGTCATATATCACCTGAGTGAGGGCGCCACTAGGCCACATCATCATATCCTATTCACCGTTATATGGACTCTAAAATAAATACTACACTTTTTATATCATCACTTCAATATGAAATGTGATTCCTCAGATTACATTGCATATCAACCAACTTTTTCTGGCATGATCTCATAAAACATGATACCATAATATACTGATCTCAGATATGGATGTCGGAGACCTTCTTTATTTATATTTAGTTCAGAACAAGATACATTTCTATTATAAGAAAATGATGGAGAGCAATGACCAGATCTGATACTGAACCTTGGGCTCTAACCAAAAATAATGGAATATTTTTCTGCATAAAAAATTGCAATGTTAATTAGTTTCTAAATATAAATAATTAATTTGATGAAAGCTAATGACCTATTATGATACTATTCCAGAGTTTCCAAAAGACCTGGAATGCAAGCGATAAAAGCCTGGCATATTTACATCTGAGGATACATATATATGAATGCAACTGGAAAAGTTGCTGACACACTTACATCACTAAAATGCACACTTACATCACTAAAATGCATTCATACTGTTTTAATATTAAAAAGAGATTGATTTCATGTAAATGATGAGAGCAACAGGATTTGTTTCCTTTTGATCCTATATAGCGCTTAATTTTTATATAGAATAGTCAAAACTGCATCCATTACAAGAAGAAAGACATAGGTCAAAGGAGGGACCCAAGACCTGAGGGGATCATAAAAAACCAATCTCATTTGGGTTTTATGATGTGTTCACAATTTGCAAACACTTAGCTTCCAACAAGGAATGCCTTTACCTGGTGTGAACTCTCCTTCCAGGATGGCACTTTTTATGATCTGCCCCTCCCACTTGTATCTTAGCAGGTAGGTTAGGAGGAATCGAGACCCTATAGGTATGATATTGATGGACACAAGTGGAAGTCACCCAAGGCAGGCTGCAGTCTGTGTTATCTCCTGGCCCCTATAGACAGGCTTAGATAGAGTCACATAGTGGTGTACTGATAAGCTGACAAGCTCATTGTGATAACACTGATATCACCTTGCCACTTCCATATTATCTTTACCAACAACTCACCATCAATATAATATATGTAATTGTCATCTATCATAGATTTGTCACATTTATGACATGCACATTTCATATCTAATTTCAATTTCCTCTTTTCGATAAATGAAAACAAAATTAACCTTCAATTTATATTTGATGATGATATTGGGAAATATTAGATAAAAGGACAATGCCTGCATTAATGGAAATGGCAGCATAAAGGCAGTGAGTGATGCGTAATGCTATCTATGAGGAGCCCCCTATGTACTTCCATGGCCTACGCCAAATATGCAAGGTAATCTTATGTCACATTTAAACGGTCTGATTAAACTTTAAACTTTGTATTGATTCAATTTCAATTGCTGTGCAATTCAAACAAAGCTTAGATGGTGCCAGCTGTTGCTTGAGTTATCATACTATGCAGCTATATGGCACATGGAGAACACAATGTGGCTGCACCAGATGGCAATAATGCTGGTGGGCAATTTCAATCTCCTTCCTTGGGTCAAAGATGTTTACAAACAACTTGTTTACCAACACTCTCCTTGTGAGAACACTAACACACTGGCGATGACAGGGGGAGATCTGAGGCCAGCTGACTCTGAGCTGACTCTGAGCTGACACTGAGATGACTCTGAACTGACTCTGAGCTGACTCTGAGATGACTCTGAGATGACTCTGAGCTGACTCTGAGATGACTCTGAGCTGGCTCTGAGCTGACTCTGAGATGACTCTGAGCTGGCTCTGAGCTGACTCTGAGCTGACTCTGAGATGACTCTGAGATGACTCTGAGCTGACTCTGAGCTGATTTTGAGCTGACTCTGAGCTGATTCTGAGCTGACTCTGAGATGACTCTGAGCTGATTCTGAGCTGACTCTGAGTTGACTCTGAGCTGACTCTGAACTGACTCTGAACTGACTCTGAGCTGACTCTGAGATGACTCTGAGATGACTCTGAGCTGACTCTGAGATGACTCTGAGCTGGCTCTGAGCTGACTCTGAGATGACTCTGAGCTGGCTCTGAGCTGACTCTGAGCTGACTCTGAGATGACTCTGAGCTGACTCTGAGCTGATTTTGAGCTGACTCTGAGCTGATTCTGAGCTGACTCTGAGATGACTCTGAGCTGATTCTGAGCTGACTCTGAGTTGACTCTGAGCTGACTCGGAACTGACTCAGAACTGACTCGAAGCTGACTCGAAGCTGACTCGGAGCTGATTTGGAGCTGACTCGGAGCTGACTCAGAGCCCACCCCATCCCACCCAGCCATGCCAAAGGGACACCAGTATCAGGTGCCTTCAGGAATGCTCAACTCACCCTAATTACTAAGTGTGTTTATAAATGTCGCTTCAAATTTTATATAATGATGGGTAATTTGCAGGGTATTTCCTGTGTTACCCAAACTTGTAAAAGGGAGAAGATAGACATGTCCAAACTTGTTCCTCTTAGTTGCTTGAGTTACAAAAAGGAGGCTTTCATTCCTTCTTGATGCTGATGCAATAAGCCTTAAAATAGAAATCAGCACTTTATTGGACATTTTTTACAAATCACCTTAAAAGAAATCACCAAACCACCATTTCCACAACAAAAGCTACCCCTAATGCAAAAAGAAAAATGGTAAACATTTATGAAGTAGCGTGCTTATTCCCAAACTTCCATACCCAAACCCTCAAATTCAAATAAGCACCAAATAAGTGAGTGGAAAAGGGCAAAATCAAAGTGAGAATATGGTGTGGTCAGTGATGGACAATGGCAGTGTTGTTAGTTACAGACATCAGAGGAAATGTTCCCATAAATCTGCTGCATCTTCCTGATATATGGCCTGATAGAGTAGAGAGGGGGGTGGGGAAAATAGCCCATACAACCCTGGGGGCATCTGTTAAGAGTTCCCACCCCCAGGGCATTCTGGTGGTCACCAACTTACCCAGGATCCTCCTTGCCTTTTTTAACCTATGTAAAAACCCACAGTCTATGTTTGATTGTCAGCAGCACTGCACCTTATTTGCTTTTTATGATGATACAGATTTGTTTATGATGATAAGAGTGACTCTCTGTTACATCATCCACAAACACCGAATCAACATGAGACATAAATGGTGCTCTTTAATCAGATTTTTGTGAAGGTGGAGGTGATGCATGGTAAGAGGGGGACGCCAGCTCTATGGTGTGTGTGGGTTTTCCCTATCCGGAAATAGGAGGGTGGGGGGTCAAGAGTGAATAGCCCAATATGAGGGACTGAGTGTGGTCACTTGTCAGAGTAGGGTAAGATTGATACCCCAAACAATTGTCTCCTAATTACCCTCATACAGAAGGGTACAGTCAGCTGTCTGGGTCAGGCATAACATACCATAAGATACAATCTACATGGCCATAAATAATAAAGCATTGAGATATGACCCTTTCATTTGCAAGCTTGATTCTGTCACCAGCAGATGCACTGTCTTTTCACAACTTTGAAAGTAGTTATTTTCAAGTTTAAAGTTAGAACACCTAATGCTGATTTATAGGAATTTATTTCAAACATATTTTACAGAAATGTTCCTTTATTCCTCAGATGGAGCTCAACGTGTGACAGCAACATATTGGTGGCTTGAGAATACTGCTGTATTGATGTCCCTTGCACCAATGCTTCACAAAATGTCAACACATTCAAATGTGACAACTATTTCAGGTGGGGGTTTTGTTTGGGGTCTTGCTATTACATGGAGTTCTCTAAGTGAGCACTACTAATCCCATTCCAAGCTTCCCACCAAAGGAAACCTTTACTTAGCTTCTTGCCTCAAGCTTGTATCTATGGCTGACTGTGCACATAGATCACACATCCTGCTCAACACTGTGCTCCAGTAATGTGGTCATAAAACACAATCCCGCACATAATATGATTAACTTATCATCTCCTTCCACCAGGTTTCCTCAATAAACTCATCAGAAACTCGCCATGATTCCCTCAACTCCTGCCCCACTTCCCTGTCAAATTACATGCTTCTCAGATCACTTTCCACATTTATGTCCATTATAACACCACACATGGGTATCACCTCACCAAAATTACAATTTGATGCCATGTTTATATCAAATAAATGACCATCTAACTTCTCATAGCTGCAATTATATACGGTGTTTTGTTGTTTAGGTTAAATTTGCATAAATTTTATAAAATAAGGTTTGATATATAATGATTATAAATAATGCATAAATCTTATAGAATGAAATAAATCTTATAAAATAAAGTTTGATATAATGATTAATTTAAATCAGAGTCCATTTTCAAAACATATGTGTAAAAGCACTGAACTGCACCAAATACCCAGGATGGCATACTCAATGAACCTGTCATGTTTAATGTGTCTTTATCTTATTAATGAATGGTGCATGGATGTGACTGACTGCTGAGGAGGGGACAGCTGACAAGATAAACTTCTCATCTTCAATGTCTTCTCCACTCCTCATCACCAACTATTAACATTCCTCTGATCAAAATCACATTCATAATCTTATGTGACATCCATCCTCATTAATCATAAATATTTTTGTCATAAAAATCTTGCTAAAACATTTGAGCTGTTTTCAAATAAATGCATCCAAAATATCTACACCGTTACAGTATAAATCATTTTAATGCCAATAAATTACATGCTATCATATTCAGAAATTAATACACAGAATTGAATATATCTGCTATGGCAAACATTACATAAGTACCATGATGAGTGCACAAGAATAAGTACTAGTACCACTATTTGTCTTTTTGAGCTGCTGATATTTAGCTAAGCACAATGTCATCAAGTGGTTGAGGAGTGTGGGGGACACACTACACAGAGCTGGAGAGTAGGCTGTGTGGTGCACCCTGAGCAATATGGGATGATCTGTTATGTAACAAATCCACATATGGTCCCTTGTTAATACATAGCACAGCTGCAAACTACAACAATATACTCCTATAAAACACAGCCAACATCCCCACCAATATCCAACATCTTCTATTTTCAACTTGCTTTATAAAAAGTTAGAGTCTAGACTTTTACAACTGATCATGTTAAGCTTTCACGGTTGAGACATAACTTAAGAGATGAGTTCCAATAATAGTCCCTATGTGTCAATATTGAACCCTGCTTGTGTGCCATCTGTTTATATTGCACTGAGGGGTACATTTGAATATCACAATTGTTAACCTTTTTCAACATGAGGAAGCAGCAGTTTACTCAGGATCATTGCTTGCTGGCAAGACACCTGTTGACACAGGGGGAGCCACTAGCTGGCTCGCCTCATAAACCTTTTCAGGGTTAAAAAAATATCATTCAGGATCTAAAATAATCATATTTTAGCTTAATGTACAAAGCACTACACAAGTCCAGAAATATCTAAGATTGTTTTTAAACAGACATATCATAAAAAGATGTCTTAAGGCAGAAAGTATTGACAGTATTATAACATGAAGACAGGATTGTTGTGTGTGGGTCAATGGCTACAGACAGGTGTGCCAATAGGGGGCAGCACGTTATGATGACACGACCTCCTCAAAATACATCCTCTTGACACATCTTACTTCATTTCAAAGATTCAACATTCATCCACAGAACAAGAATTATTCTTCATATCTCATGATTTAGTATTTCAATCTATCTGATTGGCCCGAATCAAAGTGGTACACTTTGGTACAAGTTTTGCAAGATAGGAGTCCCAGTGTAGGAGTATCCTTGATATTGACCACCTGAATAAGATGCTTTCTTAGTGTATATAACACTGTCTATAACATGCACAGATGCCCCATCTCCCTGTTTATCTCCCACTGGGCAAATGACGAAATAATGAGCTTTGCTGTTTACAGATGAGCTTCATTAGCTCTAATTAACACTCTATCTTACCATATCAGCATGTAACCCCATTACCTATGTTGACCTTTGCCTCCTGCAGTGTATCTTCACCCCTCCCCTGAGCCCTAGCATACACCTCCATGGCCAGTCCCGGGAGGTCACCCAAGACCTCTTTCCCAGGCTGGATCTGTGTGCACAGTCATCCATTACATCAATGTTTACAGTAAATCTCTTAAACTTTGGGAGAATTATGGAGACTAATCAGCAAACACTCATGACCTGTACTTTGATGTCTTGTTAACCCAGACTGACCACTTAGATGAAATGTAAGCTTGACCAGACAGGCAACACCTCAGGGTGTGTATAGGAATACAAAATATCCACTAACTGCCATTGAGATCCCATCATATCTCCACCAAATCCTCACATCAAAACCTGCCAATGTGTCATATCACAAATAGGAGCCTGTGAAGTGTTCACACTCTGTGATAATGGCTCTCTCAATGGTCAACACATGTTACTGCCTGAGTGGGGTACCATCTCCTGCATACACCCGTCACAACAAACCCCACACTCAGCCAACCCCTACATTCTACTTTGACTCAAGCCAATGGCCTTGTCTGTTATTCTTTAAGGTTTAACCCGCATTCCATCTGTCAGTGGTCTTGCTGTATATATGCAGTCATAACTCTGACAGTAATATATGTTTTAACTGCAAGCAGTCAGATGACCATCTGCTGGGGTTTGGCATTACTTCTCTGCTCCAGGAGTTAGGGTTCTGCCCACTTTCATCTGCCTTTGAGCAACCCTAATTTTTTTCAAAGGAAAATATTTGGTTCTTCTTTGACATTACATGAAGTAGCAATTACTATGTACAGGTAGGTATGACAGGTCTGGCCTAGTGACCTTGTCATAAAAGCTTTAGGTCATCCCTACTTTGTCGCTTGGTTGTATTCACTATGGCAACCTAGACACCAGACACTCCACACAGCAACACAATTCTGCTTCATGACAAACCCTAAAACTTCTCCACAAATGAAATTTTCTGTGCCACAGGATGTCCTGAAACATTATTAGCTTACAGGTATTCTGGGTTCTGAAGAGTTTCCATGGCAACACCACATCAGTTCGGGCAGTGGACAATGGGAATGAACTGGGCCATGAAAAACTAGAGGTGCAACGAGAGGGCCGCCATAGTATGAACATTTCTTTATATTTGCGATAAGTGCATTTCTCTATATCAGTGAAAGTTTTGAGTCCTGTGATTTAAAAAAAAAATTCAAAATATTTTCACCAGTTATTTTGTTTTATCTTTTTATTACAAATAAAAAAGTACACTCTTTCCAAATGAATCCTTTTCTTGTTCTCCCATTAAGGCTCATAAAATACTTCTCAACAGTATTTACAAATAAATCTACTAAATGATCAAAGTGCCTGAAGTACCCTTGAAAGTCAGTATGCAAACATGGGGTCATTTACATTTGCATTGGCTGCTTCTCAGTTTGCTGCAAGTTCACAGAAGATGCACTCTCCTTTGTGGATAATTAGTTACCCCAGGGTAAACTAATATATTAGACACCACTGAAAACTGGCTTTGCATCTCATTAAGTGTGTGGGTAGATATCTAATAGCATTTTTATTAAATGTGGAGCATCCATTGCTTGTTCAGTAATGCAATTTCAGGCTGACACTTGTTGTTTTTACTGCCCCGCTGAATGCTCATTTTCCTTCTCAGCGTGAAACCACAATAAACCTCACACAGATTTCTGTATCATATTAACATTTTATTATTCTCTTTTTTGTCATTTTAATTCTATATGTCATTATATCACTGGTATAAAAAATGAAGACAATAAATAAAAATAATTTTGCCAAGATTCCCACAATTAAATTCTCTAAAAATCAATCTAGAACAAATCAACAAAAATCAAATGAAAAAAATATGTCTTGATGATTTCACAAATTAAAAGAATCAGTGAGGCATCCACGTTTATAACTATGAATGCTACTCAATTCTCTTTTATCCATATATGCCCTTGAGGAGGTTTATATTAACAACAGCACATTGACTTGTCTGGGCATTTGCCATTATAAAGGTCAATTTAGTGACTTACTATTCTGAGAGACCTACCATCAATTTGCAGAGAGGGCTTTTGAACTTTTCCTAAGTTGAGGTCAAATGGGATGTTAATAGTGTTGAGTAGAGGGGTTTTACAACCAGTGTATTTTTTTCCATAGAAGAGTCTCCAGTCATATTTCTAAAGTAACCTACCCCGCCCCTTCTTCTGGAAAGCTTAGCACCCTAACAGGTATATATTTGGGGTGCTATCTTTGGTAAGTAAATCTCGTAGTTTTGATGAGAAACTTCCCCAATCTCTCCTGGGTCATCTATGTGGGGACTTGCATCCTTTGATCTCTTGACCAACCATTTAATGCACACCTGTAGAGTATAAAGCGATATATATTCCACCCACAGTAACCATCACTCAACATTATTCTAACACTAAAGTCAGCTGCAGCATTGTGAGAAATGCAAAATTTATGGCAGAGTTTCTGCACATTTGCTGTCATTCTCCAGTGAATGTACTCTCCTATACTTTTCCTAATCAATGTGCAAATGCTACATCTCACACAGTTTGAATTAAATGCAGCAGAAAAGTGGCTGTCATTACTATAGGTCACCTGTGTGCCTCTATTTACTTGTAATTAGTAGAGCTTTTTTTACTGCATTATATTCTAAATGGCCAGGCGTTATATCCCAGGTGGTCCCTTGGTCTTGCAATCAATCAGTTTCCCTTTCTGAAGTCTTGCATCTTCAAATAATATTTTCCATAGACTTTCTCTTACATTGCCTAAAAGTTACTATTTAATGCGATAATTGTGGAATAAAACAAATCTCATCCCTTCAAGGTCCCATCTAAGCAAATAAAATGAACAATAAGAGAGTCTTTTTTGTGTAATAATTCAGCACCAATACCCAAAAGTAATGAAAATGTTTATTTCTCTGCCGTGGAGGATGGATGGCAACAAAAATAAATTTCTGTGACCCTAACTGTCCCATACAATACAACTGTCCTGTTCATAGGCCCAAATTGGGCCATGGACCCTTGGTTATCATTCTTTTAAAATAACACTCTGAAAATCACCTGATGTTACCTAATTTAGTTTAAAAGTATTTGGTAATTCAGGAATGCCCTTGTGTCAGATGCCATAACACACACACCATATTATGCATTCAAAAACGATTATTAGTGCAAGTTGGTGTGGGATCCAAATGATCCGAATACTTGTGCTAAGCTTTCAAATGTCCAGAATATTGCAAAAAAAAGCTAAAATTTTGGAGCTTTTGCTATCATCTATATTATATGACCAAATATGCATGGTGTGATACAGTCTGATGGATCTAATCGCTGATCACTGAAACTAGTCTGTGATGACATGTGCTCCAAGGAAAGTCAAGAGTCGGTATGCACATGGCATCACTGTGAAGTTAGTACTCTACATTATACAATCAAATCTATATCAAAACTGTTGCATAATTGGCTATAAAAATAGGCATAAAATACACTTGCTGGTAGAAATCCAAATAAGGTAGTAAAGTTCTGACGCAAAGCCCACAGTGAATTAGTGTTGTGGCATGTAATAATGATGTAATGATAGCAAATCTTCCCAATGACATTGGCAGCAGTTCACAAAAGTGACCTCATATATACTTTTCACCTTCAATGATATGAAAATGATATCTCATTAGGTTTTTCATTATATCTCAAAAACATTTTTTTTAAAATTTTATGTTCATTCAAAAATGACAATCAATATTTTAACTTAATTTTTCAGAATATTAATAGGGAGTAAATGATTATAAAATCTGGTATAACCTTCATGCTTCCCATAGATATGTTGCCTCTTACTCAAGGCCTGTCCCTCCACCCCCATAACAATATATAAAAGATATATCAAATCAACTTTTATTACTGGCCAACATGTTTCAATAATGGAGCATTTAATTATCATATATAAGCCATGGATTTCAAACAGTAAAAAAGATGACATTTTCTGCTTTATCGACATCATTAGTAAGGATTATAGGATATCACTATACAAGCTTGTGCAGTGTATATACCACTCATTTGGTCTTTGTGGAAGTGAGTTTCTAAATGAAAAATTGCTTTTTGTCTTGGTTCAATGCAAAATCAGAGAAATTATGCACCACTTAAATATAATAGCTTTTGTAGTATGTTATGTCATTATTGCATCATCTCCAGAATTGTGCACAACTCAATCCTATTAATCTTAAAGTCCATTGTTGTTCTTCATTTTGAAATAGAAATGACCAGTATGAGATTAGAAACTTGACCTATGATGAGAGTACGAAGTGCGGGTACATCCCCAGGTCAATCTCATAAGAGCAGGAGATTTGTATATCTAGCTATACAAAATATACTCATATATAAAGCTATCATATAATATATCGCTTCTGGTAGCAGGAGATGAAGACATAAAATAATTGGTCTAGTAATGAGTGGGACAGTGGCATAGTCTTGACAGCCACAAAAGCGACTCCGTTTTCAAACTGCATGGCCATTTGCATATGGAGTGTATGATTAAATACAGCATCAAAGGTGCAAGTCCTGACTCAAGGGTCCTTACAGATAGTCACTGGAGGGGTAGGGGTTAACTAGGCATTAGGTAATATCTTATAACCCTTCCTCACCTAACACATATGAAAGTCCACATGACCCCCAGCATTAAACTGAAACCATCATAAAAGCATCACATATTTCCTATCCCATTGCTGATATGTATCAGCTTATTTAAATTAGACACTTCTCTGAAAGCTTTACTATTGAAATTCCATAATTTTCCAGCTGAGACTGCTGTTGCCCTTCCTGTTGCCTGATATATAAAGGGCAGCAGAGAGGTGTGACATAAGAGGCCACACAGGAGGTGCAAGCAAGGGAGACACCTGTATAACCATTATGCCTAGACCCTTATATAACACTTCATAATTGCAAGGGTGTCTTCTTCTGTCTACTATCACCTATCGTACTATCAACCTGTTCAACTGTCTCCTCTTTTTGTTTGATAAATATACTCTGAAAGTTTATCTTTGTCCGGTTTCTTGGTTCCTGATGGAACAGGTGCTATTACCAAAAAGGGTATGGCAAAAACTCCAAGATCTGTTTTCTAATGAACTCATCTTTATTTTATAATGAATGCTATTACCCTCTGCCTTTTCTTCTGTGGAGATTTATTTGCTGAATGGAAAATTAGCTTCATATAAAATGGGACAAAATCAAATTTATATCCCCGAAGTGGATTCAGCCAAACTGAGCAAAATTAGAGCCAATCAGAGGGGCAATCTTAAAGACAGAGCGAGACAAATGTAGTGATTTATCCTAAATCCTTGATAGTCACCTTGATAAAGAATTCAAAATAGCTCACCGGTGGCTATTAAAATTCTCTTAGGAAAAGCTGAGTGTTGAATTTCAAGGTATTCAGAAAATTTATATCATTGTATGCCTAAAATCTACCCTCTAATAAAACATCAGAATTTTTCAAAAAAGTCTTTTTGTTGGTGCAATATGCTTGAATATCAACTTTCTTTTATATGCCATATGTTCTGTTTGGTTTGACGGTTGAAACAGGTTTTTGATCAAGTTATGAATGTCATGAAATTTGTTCCACTAATTGGGGATGACAAATGATAAGGATCTTTTACAAGCTATAAGATTCTTCAGCATACAGCATGGTACTGCAGTAAGGTTAAATGACTTATAGGTGTTCATTTGTTTCCTCAATATGCATGGGCAACCAATGGTCATTTATCGTCTTGAAGATTGGTGGCCATCTTGAATGAGGTTGTGTTCATATAGGAGTCAGGGGTAGGGGACCAGTGAGGTTTTGTATTGGCTTCAGATCTGCTACCAAGGGCCTAATCTAGCATTACAATTGTGCAACTCAACCAATGTGAACATTCATGCAATCGATGCCACTGGATTATTTCATATTTCAACTGATTATAAATATATTCTCCACATTTGAATCTCTATGCAACAAAGCAATCTTAAACAGTCAAATTGTTTAAAAAACGTCAAAGATGTTTACAAAATTCTAAAAAGAAAATAAGGAACAATATAATAATGTTCTCTTCAAAGATGATTTGCCAAAAATGTTTCTAGGTTTCCTCATGGCTGGGTTTTAATCCTGGTTGAGCTAACAGAGGCATTCGCACTGGCACCAAAATGACCTGACCATAACTCAGGCAGAAAATTGTGTCAGCAGTGCCCTCTGTAGGACAAAGGCTGAATTGCAATATATGCTTCATTAGGAACACCATGAAAGACAAGGGAACCTGTCACGAACAACCATTGGAGGTCAATGTGAGACTGGGAGTGAGACTACTGGGATCAGTGCAAAGAGGGAGCAACCAGAGTGAGACTACTGGGATCAGTGCAAGGAGGAAGCAACCAGAGTGAGACTACTGGGATCAGTGCAAGGAGGAAGCAACCAGAGTGAGACTACTGGGATCAGTGCAAGGAGGAAGCAACCAGAGTTAGACTACTGGGATCAGTGCAAGAAGGGAGCAACCAGAGTGAGACTATAAGGGTCAGTGCAAGAAGAGAGCAACCAGAGTGAGACTACAAGGGTCGGTGCAAGAAGGGAGCAACCTGAGTGAGACTATAAGGGTCAGTGCAAGAAGAGAGCAACCAGAGTGAGACTACAAGGGTCAGTGCGAGGAGGGAGCAACCTGAGTGAGACTACAAGGGTCAGTGCAAGAAGGAAGCAATCAGAGTGAGACTACAAGGGTCAGTGCAAGAAGGGAGCAACCAGAGTGAGACTACAAGGGTCAGTGCAAGAAGGGAGCAACCAGAGTTAGACTAGAAGGGTCAGTGCAAGAAGGGAGCAACCAGAGTGAGACTACAAGGGTCAGTGCAAGAAAGGAGCAACCTGAGTGAGACTACAAGGGTCAGTGCAAGAAGGGAGCAATCAGAGTGAAACTATAAGGGTCAGTGCAAGAAGAGAGCAACCTGAGTGAGACTACAAGGGTCAGTACAAGAAGGGAGCAACCAGAGTGAGACTACAAGGGTCAGTGCAAGAAGGGAGCAACCAGAGTGAGACTAGAAGGGTCAGTGCAAGAAGAGAGCAACCTGAGTGAGACTACAAGGGTCAGTACAAGAAGGGAGCAACCAGAGTGAGACTACAAGGGTCAGTGCAAGAAGAGAGCAACCTGAGTGAGACTACAAGGGTCAGTACAAGAAGGGAGCAACCAGAGTGAGACTACAAGGGTCAGTGCAAGAAGGGAGCAACCAGAGTGAGACTAGAAGGGTCAGTGTAAAAAGGGAGCAATCAAAGGAGAAGCTACACTGTAGTACTAGGGTCAGTGCAAGAAAGGCAAACACACTGAGTCATGCTTCAGTAGGTGAAGGAAGCAACCAAAACCATAGTATGGGGTCAGGGCCAGGAGGGAGCATCCATAGTTAGAGACCACAGGTCAGATATCTTCTTTACAAACTGTACCATTATTTCTGGCAAGTGCGCATAGAGGAGCAATAAAGAAATGATTGCTGTAAATGACCTCTAAAGTTCAGTGTCTCTCTCTTCTTTATACGGCAACAATAACACTGGCATATAGTATGGGTCAATTCAGGGACAAATTCCTGTCAGTTCATGGTCAAGAAATTCTGGGTTATAATTCATCAAACATCATTAGGGTCCCTTGTGAGAGCTAGCCTGTCCAACTGACCAAGAGCTGTGGATTGTGAAAGGCGGAAGAAATTGACAGAGAGGAAAAAAAATGGTGAAATGCACTGATCATAATATGATCATTACAAATGAGTATTATATCACTTGCAAAGTTTGTGATAATGAAGGTTTTCTATTATTTCAGTGATTGGTCTATTGATCATCATCAATAGCATGTGATTTTAATTGCCCCTTGATTTGATCTCATTCACCTTGTAACTGCATGAAAACAAACAAGATCTTGTTTATATCATGTGACTTTAATGGACCAGACACATGACTCACCACATGTGTTTGTTTTCCAATGATACACTAATATTTATAAAAATGATGCCGTGGACTATACATACTACACCTGGCAAAAGAAATTGTCAATAGTTATCTTGTGTCTGTAGCTCACTCTTTCATTGTTAGAATTTATATGTTATTTTATCTGATATTTTTATCACAGCATTGGCTTTGGGAAAGTGCCAAACTTATGAGCAAATGCACTATAAATATGAGGCAACAGGTAAAGAGATTGAAGGAGGTATGCACTGGGATTATAATATAAACTCCTTACTCATCCCAGACACACACATCCTAGAAATGACTTGGTACGGAAAGCCTTTGACAACATTGGCCACTCAGTGTTGTGGCTGCACTTTATGCTACTACTGCAGTATCTACGACTGCCAAGTCAAGCACAATATCATTCATTAGGTCTGAAATGTCACTCTCTCTTCTAAACCCCATAAATTCTGGGCAGCTTTTCAATGTGATTGTGCCAGATGAATGGGGAGGACCCTCAAAGGTGTTCCAGCTACCCTCCCAGCTACACAAACTTTACCTCAATATTAATTTTCTATAAACTATTATAATCACTTGCAGGTTGGCTTTCTTTGCTTTTATGTTTTCCATTACAAACTTTGAGCAATTTTATGGTAGTTGACCTGTGACCTATGTGGTTGCGAGGTTACTTTTGATGAAACTTGGTATTCATGGGCAGGTGTAAGCCACAAATTCTTGCATATCACCTGTATTTGTTATGATAGTAAGGGGGAGGGGCCAGATAGGGAAAACCTTCCTCCTCCCCCTCAGGACCCTCAAATCTTCTCTTATATCAAGACCTATTCTGTGTCATTATGTTTACAGGTGATATCAATCATGGACACCCTTCATCTGTCATGATTTCCCCACCATATCAGTATATTGACAATAGCTGAGCAAGGAGGAAGCAGAAAACAGAGGGAGTGTATGTGAGTGGTTATCTGAAGGACAATGGATTCACTGCTGACCTGTTGTGCTCTTGATGGATGTAGATTAATGTCTCTATTACCTGCACATTGTCTTGGCAGGTCCGATAGTCATATGTGGCCCACAGTGGTCTATATATCAGCATTGGCTGGACAATACCCGACACTTCCTGCAAGCAAGCCCTCTTCAGCCCACAACACCCCTACTCCACCCAAACATAGTCTATCTTGTACTCTTGAGGATTGATGTCAAGCTCTGCCAAATATGAATCCACTCCAAAAGTTCTCCTTTAAGTCCACTTATTACTTTCAACCCCTGAACATGAAGTTCAAGTTCATTCATGCTCTGAAGTGCCAAGGTCCCTTGAGAATGTCTGTCACATTTTCATCAAATGCTTTAAAATATAGGAACACTTTGAATCACCACAGGAAACATGAAGATTTTGGTCCAAAGGAGATTAATGCACCAATAGCTTATCAAAAACATGCTGGGTCAGCACACACATACACCAAATGTGTTAAATTAATATATTATATTTTAGTATATGGCAATTATAAGTTCTGAACAATACTTCACCGTGTAGTGCAGTCAAACGTAAAATATGCTAAAAAATATTGAACTACCGGTAATTTTTTCAAAATGATGGATCCTAAGGTAAGAAAATGGTCAAGAAAGAAGAGAAAACATAGCCAAATAGAAATTGCTACAATGATACAGAAGGTTCTGAATAATAGATTTTGGAAGAGCAGAGCTAATGATGGTGTAAGTAGTTGTCTGGCTTATTGTTACTGGATCCAAGGTATATGATCAGCACCCTGAGAACGTGTAAGGAGATCCACCCCACCGCTCTCAGGACACAATACACACCCCTGCATATTGCATAGCTTTGCACAGGTTACATAGCCTCAAACACTTTGATAGATGGACAGCTATTTCTGAGTGTAAACACAAGAAGCTGGGAAAAGCCAATTACGGACTAGGATAGACACTTGTTAGTGACTGGTTGGGGGTAGTGGAGACAATGGTGTGTCCGAGGAGACAGGACACCTGATAGGTCAGCCACTCTAGCATCTCAGCACACATACAGTCATCAAAGTGCTGGAATCCTAATTGAAGCTGATTAATAGCAATCACTGCTCATACCACCAGTCTAACTCAGGTAGGGTTACATCATGGAGAAAGTAGTAGGAATGACCTGCGTGCAAACACGAACTCTTGAACTCACACAGAGTTCCTATTCATATACCTGAGGTATAATTAGGAAGGGTAAGACAGACAGGCATGTTACATAAGCAGGAAGGAGAATTTCTTTAAGTCAGTGGGTAAAGGAGAGGGAAACTACCAAGGACACCTTGTGGACAATTCATCCTCCAACCAATCATTGTCACTTCATTTTCTGCTGCATTACTTTTTATGTCTCCTCATGGTGTGATAATAACACTCGCATCTATATGTTTTATCCTGGCAGACAGAACCAGTGCAGACTGCTTTTGACCTATGGCATCTAAAGGCATTTTACAGTACAGAAAACGCAGCCTTTAAACCCCAAGCCCTCTTCTAACTGCCATTAAACAGCAATTAGTAATGATCACAATACAGTTGTCCCCTCTGACTAATAATTTGTCAATTAACTATTATGCCTACCACCTGATGACTGCTGAATACATTGTCTAAAGGAGGGATACTATCATACATAATGTGGTTAAGATTCACCTCCTTTTGTGAAAGTATTGCTCAACATCGTTGCTAATAGACCTGAAACTCCATATTAAGGAATTAGTTCTGTGAGAATAAAACTACATATAGCGTCTAATGAGAAGTACTATTCATTGCACTGGTGCTGAATGATGTGCGCTGCTGCATTCAAACCATGGAAACTTGATGCTTTCTGTAGAAAAACTGTGGATGATTGTCATAATAAAGAAAACCAAGCTTTTAGATTTAGATATCGCCATTTTCTGCATGAGCTCAGATTTTAACATGAGTAAACTTTTATTGTTTAAAAATATCCTTCTTAGATATGTAAACAACCTGTGTGATACAAACTTTCATTGTTAGCCTGCATAAGATGATTATGACATATAAGCGTGTTTTCTACATCAATGCCATTATTTCTCTGTGGCAGTCGACTTCTGCTTCTGGTAAGACACTGAATGCCTCTCGATGTCACTGCAGTTCCCATTAATATTGTTATAGATATATCTGCCAAAATGTCCACATATGTCTCAATTTTCTGATGTGAATTAGTGCATTGTCATTACACTGCACATACTGCCTCTGTGCTGTGAATGGCATTGGTAAAATATGTGTCTCAGTGTCATGATAAGATGTCAAATTAATTCAAAAATCCAAATGCACATCAAGAACACAAAATATCTGGTGGGATTTTACTGGTTGTGTCCACAGGAAACACAGAATGCAACAGGTCTTATTTGTTAGTGATATACCGATTTTGCACAAGACTAAATATTAGGTCCTTGTATCTCTCAAGCTGCAGTATAAAACAAAGAGTTCACTCTGAGAAAACTGTAATAGGTTTGATATCAAGTGTAAAGGTTAAATTTAATATAAAATCCTCATACTGTAATATTCTGAGGTACTGCAGGATTAACAGAAAATAATGACCTTTGCAGCCAATGACAATATCGCATTCAGTCTAAGGGACGTGGGGTAATTTATTATCTAGTTTATAGATACTGTGCAGCACATTGACAAGCCAAATCTTATTATAAATACAACCCAGAAGTTGATATGCTCACCCACTAATTTAAACATCTAATTATACGAAGGAAATTTTACAAAAGCATCCAAATATCTCAGCATTGAAGTGAATCTAAGAGCAAACATGTTCAAGTGTTTTGTATATGTTTGAGCTTAACCAGTCGTAGCAGAGTGCATCACATAGGTTTGTATGGATGAGGGCCCAGACGCCAGACAAGAGCAAGACAGGACAACGCCTCAAAACACAAGTATAATTGGCCACATTATCCTCATTATAAAGCACTCTTACTTCTGCCTTACATACTCTACAAGACTGTTTAAACACTGCCCGCTGTCCAAAGCAACCTCTTGTTTGGGCTGGCTTTTTCTTCAGGCAACTTACATATGAGGATATATTTTCATTGCTTACACCTGTGGTGATGATAAAAGAAAAGACTGCTATTGTGGAAGGAAAATATGATTCTGATGAGGGGAGAAATTATACCACAATATTGTTGGCACTCCTACAAGCTGAAGAGGCCACACACAGAGTTGAATAATTGGGAAAAGGTCCGGGCACATTGTACCATTTTTGGACTGAACTTTCACTGGTCCCATATGTGCTGAATGCTTCAAAAGAACTGTGTAGGGAGAGGTATAGGACCAGGAGAATTCCACAGTGAAGGCATTCATGTGTGAATGCTTATCCCTAAATGTCTCCCTAGGGATTCTTTGACAATGCTGGGCGGGACTTGTAGGGAGAACAAGTCATAGACAGGGCTTAGGCAATGTTTTGAGGTGCTAGGTAGATATAATGAAGCTATACAAGTCAGGCATTACAGCTATGTCTCGCCTGTAATTAGGGAGGGAATGTCTGGGGAGATATTAGAGTAGAATGTGAGGCTAGCTCCACAGGTAGGAGCTGTAAGATGTGCTCTGTCGGCAGAGAACGAGTGCCCCTCATGACCTCTGAACCAGCCTCTCCTTCTGTCGGCTGACAAAAGGTCATGTAAAAAACTGACAACATAACAAGACAACTATGTCCCTATCTTGGTTGAGGACAACTGCTGTAGTTTGCCAGCGATGGCATCTGTTTGACAAGCACGAGGCCTTTGACTATGTTGCATGTCTGAGGTGCCCTGGCAGATCAAGCCAGCATTGCATGTAGACCATGCACAAACAAACATCACATACACATAATTGTGCTACCATACACCATCTTGCTTTGAATCTTTGTTTGAGGCACACTTTGGAGGTTCCACGCATTTTGTCATAAATGATGAATGCGCTCACCCTTTACTAACATGCATGACTTTGCCTACCTGTTCCATGGTCAAGCCATTACACATATAACAACAGGTGATTCGGCAGGTAGTACTTTTGCAAGATGGACAATCTTCCTTTCTTGCACGAGCTTTTTCCTTACACTGTATAGACAGGCATTCAGTCTAATTCCATACAAAAGAATAACCCTTTGCAAAATTCTTATTACATGTTCTGTTTGACAAAGGCCTATTTTTTCACAATGTACATTGTTGTACATGATACCCCACTAGTTAATCTTCTTGCAAAGAACTTTGTGCATGTTATCAAGAGAGCAGGTGTAGAAACCATGCTACACATATCATGTAAAATGCAAGCATACACTCTTTGCCAGCATGTAATGTTTGTGGACCATCTCAGAGTATTTGACGCGGTGCAGCAAGAAGGGAAGTGTCTGTCACATAAGCCTGAGGATATTTGCACCTCCCACATTATCTTGCTTGATAGACTCATTGTTCATCTTCTTCATTAGTTCTCATTACTGTCAACTGCTCTCTTCATCAATATAAACTATCTCCTTGCAGCAATTATTCATAGTTCATTCTACAATATGCCACTCTGTGCAGTTGGAGGACCAATGCACACAACAATTGGTGTTTTCCAACAAAAAGATATCCAAATTAGCACTTATTTATAACTTGTTTATTGTTCTGAAAGACATTTGTCTTTACTTTGCTTGTATCACTCATATTGACTTTTGAAATATTCAATCTGTTATTTGAGTTTGACAAATATACTATTGTTCAAAAAACCAATTCGTTCTTGTTGTCATTTAATTGATAACTTTTTTGGCATTGATTAATGAACTTTGTAATCAGTGTCCCATATCTTTCCTTTCATCTTATATTCTAAAACATGCAATTTTCTCATATATATGAAGGGGTTTTATTAATTGGTCAAAGGGTCAAAACTCTTTACCAAAGACATACACATTTTGGTCTCAATTAAAATTGACCTCTGTGCCAAGTTAAGGTCCTTAAGAATGATGTTAAAACATTTATCAAATAAATTCATCAATATCAAAATATTTTGCAACAGTGGCCAGAAAAGATGAACATTGGGAGTGTAGAATCTCAAAACTTAACTGAAGGTTCTCATGGGGCACACACTAGCATATATTGCTGAACAAAACCGATCATGTTTGTTTGTCTGTGAACTTGTCTCAAACACAAATATCTAGAAATATGATATATTTGATGGTTTAACCCCCCCTCCTCATGTCAGGTAGCAAACAAAAGGTCCTTGGGGGGATGTGGGGTAGTAACAGTCAAAAGCTTTACTATGTTTTAATCTTCTCTTCTTTGACCCATGTATGTTCTTCATAATGATTGTAATATTCTTTTCATGTCTTCATATCACAGAACAATGAGGATGGCATGAAATGGCACAAAATGTACACATTGATAAAGCTTAATATTATTTATGTGCAAACCACTCTTTCATCCTTCTATTTTTATCTATTAATGATTGTGTAAATTGTAAATATTTCTATTTCAAATCTGCTCAATACATTTAAAGTTATCTGATATGATTTGTATGTGAATTTGAACACCAGTATATTTACACACAAACTGTTGATAACAGCTGTTGATGATAATTTCCAATGGTCATTCCTACTACTTATATATGTAAATATGTCTAAATGATGAAATAATCCACAAATTCCTTACAACAAAGTCAATATGTCTAGTACTATATTATCTCATAGAAGCAGCAGAACACACAGCGGACTGTGTGAACACCAGACATGAGACCACAAATCCCCTGATATATTATCACCAATGTTGCATCACAATGTGTCAACCATATGATAACATTATGGTGTGCACACACCAGCCTCTCTTATCATAGCTGATATTATGCAAAACTTATGTGTCATATTACCAAACTTATATCATATTTTACTATATATATATATATATATATATATATATATATATATATATATATATATATATATATATATATATATATCTATATATATATATATATATATATATATATATATATATATATAGTAAAATATATCCTTTTAATATTTGTTCAATTATGTTCAATCTTAATTTACCTGAAACTATATATATATATATATATATATATATATATATATATATATATATATATATATATATATATATATATATATATATATATATATATATATATATATATATATATATATATATATATATATATATATATATATATATATATATATATATATATATTTATTTATTCATTGCATTTATATGCATTTTTATTATGACATCTGAATATATGTAGAAGCTCAAATTATTTTTTGTGTTTATATTGAAAAAAATGTTTTGTTCATGCATTTATAGTACACTGCTTCAAATAACAACAATTTGTTCTGAGTATCTCCTCCCGGTAATTGAATTTTTTGAGAAAATACCATTTACAAGCTCTATCTGTGAGCATGATCTCTGCTGAGCATGTATCAATGACATGATATCACATCATGTGATATGTGTAACATGTATAAAACATAACAGACATGTCAAGGTGCACAATGTGGTGATAACGGCATGGTTATTTACCTGGACATACTCAGTATGATCGTTACGCCTTCCCTGACCTTTGTGTGCAATCTCTCTCTTTAATGGGTCATCTTGTTAAGACCTGCATGACGCTACCAGATATAAAGCTCTGTGCCCCTTGCTTGAACCTCTCTACCCCTCCACATATCTCACTTTTCTATAGGATTTAAATTGATTTCTCTACTCAAAATTTAGTGCATTGCAAGCTTTAAGGGGCCTGGGGTTTTTGGCCAATTGTTTGGATATATTCTTGATTAGTATCTGTTTGGGCTTTTAGCTTTTTAAGTTCACTGTAAAATTTTCATTTCATACCACATAATGGTCATTATTACTGCTATATTTTGTTATTTCTTGAATAAAAGAGTAATTTCAATTAATTTTTATGAACAGCATGGAACAGAATTTTAATCATTATCCAGATTTGTCTGACTTATACATATTGTTAAATATTAAGAGTCTAATTGAATCTATACATATGCAAATTATATATATAGGTTCACCTAGAGGTTTTGGATATCTTTGCGAGAGACACGGCAGATTTTTAATCAGAAGATTTCAGAGAGACAGATTATAATATTGTTGTAAAGATGTTTATATTGCCTAAAATATGATTATGATGAGGGGAGAAATTATATACCTCCCTTACTATGACAGTACATGTTTTACAATAAGGCATTGAGAAAAGCCAATGTTTAGATGTACTTGTAAAACATGGAAAATTAGCAATGCTCATGAACCAAATTAATACTTCAGATGTTCCAATTTGATAAAGTTAAATGTCCTTACCAAAATATATGGAATGCACTTCTGACCAAGATAAAATTAGTACCATATATGAATTACTTGGAAATCTTTTTTTTTACTAAAATTCATAATCAGGATGATCACTTGTGTTAAAAATAATCTATTCTATCATATTATTGCCGATGTTTATGATAAGATCATAAATTTCAGTGTTATTTAGGTAAAATCATATAATCTACATTTGATGTTGCTATATTTGGGTATTTTCTCTTTTCATGTTCTGGGTTGTTCCATAGTTGAGTGAGTTTTATATTACCCCTGCCCCGCCCTCGCACCAAGCACATATCAAACATTACATCTCATCATATCTTCTCTTCAGGTGGTGAAAGGGGTATGTGTCGTAGGGGGTATGGGGGAAGCAAGGGGGTGGGGCAACAGTGCCTCACCTGTGTCAGGTGAAAGGGCACCAACAAGTCAAATAGCAATAAGTCATGAAAACCTGCTTCATCAAAATATATATATCCACTACTTATATTTGGCACCAGTGGTTGGTCTGGCAACTGTTAGACCTGTGAGAGGCAACAGGTTGTTACCTTCCTCAAGACCTCATGTCTGGATAAGATGTACAGCAAGGCATCTAGTTTTCCCCCAGCCCTCTCTCTATTTCACATACCAAAACCTCAACCTGGGTAACATATCACTCAAATTCTACCATACATCAATCACCATGGAATATATCTTGCAATGTGCAGATAAAAATATTCAAAGTTGGGTCACAAAAGTCTAACATCCTGGGTGTGGAAAGTCTGAAAAGTGGATCCAATGCTGTATGCGTTTCTTGTTAATATTCTTTGAATTTTTGATAATTTCATATTATGTTATACTGTTCATTACATTGGTAGTTATTCTAGTTATTCAATCTCCTTGCTCTTTCTACCATCATTGCCCCATATTGAAGTTAAAACTTTATGTCCAATAATGCACGAGTCACGCCCACTAAAATATCATCCAATCAGAATGGACCTACCTCAGGTCAAGACCTGGGATCAGATGGCTGACAGAGACACTAACCAATCAGTACAAAGCAGAATCTGCACCAATCAGTGCAAAGCAGAATCTGCATGAATAGTTGCTTATTCTTTCACCAATCAGTGCACAGCCTGATTTTTATGAATATTCATGACTTGTAGTTTATCCTGAATGCATCTTTTTACCATTGGACAGAGACTGATATGAGTGAGAAGTCCTGTTATAGAGGGCAATTATATTACTGTTACATTCCATCTGATCATGTATCTTTCATCTTCTAAATTCTCCATTTGAAGTCACAAGTCAACATATAAATCTATTGCAAATTGCCACTTCTGAGGCCAATACAGAACATTTTCCAGAATCTGATATTCTATTAAAAAAAATCCTTGATTTAATGGTCATATAGTTATGCTAAAATCTGTGCCATATCTGAAACAGAATAATGTGTAAATATGTGAGGGCCCATGTCAAATGTTGATATTATAATAGCTTTAATAGCCTAAATAGCTTCAGAATGTTCATAATAGCCATATGATCCATTGACTCAGTGAATGTCGCTGGCTAGCATTGACTTTTTATACAATAAAGAGCAAATTAACCTTGTCTTGAATGACCTGGCAGGATAATATTGATGCTCAGCTATCACAATGGATAAACCACTTTAAAGTGATGTACAATATCTGAGCTGTGTTTGAGAATACATGCATCATTGCCCCTGACCATCTTTGTGCCTTTGTCAGCAAGCCACCTGATTTATTCAAAGCATCACTAATTTGGTGTGAGGCTATAAAATATTTGAAATATGATTTGCCTTTGTCGGTGTACAATCAATATAAACATTTTCTTTGAGTGATGACTGAGGGTCATCCTCTGAAATAATTAACCTGTATATGAAACACACTAGGAAATATTTGAATGTCATTCATTTCTGAAAGAAATTAAACTGTTCAGCTGGGATAAGTTTGCTAAGATGAATATCATTGCGGAAATACATACATTATTTATTAATATGTTCTAAATATAAGTAATTGTTGCTTGGCTTGGGATGTGTAACATTGCCAGTTTATTGGTGTTGTAAGATAGGGGTATATTCCCATATTGTACCGGAGTTCCTCCTCTGGGGTGGCGTTGCCTAAGACTTCAAAGAGAATTAAATTACAACTTGAAAAGAAGGCAAAAAAGCAGATGCTTTGAGCATGACTTAGTACATAAACCTTCCTTTATGAGAAGCGTGGCCTCCACGTTTAATCCAACAATGCAGAGATGCATATTTTCCAATTGAATGCATTTACCATTTCCTTTCAATCAAAAATGCTTAAAATATCAATGTTTATGGTATTATTAATGCACAGACCAATCATACAAAATAAAAACTATATTGTATAGAATTAATATATCAGATTTGAAGTTTCTGGAAGCATTCCCAAAATATGGTTCCACACCAATGGAATGTCATGGTTGGCATAGCAACATCAGAAACCATGTAACGCGAGCCTTTGTATTCTATGATACATAAATTTTTGTATTTTGGAGTTTATCCGGGTTATATCTTTTCTTGTCACAAACACTACAATGCTTACATCTGGGGCTATAAAACCCATACATATGTGTAACCAGATCTTGATTGGCAGAAAGGCAGCTTGCTTTATTACACCTGTTGGTTGCTGGGCTGCTGTAGAATCTCAACCACAACATACTGGCTCTCAGGACATCGGAGGCAACTATATCAGCTGGGATGCGTCTTCATGAACATCTGTTGCTTTTTTATTTTCATTCTAATATGGTTGCATTATTCAAGAAAAAGAACACCACTGTAACTTGAGTATGAACAAAGATGAGGCAGATAGAGTTATACACTGCCCAGATCCTCCTAATGAAGATTAAGTTAAAGATAATAAAAAAAAACATACACACCATTCCCATTCAGAATTATCCAAAGGATCAGCAATCTCAAATCACATCAACTTTGAGGTCCTTGATTGTCAATGCTTATATACCAATACAACAAGTATATAATTATTTTCATGGGAGAGGATGAGGGATCTGCCCAAATTGAAATGGTGCATACCCCCACTGAGTTGAGCAGGTCACTGAGTTGACATTCAAAATAATCATGGATCCATAAAAAATATCTGAATCATCTCCAAAAATGAATTGATTGCTCCTTGGCAAGTTTTATAAAATCATAACATCATCAAAATCATTGATACCAGTAGTTGACATTGACTTAGTTTGATGGGATACAATTGCAAAAATCAAGATATAATCAATATTGATGATTCATTAATCTGAGGAACATGATTAGCATACTATCTAAGATTTGTTTTAGATCCAAACATATCATCATCATTATAAGAGGCTGATAATTGAAAGATGTCCTTTCAAATGACTATGGGTATGAGGAAAGTACAGGATAACAAAATACAAAATATACATTGACTATTGGCCTCTCACATTTTGGATCATTGCAGGGTTTTTTCATTGTCATATTTCTATCATCACTTTATTATTTAATATTGTATTAAATTATTTATCATAAGTTTTACACATATAACTTATCAACAAGATTTTGATATACCCAAATACCCACCCACCCATCACTCCAGCCAACCAACAAATTTACACGAGTCCTGTGGATTTTGGATCAAGTGGTGTATTTCCTAAATGCCTGTTACCATAGCAGCAAAATAAGACAGGGGGATGAAGTCAGGCTTACACCCACAGGAAACAACCAAGATTCTGACAAGCATTGTAGGTGTGAGAAGAATACAGTATTACCCAGATAGCAGCATTTTGCCTTCACACAAAGTCTGATGCAACACATCATATTACCTTACATTATTACCTGAGCAGAACTCATCCTAGGCTGCCTGAGACTTCTACTGCAGCTCTTAGCGAATCCTCCCAACCACAAATATTCAAAATATGCACAGCAGAAACACAGTAAATAAATGAGATTATGTAACAACACTTTTAAGTAAATTCATTCATCAAAATTCTTTCATCAAAATTCTTTCATCCCATTTATGATGAGTCGCACTTGCCAGTCTAATGTAAGATTATGCTCTTACAAGAATGATCTAAATGTTTACATATTTTTGTAGACAAATAAATTTTTTAATCCAGTGACTAAACACATTCAGGATTTCCCAGAATAGGCTGTAGTCTTAGAAAATATTTAAAGCTGATATTGATTATTGATTGTAAATTTAGAACTGTGCAATAAAATTAAATGTTTAGTCTCTTACCTGAGGTATTATGATGTAAAAATGCATAATCTTGAACAAGAGCAAATTATTCAAACAGTTTAGGCTTAGATTTGTTAGGGCAATGTCTAATATTTGTGGGATGTATCAATCAGTATAATAGCAAATTACCTGCTCTGTACCCAGGCTGTTTACTGCATTATTAACTCAGTCATAAATTTGAACAACACATCATTAAGGACTTGATAAAAAGACCAATTTCATTCCAAGGACAGGGCCATTAAATGTGAAACTTTCCACTGCACATTAAAAAGTACTGTTTAAGGTAATCAATCTAATAACTTTAATCTAATTTGTGGTTAAATCATCAATGGCTCTTAAAATGGAATATGAATTTCAATGGGATGTATTACCTTGATATTGGTTAAAGCTGTCAAAATACAAAATGGTTACAATTTGTAATATTAAAGGGGAAGGGGAAAAAAAATCACCTTTCAAAACGAGCGTGAAGTTCTTTTGATATTTGATATTTGATATTTGACGTTTTTTTCAAAAGGTGTCAACAAGTATGTATTAGTGTAACCTTTTGGGACATGGTGAAAAAAGTTATGTAAAAGGATATATATCCTGTCAAAAACGGGTATATCCCTTTTCCGGTGACAAATGAGTTTTTCAGTATGATTAATGGCCTTCTCAACCTTGTAGCACAGTCTTAATCATTTATTATCAATATATTAATGGAGAATAACTGTATACAACTTCATACTCTTCTGGTAATTGGGTAGAAACGTTATGTAATAGGATATATATCCTGTAAAACATGGAAATATACCTATGACAGTCACATTTTTTTGCATGTTAATGATTCCCAAGCATTGTTGCACAGTCTTCGCAATCATGGATATACTAATGGAGGGTTAGACATACTTGCTAGACATGTCTAGAACATATCCTGTGGCATTAGAATGCGAGGTAAATTATATGAGTAGGAGATATGGCCCTTTTCCCATGGCAAATGGAAAAAGCTACTATGACACATTCCGGGGGATTTGGCGCTGTCTTCGCAATCATGGATTAACTAATGGAGGGTTAGACATACTTGCTAGACATGTCTAAAACATATCCTGTGGCATTAGAATGCGAGGTAAATTATATGAGTAGGAGATATGGCCCTTTTCCCATGGCAAATGGAATAAGCTAATATGACACATTCCGGGGGATTTGGCACTGTCTTCGCAATCATGGATTAACTAATGGAGGGTTAGACATACTTGCTAGACATGTCTAGAACATATCCTGTGGCATTAGAATGCAAGGTAAATTATATGAGTAGGAGATATGGCCCTTTTCCCATGGCAAATGGAAAAAAGCTAATATAACACATTCCGGGGGATTTGGCGCTGTCTTCGCAATCATGGATTAACTAATGGAGGGTTAGACATACTTGCTAGACATGTCTAGAACATATCCTGTGGCATTAGAATGCGAGGTAAATTATATGAGTAGGAGATATAGCCCTTTTTCCCTGGCAAATGGAAAGAAGCTAATATAATACATTCCGGGGGATTTGGCGCTGTCTTCGCAATCATGGATTAACTAATGGAGGGTGAGACATACTTGCCAGACATGTCTAGAACATATCCTGTGGCATTAGAATGCGAGGTAAATTATATGAGTAGGAGATATAGCCCTTTTCCCATGGCAAATGGCAAATGGAAAAAAGCTAATATAACACATTCCGGGGGATTTGGCACTGTCTTCGCAATCATGGATTAACTAATGGAGGGTTAGACATACTTGCTAGACATGTCTAGAACATATCCTGTGGCATTAGAATGCGTGGTAAATTATATGAGTAGGTGATATGGCCCTTTTCCCATGGCAAATGGAAAAAAGCTAATATGTCACATTCCGGGGGATTTGGCGCTGTCTTCGCAATCATGGATAAACTAATGGAGGGTTAGACATACTTGCTAAACATGTCTAGAACATATCCTGTGGCATTAGAATGCGAGGTAAATTATATGAGTAGGAGATATGGCCCTTTTCCCATGGCAAATGGAAAAAGGCTAATATAACACATTCCGGGGGATTTGGCGCTGTCTTCGCAATCATGGATTAACTAATGGAGGGTTAGACATACTTGCTAAACATGTCTAGAACATATCCTGTGGCATTAGAATGCGAGGTAAATTATATGAGTAGGAGATATAGCCCTTTTCCCATGGCAAATGGCAAATGGAAAAAAGCTAATATATCACATTCCCGGGGATTTGGCGCTGTCTTCGCAATCATGGATTAACTAATGGAGGGTTAGACATACTTGCTAGACATGTCTAGAACATATCCTGTGGCATTAGAATGCGAGGTAAATTATATGAGTAGGAGATATAGCCCTTTTCCCATGGCAAATCGAAAAAAGATAATATGTCACATTCCGGGGTATTTGGCACTGTCTTCGCAATCATGGATTAACTAATGGAGGGTTAGACATACTTGCTAGACATGTCTAGAACATATCCTGTGGCATTAGAATGCGAGGTAAATTATATGAGTAGGAGATATAGCCCTTTTCCCATGGCAAATGGCAAATGGAAAAAAGCTAATATAACACATTCCGGGGGATTTGGCGCTGTCTTCGCAATCATGGATTAACTAATGGAGGGTTAGACATACTTGCTAGACATGTCTAGAACATATCCTGTGGCATTAGAATGCGAGGTAAATTATATGAGTAGGAGATATAGCCCTTTTCCCCTGGCAAATGGAAAAAAGCTAATATAATACATTCCGGGGGATTTGGCACTGTCTTCGCAATCATGGATTAACTAATGGAGGGTTAGACATACTTGCTAGACATGTCTAGAACATATCCTGTGGCATTAGAATGCGAGGTAAATTATATGAGTAGGAGATATAGCCCTTTTCCCATGGCAAATCGAAAAAAGATAATATGTCACATTCCGGGGTATTTGGCACTGTCTTCGCAATCATGGATTAACTAATGGAGGGTTAGACATACTTGCTAGACATGTCTAGAACATATCCTGTGGCATTAGAATGCGAGGTAAATTATATGAGTAGGAGATATAGCCCTTTTCCCATGGCAAATGGCAAATGGAAAAAAGCTAATATAACACATTCCGGGGGATTTGGCAAATGGCAAATGGAAAAAAGCTAATATAACACATTCCGGGGGATTTGGCGCTGTCTTCGCAATCATGGATTAACTAATGGAGGGTTAGACATACTTGCTAGACATGTCTAGAACATATCCTGTGGCATTAGAATGCGAGGTAAATTATATGAGTAGGAGATATAGCCCTTTTTCCCTGGCAAATGGAAAAAAGCTAATATAATACATTCCGGGGGATTTGGCACTGTCTTCGCAATCATGGATTAACTAATGGAGGGTTAGACATACTTGCTAGACATGTCTAGAACATATCCTGTGGCATTAGAATGCGAGGTAAATTATATGAGTAGGAGATATAGCCCTTTTCCCATGGCAAATGGCAAATGGAAAAAAGCTAATATGTCACATTCCGGGGGATTTGGCGCTGTCTTCGCAATCATGGATTAACTAAGGGAGGATTAGACATACTTGCTAGACATGTCTAGAACATATCCTGTGGCATTAGAATGCGAGGTAAATTATATGAGTAGGAGATATGGCCCTTTTCCCATGGCAAATGGAAAAAAGCTAATATGACACATTCCGGGGGATTTGGCGCTGTCTTCGCAATCATGGATTAACTAATGGAGGATTAGACATACTTGCTAGACATGTCTAGAACATATCCTGTGGCATTAGAATGCGAGGTAAATTATATGAGTAGGAGATATAGCCCTTTTCCCATGGCAAATGGCAAATGGAAAAAAGCTAATATAACACATTCCGGGGGATTTGGCGCTGTCTTCGCAATCATGGATTAACTAATGGAGGGTTAGACATACTTGCTAAACATGTCTAGAACATATCCTGTGGCATTAGAATGCGAGGTAAATTATATGAGTAGGAGATATAGCCCTTTTTCCCTGGCTAATGGAAAGAAGCTAATATAATACATTCCGGGGGATTTGGCGCTGTCTTCGCAATCATGGATTAACTAATGGAGGGTGAGACATACTTGCCAGACATGTCTAGAACATATCCTGTGGCATTAGAATGCGAGGTAAATTATATGAGTAGGAGATATAGCCCTTTTCCCATGGCAAATGGCAAATGGAAAAAAGCTAATATAACACATTCCGGGGGATTTGGCACTGTCTTCGCAATCATGGATTAACTAATGGAGGGTTAGACATACTTGCTAGACATGTCTAGAACATATCCTGTGGCATTAGAATGCGTGGTAAATTATATGAGTAGGTGATATGGCCCTTTTCCCATGGCAAATGGAAAAAAGCTAATATGTCACATTCCGGGGGATTTGGCGCTGTCTTCGCAATCATGGATTAACTAATGGAGGATTAGACATGCTTGCTAGACATGTCTAGAACATATCCTGTGGCATTAGAATGCGAGGTAAATTATATGAGTAGGAGATATAGCCCTTTTCCCATGGCAAATGGAAAAAAGCTAATATAACACATTCCGGGGGATTTGGCGCTGTCTTCGCAATCATGGATTAACTAATGGAGGGTTAGACATAACTGCTAGACATGTCTAGAACATATCCTGTGGCATTAGAATGCGAGGTAAATTATATGAGTAGGAGATATAGCCCTTTTCCCATGGCAAATGGCAAATGGAAAAAAGCTAATATAACACATTCCGGGGGATTTGGCGCTGTCTTCGCAATCATGGATTAACTAATGGAGGGTTAGACATAACTGCTAGACATGTCTAGAACATATCCTGTGGCATTAGAATGCGAGGTAAATTATATGAGTAGGAGATATAGCCCTTTTCCCATGGCAAATGGCAAATGGAAAAAAGCTAATATAACACATTCCGGGGGATTTGGCGCTGTCTTCGCAATCATGGATTAACTAATGGAGGGTTAGACATACTTGCTAGACATGTCTAGAACATATCCTGTGGCATTAGAATGCGAGGTAAATTATATGAGTAGGAGATATAGCCCTTTTCCCATGGCAAATGGCAAATGGAAAAAAGCTAATATAACACATTCCGGGGGATTTGGCGCTGTCTTCGCAATCATGGATAAACTAATGGAGGGTTAGACATACTTGCTAGACATGTCTAGAACATATCCTGTGGCATTAGAATGCGAGGTAAATTATATGAGTAGGAGATATAGCCCTTTTCCCATGGCAAATGGAAAAAAGCTAATATGTCACATTCCGGGGGATTTGGCGCTGTCTTCGCAATCATGGATTAACTAATGGAGGGTTAGACATACTTGCTAGACATGTCTAGAACATATCCTGTGGCATTAGAATGCGAGGTAAATTATATGAGTAGGAGATATAGCCCTTTTCCCATGGCAAATCGAAAAAAGATAATATGTCACATTCCGGGGTATTTGGCACTGTCTTCGCAATCATGGATTAACTAATGGAGGGTTAGACATACTTGCTAGACATGTCTAGAACATATCCTGTGGCATTAGAATGCGAGGTAAATTATATGAGTAGGAGATATAGCCCTTTTCCCATGGCAAATGGCAAATGGAAAAAAGCTAATATAACACATTCCGGGGGATTTGGCAAATGGCAAATGGAAAAAAGCTAATATAACACATTCCGGGGGATTTGGCGCTGTCTTCGCAATCATGGATTAACTAATGGAGGGTTAGACATACTTGCTAGACATGTCTAGAACATATCCTGTGGCATTAGAATGCGAGGTAAATTATATGAGTAGGAGATATAGCCCTTTTCCCCTGGCAAATGGAAAAAAGCTAATATAATACATTCCGGGGGATTTGGCACTGTCTTCGCAATCATGGATTAACTAATGGAGGGTTAGACATACTTGCTAGACATGTCTAGAACATATCCTGTGGCATTAGAATGCGAGGTAAATTATATGAGTAGGAGATATAGCCCTTTTCCCATGGCAAATGGCAAATGGAAAAAAGCTAATATGTCACATTCCGGGGGATTTGGCGCTGTCTTCGCAATCATGGATTAACTAATGGAGGATTAGACATACTTGCTAGACATGTCTAGAACATATCCTGTGGCATTAGAATGCGAGGTAAATTATATGAGTAGGAGATATGGCCCTTTTCCCATGGCAAATGGCAAATGGAAAAAAGCTAATATGTCACATTCCGGGGGATTTGGCGCTGTCTTCGCAATCATGGATTAACTAATGGAGGATTAGACATACTTGCTAGACATGTCTAGAACATATCCTGTGGCATTAGAATGCGAGGTAAATTATATGAGTAGGAGATATGGCCCTTTTCCCATGGCAAATGGAAAAAAGCTAATATGACACATTCCGGGGGATTTGGCGCTGTCTTCGCAATCATGGATTAACTAATGGAGGGTTAGACATACTTGCTAGACATGTCCAGAACATATCCTGTGGCATTAGAATGCGAGGTAAATTATATGAGTAGGAGATATAGCCCTTTTCCCATGGCAAATCGAAAAAAGCTAATATAATACATTCCGGGGGATTTGGCGCTGTCTTCGCAATCATGGATTAACTAATGGAGGGTTAGACATACTTGCTAGACATGTCTAGAACATATCCTGTGGCATTAGAATGCGAGGTAAATTATATGAGTAGGAGATATGGCCCTTTTCCCATGGCAAATGGAATAAGCTACTATGACACATTCCGGGGGATTTGGCACTGTCTTCGCAATCATGGATAAACTAATGGAGGGTTAGACATACTTGCTAGACATGTCTAGAACATATCCTGTGGCATTAGAATGCGAGGTAAATTATATGAGTAGGAGATATAGCCCTTTTCCCCTGGCAAATGGAAAAAAGCTAATATAATACATTCCGGGGGATTTGGCGCTGTCTTCGCAATCATGGATTAACTAATGGAGGGTTAGACATACTTGCTAGACATGTCTAGAACATATCCTGTGGCATTAGAATGCGAGGTAAATTATATGAGTAGGAGATATAGCCCTTTTCCCATGGCAAATCGAAAAAAGATAATATGTCACATTCCGGGGTATTTGGCACTGTCTTCGCAATCATGGATTAACTAATGGAGGGTTAGACATACTTGCTAGACATGTCTAGAACATATCCTGTGGCATTAGAATGCGAGGTAAATTATATGAGTAGGAGATATAGCCCTTTTCCCATGGCAAATGGCAAATGGAAAAAAGCTAATATAACACATTCCGGGGGATTTGGCGCTGTCTTCTCAATCATGGATTAACTAATGGAGGGTTAGACATACTTGCTAGACATGTCTAGAACATATCCTGTGGCATTAGAATGCGAGGTAAATTATATGAGTAGGAGATATAGCCGCTTTTCCCTGGCAAATGGAAAGAAGCTAATATAATACATTCCGGGGGATTTGGCGCTGTCTTCGCAATCATGGATTAACTAATGGAGGGTGAGACATACTTGCCAGACATGTCTAGAACATATCCTGTGGCATTAGAATGCGAGGTAAATTATATGAGTAGGAGATATAGCCCTTTTCCCATGGCAAATGGCAAATGGAAAAAAGCTAATATAACACATTCCGGGGGATTTGGCACTGTCTTCGCAATCATGGATTAACTAATGGAGGGTTAGACATACTTGCTAGACATGTCTAGAACATATCCTGTGGCATTAGAATGCGTGGTAAATTATATGAGTAGGTGATATGGCCCTTTTCCCATGGCAAATGGAAAAAAGCTAATATGTCACATTCCGGGGGATTTGGCGCTGTCTTCGCAATCATGGATTAACTAATGGAGGATTAGACATACTTGCTAGACATGTCTAGAACATATCCTGTGGCATTAGAATGCGAGGTAAATTATATGAGTAGGAGATATAGCCCTTTTCCCATGGCAAATGGAAAAAAGCTAATATAACACATTCCGGGGGATTTGGCGCTGTCTTCGCAATCATGGATTAACTAATGGAGGGTTAGACATAACTGCTAGACATGTCTAGAACATATCCTGTGGCATTAGAATGCGAGGTAAATTATATGAGTAGGAGATATAGCCCTTTTCCCATGGCAAATGGCAAATGGAAAAAAGCTAATATAACACATTCCGGGGGATTTGGCGCTGTCTTCGCAATCATGGATTAACTAATGGAGGGTTAGACATAACTGCTAGACATGTCTAGAACATATCCTGTGGCATTAGAATGCGAGGTAAATTATATGAGTAGGAGATATAGCCCTTTTCCCATGGCAAATGGCAAATGGAAAAAAGCTAATATAACACATTCCGGGGGATTTGGCGCTGTCTTCGCAATCATGGATTAACTAATGGAGGGTTAGACATACTTGCTAGACATGTCTAGAACATATCCTGTGGCATTAGAATGCGAGGTAAATTATATGAGTAGGAGATATAGCCCTTTTCCCATGGCAAATGGAAAAAAGCTAATATAACACATTCCGGGGGATTTGGCGCTGTCTTCGCAATCATGGATAAACTAATGGAGGGTTAGACATACTTGCTAGACATGTCTAGAACATATCTTGTGGCATTAGAATGCGAGGTAAATTATATGAGTAGGAGATATAGCCCTTTTCCCATGGCAAATGGAAAAAAGCTAATATGTCACATTCCGGGGGATTTGGCGCTGTCTTCGCAATCATGGATTAACTAATGGAGGGTTAGACATACTTGCTAGACATGTCTAGAACATATCCTGTGGCATTAGAATGCGAGGTAAATTATATGAGTAGGAGATATAGCCCTTTTCCCATGGCAAATCGAAAAAAGATAATATGTCACATTCCGGGGTATTTGGCACTGTCTTCGCAATCATGGATTAACTAATGGAGGGTTAGACATACTTGCTAGACATGTCTAGAACATATCCTGTGGCATTAGAATGCGAGGTAAATTATATGAGTAGGAGATATAGCCCTTTTCCCATGGCAAATGGCAAATGGAAAAAAGCTAATATAACACATTCCGGGGGATTTGGCAAATGGCAAATGGAAAAAAGCTAATATAACACATTCCGGGGGATTTGGCGCTGTCTTCGCAATCATGGATTAACTAATGGAGGGTTAGACATACTTGCTAGACATGTCTAGAACATATCCTGTGGCATTAGAATGCGAGGTAAATTATATGAGTAGGAGATATAGCCCTTTTCCCCTGGCAAATGGAAAAAAGCTAATATAATACATTCCGGGGGATTTGGCACTGTCTTCGCAATCATGGATTAACTAATGGAGGGTTAGACATACTTGCTAGACATGTCTAGAACATATCCTGTGGCATTAGAATGCGAGGTAAATTATATGAGTAGGAGATATAGCCCTTTTCCCATGGCAAATGGCAAATGGAAAAAAGCTAATATGTCACATTCCGGGGGATTTGGCGCTGTCTTCGCAATCATGGATTAACTAATGGAGGATTAGACATACTTGCTAGACATGTCTAGAACATATCCTGTGGCATTAGAATGCGAGGTAAATTATATGAGTAGGAGATATGGCCCTTTTCCCATGGCAAATGGAAAAAAGCTAATATGACACATTCCGGGGGATTTGGCGCTGTCTTCGCAATCATGGATTAACTAATGGAGGGTTAGACATACTTGCTAGACATGTCTAGAACATATCCTGTGGCATTAGAATGCGAGGTAAATTATATGAGTAGGAGATATAGCCCTTTTCCCCTGGCAAATGGAAAAAAGCTAATATAATACATTCCGGGGGATTTGGCGCTGTCTTCGCAATCATGGATTAACTAATGGAGGGTTAGACATACTTGCTAGACATGTCTAGAACATATCCTGTGGCATTAGAATGCGAGGTAAATTATATGAGTAGGAGATATAGCCCTTTTCCCATGGCAAATCGAAAAAAGATAATATGTCACATTCCGGGGTATTTGGCACTGTCTTCGCAATCATGGATTAACTAATGGAGGGTTAGACATACTTGCTAGACATGTCTAGAACATATCCTGTGGCATTAGAATGCGAGGTAAATTATATGAGTAGGAGATATAGCCCTTTTCCCATGGCAAATGGCAAATGGAAAAAAGCTAATATAACACATTCCGGGGGATTTGGCGCTGTCTTCGCAATCATGGATTAACTAATGGAGGGTTAGACATACTTGCTAGACATGTCTAGAACATATCCTGTGGCATTAGAATGCGAGGTAAATTATATGAGTAGGAGATATAGCCCTTTTTCCCTGGCAAATGGAAAGAAGCTAATATAATACATTCCGGGGGATTTGGCGCTGTCTTCGCAATCATGGATTAACTAATGGAGGGTGAGACATACTTGCCAGACATGTCTAGAACATATCCTGTGGCATTAGAATGCGAGGTAAATTATATGAGTAGGAGATATAGCCCTTTTCCCATGGCAAATGGCAAATGGAAAAAAGCTAATATAACACATTCCGGGGGATTTGGCACTGTCTTCGCAATCATGGATTAACTAATGGAGGGTTAGACATACTTGCTAGACATGTCTAGAACATATCCTGTGGCATTAGAATGCGTGGTAAATTATATGAGTAGGTGATATGGCCCTTTTCCCATGGCAAATGGAAAAAAGCTAATATGTCACATTCCGGGGGATTTGGCGCTGTCTTCGCAATCATGGATTAACTAATGGAGGATTAGACATCCTTTCTAGACATGTCTAGAACATATCCTGTGGCATTAGAATGCGAGGTAAATTATATGAGTAGGAGATATAGCCCTTTTCCCATGGCAAATGGAAAAAAGCTAATATAACACATTCCGGGGGATTTGGCGCTGTCTTCGCAATCATGGATTAACTAATGGAGGGTTAGACATACTTGCTAGACATGTCTAGAACATATCCTGTGGCATTAGAATGCGAGGTAAATTATATGAGTAGGAGATATAGCCCTTTTCCCATGGCAAATCGAAAAAAGATAATATGTCACATTCCGGGGTATTTGGCACTGTCTTCGCAATCATGGATTAACTAATGGAGGGTTAGACATACTTGCTAGACATGTCTAGAACATATCCTGTGGCATTAGAATGCGAGGTAAATTATATGAGTAGGAGATATAGCCCTTTTCCCATGGCAAATGGCAAATGGAAAAAAGCTAATATAACACATTCCGGGGGATTTGGCAAATGGCAAATGGAAAAAAGCTAATATAACACATTCCGGGGGATTTGGCGCTGTCTTCGCAATCATGGATTAACTAATGGAGGGTTAGACATACTTGCTAGACATGTCTAGAACATATCCTGTGGCATTAGAATGCGAGGTAAATTATATGAGTAGGAGATATAGCCCTTTTCCCCTGGCAAATGGAAAAAAGCTAATATAATACATTCCGGGGGATTTGGTACTGTCTTCGCAATCATGGATTAACTAATGGAGGGTTAGACATACTTGCTAGACATGTCTAGAACATATCCTGTGGCATTAGAATGCGAGGTAAATTATATGAGTAGGAGATATAGCCCTTTTCCCATGGCAAATGGCAAATGGAAAAAAGCTAATATGTCACATTCCGGGGGATTTGGCGCTGTCTTCGCAATCATGGATTAACTAATGGAGGATTAGACATACTTGCTAGACATGTCTAGAACATATCCTGTGGCATTAGAATGCGAGGTAAATTATATGAGTAGGAGATATGGCCCTTTTCCCATGGCAAATGGAAAAAAGCTAATATGACACATTCCGGGGGATTTGGCGCTGTCTTCGCAATCATGGATTAACTAATGGAGGGTTAGACATACTTGCTAGACATGTCTAGAACATATCCTGTGGCATTAGAATGCGAGGTAAATTATATGAGTAGGAGATATAGCCCTTTTCCCATGGCAAATCGAAAAAAGCTAATATAATACATTCCGGGGGATTTGGCGCTGTCTTCGCAATCATGGATTAACTAATGGAGGGTTAGACATACTTGCTAGACATGTCTAGAACATATCCTGTGGCATTAGAATGCGATGTAAATTATATGAGTAGGAGATATGGCCCTTTTCCCATGGCAAATGGAATAAGCTACTATGACACATTCCGGGGGATTTGGCACTGTCTTCGCAATCATGGATAAACTAATGGAGGGTTAGACATACTTGCTAGACATGTCTAGAACATATCCTGTGGCATTAGAATGCGAGGTAAATTATATGAGTAGGAGATATAGCCCTTTTCCCCTGGCAAATGGAAAAAAGCTAATATAATACATTCCGGGGGATTTGGCGCTGTCTTCGCAATCATGGATTAACTAATGGAGGGTTAGACATACTTGCTAGACATGTCTAGAACATATCCTGTGGCATTAGAATGCGAGGTAAATTATATGAGTAGGAGATATAGCCCTTTTCCCATGGCAAATCGAAAAAAGATAATATGTCACATTCCGGGGTATTTGGCACTGTCTTCGCAATCATGGATTAACTAATGGAGGGTTAGACATACTTGCTAGACATGTCTAGAACATATCCTGTGGCATTAGAATGCGAGGTAAATTATATGAGTAGGAGATATAGCCCTTTTCCCATGGCAAATGGCAAATGGAAAAAAGCTAATATAACACATTCCGGGGGATTTGGCGCTGTCTTCGCAATCATGGATTAACTAATGGAGGGTTAGACATACTTGCTAGACATGTCTAGAACATATCCTGTGGCATTAGAATGCGAGGTAAATTATATGAGTAGGAGATATAGCCCTTTTCCCCTGGCAAATGGAAAAAAGCTAATATAATACATTCCGGGGGATTTGGCGCTGTCTTCGCAATCATGGATTAACTAATGGAGGGTTAGACATACTTGCTAGACATGTCTAGAACATATCCTGTGGCATTAGAATGCGAGGTAAATTATATGAGTAGGAGATATAGCCCTTTTCCCATGGCAAATCGAAAAAAGATAATATGTCACATTCCGGGGTATTTGGCACTGTCTTCGCAATCATGGATTAACTAATGGAGGGTTAGACATACTTGCTAGACATGTCTAGAACATATCCTGTGGCATTAGAATGCGAGGTAAATTATATGAGTAGGAGATATAGCCCTTTTCCCATGGCAAATGGCAAATGGAAAAAAGCTAATATAACACATTCCGGGGGATTTGGCGCTGTCTTCGCAATCATGGATTAACTAATGGAGGGTTAGACATACTTGCTAGACATGTCTAGAACATATCCTGTGGCATTAGAATGCGAGGTAAATTATATGAGTAGGAGATATAGCCCTTTTTCCCTGGCAAATGGAAAGAAGCTAATATAATACATTCCGGGGGATTTGGCGCTGTCTTCGCAATCATGGATTAACTAATGGAGGGTGAGACATACTTGCCAGACATGTCTAGAACATATCCTGTGGCATTAGAATGCGAGGTAAATTATATGAGTAGGAGATATAGCCCTTTTCCCATGGCAAATGGCAAATGGAAAAAAGCTAATATAACACATTCCGGGGGATTTGGCACTGTCTTCGCAATCATGGATTAACTAATGGAGGGTTAGACATACTTGCTAGACATGTCTAGAACATATCCTGTGGCATTAGAATGCGTGGTAAATTATATGAGTAGGTGATATGGCCCTTTTCCCATGGCAAATGGAAAAAAGCTAATATGTCACATTCCGGGGGATTTGGCGCTGTCTTCGCAATCATGGATTAACTAATGGAGGATTAGACATCCTTTCTAGACATGTCTAGAACATATCCTGTGGCATTAGAATGCGAGGTAAATTATATGAGTAGGAGATATAGCCCTTTTCCCATGGCAAATGGAAAAAAGCTAATATAACACATTCCGGGGGATTTGGCGCTGTCTTCGCAATCATGGATTAACTAATGGAGGGTTAGACATAACTGCTAGACATGTCTAGAACATATCCTGTGGCATTAGAATGCGAGGTAAATTATATGAGTAGGAGATATAGCCCTTTTCCCATGGCAAATGGCAAATGGAAAAAAGCTAATATAACACATTCCGGGGGATTTGGCGCTGTCTTCGCAATCATGGATTAACTAATGGAGGGTTAGACATAACTGCTAGACATGTCTAGAACATATCCTGTGGCATTAGAATGCGAGGTAAATTATATGAGTAGGAGATATAGCCCTTTTCCCATGGCAAATGGCAAATGGAAAAAAGCTAATATAACACATTCCGGGGGATTTGGCGCTGTCTTCGCAATCATGGATTAACTAATGGAGGGTTAGACATACTTGCTAGACATGTCTAGAACATATCCTGTGGCATTAGAATGCGAGGTAAATTATATGAGTAGGAGATATAGCCCTTTTCCCATGGCAAATGGAAAAAAGCTAATATAACACATTCCGGGGGATTTGGCGCTGTCTTCGCAATCATGGATAAACTAATGGAGGGTTAGACATACTTGCTAGACATGTCTAGAACATATCTTGTGGCATTAGAATGCGAGGTAAATTATATGAGTAGGAGATATAGCCCTTTTCCCATGGCAAATGGAAAAAAGCTAATATGTCACATTCCGGGGGATTTGGCGCTGTCTTCGCAATCATGGATTAACTTATGGAGGGTTAGACATACTTGCTAGACATGTCTAGAACATATCCTGTGGCATTAGAATGCGAGGTAAATTATATGAGTAGGAGATATAGCCCTTTTCCCATGGCAAATGGAAAAAAGCTAATATAACACATTCCGGGGGATTTGGCGCTGTCTTCACAATCATGGATTAACTAATGGAGGGTTAGACATACTTGCTAGACATGTCTAGAACATATCCTGTGGCATTAGAATGCGAGGTAAATTATATGAGTAGGAGATATAGCCCTTTTCCCATGGCAAATGGCAAATGGAAAAAAGCTAATATAACACATTCCGGGGGATTTGGCACTGTCTTCGCAATCATGGATTAACTAATGGAGGGTTAGACATACTTGCTAGACATGTCTAGAACATATCCTGTGGCATTAGAATGCGAGGTAAATTATATGAGTAGGAGATATAGCCCTTTTCCCATGGCAAATGGAAAAAAGCTAATATAACACATTCCGGGGGATTTGGCGCTGTCTTCGCAATCATGGATAAACTAATGAAGGGTTAGACATACTTGCTAGACATGTCTAGAACATATCTTGTGGCATTAGAATGCGAGGTAAATTATATGAGTAGGAGATATAGCCCTTTTCCCATGGCAAATGGAAAAAAGCTAATATGTCACATTCCGGGGGATTTGGCGCTGTCTTCGCAAACATGGATTAACTAATGGAGGGTTAGACATACTTGCTAGACATGTCTAGAACATATCCTGTGGCATTAGAATGCGAGGTAAATTATATGAGTAGGAGATATAGCCCTTTTCCCATGGCAAATGGAAAAAAGCTAATATAACACATTCCGGGGGATTTGGCGCTGTCTTCGCAATCATGGATTAACTAATGGAGGGTTAGACATACTTGCTAGACATGTCTAGAACATATCCTGTGGCATTAGAATGCGAGGTAAATTATATGAGTAGGAGATATAGCCCTTTTCCCATGGCAAATGGCAAATGGAAAAAAGCTAATATAACACATTCCGGGGGATTTGGCACTGTCTTCGCAATCATGGATTAACTAATGGAGGGTTAGACATACTTGCTAGACATGTCTAGAACATATCCTGTGGCATTAGAATGCGAGGTAAATTATATGAGTAGGAGATATAGCCCTTTTCCCATGGCAAATCGAAAAAAGATAATATGTCACATTCCGGGGTATTTGGCGCTGTCTTCGCAATCATGGATATGTTCTAGACATGTCTAGCAAGTATGTCTAACCCTCCATTAGTTAATCCATGATTGCGAAGACAGTGCCAAATCCCCCGGAATGTGTTATATTAGCTTTTTTCCATTTGCCATGGGAAAAGGGCCATATCTCCTACTCATATAATTTACCTCGCATTCTAGTGCCACAGGATATGTTCTAGACATGTCTAGCAAGTATGTCTAACCCTCCATTAGTTAATCCATGATTGCGAAGACAGCGCCAAATCCCCCGGAATGTATTATATTAGCTTTTTTCGATTTGCCATGGGAAAAGGGCTATATCTCCTACTCATATAATTTACCTCGCATTCTAATGCCACAGGATATGTTCTAGACATGTCTAGCAAGTATGTCTAACCCTCCATTAGTTAATCCATGATTGCGAAGACAGCGCCAAATCCCCCGGAATGTGTTATATTAGCTTTTTTCCATTTGCCATTTGCCATGGGAAAAGGGCTATATCTCCTACTCATATAATTTACCTCGCATTCTAATGCCACAGGATATGTTCTAGACATGTCTAGCAAGTATGTACAACCCTCCATTAGTTAATCCATGATTGCGAAGACAGTGCCAAATCCGCCGGAATGTGACATATTAGCTTTTTTCCATTTGCCATGGGAAAAGGGCCATATCTCTTACTCATATAATTTACCTCGCATTCTAGTGCCACAGGATATGTTCTAGACATGTCTAGCAAGTATGTCTAACCCTCCATTAGTTAATCCATGATTGCGAAGACAGTGCCAAATCCCCCGGAATATGACATATTAGCTTTTTTCCATTTGCCATGGCAAAAGGGCCATATCTCCTACTCATATATTTTACCTCGCATTCTAATGCCACAGGATATGTTCTAGACATGTCTAGCAAGTATGTCTAACCCTCCATTAGTTAATCCATGATTGCAAAGACAGCGCCAAATCCCCCGGAATGTGTTATATTAGCTTTTTTCCATTTGCCATTTGCCATGGGAAAAGGGCTATATCTCCTACTCATATAATTTACCTCGCATTCTAATGCCACAGGATATGTTCTAGACATGTCTAGCAAGTATGTCTAACCCTCCATTAGTTAATCCATGATTGCGAAGACAGTGCCAAATCCGCCGGAATGTGACATATTAGCTTTTTTCCATTTGCCATGGGAAAAGGGCCATATCTCCTACTCATATAATTTACCTCGCATTCTAGTGCCACAGGATATGTTCTAGACATGTCTAGCAAGTATGTCTAACCCTCCATTAGTTAATCCATGATTGCGAAGACAGCGCCAAATCCCCCGGAATGTGTTATATTAGCTTTTTTCCATTTGCCATGGGAAAAGGGCCATATCTCCTACTCATATAATTTACCTGGCATTCTAATGCCACAGGATATGTTCTAGACATGTCTAGCAAGTATGTCTAACCCTCCATTAGTTTATCCATGATTGCGAAGACAGCGCCAAATCCCCCGGAATGTGTCATAGTAGCTTTTTCCATTTGCCATGGGAAAAGGGCCATATCTCCTACTCATATAATTTACCTCGCATTCTAATGCCACAGGATATGTTCTAGACATGTCTAGCAAGTATGTCTCACCCTCCATTAGTATATCCATGATTGCGAAGACTGTGCAACAATGCTTGGGAATCATTAACATGCAAAAAAATGTGACTGTCATAGATAAAGGTATATTTCCATGTTTTACAGGATATATATCCTATTACATAACGTTTCTACCCAATTACCAGAAGAGTATGAAGGTGTATACAGTTATTCTCCATTAATATATTGATAATAAATGATTAAGACTGTGCTACAAGGTTGAGAAGGCCATTAATCATACTGAAAAACTCATTTGTCACCGGAAAAGGGATATACCCGTTTTTGACAGGATATATATCCTTTTACATAACTTTTTTCACCATGTCCCAAAAGGTTACACTAATACATACTTGTTGACACCTTTTGAAAAAAACGTCAAATATCAAATATCAAATATCAAAAGAACTTCACGCTCGTCCTTTCAAAGCCTTTTGAAAAGAAACCTCTTTTCCCTTATATATTTATTACAGCTATTGATAATATTGAAGAGATTTATTCCCCCATGTGTCAGTTCATAGACATATCTTCCATTTTTTTTTTTAAAACTCCGATTAAACAACATATATTGGCGTAATGCAATTTTGGCAAGAGAGAATTAAGTTCCACTTTTTTCTGGCATACAATAGAAATATGACATGCCAAATGTTTGCATATAGAAAATGTATGACAATTTTAATAATCATCATTTATTTACTAAGGACATATCCGGACATAATCAAGTCTAAACATTCTTATCTGGACACAGTGACCAGTTGAACATTAATAATAACAGGATGCGGTCCTCAGACACCACATAATTCTGCACACTAATAGGTCAAATCCTACCAACACCCAGCCTCAATCTGGTTGCTTATCACTCAAAATGTAATAACATTAATATCACTAAATCTACAAGCCCATTTATAATGCAGCGATTTAGGGAGAGGGGGTGTGGCCAAAGTATATAAACTTCCGGTCTGTGAAGCGTCCCTCTCAACAGTTGCTACATTCAAATCTAAAAGACCCCCATGCTTGCTACAGCATCACCTCATCAACAGTGTATGGAAAAGGGGGGAGGGTGTGGGGGGGGGGGGCACTTCCTATGTGAAGTGTAGTTTATGTGATGCAATAAACATATAAATCACTTCTTAATTCTTGTTATTCCATCAAATCAATCATTCAAACTGTTCAGGACAGATATAGATAGGTTCTTAACAAGCACTACACACATTTGTGTGTCTTAGAAAATGTTGAAATAATGAACTTTAACTGGTGTCATATTGAACAGAATTTGTTTTGGTTGCCCTTATTTAACATTTCGCCCAATTTAAATTATATGACAATATTGCTCTATATTTCAATTTAATTATTTCACATTCTAATCTGGATGTTTTTTGAAAAAATGCACACTTAAAATATTTACTCATAAGGTTCAGAAAATATGAATATAAATATGCTACCATATATTTGAGCGTATATTTGTTTATAATCCTATTCCAAACTATTTTTCTATAACAATAAAATATAAAATACAATGAAATTTATGGTTATTTGCTAGTTTTGTTGCACGTGTGTACTATAAGTCATAATTACATAATTAACACACTGAAATCTGATTAGCATTTGACTCTATTGAAAAAAATTTGCTAAAATATTTTCTGATGTCCTTTCTGAACGATGACTGCCAAATTGTCCTGGCTGAACTTTGTCAAGTAGCAAACGTTTCCTGTTCATTTCACAAGGATTTAACTGCTGCAAGCAGAGCCAGACATGTTAGTTTCACAGTTACATAATATTGGCCAATATTACCACATCTTTTTTGATACTATTATGTAATACCTCTCAACAGAAAAAGTAGTGCCATGAGAAGATGATTAATTTAGTCCCCGCCCCCCTCCGCCATATAAGGAGGTCTCAGACCATGCAGAACATGACAAGCAGGCCTGGCTGGGCTGGCTGGCTGGCTGGCTCACTCACCCACATCTCTTTGCATTTGATAAGCAATTTTCAATGAAATGAATGATGAACAGGAACTAGTTTTCAGCCAGCCCTGAAGTCCTAATCATGCCCAAATTCTGGAAAAGTGGGAACTGGTTGGATTCTAGGAAAATTGGAATACATTAAAAAAAAATATTGTAATAATAAAATACTTCAAATCTGTGACAGGATTTATCCTCTTGTCAGTCGTTTTTGTGTATTAACTTGATTGCAGCATCATCTTGAAGCAAAATATATGTTTGAAGATAAAAGATAATGATATGTGCTATCCCAGTGCACCTCATGAATCATAATAATGTTGTGAGAAAGCAACAAAGACATCCATAACAAAGAAACTTACCACATTAGTGTGTGAAAAGCTATTTCTATATTTGCATACACTGACTGATATCAAACATTATGCATATCTGAAAAAACCTCAAAGAGGAAGGATGTTGTGCGTAAAACAAATACATGAAGATGTTTCTGTGTAAGACCATATCACTTGTCAAAGAGTTGATTTCCTTCCATCTAAAGATATATTCAATATTATTCAGACACTGGTCAATGAAAAGAAGTTTTATTTTTCTAGGTATGTGAGAGTTCTTTCCAACTGTATAATCCCCAAGAAGTTATCAACCTCTAACATATGGACTCATTTACATAAAACTTTTAGCAGAGGAACATATCCTTTGCACCTTGTTATATAATATTAAGTGCCTGTATTACCTAACCATGACATTTTGCAGATTCACCAGCTCATTCTACTCCCATTCTTAATAGCAGAGGCAGGTTTTGTTTACACCTTTGTATGAATAGAAGAATTGAAAGTGCCAACAGCCCTCAGCCCTCATCCAATATGCCTTATCACAGGATGTGGGACAGTTTTTCTATCAGTTAGGATTGCTGATCAAACACTCCCAAACACTCCCCTCAGCCCCACCATCATACCTCTCAGAGCTGACTCCCCTCGGCCCCACCATCATACCTCTCAGAGCTGACTCCCCTCAGCCCCACCATCATACCTCTCAGAGCTGACTCCCCTCAGCCCCACCACCATACCTCTCAGAGCTGACTGCTCTCAGCCCCACCATCATACCTCTCAGAGCTGACTCCCCTCAGCCCCACCACCATACCTCTCAGAGCTGACTGCTCTCAGCCCCACCATCATACCTCTCAGAGCTGACTCCCCTCAGCCCCCACCATCATACCTCTCAGAGCTGACTCCTCTCAGCCCCCACCATCATACCTCTCAGAGCTGACTGCTCTCAGCCCCACCATCATACCTCTCAGAGCTGACTCCCCTCAGCCCCACCATCATAACTCTCAGAGCTGACTCCCCTCAGCCCCACCACCATACCTCTCAGAGCTGACTGCTCTCAGCCCCACCATCATACCTCTCAGAGCTGACTCCCCTCGGCCCCACCATCATACCTCTCAGAGCTGACTCCCCTCAGCCCCACCATCATACCTCTCAGAGCTGACTCCCCTCGGCCCCACCATCATACCTCTCAGAGCTGACTCCCCTCAGCCCCACCAGCATACCTCTCAGAGCTGACTCCCCTCTACCCCCCCAGCATACCTCTCAGAGCTGTCTCCCCTCAGCCCCACCATCATACCTCTCAGAGCTGACTCCCCTCTACCCCCCCAGCATACCTCTCAGAGCTGTCTCCCCTCAGCCCCACCATCATACCTCTCAGAGCTGACTCCCCTCTACCCCACCACCATACCTATCAGAGCTGTCTCCCCTCAGCCCCACCATCATACCTCTCAGAGCTGACTCCCCTCAGCCCCACCATCATACCTCTCAGAGCTGTCTCCCCTCAGCCCCACCATCATACCTCTCAGAGCTGACTCCCCTCTACCCCCCCCAGCATACCTATCAGAGCTGTCTCCCCTCAGCCCCACCATCATACCTCTCAGTGCTGACTCCTCTGAAACCAACCCTAAGGGTGGACGACAACATATACCATATGTTGATTTTGGAAAATAAGGCTGGGTGAATTGACCACTGAAACCTTTTAGCTTTATATTTCTTCATACACATTATTTGTATATACAATTACTAAATTCATATCTTCTGCATTTTCCACTTAAAAGCCTGCTGTTATTACTCATTAAAGGTAATTATGTGATAACACAAGAGATTCTTGTGTGTTAATGAAAGATGCCAATACTTAATCTCAAATCACTTAGCACCTATATAAAGTGCACAAGACAATGTATGGGCATAAAACAATCAGTCATTACATCAGGAGTTATTGGTATTCATTATACTAATAAGACTATAATTCATAAAAGACTCATAACTCGCAATCATTTCATTTTTAAATATCAACTGTGATATAACTGTTATAATAGAAGTTTCCCATTGAGGTGACAATTTAATTCATTAACAATAAAATATCTTTGGACAAATCTCTGTTTCTTTCAAGACATCTCATATACAAATCTTAAGTTATCATATTCCACATCAATCATCGGACTACAGTTCATACAAATTGTCTCTGCTGATGTATTTTACTCTTTTATAGCATATGTGAACATATGGCAAAAATGACAGTTTGATAATCTCATCATATTCAAATACATTGAGTGATACAGACATCTAGTCAATGCACCTGTCACCAAGTACGAGCAAACTGCTTTCCTGTGGCTCAACAAATGTTGAGTATGAACATGGTGGCAATGTCAAAAGCAACATTAAAATCATATCTTTTTTTTAGATACATCTAATTAAAGACTGTCTGTTAAAAAAACCTTCTCTTTGTATTTGTGCAAAGCTTTCCAAATGCAACCAACACTGCAATAAACATTTGCAAACAAATTATTTTTTTCAAAAACTGAGGGGCACCTGCTTGAAGTTTGAGGTCACAAAACAAGTTAAATTGTAAGTTTTTCACATTGAAATGATATTTTAAAGAGACATAATGTCCCATAAAACTATGTGTTTATTTGTGTATTGTGGAGGGTTACAGCAGTACTTTGCATCAAAGTTGGGGCATGCATTGCGTGAGCTACCTCTGCCTCACTCACTCACTCACTCACCTGTACCTAATTACTCACTTGTAACTCGACACCGCCAATCATAACCAATTAGAAGAGCAGTATTGTTTGTGGAATATTTATGCATTATGAAACAATGGATCAAATAAAAATGTTTACAATTGATTAAATACACAATTTTAATTGATCTATTTACCATTTTAATTTAATCTATTATAAACATATATGAATAGTATGAATGCTTTTCAATTTGTTCTCAAACAATTATCATTGGTATGTTATGTTGGATAACTTGTGATATGGCTTTATTTGTGCATTCATTGTTTTTGTTTTTTTTGCTGTGAGAAATACAGGTGTTCTATGATTTGCAAACAGCAGCAGGTGTGAGGGAGGAGACAAGTGGTAGTCACAACAGGTTGCTTGTGTTGACTTTCTACCGAGGGCAGATAATAGGCGTCTTAGAAGGCGGTGACCATCACAAGACAAATTAACCTACATCTCAGATGATTTCATCATTATCTCTATATCAAGCCCTCTTTATCTGATAACTACATCATCAATTAAAACAAACATGCCATGGATCAGTTGTATGGCCCCAGCTTGCCTGATGCCACTCTCTTCATCACCCTCCAGGAAGCAAGAAACCACACACCCGGAAACTTTCCAGCCTCATTTGTACCGGACATAATTTTACGATGGGATGTGTGATGTTTCTCTGATCTTGATCTCCTGTGAGTAGATTATCTGGATGTGCCTGAGGGAGCTTTGTAGACTTACACTTCCCCCCCTCCATGACCACCAGCATCCTTGTCAGATAAGAGGATCTATGACCCTCATTAAGGAAACAGGTTGATGATCTTATGTGGCTAATCCTAATTGCCCACACTGATAATCCACTTGTGATTTTGTGCCTGTGAATAATTGCAAATTGTCACCTCAATCTGTTATATTGACATTTTAATTAGCTCTTACATGATACCATGGCAAATCAGAAAATATATCATTTGATGTAAAAACTGATTTTCGGGTTAGACTGATGATGGGTCCATAAAGCAAAGACCTTCACCAAAAATAATTTATTTTAGATTAATGGTGTGATTTCCTTGATGAAGAGGTCCTTCCCATCCTCAAAGATGCTGAGTATTATTATTTTTTATTTTTTGGTTGGTTGGTTGGTTGGTTGGTTGGGGGGGGGGGGGAGATATGCAAAAAAAGGAAATCTTTCATGCGCATTCAATTAATATGGGCAAAATCAAGAAAACCTGGAACAAATTAGTTCTGTCCAGTTAGGGCTCATTTTCCACGAAATCTTACACTCCTCAGACAGAACTTGCCTTTGTTCAGACATAGTAGATTAAGGATATATCCTGGTGAATTGTTGTACCACCCTGACCCCTACCCTGGGCCGCCCAACAATGGAATCTACAATCCCCGCCACCAATCTGAGAATGACAGCATTATCTGTATATTAATATGTGGCATGGGATGTTGATATGGAGCATGACTGGCTGGGAGTGTTGGCAATGTACTTGTACCCCTCCCCCCATTCAGAGGTCCTCTCCACCACCCCCTAGTCACCTCCATATGGACCCTGTCAGGGGTCGACAGGGCACCTGCTGGGCTGACAACTGCCATCCTCACGTCCCTCCTCCACTGACATGCTTCTATCATATATTATCAAGTATTATATCATTTCTGTAATTATTAGACTATTATTCATAAGACAATTCAGTATACTAGGGAAATTAAATATATGTGTTCCAGGAGCAAATATATGATATCAATATCTTCTGCTCTGGAGTGAACAAGCACATGCATTATGTGTTATAGTATTTGTGCTGTTATGGAATAATAGCATGCAACATTGATAACCAAGTCAATTATTATTTCAATTTTGACCTGGATGTTTTCTGACAGAACAATGCTTTCCGGTAAAGGGCCATGTCATTTCTCATCAGTTATCAGAATACATGTTCTTTTAGCCTTCACACAATCTGCTAATGACACATATCTATGTTTTCTCAGCACATTTGCTGAATATTGTATTTTCTCTTACAGAAGTTCCAGGAAGACAAAAATAAAATCACAAAATGCTGAACAAATCTTCCACAAACATACTCTACAATCTATCCCCCATTGCCAAACATAGTAATCTCACTTAATCCCTGGAGTGTGTTAAGCCACTGAATTACCCTAATCCTGTCATCCTGTGAGGACTGGAAGGTAGTGTGGTTATTTTGATAATACAGAAATAAGTTGATCAGAGGCAGGTTTCAGAATACTAAGCTTAACACTGATTTAAATTTACTAATAGGCGAGGGCCCTGTGGAAGATATGTTTAAGTAACATAACAGGTCATGTTGGCCAAATGGCACATGTAAACCCTCTGCAAATAAAGTATTATTATTATTATTATTATTATTATTATTATTATTATTATTATTATTATTATTATTAATTATTATTATTATTATTATTATTATTATTATTATTATTATTATTATTATCCATTGAATGCTTTAGCTTTGATAAAACATCAACATTATTTCATCTGAATGTTTAAACCTGTGGGTCATTTTGTGGTATCATCTCAAATTAAAAAGATAAGTTTGTCCTATCATCAGGCACCTTGTGAATGGCAAACCTTAATAAGTTTGGGTGCAGAAATGCCAGCTATCATAGATGGCACCACTGTACAGAAGTCTTCTGGAATCTACTTTGTGACTTCCAGCTTTGCCAATTGTGATGCAATATAATGTCAAAATTGCATAACTAAATACTACATACAGATTATGTTACATATCAACAAGCTAAACTAGAATATTATATGTCTTTCCAAGGACATTGACTAAGATTTCATTTGTAATATCTTGCACCATGATATAACAATATTGAATAATATTAAAGCCAAATGCACAATTTTTTAAGCCATAAATCAGATATGAAATGTTCATGGAACATTAGATAAAAACTTTCAAATTCATTATCGTAATGTCATGCAATTCATTCTATTTATATCACAGGAACTCCTTTTGAGAATAAAGATATCATTTATACTTTGACCTGAACAAATATGTACTTGTTGATAAAGCAATCATATATTACATATTAAGGGTGGTGCTTTCTGTATAGACAGGCTACTATCATCTGGTATGCAAGTCCATGAATCAGTAGCAGCAGAAAATATTAATCTCATTCTGTGATAACAGACAATAATCTCTTAATCTATCACTCCACATTCATTTCTTCCCACAGTTCTGAGCTATCACACAGTTGGGGACACACACACACATACACACACATACACACACACACACACACAGAATGTAGCAATAGGTTAATGAGTATCAACTGATAATATCACTTTAATATTAATTAAAATGAGACAGTAATTGGAATGGAGCAAATATAGTATAGATACTTCATGGTTTACAAAGCAGAAAAAGGTTCCCCAGTTCTGCATTTTATTTTAACCTTTATAATAACAAAGACCATGTTGTATAAGACTATCATCAGTAAGTTTACAATCATGTTTGGCAAAATGAACCTCATTTGCCAATCTCACATCCTGAGCTAAATGAAAATATTGCTGAATATTGGACAACAAAAACCAAACTTTTTCTGAGAAATGCCATGATCATGAAAAGATGAATGAAGCAGATAACAAAATATGACAATACGTAAGCCAATAAACCATATAAAATGAGCAATTAAGGGGTCAATCTTTGGCTATTGTATATGTAAGCATAAGGTCAGCTATAATAAAAATATGAACTATCCATTTTATTTTCCTATCTTTTATTTTGTGTTTTATTGCTGAGCTATGCATTATTCAAAACACAGATATCGATAACTCCAAACTTAGTGACAACAAATGTGCACAACTCAGACCCTTGAGACTTGCAACTGGCCACCATGCAAGTTGTACAAACAAGAGCTACTTGGTTGGTGGGGTCCAGTTGCACATTGTTTACAAAACATGGTTGATCTGCTTGTATGTTTGATGCTGGCATGCTGGAGGGCCCTGGTGAGCGCTGTCAGGGCCCATATTGTGCATCTCCTCAGCTGGCATAACCCACACCATTCTCACCCTCCCTCACCACTTTGATAGTCTGCTCATCCAGATAATCATCTACAAGGTGGTCACTCGCAGACCTGTCAACATAACACTTGAGATGCTCAGGGCTTCAGACTGTCCATCCAGTGACACCTGGTGGCTGACCTACAGCCACACAGTAACCAATGCTGTTGGCAGGGGTTGGTTACAGATGGCAACAACTGGGATCTTCTATTTCTATTTCATTTCTATTTGGCTCATTAACATGACATCTCAAGTCATTAGTGCTGGCAGTTTCATGTTAGATGTCTTCTCTGGTTAGCATTTACATTTGGTTTCCATCTGATCAGTATACAGTGATCTAGTTATGATTCCTCGGTTAATAATATTTTTCACAAAATTAAATTCTCAGACAATGTTTGAATCTCTCCGCCAGATGTTGCTCTGTTAATATAGATTTGTTCAATGCATACTTTAACAAGCTTTACAAGTTGGATATGTATTTGTTTTCTGGACATTACAATTTTAAGTAATGTCTTCCACAACACAATCTCACAGTCATTATAACTTACTCATGCACCAACTTGAACATTTATTGTATGGGAGTTGTTGTGTGAAGTGCATCCCAACTGTTTTACTGCCACCCCCAGGTCAAACATTGGCACTAAGCCCTTCAAATCAGAATAGCTATTGATAAAATCTAGATGGTCATTTCGTCCAAAACAAAAGTGACCTCTGACTGGGAATGCCAGAGCGTGGGGAAGAGCGTGAGGTCAGAAGGTCAGCCTGACCACCAAGCCCATTCATTTTATTCATATTCCTCGAATCAGAAATAGAATGCCTTGATGGCGTGATATATGTGTCAATATATCACAGTCCACGTCGACATGATCAACTCAACCATGAGATCACAAATACAAAACAAAACATATGAGGGTGTCCAGATTAATAATCAAAGGCCTAAAATGCTATTTCTTTCCCTGAATAAGAATGCTTTCTTTTCCACTGAACCTGGCTCAGGTTACTGCAGAGAGCGGCTTATGTCACAGCATTCTGTCTATCCATTGCATAAGAACCAAACCTGCCAACTCCAAGGTGAACAAGGCTAACACAGGTCAAGACAAGTGGAAAATCCTTTTCCTGTATTGAAGCTGTTACATCTATCTATTTATAAAAGGAACAAGCAGTTGTGATGAGATAGATGACAACCACTATTATAGACCTTCTTTGGCAACCTATTCTCTGCGAGCTGGCATCTATTGTGTAGTTTGCTTCCATGGTGATGTCTTCATTTTGTCTTGGCAAAACTTCTTAGCCACTGTTTCTTTGTTTTCATTGAAGAATTGAATTGCTTAAAGCAATCTAAATGAAAGAAATAACATGAACCACATGATGGATCAAGATCAGGTAAACAAGATTAAAAAGGATAGGACTATCTGGCGTGTAAATAGTTTACTTTACATCTATATAGGATTGATTGTTTGAAGGAAGATCTCTCCTTCACATTGTCAGCATCCACTTAAGATGTTACAATTACATCTCAATCAGAAGTCCCTATCTTAAACTCTATCATCAACATCAAAGGTGTCAGTTAAACTGCACACTTCATGTGCTTAAAGGCTCTCTCAACACTCAACCACATCAGCAAATATTTAAATGAATTCCTAAACCAATTTTCAAAAAATTGAAAATAACTTTGCAGATTTTAAAATTTACACTAAAGTAATATTAAAATAAAATCTAACTCATTTAATCAGATAATGATATAAACTTATTATCATATATGGAGATCTCCATGCAGTATTTTCAGTTTAATTTCTGATTAAAGGTATTAAAAAGAAATTCCATGAAATATAGAGGAAAGAAACATATAAAAGCTCTAGCAGTGTGGAAAATGTGTAATGGCTATGTAATCACAATGTTTTGTGTATTCATTCCACATAAGTCTATAATGTCTGTGGTACATCACCTCTGATAGGCTTTACCTCGCCAGATTTAGCATCCTTAATCGGCAATCAATAGAGGGGTCAGTAGCATATCAAACAAGAGAGACAAATATTCTAGTCATAAAGAACTCAACAAATCTTAAGGGAGGTGGTCTCGGACACTATGGAAGTCAAGCCTGACATAATCTTTTTTTTCTATTTTGTGCTATTTGATAGGAGTAATTTGCGTGCAAATCCACTTCAGTTTCTGCCACACAGGTCAAAGGTCATATCCATAGACACTGACAAAATCAGTTACTTTAGGAAAAGGGAAGGCTTTTGTCCTTTCATTACCTATTAGATTAGTGTTGTATATTTTGTGTTTAGGTAATTCTAGATGATGTCTGAAGTCCATGTGCAGACTACCTGATGACCTAAATGGCTTTGTTGTCACTGTCAAGAGGTCCTTCATGGAGGTCCTCAGGTTGCACGTCTTGATAACATAAAAGTTCCTTCCGATGCTAATCAGACATACTGATCTACAAACTTCCACTTTCATTCTTCTCAGCTGAACTTACCTCCTTACTTATATTTCACTGAGCATTCATGAATTCTTCTACATTGACCTTATTAACAGAACTTGTTTCTGCTTGTCTGACTGGTCATCTCACCCATTTATAAAAATCTCTGCCCTTATTTTGAAAGAACATAACAATTTAACCATCACTTGCCACAGGCTGATACTTTTTAACCATCTCCCTTTTCCTGAGGCTATTGATACAAGCTTGTAAGACTTTTTTTGGCACAAAGGCTCTGATTCAATGTTCTGGTCAGCTCTTTGAAAGCGTTGCACCCCACCATCAATGGTCACTTGCATGGATCAGTGGTCATTCTTCTGCTACTCTATGTCTACTTTAGCATTTTACCTTTCTCTTATTTCCTTCTGGACTGATGCCCATTAATTTCCAGCTTCTCCTCACCCTAGGGTCCCTGTTGTATCTTTATGGGGGTCCCTGCTGATAGGGTTATTGGACTTTAAAGCTAGATGTACCAGGTCTTTATCAACCAAAAGACAGTTCTAGTGAATCCTGCTATCTTGTTTCTTGCTGTTCTTTTGATGGTAAAAATCACTGTCAAGTTTTTTTTTGTATGATATTTCAGAAAATTTGGTGAGGGGATGAACTAAGTCCTGTTATTAACACTGTAAAATACGATATTTGATGGGCAAATACTTGCATTATTTATTTCAACAGTATTTATGTGGAAGTTGTGAATATGTGAATATTGCTCCAGGCAGAGACAATTATGTTTTGTAGTTTATGTGATATCACAAGGTGTTTCTGTCTTACATTTTCATAAACAAAGTCAATTAATCTTTATTTCATATAAAGGAGAGCGGCCAAAAGACTTGCAAATAAACTAAAGACTTGTAAAAAAATGAACTGCTGTATCCATGACATTTGAGTAATATTTTAATTTACTTATATGAATATGCTTTAAAATAATCATCAACATATTTGTTGACCAAATTGGTATTTATCCAGAAATAGACGAAATTATGTATCTCTAATTTGTGAAAACAATTGTTGTAAAAATGTCAACAAATGGGCAATATTGTGATATGCTAGAATAATTTGGTAAATTGTGCAATTATATTCCAAATCTTCCCTCCAAATAACTTTTGGCTAACCGTAAATGCTATATTCTACACCTTGACAATACAATGGAACACCCAGTGGTCAGTAAGTATACTCCTAAGTCACTGGACAAAGATCTGTAACAAGAAGAACAATTTTGCAAATCAAGGATGGGAATGGATGAAGATAGATAGAGACAAGTGTAAATGAGAATGCCCGTCTCACAGATGGCGTGCTGTCACAAAGTGAGGGACCATTATAGTTTGACTCCTGATACACTTTGCTGCACTGACACCAACTCTCAACTAATGGCTGCTAGTCAACACAAACTACAACCACTTTGGGGCCTTTTGGACAGTTAAAATACCAAAATGACAACATACCACCTCCAAGGCACAAGATGGTAGGCGGGTTGTCTCAAAATGAATTCCTCCGATTTTTGAATGCTCAAACCAAAAAGAAAATTTCCATGTATTATGTATACATATATATTAATTCAAGAAGGGGTTTAAATACAGCAAACGCCTGTTTGATATCAATAGAAATGCTGACCTGTTGTGGGTTGCAATCAAGTAATTAGAACCATTAGTAACATTTTAATCAAACACCAGGCACTTTGAAGTGCAGTTCTACCCCACTGTTTATACTGAGCAGTACTTGGCACAACCATTCAATCTAGGCATCCAATCATAATTTTTTCAGACATATAGATTTATGAGAGTAATGACACTCTTTGATTCTTTTAATCATATTCAATAAGTGAACCAGGTGCTGTTCATAATGTATGGAAATGAGCAGTTTTTACGTTCTGCTGCTTCTACAAATGTTTATTTAGTGAGCACACACCAAGTAATGTCCTGTTTACAATAAAGCCCAATACCGTTGTTGTGTAAATTTGTAGCTCCCAAAAAGCATCCCATTTAATACACTTAGCGTGCCATATAATTCACAATGTAGGCTATTTCTTGGGATTAACAAGCCAAGTGTTTGAATTGACCAGATGAGGATGTGTTTTACCAGCAACCACTTGTTTTATGCTTTCTCAGGTCAATTAGCCACATTTTACACATGGTTCTAATCCACAGCTGTAATGACGCCCTTTGTGGCAGTGTGCAACCCATAAACTCAAATTAACCATGAAGACTAATGCTGGGATTTAAAGCTGTTCCAGGAAACCAGATCTATGTGGATGGTGAGAAAATCCAGAGAGGCTGACCAGTGAATGGCACAGGTGACAGGACAGGACCTCGCAGATCCAGGCACCCTGTCACCCATCAAGCCGCCTCAGACTGCCACCAGACTATTGCCATGCCATTCTTTGTGTCTGACTATGTCCACACGTGAGATATGATCATAGACATATCCTCTCTGTGAGAATCCTGGCATTTGATATGCAGGAGACTCATGGGAGCAGATGTATAATGGGAGACGGTGTGAAACCTGAGCCAGGTATTATATGCAGGTATCATCTACTGTCACCTCAGTGCAATGCAGTAATTGAAAAGTCAATGAGAAGTTTGACAAGCCCAGACTGTAACCACAGTGTCAACTCTGGCCAGTGCTTTACAAATGAACTATTTTCAAAGCCATAAAAGATCATCATCAGGTCAATCACTGGTTCTCACTCAAGCTGAACCAAGGAAATCTCGCCATCATTCAAAATACGATATCTTGAGAATTGTCAAAGAACCGACCGCCTCATGAAGATATAAAACTGGTAAAAATAAAAAGAACTACAAACTCTAGATATGTTGAAATTACACACATGTGCTACCAGTGTACATATTTTCAGATAGCATTAATTAATACAAATATCAAAGATAACAGGTTAAGTTAGCATGGCTGGTTATTGTCAAGTGCAAGTCTGTGTTCTGATGGCTCCTACTTCATACAAAATGTCCAACTTAAGTCGATCATTTTACATCATGTCATTACTTGTTAAAATGCTGTATAAAACCTTTTACCCCATTAATATCAATTAATAAAATGTCAAAAAAGTTTTATTCTGTTGTGAAATAAAAACACGATACTTTATTCAAGCAGTTGAAAGACACAACAAATTAATTGGCAAATAGCTTTCCATTAAAGAAAATCAATTTTGATCTACTTTTAAGAAACATGTTTGTTAACATAGCAAATTAAAAAGCTTGAAATGTACAGCATTTGGGATAGAAATGAAAATAAGATAAAATCTTAAAACCGCAAGAATCAATAAACTTGGTTTTTATACCTGTAGAAGTAGAGGATTTGAAGGGGTCTGCTGGCCTTAGGACCTATGGGGTCAGACAGAGGATCACCTTCAGCATCAAAGAGATCTGAAGCACACCTTGCATTTATGACCCCTGTTTGACCTTACCACCTCCCGGATCCCTGACCTTTGTTTGAGATTTGTCAGCTGATGAGAGATGGATGATTTCTGATCAGAGAACATCCTGCTCTTCTCACTTAGTGATCGGTGACCCTGATCCAACCCACCACTCCTGTTATACAAACATTTGTTGATACAGCACCCTGCCATGCTCGCCTGATTACCGACGTAGCAAGACCAGGCAAATTATGTGGCTTCATTGACAACCAGCAGAAAAGGGTCCAGGATCCTGTCATCGATCCATGCAAATTGACCCGCTCAACCACAGGTGTGAAGGGTAGAAAGGAAAAGGAAACAATTTAAAGTGTTTAGTAAAGTAGACATGGAAAGGATACAAAGTGCTCTCTCAAGTGCCTCATGATAACTATGACATTTGTTCTGCTTTACAGGGCATCATAGAGGTGGAAGGGATTTACTTCCGACTCGGATATTACTGCTTATTGGTAAAAAAAGAAAATAGATGTAATCATTTTACAAAGAATATAAATCATTTCACCTTGTAAAATCCTACTTTTTAATATGATTAACTCATAGCTAATTTATAAGTGAACCCAAATTAACAATACACGGTATACTGATTAAATAACCTCCACTTGTTCATATTCATAAAATGTATTAACAAAATCTCCATCAATATGCTGGCCTTGATGTAAAAATATGATTACTCTTGTTAATAAATGGACAACACTGTACAAATAAATATTTGTCTTTTATCAAATATTTACACTGAAGAGAGGAAATGCTGGACCTTTGCTGGGCGACTCCAGGGATATTAACCTATTACCAAACACATGACCCTCCACCATACAGATAACTGGACATGACATAGAGGGCGTACTGACTGACGTCAATGGAGCAACAATTACTGTCCTTATTGAGCAGTGCAGCTGTTTGAAGACATAGAGCAGTCATATATAGATCACGACTAGTACTAGTCTAATCTGCAGTGCTAAAGTTGGAGCATTTAGGGGCTGGAGAGGAGCTGAGTGAATGGAGTTGTACAGTTAGGCAAGTCTGGGGTTGCTGCAGGGAGTGGGAGTGGCTCCCTGATGAATAGTAGTAGAGTCTGGCAGTGTCTGGTTGAGATCCTGGCAAACCTCCCAACATTCCTCACCCCGTAGCAGCAGCTGAGAGAAGTACAGCTCCCAAACCCGGGAGGTTAGGCTATATCCGTCACAGGTGTCAGATGGTCCAGTCTAATATTTAAATGTAACATAACACTGCCGCCTGTCCACAACTTACGTTATTGCAAAACTGACGCCTCTGTTTGTGTGCATGCATTTCCGTTGTGTTCTTCCTGAATATTTAACACATTAATGTTGAATAAACTCTTTTAACATGACACAAAATGCTTGTTATAAAATGCCTGGTCAGACTGTATGTCTGTCTATCTGAGCTGCTGCAGGATTGCTGGTACAAGATATCAGGGCACCCAGACCCTGGATCAAGTTCCACAGACTCCTGTACCAATCAACTTACCAGCTGAGCAATTTAGACTGAAGAGTGCACCAAGGACAGTTTGTGACCCACATTTACCTGTCCTGGTGCCAAGTGCAAAAACATCAGACACCACTCTTCTACAAACAGGAAAAAACATTCACATGATGGTGACAATTTATTCAATGAAAATGCAGAAACAAAATAGTTTTTACTGGTTGTGCACAGTTCAGTTTACACAGCTGTATTTGTCTCGGGAAATTCCTAATATCATATGATACTTTAAAATGCAGTACTTAAAAATTGGTCAGACTCGACTCGTAATAGTATGCCTGTTATCTGGAAACACTTGAAAACAAATGTGCAGATACAGTATACCTGTGCACAGATCAAAATATTTCCCTTCACTGGATCTTTATTAAGTTACTGATTAAGTGAAATAGTGGGTAAATCCTTACTGCTCAATTTAAATTTGATATGTGTACAAAATCTGAACTCTCTGTCTGAATATAATGTCCAATAGTGTCAGTTAGTGTGAACAAGTACATATGAAACATGTAGCACGAGGATTAACCTGCTTCATCATTTTCTTTTTTAAAATGTTTTAGCAAAACTGCACACTTCAAATGTAATGTCATCACTATAACTTTATCTGGTCACAGATAAAGTTTATTTCTTAAACCTTATTTCTTCATGGCCATGCACCTCTTTGTACACAAGTGAGAAGAGAAATAATGAGAAATATATATTCATTCTCTACTCCATGCACAGAAATACATCAGTGTTTAATAAAGGTGATACAATCTTTATATTGCATGGTGCCCACCCATATTCGTGTGTTGTCTGCCATATCTGCCCAGCCATTATGGTGATTAACTTGTATCATTTTGGTGTCATTTATGAACCTGATCCACTCTGGTCCCCATTATTACAAATCTTCACATCATATATTGTTCTCTATTTCTATGAATGAATGTCTATTTGCAACTTTTATGACAAAAATAGCTGGTTATTTTATATCTACTAAGAATTGATTTAGTCCATCATATAAATATGTCCGAATTTCCACTTTCATAGTACAATACCACACACACGAACAATGGTCAGTTTATGTATTGATTCTAATTGACTGATGTAATAGTCATATGTTAACACAATAAAATTTCAGATTTTTATTATCAATATTGATGTAGTTTTAAATCTATTATTTGTTTTTGTGTGTCATATAGTTTTGACTCGACCTTTGCACTAAATACAAACAAAAACTATAAAATATTCTTAATATATCACATTTACTATATCAATAACACATTCTTAAAGTCAAATCTCCTGTCTTTGTTCACTGGATTCTTACTTAAAATACTGGGATGTATCAAGACATTTTTCTTTTCAAATACATGACCAGAAAAGAATTCCCGAGAGTATTTTCTTTACAATTCAAGTAATACTGCTATAAAATTCCATAAACGATTGGTTATTGTTTCATAAAGAATAATATGCTTCATGCTTTTTAAAAATTCTTTTTCTCCTCAACAGCTTGCTGTGCCATATAAGAAGGATGCGCATCACAGGTTCGAGTCCAGAGCTCACGAGAATGAGGAAGCAAGGTTTTTTTTCAGTGTCATTCAAGTACACAACATAATTGCCTATCATAATCACTAAACACTCTTTTATACCTGTGATATATGATAGAAGCATGGTGACCTTCACCTCAAGGTCAGACAGGTCGGGTCAAAGCTCAACACTTCAGATATTCAAATGATACACACCGAGTCCATACATATCACCGTGACTGCAGTCACTTTTTTCTCTGGAGAAGGACAATAGCATAACTTCACGGAAAGTGAATTTGGAAACAATTGCCAAATCAACTTTTGATGGTTTTAAATTTTGTCTGAAATTTCAGATCACAAACTCGAGTTACATAAGAAAGGCAATTTATGCTTTCTCCATATTTTGATTCTAATTTGCTTGGAATGATCTGGCATGGAAGGGCTTTTTTGAATAATTTGTGTCCCTGGTTTGGAAATTGCTTGTAAAATCAATTTCACAAACTTGGCACCTAAAAATGAAATGTTTCTTCAAATGTGAACTGACTGTTTGGGCTGGTCTGGTTCACATGCCAGGAAACACTGGCTTGAGAGCAGGGGAAGTAGATTTTAATATAAAATGAACTAATTGAGTTGACCTGGTTGAGGTTGTTTGGCTCCAGTAACTCATCACTGAGTGAGCCAGGATCAGTCTAAGAAATAGGCCAATGAGAATGGCTGTGTGTGTTGTAGTTATGTTTTTTTAAATAAAACATATTGCCACAGAGAAGGTCACAACATGATTGCTGATGGCTTTGCTTGTATGATGTAGTCGCAACAATTTTTTTTTTTATTAGAATCTTTTTCATAAAAGACTCAGATTTTGTATTTATAAAAAAATGAGAAATCTGATACTCTTGTTTCCAATCCAGGTATCTAAGTTTTAATTTGAGAACAAGAATCCTCTGTAAAATGAGAATATTTCTATAATTAACAACCACAGCCTGAAGCTACATATCATGGAACCCACAATGCAACTACAAACTTCCATAATAATATCTGCCTTTATAAACATCACATATTTAGTCAAATGGGATCTGGGTGAGAGGGAACCTGTGAAGAATATTCCATGGTAAAATCATCACAGAGCCAGTATAAATATATACATTTCAACATATATACAGAGGTAAGCCAGTCAAGGCTGAGGTTTTGCTGCAGAAGCCTGCAGTGCTAAGGTCACAGTGACCCAGCTGGCAGCTTACCAAGTGGGTCAGAACTCATCCACAAGTTGTACCCCTGATCCACAACTGCCTGCCTGGCTGTAGTATTGTTGCAAATTCCTTGGGTTCAATACCCTGTCTGTGCTTGCTCTTTTCCCTGTGACACAATCTCACGAGTGTCAAAATGACCTTTATATGATTCTTTTCTACAGACAATCCTGGACATTGGTATTATTACATAATCATCAGGAAGTATAAAGCAACTCAATTTATTTCATATGACAGTTGACATATTTGCCATTTGATTTTGAGCAATGACATACAGTTGCAATGACATGATTTTAGGGGGAGGACATTTTCAAAAGGTATTAATTAAAGCCCTTATATTGTCTGTGGTGGTGCTACATGCATAAATTCAGGTCAAAACATACTGATAACAAATACTCTCAAATATGAAAATAATTTGGCTGGGTATTTGTCTAATCTTAGGGTAATATATAGGTATATTACTCTAAGGTCCAATTGGTGTAAAGAAGTTGATCATTAACATTGTGGGTTCATTAACATTAAGCCTAAGGCTGTGATTGGTAACCATATAATCTCAGTTTACAGGGGATTCTGGTTCTCCAATTAAAACCCAGGTACCTGGATCACATTCTTCCCCTCTGTAAACTGATTTCTTTACTATCGATTTCCCCCAAAAATATAATTAGATATTTTAAAACTTCTTCAATAATATTAAATAAAGGAAATAAAAAATAAGTCCATGACAACTTCTACTTTTGCAAAGATTAGAATCAACAATCACAAAAATACATGTGTGTTTATATTTTTAATGCATACAAATATCAAATGTCCAGCTTATGACAACACCTTGTCATATTATACAATAACTTATATTAAGAGCAATTAATTCCTGTGTAAGGACTAATTATCTAAGCAGGACATTGCATAATATAGGTAGTCTGCCTAGCAGGCACACTGAGGATGGAACCCTGATTAAGAGGGATATGATGATACAAAGTGCTGACTGATCCTTAATCCTCTCTCACTAAATAGCATGTATAATTTCCCATAACATGGGAATTTCATATCCACCTATTGGGCCATTTAGGTTGTACTTAAGAATGATACACTGGCTCAACTCAAATCTCTTTAGCATAAATAAAAGTATTCCAGTATGTTATAGATCCTTGGAGTAATATCAGGCAATTATAATCATCTTATGCATACTTAAATCATGCTAACAACAGAAAGCATAACATCCATTATTAAGGAGCAGAAACATACTGTGCATCAGGCTACAGCAGGTTGGTTTATCCAGACATTAATCTCTGGGTCCTATGCTTCATACTTGTGCTCCAACAATCACTGGAATTAAATGCAGTTTAATTACAGGCTTCAAATCATTTATTTAAATGCCAAATTCTAAATTTGATCATCTAAAACCATAATAATTTTAATATTTATAATTATGATAAGCCTAAAGAGTTGGAAAGCACAATACAAGACAGACTAAGTCTCATGTATTTAACACTTCATTAATATTTCTATAAATCTGAGCAATATATAATATATTCATTATTGCCCTCAGCATTTATAAAGATTTATAAGATTGACACTTGTCTCCATCTTGTCAAATAAGATGAGAGAATGTAATAATTTTGTTATAAGAAAACAAGAGTCCAACTCCAGGATCAGTTGGCCATTAATTTTAATGACCGAATCAATGTTTTGAGCACAACTCCAAACATTAGTTGCAGTCCTGATAGTAGATATACCGGTACATGCCCAATTTCTATGCTATTAATTTACTTATTACATGATTTCATAACCAAAAGCTCTTAAATGTCAAAGCCATAAACCCCCAACTATCTTCAACTTTTTTTCATCACAGTATATAGCCTACAATAAACAAGACCTGTTCTTGTATATTTATATTGAAAGGTCAGTGTTTTTCATGTCAATAGAAATGGCAGTCGTCTTTTGAGCTATGTTATCCGCTAGATAAATATTATCTTTTATTCCGTAATGTTCTGCAAATGTAAAGTTCTGAATAGATCAAATATTACAATAAAACAGATGTTCTGGGCAGAAAATATAATAAAAAAATTGAAATATTCTTGCAAAACTGAATATTAACCCCTAATTAACTGGCCTATGTAAATTTTGCTAATTGGCTGGACGAACCATTTTTTTCTGGATGAGGGTATCTACATACTAAATTAATAAAATTAATAACCACTGTTATTCAGTATGCTCAATAAAGTACTGGGGTCAAAAGTTGATGATCCAAGCTTTCTGTCATTGTCATGATTACATTATGTATGTTACAAAATGACGTCATTAAGCCAGAACAATAGGGACGTAAACATCTTTCCCGTCCGTTAGGGGTTATGAACAATACTGACGAGCGTTGATGAGTTAAATTAGCTAAATCAATGGCCACACCACAATCAGATTTTGAGCATTTGCTTTTTAATAGTTAACATGCTGATTTGTCTTGATCTTTATGAAATAATCAATACTTATTTATGTTGATGTGTTCACATCTGAAATATTCAAGATTACCTAAATGTGCTAAAAACTTGTTCGTGAATTGCCTTCTCTAATGTGTGATAAAGTGGGGTTCTTGTTTATGTGATGGGCAGTTTATGCTGTAAACCACTTGTAAGAACTTGTGGAGGTTCTAACCTCTTGTCATACTCTGTCAGAATGCTAAGCATCGCCATGCTAGCCTCTTAGGCAGAAGCCATCAATGTCAAGTGGCTATTTCTCTGTGCAGTTCTCGGCCCTTTACAACTCCTGCTCTACCCAGCCTTCAGAGCCAATACACTCCAATATATAGGTTCATTTCTGACCGAATTGAGCTTAATCCACTATAAACCTGCTTCTCTGCCAAACAGACACCCTGACCATAAACTCTGCTGGACTGGATAAGACTGAGATTCACATCAGACCATTTTTACTACATGGCATCATAAGATAAAGATCTCAACTTTTATGGGCAAACCTTGTTTTACTCCAAATCATTTATGATCCAATAAATGATTATGAATGATTCACAATGTTTTGAGTCCTAAATATCATTAATATATTACCGGTATGTAAATTGTAAAATAGATAGCAATTGCAACCCCAGAATAAAGGATTGTAAACCAGCATAAATTGCATGTAAATCAAATGTGGATGTCAATATGGCTGTTTGTATTCCTTATATATGTTTAGTATAGTTTTCTATTTTTATAAACTGTCATTAATTTATTTCTTTTATTTAAGAATTGGACAGAATTTCAGATAAGCTTCGGTAACATTTCAGAACTCTTACATTTGATTAACATTGAGATGATAATATTACTTGCCACAATATAAATACAATATATTTCATAAATTTGTCACTGTAACATCGTTAGAGTGAACACATCATATCTAGAATGCGATAAAAGATTATCAGGGTCAGAACAAACAATGGCTTCCTGTCAACTTTATGAGGCTACTGTATAATTTATCTTGTTAATTTGATTATTTTCCCACAGTCAAACATGCTGTCATATTCTTATTTTTATTTCCAAGAATCAAAACTTTTATTGTTATATTATTCTCTTTATTGTTTTTGTTTGAATCAGAGAAATGTTTTCCACCAGGTGTCAGTCCTGTTTCATAACACAGATGGCACCACCTTCCAATAGAACAGTTTTTTCTCTGGTCAATTTGGCTTGTGATTAGAATGGAAATAAATGTTGTTAAGGCTGCTGACTCTTTGCAAAAGTGCTTATATACTTGTTATCCATGCTCAACGTTTGCCTCAATGTTGGAGATGAACTTACTCGAAGTTGAAGAATTATATTATTCTGGAGACCAATTATTGAAAAATGATGGAGATCGGAATATAAATAAACGGCTCGATGATTAATCCTGTGGAGAACTTGAGGTGCGAAACTTGTTGCCTGCCACATTGAAATTTAGTGGCACTGTTATACATCAATGACATCATGTCCAAGAAATGTTTGGCCATACAGAATACAGAAAGAAAGCAAATGCTTACTTACATCATTCCAACCAACTTTTGATGATACATATCATGAAAATTTGTTCCAACATATTGAAAGCCTGTTAATGAAAATTTGCTGAATTCTGTCGGTTAATACTGGAATATATGTGGATTTTTAATAAAAAGGTGTTGTCAAATGGGCATTTTAAAATTGTTTGTATATTTACTCTATCTTAGCTGCAATGAAGGAGAAGATAACTTTAATTGCTCAAATTTGACAAGCTGGGAGCAGTTGTTGATTGGCCTGTCTACATTCTGATGTATTTGCATTCTAGGACAGCGGATGTTCATTGCTCCTATAAGTTTGGCTGGTGCTGCCCCCTGTGTATCTATCCCATGTTCTGGAATAGAGAAGCTGGCAAGATGCCTAAAGCATGTGGATGAAAATAGCTGAACCAGAACATCTGGTCCACATTGATGTTTTGGCCTGGAGTAAAAAGAGACTCGCTCATCATTAATACTTCCAGAACAAGGATCCAAATATTTCAATGAAAACTTACACTTCAGTTTCACATCTAATAAGTAAGTTTTAAGTCAAAATTGTTACAAAAAATAATTTTTAATTTGAAAATGAAACATTCTCATCTCCATGTAAACACGTCACCTCACTTGATAGTTTAAAGATTAAAACAATTGAATGTTTTGAGTGTTCTTTTACAATAATAATAGAATTAGATGGAATCATGTCAACATTACCGCTGCTGTCATTGCCTTGTACTGTGTACTGAGATATTTTCATGAACATTATATGTGCATTTCTAAGTTCATGGGTAAAATCAAATAGGATGGGGTCTAAGTATGTCTTATTATTGTTTGGATTATGTCAGTTGCTTTTGAGTCAACAATTGTTTCCGAATAAAAGTAGAAACGAAAGGCCTTGGCAAAGACTAGGATTGGAGACACAACAAGAAGCCCTTGCTGTTAGTGGCAATGTATACTGGTTAATTGCCTCTTATACATGAATGCACCCACAGACACTCTTTGAAATAATAATTCCTAGAAAAAAAAAGAATTGTCTCACAAAATGCTACCTATATTTTTTACCAATCATTCCACTGCCTGATTTAATGAATAGTCATAATTTGTATCAAATATTGATGTAATTTTTTTACTAACAACAGCAGGGACTGATATAAGAGAGAAATGATGTAATGAATGGTTTATGGTATCACACTTGTGCCTAACATCTTACTTACTGGACAGCACAACAAAAATAATAACGGCATATTATATCATGATTCTTTTTAATTTGACTCTACAAAACATACATTAAGTCATTTGGAGTTTACATTCAATAGAATTGGATTACCCCTTGCTTGGAGATAATGCCCTTCAGAGACAGTAGTGAAAGGAAATATGGCACCCCTGTGGAAATAAAAGACCTTGAAATGGAAAAAAAACATATAAACAAGAAAGCTTTTCAAGCACAATTCATTGTTTTCAAACATTTTTTCACATGCCAAATTGGCTAGTAACATGACAGTAATGAAGGGAGTAAAATTAAAATCTCTCATTCATTTGATTCATTTCATTCATGATCAATTGTTTATGATGAAAACCAATGCAAGATAATTGATGAACTCACATGGTCCCAAACTTGAGCAATGACCTGAGCTGTTACATACCAATTTCTGATCCTTATATTTCTCATCGTGAAAGCATCATTAAGGGGAAAAATAGAAAAAGGAACAAAGACAAGGACAAAATGTAAAGATATTCTTATGACCTACATTGTGAAACAGGTAACAGCAAGCAGCAAGCATGACCTTTCATAATGAGAATGCCTGATATCAAAGAGTAGAAAGGTCAATTCTCAACATTCTTGTTGTAAATTGGACATTTTTTTGTTTAAAAAAACATTAATCACTGCCTGTATAATTATAACTTACAATATCATAATTTACCCAACAACAATCTAATTCTAAAATTATTAACAACAGTTACATTAATAGAGGCCCAAATACTTGAATTCCAATCATTCATTGATCAGATCAGATTATGGGTAGAAAATACCAAGAATGAAAATGACTATAAAGCAACATTACCACTGACTAAATCACTATTTACTCCATTGAAATGACCATTTGCTGAAATAACCTCACACCAGGATTGTGACAGATATGAAAAAAAACAATGGCATTCAAATGATTTTGGCAGATTGTATTTTCTCCTCATGCTGCTACCTGCAAGGACCCTATACTGAATTCTGCAGTGTCACATACAAGGCACCTGTGTATAAGATCACTTCTATGCCAATATCAGATATTGTAGTCATGCTTGAACATTGGCTTGGACCTACTTATTCTCATATTTTGTCCCTAATTCCTGAGTATCACAACATGCCACAATTGAAGCAAATTTGATATTACTATTCTAAAAGGGGTTTTCAGTGCAAAAGGTCAATTCAATAAAGCATGATTACATAATCTCATTATTTTTACCTACTTAATTAATATTATTTTTATATTTTGGTATGGAGAACTATTATCCTGTTTTCTTTTTCATGCCTGGCATCATTCAGATTTGTGGATTTCATATTTGTACACTGACTTCCAAGATATATATCCTTAAAGTGCCCCTTCTCAGACTTTATGTCTGATTTAGTGCCAATACCTCATAAGTATCGATATTGTATAAAGGATACCTGAACCCTGGATGAGAGGGCCCAGATGGGAGATATGAAACATTTATATGGCAGATTCTGAGTATCAGAGGAAAGAGACTATCAGTGATGCAAAGTGTTTTCTTACATTTAAAATATTAAGCAGTATTTGACTTGGGGTAAAATATTTTCAAAATAAACTGCAGTCATGAAATATCTATATCCTAATCACCATTCTAAATTTGTCTAAAATAAATCTTTTCAAAACTTATTTGCAGATTGGAAAAATCTAGTGCATGCTTGCTAAATTAACAGGTGCCATATTTACCTATATCAGTTATATCATGATCATAATGAGACTTTAAATGGCTCATTATGAGACCAGAAAATCATCACGATTCATTTAAGAAACATATTAACTGGACCCTGCTCCAGTAATTTACAGCACTCTATTAGATATAATTATCCGGTATAATTGCACTTATTGTAACAATAATTCCCTATCATCAACTGTTTTGATGTGATCATAAAGGCTTATATCATATAAACTGTACAAAATCTACATGCATATGATGTTATTTATGGACACCTGCCTTTCAAGGTCATTTAAATAGATTCCAACCCATTGGTCTACAATATGTATTTCTATGATTCTTGAAATCTCATACTTTAAGTAGGCTATTATATTGTAAATGATCAAATGTGAAATATACTGTACAATTCAATATTATTCATTTCAAAATAGCCATTCTAATTATAGTTACATAATATGTACACATCTAATTAATGTTCATCATTATAAATCCTACCAAGAGCTCACCTAGGTTCTGTAGTCAATTATGTGAATATATACTCATATCTAGGAAAGAAATATACACATCTGACAGATAAAATATTAATCTATTAACATTCAATATCAGAAATCATACAGAATTGGGAAGAAAATAATGATTTGTCCTCAATGCGAGACAGGTTTGTACAATGTGATCCAGTTTGACTGGTTGTAGGTATGATGTAACCAATGGCTTGCAGTTTTGTAAGTTTTTATCTGATTGTGACTATTTAAATATCTGTCTCAGGGAAAGTAATGAGAATAAAAAGGTTACCTTTTTATGGGTACAGTTCTTAAACAATGAAAACCAAAAACTTGTTTGTTATATATTTGAGTTCCAAAATATCTACATAAGGTTTTCATCTTCAATTCCGAACTGGAAGAAAATCTCTCCTCAGCAAAAACTTAGATGATAGCAAGGACTTTCAAAATTATGCTATGGAATTTAAAAAAGAATAAGGAGAAATCAAATATTTGCTCTGCACAAATATCTATAATAAATTTATAAATGTGCCATAGTATGATGATATAACTATCTATTGAACTGAACTACAATAAAATAAGATTGCTTTGTCAAGCTATAACAAACAAATATACAAAACTTGGAAGGATGCTCCTGACCCCCAAATATGAACACAATGATCTTGATTAAATTACACACAGTTTGAATCACTATCCTCGTTGTCTCCATGTAGGTACATGGTCGTTTTTCCTGATGCATTAAAATCTCTTGGAACACTTCCTCTGTGTAAGTTTTCACGCATATAAAATATATTCCTTGTATATGCATCAATCTATATAAGTCTGTATAAGTTTTTATAAGGAAATAATGTATCATTCTTATTTATAATCCAATCTGATAATCCTGTGTATAGTAATCCTCCTTTTACCAAATCAAATATAATATGGTTTTACAGGTTAGTAGTGTCATTTTCTCCTCTATATCCTCTTTGTTTATGTGCAAAGTATAATAAATCCATGTTTTTTTTCAAAAAAAAAGTATTTCCACATTTAAGTCTGTATAAAATATGTTAATGTTATAAAAGTGCTTGGTTTCCTGCTGTATCACTGAGACAGCAAACCTTTGATTGCTTTTGGTGTTGACTCATCATTTAGGTGTTTAGTTGTGTATCTGAAATAGACAACACCATTTGGGTTTAATAATACTCTTTACTGCATTGGACTCATGGTGCTTTGGCATTTGAAATCCAATTAATTTTGTAAAATTAATATTTCTGGAAACATTAAATATATTTTGGAAAGCTTTTAAAAAATTGTGATTGCATGTGTTACAATTATTTAACAATATTAAAGCTTATTATTTATTTTTTTTAAAATAGTTTTTTTTTAAATTCACTAAATAATAAAATATCATGCATTCTTCCACCCTGGTTAACAGATACTAATTCCTGACCCCAGATATACTTCCTTAATTACTTTTATGTCAACAGATTTGGTTCTGGATATCAATTTCTAATTCATCATCAATTTCAACAACTCAGGCTATCTGCCGATTTTTACACTGCCACTTTAAAAATCACTTGTAAAGACTAATGTTATCACTCAGGATGAGAGCAATAGGAAATGGAAGGGGAAAACCCTCATTTAAATGTCTGAGGCTGAACTTAAAATGTATCTCTGATAAAAATGTTTAGTTATATATATATATATATATATTCATGTGTGTCTGTAAATCAGTGAATTCCTATTGTTTATTATTGTAGCCTTTTAATATTTCTTGTCAAAGAAATCTATTTAGACTTACATGCCGAGTTACTAAAATAAATTGTCTACTAAAATAAATTGTCAAACAGATATACTCTCCTACCTCTTCATGCAGATTTAAAAAATCATCTTAAACTATAATATCACCCAAATAACTTGCTACCCTCGAAAATTTTAATAAAACTCCAGTACCAGTACATAAATTAAGAATGAATATCAGAAGTGAAAGCTACTCTAATATTTGCACAGAACATAAAAAATGGGCATAATGTTAAAAGCTAAAAGCAACATTAAGAAACATGATAAAGCACAAACCTTAATGCATTAAGTAACCCTTCTACTTTCCCTGGCTGTTGGTCTTTTAAGACTTTTATTGAACTCTTAATCTGAAAAAAATACAAAACAAAATTTGAATAAATTTATTTCTTTAGGTTTTTTTATTTTTTACTCTTGAAAGGCATTTTATCTGTTATAAATGCATGTTCATATGCAGATACAATGGCTATGATACATATCTCACTGTTCACAAATTCCATTTGCATTTTAAATGAGTGATGTTTTGCTGATGATGGTGATGAGGTGTGGTTGTGTGATCTAACCTGGGTGCTCAGGAACCAGGCATGCCAGGACAAGCAAGTCATTAACTTGACACACCGATAGGTCAACTCTAATGACCTTAGACTAACTTTCTCTCTATCTATCAATAATTGATAATTTCTCAATGGAATAAAATGCTAATAATTTACATTCATATATTCATCTTTTATTATCACTCCATCATGCATATAAGAATGATTTCTTAGGGTACTGATTAAAGATGAACTCATCAATGACTTTGAAAATGATTTTTATTTCTAAATCATAAATAGCATGTATCTTAGCACAGCAAGGAAGCACAACTAAATGTGAACATTTATAATGTGCTGCTCAATCTGCAATACATTCATGATGAAAATACAATTATTGCATTCTTTTCAAATATTTCTTCTTCAGGATATATTGATAGTCAAAGTTCCCCTTCTGACTGTATGGAGTTATTTTTTCAGAGTTGACGTTAGTTCAACCTGATTTCAAGAGAGTTTACCTAAACCTATATTCTTCACCTTAAGTTAACAAAGGCACACGCTAGCCACAGGGCAGGAAACCATTCAAATCTACATTATTCACCAGGTTTCTTTTTACATAACATTACATGCAGACATCAATTATGTGAACCAACATGGAGGCCATTAACTTGTTGTCTTCCTCACCTCATATAACTTTGGAATCTTATGTAAATCTGGAAAACAAGGACATCCTACATATTAAAATAAATCCTTGTCCAAATGTGACTTAAATGGCCCAAGGGCAAAAGTTCACTGTTCTCTTGTAAACACCATAAAGGGCAATATTTAATGAATAAAAAGATTTGACACAAAGCTTTTGCAACAACAAATTATTAAAAATATTATGCATGTTGCTTGTGCATGGAATTTTGTTTCTCTTTCAGCTTCCCTTACGAGGCCAAGCGATCAAAATGTAAGTCACACTCATGCATCAAATCTCGAGATGAAAAACCTTTAATTCATTTTGAAGGATCTATATGTACATGGTGATGTGTATTGGTTGATGGGAGCCCACATGCCATACATAGCGGACATGCCTAACTGTGCCTGATACCCGTGTCTACCCGCTATCTGAGCCAATATTGACCCCACACTTTACCACTTCCTGTGTGCTTAGACACCATGCAAACACATGTACCTTTCCTGTTCACTTTCTCCCATATCTATTCATTTGTTTTGTGTTATCATCAAATAAAACTTTGAAGTTTGAAATAAGTTTGGAATGCAGGGACTGGTAGACAATAGTGTCCTATCCTTATCAGACTAGATACACAGTAGGTTCTTGCCTGTTGCCTCATTTTGCTCACTTCCCTATTCAACAGAGTAATTATCAGATGCATTTACTCCATTACCTACACTTATCATTAATAGCAAACAAAGCTCTGGATTGCATACATTACCCGGAATTTAAGAATAATATTTAATTTTGTGTGGAAAGATACAATATCATTCCAACAGAAAATGTTAACATCGCCACACTGTTAACACAGTCACATATCAATATTTCTGCTAACACAATGGCCCTTATAGTTACCAGATAACACCATCATGTCTCCACCTCCAGTGGGAAATTATTATCTATGGTATAAGTACACAGTATAGTGATGGGACCTTCCCCCTAAGATCACAGTACTCCTCTTACCTCTGATGTAAGTTTAACAAGGACAGACATTATAACCCCTTTTACACAGGAACTTTTTCATAAGACATGTACATGTATATGCTAAGGTTGACCAGACTGAGATTGCCTGCAGCCAGTTTTTACAATACCTACTCATTACAGGCATAATATTTATGTGAGAAGCTGTCATGTGAGAGGGAAGTGCACCTGAGACTGACATAGATGCCCGCCTGGTTATAACTTCCTCTCAGCACTTTACATTACTCGAGGCCTCCCCATACCTCACCCTTCCTGCTGATTATCACCACTCCTAACCCAGGCAGTAAATTAATGTTATGTCACCGACAAACTATGCTTCTCAAACTATCATCTGTGCCGTGAGAATAATTCTTAATCTGAAATCAAAACAAGAGCTCATTGTACCACAGGTTGCCAGAGAGTGAAAGTCCCCAGCCCCTCTCTGTCTCTCTCCTATACCGTATTATCCCCAATAGCCGCCCCAGGGGAGGAAACATTGCCTCTGCTAATATGTGACTGGCTGACAAGAGAAGACCAGGCTTCAAAATTGACTGTTTTTCAGATTCACAATAGATGTTTAGTAACTAAATGGTCACATCTTGAATAGTTTGACAGAACGAATAATTGTACAGTACAGTACTTATTATTTAGTATATTTTGGATAAAATATTAATAGAAAATCTTGATTATATCAATCTGGACACAAAACAAAGGAGCATGATAAGTACTGAAGATGGCAATCTGTTATAATCAGTGTTTGAGCCCTGTAGTTCCCCCATTTGACCACATGCTTAGAGGGTAATTAACCAATTAAGATACAAGAGGTTGTTATGTGCAACTGGGCATCATACTGTGACCCAAATGTAACCCTCACTCAGCATTCAGATGTCAGATCTTACACATTGAGGCAAACATGAGGAGTTATGACATAAGTTTCAAGTTAAAGGTGACTGAATATTCTGAAAAACATGGCAAACATGCAGCAGCCAGAGAGTTTAAGGTCGACAGAAAGAGGGTTAGAGATTGGTGTAAACAAAGAGAGAGTTTGGCAGCCTGTGAGAAGACCAGGAGGAGACAGAAAGGTGGTGGCCGAAAGGTCAGATATGGTGATATTGAGCAAGAACTGATCACATGGCTAAGCACCAGTCGTGAAAAGGGAGTACGAGTAACAGGGAAAGGCCTGAAAAATGAAGCTTTGAAACTACACAAAAGTCACGGAAGTCAGTCATTCAAGGCCTCTTGCATGTGGTTTCAGAGATTTAAAAAGAGACACAATATCTCTTTCAGAAGAACAACACATGTTTCACATGTTTCACAAGAACAAATGGATGTTACTGATGACAGGATTGATAAGTTTTTAACTGATGTTCTCAAACTCAGAAGGCAGCGGAATTACAACCTGGGTGATTACGGAAATATGGATGAGACCCCTGTGTGGCTTGACATGCCAGGGAATTATACACTTGACCCCGTGGGAGAAAAACCAATATCTGTAAGCTCCACGGGTCAGGAGAAGAAGCGGTGTACTGTTGTACTTGCAGCCCTGGCTGATGGCTCCAAACTCACTCCCCTAGTTTTGCTGCCAGGTAAAAGGCCACCCCCAGCTAAGGACATCCCTGCAGGAGTTGCCATCTACGTGTGTGGGAAAGGTAAATCCTGGGCCAATGAAGTCAGCACGGAGTACTGGCTGGCTAAGATATGGGGAAGAAACAATACAAGGAGAAGGATGCTGGTATGGGATAGTTTCAGAGAACATATCACTCAAGACATGAGGGATAAAGTGAGGTCAGAGTATAACTCGGACATGGTGGTCATCCCAGGGGACTGTAACTCAAAGTTGCAGCCTGCTGATGTGAGTTGGAACCGGCTGTTCAAAAAGAAGCTACAGGAGTTATTTGACCGATGGATGTTTAGTGGTCCTGTAGACCTTACACCTGCAGGAAACAGGAGGGCAGCCCCAATTGCTACCTTCCTTGGCTGGGTCAAAGAGGCCTGGAAAATTGTCACTCCTGAGGTCATCATAAAATCTTTTAAGACCTGTGGAATTACAAACAATATGGATGGGTCAGAAGACTTTTTGTTTAATGCTGACCAGTCTTCTGATGAGGAGGATGATTTTGAGGGATTTATGGCTGGCGAGATAAGTGCTGGCCAGAACCTCACTTCAGCCATGGACCTTGAGCTATCAGACGGCAGAGAGAGATATAGTGACCACCAGGGGGAGGAGGACACTGACTATGATAGCCCTGGACATTAAGAGACTCGGTTGTTTACAGTGCAACTCCTCGTGTAAAATTGAGCAATATTAAATAGGTTTTTGTAGCAAACATTAAAAGTGGTGTGTAATTTGTTTGATATGTATCCATGGGTGATGTAAGGGGTATGGGAAGTGGAGTGGTGAGTAATGTTTATACATTAATTACTGACAGATGCGGGATTAGGCCTACAGCTCCACTACCCCAGTCAAGGCCTGGTCTGCTAATAGGCTTCAGACAGGAGGGGGGATAATTAGGTAGAGGCTGGCTATTAGGTATAATATGGTATACTGTATTAACCTATTTAAAAGTAGTAGATGTCGCTCTGGCTGCACGTGATTGTATGAGTGTATGGGAGAATAGTGAAATTAACTTTTCATTTTTTTTTTTTTTTTTTTATACCTCTTCACTTTTTATCTTTTTATTACATTCTAAAAGATTTGCAAGGGAGAATTAAATGACTTTGATAATACTGGTGATAAGAAGCAATTCAAAAGGATATGCTGGCTTTGCAAATTATTGTGACCGGAATCCAAAAGAAACGTTATGCAATAATTTAAATTGGAAGAAATCTTGCTGGCCAAGTCTGAGATTTTCCAATACTTCGCTCAAATGCTCCATCACACATTATTATTAATATTTACTTTTCGCTCATTCCAATCTTCATGCAAAACAGCCATTAAGTGGCAGAATAATCTTAAAATGTTTCCAAATTGATAACATGTGGCAACAATATAATAATGACTTGTAGTCTCAGCAGTTAAACGTCAAGCAAAACAAGCACCAGCAAAAAAGAGAGACTTATATTAAATGAATTTACCAGAGATATCAATGTATAAAATTTGAATAAATCCTCCTAAAATTTGAAGAGATTGTCAATTTGGAGGTAGGAGGTAGTTCACAATGGTTTGCCCCAGTGACCTAGTGAGTGGTGCAGGTCAGACTGACCCCAGTGGGACTGCTGTACCTACATCTGTCCAACATATATCATCATCTATCATACACATATAATTGCCAGGTATCAGCTCAAGCTACTTACTGACATTCCCTCCATTCATCTTGTCTACATTTTTGGCATTTAAAACATTTCCCCAATCCCCATGTGCAAACAAATTTGTTAAAATCTTACACTTCTCATTTACTTACAATATCAGATATTTTATCATTTTTAACTACGTGAAATTCTAATTGAATTGACACTTGGGGTTGCTTGAGGCCTTGGGTGAATATGTACAGAAAAGAGACTAGGTGGCAGTATATGATGTCTGCTCTCCACCAGGTGCCAGCACCTTCTGGTATTTGATGTGAGTTGTGGTAGATGAGACCACATTACTGATTAGTTAAAAGTTTTGACTGCTTAGTGTGAAGATTTTGTTGATTGTCAACATGAATATTCATTGACATTGCATAAGCTTAAGCCGGTGCAGTTTTATGTCTCCATATAAATTAGAGTATAACAAAACATGCTCCAAACTAATCAAAGTGAAAATTATTTGATGTACAAAATAGATGAAAATTTGGGTTAAATCTTGAAATCATCAGCTTTGTAGCCTCCATATATTATATTTGGTTTGTAAAAATTTCTGAGCTCCCAAAATACACCAGACGGCAGCATTGACAGAAATGACAACAGAGACACCTGGTGGAAAGCTGTTTTTGCACATAGAAAGGTTGCAGTACAGCCAAGGAGTGGGAAATAGTATGCCCATATCTTGATGAAAAAATGACTTGTAGGGCTTGCATTTTGTTATTCATAACATCTTTAAAGATATCCAATGAAACAAATTGTTTGTAAATTTACACTCATTTAGCCATAAGTCTTACTCTGTTTTCAACTGAGTGAATAAAGTTGTGTGACCTGACTGCAACAATATTGATGAACTTATTCAGTTATATGTCCTCTATGTCTCAAATGTTTGATTAAAGTACCATCCCTACAGTTTATAAGATATAATTCTATAACCACACACTGATTTGTGTTTCAATCCACTGATCTGACACACATTATTCTGACATGCCTGTAAAATCCTAAATATGTCATAATGATGACTCATTTTTTCTTGTAAAGACCTGACAGAATGCTTAAGAAGAGTCATGCATTCTTGTGAAGAGAAATATTATACAGCAGTAAATGACCTGGCTTTGTTACTAATAGGAGAGGATCCAAGAGGATATTAAATAACACCTTCTGGGATCAGACTGAATCTGAATAATTCTATGGATATCAAATGACTGTATTCAAAAGTAACGTCAATGAAATATTAAGATTTATTACCATCAAGAATGGATGTTCACAGAATGCAATAAATAATAATCTTCCTGCAATGGATAATGGTTGGATAATAGAAAAGTCTTATTTTGGAGATGATGATGGTGTTATGGGATGAGAAAAATTACCCCTTACTTATCAATGGGTGAACTGACTCAGTGGACTGAAGTAGTAAAGTATTATTGAACATACCTCAATACCTGATGACTTGGCAAAAGCTCCAATGGGATGTACATGATCATAGAGAATTATAACTCCCACCATCACCCGAAGACAAAACATTATTGTCTCCTCATCTCTAAACCGAGACCGGTAATTTCTGAAAATATAGATTGTTGACATAATATCTTTACTGATATCACCGCTTCACTTTTTAAAATGGGGAAAATAAAGCTTACTTTTTCAAAGGTGGAACGTAAATATTTTCGTGTATTATATTATATTCTAACACTATAAAAGATTTTTTTTATTATATTTTCTCATTATTTAAAACTTGAGATGGCTTGCTAAATTGTATTAATTAAACTAATAACCTTTTTAGCAAAGAATGAAGAGAAAGCAGCCAAAAATGGTGACCAATCAAAACCTTTATTTCAATCACCAGATGGCTCTCACACTTTACAACTTTTTCCCACCAGGTGTCTAGGATCCAGTAAGAACCCTGACAAGGTTTCACTCTAAAGAGCTGGTAATTTATGAAAATTTCTTTCTATTTACTTACGGGTTTTCTATCATGACTCGACATATGTTGGCCATTGTACTAAGACAATCTGTTGTGTTTTCTACTGGAAGGTCTTTATTCTGAAAATTCAAAGTAAAATAAACATAAATAATTGTTAAGTTCAATTCAAACAGAACATATCTGAAACTTGAGATATTCTGGCATATAATCTACAGAGCTCCTCCAGAACCACAACTCTACAATAATATTAATTTTAATCCAATAAAAAGAAATTAATTATAAAGGGCTCTTGTACCCTACCAGAAATTATCAACTCCTCTCTCATGAATGACACTATTTTGACATAGATTTTATCAATTTATACAACAAAAATATTTGAATTCTATTACCTCTGAGACAAATCTTGATGTAGTATCACTGAGCGTTTTCAGCATGGGTGTGGCATGGGCATAAAATAATGACATTCTATTGGCCATTTCATTGGTGACTTCAAAATCATCAAAATCATCCTGCAAAAACACACAATCCAAATATACTTTCACAGCTTTTTGATGTATTACTGCAGTAACCACATTAAATTCACTCACATACCATTACACTACCCAAAACCATTGTTATATAATATCTAATATATATTTTCTTATGCTTTAAAATTTTTCACTTTTATTCTTGAAATAACAATCATAAATACATTTTTACCTGAATCATACCTCTTAAATGACAATAAAATATTTACAGATCTAATAGGCCAGCATACCATTTATAATCCTTGTATTATAAAGAGACTATTATAAGAATATAGAAGGTAATGTCAAGGATATATTCAAGGAAAGGAGGAGAATTAATCCATACCTGACATACATATCTCCACCACTGCCCCAAAACACTGTGCGTTATTGGGAAACTCTGAATTTAGCTGAATTGAAATAGCTAAACTCATCAATCAACTGTGGTTGAAATAGGAATAGCTAAAATCATTCATGTATTTATCCCAAATAACTGAAGAAGCTTTTATCTTCTGTTTGATAAGGAGTTTTGGCTCAGTGGTAGGAGGTTAGGGATAGCTGCACTTAGGTCATAAAAAGCTTTGGCTTACATTCGGTCCTACCTCATTGGCCATTTTCATTCGACTTAATGTCCGCCTGTAATAACTGAAGTCATTTTGTATTGCTGGATTGGTCATCTGAAAATAGCCCAGTTTTCACCATCATAGCTGTATAAAACATGTACTAGCAAAATGAGTAAATAACAATTTTAACATTTGAAGTTGAAAGAATTTATTCCATTTAAAAGTTTGGATGATTCATTCCAATGTAAAGGACTGTAGGATTGGTTGAGACTAATCTCTTTTGAAGGTTAAAGTTGAGAAAAAGGGGGATATCCAGTATCCTCTACTGTTTATTACGCAAATGTTTATCTTAAGCAAAATAGGTTCAACTGATATCAAATATGTACTACTAAGATTACTGTATAGGTGACTGAAAATCAACAATTATTTAACCATTTTTTTTCTCGTAAAAAGCAAATCCAGATTTTAAAAAATTTCTTAGTAAGATAATAAAAGGCTCTGCTAATTACTGTCATCCATCTGAGGAATATGAAAGTAATTCCAGATACAACACTTACTTTGAGATCATCAAACTTGAGCACAAAGTCTAGTATTTCTGCAAATTGTTTGAATAAGGATTGCTGTGTTTCCAGATGCTGTTTTGGTGTCATCTCGTTTGAACACAAAGCTCGTAATAACTGGGTCACAATAGCTTCTGAAAACAATAAACACAAATATCTCATGATTTCACTGTTTGATTTATATTGCCATCCATGCTTCACTATTTTTGTGTTTCCTGAATGATCCATGGAAGTTTTTTTCCAGAATTTCATGATGCAGACAAATCGCTCAAATTATCAGTTTTATAAATCATGCACGCAGATAATTCTCATCAGCCACTTCTATTGTGTTATCATATATGTAAGATGAATGCCATTAAGAATGAGATAGGAACAAGATTATAGACCTTATACAGAGATATTGTGACCTGGACGAGCAAGCTGCTCATCAAAAGATATAATTCAAGCACCACTGCCAAATACAAGCTGGTACTGTCTACATACACTTAAAAAAATCACTCACCATCAAATAAACAATGCTTTCCTTTTCCCTTTGTGATTCATGCCTAGAGAAAACTGTTAACTATTTGGCATGATGCCTACTCTACCGTAATGTCTATATCAACATGGAATGACAAGCATTCACATTCACACAATGTCTTAATTCATCGATATTTTTATTCTGTGCCATCTTTATCTTTTAGAATAATGTCTTCATCAAAGATTACGATACAGCACAGTTAGCATTAAACCTTTTGAGAGGGCTAAGTACAAGAGAGGGTTATGATCATATTCATACCGAAAATGCAATAATTTTGTTTTAATTTTGGTTTTGTTGTTACCATTAATAATGCAATAATTTTGTTGTTAGTTTTAATTTTGGTTTTGTTGTTACCATTAATAATGCAATAATTTTCTTGTTAGCTTTAATTTTGCGATTTTACCATTTTGCGATTTTTTTTATTTCTTGATATCTTTGATATTAATTTTTTTTGTTTGTTTTGCTTTCTGTTTCATTTATATTTTTCTCACCAACTGTGTGATATGTGGATCATGACTTTTTACATGCATATAAGATCAGTAGCTAAGGTGGTGGACACATGACCATAATTACTTACCTAATGCTAATGAAAACTCATAATATCGTTTGAGCTGTAAAACAAGTGGACACACAGCTTCCCAGGCTCGGTCTTGCAGTATCTCTGATGATGGATTGGAAATTGCCTAAAACAAAACATTCCACCATCAATTATCTTTATCAGAAAAAGGCAAACACAGTTATTAGTTATATATATATACCGGTACATCAATAAATCTGTCAATAGTAATATTATATCTTGCCTAGAGCAGGAAAACATAAAGCCAGTGGATATTTTCCTGAAGCTGTCTGACAAATGTAGTATGTAGTAAGGGCAAGGTGTGATATGCTTGAGGCCTGATGGCCAGAGTTTATACAGCCCTGTGAGAGCCTATTTGGCAGATATGGGAGTGTATATGGTGATAGGATCAAGTCTGTGTGGGCTAAGCCATCAGGCTCACATCACTACATTCTGGCAAGCACATACATTGAAAAAACATAGGCAGCAAGAAATAATTATACAATTTTAGTAAATATATCAATTGCATAGATTTGTATCACAGAAACTTTGTGTGAATTTATTTTTTTATTAATTTTTTTTCCTCTAAATTCTGATGGGATCTTTGTATGAAATTGTTGTGTACCCGCAGTTCATTTAGATAGTTGGTATTTGACGAATCTCTTATCCCATGGCAACAGTAAATATCAAAACAGTCATAATAACATCTGTTTGGTGATTTGAAGTCGACTAATTATTACTGAATCATTCACTTGTTAGAGAGGAGTGATATGCACTCTGATGTAACCTGACAAACATATAACGATAATATGAGGAGCAACACTAAACAAGCATCTCCAAGACAACTAGTACAAGTTGTTCACATCCTGCCTCTCAAGAGATATGCCACAAGGCCAAGGCAGAGGTCAGCAGTATTCCCCACACTAAATAGCTTGTCAACATAACATCAATTGTGAAGGGCTTGGATGATGTTCATATATAAACTATGAAGAAGGTATACTTGAGGGATCTAGACTCTGACCTTTGCTATTTCATATCTGGCACCTCTCACCTCCTTTACATTTCAGTATAACATGGCTTGATGCAGCCCTACATGTCTAGCTCCCGCAATACCTCCCGATTAAGATAACTTTTCCCTTGTGATTTGATAGTCCTCAGTATTGACAATCATTAGACTTGACATGATAAATTTATTCATCTCTTGTTTCCTCTGGGTTACGCCACCCAATGGATAGTAGAAATTCATAATATGGCTAAACATGCCAGTTGTTTGTTTTTAAGTGATCAATCAAATTTCTTTATTGCCTATATCAGGACTGCATGTGGCTGTGCCTATTGATAAAACAGCATATTTTTGAGACTCCAAACAGCCTCAAGCATTAATGTGTCAATTTTGTCTAGGAAATTGAAAGTGATTCCACCTCCTTAAGCTCCTGGCAGTCCTGTTATTGCATTGATCCATATAAATGTGTTACCGATGCCGAAGCAACCATAATGAATATGCAATCTTTTGCATCTACCCAGCATGGACATTGATAATGTGAGTATCCAAAATAGGACCCCAAACTGCTGCTAAGATATCATGAAGTCATCAGGCAGACTTCAGACTCAGTGATTGGATCTATCTGATTTCAGTCTCCAATCATCTTCCTCTGAGACATTGGGACAAGTTTGTCATCCGACTCGGATACAATACCAGTAATTTGCAATAATAAATTATCCAACAACGGACACCTGAACTCTATCAACCTGTCAGAATGACTTATGCTAATTATCCACTCTGATTAAAACTTAAAATAATCCAAATGACCCTGGAGTCCCCCACCTTCATTAATTATATAGCAGAAGAACTCCTGTGGGACACCAAGGCTGCCATTTCTTCTCGCAAATGTTCAGCATGTTTACAGGGGAAATCTTACTCATTTTATGTCATGACTAATGAATGCTTGATTATCATTCAAGCAAGGCTGTTGTGAAAACCATAAAAAATGGTGAGAAACAATAAATGAAAGAGAGAAAACATAATAAGACTGCTGCATGCCAAGTGTGCCTGCTCTGGCACTTCTCGTTAGCAAGGGTGTTATGGTCATTAAGCAACATGACAGTAATTAAAGGGGACAACAGCAGACAATGGGATGAAGTACCTCTGAGAGACAATCTGTTCACCATACAATAGGACTACATCTCAAATCTCGGATTCACCTACGATTCACCTACACAGAAAGCTATTCATATTCTGCTTGGCTGAGGTCCAACACGCGATAGGTATACTTTCTTCTAGCACTTCATGTTTGGCCTCAGAGGAAGTGACCATTCCATTGAAATCACCTATCCCATTCTAGTTATCAGTGTGGTCCTTCCTTCCACAAACTATCCCAAGCTAGCCACTGCGCAACCATTCCTTTCAGCATTAATATCAACCAATGAGCAACCATTTCTTTCAGCAGTTATCTCATGTTAGCCAATGAGCAACTATACCTTTCAGTACTTATCTCACCTTATCTATTGACCAGCCAAACCTTTCAGCACATTTTTCAATTTAGCCGACAAGTGACCATTCCGTTCAGTACTTATCTCATGTAAGGGAACAAATGGCCATTCCTTCAGAGCTTACCTCTTATAAGGCAAGGAGTGACCATTCCTTCAGAGCTTATCTCTTATAAGGCAATGAGTGGCCATTCCTTCAGAGCTTATCTCATGTGAGGCAATGAGTGGCCATTCCTTCAGAGCTTATCTCATGTGAGGCAATGAGCGGCCATTCCTTCAGTACCTATCTCATGTGAGGCAATGAGCGGCCATTCCTTCAGTGCTTATCTCATGTGAGGCAATGAGTGGCCATTCCTTCAGTGCTAATCTCATGTAAGGCAATGAGTGGCCATTCCTTCAGTGCCTATCTCATGTGAGGCAATGAGCGGCCATTCCTTCAGTGCTTATCTCATGTGAGGCAATGAGCGGCCATTCCTTCAGTGCTTATCTCATGTGAGGCAATGAGTGGCCATTCCTTCAGCGCCTATCTCATGTAAGGCAATGAGTGGCCATTCCTTTCAGCATGTATTTCAATAGGTAATGAGGAATTTCAGCATCTATTTTGTTAGGCCTGAGGGTGGCATTCTTCTGATCCATGTAATAGACACTGAAAGGCCAATTTGATGTCTAGAATAGAATAGGTGGCAGGTTAGGTCAGAAAAATATGTTGAAAAAATGCTGAAACGATTGCCAATCTGAGGTGCAGCATCAAGTAAGGGCAGGAGGGAGGTCAAGCCGACATCTTTGTGATCGCTCATAATAAATGACATTAAAAGTGGATCTCACCAAAAAGAGAGGGTTTTGAAGAGAACTTTGCAGAACTTTCATTCAGGTATATGAAAAAAAAAGAAAAAAAAGAATGTCTAAAAAGGATGTCTATATGTGCCTCAAGTTCAGTGACCTACTAACACAGATGCAAAGAAGCAAGCGTGATGCCACAGAATGAGATCATTGCATGTTTAATGTGCTCTCACAATCACACTGCCATTGTCTGTCACTTACTTCAGCATGAAAAGTGTCCCTAGAATAGCCAGGCACACATAAAATGTTCTGCAGAAATTGCGATTGTGAAATGTGACAAAAACACACTTGTGAGATGCAATTTGGATAATGAACTTGATCAGGCACATTCGGTATGGGCAAATATTAAATTAAATTGTCTGAAACATGAGCATGCTTCTTTAACTCTTTGATTTTCAACTTTTTCTCAGTACAAATGTGCTTTAACCATTTATCTCATCATAAATGCTTCATTTTCTTAGAATAAAACTATCTTACTATCTGGTTACTGTTATAGTTTTATGATTTTCTTCAGGCCTGCATCGATTCACATTCTTGGCATATCTTTATTGACACATAGTACTACCTTTCATGCCAATCATCATTAGATTATAATATAAAAAAATTGCATAAAACATTATCTATTTTGCAGTTTTTCCAAGCAGGATGTGCTCCTTTTCCTGGGGAATTCTTACATCTGAGTTTACATAATACGGCCAGCAGCATCTCCCACTTGGCCTCATTCCAGCCAACAGCCTCTGCTTCCCAGCCTAATTCTAGCACTTCTGACCACACTTTTGGCTTCTGTCATGTCAATGCCAGGCAATGAGATTGGCCTGTGATGACCCGTCGGAAGCCAGAAGAGGTTTTCTTGAGAGGCCGCTGGTGGACAAGGAGCAGCACAAAGGCTGCGTGTGACTAAAGTGAAGGTTAAAAGCTTCGGGCTCTGTGTCTATTGGGGAAATTTGTACTACCAACTACCTATGAATAGAGGAGGTTCTCATGTTGATATATGTTTTACTTGACAAAATGAGTCTATTTCCCTAAGGATTTTCAAAAAATACTTTTACTCAATGCAAACATAGCCATATTGAACAATGGAAACAAAGGTACAGTGTTCATTTCCTTTAATCAAGCTAATGGACATATTCATCTACTGCTCGAGGTAAAACTTTATGAATCAGGAATACTGAGTTTTTTCCCCCTACTCTGTTAAGTTTACATACTTTATGCTCTATGTGTCTTGCTCACAAATACAATTTACCTCCCACTAAGCATGCTAAACTCCCAAGCCCCGACAAAACTAAAAGCCTCATTTATAATACTGGCCAATATGTATCTATTAAACAACGTGGGAGCGTGTACATCCTACAAGAAACATCTATTTGGCTAACCTTTCCCAACCCAGACATGGACTATAAACATAGAAATTTTATTTTTTGATCTTCTTCCCAAAGAAAGCCTTTTATGCATAGAGTCAATATGGCAGAATTACACATGAAAATTACATGTACTTTGCTGCAAAGGTTGGATTTCACCTGACAGAAACACAACTGTAGATGTTATTGATTACATTTAGTCTTTTTGGGATCCTCCAGTGCAGTCTGCATGCCCACGGAAATTGTGCCATTTAGATGGAGTTTGGTTTGAATAAAATGGATGGAGCAGAATAGCAGACGATTATTATACTGGTCCTGTCTCTGGCATTGCAAATTAAGCATATAAAATGAATAAATCCCCTTATAGGGTAATGCCCTATCACAAAAGAAGAAATGACTCAATGAGACTGTGCCAAAGACATTTCTTTTGTATAAAAAGCCATTGTATAAACAATCATGAAGCCTCAGTACCATACTCTTTCTTTGTCAAATCTTATCTATATCTATAATTTTATTCATGCAATTTTCAATTATTCCTCTCATACTTTTCCTAAGTTTAAGAAAACATCATCCCTAAAGGACAGCTCTCATTTCTGAAGAGCCCCTAAGACAGTTGGGGTCAAACATCTACTTTTGGTCACACATAAACCTTTAAAATAGGGCCATTTCATGACTTCATTTGGTCACACTAAGCTGTTGCGTGGCCTTATTCTATCACATATATCTCATGCATGCCACAATATGACCAGAGAGATGTTTGACCCCCAACACCTTAAATATAAATTATCATTATCAGGACTTTTCCCATGATGCCACTCTCCACAGCACTGAACTATTTTGAGAGCAGATTTTCTCATAAAATCATCAAATAAGCTCATTCTAAGTCAGTTTGGGATTCCACTGTACATTCATAAACTCAGATTTAAGATATTAAGTTGAATATAATAGATATTAATTCTATTTGTTAAATTTCTGACAGAATCATTGAGTTAGAGAGCCCACCTCTCTGATCTCGCTGGCCGCACCCTTGTACTGTTGCAGGTCGAGTAGAATGCTCTTGGCATACTGGAGTACCTGCCCCACCTGTGTCCATACTGCTATCTCCGTCTCCGTCGGCTCTGCATCTGAAATGCAATATCTCCTCTATATATAGGCATATATTGACAAAATGTTGCCTTGGCTACCATTCACATTTGTGCAAGTTTGTTACAGAAATTGTTCCCAAATTTCAAGTGGCCAGACATTTCTGCTTCATCTTTTTGCAAATGATTGTCACCAAATAAAGGCATTTGCCAAACTCACAAACTGTTCTCCTCCCAATAAAAATCAACACATTTGAGAAAGGAAGATTTTCGATATTTCTTCACACTAAATTTGATGAATTTACCACAGAGTATTGACTCAATGTCTTTCTTTTTTTCAAACCTGTTACTGATCTTCTGGTATTTTATTTCCTGTGACTAAAATGGTAAAACGTATCAGATATGGCTGGATAAATCACAAAAATCTGTGTTTGATTACTGGCTGTGAACAATTATGAATTAAATGAATGAATTTTATCAAACATATTTCTTACTTTACATAATAATAAAGCATGTAATATGTATATTAAATAGTTATGTTAAATGGCTGGGAGATAATAGCATAAAACACATTCATAGCCTCAAAGGAGGACACTGTTTACAAATTTACACATCAAACAATACTTACTTTCGAAGTCTACAAATATGTCTGCCTTGGAGGGGGAATCATCGCGGTTGTAGAGCACTCGCAGTAGGTTGCCCATTCCGCAAGGCCCTCTCTGAAAATACAGCAACACAAATCCCAGCTTAGTGAAAAATACAATAGGAATCTCTACGTGACATTGGATATTGTACTCAATTTTTATTCTCTGCAGACTGTCATTTCATATTTATAAGCTCACATTAGAATGTATGCTCAGACTAAACGTCTGATCTTTCCTCATGTATTCTGAAAAAGTATAATTGACATTTATTGCAGCAAAATGCCATCACTCTTGTTTTATATGAGCTGTTTAAGTATTGATGTTGGATTCTACCTTTCATGTAGATGAGGTGCAGACCGTTAATACTGTGAAGGATGACAACATATGCCTGAGTCTCCTGCACCACACTGTAGCAACCAGCCAGCTAACTCTAGCTCCTGGAAAGCTTCAACATGCACATTCTTAGAACTATCCCAGAACATTTTCTTGGAATTTAATGAAGCATATATTCCATTATAATCTCAAAGTTTTGTGAAATTGTGGAGCAGATTGCACTGTGAGTGAAGAAAGAAGATCGCCTGGGTGTTCAGACTGATTAGACAATCTGAATGGTGTTGTTTGGGGTTGATTGGTTTTCTTACCAATTTGAACTCTAGTTGAAGTGAAAATCCCCTTTAATCATGACCGCCAACCCTTTATTAAAGAGAGACATGACCAGCATCTGTACCTCTGTACGACTTGCTCAGAAAAAAACCCATTTACATTCCTCTGAGTCCTTGCAGAGGGCTTCCAGAAAGTGATATCTCTTCACAAGCAGAAAGGATAAGATGGTGGATGAACATAGGTCCATGTAATGCATTATTGCTCTGTACTCCATGCCATCTGCATTTGCCATAGATCTGTAGCAACCTTGAATAACAGCAATATTTTGATTGATGACTGTATTTCTTCATATCATATCATGTACACGGCGTGTGTTATTGCCGGAGTATTTGACATGATCAATACTAATGACATCGAGTCGTACTGCCCATATTTTCTGTACTGCAAGGTATCATTACAATAAAGAATGGGTATATGGCAGCTATATAAATGTTTGTTAAGGCTGGCCAGTGATTAGAATTGCCCTCCCCTCATAATCCAAACTAAACATTTCATGTTGATCCAAATGTCCATAAATGTGTAAATAGTACATTATAAATCACGAAGCAGGAAGAATAATATCTGTGTAATTTAGTTGTATTTTCCTTGTCTACCACCTTATTGATCTCCATAGGAAACAGTAGCATGACACCCCTGAAAAGTTTCCTGTATAAGGAAGACACAAAGTTTTACATTACAGAACTAAATTCAAAATAATAAACCTGATGCACCAAATTGGTACTTTATTCAAAAGTATCACAGTCCTATTGATTTACAAATCAAATTGATAGATTTTAAATTTGTTACACGGTCATTTTAATGAAAGATTTTCTTTATCTCTTGAGCAATAAACATATATTTGCATTTATATTTCATAATCATTCTTCATGGTTTAAATATTTCAAACGGAAATCATTTTTTCATTCCACTCCATTATATTTATCAGCCAACAGCAAACTTAATGACACTGATGATTTGCGTGTGAATTACTAATTAATTTAGAATCTCTGATGAACATGATAAGTGTGTAACACATCTCATAATTTTATTACCTGACCAAACACAATGAAATCTGGAGATAATGTCATGTTCCATTCATGCGATTTATAAATAATAGAGGCAGTTTGCAAGATTCTACCTTAAACATTATAATAGGATGAACAAATATTTAGCCACAAACATGTTGGTTGGGCACCTGCACGGGAGCAGAGGGTGTCTGCAGAAAAAATGGAGGTTTAGAATGATTGCATTTGACACAAACAATATCAACAATTATTAACACAAACAATATCAACAATTAATAAGATAGAAATAGTCGACTCAATGTCTGCATTTCCAGGTTATTAAACTACCTGGATCGAGTCCAATATCCAAAGTCTTCACATTACATCTCTGCCAACAAAAGAATGCACTATGTAAATCCTGTCCTCGTTCATCCTGTTTGTAATTTTATCTTTGATTATGATTGCAAAAAACATTCAATATTTGGCTAAAAAAATGTTTTCCTTTCAGATATCTTTTGTTCTCTTCCTGCTGAAACGATAAAAAAAAAATGGCCAGACCAATGCTTTTCCGAACTATAAAGTCGAGACAAAGGTGCATGCATGCTGGACTAATGCATGGACTATATCTATGTTTGCATATTCTTAAATAACATGAAATTTTGTCATTGTCATTCAGGTTCAGCCTCCTTAATTCAAGAGAGCTTGTTTTCTTTCTCAGATGAAGTTTTTTTGATAAATATATTCATGAATGCTGCCACAAGCGGTGTGCATCTCTTCTCTAACATATTTATTAAGACACCTGTACGAAGCATTGTTCAAAGACCAGTGACTCACACTGTATAATCGAGTAGACGCAGGACCTCATGCGCTCAGCATGCACGACTTGTGACTCTGCATGCCACACCGTGTCACACCCCGGCTCCAGCAAGCCTATCTCACTGCAGCATGATGGCTGCTGGTCCACGTGTCTGATCAGGTGATCTCATGAGGTCATAGTCATACTCTTGATGACTCTATTATATCAAATCTCATTGTTATCAACAACAATAATGAGGCAAAAGTTGTCCTGCTTGCATGATTAGTGTGTTGTCAAGGTCTGTTTAATATCATGAAAACATATGCTATATTACAGTTTCATACCTATTTAACATAAAGTGCCAGATAATACCAGATAGGTAACTAAGAGGGGTGCCTGGATTCTCCTGAATATGAAGTATTCTTTGCAAATTTTCTGCTTTGTGATATTTTATCTATAAAAATTCCTCTCTGATAAAATGTTGCACATGATGCTAAGAAACAAAGTTCCCTTCCCATCTGTGCTCCTCCACTGACTGAATCTATGCCGGTAATAGCTAAAAATGAAAAAATACCATCCATAAACCTCTTTATTTATCTACAATATGATAAAAATAATTTTTTTTGTCCCTGTACTTATAAAGTAGATACGAAATAGAGCAGATAAGTAGCATTTCATGACCCAGCTTTAATGATTAAGATTCCTCTTAGGAAATCAATACACTTTTAACATATAAAGTTACAAGCTTCCATATCATAGACGGGCTAGTAAAAAAATGCATCGAACTATTACTTACTTACTATTACTTCATAAAATACAAACTTGCTTTTTACTGCCATGCTTATGTTGAAATCTCATGAATATGTTTTGCAAACAGATTTCTTTAGATCTCAATACATGCTGCAAGTTGGTTTGATTAACAAATAAACTAGGCTACTAGGACAGGGAAAATAATATGTGTAAATATTTTTTTTCTAAAATAACTGCTTTCTCATTTATCTGAAAGTATTATGGATCTAACCAAAAATAATCATGTTTATGAATCTCACATCTCTGCCATTGCACACAAACAATGACGGAAGAAGAACAGAAATTGCAAAATCATTAAAAGATAAACACACTATTTTTTGGACCTTGATTTAGATTCAAGAGACTTTGCCTCCCGGCATCAAACTGAAACAAGTCTACCTTTAATGTGCATTACACAAAGCTACAAATGGGGAAGATGAATTTCACCTGATGTCTCAATTATTGGATTTTTGTAAGATGAAGGCTATGTTTTCAATGCATCTGCTGTATTTGATTTTTTCCCTTAAATTAAAGAAATGAGTCAATTAATGAACAGCAGAACACTGAGGAAAAACACAGATGAATATGATTGGCAGATTCTAGCATGTCATAGCTTCAAAAGTATGTTTTTTCCTATTCAAACAATACCTGAAACTTAACTGAAACAAAATTGACCTTTTGCATGCATAGCATCATCTCTCCTTGATATTGCTTCTTGTAATTATGAGTCAAGAAGGGAAAGACAATATTAGCTATATTTCCCTGGCTTTTGACTGCGAGTCTGTGCCAAGGAGACATGCTGGATCGTGTCATGCCACTTTCTGCAGTCCTGAACCATTCTCTGTGCTACTTCAGCACATTCAGAGTGGCACCCAAGCCTGAATGTTCCCAGCCAAGTGACCACATCTCACACTAAAACATAGGACATAATCTAGCGGTGGTCATGGCAAACACTCGTATCATACAAACCAATATTTCTCCAGGAATACAGTAAAGATCGTAGGTCCTGCCTCTGATGGCCACCATTAAGCTGCCTCTATCCTGTATTTATATCAAGATCAAGCCCACATCTGATACAGAGGCACAGGTATTGCTCAATTGTGATGAGGGCAGACCAGAATATGACACACATCCTGCAGGATTCCTGCCCCTTCATCCATTATGTAAAACCTACCTCACACATTGTTTCATGCATAACACAGATGGATTATGCTAATCTAATGTTACTCATAAACAGTTCAAAGTACCGCAAATATCTTAGTCATGGTCACTTGGTCACAAACCTTTCATCAAACCTGTTAATTAATTAACTAACTAAGTAGTATCTCTAACAGTGACACGTACAATTAATTCCAGTGCACGACATAGAAGGTATTGTGTTTAGCATATTAGTATTGCCAATGAAGAGGCAGCTCACCCTCAATCAGGACAAGCAGCAGATGTTTTTGTTTGAATCCCATGAGGCCAGCAATAAAGCAGCATCAAAGTGGATAATACACACAGTGGCATCATCCTGCCTGGCCCCACTCTCTAATGCAATCAGGGGAATTGCTATGGAGACAATGTCTGGTGCCACATTCACACAGGTATCTCCATCCACTGTCACACTGTCAACTAAATGTATTTGTTTTTTTTACTGTTTTTTTTTGTTAAAAGAAATGTTGGTTTAAATTTAAATCTATTTGTAAAATGGATATAGATATTAAACATTCTGTTAAAACATGTTTAAAAGGTCCTGTTTAAAAAGTATCAAGTTTTAAAAGATAATTGCAGTGAAGTGATGATATTTTAGTTCAAAAGCATTTAAACAAAACACCTGAAAATATGAGACTGATGAGATGCAACTTGTAATGTATATTACAGGAGTGAGCCAAACCTGCCGGGAATGACTGCATAGTAAATGAGGCGTACACCTGTAGGTGATATTACAGTATCAGGTATGGGTGAATGTGATATAGGATATAAACCTACCAAATGGCATCCTCCCCCATCTGTGCTGGGCATTGCTTAGCTCTGACTCACGAAATTATATCCACTCAACCTGTGTCAATCCTCTCTTCTGCTAACTCAGTTCTAGAGTGGACATTCTCGCAACTTCAAGGTCTTTCTCATCACTGACTCTTTTGGTATGGAATAAAAATTGCACTGATTCTGGACACGAGTATTCTTTTTAACTGTAAATCCAACTTAATGATTAATGTTTCAATCATCATCAGCTCGGTGATTTAAAGAAATCAGAATATATATGTGCTCACATCCAATAAATTCCTGTGTTCAGCAGTATTGCATGACATGCCCAGTTGGTCCCACATACGGGCAGATCAACCGATCAAACCCATCAGATGCTGGCTCCCTCACGCCCTATCACCCTGTAACTGTGATGGCCGTTTACTCACTATTTCATTCAATGCTTTCTATTTTTAATGTTTTCAAAGTGTTGTGGGCTGGTTGCCTATCAAGCCAACTCCTCCACAGTACATTCAATCTCGCAGCAGCTTCCAATGCAGTATTTCCAGCATCACGTGGAGATTAAACTCTAGCCTTAGTGCAATTTTATTCAACATGAGTATACGTTTACCATGTTTACATAAGAGTAATTTTAGACTCTTCCATTTGGTGGCAATTTCACTGGATCAAAGAATCGTTTTTCCAATTAAAAAGATGAAAGCCACCTATCAAATGTAACCTGTCACAGGGTATGGATCTTCTCAAATGTTACAAATGCTGGAAATAAAGTGTGAATAGATCCACCTGGGTTTCACATAATGGTAAAAGTCGACATCCTCTTCCACGTGTGCTTGCATTTTCTGCTGTTCTCAGGATGCAGAGATAATGCTGCTCTTGGCTTTCTGCAGGACAAAGATGATGGATACTTCCTGTCCTGATCTGTGACTTGCAGCTGCCACCATAAAGCTTTTTTCCCCTCTGCAGTTTGACTTTAAGCAACCTTGAGATCAACTCCTGTTATTACAACTTGTTCAAGCAAACTGTTTGTGGCATGAAATGTGAAACACATACTCTTATATCCAACGACCTATCATAAAAGTGACTGACAAGATCCATATGAGATGATCATTACTGCCTGTGTGCAGTTAAGTGGACCTGCAGAATGTCTGTGAAGATTCCAAGAAGCAGTGTGGTCCTGGCTGCAGATGCATGGGATCTGTGGCAGTGAGATGCTCTCCCTGCAGCCTGCTTTGTTGGACTCTCGGAGTCCCTCTAGCACAGCTTTGTCCTGCAGTGTGGTATAATGTGGGGCTTGGTGCTGCAGGGAGGGAGCTTGTGTCCTCACTATGTGACCTCTCTCCCGCAGTACGCACTCCCACAGGCTACTACTCTAAACCTTTTCCCTCCTGTGCAACATCAGGGGATTACACCCCTCTGTCTGCAGGCGATAGTGTCATTTCACAAATAGCACTATACTGAAATCAGCCAATTCTCTTATGAAGTATAGCAAGCTAATGGAATGTTCAATGAGGCTGTGGTCTCTACAGGGTTCTCTTACTCCCTGCCTGCAGGACTTGGGGGAGGGTTTCCACAGGCTCTAATGTTGACATTGTTTCACAATGACTAACCACACAATGGCAGCATTCTCTCAGTATGCAGATCCAAGCATGAGAGTAACCCAGACTTTGTGTCATGTATTTGGGCACCGTATTATTCATACTTCTTAACCCCTATTTATTCCCTAATTGGTTAATAGCAGGTCCACAAGACACACTCTTGGTGGCATGGTAAAACTCAGCATGCCATTTGACCAGAATGTCATGGTGCCATGACTGAACATTTTAGTGTTATTGATCAGTAATGTTGGTCTCCAACATCTGGTACATCAAGCTTGACCATCTCTGGGCATTCACTGATAAACTCCTTAATGTCCCATGTGAGCTTGCCCCGCCCGTAACCCTCTGCTTCCTTTCAGGTCAACAATGTTTGAAGTCTTTATTTGCATTCACCAGCCAATGCTTCAATAAACTTGACAAGAGTTAATATTTTCCTATTTAAAACTCATTTTCACCCAACTGAAAAGCTCAATCACACACTTTCTGAAATTATTGATTTTCAATTTTCTCATTAACAGAAACTTCAATTCATCTTTTCCAATAATTGGCATTAAAAATTTTCTTTTATTCAATAGAAATCTATATTTCATTTGTGACAATTCAATGGGCCATTGATGAATGCCTGCCCATTGTTAACACAGTGTTATTGGCTAGAATGAATGCTGTCGGGCCAAGAATATTCAGTGGACAATTTTCTGCCCAGTTGGTCATTATTGGCTTCATGCAAAGAAAAACCTTCCATATTTGGCTATTACTTTGACCTCATATTTCAAGACTGCCTGAAATGGACAATGGATATTTGTCAGTTTAAATGGCATCCACTTAAAAAATACGGCCTATTCTCTCAAATACATCCAACATATAAGCTTCAGAAAGGAACCAATTCAATGAAGATAACTGTCTTCTATTTACACTGGTTGTGAACAAATGGCATACCTCTTACATTAAGTGTTGATTCTTTCAAAAGAAGCACATTGTTGTGAGAGAAATCTCCCAGCCTGATATCCTATAATCATGGTGAGGTTTGCACACTCCGTTTTAAGCTCATAAGTGGCTGCAGCCTGACACTACCCCACTGGCTTTGTGTGCTGTGCCCAGCTTCCCTGGTCAGTCAGGGTTTGTATTGGTTTGTACTGACTGTGAGTGTGACATGCCCTGATGGCCTCCACTCTCCTTCTATCTTCCCACCTAATCACACAGGCCCTCTAACCCATCCTTCATGCCAAGTCATCTGCAGAGAAATGTCTCCTGACTCCACAGCTTTCTCCTCCCATAAAAGCTTCATAACCTCTCAGTATGAAATGTTAAATGATTACATTGAACAGGCTTGCTTGGCTAAGCTCCAGTATTGACTGTGACAAATATCCCCGGTGCCACCACAGCCAATAAGGAAATCTCTTTTTTAATTTAGGACTTGATATGACCTACTGATCTCCAAAACATGGCGAGTGGGATGGTTCACCATGAAGGGTGAAGCAGGATATTACAAAGCTGTAGATTGTTGTTGATCAAGCCATCTAAAGCTGCACACTGTAGGGAGGAGATACAGGATCAAACAAACAATGTGATACTGCTGGCATGACCTACACAAGGTGCACCCTGCACCTAGGGGATGCTTAACATTGGTGTCAACCAACCCATAACAAATTCTCTATCATCATTATCATTCCCATATTCCAAACTTTATATCTCAAATCCTGTATGAACGTTTATATGTATATGTGTTTCTATGTGTGTGCTTAATATGATACACTAACTGAATAAAGAACAATAACTGAATCAGGACCTCTAATCCTTATGTCAATTTAACATCAAGCTTTATTTCACATCAATGCATGGCATCTTGGGAGGGAGGTTTCAACCGTGTCACATCAGGGAACCTCTCTTGTGCCCAGGTGGCCCTTGGAGCCTGAAGTAACCACGCTCAGGTCAATACAGCCATTTATCCTGATCAGGTCTCCTGTGATGTGATACAGCATTTAGTGTTAGCAATGGCTACAACTATCAACTCTGCAGCCTATCCATATTGCATGTGCTCATCACTGCCCGCCCTTTATCTCACCCACAAAAACCTACGCAGTAAAACCATTGATATATGTTGCCAGGCAGCCTGTTTATTGGAGGCAGTTATGCCTACCAGGCTGCAATGTTGGCCTCTCACCTCGATGTGGTTTCCTGGCCACAGACTAGGTGAGCACCAAGATGCTCTCTCACATTCCTCCTTTGTTTTTGTTTACCTTTGCTTCAGAGCAGGCAGGGAGCAGTTTGAATAATACCACTCCTTAACGATTCCTCTTGCATTGCAATCAACCTAATTAACATTCATGTGTTCTGTTATCTGTCATAAACAAGGTTTTTGTTGTTTCTAAATATACAGCACTTTGATATATTCTTAGAATCAGATTTAACAAAGTGAATACGTACCTGAGATATAACAGGAAAGCTGGTTAGGATTAGACAAGGAAATTGTGCTGTTTATTGGATATTTTATGAGACTGTTGCTTCTGACACACAGTAGTTTATGTGATATGTAGCACACAGGTGAGTGAACACATCAGGTATAAAACACCTCCAATGCCTGCCTAGAAGTTCCCCTTTATTAGTTCATTCAATAACAAGCCACAATATAGAACAAAAAATAAGGCAATTTACCAGTTAGAAGTATTGTGAAAGTAGAAGAAATGTTCCAAGTTAGAAAAAAAATATATTATAATTTTTATAATGTATTTTCAGTTCAGTTTCTTTTTAAAAAACAAATATCTTTTTTGACATGATTTGCTTTTTATTTTATAAGAATATAAGCCAGACTGTGTAGAATATGCTGCTGGTTTACTCAACGTTACATTGCACAACATGTGTGCTGAAATGTTGATCAGATCTTGACTGCATGACCCATAACTGACACCCGCATTCAGAAACATAAACATGTGTTACATGTCATCATGGCATATCTCACAAACATGTAATAACACAGATTATGGTCTTGCTAAAAATGCATCATAGATAATCACACATATTTAAGGGTAGAGAGTCTTGATTCTGGAAGATGTATTCCCAATACATCTGAGATAACATTAGCAACAATCTAGTTACTATCATGATTCTGTCATCAGTTAAGTCTAAATGTCAATTAAGACATGAAAAAATATGACCATACAGGATGTGGAAATGTGCTTGTTTAATAGAATTAATCTTATTTATGCATGACTTAAGTCATGTGTGGATAAGATTGATGAATACACCACATACCGTATTTACTCGTATATAAGACGAGGTTTTTTTCCAAAAACTCTTAGTTGATGTTTAGGGGGTCGTCTTATACACGAGAGCAGTCTTATACTCGAGTATTTACGGTAAAACGTAAATACGGTAAAACGTAAATACGATGTTCATATTTTCGAAATAACGAATATCAAACGTAGCAGATTGATTTTAATTGCGTTTTAAGTGATAAATAAAGGTATTTACCCAATATTATTGGTCTATTATTTCAAAACGCTTTGTTTTGACTTTGTTCTCACTGATTCCAATTATCAGCGTTCAGTTTTGCGTTTCGTCATTGTCTCCACTGCTTTCATCAGTGAGAACAAAGCGTTAATTGCATTTCAATTGATCTGATAAATAAAGGTATTTACCCAATATTATCACAAATTATGCATTTCGTCATTGTTTCTACTGCTTTGAGTCGTGTCTTCCCGCTTGGACAGAAATTCGATGTGCGGAACACGGTAAATTTGATGTGCGGCAACACGAAGAGAAGCCAGGGATCCATCGTTGCGCAATATATTAAATTTTTCAATGCGAGTTGATACACTCCATTTGTTTTCGCGCCCAAAATAAGAGCTTGTCCCCGTCACTCCCGCTTTTTAAAATGACGACCTCGTATTGCGTAATGCATTTAAATGGATGAATGGTTTTGTTCTGTTCTCGACTTGCAAGGCATATTTTGTGTTAATGTTGGGTATATACTTTTATTTATCATTTAAAACGCAATTAAAACCGATCCACGTGTGAAGGCATTTGTCAAGAAGGGTAGACACGACTCAACGCAACACGTGGTCGCAATTTTGAAAGGCGGAAGTGACGGGAAGAAGCTCTTGTTTTTAGCGCGAAAACGATTGTTAATATATTGCGCAATAATGGATGGTTTTGTTCTGTTCTCGACCTGCAAAACGTAATTTGTGATAATATTATGTATATACCTTTATTTATCATTTAAAACGCAATTGAAATCGATCCACGTGTGAAAGCATTTCTGTCAAAAAGGGAAGACACGACTCAAAGCAGTGGAAACAAACTGTGAACGCTGATAATTGGTATCAGTGAAAATTTACTAATTTTCACACCACATCAAAGGCAGAATTGAATTGTGCGATATATTTAAATAATAATTATTTTGCTTACAATACAATTTCGTTTTCGTGCTAAAAACAAGAGCCTCTTCCCGTCACTTCCGCCTTTCAAAATTGCGACCACGTGTTGCGTTGAGTCGTGTCTTCCCTTTCTGACAGAAATGCCTTCACACGTGGATCGATTTTAATTGCGTCTTAAATGATATGTAAAGGTATTTACCCAATATTATCACGATGATTTACAGCCGATCGAGTGCTATAAACGATAATAATTAAAAGCGATATAATGAATATCTTTGGCTTTATAATACACAAAGAAATATTCTCCCACGTGTTAGTTTTGACGCTAAGATCAAGGACGTCACGTACATCGTATTACGTTCTACATCGTGGAGAAATTCTTGCGAAAAATAATTGTGATAATATTGGGTAAATACCTTTATATATCATTTAAAACATATTATTTCGAAATGCTTTGTTTTGACTTTGTTCTCACTGATTTCAATTATCAGCGTTCACAGTTTTGCATTTCGTCATTGTTTCCACTGCTTTGAGTCGTGTCTTCCCTTGTTGACAGAAATGCTTTCACACGTGTTTCGATTTTAATTGCGTTTTAAATGGATTGATGTTTTTGTTCTGTTCTCGAACAATTTGTGATAATATTGGGTAAATACCTTTATTTATCATTTAAAACGCAATCGAAATCGATCAGCTCTGATATCCGTTATTTCGAAAATATGAACATCGTATTTACATTTTACCGTATTTACTCGTGTATAAGACGTCTAATATCTTATATTTTAAGCATATTTACGTTTCACTTTTAAAATGACCGCCAAGCTTCAGCTTAAGCTTGAATGGTAGCAGAGCCGATATCTCTTGAAAAACCAACTCGTCTTATATTCGGAAATTGTTTTTTTTCAAGAAAAATAACCTCAATTTTGGGGGGTCGTCTTATACACGAGTCGTCTTATACACGAGTAAATACGGTACATCTTTTGATTCTATAAAATCTTTTTGTAAATGTTATTGTAAAAATAAAATCTTACTATCATTACAATTATATAACATCATCTTTGAAAATAACTTCAGAAAAGAAAATTCCCTGTTACTGCAGAATGACTATGTCAGTATAGGCAAAAAGTCAACTGGACAGAAAAGAGCTTTATGTGATTTATAAATACCAAGACAACAACAACAACAACAGTAGATAGATTGTTATTCATGTCAGCTGTGAGGAAGATGTAGTTTATCTGCCCAATCAATATGTGCCTGAGGTGTGAGCCATGTGTCTTGTGCAGGCTGGCTCCATCCTGGTACAGGATCCACGCCCCACACATCACCACTCTGCTATAATGGATCATCCCACCCTGGCCTCCATCCCTCACTGCACCTCTCCCAACTACTCAGGTCTCCAATCCTCCTCAATGACACAATTAAACCAAATACTTAATGCAATTTCAAGCCTCGAGTGTTCTTCATCCCCAGATCACTTCAATTTAGCATCTTGTCTTTTTAGACCAATCTAGCCAAGTGTATCATTAACTGTGTCACAGCTTAGGGTAATATACCTACTCTAATTATATTACTGGAGGACCACAGAAACAAATTAACAAGGATTACATCATAGAAAATAATATTTGACAGCCCAAAACAGTTAAATGTGCTTGATTTATGTAAGCTCTATATCTTTTTTATGTCAAAAAACTTTTTTAATGTCAAAAAAGGTTTGTGCCCAAGATCCAGCTAATAATTTACAGATTTATTTGTAATTATTCAAACAGAGGTGAAAACGGATCACCCAGATAAATTTATAATTTGTACAGTGACCTTAGATCATATATATGAATTGATTGTAAAGTAATAGACTGTGATTGTGCACTGATATATCTGGGGGCACTTTAGGGAGTAGAGTTGATCACGGTCAGCACCTGTAGCCAATAGTGACCTCATCACACCTAACTCTTACTTCATCCACTCTACATAATCCATGTTTCACACATCCACAGGTACAGTCCACAGCATATAGGAACAGTAAATAATAACATCTTGTCCTAATTAAAACAGGTTATTTTCAGAAAAAACCCTCCATTGTTTAACAAAGCTTGCTAATAGTTGTGTGCTACACGTGCTGCAGCTAAATCACTCAGGTCTGAAGTGCTGCACCAAGTCTAAGTACATCCCTGTGTGGTTCACCTGCTTCACTTTTTCTATTATCAGGTTTCTCCCCATGAGCAGAGCTGCTCACCTCGCTATCATGCTGACTTTCCTTCAAGGCTCTCTGGTTGTTACCTTCATTTATGCCTTCCCTGTGGCAGTCCTATGTCTACTCACCTGGTCTATGTAGGGTCACTGGGTTGTCACGCCTCTGCTGGTTGTTCACACCACCTTGGCTATTATGACTTGGAAGTAGTTTACCGGTGCCACCTAATATAGATCCTATTTGATTGGCTACTAATCCACTACTAATACTCTCAGTAAGGACTACAACTTCTTGTAATCCAATAGAAAAGGCAGGATCTATTTATTGCTTTGGTTAATCCACTGCTGAATGAAGCAGCAATGCTACAGCACACAGATAAGACCTGCAGTAATCTTCTCACTGAGGATTACAGTTTTTTCACACATTCCAGTCTGTGATGTTCTTCAGCCACGGTAACATTCCTTGAGTCAAACAATTTCCAGAGTTGTGAATGATATGATTCTTGTAGTGATATCTTGTGTTGGGTAATGCTGCTGCCAGTGTTGGTACCTGTACTGATGTGAGAGCCTCAGCCTGTGCACACTGGCCCCAGTCGGCAGTATGGGTCTGGGCAGTGAGGAGCAGGGAGAGCAAGCGGGCTGCTTGCCTCTCTCTCCACCAGGCCTCACACACTGCACTTCACAAATACCTTCATATCTATATTACTCTAAGCTTAATCTATATATCTGTCATAACTTGCAACTCCCATCACAAACTTTGACATATGAAATCAACATCATTCTTCAACTGAAATCAGTCCATTCCAAATTGAACTCATTTTTATTCTTGAAAGTCTTCAATATTTGTTTCCCTCATACATCAATTACTAAAGACCATCTTCCCTCATGAAGTAAATTTATCTATTTTGTTTATACAAAAGACAAGTATTTTCTCATTGCAGCATCTGCAAGCCATTGAGGAGAGCAGCCTGCACTGTGAGCTGCTACCCTACTCCCACACCCAGCCCACCACTAATCTCCTTATCCTGCCCAGTGTTATGCAATGCTTACTCACCTACTACCAATTACTACAATAAACCACCATCAAAACACACTCCATAGCAAACAAAGGCACCGAGGCAGCTTCTCATACTCACATACTCAAACACCATCAGTATGCCATACACAGTTGCTTTATTATATTACTTCATAAATGCAATGCCAGCAAAAAACAGATTTCTTTCATTTACCAAAAAGTGACACACTGTCCATATTAAGCTTGAGCTAACTTTTCTATTGGAGTCCAGATATTTCTTGTGAATATAAAGCAGGCATGGATGTATGGTAATCATTATTTTCCCAAGGGTATTTTCCTCATATATAATGGATAGTATATCAACAGCATCAAGACAAAGCTACTAATGACTAGAGCCATGATCACCCAATGGGATTCACGGTCTGACAGCTTCCATTGATGACATACACACCATCCATTATTCCAAGTCAATGCAATACTTGCACTGTAATATTGACCAAAACATGTGTTCTTAATTAGTAAATTTGATTTAAAAATGGATGTTCGTTCTTCAGAACAGACGGTGTGATTAATTGTCATGCACTCTTTGAATGAAAAATTGTAATATTGTTTTTGATGCACTTGAAAACCTGTGAGGACTGTTTAACATTTACATTTTTTCTGCTGTCAATTTCTGAGCATTCACTTATGTTTCATTAATATGTTCCCAAGAGCAAATGTTTAAAGAACTAAAAAGAAGCTTGCTGTGCCATATTGTATCATTATCTGCCCCACTTGACACAAATTCCTGTCTGATCATTATAATAAACAAATGGCACTTTCTTGATGAGTCATGTCCACTCAGCAGAATCCTTCTTACACATTTCAATGTTGGTCTTGTTAGGCCCAAGGGTATAACTCTCCACTCGTTGGATGACCATTGAAATGACCATAATTTGGGATAGTGACCACCAATGAGCACAATTAGAGCAAGCAGCCAGTGGCTATTTCGTGTTGTACACGTTGCATGTTAGTAGATCGTGCTCAATGGTATCCCTCTTCTTCTGTGTCCACAGCTGAGGACAATCACCTCACTGACCATCACACTGATCCTACTGTACTTATATCTCTCGCCGTTCAAGTAACGATATCAGCATTAATGCCTTGTTTTCAACGGAAAAAAATAAACATCAGTATTTCTGAATAAGGGGTGACTAATATTCTGATGACCAATGATTGCATTAACGAGGAGTTAAGACATTCGCCAAATCACGGAATCTGAGCTGGACGTTTGAGCATGACAAAACTGCTTGCAAAGTCGGTGATGTCTCAAGTGTGCATCATCCCATCACAATCATGCAAACGTCAGCAATGTTTCTCCTTGAATAACATCATGTAAGACTTTTAATATGTCAATAAAAAGTGCATAATAATCCCATATTTTGATATCCTTCATAGCAACCTAGGCAATGCCGAACAGGTTCTGTCGGTGTCTTTGATTGGTGCTCTATGAAGGTTGGATTCATGCTGATACAGGGCAGATCTAAGGAGGGATGAATGGATGGCATGACTCAGTGTGGTCTGCCAATTCTCCACTCTCAGATAACAGGTAACTCTGGTGTCACCTTCCAAGCCCAATGTCACTGCCAATTACAACTATTGGCTTATTGAACTTGCACACCACCAATGCATCATATGGAATGAACCTGACAAAAACCTAAAATTATTCTAGGCATCAACTATGAGTTTTAGATTGAACTAACGAACCCACAAATGAATTTTTTTTTTAAATAGTAGTTTTATAATTTTAGATAATTTGTACATTTCATAATCCAAATTATTTCAAAATCAATTAGGAGAATTTTATTACCCTCATTAGAAAATTGGATCTTAACCTCAAACAATGATTATAGATAATCATTAAATCATGTTCCAAACTGACTGTTTATATAAGTGATATGCGCAGCCAAAATAGCAGGAAGTCAAGCAAGAGAAGTCTATAAAAAATACCCTAATCACAAGGAAACCAGCTCATACCAGACACGTGAACACTGGTCTATTTGAATTCCTGCCCTAATAATGCTAATAGCTGATTGCAGCCTTATGTGAGTTCTTAGTGGGTACTGATAAACCTAACACTGCCTGACCCAAAAACAAAAGGAAGTGTGACTCAAAACACCTAATTACTTTGCAACAATATGAAAATAAAAATATGCACAGGAATATATAAATTCATATATCTATAATTGACATTTTTTAATTACGGATTCAATTGACTTTCATGTACTCTCATCGAAAGACTTCTAGTGGATATCGTATGATGCTCTGCCCACAGGGCAATGCTCAATCAATCAGCGACATGTGGGACATATGAACAAATTCAAAGGTTGTATTGCAATAAATATACTTTACTGAGGACAATAACATTGATTTCATATAAAATGGTAGATGTAGTTACTGACAAACTCAACTGCAGTGTTCCCGTAAAACTAATCTCCTCTGTTCCTATCATCTCAAAGCATGTCTAAGAACCTAATAAATAGTCATTAACTCATCTAATATTTGAATAGATGTCTTTGGTCCAATAACTGGCATCATACTGAATCACATCCATTGTCACCCATGCTTCAAGCAGTCCAAATTTGGTATATTCCATCAGAGTGAGTGGTGCTGTGCTTCAGGAGCATGACCTTCACCTTTGTGTGATTGTAATAATGACATGATGAGGCTGTCAGACAGGATAGAAATCCACAGATCTATATCCCATCTCCCAGTGTCGTCAACACTTGATAGCATGCAGTAATATGGCATCAAGGCACTACTAACCATGTCTCCCTGTATCGTCACCATGGGGACAGGCTTCTCATTAAACATTTTCCCATTATCTTTACTATTCCTGTGAACACCCTAGATTTTAATTTGTGATAGATACATAAAATTAACCTTTGTGTTGGAAATGCTTAAAGTCAACAGCAAGATACTGAAGTAAATATCTTATATTTCCATCTTTTTTTATCTCTATAGACTGTATTTTCCTATTTTGGTAGTTCACTGCCTTTCATATTTATCCATAATTTTCTTTATCAACATATGAGCTTGGCACCATACAGGTCACAAAGAGATGTTCAGTAATTGTCTGCACAGCATCTGAAGCCAAATCACAACTTGACCTAATAGAGAGCTAACCTTATGTCTATATGACCAAATTAAGTTACACAATACCCATGCATGATCAAAGGTAATGTATGCTCAACAAAATAAATGCTTTGCCCAAAATGCACAGAGGCCTGAGGTGTTTCTCACCCTGGTTCCACAGATGCCTGCAGCTATATCTGACATGGATCAACCCCTCAACCCCTCGGAATTATATGATCCAGATACTTGATACATCTAAATATTGTAATCCAGTTCATCAAGTTGGAGGTGATTATCACTGATGATGATGTAACATTTATCACATATATTCTCTTAGGTACATAAATATCTATTTCAGATTTGTGTGGGGATTAACATCTGACTAATCTATTTCCTATTTTTTTGCCATCTGAAGTTAACTCTAATTCTGTGATTTATCATAGTTGATAATTATTGAAACCAAGCATTTATACATACATCTGTACATGATTAATGACAGAAAATACATGTTCAAAAGCCAGCTGTCATGTGACAAATACTAGGGAGGACCCAATAAAGACAAGTAGGATGTTAGAAAAACAATGATTTATTCAGCAACCAACTGTCAATATCACCATAGCCCTATTCTTCCAGTCTGCATAAATATCATCAATCAGAAGACCTTGGACCACTCATCATCTGACATACTTTCACAGTCATTTGGTTTGAAATACAATATCAAATTTCTGATATCAAGATCAGTTCAAAACATAACTGGACATTAAAGCTAATCAAGTTATGGGCTGCTTATAACAATGCACAAGTCAGTACTTAATTATCCCTATCCGGCACATTATTATCAGCACCATCAGTCTGCTCCATTTAACCAAATCCGGTTGTAGTAACCTCCACTCTACTGCACCATTAAAACCACACTGATATCCAAATTTAATGTCAATCATGGCCAATCTAGGTCTTGTGATATATTTGCTTGGAAATGTTTTTTTTTGGTACTTCATCCAGTTCCACAGCAATCCAAACAAGTGGTAGTCTCAAGATTATTCTGCAATGTATATCAGTCTATGCTTTCACAGACAGTGCCTGGGTTATGGTTCTGTTGTTATCTTACCTGAGAGTGGATGCAACCATTGAGGTTGTTGTTGTTGGCGCAGGCAGAGAGGGCCTTCCTCAGCTGCTGCAGGGTAATATTCCTTGTCCTCACCCTGCTACTCAGCCATTCCATGTTGATGCCCTGCAGAGACTTGGGAAGAGAGGGCCACACTGGGTGTGTATGTAGCGAGTTATCCTTCGGTTCCCAAGTCACCCTGATGAGTGGGGAGACAGAGATGTGCGGCACTTTGGAGGACACCCGCCGCGACAACGTTGACACGCATGCCCCACACTGATACATAACTCATATATTATATGTATGATAAACTATTTGCCCTGATCAACACAAATCTGTGTGGATTCTCCAATGGCAGACACACTAAATGTGGTGTCATGTGTGCCCATTGAATGCTGATGCATATGCATAAGTGAAGGTCCTGAAACAGATGTTTGGCTAGAGCAGACAGTATAAAGTGACCCCTGGTGACCAGCCAAATGACCTTTACGGAACAGAAGGTATCTTCACTTAACCAACTAACAGCTTGATCTGTGGAAGGCCTTCGACATGATCATCCACACAAACATTTGTCATTTTCAACTCAAATTATATATTTGTTATATATATATATGCCTTCAAGTTATTCTTTGCTCAAGATAAATTCAAGAAATACTATTAATATATTGCCTGACTGTCATGATGACCTTATACATCATGAGAGTCAGTGCAGGTAAATGATCTCTTCATCTTGGCCCTCCCTGTTTGGATGAGGTGGGTCTTTACAAGGTGTCATGTGCTAGTGGTGACAATGGACATCATACCTACTGGTACTTAGGATGAAGGGAGTGAGTGACACTGATTAAGTGGGCAATGGTACAGGCCTCGCCTCATGTCAACCATTCATCCTGGCCTCTGATGGATTGCTCATCACAACTGTTGCCACCGATATCTACATACTCCTGTCATCACCATCAAGCTACTCAATCCCATTTGTCACCACAAATATGTGGTGATCACATCAAAGATCAGAGACAAAAAAAACAAAAACAAAAAAAAAAACAAAAAAAAATGGCAGTCCATATTATTTTCTTTTTAACTCTAGTTAATCCATCCAACTGTGTTTTTTTCAAATGGTATAGTCCAGATGCATAAACCAAATATCATGGCCATTAATCCCAACCTGTGAGTTTCTTTTGTCTGACTCAAAGTTTACTTTGAAAATACTTGATATATTTACATGACCATATATGCATTTAGTTGAGGGGAAAGGACACAGGTTCAAAAAGAAAAACAGGAGATGAAAGCTATTAATGTTAAATTTTGCCTATAGATGTTCTTCTGAGTGTCTTGTATCACCTTATCAATGTTGTATTGTTGGACATATCAATACTGATATAATAGGTCTCTAAGATTTCTCTCAGTGTTGTAAAGTTTCTTCTATTCACCTTTGTAGGCTACATTTTATTTGCTAGATATCAATGTGGTCCACTCTTAACAATCAATACATCTGAAAGGCTGGTATCTAAATTGTCTTATCCAGTTCAATTCTACGCAACTGAATTGGGCCACTTGGTCCTGGCAGAAGTTAATTATAAACCAGACATGAAAGAGTCCAAAAATGGTCATTATTTATTTGACCAATTAGAAGACTCAAATGATATTTTACCTTATATGGTAGTAAATATTCGCTGATAGCTTATTGATTACAATATTATACACATTGTTTATCAGAATATAAATTACTTAATTTGCATCAGTGGAAATGTATTACAAACATTCCCATCTAAAATTATAATGCTATCCTATCCTGTAGCAGAATCTTACAAATAAATTCTTTTCCAAACACTTTCTTGTAACAGCCTCACTGAACTACTACTACCTTGTGAACATTCTCATTCCTTGAATTTGGTTTCCAACTGTAAAGGTATGTAAGCATGTTAAGTGAGTGGAAGAAACATTCCTGCGTGTCTGTGAACCGAGCTCTGCTAAATACATTCATCACACTTCTGTCAGGTATGCTACAACTTCCAACCCTCCTAACTGGCCCATTATACCAATTTCACTACTAAATCGTATCTTTATGGTTAAACACATCCCTGCTTTTCCTTTTTTGTCATTGAATGCTCAAGGTTGGGCAACATTTGTAGTAGAGCCTTAAAGTTTAATAATGACATAACTGTTGTGAAAAAAAGACCAAATGCATACAATGTTCCTTGTGTGTGTGTGCCAAAAAGGTGTAATAATTGCTTGGGAACCATGGTGATAGTGAGAATGAGTCACTATCACATTACCATTGCAGATACCGGAAGTGGTCGTCATGGTTATCATGCTTATCTAAGGGTTTTGGAGACAAGAAGCTTGGTGTCTAGCCATCTTTTGACATTCATCAAGGGTTGATTTTTATAGACACAAGTAAGGGTAATGCGCTGCTGGTTAATTGTTATTATGTCTATGCATTTACAGAGCTGTTTCACTATTTTGTCCTGTGAGCTATTTGTTTCCTGGTCTAAACATTTAAAACCTGTATCTAATACAGATAGGCTCCGTCCTAAACTTTAACAAAACAAACTCACAGTAGTGTACTGTGAGGTAAGATTAATCAAATCAGAATGACCATTTTATATTACGTCCATGAAGAAATGTCTCCAAGTTACCCTAAGGCCTGCCTGTGATATTATGAAATAGCTATGTGGAATATTCCACTTGGTGAACTTGTTTCACTCACATACCTGTAATATATTTCTATCCAGAGGTTTTGCCCACATCCATTTATTTCTCACCCACCATGCCTTATGTCTTTGCTTTAATTTCAGATTCAAACTGAGAGGATTTTGTTTACAAAATAAGGTAGAATGGTGGGAGGAAAACAATAAATATATCTACCCAATAACAATACCACAACTGCTGAAATCACCGTTCTTTACATGTCACGCAACTCAAAACTTTGTTTTATTAGGAAGCTGAAAGCAAAGCTTAAAATCTGAAAATGATTTGTCAGGGTGTATCTGTAATCATTAGATGTTTATAGATCGTCAAATTTCTCCCATCATACTGCATTTCTGATAATAAAAAGAAAATATCTTGATAAATTGATAGACTCAAAATGAAATGATACTTTTTTATGGTCTTGTCTGTGAATCTGTGAAAGAAAATACCAAATTAGCTTGATTTTATTTTCGTTTATCATGAGAAGGGATTCTAATTGGAGAGGCCCTTGAGTCCATCAATGTTCAAGCAAGGAGCAACTCTCTGTCAGTGGATACTGCAGTACACAATGTTAGTGGAGGGGGTCATCCCCTGTGTGCAGATCACCATACTATTAACCAATCAGCTGCCCATAATAACCCTTCCCATCAATTAGACCACAATGCCACTTAATGTTGGAGCATCTATTGAGGGTGCTGTGCTCTTCCAACCTCTCTGCTGGGACAGGCTTCAGGATGGGCTGTCCACAATGGAAGCTGAATTAGGAGCAAAAATTCAGGCACAAGTTTGATGAGTAAAAGAAGACAGATATTTAGGTCCAACACCAATCAGAGTATATAATGATAATTATAGTTGCATAGAAAAATTATGTGATATGAAATGCTATCAAATTGTTGACAGAATGTTTAATACTAATTGCACATGTGGTTTCACTACATAACTAATAAAAAATACAAGCCCTTCACATGTGGGTGATTCCTATTAATTGTTTCTGCATTTAAGTACTATAGTTTTTGGTACAGGCCAGTGGCCATTTCATTCCCTACAGATGTACAACATACATCAAATATTTATATAAGAGTAACAGAGCACTATACAGCAGTTAGCCACCCTGGCACCACATACATGCTGGCTGATATTTTATCCAAATATACTGCTTCCTCTTGTCTGCTACTCGCCAATGATCTGTAACATCCAATATCTTATAATCATCTATGCTGACAAATCACCCTTTGTTCATAAGATTCATCATTTTTCATTCATCCAAGATAAACAGCTTGATTTTAAAATTCAGAAAATTGTTAGATTCCTCTGAAACACTTCTGATCTTGATTTGAGATTAACTCGTCTAGGTGGGTAAGTAAAAAAACTATACATACAAGCAAAAATTTGAGTTTTGACGGAATACCCTGATTTGAGATTAACTCTAATATCTTGATTTGAGTATGGTTAAACGATTACGACTATTTAAAAGATATTGTTGTGTCAACAATAGAAAAATAATTATCATAAAATACTGACTGTAGTGTGATGACTTCACAAGGATTTATTGCAATTTAGGGATTTTCCTGTAATCCTAGTTATTCATAAATACAATCAGGTTTAAATACTTTCTTGCAGATATAATTCAGTCTCATTTCCAATCATAAGGATAAAAAACACTGAATGTAATATGTAATGTGATCAATTTGCACGCATTTATTGCAATAGTGAAGAGTGGTTAGTGAAAACCTTTTTTCATACAGGCTTTTTTATCATGTTTTTTTTTCTGTTTTTGTCTGGCAAAATCTGCCAACTCTCATTTTGTCTGGCCAATTAATTTCCTGTTAAAATCTAGTTTTACGTTAATCTATGAATTCATAAATACTTAATTGCAATCTAAAATATTTAGGAGCATATTTACTCTGACCAAAACTCTGGCACGACCTCCCATTTGAGATAGTGACTCAGTAGAAGTCTCTCGAAGAAACACCTGAAGACAGACCTCTTCCAGAGGCATAACTTTAATGAGAGTACTTTGAACAAATATTATTTGATATCAATACTTATCAAAAGACATTATCTGATACCTACACTAAATTTCATTATTATATTTGATTTTAAACCATGAATTTCCTTAATACTGAAATTCCCATATGTTATGTTAATTTTACGGTCATTTCTTGAAAGCAGAACTCACAAAATTCTATTTATGGATGTACACCTACTTGTCTCACGTTTCTTCCTTCCACAGAATAAGCAGTGTGTGACCAACAGCAGAATGTGTAAGTAACACTTTCCCCCATCATTAATCTCCAAATCTTACAAATCAAGACAACATCCAAAATTCATCACCTCCCTGTCATGACACAAATAATACACAAACTCCCAAGTTCCTGGTTATACAGGAACTTGATCTAAATTATCAGTTATTATGTGCATTAATTCAACAGATCAAAGATTATAATTTTTGGCAACTTTTATTTGCTTCCCCCTTCATTTCATATGCTAATAGAAACTGAACACTTATCACAAAAAAGAAACTGACTTAATATTTACAATCACCAGTATTCCTAAACATCAAAAGCTTTATTTGATAACAAAAACTGAATTGACAATAATTTATTCTATAAAAATTTCATGATCATTATCCTCTTATTTCTACACAAACCTAAAAATGGGTCACATGATTGTCGGATGTCAACAGTAATTTGAATTTTGAAAGCAAGTCATATAATTTATATGACAGTACAATATTAATTTGTTAATAAACTCGAGATAACATTTTATCAGGCAAGTTCACGCTAAAAGTGACTTTAGTCAAATTCTACAAAGTTCTACTATTATCATGATCAGCTGACTGTGATATTGTCAAGTGAATTTCATCTTGGAAGTAGTTCATATCTTTAGCAGCAAATAGAGATATGGCAGCAAGCTGTGCACACATCCTGTATGACCCTCCTTCCTCCCAATGGGGGATGAAATAACCCCCATACCTCACTACAAACTTTATAAATCATGTCATGAGGACTTGCAATTCGCCCTGATCTGCTTTTTAAAATCTATTGATATCACAACCCTGTATGAACTTCAGTGTTTAATTATCTATGACCTGGTTGCTGCCTATGGTGTAATAATATTAAGATGATGATATATGAAACCACTGTAACCACATATTGAATACACCTAAACCATAACTAAATGACACAGTTTATGAAGTTACATGGATCTATAAATGTATTTATGCCCACTTGATAAAATGTGGAAATCAAGTTTCTTACTTTCTACTACTTTTATAGTTATAAAATTATCAAGGTTATTTTGTACATGATATATATAGGGTTGGACACATCTTATAAAGAAAAGTAAAAAAATAAATCTACAAATGGGACATAAATTTACAAATCTGAAATAAATCACAACAGCATTAAATTCTCCTTTATAAATATATATTATATTATATGCTTGTATTAAGATCCCACATGTCTTGAGATGATCATTTGAAACCAAATATTAATTAAGTCATACATAATCATGATCAAATACACAAGATTTTTGCATGATTATATTGTGTCACTTGCAAGTTATACACTTAAGTGTATAATATGACACAAAAACTGTGTGTGACTTAAAATTAGATGTTCAAGTGGCATATTTTTCAAGTTTGTACATGACCAACTACATGCTTGGCTCTAAATATTGAAAAATTGCCAATAAATGTATTCATGAAAGATAAGATGTAACTGTGATAATTATAGGATCATCATCATTGGAATTATCTATTTGTTATCATGATAATCACCATTCACCTGCATGACAGTAAAAGTACTGGTAAAAATAAACAAACTTGACACCAATTTAATCCAGCATATTCATTTGAACTTTGTGTTGTTAAAACCAAAGACTCAATATTTAGAAGCCTGAACTTCAGTACTCATTAGATCTGAAATATCTCTATTTGAGTGAGATGAACATAGACTTTAGATCATGGTTCTGATATTCTTCTTTTTGGAAGTGACTTTTTAATCCAGCTGGGGTTTAACAATCAACTGGTAAAAATAAATCAATACGTAATCTTGGATTCATCATTGTAATGAGATGTATAATCTAATTTCATAAAATAAAACTTCCTCATTTGCCTGCAACATCCCATTTCCTCTTTAAACTAAATTTCATTCAATATATATTTTCTTCTCCCACTTCAATTTTGAAGGAACATTTTGATTAAACATCGTCCTTGGAAAACAAATGCATCAATGGGTTTGTGAAAAAAAAAATCTTCATAAATAATGGATTGTTTCTCAAAATATTTGCTTTTGTGTGATGAAATCCCAAAACAAATATATTCATTTAATTGAAACAGAAGCTCTCAACCATGTATGAATTCAATATATTATTCGGAAGTGTATTTATAACTGAAAATTCAGAATGAGTGGGACTATGACTGTGCAATTAACTTTCATTGCATTATGAAAATTAATGTGTGAGTGATGATGAAGTTGAACATATCCCAAACCAAATATTTTTGAAGAGAAAATGTATCAAATGTTCCTCCTGAAAAAAAACAGAATGCCTACTTCTGGTCTGATATACAGGGGATTCCATACAAATAAATCGCTTTTATCTCTCATTGACAATTGTATACATTGTTACCCTAGCAACATCAAATTACAAATTTTTGAAAATTATATTGAGGAAATATTCAAATGTTGTTTCAAGGTTATACAATTATTCCAACTAGGAAGGATTCCCTCAAGGATTTACCACCATCCTTGTTGTCATCCTGTTTATTTTCTGTGAAATTATTATAAATGTACATCAATAGCAAAGCAATGTATGCCAAGTTGCTCTGTCTATTAAATCTTTAAAATTGATCTTTAAATCTAACGGCATGATTATATCACATAATTAACATACAATCTTTCCATTCTTTTATATTTCAATTAAGCATCAGCTGCCAATGTGTTTTTTGATTAAACCTACACATTGGTCTGTGGTCATTTGCATGACAATAGTTGGTGGTTGCTGCATCGGCAATGTTTTCATTGCGATGGTCATGGTGATGCAGCCATGAAGTGTCTTTGTTCTTCCATTCGGCAGCACCCAAATATTTGGGAAAAAATAATCTCTGAAATTATCCTATCCTTATATGATAAAGCTTTTTTTTTTAAATCACTGAATAGCAATAAATTATTTTGCATAAAAGAATCACTGTAAAAGTGGCATAAGTACAATAAAAAAATAAATCACATTCAAACACATATAGATTGTCTTCAAATAATTACTTCAAATACTGAAGATCATAGCTGTTTCTTTTAGTGCTATTTAAAGGAGAGGAAAGCATAATTATGCTAACTTTTGAAAATAATCCACAGCTACAGTTCTCCAATCTCCCAACTCAAACAAGATATATAGTCCATAGTATGTGTCAAATCCTAACTTTGATTTTTTATATTATTTCATCCCCAGTAAGACGGGGAAAAAAATGAAAAATAGCATTTGCGACCAATTATTGAATAAAAAAATGAATGCATAAATACATAACTTGATGTTTGGAGAATCAAAATGGAAAGCATTTCTGTAAATAATTCCGTAAAACATGTGTACATCATGTCCACATCCCCATGTTTATTAAGTGGCAGGGCAGTCCCTTTCTCCCATGCCCGTCTCTTTCGCTGTCAATGAAACGAAGTTCTCTGATTTCAAATCAAAAGACAAACTAACAGAAGTCTTTATACTCACGGTTTCAACACTCTGTAGATTCTTAATACACTTTGGAGGCTGTTAATCCAAACAGAGCAGTGACAACTTTCTTTCTCGTGGACAATTTGCAGCACTTGTTTTGCCTGGGCTGACCTATTTCCGGGTTGCGACTAGTGGCAGATGGCATCCCATAATGAACTGAGAATTTGCCTTATATGGTATGAACCATTGACCTACTTAAGCATAAAAGTTTTTAGTTTAAGTGATGGCGAAAAATAAAACAAGAAACTAAAGAACATATTTAAATTGAAACGCATTTTATAATTTGATTTTAAACCACACCTCAAGGTCTAAAACGAAATGGAGACGTTTACCTGTTTCCCATGATTCATAGCAGCAAGTAAACAAGTTGTCGTCTGCTTTGTTCACGTGTTCTCAAGTCCACTAATCTTCGCACAAGAAGCAAGCTCAAACTTAAAGGTAAGGTTTGGGGGATTGTGGAAGTTCCCAATTCCTTTTTGTCTAAAAGTGGTAAGCTCTACATTGAGAAAAATAGTCAAATATAATTAAGTCTGGAAACATTTCTAGTTATTGTCATTGACATTGGCTTGATCGAACATCATGCAGCTTGCTTGTTTGTTTGGGCATTACCATCACTTTCAACATTATTTAGTTATTTCATGACGAGACCTACATGTAGCAGATTTAGTGCTGCCTGACTGATTTGTCATGTGACAACTCACCCGATCACATATTAACATACAATTAGTTCAAATGAGAAATATTATCAGAAATGCAATCATGGCATTGAGTCGACTGGAAGTGGTTAGTGGAACTATAAACTCCCATCATTTGGATCACAGGTCTTGGGCTCTAACCAAATGCACGACGACCAATGGCATAATGCCTTGATAGATACTGCAAGTTCAACATTTTTCAAATTAATTAAAATTGAACAATAGAAAACGGCAACAGGAAAAACATTTTTTGTTTTGAAAGGTCATATTTATCAGTTTTAGTGCATGCACAGTTTCTTTTTTGTAACACTTATGGTTCCTTTTTTGACACTCATTGACATGTTACGCTATGATCAGTGTAGTCATTTCCAAAGCCGTGGTTTGTGATTCAGTTTTTTCTGTGGACAGTATGGTACAGGAAGTTGATGCCACTGATGATGTTGATGATGTCACATGATGATGGTGATGAAGTCACATGATGGTGATGAAGTCACATGATGACGTCATCAGGGACAAAACACAAATTTCAGCTGAAAATGACATTGCCAGTTTTTTTTTTTTTGTTGATTTTTTTTTATTTGTTGAAATTTTTGTTGTTTCTATTTTTTTGGTTTGTTCTTTATTTTTTGTTTCATGGTTGAATATTTAATTTTGTTTCTGTCTTTCTGTTTTGTTTATTTACTTTTTTTTCCATTCGTTACACATAGAACACCACTTTTCTTGTTGCAATGAGTGTCAAAAAAGGAACTTTTGTGTTGCTCATGTGATTGGTATGATCATGGGAAAGGTGTAGTCATTTTTGTAACACGGATGGTTCCTTTTTTGACAATGATTGCCGACAGGCAATCATTGTCAAAAATAGGAACTATCTGTGTTATTCTGTGATCGGTACGATCGTGGGAAATGCGTAGTCGTATCCTGTGGGTTGTAATTCGTTTTTTTCTGTGGTCATTATTGTTAAAGCAATTGACGCCACTGTGGAGTGTTAGTCGTGTGCATGCGATTGATTAGACTGGTGCCGCCCTTTGTTCTGGACACTCGGTAGGGGACCAGTCTAGTAATCGGCGTATGAATACATGTGTGATGTCCTGTAGACAAAGCAGAACATTCAAAATTATGTCATCGTTTTCGCCCATCGTTTCATAAAATTATCTTTATGAATTGCTTGGAAATGATTCCCAATCTATAGAACAAGGAATTATCAGTAAGTTTAGTTCAAATTTGGTGTAAATCGGACAATTAGAAGTCAGATGACATGCAAAAGTCTGATCGATGATTTGCGGTTAGCGCCTGAGCGATAAGGGGCGATCCATTTGATTTTTGTGGGGTGGGGTGGGACAGCAGTACTGGATGAATAATTTTTTTTTCTTTGGTAGGGTGGATGACAAACTCCACCAGAGGGCGACTTGGTGAACCTATCACCTCTGTACAAGGTGCCTTTTGGTGCTGGCTCAGCACATCCACCAATTTTCATGCAACTGTCCGTCTTACTTATTTTTATTTCTTAGATTGTACTCAGATTGGTAAAATATGATATATTTCACCCTAAATACAAAAGTTTGTGCATATAGAAACAACTATTAAGTGAAATAAAACATGGAACTACTTTCTCAATCGGAGGAGCCATTTTCTAGGGGTGTGATAAGGCGGAACCACAACAAAGATGGCCGCTTTGTTTATAATTTGAATTCTTTTAATCTATTATACTTTTGGTTAAACTAACCAACACAAAATGTTCAAATGTTAAGAAATGAACTCTAATGCATCTCAAGGCAACTTCATATTTGATATTAAGAGATGTTAACATGCCAATCACATTTACAACACAATGACAGTTCTTGAGCACATGGCCAGTAAAAGTAGGACCGGATGAATACTAATCTGGGTTGGCCAGAGGTAATAGTTTGCGTGTGCCTCTGGTGGACAGTGTGGGTGGATGAATAATTTTTTTTTCTGGTGTGGGGTGGGTGAATAATTTTTTTTTCTGGTGTGGGGTGGGTAAATAAATTTTTTTTCTTGTTAGGGGCGATTCATTTGATTTTTGTGGGGTGGGGTGGGACCGCAGTACTGGATGAATAAATTTTTTTTCTTTGGTAGGATGGATGAATAATTTTTTTTTCTGGTGTGGGGTGGGTGAATAAATTTTTTTTCTGGGATGGGGTGGGTGAATAAATTTTTTTCTCCAAAATCTCCCACCCCACCCCACAAAAATCAAATGGATCGCCCCTAATAGAGCAACTTACATAATCGAGCCTGATAAGGCACATCTTTGCACCCAGTTGTGCTAGAAAATTCGTTCATATACCAAATTAAATGTTTTTAATAGATGAATAAATATTTTTGATTTTTGTTTTGTTTGGTGTAATTTTTGTTTTGTTTATTTTAATTTTTGTTTTGTTTATTTTAATTTTTGTTTTGTTTGTTGCAAGTTTTTTTTTTTTTTTTTTTTTTTTGGTAATCGTTTTTTTCCCATCCGTGTTACATGTGGAACACCACTTTTTCTTGTTTGTAACACGGATGGTTCCTGTTTGTTGACAGTTTTGGTTAGTTTGTTAATTTTTTTTCTCATCCGTGTTACATGTGGATCACCACTTTTTCTTGTTGACAACCATTGCAGACAGGCAATGGTTGTCAAAAAAGGAACTATCTGTGTTATTCTGTGATCGGTACGATCATGGGAAATGAGTAGTCATTTCCTGTGGGTTGTAAATTGGTTTTGTTTGTTGTAATTTTTGTTTTGTTTATTTTAATTTTTGTTCTGTTTGTTGTCAATTTTGCTTTGTTATTTTTTTTTCTCATCCGTGTTACATGTGGATCACCACTTTTTCTTGTTATGGCTGCTGTGATTGGTATGATCATAAAAAGATACATTGCCATCACATCATACTTCATATTACAAACATCATGCCTCTATATATAATTTAGACTCAACCTCAATCCTCCATTCAAGTAGGAATAAAGACCGTTATGGTTAAATGCACATGGCTTACATCTGCCTTAAAGGGATTAAGCAACGATTTTGAAAAAAATGTTTAAAATTCACATATTGGTGATAAATGTATTTGTCTTTCATGTCTATAATTTTTTTGAAAAATGCATCCTCATCATTGTCTGTAAAACCTATTTGAACAAGACCCTAATATATAGGCCCCTAATGAAAGCACACTCCTTTCTTGGCATCATTTTTATGTGGAGTTTTATTATAGAGGCACTGAACGGTAAAATGACGTCATAAGAGTATGGCAATATGCTTATGACGTCATAAAATGTATTGTCCTTTGAAAAGTACCAAAATGACGTCAAATAGTGCTACCCTACTTTGAGCCTCAATTGAGGTCAAATAAAGTTCATGCTATCCGTGTTTACCTGTCACGTGCAGGTTATGGCTCAGACTGACCTCTGCTGGGAGTGCAACTGCTATGTCTCATAGCAACATGTCTTATTACTCTATTATAATTTCAATCTGTCATTATGTTCATATGCGGCTAAGCTTTCAAAAACACCAAATTGTAGAATTGCTGCTTAATACCTTTAACGCCAAAAGGCACCTTGTACAGAGGTGATAGGTTCACCACCTCACCCTCTGGGGGAGCTTGATATAACTTAACACAGAGGCATTCTGACAAATGACAGCCATGCCTTCAATGGCTTAAACCAAATTTTTATGACACATGTATCATGTAAATTACCCCACACATTATGATTTGGTTATTTATAATTACCGTACTCCAATCCCATAGCAAGTTCTCCTTCGCTGGGTTTAAGAGCTTTCAACATCTTTTTCATAATTTTATTCTTTAACTGTTTCAAACAGGCTAATGGCAAGTAATATGTCAAATAATATTTCAAACACGGATCCAGGTAGTAAACACTGTGTTTTCATAGACAATGGATTTAACTTTGCAGGGACATAAATTACATAGTTTAAGCCATTCTTAGTTCACAAGCTACTTCTTTGGATCTCAAAAAAGTGAACAATTTATGTTGTACAAGGCCAACTACAATATTCTTTTCTCACAAAATGATGCTCACATAACTGTATTTGAATGGATTTTCCTCAGTCCTCAGGATTTTCCTCAGTCAAATATCAACAGAACTATATTGTCTGTTTCATAAAACTCACTAGTGACAGTGGGCTAGCTGTTTTGCATCAAGTTTGTGATTTTAAAGTGTGTGATATCATTTATTATCACTGAACAATGATTTTAATAATAATTGAAAAATTAGGCCCAAATGTCCATTGGATTCACTTCATACTAGTATATATAATAAACCAGGTGGCACTCCAACTACCCAGAGAATCTGATAGCAAATATCTTTCTGGGGACATTTTTGCAGTGCCACCTGTTTGATAAAAAATATTTATTACTTGCATCAGGTGGATCTGATGGAGTTCAGATGGATCTTCTTCTGGAAGCATTACATCTTATTGTTGGAAGTATTTCAACTTTGCATAAATAAGTAAGTCTATATAGATTAATAATAGTAGTTGTTATGGTAGAGATGTATTTTTTTACAGAGGTCAGTATCAGCTTTAAGCTGCACGTGACAGGTAAACACAGGTAACATGAACTATTAGGATGTGGATGTGGCTCAAAGTAAGGCAACATTGATTGATGTCATCATTACACTTTAAGAGGGAAAATGCCTTTGGGGATATCATCAGCATTTCCAGACTATCATGATATCATTTTACCTTTCAGTTCTTCAGTTCTTCAGGAGTTCTTCAATCAAAAATGCTAATTGACATAAAAGTTAAAAACATAAATCATCTATTTATGATTATTGTAAAATTTTGACAAAATTTGTGCAAAATTCCTTTAAATACAAAATATTCTCAAATTTACAAAAATATTCTCAAATTTACAGAAATACCAAGAAAGAGGGAAAAAAGCAGACAGTGGGCCTTAGAGTGTCCTGGAATATTTGCACACCCTCCCTCCAGGTAAAACAATAACAACTGGGCTGATATTCCATCAATATGGTTGAACGCACAGATGGCAATATAAGCTCACATCTAAAAAGTATAGAATGTACCCAGAAACACAGCCATCTGGGCTTGTGATGCATTAATGAGATTAAATTTACAGGTCACAGCACACAATAAATGCCTGAAAACTGCAATGGGTTCATGACACATTAATGTGGTTAAAATCACAGATGACACCATGAGCTCACACTTAATAATGTGTACAATATGCTTAAAAAGCAACAAAAACATACCAGTGCATGCAGAACACAAAAACAGCTTCCACAACCCCCAATACAACTTCTATACGAACCACATGATAAGATTTCATTTAACCCAATTGAAGCTTCCAACTTTTCCCTTGTATTTGTCTTGTAAATGACCCTTTCTCCCAAATTGCCCTTGTTTTTTCCTAAATTTTCCAAAGTCTTCCAGGTTTTTCCCAAAATGATTCTCATGTAAACCCTGTTTTTTTTCCTGAAATTTTTTTTTTTTCTATTGAGAAGTTTTTCTCAGTTTACCTTTATTTTTCCCAAATTAGCCTATTGAAATTTTCTATTAAAAGACCTGGCCCCAGACCACATATCTCAAACTCCATGGACGTATGGCATTATATATGCACATCATAGATAAATACCTATACAACAGTCAGCAGATAATGCATGATTGCCATGAGTTCACACTTGATGACATGGCAACTTTGCAGAGACTGCCACAAGATTGACTCCAGACCACCGCCACATCATGGCCATGACACAATTGCTTTGAACAGTTCAAAACAGTTGTGAGCCAGTGCTGACCTGAGCAGACCAAACAAGAGCCTGGCAGACCATTGCAGACCACCTCACATGTGTTCCCATTCTGATAAACGATGTCAGATGATTTTACAGATCATGGCAAGTCATAAAATAGATCGCGTAAGTGTGACTGGGGCTTTTACACTCATATAAAAGGAGTGAAGGAGTGTTGAAAGTATTGAGTTGCCTATGACTACCAGTATAAAGCAAAGCAAGGTACGCTCATGAAGTTAGTAGGATATTCTATACATATATTTAATTTTCTCTCAGAGTAATTATCTGTCTTTTGTGGAATATCTGTATTTGATTTTTTTTCGAGAAATATACTAAACACACTTGTATTACTATAAGGTAGCTTGAATGTGTTTCTTAAAGGGTCACAAAACAATATTACAATATATGTTACACACATCTGGTTTATTGACAAACCATAATGGCAGTGTGGAGGAACACAATTATTAACGTTACGGGGAACACTGTCTTCGAAAGTTCTTTTTTCCCACCAAAAAAATTTTGTCCCCCACATTTGAACCCCCAAAAATGACATTGTGCAAATCACTTTTGTGTAAAAATAAATGCAAAACCAATTTCAGCTTTTAATGTATCAAATGTTAATAGGTGATGTTTTCGTTTAATTTGCTTATAAAATTCTATCATTTTTAATCATTTTGGATTAAAAGTTGAAGTAAAAATCAGAAAAAGATGGGTTTTTTTTTGTAACAATAAAAAGAAGGATAGAGCTAACTTGGAACACATTTCTAGGACTAACAACAAGATCAATCTGCAAAACTAAGGCATTAATCTTTTACCAGAATGATGCTTTTTAGTTTAAATAGACAGAATTTTCAAAAATGTCTTATAACTGTAGTAATTTGCATTTTTGTAAATAAAATAATTCAAATAAATGTAAATTTGTGATGAGGTCGAATGCAGCAGTTACTGGCTAATGGATTAGTCATAAAAGATCACTAAATTATGTTTTCATGTGTATATATATCACCATTGATCCCCTCTGGACAAAAATATGTTATCTATTTAGCTTACTTTGGCATGTTACAAAGGTGCACTATTTCATGTAGTTCAAGGAGTAATGACGTCATAATGTTGCTGGGGCTATTCATCAATGAAATAGTGACATCTTACCTTTTGGTAACTTAGCAACAATCAACAACACATTTCATAAAGTTGTGATCCTCTGTATGAAGTGTCCCTGTTCCCCCTAACGTTTAAATGAGGGCATATACCAGTTTGGGAAGTTCCACTTTATAATATCAAATATATCACGCCAGTTCAGCAAAACACATTGAACCTTTATTTACACATTATAATATTAATTATAGGGATCTCTGAAAGTTGCCTTCCTGATTGACAATTATAACAACCCTTTTACTTTTTACTTTCAGGTTTAGTTGTCATTGATGTTATTGAAGACGCTATCCTAGAAGGGAGAAGTATGGAAGAGCCTTCAGTAGAAATGGTACAAAATTACAACACCATAAAAATGGAGAATGTTGTTCGTAATGAAAGTACACATAAAGAAGATAAATGTGATCCGGAAACATACAAATCAACAGAAAATGCTATAGCACCAAATACACCAGTGGATAATACCCCTGATTCAATCATTGTAAAGGTATCAAAGACATGTGACTATACTCCAAGATTTGATGCAATTGCAAAAACATCTCTTGAGTGTATACCTCGCCAGTCAACATCTGAGGATAACATAATTCGTATGGAGTCATTTTCATCTGAGGGAACAACAAATGGCCAAGGTCAGCTTGTACCAAAGGCAGTCAGAAGTATTCAAGATACAAGAATTCCACAGGCAATTGATAAATTAAGTATTTATGATCCAATAATGTCCAGGACATTCAATGATGTCCCAGAAGAGATCACACCTGAGTCAACCAGCCATATCTCAGTGACACAAGATAAACAAAAAAATGTCAGTGATCTTATGAAGGTGGAAGCAGAAACTAAAGTAAACTTGACAAAAGATACAATGGATATCCTGAACACAACCACAGTTATGCCAGAAAATGTCATATCTTCTTCTGATACTGTCATTTCCCAAGAAATTACAACAGATATATCTTATACTAATTCAGGCACAGAAGAGTTAATGTCATATATTACAAATGGCAGTACCAGTGCTATTACAGTAAATTCACAGTATACTAGTGAACACCCTAACACAGGAAAACCAGTTCTAACTAGCAGTGTATGTGATATCTCTGCAGAAAATTTGGATGAAACAGGTGCTGACATAGAAGTATTGCATGCAAATCTAGATATTACCAATTGTACCAAGAAAATAATGGATACAAAAGATATATCTCATGCTGATCCAGCCGAAGATCATGAAAATGTCATATCAGAAATGCAATGTGACAAACTAAATTTTTCAAACTTATCAGAAGGAACATGTAGTGAAAGAGTTAGAGCAAATAGTTCAGTTCTTGAACCTGAAAGTTTTTTGTGTAAAATGACTGAAAATAGAAACACAATGTATCCAGTTGAAAGGCAGGTTAAAAACGAAGATATAGAAATAGCAGAAATGCCATGCAACATACAACAACAGGTTGAAAAAATGTTTGACAATTGCTGTGAAAAAGCAAATGGTAACTTATTTACCAGTGCAGTAAGCATTTCACACAACAACACATCTAAAAATGATGATGCCATCATCAGTTATGTTGTAACAGAGATAGTCAAAAATATTGAAATGAATGAACAAATTGAAAGAAAACAATCAACTGAGAAAGAATATGTTCCAGAGAAATCTGAAAGGAGGGAACACAGTGTTATTGAGAATGTTAGATCACCAACTAGAAATATGAAAAAAGGTTACGATCTTGAAAAAGAAGACAATGGAAATATTACAGATGAGAATGATATTAATAATCTCATGGAAAATGTTGATTTGATTCAAGACCCTCAAATAGCAGAGAATAATGAGGAATGTAATGCCAAAGAAATCTGTTCTGAAAATGAAAATATGTGCAAGAAGTTGTCAGTTTCCTTTTCCAGTCCACTGATATCATATCAAGAGTATAGCCAAGAGAGTTATATGACAAACACCATTGAGGAACTATATGATTCAGACATAGATATGGAACTTGAAAGTAATAATTCTATGGGTAATGATGACAACAGTGAAACCTGGTTCAAAAAACTTAAATTTCCAGATCAACTGGGAACTCCTTATATAAACAAGAATGAAGAAACATTGATTGAACGAGGTAAAACCCCCCAAGTTGACATCATAGATTGTGAATGTAATTCTCATTCCAGTAGTTCAGATTCTAAAAGTGGATATACTTGTACCAAGACTTTACTTCAAAGAGAACCAGAGGCGGTTGCCCTGGAGAAGCAGACTATTCCCGAGCCCAGGAATTTAACAAACATTGAAAAACATTTTCTGGGCATTTTGATGCAAAAAAACACTCCAGACATTCTAATCAACCAAAAAGAAGAACAGAATGAATCTACAAGCTCAGAGACAGGACTGAACAATTCTCTGTTAGAAACAGAACTGGACACACCAATATCAGAAGCAAATTCTGCACTGATGAATACAGGACCAAATCAAACTTTTAAATTTGTAGAAGAGTTTGATATATTCGTTGGTGATAAAATAATTTCTGTCAACCCTGATACTGTGAAAGAAGAAAAAGAATTCTATTCACAAATACATAAACTCACATATTCAGAAATCCAAAAGCATGTGAGTAATCCAAAAATAGACATAAACACTTTGAGTCAAGAAATGCCCAAAACTGTCAAGCACTCAAATAAATGCCAAGTAAAATCAGAAGATTTACTACATGATGCAGAAAAAGAAAAACAGTATAAGATTGCAGAATCAGGAAAATTGCATGGTGAAGAGTATGATGTGCATATTAACAAGGCAGAATATATGGAAAGTTTAGAGGAAATTGCTTATGATAACCAGATCCGTGGAAAAGATCTTTTAATAAGCCAGGAAGCCCAAGATATCATAGATGTTTTGGTGAGACATGTTAGTTCTGAAAATAGTAATCTAGCATGTACTGAAAATTTATCACAGATGAGCAGTGACAATATTGCCAGTTTTGTCCTTGAAAATAGCAATGAAAGCTTTGCCACAGCTGATCTTGAGGTATTTTGCAGCTCAAAAGACCTCTGTCTTGATGATGCTATAAGTGAGGTGATTATGAGCAAAAATAGGACCAATATGATGGAGAAAAGTCATGGAAGGACAATGAATGAACCAGATTATGAAGGGATGGCACCAACAAAGTATTTGAAATGTGATGATACACAGACTGATACAACTAACACTCCAATCAAAGACAAGTGTTTGAAAAAGGTTTTGAACAAAAATATGACCAACATGTTTGAGAAAAGTTGTAAAAGGACAATGAATGAACCAGATAATGAAGGGCCGACACCTACAAAATATTTGAAACCTGATGATGCGCATTCTGAAATTATGATCACTCCAATGAAAGACAGGTGTTTGGAGCAACCATGCACAGCAAAAAGGAAACTTTATCATGAGATGAAAGCTCCTCTCAGGAACATCACTGGATATCCAATGCCCTGTATTGGTTTAATACAAGACCAGAGTGTACCACAAATAGATGTGGATGATGATATAGGAATTCCTGATTTTCCTGTGGAAGAAAATATTTATTTGGAGCCAAAAGGTTAGTATTCTTTTTAAAAATGAAAAAAAAAAGATCTCTAAGTGGGACTGAGTTATCATCCAATACATAGTTGATCTTTGTTTTGTGAAAATAATTTATATGGAGCCAAAAGGTTAATATTCTTTTTTAAAATGATAAAAAAAATGATCTCTAAGTGGGACTGAGTTATCATCCAATACATAGTTGATCTTTGTTTTGTGAAAATAATCACCCAGAGTCATTATTTTCTTTTTGAATGATAGGACGAGGAATGGTGCATATTTAGTTATATTTTCATTTCAATTAAGATGGTAATACTTTGGAGATTCCTCGTGTTGTTTTCCAGATACATGTGAAGTCAGTCATTGACATTGGCTCACATCATAAAAGAAGTCCCTCTGAAGTGAATTAGTGATTTTGTTTTGTTGAATATCAGCATGGTAAATTTAATTGATGCTGGTCCCTGGCCTCTGATTTTGTTTGTACTGAATGTTGTGTCCCTCCCACTCCTTCCATCAACCTGATTAACCCCTCAACCTGATTAACCCCTCAACCTGATTAACCCCTCTTCAGCAAACATATATGGCTTGCTGTGCTTGATGGCATCACACTGGAAAAACACCCTGGCCAATATTACTCAGGAAATGATTGACACCTCAGATTTCACAAGTTTATGAGCAATTGTAACAAATACTGTAATAAGTTGGTTTTTTTGTTTGGGTTTTTACATCACTTTCAACATGATTTTAGTCATTTCGTGACTTTGTAATAAAATGACTTCTTAACTTCTCACAAAAGGCATCAAATTCTGAATTCACAAAAATGTACCAAACTTGCTTACAGTTGAGTGTGTAACAGTATTTTGATTATGATGATGTGAAAAATATAGTAAACATTTCAGGATTTCTCCTGACAATGCAGATTTAATTTGGAAATTTTGTGCAAAAGTATCAAATATTAAAATTCAGTTTCAGGTGATCATATTCTCATAAATGTAACTGATTGTCGTGTTATTTTCTTTAAAATGTGGTTTTGATAGTTGATATTTTATGATTAAAGAAAACAACTTTTTCAGTTTGGCCATTTTTCACAGTATGGCACCATTCAGATGTCACATGAATTAGCTCTTATCCCATGAGTATCAACCTCTTATCCCAATATGTTAGGTATTATAATACTAAAATATAAAAGCAGAAAGTGTATTGTTGGTTATGAAAAGTTATTGGTTGACCAATTCCTAATGGCTATTTGACATTTGCACATGTGCATTTAAAATGATCACATCAATAATTTGCATAATATCTTTTATTAGACTGCATGAAAATTGGCCTGAAAATATGAACATGAATTTTTAAGACTACTTAATAATAAAGATGTCCTCTACCATCATAAGACCGCAAGTTTCTTTCACTCAGTCAAATGTAAAGAAGGCCATGCACGTAAGGGGTGACTTAGCATTCAAGGCCTTCCAAATAGTAAGGACGCTTTTATTCTGGTACACACTGGGAGCCAGTGTAGTTCCTTCAATATCTCAGCTATGTGATCATATTTTTAATGTCCACTGCAGGAAGATTGGCATGAAGGCCATTGCCCTAGCTAAGAGAAGAAGTGACCAAGGCATGAGTGTCTCTGCAGTTTTGTTGTCTAGACACTGTCTGATGGTAGCAATGTTCCTAATGGTAATGACTTTTTTTACACAATTCTCAAGTGCTGATGCCATGTCTAACAGTGGTACTATGTCTCTCAGCACACATTAGGGTCTCAGTTTTGGCATTATTCATCTCCATCTTATTTGCAATCAAGAAAGACATAACCTCGTATAGACATTGTTCAAGTTCACGTCTAGACATGTCTACATGATGTCTACTCATATGATCCATGGAGATGTAGATCTGGGTATCACCCGCAGTAATATTACTGACTTCCTGGTATCAAGGCCACACAGGACATCATTTTGTACCTATAACAATGCATTCTCTGTGCTATGGTATTCTTAATAGGCAGATTGAAACTTGTCAGTAAGAGCATTTTGATCAGGATGAGGTATCAATTATTTGGCTACTGCTTGTTCAGTGAGCTTCAACATGGAGGTTAGGTTGGAGACAGGTCTACAAATTTTCTTGATCAACTCTCAGCCAAGCTTTGTATGTGTGGGATAAAAGCTATCTTCATACTGACAGGTACTGCCTTTTGTATGTCTGTGTGTGTGTGTGTGTGTCTGTCTGGATGGGTGGGATGAGTTCAACCATGACACCTCAGTGACCTTTTTGACCATGAAAAGTACCGGTAAGTCAAGCCCATTGCTTGTAGATATGAGGCCTGAGTGAACCTACATCTCTGATGCCTATTCTTCACACAATTATGACAAAAAACTCTTTCACATGAATCTTTTCAGACGAACAAAAATTACCACGAGAAAGGCAAGGAGTGTATAAGTGGACATATCAGTATGCTCCATCTGTGGAATCTGAGTCTGCAAGCATCTGCAATATTGAAGAGAAAGATCAGGGTATGTTTTACAGATTTTGCACGTGCGGGAAAATATTTCACAGTTCACAGTTCACAGTTCATTTTTCAATTTTTTTTCAGAAAATATGACTTTGCGTTACATTTTAATTAAAAAACATATGACGCAATGCTTCAATTCTTTTCAAATTTTCAGGGATTACTACCAGGGGATATATATATTGCCACAAAAAATCCCAATGCAAAAAAAATAATTTAAAGGTGCAAAAAAAAATGTTGAAATCGGACTTTGAAAAAAAAAACAATATTATATATTCTACAGTTAAAAATAATTATGAGAGCTGTTTCAATGGTGGTGTCCTTTATAGGGATTCATCTATAGGGTCCCTAGTATCTTCCAGAATTTTTCACTAATTGAGCAATTTTTTTAAGGGGTTGAATTAGGAGGTCAAACATTACAAAAAATCAGTTTTTTTACACAACGATTTTTTTTATATGAGGGTCATTTCAATGTTGTTTTTCTTTTTAGGGAACCATCTATAGGGTACCAAGTACCTCCATGAATTTTTCACTAATTGAGCAATTAGTGAAACATTCAGGGAGGTATTTGGTACCCTATAGATGGTTCCCTGAAAAGGAAAACCATATTGAAATGACCCTCATATCCAAAAATCGATGTGCAAAAATCCATTAAAATCATGAGAATTTTTAATTTTTTTCAAAGTTTGACCTCCTAATTCAACCCCTTAAAAAAATTGCTCAATTAGTGAAAAATTCAGGGAGGTACTTGGTACCCGATAGATGGTTCCCTGAAAAGGAAAACAACATTGAAATGACCCTCATATAAAAAAATCGTTGTCCAAAAAAACAGATTTTTTCCATTTTTTTCCAGGTTTGACCTCCTAATTCAACCCTTTAAAAAAATTGCTCAATTAGTGAAAAATTCAGGGAGGTATTTGGTACCCTATACATGGTTCCCTGAAAAGGAAAACAACATTGAAATGACCCTCATATCAAAAAATCGTTGTGCAAAAAAACACTAAAATTATGAGAGTTTTTCATTTTTTTCCAAGTTTGACCTCCTAATTCAACCCCTTAAAAAAATTGCTCAATTAGTGAAAAATTCAGGGAGGTATTTGGTACCCTATAGATGGTTCCCTGAAATGGAAAACAACATTGAAATGACCCTCATATAAATAAATCGTGGTATAAAAAACCATTAAAATTATGAGAGTTTTCATTTTTACCAAGTTTGACCTCCTAATTCAACACCTTAAAAAAATTGCTCAATTAGTGAAAAATTCAGGGAGGTACTTGGTACCCTATAGATGGTTCCCTAAAAAGGAAAACAACATTGAAATGACCCTCATATAAAAAAAATCGTTGTGCAAAAAACCATTAAAATTATGAGAGTTTTTCATTTTTTTCCAAGTTTGACCTCTTAATTCAACCCCTTAAAAAAATTGCTCAATTAGTGAAAAATTCATGGAGGTACTTGGTACCCTATAGATGGTTCCCTAAAAAGAAAAACAACATTGAAATGACCCTCATATAAAAAAATCGTTGTGTAAAAAAACTGATTTTTTTCATTTTTTGTAATGTTTGACCTCCTAATTCAACCCCTTAAAAAAATTGCTCAATTAGTGAAAAATTCTGGAAGATACTAGGGACCCTATAGATGAATCCCTATAAAGGACACCACCATTGAAACAGCTCTCATAATTATTTTTAACTGTAGAATATATAATATTGTTTTTTTTTTCAAAGTCCAATTTCAACATTTTTTTTTGCACCTTTAAATTATTTTTTTTGCATTGGGATTTTTTGTGGCAATATATATATCCCCTGGTAGTAATCCCTGAAAATTTGAAAAGAATTGAAGCATTGCGTCATATGTTTTTTAATTAAAATGTAACGCAAAGTCATATTTTCTGAAAAAAAATTGAAAATTGATTTGTGAACTGTGAAATATTTTCCCGCACGTAGATTTTGCTTGTTAAATTTTTGTCAAAGACTATGAGGTCATCAATCACTCCAGTAGTGATGTTGTCAAAAGTAATGTTGTCAGAGGTACAAATGCCAACTCAGACTCAGCATCCATTTGATTTTTCCCACAGAATATTGTGTACCTAACAATGTATATGCTGTGAAAGGTTATGTACCGGTATATCACTAAAATAGTAAAGTATGTGTGATTTTCAAATATTTCATTTTTTGTTGTTGGGGGGTGGGGGATACTTGTAATAGTTGTGATAATAATCAATTGATTCAAGGTAAGAAACTCAGTTATCAATTTATCATATTATTTCCATTCAATTTGGTTGGCACCCCTCATATATACTATATATAATTATGCATTCAGCAACCAACTAAATTGTGGAAATACAGTTCAGAGAGAAATACTAAAATGCACTTAAATATTAAATATGACAGTATGGAGCAAAATTAAATATGCAAGTGATCAAAAAATCAGAACTCTCTGTCAATTTTTATTTTGTATTTAGAGGTTCCTAGTGAATTGCCAAAGCTGTTTCCACTACAGAGATGCATGAGAAGTAGACAACTGGGATTATCCAGGAAGCAGAGAGTGCCTAAACTTCACCCTAATTTCAAGGTTAAACATTCTTAATGGCCCACAAATGATAATCAATTCAAATGCTTACAGAACATAACCTCTCACCCCTGCAATTTTCAAAGTATTCTTAAAATAATAGCAGAAAAAGAGCATTTTGTTGTAACTTTTTATCAAAACTCTTAAACAGCATTAGGGTAAGGAGATTTCAGGTAGACTAAAACAAAAGACATATTTGTGGTGAGACTCAGAATATGATATATGCAAACTCTAGATGTCACAGTTTAATTAATTCAGCAGTTTTGATTGTTGTTTCCATATTTTACAGTTTTCTACACAGCCTTGATCATTTTTTGTATATGACCTAATTGTTTCATTTACATTTGTGTTCAAAATGTTATGACAAGATTTTGTGAATAAAGTAACAATAATAAGAAAAATAGTTGGTTATTATTAAACTTGGGTGTGGTATTGACATATATTCAGATATTCAGCAAACAGTATATTGCAAAATCTTTACTTTTGAAGCACATTATGAATGACAATTTACATTATTCATAATATATCAGATAAATATAATATAAAAATATATTTTTAGTCTGCTCACTTTTGTTATAGTGAACAGAAGGGAAGCAAAATAGAAGACATTATTATCTTTCAGACCAGGATTCAATAAGTTTAAACAAATTCTTAATGGTTGAGGAAACTGCCTCACAGAGAATGTAAGCCAGTTATCTGGCCATATATCATTTAAACATGCCCCAAACCTCTGAATGCTTTAATAAATTAACTCCATTCAACTATTTCTATCTTGCAACTACCATTATTTCCAACCAATCTTAAGGACTACTCAATTTACCTAAATTAATCTTTCCCCAATCTGCAATCCAATTAAGTCTATTTCTTGAGAGTGTGATTGTGGGAGCTTTCAGCCCGGGGGGGTACTCTCATAGTCAGCGTTACCGGGGAAGCTGGGCTAAATAGGGTCCTTTTTGCTGATATTTTCTCTAAAACAGGTTAAGATATTTCATCATTTCCCCTAAAACAGGGTACTATTTTTCAAATTTCTCCCTAAAACAGGGATCACAATCTCCCTTTCCAAATCTCCCCCTTCTGCATCATCCCTAAATGAGGGTATAAAAAATTCAGCTAGTCCTAAATCAGGGTACCAATAATGATAGAATATTTCCCTAAATCAGGCTCTGGGGTTTTCAGTTCCATCCGGGTTAAGATATTGTTTTTCAAATTTCTCCCTAAAACAGGGATCACAATCCCCTTTTCCAAATCTCCTCCTTCTGCATCATCCCTAAATGAGGGTATCAAAAATTCAGCTAGTCCTAAATCCGGGTACCAAATTTCAGCTAGTCCTAAATCAGGGTACCAATAATGATAGAATATTTCCCTAATTCAGGCTCTGAGGTTTTCAGTTCCATCCCATCCTCCGCGGGTTAAAATCATGAGAGTAAAAGTTGTTTCAAATTTCTTTGAAACAAAGTTTGCCACTGAACCAAAATGGAACACAGTATGGGTATAAATGCGCAGGGACTACATTGAGTGGATTCTGGAACTATTTTGTATATGTTTTATATGACTTTCACGTTTTATGTCACATCCAATGTTGATGCAAGTGGATCTGATTCCTCTGATCTCAAGCTGCATTTCAAGCAGTTTTAGGACAGTTTAGATGATAAATTTGATTCAACGAAACAGGATATTACTTCAACTATAAGTGCAACAATTCTCGATGTGGTAAGACAAGTTCTGCAGATAAAAATGGATGTTATGCAGAAAGAGATTAAAGTAGACCAGGAACAATTGAAGAAAGTATATAGATATCGACAGACCACAGAAAGGTAGACATCTTGAGAACATCGTGAGGCCTATAATAAATGCTGTGGCAAATAATTCATGAAAGGTGGAAAAGTGGTAGCAAGAGTAACCAGTAGGAAGATAGCTGTAATGCGGGTTTTGGAACATAAACTTGCTTAGTGTATGTTTGTTTGTTTGTTTGGGGTTTTAAATCACTTTCAACATTATTTCAGTCATTTACAATAATATTGAAAGTGTAGTCATGAATAACGGTTTCATGTGCAACAGGTTCCCACTGACAAGAGGTATTTGCCAAGGATGTCCTGTATCCCCATATTTGTTCATTTTAGCAGCTGAAGTTATGGCAATTTCTATAAGGGGAAGGAAAAATATTTGTGGTATAAAAATAGGTACAACTGAAATAAAAATGTCCCAATTAGCAGATGACACAACCTTGTTTCTATCAAATTTTGAATCAATTCCAAGTGCTCTCAACTGTCTCAAAGAATTCTACCAGATTTCAAGACTAAAACTGAATCTTGATAAAACGATTGCTATGTGTATTGGCTCCTTAGTGGATACTGAGCCACCTCAGACAAATGATATAAAATGGTCACAAGGTCCCATTGAAACGCTTGGTGTCACTATAAGCAATGATCCAGCCATTATCACAAATCACAATTTTTTACCACGCTTGAAATGTGCTCAGGATACCCTCAATATATGGAAACAAAGAAGTTTATCCTTGAAGGGCAAAGTAACTATATTAAAATCCTTGATTTTACCAAAATTTTTATATGTAGCATCCAATATGCCAGTTGCAACTGAAATAGTAGAAAATGTAGATAAGATGATTGCAAATTTTTTATGGGATGGTAAAAGAGCAAAAATAAAAAAGAATGTCATTATACAAAAGGTTGAGGATGGAGGAATTAAAGCACCAGATTTCTCCTGCATGGTAAAGGCCAGTAAAGTTGCATGGGGAAAAAGAATATTAGATAGTAATGGAAAATGGAAAGTAATATTGTCAGAAATTATAAAACCCATGTCAATAGAACATTTTTCTGAAACTAATTTATGTAAATTAGTCATAGAAAATATTAAGATTCCATTTTATAAACAAGTGTTTATATTTTGGAATGAATTAAAACCAGTTCCAACGGAAATACTCTCTTATGGAAATGAAATTCTGTGGTACAATAAATATATTCAGTTCCCGATAAATGTCAAATATTCAAAACAGGTAAAAACCAAAGAATTGATGTGGCCTGATTTTTACAAAGCTGGTGCTATATATGTTAAGGATCTCTTTAATGACGCCAATGAAATATTAGGTTTTGATGACTTTTCTAACAAATTCACATTGAACTGTAATATTTTAAACTATTCCATTACAGTGGTTAGAAGCAATATCAAAAGAAAAAGCCCAATACAAAACAGGTTGGACATTATTCTTAATTGTAAAGGTTCCACAAGGATGCTAAAAGAAATAAAAACCAAACATTTCTATGAATCTTTTGTATATGATAAGATTGAAAGACCAACTGCCTTAAATAAATGAGAACTCAAATACACAATCCAAGATGACTGGTTAAGTATATTTAGACTACCATATTCCTGTACTAGGGAAACAAAATTACAAGCTCTTCAATATAGAATTATAAACAGAATTTTACCATGTAAGAGATGGCTGTACAATTTATCTATTGTGGAATCTGAAAAATGCCTTGAATGCAATGTAACGGATGACATTGAACACTTTTTGTATGAATGTACTATAGTTGAGGATTTCTGGATAGCGTTGGAAAAATGGTGGAACAGAACAACACCTAATGCAATTAAAATAACAGTAAAACATGTAACACTGTATACAGACAAATTTTTCGCGACCTTTTTATTTTCGCGTTAATTCGCGCCAGTACGTCATTCGCAAAATTAAATGGACGCGAAATTGAAGAGGGGACTCTCTCGCTTTGTTTTGACTTTGTTCTCACTGATTCCAATTATCAGCGTTCACAGTTTTGCGTTTCGTCATTGTCTCCACTGCTTTGAGTCCTGTCTTACCTTTTTGACAGAAATGCTTTCACACGTGGATCGATTTTAATTGCATTTTAAATGATAAATAAAGGTATTTACCCAATATTACGCAATACAAGGTCGTCTTGTTAAAAAGCGGGAGTGACGGGGACAAGCTCTTATTTTTGGCGCGAAAACAATTTGTCTATCAACACGCATTGAAATATTAATATATTGCGCAATGATGGATCCCTGGCTTCTCGTGTTGCGGACGTGAATTACCGCGACGTCACGTACATGATATTTACGTTTTACTTCATGGATAAATTCTCGACCTGCGAAGCATAATAACTCGCATTGAAATATTAATATATTGCGCAATAATGGATGGTTTTGTTCTGTGCTCGACCTGCAAAGCGTAATTTGTGATAATATTATGTACTAGAAATCCAAAATTCATGAAAATAAAATGGCGCAAACCTGTCGAAAACGGCGATGGCGTGAAAATAACCAGGCGCGAATTTTTCTCTGTATACAGTATTTGGATTTTACTATGATCTTAAACATTTTACCAATATAAACTATATTGGTTTTACTTGCAAAGATGTATATTTATCATCAAAAGATTAAAGAAGAAAGAGTATGTTTTTATAATTTCCTTAGAGTTCTCAAATACAAATTAGAAATAGAAGAGTTCATCCATACAAAAAACAACACAATTGATATATTTAAAGAAAGGTGGAACACAATTATTGAAGAATTAGGATAAGAAAAACAAAATTATCTTCAGAGTAAAGAAAAAAAAGAAAAGATATGATCATTATTGCTCAGATTTGTTTCATAATGCCCACGGAAATTTGTGTGTGTCTGTCATTGTGAACTGTATATTATGTTCAGTCTGTCAGTGTTTTAATAATGCATGACTATGTTATTATCTTTTGTATCTACATTTCTATTTTTATTGTTATGTTAAAAATGAAATAAAATATATTAAAGAAAAATAAAATTATTTCAGTCATTTGATGAGACCTACTTGTAGCAGATATAGTGCTGCCTCATTGGATTGTCATTTCGCAGATCCTTGACAACCCACCTGGTCACAGATTTACAAGGACAATGAGTTTACCCTTTAGGCATGGGTCTCAGCTCATGTGTAAAATTGTATCATGAATTCAATCTCGGCATGGCTGGGGATCGAACCCATGACCTTTGGATCACCATGACCTTTTGAACTTGTGCTAATAAGCTTGCACTCTAACCAACTGCGCCACAACCGGCGGCCTTGTTTAGTGTAAATAAAAATTCTGACAAATAATAATTTTTAAAAAATGTATAGAATTTGTAAACTGTGTTATATTAGGTGTGGGTGAAACATTCCTGAAAGAAAGACAGAAGTTAGATGTGCAGAACTATAAATGGTATGGACAAATAGACAGTAGATCTGGAAGCTAAGAGGGGATCTGGCGGAGTAGATTTCAAGTTTCTAGTACATGACAGAATATTTTAAGCTACTGTGTTAAAAAAATTGACAATGAATATGAAGGAATGTTGTGGCTTAAATTCACTAGCTAAAAAACCTCTGCATTGTTTACATCTTGTGTAACATATCTTGTCCCACAGAACTCAGATGCTCAGATGGTAATGATTTTTATGAATGTTCTCTTTGAAAAATGTGTATGCACAATAATGTAGGCCCAATGTATATTGTTGGTGATCCGAACAGTAGAATTGGTAATGAAACTGATTATATGGAAAAAGTTGATCGTGTGCCAAAAAGAGATGTCATTGATTATGATATTAATGCATATGGTGGTGTGTGTGCTAGAATATGAATAGGATAGTTATGTAATGTTATTTAGTGTCTTGTGTACCTGTCAAAATGGAGGATCAGAGCACATGAAATAGACTTGAAATAAATCTAAAAACATGCAAGCCGCCAAGTAAAAAGAAGAGACCAAATAGTCATGAAATGATCCTGAATTTTAGCAGCATTGCAGACCCAAATATGTTCATGTTCATATTGAACCACTACAGAAAATGAAGTGTCATCATGTTGATATTCAGATCAATTTTCATGTGTCAAAACAGGCACCAGCCAATCATATTCTTGAAAATCATGACACTTTATTGTGGTAATGAAACAAAAATATATTTTACCTCAAGATATCATAATATGTAAAAGTTCTGTAAGTGGTGAGTAATGAGCCCAGTTTAGTCATCCAGACCCAGTTGCAAATATATGCACTCTGCATCTATCATGAAAAACAGGGTGGCATTTGGCATTAGTGTTGCAATTTCTTCTATTGTTTGGACTGGGTGGTGTGCTGATTTCAATACTTTGTTGAACTTTGTCGGGTGGATACACGTGTACTTTATTGTTTACCTTCTTTTCCGCCATCATACTTTTGACTCATGTCGTCGGCTCATTCTGTTTCACTATTATGCCAATGGGCTTCGTTCTATCTAACAATGAAGAGAGTTTAAGCACAGAATCATATGAATTAAAATGTAACACAAAATCCAATTATTTTGGAAAAAAATGAATAATAAACCAATAACTGCCAATAAGTTCCTGTTAGTGGAACAAGCTGTTTACTTACATGTATAAAAAAAAGTAGAAAAAAGCAGAAAAAAACAGTTATCAATGTTTCCAGTCATATCTGAGCAATTCATATGGAAAAGCTATATAATTCAGAGATGGCTGTACAAGTAAGAGACAGCTGCACAAGTGAGACAGCTAAAAAAATGAGACAGTTACGCAAGTGTGAGAAAGCTCTATGAGATATGCATGATGCTAGTGATGTAATTCAGTAGGAAGCAATCAGTCTTATTCAATGTGTTTTCTGTCATGGACAGCTACATAAATCAGAGTCAGCTTAGCAAGTAAGAGACGTTTACACAGGTGACACAGATTTATAAGGAACTTATTCATCACTAGAAATGGGAGACATTGAATATGAAATGGGTAGTACAAAACTTCCTATTACAGTGGGTACATGGTGTCATTTTCACCCAGCATAAATGGTGCCAAAAATAAAACACATTCTACAATTTATATACATATTCAAGAAATAGTATTAGCACCTTTCTCTTATTGAAGAACATAATAAAATATATGAAAATTTGCAGAGAGAAATCAGCTTTTCAATGAGTTAATCCATTTGTGCCTACATTTAATACATTTCTTGCTTTTTCTTTTGCAAATTTAGCACATTTTTACATACTTAGAGAGTTTGTTATCATTTTTTATGTACCATTATGATTAGAACAACTTATTGGGGGTTATTTCCTGAAAATACATATATATCCTATATGTATGAAACTTTAAAAGATTACATTGGATCAATTTCCTTCAATTTTCTAACCAAATTTAGCTTGTTAATAAATCTCAAAATTGACAGACTTTATTTTCAGCATTAAATTTTTTTTCCATATGTACTTTCATAAATTAACCAACACTAAGTTGTTATTATAGACATTGTTTCAAAATAGCTCAGCATATAAAAAAATTCCTCTAATTTCCCTTGGAGATTGGTCCAAAATTAAAAATTGCTCTAATATTGTTAATATGGAACGGATTTTGATGAATAAAGACTATGAACTCGTTTTTGAAAGATGCAGATGTCTAAATATTGATATTTATAATAAAATCCACGAAAATAGGAGTTTTATTTTTAAAGTCATTCAAAGGTCACTTCAAGGTCATCGGCAATATTTCATAAAAATAGCCTACAAAGGTCCACATTCAGTCATGTATCATTTATAGATGTGTCCCACACAGTAAAAACGTTATATGCCTATGTCCATCATTTCTACTGATGCAACCTTAGCAAGAACGAGTGACAGTGAACTACATATGCTAAAAACAGTGTCACAAGTGAGACAGACATAGACAATACCTCAATGCTTCAAAAATGAGACTGACAACATAGGTGACAGACAGAAAGGTGGGTGACAGACAGGCAGTCCAATTCATTTCTGCAGACATATATTGATTAATCGATGCTATTATTTTTTAAAAGCCATTTAGATGAGAGACAGAAGGCGAAAGCACTTGCTTCTGATGAAATGAAAAACTGCAAAATATGAATATCAGTCTGCACAAGAAGTATTTGCATCCAAAGTTTGTTGTCATGGTCTGTTGCCTTCTGTTAAATATACAAGTTAAATATTCCGTTTTGAAAATTTTACAGGCCAAGTTTAGGACTGGAAATGAATTTCTATTTTACACTTTATGGATGATTTGTACGTCACAGTAGGATAGCATTGCCTATATTATCGTAGTTTGAAACCTCAAGCAGAATTTAGCTAAAACCACATAAGGTTTGATGTTTTGGAGAATCAGTTTTGAATGTTTCGAAAATCAGTAAGGGATCAACCATTAAACATTTGGAATGAGGAAAATAAATTTGTCAATTTGTTTGCTGTACTCAGCAATACTCAATATTTTTCCTGGACCAAAACATATTTCACATTATTTCTTCTTAGTCAGTTGAGCCACCATAGTCCAATTTAGGTTTGAGCTATAACAAAATAACCTATATTACAGAAATAGGAAAAAATATATGTTTTGTCAAATGACAGATACTAAGTCATGTGTGTGAACTTTGTTACTTATTCACTGTTCACAGTTCATTATTCAGATTTTTTTCTAAATTTATTGTACACTATGTCAACATGTCAGATTTCAAATATTATGTCCCAAATATCACCGTGCTGGATTTTGTGCCAAATTATGTGAAAGGAAATTATTATAATTATAAAAACGAAAAATAGTATTTAAACATGGGGGAAAAAACAAGTGCAGGTGAATTCAAATTTCACCAAATTTTATATGCGGGTTAATGGGGGCCCCATGATGTTATTTATGAAGCGATTCCCCGGCGCATTTAACGATGGCTAGATGGCGCCACTCAGAACTTTTAGTTTTTTAAAATTTAAATGAAATAAATCTTATTATTCCAAGTATTATTACTAGCGCAGGTCAATTCAAATGTCACCAAATTTTGCATACGGGTTAAGGGGGGTCCCATGATGTAATTTATGAAGCGATTCCCCGGCGCATTTAATGATGGCTAGATGACGCCACTCAAAACTTTAGTATTTTAAGACTTAAATAAAATAAATCCTATTATCCCAAGTAAAAAATGACTGGCGCAGGTCAATTCAAAGGTCACCAAATTTTGTATGTGGGTTAAGGGGGGTCCCATGATGTTATTTATAAAGCGATTCCCCGGCGCATCTAACGGTAGCAAGATGGCGCCACTCAAAACTTTTAGTTTTTTAAGATTTAAATAAAATATATCCTATTTCTCCAAGTTAAAAATGACTGGCGCAGGTCAATTCAAAGGTCACCAAATTTTGCATACGGGTTAAGGGGGGTCCCATGATGTAATTTATGAAGCGATTCCCCGGCGCATTTAACAGTAGCAAGATGGCGCCACTCAAAACTTTTAGTTTTTTAAAATTTAAATGAAATAAATCTTATTATTCCAAGTAAAAAATGACTGGCGCAGGTCAATTCAAAGGTCACCAAATTTTGTATGCGGGTTAATGGCGGTCCCATGATGTTATTTATGAAGCGATTCCCCGGCGCATTTAACGATGGCTAGATGGCACCACTCAAAACTTTTAGTTTTTTAAAATTTAAACGAAATAAATCTTATTATTCCAAGTAAAAAATGACTGGCGCAGGTCAATTCAAAGGTCACCAAATTTTGTATGCGGGTTAAGGGGGGTCCCATGATGTAATTTATGAAGCGATTCCCCGGCGCATTTAACGGTAGCAAGATGACGCCACTCAAAACTTTTAGTTTTTTAAAATTTAAATGAAATAAATCTTATTATTCCAAGTTAAAAATGACTGGCGCAGGTCAATTCAAAGGTCACCAAATTTTGCGTACGGGTTAAGGGGGGTCCCATGATGTAATTTATGAAGTGATTCCCCGGCGCATTTAACGCTGGCTAGATGACGGCACTCAAAACTTTAGTATTTTAAGACTTAAATAAAATAAATCCTATTATTCCAAGTCAAAAATAACTGGCGCAGGTCAATTCAAAGGTCACCAAATTTTGCATACGGGTTGAGAGGGGTCTCATGATGTTATTTATGAGGCGATTCCACGGCGCATTTAACGATGGCTAGATGGCGCCACTCAAAACTTTTAGTTTTTTAAAATTTAAATGAAATAAATCTTATTATTCCAAGTAAAAAATGACTAGCGCAGGTCAATTCAAAAGTCACCAAATTTTGTATGCGGGTTAAGGGGGGTCCCATGATGTTATTTATGAAGCGATTCCCCGGCGCATTTAACGGTGGCTAGATGGCGCCACTCAAAACTTTTAGCTTTTAAAATTTAAACGAAATAAATCTTATTATTCAAAGTAAAAAATGACTGGCGCAGGTCAATTCAAAGGTCACCAAATTTTGTATGCGGGTATTGGGGGGTCCAATGATGTTATTTATGAAGCAATCCCCCGGCGCATTTAACGATGGCTAGATGGCGCCACTCAAAACTTTTAGTTTTTTAAAATTTAAATGAAATAAATCTTATTATTCCAAGTAAAAAATGACTGGCGCAGGTCAATTCAAAGGTCACCAAATTTTGTATGCGGGTTAAGGGGGGTCCCATGATGTTATTTATGAAGCGATTCCCCGGCGCATTTAACGATGGCTAGATGGCGCCACTCAAAACTTTAGTATTTTAAGACTTAAATAAAATAAATCCTATTTTTCCAAGTAAAAAATGACTGGCGCAGGTCAATTCAAAGGTCACCAAATTTTGTATGTGGATTAAAGGGGGTCCCATGATGTTATTTATGAAGCGATTTTCCGGCGCATTCAACGGTAGCTAGATGGCGCCACTCAAAACTTTTAGTTTTTAAAATTTAAACGAAATAAATCTTATTATTCCAAGTAAAAAATGACTGGCGCAGGTTAATTCAAAGGTCACCAAATTTTGTATGCGGGTTAATGGCGGTCCCATGATGTTATTTATGAAGCGATTCCCCGGCGCATTTAACGATGGCTAGATGGCACCACTCAAAACTTTTAGTTTTTTAAAATTTAAACGAAATAAATCTTATTATTCCAAGTAAAAAATGACTGGCGCAGGTCAATTCAAAGGTCACCAAATTTTGTATGCGGGTTAAGGGGGGTCATATGATGTAATTTATGAAGCGATTCCCCGGCGCATTTAACGGTAGCAAGATGACGCCACTCAAAACTTTTAGTTTTTTAAAATTTAAATGAAATAAATCTTATTATTCCAAGTTAAAAATGACTGGCGCAGGTCAATTCAAAGGTCACCAAATTTTGCGTACGGGTTAAGGGGGGTCCCATGATGTAATTTATGAAGTGATTCCCCGGCGCATTTAACGATGGCTAGATGACGGCACTCAAAACTTTAGTATTTTAAGACTTAAATAAAATAAATCCTATTATTCCAAGTCAAAAATAACTGGCGCAGGTCAATTCAAAGGTCACCAAATTTTGCATACGGGTTGAGAGGGGTCTCATGATGTTATTTATGAGGCGATTCCCCGGCGCATTTTACGATGGCTAGATGGCGCCACTCAAAACTTTTAGTTTTTTAAAATTTAAATGAAATAAATCTTATTATTCCAAGTAAAAAATGACTAGCGCAGGTCAATTCAAAGGTCACCAAATTTTGTATGCGGGTTAAGGGGTGTCCCATGATGTTATTTATGAAGCGATTCCCCGGCGCATTTAACGATGGCTAGATGGCGCCACTCAAAACTTTAGTATTTTAAGACTTAAATAAAATAAATCCTATTTTTCCAAGTAAAAAATGACTGGCGCAGGTCAATTCAAAGGTCACCAAATTTTGTATGTGGGTTGAGGTGGGTCCCATGATGTTATTTATGAAGCGATTTCCCGGCGCATTTAACGGTGGCTAGATGGCGCCACTCAAAACTTTTAGCTTTTAAAATTTAAACGAAATAAATCTTATTATTCAAAGTAAAAAATGACTGGCGCAGGTCAATTCAAAGGTCACCAAATTTTGTATGCGGGTAAAGGGGGGTCCCATGATGTTATTTATGAAGCGATTCCACGGCGCATTTAACGATGGCTAGATGGCGCCACTCAAAACTTTTAGTTTTTTAAAATTTAAATGAAATAAATCTTATTATTCCAAGTAAAAAATGACTGGCGCAGGTCAATTCAAAGGTCACCAAATTTTGTATGCGGGTTAAGGGGGGTCCCATGATGTTATTTATGAAGCGATTCCCCGGCGCATTTAACGATGGCTAGATGGCGCCACTCAAAACTTTAGTATTTTAAGACTTAAATAAAATAAATCCTATTTTTCCAAGTAAAAAATGACTGGCGCAGGTCAATTCAAAGGTCACCAAATTTTGTATGTGGGTTAAGGGGGGTCCCATGTTGTTATTTATGAAGTGATTCCCCGGCGCATTAAACGGTGGCTAGATTTTAAAATTTAAACGAAATAAATCTTATTATTCCAAGTAAAAAATGACTGGCGCAGGTCAATTCAAAGGTCACCAAATTTTGTATGCGGGTTAATGGCGGTCCCATGATGTTATTTATGAAGCGATTCCCCGGCGCATTTAACGATGGCTAGATGGCACCACTCAAAACTTTTAGTTTTTTAAAATTTAAACGAAATAAATCTTATTATTCCAAGTAAAAAATGACTGGCGCAGGTCAATTCAAAGGTCACCAAATTTTGTATGCGGGTTAAGGGGGGTCCCATGATGTAATTTATGAAGCGATTCCCCGGCGCATTTAACGGTAGCAAGATGACGCCACTCAAAACTTTTAGTTTTTTAAAATTTAAATGAAATAAATCTTATTATTCCAAGTTAAAAATGACTGGCGCAGGTCAATTCAAAGGTCACCAAATTTTGCGTACGGGTTAAGGGGGGTCCCATGATGTAATTTATGAAGCGATTCCCCGGCGCATTTAACGATGGCTAGATGACGCCACTCAAAACTTTAGTATTTTAAGACTTAAATAAAATAAATCCTATTATTCCAAGTCAAAAATAACTAGCGCAGGTCAATTCAAAGGTCACCAAATTTTGCATGCGGGTTAAGGGGGGTCCCATGATGTTATTTATGAAGCGATTCCACGGCGCATTAAACGATGGCTAGATGGCGCCACTCAAAACTTTTAGTTTTTTAAAGTTTTAAATAAAATAAATCTTATTATTCCAAGTAAAAAATGACTAACGCAGGTCAATTCAAATGTCACCAAATTTTGCATACAAGTTAAGGGGGGTCCCATGATGTTATTTATGAAGCGATTCCCCGGCGCATTTAACGATGGCTAGATGACGCCACTTAAAACTTTAGTATTTTAAGACTTAAATAAAATAAATCCTATTATTCCAAGTAAAAAATGACTGGCGCAGGTCAATTCAAAGGTCACCAAATTTTGCATACGGGTTAAGGGGGTACCCATGATGTAATCTATGAAGCGATTCCCCGGCGCTTTCAACGATGGCTAGATGACGCCACTCAAAACTTTAGTATTTTAAGACTTAAATAAAATAAATCCTATTATTCCAAGTAAAAAAAGGCTGGCACAGGTCAATTCAAAGGTCACCAAATTTTGTATGTGGGTTAAGGGGGGTCCCATGATGTTATTTATAAAGCGATTCCCCGGCGCATTTAATGGTAGCAAGATGGCGCCACTCAAAACTTTAGTATTTTAAGACTTAAATAAAATAAATCCTATTATTCCAAGTCAAAAATAACTGGCGCAGGTCAATTCAAAGGTCAATAAATTTTGCATACGGGTTAAGGGGGGTCTCATGATGTTATTTATGGGGCGATTCCCCGGCGCATTTAACGATGGCTAGATGGCGCCACTCAAAACTTTTAGTTTTTTAAAATTTAAATGAAATAAATCTTATTATTCCAAGTAAAAAATGACTAGCGCAGGTCAATTCAAAGGTCACCAAATCGCTTCATAAATAACATCATGGGACCCCCCTTAACCCGCATACAAAATTTGGTGATCTTTGAATTGACCTGCGCCAGTTATTTTTGACTTGGAATAATAGGATTTATTTTATTTAAGTCTTAAAATACTAAAGTTTTGAGTGACTCCATCTAGCCATCGTTAAATGCGCCAGGATATCGCTTCATAAATAACATCATTGGAACCCCCTTAACCCACATACAAAATTTGGTGACCTTTGAATTGACCTGCGCCAGTCATTTTTTACTTGGAATAATAAGATTTATTTTATTTAAATTTTAAAAAACTAAAAGTTTTGAGTGGCACCATCTAGCCATCGTTAAATGCGCCGGGGAATCGCTTCATAAATAACATCATGGAACCCCCCTTAACCCGCATGCAAAATTTGGTGACCTTTGAATTGACCTGCGCCAGTTATTTTTGACTTGGAAAAATAGGTTTTATTTCATTCAAATTTTAAAAAACTAAAAGTTTTGAGTGGCACCATCTTGCTACCGTTAAATGCGCCGGGGAATCGCTTCATAAATAACATCATGGGACCCCCCTTAACACGCATGCAAAATTTGGTGACCTTTGTATTGACCTGCGCCAGTCATTTTTTACTTGGAGAAATAGGATATATTTTATTTAAATCTTAAAATACTAAAAGTTTTGAGTGGCGTCATCTAGCCACCGTTAAATGCGCCGGGGAATCGCTTCATAAATAACATCAAGGTAACCCCCTTAACCCACATACAAAATTTAGTGATCTTTGAATTGACCTGCACTTGTTTTTTCCCCCATGTTTAAATACTATTTTTCGTTTTTATAATTATTATAATTTCCTTTCACATAATTTGGCATAAAATCCAGCACGGTGATATTTGGGACATAATATTTGAAATCTGACATGTTGACACAGTGTACAATAAATTTAGAAAAAAAATTGAATAATGAACTGTGAACAGTGAATAAGTAACAAAGTTCACACACATTACTAAGTCATGGAGCTGAACATCAATAACAAATAACAAAAAGGCAATTTATAGGAGGAGAATCATTTTTCTCGTCTAGGCTTTCTCAATATGCTTTTCACACCAAGTGGACTCACAAATATTTTATTTCAACTTTCCCCCTGATTGATAATGGTCCATCCCTTATAGTATGTGTTCAACATAAAAAAAAATGTTTACCTGGTGTCTGTGTTTCGCTTGCTCATGCATCTGTGGATTTTGAGTCATTAAACAGTATCTTACATACCCAATTGTAGTTTTGCTGAGGGTCGTCTGAAATCTGAAAATAACCGTTTGCCTTTCTTCAGGAACCTCTTCTAGAATTGATATTCATTCATACAACAGAAAGGTGGGTGCAAATATTTTAAGAAATTGGTTTTCCCTTTTTCTGCAATACATTTATTTTTATTAACTACACTTATTGTAAATCAATACTTATTTGAAATCAAATTTGGAAATCCTATTCTATGCATTTTATTTAGAGCTTGCACCTCTATACTATTAATTTCGTAATTTCTCAAAAAATGTGTAATAAATACATTTACAAAACAGGTGTATTTTATGAATTTTATCAGCATCATATACATTACTTTTCCGAATTTCATCTCGTGATCATGCTGGGATGCTTTTATTGTTGTCTTTATTGTTCTGACATGAATTCATACAATATACTTCATGACGTGTACTTCCCTCAAGATAAATCAAGTACATTTCCCACCTATATTCAGTTACCTTTATTTCTGTTATGAGTGAACCCATTGGGTATATATCAATATGTTAGCTCTCTACCTGACTGTTTTACATAAGACTTCTCCAAAAAAGTACTCAACACTTTCATTGTTAAATTCCCATTATTTAAAAAACAAATTAAAAATATTAAAAAAATTGTTTCTGTGATCAAACATCCCCCAAATCTGAGTACTACTCTCAGCAATCAAGTGCTCTCGACATGATACTTTCACCCCTTCTGATAATTGCTCAATTAGTGAAAAATTCTGGAAGATACTAGGGACCCTATAGACGAATCCCTATAAAGGACAACACCATTGAAACATCTCTCATAATTATTTTTAATTGCAGAATATATATTATTGGTCCAATTTCAACAATTTTTTTTCACCTTTAAATTAATTTTTTTGCATTGGGATTTTTTCTGGCAATATATATATAATGCATGTAATATTAATACAACAGCCTGGTATATATAAATGATTGTGTAAAGCCGAGCGTAATTCACCCACACGAATGAGTAGTTGTTCATAATTGTTGTGCAAATTCTATTGGAGTGAGTGTATTCTGCCTTCATTAGAAACCTTACATAGAAAAGCAAAAGATTCCCTAATTTTCCGTAACAATGACAGTATCATAACAAATGAGATTATGGTTGCAGCTAAACTCAGTGATAATTTAGCCTTACTTGGTCCAAAATAATTATCACAAGGAAATTCATGTGCAGAATCAGTTTTAATCTCCAGTTTTGGTTTATGAATTTCAACTTAATAAATGAAATCAATCAAATATGCTGAAAGGAAATTTTCAAGTAACTGGTAGAAGTGAGTTAATCGGGGAAATATTGTGATCATCAAAGAGGTCGTCACCATTTAAAGAGTAAAAGAAAGATATATATTAGCATATTAAAGGGGTTCATCAAGTTGCTTGGCTACAGGTTACATATTCAGTATTAAGGTCAGCACATGCACTTGCTTCGTTTTCACCGCATCCGCCGCACTTTGTTTTCTTCATCATTCCATTATACTTAGACTTAAGGACTAGATGCTATAACATGTATGTAGGCCTGGGAAATTGTTTGGGTCGAACTTTTTGTGGTCAAGGTAAAGGTCATGACCAGCTCAGGAGCAAGGTTATGACCAGCTCTTTTTTTTCAGATAAATTAGTCATTCGTAATTTGGGAGGGGAGTATATTTGAAATGTCTGGTTGAAAGATCATATACCATTTATATCAATTTGTTCAGGGTTTTTATACCTCTCACAACGCTATTTCAGTCAGTATATGGTGCGGCCTAACATATAAGCTTTGTCCAAGGAGAAAAATTCAAGATTTATTTTCCTCCTCCCTTGAGGATTAATGGTCCATCCCCTGCTGACTATTTTTGTCTGACGTTTTTGGTACACATGTCACTAAAATCTCAATCCTTGTTGTACCCACTTTCTTATAATAACAATGACAGCAATTGGTCATGTTACCCTATGTGATGAAATATTTTACTCATTGTGTCCTGGCTGCTTGCACTGGCCTCTGGGCACTCAACCAAAGAGTTAAATATGCCGTTTACTTGCAGAGCCAGGTATAAATCCTGGATCTGGTGTGGAGAGTACCACAAAATATCTTATAAAACAAAATATTTCAAACTACTAAATATCTGTTTGAGAAACTCTTGACATGAATATGATGGTTGTTTTTGTCAGGAACTTTTACGATGTTAACATTTTCCTTTTAATTTACAGCTCAGAGAGATGAAGATGCTGTTGGTCACAGTTGTTGTATGTGCTATGATGGGTTGGAGCAGGGCATACCCACAAGGTCCTCCTGTGGAGTATCCTAATTTGTGTGAGGATATGAATCCCATTGTTGGTCATAACTACACAGCAAAAACTGATAAACGCTTCACAATTGAAGTCTCAAATACCTGCTGGAAGCAAGGACAGAGGATCCAGGGTAAATACACAAAGTGATGATATATATACACACACCCATATTTATATATATATATATATATATATATATATATATATATATATATATATATATATATATATATATATATATATATATATATATATATATATATATATATATATATATATATATATATATACAGATCTTGTGTTTTTATGTTTTCTGTTGATGTGAATTTGAATATCTAGCCACTGTACAGAACATCAATGGAGGGACTACTTTTATGGAGGGGATATTTGTCCAGGTCAGACAAACACAAGAAGCATTTGGGAAATTTGAAAGTTTTACTGGCATGATGAATGACATCACACCTTTAAAATGTTTCAACAAAATTGATGTGAGTACAAAGTACAAAATATGTGTGCTTCCACATGAATATTTTATTTTACAAAAAATAAATATAATCATTAACATACTTTGCGTGTATTTGTTTCTCACGTCCCTTACATCTCATCTTAACCATGAAGTATGAAAATATTGTATTCTATTTTAGAGCGCAGCTGGTCATAATAAGAAATTGCCCAAACCTACTGAGAGAACCTTCCAATGGCTGGCCCCTTCATCTGTGACTAATAATGAACAATCAGATATTTTTTTCATGTACGTATCAATATATACATAAATTATGAATATAGATGTGGGCCTGAGCAAATTAGTAATTATCAAAAATGTGAATAGGAATGAGAAAGTCATTAATTTATTCATAAGTGGCATCCGCTGCACCAAAACGCTTGATCTTAGGCTCACTAAAAAGAAAAATGTGAAATATTGCGAAAGAGACATAGCATAATTTCATTTAGTATTTGTCAAAACACCCAAAAACTGGTATTTAATAATGATTATGATAATGATAATGATGCTGTTGCTGCACAACACAAAACCTGTAATACACTCACGAATCTGCCCTATTCAACTTTTTAATCCCTTTTGCATATTCCTCACTCCACTGTTTCGATAATATAATGTCTTTGTTTCCATTTCAGATCGACAGTTGTGCATGAAACAGATGAATTTTGGGTTAATGTGACGTCAGCGAATATTCGCTATGATGCCTCCTGTGTTGAGAAAACTTCCATTTCTGGTGTCAATCCTATTGCTTGTAATATCTCATTTCTACTAATAAGTACAGGGTTATCCCTCCTTATTTGTTCATTGAGAAACTGAAGGTGTTTACTGAAAAGAATTATGCTTCTCATGGCCAATTCGTTGCGATTTTATCAGTGATGCATAGATGATTATTCAAACACAAAAATGTGACATTAACAAAAGATATCGCTTTGTACTGAATATCGTTTTGTAAATCATGCAGTGTAACATATATTTCATGGCTACCCATGTAGAACCACCCATAGGCTAGCTTTTTGCATTATCTCACCCTCACCCTCCCCAAATATTAAAAAAAAAAAGTTTTTATAGATATTTTATATCTTGCTGTTAATAGGCCTGACCATGTTATGAAATTATTTACTTTACAAAACCTAACATGTTTTGAAAATATAATAATAGAACTTGTCAGGTTCGACCGAATATTTTTTGTCATAATAAAAATAAACCTAAGAGCTATATTTCAAGTAAATTATTTATTAACAATAAAATGAATTTATAGTTTTACCATGTTTCACTCACCTCTTACAGGCCCATGACTCGGCACGCATCGGGGTGGTCAGTCGTATTTTTTCCCAATCCTTGTTGAAAAAAGACTTTAATTAGTTGAATTGAAATGAGTTATTAGTTCGAATGCCTACGTATGTTGCTTAATATCACTGGTTGATCTGTGCTTCAAATGGCAAAGCTAGAAAATCTCTACAGCAGATTTCAGATTGGCCCCAGCCAGAGTTCAAAATACACATTTAGTGATCATAATCATATAAAGACAACCTGGCCGCTTTAAAATAATGCTGTGAGAAAGTGACAAAATATTAATATTTACCTGGGCCAAGCAAACTACTTTGGTAAGGAAATTGCATAGTCGGGCCAAGCAAAATACTTTCACCCACATTTTAAGTGTTCAGGCTGGCAGATCTTTAGTTAGTTCTCGTGGAAGGATTTCACTCGTCCTTCTGACTCTTGAGATCCTTCAACCAAAACCAGCTTGAGAGATCTGTCAGTCCGAACACTGTACTCACATGTCTGAATATCATAGTAAATTTTCGGCATGGTTTACGAACAGTCACTTGTGTGAAGCACAGCTAAACACAGCATTACAGGACACATTTAAGGCTAGATTTTGGGAAAATGACATGCTCATCCTTGATTTTAGTAAAGCCTTTCATACAGTCTGTTATGAACAACTAAATCATAAACTTGAGTATTATGGAAGCTCTGGACAGGTTAGTTCATGGATAACAAAACTGGCAGCTTACAATCTGTGAACAGAGGGTAGTTATTCCCAAAAAAACTATTCAGGGTTATAGACAAAGCCATGCACAAGTCGACGGAAGTTCTTGGACCAATCAGTTCTTGGACCAATCAGTTCTTGGACCAATCCTCTTTACATTATACATGTCACCACTCACTGATATCCTAGCAAAATACAATCTTAATTACCACATCTACGCAGACGATACCCAAATCTACATCCCTGTTGATCACACCTCTGGCCACGAGAGAGAATTAACTGAGCAAGCTGAAACTAGAAAAATGTGTGAACGAAGTCAGAGCCTTTCTAATATCAAACAAAATGAAGATTAATGACGGTAAGACTGAGATGCTACTCTGTAATGGTGGAAATAGTATTAATTTGGAAAGAAACTCCACCTCCATTAAGGTAGGTGATGCTCTCATATCACCGTCTTCATCTGTTATTGACTTAGGCATCACTTTTGATGAAAAAATGGACATGAAAGCACAGGTAAAAAAAATGTGTAAAAAGGGCTATTATCACATTTGTCAGCAATCAGACAATGTCTAGACGAGAAAACGGCCATAACTCTGACACATGCGTTTGTCACTTCAACCTTAGTTTATGGTAATGGTCTACTGGCTGGCCTACCGAAACATGAAATTAAAAAACTACAATACCTGCAAAATTCAGCGGCCAGAGTGGTTTTGTTTGTTTGTTTGGGGTTTTACATTACTTTCAACATTATTTCAGTTATTTCGTGATGAGACCTACTTGTAGCAGATATAGTGCTGCCTCACTGAATTGTCATGTCGCAGGTCCTTGACATGACAACTCACCCGGTCACAGATTTACAAGGACAACGGGTTAACCCTTTAGGCACGGTCCTCAGCTCATGTGGGAAATTGTATCATGAGTTCAATCTCGGCACGGCCGGGGTTTGAACCCACGACCTTTTGATCACCACAGAGGAACTGGTGCTAATAAGCTGGCGCTCTAACCAACTGCGCCACGGCCCGTGGCCTGGCCAGAGTGGTAGGGAAGATCAGAAAATTTGATCACATATCATGGAAATTGAGAGAACTGCACTGGTTGCCAATACATGCAAGAATAAATTTCAAAATTATACTGATGACCTGGAAGGCCCTAAATGGAAAGGCTCCCCCTTACATAAGAGACCTCTTGCAAGTAAAAACTGGGGAGAGACGTCTACGGTCGAACGATGGTACTTACCTATGTGTCCCTGATACCCGCCTGAAAACGCTAGGTGATAGGGCATTTTCGGCTAGGTCCAAAACTATGGAATGACCTCCCCATGGACTTCAGGACCTGCACTTCAGCTGACCTTTTTAAAAGCCACCTATTCAAAATACACGTTTTGAATGAAGCGCTGTGAACAGATTTATCTGGTATTCAGCGCTATATAAGTTTTATTATTATTATTATTATTATTATTATTATTATTATTATTATTATTATTATTATTATTATTATTATTATTATTATTATTATTATTATTATTATTATTATTATTATTATTATTATTATTATTATTATTATTATTATTATTATTATTATTATTATTATTATTATTATTATTATTATTATTATTATTATTATTATTATTATTATTATTATTATTATTATTATTATTATTATTATTATTATTATTATTATTATTATTATTATTATTATTATTGATGAAGAATCATGTGAAATCAGGAGTGCAACAGGGAACAATGCTGGTCCCAATACCTTTTCTTCTCTGTATTGATGACATTGGAGAGAAATTAAAACACTCAAACACAAGGTTTTTGCAGATGACAGCCTCCTATATAAAATAGTTGGAAGCGGTGACGGTGCAGTAAAATTCAAAGAAGGCCTTAATACACTGGAGGAATGGTCAAATGATTGGCAAATGGACTTCTTTGCTCAGTCATGCTACACCCTGGGTAGCAAGAGGTGAAGGCAAACTCTTGTTGCAAGAAAATACACATTAAATGACCAGATCATGCAGCATTTTGAACATTGTCCATATCTAAGAGTTGAGCTCCTAACATATATGAAAAGTGATCAACATATTAACAACATCAGAGACTGCTGGGATTTGTGAAAAGAGATTTCTGCTTACAAATTTCTTTGTGTGCCCCCATTTAGAAAAATTCAGTGTATGGGACCCTATTAAACTTGAAGACCGCACAGAATCAGTGCAAGCTACTTGATTTGTTTCTGGCACTAGGGAGAGAAAAGTAGGCACACTCTAGTATGGAGAATTAGGACTCAGAGGCTGGTGTTATTGTACAAGGCTTTGAAACAATGGAACATGTCAAAATGAAATCAGCACCTACAAGGAAAAAACATGGAAATTGCTATACAGAAATGGCGACCAGCTGTGACGCTTAAATATATAGCCATTTTCCAAGGACTGTGTTTGTTTTGTTTTTTCATCAATTTCAACGTTATTTCAGTCATTTCGTGATGAGACCTGAATTGTCAACAAATCCACCCGGTCACAGACTTACAAGGACAACGGGTTAACCCTTCAGGCACGGGTCTCAGCTCAGAAATACTTAGAGTTAATTATAAGCATGCAAGGGTTACTTTTTATGATTACGTTTACGATTTTATTGACCTGGACATCTGATGGTTGATTGGTATCCATGTTTTCATGACGATGTTTACTCCGAACGATTGTAAGCCTCAATCTTTTTCTGCCACGCTACGTGCTATTTACTGAGTTTTAAATCATGTGAAATCTCCAGCAATCACACTTATTTTAACTTCTCTGATTCAAAGTTAACTATACAAGCTATTAAGAGCAGAGATTGGAAGAATCCTTAAACACCACAGAAAGTGATGGATATGTTAATGGTTGCACAGAAAAGAAAAAAATGTAATATTTCACTGGATGCCAAACCACATAGCTATAAAAGAGAGTGAATCAAAAACAAACTTAGATAAAATTGTTCCATTTACCAGTTCCTTTTCCGAATTTTCCCACAAAAATTTGACTTTGTTTTATTTACCCAATAGATGAATCCCAACCAAGGAAACATCTCTCATAGTTATCTTTAATTGAAGAAAATACAATATTTTTGTTCACCTTTAAATTCACTATTTATTGCGTTTTTTGTGGTAATATGGTTATAGAAATATTTATGTAGATAGATAGATAGACAGACAGACAGATACCCCAGACAGACAGATAACATTTTCAAGAAATATCTTAAGAAATGGTTCTATGATATAAGAGTCCCACAGATAGACCTTTTCTGAATTAATCACTATATATGTCATAATGTATAATGATCTCGGAATCAAGAATTAGATTAGCAATTCAAAAATAATTTGCATACAATAATGAAGTCAAATAAATACAGATATGTGCTATGCACTGTGAAGATATCAGTATGTACATGGTTTCATAGAATTAGGAAAGAAGAAGGTATTAGAATTGTCTTGTATGTAAATAAATACTGAAGTCAAGATAGTGAATCTAATAGGTCAATTGCAACATGCTTATCAGTGCAAATATCACAAAGTCCACCCATGATATGACCCCGATGTATGGCTGTCACCAGGTGTAATCGGAAAATGCTAATGTAAAGAAGGTGAGTAAAGCTTGATTTTTTCTGAATATTTTTCAACTATGATCATAAAAACTATATCATATTCTTATTGGGAAATAAAAACCACATCAGAACCTTGTATTGATTTCATATCACTATCAAAAGAAGTATATATAGAATATAATGAATATAATTTTGGCGCAAAGAATTGTCTTCACAAAATTATGGAAACAAGCAATTCAATGTCAACTATAAATACAGGTATTTTCTTTATGAATAGTTATATATCTATATGTATTATTCGTTGTTTGTGCTTTTATTTGAGATGAATTCTAAGTTACTTTAAAGAACCATATGTATTTTCAAATAATGCGATAGAAGTCTTATATAGGGATTTCCCCTGATCGATAATCAGGTCACAGAGAAACTAAATTTTATCAACACAGAAACACAGGACAGAAATGCATGACCTAATGTGCATTCAATAACAATATATGTATTAAACAATTTGTTACTCAAAATAAACAACTAAATGGATCAGGTGATAAATCAGCACAAATATATTAGTTAAGATAATGAAATCAATCCGTCATGAACCCATTTGTTCAATGATGATTTGCCTCATTTAGTTATATTGCAGGAGATGACAATGGGTGCATTATTACTTGTCACGGTGTTGACAGCATTATGGTGTGTGGATGGGTTTCCCGATGGCCCTCCGCTCAGTGCATGTTTGAGCGCCAAGCCAGGGACCCAGGTTGGGACGACCGGGTTGGAAGGGCACACGCTCATGGCACAGAACTACATGCCTGGTCCAGAGAGGCGCTCGCCCTTCTACATACAAGTCCACCTCACCGATGCCCACTACACGCCTGGCCAAGATATTAAAGGTTATATCTATAACGATTTAAATTATTTTTTTCTATCCAAGCCTGTGAGGAATATTCATTATGATCATTACCGATACGAGCACTCACGTTTTTCTTGTTTACATCCTGTTGATATACTAATTAGAAGGTCTAGTTTTCAAAAATGGCAAACTGGTAACACAGCGGTACATACCATCCACCGGACTCGCATGAGGTTTTGAGTTCAATGCATACTGGTGATTAAGATTTTAAAACATGATATACTTTTTATTTCTTTCATTTTCAACAGTGAACGTATCACTTGTGCCACTGAGTGAACAAGTGATAATCATCAAAATGCAAATTGGATCCAAATATTTTCTGAGTCAAAGGCTTTCTTGTTTAACGAACTGACAGAAAGAAAGCCCACAAATGTAATGTTATATTTATTCAGCGACATTTTGTTTCAGTCAGTATTGTGGCAAACCAAACTCTCTCATCAAATTGTTACAGAGGCATACTCATGACGGCCAGGAAACTGCAGTGTGCCTCAAACCATACTGTCAGAGGTAGGATTTATCAGCATATTAAAATATAACATAACATTATCCCCTTTTCCCAAATATTATCCTTCCCAGGAAAAGACTGTGGCGTCAAGATCACTAAGACAGGAGTTATCACATGATGTTGAGGACCAGGTTTTGTTGTATTTAATAATATTGATATGATCAACAATGATGGACATTCATTCATCACATCTTTGTTAACCCTGAATGTCGTAAAATGTCGAAATGAATATTGTACTGATCATCTTTCCAGTGTGTAAATGCACAATACTTTGGGTTGAATGGCATAACCTTGAAATCCCTTGTTTTGTCAACTCTTATATCTGTATCAATGGCCTCATCCGTCCACTCTTTGTTCCTCTTATTCACATCTGTCAAAGCACAAATACTTGGATATTGTTTTACCTTCAAAATATTTCTGAACACAATGGGGTCCATATCCATTAATACACAATCGATAGGGTACACGACGAATGAAGCACTCCATTCAGACTCCGGAATTTCTAACACTTTGCCATGGGCTTTAGGGTTTTTGAAAAACTTGAAGCGATTTTGACTGGCGTATACAATATCTTTTAATATTTCAGTACAATAATAATTCACCCTGTTGTTGATTGATTTAAATAATTGTACCTCCCTCCATAGCCCTTCATCGCCCATGGCCAAAGTGTGATACAGCTTATGCAGAATATGATTATAAAGAGAGTAATCTTTGTGGGACATATTATAATGTTTCTTTATGTCTTCTTTTGTAACAATCTGAGCTTCTTTGTATTTGGATTTCCTCATCTTAAGGCTGATGATATCCCTAGTGGACCAGCAAAGCAATCTCCTAAGTAAAATAAGTGATTCATCCAGATGCTCTTTCACCAAAACCAAATTGAATGTCCTGTCGATGAAACTAATGATTTTGTCTGTTGTAATATAACGATTTATCTTGGACCCCCCAAGACTATTTACTAGAACATTCCTGTCAATAAATGAATAAATTGGCTTCAGAAGCAGACCCTTGCGCTCATCCATGTAATGTATATGGTCACTGACAATATCGTCATCTGATATATTGGAGTACATGTTGTTGTATACCAGGCTGGAGTATAGGTGTGACAGGGGGGCTCTGACACTACCTGTTAGAAAGGAATCAGAATGCAGATATTTGGCCACCACTCGCTTATCAAATGTCAAGTGTTCTGCTAGAATATTATATTTATGGCTGTCTCCTGGTAAGGTGAAATGCATCTTTTCTATTCGGCTCCAGTCAAATGGGATATCGTTGAATAACATCACAGTCAAATTGTTTCTTAATGCATATCTGTATAAGATATTTGAGATTGTTGTACTTCCGGTTTTTCCAACTTTGATATAGAATATATTTGATCTGGGCTCCGTGCAATTAGTCTCACCGAATATGGAAGGTGGGCTCCGTGTAAATTGTCTAACTTTGGCGCACTTTGATCTGCTCCATAAGGTCATTTCATGAAAGATGATCATCAAGCCACACATGATGCAGAGTTGTGTGAGCAGTCTTAACATCTATGAAATAAAATGCATTCAAGTTTATGTACTTTAAACAAATTGCCACATAATCACGGCTGTAGACGTAATCATACAAACCAAAGATCAAATAGAATTTTGATTCACTTGACGGCCTGATCAATATATTAATTATTTCATATTAATATATTTATATTAATATATTAATTATTTCTTACTTAATTAAAATGTTCCCACTTACCCTACGTGTCACCATTATTATATTAATGAATAGCCACTATTGTCAACAAGCATTCATTCCAATGCGGAACGCAAACTCTACTACTCAACAACAACAAAACATGCCACAAGGCAATGATATTTTGGCAGGTAATTTAACTGTTGTTTCTGCTTGTCTACACTATATCGGGACTTCATTTTTATAATTTAGAACAACAACATTCTAATAACTTAATTTTGACGGAGCTATGTAGAAGCTTTCTTTCTGGGTGTGGTGTCAATGTCTGAAATATTAGATCAACATTGGGCCAGGGAGGGTTAATAGCAATCACAGCATTGACCGTTATATTTTTTTATATTGATACAGCCTATGAAATAAATGTTATGTATGTTTCCAGTGGAGGAGGATATCCTAGGCATGTGGACAGTGCCTTTCCCGTCCTCAACAACTCTTCTCACCACCATGAACTGCATAGAAAAGACACGGGTAGGTACCTACAGGCAAATCAAAATAGCGACGTTTGGGACGGACCATTTATCGTGGGGGGTGTAAACAAATATCGGTGAGACCACTTTGTGGGAAAAATATATAGAAAACCCTGTTCATCTACAGTAAACAAAATCAAAAGGTTGAAATTGAAAGAAAAGTTTTAGTTACAACACTGTGCAAGTTAATTTAAGAAGGCAATACTTAATAACCAAACAGAGAAAAATGCCTTTTTAATTTACGAACAATTTCATTATTTTTGCATTATCTTTGTCACAGTTCAAATAAAATATACCATTCACATAATTTGAAACATTCATTTTCAAATTCCTATATAAAATATATACACACAAACACACACACACAGACCTTGGAGTGATTACTCCAAGCACAGACACACACATTTATATATATCTATGCTCAGGAGGTTAGAGAAGGATATTATCTCTATACTCATGTGCAATCTGCTGCAATGAATGACTGCTGAAAACAGGCCTTTGATTTATTTCTCTTACCTTTGTACAACATTTATTTTTTCTGGGATAACTAGAACTAATCATTCAAGTTTGTTGGGCAACCCTCCACCTTCAAATAATTTTTTTATTACTTTGTTTATTTTATAGTCAGCTGTGAGTCACAAAACACGTCAATTGAAAATCAATGAGACAGTGACATGGTCACCTCCTGATGCTTACACGGGACACGCTGTGTTCTGGTATGTAAACTCTTGCCTTACTTAAACTAGTACTTAAACTAATTAAAATAACATAAAAAGTAATTGTAAATGAATGTCGGTAGCAATATTCACAACACAATCACAGTGTATCTGCAAGAGAAGTATATTTTATGAGAGCCACACAACTTGAAAAGTTACATTCCTATCGAGGTGAGGTGAGGCCAGATATAAGAACAAAGCATTCAATAATGGAAGACTGTTGTTTCTTGTTCTTGAGAAGCCCCTCCCTGTGTCTCATCCTTCTCATCCTGATTAACCTACTCTGTGTCCGGCTGACCTTCCTTAAGATTATACGGATTTTGATATTGCAGGGCCACTATTGTCCAGGAAGACACAGTGTACTGGACGGAGATTAGTTCCAGAGTTCTGGAAGATCCCAATGCCGGACCAATTCCAACATGTGCAGCTCCTACTCTGGTTCCAGGTTTCCTAACGATGATGGCATTTTTCATTCTATTTATCACCAGACATTAAAATTATCTTGTATATACGTCAAGGACAAATGAAAGACTTTATTTACATTAATTTTTATTGTAACAAATGATTGGATCGAATATTTTCAAAACGTTTTGTTATTCTGAAAGAACATGGATATATCTTTAAAAATAAACAAGATATTGAATCAATACCGACAGTCAGATAATTTAAGTAATTACGTGAACATATATATGTAGATGATTCGTTCATATTATTAAAACCTATTTTTTTAGTTAAAACTCGGGTATCATTTCAAACATATTCTATTGTATAAACTCTGTAAATAGTAGATTTTGTGTTATACTACCCACTTTTTACTTCTGTAGATGGATGTAGCACAGCAATAAATAAAGACCATGTTTTATAGTATAAGTGTTAAGGATATTATTCAGAATGACATCATCACAATGTGCTGTATTGAGCACAAGTCATTTAAAGGCTCTTCTGTTGTCAGACTTCCGGAATTAATTTATTTAAATACAAGTAGCTCATTTTTATACTGAAATTGCAAATTAAAATAATGAAATATATTAATGCCAAATGTAAGCAGAACCACTTCATCTTGGAGATTTCTTCGTATCTCATCCTGAATATGAGAAAAAGTGTTTAATGTTCCAGAGTTTCTTATTTGAAGAAAAAGGACAATAGCGTAAAAAAAACTGATAAAAGAGGAATGTATTTTCCTTTCTCTCACAAATTCTTCTTCAGAAATGGCTTGCTAGATACTATAATTATCAGATTTTATGATATGTTTGTGAGCAAGTATTTATAACTTGGGGAATTCCAAATTTAGAATCGTATCAAATATAGAGAAAGTAATTGAATACTACCTGTGTTATGTCGAGTATATTTAGCCTAATTCTGGCGACAGATGTGAATTTAAGGCCATTAGCTCACACAAATCTCACTACATTTCTTTGGTCACGTTTTTTTAACGGTATTGGACGAAGTGCAAATAAAACTCCAATCATAAAAAAACCCAGATGAGAACCAATAGCACTGTGCCCGCTATGACCGGCTTGAAGCTGAGAGGACAGGATAACTGTTTGTAATGACATCCACTCCTTAAATAACTGGCCCTTCCCATCGGATTTTTTCTGCTATCTTTTATAAACATTTTACACATTTTTGGAGCATTTAGGGACAGTTTTTAGGTCGTGGAGTAAAAAAGACTTTCACAAGCCTAAACGTATTCATGAATTACAGTTGATAGAGGTGTGTATTTGGTGGTGTGAATGTAAACTTTATAGGAATTATCACAGAGATAATTCCATTTTTACAAGTGCAGGGCAGGAAAGCTGGCACTCAGATAACCCTCTGGAGGGGGTATAAGATAGGCGGCAGCACCAGTCCTTCTTGGTGACCTACATTCATGCACCCTGATCATAACAAAGACTGCATGCTTTTGCTGCTTGTTACATCAAATTTCTGCAAATGTATAGAGGGGTGTTTCACTTAGCGCCCCATAAATAGAGCTATTCCTAGGAAGGGGTTATTTAATAATTGTATATAATTCTAGGACATATGATTGTTAATTACTTGTAAGTAAATTTTTAAAATATACAGTATATACATTGTCTATTTACTTGTCCATGCCAAAGAACAAAGATGTGTGAATTATTAAATTGTTTAGTAACATACATATTAGTCAATGAAACCTGTTCCTTATAGTATTTCTAGGTAGGATAGCATTATATTACTGTTAACTTATATAAGATGTATTTTTACATGTCTTGCAACGTTTCATGGATATTTGCTATAACCTCATCACATAAGGTTCACTCAGTTAATAAATATTTATTTTACCCAAAATAGTCTGCCTTTGTTTTCCTGCACTGCATTTGTAAAAATATATCCTTTTTCATAACATAGTCCGATTGGTAACAAGTGAGGTCGGTCCCTAAGTGAAGTCGGCCCCCGAGGGAAGTCGGCCTCACTGGTATTCGTTCGATTTACCTATGCGTTTAGGCTATTTTTAGTCTCTTAATTGACCTTTGAACTAATTGTTCTTTCGTCCGGTCTTTCAAATTCTTATTGTATTGCTGTGCCAGAAGATAATAGCGCAGTTCTTTCAGCAAGACAATCAATTCATCAAACCCTCAAGATGGCCTTGTGGGGAAGTTTATTTTTGGCAAATCAGTAAAACTATCAGACCATCATAATATTACTGCGTCCATGGACCCAAGGCAAACTTCTTGAGATATATTTATCGGAAGTTTCATTGCGACAAAATCACTTTTAAGAGGTACCTTATGCGCAATAAAATATGGACAACCAAAGCTGGAATGGGCGACATAGTCCCAGATCTCGATCACTGGAAAGGAATATGCAAAATGATTGGAGACAACCAGATTACGGATCCAGATTCCGGTTGGAAAATCCAGTTGACAGGGACAGGAGGAATCATTATCATGGATCCCGCACCCAGTTAGGAGAACAACATGACAGGGATGAGAGAGATCCATATTACTGGTCGAACCCCAAACCTGAAAGCCGAGCTAACAGGAGTGGGAGGGATCTCTATAGGTATAGAAACAATCCTTATACTGTTTCCAGGTCTCAGCCGATACATCAAGATAACGATGATTGGTGGAATATACGGACGAAACTGAGAAACCATGGTGATAATAATAAAAATGCTCAACTGAAGAACCCTGGAAACACTTCCAGTGACTCGCGAATGAGAAAGGTAGCCCAATTATCATTTTAATTATCATATATATATATATATATATATATAATATATATATATAATATATATATATATATATATATATATATATATATATATATATTTAGAAGCTGGCACAGATACGAGGTACTGGAGGTATCTTTGTCAGACCTTATTATGGGATACCATCTCATACCTTAATGTGTGTAACAGGAGAGTGCCATCTGGTGTTAATAATGAAATTATTTTACATACCCCACAAATCTAACGTTCATATCAATGGCGCTAATGCCATTATCCACCACCAGGGCACTTATTACTAACTGTGACACTAGATGGCAGTGATTTATATAGTTATGGCCTGGTTGTATAAATATGCTTCTCAGACATGTTTGTTCAAAAAGGCCTTGTACAGGTTACTTATGTAACTGTGACTAAGCAGCTGCACTATGAAGAGTGGGGTATTTCATATGCCTCACAGTACGTCAATGCCCCACAAGACAGGTCTGAGATTGGTAAAAACCCCATATCTGATACAATCTCTTTCTATATATATATATATATATATATATATATATATATATATATATATATATATATATATACATATGTATAAATATATACATATACATATACTAAACAGTGCCGTAGCTAGGATTGGGTTAGGGGGGGTTTCCAAAATTGAAAACCATATGAAATAGTTGAAATCATTGTGTTGAAACTATTAAAATAAGTCTAACTGAACATTTTATTGTGGAAACCTAAAGGGGGGGGGTTTCCGGGCAACCCGGAAACCCCCCTAGCTACGGCACTGCTAAAGAGAAAATACCAAAATTTGAGAGGAAGTGCGTGGGAGATACAAGATTTAAATAGAGAAGAGGGGCTAATGCATCCACAGTTACACAAATGTATTGTATTAGCGTCAATATCATTTGTGAAAGTGGTAGCCAAGGTGAATCAAATACCGTTCCTAGACCTCACTAGATCCACAGCTGGCCAGTCACATGGGTATGTTCAAAATATGCTAAAAAGTGATTTACCTGGGGTGGAGCAACTGTTATCCCAGTTCAAAAGCCTGAAGATGATTTGATCCTTATGATTAAAAGATATGGATCAAATGATAAACCAAGGATTGGTTTGCTTTTTGAAAAGTCCTGCAGTAAACCATCAGAGTGGTTTAAGAATGGTTTAAGATATGGAATAATGGTTGGTTTATATGAGATGTAATATGAATCCACGTGCTGCATCACTTTTAGATGTTTTTGATCAGGAAATAAGTGTTCATCAGGGTAATATAGTCTTTGTCATTTATATTATTATCGGAATTAACAGCATTAATGATCGTATGAGACCTGGAGCCGATTGATGGCTCACAAGCGTGCACAATAAAGATTAATAGTACTTACCGGGGTGGGCTTATAATATTGGCCAAACTCAAATATCACTTACCTTAGAAATCGAGTTAGTTTGACTGATATTTGACAGAAAGATATCTGTTCTGTTTTGTTGAAAGTCCTTCAAACATAATTATACATAAAATTCCATTTAACTTATTCATAAAATGTTTTATGGTTATTTATTTGTTTACACGCTACTTTGTTTTTATAGATCACAATTGTAGTCACTTTTGATATTTAATGGTTTTATTGTTGCACCATAAAATGTCCTTTTTGTGTTGATGTGCCGTTAAGTAATTATTCATTTAGGCATTACTCATCAGTGTTCCTAGGTTACTAGTCCATGTAAAATATAGGTGATATATCTTTTTTTTTTCTTTATCTGTTTTTCGTTATTTTACTCAAACCAGTGATATTCCCATTATTCTATAGCTGTTTTTCTTTACTTTACTCACACCAGTTCAAAACAATATTGAGAATGGGGAAAGAGATATAAGACTGGAGGATATGAATGAATGGTTGCTTTAAGCCACATCACGACACAACTCGGTCATTCAGACGGGTATGACTGCCAAACCAGCTCAGTGCTCAACAGAGGATAAACGATGTTACTTTGTATTCTTTACATTTTTACATTATTGTCAAAATAATGTTTTTACATATAATTGCAGACGAAGGATGATGAAAGTGATGACGATAAGAAGTCGGTTGGAGAGGTCTTTGCTGGCTTTGCAGAGACAGCGTCTATAGCAGGAATCTCTTATATCAAAAATTCACGATCATGGAAGGATATGTTTGCATGGAGCTTTTTTTTCGTAGGAGCGTTTTCATTTTTGCTTTGGCAGATGGTTTTCATTTTCACGCGCTATTATTCCTACCCTGTAAACACTGTGATTGAATTGGAACAGAAGCCACTTAATTTTCCCAGTGTTACCATCTGCAACATCAACGCTATCCGTGCTGATAAAGTTTACATGGATGAGCAATTAAACGACTTCGTCTATTATGTACAAAATCCGGTCAGTACAATCATAATTTTAAAGTTTTATTAAAAGATTCATTTCGATTTCATTATATACATCCTTGTTACCTTACTTAATAATGGCACTGTACTGTACCTATCACTTAATACTGTCACTATAGGTCATGGCTTTGATTCAAGGGCATGCTGAGAGTGGATTCATGTTACAATTAGTCATTTGAGCTGATGCCTGAACCTAAAGGGTATCCCGTTTTCGTTGCAAATCTCTGATTTGGTAGGTTGTCATGTCAATGCCCTGCAACATGACAATTCAGTGAGGCAGCACTATATATGCCACGATTAGGTCTCGTCATAACAGAACTAGAATCATGTTTAAATTAATATAAAATATAACAAATGTTTTCTAATGGGAATGAACATTGACAGTAGCTATATAACCTCTTCTTTCCCCCAGCCAATTTTATTATAAAAAGAAGGCTGGAGAGGAAGACGGAGACGTCCCGCCTACAGATTAATAGAGAAACCTACAACATTAAGATGAACAGATATAATGCACTTTTGAAAACCTCTCAATCTGAATATTTATATCAATATGGCAGAGAGGAAAATAAGTATGATCCTAAAGAATTATTTAGGAACATTGACTCCCTTCTTCATAAGTCTAGGGACACTCCCATGCCATCCACAAATGATCCCTCAGACCATCTCCGACCAACAATGTCAATGAATCCTTCTTTGAAAAACATGTCGAAATGGACAATGCCCCTCCCATCACAGTTTCACCACCAGGTGGCGTTATGAATAATACTGAGACCACTGTTGATAATGCCTCTTCTTCCTTGTTAAATTTCACACCACCAGCATCTGATGATGTCGCCTATTCCCATCTGGCTTCTTCATGATTCTGGGATGAGCTCCTCCCACCCATCAAAGCCGTCACAAATAGATCACTAGATCAGATGCGACAGTACCTGTCAGTATGAAAATATCACTGATTTCACCACTTTTATGGAAGCTAGGCCTCTCCTTGGCAGATCCTGGACAAGCAAATGTCATAAATGTCTTTTCGCGTCAAACCCAGTACAAGCTTCTTTTTAGCAGCCCAAGAGATGTAAGTGTATATCAAAATAGTCAGACAAAAAGACATTTTTCTTGGCAGAAATAGCCTCTACCTCGCCATGCAGGGTAAGCTGATTGAGAAAATATTGTAGGCCAGTCTCCAACCTCACCGACATATCCAAACTTACTGAATGAGCCGTAGCCAATCAACTGGTTACTCACCCTGAATGAGTCTGTTGTGACCTTGGCATCATCCTTGATACCAATATGGATATGAAGGCACAAATAAAGACTAAATACACTATGTAAGTGTTTTCACATAATTATATAATATTTCAATTAATTAAATTTTCAGACTTTCGAATACAGTGGCGATTACTATAATGCAGACAACTATGGTTATGATAACAGTTATTACTATGGTGATTATGGTAGCGATGACTACTTTGATGGTGTATTGGATCCAACAGTCATAACCAAAACTCAATTTAAGAATCTTGTGGGAAACATATCGCTGTATGTACACATAACTGTTTATTTGATAATATCTCTGATTTTGTGGATAATTTACCATATTTTTCCAATACTTAATTTAAAATTGTGATAAGATTTGCTTCGATATATGTATATCATTCTGTAAAAGATATAGGAAGATATAATATAAGATATAATATATTATTTCAGAGATAAACGGTTAGAAATGGGGTATGACAAAAATATGATCATCTTTAATTGCATATTCAATGGAAAGGTTTGTCATCCTGAGTAAGTTTGCTTTCGGAGCTACGTTCATTTGTATATTAGATTCATACTATGATCCTAAAGAGACCATTGTTGAAGTACAAGCTTATGAAAACCAGTTCCTTCCAAAACCAAAAGGTAATGGGTTCGATTCCGGCCCATGCTGACCTTAAATTCATGTTAAATTTACGTTACATATGAGCTAAGGCCCATGCCCAAAGGGTTAACCCATTGTTTCTGTAAATCTGTGACTGGATTGGTTGCCGTGTCAAGGTCCTACGACTTGACAATCCAGTAGCACTATATCTGCTCTGAATACATGATATAACTTAAGTAATGTGAAAAGTGACATTAAAACCCAATATGCAAATAAATTAAATTTATAAACCTGAAACTTATAATATGAGATATTTAATGGCCAATTTAAGGTAGTTCACCTGAAGCTCGGGTTGTGCATTTAATGATGCTTGCTTATGTCTCCATGATATTTGCTGATGTTTTCATGATGTTTGCTGATGTTTTCATGATGTTTGCTGATGCTTTCATGATATTTGCTGATGTTTTCATGATGTTTGCTGATGTTTTCATGATATTTGCTGATGTTTTCATGATATTTGCTGATGTTTTCATGTTTGCAAAATTGTTTTGTCATCGTGGAACTACCTTTTTAAAACTATTTTTGTAATATTCACAGGAATTTCACAACTTCAATATCAAAAGATTATGGTAACTGCTTCACGTTTAATTCGAAGGATGATCGGAAAGAGGCCATTAGAACAAGATACAGTGGAAGTGAATATGGTATAAACTCTTTCTATTTAATACGCCAGAAAAACAAATTAACATGCCAGAAATGCCTATTAAAAAAACTGTATCAATCACATATTTAGACTTTTTTTTTAGAATATATACACAATTATAAAGTCCTTACCACCAGGAACAAATAAAACTGTTTTGTTAAAAGCAATGATATTGCGCTGTAGGTTTTGTTGCTTCTTGCAGGATTACAGCTTCAGTTGATTAAAGGCGACAGCTCGTATATCTCCGGAATCACACAGGGTGGCGGATATAGGGTGGATGTACATCGGTTTGGTTCATTGCCCTTCCCACTTGAGAATGGAATATCTATAAGCCCTGGCCAAAAAACATATTTAGGACTCAAATATGTAAATATCTATGTTTTTTGGAGAAAGATCTGTGTCTTTTTATGAACCTTACGTATAAAGATGTAGTATTTGATCTAATTATTCAAATGGTAAAATTAGTTTCAAACTGACAAAACCTTCTGAAGGACGGAAATAGAATTTGTACAATATTCATGCCGAAGCACCAAGTCTTTATTTGAAATTCACATTGAAATTAGCAAAGACAACTAATGCCTCCTTGATCTCTTGTAATTGCAGATTAATTTAACTCGACCAGGAAGTCCGTATGTCACCTGCAAAGGCGATGATGATTTCCTGCAAAAGTATAATGCTCACTACACAAAAAAGGTACTCTGTCATTACTGTATAAATAATTGCTGTACAAGGAAGAGTTTCCAATATTTATCTCTGTTCAAAAATGCAGATTTTGTCAAATTCACATTATTTCCTTCCAAAGCAAATTTCGTTGGAAGGAAGCTCGACCCTAGCAGAGGTCGAACTCACTCTGAGGAGGTTGATCTGACTGCACACTCGTGAAAGTGCATCCTTATTTTCAAATACAAACTAAAATCTTTTGAATGCCTCAACTGATTTGAATGAATAATATTTTCAGTCATGTGAGAATACCTGTTCTGACCGTCAGATTGCATCTTCTTGTAAATGTTATTTATCGGCGGACATTGAAAACTACTCCAATCAAGATATCCAGTTGCTACATCCTTGTGCTACTGAGGCTGGTACGTTAGTCTTTTTATTGTATTAGATAATTGTTGTGAGCGTCATGCAGAGATTGATTTCATGATACAATATCTCACATGAGCTGAAGCCGATTGCCTGAAAGGTCAGCCCGTTGTCCTTGTAAATCTATGACTGGGTGGGTTGCCCTGGCAAAGACCTGCGACTTGTTGGTTTAGTGAGGGAACACTATATTTACAATAAGGGACTGACCTTTATTCATTTAAGGGGTGGAAGAAAGTAATTGTTGCCGATATCTTTAATTGTTTGGCATGCGGCCATTCTCAATTTTTTTCCGAACCAAAATATATCTCCATATTCCTTTTTTCTAGGCTAGGCCACCTATTTTTTCCTTTTATACTTAAATGTGTGTGAATGGATGTATGATTTATTGATGATACAATGATACACAATGCTTTATTTACACTAATTTCCTGAAGTAAACTTCATCTGTTTATAAAGTCCTGAATACCAAGACGTTTTGTCATATTTGCCATGAGCGTGGTCACATTAGTTGCGGACACCACACGGCCACCTGAATGCCGACTACATGAATACCACACATTTTCCCATACATTGTGCAGACTACGGGCAGCCTGGTTGTTCAGTTTCGTGAAAAAATCCATTGCCTAAGCACCTTTTGGGAAATTGGAACAAATATTCGAAATTGGAACAAATGTGACTGGGGTACAAGACCTAATATATGCAAGAACCAGACAAAGGTGTGTGCCCAGTGTTGAAGACAAAGAGCGGGACAGTAGACAGCTTAATTATCACACCATTGCTAAAAGGAACTGGTCTGAATGTCCCAGCAGGTGATACATTGATTTCTTTGACTAGGAAAGTCAGTAGGTGGGAATTACATAAAAATTTACAGAATAAATAAATGAACTTATTTCTCAGGATTGGGAGGAGTGCAAAAATTTACATGGTACAATGTTGAACAAAAGGGATAGTAACAGCTTGTCAAAGTGATGAGAAATATTAAAGTTATTGGCCACATTTTGAAAGAATATGTCAAAAACGTTAACATGTTGTCTTGATTAAAAGTATAAAGCATTAAAACTGTATTTGAAAATCATGATATATTGAAGTTTAACATTAAGCAGTACGATGAGTTGCAATAAGACACAGAAGTTGTATTCTTGATCTTTCTCGGCCATCAGTTATCCGTGACGGTGTAAACCGAGATAGCATGAGCTTTTTTTTTAACCTCAGATGAGGCTCAAAGTAGGGAAGCACTGTTTGGCATCCCACACATTTTTCAAGACATTGGGCAGTCTATGGGATCCTGGGTTGTTGGCCAATTTTGTCAAACGAATCCATTGATTAAGCGTCTTTTAGGGAAATTGGAACAAATGTTCAAAATTGAACAAATGTGACTGGGGCACAAGACCTGGTATTTTTTTTACTAAAAGCTTACTTTACTGACTAGAAAAGTCAGTAGGTGGGAATGACATAAAACTTTACAGAACAAATAAATTAACTAATTTTTCAGGATTGGGAGGAGTGCAAACATGGTGCAATGTTGAACAAAAGGGATAGGAACAGTGCCAGTTGCTTGTCAAAGTGAAGAGGCCAAGAGTGTGTGCCCAGTGTTGAAGACAAAAAGTGGGACAGCAGGCAGCTTAATCATCACACCATTGCTTAGAACAATAGGCCTGAATGTCCCAGCCTTTCCCAGAAAGATCTTCTTTAGTTTCATATTGGTCAAAATACCCAGATCAATACCAAGAGAAAAATACTTAACATTAATGTTGATAACATGTTGTGATCTTTGACAATATTATGATCAATGTTAAATGTGGAATGTGGAATTAGTATATTTTGGACGTCTTGGACATGTCTGTATCTGAAATATGTAACCATTCAGATTTAAAATGAAACATTTATGGATATTGTTTGTAAAATGTATGTCCAAGCTCGGAGTATAATCATATTGCTAGGTCCAGGTGACTCGTCATTATTAGGGCGATCTCTCATTATAAACTTACAATTTATTATCTGTCTATGACACCCCTTTTAATTTATTATCAACTATAGAAAATGAACCCAACTGACAACGAGTTATTTAAAAATTAAACTTTTCGAATCGTGTATGAATAAAACATTGTTTGCAATAAACCAACTGGCGATACATTATTCGACATTTGACTTCTAAATATCTAGTGACATTTTGTCCAAATAAGCTTGATACCAGGTAGACAGTAGTAATTCTGTCTGTGGTTCTCTTTTCAGAGATGGAATGTTCGTTGGATATTGCATGGAAGGTAGCTGCGAATCAAATTGTGTGTGATTGTCCAGATGCCTGCAAGTATGCATATATTTTTCAATTTGTATTCTGCAATACCTCAAATCTCTTTTCAAATGAAATCCAAAGTTATGCAATTTTATCTTTATATTCTACTTTGGAAATTGGAATAGATATATACTTTTCAATTCAATATATAAACACAATATTCTATTTTACATTAATCATGTTCTTCGCCAAATAAAGATCACCAAGGGCAACATACATTTAGCTGGACATAAATATCACCTATCGTTTTCTCTACAACATTAAATCCCCGGGGGGGGGGGGGGGTACTCTCATGATTTTAACCCGCGGAGGCTGGGATGGAACTGAAAACCCCAGAGCCTGAATTAGGGAAATATTCTATCATTATTGGTACCCTGATTTAGGACTAGCTGAAATTTGGTACCCTGATTTAGGACTAGCTGAATTTTTGATACCCTCATTTAGGGATGATGCAGAAGGAGGAGATTTGGAAAAGGGGATTGTGATCCCTGTTTTAGGGAGAAATTTGAAAAACAGTACCCTGTTTTAGGGAAAATGATAAAATATCTTAACCCAGATGGAACTGAAAACCCCAGAGCATGATTTAGGGAAATATTCTATCATTATTGGTACCCTGATTTAGGACTAGCTGAATTTTTTATACCCTCATTTAGGGATGATGCAGAAGAGGGAGATTTGGAAAGGGGGATTGTGATCCCTGTTTTAGGGAGAAATTCGAAAATTGATACCTGTTTTAGGGGAAATGATGAAATATCTTAACCTGTTTCAGGGAAAATATCAGCGAAAAGGACCCTATTTAGCCCAGCTTCCCCGGTAACGCTGACTATGAGAGTACCCCCCCGGGATTAAATCCATCTTTAAATCATTTGATTACCAAGGAAAGATAGTTTTCTTGAAGTGGTACTACGTTAAAAGATTTTCAACGTAGTATAAGGCTTTGTTGTACTGAATATACATTGTTATGTGGTTTAAAATTGATAAAATCAAAGGAATTCATAAATTCGTAAATTTGGCACATTCAAATATGGAGTCCCCATAAAAGTCCATTGTTTCAATGTTTTCCAAGGACTTTGTAACAAAATATTCATTAAAAATAAAAAATAAGCCTACTGTCATCACTTCCTCGGTAATTATCCGTTGGTTGGGAGTTTGATTCCCGGCCATGCCGGATGGCATGCATGTTACAATTTCACAAATGGACTGAGGCCCGTGACTAAGAAGTTAACTTGTTTTTCTCGTAAATCAATTATAATTATTGAACCTAAACATTGACATTTTCTTTGCAATAGTGTTCTTCAGTAGATTATGTAATGTTGTATTCCGAAAGGGTCTGAATCAAATCAACATTTATATCTAGGAAGTTTTCAATCCAAAATGGCATTTAATAAATATCTATTGTCCTCATAAATATCGTACTGATGTCCCTGTATGATCAAAGTGGTCTTAGGTTGAGAAGCTTGCTCCCTAACTAACTGTTCGATGATTCCTTTTCTTCATAGCAATACTATAGTATAACTGTTACTATTTCTATTCTTCAGCGAACAACTCTATTCAAAGGAAATTAGTGAAAACACTTGGCCTGACTATGGCATGTGGGTATGTACAGTGAAACCTAAGTATAAATAACCTAATAAGATCTGACCTACTTTAATTCAAAACAATACTGTGTATGCATATTTCATTCACGCATACAGGTGACATGTGACTTGTTGATTTCCAAAATGGCTGACATGGTCAAGTGTGGACAGCACCACATCTTGAAAATTATGAATATTATTGTTTCGGAATAATAATATACTGATCTGATTGACTCTTTACCAGGGTGAGTGTTGTTTCCAGGTATGTGTTTAGGATTAATGCATTGTCGTTTTATCTGGTTTAAGTACAATAATTGTTTGTATGTGAAATGTGGATACAGGCAAAATATTGAGTGAGCAATCTTGCCATTACCCTCCATAACAGGACTTCTCTCTCATATCAGTCTCTGCCTCCAAAGGTATAAAGTATAAAGCTGTGCACAGGTCTGGTCGCAAGTCATCAGTATTCATAGAAATCTGGCTTTCCACTGATTGGTGAAAGAATATGAATAGGTTTATTATATACGGGCAGTTGTACTGATTGGTCAGTATATGTGTCAGACACCTGACTACAGTTTATGACCTGATGTTGGTCAATTCAAATAAGATGATATTTTTGGGAGCAAGGCAACTATTTATAACTTGGGGAATTCCAAATTTAGAATGGTATCAAATATTTAAACCTCAAAATTCCCAATAACTGAACTAAACGGCTGTTATGTATCCATAATATTCAATAACCAGGATAAAAGCCAATTTATTCCCATTTTCACCACATACAACAAATTTACCTAGGACATAAAAGCTACATATTCACAACATGTTCTCCGGTTCATACAGCCCAAATAGACATTGATCAAATGGAGTTATTTGGATATATATATGTGCACGTGTGCACTGAAATGACCATGCTTATAATAACATAGTGGGCACTACATGCAGGTGACCTCAAAAAGAATTGGCTCGAAAATAAGTCAACATTTGTATCAAACAACGCAATACCAACAATTCCTGTCTCAAAGTGAGATTGTCATTTATTTATGATTTAACAGACATCTATGGTTGAACAAACCAAATTCAGCTCGGTGTATCATTTGGAATTTGGAACTCCATGTCGTCATGCAAATGGATCACGCTTGCCAAAATGTCATCCAATCAGAATTGACCAACTTCAGATCACGACGTGTGAGCCGTTGGCTGGCCGAGACGCTAACCAATCAGTACAAAGCAGAATCTGAATGAATAATAATTAATTCTATACTTTCACCAATCAGTGTACAGGCTGAATTGTATTGATAGTCATGACTTTCAAAAACAAACAAAGCAAATGATAAAGAAAAATCTCATTTTCCCATATGCTGAGGGGTTGGCCAGTCTACTGACAGACTTTGGGTTTTGCTAATTTCCTTGTCCAGACAGCATAATCAAAGAGGGTGATGTCATAATGAGCCCCAAGCAAAGGAGGTCAAAAGTAGATAAATACATTGTTGTGATACATTAGGCATGGCGTTGGTATCTTAGTCTTATACTTTTTTAACATTTTAAAAAATGTTAAGGGATTAGCCAATTATTGGTCAATTGAAGACATTATTCTGTATCTTTCCAATATTCTAAAAGCCACTACACACATAATCCAACTGGAAAGGTGAGATGATATCTGAATAATCTTTGAGCCGATCCACGATGAGGGTATGATGAGTTCAATTCAAATTGGAAAGCGTCTTGTCATGGCGAATGGACACTGTATGACCTAAATAATAACCTAATGCGTTGATTAGATTTTTGTAATCTTCATTTCCACTCATATAAACGATTGGAAAGACTGTGCCATGTATAATATTGTTTGTGTTTACATGTTGGTTCACGCTATACTTTGCCTTTTGAGATGCAAAGCTCTCTGGGTGCTTGACACTGTCAAGGAATGTGTGAACTTATTGACAGTTACATAATTTGTCATTGACACAGGATTCCTTAATGCTGAAAGCTTGTACTGAAGGCAACTTTTCGGAAACCTGTGACTACCTCAATGGTGACAACAATTCATCTATATCGGATCGGGATTGGCTTTTGCGGTATGTTTCCATGATGTTATATTGTTCAGTATTTTAGTTTTAAGCATTTATTTCACGATGAAAAATGAATCCCGCTATGGTATTGGCTCCATGGTATTGCCGTCATATATTTCATATAAAAGTCAGTAATCTATTATTGCATGCCATTTGACGTTTGTATTTTATCCAAACGCACCTAATGGTAATTGGAAATAGATATGAAGGCATGGTCACATTTCCATCAACCTGTCACATCAATAGTATCAGAGTGTGCAGATGGATTATAGCACTTTATTGGCTGGCATACTGCAAATGGCTGGCATTGATTCAATGCATTAGACATAAACTGCAGGATTCGGGAATGACCCAGGTAGCATATTTCTAATGGTGATGTTTTCCGATTCCGTAGTTGTGTCTACATTATAATATTTTATTCCAGTTCGGAGTTCCTGGCACTAAATGTGTACTTTTCGGAATTGACGTTTCAACAGATCAAAGTGCAGCCAGAATATCCAGTAATAACCTTTACATTAATTGCATTTAACAAAGCGATAGTAGGAGTGTAAAATGTTGTGTAAATTATAGATTATGGAAATAATAACTCAATAAATAAACGCGGACTGAATAAATGCCCTTGAAAATTGACCTGAAAAGGTCATAAAACACCATTTGACATTTCAAACATCCTCTCTCAATATATATATATATATATATATATATATATATATATATATATATATATATATATATATATATATATAATTTTAATAATTATAATAATTATTTTGCAGTTGGCTAACTTCGCGGCAGATATTGGAGGGACTGTTGGTCTGTGGCTGGGCCTGTCGGTTTTCTCCGTCATCGAGATTCTCAACCTCTTTTTGCAGCTTTTCAAAGTTGTTTTCAAGCGAGAAAAAGGAAAATCCCAATCCACTTCAACAAACAAAAGAGAAGCAAAAACTCAGTATGCAATAGACAATCATTTGATGCACTACCCAAGGGTAGGGTTCTAGACTCAAACATGCTGCGGAATGAGAATATGAATGAGAACTCCAGATGAAATTATATTATATCTTTTATGTGAAATGCTTGGTTGTGTAATAATAGATCAATATAATAACAACTGTTCCTGTAGATTTTACAGTATTAAAATGTTGTCACCATTTATAATACAAATAGCTATTATATAACAGCGATAAATACTGTTATTTTAGGTACAGTAGAAACTGCTATAAAAATACAGCAAATGTTGCTGATATCTATTTAACACTTACTTTTTACAGTGTGCACAGGTCAATGCCCAGTAATATGACCTGGGCATTGACCTGGGCATTGACCTTACTTATGGTTTTAACCTTACTGCATTAACCTTACTTATGGTTTCAACTGGATAAATGCCTTCACTGGTCACAATTGTAAACGAGGAAACCAGCGAACTGAATTATTTTTTCCTCCAAACACAAATATTAGCTATTCCGTGTCAATCATGTCGTCGATAAATGCGGATAGGTTGGCGGTCGAGGATAGGCGTGGCGTTTGGCATTCTATGACCCTTGATATCGAGACAATGAATCATCGCTTCAATTCTGTCAAGTCCACTCGGGGCCAATCAACTCTCCTATCAAAACGGATATTTCAGGTTATATTCGCACACTATTATTAATTTATTTCATAATCTAGACAATTGACAGCTGTAATGTGATGTGACTTTTAAAGGTGTCTATATGGTAAGTTAATGTGTTGTGAAAATGTTTCTTGTTCTCCACGTACACTACAAAATGACGATATGCAAATGATAAACTCTTTTGACAAATATTCGTTGTGATGGTATTCCTCTTATTGAACACAACTATATTTTCCAATATTTATAATATGAAGGCTCAAATAATGAATATCATTTTTATTTAATCATTGCACACACACAAACACACACACACATATAGATATATAAGTACGTACACACGTGTTTTTGAGTGTTGTTGAAAGAAGAGATAGTACATCCTATTTCCACGAGCAAAAATGGGCAATTGATAAAGATAGTTTGTGTAATATTATTTAACTGTAACCTACTTCCCAGATTGGTTTAGTTGTGGGTGAAAAAGGGTGAGTAATCATCTAATCCTTGTCAACATAATATTTAGCTTACCTTTGTATTAACAGTTACTTGTGTCTTACCAAAACAGCAATAGACTTTCTATAGTCTATTCAGAGAATTACTTTCTAACAAGATGAATATCTATTCAACAATATCTATGAAGATTAAAATATGCTGACAATGAAATGCACACCTTACGGTCTTGTCATCTTATCGTGTTAAATAATGCCAATAAATTGAGTATGGTAAGTATATGTGCTCAAGGATGGCCTCGTAGCCAACATACCTGAAATATAAAATTCATGATTAAATCTTGAAATTGTCAGCTTCGTGGCCTCAATATTCGCTCCTGTTTGTTTTATCTTTAGTCTGTGGATTGTCAATGTATTTTCGCCCTATATCATAGAAAAGGGTGAAAAGCAATGTGTGACGGAGCACTTTGACAGAGTATCAGAAAATCCAAGACTTGGCTAACAAGATTTTATTAAACCTTTGAAATTATTAAATAGCTTTTCTAATCATTTTCTTTTGGTCTCCTTTCATATTAATTTGCAAATGCTGTACAAGTTTGACTTTGTTTTTTAAATCACCAATTGTTCTCTTTTCTTTGTTAACTTCTCTAAGCTATGAGAATCCACCAGATGGCAACATTTCCAAAAATGACAACTCAGGAAGACATCTGGTGGAAAACTGTTTTACGGCACAGGGAGAAGTTGTGGAAAATAACTATTGAGATAAGCCTTTCATGAGATAAAGAAATCAGAATAGTTGATATTCTGTCCTTCTGTGTTTATATTCGATCAATGTGAATAAATATCTTACTCAATAGGAAAGCTTGCAATGCATTCTCTAGAGTGTATACTGACTTTTTAAATATAACAATGTCACCAATTCTCTAGGTTATATCAGTTGATTGCCTTTTAGCATCGTTGCCATTGGCTCTTAGAAATGTGTACAGCTCACATATGAGCACTGTTAAAAAGAGTGCTCTCAAAACGTTCTTCTTGGTTGATAACCGATGGATATACAATCTAATGCTAGTATATTCTTATTGACATAAAATCTGATGGAAATACAATGTTATGGATAGAAATATATAACAAATCAATAAACAATCTGATGGAAGAAGATAATTCTGTCTGGAAAAATGGGATTGGGTTTTGGAAACACTAATAATGCACCAATGCATTAAAAAGAGCCAGAATGAATAAAAATAGAACATTTTCTGGTGGGCAATACATTTGATGGCTCATTGTCCAGAACATCCAAACGTGTGTCATAACAAGAAAGTACTGGTATTTATAAAAAACACTATTGTGTTTGTGTTTGTTTGGGCATATGATTATATTGTACATGTGCTTACATGAGATATTTGGAAGAGATATTTGGAGAAAAGTAAAAGTATATATATATATATATAGAAAAGATGTGAGACCACTTGATAGAGGAAAAAGAATATTGAGAATTACAATCTTAAGAAAAAAATAAATTGAGACTCGCATATCTGTAGAGAAAAATTTCCAAGGGTTAAATTCTTCATCTTTGTGGAAGTCAATTTTATGGGGGAAAGGAAGCTAAAATTAAATTTTGCCTCACTTTGCTCAGCACTACAATAGGTACAATCTGCCCAAAATATATTTAGCATGTTTAGGGAGCTAGTTCTGAGGCATCAGCAACAAATATAATCTGAGAGCAATAATAAATGTTATATTGCTGTCAGATACAATCCTTTGCGAATATCCTGATATATCTTTTATTCTTTACTTTACTTAACATTTATTACTGGGAAAAATACTCAACCATTACTTAACATCGATTATGATATCTTAACAATGACATTTGCTTAGTAACACGTATTCAACAGTTAAATTATTATTTTGGGGGGTTAAATGCAGATTTTAAACAATTCATATGTCTCAAAAATGTTTGAATTGGGCAATTTCAAAGCCAAACCTTTATGGTAACCAGGCAGAGACAATGCTTTGAAGTCAATTCATGAACAATCATAACTATTTATTGATAATTTTAAGCTTCCGACACCTGAGTGGTGTATGGGGCCATAGTATTGGGCTCTGTCTGTGTGCATGGGCCTGTGGGTCTGTCTGTCAAAAAAATGTTGGCATTTTGTTATCTTATCAGTGACCTAAGATACAGGCTTTACATTTTTACCACATATGCATTCCCTTGAAGGCCTAATTAGGATGACCTCAGCTATGACCTTGAACCAAAATCTCATATTGTAACCAAAATCCTTGACATTTTGCTATAACTTGCTATATCATAAAAGAAACTGCCCTACTGACCTACTGATAATTTAGATATCTGCTGTCCCACTTCTTGTTTAGAACAAATGGGCACACACATTTTGTGTGGCTCTTATCATGTGAATATCAGGTCTTATACCCCAGTCACATTTAATCCAGTTTCAAACATTTGTTCGGATGTCCCAAGGTGCTTAGGCGATGATTTTTTTTTACAAAATTGGTTGTCCACCTAGGGCACCTTTAAACTGCCTGATGTTTGGAAAAATGTATGGTGTCCAGGCAACGCATGGTTGGTGCTCAGGTGGCCATGCACGGCCCATATCTAATGTGACCACACTCATGTCAAATAGGACAAAACTCCCTGGCACCCAGGACTTATAGGCAGATGAAGTTTACTTCAATAAACGACTACTAGAAATATGTATTAACTCTAAATTTGTGTAAATAAAGCATTGTATCATTTTCTAATAAATCATACATCCATTTACACAGACATAAGCATAAAAATTAGGATGTTTAGACCCAAGGCAAAAAAAGAAATTGGTGGCTCTAGCAACTGAGGAAACAGCCCCCTGAAGGAATAATGAGTCTGTCCCTTATCAGAACCATTTGCTTGGGGCACACAAACGTAATGTGGGACATCTTTAAGACAGCAAATGCCAATACATAATTTTATATGTATTTACATATTATATTTCTAACAGAAATATATATATATATATATATATATATATATATATATATATATATATATATATATATATATATATATATATATATATATATATATATATTTATGTTAGAAATATAATATTTATGTTAGAAATATAATATGTAAATACATTATTATATATATAATACATCATACATACAGGGCCACGGGCCGTGGCGCAGTTGGTTAGAGCGCCAGCTTATTAGCACCAGTTCCTCTGTGGTGATCCAAAGGTCGTGGTTTCGAACCCACGGCCGTGCCGACATTGAACTCATGGTACAATTTCCCATAGGCCCGTGCCAAAAGGGTTAACCCGTTGTCCTTGTAAATCTGTGACCGGGTAGGTTGTCATGTCAAGGACCTGCGACATGGCAATTCAGTGAGGCAGCACTATATCTGCTACAAGTAGGTCTCATCACGAAAATGACTGAAATAATGTTGAAAGTGATGTAAAAACCCAAACAAACAAATAAACATCATACATACATACATACATACACACACACATAAATACATACATACATACATGCATACATGTCTTGCAAAGGAAGTAGGTCACCTGACATTTCCATTATATTTAAAATCTAATCAAATTTTAAATTCAAGCTTTGTGGGCATGAACTATCTTCTGTGTTTTATACTTATTGCCAACATGAATTGTCATGTTTCTTGAGGTCAAATGAAAACATTTCTGCTCTACCAATTTTTTCTTAAACAATACTTAATATTGGACAAACTCGATGATTTTTCTGTATTGAATGTAACATGAACTATATTTCACATGACGGAAACAAACAGACTTGCCATGAGGAGTAAAGCAATACGATGTAATGTAAATAGTTGCGAAAGGAAATTTGCTGTTTATTTACAGCAACAGTTGCTGGCAGGACAGTTAACTGAAATGTTTGCAAGAATTTTTGTTGTAAAATATTACAGATCTTTGTTTTAATCATCATTGATCAATGACAGAACAGGCTGTCCATTTGGTAATGCCACAGCAAATATTCCTAGAAACCTCATGAGATATCTCTTAAAAGATCCTTTTCAAGACCCCGGCAAAAGGTTGAAGTTCAAAATTCTATTACTGGCAGGGTGAATTTTTGTTGAATTAAAATGGGTTAGGTTCATCTTAGTTATGGATTTTGCGAAGATGACTTAAACAGTTAAATAGTTGGGATCATTTTCATTCTAAATAGTTGCTTGTGTCATAATAATTTGATGAATAGTCAACTATTCCTGTAAATTGTATCATATTTTTATCATTTACAGTACAAAGTGCTATACGACAGTAATATATACTGTTTTTAGGTTCAGAGAAAATTGCTGTAAAAATGCTACAAAAGTTGCCAATATTCTACAGCTACTTCTTCAGTGTACTCTAATAGATTGGAGTTTTAGTTTGTAGAAGATGGATCAAGATTATTCTGAATAAACGTACACTGAACAGAAAGGTGACAGTCCATATTCTGGATACCACAGAAGACACCATCGCAAGAGGAACCAATCCCCATGTGTGACTATTTCCAACCCACTCACTGCTCACCAGCTCCATCCAATAGAAAGAGAATGCAGGGGAAGGCTAAACATAACTATGACTACTACGGACAGAACTGGGACTCGCCTGCACTGTCCTGGAGGTCAGGCAGTTCTTATGGAGGAGACAGGCATCCTGGAGGAAATTTCACTCACATCAGCACTTTCATGTCGCCACTGTCTGATGATGTCGCAAATGGAGATGATCCAAACAGCCCAAAGACGGTGAGACCTCCCTTATAGGTAATTTATACTAATGTATGGAACTTCTTAATTTCCTTCATATTTACTTTTCTGTCACTGAGTTCTGTACATTTTTGTTACCCTTCAAATATCCCAAAGATCACATTCCAAATAGATTAGAATTTTAATCTGTTGTCATGAACCTTTTTAGGATTATAAGATATAATGGCTAAATCAACAACGTGGTAGTAGATCCTTTCTTTAAGTATTTATTTACACTGTATCTTTAGGCCTTAACTCCTAAGTTAACCGTTGATTCTGATCATGATGAAAAAAGCATTCCCTTTCAACCATTGCACAGATACAATAAAGTACTGAAAAATACGTTTGGAAAAAAATATTGTTATTTTTTATTGTTATGTACCATTGCACAGCGAAACTGAAGTGTCAGTTACTAAAAATATGATCAACTCAATCAAAATATGTCACCGTGACACTGTTTAGAATGCATGGTTGGTATGAAAAGAAGTAGTTTGTTACATTCGAAATGTTTGTTACATTCGAAATGTTATTCTTCAAACAAGTTTGAATAATGAACAATATACTCAAAGTGAAGATATTTTGAAAACATTGTGAAAGCCAGAAAATGTCTCTATGAATGACCCAGTTCCTGTTTATGTTTGTATTCATGTGTACCTGACCATGTAATCATGTTGAACAACAGAAAGCCAACATGCAGCTTGGTTAAACAGGATGTTTTCTCTCTCATCATATACCCTGAGGAATACACTATAAAATAAAAATCAATAGGGATCCGATTGAGACAAAATATACATTGATTTACCTTTAACCATAATGTAAAAATAATATGACATCAACATTTTTTTGATTTTATGACAAATGAAACAGATTAACTTTAATCTGATGCCTATTTCCTGATTGCCTTACTTTTATCTGTAAAAATTTAGTATGATTGGTTTATGATGTTTAGGAAAAGGATGGTGACAGTGACAATCAGAAATCAGTAAGGAGTGTCCTTGCGGGATTTGCAGATACAGCATCCATAGCAGGAATCTCCTATATAAAAAACTCGCAGTCATGGATCAACATGTTTGCATGGACTTTTTTTTTTATGGGAGCTATGGCATTTTTGCTTTGGCAGATGGTTTTTATATTTACGCGTTATTATTCTTACCCTGTCAACACAGTGGTTGACTTGCAACAGAAGCCCCTCGACTTCCCCAGTGTTACCATCTGCAATATCAATGCAATACGTGCTGAGAAACTTGCTCTTAATGACAATCTTTATGAATTCGTCCAGCATGTACAAGGACAGGTTGGTAAAATATTTTCCTCAATGCTAATTTCTCAATATTACTCCTTAAATTGACACAAACTGCTGTTGTGTGGTACATAATTCACATGTCAGCATGTGTATATTAAATTGCTGTATACTGTGCAAAGATAAATGTCGCAATATTTCATATTTAAACCATATTAGAAATTGAGACATAAATGATTTATCTTGAACTTCATTCTGTGTCCCACATTACAACCATTACAATTAGATAAGAATTGTACATTTTGAAAACATGTCATTATGAATAATAATTATGAATAATATATGCAGTACATAATTATGAAAAATACATACAGTACCTGAATAATAATTATGAATAATATATGCAGTACATAATTATGAAAAATACATACAGTACATAAAAAAATAAATATGGTATGTGATGGTATAAACATTACATATGTGGCCATATGACTGGGGCTTCCCCTCTAACCCACTTTATATAACCGTACAAAGTCTCCTTATTTCAAATATCATTTTGAGTAAACACAAAGAAATAAGGATCTATACATAACAATATAACCCATTTTAATTTCATAACAGAGTTCTGGTTACAGTGGTGAATATTATAATGAGGATTATTATTACTATGGAAGTGGTGATGTGTACTATGGGGGCTACGACAGTGATGACTACTTTGGTGGAGTCTTGGACGGTTCTGTGAAAATCAAAAATCAATTCAAAAGATTAATAGGGAACCTTACACGGTAAATTAGATAGATTATCTTTCGATTTATTTAATATAATTTGGAGAAATATTGCTTGAATTGTGCAATATATGATTCGGTAGAAGATAATTTCAGATAATATGCTTATTGAAAAATTGAACAATTCAATTTCAGTGCGGAGAGAATAGAAATGGGTCATCAGAAAGAGAGTTCTCTCCTGAACTGCATATTTGATGGAAAGGTTTGTCATCCAGAGTAAGTGTACACATCTGGGAATTATTTAAGGAGAAGAATAAGATACAAGTATTTTAGTATTTTATTATGTAATGAGGTAATTGTATTTAATCTGAACACCTTTTGTCTTTTTAGCAATTTTACTACATGGTTATCAAAAGATTATGGGAACTGCTTCACATTTAACTCCAATAGTCAGCGTAATGATTCCATCAGAACAAGATTCAGCGGCAGTGAACATGGTATATCTTACATATTTCAATACACTTGTATGATGACCAGAGCTATATTTGTTCATAGTTAGTGTGTGAATGCTTGACAAAGCACAAATGGCATGATGTATGGCTGGAAATTATGAAAAAAACAAAGTTGGCATGCATGGCCCATTTGAGGCATTCTCGCTGCATCCACGACATATCCATTGCATTTTCACTGCATCCACGGCACTCCCATATTGTCCAATTTAAAGGTCCAATCTAAAGGTCCAATCTAAAGGTCCAGTCTAATGGTCCAATCTAAAGGTCCAATTTGACGTCTTAACAAGAAGGCAGTTAGCTGATGCCAGAACATCACTGAGTCCATACTGCCACCAAATCTGGGTGTGTTGGCATGGCGCCATATTTTTTGCATGTTTAAAATATACGACGTCCTCTGCGGACCTTCAGCATCACCCTGGAGGGATTACTAAGTCACCCATACATGCTTGGAGGCCTGGTGTGTGAGGGCAGAAGCTCGGTTCATGTTTATACTCTACACACTTTCAAGTTGAGCCATGCCAATCAACAGTTTCATGTGATGTATAATGGAAAGGTATTGAACATGTGGTGATTGCGTCCACAGACTTGTCATTTCCTGTTTATGTTTATCAGTTTTTAATTGGTTGAAAATCCACATTAATATTCAGCATATTGATTTCAACCAATGGAATTCAAGGTAAACATTCATTTCGGATTGAAAGGAAGTGACAATGTCATGAGTCAAAGTGGGAACAGCAAGTTCCTTGACTGATTTGAGCAATGTCTTGTGTCCTGTGACTCAAAACAAGTTAGGAAAAGTAAACTTTAAAGACTATTTTAAATTAATAAAACAAAAGCAAATTGAATGTTCACATAAAATCAGGTTGAAAAGTCAAAGAGTAACAGTCTCAAAAATATATTAAATACATTTCCCTAATGCATGATAAGAAACTAAGGATCAGCATGACTTGACATGTGCAGAATTCTACCATGCATCAGGCCTGTGGCCAGGGGTATTGGGCTCTTGCAAATGCACTCACGACTTTGTCCAATACAACTGTCTGATGTCTCACGGTTCAATCCTAAAAACTTTACTATCAAAGTTTGTTATTTTCTCTAACACGAATACCACATCATGTTTTTTAGTCTTTGTGTGTACTGCTGTATTAATTGATCATGGCCATAACAATTTCTTGTATAAATATAATGATTCTCTTGCAGGCTTACAGGTTCAGTTATTCAAGGACAATGCCCAGTATATATCCGGAATGACCCAGGGAGGGGGGTTTAGGGTTGCAATCCATCCTTATGGTACATTACCCTTCCCCCTTGAGAATGGCATTTCCATTGCCCCTGGAAGAAAGACGTTCGTTGGACTACAATTTGTAAGATATCATTTTCTTATTAATCCCCTGTCTCAATGACTAAAATGGAGAGATTGAATAAAACGTAAGGCCAGGTTGTCATTTATTCCAAGCGCCCGATATATTCAATGCGAATGTAGTCTTTTGAAGAATTTAAACATGCTCTTATATAATCCCAAGATAATCCTAATATCGCATTCTTTTAATCAATAAGAATAAATTGTTACTTGTGTGTACAGAGATTCCCATTCAATCCTCTTAAATATCATCGCCCACCAGTTGATCTTCAAATATAAATTTTCTACAATATCCTAAACGGCTCTTTATTATTTTATTGTTTAGAGAAACATAAGTCGTCCAGGCAAGCCCTATGGACAATGTGAGAGGGATGAAGAATTCCTACAGCATTTTAATGCACATTACACAAAGAAGGTAATTAATGCGTTGAGGTTTTCTCAAAAATGTATCTTATCTATATTACCTGAACTAATTTGTTAAATATCTTTTTTCAGTCTTGTGAAAATACTTGTGCTGACCGGCAGATATCAAAAATATGCAAATGTTACCTACAAGAAGACATTGAAAATTATCCAAAAGATGATCTTGAGAACCTCCAGCCTTGCACGTCTGAGAAAGGTAGGCTTCGTCTAGTTCTATTAAATGGTTGTATATTGCAAAAACTATCTATTCAGGACTATATCTCTTCATATTTAAAAAATACCTGATCATTGGATGTTTACTTTTTATACTGATAGGTTGATTTCAGGTTGTAGATCTCAATCAAAAACATGACTATTAAAAAGTATTATCTACATCCTCAAATCATGGATTTATGTACTATATATACCAACTTAAATGTCCGAGAATTTCTTTAAATAATACATTAAAATGAAAACAAATATTAAGAATTCACTATGCAGAATGATATTTTAACGTGCTAAAATTAACACTGATTAAGAATGAAGAATAACTCTTTATCACTTTTAACATATTTTGTCTTTTTGGGGTTCTTTTGAATAAAAACATCATTGGTCAATAACATTTCATTGTTACTCTAGCAAGAAAGTCTTTTTTGAAAAAGAATTTGTGCGCAATTTCCTTTTTGAAAATTATATTTATATTTCCCCATCCCAAATATCAAATAGCCAGAGCGTAAATCTCGCCAAACGTGGACTTGCGAACTGCAAAAAGAAGGAAATGTGCATGGTTTGGAGCGCCACCATTCCAAACTTGCTACACGAGAGTATGAATCGAATGCATACCATAATGACATGTTCACAGAAATCTTTTAAGTATTCACACTAGCCCTCATCGTCTCTGATCACTATATATGCAATTTGTTATAATATAGTCTATTTTATTACATATATTCATTATTGCTCTATGAGTTGCATACAAAAAGGAAAAGTTGGTATTTGTTTGAGATTGTTTCAATGTCTTTCCAGACATAAAATGTACAGTAAATGTTGTCAGAAAGACGGCTGCGGGTCAGTTAGACTGTGATTGCCCAAAGGCTTGCAAGTATGTCCAGATCTCTCCAATATCTTATTTTTCTTACTTGATATATACTCTTATGTACACCAATAGTTCTATTTATAGTGGATGTACTTTGTAGACAAAGTATCATTTAACTTGAGAATGAATGTCAAACCTTTGTTTGAAGTATATTTTTGTATTTTGAGAAAATCAAGGGCAAAAAAGTATTGTTTCATATTAAATTGATTTCAATCTTACCAAAGGAAAAAAGTTATGCAAAGTTTGTTTGATGAAAATTTGTTGAATGCAAAAAAAAGTGAAAACTCCACTACTTTTTCCAGTAATGAAGAATATATCTTTGAAACACATTTTTAGGAAAAGCATCCTTTGTTTAACGTAGCTCGATCAATGATGTAGCATGAATTCTTATTATAGTGAGCAGATTTTCACCAAGGAAGTGACTGAAAACATCTGGCCTGATTATGGTTTATGGGTATGGATAATAGCAACCTGCTTATTAAATTTATTTATAATTGACAGTCACGTTGACACAAAAGCATTGTGAGTCAATGCACTGCAACGTTTGAAAGACAGATTACATTGTCCCTTTTGATGATTTAAAGTGTTCATTTCTGTGCACGAATCCGCAAAAAAAGATGTTATTAATTTAAAAAGAGTCGATTTGATTTTGTTAATGGCAATTTACAATTCACTGATTTTTGTGAAAAACATCTTGCTGTGAATTGTAAATAATAAACTTCTGATAGACAATGATAAAATTGACTCATTTAAGTTGCGAAATAATGCAAGACATTTTGTTGCTAAGAGTTAGAGGAAACCTTTAAGCGTACACATGATAAGTATAAGTGGCTTACCTTTAACAACCATTTTCCTTGTGACGTAAACTAATCTAAATCATTTCGATATAGATTCTAAATTTTTAATATTTTTTATATCACATGCCTGTATAATTCAAACAGAATGATTTGGTGAAGAAATTGTGTGATGTGGACGGAAATTCCCTTTCATGTCTAATCTACCAGGAATATAACAGTGAGAGTGAAGCTACTAAGGACTGGCTTCTACGGTATGATTATTTGATTATTCAAAGAACATGTAATTTATATGTCAGGCAATTCTTGATGAATGAGGTTTAATTTCAGAAGTAATAAAATATGTGTAAATGCATATAATATATAAAACAGCCCACAGGTGCAATACTAAACCATGCAAAAGCTGGATATTCTGTTAACAGGTAAACTATAACTGACATTACATTTATTTCAGGTTGGACTTTTTGGCATTAAATGTGTACTACTCAGATCTGACCTTTGAGCAGATAACAGAAGTGCCCTCATACCCGGTACTGTAACAATCTTTTTTATAATTCACTGATTTTAGTGAAAAGTATGACAAAGGATGACAAAGTATGTCCACGTCCATGAAAAGATAATTGATACATTAATCTTGAGAGATGTTATCATCATTTCCATTACCATTGGTCTAATTTCTAATCAATTACTTTTCAGCTGGCTAACTTTGCATCAGATATTGGAGGCACCGTTGGCTTATGGCTAGGTCTCTCTGTCTTCTCTGCGATTGAGATTCTCAACCTTTTAGTCCAGATATTTAAAATCATGTGCAGCAGAAAGAAGAAAAAGCCTAAAGGCAATTTCAAAAATCCCCAAACATCAACATCTTTTCAGGGAAGTATCTAGAATAGATTATGAATTACCACTTTGGAGTATGATTGATAGTATAAATATTTTACTAACACTGAAATGTAACGAATGATTTCTGTTTTTTAATTTACCTATCATTTGTAATAACATGGGGTTGGTTATTAATGTATAAAGTATGCAACACTATAAGGTGTCTCAGGAAGTTGGAAAACCAGACTTTAATTCAGTTTCACAAGCATACTTTGATAAGAATTGTTTTGTGCCTGAGCACATGCTCAGATGTAAGATATCAAGTTAAATAAAGAAATCAGGCCCTATAGATTACATAATATTATTTTTAAAGAATCTAAATAGCACACCCATTTTCTCTCAAATATAGTAGATTTTCTCCATTCACATTCAAAATCATAAGGAGCACATCAAGCACAAAGATTCCAAGTTAAATTCATTCAATGAACAACTTTATTTTGTAAAAATGTTCGTCTCAATGAAAGCTATTTTTCATAATTTAATTTCTTCCCTCTTTCGATATAAACTGCAAACTAAAACATTCATGAAGTATTTCTTTTATCAATTTGTAAGTGAAAAACAATCACGAAAAAACGGCAGTGCAATTTGTAGAATGTGCTTCTTGGTTTCCTTATGCATAATTAATGTAGTTCTACTAATGGCCCAGTATGGAGCTTGTTACATTTGAGTGGTTGATGCATAATGGTTACATTAGTGAACTGGGAAAATTGTATTTTCTGGAATTAAATGGTTGATATTCTGATGAACATAGATTATTACACATGTCAGGATTGTGTAATGGAGTCCTTGTTACAGATGAAGCCTTTTATCTATGAATATAAATTGATTTAATGACAATTGGCACATTTCAGATGATGATAATTCCTGATATATTAAATATATTATTACAATGTGTACTGTCCATGCAGTGTAATGGTATCAAATGTATTTTATGTATACGTATTTGCCATATGTTATGCTACGTTTTGTTACAATGTCCATTACAATGGTTGTAGGCATCTATTATTTGAATTTACACACAATATATGTCCAATAAAGAAGTATACTGGTTTTTCGCATCCTTAGACTGGGTTTTGAATCAAATTATTTACTTGTTACAAGTGCCTTCGGCTTGTAGGGATGCAATCTTTCACTTGTGCAGCTCTCTCTCACATATACAGCGATTTTTCACATATGCAGGTATTCCTCGCATATGTAGCTATCTCTCACTATTGTAGCTATCTCACTTTTGTATCCATGTCTTACTTGTGAAGCAATCTCTCGCTTGTGGCTATAGCTGTCTCGTCTCAACTATTTCTCACACATACAGCTATCTCACTGTTGTAGCTATCACTGTTGTAGCTACCTCTCAATTATGCAGCTGTCTCTCACTCATATGTGAGAGACAGCTGCATAATTGCTCATATCCATCTCTCACTCAGTTGTGTAGCTATCCTACTTTTGCAGTTCACACTCATGCAGCTATCTCTCACTCATGCAGCTGTCTCACTTGTGCAGCTATCTCTCACTGCTGTAACTATCTCCCAATGCTGTAACAGTCTCTCACTGCTGTAAGTATATCTGACTAATACAGCTGTCTGTGAAATTAATGTCTGCATTTGTAAAACCTTGTGGGACCTCTACTGGTTCTAAAATTAGGTCAATAATTAGGTCAAATTCCCGATGGTTCAAAACAAAGCCCAAATATAGAAATGAATGCATATTGGAGGTTATATTTCTAACGTAATTATGACAACAAATAAGTGAGAATTGTACCATTCATAATATGCCAAAAGCACAACCCATCACATAAACTTGCAAAACAAAAGTGAAATGGAGATTAGTTCAGCGTCAATTCCACAGGACGGCAGGCAACGTAGTGACAGAACAGTGAGATCGCACGCTCTTGTCAGTGGCGAATTTTGTTGCAACTTTTTTTTTCAAATCTCGTCACACTTCCTCTCTGATCACGTTCATGCTTTTTTTTATATACGTATGTAAATAAACATTAACCAATCATTTTTCCTGAATGTGGTATGCACCTTATCTATTACCTCTCTATTCCTGCAACTGACTGTTCTTTTCTCTTGCATCACCATAAATTTAGGACATAGGCGTTAGAACGGGTAGGGGTCCCAATTCATGTGTAGTGGGTGTCAGTGTGATGTTTTGCACCATTTTACATACTTAAATTTAAATTTCTAAAAAATTGTTTTATAACTAGTTAATGAAATATTTATTTATTGAAAAATACCTAAAAGAAGTAAAATTATGTCAAATAATATTACAAATTTACTATATTTCCCATAAAAATGGTGCCTATATATACATTTGAATAGCATTTCCAAGGGGTAATATTGCTAAAATTCACTGTAGTTTATGGTAATTTTTCAAATAATGAAATTATAATGATGAAAAGTGTCCCATATTATGCTGAAAATATAACTCTAATAGCATGCAAAGCAAAAGGAATTTTAATAGTTGGTTTGGTATATTTTCTGCCTTTTGGATTTGAAAGATATACATAATTTTCCCGATTTTCACATTGATTTCAATGGAAATCCATAAAAATCACATTTTTGTAAAAGGCAGAAAATTTTACAATTATTAGCATTTGTACCAATAATGGCTTAAAAAGTGGGCTATACATCCCCCAAACATATCCACATGGGACACTTTTTAAATTGATGGCCAATTTTTCACAAAGTGAAAATTTTAATTTTTCTCCATTGAAATCAATGGAAAATCCCTGTGACCTTGGGCTGAAAATTCAACGGCCCATAAAATCTGTTCTATTATAGCTACAGACTTGATCTTGGGCTTGTTAGTTTTGTTTTGGAGAGATCTTTCATAATATGACTTAAACAATGAGAGTTTTAGTGTGCAACAGCATTTTCATATTTCAAGGTCATGTCAAGGTCATCCCAAGGTCACAGGATTTGTTATTTTTTAAATCTTATTTTCAATTGTCAAACATCTCTATAATTTTTTGGGGGCTAAATTTTATATTGTTTGTATAAATAGCCTATGTCCTTCATTTATGGCGATGGTGAAATGCGAGAACAGAGCTGCACAAAAAGTTTTTTATATGTGACCTTTATAGTGGTATATGTTCGCTCATTGTACTTGAACAAAATGATCAATCATAATAAACAATGTCAAGGATGAGGCCGAAAGGGAAACTCTTTTAAAACTTAGACCTCTTCAGTATTACAACTACAGACAATCGCAGGAAAGATTTCCAAGGATGAATGAAAATGTGCTTAGAAATCTATAATTTGTCACAAGACATGTAGGTTACAGGAAAAATTTCTTTATATGCAGCAACGTAAGATTTAGTCTTTCAACCTGTGACTGCAAAATTTCTCGGAATTTGGTTATGGTTTTACAGAACATATATGGCTGACTATTATTGTTCAATTGTTTGTTTGGGGTGTTACATCACTTAATAATAATAATAATAATAATAATAATAATAATAATAATAATAATAATAATAATAATAATAATAATAATAATAATATTAAAATTTGTATAGCGCTGTTCATAGCGCTGTGTTCAGGACGTGCATCCTGAAGAGATGAGTTTTCAGTCTCTTAAATGAGGAGACTGAGGTACTTGTCCTAATTTCAGTAGGCAAGGAATTCCACAATCTAGGGCCAACAGATGAAAAGGCCCTGTCACCCACGGTCCTTAGCCTGGTCTTAGGAACTTGTAAGTGGGTGCCGTCATTAGATCTTAAACAACGTTCCCCTTGTTTCACAAGGAGTAGATCATGCAAGTAAGGCGGCGCCTTACCATTTAGGGCCTTCCAGGTCAAGAGAAGGATCTTAAAATCTATTCTCGCATGAACTGGGAGCCAGTGCAGTTCCCGTTGTTTTCCTGAAATGTGATCAAATTTCCGGATTTTTCCTACGACACGTGCTGCAGAGTTTAGAAGGTACTGTAGGTTCTTGGTGTCTGATTTAGGAAGACCAGCCAGTAGGCCATTTTCATAGTCTAGAGTAGAGGTAACAAAGGCATGGGTAAGTGTTACAGCTGTCTTCTCGTCTAGACAGTGTCTGATGGCCACCAGGTTCCTAATATGGTAATAGCCTTTCTGGCACATTTTTCTAATCTGAGCTTTCATGTCCATATTAGAGTCAAAGGTGATGCCAAGGTCAACCACTGACTCACTAGGAGTAATATTAGAGCTCCCAACCCTAATTGTGTCTGGGATACTGCTGCTGGTGGCAGTATTGTACCTGTCAGTACATATCAGCATTTCTGTTTTTCCGTCATTTATCTTCATCTTGTTTGATATAAGGAAGTTTCTGACCTCACTGACACACTCCTCCAATTTGTGCCTGCTTATATCAACTTGATGGGGGAAGTGTGGTCCATAGGGATGTAGATCTGAGTATCATCTGCATAAATATGATAACTCAGACCATATTTGGCTAAGATATCAGAGAGGGGTGTCATATAAATGGTGAAAAGTATGGGACCCAGGACTGAGCCCTGTGGGACCCCATATCTTATGGGCTTGAGACAGGACCTATGAGTCCCTACCTTCACACACTGTTTCCTGTTACTTAGATATGACCGAATCCAGGAGAGGGCGTGACCCTTGACATTACATCTAGCCTCCAGTCTATCAAATAGAATTTGGTGGTCGATGGTGTCAAAGGCAGCAGAGAGGTCAAGTAACAGGAGGATAACTGACTTCTTACTGTCTAGAGCATACAAGATATCATTTTGCACCTTTAACAAAGCAGTTTCAGTGCTGTGATATTCTTTGTAGGCTGATTGAAACTTGTCAGAAAGGCCATTCCTTACCAGATGAGGGACCAATTGGCCTGCAACTGCCCTCTCTGTTAGTTTAGAAATAAAGGTCAGGTTGGAAACAGGTCTGTAGTTCTTCTCATCCAGTTCTAGGCCTAGTTTCTTCAGCAGCGGTGTTATGATGGCTATTTTCATATTTTCAGACACTGCTGATTCCATAAGTGATTTATTTATGATGGAAGTAATTATTGGTAAGAGGTCGTCTAAGAGGTCAAGTAGGAGCCAGGTTGGAATAGGATCCAGCTCACATGACTTCTTTGCAGACCTTTTGACCAATTTTCGTACATCATCTATGGTTAGGGGTGTGAACATCTCAAGAGTTGCTGTACTTGGTGCACTCCTATTGTTCGCAGTGTCACCTGGTGGTGAAATTTGGCAGGGTGGAGCCTTATCAATTTCTAAGCGAATTCTTTCAATTTTTTCAAGAAAGAATGTATTAAACTTCTCAGCTTGAGTGACCTCACAGTCAGTTTGGGGCATTGGTGTGTCCTTTTACTTGTGCATGACTGTGTCAATGACTCTAAAAAGCTTTTTAGGGTCATGCTTGTTTTTCTCAACCAGGTTGGAAAAGTATGTGGATTAAGCTGATTACAGCATGGAATTGTATTTATTTCTCTGAGAGTTATACAATGTTCATTTGTTCATTTTTCTCTCAAGCCTCCTCTTGAGAGATCTTTCCAGCTTTAATTGGTCACTCATCCAAGGTACAGGTTTGCGCTGAGTGACCTTGGCATACTTGATAGGAGCATGTTTATCCATGAGTGATGTGAGTTCTTTGTCATAGTAATCCACCATGTCACTCAAGGATAAGTGTTCCCATGCTGACTTTTTCACAGTTAGGGAATTGATGTCATTGGGGGGTTTGGGGGGGTGAAATACCTAGGTATAGCTTAATCATTTTATGATCAGATATGTACTCATCCACCAGGTGGCTCTTGAGAAACTTGTTCCCCTTGAAGGTGATGATTAGATCAAGGGTGTTCCCCAGCTTATGGGTTGGTTCATGTACCCATTGGTTCATGTCAAAGGTAGCTAGGATGTCATTGAACTTTATGACATCCGGTTTATTTGGCTTATTGACATGGAAATTGTAGTCACCTAGGAAGATGACCTAATGACTGAATGACCCATAGTGTGCCACCAGTTGAGTGAACTCATCACAGAACTTGGAGTAGGTATACCTATTCCTGTCAGAAGGTTCAGGTCTGTAAATAGTTAGAAAGGTGAACTTCTTACCCTTGATTAGAAGGGATGCTTCTAGGAGTTCCATTGTCTCCACCACCGGTTGGTTTAACCTGTTGGTTTCAAAGGGAAGCTCAACACGATGTAATAAACCCAGACCTCCGCCAGAGCATCCCTTGCTTGGGAAAGAGTGAAATTTGAGGGAACCCTCCTCAAGTTCCCTTTTAACCTTCAACATTATTTCAGTCATTTCAAATTTTTGTGGGGGTATATGTCCATACATGTTTTTGTTGGGTATATGTCCATGCAACATGTTGTAGTGTATATATGCATGCCACTTTTGGGTCAAACATCCATACATTATTTTGTGGGGTATATCATCATACAAGTTTTGAAGTACCATATATCTTTTTATTTATGCCACCTTTTGTGGGGTGTATATTCATACAATATTTTGTGGCTATATGTCCCACCACAAGTGTTTGTTTGGGGTTTTAAATCACTTTCAACATTATTTCAGTCATTTCGTGATGAGACCTAATTGTAGCAGATATAGTGTTGCCTCACTGAATTGTCATGTTGCAGGTCCTTGACATGACAATCCACCCGGTCACAGATTTTACGGGCCTCAGCTCATGTGTGAAATTGTATAATGAGTTCAATCTTGGCACGGCCGGGGTTCAAACCCACGACCTTTGGAGCACCACAGAAGAACTGGTCCTAATAAGCTGGCACTCGAACCAACTACACCCCACCACAAGTGACTGGATATATACCCAAGAATGTGTGGATGTATGCTCCACAAAAAATTGTCTTGATATATGCACCACATAAGGTTGTATGGATATATGCCAGACAAAATAGTGTATGGATGCATAACCCAAAGAATATTGTTTGTATATATTCCCCATATAGGCTTCTATGGATAAAATGGATTTATATCTAAAAGAATGGTATAAAAGATACAAAACCTGTGAGGTATGGACATGGATCTGATTGATGTAAAGGGAATGTAACATACCTGAAATGTACTGCGCAGCACAGTGGAGAAACATGTTCTTTGGACATTATGAAATGTGTGAATTGTCAAGGCAATCACCCATCGTTTGTTTGTTTGTTTGTTTGGGGTTTTACATCACTTTCAGCATTATTTCAGTAACATTTGACATTAATTAATTTATAAAGTGATAATTGTATGTTATATTCTAACAAGCTTGACAAGTCTAGGTAACATCTTTACTCACAAACTCAAGGTCTTCATGTACTTCTCTGCTTAAAAAATGGAGCTAAAATAAGAATTATCAATGATATAAATTGGTCAAGAACTGACTGAGCATTGCCAATTTTTATGTTTTTGTAACAATTTGATACTTATGCATATGCACAAAAAAAAAAAAACTTGAGGTCAATGGGTGCTATTTTATAAAATAAATGTGCTATTCATATTCATATCATGTGTATTCTATGGGCTATGTGGGCAATATTTCTAATTATCAGCAATATTTGAATGCACAAATCCCATGATCTCTAGCCCTATGCTGTTTTCAAATATTTGGGCATACTTCAGGGCAAGTCGATTTTTAAATTTAATTGCCCGGACGGCAAGTGGGTCACAAATGGTAAAGTAACATAAAATACTAATTTACAGTCAGGGTTAACCTGCACATTACATTAACTATATGTTCAATATATTTACCACCTAGTAAACCCATTAATATTGCAGATTTAAATAATTTGATAACCCAGCTGCCACAGCCATATATGTTAGTTGGCGACTTTAGTGCTCACAATTATCTTTGGGGTGGCATAAATAATACTGATGCCAAAGGATGTATAATAGTAGATTTCTTATATAACAATATTTTGTTCCTTTGGAATGATGATTCTCTTACATATATACATCCTGCTACAGACTCTTCAACATCAATAGATCTGTCCAAATTTATTTTTAGACTATTCCTGGGACGCAGAGGGAAGATCAATGGGGTCCTGATCATTACCCCATCATTTTTCTCCACGAGACGAACAAATCCCTAAGTGGTAATTTCATAAAGTCGATTGGGCAAAATTCAAACATCCTGTTTTATTAAAATAACTCCAGAAATTTTCAAGATGTAGATGATTCTTTTCATTTCAAAGTCAAATTCTAAAATTAAAGAAAACCCCTGGTTTAATGATGAGTGCAAAAAAGCTGCAAAGGAGCAAAAAACTCTGAACAAATTAAATCTACAGCCAACTCAATACAATTTGCACCAATTTCGTTGAAAGTTGAAAGGATTATGTTTCCATATAAAATACACGTACACCAATTAAAAAATGCTGGGATATGTTACATAAAATTACTGGGAAGGAAGGTTAATAAATCTACTGCTCCTGGGCCTATTCAAATTCACTTCCAAATCCTTTAACACCTGCCTGACCAATCACTTACTAGGCATCTTTTGGATATTTTAAACAACACTTGGGAAAGTGATGATTTTCCTTCTTCATGGAGTGAAGCCACTATTATTCCCATTCCCCAGCCTGGCAAAGTCTTGTCAGACTCAAATAATTATCATCTCATTGATTTAAATTGTTGTGTAGGATATGGATTACCCATCTATAGACATTTATATACAAGTATAGACAATCATGATATCTGGTAGAGATCAGAGAGTTCACCAAGTGCAAACGTGAGGCCAACTAGTGCAAGCTAATGAGATGCGTTGCTGGGCAATCGTTGCTAGGAGCATCAAGACAGGAAGGATGACTCATGGGTCCAACCCGGAACTGCGGAAGAGGTTGCAGAAAGGCCAGCAGGTGGAGGCTCATTAGTATGCACATGGATTCCTTCATAACAGCCCAGAAATTGCTAATCGAGGAGCAGAATCTACTTGCCTAGAAGATCCACGACACTCAGCTTTGTGACTGCCACTTGTATAGACTTTGGGTGCGCCACCAAGCCCCATGACTTCATTTAGTTATCAGTATTTGGATATTTCATATATCACGCTCTTGCCATGCCTTCCCTAGCCAGACTGTGGTGTATGCTAGCACCGAATAAAGATGACTATTGTGCATTGTATGCACTGAGTCTGCAGTCCTTCTCCCAGAAGATAGGTAGAGTTAGGCAGCTAGGTTAGGCCCTAGCTCACTTAGGCAGCGAGTAGATTATGTATTCCCTAACATGTCCCCATACTCACAATTAGTATGTAACAGTTTTATCTGTAAAACAATGGAACGAATGATCAACGAGTGTCTAGTTTAGTTTTTAGAAACTGTGGCTTATATTTCAGTTGCACAGAGTGGCTTTAGAAAAAACTCGAAGTACTATTGAAGTACTATTGACCATCTAGTATGTTTAAAAATATTTATACAAGAGGGTTTTATGAAAGGCGAATATGTCGTTAGTATCGTTTACTCCTTTTTATTCAAAATCTCTTGTCAAATAGACAATTCAGGGTCTGAGTTGGTTCATCACTTTCTGATGCATTTGATCAGGACATTGGTTTCCATATGGTAGTATATTATTGGTTACCCTATTTATTATAAAAATCAACAGAATTGTAAAAAAGTCATTGGAGATTGTTCATTGTTTGTTGATGAATTTAGTTTATGTTACAGGTCCATAAGCAATACTATAGAAAGACAGCTCCAACAACATCTTAGTAGAATACAAAAGTGGGCTGATCATAAGGATTTAAGTTTTCTTTAAAGATAACTGTGTGTAATAACATTTGTAAAAAGTGGAAATTTCATCCAGATCCTGATCTTTATTTAGGCAAAACTCATAAACCTGTTATTAAAGAAACTAAGTTTCTTGGACTTATTTTTGACAAGAAATTATCCTTTATATCTCATATTAAATGTCAAAAGGGAATGCCAGAAGGCATTAGATTTATTATGAGTGTTCCAAACTTGATTATGGGCCACAGGCGGTGGCGCAGTTGGTTAGAGCGCAAGCTTACTAGCACTAGTTCCTCTGTGGTACTCCGAAGGTTGTGGGTTCGAACCCCAGCCATACCGAGATTGAACTCATGATACAATTTCCCATATGAGCTGGGGCCTGTGCCAAAGGGTTAACCCGTTGTTCTCGTAAATCTGTGACTGGGTGGGTTTTCATGTCAAGGACCTGTCTTGGTGCATTTTGTACATCACCTGCAGATAGCCTGGCAGTTGAGGCAGATGAACTGCCTCTTGATTTAAGAAGAGTAAAGCTTGCCCTTCAGTATGCTGCAAAAATCTCTGCAAATCCAGACAATTCATCACATGATACCATATTCAATCCAAGTTGACAATCCATGTTGACATTTTTGAAAATAAACCCAATACAATACTTACTTTTGGCATTCACATCAAAGAATCTTTACAGCTTTATAGCTATCTCTTGCTGTTGTAGCCATCTCTCACTTGTTCAGCTATCTCACTGTTGTGAATATCACTCATGTGTGCAGTTATCTTTCACTTTTGCAGCTATTCCTCAATGCAGCTATTCCTCACCTTTGTATCTGTCTTTCACTGATGCAGCTATCTCACTTGTGTTGCTATCACTTTCTGATGTATCTCTCACTGTGGTATATATCTCTTACCTGTCACTTTTGTGCAACTGACTCTCTCACTACTATAACTGTCTCTCACAGTTGTAGTTATCTGTCACTTAAACAATTGTCTCTCACTTAAACAATTGTCTCTCACTTGTGCAGCTATCTCACAGCTATCTTACTTGTGCAGCTATCTCACTGCTGTAACTATCTCTCATGTATGCAGTTGTCTCACGCTAGTGTAATGTTTGAATTTTACCTCTGAAGGCTCCCTTGTGCAAAACCTAGCAGGACCTCCACTGGCTCAATAAATAGGTCAATAATTAAGTCAAATTACCAACGGTTTAAAACAAAGCTCTCATACAGAAGCATATTGTGGGTAATATTTCATATCTAACATAATTCTGACAAAAAATTAGTGAAAACTACTCTATTCCTAATGTATATATTGTGCAAAACACTGTACTTGCAAAATAAAAGTGAAGTGGAGACTGGCTTAGCGTAAAAAAAGTCCACCAGAGGGCAACGTGGAAAACCAAAAGTGAGATTGCACACTCTTTCAGTGGCGAATTTTAGAGTCACCCTTCCTCTTGTCACCCTTCCTCTCTGATCACGTTCATGCTTTTTTATATATGTATGTATATATAGCACAATGAAAACTTGCCAAGTTCAACCTTGCTCGAGTCAAAGGGCAACATCTCTCTCAATCTGTGTCATTTACTCACCTGATTATCATCTGTGGATATATTTATACAATTTGTGATTGTTCTGTATACTTTTTACTACTATGCAGTCAATTTATCATGAGATTTGAGCCTACAGAGCTCTTAAATTCTGACATTTTGATTTATTGCTTACCTTGCAAACAGATGCTAATTATGTGGTCAGAATTGTTGCCAAATCAACTGAAATGAAATACAAAATTTCCACATGGGCTGCTATGGGCTGCTAACCTTAATCAGGACGAAACACTGTCAATAACTAGCTGCCCCCCCCCCACCTCCCCCCCAAAAAATAATAATCATTTGAAAATGTCTGAATTAGGTATAAACAATCACAATCCCATTTCCCATTTCACATTGTTAACATTGTTATTGGCAGTGTCTTAGGGAGTATTTTAAAAAATGCAAACGATAAAATGACATTTCAAAAACATAATTTATTTCACTTTATTGTATTTTATTTTTTAATAGAATGTAGTATTTCACACATATTTATGGACATTTATTTTGATTTTGATGAGACAGAGTACAAAGCAAGATACAAGTTATATGCAATCATAATATTTCACTGACCATTGTACAAAGTGTTTTGATCATTTTGTTGACATGTAACAATCTCAGGCCTTGACATTAACATTTGTGACCCACTTGCCCCGTGGGCAAGTTAACTTTAAAATCTACTTGCCCTGAATTACAATTCACTTGCCCTGAAATTTTGCCCCAATATTTGAGCTAAAGGTCATTGGATTTGCACATTCAAACATTGGCTGATAATTAGAAAAACTGCCCATATAACCCATAGAACACACAATATTGGGCTTAAGTTTTAGAAATAGCACCCAGGTGACCTCAAGTTCTCTATATTTTTTTGTGCATGTGCATAAGTACAATTTTTTTTACAAAAACATAAATCATATGAAAATAATATGGATAGGGCCTTTTGTAACTCAGGAGTTCAGTTTTTAAACAGAGATGTACATGAAGCCTTTGATCTTGTGAGTAAAGATGTCAACCTGTCTTGTCAATCTTATAAGAAAATAACATACATTTGTCACTTTTTAAGATTAAGTAATGTCAATTGTAGCTGATGATATATCCCACTGTAGCATAATTATTATCAACTATGCATGTTTACTGGATAATATAATGATTGACAAAGACAAAAATGTGCGAATGGATAAGCATTAGATCCTGATACAGTGCTCAGTGTCAAATACCATCTTCAGGAATACCTATGTTTAGCTCCATCCCATAACTTTATCTAGGCCAGAGTTTGGGGGCAGGGGTAATGATGGGGTAACAGAGCTTGGACACAAGGTTATCTCTGATCAGGTGCCATCCCTGTGATGTGGTCAGCAGCTCTCTCTGAACTCTGTGGGGTACTTTGATTGGGGACAGATTACAGCACTTGACCACCGGTCAAGTGGAACAGAAGTATCCAGTTGCCCGGACTTGACCGACAGGTGTGAAATATACCTCTGGGCAAGCAGGCAACTGGCTAATGTTGAGGCCTGCAATCCAGATATCAATTCATATGAATCCATAATTGAATCCATTCAGTATCATCTTGTGATGATGATTATGTGCAGCAGTAATGTTGAGTGATGTGCAATGTTCATCTGCTCATATTAGCTGATGACATAAAGTGGTGCATGGTAGTCATCTGTGCATGCCATCTGGTGATGTTGAGTGATGCACGGTGATCATCTATACATACAAGCTGATGACGCAGAGTGATGCATGGCAATAATCTGACCATACTAACTGGTGATGTTGATGCATGGTGAAAAAACTGAAATATTTTTGTAGATTTTAATAAATTGGATAACATTTAACACCAGCTCATTTTTTTCAACATTTTTTAAATCAACATTTTTTAAATCAACATTTTTTAAATCAACATTTTTTAAATCAACATTTTTTAAATCAACATTTTTTAAATCAACATTTTTTAAATCAACATTTTAAAAATCTTTTTTTTTGCAGGAAAATGTCTTTCAGAATTTAGCATGAAATTAATTACTTTCACCCCTAAGACACTGCCAATAACAATGATAATATATTATAGGCTGTAGATGACTACAAAAAATAATTAACACCCTCAGGTACTTAAGATATTTTTTTTAAATGGGTTATTGGCAATGTTTCGTCCTGATACAGGTTAATGGCCCATACAATCTACCCAGGACTCATCAGTTAGGGATAGACCATGAACTTGAGCCAACTCAACAAAAGTTTGTTAGTAATCTAAAAAAAAACCATGCATTAAAAAGAACAAAAAAATAAAACTCTACTTATTGAAGTAAGATTCATGCAGAATAAGATATATAGATAGCAATACACATACATTAAAAAAACAGATGAAAGCAAACTAAAGTCCTTACCTGAAAATCACAATTTGATATAAGCATATCTTAAGACAGTAAAATGTATGAAAGAGTCACATGCTGACCCATACTGGACTTGTAAGGTATCCTTATGAAATATTGAAGTTTTAAAGATTGTTTTAAGAGAATGACAGACATTGGGGAAGCCATCTGATATTATTTATATGATTATGGCAGACTGACATTGAGGGAGACAAATGCTGCCCAGCAAAATGGTGCACGATGGTGCACTCTAAATTTCTGTTTGATTTACTCAATACATGTTCTTGATTATTCCAGCAAAGTTTAAAAAACGCATTCCTACGATTTCTTTAGTTATGAGGCTTTAAATTCTGATATTGGAGGACAAAATAGACATTTTTTCAGTTTCTGTATTCACCAAACTTTGCCTTAAAAAACGATGTTCAGCTGCAGCATTTCACTTGTCAGGGAGCTAGAAGTGACTAGAATTATCTCAGACATTGAGGCCCATACACTGACTCACTTACCACATTCGATCTTAAACTTTATACACATATTAGAGGGAAACATTTGGGCTGACTGGCACATTGAAAAGCATGCTGTCATTCCCGCCATTACCATAACATAGCCCACAATGCATTGCGCCAAAAGGAAGAAGCCATTCAGTTCTACTCTCAAAAGCAGGAGAGCGTTGGAGCTAAATTTAAGTGAAGTTTTCATAGTGTATAGCCATGTCAAAGAAATAAGCAATGGATCCATCCCTTTACCTGAACCGTCACAAAGAAATTAAAATCTATTTTCACTGGATATCAATGTATATATACCGACCCCACTAGCACAGTTGGTGGAGTGTAGGATCTGTGCATTTAATGGTGGTATAAGTGGAGGAGGGGAGGTGGTGGGTTCAACTCCCACTTGATATGGTTGACCTGATATGGCCATAGTTGCTGAAAGGGTCGTAAAAACACCATTTCACAATTTTCAATGTATATACACTGATAAATCATTAAATGATGAAAAGGCTGCTGCAACAGCTGTTATTGGTAATCTCATCTATTCAGAACGTCTGCCAAATAAATCATCAAATTATTCTTCTGAACTACATGCTTTGTACCTTGCTTTAGATCACGTGGAGAGCTCTCCACATCAAACATTTCTAATATTTTCTGAAGAATTTTCTGAAGAATTGGAAAAATCTCTGAAGAATTTCTGAAGAAGAATTTCTGAAGAAAAATTTCTGAAGAAAAATTTCTGAAGAAAAATTTCTGAAGAAAAATTTCTGAAGAAAAATTTCTGAAGAAAAATTTCTGAAGAAAAATTTCTGAAGAAAAATTTCTGAAGAAAAATTTCTGAAGAAAAATTTCTGAAGAAAAATTTCTGAAGAATTGGAAAAATCCTTTTATTTACATAATCCTTGAATAGCATCATAGACTCTGTACTGAATAAAATAAAGAAATTTGTTTTTAATTGGATTCCCAGTCATAATGGAATCCAAGGAAATGAGGCTGCTGACCAAGCTGCCAAAGCAGCATTAAACAAGTGCCAAATAAATATGCTTATTGTTTACACTGAGTTTAAGAAACATAATACTATTTTTGTGTTCCAAGTGGCAATTGTGTTGCATATGGATTGTGCCTATGGGGACATCTGCGGGGGATTTGTGATCTACTTGCTGGCTAAGTGAGCTGGGGCCTAACCTAGCTGCCTAACAGACCTATCTGCTGGGAGATAAGGATGACTGCTGACTCAGCGTATACAATGCACAATATATCTTTATTCGGTGCTCATATACACTATAGTCCAGCTAGGAAGGCATGGCAAGAGCGTGATATATGAAATACCAAAATACTGATAACTGTCTGAAGCTCTCGGGCTTGATGGCACACCCAAAGTCTATACAAGTGGCAGTCACGAAGCTCAGTGTCATGGATCTTCTAGGCAAGTGGACACTGAGCTCCGGGTAGCGGTTATGGGCCGTTATAAAGGAACACGTCTGAATACTAATGAGCCTTCACCTGCTGGCCTTTCTGCGACCTCTACGTGGCTCCGGGTTGGATCCATGAGTCATCCTTCTTGCTACGATGCTCCTAGGAACGACAGCCCAACAACGCTTCTCATCAACTTACACTTGTTGGGCCTCATATCTGCACTCGTTAACCTCTCTGATCTCTGCCAGATATCACGATTGTCTATACTTGTATATACATGTCTGTAGATGGTGAATCCGTATCCTACAATTCCACTGGAACGAAGCTGTTTTTAATAAGTTACATGAAATCAAGCCTGATCTTGGTAAAAGCAAAGGTGCTAGTACTAAGAACCAAAGAGAAGAGTCAGTTGTAAGTCGTATAAGAATATCTTTTTAGAGGCGAAGATCAGCATGAATGTTTTGGCTGTCAAATGGCTTTGACTATTAAACATATCAACTGGACGACAGTTATTGGAAATCGTGGAGGAAACTGTCAAGGACATTGTTCACCCACTCATGGCAGGTCCAGCCAAGGTGATTTATGGTGATACAGACAGTGTGATGATTGCATTGTCCCTTGAAAAAAACAAAGACACTTCCAACATAGCAGAGTTGATGCTCCATGATAACAAGTCTGCCACTTCCATTGCAGCACACATGAAAAATGAGATGATGAAACGGGTGAATACCTTTCTTTGCAATCATGTTGGAGAAGAGGTTGAAAATCACATGGACATCAAAGTGGAGAATATATCATGGGCATCACTTCACTATCCACAAAAGAAGAGATATGTCCACGTGACAGACTCAGGATCACTACTGTGCAAAGGTGTCACTTGCATACAATCCAATGCTTTGCCTCTACTCAGTAAATTAGAAAGACAAGCCCTGCAACTCTGTCTTTTGGGGTGGTTTCTTTGCAAAGATGGTGACGAGAGGAAAGTTTTGAGCCCAGAAGGTCTAAAACATGAAACTCTCGATGTCTTTATTCCCAGTGTTGGATGGGCGAAAGGACCGAAGATTTTGCAAGAGGAAACTGATGAGTATCTTAAAGTGACGATTCATCATGAATGTGGTGTGTGGGCGAGAACATTTGATCCCTCCAGACAGTTCTGCATCGATCAGTTCTCGGGAGAGAGAGACGAAAAGGAGATGAGATGTAAAATGGTCAAATGTCTAGTCCATGATGCCATCTCCTGCTTAGAAGAAGGAGACTTTGATATAGGTGACTTGATTCATTATGCCACATTCAGAGGATTTGAGTCTGATGGGGATGGGTACAGTCACCAAGCTGCCTACATTGGTCAGTGTCGCAAGAGATACGGTTTGTGTGAACCTGTGTTCTATGAGAAAGTCCCATATGTTCACACTGTCAAACATCAACAGGTTTCCAAGACATGGCAGGCAGCACTTGTGTGCGAGAGCTACCAAGATCCCATACTTACACTGAGAGAGAATATTCAAATAGATCTTAAATGGTATGCTGATTTACTCGAGCAACATTTCATTGAATCTGCAAACTCTTTGGTATCAATTATGGCACAATCTGGTGACGAGATATCTTGGCAAAGAGAATGCGTAATGCAAAGTGACAGGCATCAAAGGAGAGGAAAGGGTAATTCTTCTACACACATAACAAATTTACCAGAAGGTATCGAGGCCATCACATTGTCATTGGATGAGTCTAGGTTACTCCCAGGCAAGAAGTGCCTGATTGGCTCCAGATATAATGGCAACAGTGTAACTCACTTTTATGTTGATCCACCCATGGTATACAGTGAAAGAGTTATGACGTTTGTGCAACGTGAATTGTTGAAAGTGTAACAAAATGTGCAATAAAGTATGGCTATCAAGGGCATGGGGTTTAGTAGTTACTGATTCATTAGAGTTAAATAAAACCAATCAAACAGACGTTTTAACAAATCAAATTTTCCGAGAATATTCATGCTGCTTCAAAATTGGATTTTGCACAACTGCTCTCTATCAATCCATAAACATGTGATCATGTATGTTTTAAGATGAATAAGAGACGATTGATCACAAGATAAACATGAATCTACCACACAGCAAGTATTGTCTAGAGGACTATCTGGTCACAAGGTCCGTCATCACCCTTGACAGACCGATGGTACCCCTATGCGTTGATGTTTGTGGCAAGGATCTTCGTAGCAACACATTGAAGTACTCACCAGACTACATCAAACACCTGTTTAACTTTGTGTTGTCTGTGGTGAAAATATTCAAAGGAAAACAAGTTGAGACAAGGGTGTTCTTGATCGATAAGTGCCAACTCACTGATGCTAAAACTAGTTGCATGCTTCTAGCCATGATTGAGGAGAAAGCCTTCAAGGAAAACTTCCCAATTGCTGCTAAGTGTGCACTGGCCTTGAACAGCGGTTTCCTGTGCAAAGCCGATGCCATTGGACAATCTTTTGATGAACTGGAGAGAACGCTACTCAAGTTTGATGCCGTCAATGGCATTATGGCAGATGCTAATTCTGAGATGAAACCTGGAAATTCGTGTGGGTTCACAACTTTGGATGCTTTGGATAGCACCATACAGGAGTACCATCACAACAAAATGGTCATGTCACCTTCTTTGGACTTGGCAGAGAGTTGGTCTTGCAGGGCAGACATTCTATCTCCCCAATATCTCTTCGAGAAGAGCAACAGATATCATGAGGATTATGCAGAACTTATTCGTCACGCTAGAATGGTACTGAATGATGTCTTTATTGAAAACAGTGAATGCTACATTGACAATATAAGACTTCTGTTGGATGTTTTCGAGAGAAGACAACACAAAACATTTGATACTTACAAGAGACTTGCCACGTTCTATCTTTGGGATCACATCTATCGATGCAAAGACGGGAAGTATGAGTTGAACCTGACAGTCAGAAAGGCATGGGAGATGAAAGATGAACACATACTCGAAGATCACTGGTTTGAAGAACATGAGCTGTACCTAGAACCTGATACAATATTTCGAATTGCACAGAGATCAGACATAAACAACAAGAAGCAAAATACCACCAAGAAAGGGAACGATGAGAAGCGGGTTGGTCCCTCGTGTCAACCTAACCTATCTTTCGGATCAAAACAGATTGCTGCAATGCTAGACAAAGAAGTTTCTGTCAGTGAAAGGTTCAATGCAGCAATAGATAAAGTAATTGAAGTCCGTCTCAAAAGATACCGTGTGTCGAGGCCAAACCCAAAAAGGTGTTGTCACAATCAACACACAGCCTAATGCCATTACTGGCCATCCTTGTATGGGGAAGGGACCCCATCCATTTGGGGATTAGATCTATCCCAATTGGAGGTTAAAATTGAACATAACACACAAAGTGACTATGGACATGATAGAGGATGATTGGTATATTACGTAGTTGTTGTTTGATTAGGATGTTGTGCATCAATATCAACAAAAATATGCTTTGTTGGCTAACTTTTCACTTACTACTGGTCTGTATGAATATAATGCTATGCAATAAAATATAAACAACCTGAACAAAATATGGTTTGTTTGTTACTCTTTCTTTTATTGTTGATCTATGAATATACAGATAATATGCAAAAGAATATACATATAATATGCAATAGAATATAAACAACCCGAACAAAATATGGTTTGTTACTACTCTTGCTGTTGATCTATGAAAATAATGTTATGCAATCAAATATAGACAAATCCAACAAAATACGGTTTGTTGGTTACTCTTTTGCAATCCATTGATCTATAGATATAATGTAGTGCAATCAAATTTAGACAAATCCAACAAAATATGGTTTGTTGGTTACTCTTTTGCATACCATTGATCTATAGATATAATGTAATGCAATAGAATAAAGAAAATGTCAATGAAATATGGTTTGTTTGTTACTATTTTATTCATTATATCTTTTTTCAGTCCAATGTCTGTCCAGTTTGGACATGAACTTGTACCACTTGGGAAACATGTGACAAAAGACAATATTTTGTCTGCTATTTTCAGCAATCATGCTTTTTAGGGTTTTGTTTTTAATCCTTTCAATTTGCCTCTCCTGTTTCATCCAAGTAATTACACAGAGAAGTCGACAGACATGAGCTACATCTAAGTTGAGTGTTCTCCCATGAGATTCAATGAACTCATGTTGGGCATGGTGTATTCTCTCGAGACAAAACCTCATGGTCTTCAAGTTTTCATCTGGAAGTGGTGTTGTGAGAATGTAATCCCTCTTCAGTTCAATAATTGAGAACAACTCATCCAAGAACCTCCTGCAACATTCTTCTACGGTCACCATGGGATATGTGGAGAAGACATTTCCCCAATATGAGATCCATCGTGTCTTCACATGCTCCTTGTCTAAAATGACATCTCCCATTGCATCTTTGATTTCATCTTCCACATTTCTCCACACGAAGTTCTTTTTATCCTTTGGTATGGTACAACAGTCGTCAAGCTTGAACAAGATATACGTGTGATCCTTCAGCACAGGGACATTCATCTGTTGTCGGTTCAGGGCATCAAAGGCATATAAAGTCTTGGCTTGTTTCTTTCCCCGCTTGGATGATGCAATACTTTTCATGAAGAAAGCAAACTGACCAAAGAGCTTGAGCACATCTCCGACCGTCTCTGCCCCCCTGATCTCGTACTTTTTAAAGACTTGCGATTTTAGTTGCACATAACAGACAGTGTCTGGATGAGTGGAGTTTGTCTTGCAGATGATGTGTTGATCAAGCATGTCGTCTGTGCCCTGCTTGATCTCTCTCCCTCTATCCAATATTTTCATTTTGAGGTGTTCCAAGAGAGGATACTTCCAGGAAGGAAACCTATCATGGACAATGCTCATGAAGCCTCCTTCTTCCCCTTTGCCCAAATCACCATGCTCGTCTTTTTCTTGCACGAACTGATGTTTGTATTCACTAGAAGTGGAGATATCACCATCGCTCTGGTTGGTGTTTTCTTCACATAGATCTTCCTCAGTCTGATTGATTGCTTCCTCGGTACGCATTGTCTTTTGTTCTGTAGTTGGTTGTTGCTCCCATGTCATCTGGTTATTCTCATGATGATGGGTGTTTGCCTGCAATAGAGTATATGGAAGTCTTCCACCCACGTTGGCTTTCTGAACAAAGCTTCCTTCGTCAGCACATGGTGTACCTGGGGATTTGGGGCGTTGAAATGATGTAAAGGTTGGTAGCATGTCGGACCTCAAAGCAGTGTCCACTTCTTCACACTGAGCCAAGACAACATCTGTAGGCTGTTTTGGGAGACCATGCCCTTGCCAATAGTCTATATCCATCGAACTGTTTGGCAACATTATGGCATCCCACTCCTCTAGATATTTTAAACCCAGAGGATCGTCATGCTTATGGGGCCAGTTTGAAAGATCTGTATTGTACTCTGTATCTGAAGAGGAGTGGGAGAGTTTGAGTGATTCATCCCCCATGGTAACAGGTTGACATCGTGATGTGCATTCTTGATGATTATCCCATGTCTCAAAGGTGGCGTGGTTTGAAGTTTCAGAAGACAGCTTTTTTCGTTCCTCTTCTACCTGCCATGGATTTTCCATTTTGGGGAGGATGGAAGCAAGGATGTCAGGGCAAAGTGTGGACTTTCTAATATGTCCATATTTCCTATTTTTTCTTGAACCTGTGTGAGTCTCCACTCTTGGCTGTTTGGCCACCTTGCCCTCATATTCATTTTCAGTGCACGTTCTCTTCTGCAAGATGACCTTTTTGGATGGCTTAGAATTTGTATCCTTCATTTTGAAATATCTACTCTTCTGCAAAAGAGCATCGTTTTGTGCATGTATTCCATCTTTGTGTGTCCCAGCATCAAATAATGAAACGGTCTTTGTATTTCTCTCACGGCTTTGCTTTGCATCAACATCATCTGGGAGGTTGAAGTGAACATGCTTGTTGGATTTATTTGTAAATTGCTTTGTGCAGTTCTTCAATATGGACTTAAGTTTGTCATTGGTCATTGGGTTGTTGTTGACTGGTGTTGCATCGGATATTGTTTCATTTATTATAGTTCTACAATCATCTGAGAGGTTGATGCTGTACTCTTCAGCCTTACATTTTTCTTCATTCTTCGTGGGTGTTTCATCTTCCCTTATCTTATCAAACCTCTCATCAAGCAATAAGGTTACATCAATACCACTTTCATCTTTGTGTTGCATCATTGTTTCATGTGGTAAGTTGACCATGCTTTCACCATTCATTTCTTTGCGAGGTTCCCACATGGTCTGAATTTTATTTTGTGCATGAATAGCATGATCTGGCTTTTCTCTTTCGACCTGTTGACTCGGAGAAGACAAAACAACATCCACCCATTTGGTGTCTTGCTCTTTTCCGTCCTCTGTATGGGCCTTATTTTGTATTCTTTTCGTCTTACCTCCCTTGATATTTTTTGCAAAGCAACATTTGTCCTCGTCGTACACCCACTGACAATGAAGAGGGAAAGGTTTGTCTGACATTTTCATTGCTGTCTTCTTACCAACAAGGACTCTTGCACTTTGCTTATTAGTCTTGATAAACTCTTGTCTTGCTTTCACTGTCACATCCCTTTCATAGAAGTCAGATTGAGCAAAGTATAGCCCAAATCTTCCTGTGTAAAAGAGGGTTCTCCTGTCGTTACCTTTCCCATATGGGTCCTCAGACTCTTTCATAAAACCAAGTCGTATGCCTAACCAAGGATTGACAGAGAAGCATGGGTTTGGCTGGAAGAACGAGGATGGTACTAGAGACCTCTTGTATAATACTAGTGTTCCTGCTGGAACCAGATACCTCTCCTCGCAGAATAATTGGTCTGTCAGTGTGATCAAGCCTGATATCAGATTTATATCATGCTCATCGATCGGGAGTCCGGTGTAGGACTGGGACTGTCCCGGGGGAACCAACTGTGGCACATCTAGTACACTGACCATACGATCATCACTACCCCATCTGTGGATCTGTTGAAACAGAGTTGTCATAATAGGTAGACACTCGAGCATGAGACAAGACTGTGGTAACTCATCCACCTTTCCAATACCACTTGTGATGGACACTTCCCGCTGTACATGGCCAAACACTGGATCAGTCGCCATTTGATCTATCCACGGGTAATGATCAGACAAGTTTCTCATGAGATCTATGCGAGCATGTCTAAGTCGTTTCTCTTTCTTATCGAGATTTAGATTGATGAAGACCCAGTGATCATGTTCTAACCTACTCCAAATGCGAAGCATGTCCAGTTTGTTATCAAACTGATGTATGGGTGGTTCTTTGGTGATAGCCAAAGTTTCTAATATCTCACTATCTTCGCCCAGTGAATGCATTGTAAACACATTACATAATTACACACAGGCTTTAAGTTGCTAATACCTTGTAGTTAAAAACTAAATAAATCACAAAAGGACCCAGCATATTTTTTTTTTGTCTTTTATTGCTTTATTCTTACAATACATTTTATGAATCACAAATGGACCCAGCATATTTTTTTTTTGTCTTTTATTGCTTTATTCTTACAATACATTTTATGTACAATCATGAGTCTTCAACCTTTTGTTATCATGCACCTCTCCACAAGAGTCATTGTCCACTTCTCGCTTCTTCTCGTTTAATCTAAGTGCAAAAAATCGCTCATCTTTATATGCCTTTACTGCTCCTCCCTCTTCTGCGAGACCCTCGGCTGTATCCACTGAGAATGACTCATGTGCTGGGAGTAATTCTGGCCTCCCTCTCAATGGCATGTACAAGCAGTCCATCTTTTGTGCTGTCTTCTCAATGTCGATTTCTAGTTGCTCTCTATCAATGACCACTCCTGGCTTGCACATTTCAGCCCACTTTTCGTCTCTCATCATGAGGTGCTTTGCGGCCAGCTTGCGCAGTCTATGCTTTGGATGGAATGTCACACAGCCATTTTTTGTGGTTTTCATGTTGAACCTCTTCAAGTAGGATGCCATATAAGGCTCACACTTACCATCATCACCAACCACTTTTCCTTGACATTCAAATGTTGGCAGTCTTCCATTTGGAGAGCGAAGAGCAACGTCAGACACGTTGATGAAAGTAATGGAGTCCTTGGCCTCCTGTGTCTGGTAGACTGTCTCTCTGTCAAACATCATGATAGTCTGTAAGTCAGTCATGTCTTGACAAAGGCACCTCTCAACAAGCGTCCTGGCAAGGTTTGCCTTTTCGTCCACAATGCCTTCCAGCAGCCTGATCTCTTGCAACACACTCAAGTGCACCTTGACCTTGCGATTCTTGTCTCTCATAAAGAGGGGAAGAGTATGATTGACCTCCACATCCAGCTTGCTTGAAATTGATTTGGGATTATCCACTCCCCATTCTCGGAGATCTTTTGACTGTATCACAAAGTATCCACGAGTGGCGAACTGACGCTTTGCAATACACCTAGTCAGAATCAATTGCCTCCATTCGGCAACATCCACATCTCTGTCATACCTACTGTCAAAGATGTGCACGTGGGCATGCCATTTTTGGTTGGACTCAAACACGGGTGTTATCCTTTTGTCCCAGTTGGAGCAATGTGATCCCACAGTGTCCCTTGTGGCTGTGCTGTACAATTCACTCTTTGTCAAGTCCAACTCCATGTATCCATCGTCACCAAAAGAGGGTGACTCAGATGACAGCATCATCTGTGCAACCAGCTCTTGCAACACCCTGAGGCGACACTTTCCAAAATCAGGACACACATCGACATGGTGTCGACCATCTCTGATGATGGATTCTGAGTCAGCGACCAATGCCCTCTCCCTGTCGAGGTGATGTAGGAAGGTCATGGGTTTCACTATGGCAGATGGAATGTTCAGACGGACGTAATCGTTGGAAAAATTGCCATTGAACACGTTTCTGCCCCATTCACAAGATTTCTTTCCCTGAACAATGTCCAACATACACCGTGTCACGTAAGATGTACATTCAGTCATCTTATCTTTGTTCTCCTGGGCATACAGCTCTGCTGCATATCCTGCATGAACATACAGCTGAAACACCTTTGACTCTCTGCCATTGAAATAAGGACCTTGTTCATACTTCATACGAATACATGGCAACCTGTTACTGTCCTTGCAGATATACTTCTCTTCCAGTCTGTGAAAGAGTTTAGTCAGGGACTCATCCAACACTTTGGTGCGATGCCTCTTGAGTTCTTCGCAGATGAGTCCAATGCTTGTGTTCTCAATGACCAAGTACTTTACATTCCAGGGTTCCATCTCTTTGTGAAGGTTGGGCTTGACAAGGTGTGAGCAAACAACATTCATCAGTTGTCTGTCTGGTTCTGTCAATTGAACAACCAGTGTTGTAGCACTCAATATGTCTGCTGGGTCAACCACCACTCTGCTCATGTGACGACATATTCTCTCATTTTCTCCCCTCCTCTTCAGAGATCTCTTCATGATGCTTGCCAGATACGAATTGTATTCATCCAAACTCTGCCCGCATCTAGGCAGATTCATTCTGCACCCAGAAGGAACACATGCACACACTTCCAGAACTGCTCTCCACTGAGCAATCACTTCAGCTACAGTCTTGATCAACATGGTCTTCCTGCCAGTTAGAATCTCTTCCGTAATGAATCCCATGTCAGTCATCACATCTTCAATCTTCCTCAGTGTCATGTCCATCTCAACTTTGTCGAGTGACTCGCTCTTGTCCATGGGCTTAATGGTTGTCCGTACATATTTTCTGTTCATGTCTTCAGAGATAAAGTACCTAATCAATGAAAACTGTTGTGGAATGTGCTCGCTGTCCAAAGTTTCCAAGACAGATTCAGTCTCCTTCTGATTCACCCCCACATTTATGCTTGGAATGTGAAAGACAGTGCATCTATTCTTCACACTAGAGCACACATAAAAGCCATTTGCAAGGATGATGGCTGACCTGTCATCCAATGCATAGTCTACTGACTTTACCCACTTTTCACCTTGTTTGGTCTTTGCTACTCTGCCTCTGATGTTTGTTGTTACTCCACTGTCATAGACATTTTTCAGTGTCACGGCCTCTAACGAAGTGTTACAGCCAAATGCATTCTTGCCACCCTCCCCAGACTGCCACTCCTCAATCAACTTCTGACCCAGCACTGTCTCATACTCATTTTCAGAAGTCAGCGTGTGTGCTCTGGTGGTGGAATAGTGTTCATGTTGAGAAGCAAACTCATTCCCAAGCTCTCCTCGGCCATTAGAAATCATTTGCAGCGCCTGTGTGGCAAATGATTTCCCTGCCCCTGTGGGACCATCGAGGACCACTATGGGCTTGCACTTTTGTGGCGAGAAACTGATGATGTTGCTTATGATGAAGAGAAAGAATTCCACACTCAAATGGCATACACCAGTGTTGGTTGCCATTGTTAGAAGTTGCTTGGCAAACATGTCCTGGTACGGGTCCACACCGGCAGTCAAGCGTGTCAGTGAGCAGTTTTGTTTACCATATTCATTACTGTCTCCATTGAGACAACCACTAGGAAACACATCTTTCATGATTTTTGGCACGACTCTATTTTGCACTTCTCTTGCCTTGCTCATCTCTTGTTTAGGATCCATCATAACGCTCTTGTAGTGGCCCAAGAAATATCCCTGGTAGGCCTTATCTAGAAAAAGGTGGCTCACATTGGCTTCCTCGCTCTTGGCGAGCATATGAAACATTTCCTTTAAATGATCAAGAGCGGGATATAGTGTAGGTCTCAATGCATTACTGTGGTTTGGGTTGTCTGTCACCTTTTCCATTGCAGCACTAAGCATTTCACTGGCAGCATGTTGTGCTCTGTGCACTTCGTCAACCCGCCTTGGTCTCTGGGGTGGGTTGGATCGATATGATGGACCAAACCATGCCTCGTCATCATCCTCATCATCATCCTCATCTTCATCCTCATTCCCGTCCTTGTCGCTGTCTTTGAAAATACCCTTCTCCACTTTCTTTGCAATTTTCAATATTGCCTCTGGGGGTTTATAAAGCTGATTCTCTTCAAACCAGTGATCTTTAGATACATGACCTTCTACCACATCCCATGCTACCCTGTCCGTCAGGTTCAACTCATAACCCCCACCACTGCATCGATAGATTTGATCCCACATGTAGAAGGTTGCACATCTCCTGTACATGTTCAAGAGCTTGTGTTGCCTCATTTCCAGGCTGTCCAACAGAAGTCCTATGCTGTGTACGTTACATTCACTGTTTTCAGCAGTGACGTCACATTGCAGAGTTTTGCCGAGGCTGATGAGTTCTGCATATTCACCACAACATCTGTTACTCTCTTCAAAAAGATAGCGAGGAGAAAGCAAGTTTGCCCTGCTAGACCAACTCTCGGCAAGGTCCTTCTTCCACAGAGATAGTGGCATGATTTGTCTATAGTTGTGGTATTCCTGAAGGGCACGATCCAATGCAGATAATATTGTGAACCCACTTGACTTGTCCGGTTTCATCTCAGACTTGGCATCTATCATTGTGCCATTGATGGAATCAAACTTGAGAAGCCTTTTCTCTAGTTCAGCAAAAGGTTGTGCCAAGGCATCCACCTTACGCATGAAACCATTGTTCATCGCCAGTACACACTTTGCAGCAGTTGTAAAGTTTTCTTCGAAGGCTGCCTCCTCAATCATGACCAGAAGCAAGAACCCCTTACTGGCCCCATGGAGTTGTACAGGAACAAAGTTCTCCTTTTCAATAAGAAACACCCTGGCCTCCATCTGTTTGCCTCGAAATATTCTCACCACAGAGAGCACAAAGTTAAACAGGTGTTTGATGTAGTCTGGGGAGTATTTCAAGCAGTTATGATGAATGTCCTTGGCACGAAGGTCAATGCACATGGACACCATAGGTTTTTCAAAGGTGATGACAGACTGTGTCACAGTATAATCCTCTAAGCAGTATTTGCTGTGTGGAACATTCATGCTTATGTTGTCAGACTTCTTTTGTTTGTCTGAAGAGAAATTAGTATTTCATTTAATTATCTACATGGGACAGTTGTGCAAAATCGAATTTTGAAACCACATTGAATATGTTGGAGTTACTTCATCCATTTAATGTGTGATGAATGATTGGTTATTTAATGCATTTCCTTTCGGCCAGACAACAAATGCAACAAATGCAACATATCAGATTGCCATTGATCAATTTTATTTCTTGTCAAACACAACACATGTAATCCGACTGATCCCCATTTTTGCAAGGAAATGATTTCTCTTTATATTCAATACATCATGTTATATTTTTCTGTCCCAAATATATTTGAAAGGAATGCGTCGGCCCAATCGTCCTCAATGGATGAAGGAATGGTCATCCCCGTGGGTTGCACTGGTTCTGTTCTTCTGTCTTGCATAAGAATATTCAGCTGCTGTTGCATGCATGACAACTTTTCAGAGAATTCTCTCTGTTGGGCAAGATGAATTTTCTTCAATTCCTCCAATTCCATTTCCAACTGGTTATGATATTCCTCTTTAGCATATTCCCTTTCTTGTTTAATGATGTGTGCAGCAGATTCTCTCTGATTCTGATGTGAGTCTATATCATCTTTAGAATCTTCACTCGTTGCATTCTCGTCTCTTTCATTGCATTGTGAAACTTTCTCTGGTACCACTCTGCTCAGTACATCAACATTGCTCCATTGGTAGTCGTTTTTCTTTAACAATTGAACCTTATTGCCACTCAGGGTGACGGTTCCCTGTGCCAACATATTATTCACAAGGCCAGCAACAACAGACACACCATACCTGCCAAAGTTCTCTTTCACATCCCACCTAGGATGACACCATATGTTGGGAGCAGTGTACATGTTGCCTCCTTCTGAAAGATTTACCAACTCAGATCCACCCATTGTTTTAACAGGCCAGTTGGCCATCGGGTTCCTTTCGGGCATGATCACGCCACCTTCTTCATCCACAATTTGAACGCCATATCTCCTTTGGGTGTGTGTAGATGGTACCCCCATGCTGACTTGGACGAGGCCATCGCCACGTTTAAAAGTACAGAATGTTGTCTCCAGTCCCTTCATTTTCATCCTCATTTTGCTTGCCTGCTGGTGAGTTGTAATGAATTCAAACTTTCTGTTAAGCGACAGCACCATTTTGAAACGTGTAGTCACCACATTGTTCCTATGTTCTTTTCCACATCTGTCTAAAAACGTGTTGTACATGTACATCTCCGTCAGATGGCACTCTTCCGGTTGAGTGAAAGATATGTCCCATCCCATTTCATGGATGGTGGTCATCATTTCTTGTTTGATGCTCTTCAACGTTGCACCACCATCAAAATTTGTTGGAATGAAAAGTGTCACAGCTATACCATGGCTAGTATCACCACTCGAGTTTCTCTCTACCTCCATGTCCAACTTGAGTTGTCCCGCATTAGACGTGGGAAATACCAACTCATACTGGGGAAGCTCATCTGTGCTCTCAATGCCTTTGGGAAGAGTCACTCCCTCACTACAGTTGGGTACCTCGTAATGCACTTTCCTCGAGCATCCCATGTCCATTGTACTGTGATTGTTTGTCTCTCTTAGCACAAAACCAGACTGGTCTTGCATAATGCCCCCTCTGCAATATAGACAATTGGAATTCAAAACTCTTCTCCTTGTTCCCTCCGGGTCGTTTGAAATCCACAGGTCATTTTGTCTGTCGTGACACAAGTGGCAAACAATGCTCACCTGGAAGAGGATGGCATCAAACTTGCTCAATGCCATTATTCCTCTTACTCTATCTTTGTCACACACACTATAAAAAAATCCACTTTTGTCTAGTGGTTGTGGGTTCAGTCGAATGGCACCACAACTGTAGAGCTGCTCCAAATAGAATGCTTGGACTCGGAGTGAGACCTCAGTGCAAGTAGTCAACAGCATGGGTTTCAACGCACAGCCCAATGCCCTTGTCTTCTCACAAAAATTGACATCGTAGAAAGAGGTACCCTCCTGAATTGTCCTGGTGGTATCCAATGCACACAGTACAGGAAAGTCACTGCTCCTGTTGAGTCTCTTCCCTATGTTTTTGACATCCGAATTGGGTTTCACGTTAAAAATGCTTCTGTACGTGCGATCACATGCTTGTGAAAAGGTGAGCGTTGCCCCGAGAGCCTTTCCAATCCAGACAGGATCACCCACCACCAGACAGCTGACTTCATTAACCACGTCTGGACAATTTGTGTCCAATTCAATCCCGTTGTTCTGATCAAATCTATTTTCTGTGGCATCCAATTGGTCCTGAACAATGTTGGCATTGCTTGTCCGCAGTGAATCCCTTGGTGGTTCCAGCCACTTGTTTGTGTGCTCTAGAAAGGACAGCCACCACATGGTCTTGCAGTGAACATGGACTAGGTCATACCACTCAACATCTACCAACTTTGTCCTCATGCTATATTCATCATGCGTTCTATGATTTGCCAACTCCTCCAAGTTGCTCCTGCGATACACAGGCATTGTTGGGTCTTTGTGAATGTCCAGCCTGTCATTGAGAAACATTTGGTTGCAGTCATGCATTGAAATCATGGCTACAACCTTGCCACTTTTCAATCCATCATCTGCCCTCTTACCCATGACCCGACTTCCATTTGGCACGAGAAACTCTAGATTGGAGTCTGTACTTCGAGGAAGAAGTAAACTCTTCAAAGGCTCTGTTGTGCATTGAGCAACTCTGGCTTGGGAAGTATTCTGTTTCGCGTCAAAGAGTGATCCACTAACATCATAGAGTGTTTCTGATGCGACTGAATGTTCATTGTGATGATCTTGGGGTTCTCCCTGTGAAGAACCTATATTGTGTGCTGTTTCCTCTGTTGTTATCTGTTTTGTCTCTAATGGAGTGGGCAGCTCGTGTTCACAAACAGATTGTTTTTCAGCCTGCAATTCCTCTCCCTCTATACAAATCTTCTTGGTGGGCTGGTCCTCTCCATTGGGGCGATTTCCATTTCGCATGCCATTTATCCTCTTCAAATAACGCCTATCTTTTCTGCTTTTCCAAGTCATGGCTAATTTCTTATCCTTGTGATCTGTGAAAAAAGATAATAGTATATTAAGCAGTGCAAAATTCAATTTTTGGTCAGCTAGATACAACTTTGCAATATTATTCCAATTATTTATAATTTACTGTCTTGTATTCTTTATTCTAACATTTCTGTTTGGATTTCATTTGGTACAAGCTAATTTTGTGTCCCTAACCCAAAAGAAGTGACATGAGAAAAACAAGTCGATACCATAATCTGACCTTTGGTATAATAAAAGTTGGGCAATCATCATGGTTTGATGGCTGAGTACACTTCAAGCATATTTCTGATTAAAGAAAGGAAAATAAAAGTATGAAACATGAGTTTTGTGTGACTTTGGGGAATCTGACAAGAGTGTTTCAATAAACAACACGGAAGAATGTTTGTGTTTTAATTTTTCTTCTTTATTTTCAGCTTTACATATATATTGCATATTTAAATAATTCAGACTATCCTTAACTCAGTCAAAATACAAAGGTTCTAATATATCTTCCCTATCTTATAGTTTGGCATCTTAAGAATATACAGGTACAAGAATTGTTGAGAATGGCCAATATTTAATATCTAGCCTTATATCTAACAGAAATAAAATGACAAAGAGCTCCTGGCTTGAGACAGGCTTGGCGTGGTTACAAATCACAAAGCCTCAATTTCAGGCTTCGCAATTTGCTCTCCCACTTCAATTTGTCCAATTTTTTCTTCAGAGTAAGGAGACCTAATATAACAGCTTTCTATCAAAATAACCAAATAACCTCCTGACCACTTAAATCCATTATTTCATTTGTTTTTGTATTGATTTCTTGGCATCAGAATTCTTTCCTTTTACAGGTTTGTATTGTAAGATTGGTTAGTATTATTAGTTTGGTTAGAATTGTTAGTTTGGTTAATATTGGTAGTTTGGTTAGTATTGGTGGTGTGTTAAGTGATTTGATTATTTAGTGAAAAGGACAAAAAAGAAAGAGTTCTGATGCAAAGAAATACTTTTGTCCAAAAGCTTGAGTTGTCTTGGTTTAAATAGCAAGATGCAACGCCAAGAACCAGAAATGACAATATTTTTGTATGGGAGAAAGGATGATAGCTGTCAATTTCACAACTACTTTCCTTTGACCTACCACTGACTGATTGGTTGCCAGTCGGCGTCGGCGCACACTAAATGAAACATAACGAAGATCAGTTGATCCGTAGCACTGATGCCCCTACAAATGCAGGGTCACATCAGCCAATAGTTCACAACTGATCCCATATAAAAATTCAAAAAGGTGAGATATTATGTGCACATGTTAAAAGCTTCAACTCAATGCATTGAAAGCGCCACCTCAATCCAATGTCAATGCTTTAGGTCAACCCTTCTAACATGTGCACAATATTGAGTTTCTCACCTGACACCTTCCAGACTGACCGGTGCCAGTCGGCGTCGGCGCACACTAAATAAAACATAACGAAGATCAGTTGATCCGTACCACTGATGCCCCTACAAATGCCGGGTCACATCAGCCAATAGTTCACAACTGATCCCATATAAAAATTCAAAAAGGTGAGATACTATGTGCACATGTTAAAAGCTTCAACTCAATGCATTGAAAACGCCACCTCAATCCAATGTCAATGCTTTAGGTCAACCCTTCTAACATGTGCACAATATTGAGTTTCTCACCTGACACCTTCCAGACTGACCGGTGCCAGTCGGCGTCGGCGCACACTAAATAAAACATAACGAAGATCAGTTGATCCGTACCACTGATGTCCCTACAAATGCCGGGTCACATCAGTCAATAGTTCACAACTGATCCCATATAAAAATTCAAAAAGGTGAGATACTATGTGCACATGTTAAAAGCTTCAACTCAATGCATTGAAAACGCCACCTCAATCCAATGTCAATGCTTTAGGTCAGCCCTTCTAACATGTGCACAATATTTAGTTTCTCACCTGACACCTTCCAGACTGACCGGTGCCAGTCGGTGTCGGCACATCAAATAAAACATAACGGAGTTCAGAAGCTTACACAACTGAACTATAAAAAAATTCAAAAAGGTGGAATGCCAAGAGCATTTCAAGATATTGTTGAAAACCACACACCAAAAAAAAGAGTCTTCAACATTATCTGTCCATGGTCTCTTTTTGAGACAAAGATTCAGCACTAATCAAAATCAGCAATGACCTTTCATCAAATGCAAACCCCGTACACCTTCCAGACTGGCGGGATGCCAGTCGGTGTCGGCACACACTAAATAAAACATAACGAAGATCAGTTGATCCGTACCAAACTGATGCCCCTACAAATGCCGGGTCACATCAGCCAATAGTTCACAACTGATCCCATATAAAAATTCAAAAATGTGGAACACAACGGCATCTCCAGATACCACTAAAAACCCACATCACTAAGTTTTTAACACTACCAGGAGATGACCATATCTACGAGCTGAGTTCAACATCAACACAAGAACTGGATTGATGATCACAAAGCTAGCACGTGTCCACCACACCTTCCAGACTGACACGTTGTCAGTCGGTGTCAGCGCACAATAAAAAAAGTATAAGGAGGACAACTGCTTCCTTCCTGATATCATGCCCTACAAATGCCGGGTCCACAATACCAGTATTCCACACCTGCCCACAAGAAAAAAGTGAAAAATGTAGAACACCACAACCATTTTGGAATAATGTGTGAACCTCATACCACAAAGTCTTCACGTTATCCTAAAGTGGTTGCTTGAGACTGTCAGTGGTGAGCTACCATTCCACTGGGTGAATATCTTACTATAGCTTCTCATTAGGCCTACTTTGACAAATGAGAGCCAGAGGTTAGCATCCATCACACAATGGAACAATGACTCACTTAACGTCCCTGATGAACTACAGACACTTTCCAGATTTGAACGCTTGTCAAATCAGTGTCACCGCCAAAATGGTAAAATATAACGAGGAAGCTTCAGCTTCCACCCACGCTAGCACAGCGAACCGCACTCCATATGGGTTTTCACTGCTGCCTCCCATAAAAAAATTGAAAAGAGAGTGGAGTACACTCAAATTTTGAAAAAAATCTGTTCACGAGCAGATTAAAGCCCCATTTCCATATGTGCAATCTGTATTGAAGTGCGTAGAGTATCATTTTTTTTATTTTACTATCCCATCTGTTGCATGTTTCCAAAATTTCCCAGACTACATCACAGACTGCACATATGGAAACACAGCTTTAATCTTCTCAATTGAAACAGAGACACCTTTACAGACCAACCGGTTGTCAGTCAATGTCTATTGCGCACCAAAAATAAAAAATTAAAAAGTGGTATGCACAAAAAAAGAAAAAGAAAATTTTGAGACTTACCATATATCAGCACACCCACAATGACGATTCAATTACCCATTATCTCCCCCTATGCTGTAAATTTGCAGCTTTCGTCCACGTTTCACTGGCTTGACGCAAGATCGAACGTTACCAGAGTGACATGGAGGAAAGTTTCATCAAAAAGTTTCATATTGTGTGTGATGTGAAATTTAAAAAAATGGTGAAACACCTTGGTCTTCAGAATAGCCACTCCACCACGGCATGGGCCTTCAAGACACCCGAAGGGCGAGATAGCATCCACCCCACAATGAAATGGGCACCCGTCTTACCAAGTGCTTCGTAGACACCTTCCAGACTGATCCGGTGACAGTCGATGTCTATGGCGCACCCAAAATCAACTTAGTGACGGTGGTGTGTAAATTAAAAGGATTGAAACACAGGGACTTATAATCAGATCAACCCCTAAAATGGATAGATCTGAATATAGACCCTGCGCTTCATGAGTGTTTGTTTGATCAAGTGTTCAGGGTGAGTTCAATATACCTAGCACAGAGATTTTTATTAAGTTGCGTGACTACCAAAGCCGGTAACTCCCCACACCCTAACTCATGGACCTGACGATGAAATCTCTCCCGATAACCTCCTGGTGGGATTAGCGTATCGGAACCTTGCCATCAGCGTAACCCCAGGGATGTGGGCGAACCCACTATCCCCTTTACCATTCGCATGGAGAGACTCATCTGCGGACATGAGCGGGCCAAGGCAAGCAGCAAAGCTACCAGAACCTTGGAGGGACGTGAATGCAAAGAGATCGAATCGCATACACTGGAGTGGACCACACGACCGAGAGGCCATGTCTTTCAGGCAAGCAGCCCCACATGATCCTTGTGCCAGGCTTATGATTAAACTCAATTAAGGTTAAAGACGTGCAACGAGATAGAGATCTAGACCCTATATTTATTACAGGGTCTTTCTCCATTAGAAACAAACACTCAATAAAAAAGCACCTTCCAGAGTCAGTCATTCATTTCTAATTTCTTTTCATCTTTTGATGCCAATGTTTCCTAAATGTTGTGTTTCAGTCAATGAAATGTCTTGCCAAAATAAATGAAAAAAAACCTTGTCAAGTGTTGAGATGGCATTAGTTTACAAATTAGGCAACATGACAGGGTGCACAGGTTCAGATACTAGATTGTGAAAAAGGGGAAAGCCTTATAATTTCTATGCTTCGTTGGCACCGTTAGGTTTCCACATAGCCATTATAAGACACGTAAATTTAATATTCAACCCTTGTTCACACTCTAGTGACCTCCTGTTCGGTTACCTCTAACTATTGCCATCCCATGACTTGACAATGGTTCTAACAAGATTTTGAGACTTAGTTTCAGAGAGGTTTGTAAATTATTGTTTTCAGACTGACTCTGCAAGGATAAAATAAAGTTGCTCCCTTCACCAGCAAGCAAAGAACACTCAACATCCACAATGGATATGTCATCATGCACCTCGCTATATGATGGAAGAGAGGAAAGAAAAAATAATACTGTGTACTCACTGTTCAGGCGATGAATTTCTCCTCTTCACTTGCTTCAATTTTCTGCTCAAGTTGACTTTCCAGACTGACCGAATGCCAGTGAGTTCCAAGCGCACAATTTACCAAGCACAAAGATTTTTATTAGGTTGTGTGACTGCCAATGCCGGTAACTCCCCACACCCTAACTCATGGACCTGACGATGAAATCTCTCCCGATAACCTCCTGGTGGGATTAGCGTATCGGAACCTTGCCATCAGCGTAACCCCAGGGATGTGGGCGAACCCACTATCCCCTTTACCATTCGCATGGAGAGACTCATCTGCGGACATGAGCGGGCCAAGGCAAGCAGCAAAGCTACCAGAACCTTGGAGGGACGTGAATGCAAAGAGATCGAATCGCAAACACTAGAGTGGACCACACGACCGAGAGGCCATGTCTTTCAGGCAAGCAGCCCCACATGATCTTTGTGCCAGGCTTGGAATACTCAAGAGTAAACTTGAGATTCCTTAATCTTTCCACAAAAACTTAAATAAAAAACCTTATCGTTCACTTACACACTAGATATATTTTTGACAAAAATGGTAAACCTTGTCAAGTGTTGAGATGGCATTAGTTTTCAAATTAGGCAACATGACAGGGTGCAGAGGTTCAGATACTGGATTGTGAAAAAGGAGAAAGCCTTATAATTTCTATGCTTCGTTGGCACCGTTAGGTTTCCACATAGCCATTATAAGACACGTAAATTTAATATTCAATCCTTGTTCACAGTCTAGTGACCTCCTGTACAGTTTCCTCCAACCATTGCCATCCCATGACTTGACAAAAGTTCTCTTGTAATTTAGACACTAAATTCAATGGCAGAGTAAGAATGATTGTGCTTGACCAAAACATCTGCCTTTCAAAATGTCTGCAGTGCATCAATTGATGCCACACATAAAGATTGTCAAAATAAAATTTCAAAATTGAAATAAAGATAGATAGACCCAGCCGGCCACCGGGAAGAACTAAGGTAACATAGATGAAGTGAAGAGGGTCCCTCCACCCTCGCGGGATTTTACAGAGGGTCCCTACACAACTAAATGTAAAATTCACTGCCAAAATAAAATAAAATTGTCCCAATTCCGTTTAGTAATCATATAATACATAAGCACCCTAGTTGAAAAGATTTGTAGAAAGAGATTGAGATATAATATAATATTCCCCTTCCCCATGAGAAAACTCTCCTTACCAGTCAGCAAAACACACTCGTCAGCCCGAGGGATGCGTCATCATGCACCTCACTTCTCTTTGCACCAGTTGATGCCACACATAAAGATTGTCAAAATAAAATTTCAAAGTTGAAATAAAGATAGATAGACCCAGCCGGCCACCGGGAAGAACTAAGGTAACATAGATGAAGTGAAGAGGGTCCCTCCACCCTCGCGGGATTTTACAGAGGGTCCCTACACAACTAAATGTAAAATTCACTGCCAAAATAAAATAAAATTGTCCCAATTCCGTTTAGTAATCATATAATACATAAGCACCCTAGTTGAAAAGATTTGTAGAAAGAGTTTGAGATATAATATAATATTCCCCTTCCCCATGACAAAACTCTCCTTACCAGTCAGCAAAACACACTCGTCAGCCCGAGGGGTGCGTCATCATGCACCTCACTTCTCTTTGCACCAGTTGATGCCACACATAAAGAATGTCAAAATAAAATTTCTAAATTGAAATAAAGATAGATAGACCCAGCCGGCCACCGGGAAGAACTAAGGTAAAATAGATGAAGTGAAGAGGGTCCCTCCACCCTCACGGGATTTTACAGAGGGTCCCTACACAACTAAATGTAAAATGCACTGCCAAAATAAAATAAAATTGTCCCAATTCCGTTTAGTAATCATATAATACATAAGCACCCTAGTTGAAAAGATTTGTAGAAAGAGTTTGAGATATAATATAATATTCCCCTTCCCCATGAGAAAACTCTCCTTACCAGTCAGCAAAGACTCTTCAAGGATGACTTGAACCATTTTTTTCGTCCACCAAGGGATGGTTTCACACACCTCAACCTGTAAACCTGTCTAAAAAATCTTCAAGATAATTTGTTAATAGAGCTGCAAGGCAAATCCACCAAGGGATGGTTTCGCACACCTCAACCTGTAAACCTGTCTAAAAAATCTTCAAAATAATTTGTTAATAGAGCTGCAAGGCAAATGATATTTGTCAACAACATATAATCAAATTATAGATGAAAAGAAATACAAATATAAAAAGACATGGAAACAAAGATACATTCAACAATTTCACTGTGGTCCCATGTGCCCATCCATTCTCCATGATCCTACAAGTTAAAGAAAAATGTGTACATCAATTCTATCCTGCTCTGTCATGTGTCTTTTTCCCTACATGGCCCTAAATGTCACAGTATTTGATTGGCACCAAGCAAGCATTATAAATTTTGTCTTCCCTACATGTGCCTAACACCGTCCGTCTACAATGCTTGCTTGGCCACACTTGAACTCCCTGCAGTGAGCTCAAGAGTCTTCCCTACATGATCCTATGTCACCGTTCATACGAAACACACATTCAACCCTACAATATGCAAGCGACATTAGTACATCATATCAATTTCAACCCAAGGATGAACAGATTATATTCTACTGTATCTCACCTTCATGTCCCTACCTCTATTCCCTACATGTCCCTGTCATATCATGTTTCATGTGAAGGCACACATTCAACCTTACAACAATCCTGTCACATTAGTATCACCACTCATGCTTTAAAAATTTGTCAAGTTGTCAGTGAATGATCGCCTATTCCCTACATGTCCCTGCCATATCATGTTTCATGTGAAGGCACACATTCAACCTTACAACAGTCCTGTCGCATTAGTATCACCACTCATGCTTTAAAACTTTGTCAAGTTATCAGTGAGTGATCCCTACATGTCCATATCTTTCCTAAATACCCATATCTTCCCGACATTTCCATATCTTCCCTACATGTCCGTATCTTAGAAAGAGTATCGGATGAAAGCATCTCCCTTCATCATGCTCATGTGTCAATTGATTGAATAAGGCTTAAAATCACATTCACCAGCCTTTGTCGTTTGGTGACAAAACAAAAAGAAAAACCTGAACTTACCTATCGGAACTAAAGAAGGACAATGTCCAAGGTTGAGAGTCCATATACATATGGGGTCTTTCAGTTGCTCTGCGACAGAAGCAGATACAACCCCCTATTAGTTAGCCTCTTACAACATGCAGGGGATACAGTGGGCCTATTCTTTTGCCCCGAACCCACAGGGGAACTCATGTGTCTAATCTCAGTGTCAAACCAAAATCACACTCAACCTGAAATAAATATTTCCTACCTGATAGACGTGGATCTTTCTCTCCCCTTGGTCTTGACTGTCTGTAGGACTCCTGCTTCCCAATCTCAGGAACCAAAAGGGATGGTCTCTCCGTTGTGCCTGTTGTAGACTGGCTTTATCTGTAAAAGCAACCACATATGAAACATTATGAACCTTAGTGCAAAATTGGTTTTTCATGGGTATCGTTTTTGTGGTCTCTTATCAAATTTGCTAATGTGAAAACAAGACAGTATGAACAACATATGAAACATTATGAACCTTAGTGCAAAATTGGATTTTCATAGGTATCATTTTTTGTGGTCGCTAATAAAATTTGCTAATGTGAAACCAAGAATGAACATGTTCCATACATCTTTCCATGGTGCATGACTATTATTCCTGCACAAGTGGGTTGTACTTGATGTGAAGCACAGACTGAGGACGTAGAACAATTCTCCCAATTCTCCCAAGCTGTCTCATTGTCAAAGCAAGGTGGGCTGCCAGATGAGATGAGACTGGTGTGATTCATCAGCTATGTCATTCTGTCCGACTGCCAAGCTCCCACTTTGTGGTATCCGACTTATCTGCAAGATTGTAAAATAAATATGAAGGTAAGACTGGTATTTTTACATTTCATCAAGTCTCAATAGAACATGTCACAGCTCTATCATACTGCCTGACTGCAAGCTCCCAACTCTGTCTGCAAGGCTGGAAAACAAAAAATGTGTAGGGTGAGACTGGTGTGATATTCAATTTCATCAAATCTCAAGAGAACATGTCACAGCTCTATCATACAACCTGACTGCAAGCTCCCATTTTGTTGAGTCCAACTCTATCTACAAGGCTGTAAAATAAAAAATGAAGATCAGACTTTGCATTTCATCAAGTCTCAAGAGAACATGCCACAGCTCTATCATGCAACCTGACTGCAAGCTCCCAACTCTGTCTGCAAGACTGGAAAATAAAAATGTGTGGGATGAGACTGGTGTGATATTCACTTTCATCACATCTCAAGAGAACATACCACAGTTCTATCATACAACCTGACTGTCAAGCTACCACTTTGTTGAGAGCCCAACTCTGTCTGCAAGGCTGGAAAATAAAAGAATGTGTAGGGTGAGACTGGTGTGATATTTAATTTCATCAAGTCTCAAGAGAACAGCTCTATCATACATTGGTGTTTTTTACATTTCACCAAGTCTCAATAACCTGTGTCACAACTCTATCATACTACTTGACTCCTAAGTTTCAACTTTGTTGAGCCCAACTGCTGGCTGCAATGTTGGAAAATAAAAATGAAGATCAGACTTTTGGCTGCAAGGCTTGAGAATAGAAATGGAGATCTGACTGGTGTTTTTACATTTCATCAAGTCTCAAGAACACATATCACAATTCTATTATACTACCCAACTGCCAATCTCCCACTTTGCTGAGCCCAACTCTTGTAGGCAGGGCTGGAAAATGTTTGGGATGAAACTGGTGTGATATTCAATTTCATCAGGTCTCACATAGATATACATAGCTCTCTCGTACTGCATGACTATCATACTCCCACTTTATTCAGTCTGAATAGCAAGGCAAGATGAATGCATCTCATATCAAACAAGATACTGTCTGATTGCCCATTAGAGAGAGAGAGAGAAGAGAGAGCTATCATTCATTCTCACTTGCTTGGTAAGCATGATAAGATGATTCTGTCAAGCTAACTGACTGTCACAAAACAATATTCACCGACCCTTACCTCTCAAAGCATGGTTGTGTGGATGATGAGTAAACTGTATCAGACTGATGTGTTTCATTTTCATTGGCAACCCATGGCCCAGGGAAGAATGATTTAGCAACTGTTGGGTTGTCCACAAAAACTACACATTTTCTGAAAATATTTCTAAGTCCCCAAAAACTAAAAAAATGTCTAAGTCCACAAAAACTACAAATTTTCTGAAAATATTTCTAAGTCCACAAAAACTAAAAAAAAGTCTAAGTCCACAAAAACTACACATTTTCACAAAAGAAAATACTTTCTGAATAATTCTCAGAAGTCAACAAAAATATCATTGCAGTGAGATAATGTTTCATCACCCAATCATATCCTAAACTAGAGATTGATTCAATTCAACACATGAAAAACCTCTATTCAATAAAAACTTTCTTGAATCAAGTGAATAAGCAATTCATAATTGACAAAAAGACTGATTGACTTATTTGCATTCACCAAGCACAAGGATTACTTTTGACATATGATAATTGTGTGACTGCCAAAGCCGGTAACTCCCCACACCCTAGCTCATGGACCTGACGATGAAATCTCTCCCGATAACCTCATGGTGGGATTGGCGAGTCGGAACTTTGCCATCAACACAACCCCAGAGGATGTGGGCGATGAGTAAAGTACACTCAGCAATACATCAAAGCTCGCCTCCCCTGCGAACATCGCATTGCTTCCTCATGTACAAAACTCACTATCCTCCTTTTACCATTCGCATGGAGAGACACATCTGCGGACATGAGCGGGCCAAGGCAAGCAGCAGAGCTGCCAGAACCTTGGAGGGACGTGAATGCGAAGAGATCGAATCGCAGACACTGGAGTGGACCACACGACCGAGAGGCCATGTCTTTCAGGCAAGCAGCCCCTACTTCCACACTTTGTCAAAATCATCATGCCAGGTTTAGGTAACAAAAAGACATCCTATACAATAATCACTAAACATACAATCATAACAGTCTCAAATTCAGTGAGTGAGATAGCAAGTAGACTAGACAGGCCTTTGTTGCCATCTCACTTCTTTACATCATAACATGTACCTTTCTGTTACATCTGATTCATGCAAGGGAGCTGTAGGGCAGAGATCCAACAGCAGACCAATCTCGAGCCATACAGTCCAATTGCATGCCCAGTGTGGAAAGGGTGTATAGTGTGTCACTCTAGTAAAAAGTGTGTAACATGCATTGTACTCACATTTGGAAGGCTTGTCTTCAATCGCAGATCTCCATTGGGATCGATGTGAATGTAGCAATCCATGAAACCTGAAATGAGTTCAAATGACTATTAAAACATCATTCAACTGAGGTTGTCTCCCTTCTGGGACCACAAATCTGAAGATGGATAACATATCATCAATCCACAGGTCAATACAGATTTGTTATATACTGCATGCAAATTAAGTAAAAAACACTTCTTTTGGGAGAATTTCACCCCTTGTGGGGCCACAAATCTACAAAAGAATTACATATTATCCTTCTACATGTCAATACAAAGATTTCAATATACAGTATACAATAAAGTAAAAATGGATAATTTCCCCCCTTAATTGGGGTGAAATACCCCTTAGGGGGCCCCAAAACTGAAAATGAATGCCAGATTCTCACTCTACAAGCCGACGCGAAACTTTTGATATGCTACATGAAAAATTCAAGATGGCCGCCATTTTTTCAAGATGGCCGACTTTTTTGTAACAATTTTCAAATAATGTTCATAAATGTAATATTTGGTATGAAAAACTCAAAAATGCCATCGAAAATGTCCTACAAGAAAAATTAAGCAAATTAGCAAATTTTGAAAATTGAAAATTTTCTAAGTCCCCAAAAAATATTCAGAAAAATTTTCTAAGTCCCAGAAAAAAATAAAAATCTGAAAAAATTTCTAAGTCCTGAAAAAATAAAAATCTGAAAATTTTCTAAGTCCTCAAAAAAATAAAAATCTGAAAAATTTTCCAAGTCCCAAAAAAATAAAATCTGAAAAATTTTATAAGTCCCAGAAAAAATAAAAATCTGAAAAATTTTCTAAGTCCTGAAAAAAATTGGACTTAGAAAATTTCTGAAAACTTTCTCCATGGAGGCCCTTCTCACCTTGCCTTCCTTGTGATCCAGCTTCCAAGCCTTCCCCTCTCAGAGATTTTCCCCTTCTCAGCAAAGCCTTGGTCCTTCTGGCATGGAGGCCTTCCTTGGAGAGAGGTGTGTTTCTTCTGGAGTCAAGCAGCAGACTGACAATTTTCCTGTGGGGAGCTCCTTATAAACACTTTGGATGGAACCATCTAGAACTTACCAGAAGGTCCAATCTGATTGGTCAAAAATGAAAAGTGATGATGTCACAGTGGTAGGTTGCCATGCCAATGGTGCCAGGCTGTGATCTGAGCAGAAAATCCAATTTTGCAATGCCTCTCAAAACTCAGGCTCCATGAACAACCATACAAACCTGCTTCAAATTAGTTCTATTGGAGCTACATGGATGTGTGATACATCAAATTGATGGCCAAAATGATGGCCAACATGGAGGAGATGTGAACATATAAAAAAAAATAAGTATGTCTTTTTATTTTTTGGTTTCTACCTGAGTCCTGTGATGCAGCATGACACAGCACAATGTCAATGGCAGTGTGAGTTGAATGCAGCTGGTTGGATGTCCAAATTGAACATCCAGGCACAACTGGATCATTTGTGTCTGTCTGGGTGACAAAATATTGCATTTTTTTTTACATTCAGAGTGACATTAGGTCTGTGAAATGTGGAAAAATTGATGGGCAAAATAATTTCATGGTGACAAAAGGCTGTGGGCAAGAAGATTTCTGGGTGACACAGATCATTTTTCTGAGTGACAAATTCTGGTCATCAACATTGATGATGAATTCAAAGTGACACACATTCAAAGTGACAGTAATTCTAGGTGACAGAAATTCAGTGTAACAATGATTCTAAGTGACAGAAATTCAGTGTACCAACCTTTTTGGGAGTGACAGAAATCATCGGCTCTCGTCTTGTTCGCCCCGACGAACAGCAGACGTGCTCGGGAACGTTCGAGAAGATCCGGGAAGATTTCCGCAACTCGAGAACGGCAAAACAGAGAAAATATTATGAAAAATAGTTTCTTTTCTTGCGTTCACGGCCAGAATATGTTGCTAGAATTAATCTTGTATATGTTTTGAGATTTTTCAATAATTTTGATGATGTTTTGGATGTTTTATGGGGCGATTTGTTCAAAATTGACTGCGGCTGCATCTGCGGGACCGCCATCTTGGGCTCACCGAGCGAGGAACCACGAGGAAGACGAATACGACATCGGGGGTTATATTGTCTCAAATAATGGTAAGAAATACTTTATCAGAGCGAGAAACTGTGCGCAAGAATGTATAGCATTGACTGTAGAAGTAAGAGACTGATCCACGCAGCCGTTCCCGGTGAAAATTAAATATTTTGAAAGAAATAACAAAGCGGGCCTTCGTGGCCGGACATATCTTTTGATTCTTTTCATCTTTGTCAAAATTGAAATGTTCGTGCCTCCCGCCGTTTCACGGCCGAGCATTTTGCGTAATATTTTCAATATTCTTGTCAGTTTTATTTTACACAACTATTTGAACATCTTTGATTCGTCAAAATTGAAATGTTCGTGCCTCTCACGGCCGAGCATTTTGTGGGATTTCTCAATATTCTTGTCAGTTTTATTTTACACAACTATTTGAACATCTTTGCAGATTGGCGGGATGAATGCTTTGACCACCACGGCTCGGTCATCGATAGGAAAGAAGTTCACAATCCGGCGGACAAGATTGCATTTTTCTGTATAAAAAAAGGTAAGAAATCGCACCAAAATACATGGAACAATTGCATATTATCATATACTATTTAATATCAAAATCTGAGACAAATCCCTGCAGTCATTCGCTCATAAAAATAATGTTCACTTCTGTTCTAGTTGCCAAGTAATTTTCATTTATTTTATATTTGCTCTGCTTTGTTGGTTCCCGGTGAAAATTAAAACAAAATATGATAATATTTTGAAAGAAATAACAAAGCAGGCCTTCGTGGCCGGACATATATCTTTTGATTCTTTTCATCTTTGTCAAAATTGAAATATTCGTGCCTCTCACGGCCGAGCATTTTGTGGATTTTCTTTTTCAATATTCCTATCAGTTTTATTTTACACAACTATTTGAACATCTTTGTAGATTGGTGGGATGAATGCTTTGACCACCATGGCTCTGTCATCGATAGGAAAGAAGTCCACAATCCAGTGATTAGAATGCATTTCTGTATAAAAAAAGGTAAGAAAGCGCACAAAAATACATGAAACAATTGCATATTATCATATACTATTTAATATCAAACTCCGAGTCAAATCCCTGCAGTCAGTCGCTCATAATATTCACTTTCTGTTCTAGCTACCAAGTAATTTTCATTTATTTTATATTTGCTCTGCTTTGTTAGTTATTTTGTGTTCAATTCTATTAAATATCTTTGTCAAAATTGAAGTGTTTGTGCCTCTCGCCGTTTCACAGCCGAGTATTTTGTGGATTTTCTTATCAGTTTTATTTTACACAACTATTTGAACATCTTTGCAGGTTGGCGGGATGAATGCTTTGACCACCACGGCTCAGCAACCAATAAAAAAAGAAAGAAGTACACAATCAGGTGACAAGAATGCATTTCTGTATAAAAAAAGGTAAGAAATCCCACAAAAATACATGGAACAAATGCATATTATCAAATAGACAAATCCCTGCAGTCATTCGCTCATAAAAAAATAATGTTCACTTCTGTTCTAGTTGCCAAGTAATTTTCATTTATTTTATATTTGCTCTGCTTTGTAAGTTATTTTATGTTCAATTCTATTAAATATCTTTGTCAAAATTGAAATGTTCGTGCCTCTTGCCATTTCAGGGCCAAGCATTTTGTGGATTTTCTTTTTCAATATTCTTTACAGTTTTATTTTACACAACTATTTGAACTTCTTTGCAGATTGGCGGGATGAACGTTTTGACCACCACGACTCGGCCATCGATGGGAAAGAAGTTCACAATCCAGTGACAAGAATGCATTTCTATATAAAAAGGTAAGAAAGCGCACAAAAATACATGGAACAATTGCATATTATTCTGTTCTAGCTACCAAGTAATTTTCATTTATTTTATATTTGCTCTGCTTTGTTGGTTCCCGGTGTAAATTAAAACAAAATATGATAATATTTTGAAAGAAATAACAAAGCGGGCCTGCGAGGCCAGACATATCTTTTAATTCTTTTCATCTTTGTCAAAATTGAAATGTTTGTGCCTCTCATTTTGTGGATTTTCTTTTTTCAATATTCTTGTCAGTTTTATTTTACACAACTATTTGAACATCTTTGCAGATTGGCAGGATGAATGCTTTGTCCACCACGGCTCGGCCACCCATAAGAAAGAAAGAAGTACACAATCCAGGACAAGAAGTCTTGAATTTTGAAGAAAGAAGTCCCACCAAATGGAACATTTAATATTAAAGTATAAGACAAATCCCAGCAGATATTGTTACATAAGAAAATGAATGTACGTCTTCTGATCCATCTACTATGATTGTACCTTTCATTAATTTTATATTTATCCTGCTTTTACCCCCCAGCCAATTGGCCTTGTTTGTGGGTTATTGAAATATCTTTTGCCATAATTGAAATATTTATACATCTCAACAGTTTGGCCATCAAGAAAAGCAAGAAGATCAAGCATCAATGACAAGAGGGCTTCAAATTTTGTAAAGATAAAGAATTATACAAAAAAATGTATTATCTATCAGTAAAAACAATATATTTTAAAAAGGCACTTTCTGACTGAATATCTCAACCAAAAAAACTGTCTTTCTGTTTGTCAACATTGTCGATACAACAGATTGCATCAGTTTCATATGATACTTGTATCTCACATGAGGTGAAACGAGGTAAACAGCTTTTTGTGAATGTAAGTTTTAGGGTGTATCGTGAGATGTGGTTCAGAACCATGCTTTAGCTGGGCACACCCATTACTTCGTATAATCTCATGTTAGATACACACTCTCATATCATATGAAAAATGTTGAGGGGTAAATTTTTGTAGAAAATGTTAACTTTTTGTTTAACAATTGTCAACTAGCAGTGATAAAGATATACAAGTTATCTCTAATGGAGTTGATCTCGGGAGAAAAACCTACCACTGTGACAACAAAAACTCTTCTTGTCTGGTTGGAGGATTGATATGCAACTTGTTACCATTGTTTCTTTCTGAATGGAATAAAGAATGTGAAGTCTTATGATTTGTTATTTTATCTATTTTATCATTGACCTGCTGATCACATTTATTTTGTGTCACCCATCAATCCATGAACTTTAAGCACACACAGTTGACATGATTTGATGATTTCTATCATGGCTGTCATAATCGAATTCTGACAACTCCACATTTTGAATATTTTGAAAATGGTTTCTTTTTTAAAATAAAAATGTGATGAACCTCATACAATAAGTATTGTTTGCAGGCTTATGTTGAGAATTGTCATAATAAGGGTTAAGTACAGACAATGTACTGAAATGTGGACTTGTACAAAATGTTGAGAGCAATGTTCCCTTGTGTGAATGTAAATACATATAATCAGATCTGCGAGACATGTTTTATGTGAAGTCATGAGAAATATTGCATTGCACTGGATACATTTGGATTGACAACACTGCAAAACAAAGGGTTCTATGGAGTTGATCACAGGAGAAAAACCTACCAGTGTGACAACTTAATTTCCACTTGTGGTTGTTAGATTGATAAAATTGTTATCCTTGTTACTACATGAATGGAATAAGAAAAATAAAGAAAAATTTAAAGTGCTGTTATGATTTTATTTATTTCATTAACAAGCTTAATTTGACAATGTTCATGGCATGAGCCTATGGATTTCGTATGAGACTATTTGAGGTAATGGGTGTGCCCAGCTGAAGCATGGTTTCGAACCACATCTCACGATACACCCTTGATCTCACACTTGAAAAAAGCTGTTTACCTCATTTTAGCTCATATGAAAAAAATAGTGTCATGCTAAACAGTTTCAATTTTCATAATAAACATAACAGCATACATGCTGGCAACATCCAAGCAGTTAAACTGCTTTTTTTTCTGATAATATTGTTTTCCAATTGCAAAATAAATATTTCAAAACTATAAAACTTTATGCATGTTAAATCTCTGATATTGTCTAAATGCTGGTTTGGTGCATTCTTGTAGCTGTATAACTTCTTTCTTCACAATGGCCTTACATTGGCATTTGAGGTATTCTTCTTCCATTCTGCAAAACAAAAAATGTCAATATGTTTAATTTAGAATGTCAAATATTGAAAAGGAAAAAATCCACAAAATGCTTGGCTGTGAAGAGCTGATATGATTAGATGATAAGAGGCACAGCCATTTCAGTTTTGACAAGGTTTTAACAATAACCAATTGACCTGAGGGGTAAAAGGGAATTGAACACAAAACAATTGACAAAGCTGTACAAATTTATATTTGAGGCAAAGATTTTGATATTAAATGCAATATGATCTTGCACATTTGTTCCATGTATTTTGGTGGGATTCCTTACCTTCTTTATGGAGAAATGAAGCCTTCTCATCACCGGATTGTATACTTCTCTATTTCTTATCGATGGCCGAGCTGTGGCAGTCAGAGCATTCATCCCACCAATCTACAAAAATGCTTGGCTGTGAAGAGCTTAGATGCCAAGAGGCACAAACATTTCAGTTTTGAGAAAGTTATAACAATACACTGCAGGACCATTTGGTCTGAGTGGTAAAAGAGAATTGAACATAAAGCAATTGACAAAGTCGGACAAGTGTATATTTGAAGAAAAGATTTATATATTTAAATGCTATATAATATTAAGCATTTGTTCTATGTATTTTGGTGCGATTTCTTAACTTTTTTTATACAGAAATGCATTATTGTCACCGGATTGTGAACTTCTTTCTTTCTTACCGATGACTGAGCCGTGGTGGTCAAAGCATTCATCCTGCCAATCTACAAAGATGTTCAAATAGTTGTGTAAAATAAAACTGATAAGAAAATCCACAAAATACTCGGCTGTGAAACGGCGAGAGGCACAAACACTTCAATTTTGACAAAGATATTTAATAGCATTGAACATAAAATAACAAAGCAGAGCAAATATAAATAAATGAAAATTACTTGGTAGCTAGAACAGAAAGTGAACATTTCTTTTTTATGAGCGAAGGACTGCAGGGATTTGTCTCAGATTTTAATATTAAATATTATATGATAACATGCAATTGTTCCATGTATTTCTGTGCGCTTTCTTACCTTTTTATACAGAAATGCATTCTTGTCACTGGATTGTGAACTTCTTTCCCATCGATGGCCGAGTCGTGGTGGTCAAAACATTCATCCCGCCAATCTACAAAGAAGTTCAAATAGTTGTGTTAAATAAAACTGATAAGAATATTGAAAAAGAAAATCCACAAAGTGAGAGGCACGGACGTTTCAATTTTGACAAAGATATTTAATAGAATTGAACACAAAATAACTAACAAAGCAGAGCAAATATAAAATAAATGAAAATTACTTGGTAGCTAGAACAGAAAGTGAATATTATGAGCGACTGACTGCAGGGATTTGACTCGGAGTTTGATATTAAATAGTATATGATAATATGCAATTGTTTCATGTATTTTTGTGCGCTTTCTTACCTTTTTTTATACAGAAATGCATTCTAATCACTGGATTGTGGACTTCTTTCCTATCGATGACAGAGCCATGGTGGTCAAAGCATTCATCCCACCAATCTACAAAGATGTTCAAATAGTTGTGTAAAATAAAACTGATAGGAATATTGAAAAAGAAAATCCACAAAATGCTCGGCCGTGAGAGGCACGAATATTTCAATTTTGACAAAGATGAAAAGAATCAAAAGATATATGTCCGGCCACGAAGGCCTGCTTTGTTATTTCTTTCAAAATATTATCATATTTTGTTTTAATTTTCACCGGGAACCAACAAAGCAGAGCAAATATAAAATAAATGAAAATTACTTGGCAACTAGAACAGAAGTGAACATTATTTTTATGAGCGAATGACTGCAGGGATTTGTCTCAGATTTTGATATTAAATAGTATATGATAATATGCAATTGTTCCATGTATTTTGGTGCGATTTCTTACCTTTTTTTATACAGAAAAATGCAATCTTGTCCGCCGGATTGTGAACTTCTTTCCTATCGATGACCGAGCCGTGGTGGTCAAAGCATTCATCCCGCCAATCTGCAAAGATGTTCAAATAGTTGTGTAAAATAAAACTGACAAGAATATTGAGAAATCCCACAAAATGCTCGGCCGTGAGAGGCACGAACATTTCAATTTTGACGAATCAAAGATGTTCAAATAGTTGTGTAAAATAAAACTGACAAGAATATTGAAAATATTACGCAAAATGCTCGGCCGTGAAACGGCGGGAGGCACGAACATTTCAATTTTGACAAAGATGAAAAGAATCAAAAGATATGTCCGGCCACGAAGGCCCGCTTTGTTATTTCTTTCAAAATATTTAATTTTCACCGGGAACGGCTGCGTGGATCAGTCTCTTACTTCTACAGTCAATGCTATACATTCTTGCGCACAGTTTCTCGCTCTGATAAAGTATTTCTTACCATTATTTGAGACAATATAACCCCCGATGTCGTATTCGTCTTCCTCGTGGTTCCTCGCTCGGTGAGCCCAAGATGGCGGTCCCGCAGATGCAGCCGCAGTCAATTTTGAACAAATCGCCCCATAAAACATCCAAAACATCATCAAAATTATTGAAAAATCTCAAAACATATACAAGATTAATTCTAGCAACATATTCTGGCCGTGAACGCAAGAAAAGAAACTATTTTTCATAATATTTTCTCTGTTTTGCCGTTCTCGAGTTGCGGAAATCTTCCCGGATCTTCTCGAACGTTCCCGAGCACGTCTGCTGTTCGTCGGGGCGAACAAGACGAGAGCCGATGATTTCTGTCACTCCCAAAAAGGTTGGTACACTGAATTTCTGTCACTTAGAATCATTGTTACACTGAATTTCTGTCACCTAGAATTACTGTCACTTTGAATGTGTGTCACTTTGAATTCATCATCAATGTTGATGACCAGAATTTGTCACTCAGAAAAATGATCTGTGTCACCCAGAAATCTTCTTGCCCACAGCCTTTTGTCACCATGAAATTATTTTGCCCATCAATTTTTCCACATTTCACAGACCTAATGTCACTCTGAATGTAAAAAAAAATGCAATATTTTGTCACCCAGACAGACACAAATGATCCAGTTGTGCCTGGATGTTCAATTTGGACATCCAACCAGCTGCATTCAACTCACACTGCCATTGACATTGTGCTGTGTCATGCTGCATCACAGGACTCAGGTAGAAACCAAAAAATAAAAAGACATACTTATTTTTTTTTATATGTTCACATCTCCTCCATGTTGGCCATCATTTTGGCCATCAATTTGATGTATCACACATCCATGTAGCTCCAATAGAACTAATTTGAAGCAGGTTTGTATGGTTGTTCATGGAGCCTGAGTTTTGAGAGGCATTGCAAAATTGGATTTTCTGCTCAGATCACAGCCTGGCACCATTGGCATGGCAACCTACCACTGTGACATCATCACTTTTCATTTTTGACCAATCAGATTGGACCTTCTGGTAAGTTCTAGATGGTTCCATCCAAAGTGTTTATAAGGAGCTCCCCACAGGAAAATTGTCAGTCTGCTGCTTGACTCCAGAAGAAACACACCTCTCTCCAAGGAAGGCCTCCATGCCAGAAGGACCAAGGCTTTGCTGAGAAGGGGAAAATCTCTGAGAGGGGAAGGCTTGGAAGCTGGATCACAAGGAAGGCAAGGTGAGAAGGGCCTCCATGGAGAAAGTTTTCAGAAATTTTCTAAGTCCAATTTTTTTCAGGACTTAGAAAATTTTTCAGATTTTTATTTTTTCTGGGACTTATAAAATTTTTCAGATTTTATTTTTTTGGGACTTGGAAAATTTTTCAGATTTTTATTTTTTTGAGGACTTAGAAAATTTTCAGATTTTTATTTTTTCAGGACTTAGAAATTTTTTCAGATTTTTATTTTTTTCTGGGACTTAGAAAATTTTTCTGAATATTTTTTGGGGACTTAGAAAATTTTCAATTTTCAAAATTTGCTAATTTGCTTAATTTTTCTTGTAGGACATTTTCGATGGCATTTTTGAGTTTTTCATACCAAATATTACATTTATGAACATTATTTGAAAATTGTTACAAAAAAGTCGGCCATCTTGAAAAAATGGCGGCCATCTTGAATTTTTCATGTAGCATATCAAAAGTTTCGCGTCGGCTTGTAGAGTGAGAATCTGGCATTCATTTTCAGTTTTGGGGCCCCCTAAGGGGTATTTCACCCCAATTAAGGGGGGAAATTATCCATTTTTACTTTATTGTATACTGTATATTGAAATCTTTGTATTGACATGTAGAAGGATAATATGTAATTCTTTTGTAGATTTGTGGCCCCACAAGGGGTGAAATTCTCCCAAAAGAAGTGTTTTTTACTTAATTTGCATGCAGTATATAACAAATCTGTATTGACCTGTGGATTGATGATATGTTATCCATCTTCAGATTTGTGGTCCCAGAAGGGAGACAACCTCAGTTGAATGATGTTTTAATAGTCATTTGAACTCATTTCAGGTTTCATGGATTGCTACATTCACATCGATCCCAATGGAGATCTGCGATTGAAGACAAGCCTTCCAAATGTGAGTACAATGCATGTTACACACTTTTTACTAGAGTGACACACTATACACCCTTTCCACACTGGGCATGCAATTGGACTGTATGGCTCGAGATTGGTCTGCTGTTGGATCTCTGCCCTACAGCTCCCTTGCATGAATCAGATGTAACAGAAAGGTACATGTTATGATGTAAAGAAGTGAGATGGCAACAAAGGCCTGTCTAGTCTACTTGCTATCTCACTCACTGAATTTGAGACTGTTATGATTGTATGTTTAGTGATTATTGTATAGGATGTCTTTTTGTTACCTAAACCTGGCATGATGATTTTGACAAAGTGTGGAAGTAGGGGCTGCTTGCCTGAAAGACATGGCCTCTCGGTCGTGTGGTCCACTCCAGTGTCTGCGATTCGATCTCTTCGCATTCACGTCCCTCCAAGGTTCTGGCAGCTCTGCTGCTTGCCTTGGCCCGCTCATGTCCGCAGATGTGTCTCTCCATGCGAATGGTAAAAGGAGGATAGTGAGTTTTGTACATGAGGAAGCAATGCGATGTTCGCAGGGGAGGCGAGCTTTGATGTATTGCTGAGTGTACTTTACTCATCGCCCACATCCTCTGGGGTTGTGTTGATGGCAAAGTTCCGACTCGCCAATCCCACCATGAGGTTATCGGGAGAGATTTCATCGTCAGGTCCATGAGCTAGGGTGTGGGGAGTTACCGGCTTTGGCAGTCACACAATTATCATATGTCAAAAGTAATCCTTGTGCTTGGTGAATGCAAATAAGTCAATCAGTCTTTTTGTCAATTATGAATTGCTTATTCACTTGATTCAAGAAAGTTTTTATTGAATAGAGGTTTTTCATGTGTTGAATTGAATCAATCTCTAGTTTAGGATATGATTGGGTGATGAAACATTATCTCACTGCAATGATATTTTTGTTGACTTCTGAGAATTATTCAGAAAGTATTTTCTTTTGTGAAAATGTGTAGTTTTTGTGGACTTAGACTTTTTTTTAGTTTTTGTGGACTTAGAAATATTTTCAGAAAATTTGTAGTTTTTGTGGACTTAGACATTTTTTTAGTTTTTGGGGACTTAGAAATATTTTCAGAAAATGTGTAGTTTTTGTGGACAACCCAACAGTTGCTAAATCATTCTTCCCTGGGCCATGGGTTGCCAATGAAAATGAAACACATCAGTCTGATACAGTTTACTCATCATCCACACAACCATGCTTTGAGAGGTAAGGGTCGGTGAATATTGTTTTGTGACAGTCAGTTAGCTTGACAGAATCATCTTATCATGCTTACCAAGCAAGTGAGAATGAATGATAGCTCTCTCTTCTCTCTCTCTCTCTAATGGGCAATCAGACAGTATCTTGTTTGATATGAGATGCATTCATCTTGCCTTGCTATTCAGACTGAATAAAGTGGGAGTATGATAGTCATGCAGTACGAGAGAGCTATGTATATCTATGTGAGACCTGATGAAATTGAATATCACACCAGTTTCATCCCAAACATTTTCCAGCCCTGCCTACAAGAGTTGGGCTCAGCAAAGTGGGAGATTGGCAGTTGGGTAGTATAATAGAATTGTGATATGTGTTCTTGAGACTTGATGAAATGTAAAAACACCAGTCAGATCTCCATTTCTATTCTCAAGCCTTGCAGCCAAAAGTCTGATCTTCATTTTTATTTTCCAACATTGCAGCCAGCAGTTGGGCTCAACAAAGTTGAAACTTAGGAGTCAAGTAGTATGATAGAGTTGTGACACAGGTTATTGAGACTTGGTGAAATGTAAAAAACACCAATGTATGATAGAGCTGTTCTCTTGAGACTTGATGAAATTAAATATCACACCAGTCTCACCCTACACATTCTTTTATTTTCCAGCCTTGCAGACAGAGTTGGGCTCTCAACAAAGTGGTAGCTTGACAGTCAGGTTGTATGATAGAACTGTGGTATGTTCTCTTGAGATGTGATGAAAGTGAATATCACACCAGTCTCATCCCACACATTTTTATTTTCCAGTCTTGCAGACAGAGTTGGGAGCTTGCAGTCAGGTTGCATGATAGAGCTGTGGCATGTTCTCTTGAGACTTGATGAAATGCAAAGTCTGATCTTCATTTTTTATTTTACAGCCTTGTAGATAGAGTTGGACTCAACAAAATGGGAGCTTGCAGTCAGGTTGTATGATAGAGCTGTGACATGTTCTCTTGAGATTTGATGAAATTGAATATCACACCAGTCTCACCCTACACATTTTTTGTTTTCCAGCCTTGCAGACAGAGTTGGGAGCTTGCAGTCAGGCAGTATGATAGAGCTGTGACATGTTCTATTGAGACTTGATGAAATGTAAAAATACCAGTCTTACCTTCATATTTATTTTACAATCTTGCAGATAAGTCGGATACCACAAAGTGGGAGCTTGGCAGTCGGACAGAATGACATAGCTGATGAATCACACCAGTCTCATCTCATCTGGCAGCCCACCTTGCTTTGACAATGAGACAGCTTGGGAGAATTGGGAGAATTGTTCTACGTCCTCAGTCTGTGCTTCACATCAAGTACAACCCACTTGTGCAGGAATAATAGTCATGCACCATGGAAAGATGTATGGAACATGTTCATTCTTGGTTTCACATTAGCAAATTTTATTAGCGACCACAAAAAATGATACCTATGAAAATCCAATTTTGCACTAAGGTTCATAATGTTTCATATGTTGTTCATACTGTCTTGTTTTCACATTAGCAAATTTGATAAGAGACCACAAAAACGATACCCATGAAAAACCAATTTTGCACTAAGGTTCATAATGTTTCATATGTGGTTGCTTTTACAGATAAAGCCAGTCTACAACAGGCACAACGGAGAGACCATCCCTTTTGGTTCCTGAGATTGGGAAGCAGGAGTCCTACAGACAGTCAAGACCAAGGGGAGAGAAAGATCCACGTCTATCAGGTAGGAAATATTTATTTCAGGTTGAGTGTGATTTTGGTTTGACACTGAGATTAGACACATGAGTTCCCCTGTGGGTTCGGGGCAAAAGAATAGGCCCACTGTATCCCCTGCATGTTGTAAGAGGCTAACTAATAGGGGGTTGTATCTGCTTCTGTCGCAGAGCAACTGAAAGACCCCATATGTATATGGACTCTCAACCTTGGACATTGTCCTTCTTTAGTTCCGATAGGTAAGTTCAGGTTTTTCTTTTTGTTTTGTCACCAAACGACAAAGGCTGGTGAATGTGATTTTAAGCCTTATTCAATCAATTGACACATGAGCATGATGAAGGGAGATGCTTTCATCCGATACTCTTTCTAAGATACGGACATGTAGGGAAGATATGGAAATGTCGGGAAGATATGGGTATTTAGGAAAGATATGGACATGTAGGGATCACTCACTGATAACTTGACAAAGTTTTAAAGCATGAGTGGTGATACTAATGCGACAGGACTGTTGTAAGGTTGAATGTGTGCCTTCACATGAAACATGATATGGCAGGGACATGTAGGGAATAGGCGATCATTCACTGACAACTTGACAAATTTTTAAAGCATGAGTGGTGATACTAATGTGACAGGATTGTTGTAAGGTTGAATGTGTGCCTTCACATGAAACATGATATGACAGGGACATGTAGGGAATAGAGGTAGGGACATGAAGGTGAGATACAGTAGAATATAATCTGTTCATCCTTGGGTTGAAATTGATATGATGTACTAATGTCGCTTGCATATTGTAGGGTTGAATGTGTGTTTCGTATGAACGGTGACATAGGATCATGTAGGGAAGACTCTTGAGCTCACTGCAGGGAGTTCAAGTGTGGCCAAGCAAGCATTGTAGACGGACGGTGTTAGGCACATGTAGGGAAGACAAAATTTATAATGCTTGCTTGGTGCCAATCAAATACTGTGACATTTAGGGCCATGTAGGGAAAAAGACACATGACAGAGCAGGATAGAATTGATGTACACATTTTTCTTTAACTTGTAGGATCATGGAGAATGGATGGGCACATGGGACCACAGTGAAATTGTTGAATGTATCTTTGTTTCCATGTCTTTTTATATTTGTATTTCTTTTCATCTATAATTTGATTATATGTTGTTGACAAATATCATTTGCCTTGCAGCTCTATTAACAAATTATTTTGAAGATTTTTTAGACAGGTTTACAGGTTGAGGTGTGCGAAACCATCCCTTGGTGGATTTGCCTTGCAGCTCTATTAACAAATTATCTTGAAGATTTTTTAGACAGGTTTACAGGTTGAGGTGTGTGAAACCATCCCTTGGTGGACGAAAAAAATGGTTCAAGTCATCCTTGAAGAGTCTTTGCTGACTGGTAAGGAGAGTTTTCTCATGGGGAAGGGGAATATTATATTATATCTCAAACTCTTTCTACAAATCTTTTCAACTAGGGTGCTTATGTATTATATGATTACTAAACGGAATTGGGACAATTTTATTTTATTTTGGCAGTGCATTTTACATTTAGTTGTGTAGGGACCCTCTGTAAAATCCCGTGAGGGTGGAGGGACCCTCTTCACTTCATCTATTTTACCTTAGTTCTTCCCGGTGGCCGGCTGGGTCTATCTATCTTTATTTCAATTTAGAAATTTTATTTTGACATTCTTTATGTGTGGCATCAACTGGTGCAAAGAGAAGTGAGGTGCATGATGACGCACCCCTCGGGCTGACGAGTGTGTTTTGCTGACTGGTAAGGAGAGTTTTGTCATGGGGAAGGGGAATATTATATTATATCTCAAACTCTTTCTACAAATCTTTTCAACTAGGGTGCTTATGTATTATATGATTACTAAACGGAATTGGGACAATTTTATTTTATTTTGGCAGTGAATTTTACATTTAGTTGTGTAGGGACCCTCTGTAAAATCCCGCGAGGGTGGAGGGACCCTCTTCACTTCATCTATGTTACCTTAGTTCTTCCCGGTGGCCGGCTGGGTCTATCTATCTTTATTTCAACTTTGAAATTTTATTTTGACAATCTTTATGTGTGGCATCAACTGGTGCAAAGAGAAGTGAGGTGCATGATGACGCATCCCTCGGGCTGACGAGTGTGTTTTGCTGACTGGTAAGGAGAGTTTTCTCATGGGGAAGGGGAATATTATATTATATCTCAATCTCTTTCTACAAATCTTTTCAACTAGGGTGCTTATGTATTATATGATTACTAAACGGAATTGGGACAATTTTATTTTATTTTGGCAGTGAATTTTACATTTAGTTGTGTAGGGACCCTCTGTAAAATCCCGCGAGGGTGGAGGGACCCTCTTCACTTCATCTATGTTACCTTAGTTCTTCCCGGTGGCCGGCTGGGTCTATCTATCTTTATTTCAATTTTGAAATTTTATTTTGACAATCTTTATGTGTGGCATCAATTGATGCACTGCAGACATTTTGAAAGGCAGATGTTTTGGTCAAGCACAATCATTCTTACTCTGCCATTGAATTTAGTGTCTAAATTACAAGAGAACTTTTGTCAAGTCATGGGATGGCAATGGTTGGAGGAAACTGTACAGGAGGTCACTAGACTGTGAACAAGGATTGAATATTAAATTTACGTGTCTTATAATGGCTATGTGGAAACCTAACGGTGCCAACGAAGCATAGAAATTATAAGGCTTTCTCCTTTTTCACAATCCAGTATCTGAACCTCTGCACCCTGTCATGTTGCCTAATTTGAAAACTAATGCCATCTCAACACTTGACAAGGTTTACCATTTTTGTCAAAAATATATCTAGTGTGTAAGTGAACGATAAGGTTTTTTATTTAAGTTTTTGTGGAAAGATTAAGGAATCTCAAGTTTACTCTTGAGTATTCCAAGCCTGGCACAAAGATCATGTGGGGCTGCTTGCCTGAAAGACATGGCCTCTCGGTCGTGTGGTCCACTCTAGTGTTTGCGATTCGATCTCTTTGCATTCACGTCCCTCCAAGGTTCTGGTAGCTTTGCTGCTTGCCTTGGCCCGCTCATGTCCGCAGATGAGTCTCTCCATGCGAATGGTAAAGGGGATAGTGGGTTCGCCCACATCCCTGGGGTTACGCTGATGGCAAGGTTCCGATACGCTAATCCCACCAGGAGGTTATCGGGAGAGATTTCATCGTCAGGTCCATGAGTTAGGGTGTGGGGAGTTACCGGCATTGGCAGTCACACAACCTAATAAAAATCTTTGTGCTTGGTAAATTGTGCGCTTGGAACTCACTGGCATTCGGTCAGTCTGGAAAGTCAACTTGAGCAGAAAATTGAAGCAAGTGAAGAGGAGAAATTCATCGCCTGAACAGTGAGTACACAGTATTATTTTTTCTTTCCTCTCTTCCATCATATAGCGAGGTGCATGATGACATATCCATTGTGGATGTTGAGTGTTCTTTGCTTGCTGGTGAAGGGAGCAACTTTATTTTATCCTTGCAGAGTCAGTCTGAAAACAATAATTTACAAACCTCTCTGAAACTAAGTCTCAAAATCTTGTTAGAACCATTGTCAAGTCATGGGATGGCAATAGTTAGAGGTAACCGAACAGGAGGTCACTAGAGTGTGAACAAGGGTTGAATATTAAATTTACGTGTCTTATAATGGCTATGTGGAAACCTAACGGTGCCAACGAAGCATAGAAATTATAAGGCTTTCCCCTTTTTCACAATCTAGTATCTGAACCTGTGCACCCTGTCATGTTGCCTAATTTGTAAACTAATGCCATCTCAACACTTGACAAGGTTTTTTTTCATTTATTTTGGCAAGACATTTCATTGACTGAAACACAACATTTAGGAAACATTGGCATCAAAAGATGAAAAGAAATTAGAAATGAATGACTGACTCTGGAAGGTGCTTTTTTATTGAGTGTTTGTTTCTAATGGAGAAAGACCCTGTAATAAATATAGGGTCTAGATCTCTATCTCGTTGCACGTCTTTAACCTTAATTGAGTTTAATCATAAGCCTGGCACAAGGATCATGTGGGGCTGCTTGCCTGAAAGACATGGCCTCTCGGTCGTGTGGTCCACTCCAGTGTATGCGATTCGATCTCTTTGCATTCACGTCCCTCCAAGGTTCTGGTAGCTTTGCTGCTTGCCTTGGCCCGCTCATGTCCGCAGATGAGTCTCTCCATGCGAATGGTAAAGGGGATAGTGGGTTCGCCCACATCCCTGGGGTTACGCTGATGGCAAGGTTCCGATACGCTAATCCCACCAGGAGGTTATCGGGAGAGATTTCATCGTCAGGTCCATGAGTTAGGGTGTGGGGAGTTACCGGCTTTGGTAGTCACGCAACTTAATAAAAATCTCTGTGCTAGGTATATTGAACTCACCCTGAACACTTGATCAAACAAACACTCATGAAGCGCAGGGTCTATATTCAGATCTATCCATTTTAGGGGTTGATCTGATTATAAGTCCCTGTGTTTCAATCCTTTTAATTTACACACCACCGTCACTAAGTTGATTTTGGGTGCGCCATAGACATCGACTGTCACCGGATCAGTCTGGAAGGTGTCTACGAAGCACTTGGTAAGACGGGTGCCCATTTCATTGTGGGGTGGATGCTATCTCGCCCTTCGGGTGTCTTGAAGGCCCATGCCGTGGTGGAGTGGCTATTCTGAAGACCAAGGTGTTTCACCATTTTTTTAAATTTCACATCACACACAATATGAAACTTTTTGATGAAACTTTCCTCCATGTCACTCTGGTAACGTTCGATCTTGCGTCAAGCCAGTGAAACGTGGACGAAAGCTGCAAATTTACAGCATAGGGGGAGATAATGGGTAATTGAATCGTCATTGTGGGTGTGCTGATATATGGTAAGTCTCAAAATTTTCTTTTTCTTTTTTTGTGCATACCACTTTTTAATTTTTTATTTTTGGTGCGCAATAGACATTGACTGACAACCGGTTGGTCTGTAAAGGTGTCTCTGTTTCAATTGAGAAGATTAAAGCTGTGTTTCCATATGTGCAGTCTGTGATGTAGTCTGGGAAATTTTGGAAACATGCAACAGATGGGATAGTAAAATAAAAAAAATGATACTCTACGCACTTCAATACAGATTGCACATATGGAAATGGGGCTTTAATCTGCTCGTGAACAGATTTTTTTCAAAATTTGAGTGTACTCCACTCTCTTTTCAATTTTTTTATGGGAGGCAGCAGTGAAAACCCATATGGAGTGCGGTTCGCTGTGCTAGCGTGGGTGGAAGCTGAAGCTTCCTCGTTATATTTTACCATTTTGGCGGTGACACTGATTTGACAAGCGTTCAAATCTGGAAAGTGTCTGTAGTTCATCAGGGACGTTAAGTGAGTCATTGTTCCATTGTGTGATGGATGCTAACCTCTGGCTCTCATTTGTCAAAGTAGGCCTAATGAGAAGCTATAGTAAGATATTCACCCAGTGGAATGGTAGCTCACCACTGACAGTCTCAAGCAACCACTTTAGGATAACGTGAAGACTTTGTGGTATGAGGTTCACACATTATTCCAAAATGGTTGTGGTGTTCTACATTTTTCACTTTTTTCTTGTGGGCAGGTGTGGAATACTGGTATTGTGGACCCGGCATTTGTAGGGCATGATATCAGGAAGGAAGCAGTTGTCCTCCTTATACTTTTTTTATTGTGCGCTGACACCGACTGACAACGTGTCAGTCTGGAAGGTGTGGTGGACACGTGCTAGCTTTGTGATCATCAATCCAGTTCTTGTGTTGATGTTGAACTCAGCTCGTAGATATGGTCATCTCCTGGTAGTGTTAAAAACTTAGTGATGTGGGTTTTTAGTGGTATCTGGAGATGCCGTTGTGTTCCACATTTTTGAATTTTTATATGGGATCAGTTGTGAACTATTGGCTGATGTGACCCGGCATTTGTAGGGGCATCAGTTTGGTACGGATCAACTGATCTTCGTTATGTTTTATTTAGTGTGTGCCGACACCGACTGGCATCCCGCCAGTCTGGAAGGTGTACGGGGTTTGCATTTGATGAAAGGTCATTGCTGATTTTGATTAGTGCTGAATCTTTGTCTCAAAAAGAGACCATGGACAGATAATGTTGAAGACTCTTTTTTTTGGTGTGTGGTTTTCAACAATATCTTGAAATGCTCTTGGCATTCCACCTTTTTGAATTTTTTTATAGTTCAGTTGTGTAAGCTTCTGAACTCCGTTATGTTTTATTTGATGTGCCGACACCGACTGGCACCGGTCAGTCTGGAAGGTGTCAGGTGAGAAACTAAATATTGTGCACATGTTAGAAGGGCTGACCTAAAGCATTGACATTGGATTGAGGTGGCGTTTTCAATGCATTGAGTTGAAGCTTTTAACATGTGCACATAGTATCTCACCTTTTTGAATTTTTATATGGGATCAGTTGTGAACTATTGACTGATGTGACCCGGCATTTGTAGGGACATCAGTGGTACGGATCAACTGATCTTCGTTATGTTTTATTTAGTGTGCGCCGACGCCGACTGGCACCGGTCAGTCTGGAAGGTGTCAGGTGAGAAACTCAATATTGTGCACATGTTAGAAGGGTTGACCTAAAGCATTGACATTGGATTGAGGTGGCGTTTTCAATGCATTGAGTTGAAGCTTTTAACATGTGCACATAGTATCTCACCTTTTTGAATTTTTATATGGGATCAGTTGTGAACTATTGGCTGATGTGACCCGGCATTTGTAGGGGCATCAGTGGTACGGATCAACTGATCTTCGTTATGTTTTATTTAGTGTGCGCCGACGCCGACTGGCACCGGTCAGTCTGGAAGGTGTCAGGTGAGAAACTCAATATTGTGCACATGTTAGAAGGGTTGACCTAAAGCATTGACATTGGATTGAGGTGGCGCTTTCAATGCATTGAGTTGAAGCTTTTAACATGTGCACATAATATCTCACCTTTTTGAATTTTTATATGGGATCAGTTGTGAACTATTGGCTGATGTGACCCTGCATTTGTAGGGGCATCAGTGCTACGGATCAACTGATCTTCGTTATGTTTCATTTAGTGTGCGCCGACGCCGACTGGCAACCAATCAGTCAGTGGTAGGTCAAAGGAAAGTAGTTGTGAAATTGACAGCTATCATCCTTTCTCCCATACAAAAATATTGTCATTTCTGGTTCTTGGCGTTGCATCTTGCTATTTAAACCAAGACAACTCAAGCTTTTGGACAAAAGTATTTCTTTGCATCAGAACTCTTTCTTTTTTGTCCTTTTCACTAAATAATCAAATCACTTAACACACCACCAATACTAACCAAACTACCAATATTAACCAAACTAACAATTCTAACCAAACTAATAATACTAACCAATCTTACAATACAAACCTGTAAAAGGAAAGAATTCTGATGCCAAGAAATCAATACAAAAACAAATGAAATAATGGATTTAAGTGGTCAGGAGGTTATTTGGTTATTTTGATAGAAAGCTGTTATATTAGGTCTCCTTACTCTGAAGAAAAAATTGGACAAATTGAAGTGGGAGAGCAAATTGCGAAGCCTGAAATTGAGGCTTTGTGATTTGTAACCACGCCAAGCCTGTCTCAAGCCAGGAGCTCTTTGTCATTTTATTTCTGTTAGATATAAGGCTAGATATTAAATATTGGCCATTCTCAACAATTCTTGTACCTGTATATTCTTAAGATGCCAAACTATAAGATAGGGAAGATATATTAGAACCTTTGTATTTTGACTGAGTTAAGGATAGTCTGAATTATTTAAATATGCAATATATATGTAAAGCTGAAAATAAAGAAGAAAAATTAAAACACAAACATTCTTCCGTGTTGTTTATTGAAACACTCTTGTCAGATTCCCCAAAGTCACACAAAACTCATGTTTCATACTTTTATTTTCCTTTCTTTAATCAGAAATATGCTTGAAGTGTACTCAGCCATCAAACCATGATGATTGCCCAACTTTTATTATACCAAAGGTCAGATTATGGTATCGACTTGTTTTTCTCATGTCACTTCTTTTGGGTTAGGGACACAAAATTAGCTTGTACCAAATGAAATCCAAACAGAAATGTTAGAATAAAGAATACAAGACAGTAAATTATAAATAATTGGAATAATATTGCAAAGTTGTATCTAGCTGACCAAAAATTGAATTTTGCACTGCTTAATATACTATTATCTTTTTTCACAGATCACAAGGATAAGAAATTAGCCATGACTTGGAAAAGCAGAAAAGATAGGCGTTATTTGAAGAGGATAAATGGCATGCGAAATGGAAATCGCCCCAATGGAGAGGACCAGCCCACCAAGAAGATTTGTATAGAGGGAGAGGAATTGCAGGCTGAAAAACAATCTGTTTGTGAACACGAGCTGCCCACTCCATTAGAGACAAAACAGATAACAACAGAGGAAACAGCACACAATATAGGTTCTTCACAGGGAGAACCCCAAGATCATCACAATGAACATTCAGTCGCATCAGAAACACTCTATGATGTTAGTGGATCACTCTTTGACGCGAAACAGAATACTTCCCAAGCCAGAGTTGCTCAATGCACAACAGAGCCTTTGAAGAGTTTACTTCTTCCTCGAAGTACAGACTCCAATCTAGAGTTTCTCGTGCCAAATGGAAGTCGGGTCATGGGTAAGAGGGCAGATGATGGATTGAAAAGTGGCAAGGTTGTAGCCATGATTTCAATGCATGACTGCAACCAAATGTTTCTCAATGACAGGCTGGACATTCACAAAGACCCAACAATGCCTGTGTATCGCAGGAGCAACTTGGAGGAGTTGGCAAATCATAGAACGCATGATGAATATAGCATGAGGACAAAGTTGGTAGATGTTGAGTGGTATGACCTAGTCCATGTTCACTGCAAGACCATGTGGTGGCTGTCCTTTCTAGAGCACACAAACAAGTGGCTGGAACCACCAAGGGATTCACTGCGGACAAGCAATGCCAACATTGTTCAGGACCAATTGGATGCCACAGAAAATAGATTTGATCAGAACAACGGGATTGAATTGGACACAAATTGTCCAGACGTGGTTAATGAAGTCAGCTGTCTGGTGGTGGGTGATCCTGTCTGGATTGGAAAGGCTCTCGGGGCAACGCTCACCTTTTCACAAGCATGTGATCGCACGTACAGAAGCATTTTTAACGTGAAACCCAATTCGGATGTCAAAAACATAGGGAAGAGACTCAACAGGAGCAGTGACTTTCCTGTACTGTGTGCATTGGATACCACCAGGACAATTCAGGAGGGTACCTCTTTCTACGATGTCAATTTTTGTGAGAAGACAAGGGCATTGGGCTGTGCGTTGAAACCCATGCTGTTGACTACTTGCACTGAGGTCTCACTCCGAGTCCAAGCATTCTATTTGGAGCAGCTCTACAGTTGTGGTGCCATTCGACTGAACCCACAACCACTAGACAAAAGTGGATTTTTTTATAGTGTGTGTGACAAAGATAGAGTAAGAGGAATAATGGCATTGAGCAAGTTTGATGCCATCCTCTTCCAGGTGAGCATTGTTTGCCACTTGTGTCACGACAGACAAAATGACCTGTGGATTTCAAACGACCCGGAGGGAACAAGGAGAAGAGTTTTGAATTCCAATTGTCTATATTGCAGAGGGGGCATTATGCAAGACCAGTCTGGTTTTGTGCTAAGAGAGACAAACAATCACAGTACAATGGACATGGGATGCTCGAGGAAAGTGCATTACGAGGTACCCAACTGTAGTGAGGGAGTGACTCTTCCCAAAGGCATTGAGAGCACAGATGAGCTTCCCCAGTATGAGTTGGTATTTCCCACGTCTAATGCGGGACAACTCAAGTTGGACATGGAGGTAGAGAGAAACTCGAGTGGTGATACTAGCCATGGTATAGCTGTGACACTTTTCATTCCAACAAATTTTGATGGTGGTGCAACGTTGAAGAGCATCAAACAAGAAATGATGACCACCATCCATGAAATGGGATGGGACATATCTTTCACTCAACCGGAAGAGTGCCATCTGACGGAGATGTACATGTACAACACGTTTTTAGACAGATGTGGAAAAGAACATAGGAACAATGTGGTGACTACACGTTTCAAAATGGTGCTGTCGCTTAACAGAAAGTTTGAATTCATTACAACTCACCAGCAGGCAAGCAAAATGAGGATGAAAATGAAGGGACTGGAGACAACATTCTGTACTTTTAAACGTGGCGATGGCCTCGTCCAAGTCAGCATGGGGGTACCATCTACACACACCCAAAGGAGATATGGCGTTCAAATTGTGGATGAAGAAGGTGGCGTGATCATGCCCGAAAGGAACCCGATGGCCAACTGGCCTGTTAAAACAATGGGTGGATCTGAGTTGGTAAATCTTTCAGAAGGAGGCAACATGTACACTGCTCCCAACATATGGTGTCATCCTAGGTGGGATGTGAAAGAGAACTTTGGCAGGTATGGTGTGTCTGTTGTTGCTGGCCTTGTGAATAATATGTTGGCACAGGGAACCGTCACCCTGAGTGGCAATAAGGTTCAATTGTTAAAGAAAAACGACTACCAATGGAGCAATGTTGATGTACTGAGCAGAGTGGTACCAGAGAAAGTTTCACAATGCAATGAAAGAGACGAGAATGCAACGAGTGAAGATTCTAAAGATGATATAGACTCACATCAGAATCAGAGAGAATCTGCTGCACACATCATTAAACAAGAAAGGGAATATGCTAAAGAGGAATATCATAACCAGTTGGAAATGGAATTGGAGGAATTGAAGAAAATTCATCTTGCCCAACAGAGAGAATTCTCTGAAAAGTTGTCATGCATGCAACAGCAGCTGAATATTCTTATGCAAGACAGAAGAACAGAACCAGTGCAACCCACGGGGATGACCATTCCTTCATCCATTGAGGACGATTGGGCCGACGCATTCCTTTCAAATATATTTGGGACAGAAAAATATAACATGATGTATTGAATATAAAGAGAAATCATTTCCTTGCAAAAATGGGGATCAGTCGGATTACATGTGTTGTGTTTGACAAGAAATAAAATTGATCAATGGCAATCTGATATGTTGCATTTGTTGCATTTGTTGTCTGGCCGAAAGGAAATGCATTAAATAACCAATCATTCATCACACATTAAATGGATGAAGTAACTCCAACATATTCAATGTGGTTTCAAAATTCGATTTTGCACAACTGTCCCATGTAGATAATTAAATGAAATACTAATTTCTCTTCAGACAAACAAAAGAAGTCTGACAACATAAGCATGAATGTTCCACACAGCAAATACTGCTTAGAGGATTATACTGTGACACAGTCTGTCATCACCTTTGAAAAACCTATGGTGTCCATGTGCATTGACCTTCGTGCCAAGGACATTCATCATAACTGCTTGAAATACTCCCCAGACTACATCAAACACCTGTTTAACTTTGTGCTCTCTGTGGTGAGAATATTTCGAGGCAAACAGATGGAGGCCAGGGTGTTTCTTATTGAAAAGGAGAACTTTGTTCCTGTACAACTCCATGGGGCCAGTAAGGGGTTCTTGCTTCTGGTCATGATTGAGGAGGCAGCCTTCGAAGAAAACTTTACAACTGCTGCAAAGTGTGTACTGGCGATGAACAATGGTTTCATGCGTAAGGTGGATGCCTTGGCACAACCTTTTGCTGAACTAGAGAAAAGGCTTCTCAAGTTTGATTCCATCAATGGCACAATGATAGATGCCAAGTCTGAGATGAAACCGGACAAGTCAAGTGGGTTCACAATATTATCTGCATTGGATCGTGCCCTTCAGGAATACCACAACTATAGACAAATCATGCCACTATCTCTGTGGAAGAAGGACCTTGCCGAGAGTTGGTCTAGCAGGGCAAACTTGCTTTCTCCTCGCTATCTTTTTGAAGAGAGTAACAGATGTTGTGGTGAATATGCAGAACTCATCAGCCTCGGCAAAACTCTGCAATGTGACGTCACTGCTGAAAACAGTGAATGTAACGTACACAGCATAGGACTTCTGTTGGACAGCCTGGAAATGAGGCAACACAAGCTCTTGAACATGTACAGGAGATGTGCAACCTTCTACATGTGGGATCAAATCTATCGATGCAGTGGTGGGGGTTATGAGTTGAACCTGACGGACAGGGTAGCATGGGATGTGGTAGAAGGTCATGTATCTAAAGATCACTGGTTTGAAGAGAATCAGCTTTATAAACCCCCAGAGGCAATATTGAAAATTGCAAAGAAAGTGGAGAAGGGTATTTTCAAAGACAGCGACAAGGACGGGAATGAGGATGAAGATGAGGATGATGATGAGGATGATGACGAGGCATGGTTTGGTCCATCATATCGATCCAACCCACCCCAGAGACCAAGGCGGGTTGACGAAGTGCACAGAGCACAACATGCTGCCAGTGAAATGCTTAGTGCTGCAATGGAAAAGGTGACAGACAACCCAAACCACAGTAATGCATTGAGACCTACACTATATCCCGCTCTTGATCATTTAAAGGAAATGTTTCATATGCTCGCCAAGAGCGAGGAAGCCAATGTGAGCCACCTTTTTCTAGATAAGGCCTACCAGGGATATTTCTTGGGCCACTACAAGAGCGTTATGATGGATCCTAAACAAGAGATGAGCAAGGCAAGAGAAGTGCAAAATAGAGTCGTGCCAAAAATCATGAAAGATGTGTTTCCTAGTGGTTGTCTCAATGGAGACAGTAATGAATATGGTAAACAAAACTGCTCACTGACACGCTTGACTGCCGGTGTGGACCCGTACCAGGACATGTTTGCCAAGCAACTTCTAACAATGGCAACCAACACTGGTGTATGCCATTTGAGTGTGGAATTCTTTCTCTTCATCATAAGCAACATCATCAGTTTCTCGCCACAAAAGTGCAAGCCCATAGTGGTCCTCGATGGTCCCACAGGGGCAGGGAAATCATTTGCCACACAGGCGCTGCAAATGATTTCTAATGGCCGAGGAGAGCTTGGGAATGAGTTTGCTTCTCAACATGAACACTATTCCACCACCAGAGCACACACGCTGACTTCTGAAAATGAGTATGAGACAGTGCTGGGTCAGAAGTTGATTGAGGAGTGGCAGTCTGGGGAGGGTGGCAAGAATGCATTTGGCTGTAACACTTCGTTAGAGGCCGTGACACTGAAAAATGTCTATGACAGTGGAGTAACAACAAACATCAGAGGCAGAGTAGCAAAGACCAAACAAGGTGAAAAGTGGGTAAAGTCAGTAGACTATGCATTGGATGACAGGTCAGCCATCATCCTTGCAAATGGCTTTTATGTGTGCTCTAGTGTGAAGAATAGATGCACTGTCTTTCACATTCCAAGCATAAATGTGGGGGTGAATCAGAAGGAGACTGAATCTGTCTTGGAAACTTTGGACAGCGAGCACATTCCACAACAGTTTTCATTGATTAGGTACTTTATCTCTGAAGACATGAACAGAAAATATGTACGGACAACCATTAAGCCCATGGACAAGAGCGAGTCACTCGACAAAGTTGAGATGGACATGACACTGAGGAAGATTGAAGATGTGATGACTGACATGGGATTCATTACGGAAGAGATTCTAACTGGCAGGAAGACCATGTTGATCAAGACTGTAGCTGAAGTGATTGCTCAGTGGAGAGCAGTTCTGGAAGTGTGTGCATGTGTTCCTTCTGGGTGCAGAATGAATCTGCCTAGATGCGGGCAGAGTTTGGATGAATACAATTCGTATCTGGCAAGCATCATGAAGAGATCTCTGAAGAGGAGGGGAGAAAATGAGAGAATATGTCGTCACATGAGCAGAGTGGTGGTTGACCCAGCAGACATATTGAGTGCTACAACACTGGTTGTTCAATTGACAGAACCAGACAGACAACTGATGAATGTTGTTTGCTCACACCTTGTCAAGCCCAACCTTCACAAAGAGATGGAACCCTGGAATGTAAAGTACTTGGTCATTGAGAACACAAGCATTGGACTCATCTGCGAAGAACTCAAGAGGCATCGCACCAAAGTGTTGGATGAGTCCCTGACTAAACTCTTTCACAGACTGGAAGAGAAGTATATCTGCAAGGACAGTAACAGGTTGCCATGTATTCGTATGAAGTATGAACAAGGTCCTTATTTCAATGGCAGAGAGTCAAAGGTGTTTCAGCTGTATGTTCATGCAGGATATGCAGCAGAGCTGTATGCCCAGGAGAACAAAGATAAGATGACTGAATGTACATCTTACGTGACACGGTGTATGTTGGACATTGTTCAGGGAAAGAAATCTTGTGAATGGGGCAGAAACGTGTTCAATGGCAATTTTTCCAACGATTACGTCCGTCTGAACATTCCATCTGCCATAGTGAAACCCATGACCTTCCTACATCACCTCGACAGGGAGAGGGCATTGGTCGCTGACTCAGAATCCATCATCAGAGATGGTCGACACCATGTCGATGTGTGTCCTGATTTTGGAAAGTGTCGCCTCAGGGTGTTGCAAGAGCTGGTTGCACAGATGATGCTGTCATCTGAGTCACCCTCTTTTGGTGACGATGGATACATGGAGTTGGACTTGACAAAGAGTGAATTGTACAGCACAGCCACAAGGGACACTGTGGGATCACATTGCTCCAACTGGGACAAAAGGATAACACCCGTGTTTGAGTCCAACCAAAAATGGCATGCCCACGTGCACATCTTTGACAGTAGGTATGACAGAGATGTGGATGTTGCCGAATGGAGGCAATTGATTCTGACTAGGTGTATTGCAAAGCGTCAGTTCGCCACTCGTGGATACTTTGTGATACAGTCAAAAGATCTCCGAGAATGGGGAGTGGATAATCCCAAATCAATTTCAAGCAAGCTGGATGTGGAGGTCAATCATACTCTTCCCCTCTTTATGAGAGACAAGAATCGCAAGGTCAAGGTGCACTTGAGTGTGTTGCAAGAGATCAGGCTGCTGGAAGGCATTGTGGACGAAAAGGCAAACCTTGCCAGGACGCTTGTTGAGAGGTGCCTTTGTCAAGACATGACTGACTTACAGACTATCATGATGTTTGACAGAGAGACAGTCTACCAGACACAGGAGGCCAAGGACTCCATTACTTTCATCAACGTGTCTGACGTTGCTCTTCGCTCTCCAAATGGAAGACTGCCAACATTTGAATGTCAAGGAAAAGTGGTTGGTGATGATGGTAAGTGTGAGCCTTATATGGCATCCTACTTGAAGAGGTTCAACATGAAAACCACAAAAAATGGCTGTGTGACATTCCATCCAAAGCATAGACTGCGCAAGCTGGCCGCAAAGCACCTCATGATGAGAGACGAAAAGTGGGCTGAAATGTGCAAGCCAGGAGTGGTCATTGATAGAGAGCAACTAGAAATCGACATTGAGAAGACAGCACAAAAGATGGACTGCTTGTACATGCCATTGAGAGGGAGGCCAGAATTACTCCCAGCACATGAGTCATTCTCAGTGGATACAGCCGAGGGTCTCGCAGAAGAGGGAGGAGCAGTAAAGGCATATAAAGATGAGCGATTTTTTGCACTTAGATTAAACGAGAAGAAGCGAGAAGTGGACAATGACTCTTGTGGAGAGGTGCATGATAACAAAAGGTTGAAGACTCATGATTGTACATAAAATGTATTGTAAGAATAAAGCAATAAAAGACAAAAAAAAAATATGCTGGGTCCATTTGTGATTCATAAAATGTATTGTAAGAATAAAGCAATAAAAGACAAAAAAAAAATATGCTGGGTCCTTTTGTGATTTATTTAGTTTTTAACTACAAGGTATTAGCAACTTAAAGCCTGTGTGTAATTATGTAATGTGTTTACAATGCATTCACTGGGCGAAGATAGTGAGATATTAGAAACTTTGGCTATCACCAAAGAACCACCCATACATCAGTTTGATAACAAACTGGACATGCTTCGCATTTGGAGTAGGTTAGAACATGATCACTGGGTCTTCATCAATCTAAATCTCGATAAGAAAGAGAAACGACTTAGACATGCTCGCATAGATCTCATGAGAAACTTGTCTGATCATTACCCGTGGATAGATCAAATGGCGACTGATCCAGTGTTTGGCCATGTACAGCGGGAAGTGTCCATCACAAGTGGTATTGGAAAGGTGGATGAGTTACCACAGTCTTGTCTCATGCTCGAGTGTCTACCTATTATGACAACTCTGTTTCAACAGATCCACAGATGGGGTAGTGATGATCGTATGGTCAGTGTACTAGATGTGCCACAGTTGGTTCCCCCGGGACAGTCCCAGTCCTACACCGGACTCCCGATCGATGAGCATGATATAAATCTGATATCAGGCTTGATCACACTGACAGACCAATTATTCTGCGAGGAGAGGTATCTGGTTCCAGCAGGAACACTAGTATTATACAAGAGGTCTCTAGTACCATCCTCGTTCTTCCAGCCAAACCCATGCTTCTCTGTCAATCCTTGGTTAGGCATACGACTTGGTTTTATGAAAGAGTCTGAGGACCCATATGGGAAAGGTAACGACAGGAGAACCCTCTTTTACACAGGAAGATTTGGGCTATACTTTGCTCAATCTGACTTCTATGAAAGGGATGTGACAGTGAAAGCAAGACAAGAGTTTATCAAGACTAATAAGCAAAGTGCAAGAGTCCTTGTTGGTAAGAAGACAGCAATGAAAATGTCAGACAAACCTTTCCCTCTTCATTGTCAGTGGGTGTACGACGAGGACAAATGTTGCTTTGCAAAAAATATCAAGGGAGGTAAGACGAAAAGAATACAAAATAAGGCCCATACAGAGGACGGAAAAGAGCAAGACACCAAATGGGTGGATGTTGTTTTGTCTTCTCCGAGTCAACAGGTCGAAAGAGAAAAGCCAGATCATGCTATTCATGCACAAAATAAAATTCAGACCATGTGGGAACCTCGCAAAGAAATGAATGGTGAAAGCATGGTCAACTTACCACATGAAACAATGATGCAACACAAAGATGAAAGTGGTATTGATGTAACCTTATTGCTTGATGAGAGGTTTGATAAGATAAGGGAAGATGAAACACCCACGAAGAATGAAGAAAAATGTAAGGCTGAAGAGTACAGCATCAACCTCTCAGATGATTGTAGAACTATAATAAATGAAACAATATCCGATGCAACACCAGTCAACAACAACCCAATGACCAATGACAAACTTAAGTCCATATTGAAGAACTGCACAAAGCAATTTACAAATAAATCCAACAAGCATGTTCACTTCAACCTCCCAGATGATGTTGATGCAAAGCAAAGCCGTGAGAGAAATACAAAGACCGTTTCATTATTTGATGCTGGGACACACAAAGATGGAATACATGCACAAAACGATGCTCTTTTGCAGAAGAGTAGATATTTCAAAATGAAGGATACAAATTCTAAGCCATCCAAAAAGGTCATCTTGCAGAAGAGAACGTGCACTGAAAATGAATATGAGGGCAAGGTGGCCAAACAGCCAAGAGTGGAGACTCACACAGGTTCAAGAAAAAATAGGAAATATGGACATATTAGAAAGTCCACACTTTGCCCTGACATCCTTGCTTCCATCCTCCCCAAAATGGAAAATCCATGGCAGGTAGAAGAGGAACGAAAAAAGCTGTCTTCTGAAACTTCAAACCACGCCACCTTTGAGACATGGGATAATCATCAAGAATGCACATCACGATGTCAACCTGTTACCATGGGGGATGAATCACTCAAACTCTCCCACTCCTCTTCAGATACAGAGTACAATACAGATCTTTCAAACTGGCCCCATAAGCATGACGATCCTCTGGGTTTAAAATATCTAGAGGAGTGGGATGCCATAATGTTGCCAAACAGTTCGATGGATATAGACTATTGGCAAGGGCATGGTCTCCCAAAACAGCCTACAGATGTTGTCTTGGCTCAGTGTGAAGAAGTGGACACTGCTTTGAGGTCCGACATGCTACCAACCTTTACATCATTTCAACGCCCCAAATCCCCAGGTACACCATGTGCTGACGAAGGAAGCTTTGTTCAGAAAGCCAACGTGGGTGGAAGACTTCCATATACTCTATTGCAGGCAAACACCCATCATCATGAGAATAACCAGATGACATGGGAGCAACAACCAACTACAGAACAAAAGACAATGCGTACCGAGGAAGCAATCAATCAGACTGAGGAAGATCTATGTGAAGAAAACACCAACCAGAGCGATGGTGATATCTCCACTTCTAGTGAATACAAACATCAGTTCGTGCAAGAAAAAGACGAGCATGGTGATTTGGGCAAAGGGGAAGAAGGAGGCTTCATGAGCATTGTCCATGATAGGTTTCCTTCCTGGAAGTATCCTCTCTTGGAACACCTCAAAATGAAAATATTGGATAGAGGGAGAGAGATCAAGCAGGGCACAGACGACATGCTTGATCAACACATCATCTGCAAGACAAACTCCACTCATCCAGACACTGTCTGTTATGTGCAACTAAAATCGCAAGTCTTTAAAAAGTACGAGATCAGGGGGGCAGAGACGGTCGGAGATGTGCTCAAGCTCTTTGGTCAGTTTGCTTTCTTCATGAAAAGTATTGCATCATCCAAGCGGGGAAAGAAACAAGCCAAGACTTTATATGCCTTTGATGCCCTGAACCGACAACAGATGAATGTCCCTGTGCTGAAGGATCACACGTATATCTTGTTCAAGCTTGACGACTGTTGTACCATACCAAAGGATAAAAAGAACTTCGTGTGGAGAAATGTGGAAGATGAAATCAAAGATGCAATGGGAGATGTCATTTTAGACAAGGAGCATGTGAAGACACGATGGATCTCATATTGGGGAAATGTCTTCTCCACATATCCCATGGTGACCGTAGAAGAATGTTGCAGGAGGTTCTTGGATGAGTTGTTCTCAATTATTGAACTGAAGAGGGATTACATTCTCACAACACCACTTCCAGATGAAAACTTGAAGACCATGAGGTTTTGTCTCGAGAGAATACACCATGCCCAACATGAGTTCATTGAATCTCATGGGAGAACACTCAACTTAGATGTAGCTCATGTCTGTCGACTTCTCTGTGTAATTACTTGGATGAAACAGGAGAGGCAAATTGAAAGGATTAAAAACAAAACCCTAAAAAGCATGATTGCTGAAAATAGCAGACAAAATATTGTCTTTTGTCACATGTTTCCCAAGTGGTACAAGTTCATGTCCAAACTGGACAGACATTGGACTGAAAAAAGATATAATGAATAAAATAGTAACAAACAAACCATATTTCATTGACATTTTCTTTATTCTATTGCATTACATTATATCTATAGATCAATGGTATGCAAAAGAGTAACCAACAAACCATATTTTGTTGGATTTGTCTAAATTTGATTGCACTACATTATATCTATAGATCAATGGATTGCAAAAGAGTAACCAACAAACCGTATTTTGTTGGATTTGTCTATATTTGATTGCATAACATTATTTTCATAGATCAACAGCAAGAGTAGTAACAAACCATATTTTGTTCGGGTTGTTTATATTCTATTGCATATTATATGTATATTCTTTTGCATATTATCTGTATATTCATAGATCAACAATAAAAGAAAGAGTAACAAACAAACCATATTTTGTTCAGGTTGTTTATATTTTATTGCATAGCATTATATTCATACAGACCAGTAGTAAGTGAAAAGTTAGCCAACAAAGCATATTTTTGTTGATATTGATGCACAACATCCTAATCAAACAACAACTACGTAATATACCAATCATCCTCTATCATGTCCATAGTCACTTTGTGTGTTATGTTCAATTTTAACCTCCAATTGGGATAGATCTAATCCCCAAATGGATGGGGTCCCTTCCCCATACAAGGATGGCCAGTAATGGCATTAGGCTGTGTGTTGATTGTGACAACACCTTTTTGGGTTTGGCCTCGACACACGGTATCTTTTGAGACGGACTTCAATTACTTTATCTATTGCTGCATTGAACCTTTCACTGACAGAAACTTCTTTGTCTAGCATTGCAGCAATCTGTTTTGATCCGAAAGATAGGTTAGGTTGACACGAGGGACCAACCCGCTTCTCATCGTTCCCTTTCTTGGTGGTATTTTGCTTCTTGTTGTTTATGTCTGATCTCTGTGCAATTCGAAATATTGTATCAGGTTCTAGGTACAGCTCATGTTCTTCAAACCAGTGATCTTCGAGTATGTGTTCATCTTTCATCTCCCATGCCTTTCTGACTGTCAGGTTCAACTCATACTTCCCGTCTTTGCATCGATAGATGTGATCCCAAAGATAGAACGTGGCAAGTCTCTTGTAAGTATCAAATGTTTTGTGTTGTCTTCTCTCGAAAACATCCAACAGAAGTCTTATATTGTCAATGTAGCATTCACTGTTTTCAATAAAGACATCATTCAGTACCATTCTAGCGTGACGAATAAGTTCTGCATAATCCTCATGATATCTGTTGCTCTTCTCGAAGAGATATTGGGGAGATAGAATGTCTGCCCTGCAAGACCAACTCTCTGCCAAGTCCAAAGAAGGTGACATGACCATTTTGTTGTGATGGTACTCCTGTATGGTGCTATCCAAAGCATCCAAAGTTGTGAACCCACACGAATTTCCAGGTTTCATCTCAGAATTAGCATCTGCCATAATGCCATTGACGGCATCAAACTTGAGTAGCGTTCTCTCCAGTTCATCAAAAGATTGTCCAATGGCATCGGCTTTGCACAGGAAACCGCTGTTCAAGGCCAGTGCACACTTAGCAGCAATTGGGAAGTTTTCCTTGAAGGCTTTCTCCTCAATCATGGCTAGAAGCATGCAACTAGTTTTAGCATCAGTGAGTTGGCACTTATCGATCAAGAACACCCTTGTCTCAACTTGTTTTCCTTTGAATATTTTCACCACAGACAACACAAAGTTAAACAGGTGTTTGATGTAGTCTGGTGAGTACTTCAATGTGTTGCTACGAAGATCCTTGCCACAAACATCAACGCATAGGGGTACCATCGGTCTGTCAAGGGTGATGACGGACCTTGTGACCAGATAGTCCTCTAGACAATACTTGCTGTGTGGTAGATTCATGTTTATCTTGTGATCAATCGTCTCTTATTCATCTTAAAACATACATGATCACATGTTTATGGATTGATAGAGAGCAGTTGTGCAAAATCCAATTTTGAAGCAGCATGAATATTCTCGGAAAATTTGATTTGTTAAAACGTCTGTTTGATTGGTTTTATTTAACTCTAATGAATCAGTAACTACTAAACCCCATGCCCTTGATAGCCATACTTTATTGCACATTTTGTTACACTTTCAACAATTCACGTTGCACAAACGTCATAACTCTTTCACTGTATACCATGGGTGGATCAACATAAAAGTGAGTTACACTGTTGCCATTATATCTGGAGCCAATCAGGCACTTCTTGCCTGGGAGTAACCTAGACTCATCCAATGACAATGTGATGGCCTCGATACCTTCTGGTAAATTTGTTATGTGTGTAGAAGAATTACCCTTTCCTCTCCTTTGATGCCTGTCACTTTGCATTACGCATTCTCTTTGCCAAGATATCTCGTCACCAGATTGTGCCATAATTGATACCAAAGAGTTTGCAGATTCAATGAAATGTTGCTCGAGTAAATCAGCATACCATTTAAGATCTATTTGAATATTCTCTCTCAGTGTAAGTATGGGATCTTGGTAGCTCTCGCACACAAGTGCTGCCTGCCATGTCTTGGAAACCTGTTGATGTTTGACAGTGTGAACATATGGGACTTTCTCATAGAACACAGGTTCACACAAACCGTATCTCTTGCGACACTGACCAATGTAGGCAGCTTGGTGACTGTACCCATCCCCATCAGACTCAAATCCTCTGAATGTGGCATAATGAATCAAGTCACCTATATCAAAGTCTCCTTCTTCTAAGCAGGAGATGGCATCATGGACTAGACATTTGACCATTTTACATCTCATCTCCTTTTCGTCTCTCTCTCCCGAGAACTGATCGATGCAGAACTGTCTGGAGGGATCAAATGTTCTCGCCCACACACCACATTCATGATGAATCGTCACTTTAAGATACTCATCAGTTTCCTCTTGCAAAATCTTCGGTCCTTTCGCCCATCCAACACTGGGAATAAAGACATCGAGAGTTTCATGTTTTAGACCTTCTGGGCTCAAAACTTTCCTCTCGTCACCATCTTTGCAAAGAAACCACCCCAAAAGACAGAGTTGCAGGGCTTGTCTTTCTAATTTACTGAGTAGAGGCAAAGCATTGGATTGTATGCAAGTGACACCTTTGCACAGTAGTGATCCTGAGTCTGTCACGTGGACATATCTCTTCTTTTGTGGATAGTGAAGTGATGCCCATGATATATTCTCCACTTTGATGTCCATGTGATTTTCAACCTCTTCTCCAACATGATTGCAAAGAAAGGTATTCACCCGTTTCATCATCTCATTTTTCATGTGTGCTGCAATGGAAGTGGCAGACTTGTTATCATGGAGCATCAACTCTGCTATGTTGGAAGTGTCTTTGTTTTTTTCAAGGGACAATGCAATCATCACACTGTCTGTATCACCATAAATCACCTTGGCTGGACCTGCCATGAGTGGGTGAACAATGTCCTTGACAGTTTCCTCCACGATTTCCAATAACTGTCGTCCAGTTGATGTGATGATATGGGCCAATGCTGGCATGTGAAAGGGTGAGGTCGCATTGGAAGACATGTTCTGACCAATCATGCTGACCATACATCTCTTCACTGCCCTTTCGCCTAGTTCATCACCTCTGATGACCATGTCCTTTCTCTTCGCCTTCCAACTGGTGAACACCTTTGGTAATATTCCTTTTTTCGTGGAAGGACGCATGCAATATAAACCTTTCACACAAGTCTCAAAACTGCCCTCTATCTGATCTCTGCACACTGTGGTAAAACACAGGTTGAAGGTCTCAATTATGCTGGCATACATGGATGAGAAGTCAAATGTTACAACAGGTTCGAATGTGTAGCATGGTGAGGGAGTTAGAACTCTACCACCACTGACAGGATCTGCCATATGTATTCCTGTAGAGTTTGACTTCCATGATAAGTTTTCTTCTTCCATTACCCTTTGCACTGACATATCATATATCTCTGAAGGTTTCAAGCTGCTAAGGTCACCATTGTAGTGAACAAAGTTGACTCCTGCAAACTGAACCTCCTTGATAAACTGAGCTATGTGATTTTCATTCCCTCCTTCCGTCATCAAGGCCCTGCATGCACTGTGTGCTTCCATTCTGCTAACAGCTACTTCTCTGTTTTTTTCAGCCCGAACAAAAGCCACACCAAATCCCTTGATGTAAGATGCTGGCAATGTGCGGGCCTTCAGTGAGTGCCTGAGCTTGCTCCTCCCCTGTTGGTCTGTCTGTTTGTGTTGTAGGAGTGTGAGATTGGCTGTGATCAGACGGGAATATCGTGCAGATTCTCTGTCGTGGACATGAGTTGTACACAACGAATTCTTCGAACAGATCCTATCAAATGCAGAACCAATCCCCTGATACAAATATCTCTGTTTGAGGCAGAGTAACTGTTCATCGATGTCAGTGGTCACAATGATGGAAACATTGGTTAGGACCTTTGAGAGATGAAGCAAGAGTTCTTTTTCATTGATATGCTTTATGTATGGTTCTTTCATAGTTTTCATATCACCGTCGACCACCATGTTTATTTCCTTACCCTCCGAAATCACACTGGCTGAAGTGACTCTTCTTTTCTTAAAATGTTTGTCACCAGCGTAGAACTTTCCTCCGATGACATCCGGCAATGTTACCCACTTTTGTTGTTCAATCCCAAATCTCTCTTCTAATTGATGGGTTTCATGATGTTTCCTTTTGCCCTGTCGCCACTGATTGTCATCGGTGGTAAATTTGACGATAACAAAGGCTATGGGGATTGGAGGAGCTGGGATGTCTGGCGTGAGAACAAGGCTCTTTGTCTCACAATTTATATACCAATGGGTTCTATCCTTATCATCCTTGCTCCAATCCATTGGCATGTCATCTTTGTTTTCTGAACATGTCGAGATGCCAAACGGATCAATTGCATACCAGGCACACATATGTCCTATGCCGCGATGAGGGAACACAGATGTCTGTTCCCCATGGTGGGAGCATAATGAAATCTTTCTTGTCAAACACATGGCAATTATCCTTCGATGAAGATGGCGATGGGGTGTCCTGACACATATGAGATCCTCTTCATCTGTGGTTGTATCATGGGCAACACCTCTGTTTGGAGTCCTGGTGATAGATACCTGTGTCATGATATCATTTTGATACAACCACTGTTCCAGGTGTGTTGTATATTGATTAAAAGGTAACCTCACCTCAAACGTGTGGTCGGTAAGTTTCAAAACTACAGTCCTTTGCTTCTCATCATATGCATGGAGAAGCACTCCACACGATCCCCTTATAAAAGCTGATGCCACAATGAACACTCTTGACGGGTATCCATTCATTATACTAGCTGTGATGAACTTAGTGGTGCTCTCCACAACGTCTCTATCCTCTCAAAAAAGGTCAACTGCAAAATCCAATTTTGCAGTTGAGTTCTGTCCATTAAATAACACGTTCTGTCCATATTGAGATAAGACATTCAAATACCACAAAGATGAATACCCCTCAGAGCACTTATTCAATGGAGGCACTGCTTGCCACAAGGTCTGTGATATCATTTGACAAGGCAATGACAGCATTGTGTGTGGACCTTCTACCAAGAGACATTCCATACAACACACTGAAAGAATCACCTGAATACATCAAGGACATTTTTGACTTTGCAATATCGGTGGCAAGAATATTCAAGAGCAAGGATGTAGATTGTGAAGTCTACCTCATTCAAAAGGAGTGCATACTTCCCGTCAAACAAGATGTGGACATCAACGAGGGCTACATTTTTCTGCAGCTGATTGAAAAGGATATTTTTGATAGATATTTTCACATTGTGGCCAAGTGTGTCATTGCATTGAACAATGGTTTCATCGATAAAGAAAGTGCATTGAAGCTATCATTCAGAGAAATAGAACAGAAACTACAGACATTTGATGCAACATTTGGTACCATGTTCAATACCAAATCTTCTAAAAGGGGGAAAATGGTGGGAATATGTAATCTGTGTCAGATGGACATAGACTTACAACTATACCACAGTAACAAACATTTGATTCCAACAGACTTGAGAATGAGGGACTCTGCAGAAAGTTGGAAAATGAGAGCCGAAGCATTATCCCCAGCATACCTGTTTGAAAGGAGCACGAGATTGAATGGAGCATATGCATATCTCACTTGTATGGATACACTTGTTCACAAGAATCAGAATAAGGGAGGAAAACCCGACCTCAAGAAAGTTCTTGACATCGTCGATGTTCTTAAAAGAGAACAGAGTCCTTTGGCAGACATGCTACAAAACTATGCATCTTTCTTCATGTGGGAGAAAACATTTCATCCATCTGAAACAGGAAATGTAGAAACATGGGAGCTAGATCTAGTAAATTGGGTTGCATGGCAAGTGGATCTCAAACACATATATGAAGATCGCTGGTTTGAAAGTAATCAGATGTATGTTCATCCCTCAAACAGTGCTTCAAATGACAAGCTTGATCTGTATCCAACGTTGAATTATCTGAAACGAATCTATGATCAAGTAGCAAAAATTGAACATGATGGTAATGTCAGCCATCTCTTTGTGGACACAAACTATCGAAATTTCTGTATGGACAGATACATGTCCACTATGAGGTTTGACAATACTCTGATGAGCAATGCTAGAATAATACAGAATGAAAATAAAACCCATATAACAAGGAACGTGTTTGGAAGAGGATTTCTTTATGCCACAAAGCATAGTGAAACTGGTGATGTACAATATTCTCTGACACACAGGACATCAGATGTAGATGCTTATCAAGAAATTCTCGCTAATCAACTCAAAGAGATGGCATCTCTTTCAAAGGTTGGTCATCTCAGTGTGGAGTTATATTTGCTTCTCATGTGTAATATCATCAGCTTCACTCCACTGAATGAAAAACCAACATTGCTTCTAGTTGGACCATCAGCGACAGGGAAGTCATTTCTTATGAAGGCTTTACAAATGATAAGCAATGGCAATGGAAAGTCTGAAAATAAGTTTGCATGTCAACAAAAGAATTTCACAACAGAGAGCATACAACCCTCAATCCCCGAGAAGGAGTATCATGATGTTCTTGGACAAAAGTTTGTTGATCACATAGAGAGTTGCAGCATGGATCAGTATGTCACTAAAAACAACTCATATATCATATTGGCTAAAAAGATGAACGACAGAAAATTGATAGAAAAGTGTTCAACACTGAATGTTCCCAAGTCGCAGAGAAATGTGATAGCAGAAGATGAAGATTTGATTGCAAAATCTCTGGAAAGAGCATTCATCCCACAACAATTTGCATGTATTAGATATCTGATCTCAGAGGATTTCAATCGACAATACTTGCTCAATACCTTAAGGCCTTCAGACACTGAAGAATCATTAGACAACCTAGAGATTGTGATGACCATGCAAAGGATCCAAAATGTTTTGAAAGACATGGGATTGAATCACAAAGAAATTTTGAGCAGCAAAAATAAAGTCCTGATCATACAGATAGCAGAGGTGATTGCCCAGTGGAGAGCAGTGCTTGAGGTTTATGCAAGCATTCATTATGACTACAAGATTGGTTCACCAAGACTTGATCAGAGTCTGAATGACTACAACATGTATTTGGCGAGAGCTATGAAGGTTAACATGAAATATCTAAATGCAAAAGACAAGATAAGTCGCCATATGATGAGGGTTGTGGTGGATCCATCAGATGTACTGAGTGCAACCACACTTGTTATCCAGTTGACAGATTCACAATATTCAAACTTTGCACGGACACTCATCCAAAAGTGCCTGTGTAAAGACATGACTGATATGAAGACAGTGATGATATTTGACAGAGAAGTGGTCTACCAGACACATCGCATTGAAGACTCGATTGATTTTGTCAATGTGCAAGATCAATACTCTCAACTCCCTGAGTTTGCCTGTGACATTTTACATGGAAAACTGAAGAATACTTCGAACATGGCTTCTTTTCTGAGAAAGCTTAATGTCAAGGAGATTGAGAATGGATATGTAACATTCAAACCAAACCATAGGCTTCGCAAACTTGCAGCAAAACAGCTCCTCATGACAGACCAAAACTGGATAGACCTCTACAAATCAGATGCTGCAGTGAACATTCTTCAACTTGAGAATGATTTAGAGCAAGCCATGAACCAGAGTGTGCATCGATGCTACACACCACTGAAGGGAATGACACAATTATTGCATACCCCAGGTGGAGCATACAATGCTTATGGAGATACTTTAACCTCTAACACTGTATTTATATCATCAAAACGTGCTTGTGAGGAAGATTCAAGCAGAGATACTTTAACCGCTAACACTGTATTGATATCATCAAAACGTGCTTGTGAGGAAGATTCGAGCAGTACTGATATTGTAACCAAGAAACAAAAAACATGCATGGTTTAAATTTAATAAAAAAATAAAAAAAAGACATATCTTGCTTGTCGATTATTTTTTATTTGATTTTGGAAGGAGGGATAACACACATATAAAAATCAATGTCATGGCTTGAATAATATTAGCTGTCATCGTTAGAATGGTAGGTAGAGATGACATGTTTGGACATTCCTTTGTATATGTAGAGGAAGATATGCTCATGTCACTGATGAGTTCATAACACCTGTGTAGTTCCTCTGTTGTTACCCCATGATTGCATTGCTCTTGAATTACATCATTCTGTAATCTTGGTTGCAAGCAGTTTGATACAAGACCAACACAGTTCATGAGAAAGTCCATGCTAGTGTAGACGATACAAGTATGCAGGCATGTGTGTTGAATCTGAGTCAGAGTATATTTGATCGAGTCCCTATAACGGTTGGTACGTAGTGACACGTGTAGACTCACTGCTGCTGCAAAGGGAAGGATCACCTCAAAGCTAGACAGTTGACTATTGTTCTTTGTTCCAACCTCCACAATGATGCAGGAGATTAAGACTGCCAAACCACCCAGGAGCATCTTTGGGTTCATCATCTTTTCTGCTCGGGAATCATCAGTCTCAGTGATCGATGACCTTTCTCTTGTGTGGAACCGAAGATTGGAGAAGGTGAGAAGGTTCCACATGCCGAAAATGGCCGTTGGAACAAATCTAAAGAAGAGTACGCTCACAGTGTAAGTCCAACCAAGGACTGGTCCCAGTACAGTGGTGGGACACATTTTTGAGATGGAATTCACATGATTCACATAGGCTACTGCATCCATGCACTTGGTGAATATGCCATCTCGCTTGCAGTTTGTAATGACATCTGCCTGGTAACTACCTTTGGCACTGGTGATGATACAAGTGACAAATGTCTCTTTCATACCGAAGAGGAAGGACAGCCAAGAGTACAGAACCACTGTGAGGAGAGCTGCTTTGCAGCACTGCACATGCATCTCAAAACTTTCTTGCCGACCTAAGTAAGACTTTGTTGCCTTCCATGCAAACATGAGGTAGACAAGCACCATGATCGAGATCTTCCAGTCTAGAAAAGTTCTCAGTTCAGTTTGCATTTCAAATAGGAGGGGTATGCAAGAGAGAATTAACATGAGAGTGGCTCTCGAGAGCTCAGAGTGGGGCATGGTTGTGAATTGTGAATCATAATCAATATTGGATCATATATAACAAGAGAAAGAAGTAAGGTTGTATACATATATATATCTTTTATTCATCATCAACAAAATGAACTCTCTTTGTGGCTTTCATCAAAGACTTGAAGCTGTACTGAAGTTCATCCATACAGGTGGTGAAAGCACTGCAGATATGCCACATTGTATTCATAGAGGCAGCAATTCTATTTTGTGCCTTGCGAACACGTCTCCTCTTTTTTGCTTTCAGAAGAATTTTACTTGAGAGTAAGATGCTGCTACCACTTCTCATTGGCAACAGTAGTTTCTTCACGTTCGATTCTGGTGGCGCGTCATCATCCTCACTTTCATCCATCTCCATTGCTTCCACTTGTTTACTCATCGTTGGTTTCAATTCTGGTTGCTCATCATCTTCACAACTTTCATCCATCTTCATCGTTTCATGCTGTTTACTCATCGTTGATTTCTTCATTTTCTTTTTCGGTGGCCCAACATCATCCTCGTCCACACCCATCTCATTTGCCTCCAATTGTTTACTCACTCTTTGTTTTCGAACAACCTTGTGGGTGGCAATAGATTCTGGGCCAACCTTTGAAAAGCACCTAGCCAGATTTTTATTGTCTTCCCTTTTCCTAGTTTCCTCCATCTCTTTACTTTTCATCCTTGGAAGTTGAAATCTATCTCTCCTTGCATTTGTCTCATTAGATACAGAGCAATGTTGATCAGGACCCTTTTTAGCATCATAGCTTACGTCATGAGCATCATCATCATCATCTGAAGAAGACAGTTGTAATTCATCTATCACGGATTGCAATTTTGTCTTTGGTGCTTCCGTTCTAAGATTTTGTTTGGTCATCAGAAGCATTTGTCGCTCTTCCTCCGACAGATCTTTATGCACTCTTCTGAGATGAGCTTTCATGTCTTTCACGGGTTTGCTGTTGCAACCCACAATGGCACAATAATGTTTGTCATCCTCCATATCTACTGTATTTGTTTTGTACTGTATTGTGATTGTGTGTTTCCATAATATCTTCTATGTGTGCCAATGGAAAACTGAATTTTGCACACTGATTTTTCCCCATCTATATTCAATGGGTGGACCTGGCTTCAACCATATTGGCAGTGATAATGACTCAATCACCAAATGAAACGTATCTGCAGGTCTTTCATGGCCTACCTCTTTTTTTGGGAGGAGGTTTTGGAGAGGTCCTTGTGGACAAGTCCATCAGAGGAAAGTTGACTGTGAGGAAGAGAGCATTGAGAGGTGACTGCCATGATGTGTACGAGAAGACAAGGTTAGCCCTCACCAAGGAGTTGATCATGCTTCTCTACTTGAAGAAAAGTAAAATCTTCCCAGAGGTGATTGATTATGGAACAAACACATGGAACTTCTATGGCTACAGGACTGCCACAGTGGTGAAGGAAATAAAAATGGAGTATGTTGGACCCACCATAGAACAGTGCAATGAATTGGGATTTCTATTTGAACCAGAGATGCTCCTCACACAGCTGCTCAAAGCATGTGAATGCCTTCATCGAGCGGGTGTTTTGCATCTAGACTTGAAACCCAATAATGTGACATTTGATCTGAATGAGAAACGAGTGAAAATCATCGACCTGGGATTGGCAGAGATTGCTTCTTTCCACAACCTCATGGCAGATTTTGGCATTCAAAAGTGGGAGAATGCCCCAAGAAGCATCTCACCTGAAGAAATTGGATATGTTGGCAAGCTCGACTTTCCTATGGCAAATATGGCCCCGGACATGGTCTTCCACCAGAGCAGTTTTATCCACCCAAAGGCAGGGTGCACTAGGCTGGGAAAGGCTGTAAACATTCCTGGTTATAGAGACCCAGCGCTGATGTGCGGGGAACAAATGGGTACATATGCCGGTGTGATCGTGGATGGCAAGACAGACATTTTTGCAGTTGGCATGATTGTGGTCAGCCACATGCTCGGAAGCGAGATTCTTTCTCGTCAGGATCATGCAAGGAATAAAGATGGGCTGCTGATGAAATTTCTTTGTAAAATTGCTTCTTTGAGAGGAGGGTGTTCTGTAGCAGAGATTTGGAAGCTTGAAAGCCTTATCAGAGCTAGTGCTAGGATTTGTAACACAGAGGTAGCTGATTCAAGAAGAGTGGCATTGCTTCAAGCAATAAAGTACCAACTGATGGATGATGGAGACTCAGCAGGTGTATTGGACCACCTTGCACCTGTCTGTGGCAAGAATGTTGCAGACACATTGAGACAAATGATCCACCCTGTACCAGAACTGAGACCTTCAGCTGTTGAATGTCTCGCCAGACTGAATGGCATTGACCAAGAAAATGATGTGATACAGCCTCACACATCCCTAAATCGAAGAGTGTGGCACTTTTCAAAGAGGAATAATATCCTGATCAGTCAGTTGTTTCTGAATCGAGTGTGTTCAGCATCCATGTGCATCGACTTGCACAGAAAACGTGTGATGTGGCAAAAGGGTTTAAATTACTTTAAAACATTATCTGATCGTTTGCGGGAGACCTTCTTTCGAGATATGGTAGAAAATGCACACATGGAATCTGGCTGTTGTAACAACCCTCATCACTCCAGGATGTGGTATCAGGAGTTTGGACAAAACAATTCACTGTGTAATGACTTTTGGTGAGCTACGCAACTCTTGGTTGTATTAGCCAGGTTTGGTGATGTGGAGTTAAGTAACTATATCACCCAATGTAAAAAATATGAGAAAATACAAAGTTGGAGATCGTATGTTCATCTACACACAAAACAATTTTGCAGAGATATTGAATGTCAAAAGGGATGGAAATATCGAACAGAAGATGCCATTGGGAGGAAACCTGTGGTATCGACTGTGCAACAAGGTTGACCAAATGTATGACATGGTGCAACTCTACCAGATGCCCATCAGTCGATGTGAGAGAATAAAGAAACACATGATACTGTGTTTGAAGAAGAATCAAAATGGTCATCTGTCAGGACACATTGAAAGAACAGATACTGGCATCAGATTTGTGTTGAATGACTATCAATGGAAACGGATGAAAATTATATGTGGTAAAGAACTGACACGGCATAGGACAAGATCAAACTCTGCCATTGGACGCGTCACTAATCATCTTCAGAACCTATCTATTACCGACTCTACAACACATTGATCTGAGAAGAATGACTTCCACATATTGGTTTTCTGTGATAGCCCATCTTTGGTATGTCTTGTTTGGAGCTCTGAGTGTCAGTGGCCTTCCAATAGGTTCATTATCACTACATTATTGCACCAAGGGAATTTTACCAATGTGGCTAATGGGACATGGCATACTTTGTCTTGCATACTATGTCAATGCACTGTATGCATATATGAGAATCCCCTCTGAGACTGCCTCGTTGAGAGAAGAATACTCTTCACTTCAGAACATGAGCCATGATATTGCCTGTTCATTGGAACACACAATAGCCAGATCTTACGATAACGGATGGAATGGTGATTTATGTGAGACAGGAACACCGACAAACAAGAGAGAGTTGAGACAATGGACAAGTGATTATTGGTTTACATTTCTATATGCTGTTGTTTTTGCCATGTCCATCTTGATTGGAACAATGCTTGTGCTCTTCCAACAATATTGTGTTCAGTGGATATACATCTTTGCAATTGTTGTGTGTTCGTCATCTTGTGTGGGCTTTTGTCTTAGATTTTTGAGTGAATGTAGCAAAGCAAATAAAAGATTTAAGTGAAAGAAAATATGATTTGCATTAGTTGTGTTTTTGCCACTTGACATGAAAAACTGGGATTGAACTAGGAGATGAACCATTTGTGTGTGGCCTTTCTTTGCCTTGGTGTCATGGTTCTTTGTCTTGGCATATGGAGCACTACGTTGATGTGCAAGGAAATTGAGAATATTCATGGGAATCAAACAAGAATTAACATCTCCTCAACAGAATGAGAACGATACAGTTGGCACAGAGAAACCTTTTATCATCATTTAGAAAATTGCAATACATGACTTCAGCTTACAACCTCCTTGTGTTAACAAACAAATTGATGTTCATCACTCAGCTGCTGCTTTTTCTTGTGGGTTTCGTGTCTACCATAGTTGGTCGCTTCTATTTTTGGGAACGACACCACTTGTATGGGTGCCGGAAACACTATGACATGGGATTTCCAAATATTTGCCCTCCTCATAGGATGCCGTCCCACATGGACATTTCAACAGGATGTTGTTATTTGGTGTCAGTCTCTTGTCTTGTAATGATGATAGTTGTGCCATTGATTTATGTCAAGTTTCATTGGCGGTGCTATCTTGCAGAAGAAGTGCAAATCCTCTCGAGGGAGGTCATGAACAGGGCTGATGTACATGATGTCGTCACCATTGAAAAGATACAAGCACTATTACTTCGCATGGAAGGAGGTTTTGAATCCTGTGGTAAAGTTTACACATGTCATAAGCCCACTTCAAAAACTCTGAGGAAACATAAGCTCCTCACCCACATTGGATCATGTCTGTGGAGTGAACTGTACATTCTGTATTACTTTTCTCAGTGGATCAGGTTTGCGATTCTTTCGTCATTTCTAACAATTCTGCTGTGCTTGCCTATAGTAGTGCCAGCATTTGTTCATGGGTGGTTGGCATCATGCCTTATGGTTATGAGCATGTTGTTTTTTGTTTTCACACCACTGTTTTCAAGCTTACTTCTCATCTTCATATTGGCAAATGCACTCTCACATATGATCATCCCCATTATTGCTTTCTTGTCTACTTGGGTTGTTACACTTTTATCAACACTGATAGCAGCATATATGAGAGAGAGACATGATGAAGAAGAACTGGTCAGATCATGCTACAAACATGCAATCAAACAGATGGTAGCCAATCCCAAGAACACAGATGTTTCACTCTTGTTGCAATTGAGAGGCTATGGTGATTTACCTACTTCAAAGAGTGACATTAGCGATTTAAGTAAGCGCATTGTTAAATAGTGTCAGTAAGCATGTCGCATAGAGATGTGGAAAAAGCATATAGCCACAGAGACCCAGCACCTGGGCTAATGGACCTCTGCATGAAATGCCTCCTGTGTATTGATCATCTTTTGACTTGTGGAATGAAGGCAAGCCAATATTGCTGTTGCATTTGCATCTTATTGGTCATTACAACCATCATCACACTGGTTCTACTTGCCAAGCAATGTCTTGATAAAGACGGGTGTTTCTTGCCATTTTGGAATCAAAAACTCAGCACCAACCAGACTGTTTTCAACTGATGAAAATTCGATTTTACTCAAACTGTTTGCACTCAACTAGATGCAAATGCTGGCACTACATATATAGAGAGAAGGCCATGGAGAAAGAAATGCGAGATACTGTTCTGAAGCCAATCATCAATAGGTTGAGACACCACCACCACAAGGTCTCACATAAGAAAAAGACAACCAAACAGGATGGAGAGAAGAGAAAGACTATCCATAAGAAGAAGAGGTGTACCCAAATGAATATTTTAGCCAAGCCAGTTTCCATAGGTGAATTGGAGAACTTTTGCAACAAATCTTGGAATAAAGATGATCTCATGACTGCATGTCAATTGAAGGAACGCTTGCTGGCTCACTGGACAGAAACACTTCATGACATGACCACACCTGCCAGTGAATCCCTCTTTGAAAGAATGGATCCATCTGAGGTCAACCAGTTTTTTGCAATCTTAGACCCAATAGATGCTGTCACTGATAAGGTTTCCTCTTTGCCAGATCTTTTGACGGAGATGTACAAGTTATCTAGTCTGACCTTACAACCCATGATATACACCCGAGACCACCTATGGCTGACGCTTCAGAGTGTCATTGATGGGGTGAAGCAACCATTTCTCTCCCGGCAGTGTGCCTCTAAGCCATGCATGGGTGAATACATACAGACCCAAGAAGGGTTTGAAGGTGATTTGAAATTGCCCGAGATGGTTCCAGTTGCCGCACTTGACAGGATGAGAGAGCTCAGAGCAGGGGGTTATACCACTCAGCAGTTTCAAGACTGGTTGAATGAGAGGAGAACGGAAAAGGGAAACATAGCATCTACACTTTCGCTTGGGGTTGACATGTGGCCACAGCCAAGGTGTGCGCTATGTTACATGAAGGACATGTTCATCATGATCATGGATGACTCAAACTCGTTTGCAAAAGATATCAGCATGGCCTCTTACCAATCTTCTTTCATTGCAAGGTTTGAAGGTCTTCGTCCAGACATAACAATCGACGTAGAACAGTATCGCATGCGATTAAGACTTTCTGAAACAGGTGTCTATATTCAGCCACCAAAGTCAATGCCTATGCCAGGAAGTGTCATTCCACTCTTATATCGCCTTACAAATGGTGAAATTGTTGTTGATAAATTGTATTCAACCGAATAAAGATCTCTCCAATCAAAGACATTTTCATTGTTTCACTTTCTCGGGTTTGACCTACTTTTGTATGACGTCATGATTTTTGTAACTCTTTTTTCAACCATTGAAACTACAGGCCACTCGCTTTATACTTCTTGTAGATACTTGCCATATTTTAGGTATGTTTAAAGAAACATTTGTTGCATGTATGTTTAGTAACTGGTTGGTTCTAACCAAATGTTTGAAATACAGTCGATATAAAGGACTGCTGTGAATATGTCAATGATAGTCGCACTATTCGTGTTGAAGTTGAGCGGATAGAAAGCATAAAAAACATTCAGATTGTTGGCTCCTTGCATTATTCTCCTCGCTGATACTCAGAATGAAATACAGTCGATATAAAGGACTATTGTGAATTTACCAAGTGAAGTTACACTATTTGTGTCAGGAGTGAACTGATAGGAAAAACATAAAAATGCCATCAATATGTATTCTTGGATCGGAGGGTGTGGGCAAAACTGCTATAGTGTCTCGTTTTATGTACAATACATTTCCCTTTGAACATGAGCGAACATTAGATGATTGGTATACTAAATATTATCATGGTTTAACCATTCAAGTCAGAGACACATGTTCTGGGTCAGAATCATTAGAGGTCTCTTTACGCCATGATTCACTAAGTGAGGCAGATTCCGTCTTACTTGTGTATGATGTCACATCAGCTGACTCTTTGCAAGCAGCAAAGAAGTTTGTTATGGATATATCAGAACAACACTCCCAACCAAGTGTAGTTGTTGTTGCAAACAAATGTGACCTTTCCATGACTGATGATGTTGTTGAAGAAGGTAGGAAGTTAGCTGAGATATATAGGTGGCCTCACATATGTGTGTCTGCAAAGTTGAATTTTAACATTGAACTGGCATTTGACTTAACCATATCTAGAATTATTCACAATGAACTCAAACAAGTTTCAAACCATTCAGTTTCCTGTTGTATGATACTGTAATTGTTTTGGGGAAATAAAGAAACCCTACACTATTTAACTTGTTTTATTTTGTTTTGCTTTATTTAACATTTTTCAGAGTCTGACATTTGGTGCTCCAACATTTTGGTATCAGAGTTCCATTACTTAGAATGAAGTACATGCGAGCTGAAGTATGCCAATCCCCTTTGATGAGGCAATAATTACCACCTCCTGTCGATAACGATGGTTCTTTCATTACATCCAGGATAACTGCATCATTCTTTTTCACCGTCTTTGTCACAACCATGCCATATCTTCTTGAAATCTCCTCCTTTGCACTTTGTACTTCTGCATCAGTGGTGACATGGATGAACTGGGATGAACATGGTTTAAAATGATTGTCTGACAGCAAGATAAATTCCCCGGGAATGGGTGGGGTGTCCATGTGGGGATAGTGGATGAGAGCATCTCTCACACTGCTGTTCTTTTTCGTCGCAAGGAATTTTCTATGAGCCTTGCCATCCACATATTTACTTTGAAGTGGTAATCTCAGGGATCTTTTATCAGCATAGATGCCAGAGTCTATGAGACACTCTCGGAATGATTTCTGTGTCATATCTAGTGCTACCCATCCTTGAATGTCGAATAAATGTCTTTCATTTCCATTATCATTTAAGCTATAACCTTTTTCGCATCTTGATAAGTTAACAGTTCTTTTATTGGACAACCCTATCCTGCATCCATCTTCTTGGTTTGAAATATAATCTATCAGTTCCACAACACGGCCACTTTGTCTGTCCAACCAATACCACTTTCCACACTCTTTGATGGACCTCTCAAACCTCAAATCATTCACGATGACATATTGGACTGTTGTAAATCTGGCTTTACTCTCTACCAAGCCTTTACACATGTCCTTCACACAGGTAGCCAATCCCGATATGGATTCAAAGCATACATTGGAAGGAAAGTGGAAAGACATGCGTAAGCTCAACTTATCTCCATCCTCTGGCATCCATACATGTAGAGCCGGTGGGTTTTTCTTTGCATCCCATCTATTCTCTGTCCATCTAAGCATCTGCTTTCTAAATTCCATTAAAATTTCTTCTCCCATGGCATATACAGGATAGACTCTCTTCCATCCATACCTCTTGCAGTCCACTGTCTTGCCATCAATGTCCAATGTGAGAGCACAACACCAAAGTTCACTTGTAAAAACCTCTGAAGTGCCAAGGTCTTGTTTGAGGCAGAAATCCACAATGGTCATTGGATCTAATACTGCAAACTCTCTGTGACTCTTTCCTGGTACCGTGGTGTTGACAACAATTAGGTTGCCAACAGTGGGCATGTTCATGTCCAATGCTTGCCATGTGTGGTTATAATCCAAGTGTGGTGGTGGTCTCATCATGGCATAAGCTCTTGCCATGTCCATGTATTTTGGAAGTTGTTCTCTCTGTGGATAGTACCCGAGGTAATTCCTGTATAGGATGTCTCTCTTTCGGTTGAAGAACCCATTCACATGAAAGAGGCAACATATCCCTTCTGCCTTATCATGATTGTATGTGTGACCATGCCTTTTATCAACAATATTGTCCTCCTTAGACTGCCAGCTATTGTCAGATGAAAATATGTTTTGAACAAGAGTCTGAATTTGTGATTTATTCACTTGCCCTTCATTTCTCCTCAAATTTTCTATTTCATATGTACACCTTTGTAAGAGACCAAAAAGTTCAATGTAAGGTACTGTGTCACTATACATTGAAACTGCTCTGTCCAAAACTGTAAAAACCTCTATGTCACTCATTTTGATTTTCAATGAATGCTCATAACATCCACTGATTGCATGACATTTGACAGGATCTCACTGACAGGATCTAATATGTAAAATTCATTTTTACAACAACTTATATGGAGAGTACCTTAAGTATATACTGATATTTCAGAAAGAATAAAACTCATCATGGCTATTCATTTCTCAAATACGTATGGTGAGTCATATACATATCCAAATGCCGACAATCTTTTGGCCGAGTCAAACCAGATATGGAGTCGACACTCTATAAGAAACATGTCTTCATTTTTGGACGTTGTAAAAAGTTATTTTGAATTGCAAGATTCTAGGACTAATTCACTTGCACTTGAAAGCATGTGTCATCCAATTGTCGCATTCAATGTACAAGATACTCTTAGAATTGGTCTCTTTGGCAGAGGAATGCACCATATGTTACCAAAGGGTAACTTTGATATGTTGAAGAAAGATACAGACAAACCTGGATTCAGATCAGAGGCTCTGATATGCCTTTTCATTTGCGAAACATATAAGGATCATGGCACCATCACAAACTTGGCTTTAGATGTTCACATGGCCTACCAATCCATGATAGCATTCGGAAGATTTTCAAACAGTCTGACTTACTTACACAATAGGTTGGTAAAGAATGCCAGGATACCACCAGTGCTTCACTATGCCATAACTTCCCAGTTGGAGCATCCCTTCATTCCTGCACTCCTCGGAGAGTTGACAGATGTCATTGCAAAAGGTAGTTATGGAAAAAACACAAATGACTTTGTATGTCGTCTCTTTCAAACCCTCGTTCTTACACGCGAAGAGGAGTGGGAGACGGTCAAGGAATGTCGCAAGCTTTGCAATCTTGCATGGGACCCTAGATATGGCAATAAAACCAAGGTGAAGTTTGGGTCTTTGGTTTGGGAAATGCAGTGCCACAGCACAAAGATCATCTACAATAATGAAGTGTACAGAGAGCTTAGGGAACACAGATTGACTTGGGTGGCAGCCATGGTCAGAGGAGTTCGTTGTGGACATATTGAGATCACAAAATGTCCACAGATGTTACTGATGTGGCTCAGTGTCATATTGTCATGTTAGATGAAATAGAAATTAAAACATGTGCAGTCAAGATTTGAGTTTTTGTTCCATGGCTAAGGTACTGGAGGATCAAATATTCCTGCTCAATGCCATTCGACTGCATGGACAGATGCTCCATATACAGGATATGCTGAAATCTCACTCTCTGTCCAACCTATTCCTTTCTGCAACAGAGTTAGAAAGTGTTTATAAAAAAATGACAGACTATCTCATGTCACTCGGGACCAATCATAAAAAAGTAGAAATATATACTGTCTTGATGAGAGCAATTTGCAATTGTCATACTCTATTGGGTGTAATTCATGGTGCTGAGTCAGAAGAGTGGCGACACAACACAGTGCATACAGTACAAGACATGGACAAATGCATCTCATCCCTCTTTGCAGGGTGGACAACTCTGCCCATGATCACAATTCGGGCAAAAATATCCTCTATCTTGAGCTTCCTCACCACGTATGGAAGTTTACATGTCCTTCCAGATGGCATACATTCAACTCATGTGGACTGTGTGTTCTGTCGCTTTGACAGGTCACTTGAAGTCTGGAGCACAATACCAGATGATCACACAATATGTCATCATTATGTGATGGAGAAAGAGAATGAACAGTTGCAGCAACAATTGGATCAATATACCAGTTCACATGACATTGTTTTGGATGAGCATGGATCAGATACAGATATTTCTATTTGTGCCCGTGTGCGTGTCAGAGAGGAGAAGCGCAAAGTGATACAGTTGAGAAATGTCCTCCTGGACATAGAGAACAGATTCAAAAATCAGCGAGCAAAAATGAGATATATGTCAAGTTTAAAGGTGGTTTCTCCTTTCTTGTACAAGATAGCAGCCCTGTTGCTGATTTTCCTCAACCAAAGATCAGAGCATGAGCGTGTGTTTGCTACACCTTCTTCTGAACCACACATTGTCTTTTCATGGAGCAGTGGTGACTCATTACAGCAAAGCAACTACAAAGCTTGTCGAAACAGACTTGCCACCACCATCAAGAATATCACCATGTCAAAGACCAATATGAGAGCCATACTGGAGAGGTTTGAAGAAATCGTATTAGACCCAATCTCCCTTTTTTGTAATACCAACCGACTACTGCGTGTCTCTATTTTAGCGAAGCGGTTTCTTTTGGCCTTAGGTCAAACACCAGAAAAAATCTTGGACGATAACTTGCATAGAAGTGGCTTGACACCAGTGATGGTTCTGGAAGAAAGTTTCCAGTCATTGTGGGACCAAATGTTTGCAGTGCTTGTTATAGTTGAAGCATACAACACTTGGCTTGCCTCGGTGGATTTACATAGTTGGACGATAAAGTATCAGAGAGGAGATGTACCAAGTGATAAAGGAAAGATGTTGATTTTCCTATATGATCATCCAGGCAAAATTGGTTTTTGCATGGATGCTTATGAGAAAGTGGTGATGACATATCATCAGGCCATAGACATGTGCCTGCTACATCTACAATGTCTACACAACAAGGGACTTTGTCACTACAACCATGCGGTGAGGAGAATTCTCAAACAACCAAGCTGAAATATATACCAGGATTTTTAGAAGAGTGTGGTGTTCAAGAGTCTATTCAAATCACCAATGAAGAGGAAAAAAACCATCTTGATGTCACAGACATTTCAAGACTCACAACTAGCTGGATTCACATGGTCATGTTGCATGTTTTTGCCAAAAACAAAGAGAGTGACAAATTGATTGTCTGAATAAAATCACTGAATCACACACTACTTTTGGTGTTATTGTTTTATACATTTATTTTTGATTGACCTGATACAAGTCATGTGGCAACTCATGGTATTATGTTCCCATTGAGAGTTCTCACATGTGATCCATCCTCCGTGCCACGGGATGTTAGGTTCAGATTCATTGACCAACAGTGCCTGTTTATGACAGATAATGGGTCGGAAAATATCTGGACAGTTAAGTCTGAGTGTCATGTTCCACATCATGTTTGCTCTACCAGAGGTCAACACTCTACTGACAGAGAATAATGTTGTTCCTTCCCCAAGCGAAAAACTAGTTTGTGGTATGAGAACAGAAAGTTTAGCCCCCATCTCTCTATGAATGGTATACTTATCGTGGTCAATGTCTTGTTTCTCTTGGATGAAACACATACATACCATATTTTCATTATAATCATGCCACAAGAGCATATTCAGTCTCTGTGGTTCCTTGTCAAAATATGGGGTGGGGGTAACAACCACATCTGCGCCTCCCTTGACTGAACATGTATCAGAAATAATCAACTGCTCTAGGGTTGCTCTTTTGATCATGGCATTCATTATACTGTGTGACTTGCCGTCATATGTGAAAGCCATACATGGCCAAGATGTTTCCATGACCATCCTACATCTTGTTGATTCAATCTCCCAAAGCCTCTTGTAAAACAAGTCCAATATTGCCATTCTACATGCGACCATGTCGGTCATATTCCGATTCACATCGTTCATTATTGGAAATACAAGTCCTTTGTGCAAGGTGATTGGTGACCACAGTCCACTACTCTCATTTACACACAGATAATCAATCAAATGCCAGAACCATGAATGGCCTTTGTCCACTTCCATGAACGGTTGTTGCCAGTCCAAGATCTTTTCTGCCACAGAGATGTCTTTATGCCAATCAGAAATACAAAGATCACTTTGTTGGTATTTCAGTTTACCAACATGTTGCACACTTTTCTGTGAGAATCTGTTGGATAATAGAAGCAGCATGTAGATGGGACAGTCGACCACACCCTTCAACCATATAGGGAGGTTATACCTTGGAGGGCAATGTGATTCAATCCAGTATTCAAAGAGGGATATCTCCTGTTGGGCTTCAAGGGAAAGAGTGTGCTTTTCTGGTGGGCATGTCTGTTGTGTTGCACAAATATTTCTCCCTAACCTCTTTAGTGTTATATGACAATGACTGGAAGGCTGGTTGAATACTTGGCACGAAATTTTACCTTGACATTTATCGCGCAATCTGGCTCTCTGTGAATGAATCCATTCATAAGAGAGCATTATAGACAAGATGGGTACTCTCTGCCAATCTTGTGTTACCTGCACGATGATATATTGAGAGACAGTGTCAATCGGCTGGCCAAACTTTGCTTGAACTTCATAGGAAGATTCTTTTGTGAGAGGAATGGCAGGAAAACATAGTTCTGGATGAATGTCCTCTTTGTCTTCCAAATTGACCACCCTGGCTGTAACTGTCAGTGGTGGAAAGAGGATGACATTGCTGTCAAAATTCAGCTCAAAGTGAAATCCATATAGTCTGTCCTTAGCATCAAAGTGATTTGTCATATTTATCTGTTTGTGCTGGATCAAATTAGACATGATACCTACAGTGGCTTTGAAAGACAATAATACCCCTTGTGAACAGATACGTTATGGGCAGTGTTGTAAGAGAAGCAAAAAGATGTGGCTTTTTATTGTGGTTCCATATATAATGCAGGAGGAGAAGAACAAGAGACGAAGCAGAAAGAAACCAACAATGGTTTAACATCAGGTGCTGTTCAAATGGTAGAGAGATGATCATGCATGTTTCTTGACATGCACAACACCATCAATGTAGAGTTGACTTTCTGGATGTATGTTCTGTGGTATGGGTTCAAATCCTATGATCCAATTATAAGGGTAGGACAACATGTGTCTCATCACAGGAACGTTGTTCATGTGGTCGACTATGGAAGGTCCACTGATCATGCTGAAAGTCCCCTCTTGATGATCCCTGTACAATCGATGATACCACACTGCAGTAGAGTTTTGTGAAAGGGCATACTCGCCAACACAACTAAACCTGTCTGTTCTCGGTGCACTTTCACTGCACTTGAAGAAGTTGAGAAATCTCTTGCTACCTTTTGATCGATATATGGTACGTCCCTCATAGTCTGTGACATCAAAGCAGGTCTCATCTAATTCGAGGTCAGAACACCTACTCACATGATCACCATTCGGCATACTACATTCTACCCTTCCATCATATTTAGAATTGCTCAAAATGGCTATGTTCACAGTTGATATGAGAATGCACAAGCACATCATGATGAGTGAGGTATTACCTCCTACTATTCTCCAGTTTGCACCAATGCTAGATCTCGAATGTGTAACATTATTTTTTTCCTGGTTTCTACTGTTGGTGCGATTGCAAGCTTCTGTAATGGTGGGAGGATCTCCGTGAGGTGTTCTGACATTGTGGGCCCTCCACTTGTACTTGTGGCTGGGATGGGGATGGAGTGGAAAAGAGAAAGACGGCAAGGATGAATCTTTGCTCCTGTCATGTTCTTTCTCATGCAGTGTATCCAAGAGTTTTTCTCCGTCCATGTGTAGTTCTTACTCAACTTGTTAACTTGGAATACCCCATTTGTTGTAAATACGAAAGGATGGGGAGATGGAGCGTAAAGTCTATTATTTGGAATTTGCCTCACCAACGTGATTACACAAAATACAAGTGCTCCAAGAGTTAATATCACCTTCATCATAGCAGTAACAAATTGTTCGCATGTAAAGTCACTAATGTTATGTTTGGGAGTCTAATCTACTTTGAATTGAAAGTGTGCAAAGATGAAGAGGAAACACTCTGAAGAAAATGACAACATAGAAATTCCCATCCCATACAAGAGGAGGAGATGCGAGGCTGTAACACCACTTTCAAATAAGATTGACCTGACTCACATTTGCATGTTGTTTAAGCATATCTTTGAAAACAGATCTTTTTGCATAACAATAGAAGACGGGCAAGCAGTGAATAGAAATTCATGTCAGCAATGTGCAAAGAAGAAACTGCATGCAGTTGAGCAACACCACAACACCATAAAGACAATCATCAAACATTATGAAGAGGCAACAGGCAATCGTCATGCTTGCTACAAGCTTGATGTCATGCTTCAAGATCTATTTGAAGTGTGTGGTGCAGAAGGTATTGAAATGCAATGTGATGATGACACAATAGAAATCAAGGCAAATGGACTATCACATGTGTCTTGGTTTGTCCTTGAGATCTTAGCAAAAGACGGACCCATGAATGATGTGAATATTGACCTAATGGATGGCACCTTTTCGATGGTTTGCAAAACAAAAAAAGCTCACGAGAAAGGGGTAAAGTTCAACACGGTGCTGAGAGAGACTCTATCAGAAATCAAGAGGAACATACTACACAAGAGTAAACAATGTCTTTTGTCAAGTTTAATAAAAGAATAACACACTACATGTTATGAATATGCATTTATTTTGTCTCTCAACAACATATTTCAGCCTGACTCATCATATTCTGAATGTCATGTGGCATCAGCTTAACTGGATGGTGGAGGAACATTTTCTTATACAATTTCTGTTCACTTTGAAACTTTGAAGCAGTATCCTCACACATGGCACCCTTATTCCTGATCATTTTGTCCTCGCCCGTTTCTTTCAAAAGGAAGGCATCTTTCCCTTTCTTCATTCCTTCATACACCAAAGAGGGAAAATACCTTGCTATTGGATCTTCTTCCCAGAAAACATTTTTACGTTTCATATTGATCAAAGTGTCAGTGTTTAGTTCGGAAATCTGTTCATCCTCGGCCGATTTAGCCAACTGTGAAGAAATCTCATTGATGTTGGCGAGAATCACATTCTTCTCCACTTCATTGTATACATCTGCCATGCAAGTGGGACATTTGATTGTTTTGATGGAACAGTCTAGTGCTTGCACTTGGATGTGTCTTCTCAAACATTCCCTGTGGAATAAATGCATACCATTTGCAGCAACACCATGCCTCGTTCCACTCTTGTTGTCTATATGAGTTGACACAAACTCCCAATATTTTTTCATGTGAGTGCTGCTCTTCTCTAAAACTATGTTGTCATCTAAACCTGTTTCAATCCTGAACTCTCTCTCAAGCTCCTTATAGAGACAGTTCAGACCTTCCAGTGGTCTTGTAGAAAATGGTTCCAAGCATATGGAGCACAGCTCCTCTCTCACTTGATTGACTTCTTTATCGTACAAGTCACGTTCTTCATCTCCCATTTCGACAATATTTGGTTCATCATAACATCTTGTTTTTTCCATTTTCTTTTTATCAATCACCAACTCTTTCAAAGACACAGTGCCGTGATATGGCATCAAACTCATGCATTCCTTGGTTGTTGATGGATGTGCTTTTGTATCAATATTCAAAGTTAGAGATGGGGATTGATCAACAAGCATGACACTACAGTCAGAAAGGATGAGACTCTGACCCATGGACTCGAGTGGTCTTTGAACATTCAAGTACTGGATGAATTGTTCACACAACAGGTGGTTTGATTGGCCATTCTTGTAGGAATGTTTGATGTCTATTTTAACAGGAGTCATGCTTGGGTCTCCCAGTCTTGAGAATCTCACACAGAAACAAGAATTCAAGTTACCATCCTGGTTCATTGAATTTAAGAATTGAAATGCATTGAGGAAGACTTGCCAAATATATTGTCTCAACGTGCGCGAGTCATTTGGAACTCGCACCATTGCTCTGGATAATGCTTTTCTAGTCACATGATAACCACTCTCTGATAGAGCAAACATGACATTTAACACATTGAGGAGTACTCTCTCAATCTTCTGTTTGTTGAAACACCATTCCTCTTGCAAAACAACCCTTTTCTTGATGACAAGCACAACATAAAACAGTAGATCAGTGAAATCATTCAAATTGACTGATATAATCTTTGGGTCAACCAAGCCAAGGGAATTGAGTTTTTCTGATGATGAGCCTTTTCCCACAGCTATGATTTCATTGCCAGGAAAGAATCTTTGCTTTCCAAGGAACCTTTTTATTTCATCCAATTTAACGTGTCTGGGATCAATCTGATTTTTGTCAAGCCACGGAGAAGCACAAAGGATTTCACGAAACTGATGAACAGATGGTATGATATCAGTCATTGCCTCACGCCTCTTTACAACTTTGGCAAGTGATACGTTTTGAGAATCCTCATAATCAAAATGCAATGATCTTTTTCTGCTGATGGGATGTTTTCTGTTTTCCCCATCTCTATCTTCAGCTAGGCCACCCATATCAAAATCAATAGGCACAACCTCTTCACAAGAATTACCCCGACAGACTTTGATGGGTATTTTTTTCTCATCCTCATCTTCCCCGTTGTTATTGCCTTTGTCAGTCACAGACTTTCTCTTTCTTCCAGCTTTCATCACTTCACTGGGATCTAATCCACCTTCCCTTAACTTCTCAATGTAAGGTCCCATTACCATTTCCGTAGATCTTTCAGAATTGTGTGCCTTAAGAGAGGCAAGAGCCAGAATTATTTTTGTGAATGTAGATTTCCTGTTTGATTCGTTATCTGATATGTTTTGGAGAGATGCAAGTGGGGACAGTGACCCATAGTTGTAGCCTGACCTCTGTATCTCTTTCTTCCAATCACCTGTTAAGAGGTCTCCGATGAGAGCCCCTTTGGATTTAGCCTCTCTGACTTTGTCGTGCGTATGGTTCACTGTCTTGAGAATTTGTCTCTGCTTTTCTAGAGCCTTGACCCAACCAGTAATGTGGTTGATAAAGACATCCTCTGACAGCAACATAGCCTCTGTTGTCTTCACAAATCTTTCAATGACGTCTAACTTCTTTCTTTCATGCTCCATTTGGTGTGACAAGTGCTCCTCTATTTTAACATCTTTGGTGTTGGCCACTTGTTCACCATGATTTAAAATTTTTGCATTTACAGCTTTTGTGCACGCAGCATATAAGGAGTGAACCTGAGCAACAGCTGTCACCAACTGCTGGTTAATTGTCATGAACTGTGAAATGAGATCACCCAGATTTGAAATTGATGCCAGAGAGTTTTCGTCAAAAACACCATATAGGCGATTACTTTTCAACCAGTCTTCTAAGCTTTCTAATTTTATGCCAGCAGTCAATGTAGATCCTCCCTGTAGACTGTTAATCAAGTTTTCATCTTGTCCCGAAAGACCATGCTCTTTCCGTACATGATTCAATTTGTCTTGTTCTGATCTGAACCTCTTGGAGCACATGAGTGAAATATCTTTGCTGTCTCGAAGCTCACATCCAAATGGATAGCCAATGATTGCATGCTTGTCAAACATACTATAATTGTTGTCATGTTCATGCATATCATGGATCATCTCCTCTGCCAGCTGCTCACACGATGCAAGAGAACGAGAAAAGTATCTTCCAAGATTTGAATCAGTAAACTTTATATTAGAAAAGTCCATGTCCAAACTGAACGAGAACAGCCAGTGTTTTGTAGCTGACACTTCCATGTCTTGATTAGTCTCTGTGATGTGTCTCAAAAGCATGACCACATTTTTCCTTCTCAAGCCATCTCCAACTTGTACTTTGAGTCGTTCCTTCAATTCCCTGATCATGTTTCTCAAACTCATATACCCTCCTCTGGCATCCATGATTTCATCCATCATAGATATTATGTTACCTGGCACCCTGAGAAAGCCACAAACCTTTGCATTTGAGATTTGAGGATAAGATCTTATTCTCTCAATGGTATAACCGTATTCTCGCTGCAAGCATGCTTTGGACAGTCGCATTATAGCATTGATCTCTAATGGCTTGTATGTGTCCACCACAAAATGGGGGCGGAGATTTTTGAAGTTGTCCAACATCACGCTAACCATATTATAGTAATCAGGCCTTGAAATGATGAATTGTCCAAGAACATTTCCATCCATTCTGAACATGCTATCGGCTTGTGCCATGGAAAGAAATGTTCCCCATTCTGAGGTGTTGTCCAAATCCAAACATTCAAGTGGATCAGGCAGATCATCACAACTGGCGATGACTTCTGGATAGTCTTTGAGAGAATACACATTGATCCATATCCCATCCCTTCTAAACCGTTCCCATATTTGAGATAGAACCAATCTCACTGCATCACAAGATGATAGTTCAACGGCGGCATTTTTGTCATCTGATACAATTGTCTTTAACATGCCAAAGGGATGTGCATGAAGAAGGTGTATGGCAATACCTGACTTCCTGTAGTCATCGATGAGATAGCTGACCAAGGACTCAACATCAACAATGTTGTCCATCTTCTCATCTACCTTGTTGGATGAAAGAGTGGATATACACGTTTTTTCGAGCTGGGTTTTGTTAGGGAACAATGTCCCTCTAATGAATTGGGGTCCATTTGAATATCCTGGAAAGACTGCCTCCTGAGACCTCAATGTTCTATTTGTTGAATCAAAATGGGTTGTTCTTTTCCTTCTAAGGGCTTGATTTGACATGTGCATATTTTAGAGTTTGTCTAAATGTTAGGATCTCACACCATTTATACCAATTTGTATTTGTGTAAAATATAAAGGACGACTTGAAATGCTGTGGGGCAAATCAAGTGGTCAAGATGTATTGTCAGATTTGATTAAAAGAATTGAGTCAATTTGCGATGGGAATCAGGGTGACATTTGTACCATCCCTCTAGACTTGTCGCTAAACCGGAAAGACAGGCACATCCTTCTGTTGTACCAACGAGGGGAGGCTGATACACAGGCAGTTCTTGGATTACTGAAGAATGGTTTGATATTTCCAAATACAAACATGGTGTATGACATTTATCAAGACACCCCATTGTATATGGGACTGTGTATTTTCATGTCCTGCTTTGTGACACTTCACTGGTTGGGTAAGACACGCATGAAGGCAACCTTGATGTATGTTATCTTAACTTTGCTTCTGTCTAGTGTACTGTGGAATTGGTGGCTACTATACAAGAAGGAGTTAGCACACTCTCATGCTGTGTTACTCAAGGACATGCCCAAGCATTGTTTGACGGGCCATAGGTCTATATGGCAGAGGACAAAAACTTTCCTCGTTCCCACTAGTCAAGATCATTGCATTGAATACCAAGAGGCTTTGACCATACACCCAGCTCTTCGAGTGCCACCCAGTCGTGCTTTGGTGATAACAATAGTGACATGTTTAATGGAGCCCATGGAGGCAGCTGGAACAGCGATTAGTAAGAGTTTGAGGAATGTTATGATTCATCTTCCTGTGTACATGTGGCCTGTTGCCATCATCTACTTTCTTGTGGTCACACTATTTGTCATCATGGTGGCATCTGGCTATCGAACAAGACTATTTAGTATTTTTGCAATTGAACCAAGACAACAGACAAACATTGTTAGACATGTGTGATTTTTATTTTGTCAAATGAAGAAAAATAAACACATCATTTGATCAAGTTCAGTCTTGCTTTCTTTTGTTTTGCATTCTCAAAGAGTTGTCTAGTCCAATTCCTCTTTCTATTTTGGTCAGCAGTTTGCTTCTTGTCTCTCTCTTCCATCTGCTCTGTTGCTTCTGCTGCTTCTGCCTTGTCTTTTTGTGTTTGTAATGCAGCTAAGCTTTCCAGTATACAATTGTCCCTGACTTTTACAAATTCACATCCCAAGCAAAGGTCGTTTGACCCTTCCGTGAGACACGTGTTGTCATGAACCTCTAACATGGACAACTCTCCAGCACACTCACAGCAAACTGCATCTGGGTATCCCATCAAGGCAAAGCACTTCCTCTTTCCCTGACACACAGAAACGAACTGGCGGTCGGGGTGTCCAAACTTTAAGTTAACATAATTGGAATAGTTGAAACATGGCAAGAGATGGAGTTGATCAGAGTCATCCTTGTGACAAAACTGTTTAAGTGTGTCTGCATTGAGATAATGTCCACATGATGGAGGCCTCTTCCCCATGTCCACATATGTGAGACACTCTCTGCAAAACTTGCAAAACGTCACTACAGATTCTTGCATGACCTTCACTTGTACATCTTTGGTGCACTTCACCCTATTGGTGTCGACATACATGGGGATAAATTGCCAATGTTTCCTAGTCAGCAGAAGTGTAAACTTTACATATCTCTTGTATTTCTCTGAAAGAGAATCCAAAGTAGCAATCCACTCACGCACTGTCTCACATTGCCTGGCATCTCTCAGCTTCTTCCATACTCCATGTTTTTCTTCCCATTCTTCATCCAACATCAAAATCACATCAAGAGGAAATTTCTGGTTCAAACCCCTGCAGAGAGCAATAGCTATAAAGTCCATGTTCCTTTCTTCCAACATGCTTTTTGCATAGATGTCGATGCCTGCAAGTCTCTGGGTGCCCAATGCATACATATGATCCAAGCTAATTAGTTTTGGCCTGGGCATCAATCTGTTTAGAATAGTTCTGGTGACTTTAACCTCACTTGGTTGGTTGTTCCTCAACATGCATAATGTCCCCATCCTCTTTTCGTCAGCATCAGCTAGACAGTTCCACAATCCTTCATTTCCTGGTTTGGCAGCTATGTAGTACATGTATGAAAATACAAATAGTTTGTGCCTATGTATGGACCAATGTGTTGAGCCACTTGATTCTGCATCTGCTAACTTTGCCTGTAATCTTGCAAGTCTATTTCGCAGTGAAAGGTTCATGTTGTCTAGTATTAAATGAAACCTCCTGTCATTCGGAGAAGTGGATTGAATGGACTGAATGAAATAGCAATACAACTGGTCCTCACACCCTTTTCTTGACTCTTGTTTTGGGGATGACATCCTAAGGGAGGCAAGTAGGACACGTACTGCAACACATTGAGATGCCACCTCAAATGAGCTCTGCGATCGGCATAATGGACAAGATTGCCCCAATGGTAACTCCAAGGAGCCACCATCTCCACTGATTTGACTCATTTTTAAAACCCTTTTCCACAACCAACACATTGGATGAACTATTATCAGGTTGCGTCTTCAAAATCGAATTTTCCACTTTGGTTGACTTTAAATGTTCAAGCCCTTTGTCCTTCACTCCAAGCCTCAAAGAACATGTGAGAGAACTCCATGTGTGTCTACTCACAGCAGTCACCACCTTCTGTGACACCTCACACAGCTCCAGTGAAAGCCCTACATCCAAAAAGCATCTCTTGAGTGATGCCACCCAAGTGTGTCCATCAATCACTACCCGACCTTGATCTGAAGAAGCTGGAATATGCACATTTGTTAAGAGGAAAACCTTTTTGGTGCCTTCTCTCACAACTTCCTCACATATCTCCACCTGTGTATGCTGGTTTTGATTTGTGAGACTTTCAAATAACACTCTGGCCATCTGATGTCTTGGTACATCTACCTGAGCCAACTTGGGTACAAATTGATCAATGTCAACCAAAGACCCTATGCTTAAGTCAGCCATATATCTGGGTCTGTGGATGATGACCAACGTACAACTGTCACTCTCTTTTGTGAGTATGATTCCCCAAGTGATTGCATAAATTTCATTTTCCAACGATTGACATATCTCATCCCATGAAACAATGTCTATGGAAGTTATGTACTTCTCTTTGTGGTGACAGTAGAAGCTTATCCTCACATGTTCATCAACAAACCTCTCTTCAAACAATTTGAACCCAAAGTCCCTGTCCAAGCGATTGTCAACCTCAAGAGTATTCATTGTTGTTTGTTTTGCTCATATGTGGCCCATGAATAGTACTCCTCGAAAGACAAAAACTGTACAGGCAATCAACACTACAAATAATAATTCTAATCCAATGAATGTGCATCTTCTTGCTATGCTGACTTTTTCTTCTGAAATAACAAAAAACACTGCTCCACCATGGTAGGAGTGATGGTAATCTTGAAGACTAGTGGTTGTGAAATTACACTGGGCAAGAGAAGAAATGCATTGTGTCAGAAATTCTGCATTGGGATCGGTTGTCATCAAGGCACAATGTGCTGTTGGATTTGATATTGGTTGAATCGAGTTTGCATGAAAGATAGTGCTAAACTGTCCAACTATGAATGGAGAACCGTCTGAGAGGTTTTCGGGCACTTTAACTTCTTTACAAAGATTTTGTTGTGCTGTAAGACAAACCCCCTTTCTCATCATATGGCAGAGCCTGCTATCCGCTACAGGTGGACACAAGAGAAACAAATCACCAGGTCGAGCAATATGTGGAATAGAAGAGTGTGCCATATGGCCCGTTCTCACATTCAGTGTCATGAATTTACACTCTGATGTAACATAAAATGTTGAGGCCAAAATAAAATACAATACTATTATCATGTTGATTCGTATGACATGTCATGTCTTTGTATCAAACTGTGTCAATAATGCTATTATTTTTTATTGCCTTTGTGTGTATATTGGGTAAAGGATGGTGTCTCTGTTGCCAGGAGAACTCATGTGTTGGAAAAATGGAAGAAATCAATGCCATGGAAGGACTTGGGTTCATTAACTATTATGTTCTGCCATCAAACTTAATGCTCTCACTCAATGAATGCAGTACCCTTGCCCAGTTGGAAGAGGGGAGATTGATCGATTGTGAAGGGAATGTCACATCCACTCTGTCGAATGATAGACCTTGGAAGATTTCTGCAGGCATGTTCATGAAACCTTCTTGTGATCAGAAACAGACTCTGAAGAGGATTTCACAACCAAGTGAAGATACAGAGAGAGACAAACATTATACCGTGGCTATGTCTGTGCTCAATGAAGGGCACACTCCATGTTCAATTGTAGCACTTGATGGATCCAACTCTGGCCTCTCTCATTTCCACCTTGACAACACACAGTGTACTATACATCTATCAGGACATTTGAAAACTTCTTACCTGACTGCTGCAATCAACGTGTACCCAACTGCTAGATTCTGTAGTAATGTGACCATTACTGATGTATCATCTTCATGCCCCAAAGAAATATCATGTGTGGCAGTTCATCTCACTGGCAGATCACCAAAATTTCTTGTCACCATATTTTCCAATACCCATCTCACAAACATTACAGGAGGGGACACATATTTAGATTTCATATGTGGCAGTATAAAGACTAATGGACTCTCTCGGGTGATTAAATCTTCTCCACCAGCAAGGAACTGTGTGTTGCATGTATTTTCAGAAGATATAGATGAAGGTGATATGGTTGAAATGACAGAAAATATGGGCCCAAAAGGAATTTCACTTCTGCACAATGTTCTGGTAAAGGGTATAGAAAACATATATGAATCAAATTGTGAAGATTGTGGATACCTTCGTTTGATATCCATGATCTTAGGTTTGTCACTTATGATTGGGATATCGTTGGTGGTCATGTATGAGCTACTACAGAAGAATGATGCCATACACTTTGAATGAGGTTGAATAAACAAAATTATATGACCTTTATTGTTTCTCACTTTTTTATTTGACATAGATTACAATTCAAATATGACTTTTCTATCCATTGGTTTTGATGCATCTATAGTTTTTTTACCACCATCATTATGAGGTGTTTCCGGTTCAGCAGCTTTAGTTGATGTTGATGGTTGCTGAACATCTACTTTGGATTCTGGCTGGCTGTAGAATTTTTGGAACAGTTCCCCATTCTGATCAAAGAATTGGGCCACTTTTGTTAGCTTGGGTAAATTTGTCAAGAGCTCCTCCATCTTTTTTTCTCTATTTTCTTTATGCTTTTGTTTGTGTTCCATATACTCTCTCTGGTAACTTTTGTATCTCTGCATGGATTCTTGGTACTCTCTTTCTCTCAAGGTTGCAAACTGTTTAAATTCTTCATCTTCCAAAGCATCATTTTCAGGAGCATTCGTCTTCCTCCTTTTGGAAGGAGGAGATTTGGTGACCAAACTTTCTTCAGCGGAAGACATTCCTATACTATCTAGAAACTGCTCAAAATTCATCTTTTGTTTCTTATTTTTACCCGTCTTCTCCTCGTTGCCTTTAATACTTTTGTTGTTTTCCAGCCTTGTTAGATTATTGTACTGGTCTCTTGCAAAGTCCAATTCTCTCTTCCGCTTCTCTCGGTCTTTTGCAAAGCTCCTTACCTCTCTGTTCCTCATTTCTTCCCTTATCAGATCAAATGCTGCATCAACAGTGGACATTCCCTTTGCATTTTTGCTCAATTTGTTACTTAATTCTGGAAACCTATCATCAAACATTTGACAAAATTTCGAGATTATCTCTGTCTCCATGCTATCGTTACTCGGAAAGCATTCTTTGCAATACTCCACCATGTGGCGAATGGCCTGTAGATCAGAGCACTGTCCATCAAAGATGCCCCTTTGTTTCATCATCTCAAAGTCTTTTCTGCGTTTCTGTGCCAAGTCACTGGAACTTTCTTGCTCGAGTGCAATTCTGCTTTGAATCATGCTACACATGTAGTCAGAGAGCAATTCGACTGCTCCCCTCAACTTATTATTATCCTCTTGAAAAGTTGTGGTCTTGGTAAGAAGGTCTTCAATATGAGCCTGGTCCTTCTGCATCTCAGCTGTCACAAGACTAAACTGCTCCTCCGGTAGTGCTTTTAGAAAGGATTGGAAATCAACCCCATTGGCATTCTCCTCTTGAGTCATGTTGTATGTTGCAGACACAGTGTTTCTTGGTCGTTTATAGTAGTCTCTGTCCAGACCAAACCTACCAATGGTGGAAATCACACGATGTGGAGGCACAAACATGCCAAGACATCCATCTCTAGCACCACAGAATGTCATGGATACCTCTACCACATGGCTTGCATCTTCTTCCAATGTGGATAGGCTAACAAATGTGTCACCCATCATGGTGATGCAAGCAGGAGTGCCCAGTATGGCTTTGTTCTCGATCACACCCAAAAACCCAAGGGCAAAAAGAGAGTTGGGAAAGCTGTGATCATGCCATGACAAAACAACCTTACCAAGTGGTTGTCTATGCTTGTTGTGATTGAACACAATCCTTGCACCATTTAGATCCATGCAATTGATTTCTTCTGGAAAAAGATCATACTTGCTCTCTTTCTTTTCCATCAATCTTGACTTTGGATCACATACTAGGTAGCCAACCCAAAATACTTGAGACCCTGTGGTCAAGATCGGATCGAGTGTATCTTTTAGTATCCATTCTCTCTGTGGGAAACACACTTTACATAATGTCATGTGGAATTAAGATGCCAGACATACAGTGGGAACAAACCTTCAGCTCTATCATGCACAAATAATGTTATTGTAAACCTGTTGTTTATGTGAAAATTAAAATAGAGAAAGATCAGAACCACTCGAATTATTTTAAAATGGATGAAATAAGAAAAGCCATCCATCAATTCAAGCACGGCAAGAAGTGCCTGAAACACACCTTGTGGTCTTTCACCAAAGCCATATTTTGTACAGTCCTAAATTTCTTCAACTTTCCCATGTGGTACGGAGTGCTTATATTTTTCACAGTGTATGTTGTAGCATACCTTGTTTATGTGGCTGTCACATACATAGGAGGAGGTGCATGCCTCATCATACAAAGGATCATCAATGCCATCAATTGGGTACGCAAACACATCACTTTTCAAAAGGTTATCAAAGTGAAAGAAATAGATGCACTTGCAGCACTTGTAGATGGTACATGTGTGGAGTTTGAAAACACCTGGTTCACTCTGCGGTACTGGATGTCAAGAGGAATGGCAAAGAAATTGTGTCATCCACTTTCTTGGTACAAGACAATTTCACTCACCAGATGGTTTGTTGTGAAACCCATGACCTTCTTTCTAGTGGAAATTAGCTCTATGCCTGGTGAGATTTGTCATTATGACATGATGTGGGACATGTGTGCTGCTGTTACAGGGACAAAAGCTACTTTTGACACAATGGCCCACACAGGAATTTGGGTGATTGTTTGCATTGTGATTTTTCATCCACTGCTGTTTTTCTTTGGGCGGCTGTCATGGTATTATTGCGAATTGTTTTTCGCTGTTGTTCATGCTATACTAAAAAGACTGCATCCGATGAATAAGAGATCAAAGAAAAAATTTAATGTGTTGGGTGATAAATGTGGTGAATGTAACAAGTCAACCTCTTCTACTATTACTAACCCAATTACAGTGCTCAATAAATAGATAAAAAACCATGGCAGTACCAGCATTTGGACCTTCACAGAGAATTGAGATATCTCAAACATACCTATCTTTAAACGAAACAAGAGAAAGGCGAAACGGTTATCGTCTCTTTGATCCCATCAACCCAAGAGATAATGTGGCAGAGGAAGGACAAGTTGTCTTGCTTCATGATGAGGACACAGAAATGCATGGAGGTCATTACAAGAAGACTTATGTCATACCAGATGCAGCAGGATATGTGGTGGACATCGATTGTTCTGCGATGACAGAAGAACAACAGAATGTTCTTCTATGGCAAGATATGTCACGCTATCATGTGGGGGTGAATCAGGTTGAGAAAGGGGTAAAGTCTCCACACTCAAACACTGGCAATGGCTGGGATATCAGTTTCACACCAGGACATCCAGTGACCATCAAACACACGGGGCATGAATTGATCTATCGTAGAGATATCATCGGGGTGAGATTTCCAAATGCTGATGACATGAAGGCTCAGGCTGATGTATGGAAAGCTGGAAGTGGCAATGGGCAGTGCGTTTCAAAGTTTGCAACTTATCCTCTAAGAGAGAACCATGAGATGGTGGCATATGAAAGGTTTTGCATGGACCTTCAGTCGTTGAAAGACAGCTTTGAGCGTGGATACAGCCAGGTGAATGGACAGAATGCACAGATTCAACTGATGCAATTACCCTCCATGTTAACACTGGTCAATGAAATATCAGAGTGCTTGAAAGAACAAGACATGTCAGAGAGGTTTTCAGAAGCAGTGCTTGCCATGCAAAATGGCGAAACAAATCTCACCAGTCTTCAAGGCTTGATCTCATCTACACATGGCTTACAAACATTGATGAGCATTGCAAAAGGGGCATCAACATTTGTGTCCACCCTTCGACCACCAGTTATGCTTGCGAAGGTCATTGATTTCAAGGGAGCACAGCCGGAGCGCAAGAGCTATGCCACTTGTGGTGATTCGTTGAAGTGTGTCATGCTATAACCTTTGCTATTAACTTGTTTCAAATCTTGTCTAGTTGAAACTTAAGATGATGACAGATTCTACAGAAATATGGCCCATACCACTTCGATACACAACTCCAGAAGATCCCTTTGGGTTCAGACTGGGAGATATTGCCAATCTGGTTCAGTCCTATTCCACAAGGGAACTTGAACATCCACTCTTGGAGAAAATGATATATGGAGGAGACAGACGTGGTGGAATATACCACAATTATGGAAATTCCATTCGTTTGCAAGATGTTGGACCACTTGCAGATGGACTACTTGGCGTCCACCTCTTCATGGGAAGCATCAACTCACGGAATGGCTTCACAAGCAAAGAAAATGATTTCTCTGTCTTGTGTCCCATAGTCATCTTCCAAGGAAAGCAAAAGTTTTCCTGTCATTTTCAACACTACCCCATCCTCACAGTTGGGAAGGCAACAGTTAGATCAGATGCTCCCACTCTGTCAGCAGAGAGCTATAGTGTAGATTTTGGTGTGGACATGTTCAACCTGAAGATAACACTTGATCCTGAAACAAATCTCATTGCCGACCCAACTGCTCGATTTCAGGAGTATCTCAAGCGGAAGGCTCAAGCAGAGAGGAGCATTGACCAGACAATGCAAGAACAAATCACCCATGCCCTTGCTAACTGCCCCACATTGACTATGGTTCGTTTGCGTAACAACAGTCCGGCCATCACTCGACTCATTGCGAACCAAGAGAACATACATGATTTTGTCTATGGTGAAATACAACAACAGGTGATGGAGTTTTGTTCGTGGTCTTTGGATCCCATCTCGCCATCTGGAGCTCTGGACGATGCATATAACAGTCTGATATCTGATGCACACTCATCAGAGGCACCACTCTTCATTGTAACTACACCAGAGGTTGCGGATGTGATTGCCACCAAGCATAATCACATTGTGCCCACCACTGATGTCCTCTACACTGTGGGTTTCTCCGGGGATAAAGGAGAGTTTGCACCTGGCCAGATCAAACCATATGAGGGTGTCAGTAAAAAGGTATCTCTTGTGACAAAAGCCGTGAGTGTCCAGGGAAGAGATGTGCCAATTTTGCACGTTCCACATCTCAGCAGGGAATCGGGATCGACATATAACATATTTGAGCACGATGAAAGTTTCTGGTGCTTCAATGAAGTTGGTTACAACCTCAATTCGCAGACAAAAATCGATGACTTTCGTGGTGTGGACAGAACGAAAATCATGGTGACTGACCTGAGACTGGGTAAGGATGGATGTTTTACAATGGATGACTGTCTAAAAAAGGGCGGAGGTTTACTCCCGGAGACTTACAATAGGTACAAGTACCAAGAGATGTTGGTGGCCGACAGAGAACTTCATAAGTTTCTGCTACAGAGAGCAGATGAGACAGATATGCTAGACTACATGGGTGCAGAGTTGCCAATGAACAGTCCAATTAATCTCTACTTTCCATCGTCAAAGGTTAGATTCATGCCAACACCAAACCAAATGGGGGGCAGACAGGGTGGCTGCCAATTTCGTAGCACTGGCATCTTTGGTAATAGACCATCCTACACAAACTGGCACCCTCCAGCTGGGGATGTAGAGGCAGCTAAGGACTGGTTGGCAAAGAGAATTCATCTTGACCAAGACCATCTCAACACCGTTTTCACATATCTAAAGAAGTGTGCTGATATATCTTGGACACCAAATGACATCGAAAGGTTGATGGCCCTGAATGAGAAGTGTTCTACACATCAGGAGCTAGCTGATTTCAACGTCACTAGGGTAGAGATGAAAGAGATAGTTCTTGACATGGTTAGGAATGGGGGTTATTCCAAATATGCCTGTATGCCCAGATTTGTTGAGGCTCTCTCCTCTGTTGCAAATGAACTTTTACAAAAGGATAATGAACTGAGTGACATTGCTAATGAGACTCTACACAATGCCGAAGGTGTAGCAGTGCTGGTAGTTCAAAAGTATTTGAGAGAGATCATAAATTTCAGGTCTGCCTTGTTGGCCTGTTCAAAGAAATTGTTAGCCATGGGAGCAAGAGTGAATCTCCCATGTGGTCTTCTCACTCAGTGTCCTCCATCCACCCCTGTTCTCAATCTTCCAAGAGATAACAGAGACGTGCTTCGAGTAGAGTTTGAGGCTGACAGGGAACTTAGGAACGCATATCGATTTTATTTGCTCTGTGTGGCACCACTGGTCTTTCAAAATGTATACAATATTGTTCACAAACACGAAGAAAACCAGGGAGAAAGTCATCCATTCTTCACATTTCAATTCAACAATCCGGATAAGACATGTGTCATGGGGAGGCAAAGGGAGACTTTTGTGCAACCTTTTTATCAGCATGGCATTCTTTCAAATGTACCATCCAACAGGATGATGGCAGCTGCAGAAAAAACCAAGTTTGATGTCATCAACATGTCAGAGTTTGATCCCCTGTTCAGATATGATTTGGATGTCATTCAGAATGACACATATTCCAGAAGCAAAAACTTCTTTGATCACTTTGTCAGTCATCGCACTCAGTACCTAAGAGAGTTAGAAGACACTGCACCAGTGATTAGAGTGACGGCAGCATTCCTTAACATGATCTCATATACACCAGAGGTCGAAAGGGTAATAGGACACTCGTGCCTAATGAATAGAAAGTATAGAATTGTCAGAAACTGTGCCCTGAAGGTGGGCATGGTTGGTCTCTACAGAGGGGGGAAGGAAAACATGATGTATGCAGTTGGAAACGTGAGTTCGGTCACCAAACAAACAGCTAACAATGGGATAGAGATCATACAGTATGTGAATGGCAATTGTTTCATCGTCGACCCATTGAGCTGTGGCCGAGTGATACCCAATGCTGTTTCAAAAGGCTTATTATCCGGAATGTCTGCCACCATGGCCAATGTTCACTTGCACATCAAAGACTCGGGAGGTGCCCGCTTGAAAAAGGAATGGTGGAGAAATATGGCCTATGTGGTGGAGGCATTACCGGGTAGGCATCCACTGAGTGACCAACACCACTTTGTTCCACTCAATGGCAGACATCTCACGGCCAACCTCAACAGAGATGGATTCAGTCTTAACAAACTGGACCCCGTTGGACCAGACGGGGGTTGGTATGCAGAAAACATGTATTCTCTCCGGGGATACAGCGAGGCCCACCTGGTGCATGGTATCCTCTTTAAAGCAAACAAAATACCTTTGTATGACAACAGTTACAGGACCACGCGGGGACTCTCTCAAATGCACCAACAGGCAACTGTAGAGAGAAGAGAGATGGCAGGGAAAGTAATAGAGAGAACAGATGCTCCGACTGCTGTCTTTTCTGGTCAGTCTAACATTGGATTTCTGGAAAGGCAGCGCTATGAAACACATTCCTCTTGTGGATCATTTGCCCACGATAGCTGGGAGACAAGGTCACCACTCAAAAAATGTAGTCAGAGTAATTCATGGAGTGCTGAAGTGTTGAACCTAAACAAGAGGCGCACGGATAGGGGATTGAAGATGCTAGATGAGAATAATATGGAGATGGATGAGAGGATGCCCCCATTTAGGACTGGGGTGAAAGGATTGTACACTACAGAGCACACAAGATGATTAGTTTGATGATTGTTATGTTGTAATAAAGAGAAATATGAGACAAACGATGTAGTGCTTTCTCTTAGTTTTATTTTCAAAACCCATTGATCCAACCAGTAAAATTCTTCTCATAGATTACATTTTCTTCCAAGCAAAACAATTCACAATGCTTTGTGTCCACTTCGCAGACAATCAGTAAGGCATAGCAATTTTCACTTCCAAATGTGTTGCGGAACATGAGTGTAGTACAAGCAAGCTGGGCCATGTACCTCCCAAACGTGCTCTGTTTAAATTCACTTCCTTTATATCGTTTTGCCTTTCTGTTTTCCTCTGCTAGAAAAGATATCATTGTGTTTGTCACTTTCAACTCGATGATGACAAATTTGCGGTTCACATGATCAAATCCTATTAAATCCACCTCTGTACCAGAAAATTTGGCATTGTCCATACTTTCATCCAGACGGTAATTAGACACAGGTAAACCACCAGTCACCAAAGAGATGTGTCTTGATGCAAGGACTGTCACCAGATTTTTGGATTCTTTGTGTTCAAGTAGTTCATAAGATTTCTGTCCCTTGGCAAACTCCTTCACCTCTTTATCCACCTTTGTACCTATCGATTGCATTGCCCTCTTGGATCTGGAAGATACTTTGTGCCTCCACCTTTGCTTGTTTTCACGTGGCCAATATGCCAGGCGTTTGGATATGGGATGGGTTATTCCTTGAACATTCTTTTCCAATGGCCCTGCCAGCAAACATTTTCCTCTGGATCTCACCCTCACTTGAGCAATGGGTAATTCTATCTGTACATATCCCTTGTTCCTCAGTTTGTCCTTGTTGATCGTTTGTTTTTTGATGATTTGTTTTGTGGTCTCATCATCTTCAATCGAATACCTCTTCACTCTTCTTGATTTTATTAAAAAAGGGTTGACTTCTTCAAGCTCATTGCACATCGATCTAATAAAATATTGAGCTTGCATCTGTGTTTTCTGTCACTGCTTATTTACCTGTATAACACTAACAAGAGCAGAGAAAAATAGTAAATGAAGAATACCATGTTCCGTCCTTCTCTACAAGCAAGACCACGAATAAAGGAGAGATACAAGAAGATACGATCAACCATGAAACCAAATAAGAGTTCCAAATTTAGATCTCTAGAGGAAGAGGCAATGGATGGCGCCAAGACCATATTGCAAGAAGCTAACAAGCTTGATGGAAGGATGTCTCACATTTGGCACATATGGGAATACAGAGTGAACCGCATTATCAGCCCAAACTTTGTGTCTCACATAAAGAGCATGGTGGCAGTCATGTGTCAAGTTCTACAGATGATCATCATTCTCTTAGTTGTGAAGGAGACGTCGGGTCACATTGGCAACTTGAAACACATCGGTATCATCATGCTGCCTGTTTATTTTCACTTTGCTCTCCGTCTTTTTGTGCAATCTGCAGGATTCCTCTTTGCTCTTCACAATGCTCTTTATGTGGAAGGACACCTGCCATTCTTATCAAGTCTCAATGAATTGAGTAGGTTTATGCCAGTTGTAGAACAGCTATTGCCAGTGGCCACTTACATTGTGTTTCTGGTTGCATCCATTGCTGTGGGCACATGTCACTTGAACTTTGAAGCTGGTGGTGACACAAGTGGGTTGTGTAGTGTTTTCAACCTCAGTGTCATACAATCCATCATCGGTATGTTTGTGGCCATTCAAGTCATCCATCACATTATCACAATGTACAATCATGCACACCACAGCTCAATGCCAAGAAAAAAATGGAGGTTTGATAACAATGAAGAAACATTGGAGAATGACCCAAAGAGTCTGTTGGATGAAATGTGCATCCTTGACGAAGAAGCAACCTCTATATGGACATGGTGGAAGTACAGGATGAATAGAATTCTATCGGCCAATATTGCACACAATTTGTGTGGCATTTTGGATGTTGTAATGGAAGGTCTGACTGTGATCTTTGTGGTGAAAGCAGTGCACAACAGTCACGGAAATTTGGGAAATATCTCAAACTTTCCTCTAATTCTGACACCTCTCTACATCAAGTTCTTTGGAAAAGCATTCATGCAGCTTGTCGTGTTACTATACGTGTCTTGTAACCACTTTCAAATGGAGCGTAGATTAACTTACAGGGGTCTTTTGAAAGAAAGCAAACAATGTGTTAAGGTGATAGAGCATTTATTGCCAATATTCACATATGTTCTGTTTGGTTGTCTAACCATTGCCATTGCATCCTGTCACCTCAATGTCTCAATGCAGGGTAAAAATGCGGTCTGTTCTGTTCTGACCTATGAGGTTGTCTATGTTGCTGTAATAGCAACTGGCCTCATCCAACTGTTACACCATGTCATCTCTCTATGGCAATATCATCAGCATACGAGTAAGCCCCAGATGGATGAAACAAGGGTTCATCAGTTTGAAATGATGCCACACTCATCTTCCATTCTGGAATGAATGTTACACAAAAAAACAAACACCAATAAATTGTCAATGATCATAAACTAGTCTCTCTGAGTTGTGCTATTCTTTTGCTTAGACTCCCCTGAATTGGATGTGTCTCCCTCTCTCTTTGTGAGGAGTTTGGGGCACTGTCTTCAAGAGATGTCAGCCAGTCCTGAAATAATTTCTCGAAGCAGTCACCTCTCATGGGATCGCTTTCTTCGTCCATTTCATTGTCCTCTTGTACCATGCTCAGAGTGTATTCATTCTGGATGTCATTTTCCATGTCCCTCTCTGTCTGAAGTTTTGTTGCTTTCCTACACACTGCACGTGGAGATGGTCTGGACCATTTCTTGAGTTTTTGACGTGTGTGATCAGCAATGATGTTTTTTTCAACCAAAAGGCTTGCCATTTCACTATGTCTCATTAGTTTAGACTGTGTCAAGATGGTTCTTGTTTTGGATAACAACTTCTCTTCTTGTGTGATGAGTCTAATGTCCTGGTAGATCTGTTGAAGTTCGTGTAGGGTGGATTGGCTGCCTGATGCTTTGTATGAGACAAACAGTTGCTGTGCGGATTTGTTCATTGTTTCCTTGCGCTGAGCAAGGTTGCCCTCTCTGAGTGTTATGTCCATAAGGTTTATTTTTTCACTTTCATTGTGAAGCCTTCTATAGTCCGATATGCTTTGTTTGAAGGCCTTACCCTTGGCTTGAGTTCGCATAAGCTTGCCAAATATTTTGTACTTAAGTTCCCAGAGTGGCATTGTATTTTACTGTATTTTCTTGTGTTGTTATGTATATACATGTCTTTTGCAAATCATGAATGATGTTCAATATAAAAAAAGTACATCGATTCCCCCCTCTGGTAGCACAAGCTTGACATGCTGGGAATAAAGATGCAGATGTTGATATGTTTAGTCTTAGGTGTCTGTACCTCATTCACCATCGTTTTTGTCATGAAGAACTTTGAAGCTAACAATTCAGGGAGTGAAGGAATGGGTAGACAAGACACTCATGGCAAGTTTGATCAAATAACCATCAATCTCATTGTCATGTTTGCCACGTTGGTCTCCACATCTAGGACAACATTACTCTTTCTCATGGATCGTCTGCTGAGAAGAAGGTTATCTCCCTTTCTCTTAGGTTTGATCAATGTCTTCGTTAAGACAATTTGCCTTGCACTGTTTGATTTTCGGATCATACATGTGGGAGGTAACTCGAGCGCCATAAGGGCTGGTATTGTCTTCGCAGATATCACCAGTTTCCTCTTTGAAGAGGCTCATAGAGTATATACTGATTAATCAGGAACATGGTTATTGTGTCATAATTCATCTCATGGAAGGAAGAAGTGAACTCAAATGGGTGGCCCCCAGTTCATATGCACATGCTGTCCTAACAAAAAGATATCAAAATGTGCTTGATGAGATTCACAGAGAGTATGAAGCTAAGGGAAAGAAGCTGAACTACACAGACATGTACCTCGTCACGGTACATCCATCTGAGCAAACCAATGCTCTGGTGGAAGCGTCTGTTGGAAACCCCAACTACAAGAGAATATGTACTGCAATAAAAAGTGGGGTTGACATTCTAGAGATGTATAGAAGTGCTCTAGATCAAGCCATCGGAATGAATGGTGTTGCTGTGAAAAGAGAGTTGGTGAAGAGATTTTGTGAATCTGGAAGTGCATCTCAGTTGGAAAAACTGGCATCCAACATGATAGAAATGGGAGAACTACTTGCTTGGGTGCCTGTCATGGATAGGGGACTTGAGGTCCCAATAATTCCGATGCATTATGTCATTTTGTATGCGGACCCATTCGATGAGTGGATTGTTAGAGATCTAAACAACAACCCTTTGGAATTACACTTCTTTGATGAGCCTTCCAACTCCTATTCTCCGAAAAGTACTATGTCCTACATGATAGCCAAGTGTGCTGAGATGCAGTTGCTGCGTGAGCACTACATGCTTGCTTCATTGTACCGGAGCATTCCAAGTTATGTGATCTCACTCAAAGATAATGAAGAAACTTTGACAAGGAAGCGGTGTAATAATGATACGCTGGACCCTAAACTCGTCAATCAGTCGAGAGTCAACGAAGAGTTGGAGAGTATGATAGACACCACAGTGAAGACTTCTGCAATAGTGGACACTCCACAGAAGCGAACCATAGCCAAAGGAAAGTTGGGTGGTTTTGTCTCAGAACTGGGTGCTTGCTATCTGAAAGATAACAGAGAGAACAAACAGTTACAGATGCATGTCAAGGAGCTCACAGACCAATTGGAAGATTTCAGAGGCAATAGGCAACACCCTTTTAAATGGAGGTGTCCTGATGACATGGACGTTTCCAATGCACATCTCTCTGTAACTTCAGTGGACATTCTGTCACACGAGAGGAGACATGACCTCGAATGGACAGCTGTGTCAATGGGGATCATGGGTAGCAATCACACCCAGGATGATACAAGAAGATCTTTGAACACAGAGAGGAACATGTCAATGACATTTCTTGCCAAGAAACAGGCGAGATATAAGAGATTTCTGGTGTATGATTTGCTCAGGAAATGGATGAAATCAACAGGTATTCAGCTGTTAGCTGAAGGGCCATCACCAGAGGAAAATACTGGTGACATGTCACAATTAACAAATATGGGGCATTCTATCATATAGAAAGAGAAATCTGTAACGGCATTCCACTTTGTGTGTAAAATCTGTTTTTCTTTTGATACTACTAAAGTATATCTGTCAACCACATGTCACATTCAGATAAGCACAATCGATATGAACATAAAACAAGAGATGCAGCTTCCAGTAGAGGATATTTCAGTTGAACATTGCAGTCATGTAGGAGGGAAGCACAAGAGGAAGAGAAACACTGCTCATCCATCAAAGCGAACTATCCTCAAGAGGTTGGATGCCGACTATGATGCAGCGCTTTACCTGAAAAGGATCCCATACTTGCGTCAGAAACGAGTGAAGAACACCTGCTCCATGAGAGGGATGAATCCTCGGCAGATATGGGCCTGGAGTAGTAAAGCCTTGTCTTCGGACAACAAGAATGAATTGATTTGGTACAGGAAACAGAGGGATCACATGGAAAAGCTGACAAAAGCCTTGGGGAGTGATGTTAAAAAGAGTGTAAGCCGAAGAGCTCTTTTGAGGGACAGACAAGATGCGGGCAATGCAATCTCACAAAATAATCTACTTCATATCACCAGGATGTTAAGTAATGCTGTGGGAGCTCTATATGTTGAATTCGAGACAATGGGAACATACCTCCCAAACAAGCCTACATCCCTTGTGCTGCTTGATCTCTCAGAGAATGGAACCCTAATGCACACACTGGAGGAGTGTCATCATTTGAAGGTGTTGCACCGAGATGGTCAAGGTGAGGGTGTAGGTATTTTGAGTATCCAACTCTCAGGACTAAACACTCCTGTATCCATACCACTTGTTGTGAGTCGGTTTTCCAGCTTCATCGATGGGAGTGAAGAGTCTTGGAGGTCTGTCAAGGGTACAAAATCAAGCACCATGAGGCTCTTTGCTGATAGAGAGGGAATTCATACTGCTGCATTGCAAACACTAGATTCCAAAGTGGAGAAGAGCAACAGCACAAACTTTGACCTGAAGCTGATAATCGTTCATGAGCGGGACGAGATTGATATATCAGATGTGGCAGATGTAGTTTCTACATCACATGAAGACATGATGAAAGTCATCTCCAGCCGAGTAAGAGCTATGAATTTGATGTATAGTGCTCCCTCACTTATACTATGAAATGTGCTTGTGAAATTGTCTTTGTTGGAAAAATAAAAATGCATTTAAAAAAAATAAAGGAAATTCATTCTTGTCTTTGTTTCTGTGGTGTAATACATAACTGTTAACTGGTTTAGTTTAACCATTGTGTATAGATACTATGTCAACGAGCTACTTCGTACAAAAACTCGAATCTCTAGCAGAAGACCATGAAATGAGAAAGGGAAAAATCTCTGATTCTGATGTCTGCACTCTCGTGGCTAAATATCTTTACACGGACAGCCAACTCTTCTTTGGGGATGGTTCACACATTTTCTCTTATTCTCACCATGTTTCGAGTGACACCATGAGGTTTATCTTCGACACAATCAAAGACAGTGCCAGTTCACAAAGAGCTCTATTTTATAATTTAGATGCCAATTCACTCTCACCTTACCATTATGCCACGATGCACGGCCACGATTGGCTGTTTGACCACATTTGCGCCAGAGCAGGGAGTATGCAGTTGGATACAATTAAACGATTATGCTTACATTTAGATGAGAATGGGCATTCTGTTCCTTCATCTCTCATTGTCAGAGACAACAAATCTGTTTTACAATCATGCATGTGTGAATGCTTAGGTGTGAAACCCTTTGAGAGCGAGTTTGAAGAGACCTACATCAACTGGCTACACGAGAGCTTGGTGTGTAATGCACCATCCACTGCACTCTACCTTTGCAGATCACACTCATTGGAGATGAGGAGATCGCTGAGGAGAGACAAAGAGGAAGGCCCTACGGAGCACCTCAGTCCACTTGACATGTTGCTCATGTCTGATCACAACAACAAACCATTTTACACAGATGTGGTGCTGAGAGACATTCCTGGAGGTTATAAGTTGGTGGCCACATCTTACGATGAATTGTTGGCAAGGGCGATGCACCTTGATCAGATCACCACAACTGATCCCACAGATTTTATAATGCAATGTGTCAAAGATAATATTCTGAGACGTACCGTGGAAATGAAAATATAGGCAATTGAAAGTTGTTTTTGTATTTTGTTTATTTTTCAAATATTTCAGACACATCTTCAATTGAAACCTTTGTTGAGATGTTTCGATCTATTAGACTCTGAGCAAATCTACATAAGTCAGGTGCAAAGACTGATGCAAGTTCTTCCCATACTGGAGTGCCTTTTAACTTTTTCAAATTTGAACAAAGTGTTTCAAGAGCATCCTTACCCTCTATTGTTTTATGGTTCAGATCAGCTCCCATTCCCAACAACAGATCAAGGTCCCTCTTGCCTGGCAAATGATATATTCCCATGGTATCGTCAATGGCACACAAATGAAAAATGCTTTTGGGTGATGGATACTTTACATCGCATATGACATGGATTATGTTCTTATTTTCCATTGGTGAACACACTGTGCAGAGCCTCTGTAGAAGGACTGACAATTCCTCTTTGTGCCACAAGAACATGTCGACTTCCATTTGTGTGTCTTCTTCACTATCATTGGCAAGCCAAGAAGATGGTTTGAAAGACCCCACTTCATCATGTAATTTTCTCAAAAATATGTGAGTCAGCAACATCAATTGACAGTGTTGATCTTCATCAAATGGCCTATCACCAGGAATGGCCAGGTGAGAAGCTTGTGTGAGATGAGACCTTTTGGTTTCATTAGACAGAGATCCAAATGCAAAATGCCTGTCCATACAATACAGGAGAAGGTTCAGGATGTCTTCTGAGGATGTATGAGTGTGGAAGAAATGAAACATTAAATATTTTGTGTAATATGTGAACACTCTTAACAAGGGCTTGATTTCTTCCTCATCATTTCCCAAAGGCTGAACGTTTTTCATGATAGCCTTCAGTGTACAGCGCAAAACGGCATCATCATACCCTTCCATATTGTCAATCTTTACATCACAAGGGACACATTTTATATAAATATAATATATATGTAATCAAAGAAGGGGAAAGGAGACAGCAAAGAAATGGATATAGAAAGTGGAACTGTCCTTACACATTGTATGACCGCTCTATTCACACCCTTCTTAAAAGATTCAATGTTATTGAGTCAGAATAAGGATCTGTACATAGACCCATTTGTTGATCCAAATGGAAAGCAGGTGTTGGGAAAGACCCAGATGAACACGTTAATTTCAATTCTATCAGAGCTTCGAAATGGTATTGTTGAATTGACGCCAGAGGATTGGGAAGAATTTCTTATACTCTTTTGGTACATGTTTGATTCAATGTCGGACCACTGTCGAGTGTCACTCGAAGGACCTTTATATCGCAATGCACTGTTGTCTGCCATGGAGGAGTGTGTCGAAATGGCAGAATTTTTCTGTGATATGGACGACGAAAAAAACTCAAGAGACTTGATCACTTTAACTTGTCTACTAGCCATGGTGTTGGTAAAAGACGATAATCTATGGAATGGCAACATCACGTTGGCAGAACAGCAGCATTTTCATACCATCATGGCCAAGGTGGCAACAACATTCAAATCTCCCATCCTAGGAAATGGTGCCCTACATGTGTGTTGTGATTGGCAGTCACTCAATGTGTTGGATCAGATTGTGGTAACGATAGGTCCCAGACCTCAGATTTTACAGATGCTCTTAGATCATGGTGCAGATGCCACTCGCAAAAATGTGTCTGAGGTCTTACCCCTTGATCATCTTTTCTTTAGCTTCCGAGGATACATGGTTGAGAACATGACAGAGAATGAAACACTGAGTGTTGACGATAGACTGTTTGCAGAGGAATGTGCAAAACTGCTATATAAGGTTGGGAGGGAAGACAAGTGGGGAATCGATCACATCATTTCTGAAATACAATCCTTTAATCCAACTGTGGAAGACTTTGATTATGATTCTAATACAGATTCCAATGATGATGGTATCAGTAGTGACTCAGACATTTGAATGGAAGATATGACTACGGATAGATGAAAGGTGGTGTGGAAAATTGGTTTTTACATTGAAACCACTCCCAAATATATCATGATAGCATTTCCATTGCTGCATGTCAGATAAGTGAAACACAATTGGTCAGTATAGCAAGTACAGGAGTAAGTAAAAAAGAAACATGTCATTCAAGCATGGGCACAGAATTGATCTGATGGACCAAGGGGAATGGAACAAAGAAAGTGGAATATGTTTCAACCACAGAGAAAGCCTTCCATTATCTGCCCAAAGACGTCTGATCGACATGGCAGCACGAGAACTTAGAGACGGAAACATTCATGTATTTGACATTGGAAAAAAAGTTGAACACATACGAGTGGACAGCATTGATCAGGACAACTGGTCATTGAAGGACACACACTGGGATCCATTCATATCCATGTTGGTGGATGCATTTAAGAATCATAAACCCATAGCCATTACTCCTGACCTCATATATGGTTATATAGCAAAGGGTTTTGCACTACACATTGAGAAATATTCCGAAAAACTGCGACACCTCTATGTTAGCCACAAGGGAAAGAAGGAACTGATCTATGAAAATAATGGTTTCATAAAGGGGTCAGCAGACAACCGCTGGGATGTGATGTTTAAATATTTTGCTGATTCATTAAAAATCGACGTCAAAAAGGAAGGAACTGCCATTATACAGAATGACATTCACTTCACAACAAGCACCATGGTATCTGTTGCCCATCGCAATGTTCTGGCTATGGAAGCTATGAAGAACTACTACACCTACACTACAACCACTTTATGTGGTGTTGCATCAATCATCCTACTTGGGGAGTCAAATGATTGGGAGATGCTGTACACTGTTGTTGAGAAACAATTCGAACAGCTTTTTAACTATTGCCAGAAGACCAAAGCCTTTGATGCTGGTCTGATGTGGTGGCAGGCAAGCTTGATGCCTGTCCTTAAAAACCTTGTGGAGATACACCAGAAATGCACCTTCTCTTCACCCTCGTCATTGAAAGAAGAGGCACGTACATGGCTTAGAGGGATTGTCAAATACAATGCTGGTTATGGCAGTGGAGGAACCTGTACTGTTTCTGGTTGGATCAATGCCCTGTTCCCATACATCAAGAAACAAGAACGTAATCCTTGGTTTCTAAATGGCAGAACAGAGATGGATCCCAATGATTATCCTTGCTATTATGCTTCGGTACCTTTCAAATGGATGTATTATGGGGAAGCCAACAACATGAGGGCTTTGGTGGGACACATGCTCTTAGGCCACTTGGATAAAGAAGACAACAAGAATGCATCTGTGCTTCCAAGGGGAACTCTGACACTCATTCCTGCATGGGTCATAGTGCACCTAGGGCGGGAAGAAATCGATATGGATTGCTCGTGATCAAATGATTAAAACTGAAACAATCTGCCAAGTGTGTGTTGGATGTTATTTCAATTCAAAAGTAATGCTTTGCCTTGGATTCTCCAATATATTTGTCTCTATCGATAATTGTGTAAATTTTGTATCACGTAACTGATATTGTGGTTTGCTATTGATTTAATAAAATAATAGAAAATAATAGAAAATTGTGTGTTTTGGTGGTCCTTTAAAACAAGTAAGACGCTTTCTAAGATTTTATATTACTTTATTTTTTTCATTTTCATCTGATGCTCTCTTTGCAACCTTCCTATCAGCAGCATAGCAACCTGCTGTATATATTTGACTCTCTGAAACACCTGATCTAATTTCTTGTAGTTTTTGTGCTCTGTGCAACCCTGACAGGCAACTGACAACAATTTTGTGTTTCCCTGGTTGTTTAGTCCAAGTATTCAACTGATCAATAGCTTTGTTTATGGAATGCAAAGGAAAATTATCCCAATTGATTTGCAATGGGACGAGAGAAAGCCAAGAATGGTGACCAAGATAATAGGTATGTATGGAAAAAAACATGTTTCTGTCTGATGCAATGATGTGGGTGTTTGTCCCCACCAACGTCAACATTGTTGTTTGTTTTCAACATTGTTGTTTGTCCTCACCAACATCAACATTGTTGTTTGTTTTCCCATAAAACAATTTTGCTAACAATCTGTTACCTCTAGTGATTGTGATGGGATGTGGGATGTCTATCTCTTTTAACCATAATAGAACAAGTAGCAGCATATTGTCTGCACACTGATGTTTGAGGGATGCAAGTGGCATATCATCAGTTCTCAGTTGCTCTTGGAGTTGAGTTATGTCTATGGTATCACGGCCCTCTTTCACCATGCCATACAGAAAGGATTTGAGATGCTCACATTGAGATGGACTTTGTTGCATGATGATTGTTTTTATCTATTGAATCATCAACAATTTTAATAGAGTCAACAAGAAGATGCGTTTTATGTTTTTATCAATTTTTATTTCAATTTGTTTAATGTTTCAACCAGGCATGGTTGATGATCTCATCAAGGGTGGCTCTCTTCTGTACATCCTTGGTAAGACACCTCTCCAGCAAGTCAATCAATTCAGGTGATAATATGGGCATCACTTGCACGGGTCTCCCAGACACCAAGTCATTCTTGTCATCAAAAGGGGAATAGGCATGAACAATGTCATAAAGTGTAACACCCAGACTCCATACAGTGTTTCCTTCCCAATGATATTCAAGGCCCTTGGCTGCCTCTGGGGTCTGAAATGTACTTGTTCCCATGAAGTGCCTGAACATCCTCTTTGTCACCCTTCCTGCAAATCCTAAGTCTATTAGGAACACATCGCCCTTGCTTAAGTCTGCCACGATGTTTTCAGGTTTAATGTCCCCATGGTAGAATCCTGCATTGGCCATGGAAACAATGGCCTGTACAATTTGGATGAAACATAGTTTGGCCACATCTTCTGGGAGGCAGTTGCCTGGAAACATCTCCATCAGCTTGAAAAGATCACACCCATTTTCGGGTCTGTCCATAACCATGACCCATCTTTTCATCTGTCGAGAGAAGAATGATTCGAGCAATCTCACAACTCCATTCACTTTCTGGCATTTTGTCAAAAGGCATATCTCTCTTGGAAACTTGCCCTTGCAGCATGGATTTGTACACATTCTCAAATTAAAGTTCAGTACCTTGATGGCAACAGGAGATTTGTCTGATCTTCTCAAAGCACTGTACACCATGCCTTGTGCACCCTCAGGCATGATGCCTACTCTCTCATACTTCTGATCAACATCCATGACTTTCCTTGGTTCTTTTTTCCACTTTCTCAATATTGTTATAGAGAAATGATGAGTTTCTGGCAAACATCATCACTCTTATATACAATCAGCAGCACTTTGAATAGTTAATCAAGGAGTGTGCATATTAAATGAGCCTGGATGTTTTCTGCATAATGAATTAGCAAATGATCAATATCATATCTTACCAAGACAATTGAGGATGCGGCCTTTTTTGAGATATATAATTCAGAAATGTTATCATGGAGAGTTCATATTTAATGAGAAGGAATTCTAATGTGATTATTGATCTTTTCCCTATATCTTTTTTGTGTGCATAACTAATGAGATGGTGATAGCAAGATCAATTATCTGTGATAGTTCTGACTTCTATTTGTTTTCAATCTTTTGATAATCAATGTACATTGCAAAGATTCTGCATGGTTTAATCATCAACAGATATAATAGGTAACATTCTATGATAGTTATCCCTCAGAGGGACTTTACACTAACACATATTCTATATAGTATATGGGAATATAACTTGTGTGTTTTGGTGTAAATATATCATGGTTTCTTGTCAAGCACATTTTAGTAATATTATTTCATGGATATTGCTAATTATTTAAGAAGATAACGTATCATTTTGTATGATCAAAATTAAAAGAGAAAGAATCATTAATTTCCCATGGATAATTGGTTTTGGGTGGCCTAACGTGAACAGACATTATTTGAGAAAGGATCTGGATGGCATTCTATAACTTCTTTTTTTTTTCAACATTGATTTCTTATTTCTTGAACATGATAGTTGATCGACAATTGTGAAAATATTTGATGGTTTGCTCAATTCTGAAGGATTTGGTGGCCCTGAGAAGGGCCTGGTGGGTATGATCCTAGTATTGACCTAACATGTGGTTGTGTTGGCCAAGGCAGTGCAGCCTGTTTCTTCGTGGATACAAATTTCATACCAATCATCTGGCAGAAACAATCCACAAATTGAGCACTCAAAAGTACTGGCTGAGATTCTCACTAGTGGTCCATCCATGTCCTGTGTATCATTTTGTAGAGGAGGGGGACAGCAGTCGCAGTCCTCATATGGGTGGCACCACACTCCGCAGACTGTGCATTCACCTGTTTCCTCTAAAGGCAACCATGCAAAGTTGCATTCACACGATTCACCCATCGTACACCACATGCCACAGGCAGCACACTCCGTCCAGGTACAGGCAATGTTGCATCCACACGATTCGCCCATGGTGCACCACATGCCACAGGCAGCACACTCCGTCCATGTTATCATTTTCATAGTTGGTTGGTATTTTCAAGAAAGAAATAGTGAGTTGTCATCAAATTCTATGTCTATATATACAATAAAAAAGTGTGCATAACTAATTTGATGTGTCTGATATATAGTTATGCAAATGATCAGTTCTTTTGAATAAGTAATGACTTTAAAGAGGTCCAAAAACAAATTTTGTGCATAATTAATTAGACAACATCTGTTGTATATAAATGTTAGAAGTTAGATTGGTTTCTTCAGTCTGGAAAGAAGTCTTCGTGTCACCACATCATCAAAAAACCTACTATGAACAACCTCAGAATACTGGGTGCTGGGTGCAACTCTGGGTGCAACTCTGAGAATGACCACACCAACTACAAAGTTGAAGATCAGAATAATTGGCCACCGCCATCAACAACGTGGGCATATTTGCGCACTTATAAGACATGGGTGAAATTCGTGGAATGCAAGGATTGTTACAGCCTTGTGCTGTTTCAGGGTCAAGAACACAGGTGCCCTGATGTACATCCTGATAATTGGAGAGACTGTTCCTTTTTGAAAATTTTATTGAACGATATCACCAAAACATGCTAACATGTTTTAATCAAATAAATAACTGATGACTGGAGAGACAGTTCCTTTTTGGAAATTTTATTGAATGATATAGCCAAAACATGCTAACATGTTTTAATCAAATAAAATATTTTGACAAAACTCCACATTCTTTGTTCAAGTTTTATTTCATATAGAAAAAAACAATGATAACATGATAATAATAATTTGTAGATCATTCCTATTTCCATTTGAAAAAATATTTTGAAAATGGCAAGATTTCTTTGCATGGTCACTCCCATTGCTTGTATCATTATCCATTGCACTTGCTGTTTTCAGTGACATTTTGTTCCCATTCTCTGTCCCCCCATATTCAACCTCATTACCCGAGACCTCATTCTCCACACTGACATTGTGGTTTTCTTCTAAATTCAATGTCAGATTAGCTAGTGTTGTTGTGTTAGAACTATTGATATTTTGATATGAAAATACGTTTTCATCAATTGTATCTGGAAAAAGTGATGTGTCTGGATTGTATCTGGAAAAAGTGATGTGTCGGGAAAAAGTGATGTGTTTGAATGTATCTGGAAAAAGTGATGTGTTTGAATGTACATTGCAAAGATTCTGCATGGTTTAATCATCAACAGATATAATAGGTAACATTCTATGATAGTTATCCCTCAGAGGGACTTTACACTAACACATATTCTATATAGTATATGGGAATATAGCTTGTGTGTTTTGGTGTAAATATATCATGGTTTCTTGTCAAGCACATTTTAGTAATATTATTTCATGGATATTGCTAATTATTTAAGAAGATAACGTATCATTTTGTATGATCAAAATTAAAAGAGAAAGAATCATTAATTTCCCATGGATAATTGGTTATGGGTGGCCTAATGTGAACAGACATTATTTAAGAAAGGATCTGGATGGCATTCTATAACTTCTTTTTTTTTCAACATTGATTTCTTATTTCTTGAACATGATAGTTGATCGACAATTGTGAAAATATTTGATTGTTTGCTCAATTCTGAAGGATTTGGTGGCCCTGAGAAGGGCCTGGTGGGTATGATCCTAGTATTGACCTAACATGTGGTTGTGTTGGCCAAGGCAGTGCAGCCTGTTTCTTCGTGGATACAAATTTCATACCAATTATCTGGCAGAAACAATCCACAAATTGAGCACTTAAAAGTACTGGCTGAGATTCTCACTAGTGGTTCATCCATGTCCTGTGTATCATTTTGTAGAGGAGGGGGACAGCAGTCGCAGTCCTCATATGGGTGGCACCACACTCCGCAGACTGTGCATTCACCTGTTTCCTCTAAAGGCAACCATGCAAAGTTGCATTCACACGATTCACCCATCGTACACCACATGCCACAGGCAGCACACTCCGTCCAGGTACAGGCAAAGTTGCATCCACACGATTCGCCCATGGTGCACCACATGCCACAGGCAGCACACTCCATCCATGTTATCATTTTCATAGTTGGTTGGTATTTTCAAGAAAGAAATAGTGAGTTGTCATCAAATTCTATGTCTATATACACAATAAAAAAGTGTGCATAACTAATTTGATGTGTCTGATATATAGTTATGCAAATGATCAGTTCTTTTGAATAAGTAATGACTTTAAAGAGGTCCAAAAACAAATTTTGTGCATAATTAATTAGACAACATCTGTTGTATATAAATGTTAGAAGTTAGATGGGTTTCGTCAGTCTGGAAAGAAGTCTTCGTGTCTCCACATCATCTACTATGAACAACAGAATCATGCAGAATACTGGGTGCAACTCTGAGAATGACCACACCAACTACAAAGTTGAAGATCAGAATAATTGGCCACCGCCATCAACAACGTGGGCATATTTGCGCACTTATAAGACATGGGTGAAATTCGTGGAATGCAAGGATTGTTACAGCCTTGTGCTGTTTCAGGGTCAAGAACACATGTGCCCTGATGTACATCCTGATAATTGGAGAGACTGTTCCTTTTTGAAAATTTTATTGAACGATATCACCAAAACATGCTAACATGTTTTAATCAAATAAATAACTGATGACTGGAGAGACAGTTCCTTTTTGGAAATTTTATTGAATGATATAGCCAAAACATGCTTACATGTTTTAATCAAATAAAATATTTTGACAAAACTCCACATTCTTTGTTCAAGTTTTATTTCATATAGAAAAAAACAATGATAACATGATAATAATAATTTGTAGATCATTCCTATTTCCATTTGAATAAATATTTTGAAAATGGCAAGATTTCTTTGCATGGTCACTCCCATTGCTTGTATCATTATCCATTGCACTTGCTGTTTTCAGTGACATTTTGTTCCCATTCTCTGTCCCCCCATATTCAACCTCATTACCCGAGACCTCATTCTCCACACTGACATTGTGGTTTTCTTCTAAATTCAATGTCAGATTAGCTAGTGTTGTTTTGTTAGAACTATTGATATTTTGATATGAAAATACGTTTTCATCAATTGTATCTGGAAAAAGTGATGTGTTTGATTTGCTAGTGAAATGAGGGCTCAATTCCGTATCAACTTGAACAGTTCTGTCAGTTTCTGTGTCAGTCTTGCCACTCCTTCCATCTGAGTACTGTAAGATATTGCTCTGAGTGGGTATGACAGATGAAGATCCCTCTTTATTGCTTTGACTGGCCCATCTACCACGCTCCCCCATGCTCTCATCCTCCTCAATGCTCTCGTCCTCCTCAAATGTGTCGTCACCATTCTCTACCCTTGCCTGTATAACAGAATCGTCCACTTCTGTTGTATGGCTGTCTCTGCTAATTGTGGAATCCAAAGGAGCATTTCTATCTATTAATTCTCTTGTGCTGTCCCCTTTTTTCTTTTTTACCATTAGATTTTTCCCACCCTCTATGGCCCCCCTTTCCGTCATAGATGGGAAAATTTGTGTGGCAATGGATTCTTTTGTTTGAACACCATCTGTGGTGGTTGTTGTCAATTTACCATTATTTTCCACATCTATATTGGTTCTCTGGTCATCATTTGTCGTTTTTGGAGTGGTGCTTATCATATCTTCTGATTGTTTGGTGCGCACTTTCTCCCTTTCATCTTTATTTTTTCTATCTGTGGTTCCTGGGACCGTCTTGACTCTCTGGTCATCATATATCATTGTTGGAGTTGTACTTTCAACAACTGTCTTTGTTGTGCCCACATCTTCTGGCTGTGTAGTGCTCACTCTCTCTTTCTCTAAATCAATGTTAGATTTTTGGTGACCAGATATCGTTGTTGGTGTGGTGCTCATTTCTTCGTGTGTACTTGAATCACGACTAATTTCCCTTTTGACAAGAGATGTACATGACTGCACGCCATTGTGTTGACATCCTTCACATTGCTTAAATGTGTCCTCCCTAATTTCCACTGTCATTGCGTTGTCCTTACTGTCCAACTGAAGAAGGTGGCTTCTTGACCAACCAGCCCACATATGGGCTATGTATAGCATTAAGGCCTTAGAAGGTGAAAGTGACACGGTGGAGTAATTCCAGTCGATATCTCTGTCGCCTTGCATCTTGGCACAGAAAAAATTGTCCAACGGTAGTTTTCCTTCCACAGTTATGTTGTGGAAATTTTTACAGCCAGTGGGATAGATATCAGTCACTATTCCTACCATTTCTTTATTATTGGAATTTCTCATGACTAGCGAAATTGAGTTTGATGGGTACTCAAACAAGCTGATCTGCTCAACTCCCGAGACGAGAGTTTCGAGGGCAACCCCTATACAGAGCAACATATTTGAAGGATAATAAAATGCTCTTCTCATCGGTGTGAGTGAGGCATCCACATAATTACGTCTCAGAAAACTTGACTTCAGTGGACAAAATTTAGCGAAACTACTGTCTCCAAACATCATTGTTTGACAAGCTTCTTTGCATTCCCTTTTGTTGCAATAAACATCATGCTTGTAGCAAGTGCGCCTATCTCTGACAACCTCAGGCGTGAAAGCTCGAAGAGGTTGTTTCCAAATTAGCACCTCACATTTTAAAGGGTTGCCGTTTGCAGTTGCGTGTAGTGGGAATGGTGTGTACTTGATGACCTTAATGTTTCCATCGGTTGAATGAGAGGGTGAATGTAGCCTACCACACAAAAACATTTTTCTTTTGGTGGAGGTTATATAATCTGAGTAACAGTGCTCAGAAGAAAGAGTAACATTGAATGTTTCAAGACTTTGTTTTGTATGTGAAGTATTTTCCAGCTTGTATGTGGCAATTATTTTTGATTTGTTGACGGCTACTTCCACACCACCGACTGGCCTCCGGGTTAAAAAACTTACACATAACATACCAGTGTTTTTGATGACCCGCATCCTATTGATGTGAAGTTTACATGGAGATTTGGATAATACAGATGTAGCCATCATCATTAGGACAAAGAACAATTGAAAAATCAAGGGTTGCATCATAATATAGAGTTGGTCAGGTAATTACAATCGAAATTCATTGTTTATCACAAATATTCTTAGTTAAACCTTTCAACCCACATACAAAGTACTTTCCTGTATGATGATTTCGGTTAGGCCCCTGTTTCTCTTACACAGAATTGACAAGTGTCCGAATAAAAAAGTAAAAAAACATAGAAATAGGTTTCAGACATGTTTATTAAATTTTTTTTAATAAATCATATATTCATCGAAGAATACATATTCCTGTGTCTTTCACATTCACAAACCATTTGTTTGCGGCATCTATGGTAAGCCTTTCAATCACTTTTAGTTCAAAACATTGTGTTCAATAAACAGAACATCTTCAATGTGTTTCATGTCAACAAACAACTCGCCTTTCTCTTTCTCGCTTGTGCATCTATTGCAATACATGTCCCACATAATGTTGAACATTTGATGAATATGAAATTCTTTATTACCATCCTGTAAGAAAAGTGAGACAGACGCACAATCATCACTGACAAGATAGCGACGGAAGAACACTCGCCCTGGAGTGGATAGAATTTGTCTCAACACGGGCAATCGATCTTTGTAGAGGGTGATGTTGATCAGAGAATACAAGAAGTGTAAGTCCATGTTGCTTATTGTATTCTTTTGTTCAGTCACATAATCCATCCAAGTGTGACGTTCTCGGAGATTTTTTGGTAACAGCAATTTGGCCATTCGCATCATGCACACAACAACCAGGTGGTGTTTGTTGACTGCCATACTACACAGAGGACAAAAAGTGCCAGCTGTAGGTCGACATTTGTGGTGGAAGAGGTGCCCACAACCAATGTACATCGTTACCATGCAGAACATTCCAATGCCCTGCTTACACTGGGTACACACATGCCCAGAATGATGAAATTCTGAGACATTGTGAAATTCTGGAAAGGTTTTTTGTTTCTTTTGGATGTTCCCAATGTCACCATCAGACTTTCGCTTTCCATGTGTCATAGTTTGGTCTTTGTTGATCCTACACAATTCTTCTTCACTCATGCTCATTTATTTGAATAGCAGCTCTCAAGACAAGATATACTTGCAAAACAATATATTCTGTACTTTTATGCAACTTTTCACTTGATGTGCATAATTAATGAGCTTCGTGCAATTAGATATGCACACCATCCTTATTTAGAAGCAAACCAAATATGTTGAGCGTCCTTATTTGGAGGTGTGTGTGAGTGATTCAACTTTTTTCTTTTCTTTTAACTTTCTTTATCAATAAGACAAAATTGGGATGATGATGAATATCATTAAGAAGGTTGATGGCAGGGTTTGGGTGGAACCTCCTAATGCAAGCGTCTGTGTGTAATTCTTTTGAGACTCCATATGTAATTCATTTGCATCTGCTTCTCTCATGGCAATTCCACCATACCAATACCAGTCATCTTTGCACGAGATATAACCTCTACCCACAAACATTGTAGTACAAGACATCTTGCACTTTGAACATCTATGTGTAAGGGTAGTGTCTGAACAGGAGTGTAGTGGAGTTTTCAACATACGATGTGCAACAGGAAAGTATATATTAGATAATTCGAGTTGAAGATCGAGCCTATTTCCAGACACTGTCACTATCGTGTATCCAATCTTTCCATGGATACGGAAAGAGTCATCCTTCTTCAAAGATCTGTTAGGGGGTTTTGTGCAATACATGACTGGCTGCATCAATTTCAGGTCAGCCGGTCGAATCCATGGGGATTTACTACCATAGCATTGATTGTTTATCGAGTTCATGGTTGATCTTACATTATGTTTTGGTTTGACACCCGATATTACATCGAATAAGATGTTGGTGGTATCGTCTTTCAGGGTAAAGAACCTGACATCAGGAGAGAGTTTGAAATTTAAATGGACACACACAGCATTTTCATTTTCAATCGTGATCAGCCGTGTATCGAACACATCCAAATTATCACTGACTTTTTCAGAAAGTTTACACTTGCTAATCCTATTTGATGATGAACAACCATACTCTTTTCCGTCTCCTATGGCCAGTGATGCACACCAAGCCTTACAGTCTTGCTGCGACTTTCCACGTCTGATGGCACAAGGAAGGGATTCGTCGGACACTTTGTTGTCGGGAATGATGTATGCTCTGTTGTGATATTCAATACTGCACACCTTATGTCTCTTGTGGCCATCAAATGTGGAAGATAGTGTGGCTTTCTTTTGATGCAATCTCTTAAACATGATTTTGTCTAATTCTTTCACACGATTCGGTATGGCACCACAAAGGTATACTGATGTTTTAGAATCCATCTGGGTGTGATTCATACCCACTGAGAACCGTCCAGTCTCATGACATACATTGTTTGAAAGCACCACTGTGAACATATCCTTTGGTTTCATTGGATCTGTTGTGGCTTCAAGGGTGAATGACCTGTTATTCATCATAATGCTTTCAGTGTAAGGGGGTTTGGTGATCACAAACTCCCCACAAAGGAGTCTTTTGTTGGGAACCACCTTCATATTTTGAAATCGTATATTACACTGAAAACCATCATCTGCTATAACTAGACTGGTTAGTCCTGCAGCAAGAAGTAGTAACAACAAGTTGACCATGTCTGGCTCATTCCTTTATCAGTTTGTCTACATAAATAGCCTTTGTTTTGCTATCCTTCCCAAGTAGTCTCATCATCGAGTGGTGCTCATCGTCGTGTTCATCTCGATCATCATAATTTTTGTACAAGGTTTTACCTTCTGATATTTCAACAAGTTCACTTTTACTGCCATCAATTCCTTCATCAACGAAAAGCTTATCTTCATTTTCCTCATGCTCCTCATCACCATGGCTCTCTCCCATATGAGGTGTCCCAATAATGATGTTTGATTTTCGTTTTGTCTGCATGTCTTCACAATTTAACATTCTGTTCCCCTTTCTTCTTTTCACTACTTCCAGTTCTTCTTGTGTCAACACGTGCACTTGCCTTTGCACCAGATCAGAAAGACAGAGTATATGATATGCATACTGTCGCATTTCGGCAAATGAAAAGTCAAACAGTTGGTCCAAAGACTTCCTAACTTTTATATGTATAGCATTTTCTCTACTTGTTCCCAATTTCAGGTGAAATGGTCTGCAGCATAAGGTGTGTTTAGCACCCAGAGTGAGTTCACATATTGGAGCATGGAGAATGTGCCGGTTCTTTATTACAATTGGCTCTTCGTTCCTCCTAAGGTCTTCTGGAAAGTGAAAGATGTCATTGAAGGTTAAGCCACCTTTCGATGCCCAAAATGTCTTAATGTAATCCCCTTTATGGGCCACCCAACATCCACTGACTTGGTTAACCTTCACTCTGTCGAGAATTCTTTTCATGATGTGACATACAGCAGCAATTGGACGTCCCTTTATTCGACCAATATAAGTCAGGTCAAAGTAATCTTTGCGAAGATCAATAAATTTGGCTCCAATTGTGTTCATCATGAACTCATTCAGGCTCCTCTGATGGTCATTGTGACTTCTATCGTACATGTACTCTTGCACATTCTCTACATCCACTTGATGTATTCCACCCTCTGATGTTTCGTCTAATAGCCGGTTATGAAATAGTATACGACCAGTGTCTGTGTCTTCCAATGAAATAATAAATTTTCTTGGATTGAATATAATGTAGCGTTTTCCATCATGAAAGCTGCGTAAGACCCCAATATATCCTTTACCCCAATACTCCTCATACTTGCATTTAGTGCTTGGAATGTTTTCTATAGCTCTGGTCTCATCCCATATCTTACAGGCGGAAGGGTACCTCAGCGTGACTTTAATGTTATATAAAGGTTCTTTTGAGTGTTCAAGATGAACATCATCGACGCAATATATATATGGTACTGTAGATACCCCATCCCCCTCTGGATTACCATGGATTGACGGAATGGGATCGTTAGGGTCCCAATCTGTCTTTGAGAGTCTACTGAACATCTCAGTGGGTACATATACAGAGCTAACTTCCATCTTGAATTTTGTTGGGTACATACAAAAACACAACGTCAATGCTTTCATGATAAAATGGTCTTTATTTCATAAAAATCAAAAATAATCTGAATAGAATGAATTTTTTCTGAGTTTTTGAATATAATCATCAATCTTCACTTTCAATTCTGCCCTGTCAACATTTAAAACAGTAGAGTCTGCCATATTACGTCTGTAAAATTTGATCATCAGATCAATGAGTTCTTTTGCAAGCTTTCCCAGTCTTGTCTTTCTGCATACTCTCAACATAACAGCATCATCCCTCCCTTCCAGTTTCTTCAAAACAGAAGATCTTCCTGGTGTAGGGCAAAATGTCTGTACATGAAGATTTGCAGGCAAACCATTCTTGAAGAGGGTCTTGTTGATGTCAGCATATAGAGCCTTAAGCTTCTGAGATAGTTCTTGAATGGATAGATTGAAATATTCATCATTGCTATCACTTTCACTTTCCTGATCATTGAGTGAGAAGGGACTGGCAGATGAAGATACAGATAGTTTGGTTGACAATCCATCCTGTATTGCCTGTAACGGGGTTGTATGTTCCCGTCTATTGTCATACAGAACATGTTTTTCTTTTGAAATGTTGGAATATTGCTGTAAAAAATCCTCTAGAATATCACTCCTCTTCTTCACAAGGTGATCCATTGTCACACTATCACCAATATTTGAAAACCACTGTCGGTACAGTCGAATCATCTGACCAAGCATGTTTCTAGCCATGTCTCGTACATTCAAGTGTCTGCTGACTGTATATTTGCATGCACGCTGGTCTCGTCTGACAAGTGTTGCTATATTGTTGGATGTTGCACGGTTGAATCTCACCCACAATTGTCTTGGAAGACTCCCCCGGAACATTTCCTGATTTGCAAGCTTGTAAAGGTCACAAAGTCTATCACAAACAAATCTTTCCTCATTCATATTTTTGTCATCATCAACCTCATCACATGAGTCATCTGTTCCTTGTTGATCGATTGATTCTTTTTTCTTAGCATTTTCAATGCTTTGTGCTTGACTGGCCAATCTCGACAGAAATTTCTTTTCCATAATATTGTCTAACCTTTCACTCTCCTTGGCTACTTTCATCTGCTCTCTAAGATAGTCTTGTTTTACCTCTGTGAGAGCACCTCTGGGGTGCTTGTGTGCTTGTTCTTTATCTCTTTTCTGATACAAATGTTTGAGAAATGAACAAACCAAGGATGGACGGCCTACTTGACTAAAGAGGTTGACTGTGTCATGCAAACCAGCTCTGTCTCCATAAGATGTCCATGCCTCATGTTGACCACTCATTTGATCAAGTAACACAATATCTAGTTGCACATCAGGTTTATCTCTGAATATTGCACTGCATGCTTGAACATACAATTCTTTCAGATACCAGATGTCCATATTCCATTCATCATTCTCCAATAGGTACTTCTTAAGTCTATTCCCATAGTCTATCAGATTGTCCAGTGCGTCTTCGTTCACCCCAACATCGGAAAATCTTTTTCTCCTTCTATAGGCAGTTGCTACAAGACAAACAAACTCCTTTGCCACTTCTGCACATTGTTGCCTTGTTTCAAGTGTGGACCACAAGCGTATCTTTGTTTTGCTCTCCATCATTTCATAAAGGTTATAAGTAACACCTGGACCAACGGTCAAATCACACCACTTCGGAAGCAAATGCCTAATCTGTGTCAATGCAATGTGATTGTAGATTTTTGATAAGAAGATATTGAATTCATTGGGGGACATTGGACTGACATCCCCGGGCTGAATCATGACTCCTCTGGTCCCCCCACAATTCTTTTCATTTCTGTTTGATGAATTGTTTGATACAGTGTCACGCGCCTTTTCATCAAGTCTCGTGTCCACCAATTGCTCAACATCAGCTGCAATCTTCTCCTTGTATGTGAATTTTTCCAAGTCTTTCTGACATTCCTCTGAAAGATTGCCTATGTCATTGCGGACCCTGAACTCCCTTGTTAATTCCTGAATAAATCCCTGCACCATGACAACCCTACTAGGTGAACGAATCACTCTGATGGTAGTCTGTCCATTTTTATGCTCAATTGTGTTCATGGTTTCATCCTCTTCGTAAGGTTCAATCATTTGGATGAGTGGAGGGGGCAGGAGTGTGGTGTTTAAAAAGACATATTGAATTGCACGATCATAGACATTTTGTAAATACCATGTATCGATATCAAGTGTCCTATACAGTGCTACCCATTTCATCAGATTGTCTTCATACCTTTTCAAATTGCTTTGGTCATTAAGCTTACATTGTTTGTTAAAGAGACTGACATAATCTCCAATCAACTTAGGCGTAAGCAAGACTAAGTTTGATTCTAATCTAAAGCGTATTCTTTCTTTTTTCAGAAAAACATCAATTGTGTGGTGACGAATGTTTGGCCCCATCTGTATTTCACAGTTGTTGGGGAGGGTGTTTGCAAAAACAGTCTTGTTCATGTCATTATATATCTTAAGAAAGAAACCCATCAGGTCCATTTGTGACACAACTGGTGGTTCTGAAGGTTGGCAAGATAGCAGCGGTGGCACAAAATGTTTGTTGCCAGGCCTGTAGCCAGTAATAGGAACCAATGATGCAATGTATTCTTCTCTTTGTTTCTCTTCCCAATCTTTCCAATATTCTGCCACTGGTAGAGGTTTTTTGAACAGTTGGTCCACCCTCTGTCTGATTTCCCCAATTTCACTCTTCAAAGCTGATATCAGAGAAGTGGATGTGCTTATTGGTCTTGAAACGAGATTGACCTTTCTTCTGCAGTAAGCACATTCAAAGTCATATGTCACATGATTGGCTTCATACTCTCTCAAACAGTGGTGATGCATGTAATGGAAACATCCCCATAATACAGCAAGATCTTCAATATATATATTTTCAAGACAGATGACACAATCTGTGATGCTTATATTTGTCGAGCTAGATGCAGATGAAATCAAATGTGATGCTGCAGTACTCTGATACTTATCAGTGTGTTGGCCACCTGGTTTGCGCGGGATGTTGCTCTCTCCCTTTACAACAGTATTGTGTTCCCCATCATCTTCACTGTCAGATATGACGATTTGATTGGATATGTTCTCTTCGTGCCTAATGATACTGTTTCCCTCTGGTTGTTTTTCACCAAATGGATTTTCTAATTCACTGTCAGAAGATGACATAGAGATTGGACTTGAAGCCCTACTAGGAAGAATCAGAGAGGGTGGTGCTGGATGGTTGACACTGTCTCCATTGGTCTGTATGATATTGGACACAAAGTTTCTTATGCTTTGTAAGATAGTTGATGTCTGTACGATTGAATTGCATCTGAGCACCAAGAAGTCTTCCACTGCATTGGTAAATTGTTCTCCTCTCAATCGTAACTCCCTTATAATATCATCATCGTCATATTCTGAAAAACTCATAATACCTTATTGTTTTTGTGTTATCTTTATTATTATGCCTTCTTTCCATAAATACCTTGATTCAAATGCAACAATATCAAGCTACCACAACAAATATATGGATCCTTGCCTTTATTACAACTGCAACAATGTCATTTTCCAAATTGATTGTGACCTGAATTTTGCCATATCAGTTCCATTTTTTTTCTTTCTAGCTCATCTTGCTTGTCACTCGTGAGTGGTCTGTTGGCCAGGGCAGTAAGTCTGCGGTGCATCAACATCATTTTGTCAATCATATCTTGCATTAAGACTCTCATTGTGGACTTTTCAGAATAGAGAAATAAAGATTTTCGGTCATTGATCCTTTTCAGCCTGTTCTCAGAGTTTCTTGAGTTATGTTGAGCTTTCGGAAAGACCTGTAGTGGAAGTTTATTGTCAAACATTGTTCTGTTTGCTTGATGATAAACCTCCTTGAGTTTTGCTGTTCGTTGTTTCTCAACGTCACTGATCAAGACTTCATCGTCACTGTCTTCGCTGGATTGTCCATCCTGCCAGATTGTCTTCTCTATCTCGCCCAAAAAATTCTCTATATCATCAACCAATTCTTTGGGAAATTGGCGAGATAGGTGATTTTTTGTTCTATACATGATACCCATCTGCTCAATCAAACTTCTCGACACTATCATACTGTTCTTGTAATCCACAAGTGTGATGCGTGCATATCTGTTGTATTCAGTGTACTTATCGATCCCATCCTCCACAACCTCTATGTAAGGCATGGGCAAATTCCCACCAAAAAGTCTACTGTTTGCCTCATTGTAAACCTCTTCTAATTTTTTATATGGGTCATCCTCAGTCTTGATACATTTTGATCTGATCTGATTGCAAACGTCTATGTATTCATCTTCATTAAATCTTTCCAAGTTGATGCAGTATTGAATGACATTTTGCAACACACGTAGGAACCTCTGTACCAATGACCAGCAGAATATGGGTGACTCCCCCTTCAATGTTATCTCAATTCTGTCTGTTTCATAGGAAATCATGTCATTTTCAATTCGTCTATCCATAACGAATTGGCATTGTGATGGCAGACGTTCACCACAGAAGACCCTGTTCACATATTTGTACAGATACAAGAAGAAAGTTTCATATTGAAAGCTACCAGTAGGCGTAGAGGTAACTTGATCAGGAACATGATTTCTCTCAACAGATTCGGTAGATGTGGAGGGATCGGATGAAGATGATGTAGATGGGAGTGGTGAGCTCGCACGTAATACACCACTAGAAAAGAGAGATTTTCTCACGTTTTCCACATCTCCCCGTTTACTACCATGCTTGGTTAATCTCTGCCAGTAGGTCCCTGGTGTAGCAGGGGAAGAGAGAATCCTTCTCTTTGATTGCAATAGTGAACTGTGTTCTAAATTACCAACCACCTTGCTATTGGAACTTGTGGGAGCTGTGTATCTTTTCACTTTGCCATTGCACACAGGACACACTAAATGGTTTTTGTAATTGTCTCCAAAACGTCTTCTTAGATTTTTCTCCCAGTCTCTCACACAACCTGTGTGTATTAGATGACAGCAATCGTAGAGAACCACCATGTTTTCTCTTATTGGATCCAGACACATGGGACATTTTGTTTTGGTGGGTGTTGCATCCCCATTGTCATGCAACTCATCTTCATCCACATCACTATCACTGTCTTCCATATGCTGAGCATCATGTTCAGAGATCGCTACTGGTGAATATTCTACAGGAAAGTGGTCATCTACTTGTGTTGGATTCAACATTGAGTTATCATCATTACCATAATATCCAACAGGTGAGCTATAGTCAACAGGAATATGTGAAATTAAATCTACATCAATTGAATTCTCAAACATTATTGGGTTGTAGTCTTCACCAATTGTTGAAACACCGGGCAAAGGGGATTCTTGTTGGAATGATGAAATAGGACTGATGTTTCTAGTATCATTTCTTTCCAATTCAGTGAGACGGGATTCTATCCTATCAAACATCTGAGACATGTCACTCACTGTTGATTCGAGTGAAGCTGAGAGTATTTGCAATTCTGTTGAATCACACCTCAGAGCCAGCACACTGTTGAAGTTTTCAATAAGTGTCTCAAATGAGCTTTTCATATGGGTGAGCAAGTCTTGATATGAGCCAGACATGATTCAATAATGATATTTGTGATTTCCTCTTCCACAATGGTGTTAATATCAATGAGCTATGCACTCACACTCCCGTACTTTATATTTGATTGCAAGAGATATGCTTGTTGAATGTCTGTTGAAAGAGGAAAGTGGTGAAATACAATCAAGGAAATTATGCTCTCTGTATCATGACTGTGTAAATCTTCTCAGTATTGCTGAATCGGGCTTGGGCACTTTTGAACTAAATGGATTGGGAGATAAGATACCACATCTGTTGATACTTGTAAAGCGTCGTCTGAAGATTTTGGAATCCAAAAAGTTAGCTGATATAGAAAAATCATTTTAGATCAGCACCAACAAGACCAGTTTATATATTTGAAAAATTGTTTTATTTTATTTGATACCACAACAATGCCACACAATCAAATGGTGTTAGCCTGTGATAAATCACAACAGTTCTTTGTCACATACAAATGCGTCAATCAGGTTTCAAGTTACCAGACATACACTTTGCATACCACAAGGGACACATCATGTATGAACAGCATTCACCTGCGATCCAACATGAGTGGTTTCACAGAGAACATGAGCAGGCGGGTACAGCCTTTGTGTGACAGTAGCTCTCATTTGTCCTTTCCTACAACTCCATCGAACAACATCACCACCATGGGTCGTGATGCTGACATGATCTTCTACACTGCAGGTCAGAATCTGTTTGATGCACTCTCGTTTGAGAAGTTTCATCGCGTCACTTCTCCATTTTCTGTGAACAATCGCAACTATACTGCATTGTTGCATGGCATAGAGAACAGATGGGAGATCCTGTGTGCCTTGGAGAGGCAAGATTCTTTACGCTTTTCGAGGAATGATGCTTTTCCTCCTTTAAAATCAGCCTCTTATTACAAAGTCAGAGATGTCAATGTGGTCTGTCAAAATCAGATATATCAAAATTCTCTAGCACTCAACACACAAAAACAGACAGACACCTCTTTGGTTGAAACCAGTAAGGACCTCCTTGCCCATGTCTTGCAATTTGCTACAGTAGATATATCAGCGAACAACATGTGCGTAGAGTGGGAAATAAAATTGCGCCATAACTTATCCATGCCAGAAAAATGTCACATACTCATCCACCATGAAGTGATGAGAGAAATCCACAGAGGAATCTCGCCAGGGGCATTTCAACAGGCATGTAAGGACATATGTCTTTTAGAGCATGATGTCACCTTCAAGAGAAACCTGTACGGAGTTGGTCGTAGCAAGAGAAACAATCCAGAACTCATGGATATTTTCCCACTTTTACCATTGGGTTTAAAGAAAGTGATCCTCAAGAGGTGGGTCAGAGAAGAGAAGATTAATTGTCTAGAGCATGTCAAGAAAATGTGGCCAGATTGGAAGTCAGATACGGTTGTGAATATCCCAGGTATACCAAAACGTATTGATGATTGGAATGCTGAAGATGTAATTAATGTGACACTTGGTGTAATTGGATCAATCCAATAATGAAGACCATCGATGAACTAATTGATGAGATGAAGGGATATGCATTGAAATGTGGGGAAGGACATCACTCAAATCCTTTCACGGAACAATTCAGACAATGTTTTACATTAGAAAAACTTCAATTAAACCCAAAAGATAACAAGTCATCCTTTGACAATAGAAAGGAATTGCATGACTATATACAAAGCATTGAAGTTGAGTTGAAGGCTATGTCCAATGAGGTTGAAAAATGTTCTTCTCGGACTACAGATGCAAAAAAGGAATATGATGAACTTTGTAAGATATTCACTAAGTCAAAGAAAACTTGTCCACCATCAGAAACTCAATTTGGGGCACGTGAAGACGATGTATGGCAATTCTCCACAGATGATATCTCATTTGGAATTTGAGATGTAAATGACAAGTCTCCATTTTTTAGAAAAGAATCAACCTGACATTTGGACTGTACAGCTCCCACCTGCATGCCAACATGAAGCGCAACGTCTGTGTCACTGCTCTTGGCCAATCTCAATTTTGTGTCTATCAGTTTCTTGGTTTCATCACAACGGGCCATGTGATGCAGTAATCCATGTAGTGTATCCTCGTATGCTTTCATGTTCTGACTTGATGGTTGACATGTGTCGGATCTACTAAACGTGCCACACAAGTGAGCTAACTTCTCTGAGATATCTGTATCGGTCAGAGTTTTATGGATGATATCCAAGATGTTGTTGTATAAAAAATAGCTCTTGTTGAACCTTGCCAGACAAGAGAGATGAAGAGCAATGTCACTGAAGAGGGTGCTTGTGGAGAGACCTTTCTTTTCAGCTTCAATGACTCTGTTTCGCTTTTGGTACAGCTCACTCTCCACTTTGGTGATGTTCTCTTCCAAAGACATCTTTTCATCCTGTATGTGGTCATCAAGTCGTTGAAACTGACCTCGCTCGTCTTTTAAGCATGCCAGTTGCTCCAGCAGGTGGACATGGCATCTAAGAGTTTCATTTGTGAGCTGTTGAAGTGAGAGCTGTTCATATATCCCACTCATATGGGGGTGCCAAAGCAACCCATGAAGTGTATCACATATTGCAAATAAAAACCTTTGCCTCCAATTTTGATTTAGTCTTGACTCTGTATTGTCCTCCACAGTTGAAAGGTCCACAAGTGCCATACTGTCTTCATATGCCATTTCCTCAATCTTTCGTTGAACTTTAGTAACCACTATTTGTGCTGGTCACTTTATTGTATGCATGAATACATTTGATTGATATGGAAGAATTGTGGGAAAAGCGTTTTAATCAACTCTATAGCACATACCGTCAGTTGGAAGATGCACATGGTAGATTATCTCAGAAGTACAAGGAAGTAGAAGCACAGGTAAACATTGTCTCTGAAAGTAAGAGAAGGCTAGAGGATTCATTGAGAACACTGGGTGAAGAATGTAGAAATTTGAAATGTGAACAAGAGAAGTACGCTCAGGAAAGGTCAAGTCTGTTGCAAAAAAATGCCAGTCTCAAAGACTTTCTCCACACTGAAAGAGAAGATTCAAAGCGGATGGAGGCCAAAAGCACGAATGAAGTGGAACTTTTGCATAAGAGAGTGAAGCACATGAGAATCAAGGCTGTTGACAAGGAAAAAGTGATTCAACAGAAGCAACATGAAAACGATAAGCTTCGTGAAGAAAATCAGTGCCTGAAGGATACAATAACTGATCTAAAGGACACAGAAACGTGTAAGCAATTGAGAGTGGTTTCAAAGATGGACACCATTCTGGAAAAGTACATGGAGATGTTTCCTCAGGACCAATCACTGAATCACCTTCAGTTTGTTGACAAGACCACCAATGGAAGCAGCCACCTCTTTCGTCTTCTTTTGGAATTGTGCTATAGAGATGCCACAGGTAGCCTGAGAAATCTTAAGAGGAAGATTATTCGTGACTTTGATAGTATGATAGATACTGTGGTGTATTACAAACTGTACATTGACATGTGTCATTATGCACGAATTGTGTGGTGTAAGAACTTCTGTATATTTGAGGAGGCAAGTAGCATGATTTCCAAGATGAAGGAATTGACTCATCATCAAATCACATACCAAGAGGTTGTGTTGGTCAATGCCAGACAGGCCTTTGTGGCGGCAATTCTAAATGCAATGCAGGGGCTTGGTAGTTTACCACCAGACGACACTGTGCAAGATGATGCGTCAGATTGCGATGCACTGACCAAAAACCGTTCTCAGATGGAAAAGGCTATCGGATTTGATTGAATGGACAGTTTTACATAGATAGAATTTCAATACTGGATTGAGTGTCACTATGTCACTATTCATCGAATATGCAAAGTTCAAACATGCAGAAATCCAGAAAAAACTTCTTGACAGTCTTCTTCTCGGACAAAATTGTGCATTGCTTGGATTTCCAGGCTCTGGTAAGACTTATATGACTGCAAATATCATTCGTACACTCGTGACAGAGAAAAGAAAATCAATTGTGGTTGGGGGAAGCACTGGCTGCGCTGCTCAACAAGTAAAGAAGAGTTTAGATGGCCTTGAAGTTACAATACAGACAATTCACTCTCTCCTACGATTTGGTTCAGAGGAGCTGTCACTCGTGCAGAAGGGAGACATGGAGGGGCTTGAAAAGAAGGTGCGTCAGAAAAAGGTTTACAGTGTTGGTACAGTCATGCAAAAGTGTGACTATCTGGTAGTGGAGGAAGTGTCAATGCTCACCCCAATGTTCATTGAAGCCATGGATGTGGCTCTGCGTCAGATTAGAGGGAGACCCAGTAAGGTATTTGGTGGAGTGGTGGTCCTGTTTGTTGGAGATTTCAGGCAATTGCCTCCTGTGTCACAGAGTAATTGCGTATATGCTTTTCAACATCCTAGATGGCAAGATGGAACTTGGATTGCTAAGGTATATTCGTTGCAGTATGTTCTCAGACAGTCCAGAGATAATCAATTTATCAATATGATTATGAAACTCTCCCATAATCAACTCTCAGATGATGAATACAAACTTCTTCAAGGATGCATTGTTCCGAATGGTCGACAGAAAATCATGGATGTGGACTTCTTATCTGATGCTCTGCGCGTCTTCCCATATCGCAAAGATGTGAAAACTTATAATGAGAGAGTAACCGAACGGGCAAGAAGAGACAATGTAGAGATTCGTTCGCTCAAAGTGAATTGGCAGTCCCTCCCAAAAATAAAGCCTGATCTGATGATGAATGTGCAAGATGAACTAAGTAAGGAGATGGATGCATCTCTTGAAATTTTTGTAGGTGCCCATGTAATGGTGACAGCAAACATGAGTGTGGAATTTGGTATTGTAAACGGTACAATGGGAAAGGTGTTGGCCTTTGTCCCAGGATTAGAATGTGACTATGGCACTTCAGAATGTGACATGGGAGTTCTATTGGAATTGGACGATTGCACACGGGTCACTATAGGAGCCCATTGTATCACAAAGAAGATTGATCAATACAAGAGTGTGAAAATGCATTTCATTCCCTTGTTGCTGTGTCATGCAATAACAGCACACAAGCTTCAGGGTTCAACTGTACAAAGGAGAATTTTTTTCTCACCACCTTATATGAAAACAGAGTCTGTGTCATCTATGTTTTATGTCATCATCACACGCCTCACATCCCTTGATCTGCTGCACTTGACACATGTACCACATGAGATGAGGGTTATTGTGGACCCATCTGTTCTGAACTATTATGAAAATGTGAATAAAAGATAACACAAAAGCACAGATGCTGTAAAGTCTCTTTATTTTATCTACATGCTATATCTTACAATACGGGGTTTTGAATTACGACAATTCATGATAATATCAAAGTCATAATTTTGTCTGGCATCTCTATCATTTTCATGATGCACTTCGTAAGGACCCTTTCTCAATTTGGCAATGGGTACAATGATGGATGCTGATTTCCTTCCATCTCTTGTCTTCACTGATATTCCCTCTGATGAGATCAGCATCTCTGCCTCCACTTGATCAATGGAGCTCGAAGTGAGAAGCATTCTTGGCCAAGCATAATTAAACTTGTTGTCACGAGGGATGAGCTCTTTCATTTCAATAATCAGAAATAGCGTGCCAACATCCATAGTGGTCCCTTGTTCATATAAGAAGTCACCATCTTCAACATCCACGGTAAGTTTTCCTGTCGTCTGCAAGGTAACAACAAAACTATCTCTTTTGTTGTTTGCGAAAGAACCACTGCATGTGCTACTACAAATTCCCCTTGGGCGAAAGGTCTCATAGAATATTTCTGGTGAGGCCATGTGTATCATGAGTGCATCAACACTGTCCACTCCATGCTGCGAGGTCACCTGTGCTTTGAGATTGGCATAATCTCCGCATGACTGCATATGTGTATATTGAGTTGTAAGTGTTTTATTACAGTTTTTCACATGGTCCTGTAGAAGGTGGAATGGTATCAGTGTGGATACAGGATCAAATGTAATGTCAGCCAGAGATAACTTGAAAGCCTGATCCACTTTGTCCCTCAAAAGACATTCATCTTCAAGATCAACCCTGAACAGAGCAGATCCATCATCTGTCACCACTCTTGCATTTTCGTCACAATATACTCCCATTTCTACAACCCTTCCATGAAGGTCAGAGAAGCATGAATCTCTCTCCCCAATTGCATATGGTGAGTGAACAATACCCATATATTCCATAAGAAGTTTGTTGTGTTGAATTGGAGGAGCATCACAAGGATACAGAGGGGTCATTGTGTTTGAAATCAAATCAAACTTACCCCCAAGCTCGTCAACTGGGTCTGCACCAAATGCAGGTGAAGAGAGATGTGGAAAATTCACAGGAGCATCATTGGACATGTTCAACAGCTGTGTGCCAGTGTATGTGTATGGCATGGATAATTCATTACTGTTCATTTCTCTTTTGACATAATTTCTTCTCGCTTGCTCTATCTCTGGTCTAAACATGTCAGAGTATAACCTCTTGTTTAGAACACCAAACTCGACATCATAGTCCAATATTTCTTCCAATCTTCTCTTTCGAAGCGGGCCATTTCCTGTGCCTGGTGCCCTACTAGGACCACAAAAATTTGAATGACCAGAAATGAATTTTGCAAGAAGACTAGTTGAAGACATGTTTCACAAACACAATGATCAACCTATGCATTAACATATTTGATTCGCGAATAGGCTTGTTGTCTAACAATCATGGGTCTGTATCCAAGCTTGGCTCAAACAATCTTCCAAAAAGCAATGAGTGGTGAAACAAAATTACCCTTGCAACAGTCAAGTGCCATTGAAGTGCTACGCAACACATCTGTTGTCTTGATCGACCTTACACAGTTTTTGTACATCTCTCAATCTCAATTATCCTCAATGGTCCAACAACACATGTATTGCTACAGCAGTGTGATAGACTTCCTTTCATCTGAAGATCCCATAGGACAGGTGTTCATCGATTGGAAAACGGGACAAGTCAAAAATTCTGTTGACATATTCACATTGGACATAGCTGCAAGCTATCTCTCCAATAAAGTGGAACTTGTGGATAAGCGATGGAAAATGGCATGTGACAAAAAGGGTATGGAGTCGTCTCTGAATGCCATATTTCTGGCCGTGGATGGAGATTGCCCTGTGGCAAAATTGGAAACAAGAAGACAAAGGCAAACAAAGTCGCATGCATCAAGCATCTGCCGAAAGATAGAAGAGAACTGCAACCGCATCGGTGAGGTGGTCCCAGATAATCTATACAGTAGATTTTTTCTCTTTTCACAGACTGGTGACGGACGTATGGCTGGATCTTTACAACGTTACATCTTTAGCAGAGAGAATCGTGAAAATGTGCTGGGGAAAATGGTGGAATTTTTAGGAAGAAATACACACATGAATGCCAGTGTTTATTTGGCTCAAGGAAGAACTAAGATGGAACCTGGTCTCATCAGTCGAGTGTGTGGATCCTATGTCCTACCATGGGACAATGGCATGGAGGTTCCATATTATGAGGCAGACTCCATCATTCCATACCTATGGTCATTTTTGCGGCATCATGAGCAATCAGCATCCATCGTTACCACAGACTCAGACATGCTGATGACTTTGCTTGCACTGGCCGATCCAAGATTATATCTGTTGCGTAAGGATAAAACAAAGGATGCTGATATTGTCTTCAACCAGAGTATTGCCTTTTCTGTGAACCCTGTCCATCTGCTCAACAATCCCCAAAAGCACTTGGATCTATTGCTGCACCTCTCCATGGGTGGCTGTGACTATGCTGAAAACTTTCATAGGTGTGGGGTCAAAACTTTACAGGTGGGTATTGAGAAAATAATGGATGGACAGAATCTGATCACATGCGTGAAATTGGCAAGACGAAATGAAATCTTAGAGTTGGATGGAAAGGGTCTTTTGGATAAGGAATTGGATGTATGGTCAACACCAAAGGAATTGCTACAGATAAATTGTGTGGATCAGAATATGTTGTTCCAATTATTGTCAAGCAGACATGATTTGTTTCCACTAAGAATGGGATCACATGTGTATCTGATGCGTCTGGATTGCAACCAAGATGTCATTTAGGGAACAATGAGATCATACTTGACAAGATTTACAAATGCCACTTCAACCCACACATTCAATGTCATCAGAAGCAAGATGAATTCTTTCCCATGGGAAATGCGCAGGAGGATGTTCTTTTTGGGCCTTGTGACAGAATGTGGATTGGGATTAGAGGTGGGCATGGAGCAGAATGTAGACATAGCCAATAAATGTGGCTATAATCCAAATAGCAAATATTCTTATGTGAAATAAAAAAAATCAACAAAATGGTTAGGTTTCATCGTTTTCTTTCATGTTTACAGTTCTATGTATTCGATCAATAATGTTCAATGTAAGGATGGTAGAAACCTTATTGAGATAAACCTTTCCATTGTCCATTTTTTCACAGCACCCAAATAGACTCAAATCAAGCATCCTTGAAAGGGCTCTCAAAAGCTTATCTCTTATCTTGGACTTTTGTGATCTTGAATGATCAAATTTAAAGTGCCTATAGACCTCCTCATCTGTGATGTCCTTTAACATGTCGCATTTGTCGGAGTACTTGTCGAGAGCTTCTTTTATCTCCTTAGCTATATCCATTGCAGGTCTCCCTTCATCAAGATCAAATTGATGATGAGCTATCTGTAGAAACTCACCAAGTGAAGCCCCCTTGCTTGTAATTCTTTCATCCATGTCATGTGCTGCATTCACTTTAATTTCACATATTTTACATGATACACAATCATCAAAGCCTGGAAGAGGCATGATGGATGAACAAAGCATTGGTATGTTAGGTAGATCAACACCACCATTCCCAGAGAGGGACTCTTGTATGCATATGGCACTCAACTCGTCGTCACTCACTTTTCTCTTGCGTTTTTTTGTAGCCATTCTCACATACATTCAAATCATGATTGGTAAATATGATTTTATCGAAATCATTGTCTATTGCAGCATTTTTGTCTTTGGTCAACAATATGGTCATTTCTTGCTTTCCGTACATTTTATCAACTCGACAGAACATTATCACTAGAAGATTGGATGAGTGTTCATATATTGTGGCATTAGTCTGAGAGTTTTCCTTCTCGGCATGCAAGAAAGGTTGACTTGAGACAACTAGATTATTTCCACTTCCATTCCCTTGGACAAAATCTAGAGTCATCCCCTGCCATCCTTGTCTTTTAGATGTAAACCTGTTTAGGGGAAGATAATCGACTCTTGCTCTGATGTGTTTGTCATCAGTGGTGTTTACATCAAATGAGTACTTGGTGCAAGCATCTGTGTTGAGATGAGAGTGGTTGCTGTGCCCCAGTTCATACCATGTGTGGTTTGAAATGTCTTTTGGGAGATGAAAATTTGCTAGTTCACAGGCATTATCATCTTCATCATAATCAACCTTCCTCTGTTGACACATTTCACCAGTCCATCCCACTGGACAATGGCACTTGTATCCTTTTGTGTATGCTTTCTGCATACATGTCCCTCCATTGAGACAGTAATGACATGTGATAGATATGTCTGTTTTGTTGGTTTCGCAAAACTTTCCACTATAGAAATCTTTGCATTGACAAACAAAGTTTCCTGCACTCGTGTAAATGCATGCCGCTGTCCCCGCTGGGTTACAATGATCCATCTTGCATGGATGGTTCCAGCTCTCGCAATCTTTGTTTGTCTTACATGTGATGTCTGTGGGTAGCCTGGGATCATCAAATCTGCAAACATGGTGGTCACATTCACTAGAGATTTCCATGTTAGATGAGACTGTTCCAAATAATATGGCAACAGTGATGACAACAGAGACAATTGTGCTTGCTACAAGAATGAATAGAAATGTTCCTGATGATCTTCTTAGCTGAAGCATTTTCAAAGATATGGGCAGTGTTTTTCGCATTTCTTTGTTTTACAAACTTCTGTTTCATTTGGTAACAATCTCAATTGATTAATAGTGAAACGTGCACCCTCCTTAACACTAGAACTATACAGAACATGATTGATCTTTTACCAGGGATAATGGTCTCCCAAGACATGGCAAAACACCAAGCTCGGTCATTTAATGATTACTGGGATGATGTGAAGTGGAAGGGAATCTCAAAGCCACTTGTAGCGAATCAAGGAAAGTTTGTATTACCTTTCCAGGTTCAAAATCCACATGCACTTCAAATTGAAACGTTGTCTGACTTATTGGAACATCAAATGGACATAGATGATATGGCATCAAATGTCATCTCCTCCAGAGCATATCTCAATTCCATATTGTACAGGGGAGTTGAACAGTCTCGCTGCATGTTCTATTCCAAACCTCAAGAGGATGATCCTGGTTTAACAGTCATAAAGAAAATGATGAATCTTGTATCTCTTCTTGTCGAATACAATAACATGAAACTGGAACCTTTTCAACTGAAGGCCATTCGTGCTGGTATTTGTTCAAGTGGGGAACGATTGCTGGGACAGGAGCTACACAAAAATATCCCCAAAATTCTTGATAGCCTTGGTCTGCTTGAGGGGGCTGACATGAAAGATTCAAACGCCATCATGGACCTTTTTAGAAAATACAGCAAACGCATGGTTGCCATAATAGCGCCAAGAAGAAATGGAAAGTCAAAGGCTGGTAAGCTTTTTGTTTCAATCAATGCCATATGTGAGAGAGGATCAAGGATTGTCATCTTGGCACATCGCTTGGAAGCAACACTTTTGTACAAGAGTGAGATTCTACTTTATCTGGACCAGATACTTCAGATGGGCATGGATAAGTTTGAAGTTCATTCTTCTACATCAGAGATACGGCTGGATTTCCCTTGTGAGAAGAAATCATCCTTCATTTACTTTGTGTCTGGAGGGATAAATGTAAGTAAACACTTTCAATTTGTAGTGTTTTTTATTTTTTAATTTTGTCTCGTAAATTGTAACACAACACCTTCAACAGCAATTGAGCTCTGCCCATGTATAGTTACTCTGTACCATTTGCATAAGGGTTTTATCTTTCCATGCACAAATTTTGCTTGATGTTTGTCTCTATTTGTGATATTCACGTGTGAGAGAAAGTTTGTCTCGGAGCACGATTCTTCCTTAACATGCCAGATATTATTATGGGATCTTGGTTCCTGGAGCAGAAGACGCATACTACGCTTGGCAGCTCGGTGTCTACCATTTCTTGTCCTGTAGACTTTGTATGCGTGCCTGTTGGGGATGGTGCACAAAGTTGCCATCCTACGTAGACATCTGAAGGATGCTGGTGACAGTTTCAATCCATCGTCCCTCACTTCAACTATCGTTTTGCCAGTGTGACGCTCCTTGCATTTTGTTCCCTTAACTGCCAACACAGCATTCACATATGCCAATGCATTCCGTCGACATGAATGGCCTTTTGATGATTCGCAAATTGATAACTGATCATTTTTCTTTATACACAATGACACATACCTCTTTGGAAACATTTTATCCTTAAAGAGTGGAAAGTCTAGTACAGGTAAATGTTTCACGCGATTTAGTGGTAGTTGACAATGTATACTGTTTTCATCATGACTACACTCATTATGTGGCAAAAAGTCTCTCATGGCCCTCTCTATATGATGTTGTTCTACACACTCGTGTGTTGAACAGAGACAATTGGTGACATTGTTGCAATGTTTAGCAAAGGGTGCCATCCAGTGATACTGAACTGATACAGATTTCAGTGGGTAACACTCTGGATCACATGCCACTGTGGTTACTGCATCAATGGATATAAAGCACATGTCTTCATTTTTGTTGGATGGCACCAAGGGATTTACAGATATCTTGACAAATGATTTCCCAGTCCAACACTTTGATGATGATTTCATGGATCTCACCTCTTCCCATCCATATTCTATATCTGTCAATAGACGGTAGTTAGCAGGTACCAAAAAGGATACGTAGGCCATATTTCACCTCTGTTATAATATCACTATTTGTGCATAACCTATCACAAGTATGAACCTCAGAAATAAAAGACTTGCCAAGGGACGATGATGCAGGTAGAGACGATCTCATCTAGTGATAGTTTTGATTTGGTACCCCATTTGGTTATCAGCAAGAAATTTGAACATGATGATGCATTTCTAGCTGGCCGACAAAGTAAGACGGACCTTTCGTGTCTGGTCCACAAATGTGACAACACTGGGTGCATCATGGTTGGTGTTGGGGGAATGGAGGGGACTATCAATGTAAATGGGAACTATTCTGTCGTGGATGTCAAGACAGTCCTTGACAAACATGTTACCAATGGCACTTACAGTATAGTGAGTCATTACACAAAGCCTGTGGTGAAAACACTTCAAAGAACCATTCAACTATCTTACCCACTTATCATGTGGCAATGTGAACCAACCCCATGTGCTGATGGAAATGAAACTGAGAGCACAACATCCTTAAGTTTGTTTAAGGGAAATGATTTTAGAATGTTTACAACTATCGAGCCCCATACACATAGGATTTTAGGGCAGGGCACACATATGTTTATGAAGAAAATATATGAAGAGGTGGATCTTCATAAATCATTTGTTCCGTTCACGGAAAGGATGTTAAAGTTCACAATTGGTGATATTGGATACATGACAGCATTTGTGGACTTCAAAAAACTGGATAGTGATATCATGATATCTAGATGCATAAAGAAAAGTGTTGATAGTTGTGATGGGAGACAATGCCTGGGATTATCGAGAAAAGATAACGATGAGGTGGTGCAGGAGAAATACCCAAAGGCATTTCCAAGTGGTCTCGTTTGGAGTGAATCCTTTGAGTGAGTAACTATTAGCAGGGAAGTACTCTTTGATCTGTAAGACATGGACAAAGACAGACAGACATTGAAACATGTCACTCAACACGTTGGAAGAAATCAAATTGTCTTCAGCACCAAGAGTAAAGTACAGATGGAAGACCTTTACCATCCGACTACCATTCTCAAAATTGAAGGATCCAAAAACAAACAAGCCTCTACTGGAGCACATACTGTCGATGGAGCCAGCCAAAGCAGACCATCGAGATCTAATGATATTTTCTGCAAGACTTTTGCCAGATGGTGGGAGCAATGACCTGTTGTTCATTATAAGATACAGGGGCCACACAATCAAAGTAAAGATGAACAATCTTGATCAACCTGTTGACATGACCTATTGGTGTGGTTGTAAAGATTTATCAACTTTAACCATGTTGTTACATAGAGGGATTTGGACACTTAACAAACCTACAAGTCGTTCAGAAAATATGTATCTCACAGTCGAAGGTCAGCGTGATAAAGATGAAAAAACAGACATGATGCCATTTTCTATATATGATGTTCTTCCCTCACACATTATCAGTGAAGCCAATGTGAATCATTGGCAGATCCGAGTTGGGAATCCCACAGATGTGGAACTTGAGGGCAAGGACATTGGTCCTGCAGCAATGTATGCAAATAGAAAATGTGCCATGGCTCTTATGAACATTCCAGTGAAATGTTATTCTGTTGGGGAGGAAAAGGTTGTTGTTGAGAAAGAATACAGTATAGATGTTAGAGAATTAAATGATTTAGATATGCTTTTCTTGGCAAGCAAGAATATGTTTGGCATGGGAAATGCCTGCTTCAATACGTTGGACTTATTCGATGCCATGATGGCATTTGGAATCATGTGGACTATTGATAAAAAGAGCGACTTCATTTATCTCCCAGTCTTGCCGGCTCCACCCAATGAAACAATATATCCTTTGGTCCCATTCAAGCATTCAAAAATAAGCAAAAACTCTCAGTCCTTTAGTTCGATGATGTCAGTTATGGGAGAGGAAGATAAAAAAAACATTATGAAGACTATGTTCCCTTATGAGTCAACATGGACTCCTCACATGAAACATGAATTGATCAAACGCATCACAGCCGGTAGAGGGCCATGGAATATTGGACCTGGAACTTGTATGTTCACTCTTGACCAATGTCACTGCTGCATGCCTAGGGCAATAAAGTATATTTAATGTGTGTAAAATCTAATTTTCAACACCATGTACAATTATTTGTATAACTCTGATCAGATATTGTGATTACACATATAAAAATGACAGATGTCAACAAGTGTGCCTTTTGTAAGTACGATATGCCAGAGGGAGGAATGTCTCAATGTGACATTTGCAATAGCATGGTGTGTCATGAACCTTGTGCTGAAACATGTCCATCTTGTGACAGATGTGTTTGTCCAAAAGACACATTAGATTGCTCTGAATGCAACAATATCATCTGTAGACAATGTGCTGATATATCTGGTTGGATATCACCCGAATGTTGTTGGAGCAACGGAACAATCCTCTGCTCCAAATGTAAACCTCAACACAAATTAGTGACATGTGTGGATTGTGGATCAATTGTGTGTGGAGATTATTCAATAGAATGTGACCAATGTGAATTAACTTTCTGCAGTTCTTGTGAATGTCCACATAAGACACATTAGATTGCTCTGAATGCAACAATATCATCCGTAGACAATGTGCTGATAAATCTGGTTGGATATCACCAGAATGGTGTTGGGGAAAAGGAACAATCCTCTGCTCGAAATGTATACCTCAACACAAATAAGTGACATGTGTGGATTATGGATCAATTGTGTGTTGAGATTATTCGATAGAATGTGACCAATGTGAATAAACTTTCTGCAGTTCTTGTGAATGTATACATGATGATTTCATTAAATTTGTAAAATGAAATAAAAATAAAGACATTATAGAAATAAAAGTATTGTGCTTTGAATTCATTTGTCTTTTAATTCTCTGTAAAACCATACATATTTAACCTTTGTTCCCTTATGGATACAAGCATGTTTTATTGAATTGACACGCTTCATTAATTTGATACAATAGACATTCCTTCTCCTCTTGGCAACCACACTCATGCTGTCTTTGTCAAATGAAAGATATCTCCATTCGCACATGAGCTTTGAAGAGTGCGGATCTAATGGTGCATTATTTGGCCATCTCCAAAAGGGAGTTCCAATCGAGAACTTGGGTATCCACAAACGTTTCAGATTGGGGAGTGCGCGAAACACAACAGCCACATCCCGGGCATTATAAACATGTCTCCATTGTCCACTGCATGTGGCATTGCCAAATGACAAGACCATTTTCACGCATCCTTTGCTGGGACAGTCCAAAACTATGTTGCTGCTATCAATTCCTATCATATTTGATCTTATCTTTTGTGTGATTTGAAATGGCAATTTCTCGATTTCCCTAGATATTGAATGCAATTTGCCTTCGACTCTTGACATCATTTTCTGTGTCCTAAGCATTTCTCTGTGGATATGAATGCCAGACTTGTTTGGGATTGCACTGACGTGACAGTTACAATTTATTGTTAGCCCTATCAAAATACTAAGAAAAACATCAATCATACTTTTCTTATTTCTCTTTAAAATCCCAGTAAATACCAATACAAAGCAATCATTTTTGTGTTTTTTATCTTTATTTTTCAAAAACAAAGGAACATTACAATGATAACTTTATTTTCTTGCAAACTGGTCCTCCATCCTCATCAAGACCTTCTCGCATATAACTCTTTATACTTTCGATTTGATCAGAATCCAAAGAGAGAGCATCATATGCCTCTTCCTCTGTCAGGCCAGATTGACACAACATGAAAATCCTATTTGCAATGTTTTCTGCATTCTTGTCTACAGGCAACCAGGCATCAATCTCTGCACTATGCTTCTTATCGAAAAGTAGAGAAGACTTACAAACATAAACAGGGGTCACATTGGAAGCAAAAGGTGACATCATGGACTTTATGCCAGCCAACACATTGGGTGACTCTATCCCTTTGGATGATCTTGATATGTAAGAGCTCAGTGTGAGTGGAAGAGCCAATAAAGAATCACTCTCTGACTTATTGTTACTCAATGCTTTTCTATCTTTGTCAGGCAGATTCACACCAGAGGCAACATTGAGGAAGGGGATATACTGATACACACCATCAATCGTGTCATTTAACATTTCCACCTTCTTGGGGTCCGCTCCCATTTTCTGTATGCGAGGCATCCACAGCTTGTTATATGATGAATTTGCAAATTTCCTCATTACTCTCTCTTTGATCTTCATGTAGGGGTTTCTGGTAGAAGACGATACCTTCAAAGGACTGGACGCCATCATCATGCCTCCACCACTAGCTTGAATGAAGTAGCGTAAAACAGCTTCGGCCATGTCTTGTACTTGCTCTTCCATGGATTCGTCATCGCTTCCTTCTCTATGGGCAATATAGCACTGGCATATGTACAGGAAGATCAACATGTTTCTTTTCATTGCAGATAGAGTAGACAAGAGTGAGTATGGTGTGGCATCTCCCAAGACGATCTGATACATGGCATCTAATATGTTTCCAGTGCCAGCATATTCTTCATACCATTTTGGTGCTTGATACACGTCTCCGTGTTGTCTTGCAAAGCTCTCTCTTGAGGCCCAACATTCAGTTATGGCCTCTTTCCTTTCTGTGTATTCCTCACCATCTCCATAGAGGTTTCCAAAGAAGTCCACATAACCTGATGTAATTTGACCAAAAACATAACAGTATTCTGTCTTTTGTTTGTTCAGCAAGTCAATGGCTGAAGTGGGTGGAACTTCTATGTTGGCATCATTCAGAAGAGAGGGTATCTTAAACGAATACCTTGGTCTACTTCTCACATACTGTGAGGTCTTCTTTGCATCCCCAACCACTTCACATGTCACGCTGTTGACATATAGGATGCACGTAGGAGACTCTAGATACATCTTCTCCAGTGCCGCTATGGACTCTGATGCAACAGTTTCATTTCTCAACTGCTTGACTGTCTGCCATGGTAAGTCAATGAGGTGCCTCATCATCATTACTCCAAACTTCGAGTAGAGCAATCTGCAGAGAATATCATCTCTTCTGATAGATAAACCATCAATTTCTACCAAGGCAAGGTCCCGTGCTCTCTGGAATACCTTGCTCTGCTTGGGACATTTTGCAATGAGATCAACTAAGCTTGGTGTGTCTGCATGTTGTGAGTCAAGAGCACATCGTAGTAGAGCTGGTGATATGTGGCATTCTGGAAGCGACAATACATCCCAGATGTCTCCTATGACCCTCTTTGTCTGCTCTGAAGAAGAAGGGTCTCTCTCCAATTTGACCAGATTGCCTATGAAGAGAGGTGTTCTGACACCGTTGTCTTCTTGCACAGAGAAGATGGCACGGCCATCAATGCTGCTGTGATCGTTATTTTCTGATGTAGTTATATGTGATATTCCTTTGATCATGGTTGTAGTGATGTCTGGTTCTGGTGAAATATGACTCACCTCTTGCTTTAAACCAAGTAGTGTCGCTGTGCTAAATCGGATTTTGAAAACACTTTTTTTTTCAGTTGTTCACAACATTGTTTGGTTCTGAATCAAGTAACATATCCAATAAAACGTCAAATGACGCGGCATCTAAATTGGAGGAGTTCATTGGTCCAATCATCAAACTGCAAGCTTCTAACAGTTCTTCGTCTGTTAAGCCCATGTCCCATTCTGGGAGCCAGGTTGGTTTTGATGTGGGTTTCTCTTGCTCAGACATCTCTTCTCTCTATATCATTTAGTTGTGGTTGATATATCTTGTAATCAAATGTACACAATATCCTTTCTCTGAATCGCTTTTAGCACCGAATAAAGAATATCTTGCGAGAGAACAACTGAAGATGGACTCTTCAGAACAATGTTTACGTCAGAATCGTCCATTTTATAATGATCCTTTGCTGTGGAGGTAATGATCACGGTGTAACAGTTGGACTCTTGAGATGAGACAAATACAACATTTCTCACCATGCTCAACATAATTAGCAATACACAAGCATTTGACATCTCTTTGATGAGAACTCTGAGATCCAATGTCTCTGGTCTGTCGCCACTGATGATGAGTGGACATATGTGAAAGGGTCGAAACACTTCTTGGGTTGCAGCGATGGTTGCTGCCCCTTTCAAAACATCTGCAGATGTCAATGAATTGGTTAGACTCAAGTTACGGTCATGGGGATTAGGAATGTTGAGATTTTTACCTTGTGCCCACTGACAAAACTCGAGAGTTAGTTGTCTCATTTGATTGATTTGATCAACTTCTTTGCCCATTGGAATTGATTCCCAAAATGGCATTTGCAGCATTTCATTCAGTCTGTGGAGGTTCAGAGTCAATGCAGTTGATGGAATAAACTTTGTTTCTGAAAGAAACTGACCAAGGAGAGGAACTTGTCCCTGTACTCTTTGCTTGCCACTGCGTTCTGCAAAAATAAGATCATTCACATGTAAAGTATGTTTGCCAGCATGATGAATATGGTGGAGTGACTCGTTTAACATTTCTCCCTTTTCCCAGATTTGCTTGGAGCATGACACGAGGAGGAAGGAACTAAGGCAATGAGGATTTTTTTCAAGAAAGGTTTGATGTTTCTTCAAGTCAAAGCATGGTTCTTTAGCCAATATGGATAAAGTTTCCAATGGAAGAAGGTTGAGTGTGACGTTCAGGTCAATCAGAACATTGTCAATGTTGCCTGGCATGTCCGATGACATTCGCAACATAGAGAGTTGTTTCATTCTCTTCTTGACAATGGAAGCAAAGTGTGCTGCAAGTTCATTGGGCTCACTGTCATCAGCTACCCTGTCTCCCCCACTCATGAAGCTTGCAAAATGAGAAAAGATGGCCATTTTGCGTTTAGTTATTTCACTATCGTTATTTAATTTAGTGTGGTGAGTTTTAAAGGCAGGGATGTATTGAGAAATCAAAGCTTGGCATTCGCTTATTGTTTCTCGTAACCGGTTATCATAGATTGATGTCTGCTCACAAATTGGATTCCAGCAAACTTGCATGAGCGAGTAAAGCTGGTCTATCTCAGATTGCTTCTTAAGCATTTCGCGATATTGTCTTTTTGCCATTATGAGTTTCCAGCAAAAATTGTCTTTCCCATGTCCATTTTCATCCTCGTTGAGAAAATGGGATTTCATCTTTTCACCATATGGAACATTTGCTGAATCGATGAAATATTTTGCCTGAAGTAACTCAAATGGAAGTAGATAGATATCCAATACATCCACATCACCACTTTGGTTACCCAGATTACCAACAGTCAGACCACCAACTTTGGTGTCAAAAGATCTCTCAATTCCATTGTCACTATCATTTTCATCATCCCCTTTGTCATCACTACTTTCTTCCTCCTCATCATCATTGCTGTCCCCAGACAGACATGCTTTGCCTTTCAGTTCATAATTAATTGATCCAAACATCTCATTTTCTGCCCCAAAACTTAATTCCTCTTGCATTTCCATTTTCAGTGCTTCCCACATAGTCATGGTCAATAGGTTCGATGTCCATCTGAATGAATACCCAAACCAAAAAAGAGAGAAATATGAAATTTAGTCTTACCTGTGTTATGGTGTGATAATGGCATCTCTTTCATATGGAAGGGGTCTTTGACTTGATAGTCCATTGGAATAATGACATCATCCTGTCGCTTCAATTGGTCGATGATCATACGGAGGCGATTGACTTCCTTGCATTTGTTCTGAAGTCTACTCAGTACACCACTCATGTCTCTTTCTACAGTCTCCTTTTCAGCCACATTTTCTTCAAGCTTTTTTGTATTCTTTATATATTTAGTTTGTGTCTCTTTCAATTCCTGTTGCAAGTCAAATATATGTGATTTCAAGCGTAACATGTTCTCTGTGTGGCCGCTACGTTCACATTCAAACTTCTCATTTGATTGATGTATCTGCGATGTCAGAGTCACAATCTTGTCTCTAGCCATAGTGTATTTGGCCTCTAGGTCTGCTGCATAGTCTTCATTCCTCTTGATGCTCTTCTCACTTTCCTTCACCTTTCTCTCCAGACATTCTATCGTACTGGTGGCATGACTGAAGGATTCCTGCAATTTCTTCTTATCGCCGTATTGTCTTGTCAAAGACTCTGTCTCCTTCCTATTTCTATCATATTCAGCTATCAAATTTTCACAAGCATGTATCATATCATCGGAATGTTCTTTGAAACATTTCTTGATTTGATTTGCACAAGATGCACTCTTACTTTCACTCAGGATGGCAAGATATTGTCTGTGCAAGATGGCATGAATATTTGAAACAAGCCTTCTATAGTTTACATCAGAGGAATGATCTTCTGCACAGAGATTTGAATCAGATTGAACCTCTGACAATGGTGAACGCTTCATCATGGCCATGAACATGTCTAAATTGCTCTGTAGTGTATGCATCTCCTCCCGAGTGGAGCACTCAATTGTTTCTTGTAATTTTTCCTTTTCCAGTTGAAGTATTCGGTCATGCTCACTGTCAAGTCCATTGAGTTTCTGTTTCAGTTGTTTTATTATGTGTTCCTGTTCATTGGATTTGCTTTGTAGTAGGGTGTAATCTGCATTTGTCTTCTGTGTGAGGGTTTGTGAATCTCTTGTGTTGTCACCATGTTTGGTATTTTCTGCACCATCCCCCTTCTTACATGATAGCCTTGAAATGTTTTGCTCTAAAGTATTTTTCTCTCTCATTGCTGTTCCCAGCTCTATATTCAACTTGATCATGTCAGCATTCTGTTTTTTATTTAAATCAGTCAATTTCAAATTGCTTTCTTTCAAGTGGTAATTTTCCTCGGCCAGTGATGTCTTTTTATTCCTCAGCTGAGACAGTTCTGTCTCAAGTCTTTCGATGTCTAAATGAAGTTCATCCACTTGGTGACCATTGGACGACTCACTGTATGTCTCACGCAGCTTTTGTCTCAGCTGCCTGCGACTGTTTTCAAATGAGGCCAATCGAATGTCCATTTCTTTTTTCTCATCTTTTAGTGTAGAGATTTCATTTGATTTTGTCTGTATTTCTCTCTTAAGCCGTTTCACATCAGAATCAAGAGCATGATTGGAAGAGATAAGTAAAGTGTTTTCCTTTACTTTTTCAGCCAAATCAGAGCTGGAACATGAATCTCTCAATTTCAGATGAAGTGCCTCTTGTGATCCTGCAAGTAAAGTCATTTGATGTTGCATATCTTTCTTGTCTTCAGACAGTGAAAGAAGAGTAGAAGCTTGGGATTGGTTCTCTCTCTTCAATTTCTTTATCTCAGATTTGAGGTCTTTGTTTGATACCTGAAGCAGGTTATTCTCTTGCGATTTCTCACTCAAGTCATTCTGAAATGTAGAGATCTGTCTCTTGTTCTTTGTTAATTTATTCTTGACATCTCGAAGTTCACTAAGCAACCCATCATTCTCTTCCTCTTTTTGTACAATTTCCTCTTTAAGTTTGCCTATATCCCTTATCACATTGTCAAATTTGGCATCTTCCTTGTTCATCTGCTTGCTCAAGTTGTTCTTCTCATCCTCCAAGAGCTCACAGGTCGCTCTGATCATTTTGATTTCAGCATCCCTTTTGTTTAGTTTGTCTTTCAGGGCTAACAAACTAAGGTCTTTATCTGATTGCCGTTGATGAGAATTACTGGACTGATGCAATATTTCATTTTTTAATTGATGAATCACATTTTCTTGCTCCAGCAGCTGAGAACGCATCATTTCCATTTCCCTACTTTTTTGTTCAGGGGCATCTGTATCAGTAGACTGACATTTTTGTTCAAGCTGATTGATGGAGTTCAGGGCAATTTGAAGTTTTTCATTCGCTTGCTTTTCCCGTATGGCTCCATTGCTTACAAGCGTTGCCATATTATTCTTTGCCTCTTCTATCTCCTGTTTGAGTGATCCTATCACCTCTTCTGTAGATGCAATTTCAGCTGCTCGCCGCTCTCCAAATTGTTTCATGACAAATTTAGATTCATTTTGCAATTTGTTTATCGTCTCTGTCTTTTGGGCAATCAGCTGAATTAACTCTTCATGGGTGCCATCCTTTTGCATTTTCTTTAAAGATATATTTTCAGCAGCCAATTCTTTGAGAGATGCTGCAAGACTTTCGATCATTGCTCTATTTTCCATTGTCTGTTGAAACAAAGTGTCCTTTTCCTGTTGTAAGTTCTCATCTTTGGACCGAAGTTGTGCCACCACCCCTATCAATTGTTTCCTGACACCTTTGCCTTCCTCAATTTCTCTATGAAGTGCAGCATTCTGTTCCACCAGTTTTGAATACTTTTCCTGCAAGATTTGGAAATTGCTCTCTTTCTGTGTCAATTCATTCACTAGCAAAAAATTTTCTGTGTTTGTCCTTTTCGACTCCTCGTTCAGGCGACCATATTGATTTTTCAATATCTCGACATTTTCAATACCAACAGATGCTGAGTCAACAAAAGATTGACATCTATCTAGGGGAGAATCTTCAGAATCAGTTTCATCTTCCTCAGAAGACCAATGTTGCCCATCATCCATATATCTGGGGTCCATACTAATAAATTGTGGTGACTCTTTTTCAGAGATACTCAGAGTACCCTCATCTATTTCTCTAACACTTGAAACTCCACCATGTATTTCACTATTCACATTTCTTCTGACACAACTCTCCTTATTTGGAACGGAGTTAGTTGATTTTTCGGAGCCACAATTCTCTTTGATATTGTTGAGTGGGGTTTTATTTTGACATTGCTCATCCGTGTCAATAATTCTATGCATTTGGTCTAGAGCAGGTCTGAATTTGTCTTCTACTGATTTACAAATGGCAAGTTGAGATTCTGCTTCACATTGAGAGCCATCCTTGGTTCTTTCATCACCTCTTTGTACCTCGGCAAACAATGCTTGCTTTACTTGGGCGAGTGGTCTGATCCCTCCTTTAGAAAGGGGTGTTTTTTCTGGGGTGTCCAGCTTCCCATCCCATTCTTTCAATGGAGAAGTGAAGGTAATATCAACAGAACTTAGGCTGGGAACAGTTTCTAGATCATCAAAACCAATAATTTCTTCATTTTCATTCAGAAATGTCCCATCGCCCTGTAGACGAAATGTACCTCCATCTTTTGATATATCTTCCACTTTAATTGTATCCGCTTTAGTTTTGATATCTGTAACACCTTTAGGTGTTTTAATGTCATCTACAGAGTGGTTGGAAGGTTCAGGTGTTGAACTAAAGAATGGAATCTCTGAAAGACCTTCCAGACACTTGTCGCTGATTTTATAACCACCTTCATTCTCATCTTGAAATGTGTTATCACATTTGAGATGAAATTTGTCCCTAGAGTTTTCATTCTCATTTGATTCAGCAAAACAATCATCACCAGAATCTTTATCGGAACTAAGTGAGGATGATTTTGCTTTGTTATCAAAAACCTTACTGTCATTCAAATTAGTTGTTTTGACTTGCTCTTTTGTTTCGTTTTCGTTCAAAGGAAAAGAGCTTGAGTCCAACTTGACTGAAGCTCCCTCAATTCGTTCATCATTTAGAATAAGTGTATCTTCTTGCCCTGTAATTTCACCTGTGGTCTGTGATTTATTGATTTCCCCTTTGGTCATAATATCAGTTCTAACAGCATTTTTACCATTATTCTGTGCATTATGGTCAATCTTCCATGTTTCATCCTCTTTTGTTCGTGACTCTGAATGGATAGGACGGATACCACATTCTCTCATTATGTTTTGTAGTGTGTCCTCGACTGTTGGGTCTTGAGTTTCATCGTCACTACATCCGTTGCTCTCATTATGCTTATCGTTTATCGTTGGTGCATCATAGAATAGTGTTTCCATTCGAAATGCTTCATCTGTGTCTTCATCATCACTCAGTATGATCAATGTAGGGTCATCTTGTGGAGTCAGGTTGGTCTGATCTCTGGGTCTGTCTTCCTCACAGTACAGACATGGAACAAAATGATTTGGTTGATGACAAACAAGAGATGTATATGTCCACATTACATTGAGTGGTCTCTTCTCATTGGTACAGGTGCTAGGATAAAAAAAGCGATGAAATACATGTCTCTTCAAGCAATCACGAGGAACCTTTCTGTGAGGGTATATTGATCTGATCGGAATTCCTAGCTCACATGCCATTGACCCAATGTGAATTAAGGAGCACCAAGAGTTTAATTCCAGTGTCTTCAGCACGGTCCCCATGATATATTCCTCTCTTGATTGTGTTGATTTGATATTGTATTTTCCTGTTATATTGCCATATTCCATCATCTGCTGTACCAGTTTCTCATCCTCTTCACGAAATAAAGCTGGGGATAGCAAATGCTCCATGTGCAGGAGCATAGATATGGCACATCGAACACGCATTTCAATGTGATGGTCTTCAGAACCAAAAACTAGCATGCTCATGGAACGGAAGAAGCAATTTCCATCGGCTCCAACCTGTCTTGCAAACAATTGTTCTTGTACATCAATTGGGAATATATCTCTAGATACTACATCTTCTGATTTGATCTCTTTGAGGATTTGACTGCCATAAAATTGTTTGTGTAGAGGATGTCTTTTGCAGATAGAGTCAGATAGTCCCTTTGCTATTTCAACAAGCTCTTTAAGTGGCAGAGAACCTCCATTGGCATTTTCACTAAAAGTAGAATGAACTTCCAGGAAATAATCTTCCCTTTTAGAATTGTCTTTCTTTCTTTGCTTGGCATCGGTCATGACGGTGCATGGATCACCGTCCTTTTCGTGCTCTTCTCTTTCAAGCTTCCTCTTATTTTTCCCATTCGTTTGTGGCACATTCCTGGGTACAACCACAGAATCAGTTGAATACTCAGTTGGTGCTACAGAAGGAGCCCTGACCCTAGACCTTAGGGGACCACGCCTGATCAGTTCCCTCTTCACATTTGTCCTCTCCTTAGTTGCATTCTTTAGAACAGACACTATATCTGGATCTACATTGGATCCGTCGAGCATAGTTTCAATCATCTTTTCTGCCTCGCTCTCTTGTCCATTGAGCCTGATTGACTCTCTACATTTCTCCATAAACCTCCCCATCTTGTTGTGGATAAATGAGACTTTCATCGATCTCACATCTCTGTTCCAGTAACCCATAGCAGTGAATATAAGAGTTACGAAATGCATCTCAGGTGAAGACCATCTGAACTTCGTCTTTCTGATTACTTCCATTGGTGTGATTGACTTAATTGCCAGTGACTCAGGAAATCCCTCTTCAAGATTATATGATGCTGCGAGTGTGAAGTCTTCAAGGGCGTCTCTCACCACTTCATCACCACCTCCTATCTCCATATTGCTTGCTTTTGCAAGGTGCAGAGCAAAGCGAATAGAAGCCTCTGCAATGTGATTGAAGTTAACTTTGAAATAAGTTCCCTGCCTGTGAGAAGAATGCTTCAAATCCATAAAGATTCGAGACATAGTCTTTGTCACAACATCCACTTGGTCTGGGACAGGAGTGTCCTGTGACATGACAGCCTCAAAACACTGGATGGATGAGAAGTGATCGAACTTGGATTCTAATGTTGCCCTGCCTTGCTTGGTTGAGTCGTTGGTGGTGTGGTACAGCCAAACTAGTGTCACATATCTGATCCGTTGCAAGAATCTTGAATCAGGGTGTCTCATCGACTGGTGTCTCACCCACTGGATCCAATTGATGATAAGTCGATCATTAGACTGTTGGTATTTGGCAATGAATGTTGATAGTCTACCTCTGTCACAGTCATTGGGAAATAAAGTGCTGAAATTTTCATTTGTGGACATTTGCTGATCCCTTAGAATCTTTCTCCCTTCCCCCTGGAATAGTGTGAGTCTTGCTTGCCCAACTTTATCGACCTGCACCTTTATTGGCTGTCCACCATAAAAACAAGAGAAAAGGGCAGTTCCTGCCAAATTTACATTACTTAATGTGTCTGTTATAAGTCCAGCAGTACGAATAATTAAGTCATCTGGATTTCTCATAAGACTACTTCCAATGACCACTCTCCATAGCAGCTCACAAGTTTCATTGTATGCAGTGTTCTGGATTGCATTGCTCCTCCTCCATTCTTGCCAGTGATGATTCATTGCATCCATACAACTCTTGACAAAGAACCAAAATTCCCTGAAGTGGTCGCTCCTTGCAATATGATGATTCAAGAGAATCATCATATTATTATTTGGTGCGTAAACATGGGGTTGTCTTGTGTCTTGATCGGCCAATGATGCCAAAAATCTCAAGAAATATATCTGATCACTACTGCTCCTGACAAACTCTTCAATGGCATCGCTTTTATCTTCTAAATTTCCTGCTGGGAGTAAACGTCTATCCACCTCAAGGGTGTCACCTTGTTGATGAGTTTCCTCAGTGAGAGTAAATGTATCCATCTCAACCCTCGAATAAGTGTGTTTGGTTCTATTAATATGTAATGAAAGTAGTATACTAAAACGAACACTAGTGGCATGACTGACCTTGACATAAACGACATAGACAGACTGCTAAATGAAGAGAGGTTCCTGGAATTATGGGCAATGCAAGATGAGCTATCCAATAAAAGAAAATATGGCCTTCTGCATTCTGAATATGATCCAAAACATAAGAAAGCGAGGCAGGATGGGTTTAATATACAAAGTGATAGATGGGACAATCCCCTTGATTCATTTACCATTTCAGAAGGCAAACCAATGGGTCTCAATGAAGGGGATGAAATTGCAAGTATACACAGTACAACAAATACACAACAGAGTAAAAACAATATGTTAAAATGGGATCATGTTATTGGTTCAATGCATGAAGAGGTGACTCCCTCTACCAATTTCAAAGAAAATGTGGATGACATTTTAATATCAGACGAGGAAGAGAGTTCGTTTGAGGTGATTGACTCAGATGGACCGCTACTTCTTAATCTTCTTGAATCATCACATCCTCCAAATATCATTGGTCAAGATCAGCCTGCCGATCAAAGGGAGGTGATATGTGAAGATGATCAAACACATCTGGGAAAGGATGAAAAGGAAGATACTACAACACAACATGTGGATCATCAAGCAGATACATTGAGAAGCAAGATGCAAGTGAAACTGGGTGATATAACACTATTGCCAGTCGATGCAGTAGTCAATGCAGCCAATAAATCTCTACTTGGTGGAGGAGGTGTGGATTTTGCCATTCATGGGGCTGCTGGTCCACAGCTCTTGGAGGAATGTAAGACCATGGGGGGATGTGAAATAGGTGATGCAAAGGCAACAAAGGGTTATGATCTACCTGCAAAATGGGTCATTCATACTGTGGGTCCTTTCTTTCAAAGAGGAAGCATTGAGGAAAATGCAGCACAAGAGAAACAGTTGATGTCCTGCTACACCAATTCGTTAAACCTTGCAAAACAGCTTGGTGCAAGATCGATTGCTTTCCCTTGTATATCAACTGGAATTTATCATTATCCAGCACATGATGCAGCAAAAGTGGCCATCAAGAGCACCATAGGTTGGCTGAAGGAAAATTATCATGACATAGATCAGGTAGTTTTTTGTGTCTTTGGTGAGAAAGATCTCGAGATCTACAAAAAGACATTGGATGAAATATTCTCCAATAGAGTTTTACCACAAAAAACTCCCATATCACAAAAGAACTCAAGGAAGAAAAAAAGTAAAGCTAAAAATACACAAGGTAAAGCTGCACTGCATACGTTTGGGCAGGATGTCAAGAATGGTAGAATTAACCCAGAGGCCAGAGCCATAGATGTGAATTATGAAATGGGACACACAGAACCAACACCTGTCATTGTTGATGAACACCTAATGGACTATGCCCTGACCTTTCCAATGGAGATGGTTACAACTGACACACAGAGCCTATACCAAGACGTAATCCAATCCAATGGGACATTTCTCATAGCAAAGAAAAGGACTCTTGTCATAGAAGAAACTGGTCTTGACAATGCCTGTCTCTTTGCAAGTCTTGCTGAATGGTTGAATCGGAACGATAGAGATGAACTCTCTGTCAGAGATCTGTCATCGTATTTTAGGGATTGGTTTGGGTGCTATGGTATCAACTATAAAAACAAGAGATTGAACTACAGAGACAATTTTTCTGTTTCGGAAAATACTTTATTTTTGAGGTCACACATCAACCGGGCACTTCTACAGCATAAACATGATTTTTTCGCCGCGTATAAAGAAAAGCTTGCATGTGATACAGATTGTGAAGAAGCCCTTGCAATCAGGTGCAAAAATGAACAAGGGTTGGGTGGTTTAGAGCACATCATCATGTTTTCAATCATGACTAACACACCAGTCTTTGTGTGGGAGCATCATGGTAAGGAGTATTATAAATTATACCTGAAAACAAATGATATGCTGCAAGCTCTTGCACTGTATGATACACCTCTCAATACAGTGTTGGGCACCATAAGCAATCAAAACCAAAATATTATTCATCTGCTCTTCAACAAAAGGAATTCTGAACATGCTGCACATTATGAATGTTTGGTAACATTTGACTCCACATCATCTAAATGAGCATGACTTGAAAAGGATGACAAGTTTGAGTTTGCAAGTTGTTGCTGGAAACTCTGCCTGGAAATGATTTCTTGGATGCAGTTTATACAATCAGAATATTTTGTCAGAGATAACCCAAACCAAAGAGACAGATCATCACTTGCAGGCAATGGTGTCAGTTGGCTAGCATACGCGGGTGGGTTTAACACAGAGTGCCCTTGGCTGAATATTCCCCTTACTATTCTGTAGCACAAGATTGAAATAAATGAAGATGCATTCTTCAACAATATCAGCGATTCTTGTTTGTTGTGTACATTTCTGAGGACAATCTCACATAGGATCAAAACATCCGCATGGAGAAGGTCTCTTGTCTGGCGAAACATAACTCTTTCCATCGGCAATGCTTTCAAATCAATGTGTTCTCTATGCTTGTGAGGTTTTCTTGCACTGATATATGTCCAATATTTATGAATCTTTTGGGCATCACAAAGAGCACCAACAACTTCATCCACTGTATTTGTGAGTTTATTGTACCTCATCTCAGATCTGTTCTGCTGAGAACCATATGATCGTCGTGACCTAAATGTTTGAGTTTCCTCAATATGGTCGCATCCTTCTGATTGCAAATTGTTCAACTTGGAACAACTGTAGACACAAGACGTTGTACCGTCCCTGTCTTCGTGTATTAGACATGTTCGTGATCCCACCGTGCACACGTGAACCACAAAATGTCTGAGACATGCATACACAGAGTCGAAGAGGGGATGCATGAGACATCTAGACATACGACAGAAAATCAGAGATTCTTCTGCATTGCAAGATCCATCATCCACAAGAATTAGGGGAATCGCAAAAATTCCATAAGAATGGCAAAGTTCTTTCATGCCATGCTGTATCCTTTTGTTCAATATGATTTTATCTTTTTTGTGGACCTTGGCCTTGTGAATGAAAATAGCTCCTGTGTCCATGGTTTTCTTGATTCAAATTTCTGTACATGAGCATGTCACTTGCTGTTGAAAAAGATGTGTTGGTGCAAAATCGGATTTTCATGGGAAACAGAGATTTCTGTCTGACATTGCTGAAATCAGACTCAATCTAACAACGATTCTTTTATTTCTGTTTGTTTCAGAGCAACAGAGGATATGACCCAACATTTTGTGTGATGGACGAGTGTGGATACATGCATCCCAGTGCTGTTGCAAGCGCCCTAACATATGCCACCAATCGTGGTGTCAACATCATGTTGCTCTGTAGCCCGGTGGATGCATCACATTGGTTGTCGAGATTGGACGAAGTCACCGATGGTAAGTCTGGTGGAGTGTGTCTCATATCACTGAAATATCTCTGCGGAGCATGTTCTGAGAAGGGTCAAACAGGTGTTTGTATACACGGAGCCATGCAACTTCCATGGCATATCGATGCTGGTGGGCAACTCAGTGAAGATCCAGTCAGACAGGTCATGGAGCTTGTAGCTCCTGGAACATATCAACAAGAAATATGTGGGTTCAATGACCATACCAGAGAGAGAGATGCAGATGTCTTCTCTCATGTAGCACTGAAGAGGCTTGTGAATGAAAACACCATCACCCTAACTGTAGAAGATCAGAGGTCTGCTGATGCCATATACGTTAGTCTTGATCCAGTGCAAGCTGGAAGCAGTGTATCTGGGATAGGACTAGCTGTTGCTCTTTGTATAGGAGAAGTGTTTGTGGTAAGTGTAATTTTGATTACAACAGGTCCGTCACATTGATGGTTGAACTCTTTTTACCCAACATGGTTCGACCTTTCATCTTGTAATATAGTGCCACTTCTGTCCCTGTTATATTCATTTCTGATGAGGTACAATCGTGTGAAAGATGACTTCTTTGTATGTGTACGCTTGTGCCTACTATGGTGGCTGTATGTTTTAACAACGACATAGTTTGAGATCCATTATTCGCAAGAATGAAAGAGGCATCTGCTCCTTGCAATACACCCAGCACCATGGAAGTCAAATAGTGAATGATCCAGTGGCGAGACTTGTCTGTGTTTGTCAGATAATCTTCTTTGCAAAAGAGAGTCATGTTGCACAATTCAAATAATGTCAACACTTCAATTGCAAATTCATTGCTGTGCAACACACTCTCAACGAGACATCTAGCATCTTTAAGGGGTCCGTGGTGCACAGCTGCCAGAGCTGTACGTTCCAAAGGAGTCTTTGTCTTTTCCCATTTTTGTTCACCCATGATCATACCAGTAGACAGCTCCATATATGCTTTGAATGTGTCTTCATCCTGGTGCAGTAAGACAGCGCTGGTGGGGTGATGCCTACCAAATATCTTATGGATAATCTTTGGGTGCATACTGCAATGCTTCAATCTCCTTGTGTTATTTCTCATATCTATATGTCCCTTGTTGAGACAGAATGTTGTAAATCTTTTCAGTAACCATTCACGCTTCTGTATCATTGGATGAAAAGACAAGAGTAACCAGTCATCAATTTGAAATGTCATTTTGTTTTTGTACAGTAACAGCATCCGTGATGTGTATTGTAATATTCAAATATTTTTTATGATGTAAAATTGGTTTTTACAGATCGTGTTTTTTTTCCGAGTGTATCTTTCTCTTATCTCTTTTTTGCTATTTTTTTCAGATAATTGGTCTTGAACAGTTCACTACCAAACCAAGTCACCTTGGTAAGCTGAATGAGATTCATGCTGATCTCTTGATTACAAATCTGAAAACACTCTTCCTCCTATACCCCTTACTTTGTAAGAAAGAAGTGAGGGTTTTTGTGGAAGCTAACCTTTCTCATGACCTATCTGCCTATGTGCAGCATGCATTACACAACTACTTCCGCAGTACCACCCTTCGCATCAGATTTGCACAACAACATGATAGCCATGGACATCCTTTACCTGGTGTACTCACTCGACACAAAGAAAATATGGTCTCCTACTTTAAAAGAGCACTAAATGAGGGGGTAGTGTACATGGCATCTCAGATCAGTACCGTTTCCACTTTACTCACTCTGAAGTATGATGACGAATCCCAATTGTCAAATCAAAAAGGCTCCATGTCATTTGGAATGGGAACAATGATTCCAATGACAGAAGATTGTGAAGTCATGGTAAAGACTTTCCTTGAACAAGCTGGCAACTTCAGGTGTTACAGGAGGGGCCAAAGCATCATCTATTCGGGAAAGAGGAGTAGAAAGAACCAATCCAAAGTGGATGACATGGTGATGGCTGTAGTGATTGCAGTTGCATGGGCAAGACTACCAGAACACACATTCATGCTCGTATAAGACATATTTGTTATTTACACATTTTTATGCACATGCAGTAAATAAATCTCTGATATGCCTAAGTTCTTTTCCAAGTCAGCCACAACCACATTTCGTTCAATGTGCAAAGTGCCAAATATGGAGAAGGATACTTGGGTGTCTGTGGTCCTTGCAAGTGTGAATGACCTGGTCCCTCTGAAGGATAAGGTGTTGGGAGTAGACTCGTTCTCCATTCGGTGTTCACATCCTCATGTATGGTGCCCTTTCCTGGTGACCTGGTCAGGTCGGGATTTGGTAAAGAAGACTATTGCCTACAATGAAATCACATCGGAAGAACCCCAAAAAATGGGTTATGTACATGGGGTGACCGAAGGAAGTGGACATGGTGGGTCATGGGATAGAAGAGAGGTAATTGATCCTATTCTAGACCATAATGTATGGGAATTTTTCTTGTCCGATTTGCATATGTCCTACATGAAACTGATGAATGCACTGTTGCGAAGAGGAACAGAGAATCAATATGCAGAACTCTTTGACTTGGTACCCAAAGAAATGAGAAAGGTGTTTCGCACAGAAGAACATGAAAAAGTAGAGTGTTTGGCAATGCGAGCCATTGACAATTTTGAAGATAATGATGAGAGTGACCTAAGCGATGATGATATGGAAGGAATGAATTTGGTGGACAGTGGTAAACATGGAAAGTGTCAAGAAAACAATGTTATCATGCAGTTCATGGTTGACTTGTTCAGTTGTGACCACTTGTTACAATCATACCTACAATTACAACAGCCATATATTCAACAGATAGAGGAATTTGGCATCAAGCTGGAACAAAATGAGGATAATTTGTATCAATACAATAAAAAATACATTCTGTTTCCTTTACCAGCTATTCGTAAAATATTAGCCACATGTCAAGAATTGGAAGTAAACAACTACATGTATTCGAATGGTGGTGGTGAGATTAAGCCAATTTTGGGCAAAATTCTGGTCCCTGCAGCGAGAGGTGAGCTTACGTTTGTCACCCAGCTGAAGGTTCTTGTGGGGACTTCAATTGAGAGTGGATGTTGCATGTCTTGTGTTGAAGGATCAAATGAAGATCTAGTTCAGGATGATGAGAGTGATGACTCAGAGAAAATCATAGACTACCGAGACGCTGTAAAGTCACACAAATTTGAAGTGGATGGGGGCATTGAAATGTGGAATAGAAACATCAAAGAATATTTTCTGGGACCGGCCTCAATCAAGAAGCTTGGATACATTCTCTTTAAAGAATGATTAAATCTTCAGCTCCTCACCTATTATTTGTGATTGTGGTTATTTACATAAAACAGCACCAACATTATAGAAAGATGTGTCTCTCATTTACTATTGAAGAATTAGGGGCAGACCACAGTGCTTCAGTTGTTGAAGTGGAATGTTCATTGAATGGTATATTTCATGGAAATAACTTTCACCAATCCCTTGTTGAGGATTTACATGGAGTGCACACCGAGGTAGCTGCCACAAGACTTGATGACATTATCACATATGTGGAAAGATGCATGAAATACCAAAGGATGAATTCTATGCAACATCTTGCATTCAGAAGATTGAGAGAATCTCTCTCAGACCTACAAATGTCATGCTCAGATGTTAAAGGCGTTGTAATTGTTCAATGAATAAAGATACAAAATAACTTTTTTTGTAATGTGTTTTTATTTCATTATCTTTAAAATATAATTAAGAAATTGACACTTGAACCAACATGTCAAAGGAGTGAAAGCAATTGTTCTAATCTGTGTATACATCTCTCTCCAAGCTGCATTTGATTGTTGGATAAAACCTCCTGAAGTCTTTTGGTAAAAAAGCTTTTGTTCTCCCCTATAAGATGCTCAATTTGATGACATATTTCTCGTCTTGGTTTTTTAGAAAAGAGAGCATCACATAGGGATGTTGGAATTATATCCTTTCTATCTTCTTCCATGTCTATCCCATACACACTTGATCCATTGCTGATGGTGTTGTACAAACCTGAGTCTCCAATACCCAATATCCATCGAAAAATGAAATGCAGCCATAGTGTCAATGGTAATAAGGCAATCTCTCTTTCACTCAACTTATGCACTTGTACCAGTCCCAATTGTTCTCTGGACACAAATGTCACTTTGCTCATGGCTCCTCTTTGTATGGCATCCTTGATACATCTCTCCTGTGGCTCCACCCGAGTACCATCTCCTTTTGTGACAAGGGGGAATACAAGGTATTTCTTGTCACCCTTTTTCCTTTCTACAACCCTCAATGTGTGCTGGTCCTGAAACACGTTGAGCATGGTATTGTGATGCTTCACTACATTATTATACTTTCTTGACTTTGGCTTGTAAGGACCCTTGATCACTTCAAATGCATCCAAGTCTACTCGCGTGTACACTTTGGAGGACGAAGTAGGCACTTGCAGCAAAGGGAGAGAACTATCATTCTTTGTGAAGAGAGATGGGAACCTGTCCATCAACACTTCGTAGAATTCTCTTGTCATGTCTGCAGTCTTTTGTCGTGTGGCACCTCTGTACACCTCCTTGGACATTTCCCAATATGGGTTCTCAGTATAGGACACAGCCTCTTTTGTACCATCAACAAAGAAATCCTCCATAGTTTGTTTCTTTCTAATTCCATGAAACTCATGAAACATGTCCTCGCTCAGAGATACTGGTTTTTCAACAAGAGGAGAGCTTCTTCCATATTTTCCCCTGTATGTGTGCTTATCAACTGCATAGCGTGGCATCTCATTCAAGGGTTGAGACTCAGACCAGTGGACTGTTATGGGCAACGACTCCTTTTCTTTGCTGAGGTGAGACCTAAAGATCAATTGTGTGACGGGTGAAAACAACATCAAACGATGTGGCATTGCACATGCAAATTTTGCACAGAGGAAAAGATATTTCCTCGTGATTAAATCCTCTTTACTTGTAGCATTATGCAGAATGGCGAGGATCAGTTGTGCTGTGGAATAGCACTTTTGTGGTTTTGTTTCCATTTCCCAAGGCCTAAACATCTTGGTCACCAGTAACACACCCTTCTCTGATGGGCATCTTGTTGATTCCACATCTAGGAACATAGATGCTAACTTCATGCTACCAATGAGTAAGTTGAAGTCTCCTTCACTCCAAGCCATTTCCAAGCTAGCAAATATTTTTGATGCACTCAAACCTGTGACTGAATCAGCATTTTCCAATAAGTTATCCAAGTGCGATGGAATGACTGAAGTTTGTGCAATCTTTTCAAAGACAGTCAACATTGTTTCATGCATAGCAAACACAGGCAAGCAAGCAGATATTCGACAAGTAGAGAGCCTAATCATTGTCTGTATGAAATTGTGTTTGTCTCTCTTCTGGTAGTAATGATACATCTGCATAATGGTATCCAAAGACATCAGTGAATGGTCCTCGAAGAGAAATACGAGGAGTTTGTCCCACGAAAGATGGTCTATTTTTCCACGTTGGAGTTCAAGAGCACTTTGAACTACCAGTTTTGGTTCCTTTCGTCTCAGTGACTTTTGCAGCAATGACTTCACCTCATCCAGCATAAAGTTGTGATGAGTCAGGTGACACTTCCCATACAAATACATATTGATCACTGTTGTTTACATGCTTTCTTGTCGGGGCACAAATGACTTGCCTATTGTGGGTGTGTCATGAAAATTCAATTTTACACTGTACCTACATGAGTTATATATTAAGGAGTTTTATATTGATGCAGTGAAACATATACAAAGCACAAACAAAACATTTCAAAGATGCAATTATTGGTCATAATATTTTTCATGTTCATGGTGCAAGGTATGGCTAAGACCATCCGGCCTCCTTGTCAGATTGAAATTCGTAACATCACGAAGGTGGAGAACATGGGAATGATTTGTGCATCCTTCCAAATTGTAGAGGTGAGGGCCTCAATCAACCTTGAGCATAAAATGTTTTCCCTTGTTTATCAACGAGCCAGCGACAACTCTACACACGTGGTTCAAATGTCAGACAGACATTGTGCTATCAGTGAAAAGGAGAGTGTTTCATTTTCTCTTTGTGGAACATTGAATGATCAATCCCATGTGATGGAACAACTCCATGCAGTTATCAATGAAGAAACATATTTTATTGGCAGGGCAGCAGGTGAGACAGAAGCCAAGTGTAAGGTAACTTGGCCAACGCCCCAAAGCCAAATTGGGAGTCACAGAGTAGATGAGACAGATACATGCAGGAACATTTTCAGAAACAGGTGCGCAGAGTCTATGTGCAGACCCAATTGTCAGTCAATCATGGTAGGGAGTGGCAAAGAAATTACTTGTTCAAGTCCAATGTCAGAAGAGGAGGCATGGACAAGTGGCATCCATGTCTATGTCAATAGACTCTTTGCTATTCCAAAGTGGAGGAGTATTTGCATGGAGGTGATTTCTGACATATCAAATGCAAATGCAACGTACAGATTATCATCAACACAGGGTCTTCTTCTACAGCACAGCATAACAAAAAGGCCACATTTCATCAAAGAAAATGTGAAGGACACGAAGGGATGTATCAACACAGACTCACATCCTTTCCAAAATAAGCAGGGTAAATATTTTTGTGCCCGATTCAGTGAGCGAATTCCAAGAGGTTCTAGAATCACTGTCAATAGAGAAGCCACACTTACATATGAGACAGAAACAATGACAGGTCAAACATATACACGCACAGTACCACTTCGCATGAAAAAGAATGCAGGCCAATCTGCTGTTGAGAAGATAAAGTCTCCAGCCATTTGCATTGGACAGATGAGAGATCGGTGTAGTCGAGGATGCATCAGCTCTTGTGAAGCTGTAATCATGAGATATGGACCAGTTAAATGCAATGATTCCTGGACAAACGTGACATCCATACTAAACACAGGCACAACACCAACTCCAGAAATTGAATCACATGTGGAAGATAGAGTTTTAAGACAAGGTTTGAAATTGGTAGATGGAGGCAATGAAACATCTCTTAACAAGCCAGATGATGAAAGCAGGGTGAGGCATAGAGACCACAGAATGGATAATGCATCACAGCTTGTTGCTGCTTCAGGCATCAAGTCTCACGAAAAGGGTTTACAGAGAGGGAATCAAATCAACAGCACTACCCATATACCCCATTCCATGCGAACCAAGTTGAAGGACATTGAGATACGCTCGGACAATGAGACTAAAATGTCTGACGTCAACATTACAACTAAAAACTCCCACACAGCTTCTGAGACTGAGAATACAACTGAGTCATTTGATGTTGGAGACGTGACAGTCAGTGACCATGAGGTTCAGTTTGATTCACACAGAGGTAGTAAAACTGAAAATATAACCAAAACATCTTATGCTGCAAACATAACAACCGGAGATGTAAAGGCTAAGTTTGATTCACAAACAAATAGAGGAACTGTGAACACAACTGAAACATTTGATACAGCAAACATTACATCTCAATATACAAATCTGACTTTGGAAACACACCCATTTGAGGCAACTGAGAAATATGACAAAGACAATGAAATACCCAGAGATGATGTGGATGTTTTTAAAACAGATGTGCAGGAAAAGGCAAACAGGAATGCAACAGTTATGATATCTGACACTATCCCCTCCAATTCTGGAGATGACAAGGAGCTTGCAAGATCAAATATCAAAAAAGATGCATTCAATACAATTCAACAGAATGAAGTTGTTGACATAAAATTTGAGGAAGACCATAGATTTGAACCTATACATAATGAGTCTAAGGCCACTACATCCATGACGGATGCCTCTGTGATTCATTCTAGAGATGATGAAGGACATGTAGTGAATGAAAAAACAGTTATAAGCAAACATGAAGACACAAAGAGTGACTTTATACGAGGGAGTGAAAAAGATGGTAATGATGATCATATTATTGATAAATCTACACTAAAAATGAATCACAGCGTAGAGCACATCACCGACAAGCCATCACTCCAGGGAAGACCCACATATGTAGGCGGGCAACTATCGCCCGTGTTATATAGTACTTTAGCACTGGTATCTATACCTATTCTAATGATAATATGTTTCAGTATGATTTGTTCTAAGAATGGATCTTGTGACTGTTGTTCTTGGATTAAAATAAAAGCATAGAATGAAAAAACACTTGCAGTTGCCCTTTCTACTTTTTTATTTTTGTATCACAAACTGAACATATTCCATCTCGACTTCTCATGTAGGCAATTGACGGGTAGCCTTTGCAGTTCATATGTCGTCTCGCACAGTCATGACAAATCCATCTGTGGACACAACGCATTTGAATCATATCAGATTTCTTCGGCACCCAATGACCATCTGAACACCACTTTTTGTTGTAAGGCACTGGAGGATGTCTGATATCTGTTCTGTAAAAACACATAAAGTAGAAACAAACTATTTGGTTATTTTGAGATAGCAATCAGAAGTATTCAACGGTGCAATAGAAACAGATTTTACAAACCCATAAATTATGCGATGAGATATGCTTTTTCCATGACAAAAACGAGCAATCTCCAGCAAATCTGTCCTTGATGAAATATGTAGAGTGTGATTCAAGACATCCTCTGCAAAGGCAATATGTTTCTCCAGTGCATACTGTTTGACTTCTGGAATTCTCCATTCATGTGTTATTGTCAGCTGGTGAGACATCTTCTATTAGCCGTATACAATGCATCTCATTGCATAAATGTCATGATTTTGTTAATATTTCCTTTTCAATATGAAAATCCATTTTAGCACTTCAACCATTTGTTATTGTATAAGTGGATGTATTACAATCTGATGTAGTCAAAACCCACCGAAAACATGTTCATTGCATTGGAAGGTCTGATTGCTTCAGGCAAATCAACTCTGTTGGCAAAACTCAAAGACAAGTATCCAAATTATACCTTTCTTGATGAACCACTAGATAAATTCTGTCACTATTCCACGGAGGATGGTAGGGACATCAGTCCTCTAGAACTGTTCTATGAAGATCCGAGGAATGGCAGCAGCACACAATTGTACATACTTGATATTTTTGAAGAAAGTTTACGTCAACTTGAGAATACATCTGAAGAAGATGTGATTATTGGTGACAGGTGTATGCTGGCTTGTAATGTCTTTTCTCGTGTACTTCGACTCCAGGGACACATGGCAGAATTCAGCTGGGAATATTTCATGTCAAAGTATGGTAGGCTGGCTAGAGAGTACAAGCATGCCATACCAGATGCTATCTTCTTCTTGGACACAGATGTAGAGGTTTGTTTGGAGAGAATGGGAAAAAGAAACAGAAAGATGGAGACACAATTCGAGACCATGGAAGACTACATGAAGCTTTTACAAGTAACCTATGCCAGGACGATGAAAGAAAATCAGAGTCAGATTGTGGTACACAATTCTAAAGAACAATCATTGGATGGGAGACTGTGTGAGTTTGATGATTTTCTGAAAAAAATGCTTCAAAGACGCACTGGTCTAAACGAAAAAAGATTTGAAAGGAGTAAAAGTGAACCAGCATCTATGTTTAGTGGCCATGAACCAATTGCTCAGTTCAAAATGGATAGGATACAAAACCTCTATAGTTTTGGTAGTGCTATCCAAAGTGGTATCTCAGCAGTGTATGCAGGAAAGAGAAACTCAGATGGAAAACCGGTGGCCATCAAGGTCGTTGAAAATCCCCCATTGTGTAATGAAGAATGTTGTAAGGGAAAGGTACCAAGCGAAATCTGTATATTGTCACAATGCCAACCAATGATTGGAGTCATTCGCCTGCTCGAGTTCTTTGATGTTGGGAACGGCAAGTGGATCATTGTCATGAATAGGCCGACAAACAGTAAGGATGCATTTGACATGTTGGATGACATCCCATTCAACTGTCTTACAGAATCCCAAGCAAGAGGGATCTTTACACAGGTAGTTCACACTGTGCTCAACATGGCTGAGATGGGTTTCTATCATGGTGACATCAAATCTGAGAATGTTGTGATAGACATGGATACCAAAAAAGCCTTGTTGATTGACTTTGGCCTCGCAGGTAGGATATCTGCAAGGCCACTGACCAAGTTCCAAGGAACAGTCAGTTATGCCTCCCCGGAGATGTTACGCAAAGAACCATATATGTGGGAGTCTAATAGCGTGTGGTGTCTTGGAGCCTTTTTATATCAGATGGTGCATGGTGACTTTCCATTTGACATAAGTGAAATTAAGTCTATCAATCCAATCACGATTGAAGGAGATGTATCCAGTGAGTTGCATGATATATTGACAAAATGTTTAGAGAAAAATGCAAAGAAGAGAGCCAATCTTGTTGAACTTATTCATCACCAATGGATGTTTTTTTAAATGTTCACATCCAAATAAAATCTTAAACAAAAAAAAAGCAATTTCATAGTTGTTCTTTGATACAATGTATAATCTCAATGAAAATGATAAAGTCATATGTGAGATTGATTATTATACCAAAATAATTATTTCAAGCTTTAAGATAAACACATCAGAAAGATCAACTCAAACAATGGTCATTCGCTCTCATAATTTATTTCTTCACCATATTTCCTGTCTTTGTCACACACTCTGTCAGACAATGACATGACTTTTCACGGGAAACTCTCTTTCCTCTAACTCTGTCCAAATCTTCCAAAGATAGATTGGAAATGTTTTCCTGCGTGTTTGCCCCCACGAGAAGATCAAACTCGAGTGCTGAGTTCTTGACCTCTGGGAGATTGTCCATCATCATTATGAATTTCTTCTCTTGCTTTGTGGTCATGATTGCTGTTTTGAATGGTTTGATTATCATAGAAGAACAACTCCTTTTATACCAAAAGGATTATTTAATTAATTATGCACATTTTCAAATGTCTACTCTGATATTTTAATTAGTTAGACACCATTCCAAACTTGTCCAATCAAGTTATGCTACAGCTTCGAAAAAAAATTATCTATGCACAGTTTTGGATGGTGTACTCTCATTCATTGTATGTCTGTTGATCATATGGTCTTTCAAGATGACTAGTCAACCTGTCACTTTTGTGGTGTGTCAAAAGTGTCAAACCAACATTCTTGTCCACCATGGCCAAGTGGTTAAGGTCTCTTTTTAACTACGCTGCGACTACGTGAAGACAACCTCTTTGCATCTCTCTCTCTCACCATGCACTTTAGGTCACAATACATGAGTGGCCTTATGTCTTCTGTTTTTATGCAAAGAAGTTCCTCTTCTGTCATATCACCAACAATTTTTAAAGCAGCTTCCTTACAAAGAGTCGTCAATTCCCATGCAGCATACCCATGGGTCAAATTGGCTATTTTTTCAAAGTCTTGGTCTGTCAGTCCACATTGATCCCCTCGAGTTAATGTTCTCAGTAATTGTACACGCTCTTGGTGGTTTGGCATTGCAACATGGATCTGCATTGGAAATCTTCTGTGTATGGCATCGTCAAGATCACTAGGCCTGTTTGTTGCTGCTATCACCACAATTTTATCGTCTTTCTGTTTCAGAACTCCATCCAATTCAGTCATGAATTCGGTCTTAATACGCCGGTTCACCTCATTTTCACCATCCCTCCTCATACTGAGAAGTGAGTCTACTTCATCAATGAATATGATGCAAGGTTGCAAAAGACGTGCAAGAGCAAAGAGTGTCTTGACAGTCTTCTCGCTCTCTCCAACCCACTTGGATGTGATTGTAGAAGATGAGACATTAAACATCTTGTAACCTGACTCATTGGCTGCAGCCTTGGCCAAGAGAGTCTTTCCATTTCCTGGAGGACCATGCAGTAGTATCCCTTGAACGGGTGCTCTAAGACCAGTGTATATCTCTGGACGCATAGAGGGCATGATCACAGTGTCTCTAAGTGCCTGCTTAGCTTCTGGTTGGCCTATGATGTCTCTAAACATAGTTCCATCGTTGGAAGTAACCAACTCGTTCAAGATGGTGTGTGCCAGTGCCTCATCTATATGTTTAAATTGATCTGTCTCTGGCTGATCCCTATCTGCATCTTTCAGCTGGCCCACTCTATAATTTGCAGAATTTATCAGTTTCTTAGCGTGGACCTGTATTGATCGATCATTATCGCATGTGGCACTTTGTCGCATAATGTACTTCATCAAAGCCAAAGCTTTGTGGTACTTGCAGATGATGGCTTCCTTATCCTCCTGATTAGAGTAGAGTGCTAATTGGTGTTTCTCTTCTCCTGTTAATTCTGTCATTTTTTCCTCCATGGTTAGTGCTTGATCAAGGATCTTCAGAGATACCTTGTACAGGTGTTTCATCTTTGTTTCATCCATGTAATTAAAATATATAGGTTTTATTTTTTCACCACAAGTACCAAGAACGCAATCTTCTCTGAACAAAAAAATAAAGTCATACCTCAAATATATTTTCTGTATTTTTTATTTCAACATCAACATCTTATTCACATCAGTTTCACTGTCCTCAACAGGGTCTTAGATTGATTCCTTAACTTTTTTGACAACTTTGACACACGATTAACATTGAATTTTAGAGATTCTTTGAAAAGAGCTAATGTTTTTTCACATTGGTTCAACTCATTATGAACAGAGACATTTTCTTCTGCTTTGACATGCCCATCGTCGTCCCCATCATCATCCCCACTGCCATCCGCATCATCTTCATCACTGAAAATTGGATCGTTGTTCAAAATGCGTTCAAATTCTTCTGGTTTCCTATTATCACCTTTGATTGTAGAGTAATCCCCATCTGGAAGTTGGAGAGCTTTTCTAGTGGCCAATTCCATGTCATTTGAAAATACATTAGTGTTCATTTTCTTTATGCCATGATCTGAATTTACTGACATCGCTAAGATGGTTAGAAACGCGTTGGATAACATTAGGCAAGTCGCAATCTTGTGTGTGGACATGACTTTCTCTCTCTTTTTCTAACTTGTAGTACACATGACACTAGTATGTTCAACTAAAATGCAGCACAAGGTTGATCTGATTGATTAGATGTGAATCACTCTCCGGGGAACATCATTCAATATGTGTATTGCCCTCTCGTACACCTCTTTGGCACTATATGTGTCTTTAATCACCTCGCATTTTGTGATACCAAGAACAATCTTGATTAAATTTGACCTGTCGTATGTGCACATTTTGACCGACACAGGAACACACGAATCCACTTGTCTGCTGGCAGTAGGATCCCTACAGGCAACTGTGCTTCTGTCCAAAATCCCGTCAGGCACGCTGTCACTATCAGTCTCGTCAATGTCTGGTCCATCACACTCCCACTGGTCACAGACTGGTTGAAGTTGCCGAAGCATGGGACTTTCAACCCTTGCATCAACCACAGTCAGACGAGTGAGGACCCACTTGGCGTGACGTGGATTGAATGTGTCTATGTGATCTTTAAGCACCACCTCGTCAGGATAGTCTGCTCGATGTACCATGAGTCCAAACTGTAGCAAACCCCTCGTGTTTGATCCAGTCTTTTGGATCTGATCGAATGTCTTGTCCATTTCTGCCACAGACAAATGAACTGCCCCGTTTGAATGGTCCTCCTTCATGAGGTGTGTTGAGTGGGGCCTCATCACGTTCACGCTATTCAAACGTGTCGATCTATCATTTGCTTTCATGTCCAACGCCATACCAAGTGGTGAGAAGTTGATGTGTCGCATAGCATATTCTGTCCCCTCGGTGAACATCGCAGCATAGTCAGCAAACTCTGCCTTTTCATCCTTTCCAAAAAATGCCACACCTTTCTTTGGAACAAGGTAGCATGCATAGAGCGCTGTCTGTGCAGTCTCTGAGAAGAGCACAAGGGCAACCGTTGGAAACTGAACGGCGACCTTGTTCTCGTGGCCACTGATTGAATGAATATGAATGTCTGGAACACCTTTCAGCATCCTTTGAATTTGAGAGTTTTGATACATGTTTTCCATTGTTTGTTTTTATGTGTTGTCCTCATGCTAAAAATATGCATAAGTAGATTATTTGTCTGTGTGCAAAATTGAATTTAGTTTAGCCAAACTAATTCAAATAAGTACCACAATCAAACTGTGGGTTGATACATAAGCATGGGCAAGAAAAAGAATAGAGTATCAGGATTTTTCCTACTCCTCAGGGACATCAAGATCTTGGATCCAGAGTTATGCACTAGATCAGTTCTTTTGAATAAGTAATGACTTTAAAGTGGTCCAAAAACACATTTTGTGCATACTTAATGAGACAATATCTATGGTATTTAAATGTTAGAAGTTGGATGGGTATGGTCAGTCTGAAAAGAAATCTTCATTTGGACACATTGGTTGGATTCAAGTGATCAGCCATAAATCTATTTTCTACTAGCAAGGGTAACATTTATACGTGAACAATGGGCAAGAGAAAGAACAGAGTATCAGGATTTTTCCTACTCCTTAGGGACATCAAGCTCTCGGATCCAGAGATAACTTCCCTTCGACAGGCTGTACCAATGGCAGATTCACTCTGGCAAGGCAAATTTGGTCTCTGCAAGAAAAGAAGCTATAAAGAACTTGCCAACGTATATAGAAGACACTACACATATACCTGTGATTACCCAGAGGATATGCCAGTGACTGGATTATTGTCCTATGACACTATTAAAATGATGAAGGATCAAGTCACATTTGGGCCTTAACTAATTGAGAAACAGCTGTTGCACAATGATTTATCAAATTGAAATAAACAAAACCAACAATGATTCATCTTTTTGTATTATTGTATTATTTTATTTTAATCTATCCGTTTGTTTGATTTAAGTGTGTATGAGCTTAAATAGAATAGTGTAACATACAAGCAATACTCCTACTGACTAATTTTGTGGTCCTCTTCCCAAGTAATGTATTGACCATCTAGTGATGATGATGTTTTGATATGGACATGTTAGTTGGAGCCAAGTGATCACACAGAAAATAATTCATTTTTATCCCTTACACCACCTGCAAAAATAATATATTGCGATAGAGACTCAAATGAGAGTACTATCTAGAAAATCCAATTTTTCACTTACATCACTTACTAACATGATATTTTGTGATGGAGACGGACCCAAAAAAGAAAAAGAGTGTAACAGAGATGGAATGTGTCAGTGTCAGTCTAGCTGTTGATGCAATAAAGTATGTAGCAATAGGCTATCCAAGGGACATGGCTTGCCCAAACGAAGCAGCAAGGAAGATTCGGCGAATGTGCAGAGTTTTATCTGAGAGACATCGTTCAAACTGGAAGAGTACTATCCAACAGCTACCAAAGTCAAACGTGAGCGAGACGGTTATGCAAATCATGGCTGGAATGTTTGATGACAATATATGCAGTTGGAGCCGGATTGCTACTCTTTACTCTTTCTGTGGGATTTTTGGTGAGGTATGTGTGAAAGAGTATCAAATGCCAATAAACACACTGGACATGATAGGAGAAATTGCAGGAAGGCAAGTGCACCATAGATTTGCTGATTGGATTCGGGGACATGGTGGGTGGGAGGCTTTTGGAGAAAATTCTCAAAACAGAAGACAGTGTTCTTTGATGTGATTTTGATCAAATAAAATTCACAACGAAAAACAATATACTATTTTTGTCAATCATTTTTATTATCATAATGCAAACACAAGTAGGAATACCATGACTAATAAGGACGATAAATGTCTTGCAGCAGATCCTCTCAAAGCATGATGTGTGTAATTCTTTTGCGTTTCAATATGCTGTTTGTTTTGACCCGTGTGTCTGATCTCTCTCCCTCCATACCAATACCATTCATCATTACATGATACATAACCTCTTCCACGAAACATAGCAGAACATGACTCCTTGCATTTGTGGCACTTTTGTCCCAAAGTAGCACCATTGCAACTGGTAATTGGCCTTTTCATTGTATGTTTAACTGTAGAAAAGTACATCTTGTGCATGTTAGTTATGTCCAGTTCCATGTCAAACTTGTTCCCAGACACTGTTACTATTGTATATCTCAAGAATCCATAAAAGCGGAAAGAATCATTGTCTGACAAACGTCTATTGGGGTACCTAATTGGTACAGATGTACAAAACATTATGGGCTGCATCAATTCCAGCTCTGAAGGTCTCATCCAAGGTGACTGGCTGCCAAGGCATATATTGTTTACACTCAATGTCGATCTGACGTTGTGTTTGATTCTGTGTCCTGAGAAAATGTTAACATAGATTTCGCTGGTCTCATTAAGTTTGATAAATTTTATGTCTTGAGAAAGTTCCACAAACAATTGGATGCACACAACATTGTTGCTTTCTACAGTAAGCATTCGTGTGTCGTACACTTTTATGTGGCGAGCTACTCCAAAATCTCTATTGTTTACAACATTCGTTAAATTAGCACAGCCATATTCCATCCCATCACCTATTGACATGGAAGCACACCATGGCTTACAGTGAAATGCAGACCCTTCTTTTGCCCTGTCTGGCAAAGTCTCCATGACTTGATTTGTAGGAATCATATATCCTCTGTCATAGTAGTCAAGATGACAGACCCCTCTCTGCTCTTTTTGTCCACTATTACTAAAAAGCACCGGTGTTTTTGTCTCAGCCAATGTCCTAAATATGACTCCATCCATCTCCTGCAATCTTGCTGGTAGGGAACCACAAAGGTGCACTGACATCTTTGAATCCATTTGACTGCGTTCAATTCCTATGTTGAACTTTCCAAACTCATAACAAACTTGGTTCGAAAGCAACACATTGAAACTATTTTCAGGATACAATGATCTGGATGAGGCCTCTACTGTAAAAGTGATGTTGTCCATAATCACACTCTGTGTGAACATTGGTGTGGTAATGACAAATTCCCCACACAAGAGTTTGTCCCTAGGCACCACCTTGATGTTCTGAAGACGCATTCGACATGGAGAAACCCCCTTGACAAGAACTATACAGGACACGATCCATAAGAGAAAGAACATCCAAATTGCCATGTTACATTATTCCTTTTCAATAGCTTATCAACATAAATAATCCTTATAAACAAATCCGTTCCATGTGATGTAACATGATTCATATAGAAAGACACAAGACACGCGATATATATGTTTTTTATCTCTTTATTTTGAAAAAAAAAACTATGAAGCTAACAGGCAAGCAGGTTTTCTTTGTCACAAAAACAATCCCACAGTTCATCCACCAATTTAGAGTCCATGAACATTAGATCTCGCTCATCTGTTGTCTCATCACATTCTTTGACCTCTTGTTTCTCCTTCCTTTCATCCATCAGCATTGTTAGCTGTTGCTGCATGACACTCAACTGGCCCTTTTGTTCAGAATATTCCTTTTTCATTGATTTGAGGTCTGACATTAGGTTGTCTTGGGCTCGTTGTAATGCCCTCACATCCCTCTTCAGACATTTATTCTCCTCTCTGAGAATGTCTCTCTCCTGAGTGACAACCTCTAACAGAGCAGTCAACTCCTCTATTCTTGCTTCTAATTGTGAATTGTTCTTTTCAGTTTTTTTCGTTTCTTTCAATTTCAAGGCATCTATCTCTCTCCTCATGGTCTCGATCTCCTTCTCTTTGGCCTTCAAAGCTTCCTTGACTTGTTTTGAATTCAGTACAGCCCTATTCAGCAAATCTTTTGATACCTGTGTTTGCACCATACCATTGACCTCATCAAGAGAATTCCACAAGTGATCTCCCCTTTTTAACAAGTGGATCTTTTTACCTTTCATGGTCTTTGTTCCCTTTGCTAGCAAGTTGCTTACAATGCCTGCCACAACAGACAGACCATACCGTCTAAAATTCTCCTTCTCTTCCCAGTTTGGGTGACACCACATGTTTCCGGCTGTGTACATGCCACCCCCTTCAGTAAGACGCATTGGTTCTTGTCTCTTTCCATCCAATCTTGTGGATGGTGAAACCAAAACCTGTGACTTGTGGATAAGCACTTGTCCCTCTTCATCCACTGTCTGAACACCAAACTTTCTTGTGGTATGAGAGGATGGCAGGTCTATGGTCACCTTTGTCAATCCTCCTCCACTCTTTGTCACGCTAAAGGTGTCCTCCAGTCCTCTTAAATTTCTTTTCATATTCTTCGCTTGGACTTCAGTGGTGATGAAGTTCAACTTCTTGTTCAGGGATAGTGACATCTTAACTCTGGTAGCAACAGCTTTTATCCTGTGCTCTTGCCCATTGTTGTACACAAAGAGTTCTGTCAGATGTGCATTGTCGGGCTCAATACCATCCTCCACATCGATACCAAGTCCTGCTACACTATCTCTGATGCTATCAAGCGTCTTTGTCTTATCAAATGTGGTGGGAATGAACAATGTCACTGCAATACATTTTGTGTGTTGGTTCTTGCGCTGTGACACTACCTCCAAGTCCAACTTCAATTGCTTTGCACCAGACGAGGGCCAGACTCGCTCATATTTCGGTAGGTCGCCCACAGAAGTCACACCTATTGGGAGAAAGGTCTCCTTTTTTGATTTTGGGACTTCATAATGGACAGTTCTTGAGCAACCCAAGTCCATCGTCTGTCGATTATTAGCCTCCCTTAGGACAAAGCTTGAAAGATTTTGTAACGTATTGTTACCACAGTTTGAGCAGAGAGTATTCATGACTGCTTCCCTCGTCTGATCTTCATCATTTGGCTTCCAGAGGTGGTTGTGCTCCCAGTGACAAATACTGCAGGCAACATATACTTGATACAAGATGGTGTCTGACCTGCCAAGTGCCATAATGCGTGTGGCTTGGTCTTCGTCACTTACTTTATAGAAAACCCCTGTGCTGTCAGCAGGTTTTTCATTGAGTTGAAGAGCACCACACTGATACAGCTCTTCAAGATAGAAGGCCTGGATCCTAAGAGAAATCTCAGTTGAGCTTGTCAGCAGCATTGGTTTGAGAGCACAGCCCATCATTCTTGTCTTCTCTGTGAAGTCAATCAAATGATGGGTGTCTTCGTACAGTACAGTTCTGCTACTCTCTAGTGCACACATCACTGGAAAATCATTGCTCCGCTTCAAAGCCTTGCCAATCGACTTGATGTCCACTTCTGGTTTCAAACTAAACACCTTTCTGTATGTTCGGTCGCAGGCATCAGAATATGACAATGACCCATCAAATGTGCTCGCTATCCAGTTAGGGTCACCAACCACCACACAGCTGACATCTTTTTGAATGTCGGGACAACTAGTATCTTGATCCACAACTCTCGTATTTCCTGCAGCTAATTTCTGACCTGCAAACATCAAATCAGCCATATCCTCACCACTGGGCTCGTCTGTAGTGGTTTCAGCCCATTCTTCATCTTTACACGTGTCCAGCCACATGTGTGGTTGCTCCAAGAAGGACAAAAACCAAAGTGTCTTGCAGTCCATCTTGGCAAGTTCATGCCACTCTATGTCCATCAACTTCATTCTCAGGTTTAGATTGTCACTGGTTTGGTGCCACGCAAGTTCCTCTAGGTTACTCCTTCGATATATTGGTGTCATGGGACTCAAGTGTTCATCATTCCTGTCATTGAAGATGATCGTGTCACAATTGTACTTTGGTATGGTAGCCACGAGCTTACCCCTTTCAAGTGCCTGCATGGCCCTCTTAGATATCTTCAATTTTCCTTTGTGGGCTTGAGCAATGATGTTATCAGATGTTGTTTGGGGAATGATGCAAGAGTGTTCAATATTCATAGGTTCTGTGTTTTGCTCTGTGCCATTCACTGCAGTACTAGATGATGGAGTTGTCACACAAGATTCAGGAGCGTGGGTTGTTGGTTGCAGGCAAGCAATGTTTGAATCCAAAGAAGCGCTCAATCCATTGAATTCATCAGTGACAGAACTGGCATTGCATGACAGTTCCCCTCGGGTATCTGCCTGCTGTTCCCTACAAATCCTTTTGGTGGGCAACTTGGTTTCATCAGGTGTCTCCTCTAGTGCTCTCTTAAAATGCTTTGAAGTATTTTCTTTAGTCTTGCGAGACTTTCTCTTCTTTGCCCTCTTGATCTTAGAAGAACTGTCTGCTTTCATGTTTTGATTCATTATCACAAATTGTTTGTGGTGGTAATGATAATACTTTTTTTCTCGGAATGATGAGTTTGAAGTTGTCTGGAGGCTTTATACTTTTCACACGAGTGACATTGTAGTGAATCAACCAATCAAATTCCAGGAAAACTAATTATGTATTCATTTCTTGATCACTAGCACAATTCTTGGATGACTAATTATTTATTCATATCTTGATCACTAACCAATCAAATTCAAGGATGACTAATTATGTATTCATTTCTTGATCACTAACCAATCAAATTGTAGGAAGACTAATTATATAGTCATTTCTTGATCACTAGCCTAATTCTTGGATGACTAAATATGTATTCATTTCTTGATCACTAACCTAATTCTTGGATGACTAAATATGTATTCATTTCTTGATCACTAGCCTAATTCTTGGATGACTAATTATGTACTCATTTCTTGATCACTTACCAATGAAATTGTAGGAAGACTAATTATGTATTCATTTCTTGATCACTAACCAATCAAAGTGAGTACGATTAATTATCTATGCACAACCTTTAGAATTCAAATTCAAGAAAAGTATTCGGTTAATCAGTCATGATGATGTCTTTCTTGGGAGAATGTGTATTCATTATAAGTGATCAATGGGGTATAACTTTAGTTGAACAAAAGGGGCAAAGTGAAATAAGCCTCAATCATCTCTTGTGGCACGACTTGTGTTTGATTGTGTGTGGTGTAAATCGAAAGCTCACCAGATTATCAAAAGAAGGAATGGTGACCACAAAGGTGAAAAACTCTTCTCTGACACTTCGTGCAGTGAAAAGTAAGAGGAACACTTTTGCTTTGATAGGTTCTTTTGTCTCCATTTATTTGGGTCCACAGGCATGGAAAAATGTAGTAGCCGTTTCACGTCGACACCTCATTCAACAGAGAAAAAAAGACACAGTGTATAAAAAAATGGATGTTCTAACTTCCTTTGCTAACATGACTATTAAATGATTCTGCTATCTTATGAAGATTATCATTTGTGTACACCTGGGACCATCCTAATAAAAAATGACCTCCTCGATCAACATTGGTAATGAAAAACACATACTGGTCTTGTCCAAGCAGGAGGCATGGACATTTTTGTCCACCATCAGGAGCTCTGAGCTAGGTCAATTTTCATGGTTATCCCTCATCCCAATTGGTGAACCAATGCTAGGGGTTCAATGTTCCCAATTTGAGTGGAGTCACTTCTCTAGCAACAGTCTACTAAAAGCTGTTACACTACTACAGACATGGTCAAGAAAACCTGGCAAGCAAACCATTGTGGTAAGCTGTCTGGCAGGACTGCACAGAGCTCCAGTAGTAGTGGCATGTTTTTTGGCCATTCAAAACAAGTCACTTACATTTGACCAAGCATTTGTAAGAGTAAAAGAATCACGGCCAGGGGCTGTCTTGTTGGCACCATATGAAAGAGTGGCAAGGAAGGCAACATTTACAAAGTAGGAGTAACCAATTCAGACTGAACACAAGAGGGGTGTTACATTCTGTTTCAAATGGATTAATTATAACATAATTGCCAATACATAGTGTGCATAGTGACATCTAAACAAGCCATAGAGGAGTATAAAAATGATACTGGGTATAACACATGAAGCGATTCAGGTGACTTTTTACCAGCAATTACACCCAATGGTTGGGAATGTTATTTGTAGCTCTTTGACAATGAGCACACCAATTATTCCAATAAAAGGCAGAATATGACAAAACTATCGCTCATGTCATTGTTATTTGTTAAAATTAGAGAATGTGTTTTTTTTTTGTGCATCTGAATATTTGTTAATTTTGTGGAGTGAAATAAATAATCAAACATACTATGTCCTTTATTTTTTGTGGTCATACAAGTGATGCCGCTTGTTGTCACTCTAACATGAAATCTCAACAAGGGATAAATGGATGAAAATTGGTTTTTACATCCCATCATAAATGTTTATATAATTTGCGTTATTTGGAAAAATGAAGTTATAAATATCAACCTCAACATCATGAAGTATATTGTGATATCATATCTACTCTTTATTTTCATGGCACAATGTATGGCAGCGACTATACGGCCGCTATGTCAAATATCAATCAAGGCTATCAAAAAGTTGAAGGATATGGAAATGATATGTGCATCTTTCCATCTAGAAGAGGTTGCTGCCTCAATGACATTTGCCAAGAGAAGTTTCTCATTCAAGTATGAACTGGACAGTGATTACTCACACCACACACTCGAACTATCAGAGCAAGTTTGCATTGCTGAAGATGTGGCCAATGGATCCTTCTCTCTCTGCAATACAGTGTCAGACGAGTCTCACATGAAACAGAGACTCAACATCCTTCCAGATGAAATCAACTTTACAGTCAGAAAGGAAGACAACACCACTGTGAAATGTGACATTGCTTCCTCCATTGAGGGGAGAATTCCTTCAGTAGAGGAGAAAGTTGTTTGCAAGGACAGACGTGTAAGCAGATGTCATGAGCCTCACTGTCGACCAACCTGTGAATCTCTCATGTTAGACAAAAGAAATGATGAGATGTGCTCACACACAATCACTGACAGAGAAGCTTGGACAAGTGGCATTGACTTTCATGTTAGAAGAATTTTTGTCATACCAAAGTGGAGCAGCGTGTGTATAGAGGTAGTATCTGATATATACAATGCTGATGCCATTTATGTTTTAATGTCAGCGCGTCTACGAGTTCATTTCAGAAGTGGAGGAGACTCCACATTTATCCACCGGACTGTAAGAGACACAGACCGATGCATAAGCACAAGCTCTCGCCGCTTCAGTCACAAGGAGTCAAAGTACCTCTGTGTGTGGTTAGATAAACAATTCCCAACTTACACTCATTTCAATGTTACTGAAAAGCCTACTTTGACATACACAACATGGACCCCACAAGGAAAATCTTACAATCGCAAGGTAATTGTACCCATGAGGAGAGAAGATGCCGCTGATTTTGTTGAGTGGGTGAGGTCCCCCCATGAGTGTAACATAGAGAAGAGTACACACTGTAAGGGTGAATGCACCCATTCATGTGAGGCTGCCATCACAGGGAGTGGTCCATTCAGATGCAACAGGACATGGTCTGGTTTAGATACTGTAGATACTGAAAAGACATCCACTGATGTCATGACAAAGGAGGAGGGTCATGTTCAAAGGAAGGATTATCAGACTGATGTCATCTATCAAGCAAATGGCAGCAGTGAAGGGATAGGAAGAGCTGGACAGTCGGCTGGCATTGTGGCATCACACTTGCTGAATGCCACAACCAAACTCTTGGGCAATGAAAGACCAGCCATTGTGGTTGGTAACATTTGGTCACCATATCTATATTCAATTATAGGTCTTTGCTCTCTCATTTTATGTATTGCTTTGATATGGATCTTGATATGGTACAAACGTGGTAAGAAGGTGTATTGTTGTTCAAAGGTCTATCGAATAAATAACAGACAATAACAAGAAATTGGACTTATATGTTTAGCTTGAGCAGGATTATCCCACTCAAACAGTCCACATTAGGTCATGAGAATTCATACCCTTTGGTTAGAATATAAATTATGTAATAAATCTCTCAGTGAAGCTTTGTGTCGTGAAATCTGTCGAATAAATAACAGACAATAACAAGAAATTGGACTTGTATTATATGTTCAGCTTGTGAAGGATCATCCGACCGAACAGTCCACATTAGGTCATGAGAGTTCATAGCCTTTGGTTGGATTATAAATTATGTAATATGTAATATATCTCTCAGTGAAGCTATGTGTCCTGAAATCTATTGATTAGGTAATGGACAATAAAAAGAAATTGGACTTTTGTTATATGTTCAGCTTGTGCAGGATCATCTCATCCAACTGATCACATCAGGTCAAAAGAGTCAATACCATTTGGTTCAATTAACAAAGGTGTTAAATCTCCCATTGAGGCTTCTTACATGCAAAGGATCTATAAAAATCAATTGAATAAATAACAGACAATAACAATAAGTTGGACTTGAGTTATATATTTAGCTTGTATAATTGCATATTTAAATTGAGGTTGGACTGTAGCATGATACAAGACCTCATACCCTTTAGGATGACTGAAAATATGTTTGTGATATATGTGTTTCCCTTGATGCTTATGTCAGTCAAATGTACAACACTAGACAAATTACAAGACATGCATTCGTACTTGAAGATCACAAGCAGATATAAATCAATAGCATTAAAAATTTTTTTTTTTTGAGTTTCAAAAGTTAGGTCGGGCACACACTAGACCATATCGAGGGGAAATGACGCATGTTTTCATGGGTCCAGAACATGGCAGAACATGGCTAAGTCACTAAGTGGCCCTTTTGTGCTACGTACGAATGTCTCACATGTTTTGACTCCACTAAGCTCCAACCGATCATGAAGCATCAAAATTTAATCAATCTGAATTGCATTGAATTAATCAAATTAAGAAGGAATAAGTCAAAGAGGAGATTATAATTTGTCATGTTCATTTATTTATTTTTTTCAGCACATGTGCATACACCCATGCACATACTTTCTCTGTTCTGATTGACTCATCTTTTGTAGTTTTGTGTAATAATTGAAATCAATAATGTCCATTCCTCCTTCTTCGCATATGCATGCCAAGCAATGTGGGCATCGTGGTCTATGTTTGGAGTAAAACTCCAAAGACCACCGCAAACAGTCTTGGTGGAAGATATGGCAACATCTTGTCAAGATGAAAAGTTGTTGATCGTTCAATATGGACGACTGACAAACCGAGCATGAACCATCCATCCATTCCTTGACATGGATATAGCGTTGTTCAAAGTCTTTCTTTTTCAAAATGAGGATGGTCTCCAAAGACACCTGGAATTTCCCCACCGTATAGCAGCGGCATGAGGGGCATTCGTGAAAGTTATTGTTTTTGTCCAGGTCTTTCAACCATCTCATTGCACAATCTCTTTGGAAGACATGTGTGCATGGCCATAAAAGTACACAAGTGTCTCTTGCACCCAAATCCTCCATGCATATAGAACACTCCTCAACCTCGAGAGGTGTGGTTGGCTCGAGAGGGATCAACGTGGTATCCTTTGGACAGGAGCGATGGACTTGTCTGGTAGGATGAACCTTTGGAGGAGAAATACTTTCCAGAGATGGCCATCGGCGAGAGAATGATAAGCAGGAACCCATGTTGGAGATTGAATGAGAATAATTTCCAAAAGAAGCACTTTTAAACCATTTTAGTCTCATTATCTAGTCACACATGCCTTTTGAAAAGAGGTGATCTTTTTGGGGTTAGACCAATCAGAATGAAGTTTCAGTGGAGCTAATTAAATATGCACAGCAAAGGAAGGGTGGGCATCTCATTAAGTATGCACAGCTCATTAGGTAAGTTCAATTCTTTGAATGAATACAGCACATATTTGAATATTCATAGCTGGCTCATTAGGAAGGCACAGCTAATTAGGTAGGCACAGCTCATTAAGTAGGCACAGCTCATTATCTAGGCACTACATTTAATAATGTCATTGCAACAAAAGGAAATAGATCCAAAAAAGTAATTTCTATGATATTAAAAATTGTACTTGAACATATCCTCTCTATTTCTAAGCATTGTCTAAACACAAATCAAAGAGATAAGAGATAAAACAATATATAGGACTGTAGTGAACTCTAAACTGGCCATTATGGTTTGAGTAATCAGACCATATGCTATTTACATAGACCACAAACCATGTATTGATCATATCTAAACATCAATCAAAGTGTTAATAAATAGAACCATAGAAGTAACTTTAATAGACTCTAAACTGTTACTCTTTGCATAATTGATAAGACCACATACCATTGAATGAAGATGTTTAAACACTGCTCAAAGTGATAAGAAATTGAGCCATAGAAGTAACTTTAATGAACTCTAAACTGGCACTCTTGGTAAAAAGTACAAGACCACAAACCATGTATTGATCATGTCTAAACATCAATCAAAGTCTTAAGAAATAGAACCATAGAAGTAATTTTAGAGAACTCTAAACTGGCACTCTTTGCATAATTGATAAGACCACATACAATCTATTGATCATGTGTAAACACCAATCAAGATGATAAGAAATAGAACCATACAGGGATCTTCTTAGAGCTTCAAACTGGCACTCATAGTATAATTGATAGGACCACATGTTACTCAATTAACATGTCTAAACACCACTCAAAACGATAAGAAATAGAACCATACAGAGATCTTATGAGAGCTCCAAACTAACAGTCATGGTATAAGTGATAAGACCACATGTCACCAAATTAACATGTCTGAACACCAATCAAAGTGATAAGAGATAGACTCATACAGGGATCTTCTGGTTGCTCCAAACTGGCACTCATGGTATAAGTGATAAGACCATATACCATCTTATGAGCATGTCTAAACCCCACTCTGTGTGATAAAAAATAGAACCATATGGGGCACTTCAATGGACTCCAAAGTGGCTCTAATGGTATACACCATTGTCAATCTCATCTGGAAATAAGACACCAAGTGCCACTTTCGTGTGGTGTGAACTCAAAATGTTGTAAATGCCCGTTAGCCCGACGTAGGGTGAATAGTACCATTTCACCCAAAAAGGCTGTGCTGAAACTGGTGTGCAGTGACTAGCGCTAGCCCGACCTAGTGCCTCCGCTAGCCCGAGGTAGCCTTTTAGACGAGACTTGCCACTTTTCATATGCACAAAAGGGCCACTTAGTGACTTAGCCATGTTCTGCCATGTTCTGGACCCATGAAAACATGCGTCATTTCCCCTCGATATGGTCTAGTGTGTGCCCGACCTAACTTTTGAAACTCAAAAAAAAAAAAATTTTAATGCCATATTCTGATTGAGTGTATCGATTTTACGAAACTCAATATTTTAAATGTGCCAAATTTACATGTTATTTGATACTGTAGATACATCTGTGATAGTATCGTTTTTAAATCAAATTGTTTATTTAAGACATTGGCTTATTTATCAAGAAATGCAGAACATCGCACTGAACAAAGTCCTTAAAAAAATTATACATTTTTGTTATATTTGTTTTATGTAATATATATCATATTGTTGAATTCTTGATGTTTACATATTGTATTCACATTTTCATTTTGTTTGTAGTCAATATCATGTTTCTGTTTTTACTCTATTTGGCGTTGAATGACCTCATTGTGTCAGTGTACAATAAAGATTGAATAACAAAAAAGAAAACACAATATTGGACACAACATGTGACCTTAAAATATAATTTTGTCATGTTCAGTTTTGTGGCCTCGATATTTTCTTGTGTTTGTTTTATCTTTAGTCTGTGGATTGTCAATGTATTTTCTACCCATATCATAGAAAAGGGTGAAAATTAATGTGTGATGGAAAACTTTGGCAGAGTTTCAGAAATTATTAGACTTGGCTAACAAGATTTTGTCAAACCTTTGAAATTATTACATACTTTTTCTTTTCTATTGGTCTCATTTCATATTAATTTGCAAATGCTGTAAAAACTGACTTTTTTAAGTCACCAATTGTGCTTGTTTCTTTGTAAACTTCTCTCAGCTCCGAGAATCCAGCAGATGGCAGTATTTCCAAAAATGACATCTTTGGGAGACATCTGGTGGAAAACTGTTTTATGGCATAGAGATGTTATAAAAAGCAGCTATTGAGACAAGCCTTTCATGAGATAAAGAAAACAGAATAATTGCCATGCATTCTTGATTGGGTATTGACTTTTTAAATATAAAAACAATATGTGCTTTGGAAAGGTCGTTCATTTGTTGTTCATATTTTTACCCTAACTTTCATTATTCGTAATAGGAAAAATAAAAGTCTAACCACAAATGCTGCATTTTTTAGATTTTGAAAAAGTATCTATCATAAGTGTAAGTGAGATGTAGATCTTAATGGAAATATAACTGACTGGTTTTCTGTAATTATGGAGTGTGACAAGGAGATGTACTATCCCCTACACTGTTTGGATTAAATATAAACGACCTGGTTAAGTAGTTTAAAGATGGTGTCACAGGTGTCAATATAGATGATTTTGTAATTGTATGTCTTCCTTATGCTGATGATCTGGTTTTACTCAGTGACAATGAGGAGTATCTACAAACTATGTTGGACATACTAAGTAACATTAATGAAAATTAATGTAAATCAGTCAAATATTACTCATTTTAGAATTACTAGTCAAAAAGTGTCAAACACTGAGTTTAAAATAGGAGAAACATTATTTGAAACTATACGTACATATATACATAGATAGATAGATAGATACATAGATAGATAGATACATAGATAGATAGATACATAGATAGATAGATACATAGATAGATAGATACATAGATAGATAGATACATAGATAGATAGATACATAGATAGATAGATAGATACATACATACATACATACATACATACATACATACATACATACATACATACATACATACATACATACATACATACATACACACACACACACACACACATACATATAGAAATACAATCTGATAGACATCAATCTTATGGATAGAAATATATAAATCAATATACAATATGGAAGAAGATTATGGAATCTCGAAAAATGGTATTGGGTTTTGGAAACTCTAATAATGCACCAATGCATTGAAAGATAAAATGAGTTAAAAAGAACATTTCCTTGTAGGCAATACACTTGATGGCTCACAGTCCAAACTAATCTTTTAAAATAAAGTAGTGTGTTTGTATGGGCATGTGACTATATATGCATGTGTTTATATGATATTTGGAAGGTTTCATAGTATGTTGTCATGCATGATTATCAGAACCATATGTTGTGACGTTTATAATCTATAACATATAAATGTATCTGTCTGTGTCTGTCCTTTTTTATAATTTGGTAAAAGATGGAATTGGTCCAACAACAAAGGGCATAATATTTCTCCCTAAATAGTTCTCCCTAAATTCAGGGTCGGGGAGAACAAAAGGGTGAAGGGATTATGGGATTGTCCAGCAACAATCCAGGTCAAAGGTCAAATAGTGACACCCAAATAGTGACACATGCTCAGTGGCGCTGCACATGCTCAGTGGCGCTTCCCCATTGATGACATAGTGACACCACACTCCAAATAAGGAATGTAATGATGTCATGATATCATGAAGACATGATGTCATGATATAATGGTGTCATTATCTCTATATATACCGGCCCAGCCCAACAGTCCCTCAGACCCACCTACTGATGAGACAAAGTTTGCCAGAAATGCGTCTAGGAAAAAGGAATTCCATTCTAATTTGGAGACCGCGAATAGTCCACATTGTTTTCAAACTATTGTCTGTTTTATATGTTTTGCCAGCATGAGTTGTCATGTTTCTTGAAAACATTTCTCTTCGAGCAGTTTTTTCTCAAACAATGGTCCATGATGTTGGACACACCTGATGATTTTCCATATTGAATGGAACATGAATCATCTTTCGCATGACTGAATCAGCCTTGCGTGAGAAGTAAAGCATACAGTGTTATGTAAATAGTTGCAAAAGTAAATTTGCTGTTTATTTACAGCAACAGTTGCTGGCAGCATAGTTAACAACATATTTTACTGTAGATTAACAGCAACACCCATTTTTGTGTTTAAAGTACCACGGGACTTTGTGCTGTAAAATATTACAGATCCTAGTTTACTTTACTCAGCATTGATCAATGACACAACAGGCTGTTCATTTGGTAATGTCACAGCAAATCTCCCAAGAGGAAATCTCCCAGTTGTGTTACATACATTCATTCTGAGTACTTGCTTTTGTAATAATAATTTGAAATAACATCAACTATTCCTGTAAATATTTTTTATCATTAACAGTACAAAAGATTCTTTTTTGTTTGTTTGTTTGTTTGGGGTTTTACATCACTTTCAACATTATTTCAATTATTTTGTGGTCAGACCTACTTGTAGCAGATATAGTGCTGCCTCAATGAATTGTCATGTCACAGGTCCTTGACATGACAACCCACCCGGTCATAGATTTACAAGGACTAAGCTCATGTGTGAAATTATATCATGATTTCAATCTCGGCATGGCTGGTGATCGAACAACGACCTTTGGATCACCACAGAGGAACTTATGCCAATAAGCTGGCACTCTAACCAGCTGCGGCTTGGCTCATAGCCAGTACAAAGGGTTATGTGACAATAATATACTGTTTTAGGTTCAGTAAACATTGCAGTAAAATGCTGAACAGTTGCTGATATTTTACAGTAACTGTTACTTCCTACAGTGTGCTCTTATAGATAGAACATTTAGTTAGAATTTTGTTGAAGATGGATCGAGATTATTCTGAATATGGAAATGGACAGAAAGGTGGCAGTCCATATTCTGGATACCACAGAAAACACCATGGGGAGAGGAGCCAATCCCCAGAGATGTACCACCCGGCTCACTGCTCACCAGCTCCATCCAGAAGGAAGAGAATGCGGGAGAAGGCCAAACACAACTATGACTATTATGGAAATAATTGGGACTCGCCGGCACTGTCCTGGAGGTCAGGCAGTCCTTATGGAGGGGACAGGCATCCTAGAGGATATTTCACTCACATCAGCACTCTCATGCCGCCACCATCTGATGATGTCCCAAATGGAGATGATCCAAACAGCCCAAAGATGGTGAGACCCCTCTTACAGGCAATTTATGCTTATGTATGAAATAGATCCTCATCAATTCCTCATCAACTGTGAAATTGTGGCAAAGATTTTTTGTGAATTTCTAATATCCTACATATTTACTGATCCTTTCTTTAAGTGTTTATTTACACAATACCTTTAGCCCTTAATTCATAGGCCCTGAATAAATTGTCCCCATTCAACCATTGCACAGCAACAATAAGGTACTGAAAAATATATGATAATATTGATTGTTATTGTTGCTTAAATCTCAGTAAAAATAAGTAAAAATCTCTTTTATTCAGACCTAATAGGGATGTTCATTAAAAATGGTAAATTTCCTGCTCTGGAGCCTACAATCTAAACAAGTAGTTAATGTCAATTCAATCAAAATATGTCACCACGGGACCTTGATTAGAATGCATGGTTGGTATCAAAAGAAGAGTTCATTCAACATAATGTTTGTTACATTTCAAAATGTTTTGGCCTGGTAAACATATTAGTTTGCTATGTTTTGATATATGATAAATATGTTTAAATAAATAAAATGAAACTCAAAACTTCTACACTGTGTTCACAAATGTGTTTTCTGGCTTGTTGTTTTGATATTATTCTTCAAACAAGTTTGAATAACAAACAATATGCTCAAAGTGAAGATATTTTGAAAACATTATGACAGCCGGAAAATGTTTCTATGGTTGAACTAGTTCATGTTTACGCTGTATTTGTGTATACCTTACCATGTAATCCTGTTGAACAACAGCGCTATGAACAGACTTGTCTGGTATCAGCGTTATACAAATTTTATTATTATTATTATTATTTAACAGAAAGCCAACAATGCGTGCAGCTTAGTTAAAGAGGATGTTTGCCTCTCTGATCATATATCCCTGTAGAATATGCCATGAAATAAATATGAATAGGGATCTGATTGAGTCAAAATACACATTTTGATTTACCTTTATCCGTAATGTAAAAATTATATGACATTAAAAATTCTTTGATTTATGAAATAGATTAACTTTAACCTGATGCCTATTTCCTGATTGTCTTACCTTTATTTGTGAAAATTAAACATAATTTGTTAATGATGTAATAAAATAAATTATTCTAGGAAAAGGATGGTGATAGTGACAATGAGAAATCAGTAAGGAGTGTCCTTGTGGGATTTGCAGATACAGCATCCATAGCAGGAATCTCCTATATCAAAAACTCGCAGTCATGGATCAACATGTTTGCATGGACCTTCTTCTTTATGGGAGCTATGGCATTTTTGCTATGGCAGATGGTTTTTATATTTACACGTTATTATTCCTACCCTGTCAACACAGTGGTTGACTTGCAACAGAAGCCACTTGACTTCCCCAGCGTTACCATCTGCAATATCAATGCAATACGTGCTGAGAAACTTGCTCTTAATGACAAACTTAATGAGTTTGTCCAAAATGTACAAGGACAGGTGGGTTAGATATTTTCCTTAATGGTTGATATTATTATGAGTGAACACTCAAATTGGGATCTCTACATCACAATATAACCTATTTTAATTTTATGACAGAATCCTGTTTACAGTGGTGACTATTATAATGAAGATTATAATTACTATGGAAGCGATAATGTATACTACGGGGGCTATGACAGTGAAGATTACTTTGGTGGAGTCTTGGACGGCTCGGTGAAAACCAAAAATCAATTCAAAAGATTAATAGGGAACCTTACTCGGTAAATTGTATAGTGATTATCATTTAGATTTATTCAATATAATTTGGAGGAATATTGCTTGAGTTTGGTAAAATGTGATTCAGCATAAGAATATTTCAGATAATATGTTTATTCAAAAATTGGACAATTCAATTTCAGTGCAGAGAGATTAGAAATGGGTCATCAGAAAGAGATTTCCCTCCTTAACTGCATCTTTAATGGAAAGGTTTGTCATCCAGAGTAAGTGTACACATCTGGGAAATACTTAAGCAGTTGAATATGAAACAAAATTGAAGTTTAATATTTAATTATGTAATCAGGTAATTGATATCTAATCTGAACACTTTTTGTCTTTTTAGGAATTTTACTACATGGTTATCAAAAGATTATGGGAACTGCTTCACATTTAACTCAAATAGTCAACGTAATGGTTCCATAAGAACAAGATTCGGTGGCAGTGAACATGGTATACCTTATATATTTCAATACATTCAAATGATGCCAGACATCATAAATATCATGAATACCACTGTCACACCAGACCTACATTCACTCAGAGTCATTTGTTTGTTGAATGCTTGACAAAGTGCAATGGTATCGCATGATGTCTGACTGGAAATTGTTTACAAAGTTGGTATACCAAAGTTGGTATAGAGCATGTACGGCCGACTTGAGGCATCCTCACCACATTCGCGTCATTTGCACTGAGTCAGAACTGACACCAAATCTAGGCACACTGGCATGGCACTTTTTTTTGCATGTTCAAAGTAGACATCCTTTGCGAACCCTCAGCAACCTTAGCGTCACCATGAGTCCTCATTGTCCATGTTGGCGCTTGGAAAAAATGACTTGGTTGTTTGGGGTTTTACATCACTGTCAACATTATTTCAGTCATTTCGTGATGAGACCTACTTGAAGCAGATATAGTGCTGCCTCACTGAATTGTCATGTCACAGGTCCTTGACATGAGAACCTGCCCAAAAAATGACTGAAAACCAACAGACAGTTTGGTAGGAGGTCTGGTGATTCATGTTTATATTCTGCACACTTTCAGGTTGAGCCACGACAATCATTGGTTTCATGTAATATTTTAGGGAAAGGTATTGGACATGTGGCGATTACCTCCATAGGCTTCTCATTTTCTGTTTATGTTATCAGTTTCATATTGGTTGAAAATAATATACATTAAATTAATATTCAACATGTTGATTTCAAGCAATGGCAATCAAGGTAAACGTTCATTTCGGATTGAAAGGAAGTGACAATAATACATCACGTCAGCGTATTTTTGTGTATACTGCTGTATTAAATTATTGTGAAATGCCTATTTCTTGTATAAATGATTCTCTTGCAGGGTTAGAGGTTCAGCTATTCAAGGACAATGCCCAGTATATATCCGGAATGACCCAGGGAGGGGGGTTTAGGGTTGCAATTCATCCTTATGGTACATTACCCTTCCCCCTTGAGAATGGCATTTCCGTTGCCCCTGGAAGAAAGACGTTCGTTGGATTACAATTTGTAAGACATCTGTTTCTATGATATTTATCTCCTGTCTCAATTCCTATGTATATATATATATATATTTTAAACAAAATCTGTCTCACTTTCTCTCTCTCTATTTATATACATATAGATTCCATTTAATCAACCTAGTGTTTATAATGTTAAGCCATATATTAAATGTAAATGGTGGTGTTTTAACGACCCTTTCAGCAACTATGGCCATATCAGGTCGACTTTCGAGACTTTTAACCAGTGTGAAAGTTACACTGCCGGCAGTGGGAATCGAACCCACCACCTCCCGCCCTCCACTTATATAACCATTAAAGGCACAGATCCTACACTCTACCAACTGTGCTAGTGGGGCCGGTCTATATTAAATGTAATCTCTCTCTCTCTCTTCAAGAGAGAGAATTGATCTTCAAATATAAGTTTCTGCAAAATCCTAAACTTCTTTTTATTTTTTTTTATCATTAGAGAAACATAAGTCGTCCAGGCAAGCCCTATGGAGAATGTGAGAGGGATGAAGAATTTCTAAAGCATTTTAATGCACATTACACAAAAAAGGTAACTAACGCCTTGATATTGTCTCAGCCATGTATCTTATCCACATTACTTGAAATAACAATTTTTTTTTTTTTTTTTTTTTTTTTTTTTTTTCAGTCTTGTGAAAATACTTGTGCTGATCGGCAAATCTCAAGAATATGCAAATGTTACCTACAAGAAGACATTGAAAATTATCCAATACATGATATTGAGAACCTCCAGCCTTGCATGTCTGAGAAAGGTAGGCTTCGTCTAGTTCTTCACATACTCCTTATTACTTTGAACATATTTGCAATATCAATGCAATACGTTTAACATATTTGGTCTTTAAGGGGTTCTTTTGAATGAAAAATCATTGGTCAATGACATTTCATTGTTACTAATAATAATAATAATAATAATAAAATTTCTATAGCGCTTATACCAGACAAGTCTGTTCATAGCGCTGTATCGGGGAAGTGCTTCCTAAAGAGATAGGTTTTCAGTCTGCTCTTAAAGCTTGTGACCGATCTAGTTCTAATCTCATTAGGAAGTTGGTTCCATAACCTCGGACCTACAGATGAGAAAGCTCTGTCACCCACTGTCCTGAGTCTAGTCCTCGGGACCTGCAAGTGAGTACCATCATTCGATCTGAGAGACCTATCACCATCTTTGATGAGGAGTAAGTCCTGAAGGTAAGGCGGTGCCTTACCGTTTAACGCCTTCCAGGTTGTGAGAAGGATTTTGAAGTCAATTCTGGCGTGAACGGGTAGCCAGATCCTTCCCACTACACGAGCTGCAGAGTTCTGCAGATATTGCAACTTCTTAATATCAGATTTGGGAAGGCCAGCAAGGAGGCCATTTCCATAGTCCAAGGTAGAAGTGACAAAAGCATGGGTCAGAGTGATAGCAGTCTTTTCGTCTAGACACTGTCTGATAGGTGAGAGGTTACGAATGTGATAATAGCCTTTCTTGCACATTCTAGCTATTTGGGCCTTCATGTTCAGACTAGGGTCAAGGATGACCCCGAGGTCAACTACTGAATCACTGGGTGATATATCAGTATTGCCCACCTTGATAGTATCAGAAATACTGCTATGGATAGAGGAGTTGTGCTGGTTAGTGCATATTAGCATCTCAGTCTTACCATCATTGATCTTCATCTTATTTGAGATTAGAAAGTTCCTAACCTCACAGACACACTGTTCCAGTTTTTGTCTACTGATATCAGCTTGGATGGTAGAGCTGTGATCAATAGGGATGTAGATCTGAGTGTCGTCAGCATAAATATGATAATTCAATCCATATTTAGCTAAGATGTCTGCCAAGGGTGTCATGTATATGGTGAAGAGAATTGGGCCCAGGACCGAACCCTGTGGGACCCCATATTTTATGCCCTTCCGAGAGGACCTCTTCAGACCAACCTTGACACATTGTTTCCTATCACACAGGTATGACCTTATCCATGATAGAGCATGACCTTTGACGTGACATCGATTCTCTAATCTGTTGAGTAGAATTTGATGGTCAATGGTGTCAAAGGCCGCAGAGAGGTCAAGTAGTAATAAGATTACTGACTTTCTGTCATCCAGGTCCTGTAGGATGTCATTTTGCACCTTCATTAGGGCAGTCTCAGTACTATGAAATTCCTTGTAAGCCGACTGAAGTTTATCTGTAAGACCATTCCTTACAAGATGAGGAATCAGTTGCACTGATACCGCCTTTTCCGTAAGTTTGGAAATATAGGTAAGGTTAGAGACTGGTCTATAATTACTTTCGATCAGTTCTAGACCTAGTTTTTTCAGTAACGGCGTGATTATTGCAATTTTCATATTTTCTGGTACTGAAGCATCCACTAGTGATTTGTTTATAATCGATGTGATTATAGGTATAAGGTCATCCAAGAGGTCAAGTAGTAGCCATGTTGGAATGGGATCCAACTCGCACGACTTTTTGGCCGACCCTCTGATTAGTTTACGGACATCCTCATTGGATAAGGGGAGAAACTCCTCTAGAGGTGATATGATATGGGTCCTCCCATTGTTTGCAGTGTCACCTGGTGGTGAGACCATCTCAATTGGAGCTGCGTCCAGGTCTGTGCGAATTCTTTCTATTTTATCAAGAAAGAAGTCATTGAACTTTTCAGCCAAGGCAATTTCACAGCTCGATGCTGGCATTGGCGTATCCTTATTCTTGTGCATGACCGTGTCAATGACTCTGAACAGTTTTTTGGGGTCATGCTTGTTTTCTTCCACAAGTTTGGAAAAATAGTCAGATTGTGCTGATTTAAGCATGGAATTATATTTGTTCCTTTGAGCACTGTATAATTCTTTATCAATCTGGAGTTTAGTTTTGTTCCATTTTCTCTCAAGTCTCCTCTTAAGAGACCTTTCGAGCTTTAACTGGTCACTCATCCATGGTACTGGCGTACGTTGAGTGACCTTGGCATGCTTGTATGGGGCATGCTTGTCCATTAGAGCCGTTAGTTCCCTATCATAGTAATCAACTAATTCGCTGAGGGAGAAATTTTCCCATGTTGAATTACTACTTGTCAGGGATCTGACGTCTCTTTTCAGGGAGTCCCTGTTTAGATCCCTAAAGTTTCTATACTTGATAGATTTTTTAGGGATTTTGGGGGCTATGATCCCAAGATCCAGTTTGATCATTTTGTGATCAGATATATACTCATCTATGGTATGACCCCGTAATGACTTATTTCCATTGAAGGTGATGATTAGATCAAGGGTGTTCCCTAATTTGTGTGTAGGTTCAGTCACCCATTGATGCATATCAAAGGTAGAGAGAATTTCCATGAATTTGACAACATCAGGCTTATCCGGTTTGTTGACATGGAAATTATAGTCACCTAACAGAGTCACTTCATGGTTAAATGAGCCATAGTGAGCCATAAGTTGAGTAAATTCATCATAGAAACAACACTACTATAACAAGACGTCTTTTTAAATAAAGAATTTTATATGGAATTTCCTTTTTGAAAATGATATTTATATTTCTCCATCCCCAAATATCAAATGGCCTGACTGTAAATCTCAACAAATGTTGTCTGTTGAGTGAATTTGAAAACTGCTAAAAGAAGTAAATGTGCTAGGTGAGAGTACAAATCAAATGTAGCTTCATTTACGCAAATCTTCATGAGAATACAAATGGAAGGCATCACAGAATGACATGTACACCGAAATCTTTGATGTATATGCGCCAGCTCTAGTAGTCTCTGATCACTCTATATGCAATTTGTTACAATATAGTCTATTTTATTACATATGTTACAATATAGTCTATTTTATTACATATATTGTTGCTCTAAGAGTTGCATACAAAAAAGGAAATGTTGGTATTTGTTTGAGATTGTTTTAATTTCTTTCCAGACATAAAATGTACAGGAAATGTTGTCAGTAAGACGGCTGCGGGTCAGTTAGACTGTGATTGCCCAAAGGCTTGCAAGTATGTCCAGATCTCTCCAATATTTTAATTTTTCACTTGACATACATTTTCATGCACACCAGTAGTTCCATTTATAGTGAATGTATTTTGTAGAGTAAATACCATTTAACCTGAAAATAACTGTCAAACTTTTGTTTGAAGTAGTTTTTTGTTTTTTGTTTTGGGGGGGGGGGGGGGGGGGAATCAAGGGCAAAGTAATCATTTCAATATTAAATCAATCCTTCAATAGTAAACAGTTATGTAATGTTTATTTTATGACATGTAGTTGAATCGAAGAAAAACTTGAAAACCCCTTTACTTTTTCCAGTAATGAAGAATGTTTCGTAGAAATATTTTTAGGAAAAGTGTCCTAATGTAGCATGCTCAATTATGTAGAATGATCTCTTATTATAGTGAGCAGATCTTTACCAAGGAAGTGACTGAAAACATCTGGCCTGATTATGGATTATGGGTATGGATAATAGCAACCTGCTTATTAAATTTATTTATAATTGACAGTCGCGTTGACACAAAAAATAATGTGAGTCAGTGCACTGCAACATTTGAAAGGGAAATAACATTGTCCTTTTTGATGATTTAATCTGTTTATATATGTGCATGAATGTGCCATCAAAACAAAACAAAAGAGATGTTATTAAAACAATTGATTTGATTTTTTTAATTATATCAAATTACAATTCTCTCATTTTTGTGAAAAACATCTTGCCGTGAATTGTAAATAATGTGCTTCTAATAGACAATAAGAAAATTAACTCATTTAAGTGAGCAAGACCTTGTATTAACTGTAGGTGCGAAGAGCAAGAGGAAACTTTTAATCATACATGTACAAGTTTAAGTGCCTTTCTCTATTGTACCTTTTAAGAACCGTTTCCCTTGTAACATAAACTAATCTCAATCATTTTGATATAGATTCTGAATTTCTGTATTTATTTTATCACACACGCTTGCATATTTCAAACAGAATGATTTGGTGAAGAAATTGTGTGAAGTGGACGAAAATTCCCTTTCATGTATAGCCTACAAGGCGTTTAACAGTGAGAGTGAAGCTACTAAGGACTGGTTTCTACGGTATGATTATTTGATTATTCAAAGAACCTGTAATTCATATGTCAGGGAATTCTTGATGAATGAAGTTGTATACCTGTATATGCACAGGTATGCAGTTTGATCTCACATATGTAAAAATAGGAATGGAAGTTCAGACCATTTACCCCTTACTTTCTAAGAAATGAGTGATATGATTATATTAGCTAAGTTTTTTAAAATGGCTCTAAGTATAATATTGTACCATGCAGCAGCTAGAGATAATATGAGCTAATAACTGCCTTTCCATTTATTTCAGGTTAGACTTTTTGGCATTAAATGTGTACTACTCAGATCTGACCTTTGAGCAGATAACAGAAGTGCCCTCATACCCGGTACTGTAACAATCATAGATTAGTTTCTCGTATATATATAAATATATACATGTATATATATATTTATATATATATATATATATATATATATATATATATATATATATATATATATATATATATATATATATATATATATATATATATATATATATACATATATATATATATATATATTTCTTACATATATTTATTATATATATACTCGCACGATATGCAACAAAAATGGAAATATCAGAGAAATATCAATCATAGATTAGTTTCTCGTATATATATAAATATATACATGTATATATATATTTATATATATATATATATATATATATATATATATACATATATATTACATATATATATATATATATTTCTTACATATATTTATTATATATATACTCGCACGATATGCAACAAAAATGGAAATATCAGAGTCGGTCAGTCAAATTCTTAGACTAAGTATGACAAAGTATGACCCATATATTGTAAAGTCCATGAAAAGAATATTGATACATTATTGTTAAGAGATATAATCAACATTTTGATTACCATTGGTTTAATTTCTAATCAATTGCTTTTCAGCTGGCTAACTTTGCGTCAGACATTGGAGGCACCGTTGGATTATGGCTTGGTCTCTCTGTCTTCTCTGTGATTGAGATACTCAACCTTTTTGTGCAGATATTTAAAATCATGTGCAGCAAAAAGAAGGAAAAGCCCAAAGGCAATTCCAAAAATCCCCAAACGTCAACATCTTTACAGGAAAATATCTAGAATTGATTATGAATAACTACCTTGGAGTATGATTGATAATATCCATATTTTACTGAAACAAATGCAATGAATGAATTCTATTTTACAATTTACTTATCATTTATAACTATGTGTGGTTGGTTATGGGGTTGGGTATGCAATACTATAAAGTGTCTCAATGCTTACATTTGAGTGGTTGATGCATAATGGTTAGATTAGTGAACTGGGTGAATTGTATTTTGCTGAATTAAATGGTTGATATTCTGATGAACATGGATTACTACACATGTCAGGATTGTGTGATGGAGTCCTTGTTACAGATGAAGCCTTTCATCTTTGAATATAAACACATTTCAGATGACGATAATTTTTAATATATATTTGTTATTGCAATGTATTTGGTCCATGCAGTATAATGATATCAAACATATTTTATGCATCAGTATTTGCCTTATGTTGTGCTATGTTATGTTGAGAGTCCGTTACAATGGTTATAGGCATTTATTATATGATAATGAAGTACACTAGTTTCTTGCCTATTTAGACTAAGTTTTGAAGCAAGTTATTTACTTGGTAAGAAACATTAACCAATAATGTTTCCTGAATGTGGTATGCAAATTGAGATGTTTAGTCGCACCCTGTATCCCTGCAACTGTGTCCAATGGGAGAACAGAGCTGCTTGGCATCTGCACAAAATAGTTTTGGTATGACCTTTAAAGTGATATATGTTCTCTTATTAGACTTGAACATAAGGATCAATAAAAATAAACAATGTCAAGGATGAGGCCCTAATGGAAACTCCATTTTATTTTCAAACATCGACCTCTTCAGTATTACAACTTGTACTACAGACAATTGCAGAAATGATATATTTTCCAGGGATGTATGAAATTATGTTTTTATAATTGGTTTTTATAATTGGTTGAAAGAAGTGTAGGTTACGCTACAATATCTCTCGGATTTTGCATATGGTTTTACAGAACATATATGGCTGACTCTATGATTGTTTGTTTGCTTGGTGTTTTACATCATGTAAATTTGCTTGCTCCATTAGACGAAAGTATACAGATATCAGCACGTCCATACACATGCTGTCAGAGTAAGAGACACGGGTATCTGGTATTTAGGAGCATGATAAATCAGTTCCTATAAGATGATTAAAACTTAACATACGGTGTAATATGTCTCAGAATACAATGTAAACTTGAGTATGAAATGGAGATTACAAATATAATATTAAAGAATATTGAACATGATATTGCTCACTCTTTACAGTTCTTTGAATACAAGAGCACACTATTCTCTACGATAACAACAATACTCTTTCACACAGGCAAATATTGCTTGATACAACCACATTTTCGGAGAAAGGGAATAGGTCACTCGTCACAGTCAGTAATCATACATACATATTTCCCATACTCTTCAGTTCCACCCCATATTTGGATGGGGATTTTCCTCCACTCAGGGTGAACTTGCTTGCAGCGAAGGTGCCAGACGTGGACCGTTGTGATGGTGAGATGCGCACCCAACTGTTACAAATGTTCCCCATACAGTAAATGTACAGTAAAGGAGATACATAGTCATACCGTTGTGATACCGTTGATACGCAATGTTTCTTATCTGATTCTAAAGGTCTTTACTTGTACATCATAGCATGTGGTTTCCAATATGATATTTCATCATTCAGTGTAGTTTTTGAACAGTATAAGTTATGGTTACATGTATAGTATAAGGTATGGTCAAACATCATTACGCATACCATGCCTTATCTTTTTTAAAATATGGACTCACAAAGTACTGAAACTGATTTGTTTACATAATTTAAAGATCGTAATGAATTGATATCAGTGCATGAATGTATATTTTATGACTATCATATGGTGCGGTCAATTTCAATTTCTCTAAATTTCAAAATGATTCTTTTAACCAGAAAAGCTATTAACCAGAAAAGCTAAGGCAGTAAAACAAAATCATTACATGCAATATTAAAAATTGAATATATAGCACTAATCTGTGATTTATTTTAATAACATTTTTAATTATCAAGTATTCAAAAATTAGTTTTGTGATGATTTGTTTTCTACAATTTATTACGAAATCAAACAAGTAACAATTATATATGAATCAGGCAATATGTCTGTGTTCAAAGTATTGTGTCAGTCTTTCATACAATTTTATCATAGATTTTCTTCTTCATCTTGGATTGCAGGCCTTCTGATTTCATAAGTTATGTCTCATTTCAAGTGCTTTTATCAAGGCTGGCTATGAACCATTATGCTGTCCAAACATTATGCGATATAAAGTGCAGCAATACTGATCTGTGGTTGACTGGAGAAACTAGGCCTTGTTTTAGGATTCCCTTAGTTAACAGATTTTGTTAAGTGTTATAAGAGTTTCCTTTCCTGAATACATGTATCAAAATACAAGACTAGATTGGTTTGCGAATTTCGTGTTTCCTTTCATTCCTAATAGCTATGTGACTGGAAAATACATAATTTGGATATGATTTTACAGAACATATATGGCTGAATCTATGAAATTGTTAGATCTCTTTTTCTCTGAAGACAAAGATGATATTTTAGTCTTGTGATATGTATCTGCATGTCCTGGTGCCAAGACAACCCACTACAGTCTGGTGGCAGTGAAGCATGCCTTCTCTATATTTGGTGCTGGGCAGTATCACCCAGTATCATGGTCTGCCAATGTGGTTCCAGTGCATAAGCAGCCATAATACATGTATACACATACGCCTTACCATTTCGCAGTGAAAGTGACCCACTACCTATCTTTCGTGTATTCTAAAGGAACTCTCTTTTTTTTATAGATATTTTGGATTGTAATCATATATTCTTTGTCTCTAATTTTATTTCCCATGCTTTGTACAAAGTATTTAACCAAGGATTCATACTATACATATCGATGCCGTTTAGGTATTCATATTTGCCAGGATTAAAGTGAGTAAAGAAACTTTGTACAATTAGTCCATGATGCCAAGTGAATATATGCGACATGTCACCTATTCGGGGTACAGCTACTATCGAGGTTAATGACATAACACAAGTCTTGGACACTACTTTTGGTGGAAATTATCAGTTGAGTATGATAAACTTAACATTCAATTCATAACCCTTTTATATATATATAGGACACACCCAATGATTCCTTGATTTTTGACAACTTTTGGAATATGACTCATCGGGCCGTTTATAAGTATAGATAACATATTTTTCTTGAGTATTTAACTGGACGTAACATCGTAAAGGCATAAAATGAAATGCAAAAGAACATATATATATATGTATGTATATAAATATATGTGAAGACATGAACCTATAAGGTAGAGACAATGGATCGCGATTACTCCGAGTACAGGGACAGTAGAGTGTCACCTTACCCGGACTTGACTCATCCGGGGCGTGCAATGGGTAGCGTATTTACAGGGCATATGAGATGGAATAATGCAAACAACCAGAGATCGAAGTCACTAGACAGATACCAGCCTAAACATGCTTTGCCAAACTCTGCCCCTGCTACCCCGAGGGACAGGAGAGGGAGAGAGAGGGACAGATCCTACCAAGCGCATTACTCAAATTGGAAAAACTTTGGACACAATTGGAAATCTAGCAGTATAACATGGGATCTCGGTGATGCAGACCTTTCAGCTAGAAGGGACCCTGGAGGATTCTATCCTCAACAGAACGCATATATTCCTGCGTTGGATACTAATCATGCCATAAAAACATCAATTGCTGATACCAAAAGTGAAAAAACGGTAGGTTATTTTTAGATTCAAGTAACACTAGAATAGCATCCATAAAAAGACATTTATATGTTATTTGAAATGTGCTGTTCAATTAATGGGCATCATAATCTAACATTTAGCATAACTACTATTAGTAGTTTATCGGATTTAAATTAAAAGGATGTTTTATATCTGGGATGAACCATCATATTTCCAGGCACCATCCATGTATGCTTCACTACCTGATGAGGACATAACACAAAGAGATGTTCCAACCAAAAAGACTGTACATGATATATTCAAAAGGTTCTCCCTCAGAACATCACTGCAGGTGGGTATCGAGCTGGTAGATCACAGCGCACTCTGTGGAAAGGGGTTGACTGACAAGTCTAGTAGTATGGTGTCCAGCTATTAATTCACTTGTCCCTCAAAATGCATTGGTTAAGTTAGAAAAAGTGGGTCACGTATGCATCTTCTTATTCCATGGACTAAATGTAGCTAATTAATGCATTTCAATGGACCAATAACTAAACAAATATGGATTTGTCTGAAATTGGTTACCTTACCTGTGCTAAAATCTTGCGACTTAAACATGTTTTAGAGAAACTGGTTTCACGAATATCATATCGATTTTTGGAAAATAGAAAATATGCAAAATACTCAGGTTCATCGAATCCTATGACAAGCCTATCATACCATATCTGTCTTGTACTTTGAAATGCTTTCTTTGTGTGCAGGGAGTGGCCTATGTGAGAGACGCAGGGAGGTGGTGGACACGAGTTATGTGGATATTTCTCATGGTGGCGGCACTTAGCATGGCCGTGTTCCAACTTCATGGAGTCATACACACCTATATACTCCGTCCAATCAACACTCGCATCAACCTACAAAGAAAGAACTCCATAGAATTCCCCAGCATCACCTCCTGCAATATTAATCCAATAAGGGTTAGAATTGTGTTTGTCCTTTACAGGCCATTCAATGTGTAATATATGACTAATATTAATTACCTTGCCTGCACTAAAATAAAAGTATTAAAAGAAATTAGTAATTTTCTTCATGTTATCCATCTCAAAATGTTTTACAGCTCCAAACGATTGGACAATCAACAGACCTCTATAGGTATCACCAACAAATCAGTGAACTGTGGGACGATGATATTCTTCCACAATATTTAAACACAGTTTCAAGAGGCAATAAAAGAAAAAAGGTAAGACTATAACCTTCCAACGGATGATCGTGTATTGATAGTATATTAATATGTAGGTAAACACATTTACAAGGTTGCAATGTCGGCATCCATATCACATCGTTCATTTTCATATCACTTAGCCAGGAATGCTGAACTTTTGTGATTACAGAGGGATCTTTATGATAACAAAGTGGTGCAAGTGTTTGATAACAGCACAGATTATTTCTACTATATCTATGATGGAAACACTGCACCACAAAGCAATGTTCCCTCTTACGACAACTCTGCCACTGTCAGCGAGACCAGGGATGACTTCGGCTACGGTATAACCTCCACTGACACAATGATATACACAAACCTATGGTCCATCATTGGATCTATACCGAGGTAAATACATTACTCTCTTTGCATCACATTGAAAACATTCTATTGATGTAAGTTGTTATGGATTCCATTCATAAAAAAAATATCTTTTCAACATGTGCTTAAAGTTCCCGATGACCTGTACGATATCAAATATATCTACATGTGACTTCAGGTCTCTCCGACAAGATATGGGGCATCAACTTGATGACATGATATTAAGCTGTTCATACAATGGAAGACAATGCAATAGCGCGTGAGTAATGGCGTCTGCTGAGAACGGAAGTTTTCCCTTTAAATACAGTTTTATTACATTTTCTCGTTACATTTAAGTTGTGTTGAGTTTTAGTTTTCATGAATGTCATATTTAGGAGGAATACAAGCAAGAATATTCTGTTCCACATCTGTTCCAAACCATGTGATCATGTTAAGATGTCAATACGTAATTGTTGATATAGAAAACTTAGGATGACTGGAGGCAAGTCCTTGCAGATCACATATAATGTGCACCATCACAATAAGGGACCTTCCTCCAAATATAAAAAAGATATTTCTTGAAATAATAACTACATGTACATTTGTGAAAAAACCATTCTTTGTGTTTTTAGAAACTTTTCAGCATCATTGAATAAAGATTATGGAAACTGTTATACCTTCAACTCAAAATTTCTGCGTGTCCACCCTGTTAAAACTAAGTTCAGTGGGTCTCTGTTTGGTAAGTTGTGTTTAATTGAATTTCGTAGGTTTCTGTAAAACATTTTCAGTTTGTGGTAAGTTGTGTATATATGCTAAGATCAATGTAAACAAATTATGATCATGATGATTAAATTTTGATTTTTTATATATTTGTCGTTCTATATATGATGATTAAATGTTGATCGTTTAATAGATTTGTCGCTTTATTCGTAATGATTAAATGTTGATTTTTTTAATATATTTATCGTTTTATTCATGATGATTAAATGTTGATCGTTTAATAGATTTGTCGTTCTATTTATGATGATTAAATGTTGATTGTTTGATATATTTGATGTATTTTAGGTTTGAACCTGTTGCTTCATACTCAACAAGCCCAGTATCTGACTCCATTTACCACAGGTAATGGCTTCAGGGTTGTGGTGCATCCATTTGACACGATGCCCTTTCCTGTTGAAAATGGTCTCTCTATATATCCAGGCCAAGAGACCTTTATAGGAATCAAACATGTAAATATACCCTATTTTAGAATTCAAATTCAATATACTTTCCTCGATCCTTTCAGTTATAAAAATAATGCACTATAGTCAGTTGTGTGAAGTGTATAATACTAAGAGAATAATACCATCATCAGAGTCTTTAACAATTACTAATTGATACACGATGATTGTTCTTTGTATGTACCGTTCGCGGTTCATATCATGGTATACATTTCAGAGAAGTGTCACAAGACTTGGTGAACCATATGGCAAGTGTTCGAAAGATGCATCATTTAGACAGTTGTATGATTTTAAATACACTACTGATGTAAGCATAATTAAGTATAAAAAGAAACGGCTTCGGATTCATATACTCTGTATTCATCTCTTGTATTTCTGTTTCTGTAATAAGCAGATGCAACACAAATGATAATCTGATAATCAGAATTATAACTTGAAGCGATTGACCTTTTTCAGACATGTTTTAATACATGCAAGCAAAGGGAAATAGGCGGTGTCTGTGGATGTTATATCCCATTTGATTATGAGAGATTTACGATAGAACAGCGCCACAAAACACAGCCATGTTCTACAGCAAAGCGTTAGTATAGACTTGCAGTTCTCCTATTCCACTCTGGTCAACATTGCTCATACTCCAGTTCATGCCTCGTGATAACCTCCTTGTTTGTGTTTTTATGGTGATTTGGATGATTACACTATTCCAGAGATCCAATGTGCAGAGACGGTGGGAGCAAGGGTTTTGAGTGGAAAAATCCCATGTGTCTGTTCAAATGCTTGCAGGTATGTGATTATTTCTTTTGATGTCGAAAATTAATTTAAACAATATTTCATGTATTGTTAACTTTTTATTTTCCAAAATATGACACCAAACTACAGAAATGCCAACTGAAATAAATATATGTAACAAACAATACTAATTTTACAGTGAGAAAATATACGACACAGACGTTTCCTCTAATAGTTGGCCCGATAAAAGGATGTGGGTAAGGCACAAACAATAAACTTAACCCCTTGGTCTCCTTTTAATTTTCTTTTTTCTGACTTAAAAAATGCATTTTGGAGGCACAATTATGATAATTCGTTGCAGTGTGTTTCAGGTTAGTCTGGGGCATGTGATATGCACACGTGACTTATTCCAAACACAAACATTCATTAACTGGTATTAATTGCAGGCTACATTGGTTAATACGATATGTGCCAAGGACGTGAACAGTTCAAGCTGTGCTTACCTTGTGAGTTTTGCCAATGCCTCCGAAGAGACCCGGGATTGGGTTTTAAAGTAAGCATCCTTAATAAATCATCATTCTCTCCTATATCATGGTTCATGGGTGCTAAATTCTCAGTTAATGACACGTGAATCAGAACTGTAAAATCCTCGTTATTTTTCTTTTCCTCGGTATGGCAGCAATAAACATTTTACATAGCATTCATTTTTTCTCTTTTGAAGGAACAACTTCCAATATCTGAGAATATTTTTCAAAGATTTGACCTACGAGGACATCATTCAGGAACCGGAATATGGGGTATTTTCTGTTATGCTCTGTTTTAAAGTTTTTTTAAAAAACAATTACATTGCTTTTTTCTCAAGAGCATTAGAAATTAGTTATAGGAGTCGACTGTTTAATTATTTTTTAATGTATTCCATTTTGTCAAGGTTTTAGAGAGTGTAATATGATGTGTTTGTGTTTTTTCAGGATTGGCAGTTTTACTCCGATATAGGTGGAGCAGTGGGGCTATGGTTAGGGATATCAGTCTTCTCCTTTGTCGAGGTCATCACCCTTCTGGTAGACCTTTGCAAATACTTATATAAAAAGGGCCAGTGCAAAGAAAATAAAAAGACTATTAATGCCACATCAAGGAAATCTTACATTCCAGATTTTACTGCTGCCTAGATGCATATGATTAATATGCAAATAAATGTAACACCATTAACTGGTTACATCAGGATATGATATTTTCGTCATCACTTAGAAGGGTTGACCTATTGTCCTTGCAAATCTGTGACTGGGTGGGTTGTAATGTCAACGAACTGCGACATGACAGTTCAGTGAGGCAGCACTATATCTGCTACTAGCAGGTATCATCATGAAATGACTGAAAGAAACAATGTTAAAAGTGAAGTAAAACTATAAAAAACACAAATAAAAAACCCCGACAGAATATACATGTTCGGTTACTGAAGACTGTAGTTTGCATCTTCATGTCTTAGTAATAATGAATACATATGTATGTGTGTATGCAATAAATTTTCTTATCAAATATCAAATGAATTTGGCAGCCGTTGTGGCTTTCGCCTTGCAGTTTCTGTCCTCTTTGTCATACTAAAAACAATATAATTGCATGAGATATCACATAAGATAAAACAACATACATGCGTGAGAGGAATAATTACCTCGTTATTTTCAAACTAGGATGTGGATATTTTCTGAATATTTTCTGAATATCACACTTTCAGAAGTTAACTGGAGCCATATTTAACACGATCAGTTTAGGATCAAAATATGTTCAATACGACCACTGTTACTATTATCATACTTCAAAGAATGAGTCTTATAGTAAATCTTTTTTTTAGATAAATATAAAGGAAATCAAGAAAAAAAGTAGTTGTTGATATTTTGGACCTTTCCTCAAAGTCTATGAAATTTAGCAACTCTTATTAAATTTATTTGGCAGTTAGGGAATCATATGATTTCGTGTGGCTTTCATATCTATCTACAAAAACAAACCATTGTCAGTTGGGGATTGATGGGTACCTTCATAGATGTCTGCATATAGTCCTGATAATAAGCACTTAGGGGAGATTATGCCTTGGTACCTGAATCTTTATATCTGGGAAATAAACCATTGCCCAGGTACTGATTACATGTTGCAATTTTAGCAAAGCTCACAGCAACAAACACCAACAGACAACAAACAACAACGACAATAATAACATTTATATCGCGCTAATACCAGACATTGTCCGTTCATAGCGCTTTTCAAGATAGTGGTTGAGTAGTTATATTGGCACAAAGAGGTGTCAATGTCATAGAGAATCTGAATAGCTATGATAGTGTTTAAATTGTGTGATCAATGTCAATTCACCCTTTACTCATATACAACTAAAGGGATGAAAGCTTAAATCATAACCATGGATGAGATCATTTTTATTCCATGTATAAAGTTATCAATTTTACATTTATGACCTTGTGGTGTGGATATTCCTAATCTGTACCATCCATTCCTTAAATTCAGTGTTTCCAAACTTAACCTAGCCTTACCTTAAGTAATATTTCTGCCCAAATCTGAGATCACTTGTACAAAAATCCAAAAAGCCTGTGATCCAATAGAGGGAATGGTGGAAATCAATAGTGTCCCATACAATATTATAATCCTGTGCTCAGTGGGGTGTGACAATGCCTTGAAGTTCTTTGCAAATATTAGGAGCAATTAAACAATAGGGGGCGAAAAATTTGTAAGTTCCCAAGGGAATGATATTATTTAGAGGGTGTTCCACCACCCAACCACCGGTTTTTTCTTATTTCTCATGGAACACAATTTTCAACTACATCAAACAAATATTTTTGAAAGCTATATGGTTTCACTTTTTAAAAATGCTTTGCTATCTTATCATTGAATGGATAATATCCTTTAAATTTTAGGATGAACATAAGTATTTTTGATATGATTTTAAACATCAGATTGACACAAATGTGGTGCAAGAGCTTTCATGCCCTTAGTTTATATATATAGTAATGCTATATATAGACACATGGCTGAGATCAAACCTATTTTTATCATTTGGTTTGCAGACAGCTCATGGTCAATGTAATCTCATTGGTTTTTCAGGCATAAGATCAAACTTTCAATCCTTTCCTACTTCCCATGATGCAAAGTTTTCAAGGTACCATAATGTTTTAAGGCTCGAGTTGTCTTGTTGTCTAATGACCGATATGAATCTAATATATTAATGTCCTTTCTTGTACATCTTCCGAATCTGTGCCTTCATGCTCATGTCAGAGTCAATGGTCTACTACAGACTCACTGGATTTGATGTCAGTGTACCCGTTTTCCCCAATTCTGTCTTACCATTAGTGAGTTTCATCTTATTTGTAATATAATCAGGGAGAGACTTATTAATATACTCTTTTTAGTTCAGGTCTAGATGTGTCTATTTTATGTCTACTCATCTGATCCATGTAGATCTAGGTATCATCTGCATAGAATAAAATATCAAATGCTGCACAGAAAACAAGTATTTTAATATGACACTTATAAGTACTAATTGGGACTCACTCTGATACTTCATGACTTTAAAGAAATTCGACTTCTCTGGAGTGTTGCCTTGGTCAAAATTGTGTGTTTTGTAATTGATTGTAAGCTAACCACAATTAGTTTTAAACGGACAGAGTTAAACATCTTTTGTCATTCAAGCCATCCATGACTACATTTAACTCTGCATGCCTTCTGAAGGGCATAATATGGTCACATGTGTCTCCTGGTACTGTATTTGTGTAACCACATGTGGTCATTTTAGGAATTTCTCTCACCATGATAACTTGCACCCTCAACCTACCTGGTCATCATTTGAGGGCAAACAATACACTCTAACTTTAAAATTCATGTGTTTAGGTTTTTTAATGTGAGGAAATTATTTATGGTTTTATACAAGTCAGATATTCATATTCAAAGGACCAAAATAAATGTGATCAAATCACAGACAAAAAGGTTGGTGGAGATAAACAGTGAAGGGAGATATGGATACATTTATAGATGAGTGCATATAGTGCAGCCCATTAGCGGCGGAGGGATATATAACTACCTTTATACATTAGATGAGTACATATAGATTAGATGAGTGCATATACCTTTATATATACCTTTATAGGTATATATATATATATATATATATATATATATATATATATATATATATATATATATATATATATATATATATATATATTTATATATATATATATATATATATATATATTTTTTCTAAGATTGTATATTGATAAAATATATGAGATATTTTACATTATAAATAATAATTTATTATGTATTTTCATATTTGAGCACCTTACATCATAACATTATACAACTTACAAAACTTTTTTTCTAAACAAAGTATACATATTTAAATATAGTATGTTTTGGACTTCTATTCATGATATCTTAATGGATTTTTTTAGCAATGAAAATAACAATAAGACCAATTATGGGGATATATCTATATGTTAGTCCACAGGGTCGAAACTTTAAGCGCTATGAGCAGACAGTGTCTGGTCTCAGCACTATATAAATTTTATCATTATCGTTATCATGCTGCAGGTCTATCAGCCACAAAACCTTAAAATGGGTCGATTACTTAAACTTTAAAGACTTATTTTTCTATTTCGTCTATAAATTATGAATACTAATCCAAAACAACATATCAATTCATTTACCTTCAGATTCTAATTAAACATTCTGACCAAAGTTTGAATTTTCCTATATTCAAAGGGTACAAATACGTTTCTTTTAATCATTCTCAATAGATATACCTAACCCTATATGGCAGTACATGTGTAAAACACACATCTGTAATCATGTTTGTGTAAAATACTTGAGGTACATTATATACACGAACTACTCAACCATGAACATCTCGTGTGATAACGTGAAAGTAATAATAATCGATATAGAGCGCATGCTGTATATAGTGCTCTTTACAAATATATTTACAACATATTTTTACATGCATGTACATGTATAATACAACCTAGGTTTCATATTCCTCATGCCGCTATTACTGTATGCCTTACACGTATACCTCTATCAAGATAATGTTTCCTATTAATTATATCATGTACATATATACACGATTGGTAAATTTTGAAGAAATCCTCAATGGCCACCAGAGGACGCTCTCGATCCAATACAACCACATATGCCTGTTTTCATGTTACAGTCAGTGGTGTGATTTTTATATTAGCTGCTCCAGGGCGACATCTTTTGAACAATAAATTCCACTCACCTTTAGTTAAAAACGGTTTTGTATGGAAGGATATAATCTGAATAATTTGTTTAATTCTTCAGGTAAAAGCAGACTGGCTCAAAACAGTTAAGTTTTCGTTTTCATCGGGAGTACTTTGAATTTGTTCATTTTTCATTTCTTACCAAAAATACTTTCTAGTAGTTTGTACGGACAACACCATATTATGTATTTTATTAAGATCACAACTTCGATCCATATCACAACTTCATACATGATGTACATGTATATACATATATGTACACATCAACAAGTCTATAAATGTAGATTACAGGTTTATATTAGTGTTTGACTAGTAAATAAATTAACATATATCTGTCGTTTATCCTGCACTAGGTTAATTAGATTAGTGACATGTTTCTATTTTTCCTTTTATAAAATAATGACAGAGTAACCGAAATACTCATAACCTGTGCCATAACATGTGTCATAACCTCACATATCAATCGTACAACAAAATAACATTAGAATTCTATCAGACATCCATTATTATACCCATTTGATGCTAACATTCACAAATGTGTTGGAGGATATTTATGAGTGTTGATAGTGGTAAGCGTGATTTGCTCAGTCTGGCTCATATCATTCGTATACCTGTATGAATACATACTGTCGGCATGGCGACGCCTCGACGTCCACGAATCACAGCAGCATATCAGGGCTCGGCAGCATGCGCAAGAGCATGCGTACTTGAACTCTTTACGAAACCTTGCTGAAAAATGGAATGACACAAATGTGATGTTGAGATAAACAGCCATGACGTCACACTTTGTGTATTTCAGTTTACATTACACACTTCAGCATATGTTATGTGTGCATAAAAACAATAAGAGGGTGTTGTACAAGGTAAGTGGACATAAAGAAACACAATTTGTCATCAACCATGGCGTGCATTTGTTAATTCATTTTTGACTCATTTTGAATCATGGAGATTCAAACATGTTCAGGTGGAGGTATTTTCTCTGTTTTGAAGCTGGACACTTTGTGGCAAACGAGGCCCATCTTTATACAATCGAAGGTACAACAGCAGAATAAAGTGTTGCGAAATGCTTTCTGGAATTTTTCTGAAAAGAAAAAGAAAACGAACAAGACAATGTAATAGAGGTGGAAACATGCCGAACTTAAATGCTTTGAAAAGACACCATGCTAAGCATATTTATCTGAATCATTTGTAAACATACAAATGATTTTTCACAGATATAGAGCAACATCTTCAAAACATAGACATATGGTGACAATTTATATCCTCTCGTCCTCTCCCAGTGTAAAACAAGTATGTAAGCTACAAAAAAGAAAGTAAACAAGAATCTAAGAAAATAAAAGATCTATTTAGGTGTGCGCAAGCAAAGGAAAAGCCGATGCAACTGTAAATGCCATTTGGGTAATAGACTTGAGATTCTACATGGGGGACCAATCTCCCTTCTCCCCAAAACTTAAATCAAGTTCTCCCTAAAATATCTTCATCCAAGTAATAAGATACTTCTAGATACAATATTGATGTAGCTCAAGAGATCTTTCTTGATCCTGTTTGTCTCATTGTACTGGATCAAAAGATTTAATCTAGTATTGTCTTTTATTATGCCCTGTTAACAATACCATGATAAAATAGCTAAAATTGATCTAATAACCCTAATTGTACACTCCAACAATCCTCAGATCATATTTTGCCTCATTCTGTTGGTATCTTATGTCATCATATGGTTTACCTTTTTCTGGAATTTTCATGAAAGTGGTCCAGATGATGTTAAATTGCTTAAACATTTGGGAGCAATAGTGCTGTCTTTTCTTTCTTGTTACCTTTGCTTTCTTAGTGATTTTATCCATTGATTGATCAGTGATTTTATTCCATTGTTTTGACATGAGCTGCAACAATTTACATCATTGGTTGTAACAATTTACACTATTGCCAGTTTGACAACATGGCAGGGCAAATGCATTCTTGTCAATAATTTCTATTGGCCTTGATATTGCGATAGAGTAAACTGAGACGCTAAGGTTAGGGACTCCCAAAGGGATGTGTGAATCTGATGTCATGTGATGTCATGCTTCATTCTGAAGGGTAAATCTCTTGCCACAATATTTCATACAATTCCAGATAAAGATGTCGATGGAAATCTGAGCATGTCAATCATTAACACAGCCCTGATTGCATTGCAAAACATGTTTTTTTTACACGCTAAGTTAAAAAGATTGATCATATTTCAGAAATTAAAAATAATGCCAATACGTATATATAGTGGAAAGGTCTACAAGAGAGAAATGTGTATTTGATGCCCGTGATTGCATATTGTCCGGAAACTACTTCGCATGTTCATGAAAAAATATATTTGGAATTTTCTATCATATGTTATTTTAATTTATGATAACCGAGACGAAAAAAATATGAAATTGGATATATGGTGACAACTCCTAAAACATCGGCAAATTAGACTTGAAAACCACAGTTTCCAGAAATACAACACATCACACATTTAAGCTACGACTCTGTTAGGACTCAATTCCCGGCAACAGGTTTTCACAGATAATTACTGTAACATTTAACCCCTGGAGGTTGAACTCTCTTACTATGGAATCTTAAAAAGTGTGGTATTCCTGGTAGGAAACAGTGGATCTCGATTTCAAACCGCCGATGTCTTGTGATGAAAATTGAGGGATATATAATCCTGTCGTGAGCAATTCTCTTTAGTTTTATTGTTTATACACAGTTGCTAAGCAACCAAAAAATATATAATGTGAAGTCTTCCTGGAAATGTTTGGCTTAATGTCAAGCCAGGCAATAAACTTTTTTATTAGGAAACAGTTATATTCGGAAAGGTCAATGACATTTAAAGCCTTTCCAGATGTTTCTGGAAGTGATGGTGATGTGAAACCCTTTATTTTAAGAATTCCAGAACTTTCAGGTTATATAAGATATTATTAACAATACAACTTTGACACTGAGACACATTTGCCAATTGTCTCATTAAGATACTGTATATGAATAAATTTTATAACCTAGTAAATGTATGTTGACTATATGGCAAATTTGGCGCACAATTAGGTGAAATAAATTCATACATGATTATAATTATTTTTCCGCCATCCTTATCATGCATATATCATGCATATAACATGTGTCCTAGAAATTTTCTGACCTCATGCCTTCATACGGCAGTCTGCGAAAACAAAGCAGATTTATATAATTTCATGTAAAGAGATCAAATTGATAGCTTTTTTCTCACAAGTAACTGCATTCCGAGAACATGGTTTTTCCAAATGGTATTTTAAAATGATTATTTCATGCATCATGTGCACAACAGAATAACCATTTTCAACATCTACACTTTATGAAGGGGATGGGGGGGGCTGATCTCTGAAAGCCAAAATTGATAGAACCCCATGCAGTGCTGCACCCATGTGGCAAGGTAGACACGTCTGATATTTTTACATCATGCTCCAACAAAAGTACCATCTTTTTGCACAAAAGATTTTTTTGATTTTTGCACATTTGGGTCTAACATAACACATTTGGTCTAACATAACTCACATGTCTATATTCTTTAGTCACACAATATCTACTTTGAACCATTAATGTCTTCTTTTAATTAAGCGCGCGCATATTATTCACGTCATGTGATTCCTACATGTAAATACTACCACTAGGCTTTCATAGATAAAAATAATGTTCCAGAATGAATCAGAGACATTTAAAACATGTTTAAATATCTCTGAATGAATAGATAACGAATAATTTGACTTAGTTACACACTATGTCATGTAATTTAAGAGAGCTGAAAAGGAAAACAATACTCAATGCCAAAACACTACTGAATACCAAAATAAAACAAAATGAAACAATTTTAGTTCACATGTGTGCAGGAGGATTAGAATTACTACATATATTGCTAAAATGAAATTATGTACACCTATATGTAACAGATATGCCGGATTGAATATTAATCTGAACGAATATATAAATATATAAATGATACAGGGGATATATAAAAAATACAAACCTAAAACATATAAAATGTAATGGCAGGGACATTATGCATTAAATAATAATTAGATCAAATGAAGATTAAGATTAAGATTAATCAATAATACATAAATCAAATGATTTCGTTAAAAAATATCGCAATTTTATGTTAATGGTGATTTACAATAATAATAAAAAATACCTACCACTCATGAAATTATATATAACTGGATTTATTGCACTGTTGAAATAGCAAACCCAATGTGCCACAAGAGGAAAAAATATAATATTCTCTGACTCCGGTAACACCTTGGCATATCTGCAGTGTCAAGAAAAAAAACGCCTATGTTTTACTTTATAGTTATAACATGATATGAGAAAAGAATATCTAGATATATTAATTATCACTTCCATTATTTATGGAAGACAAACAAATAATTAGTTTGAAACTCTTGTCATATAAATGAAACTATTTGATGAAGCGTAGGAATATGTTTAATGAGAGCGCACTCACCTAAGAATGTTGAGTAGGTGAACAGGCAGATAGCACACGCCAAACATGACAACTACGGCAATCAACATCTTGGCAGCTTTCCTCCGGGATATTAATTGTTGCTCTGCAGTGGAACGGGGATGCTCTACTCCGTGTTGATTCGATTTGACAGATTTGGGACTTTTTGCTGCAAAATAGGCGATTTATTCAATATAGAAATTAATATTGAAGAATATCTAGCTTGCTTTAATTCAGCCTTATCAACCCCCAAGGTCCTTTTTGGCAGGAAACATAATGACAACTTTCCAGGCTATAGGAAGTTCACTTCTCATGGAATTATGGAGATTATTAGACAAATCTTGTGTTTTATGGGCAGTTTATACAGCAGACTCGGTTCCAATCCTGTGTCCCCTTGAGCAATATGCTCTAGGGCACCAGTAAATTACGTTTATTGCCAAATTCTAATGATTTTCATTGCCAACATTACGGGTTAATTACTGGAAGCCGAATTGTGCCCCTCCAAGGAGTCATTCCCCTTTGTGTGAAGCGGTTGACCTCTCAAAATTATTATTTGAAAAAAATGTAACATTGCTCAATAAGTTATAGAAATTTATCTGCTGATTGTTATTTGGGAGAATGTAAAGCGCATACAAATACCCAAACAAATTAAGTCTAAATATGTTTTCGTTATTATTTAAAGTAAAATTTCCATGATATATGTATATATTTGTTTTGAGCGAATTCCTTTTTGCATCAATGACTTTGGTAATTTCGATTTTGGCAACCTTAAGAGGGCCATTCGCCTTTCTTCACTATAATCTTCAGCATGATGTAATTCTTAAAGAGAATACACCGCCATACTTTGAAAGGTCTTCTCAAGTCACCTCTCAGTTTGGATGATAAACATTTTCCTAATGGTGTCTATATACCTATAATAATGTTTTATGCCTAAACAATGAGACAATGTGGTTGATAAAATTAGATGCACTTGATAAAATTATACGTCATGATAAAATGAAAAGGGGCTTATTCTGTGAATTGTTTTATTCAGTTGTCTTTGACAACAAAATTAACAGAAAGGTTATTTCTAAATAATTCACTCAAGTGTCAGCAATGTTAAAACATCACGCATAGAATTTGTGTCACAGTAAAAAAAAAGATATTAATCTTTTCTTCATTTGTGAGTGAAACAAAACAATAAAAAGATAGATATCCTTGCTTTATGAAAGGAAGAAATAATTTAGACATATAAATGCATTTTCACATATTCTTTATGGAATCTTTTATTTGTTACACTTAGTAAGGGGGCTTCTAAGAGGTGGAAGTATTAGGACCAACAAGATTAAATTTGTAATAAATCTTTTCTGTAAATAATCATTTATGTTGTATTTACTCACAATAGTAAGTAGTTGGCTCCGTTGGTATGCTATTTCCCCACAGGCAAATTATGATCTGTCCGTAGGTGAAACCCATCAGAATGAAAGGCAGGAAGTACAGGGCCACCATTTTGAAAAGTTCATATACCATTTGGCTGGTGGAATGCCACGTGGGTTTGCACACTGTCAGCATAATAGTTATGTCTGGGTAGGGAGATGCGGTGCCCAATACTACCAGTTCGGGCACCAGAAGCCCGAGAGCGATAACCCATATTGCGACGATCATGACACGCGCTCGAGATGTTGTGGCCTTGAACTTGAGGGGATGGCAAATGGCATACCATCGCTCTATGGAGATGAAGCTCAGAGTCAGTACCGACACAGACACAGACACTCCCTGTAAGTTAAGAAAAACAAAACACTTGGTTAAGAATTATATAAGCTTACACAAAGGACAACAGCACAAACATTGCAATCACTTTAATATTGTTTTTTTTTAATCTCCATGATTAGTTTGATTTTTTTTTATTTAATGCATCGCTTTATCCACAAACAACGTATTCATAATTTACTTGGAAGTCATTTTGAAGTATCCTTTTGTATGAGTAGAATTCATTTCCATCATCTCTGAGAGTGAGGTTTGTGATAGCAAAGAACCAGCATTTTGTTACGAGTAGGGCATTCAAGTGGCTGGAATTTTTTCTATGCATTAACATATTACTACAAAACCTCGGCCTATGATAACTGTTTGCATTTGGAATTAGCAACAACTCGTTCGAGATTTATTAAATGTATACAGCATTGACCATATAAAGTGAATATACAATCCCCACATCTTTCATTAATTAACCCTATGCAAGCAGTATGAGAGGCATCTTCCAGACATCTTAAAATCAACCACATCTCAACCCCCTACACTATAAGCAAGACATACGATCCTCTTAATGAAATATGGTATTGATATGAGATATAAGAAAAAACTCTCAGGTAAAGTGATACTTTGGAAATATTTATGGAAATATTTCAAAGAATAAAATTAGTGTCTTCGAGAATAGGTTTATGTCTAATGAGCAATGAAATTACAGAAAATCAAGAGCATCCATTTTTATGCTGTAGAAAATAAATAATAGATATCAAGAGGGGCCAATGTTAAAGCAGATTTCCAAGAAAAGGATATATCGATAATTCATTTGGGTATATACAGCTGAAATACGGAGGGAAGATTTCCAATCATTTTTAAGAAATTGATAAAAATGGTATACATTCATATATATATATTAAATTCACATGTAAAATAGCTATGCAACTGGTTCTAAAATAAGTCTGTCCTGCACCATAAGTTGTCACTATGAATTACGCTATTTAGCTGTCATATTTGTTTGCCTTGCCTGTTTGAATAAGATTTGAAATCTATTATTCAGGATTCGGTTCACATATGATGGTCTTTCTCACGTGTAGACCTTTTTACTTTTGAAACCAGCTTCAAAGCTTCAATAATAGAAAATATGACAGCTTCACATCAATATTTATCAAACAGATACTGCAACTCTTAGCAGTTTAATTAAATGAAAAGATACTTATTTTTGGAAAATAGCAAGCGTAAATGTTGAAACTAATAATTCGATTCAATAGAGATATGTTTGTATCAAATATAATTTAATATGACATGTAACAATGCTTGATATTTTCTTTAATATTTCAGTGTTTGAACATATATCTTTCAAAACTCTTACTGTCCAATATCTCAGATTCATGTTGAGACAAATTTCCTGATAAAATCTCCTGTTGTGACTGACATGTGTATTCTCTGATTAGCCCAGAAAATATAACCAGATTTCTCGTGGTAGAATTATAGATAAAACTAGATACTTTTTAATTTAAGCATCCAGATATAATAAATCAATGAAGAAAATGTTATTTTAGACAATCTGCTATTACATTATGTTCTGTCAGGATTCTTATTTCGAATATCATTTTTTTATGTCATTGAAAGTTTATGATCTGTTGTAGCAAATAAGTGTCACCATGCATCATTTTACATCATCAAGTAATATGAATAGACATGCATCATTTCATCACAGGCTCATATAAACTTTCAGTTTCCGTGAATCGTGAGCCCGACAAAGCTAATCATTGTACATCACTGTGCAACACATACTCCATCACCAGCCAGTTTGGACAGAAAGAGTACCTCAAGTGCTGGATAGCGCTTTAAAATATGTAGCACAATATTTATAAATATAAATCAATATGACACAATAGCATGTGTATCATTATTGCATTAATATAATCCAATGCATCATTTTGCATCACAAGCATGTATTAAGATATCGAATCTGTATGCAATATGTAACAGAAATTCTATATCGTTAAATATCATTAAATAAAAATGTGGCTTTCTGTATGTTCGACTAAATTGGCCACCATCAACAACACCTACATAGAAGAGATGCAATAATTGGTAATCCTTTGGATTTAAGGCGTAAATTCCACAAATTATTTCATCAGAAATGATCTGCAAGTTAGTAATGGTCATACCATTATAGCAAATCCAAGACCTTTTCTAAAACAAATTGTAAGAGAAAGGCCATTACTTATATGATTGTTTCGTATTCTGTTCTCCCAGATCCGCATCCGTAGATTTTTCATCACTCTTTTCTCAATTTTGCCCCCGGAATGGAGATGTTAATTACCGGTATGCAGATTACAACTTATTTACCTAGATATTGCGTAACAAAATCGTAATAGCGCTGACATTTCCTTGTCAATGAATGATATAAATTCCCTCCCTTCTTGAAGAAGACCTGAGTCTACAATTTGATATGTGGGAGAAGGGCATACACAAGTAGTGCTTGATAATTTCCTACTCCCTCTTATTATACATGATAATAACGAGATACAGATCACATTAGACATAAAATGAGAAGTGCTATTTAATAGTACAATAATGGCTTGTTTTGTCGAAGTTATTAGAAAAATAATAAGAATAATTGAAAGGACTATATATTGATCTTTGCTGTCAGGGGCGCATTCCTATAATTCCATGTTCTGTTCTTTGTTTTCAAGGTAGGTGGCCCTTTAACAGATCCGAGCAAAAAATTTCAATGGTCAACCTAACTTCATACTCTGCTTTAAGAAAGATGAATATTTTTACCATCTGTTAAGTATTTTTCAAAATACTCTAGGTCGATACTAATATTTTTTATGAAGTTTTGAAGGTGAGGCATTTACTATGGTTTTCAATGGGACATTGTAATAGTGGTCCGAGGCTGAAAGGCGGGCAAATAGTTACAATCTAACATACTTCCCGGCATGCATTTCTCTCTCCAGCCATTCCGGCCTCGGACCACTATTACAATGTCCCATTGAAAACCATAGTAAATGCCTCACCTTCAAAAATTCATAAAAAATATATGTATCGACCTAGGGTATTTTGAACAATATTTATCAGATGGCAAAAATATTCATCTTTCTAAAAGCAGAGTATGAAGTGAGGTTGACCATTGAAATTTTTTGCTATGATCTGTTAAAGAGCCACCTATCTTGAAAACAAAGAACAGAACATGGAAATATAGGAATGAGCCCCTGACAGCAAAGATCAATAAATAGTCCCTTGAATTATTCTCATTATTTTTCTAATAACTTCGAAAAAACAAGCCATTATTGTACTATTAAATAGCACTATTCATTTTATGTCTAATGTGATCTGCATCTCGTTATTATCATGTATAATAAGGGGGAGTAGGAAATTATCAAGCACTACTTTCGTATGCCCTGGTCCCACATATCAAATAGTAGACCCAGGTCTAATCCTGTCATGTTTTATGGTCCAACTAGAAATCCCGAAGAGTGGATTACAAGAATAAGAAAATCATTTTAATTTTCATTAACACAAAGAGGTGCAAATAAGTTTTGCAAATTCCTGTAGAATGAGGACAATATCCCTCTTTAAAATAAATGAGGCGCGTGATAAAAAAGTCTTGTACGAATTGAAAAGCAGTATAATTTTTGCTTCCTGTTTCCAAAGGAAAAAAATCATTGATACATAGCTAATTATAATTGAGGCAATGTCCCCAAACTCGAACAAAGATTGATAGCCCTCGTCTCGTATAATCCTTCTTCATATGTATCCAGGTCATGTGGCAATGTGAATTTGGAAGGATTCTTTGTGAATATGTTTTGTAGAAGCCATTGTATTGGACTTAACCAGGGTGACGTATTACCACAGTGGAAATGTTATATTATATATCATGTAATAGAATAACTTTCAATTTTCAATTAAAATGTACAAATCTACATATATCTATATATTGAAGTAGGCCTGGATCCATCTGGCCTCGGCAGATGCTTGATAAGATATATTTTATTCAATCTCGATAGGGACACATTAAACTATCATTCACATAATAATGAAAATGTAGAATTTTATTTCTTTCATCTAGATTAAGACTGAAAACTTGCTACTTTGATCTCTAACATCAAAGTAACATGAGTAAAAAACATCATCTGAAACAAATATCCATGTCTTTTATAAAATAAATAATGATTTCAACACTGTTTTTCACGTCACCCCATTATGTCAAGTGAATCGAGTCAGTCATGTGACCTTCTCCAAGCTTGGTCATAGCATCACAGACAAGGGGTGATACTCTCAATGTAAAACATAATTATACTAAATATTTCTCTTTTGTAAAAATATGTGCTCAATTTGATCACTTCACAAAGACCAGCCATCACCGACCAACGATCCTTTATGATATAACATTTCATATATTGCTCTATAACATTATCTTTCTGCAAATTTTCGTTTATATATATAAAGTTGCTAAGATTATTTTTTGAATATGTATATAAATTTGAGAATGTGTTCTAATTTTGGCGCCATTTATGCTGGGTAAAGGTGACGCCATGTACTACCTATTTCATGTTCAATGTCTTTCATTTCTAGTTATGGTTTCCTCTTGTACTTTCATCAATACCTGTGGCGCAGCCAAGTGGCCAAACGAAGCATGACGTACAAGACTGGGAAGATAATCCCTACTGTGACATTTCTAAATATATATCTAGCATGTAATGTACATATTGTTTTCCAGAAAACGTTTAAAATCCTCAACTTTGAAATGATTTTTTCATATCAAAGATTACAGTGCAAACCTTGAAATTGATGCTTTATTAATTTGCTTAGATTTTACTTGTTGAAATAATGGTAATTAACAAAAGGAAAACTGCCAAGACAGAAACAGTTTTTTTAGATGTGAGAGCAGCGTTAAGTTATCACAATATGCTAATAATAGAACATTGATGATATTTAAAGCGGAATCCATAAAACATGTTATTCTTGTTGTATCATCATTTTCACATTTTTATAGATTAAAACTAAATATTCAGTGATAAATTTGAAGGAATGTGGATTGGCAGAAAAGGAAATGACGGAGATGACGGCATACAGTACATCAAAGATCCACTGAGATGTTTATATGTTAAGTGGAAATAATGACACAAAATATGGAACTGATGAGAAGAAATAAAATTGATGAAGTCATAGAAAGAAGGAGAAACATAAACCTAACTTGTCAGTATATCAGATATTATAGTCATACATTATCATAGTCACTAAATATTATAATCACTGGATATCATAGTCACTAGATATTATAATCACTGGATATTATGATCACTAGATATTATAATCACTCACTTGCAATACCACAGCTTGTTTTCAATATGTGTTTAATAAAAATTAGACCGGAAACACTTAAACACATAAATCCATATGTAATTTTATGTGGAAAATCAGGGACAAAATAAGATTTAATATTGATAATTATTATTATATATATATATATGTATATATATATATATATATATATATATATATATATATATATATATATATATATATATATATATATATATATAATTGCTAAGTTCATATATATATATATATATATATGAACTTTTAGTTTACAGTTGTATGAATCAGAGTGGCGTATGATTATTAGAAACAAGATATGGGATGTGCTAGTAAAGAAAAAAGGGAATTTAATTATAAAATTATTCATCAACTCTTCAATTGTAAATTGTATGTGCATAGATGGAAAAAGATGTCTTCCAACTATGTTTGTACTGTAGACAAATTCAACATTTGAAATATGATTACAATGAAAATAGTATGATATGGTAAAACCTCATTAGCATCTTGAGGCTAAATATCAAATGTGGTGTTTCTTTCTGTATGTTTAAGATTGAGAGTTCAAAATGGCTTAAAAGAAAAGAGTTACACAAATTAAAACCTTGTAAAATATGAATACGTAAAAGAAGTTCATCCATTGAGATATGCTTATACACAATTCTGCCATTTTCAAGACTAACATTCTATTTGGACACCAAGCCAGATCTCTGATGTTGATGTTCCTCAGGTTATTGCTGGGTACAGAAACATAATATTTCATATGTTATACATTTGGTATTTGTGCGCTCTTAACAACAAAATTATATTCATATTTCAACATGACGGTTTGCTCATAAATCGTTTTCAATGAACTTATTCTTGTGAATCGAAAATCACTGAACATTCCATATTTGTATGATGATGCCACTTCGATATGAGATAAAAAAAACTTTTCAACGTTATCTGTTTTTCCCAGAGATTTGACTCATCAAACCTTTTTTGTCAATTGAAATGTTTGCCTTTTAATACTGATTATATTTGTAAAATTCTGCTCTCATTTGGTTAGAAACCTAAATATTATTTTAAAACAACAAACCTATATCAGCTTTCTCATAATGAAAATTATCATTAAATGCTAACGCATCTTTGAAACTTAATCTTCGATGTTTCTGCTTAAAATGCTTTTATTTATAATTATTGAAGGATATTTTTACACAGAAGTATTGAAAATGGCAATGTTAAAAAAATCCCGTCGCTCTAAACTTTCATGGAGTAGAAGATCTCACCTTTAATGTGAAAAATATATTTATAAGCAGTAATATGTAAATGTTATTAAAAAAATGTCATTTTGAAGACACCAATCCTAATTTCTAAAATAAACTAAATATCTTACATTACTGACTTTTACTCACATGATTTGAAGTCATTTTTAATGGTTTGTATATGTTGTATCAAAACATGGCAAATAAAGTTACCATTTCTTTGGTACATACAGCGTGTTGTAAGACCGTAAACGGATTATGAGATCATCTAGAAAAATAACCATAATTATGTTTTCATTGTTCACGCAGGTAAAAACTTCCGAAACCTGTGAAAGATTTTGACTGATTTTAACTGATTGCCATGACAGTTTATATCTGTATAACGGATGCCACACCTCAATTCATAGTTATTCCAGTAAGGTATGCTATAGTTTCAGTAATATTTTATGACATATTACAATAATAATATGCCTTGTTTTATAACTTCACTAATACTGTTAATATTTAGCAATACTTAAGTAAACAGATATGCCTAAAATTGGTAAAAGGAGAAAATTTAAGTCTACTATTTGATGGACGCTTATAGTTCTGTACAGCTCAAAGGTAATGGAATACCATATCTTCATTATGAATCAACGAAATAATTGACCCAACAAAACAAAAAGCGCCTAGAAAATCTGAACTTTCGCAATATCGAGAGAATCTTTCCAAATGGGTTTTAAGAGGTCTGCCCAGAGAATGCCAAGCAGGTCAGTCCCATCATAATATTAAAACACGCAAATTAAATTAAAATATGATCTGTATATTCTACAGCAAAAGATACTATAAACGCATTACAGTTGAAGATGTTGATAATCTACAGTACCACAGTTACCAACTCAAGTTGGTAACTGTGGTGGCAGCAGCTATTGTTGTGAATCAACGGGACAACTTTATATTTGTGGTGTTGGTAAATAAAGATATTGTATTGTACTTTGCAGTACATACGTTACCAAACACACCTCATATGGTTTTTTTCATAATGTTTAAAAGTGTGATCATACTATTTCAGAAAACAAATCGTTTGCCGTGAACCTGGCTGAACTAATATACTTTGAAATCAATATTAGTTATATTAATATTACGATACTGGCAGAAATTGAGCTTTCGACTTGAGACCCAGGGATTCCCGGTTCAAATCCCAGCCAGTTACTGTTTGGCGCTATGAGCAGACATTGTCTGGGATAATATATAAATGTTACCTTTTACCTTTTTATTTCTGTGACGTTCATTTGTGGCAGAGCAAGAACTTCAGAAAGACGGATGTGCTGAATGGCCAAACTCTGAGAGGCAATGATAAACCATTCGCAGTAGCCATAAATGCAACTTTTAAGAACTTAACATTGATTGCTGTTGAAGAAGAACATGAGAATTTATCTTGGATAAAAGAGCATTGAAGCAGGAGAAACGCTGTCTGATGCCATAAAGCCGTATCATCTTATCTTGACAGTGTCGCCTCAGCATCCCCTTCAAGCATCCATAAACTATTCCCAGACCAGCACTTTCTTCATGAGGTCAGCACAAACACATAGATAACACTACAGAACAGTAAGCCACTCATTATGGACACAGACAAACGCGTGCCACTCTCGTGTACCGCTGGTTCTACTGCTCAGATCCCTGTTCATGCCAGCTTGATGTTTAAAATACTGGCTGAAAATAATAACTTGCAAATCATAGATATTACTCAAAACAATACATCTTAGGAATGCTGTATTAATTATCTTCGTAGAACACAAAATGAATGATAATGATGATTCAAAGAGGCATACTGCGCACACATATAAATATATCTTAATTGGACTTTCTTCAACAATGTGCTTTTCGATTACTTCTTTCTTGATGGCTCCATTACTTGGATGTAGTCATAAAATCCGTGGACATGAATCATTTAATGAAAGTGAGAGTTTATAGGAATTATCACAGAGATAATTCCATTTTTACAAGTGCAGGGCAGGAGAGCTGGCACTCTGATAACCCTCTGGAGGGGGTATAAGATAGGCGGCAGCACCAGTCCTCCTTGGTGACCTACTTTCATGCACCCTGATCATAACAAAGACTGCTGCATGCTTTTGCTGCTTGTTACATCAAATTTCTGCAAATTTATCTCTCATCGACATTCCAGGTATGTTCTAACTGGTTAGTGGACTTCTACAGATGTGCCTCCCACAGGTGTTTGCGTGGGATTTTGCTTCTGTGATGAGAGTGTTATATGCTTAATGTGAAAAATCATATGGAAGCTTCTGATTTACGTGGACTATATAATAAAACCATTCAGTCAAAAATATATGAGAATATAGTTTTTTTTAAAAAAACCTATTCAAACATGTGTTTGTAAAACAACATATAAATACTTCACAAAGGTTTTACAGAGGAGATAAATTCATGACGTTGTCATCTTAAAGGGTTTCTAGTTTGTAATAGCTACTATTCCGATGATCATCAGCTTTCATGATTTGGGAACATGAGATGAAAATGTCTGATTGGTCTTCTTTGAACACCCAGTAGCACACATATGATGTTCTGTTAAGTAAAACCCGAAGGGGCAAGGTGACAGTATTTACATTTGTGAATAATAAAACGCCGTCTTAAAGACTACAATTGAACTGTTTCAATTTCAAACTTTACGCTTGCACATTTCTTTATATGGCAATTGACAACAACTTGCGGGCATGTCTGGTGGATAGAGAACTAAAGATATCTCAATCTAGAGCGCATGTGTGAGACGTGAGAAATCACACAGAATAGGATGCATTCAACTTATATCTCGAAGAAGGTTAAATAAGGGACTAGAAAAATCTTGACTAGAAGAAAGGGATTTCTACAATAATTTTGTTGAACAATTCCTTGATTTATTGAAGCCTAATCTCTCAAACTCAAATATTTATTCAAATTTGATATCTTTAAAACATACAGGTAAGAACAAAAACAACAAATTATATATTACGGGATAAAGGTGACGTGTTCTCGATGTGGCATAGGAATGAATGGGCCATGAGAGCTTTGTTCTGTGCGCTGCAGTGATAAAATAGATTGCTTATCGTTGTAACTACGGTGATGTATAAATTCAGATTGGTTAAGCGTGTCTGATGAAATACCTTAAAAACACCACTTCACCAAAATACATGTAAGAGACAGCAACTTCGAGACAAGGAGTTCAAGGACATGATTCACTCAATGTTATAGTGAAATATATTTGGATATTTCATAAACATTCCTTGGGAATACTGCATGCAAAATACAGGTTACATGGTAAAAAAAACAGCACAACAAAAATCAAAACATTACAACAGTACACGTGAAATGTTGAAAAATGTAAGCTGATATCAAAGAGAATGTGTCACATTGATTATAGATAGTGCATGGGTATATAAATAGAGGTCGGGACGTGCGTATTGTAGGTTCTGAATTTCTCATAAACACATCCGCTTAATGAGTACAACGGAATAATCAATACATTTAGAGAATAGAATAATCATAAAGGACCTTTAAATAGATAAAACACGAAAGACGCTCAAAGGGGGTAAATTTAAGATGATTCCATTTTTATACTGCGACAGCTCGATCTTTCAAAGTAAATAACCTATTTATGAACGATCAGGATATAGTCACCAGAATATATGGCATTGGACGTCCCAACGACGTATAGAATATATGGCATTGGACATCCTAATGTGTAGAATATATGGCATTGGACGTCCTAATGTGTAGAATATATGGCATTGGAGTCCCAACATATAGAATATATGGCATTGAAGTCCCAACATATAGAATATATGGCATTGGAGTCCCAACATATAGAATATATGGCATTGGAGTCCCAACATATAGAATATATGGCATTGGAGTCCCGACACATAGAATATATGGCAATGGACGTTCCAACGTTTAGAATATATGGCATTTTATGTCTTAATGTATAGAATATATGGCATTGGACATCCTCACATATATGTATTTGCATATGTGTTCTAACATTTACATCCTCTGTGGTGATCCAAAGGCCGTGCCGAGATTGAATTTATAATAAAATTTGACACATGAGCTTAGGCCCATGCCAAAGTGTTAACCCGTTGTCCTTGTAAATCTGTGACTGGGTGGGTTGTCATATCATATGCGACAAAAGAATTCGGCGAGGCAGCACTTTATTTGCCACAAGTGGGCCTCATCACGAAATGACTGAAATAATGTTGAAAGTGATGTAAAACCCCAAACAAACAAATCTAACATTTGCAAATGATATAATACATGAACGTTCAAATACATGTACTTATTTCTTTCTCTTTTTAAGGGTTTTAATATTTTTTTCCCTTTTGGCAATATGCACATTATATTTAACACCAGGTCATTTACAGACCTAAGGCCAAAGTCATAACTTCATATAAATGAGATCTTGGGCTTAAAAGGGTGAGTAATTCCATCAACCTAACCTTGGGTAAAGTAAAAATCCATTTCTAGCAGCCTTTCTGAAATTGGCCTCTACACAGCAAAGCATTCTGCTATGGCCCGTTCCACTGTCCATTACTTTAACTTTACCTTAACTTTATCTGACAGAATCGTCATTTGTTTAAAGCTATACTATATTTATTTTGTTTCATGACTAAACAGCTAAAACTGATTTGCAACTCACGATTTGTGCATCGTGTTCACCATCCTTGTTTCAATATAAGGTCGACGCTCCTTTGAATACTATTGTAATATTAAGGTGGTCTCTATGTTATAAAATTACATGAAGACAATAATGTTTACAAAAATAGATTCAGTTAGTTTTACAAGAATAAAGGTAAAGCAATGGCAGGATATAGTCAACATTTACCCAAGAAACAATAGACAGGCTGAAAAACTTTCCATAAATGTTTTTAATTTTTAAGATTTATAACTTAAATATAGAAATTTGTCATGGTGCAAAATACTTATAATGGTTACAAGATTTGAACATTGCCCAATTCACCGACCATGAAAACAATTCTTGAGGCATTGCTCACTTAGATTACAAGTGTGGGGCTACAATCTCCTTGTAAATTATCCACCCACTTAATTGATTTTAAGAAGGATTTATCTAGTGTAGTTGATTGAGTTGTGAGACTAGCCGAATGCAAATAGTGCCAATTACCCATTGCGGCTTGTTTATTAAGAGAATGGAGTGTGGGTCGGTTGTAAAGGAGGGCAAACAAAAGTACAAGTTGCTCTCTTGGGGATTGAACAACTCTGAGCAAATGGGTTGAGGGCGCGGCATTAGCCACCATCAAAGACATTGACATCGTTTCCTGTCATTAAGACAAGTAATGCCGAAAATGTAACTAATCAGTGCCAGAAAGGCCAGATGCATGAGAAAAGCTATCTTTCTATTGTATCCCATCTATATGTCCTGAAATAACGATGCCATAGTGATCTTTTCACGTTGATGCATTGGTATGGTATATATCAACCAAACATGTCTACATCACCCAGACACATCACCCATAACCTGACACATCACCCAGACACATCACCCATAACCTGATGTATATATATATATATATATATATATATATATAAATCTGTGTGGTGTGTTGTGTGGTGTGTATGTGTGTGTGTATCATGTTTCATAAAGTGATGAGATCACGATCAACATGGTATGTAATGATTGACATTTCATTTCTTACCATTATATTTGTTCCTTGATACATTTTGATAATATACAAAGCGGCATTCCTGGCCAAGGTGTTTGCAAACATATATTTGGATGTCTGCCACATTTCTGTGTCTTATTTCTGTCACATTTTCTGTCTCAAGGATTTATTCCACTCTACAGAAGTAGTTGACACAATCAGAGGAGGGACTACCTCTGTAGAGTAGAGGACACATATTGGCGAGGGAGAATCCCATACTTCCTCTGCCAGTCATGCTTGCGAAAATCTGGGCCGTACATTAGCATACATTTAACATTCAGCTTTGCAGTATATTGCCCGCCTCCTACAAATAACTGTGTCGTCTGTATGTTTATATGTAAGCCAAAACAATTTATGATCTTGGATTGGATGAAAATAAATCAAGTGAGATCCTTTGATGGGGAACACTAAATCAGATAATTAAATCGGTTAAATATTTTATTTTCCCCTCTACCCCCTTAATCATTAATGTTCTGTACTTGTTTGGTTGATATAAATGTGGGACTGAAATATTGATGGCAGTTATGGCCTATACTTGAATTAAAACAATTCCTATTGAACTACTGTTCATTTTATGTATTTTGAATTATTTTTTCTCATGTTTTCATAAAAAATGAATGTGACTCTCTATTTGCAATTAATTCTCAGTCTTTTTTCTATTGCTAATCTTTGAGCTAAATGTCGTGAATGTTTGGTGATATATTCCTAAAATATTAAAAAATATAGTCATTGAACTGACAAATAAAAAGGTGATTACATTTTGAGGAAGATGAAAGTAAACCAATTTGAGACAAAGTTATACTGAGAAATATTTAACTTTTTGGAAAGGTCTATTTGCATTTGCAAAATGCTGGTATAAATAATACTATTTTCTCGCACATTCTCCGATGAAAAATACTCAGTTGCCTCCTGGCGAGTACGATGACAATTTTATATGTCACAATAGTGCCCTTTGTTTATAGGTGGTAGGCTGGAGAAAAGCTGGTTGGTCTCCGACACTCCTTGGAAACACCAATGTTCTGGCGACCTCACATAACACGTGACCTCCCGACAAACCATTTCCGGCATGTCTTTTACAGAACTCAGTGACGACACAATGGCGCCAATTTGTCTTAGACTCCGATGCCGGAAAATGGCAGTGGTTGTGTTTTAATGATCAACCTGAGCCAACAAAAGACAAGTGGCCTTATCTATTCTGAGGTGAAGCACATGAGCAGGGGAAATGATCGATTTTCATTAGTTTGGAGACCAAAAAGAGGGATCAAAATCCAGGCATTGTTAGCGATATTAGGGTTTCATAGCACACCAATTACCATGTATGTCATTTTACGATATCACTTGCTGGCTGTGGTCATGTCATATTTTCTTTCATTGTCGTCATATTTTGTGTCTAAATCTATATCCACAGATTTTAGGTACAAAAAATATTCATTTTGAACCGATTACTTTGGGAAGTATGATTTGTATATATGTCATTCATGCAGTTGAATTTATGAATTATTCATTAGTTTTTGATTGATAATATTTCAAAGGAACTTGTGCCGAACAAAAACTTTTCTGGGCTTTTTATCATTTTTTTCTCATTTTGTCTGAGGTAATATGATGCCTTATTTTTTTCTGAAGTATTTTTAAGGTAATTTCCTTGTTATCATCAAGAATACAAAAAAATGTTAACATTTCTCCAGTGCAAATATTAGAAAAGACCAGAACAAATATTCCCCTTCAGTTTCTTTGATGTTTCACGGCATCATCAAAGCAAAATGTAAACAACTAAACAATAACAATTTAGCGAATTCAAAAACTTTTTTTCTTGTCTTCATGATATCTGTTTGCATGCTGCTTGTAGGCCATTACAACATGCTACCTGGTTAGAAGTTAACTAATCACATACTGATTCTAAATACATGTAAGGATACACATCGCATGCAATCATGAGGAAAAACTCCGATTTTGTCATACTAACATTGGCATTAGGTTAATGGAGCTAATTGGTTGAAAAGTTTTGTTTTCATCAATCATCTTTAAGTTAGATGTTGTACTAAAATGAGGTCATGCAGTTTTATAAGGCAACAATTTCAACATAATGTAAAATGATAATGAAAGGATAATTAGGCAACATTTTCTTCACCGTCAAATACTATCTCAATATAAAGTTGCCATAGGGCAAGTAAAAAAAACAACATATCATGTGCTTACGAATTCAAAACCATTATCTTAACAAAATGGAAAGCTTCCGTCTTTACCTCTCCCAGTTATAATAAAATGAATGAATAAATCTCAATTAATAATTAAAATGTCTCTTAGGATTAGATCCCAAGAACATTAGTGCTACAATACAAAGACAAGGAGCAGTCGTGGATGATATATATTTAGTTCTTGGGGAACATAGGAAAATCCCAGTCCTTGATTATCTATGCAGCACTGATGCCCCAAAGACTGTTTTCTCTGAGGAATTGACTCCTATATGAATACTACTAGAGATCAAACAAAATCTATATCCCTATGAAACATTTATATGTATGTTTTATCTCCATATTGTAGTAAGCATGTAATATCTTTTATATTAAATTTACATAAATAAGCCAAAAATTATAGGAGTAAAAATAACATTCAAGGGCAGACATTCAAAAACATATTACTCTTCATGGAATTCATTTAAAGCTTCAAAGTTTTAATAGGCATGGTGTTCATGTTCTAGCTTTCATATTCCATTTTGGAGAATGTTGAGGTCGTACAATTTGAACTCGTTCAGAAATGTTTTATCAATTGCAATTTCACATGAACTTAACAACGAACTCAGAAACACTCCTGCTGTCGGCGGATGAATTGTGTTTTAGAAACCTTGCTGTGAAATAGATCTTTTATAATTTATCTGCTCAAATGTGAGAAGAGACCTGCAGCTATTTGGCAAATCCCTCGGTAAAGTAGAAATTGGATATTTCGAGAGAGTGGCCTTTGCTCCGTTCAGATCGACAAAAAGTACTTTTACACAGAGAAGATGATCAAACAAAGATATATTATATATATATGTATATATAAATCTTATATATTATGTGTGTGTTTGTTTCAAAGCAAAGTTGATACACCAATATTTCGTTCGGAAATAAAAACGGCTTCTTTCTTGGCAAGATGTTAATAGGTCTATGTAATGAAATGGTGTAGGAACACTGGCGGCAGTGGGAGTCGAACCCACCACCCCCCGTCCTACACTTATATAATCATTAAAGGCGCAGATCCTATGCTCTACCGACCGTGCTAGTGGGGCCGGTTTCAATATCTCTGAGACTCCCATCAATCGTTTAACCAAATTATTATATAGATAAAGTATGATGACACACCAACACTGTGGTGTAATCATAGTCAATGCTTCACATTTCCTAAATGTGGAGCAAATAATTGTCACGTTAAAAAATGTACAAATCATTCCATGCCTAAATGACATTTACAGAGCCTCGCTGTGAAAATAGAACACCACATTGTGTTGACCACACCTGAAAGATCTCAGCCTTGGCGTACTGCTTGCTTTAAATGAGACATATTCATGAGGATTTAGGAAAATTGTATCCCGTGCAGAACTGAGCCTAAATACCAATATCCCCATCCAATTTTGATGACGGTGTATTCCGATACCATTGTTGATGTAGTTCAATTTTGTGTCAGTTAATCGATAAATCACTTCGAGGTAATGAAGTGAAATGGACAGACGCTGTTCAATATGGGAATGTGAAGGAATGTACCAGTCGCTGAGCAGACGACAACTTCTCACAACTTCATTTTATGGCGAGCAAGAGAGCTTCGGTCGGTCTTGGCTGGGCGCATTCGTTTGAATCCTCCTCTTCTCTGTTACACAATAAGGTCCAGCTTTTATTATGTGCTGGTTTTGTTTGTGTCGTATGCAGAGTACGTTTAATTTTAGCGTCCCAATCCTGTCCTGGGATTTTGGTCTATGGTGCTAGAATCCGTGAGACTGTACACAAGACACTGAACAATAAAACCACAGCTGTCGCCCTGTACCGAAACACACCATCTACAGCCATTACGTGCTCATGTACAATCGCTCGAGATAATCCAACATCCAACACAAATCTACTTTAGTCCGTGGATAAAGCGAACAATCATTAATGGGTCCCCGCCTACCCTTTGCTTGGTGGGTGCTCATTCTGCCCTCGATGGGAACGACTGTATGAAGTGTCCCCGCGGAGAGACAACTGACTCGGCAGGGCGACCATCCACGGCCGCAGGTCCGTGATAGATGGGAGGAAAGGTCAGGGCCCAAAGGTAATCCCCGCGTCGGCGTACAGACCATGGAGGCCCGCCAGGGAGAGGGACTCGCTGCCAGCAGATACTGGATAATTGTACACGTATCTAATACCAATAGCTTAAAGGGAAAGAGTGTCTGCATAAAGGTGCTATGATATTGGTAGCATCAACACAAGCTGACCTCAACACTATCAAAGTTGCTGTACTAGGCCTTTTCTAGAGAGGTATTTGTACATACAATTAAATACAATTAACAGTGATTACTTTATGAGATGAATAATTCATCGTTATGACAGATATGAAAATTTAGGAGTGCTTTTAAAAGCATACTTTGAGAGAAACGCATTAGATATTAGCTTTTGAATAACGAATCTCCAAATGATGCACATGTTCCATAGAAGCGTTGGTCAATTGTGTCAACCATTGCTATTTTGCAATGTCCGTTACCATTTCCCTGCAAATTGCTGTAAAATGATAATTTTAAAGTATTCCCAAGCCTTGCAGGTCCAGATCAATCTGTAAAAACAATATGGCAGTATTGGGTCTGACTCCATCAACCGCAGATTAGTAGTATGGGGCACTGGGTGTTCCAGGCGTTTATGCTTTTATGCAAAACAATTTGCATACTCATTTGCCATCACTTTCTTTTTTTCGTAGATTTGACAGATTTGACTCAGTGGCAGCTAATGAATTTTTTTTTCAAAAATCATAAACAAATGAAAAAAAATCTGATGTCCATGACGGATAGATAGAATCTGTCCCCACTAAAAATACATCTTACTTACGAATAGCTAAGAATTAAATAGTTTAAGAGAAGATCGAAGTTGACCGACGGACAGAATGATAGAACCCCCCCACTCTAGAGTCAATGCTTACACAGTCTGCAAAGCAAAGATATAATCCGTTAAATTGCACCATTTAATTTCTCCCATGCTACATTTATTTACGAGTCTGGCTCAGTCCAGGCTGATGTTCCATTGGTCAGATACATTAACAACATTTGCTACAGAAGGTAACATTCTATATTTGCATTAACGGACATCTCTAATTTTGAGTGGGCAGACACAGGAGCCACAGAGAAGGGCAGTAATATTCTTTGTCTTTAGATTGGCAATGTAAAACAGATGCATGCACTTTAGATGATGTTTGGTCATGTAAGCTTTGATTACAGTGAGTTTGTTCTGAAGACGTGGCCGCAATTTGCAAGGTGAGCCTTGTTGTCCTGCCTATCTATCTTCTCTCACATTGGCCATCGCCCTCACATACACACTTCTCGATCCTTGATCATGTTGCAGACTCCATCCTTTATTTCTGAATAAAAAACGACCCAGCCTTATTTCCATTAGTAAATTAATCCCAACTTGACTGTTAGGTTTATCACTTTATCATGGTACCTATTTGGAACAGTAATACGCATATAGAACTCGAGTTTTCAACAGCCATGAGCATACCCAGTCATATTATCATTGTTATTATCATTTTTCACTACTAAACCTTTGCATATAACAATACGAGAGTGAAACTATCGGCTGTGCACATGATAGATTATAACATTAATGGTCATGGCAAGCATAAATGATAGCAAACATAAATCAAATTTGATATAAAAGTTCATTTATTAATCATTACGGTGTAAACCAACTATCATTCAGTACTACTCTCAATATTTCAACCATCATAGTACAAGTACATTACCAACATATCCACATATCACATTACCATAATCCACTCTCCAACCAGCATGGCCCCAGAACAATACCAAAGTGTCCTGGCAACATAGTACAATACTCAAGTTACCAACCGTCCTTGTATTTTACCAGAGTTCGCACATACATCTTAGTGCATCAAGCCCACATTGATATCTGGCACCATATTGCTATCTAGATACTTTTTATTTGACTAAAAGTTGGATCATCGATATAATGACGAATATTCTAAGATAATCACAGAAATATCCATCCACAAACAAAATCATAGCATCGCTATGGTAGGTGACAGTAGACTGTTGTTGGCTGTGTCTCTTTGCCGCTTTTACATCTCGTATTGAGATTCAATCAATTAGATTTTACCATTGAGAAAATCAGGACTTGGTATCCCTATTTGTGCAATTATCTCGGATTTTCAGCACAGAATAAGAGTTGACTGTTCCTCATTACAATATTGTTTGGCCTGCTAGAGCAGCGAAAAACTAATCATTTCCTTCGAGTAGCACTTAAAAGTGGTTGAACACAAAATTATTTCACCTCCAATAAAACTGAATCAAATATGACGTAATCTTGAAAGAAGGTATTCATTACACACATGTTTTCTCCATAGGAAATGTAACATCATATGTGCTACCGTCATTTAAACGACGCAGCATACACTTGTAGATAATCACAAATGCTAGTTGAATTACAGAACCAATTAAATACCAACGAATTGAATAAGGATACTCAAGGTGAAATGAAGTCTTATTATGAAGGTGAGCATTTCAATCTTACATGTAACAACCTAATCGAAATAAGCATCTCGCTGTTGAAACATCAAGATTAAGAGTGGATACACAATCAAATGGTTGAAATGTTATTCATATTTTAATTGTATGTGTTGGTTTTAATGTCCCATAAAGATGTGAAATAATTCAGTTAAAATGTTGAGTAAATCAGTTAATATTATTTCATGTTTTGTTCATCTAATATTGTTGATATGTTTTGTGCGTCAGTGTGTTCTCTGTGTACAAAAGCAATGTCATTGTCCGGCAAGCATGTGCTTCTCAGTGCCTACGCCCTCTCGATCTCATGTAGGAACCACCATTATCCCCTGCCAATCTGAAATGGTTGCATGTGAAATATGAGAAATCCTAAGAGGTGGTCTGAATCTAACACGTAATTGCTCCATTTAGCGTCTCTTGAATTTGCTTGTAAAATACAAGAGTGCTGCCAATCTAAAAGCCATAAGAAGATATTCGCCATTTCTCATGAACACAATTGTTATTTTCATTTATAAATACACATAGGAAATGTCAGATGATTCTTATTTCCTGAAATGGACATCAATCAACACACAAACAAGATAACAAATTATTTTGGTACCACGTTGAAGGCACTTCAGTTTATATTTCATCATGTAGCCAAAGGACTGTTTTTACCTTTATTTTGTCTGTAGCATTGACTGTGTCGTATTTACAGCAAACTCCTTGTGATGCGTTAACAATTCAGTGATAACAATCAGTCTTTCTGAGAAAAGTTTTAGAGTTTTAGTTTGATGCACCTAACATAGTATAGTACCATAGCTATATATATATATATATATAGCTATATATATATATATAAATATATATATAGCTATATATATATATATATATATATATATATATATATATATATATATATATATATATATATATATATATATATATATTTAGAAGCTGGTACAGATATGAGGTACTGGAGGTATTTTTGTCAGACCTCATTATGGGGTACCATCTAATACCTTAATGTGTGTAACAGGAGAGTGCCATCTGGTGTTAATAATGAAATCATTTTACATACCTCACAAATTTAACATTCATATCAATGGCGCTAATGCCATTATCCACCACCAGGGCACTTATTACTACCTGTGACACTAGATGGCAGTGATTTATATAGTTATAGCCTGGTTGTATAAATGTGCTTCTCAGACATGTTTGTTCAAAAAGGCCTTGTACAGATTACTTATGTAACTGTGACTAAGCAGCTGCACTATGAAGAGTGGGGTATTTTATATGCCTCACAGTACGTCAATGCCCCACAAGACAGGTCTGAGATTGGTGAAAACCCCATATCTGATACAATCTCTTTCTATATATATATATATATATATATATATATATATATATATATATATATATATATATATATATATATATATATAAATTAGTGCGATCATCGAGACGTCTTATGGATGGTTTTGAAGTTATCAGATATTACGCCCTTCGTCCTGTGTCAGCTATCCACTCTTTATTCAATATGTCTGTACGTGCTCAGTTCACATATTGCCTTATGTGTGAATCATTGACATTTCTTTAATTTTTGCCGCCCTCATAAACAACAATTCTTTACTTTACAGGAGCCGAGGAGGCTATGATCACCGGTCAGTATCTGCACACATGAATAATAAACATTTCATACGAGGATTTTGTTTCATCTTTTCTATCTTCATGTGTAAATATCTACCTTATTTAAACGGTTTTTCTCTTGGGAGCGGTCCATCCTAACTTCCTTGACAAATTGAAAACTTGACATGAAAGTATACGTATAGTCAACAGAATTCTTCAGAAGTGATGTTTGTTAAGGTGCTTGGGAGGGATGAATTTTATCCTATTGTAGCCGTGAACTCGAAGCAATTCTTTATCAGTGCATTTATCTTAAAGGATAGCAAGTTTCAAGGGTTGTGCCATATATACTATGTGATATAGTATTGATCAAAGTGGTGCTCTAAGAAATCAACAAGTTCAAGACGCGCACAAATAGCAGATTGCATTTCAGCTCAAAGGAGACGCAATTTGAAGGATGTAAGCCAGATGTGGCTGTGCTTGCATTGATCGGGAGTCTCATAACATCACTTCCCGTATAGAGAAAAGTGGGTCATCAAAATGTCTTGTAGTCAACGAAACCTACAGAGATTATATTACTACATGTTCGCTTGTGAACCTCATTTCGTCCACAGATACATTTACATGAAGACCATTTGTTTATAATGACGATGTGGTACAAAATAAAGTGTATTTAATTTTTATGAAACTGATATTTTGATACAAGCAATTAGCAGAATTATTGTTATGAATTGTCTGCAAACTTCTTAATTCGTCCCATTGAATCTATGCACAATGATAACAAGAGGGACTGCAATTCGGCTGCTGCACATGCGCAAGTCACTCCAAACAAGAACGGCGCCATTTGCATTCCTACACGATTGCACTTATCCACAGTTATCCAATGGTTGACTTTGTTTGACTTACTCCTCTTAATTTGGAGCCCATCCTTCAACCGAATTACAAACATCAAATAGTCAATTATTTTAAAGAGCATCGAAAGGTTTCTTTATCAGGAAATAATCATTCTCAACATTGTTGGGCCGGTATTATCTGATTTTATCGTAGTTTTATTTTGTCATTTGTAGTCTGTCATACAGGTAAGACTGACCCCACGTTGCTTACAGTAAAGATTAAAAGTAAAATATGTCTTGGTTCGTCACGACATTTGTGCAGAATAGATTGCATTCTTGCATGTTTACCAACAAAGGTAAATTTAATTATATATCTCAGATTAGAAGATCTCAGACTTTGAAGTTTTGTACAACAATTATACAAGTGTAGTTTTGCGCAGCCCAAAGCAGCATGTTTATTGTTTCGTCCAGTGTGATGAGTTGTTATCCAAATACTATGTATTGTTCCTTTAGAGGTAATCACGAAATGTGAAGCTGAGTTATTAACTAAGCTTATTACGTCTTCGATTAAGAGCAATTTGATTTATCATATTTTTTGCTCCTACGTGAACTTTTGCTGCACAATTTTACAGATTTTCGGAAATCTTTTGGGATATCTGTCTCAAGATTCTTGCAGTGAACTTGAGCATTATTGAAATGGGTTGGGTTCAATTTCTCGGATTCATCTAAAATACATATTTGTATCATAGGTACAGTGGAATTTGTAAAAATAAAGCAAAAGTTGCTGATATTCTAAAGCTAGTCAAGATAAGTAACTACATATATATATGGGATGTAAATTTGTTTGTTTGTTTGTTTGTTTGGGGGTTTACATCACTTTCAACATTATTTCAGTCATTTCGTGATGAGACCTACGTGATATAGTGCTGCCTCACTGTATTGGCATGTCGCAAGTCTTTGACATGGGTTTGTAAGCTGAATTGTAAGCTGGAGATTAGGAAGAACAACCAAACACCGCTCGTTGTGATTTTCAGATGTAGATTGAATTTATTTGAGCAGACAGGGGTTTATATAGGAACTCCATTTAGATAACTTGAATGGTGGCATGATGTGTGGTTAAGACTTTTGAATGATGTGTCAGATGACCATGAGTGTCTTTCACGTGATTCCATATTGGCTTATTATTATCAGTTAAAGAACATTGTTCTTTACAGAGTTCATGACTTGTTATATTTATTAAGAACATTGTCCTTCAGTTGTTTTGATCATCACCCCACATGAACTGTTATGAAAGATGGTTAAACAAGAAGGTAGCACAGGTACTGGAGTTCACTATATGATTACATTAAAATTATGATTAATTATAAAGTTATAGTTAAAAATATACTATAATGATTAATTATAAAGTTATAATTAAAATATACTATAACAGGTTAACCCTTTCGGCACGGGCCTCAGCTCATATGTGAAATTGTATCATGAATCACGGCCGGTGATCGAACCCACAACCTTTTGATCACCACAGAGGAACTGGTGCTAACAAGCTTACGCTCAAACCAACTGCGCCACGGCCCGTGGCCTTATGGGATATAATAATATAAAAATAATTATATAATAATATAATAATAATGATTTGTATAGCGCTATATCAGACTCGGTCTGCTCATGGCGCTCTTGCAGATAATGCTTTCTATATAGATATGTCTTTAGATTATTCTTGAAAGTATTTACTGTATTACAGTTCTGCACTTCAAGGGGCAGGGCATTCCATTTTTTTGGCGCATATACCATGTTTAGTCCTCCTGGATTATCCAATGCTTGTCACCAATATCACCAGGTTTAAACAAGGTTTTGATATTTGAAGTGGAAACATGTTAGATCCTTTATCAACCAGATAGGAGATTCAACTAATATATTGCAAAAACCCAGATGCTTATACCATATTATCTGCTTTTCAGTAGATATGATTTTGGCTTTGAGGTTTAGTCAGCGAACTGACTGCAAAATGTAAATGAAGAAATAATCTTTGCATGCAAAGTAAAACTGATTAATGCGGCTAATGTTTTAAAACTTCACCAGAGACACATTTGCCCGTTGTAATTCTTTTCAAATGTCAGTCATCCTGTATGAAACTACAGTTTGTTATCCGTATTTAGTCTTCAATTGTCTAACTTGTAGTTATAATAAAGACAACTTTATCATTGTTCCAGGGTAGGACATTTGATAGGTCTATTTCGGATGCTGCCAAACTTCCTTGTATCTAAATTCTCTGCGCTTACACAGATCTGAAAGGGTTTCTTTTTCACTCCACTTTGCCGGATACAACCCTTTGATGAGGTGTCTCGCATCCCTTTATGGAAGTGTCAAGCAGGCCATCTGCCTCCACAGTTCTCCGTGTCACCTGTCCCACATCACTACCACAGAATAAGATGCACGACGGCAAGATAAAGGTGTGAAGTCCCAACATGCCTTTGATACAATCACTCTGTACTGGCACACAGTGTTATTAACACTGACATGCCGCCCAAGAATACTCAGTGCTCCTGGTGGTAGACTGCTCAGTACTTCATGGCAGAGATCTGTGACCTCCCTAGAGATATAATATAGGTGATAATAATTACTTCAGTATCAATACAAAACCAACCATTGTGTAGTTTATATATGAAGTAGGACTCCCAACACACATAATTAGGCTGTTTGGTAATATCTCAGATCTTAGCTGTCATATTGGCAATTGTAAGGATGCTTGTTAGATCCTAGCACTGACCTGTGTGGACCTTACAAGCCATTCAACATCCATATGAAACCACCAAAATCCTTTACGAATTAAAGAAGATTACAGCAACGAATGTCATAATCCCTGTGTCAGAAAAGGTGATAGATAGGACTAGCTCCTTTTCCCAAACACATATCATGCAAACAAAATGGTCATGAAGAGATTTACTCTATTTGTAAGGTATTCATACAAGCATTTGTCATTTGTTCCTTTTGCGACACAAACTGTGATGAAAGTTATGGGACTTACATTGACTGACTATGCAGCTTGTTATCCACACATACCTGGTAAAAAACTATTCATATATTGTCCAGGCGGCAGGCGGCATACCAATCTTAACAGAAGCCATGATTTTGTATACTCATATATTCATACCACTTGTCATGAACTGTATTGATAATTTTGAAACCCACACATTATAGCCCTTGACTTCTTACATAAACGTCTGTAAGATTCACTAGCAATGACAGACAATCACTTACCGAATGGACCAACCACATCAGAGCAATATCGATCAGACACTTATATCAAAAAGAGTTTCGTTCTTGAGATAATTGTGTCCACTGACTGTTTTAGTCTACCCATAAAACTATAAAGAAACTGTAAATTCAAATAATACAAAGTATGGGATCATCAGACAGATCAGAATCTTGTGGCATAAACACCTCCGCTTTACCTGTATGAGGTATATGAGTCCAAACCCGGAGCACGAGTATTATTGGCATAGATTATTACATACACCAAACCAGATTACGCTTATTATCTAGACTTTGATGTTAAATCATTTATAAGAATAGTCCCAGCACCTTAAATTGCAAACTTCCCATCCACATACATAATACTGTACAGATATGGAAGGGATTCACATACATCAGTTTAAGACAATTACAATATTATTGATAAACTGATTCTATCCTGCACGTCTGCAAATAATTCTGGAAACTGCAAAGATACACTTATCCATATCTCGTGAAACTGCTATGGTATGAATAGAATTAATCCACTTGCATTAATCTGCAATGGGATGGACAGTGGTCACCCACAAATTATTAGCCAACTACACACTAAACTAAATATAGGGTATTTACCTGTCACCCAACGTTTAACTGCAATGGAATGATTTCCTGATATCGTCACATTAAACCTCAGGGAAAAGGTTACTTGTCACCTACAGATTAAACTACGGGGGAATGGTTACCTGTCATCTACATATCAAACTTGCCCTTCCTTCCATTTATACATTCATGGATCTTTATTTGTAAGGAAGTTTTGTAAACCACATTTCTCCTGTATGAAGTTTATCAGAAATAGAAATAAACATCCTTTTATAATCTAAAAATAATATTTTGAGTGAAATACTTTCCAGTATTTTCCTTTTAATGAAAAAGTCAATCCTAGACAGATGTTTGAACAATCTAAATACTAGTATAACTTGGTGTTTCAGTGAGGTGCTTTGTTGTCATACTGTTTGTGTAGATGGTGGCATGTGGTTGTTTTATGCGGACCAGGTAATGGCAGGACTCGCTTGACACTCCAAGCACGTTAAGAGACGTCTATTTTGATCCGATAAAAAAGGTTGAGACACCTAATTCTATTAGTCTAGTTTCACCAGGGAAATCCGATTCTACCTCAAGAAAAATGAATTTTGAACAAAAAGGCGCTGAGCTGATCACTGGTGACAAGATAGTTGAAGGAGGCCTCTAATAGCATGCGGCTAATTAGTATAAACAAAGTTGTCATATAAGGTCTGGTAAGTGTATTACAGAGACAAACTACAGTAAGCAGATCACTCCCTTCACGTCAGAAGGCCTAAGCATATCAATGTGTCTTCATCTGAAACAAATAATTACACGCCAAGGAAATTATACCAACAGGGAAATAAGACCTCAAGAGATGGAGGTTATATTTAGAAAAAAAAGACGTAAGTATATTATTCTTATATCAAAATAATCATATCTAAATTAAATCAAATGTTTATATAAAGTCTTTTGAGATTTAAAGATTGATCTTCTGATCTCTTGAGATTTATTCAACAATTCATGAATTGATATTTCTTTGTCTCATAAATAAAGAAGCAGTCTGCGGAGACTTATGCGGCACGGCTTTCCCAATCACCATGTCAGGATCTACTGGACAGTCTGGTAATAACTTACAGCTTTTATGCTACAGGTAGATCATACATAACCCATGATGATATCAGACCTGTCTCATAAACTAACATGGCCTAGGTGTGACTAATATATGTTGGTCCTGGCTCATATGGAGCTGCTCAGGGCCGTGGTGTGGAGAGTGCTATTAATGTGTCCCTATGTTTCATCAGCTGCTCAGCGGTACATAACTCCACGATATCCTTCTCTGTTTCTGCATTAACAAATTCAATCTCTTTGCTTATCTGAATGCATGGAATATCCAGAATGTTTTGTGAAGGTCATTTGTGTCGTTTGCTTTAATTATCTGTCTATTCTACATGATTTCATCTTTATCGGGTTGGAGATATAAGATCAGTCTGTGTTGGAGTTGTTTTAAACATCTCCTCTTCCAATCTTTATTTTGTGAATCTATAAACCTATCCATATTAGCTCTCTTATATCAACCTAAATATTGGTCAATCCAGTGAATCCTGGGGTGTCCTTTTCTTTATGTTATTTTCCTATTAATGTGATACGAAAATATGCATAACTAACCTTACTTACATGAAATCCTTAATCATTTTATTCCGTATCCATTACTCTTTTCCTTATCATTTCTTTAAGGATTCGAAATCTTTTTCAATTTTTAAATATTGTATTAACTGGCAGGTCTTACCTGCACAAAATATCTTTGACACCCCACAGCCTATTGCATTTATATTATTCTAATTCATTTGATAAAAAGCGATGGATACTTCAAAAGGATTTTCTTATTGGAAATCGGACCAGTAATTTGATGTTAAATCATTTAAAACCTAACACTTTCTTTTTTGTAATCTGTATCTATCTGTATGACGATACACAACTCTACATCACCATTGATCCTAAGTCTAAAGAAACTAGAGTTAAGTCCTGCAAGGAGATGGAAAATTGTATTATAGAGGTTAAAAAATTCTTAATAGAGAATAAAATGAAGATAAATGATGGAAAGACAGAAATGCTTTTATGTGGTAAAAGCTGTGAATTCAGAAAGAAAAATGTACCTGAAGATATTCTAGTAGGGGAAACTAGAATCCCTAGATCAAATTCTGTTAAGGATCTAGGGGTTATTCTAGATCAAGAACTATCTATGAAATCACAAATCAGAAAAATGTGTAAAAACGGTTTCTTCCATGTAAAAAATTTATCAAGAGTAAGAAATTGTTTAGATGAGGGAACAGCCAACACCCTTGCTCATGCATTTGTCACTTCTACCCTTGACTATGGAAATGCCCTTCTAGCGGGTCTTCCTGAGTGTGAATTAGCCAAATTACAAAAATTACAGAACGCTGCGGCGAGGGTAGTTGGGAAGCTCAAAAAGAGAGATCATATCACGCAAAAACTTAAGGAACTTCACTGGTTACCAGTAAAAGCTAGGATTGATTTCAAAATATCTCTATTAACATGGAAGGTGCAAAATGGCTTTGCCCCAAAATATTTGTCTGATTTATTAGAATATAAACAGTTGGGTATGGGACTGCGATCTAATGATAAAAATGAATACGTAGTACCTAAGACTAATATGAAATCTTATGGAGATAGGGCTTTCATGGTGTATGCGCCAAGGAACTGGAATGCGCTGCCCCTTGAAGTGAAAAAGTGTAAAACTGTTGAAACTTTCAAGAAGAAACTTAAAACATTTCTATTTAGAAAACACTATCTTAATGAAGCGCTTCGAGCAGACTTGGTCTGATATAGCGCTATATAAATCGTTATTATTATTATTATTATTATCTAATTCTAAAGCAGACAAACACTAAAATATTACTTACAATAATATATTACAAGTAATACATTATTGATAAACTGGCTGAATGTTTCATTTCATCATTGAAACAAAATTCCAATATTTGAGTGTCGGAATTTCAGTCTTCCTCCTTTCGTCAAGGGACCTTGTAATCTATATAGGTCAAAGCGGGATAGCAAAAGTCAATTCTGATATGTCTATGTTATCAAGAAAGATGTGTGCCAAAGGATAAAATGATCTGAAATGTACTCATTTGGTGAAGGAAGTCCTTGTGCAACATTGACGTTTCTTATAAGCTTATGTATTCATATGTATACTATTGCGCTTACAGAAATATGATTATATTCTGTTCAGATTGCCTCCCCCCTCCTGAAAGCCTGAAAGATGAGTTATTCGTTGCCTTTCATACATATTTATCACAATTTATTTAGTATATAACAACGGCATATTCTTGGCTACGTATATAACCATATAATCGTAAGCATTGAATTCACTATATTTGAATACTTTGGAGACAAATAAACAGATGTTACAGTAATGACATTGGTTAAATTTACAGCAAGTATTTACTGCAAATCTATGGAATATAAATGATATAATAACCGAGACGTTCACAACATTTCTAGTCCGAGCTGTTTTAGTAACAAGAAGATAATTCAATATTTATATGTAGAACACTGAAACATGATAACTTTGCCATAATCCTATCAAATGTTATAACTTGTTTTCTCAAGGTAATCTTGAACAAACTACATTATGTATAAAGTCGGTCCTGACGCAGGTGACATCATTACTCTTACTCTTTCCTTACCGGCCCTGTGTGCGTGAGTCCCTGGACAATGTACACACGGATTATGCTGTTATTGAAGTGACAGGACGGCTGACATCAGCACTTGATCAACGATATCAATGTACAGCGCATGGCTATGTATGAAAGTTGTAATTTGGAAACACTGCACTAAAATGCGTCACCGTGCCATTTGTTAGCCATGTTAATAATACATATGAGCAAAGTGAGAGATTAATGTCCCCACTCTGTGAATTGCGTTTTGCCATTATAATTTTAATTTGTTTCCACACACTCACACATGTATGGCAGTGGCCTGTCGATGCTGTCACATAAATTGTATTTTGCTTCTGATTCCAAGACAAAGCACATAACATCTGACCGTTAGTTTGGTTTCCAGGGCATGGATAGCCCTATGCAATAGGACCGTTCACTGATATTAGATTGTCATTAAAATTGACTTGCCTACTTTGCTATACACATGTACAGGATCGACTACATGTGTTTACAGGATTGAGTTACTCACATGTTACTCAGAAAGTATGATAAAAATGTGGAAACCTTTCCCGTGCTGTACAATATATTCAGTCACAATTCACACCATCTCTAATCAGAAAATATTTTACTTTTTGACAAATGCTCGGCTTTATTTAGCAACATTTCAACGGCATAATTAAAACCTTATCAGGCCTTTTATGGTGTGGCAAGAGTCACTTATACTGGAATTGACCTGACTGCTTCTATGATGGACATTGTTGTTTCATTTTACATTAAGAATTGCCATGAGAGTATTAATGAATACAAAATTTCCCATGACAATACTCCATGCTTTTACTGATTATGTGTATGTGTTTATCACGAGTATTTAAAAAACATCCACTAACTATATATATATATATATATATATATATATATATATATATATATATATATATATATATATATATATATATATATATATATATATATATATATATATATATATATATATATATATATATATATATATATATATATATATATATATATATATATATGTATATGTACATATATATATATATATATATGTATATGTATATATATTATATATATATATATATTGCGGTATTATACAAATAATAAAGGCTTATCAAAACAGCAGAAATCTGTTCCGTAGTTTTTATGCTAAGGTTATCATCCTAATGCAGCTTGAAGCCTGCCTTATCCAAAATGACATTCATTTTGAATCAGAACCATTCATACAGCAGCTGAAATCAAAACAAACTATTTATTGTGGAGATAAACTAGGATAATGTCCTTAAATCCTGCCTTTCAATATAGTACTCACTGAAATTGCTTCATCAAGAAATGTCGTGGATTAGATTGGTTCTTTTGCAGATTTGCCATGAGAAAGTAGGCAATCAAAAAACATCCACTAACTTTATGCTACTTGAAATTATCATTACTGGTGGGAAGTGGCAAGGAATCACTGAAGTGAGCCAGCTGGACAAGGCTCTACCCACATTTCCTACCCCCTTTGACTTGGTCTATGTCATCCCACTTAGATCTTTCCGGTCAAAGATGAAAATAGCATCACGCTACGGAAGCAGTAAAACCGGTATATCTTAATGACACATCCTCATGATTCCAGAATGTTGTGCGGAGCGTTTCTCTTGCAAAGAGGGCATGGCTATAGTGTCCTTCATTTCAAAGTGATGAGTTATCAATAGAAATTGAGAGACTATAGATCAAAGGATTTCTGATACACGAAAGGCAAGCATTACTTTCTTGGGCCTTTGAGTGCAAAACCAATATATATGATATGATATAATATATATGATAATATATATATATATATATATATATATATATATATATATATATATATATATATATATATATATATATATATATATATATATATATATATATATATATATATATATATATATATATATATATATATATATATATATATATATATATATATATATATATGTATATATATATCATCACACTTTCAGTTTATTTGCCTTTCTTGTGAATGAATTACATCACGCCTAGCACAGAGGAAAACAAAATATCCCGTCTTTTTCTTGTGAAGATGGTGCTCAAAGGTTATTTGTCTGTGCTAATTCAACAGGTAACTATCTCCCCATATTAAGCTAATATGGACATAGTGATGTCACCACATACGTGTGGGCTCCCATGCCCACTCTGCCTTTCCATGTGATCAATCACCTCGGTGTTTACAGAGAACCAACCATTGCATTTTCTGACCTAACGCTGCAGTGCAAGAGGAGAGCCAGTTTGCCTTGATTTATATGTCTGCTGTTATAACATTTTTGGGACGCTCCTCCATGAACATATCAAATATTATAACAAAATAAATTCATTCAACTTATTACCATGTGTTCCTAGATTGGAAAATGGGGTGAATTTGTCATTTCCATGGTAATTAATTAAGCTATATTTATGCATATGACGTTGTCTCCCCCAGTATACTGGCTGTCCTCTTTCATCATGAAAGCATCCTGCCCGTGTGACAGTTGTATTCATGAATCCCAGGTGACGGGTTAGTCGCCATAATGAGTGCTCCAAGACGGTGACAGGGATGTCCTCTGTACTTCCAACATGACATATCTGTTTTTCTCCCCTTTCTGGGGCCAGTCCATATATTCTTTTTTATTATATTCATTTGGCTCCTGGTAGGTGCCGAGCAGTGTTGTATTTGAAAAGGTCATGTTAAAGCCAGTAGTGCCCTTGAATGAAATGTCAAAGATAGTGATGGATAACTGATAACCTGTGGCTGCGTACTATGTGCAAATCTATTGGGTTATTAGGTTATTGAGTTATTGAGTTAACCTGTTTAATGCATTTAACAGTATAATGTGATTGAATAAAGTGACATTGAATAAATATATAGTATAATGGTGATGTGGAAATGGACCTAGAAATGCACTAAGCAACGACATGTTTAAAGTGAAATTTGTTGGTTGGTTACAGACAAATTATGAAATATTTAACTCCTAGGTTACGCAGATTAAAATTGGTCGGATGAGATAGTGGCGAAGCGGCAACATGCATGGGGATTCTGCTGAGGGTCTACATAAAGTCTAATCCCCAAATGTCGCCCACAGGTATATTTATGAATACACGACAGGATGCATACTGCCATATTGATATTGCTTGTGTCCTAAATGTAGTAGTTCTAAATTAATTCAAAACATGGGGGCCGTCGTTATATGGCGTGTGCCTGCCTGGGGAGAGTAATAAAGGAATGAAGAGCGATGATCCGGATTGCGATTTTGAAAGGGCAATAAATGAGTATGATTATGATTGGGTTGTAATTCAACCCTGCGCAGAAACATATATCAAAGACATCCATTAGAAATAGCACAAGCGCGATATGATTGGATTTTACACATCATATTTTAGCAAAATGTATTTGATTGCAAGCTCAAAACGAGAGAAAAAAATCATTCAAAATTGCAAAAGTTAACTGTTATATAAAATTATCATATGAATGCCATCCAACTTGGCGTCATTACGACCTGCAAATGTCACGCATAATGATGACAGTGTAATATCAAACATAATGGCTTGCAACAAATCCAAATGTTTTGGAAAAATACATACAAACATACAAATACTATGAGCATACAACGTTAGTTACCAACAGCTAGTAGAGGTAGACCTGCTTACTGTGGACTCAAATGATGAACTCAAACAACCGAATACAGGATCTTTGTTAATAGATGTACTCGAAAACCACACAACTCTTATGTGTGAATAGAATTATCTAAGAATAAGAATAAGGCCATTTTCAAGAACTCAATATATATACAATTTGCCACTGGACGAAAAGTTAACGATTTCTCTTTGCCAAATTGCAAGAGCAAATGTAAAACAGCACCTAGACTCAGGTTTTGCCACAGGGAAGACAATATCACGGGCATCCCACCCATCCTGTATTCATATATATCTCACAGCAAGCAAGGTAAATCGGTTTGCCAGCATGTATGCAGTGTTGTTGGATGGGGCCTTCTCTTTGGTGTTTGCTTGTCAGAGTGACCCAGCCGTCTTGGTGGAGACTTAACGGCCACCTTTGGTACATATGGATTACTTTTTTTACTACAGGCTCTGATAGATGGGCCGCTCCTGTTATGGATGCACACTTTTCAAACTAATTGATCTGATGATGTCACCGGCCTGTTTCCTCAACACTCATTCCTCTTACATGTGGTTTCGATATTAAGAGATCGAAAGGTTTGCTATGAGGCACCTCTGGTAAGGAGATAGATAATTATTCTCCGATATTCCCAGGATCTAGAGTCTCGTCTCGAGGAATCAAGTCACGTCTCAATGTAGAAAGGCAATACTCACCGATATTTAGATTCTCCATTTTTTTTACATTTAGGATCAGTTATACTAACACACATGTGTAACGTGTTAGAATAAGGTTATGCGCAAGGATAATACACACTGAAGATTGTTTCTTCAATATTACTCATTTTTGAATGTTTAGTTTATATTCTACAAGTTAGTAAACTTAATTCTATTCCTCATATCCTTCCGCTCTGTTTCCCTTTTAGAGAGATTGGGCAGATCCACACCCTGTGTACCGTGATTCATGCCTAACGCATTAACTAGCCTCATCTTCACAGCTTTATGGATTGGGTGGCGGTGAAGGTTTCCCTCCTCTAATTAGTTACATTAAGATTTATCAATTAATTGTTGAGGTACATGTCTTCATTCATTTCAATAAGAATACTGCTTTGTTTTGCTTGGCATGACAACAGTAATGGGCTCATAACATTCATCTCATCTTTATTAATGGGACAAGATTTAGCTTTGATGTGTTCTTCATTATTTACACTGGCATCAGTGTCACTTATTTCAATAATACATATGTTGTTTCAAATAGTCTTTACAGTCCCTGCATAATAACATTTCTATGTTCCAGAGTGAAATTATCAGGGCTATTTCTACTTTGATAATAACCCAGTCACACAAGCGCCGATTTCAGTAAAGGTACAGGTCGCCGGGAACTTTTAGCAACATAAAAGTTGCCGGCGTTTCCATGACGTCTTTTAACCAGATATCATCATAAAGTTCACGGCAGGCTCCCGTGAGTTCCCCGCAGGCATATCATAAGAGCCCCTTATCTTAGGGCTGTCGGTGGCATTGTGCGGTGAAAATAGGATTTTATTTTATTTTCTGTGTTCGGAGGTCATCGTCAGATGATCGTAAGTGTCATTTTATCCTACAGGTACCATGCAGTACACGTGTATAATTTTACCACAGTTACGGCAGATCTCAACTATCACTGAAACATTTTCTGGCGCCCGGGACGTGAAGCTGTCCGGACGCTCGGGAAAGCAGCCGATTCTTACTTCCCGAAGAACAGCCGGAAGAAATGTGACTGACGCATAAACTGCAATGCTATACTGTATAGAGCGAAGTGCCTCATTAAAGCTGAAAGGGAATATAATGAGATTACAGGGTGCATTTCTCATCCTATGATCACCAATGTGTCTCACCTCAGCACATCGCGCATTTGAATGTCAAGTAAAGTGACCTCACACGCCCACGGGATTGCTGATATTTGCATTCAACAGGAAAGGTCTTGCATGAAATTAGCCAAAAATGAATGAGAACTATCATACGAGATCTCACACAGCTGTAGGCGAGGTAATTTAAGACGATGTGTGATTTTTGGCAACTCCTGTTTACCACGGACCTTGGTTGAGAAAATAACCAATCTTCAATAAAATTATGCCCCTCACACCATGGTAATGAGACTTAAAGAACAGCCAAATGAAGAGATTTATTATTTTTTATTGACACAAAACTTTCCCGGCCATGGCGCCACTCAACTGAGATAAGATTTACATGGCAGGTGTTGGGCAACCCTACCACAGGCCGAGCCTCCAAGAATGGACTCCAGACTTTGTTGCCACTGAACTAGGTTCAAGGATGCTGATAATATCGTCATCCTTTTGTCTAATTTCGCTTAATTTTAGTTAATCCACAGGTATCACGCAGTATTATTAGTGATGTTGAATACTATATCTTAAATATTGACACAATGGAGTAAGACAACGGTTGGTTTGGAAGTTATTTTATCATACTGATACCTCTGTCAATATTCCAGAGTGCAAACATGGCGTCAATATTATATTATCTGACCAATATTTCCAAGAAAAAAAGAAATAATAATAATAAAATAAAATATATATATTTGTATACTGTTTTTGAACTCCCAAAATTTGAACCTATTAGTGACAATGTCAATAGAATTGTCACAAAGCAGGAGAATAGTTTGACTGAGTTACAGCCCCCTCTCTCAAGTCCTGTATGGACTCTCACAGCATGAAAAGGTACATAAGAGATGGTAACATTCACTAGAAAAGTCCATTAATACAGGAAGATTGTTTTACGTCAGATGATGAACATCTGTACAAGCTGTAAGTTCAGACCTACAAATCTAAACGTGATTTATTAGTTTTGCACGTGAAAATAAAAAGGGTTTTTCAGGAAAATGTATCTGAACATATTTACCCACAGCCATTATCATGGGGTTAATAAATCCAACAGTTAGATTCAATGTGAGTCTATATTCAAGTGATTAACACATCAGAAGAGAAGACAACATGCAATATTTCTCCTAAATAAACTATTTAACCTATTTCACCTTCTGTCTAGCGTGATCTAAATTTAGTATGAAAACATTGTCTTTCCCTTCAGGTGGATTTCCATCTGTAAAATTGTGGCATTCAAATTAGCAGTGGGTCAAAGAGCAGACACCTTCCTACTCCCATTTACGGACCTATTTGCCGCTAGGTGTCACTATTCCTTCTCCAAAGCAATGGGCTGCTCCATCATATTCTTAAAATCAATACAACCACCAAACAACTGAACAGATATCGACTTTCCAACGTTTCCTTATCAGAGCTCATGTCAGCAAACAAACAGACCCAAAGGAAAGATAGGGGGCGAACAATATTTAGATCAAGGTCACAAAAAGCCGATTGTGATGGAAATGCCATGAAGGACTAGCTTTTCTGCAGAATATAGCTAGTACAGTACCGCGTAGTTGATATCAATAGAAATGAAGCATTTCACCAGCTTCAACCATGGGGCATGGCGAGGCAGCCCGCATTGAGATTCTCCCAGATTGTGATTTATACTCTGTCCACGTTGATTATTTAAATTCTTGATAGGGAAAATCGGTCAGCTTAATTATGCTCTGACTGGCAACGTTGTTATCAGCAGCAGCATCACATGTTGTCAGAAGAGATTTGAGAACTTGAATCATGGGGGACATCGCCAACGTGAGGTTAGCGAGAACATATTCCAGTTTGGAGGATGAGCTATACGAAAGCGATATGAAATACAAAGCATAAAACAGTAACAGCTATCTGTAAATGATGAAACACACGAGAAAGAAACACAATACTCATATTACAATGACGCAATGAAGAATTATGTAAAGTTCCATGAGAATTATAATCATTGTTATTCATTTTCAACTATTTTTCAGGTTAATGAGCATGCCATAAAGATACAATGCCATTCTTACCATAGTGGAGAAAAATAAACAATTTTGACAAAGACGTTTTGTGAGATAACTAAACTCTTTAATCCATATATGAGAAAATATTTCATACCAGCACCATGAAACATGACGTGGGGGGGTCTAACATATTGAAAGCAATGACAAACAAGGGCTCTGTGTTGTTCTATCTTTACATGTGTTAATGTCTAATGAACGATCCTGAAAAAAATCCAGTTTTGGAACCCATTCTTGGCACTCTACATCTAGATTGAATTATAATGGAGAAAAAACTTATAATGGAGAAAATTCATGATTCCTGTTTACACCTGGATTGTAAGGCAAACGTGGACAATACGAGATCTTATAAATTTCACACCGAAATTCTGAATCTTTATATACAGAATGTCTTAAAAATACATTTTTGTCATGAAGGATCCTGTAACAAAGGTATCATAAATATACAGTTATGTAGTTCTTCCCTTTTTCAAACACAGAAAGGTAATGTAGAGAAAGTCCTCCCAGGGATAAAATGTGAGCTGAGGGATAAATGTATTGTAAGAATACATGCAAGACTGATCTGTTATCATGTTGTTGTTTTCTCGAATTCTGACTTCTGCTGAAGTATGAATATGTCAACTTACAAAGTAAGAGGTTAAGATTTTTCCCTTTGTGTGGTACAAACATGCGACATAAATTTCAGGGTAGCCTTTTGTAAATGTTGTATCAGCCTGTCTTGAAAAGATAATTGAATGTCTACATCTATTTTCTATATTAAGCATAGACAATATTTGATACTCCAGGATATTGAATCAGCGAGAAACCATTCTCTGCTTGCATCCCATTTTGTTATAATGTCATGCCTATATCATTTTGTGCTTTTTACATAACTTTCAACATTATTTCAGTCATGTTATGGCGAGACCTGCTTGTATCAGATATGGTCGCCTATAGGTCCTTGACATGACAATCCACCCAATTACAGATTTACAAGGACAGTGGGTGAATCAGTCAGGCACGGGCCTCAGCTCATATGAGAATTTGTACCATAAATGTAATCTCGGCATGGCATGGAATCGAACCCATGACCAATGCATCATCACAGAGTAACTTGTGCTGATATATTTGCGCTCTAACCAACTGCGCCATGACCAGTTGCTTTTAGCTATATCATATTTACCAGAAAAAAACCCAAATCCAATCAAAAGCCTGGTCACATATTCTTGGGATTGTACCGAGAATATTTTAGTCTTGGAATTGGACATATTGTGCAGGGCAGAGATCATTGTTGCCTTGCATTGTTGTGAAAAGGTCAGACTTTGTGATACATTCCTAAACATTTCCTAGGCATAGGGAATGGGTAAACAGGAAGGTGACAACAGCACTACCTGGCGCAAGTAGTGGTGGCGACTCAACAATTATACCGCTGTGCATCCACCCAATTCCAATAACAAGAGAATAGTGCAATTTGTCACGTGGGTGTGCGCAACCATGGAACAAACAATCTGAATTAAGTAGAGCCTACAAGACACAGAGCCAGAATTACTCCAAGATATTTCTCTGCGGATCAAAAGATAAAAAAGATGATGTAAAGCACTACATTTGGAGAAATCCCGGCTTACAAAAGAAAATCACCTGAATGAACACTGAGCTGCCATATCTTCCACTGTTGATTACATATAAAACAAAATAAATTTCATGTTAAGATTATTTGAAGCCATTATGAGCACGCCTCTTGTGTTGAATGACCATGAAAGTAGAAATAAATGGCTCACATATCATACTCAACTCTCCTCTCTCACATTTTTGTTATCCCCCCTTCTCGTTATTACTGATTGGTGTCTTCATATGCAGAAATAGAGTATTAAAATAAGAATTATGACATTTGTGGTTGAGTACCTGCAAAGGACATTTGCTATATCATTTTACACACTCGTACACTCACTTAAGGGGAATAATAAGGCTATTCGTGTCCAAGAAGAATAACCTATTCAGATAAACGTCATTAAAATACTGTGGTTTACATTTAAATGTGATAATGAAGCATGCATCGTCAAGTAATGTTAAAATTGGATCATCTGTTAGTCTTGTAATGATGTGATTAAAGCGTGTGTCACACAAATGAAATCAATGTTTTTTTCAATAATCTTGTTTAATTCCAAGCAAGTGTGTAAGATTGAAAATACAAAATCTCACAGTCTCTCTGTTGTACTTGTTTTTTTTCTTGTTGTGTAATTTGTATGATAGGAGAGAGGTTCTTTCATGACAAAAGACAAATTGATCTTACATTTAGTCTGTTTGCAAACTAGCAAAACTCATATGTGCAATGTTTGAAATTCACCCATTTTTCTGTAAACGTTCGTTTCACATTAAAAATACAGTTAATAAAAAGCTGTTCGTATATTTGATATCCTTATCTTGATAAAAGTATGTTTTTTATTCTTTATATAGAGAGAAATACGGAACAACAGAACACTTGTTATAAGAGCAACCTGATAATATCATGGCATCTGCCACTCGGGAACCAAAAAATCCCCCAAAAATGAATGGTAAAAGCGGGCTGAAAATCCATGTAGATGTGCACAGAATCTCATAACATTGTATTTTTGACAATGGTGGTCGAGTATCAGAAGTATTGTGACAAAAACATGTTGTATATCTCAAACAGATGTTTTAGCCTTTGCTGTACTCTCTGCAAATCCTTTTTTTTTACTATAGACAGAAATGTAGTTCTCTATCCAGAATGTGTCTTAAATCAAGACCAGTTTACATATTAAACACGTGAAAAAAATGAAAAATATCTATCATCTTGAATTTCTTTTTAAAAGCATTTATTGCCGAAGAAATGTTTCATAGAAAGAAGCGCTCTGAAACAAATTGTTTTCTCATTATGACAGATTGGAGGGGAACCGGAAGTGTCATCATCCGCAGCGGCAAAGATATTAATGAGCGGATCCATTAGTGACATTTGCGGCAATGTGAAAGTCAACAGACTGGGGCCTGTCATTGGTGACCATGAAGAAGCCACACTCAACCACACCGAGGCAAAGCTTTGCATATTATCATAAAACAGCTCTTCATTTGCTGTACATGATTAAAACACTATTATTGCCTCTTTGATGCACATACATGTAAAGGTAAATGCCCTGCCACAATAAGATGGGACTAGTATGTTATAAATACAATTACTGCTAAAAACGTTCATGTAAAAATATTGAAGTTTGCTTTTTTATACTTTGTTGTTTGCCTGTTACCATCTCTTATGAACCTTTTTATGCTGTGAGGGTCCATACGCTTCCTTGGGAGAGGGGCTGAAACTCAAATGCACTGCATGTCATATACTTGTTAAGGCAGTGGTGTGTGATACACTTTTTATTGGCTCTATGACGAGATGTGAATGCGCTTTTTAAGATATGAAAGGGAAGATGCACACGGTTGTGTTGAACATATTCACAAAATGACATAAAATCAAAAATGTGCGATGAAACCACATCTGAAATCATAGGAATACGATGAAATGACAAATGAGCTGAAAGGAATCTCACATCGGGAGAATTGTACTGCCTTTGTACACAAATAAGTTGTGGCCCAAGTATAATATAACAAAAGACCCTTTTCACGTATATCCAACCAGCATATTATCTTTGTTTAACTGAGGTATATGCCTACTTGACACTAAGTTTAAATTTTCCAATAACAAAGTAACATATGGTACACGTAATTGATTGGTCGGCCTTGTTTCATCTTAACCCAAACGCTCACGGCGAATCACATATGCTGATGCAGAAACGCCTTGCTGTTTCTCACTAATCAAGAGATTCCAAGTCAATTTTAAAAGGTTTAACTTTTATTTATTATTTTACAAACAGGAATACACAATGAGACCTGATGTGAATGGATTTTTCTTATTTATCCTATGGGGAGAGGAAGCGGGTATTGGGGTTATTCATTTTTGTAGAAAGAGTTGAACATATGTAAACGTTTTTTCTCCTGAAATATTGTTAGACTTGCCCACTTAGCCTGTCTGATCCTTTGCAGTACTTTCAGCCTTACATACACATCTACTTTGGCTTTGAGACATCAAATGAAGATTTTGCTGAGGGAAAATTTCCAAGTAGGAATGATTATTCTAAGTAGTAAAACGTTGCTAAGTCAAATCTTTTATTGGTACACTTTGCAGTTAGTCCTCAATATTGCAAGGCACAAATCTTTGATGAAGCCTAAATGAAGGTAGCAGGAGGTGTTCTGCTGGATATCATTGCAGGATTACAGAAACATAACTGAAAGTTAACGATAAATCGGCAAACTTTCATGGCAACTAACACATGCAGGGCGGCAGTCGTAATGTACTTCGTTATAAAACTGACAAAACCATCATGTCAAATATGTGTTCACCTCTCCCCTTCATATCACGGGGATTCACTGGTATGATGATTTGTAAAAACACATGTCGTATTCATTAAGATTAATGACATTAACACATAAACTACACCAACGATAAATGAAGGGGGCAATAATAAGGATATCAGAGCAATAAGGATTGTAGCTGATTACCTAAATCATAGCGTAGTTATATGGTAAGACTAAATCTGCTACATGTGGATGGCTTTGATGCATGCGGAGAGGTAAAAGTGTACTTATCTGCTCTGTTATTAGTATGCATGCAAATACCTAATACATATCCCATAATATTTTCTTTTCCACCGCAATCCACCCAAATATTATATGTTACGGTAAATGCCATATGTTCTCTTGTTCCCTAGACCAGAAGTCTTTTAATATAGAGTCAAGAATATTACATAAAATGGTTATTTACTATATACCAAGATCAGAGAAATGATTTTCCCAGGTATAGAAGTGTTCTGGGAGTGTGAGCTCTTTACAATACTAAAATTGGTCTCTGGCTGTCACGTTCACTTGGAAAGAGGGTCATATTTTCGCGAGGAAAGAGGTTTGATACTTTATAGAATGTTTATGCTTTAGGCATTGTAAAGGAAGTAGACTTCTCTTTAGAAGAACTCACGTTTGTCTAATAAACAGGGGTCACGTGGGCATATGTGTGCGCGTTGCTTCAATACACCTCCCAAACCATTAATTTAAAGCCATGTATCCAACGAGTGACACTAAACATGTTATGAAGGACACTTTTTACTTATGATATATATATAAATATATATATATATATATATATATATATATATATATGTGTGTGTGTGTGTGTGTGTGTGTGTGTGTGTGGTGTAGAAGTCCAGTCATGTCGCAATTAAAGGTTTAAACACCAGGGAAGATATATAGATATATATATATATATATATATATATATATATATATATATATATATATATATATATATATATATATATATATATATATATATATATATCTATCTATCTATATATACCTATATATATCTATATATATCTATATATCTTCCCTGGTGTTTGATTTATACATCATAAAACACATAGTTGGAAATTAAGATTATGAACTATATTCTGAAGGTGATGTTATATCTGAATTAAGGTGCCCCTGTGGCTGATATCGCTTAAGGAGTTAACCGGCCATATTGAAGTGAATACAGTGCAGGTCCGTACAGATATGTGACAGTCTGTGGCAGGTGAGCAGAGGAAGATGGATGGCATGGCATACACAATAAGCCTCATCACCAACACACTCATCAGTCAGTATTCACCTTGATGATATTATTAAATATAACAGAAGAGAGTATTCCTTCCAGAATTCACTGATAGAGGCCCTGAGGCCATACTGTGTCATGAGAATAATATCGCATGTAAACAGATTCTGTTATCATATTTATCTTCATACCAATTAAGTTTACATGGAAGACTGTTGAACTACCCAATCTCGTTCATATCACAAGGATTAGCCGATGTTATGATCTGTACAGTTAGGAACATATATCTTATTCAAAAAGATTTAATGCTCTACCAGATAAATTACATCAACTCTAAATCTCAAATTGGTTGGATTAAAAAGAGATCAGCTGCACAGTCAAATGCATTGTACCTATGTCATAACATTGTTATATGGTAGGACTATTTGTAACACATCCTATTCTAATATATTTCTTCATACCAGCTATGTTTACATGATAGGTTGTTGGACTAGCTTCAAAATGTAATAATAATAAATAATAATAAATATTTGTATTGCGCTATTTAAGATTGTGTCTGCTCATAGTGTATTATTCAATACTTTTTCCTTGCAGACTGCAAAAGAATTCCCACAAATCTAAACACGTTTTTAAAAAGAAAAATGTATTAATCACAAAGATGTGTTCCAGAATAGTATCATGTGAAAAAACATTATCATATTTCAATATCAAATCTAACACGGGTGTGAATTTGACCAAATGAGATCAAAACCAAATGAGACTAAATTTAATCTACATGTTTTCTGTGTTGCACGTCGAGAATATTTTTGAAGGAGATACAATCATCACCATGCGACCATCCCGCAATCATATGGATTCCTGGTTGAGATTGAGGGCAAATAAACCACCTTCTCCGGAACTAGAAGGTTAGCAAATGCTCTTGATTAAGTAAATACAGTGAAGGCAATGCAGCAGACCTCACAGTCAAAACACGAGGTCATATGCCACACTAGCAACCACTGCTCAACCATTAAGCGCCAAAAAGATATTTTTGTTGGGCAGGAGGAAATGTCTCTATGAATATTCATACCATAAGAGGTGCAACTTTGGAAAATGTTTATATGTGACTGCAAGGTTAAAAGACACGTTTTGTTAAAACCACACAAATCATAGTTTAATATGTGACAAATAATCAATTTCAGAATGTGGATATGCTTTAATATTCAATGATAAAATATATCTTGTATAATTAAGTAGAGTAGAAATATATTTTGTTTTTTATCACACCAGCGATTGCATGGATATTCCTTTAATCATATCTTTGTGAAAATGCAAACAATATATCTTAAATAAATCTTTAATAAATAAGACCTGGTGACATGATTTTAATATATCTCATGAGGACAAACAAAACATTGTGAACGATAATTACCAGAAATATCCCTATTCCTGAACATTTTGAGAAATACATTGGTGGTATTACCCGGAATGCTTGTGGCTCTCATTCACTGCTGATGAATGGAAGCAACAATGAACTATGAGCTGATTGAAACTCCTTAACATGATTCATTGGGAAGCCACCAATGTATTCATGTTAGAGACCAAAAAGCCTCATTCCCAAAATGAGAAAGCGTCTCAAACATGTTTGTAATGTCTTGAATGAAGATGTTCGCAAATTTATCAATTCCATAATGAGCAAACATCGATATTAATAATATTGAAATAATGATTTTGAGGTAATCTTTCATTTCTTGGAACATCATATCAATGTCATTCACAACAGAAATGAATGGCGAAAATTTAGGCTTCGCTTATACATTTTTCTCTCTGGCATTCAATAACTCCGAAACAAATATATGATAAAGCACTAATTAATCAATGATTAAAGTTCTAATTAAAAACGTACATGCCAGCATAGATATATCAATATAAATCGATAACTCTTATCAACAATGACTTGTTTTTGGTTTATCGGGTGATATGATTTGTACCAATGTGATCTTGTTCATTTGGTAATGAGAACCCATCCTCTTGTACGACGTAATTGAGCTCTTTCTGTGTGTGGACATTCAAGAATAAGACATGAACATTTAATTGATTTAAATTGTATTAGATTTTACATTATGGAAAATGAATTATTGTGTTCTTGTGGGTTTTCTGAAACTTTTTAACTTCATTGAGATCATAAGGACCGTCCATTGTTAGTGAGATCTCGTGAATATTTAATGAATTGGGATAGAATGCACTTCCTTCTGTAAATGTCATGTCAATTAAATCCTAGGACTGGGATCGGTTAACCCGATCGGTTAACCCGATCGGTTAACCCTTGTAACATGAATGAGAGCATAAGTGGACATTGGCATAAATAAACGCGAGGACTCACTTATGATATAATATTAACCTTTGAGGGTTCTGTATGTGGTGTATTGTTACAAAATTTGCAGGTAAAGTTAAATGAAGGTTAAAAGGAGTACGCTATTGGTCTTTTTACTGCCAAAATACTTGAAGGAATTAATATATCGCTAATAATGTGTGCCACATATATAGTTTGTGCCGAGGCAATGGCAGCATTCCATATCCATGATGGGCTCAAGTATGGAACGCAGCCAACTGCTTCATCTAACACTTTCATGGCCTATTACATCAGCCATTAATATAACACTCAGTCTGACCTGTGCCTAACTCTCCCCTGTTGGGAAAAATATCATGTTTCCATACACATTCCCATCAAACCAATCAAATCATCATTATTGATAAATTTGGTGAACGTAAATTTACTATCACTTCAGAGGTCAATAATCTTGTGTTAATAGAATTTCATATTTAGTGCCAGGAGGGGTCTTCAGATTTGGTAATTTCCCATTCATTAAACAGAAAGGCCTGACTTTCACTGGGAATGATAGAGAAACCATAAAACAAACTTTTTACATCCATTAAAAGGCGAATGTATGGTCTGGAAAGCTACTTTATGTGAGCACGATGGATTTGGATAAAATATTCCCTTTTAGATTGCATAATATTTGACACAGTAGTTTTCGGAATGCGAGGAGTTTCATTTACCTGTACATTAATGGGATTTCATTCTATGAACGCAGTGACAACATCGTACCTTTTACAGGATTTTAAGGCTACACCAGTCCATCGTTTTTGGTCTAAAGACATCTTACCTAAATCCACTAGCACACATCAGATTTTGCCCCAATGTTAACCATTATACAAATATTACATTCTATAAACTATTGATCTTCATTTACTCCACTTGCTTATGATACTTGATGCTTGCTATGATATACTAATTATGACAAAGATAACAGTAAACTAAAGCTTTAAATATGGACCATTAGCATGCTTTTATGCACATGTAATCATCTAATTATGTGTTGTTTTCGTTCTGATTTCCAGGAAAGGGTTGGTGTTTTTCTCGAACCTATGCTTGGCCATTTTGTTTTGAATTTGATCTTATTACCAATGACAGTCTTACAAAACATGTAGTGCGAAACCTACAGTAACTAGGAATAACATCAAGCACATGACTCTCAAACGCAAATGTATTTCATAATGCCTCAGTCACATTTGTGAACATTTCTGTAATGGTGTCCGGCCTTTTAACAAAGTTGGCCAGCATGTCCGAGAAGCATAAGGATGCCGGAATATTATCGGGCCACTTTCGGATGATTTTTAGATGTCACTCTGGTCGCGGGAACTTAAAGTGCCATTTTTTTCTGATTTATCAGAACTTCTCCAACAGGCTCCCGTAGTGCCCCAGTCACATTTGCGCCGGGCGCCGGCTGAGAAGTAAGAATCGGCCGGCTTCTCAGTGTCCCATGGCCAAGCACCGAGGAATCTTTCAGCGGCAATTGAGATATGCCGTGGGTTTCGTCACATCACATATGGGCACTGCGCGGCACCTGCAAGGTTAAATAGAAGAGACATCTGCAGGATAATCGTTGGGGGCCCAAGGATTATTGCTAGGACATCGCAAAGCTATGTGATGATGGCCTGGGAAAACCTTTTTTTTAAATCCTATTTTCACGATACAATGCCACTAAACAATCTTGTGATATGTCTGAAGGACACTGACAGGAGCCTGACGTTTGCGTTACGATAATATCTGATCGGAAGACATCGTGGAAATGTTTTTATTTTGCAGTTCCTTGCGACCCTAACAACATCTTGAAATTGGCCGATTGTAGCAGATAATCTACCACAGTCCTCATGGCTTCATGGATTGCTAGCCGATTTTGTGAAGAAAAAAAACACATTGCTTGAGCGCCTGTAATGAAATCGGCCCAAATGTGGCTGTGGTTCTAGTGCCCTGAAGGGATATCGCAAGATTATCTGAAGGCTCCTGGTGGCATCATAGGGTGGAATTTGGGTTTAAAAAAAAATACACACACAGTTCGGCAATCATTGTCACCTGATGGCCTCAAACTGATATCCAAGCGGGCAGTGTTCAATGCTGTCGATAGCCCCGCCATCTTCAGATCGTATTGTGGTACCCTTGCAATAGTCTTACAGGCTCCTTATGGTATCCTTGAAATATTCATTCAATTTAATCCTACAAATTGTTATCGGTGGCCGTGTGGTGGCCGTATCTAATGTGACCATACCCGCAGCAAATTGGAAAAAAACTCAAGGAAACTGGCCGATTTGTATTTCCTAGTCGGTGCCTTGTGTAAATGTTAGTTAGGCATAACCATCACAACTTCATCATGCACCTGACAATCCTTGTACCAATAACAGGAAATTATTTGACACAATTCTTTGCACACGTCACTTCCGAAAGAGTTGCGATGGCCTGTTCAAGACATTGTCTCATCTGTGTTAACACTTAACATCGTTGTCTGCTTAGATTTGTCTCCGGAATGGAGACATTTATTATGACGATTTCAATATACTCACATAAAGATTGCACAACAAAACGTTGTAATGCAATGTGAACCATTACATAGCGGAAAGTTCCCCTCTATCTTTGGAGAATGGTAGACAAAAGTTTACAATGAACCATATTTCCCGGCATTCATTCTGCTCTCTCGAGTTATTCCAGTCAATTTGCACGGATGAGCTAAAATCTCGGAGAGCCGATTAGGTGCTGGTTAAACATTTGATATACTACAATTCGTCCTCACCCCTTTCCAAACAGATCCATTCACAAATTCCCGATCTTGCCAGAATAAAGACTACAGACACTTCAACTCAGTTGAAGAAGATAATACACTTTCTTCCTGCTTGAACAAGGATAGATGATAAACTCCTGCCCCTAAAACTAATTCATGACGTATTATTTCCTTTAAAAAGGTTATATTCTCATCCTTTCAATCAAAACTGCACCTTCATTCCAGTATAGGGGTCTATTAAAAACTCTCCACATATGCAAATGTTGTACAATTTGCCATTTATAAAACACGTGCCATGTGTAAATGTTAATTGCTTTTTGAATCGAACTTATAACCGGTACATATCTATTGTTCAAGTTAATAGTTCCCAGAAATTTATTAAAACGACAAGATTTTTGAAACTGATATGTCCCCCACCCAGATAATTTACAGTTCTGAATAAAACTTTACTGAGTTTAAAAACAGGACATGAAGATTAAAATCGCAGATAATTCAAGAAACGTGAATATAATTTTACATATAAATATGCTGCTATTCCTGCATGTATACGTCTTATATTCCTTTCATCCTTATCTCTGTGTATCTTCTTTTCTTTACACAGCAAATCCTAGTATGTGTATGAGGAGATGTTTGAGTGTAACCTATATTTGAAATGCGATATCACATATTTCATGTGAAAAATATATCATTTTCTTTACAAAGCAATAAGCGTCAAGTTTACAGTCATCAACGTTGAAAAACAAACATGAGCATTGCCAGAACAAATAAATATGTTTCTCTTTGAAACCTGATTGTTCCATGTGTTCACAGGATATTCTATACGAAACATTATATTGCCTTTACAGATGCCACAATCCATTTAAACATAAAATAGATTCACCTTAACACATTATTCACTCTCATATAGGTGAACTCTCATATAACTTTGAGTGTAACATATATATCATATATATTATAGTGTGTAGAATCGCTTTTACGATGTTACTATAGTGCTAGTAAAGAATAAAATTAATTTAGCAAAAACACTTTTATACCTCAATATGAAGATGTAATTCAGTACCCGAGTGCAAACGAGGTTTTTGAATATAAGGTTTTAACTAAGATTTATTTCAGTTTCGGAGCCATTGGCAACATCCGACAATGAACCTTCTAATTTACCGCATGGGGATAGAAAACATAACCTTTGTCTTATCACGAATCCTCAATAACATTTTGCAATTACATCCAATCCCATATGGTATTTGAAAAGGAGGATCTCATCATTTTAAGTTCATCTATAAAGTAATGTCCCTCCTCATGAATCCCCACACTAATACCAAGCCAAGACAATAACTGGCCAAACTAACGCAAAAGCACATCTTATCCATTTATTTTTCAAATGTTCAAACAATATAAAATATCATTTATCGCTCATCTCATAAATGATGAAATCTATAGCAAGCTAAATCTGTTATATTTTTCTGCATTGATTGAATCATATAATACATGATGCTATTTTCGATAAAGATCATCGGATTGCTATGTATGGTTGCAATGAGAATATGAACTCTTTTATAATTGTAGTGACTATGAAGTGGACATACTGTCCTATTTGGTGTTAGGCAGACATATTTCAGTAATTTGATAATGGCAAAATCAGTTTGAAAATAAAAATAATGAATGGAATGGTTGAAAGTTTGATCCATCTTAATGAAGACTTTTCCTCGCCACACAACACGTTTACAAGGAAACAATTGATTAATTAAGTAAAATTTACATGAGAATGATGCCAACAATCGCTGGAGTCAAATCATTTTCTGTCACACGTATTAAAAAATTGATTGACAAAGAAATGGAATTCCAAATAAAGTAGACCTGTACATTGATTCTTCAATTCAGATCAATCAAAAATTGAAGTGCATCGTTTAAAATGACTGACCTTTGAGCAAGTCATAAATAGAAGCAACCAATTGCACTCTATTGTTATTCTAATATTGTGAATGTCTCAACCAAATACAACCTGTGTACAATCTGTGTGATCGCTTTCAGACAATGTTTATGATTAGATCTCTTACATGCAAAGTAATTAAGAAGCACAATGGAGTTGTCAAGTGGCAACCGGGACGAGCTATGACATCCCTAGCTATGAATAAAGACCGACTCAATGAGCATCACAATGGGATGAACATGAACAGACACACGCCAAGATTCTCAGCCACCAGCCTCGGCGTAGATATCATACTCCTTGCACGAGGGCTTTGGATTAAAAGTGCATTGCTTTTCATTGTTTCTTTACATGATTGGCAAGTTTGAAGCATAGCCATGGGATGTGGAGGGCATTGGAAGGCCACCTTTGGAACTTTACACCTATATATTTTGGTACATACTTAAATTGTGTTACTACTCTGTGTATCATGTGTAATTAGGAAAAAGTGACTAAAATTCTGAAAGAATGACTGATATTCCAAAGAGTACACGTCCACTGCACTTGTTCACTGGTGCCCTTCACACAGTAAACATACAGCGCTGTTCTAGAGCAATGATATATATTGTACAGGCCAACAATCCAGAGGGCGTTGATAATCCACTCGAAAAAGTCCTGCCGGGAACAGCAAAACACAAACTCTGCCTCGGATGCGACGAAGAACAGACGGAAGGGATTGCTTTACCGAGATGGCATGGTGCCAAGATTTCTTTCTAGTCCTGTCATGTTTCACAGCAGTAGAACTTATCCATTTTTAATTGATCGTGACCTGCAACTGGTGATTACACGCAAGTGCATCAGATTGTCGAGACAGACACGAGATCACGTGTCCAATGTGATTAACGCATAACAAAAAAGCAGCATGCATTCCTTTGGCCGAGGCATTTTATGCTAGATTATCCACAACTGATGTTGGCTTCCATACACTTCGGGATTTTTAACTTTCATTTGTTTATAGATCTGTATGAAACACGACACACGCAATAGAGCTAACACCATATCAAATGAATTCACTTCCATCTTGTTTGAAATAATTAGATCTCATAGCTTGTCCTTCACTTAGTGAACACAAAGAGATTGGAAAGACATATAATGGACATTGAATAGCAATAGATGATGGCAAAGACTTTTGAAATGTTGAAATATCAATTGAATGTCTGGAAATAGAATATCAAATATGGATGGAAATAGGACTTTTTCACCTTTAAGGCGAATTAATCATATCTCCAGGATATATTATTTTGGATGAAATATATCTGCAAACTATAATTTATGTAAAACATAACCCCTGCACCAGTCAAACTGATGTGGCGATTTGAAAAGATCTAGATGAAAGTAAACAATATATTGTGATTTCTGCGATAAATTAAGGGCTTATTAATATTCAGTCCTCAGAACATGAAATCTCCTGATTTTCTGATCATACACTTTGTTGATACGGAAGGAGGTTTTCACACGATGTTAACTGATATCCTATAGTGTATAATTTGACGCTAATCAGCAATCTTTCCTGTAAATTATTAAGCTATTGTTTGGCTTAATGTGGTGATATCCTTTTAGTTATCTAATTTGCTGTTTGCTATTATGCGGTGATTTATATTTAGTTATATAATCTACTGTGGGGTATAATTAGGTGATTGCTTTACAATTATCTACTCCGAATGAATATTTACCAGTTTCTAACATAACACTGAAAGCTGAAGCAACATCAAACATGCCTGTTGTTGCAGTTGTCTTAATGTTAAATAAGTCTACCAAACTATAACGATACCTTGATGTGATTTTCCTTTATAGTTTTCCACATGACTATATCATATTTGTTCTTCTTCGCCAAAAGAGCAAAATGCACCTCTCATTTGATTTAATGCCACTCTGACGCTTTGATATGATGGAACGTCTTCATGTCATCTTTAAAATAACTCGTTTAACCGCTCTGTAGTAGCTAACGTAATGGTCTTCTGATATCAGGAGTAACTGGTGGTGGGTTGTTCCTTATTACACACTTTTATTAGGAGAAACCGGTGATAGGCTGTTCTTAGTGGTCAACATTGTTGTATTTCCTGTTAAATCATGTCACAAACCTCTTATTGTGATGTTCATTGATTAAAGCATTGTAAATATTGGACAGAATATTTGATACCAGACACAATCGTTTCTCTTATATAAAGTATGTAGTGCATGTCCAACTGACTTAGTATCTGATGGCTCAGTTAAGATGTACATCAATACCTTTCCTTTAAACAAGAGATGCACGGAACACACACAGGAACTTCAATCATATTTACCGAGAAAGTATGGAAATGTTATCGTGTAAGTGAGCATTTGTTACCTGTGTGCATTACGTGATTTGACTTGTCGACAATAGCAGTTCAATTGGTTGGAAAAAAAGATATGTTACCTGTAAATTATAGACAACTCGATAAATGTAAGATTAGGTAGCTATCAAAGGGGAGACATGAAAATATCGATTAATTGTACAAAGAAGTATGCAAACACGAGGGGTATTTTCAGCACATATATACGCACATACATGCACATCATGAAACATTTATACTCCTCTTTCTGCAGGTAAGATATGAATGCTATCTGAATATAGCATGAATATAACAACCAAGCACACATGTGTGTCCTTTCAAAAAGGTTGGGCCATGTGTATATGCGTAAACGTCTATATATATATATACTTATTTCATACCAATCTGATTGTATTGATCATGTTAACTTCTCTACCCCTTTATATCTATCGGTAAATAGGAGTTGGATGCAAACATGTTGGGTTGGAAAAATTGTAAGTAAGTTTTCCTGAGGGGGACGTACGTAAATAATTGTTTAAGGGCACAACCGGAACTCGACAATGAAGATTACAGATGCGCATCTTTAGTTGAATGTTAAACTTATCTTCTGGTTTGATTACGTAGCCCTTTTTCATCTGAATCCCCTGGCTTAATATTTAAACTGTTTAGCTACGATCTCTGACAAATCTTTGTTCTCAATATGATGTTTACATCTATATCATATATGTCATACCCTTAATAAGCCGAAAATTAGAACCAACATAACCCTGAGCCTTTACAAAGCTTAGCATAACGAGTGGGATTATACTAAAGCCACAAATTAGAGGCAGGGCTTTGGTAAGTGACAACCTATGCGTTGCAAATCTCTCATGAAAAATGTCTGTGTGGACTTTGTAATTGGAGCTTTTGCAGTTATTTACATACTCTGCAACTGCATGATGAAAAGCCAGCTGGTTACATCAAAGAACAGACTTAAATATGATTCACCACTTATTGAACATAGAGAAGCATCTGGCCCTAAATGGCCCTGCATTAGGCCGGATGACAAGTGTTGATGGTCACTGGAAATTGCAAATACGTCTTTGAGTCATTCCAGAATGAATACAAGTGAGCAATAGGTATGTTTATATTACTGCCAGTCCTACATTCAGCAAGAAAAAAGCTTTGATTAGCGAATGTTATTGTTGAATTATGATTCGCAACTTATAACATTTGTGGTTATTGAAACACAATCAAAGTCGGATATGGAAAACCAGTGGAGATATATTTGTGTGATAGTGATAGTACGTGACATCTAAGTAACTCGGATGCGATTTGTAAAATAAATCAATCAAAATGATCCAGGTTATCAACAGGCAGTTGGACGAAGATGACATTAAAAGAAATATTGATCTATTCGTGACAGGCCAGTATAAATATTGATGAGACACGTTGTCAGGTCATAGAGCTACTCATGTCCACAATACTGACACGAATGAGTCAGAAATCTTTAAAATACTAAACTCCTACTTGAATATAATATCATTACAAACTCATATTAACTACTGCTTGACATATTGTGGAAAAGGGTAAGATAAGCATTTCCTAAATGTCATCATATAAGCATTTCATAAATGTCATCATAATGTTCAGAAGTGGTTTGCATCTATGAAAGCTGATGAATTCTCACTGTCCGATTGTGATCTTGATGAATTCAGATTCTTGTTGACAGGACAAAATAAATGAAAATCGGAAGAATTCCTAAATTTTAGAACAATAATTGTGGAAAGAATGTATAATTATTCCAGAGAATATCTGACTATATTATGCATATACATAAAGACTATCACATTATCCTTTTCTTTATACCAATGCATAAAACACCTATTTTACCATAATGACAAATGTCAAAGGTAGAGCTAGTTATTTCCATATTCTTTAATCGTCCACAAGAGTGACAAAGCTGTATTTGGCAACATATTTCCCAAATGAAAGGCCGTTAGCCTTCTGATAAAATAATGGTCATTTACACATCGCGCCAAGGTCTTTTCATGGCCTTGTTATCGTTGATATTTAACTGTTTATAGCCTACTTACTATTAGTGGCATAAACATAAAATACCTCTACAATGATTATTTGGCGTTTCATTTTCATAAAAGATATGGAAACTGTCCACATGGGGCAGGTTAACATACACTACAGTGTAATACATCAGAACGCCGCCAATCAGCATATTACCATTATTGGTTTTCTCCTCATGAATACATACAGAATTAATGACGCCAGAAAATAAATATTTAACATTTGAAAACCAAACATCGCTTCCACAACTTCATGTTTTGAACTATATCTACTGTAAAATGATCAAAGTTCAAATTGAAAATTCAAATCTTTTCATTACCTGCAATCCAATAGCTCCTTTAAACTTTTGCCTCATTACCAATTTCATTTTCAAGAACGTATCTCTGTTTCATATCAAGATTTTCCAGCTAGCTTTATAATAAGTAGTAAATATTGAATAAGACATATTCTACATATAAATTTAGGGCCAAGCTTTCCCATGCGATGGCAGACGCAACATTAATAATTGAATCTAATGGCAGCGGGTTCGGGAAGTAAGTAAATTGTTCTCACCTGCATATAGTGTACCAGTTTACACATAACCCGGCCAAAGTACCACGTCTCGGTCGTATCCACGAGGACGGTCGGGGGCAAACATACCAGGATCACCAAAAAATCAGCCACTGCTAGATTCACAATGAAGTAATTCGTTACCGTTCTCATATGATGGTTTCTCCATACTGCGAAACAAACCAAAAAGTTTCCACAGAGCCCAACGATGAAGACCAAGATATATAGAGATATAAGGATCCATTCAGCGTTCTTTGGCATGATAAAATCCGATATCATATCAACATATTCGTCATCAGTAACGCAGTAATCATTGCGACAGGCTGTCCTGTTGGTGCCATTTGGGGCGTCAGTATTTGAGTCCAGGAGACTGTCTTCCACCACATAAGGTCCTCCGTCAAAACTGTCCATCTCTAGAACCGCGGGATTATTCCCGCTGTAATTCCTCACCCGGTCCATGTCGCAATTCTAGGAGATGCAAAAGTTGATAGAAAAACTTCTATATCTCTCACTCACTGTTTAAGAGTCTAGATTAAACACACAGTTTTCATGATGTTATTATGACTATAAATCATACCATGTATCTATTCAAAAAGTATAACTTGCGTGTGTACCCGCGGCAATGTTGTACTTCTCAAACATACAAAGATATCGCTTTTAGTCTTACTTTAACACCACCAGTATAAAGTAGAGTTTATACAAGACCACTTGCAGGTCTAGAGTAGACTACTTGCTGTGAGGTAGTTCATGCTTCCCCGCCGAGTCCAGGAGCAGTGTATGAGGGAGAGCGAGGCTAGTTGTGTCGGCGGATGCCGGGCATGAGGCCGGGCATGAGGCCGGGCATCGGGGCTGCTGGCCGCAGACTCTCCCATAATGCCTGCCTGTCTGTCTGTCTGTCTGTCCGCGCCGCCTCGTCCTCACCAGCGAGCCACGCCACCTTCCACTACCCGCAGAAATTCTACACTTTTTTAACCATCAACAATATTTTGTTTTACAGGATAACCCACAACGCTGGTCATGCTATATAAGAATTATGCAACGTGAGACTGCACTCTTTTGGACCAGTTGTGTCTCATACATAAATGTATGCATATTGATCTGAGACAAATAATTGAAAATCTGAACGGACTATTCTGTGATCTGAGCGCACTATTTGAAAGGATTTAAAACAATTTGTTTATAACTGAACGACATCAAACACTTTATTATAAACTTTCCTGGCATTGGAATGAATATCTTTCTGTCACAAAGTGAAAATTGTAAGAAAAATAATATAACATAATGCCACATTATGTGTAAAGTAAACAGATATTTGAGATGCTATAGTGATCATTAACACTTCAGGTAGCAATTCTTAGCTCACAGTCGGTGCCATAATGATAGAGTGTGAATTACTAGAATATTGATACCTCATTCAGCATGACGTGTTAATTTCTCCATAATTGTGTCAACATACGATGTTCCTCTGAGGGCGCATTTACTGGGCTTATATAACTGAGCTTTGTACCGATAATGGTGAAACTCCTTCACTGGCCCCCGGAATGTGCAGATCATCACTCTTTCCATGAAGCATAGATGTTGTCTCTCGGCCAATCATAGTGTGTGTGTGTGTATGTGTGTGTGTGTGTGTGTGTGTGTGTGTGTGTGTGTGTGTGTGTGTGTGTGTGTGTGTGTGTGTGTGTGTGTGCATGTGTTCCACCATGAAGTTTGTCTGGTCAAAATTGTAGCCAGCTCCTATCTTTTTCTTTATTTTGCTTTATAATATGGCACATTCCTTACGGTGCTGAGTGTCAATTATGCAGAGATATGATAGTGGTGATACTGCATATAACATCCGCTGGCGAAATAGACCGTACACATTACTAAATGTTATAAAATATGAAAAAGTATGTTGAAAGGTGCCCAAAATGTGTGTGCAAATTTGATATGATTAAAATTTTACTTTCTGAATTAAGTTATAATGAAATAAATATCTTTGAAATTTGTTTTGTTTCCAATGAAACTGTAAACAGCGTTGAAATGTGTACTTTTGTTCAGGGAAATTGACGTACCAGGAAGGCTTTAAGAATAGATTTACCACTAAATATCTTATACTTACAAAGAAAAATGAATTTGGTGCAGGACAATTACTATTGAGAATCACCATTTATTTCCAGATACTAACTAACATGAAACAATGAAATACTCAGAATGCTCAATCCAAGTCACTTTACACAATCAAGCATGTCTAAATTAACATCTCAATACCTAATTTGTCATTGGCTGCCCATGTGCATCCAAGCTTTAGATCAGATAAAGCATAGTTACCAGACCTTGCTTGTAAAATATCTCGTCTTGGCATGACACTGTGTAAGGTCACATGACCGTACTTAATACACACAATGAAGAATAGCCACACTACTTCTCTCAGGTGGACTGGTCAATTACTGGACAGTGTTCACATACAAGTGACATGTGACTTGTTGATTTCATCATGGCTGCCATGATGGTCAAACTTGAACAACACCACATTTTAAAGATCTTGAATATTATTGTTTTGGAATACATATTTGCTGACTCAATAGACTCTTTACCAAGATGAGTATTGTTTGCATAACATCTGGGACAAATACAATCCATGTTAAAATCAAATGTGGATGCAGGCAAGATGTTGAGTGAGCAATCTTGTAAATGCATGTAATCAGACATATGAGACACAATCTTTGTGATAAAACATTTGAAACTATTGCATTGTAATGGACCTATTCATAACTAATCTCAGACCAATTCAGTGTCACCTTCCTATGAAGAAAATCACATTTTCTCATTTGCAAAATCTACAAAATGAGCAAAAGGGAAGTTGATTTTTAATGGTTTTCATTCTGTTTGTGGACTACATCTGTCTGATTTGATATGACATGCATAAATATATTTCAGCTGTGATTTATGCATGGCTCTCTGTATAAGGTCATTATTAACTCCATTCTAGGACGTATATCATTGGTAATATTTTGCGGACCTCCTAGCGATATTCTTAGTGGCTACTATAATATGTTACAGACGTCTGTTTTATTTAATCCTGCAGTGCCCTTGTATAATGTGACCATACATATGCCGTATCCTGTCCATCACCGATAAACTCCCTGGCGCCAGGTGAGCCGACCGATCCTTACTTCCGGAACCCAGTGCAAATATTTTACCTAAAATGTCAAAATAAAAACATTAAGTGAGAGTTTGACGCTTAAACAAATGCAGACCGTTCAATGTAGTCTGTTTTTCTTCATGTCTATAACATATTTCAAACAGAAAGTTCGACTAAAAGCATGGTATGTTGCAAAAGATGGATATAATAGTGTTTCTTGTAAGGTCAATTATTCAGATCAGGGCATTTTCTTACTTTAATAAAGAACATAAAAGGCACAGAGTGAAATGGTGTGAGATATTAGCATGGAATTCCGATAGAGTCGACACTGGTGGCGATAATGGTGTCATAAAAAGCGAATCAACTGAAAGTATTATTGACTTGATACACATTCACAAAGGGTAAAATCCAATTAAATCTGAATATAACAAATTCAAATTAAGGACATTTCATGACGAACACCCAAATCCATTGATGTTATGAGCTCACGACCTTAATCAGTGTAATATGACTAGAAATAGAGATTCTGTTTGATCATGATAGATATATTAGGATGTAATAAGGTACACTGGTTACTTGCTGCAGGCATTTCTAGCTCTACCTCTCTCAGGTGAATCTGTAGTTGTATCAAACCTTATAATGACTTATTGGGTGACACAGAGTTCCAATATATCTCTCCAAGCTATACATATATTTAAAAAGATAATACAATTTGCATTGAAAATCATACAATTTTCAAACAAAATTATTAAGACCCCAATTTGAAATATGACAATTTATATTTTCTGATGTCTCATTTCCTCCCTGATTGTTTTTTTATCAATAAGTGATCACATGGAGGTTGTGTGTCGCCTCCACGTATATGAGGAAGTTGCCTGACTGGACACTGATGTGCGCAGGTGATGCAGGCAGTTTGCATCACCAGTATTACGTCTTTTATGCTTGCGCAAGGCACCAGTCAACCATACGATGTTGTAATTAGATTTTGTCTCAATTAGCTTGTGTACACAAATACAGTATTTCGCTTAATCCGTCCCTAATGCTTTATTCTCAGGGACCCTGATGGCAAATGGGATTAATTATTCCGGAGTAATATATCGTCAGAATTGGTACAGCTATATCAGTCAATATTGAAGTCATTGTTTACTGTAACTATATAGAAGCTAATTTCTATTTGTTGTTAAGACAATTCTGTATAATTATTCTCATGCATATTGGTCCGAAATTACCTCAATGCTTCTCACCTTCGCATGCACACAATAAGCATGTTATGGAGAAGAATTAAAACTAGATTATCATTTTCAGAATCTAAGCATTTGTGACTGATCTGGATAATTTAATTTTGAGTAATCATATATCATGATGTTTATTACGAAAACAGGAATCAAGACCAATAAAATCAAAATGACCGGTTGAATATTGTCCCCATATTTCTGATGTGCCAAAAAGGTTTTTTTTATATTAATTTTTTGAACAGGGAAAATCAAATGCAATAGGCCACTTGCAAAAGGCCACGGGCCGTGGCGCAGTTGGTTAGAGCACCAGCTTATTAGCACCAGTTCCTCTGTGGTGATCCAAAGGTCGTGGGTTCGAACCCATGATACTCATGATTGAACTCATGATACAATTTCCCATATGAGCTGAGGCCCATGCCTAAAGGGTTAAGCCGTTGTCCTTGTAAATCTGTGACGGGGTGGGTTGTCATGTCAAGGACCTGCGACATGACAATTCAGTGAGGCACAAGTAGGTCTCATCACGAAATGGCTGAAATAATGTTGAAAGTGATGTAAAACCCCAAACAAACAAACAAACAAAAGCCACTTCCGATTAAAGCCACTTTAATTAAGGTCACCCTTTTCAATGAGCGCCCCTTAATGTCAAAGAAGAAAATGACCAAAATATGTACACTTACAGTGTTGAAACACTTTCCCTGTTTTAAATCTAAGGATGCATCAATGACTTAAATCAATATTTAAGCACTATAATATTTGAATTATAAGATATAATTTTAAAAAATATTTCTTTCAAAATATTATTTTCTTCATGTTCCATGAAAAACCTAAAGAAATGCATCAGACAGGCAAATTAGTGTTGCAGATTACACAACAATGAGAGGCTTTCTTGAACTGTGTTGATATTTCTGTTTGAAGAAGGCACACTATTATCCTAGTGAAACAAATGTTTTCATTTACATTTGCATAATTTGAAAATATCAGGAAAATCAATTAATATTTGCCAAATGTTTAAGTGAGTTCCATACCTCTATTTTCTCTAAATATATTTGGGAATTTGTACAAATAGAAATATTGTTTCACAGTATATATTTTTAATATTACCTTTACAATGTTATTTGGAAATCTACCTTCTCAAGAAGTTTTTCCCAGTTTTCTAACATGATAAAAGATATACTGGAGCAGTGATATATTACTAGTGATATATTACTAAGGACCACATTTTCTGAGTTAAGCAGATATTTAGGTTCCAATATATCAAAGTCATTTGCATCATAATTATGGAAAAATAAACCAAACATTTTTTTACAAACATAAATATCATAAAGTGTTATATCGTGACCGGAAAGGTTAAATGAAATGGGACATCTTTTTGGCAGCTAGACAATTTTCCCTTGTTTTGTTTTGAAAGTGTTACATTTGGCATAAAAAGAAAGTAGTTCCCTCATAAAACCTGTCTCCAGAGGGCACTCACCATTAACACCCATAAAACACCATAAGGAGGCCTGCATATTAACAATGCACTAAGATCTAGAAATTCGAAAAAATCATGATTTGAGGCCTGCTTATATCTAAGAAGCGAGCAGGGATATCATGTATCTTGAATCTTTGTCAAATAAGCTCACAGAAATATCCTTTTTATTAAGAATGAAGGGGATATAAATGATGTATTTTCTTAGCTTCCATGAGATTGAATAAACAATGCAGGTCTAACAATGCAATACTTGTACCACATATTACAGATATGTCTATGTAAAATAATGGATTTATGATCCTTCTCACAAATATGATATATTATACATTGGGTTACTTTTTTGAGGATAGAATAGGTGTAAGTTTACAAAAGAAAATAATGAAAACAACACTATCAGAATGACAAGTCAGATTATTAATAAAGACCGATGGTTATAGAAAACCCACTTTATCATTGTCAATATACATTCTCCTTATAAATCATACTAACATACACTGTAAATAGTTAAACAGTAAATCTACTGTTAATTTACAGCAGAAGTTGTTGATAACGGTGTTTTGTTCTATTTTCTTGTGTCTACAGGAACATTTGCTGTAGAAAGAAGCCTGGGGCTACAGTAACTATTGCTGTGAAAACTACAGACCTTAGTTTGCTTTAATTAGCATTGATTAACGAAGTAATGCGGTCATTCATTTCATAATATTCGGTATTTTCACAGCAAATCTCCCTAGAAATCTCATGGGAGCTCTCTTGAGAGATCTTTTTCTAGCTCCTTGCAAAATATGGAAGTTTAAAATTCCGCAGGGTGAACGTTACAAATGGCTGGCATGAACGTTTCATTTCTTTACAGTTTGAGAAATAGCTTTAGAATAAGTGATTATATATTCAAAGAGGATGGACATTTTTGGTTTCATTCTAAATATTTGGGTGTGCAATAATAGATTAACATTATAAAGTAATGTTTTATATCTTGCAGTGTTGGAATATCATCAACAATTACAGTACAAATCAAAGGAAATCTTAAAATCTAAGACAGTGCCAGAAATTATTTGGTTAATGCAATGTCGATGAACGCTGAAATCACAGCCTTGGACGAGGAGAATTTCATGACCTTTAAGTATTGATATTTCGGTAATGTACTATCCATTCCCCAAATTGATTCATATTCCTGTCCAAACGAGGATCACTTGTATAAAAATCATAAATGTCTGTGATCCTGTTGAGGGAATTGTGGAAATGAATAGTTTCCTACAGAATTCTAAATTGTAAAATATGCTTTATCTTGGCATTGTATGGATTATATCCTTTACATTTTAGGATATATTTCTATTTTGGATCCATTATGAAACAAAAATTGACAGAAATGCGGTGCAACCACACACCCTTCATACCTTTAGTTTATATACATATCGACACATGGCCGAGTTCACCTTATTACCTGGTTTGTAGATAGCTCATGGTAAAAATAGCTGTAAAATGACTGCAAAAATAGACATATTAGTTTTGATCCTTTATTAAGCTATGCACAGGAATGAGATTTTTGTTTACCATAATGAAAGGTAAAGAACGGTAAAGGTCATCAAACATTATTCAAAGTGTCTGAATATTTTCTTTCCAGTATCACTTATCATAAAAATTGGACTGAATTCCCCTTTCTGGATATTTGTCTGAATGAGATTTATATCATGTTTAATATAATATATACCTGATAAGCGGAGACTGTTGAAAGGGAGAACGTATCTGTCAAGTTATAACAAAGCGTCTCTTATGCGGTTTCTGGTGAACTGCCAAGCGGCCAATAGGCAACAACTGGTTGCAAAACTGGTAGCCAGAGTATGGCAGTCCACTGTTTATTTTTGTCTGTGTTTCATACTTTAACAAGGTATGCCTCTGGGAAGTCAGAATAGATACACTGCCATATGTTGGGTTTGTTAGTTACAAACCCAACATATTAACATGTCACCAAATCCAGTAAAACAAATCTTTAACCTTTATCAGATTCATCTAAACCCTCTCCTCACATTAGGAACATGTGTCTGTCCAAAATACATATCATATGATAGCTATAAGTAAGTTTGTTGATCGTGATAAATCAGGCACATACATTTGTGCATGCTTTCACTGTTAACCATAAACCTTTCTTGCTTGACAAAACAAATTTCATCAGATTGTACATCCGGGACAGCCATGTCAGCTACATTTGAACTATAAAAGTGTTAGATTACATTTCTATTCATGCACATAATGTATGTGATTTTAATAATCGAATTATTGTGAACAAAAGTCTTGACATACATGATGTGTTTTTCTCTTGAGCCGTCATGCTATGAACACTTGATTGCTGAGACAAGTGGGTGTCTGATGACACAAGATTATTGCAACATTTGATATGTGAAATTCTAATTCTATATTGTTAATTCCGTTGAAACAGTTATATAACCATGAACCCAGAGAACTATTATGGAGGCATTGACAACATTTGAAAGAGGTGATCTGTGCATGTGTGTGCATGTGCATTTTGGCTGATATTAAGCTGCACAGCATATACAAGGTGAACACCCAAAATTGTTTAAAAGCATGGCATCTTTGTGGGAGTTCAGAGCCCTTGACGAAAACGGACACAATGAAAGTTCATATTGATCTGAGGGTGATATTTCACAAAATATTTGCTATGAGATGGTAGACCATAATAATTTTATTTTTTTATAATATTTTATCAATATACTAGGCTACATAATATTTAATAACAACTCAAATGTACATTGCTGATCCAAATTATCAATATATTCCTAGCTAGATTCTATTCATCAAATCACACCCAACTGAGAGAAATGACATGTCGAGTTCAATGTACTTTTATGGCAAAAAATACAACCTTGTGGATAGCCTGACGAATGTTTGTGAGAGATTAACCGGATAATGCCCTTGAAATTGTATCTCAGTGATTATATGAGTAGTGTTTTACGTGCAAAAACATGTATTATATACGGTATGGTTACGCGACCTAACTTGTTTAGTGTCATGTCGAAGACAGGCTCAGTGACCGTGCACTGTCTGATATAATGCTTAACTGCGCATGCGCAGCCATTGACAAAAATAGGAAACAAAGTAATATCACAAGAAATTCGTTTCATTATAACTCAATCTTGAAAGTTCAAAGTTTTTATATTTTAAGATAGCAGCCTAAGTTAAAATAAAAGACCAAAATACTTTACTAATATTTATGTATCCAAGATGGCATCACAATTAATGCAAATAGATCAGAGGAAGAAGATGGCTTCTTTAATTCATGTTTCACATCTAAATTGTAATTCCATTTTCTTGCGATTCCCTGTAGATAGGTTTATAAGCTGAGCATGGAATAACTTACATCTAACTTAAATTTGATACAGATTGAAGAGCAGAAAACACCAAAGCACCAAAGCAAAATCAGCAACTGGAGGAGTATCATCAAATGTGTATTTTTCTGTAGAAACCAAAGTGATAAAGCCTGGTAGGATGATGATGAGTTTACTCATAATGAAAATCAAGATAACTGAATAAAGGTTGAGACTTTGCTTGATTTCTCTTAAGGGAAGTAAATCTACGAAATGAGTCTGTTGATTACATCGTTCTCAACCGTAAAAGATTTTTTTTATTAAAAAAAACCCCTTTTTATTAGTTTTTCTAAAGTTTTCGCAAAATACATATTAAAAAGAAAAAAAAAACATTAGAAACTAGACAATCACATCATAGTTTGATAAGCATGGAAGATATTTTGAATTGCAACTCACAAATGTATTAATATGAAAGAATAACATTGACTTAAATGGATTATTCAGGTATACGTGCCGTGAATGTAGCTTGAAAGAAAAATTAGTCATACATGTTGCGAAATATTTTGATGAGAAACTTTAACTTTCAAATGCGCATAAGGTTTCCAATTAGTTATGTATCTAATACAAAATGATTCGCAAAGTATTGTCCAAATGAAATGTTCAAAATCTGATATGTTTTAGCACTCAGTGACAAGGTTATTTTGAAATAGTACAGATGCACTTTTATCATTCATAAATTTCCGGTAAAGGTGAAAAATACGCACATACATCCTAATTTTATTGCTGATGCCTTCATTATTATGCCACGATGTACTCAGGAAGTCAGGACTAACTTACAGACAAATGCTCTTAGATTTAGGGAGAAATAAGGATCAATGTTAGGCTGTGGTAAGTTTTGGAACACTGTACGTAAGGATTGAATGGTATATGACAGAAGATCCATACTTTAAGACCTTGAAAATAAACTTATACGCGGATTAAAGATTTTCTAAGCCAAGGTTGTGATTTCAGCTTTCATTCCTTTGGTTGTATATGGTAGAAGGGAGAATTAACACAGCATTGATCAAACAATATTGGCACTATCTTAGCTTTTCAGAGATCCTATATATATATATATATATATATATATATATATATATATATATATATATATATATATATATATATATAAAATAGAAATAAAAAAACATTAATCCTTATCTATTTAATTATTGTTTATAATTTGGCGAAGAAAGATAACTCCCACAATTTAAGTTTTTTGTATTCTGAAAAAAAGAAATAATTATGTCGTTTTCACTTCAGACCTTCCCAATGTCACTAGCCAATTAAAAACACATTTTTGGGCTTTCTCTTCAAGGCCAGTGAAGTTCATAAGACCCGATATGGACACCAGTGCGTATTAAACAAGAATGTGTTATCTGAAAGTCTGCTGTTTTTTATAATGATAAGATGGATCTTACACTGTAACATAGAGATTACCCTGCCACAAATGGAACTAATTTGAATAGTGTTTGTGCATCTTGCAAACAAGATCTTCAACTTTGAAGGGAAGCCACACAAAGCATCGAACTTTCAGGTCCCAACGCGGCACGCAGCGCCCTTGTGTGCCCCTCAAGGTGAGATAGCTGACATCGTACAGCATCTATTGTCTCTCAGCCTTGGGTTACAATAACCCACATTCACAAACAATCAAACTTCTCATGTAGGGTTTCCTGATTGTCTGAAGAAAGATTGTATGCTAAGCCCCAGTGTGAGATGTCTTGCAAGCCTTTTATACAAACAACCACGCGTGTTCCTCTGCACACAGATAAAATGCGCAATCTAAAAAACCTATATAAAAGAATGCCAAATCTTACAACTTCGGCCTTCATTTGTGGAAATAAATTTCTCTCATAAAAAACATGCAATCTACAAGTATTTTTAACTTATGCCACCTCTTTGTAACCGGGAAAATGCATCAGTTCAGTGGTTACCTCATATTTAGATATATGCAATAAACGTTAACCTAAAATTACAAGACTGATATTTTGAGATGATGTCATTGCATTACAAACTGAAATTTTGAGATGATGTCATTGCATTACAAACTGAAATTTTGAGATGATGTCATTGCTGTCACCCATCAATATTGAAATCATCCATCAATCAATACGTGAAATCATCGATTGAATAAAATCTTTAGAACAAAGAATTTTGTGTTGGTTTAGTACAGATTTAGAGTAAATCGGGTAATTAGAACAGGAATAACAAGCAAAATATTTAAAGTAATAAGTATCAACGCTTGTGTGATATCATAAGTTACATATTTGAGACAACGGGGAGGCAAGTCTGCATCAATCTGTGCTAAATAAATTTATATACAAAACTGTCTTTAAAAGAAGAATAAATACGATTTGAACTTGTCCATCTGTTTGCAATGGTTTTTTCATATTTGTACCGTTTATTTTCATTTTTGTTTTGTGTTACATGTGGAGCACCACTTTTTCTTGTTTTACATGATGTAAACCTTTAGCTAGAAACATATATCTTGCCCGTTATACAAGATCTTGAAAGTTCAAAGTTTTTATATTTTAAGATAGCAGCCTAAGTTAAAATAAAAGACCAAAATACTTTACTAATATTTATGTATCCAAGATGGCATCACAATTAATGCAAATAGATCAGAGGAAGAAGATGGCTTCTTTAATTCATGTTTCACATCTAAATTGTAATTCCATTTTCTTGCGATTCCCTGTAGATAGGTTTATAAGCTGAGCATGGAATAACTTACATCTAACTTAAATTTGATACAGATTGAAGAGCAGAAAACACCAAAGCACCAAAGCAAAATCAGCAACTGGAGGAGTATCATCAAATGTGTATTTTTCTGTAGAAACCAAAGTGATAAAGCCTGGTAGGATGATGATGAGTTTACTCATAATGAAAATCAAGATAACTGAATAAAGGTTGAGACTTTGCTTGATTTCTCTTAAGGGAAGTAAATCTACGAAATGAGTCTGTTGATTACATCGTTCTCAACCGTAAAAGATTTTTTTTATTAAAAAAAACCCCTTTTTATTAGTTTTTCTAAAGTTTTCGCAAAATACATATTAAAAAGAAAAAAAAAACATTAGAAACTAGACAATCACATCATAGTTTGATAAGCATGGAAGATATTTTGAATTGCAACTCACAAATGTATTAATATGAAAGAATAACATTGACTTAAATGGATTATTCAGGTATACGTGCCGTGAATGTAGCTTGAAAGAAAAATTAGTCATACATGTTGCGAAATATTTTGATGAGAAACTTTAACTTTCAAATGCGCATAAGGTTTCCAATTAGTTATGTATCTAATACAAAATGATTCGCAAAGTATTGTCCAAATGAAATGTTCAAAATCTGATATGTTTTAGCACTCAGTGACAAGGTTATTTTGAAATAGTACAGATGCACTTTTATCATTCATAAATTTCCGGTAAAGGTGAAAAATACGCACATACATCCTAATTTTATTGCTGATGCCTTCATTATTATGCCACGATGTACTCAGGAAGTCAGGACTAACTTACAGACAAATGCTCTTAGATTTAGGGAGAAATAAGGATCAATGTTAGGCTGTGGTAAGTTTTGGAACACTGTACGTAAGGATTGAATGGTATATGACAGAAGATCCATACTTTAAGACCTTGAAAATAAACTTATACGCGGATTAAAGATTTTCTAAGCCAAGGTTGTGATTTCAGCTTTCATTCCTTTGGTTGTATATGGTAGAAGGGAGAATTAACACAGCATTGATCAAACAATATTGGCACTATCTTAGCTTTTCAGAGATCCTATATATATATATATATATATATATATATATATATATATATATATATATATATATATATATATATATATATATATAAAATAGAAATAAAAAAACATTAATCCTTATCTATTTAATTATTGTTTATAATTTGGCGAAGAAAGATAACTCCCACAATTTAAGTTTTTTGTATTCTGAAAAAAAGAAATAATTATGTCGTTTTCACTTCAGACCTTCCCAATGTCACTAGCCAATTAAAAACACATTTTGGGGCTTTCTCTTCAAGGCCAGTGAAGTTCATAAGACCCGATATGGACACCAGTGCGTATTAAACAAGAATGTGTTATCTGAAAGTCTGCTGTTTTTTATAATGATAAGATGGATCTTACACTGTAACATAGAGATTACCCTGCCACAAATGGAACTAATTTGAATAGTGTTTGTGCATCTTGCAAACAAGATCTTCAACTTTGAAGGGAAGCCACACAAAGCATCGAACTTTCAGGTCCCAACGCGGCACGCAGCGCCCTTGTGTGCCCCTCAAGGTGAGATAGCTGACATCGTACAGCATCTATTGTCTCTCAGCCTTGGGTTACAATAACCCACATTCACAAACAATCAAACTTCTCATGTAGGGTTTCCTGATTGTCTGAAGAAAGATTGTATGCTAAGCCCCAGTGTGAGATGTCTTGCAAGCCTTTTATACAAACAACCACGCGTGTTCCTCTGCACACAGATAAAATGCGCAATCTAAAAAACCTATATAAAAGAATGCCAAATCTTACAACTTCGGCCTTCATTTGTGGAAATAAATTTCTCTCATAAAAAACATGCAATCTACAAGTATTTTTAACTTATGCCACCTCTTTATAACCGGGAAAATGCATCAGTTCAGTGGTTACCTCATATTTAGATATATGCAATAAACGTTAACCTAAAATTACAAGACTGATATTTTGAGATGATGTCATTGCATTACAAACTGAAATTTTGAGATGATGTCATTGCATTACAAACTGAAATTTTGAGATGATGTCATTGCTGTCACCCATCAATATTGAAATCATCCATCAATCAATACGTGAAATCATCGATTGAATAAAATCTTTAGAACAAAGAATTTTGTGTTGGTTTAGTACAGATTTAGAGTAAATCGGGTAATTAGAACAGGAATAACAAGCAAAATATTTAAAGTAATAAGTATCAACGCTTGTGTGATATCATAAGTTACATATTTGAGACAACGGGGAGGCAAGTCTGCATCAATCTGTGCTAAATAAATTTATATACAAAACTGTCTTTAAAAGAAGAATAAATACGATTTGAACTTGTCCATCTGTTTGCAATGGTTTTTTCATATTTGTACCGTTTATTTTCATTTTTGTTTTGTGTTACATGTGGAGCACCACTTTTTCTTGTTTTACATGATGTAAACCTTTAGCTAGAAACATATATCTTGCCCGTTATACAAGATATGCAAGCTTTCAGATCAGTGACCTCAAACAGGCAGATCATGACGAGGTTGACCAACTCGGCCGCTATGGAAGAGGGCTCTTTGTGGCGATATTTGAGACGTTGATGGCTGACAGTGGCCGTGTACCGGTACAAATTGGTCCTGGATTTGTTGTCATCCAGTTTGTGGCCAGTCAAATATCCATTTTCACAATGTAGGCTGCGATGAATGATCAGGCGAGGACAGGAACCTGCTATGAAAATGACTGGAACATGAATCAACAGCCCACTCTTCTGACATCTACTCACTCCTCTCCTTAAATCAACAGCCCACTCTTCTGACATCTACTCCCTCCTCTCCTTAAATCAACAGCCCACTCCTCTGACATCTACTCCCTCCTCTCCTTAAATCAACAGCCCACTCCTCTGACATCTACTCCCTCCTCTCCTTAAATCAACAGCCCACTCCTCTGACATCTACTCCCTCCTCTCCTTAAATCAACAGCCCACTCCTCTGACATCTACTCGCTCCTCTCCTTAAATCAACAGCCCACTCTTCTGACATCTACTCCCTCCTCTCCTTAAATCAACAGCCCACTCTTCTGACATCTACTCCCTCCTCTCCTTAAATCAGCAGCCCACTCTTCTGACATCTACTCCCTCCTCTCCTTAAATCAACAGCCCACTCTTCTGACATCTACTCACGCCTCTCCTTAAATCAGCAGCCCACTCTTCTGACATCTACTCCCTCCTCTCCTTAAATCAACAGTCCACTCTTCTGACATCTACTCCCTCCTCTCCTTAAATCAACAGCCCACTCTCCTGACATCTACTCCCTCCTCTCCTTAAATCAGCAGCCCACTCTTCTGATATCTACTCCCTCCTCTCCTTAAATCAACAGCCCACTCTTCTGACATCTACTCCCTCCTCTCCTTAAATCAACAGCCCACTCTTCTGACATCTACTCCCTCCTCTCCTTAAATCAACAGCCCACTCTTCTGACATCTACTCCCTCCTCTCCTTAAATCAACAGCCCACTCTTCTGATATCTACTCCCTCCTCTCCTTAAATCAGCAGCCTAGTCTTCAGACATCTACTCCCTCCTCTCCTTAAATCAACAGCCCACTCTTCTGACATCTACTCCCTCCTCTCCTTAAATCAACAGCCCACTCTTCTGACATCTACTCCCTCCTCTCTCTAAATCAACAGCCCACTCTTCTGACATCTACTCCCTCCTCTCTCTAAATCAACAGCCCACTCTTCTGACATCTACTCCCTCCTCTCTCTAAATCAACAGCCCACTCTTCTGACATCTACTCCCTCCTCTCCTTAAATCAGCAGCCTAGTCTTCAGACATCACTGTTTCTTGTACGTAAACTTACACATTGAATCAACCTCTCTGTTCTACCTGTTAATCAAGGCGTACTATATAGCACACTCAGGACAAATACTTCCATTTTCATTCATGATGTACTGTGTATTTCGAATAGGCAAAACAATGTAAAAACAGAAATGGACCATTGCAAGCTTGCTGACACTAAAAAAGTAATTTGAATGATAATTTGGCAGAGAAGCAACATTGCGGGCCATGATGAGCGGTGTAGATTGCCCTGACCGCTGTGTTAAATAATTGGTGGTCCGGCTTTGCTTTCACACGTGCTGCGATTGTGTGCACAAGCAAGCAACGTCATAAAACCATAATGGCCGACTATCTCCCTCATCACCATTGCCTCCAATTCATGAAGTATTTACATCCCCGTAACCCTTTATGACATTCTATTTTGGACACCCTTTTCATACATTTTACCGGCATGCGGCATTTTATATTATAAGTACAATACCCGTATTCTTGACAACGCAATGATACTGAGCAAAACAATGTCATAAAAGCATTATTAAACCTCTAAAGTTATGTCAAATACACGCATATTACAAATTAGAATATGTATTTAACACACATAATGTTGCTATCATCATTAAAATATTTTTATTTTTTTATAGAAAATGTCAAGAGGAAATATTGCATCGAATTCCATTTCTTCTTTAATAATAATTTTTTTTTATAGCTATGACTTATCTAAACAAAAAGGAAACCCATCAAGAACAATTTTCTAAATAAATATTATTTTCATACATAAAAGACTAAAGCAAACTTTTAACAACTTTTATGAACCGTTTTTATGCTGTGGTGCAGCATATTGACCACGAGGAGGAGACCTGAACTCACAAAGTTGGCAATGATGAATTGATATTTGAGGTTTTATTTCCTATTGGGGCGTATCCTTTTGATGAGACTTGATGAAATTGAAATACTACATCAAGTAGGGCAGACATTCAGGAATTTTATGTTACAATGTAATTGGAACGTAAATGTCATGGCAACACTTGAAGTATAACACTGCTGGCTGGTTTAAATTTGGAAGAAACTGTGTTGCGGAAGATATATATAAGATAAGTATGGGTATATCTTTGATATACCAATAGCGACGCCGTTCCGACGAAATGTAACCAATGAAACCAATACTTTAATTGGTCAGCTGAAACTATGATAAATATTTTTTTAATGTATTCAGCAAAATCCAATATTTTTTACACTTTCAGAATACAGGTGTTATAGTTGATGTTTCAATTGCTATAGTTGTTTCAATCGACAAACTTTCCAAGATTTATGTTGCAAAGAATATATGTAGTAGTCGTAGAATATACAACATTCACAGCATTTGCTTATAACTTAGAGTCCAATGTGTTGGCATTGCAAGCCTCTAAATCACCTATCAGTGCCAGTGATTGTAGTAGTGAGCTGAGCAAAAAGGTGTTATTCAACACCCCAATCCTTTGATTAAAATGGAAACTGCTGTATCATGCCTCTCAAATGCAGACGGATGTCAGTCGTTTTTGTGTCAAGCATAGTTTTTCGTCTATTTGCAGATGGGTATCACAATACATTTGTTGTTAATATAACTTCAATATCGGCTACAGAAGCTGTAGAGGCCTTTTAATTGCAGCGTCACAAAATCTTCATAATTAATGTGAAATTCTCTGTTTGGCACAATCTAAATCTTGCATTTATGATATACGATACAATTTAAGAATAATGTAATCTTGAAGACAAAAAGACAAACTACAGGTCAGGACAAAATTGGAATATCATAGATATGACATATTTCATTGTAATATGTAGGACAAAAAGTCAAAGTGATATGAGTGATATCTAATGAGAAAAGCTGCAAAGCGTAAGCAATACTAGACCTCATAGGAATGATCATTTGTCACAGATGTTCATTGTGTATATTTAATGAGATGGTAATAACATTTCAAGCCTTGTAGATATTTACAGGTAGGCGAAGTAGATATCTGTAACTGACCCACTACAATTATGAATATTAGAATATATGAGATCCGAATAACCATTTGTATATATATATTTCCAAATATAATCTGGCTCCTGTAGAAAGAATCGCGATTTGGAGACTGACACAAATACTTTACGCCAAGAAGTAGAACTTTTCATAATATGTAAAACACAGGCTTTCGAGAGCTGTGTTAACACTTTGTTGCCTTTTGGAAATGTCTTTACCTATCTGTTTTCCGCAAATGACTCGAAATTTCTATGTAAATGATAATTTTCTGTATCTACCAAGTTTTGCTGGTCGAAAACAGTGTATTGGTCAATATGCCCATCATTATGTATCCATTATGACTCATCACCCCACATCGTTGCCTGGAAGTCTACCAAAATAAGACACAGGGCATTACATGTGTCTGAGAATGTGAATCACATTCATCTTATTCATTCATTCTGTTGTATGTTTTGAAATATCAGTAAAATTTCACTTTCACACCATTGTGAACATGTAATATAATGTAGAAATTTAGAGAAAAAGGTGTCCTGTGAAATCTTTATATAAACCTCGATATGGTAAGAGCAATATCTATAAAACATTGTGAACCATCTTGAAAGGTTTACATGACATAAAGTCTGGGGGTAATCATGATAAAAACTGGCAAGAATTGTCCGTGTCCAACTGGATGCTGATGAATCTTTTAACAAGCTATTGGTTATCAATCATTGAGTCAGGGCCGACCTTTATAGAATTATAACACAGTTAAGAGATGTTATAGATGAGGGTGACGTGTTTGGAATAAAGCTTATCTCTGTCAGTTAGGGCCTTAGTGATATCTATTTTAAAGCGATGGCAGGATCCTGCAGATAGGCTCATACCAATGGTCCATAGGATGGGGGACCTTATGACAACAAGGCCGAGTACAATATCGGGCTGACAGGACACTCTTTGTGTCCACATTATACTGACCCCAATAAAGTAATACAGTGCGGGTACAATATGTATCTGTGATTCGCTTGTTTCTTACTTAGTACGTGGTTGCCTCTTCAGCCAAACAGAAAAACTGTAATGCAAAGCTGTAGATTAGGGATATAATAGTGATTTTCGTTTAAATTTTACAGCTTAATTTATACTTGATCTGGCTAACCTGACCGGCTTTTCCCTTACCGAACACGTGTATTAAAATACAAAGTTAAAGTATGTGTACCTTTGTTTGTGATATGTATTTGAAGCACAGGCCAACTTCCAAATACAGTACATGTGAAAAATGAAGGTTTGAAAAGAGGAATGCTCATACATTTGGTGAAGTACTTTTTGAGTCCACTGCTAAAAGGCACTATTTCCCGGGTAATAACTGTTATTCCAATGTATATAGATGTGTGCTGTGATGTAAGAAGTGTGCAGTAAGATGTGGTTTGTTACTTAAGGATTCCCTGTTGAGCCTTGCCCTACCCCCTTGAGACTTGCTCCACGATTCATTAGACTCCTACACATGCACTGAGTCTAACCAGGTTTGAGGGGCTGTATCCTGGGCGGCGTGGTCACGACACACCTCGTAGCCATCCCTCAAGCCATGGCTTCCCATTGATAAACCCTCACAAAAAGGCCGGCCTCCCTGATGAATGCTCTACCCCCACGCAGTTCTGATTACTTGGTGATAACACTGGGCGAATGAGAAACTGGGTGGGAAAAGTCGCTTCCTATATACACAATCTCTGCTTGGAAATTGATTTTAGCCGCACAAAAGTATAGGGCAGGCAGGATGCTGAAAATGTTTATCAGATGCCTTTTCGCAATCAGACTGCGACGGCACTGAACATTCTACAGCCTAAAAGCGCCTATAATGGAAGCAATTATCAGTCTGTTACAAAACATGAAGTATCCTGAAATGTGTTTCTTTAACTCAATATTAAGAAAAAATACTTGACTGTTACCTTCCCTTATGAACTTTTTTTATGCTGTGAGGGTCCATACATTCTTGAAGGAGGGGGCTGCAACTCAATCAAGAAAAATACCTAGTAAATAAAAAAGATTATATAATTACTACAATTTAATAGAGACCACATTACAGCTAAAATCGTCCCAACGAGTACTGCGATCTGTCTTGATTTTTTTTTCAACCTTTGAATATATCTCTGCTGATTTATTAAAATTTAATCTGGTGTCCAGATTTTCAATAGAAGAAGTAAGTTGGATCGGCATCGTGTCAGTTGGCGATATCGTATCTTCCTTTCACTTTGCCATCTTGCTTGTTTTGTCGGAGTTTCTCACATTCTGCCATGTAATATTCTGCCATACGTATGATAAGGGCTCACGATAGAATATGAGTAATTTATATTTGGATAATATTAGATTGTTAAAATGCTGTCAAATTGTCCCTTCTCCTAAATCCATCAGCCTGTTTGATATGAAAGCCATAGTTTTGGCCAAGTTAGTTTCTTTTTTTCAGGATAATTCGACTTTCGGCGATTAACTGTTGCGTTGAATATCTGTCAGTAGCATTCCCAGTCAAAATGTCCCTCATTAAATACCTCTGAGTTATTTATCATGCACTTTCTTCAGTCTTTCTTTCGACATTACGCTTGACAACTCGAGATGACATATGGAAGAGTCCAAAAGATGGTGGCATTGCGGCAGGGAGGGGTAAACATCAAATGACGTCAGGGTCAACCACTGCGTTGCATTGGCAGGTTCCTTGCTATCACACCTTTGAGTAATAAGCTGACCCATTTTTCACCTTATTGTTATTTAATATGATGGATTGAAGTCCATTTTGACGGTGGATTTAGGAGTATGTCTACCCTGACCTTAATTCATACAAAATAGAAATTATCCGGGAAACACGTTCTTCGACCTTCCATACATGAATAACTAATATGTTGAAATGAAATTTTAGATCGTCTGGAAGAATTTATACATATTAGAGTTGCCACACATTCTGATAGCGGTCAGGTTTCTCCTGATGAAACGTGGCTTGTATAATCTAATCAGGACATTCCTAGCCAGACTAAGCGATCAGAAAGTAGAGAATCAGAAATATGAGGTTTTTCTGAGTTTATGAATTACATTAGTTTTAAGACGGAATAACATAAACTGATAAGAAAGTATATGCATGACTGTGGCAAAGACTATCATGCCAAGTATGGAAAGTATAGTTTTATAAGTTGTTACCATATTTCAGTGAATATAATCAAGCACGAACACATCAAAGGTCCCGTTTTACATTTTAGCAAAGTCGGCTTGCGGTTCCACTTCCGTTCAAGATTGCAACATCAGCTGAATTTTGAAGTCATCAGTTTTTCATTTATAATCATTTTTTTTTCATGCACAAACATATATATATATATATATATATATATATATATATATATATATATATATATATATATATATATATATATATATATATATATATACCCAATCACAAAAAGAATTCGGACTAATTGATGTTTCACAGACTATAAAACCATTGCACAGTTGTACCCATGATTTGTGAATTGTCAGCTCGAGCACTAAGAGAATAAACCAATATGTACACGTTATGTAATTTAAATGCTTAATGAACATATGTATATACATACTATAAGCGATTAATGGATTTGGATATTGAATTCAAATGATGCAAATCCATTTGATTCCCTGCAAATACGAAACTACTTTTCCATAAAAAACAATTCTTATATATTATGATTCATATAACAGAAACAATACCTTTATACATGAAATTATTTTCCCATACCTACATTGCTGCTCCGATATTTAAATTGAAGCCTCGTTTCAAACAAAGAGAACCGCATACGCGTTCAGTTTCTCAGGTTCTCGGCATATGCAGATGTGATTTCATTTTCTCTTGGTGTATAAGACAATATCATCATTAGAAACACCGTCACGTGTTTACAGATTTATATAATTGAAAACAAATATACCTGTCTTTTATCGCGTTTTATTCAAACTATAATTTGACAGATTATTTAAAGATAGTCTGAAATATGATTGCACGGCAATAGAATACTTTAAAAAATCATTTTGAATACTCATGTACTTCAATTGGAAAGTAATCTAAAAGAAATTCTGGCCAGACCCATTTCACATGATTTACCTGAACAAACCTGAATGTTTCTTACTTCTCCCTATTCCAGTTGCAAGTGTGAAAAGAGATAAATAGCCATGGCTATGGGCCAGCAAGAACTAGCAGAGATGGGTCTATATATCTTGGTCTGTTTTGGCAAGTGCAGCACTGAGCTTGCAAGGTTTAGTGACATTAGACTGCGCTCTCACATTTGCCAAGGATAAAACACATCTCTCACTCTCTCAAAAAAGACATCTTGCTATACACGATAAACGTCAGGAGTATCTTTACAGTTTCATTATATAGTTACAATTACATCTGGGCAACTAAAATCAATCTCCAGAGTATCTTTAGAGCTATTTTCCTTATCATTCAGATATCTGTGAAAGTATTCAAATTGCTGTGTATATCTTTCAAGTAAACATCTTATTGACTAAGATGTAGAAAGAAGTAAATGCAAGGACCATAACCTTTTGACATATATAAATAGTCACAGCTTGTCTTTCACATTATCTTAAGACATTATACATGCTACAGTTGTAACATAATATTTACTTAACATGATTTGCGTCCTTTGTTTGAAACATATGGGCCATAATTAAAACCCACACAGACAATGACTTTAAAAAGATACAGATAATACACTGGTGCAAAATTACTCAATGACTTACATCATATAATTCTTTTGTACATTAATGCCCCATGCTTCACAGACTTTCATTCACACAAAGTAGTCCATACAATACATCACTGAAATTAGGATCCGTTGAATTGGGAGTGAATATTACATATGTTTCCCTGAACGAGCCTGTGTTTTTAAACGGTCCATCGGATGCAGTTATTCATCATTCTATGGTATGTGGTCTCTAAATGAAATTAAGTAAAGCGTGTGTAGGGAGAGGATATGTCTTATGGCACTGAGTGATACTTGATAGAGTCCGGCAGATACTAAACCCATCATGTGCCTGTGGTACACAGGTGCCCCTGCACTTAACATTTCTTTTCTCTTTGAATAATGAAAGAATATTTCAAAGGTCAATGTCACATTTAGGTAATACCACAAGCATATTTCGGTTCTTAACAGATTATCCTATACAATGTGCATTATTGAAATATGAGACATGCGTACAATGGTATCTTGGTTGTTCCCCTCTTTGATCCGAGCATATGATCTAGCATTTTCCATACTTTAGAAAATTTGACAGAATCTATAAGTGAGATATGCACTCAACTGATAGGCCTCATGACAGAGAATTATCCTCACTTTTCTAATCCGCAGTTATTTCTAAGTGACCAGATACCTTGTCCAGCAAGAAATAACACACATCACAGGTGGCATGCACGTCAGTGCTAGTCCTGTCCACCCACAAGAATTATTTATTGGCCTTTATTTGTATTGTTTCTTTTAGATCTAACCTACTAGATATAGTGCTGCCTCACTGAACTCTCACGTCGCAAGGCCTTGACAGCTCTCCCACACAAAGGCACATTTAAGGCACAGGCCTCAGCTCAAAGTGCGTATAAAGAAATATAGGAAACCAAATAATTCAAATCTAAATGTTCTCTTTTAACATAAAACATTTTCAATTGTAATTTTTTAAAGAGATATGCGGAGGTAAAATGAAGCACAGGCAGAGTTTCAATCAAGAATATGTACAATATAAGCCAAAAGGTGACCCGATATTGCTCACTTGGACAAATGCCCTTTATCTAATGAGGACAATTATGGCACAAATGGTTAATGGTAAACGGTTAAACAGGAAACGGCTTATGTATATTTGGTAAAAATAAGTAAAAATAGGTATGGGGATGCTCTGGGCTGTCTCAGATTTTATTGTAAATATAAAGGACGATTTGTTATATAGTAAAATTGAAAGAAAAAATGTAAAATATTTATATTAAATGATGCGGCCATTGTCAAGAAATATGATATTTACATTTTTTAAAAGGCCAAGCGAATGCAGTACCACAGACATATAGAAATTGTTTCGACGCTTCAAACCAGAAGTGCTTGGCCCAAGTTAGTGTCATTCTTGTATTTGTTCAGTCAATTTTGTTTTATAACTTTGCAACCCTAACCCCATGTTATTTTTCCCAAAATGATTAAAGTAGTTTTGACGAATGATATAACGCTCATTATAGTTTTAATGATTTTACATTAATATCTTGGCTAATAATACACTTACAGAAATGATTTAAATGTCTATGATATCGAGAGAACACCAGTAATACAATATCATGTACATTACAAGCGGGTTTGCGTGCACGTTCGCGTGCCTGTGGAAAGCTAAACGGCTATAGTACTTTATGTTTCACCGTCCTACTTTACACTTTCACAATCGACAATATTAGTTGGGAGTCTTTGTCAGTGTTGCAAAGTAAGTGATATTGGATTCCAACCTTTGGTAGGATATGCTGAAGGAATAAAGGTTGTGTGCAGAGTCACAATAGCCGCTGGCCCTCAGACCTCTCACGTGACAATCACCAGTAGAACTGAGAAGAAGTCATTTTGTGCCATTCATCGACCTGCTAGAAGTGTAGCTTTCCGGTTGGGAGTTTGTCTTCTTTTCTGAAGAGTGTCTATATAACCACAGCCCCGTTCTCCGTCAAGAGGAAACAGCTGGCAGTCCGAGAGACAGGAGTTAAGAAAAGACCAAACTATACAGCAAGACTTTTCTAGTTTCATGAATTAAGTGCAGCAATGTAATAAAGGAAATAGAGAATCATATATACAAATGATTAAATGCAGAAATATATGTTTTCTCATTCTTTATAGCATCGTCCACACATTATTTATCAGTTGTTTATGACGTTTGTTAGTTTGTTCTAATTGATCTGATTGACACTAGTTTACATACTTTCACGTACTTCTGGTTTGAAGCGTTGAAACAATTTCTATATATCTATGTCGATTTCAACGAAAAATGTTTTCTGTCCCAAATACATTATTTTGTGCGATCCGGAAACGGTCGTTTTCAATTTCTTTCGTCGGTTTTGCTGCTGACATCATTCGGAAATATTTATTATCCCAAGAGTTGCATTTGATCACCTCCGCAGACATGCGGGTCAGACAGGTTCCATTCCAGACCGAGGCTCCATACTGCCCACCTCAGGCGAGCCATTGTGCAAGTCGCTCGCACATTCCCAGCATTTGGTTAAATGACCATCTCCACATATTTCCTGTCTCTGAAACCTCCAGGGTCTCAATTATTTCCGTTACCTTCTGACCCCTGTTTAACATTGTGACCTGGGTAAAGCAGTCTCATGGAGCCGTTCGCAAATGGCGTCTTCCTTTTTTTACTTGGATACTTAATCTGAAAATTAGAAAATGGCCCCACCCTGTGCACTGATTTTTCTGTATGAAATCCTGTGCACTAGTTGTTCTGTTTCAAATAGATAGCCGAAGAATTTGTACTGTGCGTCTAACAGCTTGAAATACATACTCAAATAACTGAAAACTGTAAGTGTGTAAGCCCATTTTATATGAATTTGCCCTTCATTTGTTGACAGCACTACGCATGCTTGAGGTCATTCATGAGATGTCATAATTAGAAATTAAATGGATAATATTTGCCAATTTGTGGTTTTTTTTCTGTAAAAGAAATATCTTTTGAATAATACAGTATACATAAACTAATGGCTACCATTATCTAATTTTGCTCACTCATATACAACATAAACCTCCTGTCTGTCAGCTTCAAGTTTAATATTATCAGCTTTGTATGGTATCTTTCTTTTGCATTATGACAAAGATATAATGACACAAACCAAGAACTTTGATAATCAGTCACGGAGAACTTGCTGGAACGGGTAACAACTCGATGGCACATTTTCTCAACCATGCAGCATGAACGAAACCTGGATTTGAACCCCGGACCTTTAGCATGGTCCATCTTACCACCCGCTCTCCACCCCTCTGAATAGAATAGAGCCAGAGAAAGTATTTAATAAGTTTTAGGTGACTAAAATATTTACCGAGGAATATATGATATATAATAAAATTATGCTGTCGAGCAGACTGCTTTGTTGCAAGTTAGATGTAAATTTGTGCCATGGGAATGTGAAAATATAAGATAATGCAGAATTCTTTTGATCTATGCATTGCATATTCTATCCAATGTCAAATACAACTATATGTTTAAAGCAAAGATCACAACATAACCTCTTAAGGTCTTTGGAGATTTGAGGCAGTTTTCAACCAACTTTCGGCCACCTTGGTTTCAATGCTAAATGACCTCCAAAGTCAGTTCTTCTCAGGGTAAAATAGGCCGTTCTGGGATAGGGAGCAGTCTTTCTTGATGATATTTAAAAAAAATATTTCTTAATGCTATTTAAAATGCTGATTTATATTTAGTGAAGGTTCACATGAGTGAGATCTGTTTGTTTGTTTGTTTGTTTGATTGGGGTTTTACATCACTTTCAACATTATTTCAGTTATTTCGTGATGAAACCTACTTGTAGCAGATATAGTGCTGCCTCACTGAATTGTCATGTCGCAGGTCCTTGACATGACAACCCACCCGGTCACAGATTTACAAGGACAACGGGTTAACCCTTTGGCACAGGCCTCAGCTCATGTGGGAAATTGTATCATGAGTTCAATCCTGGCACGGCCGGGGTTCGAACCCACGATTTTTGGATCACCACAGAGGAACTGGTGCTAATAAGCTGGCGCCCTAACCAACTGAGCCACGGCCCGTGGCCTCTGAGTGAGATCTGAGGGGCTCCTTTAAATGAATGTTCCAGACTGAAATGTGTATAAAACAATGCGAATGAGTTGGATAAGATATTCACTTTGTATTAATCCATTAAAGAAGGTATAATTGTCCGTCAGTTTTAAGTGGTTGCATCTCAGGCGACCTGTTTATACTGGTGACTTAAGGTTTCTGTGTTGAAGTTACCAAACAGCCCTACAGAACACCATAAGGTGCCACATTGATAGATCAAGGCATTGCATGGATAAAACAAATTATCTTCGGGCATGTTACGTACTTTTTACGAATCAAACTAATATTGTGTAATTACCCACTTGAAACCGACATTAAATATGCCAAGATATTATTTGGGTGTATACGGTTCTATATCCTTCTAATGAACTGAGTAGAGGAAGATTTGCATTTAAACTTATTATAAGTTATATATTTAGAATAATTGAGCATTGACTTTAAAACATGGAGTCAGAAGTTGTGGTTTGAGAATGAAAAAAATGAGAATGCAACGATAAACATATCTAATCCCACATGCACAAGAAGGTAATATCTGCAACTTAGTTTTAATCAAGAGGTTATATTTTTATTACTACGAGATTGTTATCAACATTATAAATTTAAGGACAGACCACATAAAATTACACACACGATGTCAGCGATCAACATCAATCAAACAACAGTTTGAATTGCTTGTTTATTGTAAAATCTCAGAATGTTGAAGGTGGAGCTGGTTCCAAGAGTGAGGCCTGAGGGGCGCCTCAGATACACGTTTACACGTTAGATGCAAGAGGAGTTAAGTAGACTTCTAAATGACTGAGATAAATGATGAAAATGTATGGTGTAACACGTAGCACTAGTTACTCAGTGTCATTCTTGTTTGCAATAGATCTTCAACATCAAAGAATTGATGACACAGTATCTTAAATGGACTACATAAGGAATGGCTTCCTGTACAGATTGGCGAGATTAACTACACATGTGCAGCATTCTTGTACCATAATACAGAAGAGCCTCTTAACATTAAATCAGGTTTATTCCTCGCTGGGGTCACATTTCCGGTTACCAAGGACATTTTCAGATCACAAGATTATCACCTTGAGGAATTCCAGTTTGGAATAAATTAAGGCATGGTGATGATGGAATTTGATTACCTAAATAATAAGTCAAACATAATTTGGTGATTTCGTGGGAATACCTGTGTCTTTAACCTAACTAGATTAAAAACCTTTCATCTCAGCTTCTTAAATGATGTTATCATGAGACTAACAATTTGTGGAATTCCCCACTGTATAACAGGCCGACTATCGGGAGCATTGAGTAATGATGACTTAAACATATAGACACATAAATAATTCAGTAATTTATTCATTAATGCTTAATAAAAAACTTTATTTTGAGAGAGAATATTAATTCTAAATATCTCTGCTTCGATTTCATGAAAAAACGCTGTCCTTTTGTACCTGCACATATCAATTTATGATAAATATTTAAAATACAATTCAGGTTTTGCAGTGAGTGTGTTAGATTCCAAATTATTTTAGCATGTTACTGGACCAGGCTCGCAATAGGTTAAGCAACATGCACAGAACACACATATGTTGCCTGAGGAAGACTTTTGGTAATCATCGAAGTGTGTAGAGCCTTTGCTCCACCAGATATTTCATCAGCGTATTGGTCAACCTCCACCGGAGTGCTGAACTTTTGTATGTCAAATCTAATGCAAGTCTCTGAGGCGATTCAATTTGCTCATATTTGGCTATTTGTACCATATCATAACCGCCCTCACTGCCTGCAGCTGCCTGCCCATTTTGCTCTTCAAAGTCAAGTTAACCCAATTCTGTGATCGCACCCAGTGCTGAGTAACCTATGTTCTGTTATTAGCTTTGGCTGTCTGACGGAAGGACACGGCTAACATTAAGTCCTCACAAAGGAGATTGTCTTCATGTCCTTTTGTAAATACAATTACATCCAGCTATGCACCTTAACTCGCCTTACTGGACAACAGCAAAACTGCACCAGAAAACCGACTTTATTTCATCACCATTTAGTTTTCCACAGTGTTACAATTTCAATTGAAATAATATTAAAAAAACACTCAATAACCGATATTGCCAAGACATGAAAATATAAAATGAGATCAAATGATCACTAAAGTGTGAATTCTCAATGCACAAGCTATGAGATATGTAAGAAAAGGTCTCATATCGTTAATTACTGAATGTGGTTTTACATGACGCCTTGTTGAGAATGGCGTGGTTGCTTTTTAATTGTTGTTTCTTTTCAGTGTATAATTTAAAGGTCTCTTTTGAGCCTCAGCACACATTCAGGATTTTATCGTCGTACTTGATATAATTGGGTTTGTTTTACAGGATGCATGCTGATTCAACTGTTTCAAGCCAAAGTCAGCATGATTCTCCTGTTCATAAACGTCCTGATTCTCCTGAAAGCGATCCGACGGAAATCTGCTGAGGTCAGCACTAGCCTACGATTGTTAGCACTAGCCTACGATTGTTAGCACTAGCCTACGATTGTTTTGCACTGTACCTACACTGTCGCAATGCCATCTTATAGCTTCTTAGACTGGCCATGCTGCACAGATGATCAGGTCGCCATATGCTGTGGTACTGCAGCCACCTATTAACCAATGTAACCACCACAAGTTTTCTTCTACGTGCTCACCACGTTTTAAGCACGTTGTTACAACGTTGTTACAAAAGACAATGTGCTAATAACGTTGTGAGCATGTAGAAGGACAACGTTGTTATCGGGTCGGACAACAATGTCTACTTGCTCAGTATGTTAAAAACATAGAAAGACATCTAAACCTTATTTTTACGTGATCATAACATTGTTTCTACGTGGTGTGTTACCTGGGTTGTCTCAGCATGTGGTCATCTAGCTAGAATTTTTGTGCAATTTAACACGATCATAGCAATCGTGCCAATTCCTGAACAGTCTTATAACAGATCATGTATTAGTGTAAATAGGGCTTTACATGACTTGCCACAATCTGTTTAATCATCTGAAATTGTTTTTTCAGAAAGGGGGACACGTAATGTGGTCTGCATAGGTCTTTCAGGGTCTTGTTTGGTCTGCTGTGGTCGGTACTAGTCCACAGTCCACAACTGTTTTGAACTGTTCGAAACAATCGTGTAATGTGATGGCCAATTAATGGTCTTTCTTTGAATGCATTTCCTTTTTTGGTATGTTGAACTAGTGGTCAATATTTTTTTCAGGATTTGGTTCATGTCCGGATTTGCCGGATTGAAGGAAGGTAAGAACTAAGATTGTTTTGTTAGGTCCTGTTCTTCGGGGGAGGGAAGGGGGGGGGGGGGGGGGGTGTCTAGAAATTAAGTCTGTCCTCCGCATGTTTCTTTCTTGGTATACAGATGAGTGTAGATGCTGTTGGTTCTCAGGTCAATTTTGACGAGAGCGTCCACGAAAACTATTGTGAATTTTATGAAAGTGTGTGTACTGTTCATAATTTTTTTCGAATTCTTCTACTTTGTTTAAAAAAAAGATTGTATCATTGAACTTTGAGTTTGCCCCCCCAAAAAAAAATAAACAAATAAAAAATATATTGTGAGGGCTTTATTGTTTCATAAGAATATTAAATCGTAAAGCAGGTAGAAATTGAGATGGAAAGTTCCCCAGTTAATACAAAGAAAAGCTTTGTTGCGACGTATTTATATTTCAAATGTCAGCTGATGATTAGATCTCCTAAAAACTATGATTCTTTTATAGAAACACTGCTTGTTTTGGTAGCTTGTTTGTTTGATGGCTAGGTAGCAATTGCAGCAATTAGATTTGATATAAATACCAATGAAAAAGATATATACCGCAAGAGAGAGGGGGTTGGTGGAAAATGATGTTGCTGATTTTTATTTTATTTTATTGGCTCTTGGCAATTCTCAATTTCTGTTTTCCGAACCAAAGCATATCTCCATTTCGTTTTCTTCTTAGTTGGTTAGGACACAATTGTTCTTCTTGGGTGCACACATCCCATTTTTTTCTAATATGTGTGTTAAAGGATGTATGATTTTTAACAAAATGAAACATTGCTTTATTAACAATAATTTATATTAATACAACTATTTCAAGTTGTATTTTTTTATTCCAGTAAACGTCATCCATCTATGAAGTCCTGGGTGCCAGGATGTTTGTTTTTTTTGCCATGAGTATGGTCACCTTAGATGCAGGCACCTTAGATGCATGTCTGAAATCGTGAGAACAAGAGGAAGACAGTTATATATGTATTTTTTAGATTGTACTACGTTTTGGCCCCCAAAATGACTGCCGTAATTGTGAACTGTACAAAAAGATATTAATTATAGTTTTAAAGATTTCACATTAATGATATACAATGGTTAACACACGTTCGTTCACAAGTTTCTTTCCACTCGATAGCCACACTGTCTTCTGAGCATGCGCAGTAGCCACGCGTGACGTCAGACCGATGGGAGCAATATGTATGATAAGAGTCACAGTAATATGTGCTCTGTGTTATAGACAACGAGTGGGAAGCAGACAACTTAATTATCACACCATTGCTAAGAACAATAGGCACTGGTCTAACTGTCCCAGCAGGTGACATATTGGTTTCTTTGATTAAAAAGCTTGCTTGGTAGAAAAGTCAGTGGGTGGGACTGAAGAATAACTAAATCACAAACTTTTTCAGGAGTGCAAAAATGGTAAAAATTTTAACATAAGGGATAGGTACAATCAACCTCAGAGATTGCATTGTGTACCTTTTTATTTTCCTCCACCCTAATTTGCCTATTTTGAGGCAGATTAGGGCCGTTTGCAGTGGCTTGTACCAGTTTCTCTTCCTTCTTGTAGGATTGAGATGGAACTCAGTCTGGAAGAGTTGCAGCTAAAAGTTCCTGGCAACCCATACACAGTCAGGTGAAATGTTTCATGCTGATTTCCAAAATGGCTGACATGGTCAAATGTGGATAACAACACATCTTGAAATTCATACTTATTATTGATTTGGAATAATAATGATGCACTCTACACCAGGATGAATGTTGTTGCAGTCCATGCTTATATAGAAATGTGGATGCAGGCAAAATGTTTCATGTGCAATCTTGCTATGAGTGAGGGTAAATACATATGCAAGGGCTTACTTGCACTTTGCGCCACGTGAATATTATAGATTCTATGGGATTGAAACTTTGATGTAAAAACTCTTCTGTAGAGGCATAAAATGGGTTGAAATCAATAATGCCATGCCATGAACAACCTATCCATATTAATTTCCCGAAAAAGAACCCCTTTAAGCTCATTAGATAACAGGGTCAACTGATTTAAATAACAAATGTCATTAAAAAAACCATGACCCTAGCTCCTTTTGGGAAATTAGGTCAAATGTGATTGGTATAATTAACCCGTTTTATACCACTGCCAGGGCACTTGTAAACCATAGATATTAAGTGTCACTCATATTTGTTTGCAAACAACACATTTTAAGTTCCAACGATCACAATCTGATCTAGTGTTTTGTAGATATTTTCTTCGTCATGGTTTTATTCACACTTTAAAGGATAAATATAGATATATGTGTTCGTTGAGATTCAATCTCTTACACTTTTTACCAACACATTTTATGAAAAAGCAACATTTACATCTGCAAGCGAGTTAGCAAAAATATATCATAATACACACTGCTAGGAAATCCGCCTAAACTAATTACACGATAGAGGTCTGTGACAGAGTTCTTTTCATCTGACTACGTTCTTGCCTATTGCATGATAAAATCTTATTAAATACCTGCATGTTGATTATGCCTATATGTATTACATATCAGATCATATTAGTCACTGCCACCAAAGGTATAAAGGTTCGCACAGAATTGGCCGCAAGTCATCAGAATTAAAAATAATCCGGTTGTGAACTGATTGGCAGGGAATAAATGTTTACTGAAATAGATTCTGTTTTGTTCAGACACCTGATCCCAAGTTAAAACCTGATGTTGGTCAATTCGCATTTTCTTCTGATGAGTAAGGGAATTCCAAACTTCCAATGAGATCAAAAACAGGGCATTGACTGCAGAGGTAGTACGGAGACTGAACGGCACGTTACTACTGATGAAATGCAGAGTTGTCTGATGCTACGTTCTCATAACTCAACAAAAACAAGCCAAAAGTGTTTATTCTATTTGTAACAAACAGCTGCGACATTTGTACACTGTACGAAAGAATGCTTTTTTTTAAAGAATATCTTCAGATTTTGTTAAAAATCATGGGGCTGTAGAAATGGCCCAAAAGCTATTATGGGCCAAATACGTAATGGGTTGCTTTGAGACGATTCCAATTTGCTCTTGCCATGAAATGATATGCCACATTAAAAGATATGTAATTTGTAAAGAAATGGAGAAACAATTCTATTTTGAGTTTTATTGGTACTTCGGACACTTGCCTTAAGTACAATGCTCGTAATCGATTACGGGTGTGTAATTGAAAGATCTTACCAAAGCTATTTGTGGTAACATTCATTGCAGTCCATCATAAAATACAATGTAATATCAGCATGTTTAAAACTCGTTTGAGTGCAATTTAAAATTGCCAGTACAGTCATCAAGCTTAAAGATATTATCAAGTGGAAATGACAGATCATCATCTTTGATAATTTTGATAACTTTGATAACATAAAATAAAGCATTGAGAGTTGTCTCTCAGTCATAAAAATAGTCACATTGCCGCTATCTTAAATACTAAGCTATCTTGTGGCCACCAACAAGATATACTATGATTTCTTGTGATGACAGTTTTTATTTAAAGTTTTTTTTCAAATATGTTCAGTTTAACATAAATAATGAAATGAATTTACAGTAAAATTTTAACCGTGTCCTTGTAACGAATTGTTTGTGACTTGCAAAAGATCTAATGTGTGAGAGTTATGAAGATAACATTGTTTTAAGGGTTATGATCACAGTATAGCGTCTTTGTTTATAGAGACCGGTGCCCGGCCATGCCGAAATTGAAACCATGATGCAATTTCACACATGAGCTGAGGCCCGTGCCAAAGGGTTAAACGCTGTCCTTGTAAATATGTGACCGGGTGGGTTGTCATGTCAAGGACCTGCGACATGATAATTCAGTGAGACAGCACAATATCTACTACAAGTAGGTCTCATCAAGAAATGACTGAAATAATCTTGAAAGTGATGTAAAATCCCAAACGAATAAACAAATATAGAGACCGGACCCACTAGCACAGCTGGTAGAGTGTAGGAGCTGTGCCTTTGATCGTTTACTAAGTGGAAGACAGGAGGTGGTGGGTTAGATACCCACTGCCGACAGTGTTACGTTCACACTGGGTAAAAGCCTCGAAAGTCGACCTGATAACGTTCTTAGATGCTGAAAGAGTCGTAAAAAACTCCATTTTGATTGTGGAATATGTTTTGTAATGTATATGAGACGAAAACACAAAAATTAGTAAGTCTAATGCTTTTTTTAACATGTAGCATGAAATATGTCAACATCTCAAATACTGTGTGATGCAATATGGAGAGTAAACAATAGACAAGTTTGAAATAAGAGCGCAAGACACCACTATATCTATAATTTGGCTCAACCATTTATGTTGGGGGGAGGGAGAGACTGGATGAGTCAGAAGACCGAGATATTTTTGAGACAGTTCATTTTTAAAACAAGGGAAGATCAATAATATAACCATTATTGGTGAAGCTTCTCATTTAGGTTACATTTTGGTTACATTTAGTGAAGTGTAAAATTTACTGATGGTGTTTAAATATATTTTAGTAAAATTTTTACTTATTATGAATTTATAGGAAATAGGCAAAGATGGAACCTAAAGAATATTTGCACCAATTTTAGTTTGTAAAGAAGAACTTAGAATGTTAAAATATGGAAAATTAAGGCTATGTAACTGGAAAACAAATATGAAGAAACTCGGTAAAGTAAAATTGTGTAAATGTTAAGAATAAATATTGGAAAGACAGGTTAGGTTTAACATTAGGAGGATCTTAAACCATGGATAACAAAGCAAAGAAGATCGTGAAAAGATCTAAAGGTCATTTTAGATAAAGTCCTGAGTAATAGTGCCAAGGTTTAATGGATGTTCCTAATTTGGGGACAACAAGGTATAGAAGAATGTGAAAAAGGCAATTTTAAACAAGGTATCAAACAAGATTGGAGAGACGGGAGACTATGTTTGGAGTTCGCATAAATGGTATAATTTGCTAGGGATTAAAAGGGCTGAAATCACAATTGTGAAAGAGGAAATTTGAAGTAATTGACGTAAATCTATCAAAGGTTAGAATAAAGTTAGAATATTTTATATTCGAGAAAAGTGGAGTATATAGAGTATGAAAATTATACAATTGATCAAATGCATGTATATTGTATATCTTAATCATTGTCCACATCCCAGCCACATCTCAATAACTATCATCAGATAAAACATATCTGACGCTAATCTGTTTAACCTTTATTACCTTATTATGGAAATGTTGCTCCAAATGTTTATTTCATCATAATAAAAACTTTGATATTTTATAATTTAATAAACATTATTAAATATTCTCTCTGGGTTATTGGAAAATAATGCAGAGGCATTATATTTCCATACTTGTTTAATTCCGAAAGAGCAGAATTTTATATGATAGGTTTATAATATCCGATATGATCTCTTAATACGCCGTTATAAAAGAAGAAAATATAATAGATGACCCGTCTGATGAGGAAAACGTCATCAGTCTGTTTTCCCCTTACACCTGATCATGATATACACATGCATAAAAAACACACTACATGAGAGAAAGAAATCTTCCCAAATATCAAAATTCTTACAATATTTTGTGAAAGAATATAGATTAGTTCCATAGTGTTACCAGCGCATTATAGTTTCTAACGTTCAGGTTTTCTACCCTTCATTACGACCACAATGCAGTGAATATACAAATATATTCATACTTCTGTGTTAAATGCAGGTCCAACAGGCCATTTTTCATCGTGAAATATCTTGGATGAAGCTGAGAGCAATATAAATTATTATTGCTCTCAGGATCTTCAGTTATGATGTTATTCTCGTAGGAACCTGGAATTGGCATATATTTGGACGATGTCAAACGGAGCTGTCATTTTATTATATGAAAAAACGCCAAATAGTTCATGGGTCTGTCGACATCAAAAGCTCTATTACTGGACATTCAACGCCTTTTAAATCGGCGAAAGTGAACTTTTTGGGGCTAAAACAACACTAACGACTCTATAAATTCCATATTAAATCTGGTTCCTGATTTAAACATGGATTTTAAACTTTGGGTAAGTTGACATTAAAGCCAACCTTGAGCGGATATTAGAAATATACAAATTTCTCAAATCAGTTAAGTATTAGTCACATGATATTATGTTCTCATAAACCGTATTATCGTATCGTATTATTCAAACCTGTTTTTCCATTTACTAACACAAAAATTATAGTGTTTCAACTTTCATAGGTGCCGCCGGTAGCACATATTTGAAAACAGTAATTAATTCAATATAAAACATCACTCAGGAGCTTCGAATGAGGAACGAAAATGAAATACCAATCATAGACTATGTGATACAAAACATTCATCACATTCATCGGGGCAGATCACACATGTATTGATCAGATACACATCGATGTGATAAACAGACAACCATGGCATACCGCCTGGTGCATGATAGAGAATTGCTTGACCTTTATTATGCCTTGTTGAAAATATTGTACAGTAAAACATTCGGTTTGATCATTGCAATGTAGAGAGGGCCGCTGATATCTATAAATTTAAGATACATTTAAGGCCATACTTATTGCGATATTGCGTGATCATTACATACAAGACAAAATGGTCATCGACTGTTTCACGCTGATTACAAAGTAAATCGAATACTTTGGGTTTGTGAGGGGAGTAGGAGATATTCCCGATAGGAAGGATGTGAGGGGAGTATGAGATATTCCCGATAGGAAGGATGTGAGGGGAGTATGAGATATTCCCGAGAGGAAGGATGTGAGGGGAGTATGAGATATTCCCGAGAGGAAGGATGTGAGGGGAGTATGAGATATTCCCGATAGGAAGGATGTTGATGGAATAGAGGCCTGAGAAGGAAATTAAGGCGCAGAGGCTATCGAACTACACGGCGTCCTAAATAGTGAAGTATGCTTGAAAATTTGAAAATTTTCACTTATGTGAAAATGAAAACCATACATGTTAGAAATAATTATGGTGATCAATATGTAGAAATGGCCACAAGATGTGATATTTGCAAACACCACCATGAACATCAATGGTACTGGTCTAATGGTATACCAGGAATACGATGAAAGATAAATCTGCAACATGGATGTCGCTGGTGTCTAAATATATTGGATATTGTGATGCCAACCTGAGATTCAACCGATTAATATTGAAGTGTGACTTACTCATCTCTAAAATCAGCAAAGAATATTTTGAAAGTTAATATAACCATACTGTCAGAATCTGGCATATATTGGGAAAGTGTAGCAGGTGTTAATTTATGGTTGCCACTTACTATCAGATTAAATTAGAGCTAATGATATTAATTCCATGTTTGCTTATAATTTACATTTAAAGAAAGCAACAGTCAAATATCACGTTTCACAAATCTTTGTTTAATTGAGAATTGTTGGTACTTCAACATCGAGTAACTTACATCTTACATGAATACAAGTTACAAATGTTCAGTAAACATAGTATACACCATCAATTGTCCTACTGTTGGAGATACTACATTGGATTGCTTACAAAAACCGAATGATGTCATATTTAACTGATGATATAGTTTTGTATGTATAAAGCTCATGTTTCAAGATTGTTCTGTATAAGTTCAAGATAAATGATGATAAAGTCACAATTTGGGTACTATGTCAGAATAATGTTATAAAATCTGTATAACTTCAAAATAAATGTCGATAAAGTCACAGTTTGGGTACTATGTTAGAATAATGTTATAAAATCTGTATAGCTTCAAAATAAATGTCGATAAAGTCACAGTTTGGGTACTCTGTTGTAATGTTTGCCGGGCCTTAAGTGCGGCATATTTGTGGGCCCTCCTCACCAATGTAGTGAGTGACGACCAAGACAGCTTATTGAGCCTTACATTGCATGAGACACAAACTGTTAGATCTCATAAATTGGTTAAACTTTGCTGTCAACTTTAACATCTCCTGATAGGGGGATGCTACCTTGATGTATTATCCTCTGTCACCTCATACAACACAACTCTATGTCTGTGTCTGTTGCTTACATTTAGTGCACCATCATGCTATCATTGTACTATCATTTTATTCTTTGTGAATCATGTAAAATTCACAAGTTCAAACCGTCTGGAAGGCCGTGTTTTATCCATGTTTTCAGCAGTTTCCTTCCTGTGTATATGATAATACTTTGCGTTAAATATGAATCAGTAGAAACCAATTATTTAGCTTCAATGTGACTCTTAATGCCTTCCTATTGGAATAATATATTTATTAAGAAAACAAATCGAATAGCACAGGTCATGCAGCTGTCTGAGGTAAATGTAGAAAGTGCAACAATACATAATCGTTTACTTGTTGATTAAGGTGTTTATCGCACACAATCATTCCCATCTCCAGATTATTGTAAAACCTGGCTCCAGATGAACAGAGTATTACAATGTTGTTCATATAAATGGGACAATAGTTGCTGCCTTGTCAGTACATTGTGGACACATTGCATTGACTAATATGCCACAAGCTGGGACTGGCAACCAATTGTACAAAAAACATCATATAAAAAAGCATATTTGATTAGAAAGTCCCATTTTATGTGAGTAAAGCTCTATTTGCTATCATAACATATTTCATGTCCCTTCTTGTCGATATGAAATGCGACATCAACAAACCTCCCATCGCTCGGGATTTATATTTCAAATAGTTGCAAATGTTCCTCTTTAATTTAGTCTAAGGGGAATGGGGCCATAAACCCTTGGAGGGGTGGTGATGAGAGAAATATCGCAATTGCTCTCAGTCTATTTTTTCTCACCAAAGGGTCGCAATCTTTTTATCAATTTTTGTTCACGCCCCCTACCGCACATGATTTAAGATGCGTCCTGTACTAATGCGTCGTAAACATCCCCAACTTAGGTGTACATATATAGGACCATATAAATACAACAAAATGAATGCAGAACATGACAATTATTATTTTTTCTCAATAATATCTCTGGCCCATTATGTCTGGAAAAAGAATACCATTTGTATCAAATCATCAATTGTAAATTAAATTGGTTGGTGGTAAAGCTTAAAAACTATCGAAAATAGATAGGTTAATGACATATAAACCAATTTGGACAAAATTGCCTCCCTTATATTTGGTAACCGGAAATGAAACGACTTGTATTCAAGCAGTATTATGCTAGCATTTTGAATGATGCATCTTGAATACAGGACGTGTTTTCCTGACTAGCACAAGATCCAATGATACAAAGGTTGAACAGTGATAGCCGATGAGCGCATTCACGCGTAATGTTTGGTGAACTAAGCTGTGAATGCAGTTAAAGATAGCTGACAAAGATAGCTGACAGTGATGACTGACAAAGATGGCTGACAGTGATGGCTGACAAAGATGGCTGACAGTGATGGCTGACAAAGATGGCTGACAAAGATGGCTGACAAAGATGGCTGACAAAGATGGCTGACAAAGATGGCTGACAAAGATGGCTGACAAAGATGGCTGACAAAGATGGCTGACAGTGATGACTGACAAAGATGGCTGACAGTGAGGGCTGACAAAGATGGCTGACAAAGATAGCTGACAGTGATGACTGACAAAGATGGCTGACAGTGATGGCTGACAAAGATTGCTGACAGTGATGGCTGACAAAGATGGCTGACAAAGATGGCTGACAAAGATGGCTGACAAAGATGGCTGACAAAGATGGCTGACAGTGATGGCTGACAAAGATGGCTGACAGTGATGGCTGACAAAGATGGCAGACAGTGATGGCTGACAAAGATGGCTGACAAAGATGGTCTCACGGGAGTTATTAATGGCCTATTTTGGGTGTAAATTCAGACATGTAGTCATCTCAAATATTATTATTTCAAAAGGGGTGTCATATAATTATTTTAACCTAAATGTATCAAATACATGTTTATTTCAATTTTGTGAAAATATTAGGGTAGGTTCACCGCCGAAATATTTTGGTAGATGCTCAAAAAGACATATTTTACAAAAAACGCAATCTTGTTTTTGTCCCATTTTGACTTATCTCAAATATGTGGCGTATGAATATTTGGTTCTAGTTCACACCAACTACCATATGACAGCATCAATCACAATTAATTAATATTCCCAGGCTTAACACATTGTTTTAAACTTTATTTGGTATATCTAAAATTTTAATATTGGTTGCCATGGCAACCGATTTCACGATATGTCATTTTTTTACAATGGGACTATTTAACACATACTACCAGAAGTGACCTATTTACTCCCGTGAGACCAGATAGCTGACAAAGATGGCTGACAGTGATGGCTGACAAAGATGGCTGACAGTGATGGCTGACAAAGATGGCTGACAAAGATGGCTGACAGTGAGGGCTGACAAAGATGGCTGACAAAGATAGCTGACAAAGATGGCTGACAGTGATGGCTGACAAAGATGGCTGACAGTGATGGCTGACAGTGATGGCTGACAAAGATGGCTGACAAAGATGGCTGACAGTGATGGCTGACAAAGATGGCTGACAAAGATGGCTGACAAAGATGGCTGACAGTGATGGCTGACAAAGATGGCTGACAGTGAGGGCTGACAAAGATGGCTGACAAAGATGGCTGACAAAGATGGCTGACAGTGATGGCTGACAAAGATGGCTGAGAGGAGGGCGTAAGAATGGGGTTAAAATTCTCTCGTTTTTTGCGATGTAAACTTCGGTGGTGCTAACTTACAGCGAATATCTACAACTTGAAAACGTCATTATAGTTATAATAATAATTTACAGATATTAAACATTATTACAAAAACATGAGTTTTGGAGGTGTATCAGGCCCATTTACAAAGAACTATTAACTTAATGCGATACGTGATGACCATCTGCCACCTACCTTTTCCATTTAACCTGAAGGCACCCGTCGCATGATGTCAAAGTAGGGGAGAGCTGATGAGGTTAAATTAGGAGATTAGTTCCTTGTAGTGCATGATAAAACATAGGACTGATACATATGTGATGTAATTGAAAGTGCATTTCGGGTTAGTCCCTTTCCTGGTTGACTTAGAATGCATGCCAATATGAAGGACCGCCTGAATGACACAGAATGTACCTGAAATGTGTTTTACGATAGCGTTCAAGTCATGATGAAGGAGTGACATATACAAAGAAGTCCTGAAAATCCTATTAACCTGTGCCATATCTTATGCAATGTTATCTTCACAATCCTTTCAAAGCAAGCTGTTCCAATAATGGCGTAAATTGTGAAGAAATTCAACAATGTTGTTTTATTGGATAGATCCAACTGCCCACGGACAACTCTACCGGCCAAAGTCAGAAAAACGGCAAAATGCTCAAATTATATCAATATGAAATTATTGATGTTCCAGTAAGAGGAATGGGAGATCGTCATGCAAAGCTACAGTTAGCCTTCCCTTTTAATTGATAAAAGAGTTTCTTTCCTACTCCATTTTCTCTTCGAAATATGAATTTATCATCAATATTTTGCCCAGGAAGTTGCCTGCCTTGACATTGTGAGATTTGCTCTAGTCACGTGATGAGCGTGAGTTTTGAGTCAGTGCATGGTGTGTGTAGTATATCAATGCTTAATGGCAATCTCCTACCATTAACATTGTGTCAGCTGACCATGATAAATCTGTCTTATCTCCACCTTCATCGTGAGCCAATTGGTAAGGAACAAAATAAAGGCAGAACTCAAACTTTATATCATCGTGAAATGTTACACCAAACATGTGCAATCCGACCGTGTTCATGGTTATTCGAGTTGAAGCTCCAGTGTCAAAAAGGTGTGTCCCTGCAATAATGTGGAACGAGTAGTACTGACAGCCTATTGTCACACTTTGGTTTGCGTGAATGTCAGAATATCTTGCATGGGTAAAATCTTGTTATATCTCCTGTGGATTTACGAGTTGCACGAACATATGTATTCTTTGGATAATGTAGTATTTTACACTGCAATAATATTCATGCAAAGTCAAACAACGGAAAAAAAAGCTCCTTATAAAGTTTATATAAAACTTTAATACTTGTGTGAAGACAATCCCTAGCATCGATAAACTTATAAAGAAGTCAGATTTTGACTTTGGAATCTGTGACATTGGTGCAACTTGGCAGGTTAAAGCTCTATTTAACATTAGTACGTCTATAAATGAAAACTTTATTTGACATTGTTTGATCTATGAATGAAAGCTTTATTTGACATTGGTGCATCTACGAATGAAAGCTTTATTTGATATTGGTGCATCTATGAACGAAAGTTGTATTTGACATTTAACATCAGTGCATGTACAGTGAAAACAGCAGTGAAAAAAGGGAGTATTTAATAATGATGCCGGTTCTTTTAAAAGAGGAATGTGTTGTTTTCTCCCTTTACAGAGCCGTCCAAGACAGCACTTAAATTAACCCACAAGACCTAATGAGCTCACGTGCCACCTAATGAGCTTCTACTTAAAGACATAATCTCATTTTTGTCTTCCATGACAAACAAAAAGGATCTTCTGTGGGAAATGTTTTTATACATAAATAATATGTTTTTCTCAGGCTGAGTTTGCAATATCGAAAACCTGATAAGAACGACCCTCCGGTGATAATACACTGTAGTAAGCAAAAACCCTCCTACAAAACGACTAAATAATGTAACGCGTGTTACTAAGTTCCAGAATCAGCTTCGGGTGCCAATTACAGATCAAAAGCTCAAGCACAACCCGGTATTTGACCTGACAATTCCATCAGGTGTAGGAGAAAAGGTCAGCGGGAAAAGGACCCAGAAATGCTATTGTTGAAGACCATGTGACATGACAAGGCATCACGTGGTATAAGTGAGCAGGATACTTGATGACGTGACCACCTCCCGGCTGTGCGCATAATGTGCCACAGCTATTTAGATTTGTTTGTATTTCATAAGGCAAGCACTGTAGCCAAACGATATATTGTTTGCAAAAGGCTTATCCGAAGGACAATTAATTTGTGGCAAATCACTAATCTGCAGCTGGCTTAGTTTTATCTAGAAGAAAATGACAACGAAGATTTGAGAAAAGAATACACTTGTAGACATATATAAAAGGTGAACCGGCTCTTGATGAATGACTACGCGCATCAGAACTGGCAGTAATCATTTAATCTGGCAGCGATAAGCTCCAATTTCTGGATCGAGGTTGTTTTAGAAAGCAGGTATCACGTGTAAATAACACGGTCATACAAGCGTTGTAATTGAGTTTAAAGAAGAGAACAACGCAGACAAGTAAATAATGCTTTATTTAACAAATGACAAAGCTTCTAACACCCAGAAATTACAAAAATAATAATATAGACCCTAATCCTGAAACTTTGACATCATGATAATCCCTACCCTCAGAGAATGAGGTGCCCTACCCCGAGTTACACCTGCATGGCCAAAATAAGGGCTTATTTATGAAATATGCCAGGATTTAGCCAGGAATGGACCATCCTGGAATTGAAACTGAGGTCCTTTGGGTTGAAAAGGGGAGCTAATGAGGCCCTTGACTTAGGGTATTGACACGGAATGATAGACGCATAATAGCATCCTACTCGCCTGGTAGACTATATTCAGATATAGTGCTGCCTCACTGAACTGCGGGTTCTATAAACCCACCCATAAGAAATCTGAAATGCTAAGATAGTGTCGAAATTGTGTGATCAATGCAATGTCAATTTCAACTTTGGATGAGAACATTTTTAATTCATGTATATAAATATTAATTTTACTTTCATGACCTTGAAGTGTGGATATATTTTTATCTGTGCCATCCAATCCTTCGCATCAAAGAATCTTTACAATCTTTAAATTTAAATCCAAATCAAATAGCTAAATTTCAATATCCAGAAACACCTCCATGGACCTACGAATCTTTAAATATTAATGTAGCCATGTCAGAATTAAAGAAATACTCAACCGATCCATCCCTGTATATAAATAGATATAATGAAATAAAATCTGTTTTCACTGGATATCAGTGTATTTACACTGATGGATCGTTTGATGATGACAAGGCTGCTGCAGCTGCTGTTAAGGGCAATCATATTTATTCAGAACGTCTGCCAAATAAATCTTCTATTTATTCTGCAGAACTTCATGCTTTATACCTAGCTTTAGATCATGTGGAGACTTCTCCACATCGAAAATTTTTAATATTTTCTGATTCATTGTCTTCTTTACAAGCCATGAAAGCAAAGGATTGGAAAAATCCTTTTATTTACAATATCCTTGAGCGGCATCACAAACTCTGTACTGAGGAAAATAAAGAAATTCGTTTTTACTGGATTCCCAGTCATATTGGAATCCTTGGAAATGAGGCTGCGGACCAAGCTGCCAAGGCAGCATTGGATAAGCGGCCAATAAATATGCTTATACCTTATACAGAGTTTAAGAAATATATTACTGTTTTTTTACGTTCTAAATGGCAATTGCGCTGGAATGAAGCAGTTTTTAATAAATTACACGAAATTAAACCCGTTCTGGGTAAAACAAAAGGTGCTTGTAGAATTAACCGAAGAGAAGAGTCTGTTTTAAGTCGAATAAGAATAGGACATAGTCATTTAACACATTGCTATCTTCTTAAAGGTGAAGATCAGCCTCAGTGTGTTGGATGTCAAAGGGCTATGGCTATTAAACATATTTTAACTGAATGTATTGATTTTGATATAATTAGGACTCAATATTTTAATGTGCAAGATTTACATTCCTTATTTGATACTGTAGATACTTCTGTGATAGTATCGTTTTTAAACCAAATAGGACTTTATAACCAATTTTAAGTGTGGAGCTCTTGTTTACTTAGGTCATTGGCCTATTTATCAAGAACCGCGAAACATCAGATGGTATTTAAAGTCTTTTAAATTGAATTCATTTCTACAATTTTGTTGTCTATAACTGATATATTGAAAGGATTTTTTTGATATTTTATGTTAAGATTATTTACATATATTGATTTTATTAACGTTTATGTTTTTACCACTTTTAGGCACTGAATAACCTTAGTGGTTGATGTGCCTCTAAGCAACCATTCATTCATTCATTCATTCATTGCCATCCAATCCTTAAATGCAGTGTTTCGAAATCTAACCTAGCCTTACTTTGATTAACATGTCTGCCCAAATCTGATCACATCTACATAAATCAGAAAAGTGTTTGATCCAGTTGAGGGAATTAAGGAAATCAATAGTATCCCACTCAATACTATAGTCCTGTTCTCATTAGGCTGTGACAATGCCTTGTTGTTCTTTGCAGATATTATGAGCAATTAAACAACAGGGGGTGCAAAATTTCTAAGTTTCCTATTCCATTACTCAATCACCCATTTTTCTTTGAACACAATTTTCAACTCCATGTAAGAAATATTTAAAAAAGGCATGAGGTAAAGTACACATTCAAAAAATGCTTTGCTATCTTGGCATTGTATGGATCATATCCTTTATAAGGATGTATGTAACTATTTTTCAAACTTTTTTGAAATATCAGATTGACAGAAATGTAGTGCAAGAGTTTTCATGCCCTAAGCTCATATATAGTAATACTTTATATAGACACATGGTTGAGATCAAACCTATTCTTCTCATTTGGTTTGCAGAGAGCATGAATCCACCCAGTCAAAGTTTACAATAAAAGCGGTTTAACCTTTCAAGAATAGGCCTCAGTACATATGAGAAACAATAAAAATTACAATCTTGATATGGCCAGGAATCGAACCCATGACCTTGAGATCATCATAGAAGTGAAGTGAAGAGAATTGGTGTTTTTACAACCCTTTTAGAAACAATGGTCATATCATGCCGATTTTCAAGCATTGACTGGTGCAAATAAGCTTGCACTTTTACCAACTGCGTCATGTCTCGTGTCCTATTCAGTAAATGGTACTGCTCTGAGTTGATATGAGTCACAAAAGGCTAAATACTGAGCCTAAACATCCAAGACTATAAAAATGGTAAACCTAGATAAAAAAAATGAAACAATGCCCTGAACTAAGTGTTACGTACAAATTGAAAAAAATAAATGGAGAATTTTAAAAGCATTATCAGAAACCAACGATAAATATGTCAGTACTAGTGCTATTCACAGATTGGAGGTAGTGCGCATTGGAGCTCCTCTCTAGCTGGATAGCCACGCTGCGTAAGCTCTGAGTGCCCACGAGACAAAAGTGGAGCGGCCAACATATCAAATCAAATCAAATCAAATCAAATCAGATGTTGTGATTACCAAGTCAATATTAGGATTTATTCTATAATCACTGTGTATTCTGTGCTGTGATTGGTCAATTCCTGGTCACGTGAGCTTCTCTAAATTGTTGTATTGACCAGATGCATTATATTGCACGTCAATATACTTTCCACTGCACTGATGGGGAATTCCATGACGTCACCATACAGACAAACTCGTCCCTTTCATGGCGGGAAATGTTGGGGAAGCCCTATAATGACGTCACCATACAGACAAACTCGTCCTTTTCAGTTCTCACTTTTAGAATTAAACCAACAATGGCAGTAATTAACACAGTGATCATAGAATAAAACAAATATGTACCTGGGTGTCGTGCAATATGACTTTTTATGGACCTTCGGAAAGTTATATTGCACGAGGCTGCGCCTCGTGCAATATAACTTTCGGAAGGTCCATAAAAAGTCATATTGCACTCCACCCAGGTCCATATTTGTATAATAATTATACAGTTCAAATGTATGGCTACGTAATATATATATATATATAAATATATATATAAAATATATACACATATATAGGAATAGTAGAGCAGGGCTCTTGGTCACGTCACCTACCTGTGTTAAGGCAATGACGGATATCTGATTTGATTTGGTTGATTAGGAGTATCCTGTCAAAACGATGTGTGGCGTGCTCAGACAAATGGATAAGGTTGCGAAGAAACATGATGCCTGACCTGATGACCTTGGAAAAATAGGTCAGCTTCCCAACAAGACAACAAGACAACAAGTTGTTTAGAGCGCCAGATTACTATTACCAGTTCCTCTGTGGTGATCCAAAGGTTGTTGGTTCGATCCCCAGCCGTGCCGAGATTGAACTCAAAATACAATTTCCCATATGAGCTGAGGCCCGTGCCGAAAGGGTTAACCCGTTGTCCTTGTAAATCTGTGACCGTATGGGTTGTCATGTCAAGGACCTGTGACATGACAATTCAGTGAGGCAGCACTATATCTGCTACAAGTAGATCTCATTACGAAATGACTGAAATAATGTTGAAAGTGATGTAAAACCCCAAACAAAGAAAGAAACAAACAAACAGCAAGAGATAACAAGCCCCGCTTGACTCTGGTTAAGCGACTGCTTAAGGAACTCTCTGAATCACCCATCCTGCAATCGGAAATTCTTGACATTTTGGTATATCCACTATCATACCTAAGACCTCTATCACAAGGTCCCTCTTCAAAACCAGCTCGTTTAACAGTGGTTGTAAGCTTCGTTCACAACAGTCTCTGTATTCTTGTGACAAACATTTTTTCCACATCCATTATTATACTCTAGAATACAAAACCAGTTCATTTGGGTAGTGTTGGTTAACACTAAAAATGTCATTACAAGAATGACATTGCCTATTGAGGTGCCATTCTGAATTATCACTGAAAACAAGTTGGCGAGGTTTGGCGTGCTACGTAAGCTGAAAGGCACCACTACCATCCGATAATACAATGTTAATTGAGAGTCTTTGTCTGGCCCAGAGAACCCCGGGAAATCCATACCCTTTCTTTTACATCAAGGGCCTGGAATGTTGAAGAAATGATAACTGCACACAAATAAGACTTGAAATGACCGAGGGTGAAGGCCATCTTTTCCTGAAGCTGCAAATAGGGGTCTTCTACCCTACCAGAAAAATTCAACAATTCAGGGGTCGGGAGAAATATCAGCAAGTCAACTGATCAACCTGCCAAACTGGCACGGCACGGCAAGATCAATCCACTGATATGTATCACCGAGATCCAAAATGTTCCACATGTTCCAAGCTTCCCACCAAGGCTTCTACAAATGAGGGCAAGTCTCCTCCTCGAGCAGAAGTAATATGACAATTCACAAAAAAAATTGTCAAGCTGCATACACCTGCTAGCCGCTGCTGATTAGATAGATATCTCTAAAGTACTGACACCTCCACAGAGTGAGTGGAAGTCTTTAATGACGTCAATGGGCGTGACCCTGGCATTAGGTCATCAAGATGAGACAAGGGTATGAGGCAGGGGTATGAGGCAGGGGTATGAGGCAGGGGTATGAGGCAAGGGTATGAGGCAGGGGTATGAGGCAGGGGTATGAGGCAGACGCACTACGCAACTGGCTTCTGGCTTAGGTACTAGCTCAGGATTAAGTCTGTAAAGCAACGTTTGCGACATATTGTGTAACTGTGACCAGTGATGCTTTCCGCTGGAACTGAAGGGGGAGTATACTGTCAGGGAAAGCCTGCTTCATGGATGACCTAACCTGGATGTTGCTCATATTCTGACCATGCCAACCCGCAGTAGACAGGCTGGAGTGAGCATTATCAGCTGATGCTTCTCATGCTGGTGACGGATAAGGCTCTCAAAGATGACAGAGGCTCTCGCTGACTACACTGATATTCTCAACTATGGGATGTGCTGGTGACGGATAAGGCTCTGAAAGATGACAGAGGCTCGCGCTGACTACACTGATATTCTCAACTATGGGATGTGCTGGTGACGGATAAGGCTCTGAAAGATGACAGAGGCTCTCGCTGACTACACTGATATTCTGAATTATGGGATGTGCTGGTGACGGATAAGGCTCTGAAAGATGACAGAGGCTCTCGCTGACTACACTGATATTCTGAATTATGGGATGTGCTGGTGACGGATAAGGCTCTGAAAGATGACAGAGGCTCTCGCTGACTACACTGATATTCTGAATTATGGGATGTGCTGGTGACGGATAAGGCTCTAAAGGATGACAGAGGCTCTCACTGACTACACTGATATTCTGAAATATGGGATGTGCTGGTGACGGATAAGGCTTTGAAAGATGACAGAGGCTCTCGCTGACTACACTGATATTCTGAATTATGGGATGTGCTGGTGACGGATAAGGCTTTGAAAGATGACAGAGGCTCTCGCTGACTACACTGATATTCTGAATTATGGGATGTGCTGGTGACGGATAAGGCTCTAAAGGATGACAGAGGCTCTCACTGACTACACTGATATTCTGAAATATGGGATGTGCTGGTGACGGATAAGGCTTTGAAAGATGACAGAGGCTCTCGCTGACTACACTGATATTCTGAATTATGGGATGTGCTGGTGACGGATAAGGCTCTAAAGGATGACAGAGGCTCTCGCTGACTACACTGATATTCTGAATTATGGGATGAGCTGGTGACGGATAAGGCTTTGAAAGATGACAGAGGCTCTCGCTGACTACACTGATATTCTGAATTATGGGATGTGCTGGTGACGGATAAGGCTTTGAAAGATGACAGAGGCTCTCGCTGACTACACTGATATTCTGAATTATGGGATGTGCTGGGACTTAGCATATCAATATGATTAGTTATGCTGTGTGCATTCGTCACTGTGTCGTTCAGTTCACTTTCAGTATGGCCCTTCTTGGCCCATGGCAGGCCTACCCTGACATAACCTTTGCATGTTTGTCTTGTTAAGGCATCCTGTTCCACACATGATCATTCAACACATTCAATTTACAGTTGAACAGATCTGATGGGGGAATGATGGTATGAAATTCTTTAAACCCCGAACAAACCCTAGAGAACCATTAACAGTACACATTTTGACTAAGTTTGAAATGTATATTAGCCAAAATAAAAGACACAGGTAAATGGGTAAATGGTCACTGGCGTGTGACCGTTCACTGAAGCATGTTTATTTTTCTAAAATAACAGTGATACCTATCAAGATGTATCTGCCCATAACCACTGACAGCTCTGTCATAGCATAACATAAAGTCCATATCAATATTTCAGTTTTATATGTGTTCACTGAAATGTGGGCTACGGCCCGTGGCACAGTTGGTTAGAACGCCAGCTTATTAGCACCAGTTCCTCTGTGGTGATCGTTGGTTCGAAACCTGGCCGTGCCGAGATTGAATCCCAAACAATCAAACAAATCACTGAAATGTGTCTGCTCACTCTAACATATTTTTGAAAGCCCCCATGGAAAACATTATTGTACACATTTCCACGAAGTTTCAAACTTGGATGTTTTACAGTAGCCGTAATTTCCGTGGGAGCTGAGGTCCGTGTCTCAAGGTTTAATCTGTTGTCTTTGTAAATCTGTGACTGGGTTGGATTTTATGTCAAGAACCTGCGACATTATGATTCATTGAGAATGTACGTTTTTGCTAAAAGGGGATCTCGTCATAAAATTACTGAATAATTCATGGTGAAAGTGAAGTAAGCCTCAAAACAAACAAGCAAATAAACACACAAAAATACATGATTGAATTAGATTGGATCTCATTTATTTTATTTTCAATATTCTGTGGTCACAATAGTCTATATTAGGGCTGGGAAATCAATGAAGGAAGCCCCTTGTCCACACGGAGTGCTATGTGGCAATTACAGACTAGGGGATAAGTGGGCCCTTGGGCATCAGGGCACACCTCACCTCTTACCGCTGATCAACTTGGGAAAGTTTTATGTCTGTAAAGGTGTGCAACTCACATTGGCAGCTGCTAACGCCTTTCTGATCAATTTTACAGCCTCTTTCATCACACAACCTGACGGTTAATAGATTAGCCATAGAAACCCAAGACAAAAACGCCTCTTTATATGTGGGGTGACCTTCACAATAATGTAAGTGTCTTATAGACAATTTGAAGCAGATAACATAAAAGTAACACTGCTGTTTGCCTCACATTACTGCAATAAACAGATCCTGAATTTATTGTTAATTTTATCAAATACATTCATTAAATTCCTTTAGGCCTTGCGTTTTTGAAATTCCTGGATGTGTAATCTTATCCTAAAACAGAAGATATAACAAACACATTCTAAAAAGACTGCCAGTCTTGAAAACTAGATTTCCATTTACTAACAGAAACCAGATTGCCATGTAAACATGTTTTTGTCAATTAGTGCTAGCTGGTCTGCAGTAATAAATAGGTTATACGCAGTGTGAAAATGTGATAATTAAGACAATTTTCAAAATATAACCAATGTGCCAAGGTAATTCGTGCATTTGTGATGTAATCTAGTTTTATTGCAAGGTACGTTTCTGTCAGAAACCTTTTATTCTCTGAAACCAACAATATGAATCCACATATTTATAGGACATTGCACAATCCATTTAAAGGAATTTGCACAATATTTTTCTTAATGTAGTCTAACACCAGTGTATTTTCCTAAAAAGATATGGATATAGATAAGAATTGAAATTCTTTATATATTTTTTATTATTATGTTGATCAAAAATTATAATCTTGAAACTTAAGACAATTGTCTGTACTCTCTGGTTGTATTAATAATAAGACCCAAGCATTCACAAATTAATACTCATATAATACTAAATATATGCTCTCGTTAACCCAACACCTTTTACTTTTTTGTACCATTTTCTTTAACAAATGTACCTAACTTATATACATGTAATTCGTCCAAAGTCAACAGAACAAAAATTCATTACTCCCTGTGTGGGCAGCTGAGATCATATTAATTAATGTTTGGATATAATCATGACGTCTAAACAGAGCTCTCCAATATCACTTCATCTCCTAACACATTTGTTCAGTCCTTTCATCACACGCACAGAATCTTATAGTTCTTTTTTTGTCTCTTTTCAACAAAATTGTGAAATGCTTGGAATCTGTTCTATGGACATATTCCCAAATGTGTTCATAATGAATGTGGACCTGTATATGAATATACTGGTATTGTCTAACATCGGAGCCATGGCCTATGAATCGTCCACATGGAAGCCAACAGATCATTATCCGCCTGCAGTCCACACTCCAAGTAAGGTTATATTATGATTTTTGTGGAATCTGACAACAACAAGAACATTTTCCTCTCTCTAAGACTGCAGAAAGTAAATGGGGATATGAGTCTCAAGATGTGTATGATTCATATCGGTATCCCTCGGGAAAAGGGATTCATCCCCCAAAACTGGGTTAATGATCTATCCTTTTTTAATTCTGGGGTGTTATATTTGATAACTTTGAATAAGAAAAAAGCACTTCGGTTTAAACGATTCCTTGGAGAATCTTGAAAGAGATCTATAAAGAGATATATAATGAGCTTTACAGAGATTTTTAAAAAGATGTGTGTTGAGAATGTTAAACATATGTCGTTGCACTATTAGACTAGGCAAATTAAATCAAAAGAAAATATGTAAAATTAGAAGTTACTATAAATGAACAGCAAATATACTGTAACTATCTAGAGTGTTTGACTAAGTTACCTGTGTCTGTCTATCGCAAATGTCTGCATGTAATCTGTTTGCTTCTGTCACCCGAATGTCTACTTGTTACCTGTTTTTCTGCTTTCCAGGGTCTATCTTTATCACGTTTTATGGTTTCCAAATGTAATGGGCTACATTAATAGTGGTTAAAAGTAAATCGAAGGCGTTAATATGTTTTATTTGTTTGAACGTATTTGTTTGAAAGTATTATTAAACATAACCAAAATATCTTTTGTTTATTTGGGGGGTTTCAACGATTAATGTTAAGTTATTGCTGTTGTTGAGAACATAGTTTCTTCACAATAAAAAGAGCTCTATCCACTCTGCTGACCTACTTAAATATCTGAGAGAAACATTACTTAATTAAACAGGGGGCACCATGCTTCACGAAAAGCTGTGCGGTCATTCAGCCCTTCCCCAGATTTGGCCCCAGCTGCCAAATGGTATACTGCTCCACGCAAACACAGCTACCTGACCATTGGTCAAGCTATTCACTCAAAGCCACAGATGGACCAGGTGAAAGACTGGGCTGTTTGTAAACAAAGGCAAAAAGGGGATCGTGTCACACCACCCTTCAAAATCCTGCCTGTCTGGATCTAAAAGGAGAAGAGAAAGTAGAAAATGAGACGGGGGATGTAGAAAAGGAGAGGGGGGACTTTTTAATCCAAAATGGTTATGTTATTTCTTTCCTACAGAGATATGTATTGTACAGATCATAGGTTTATCAATCAAACACAGAAGTTCAGTATTTAGTGAGAATTACTTGGGAAATATTAATCAATCACGGAAAGGTTTATTTGGACAGATTCAGATTCTTATCTTTACACAGGTTAGTGAGTCTGAAGTTGACCGCTCCCCCACCCAGCAGCAGCAGCATCAAGCCCATGGGAAGAAGGGGTAAAACCACAAAATCACAAACATGCTGTACACATTTGCTTGGTATCTAAAAACAGATCGAAAGCACATTTCACAGTCAAATTAAAAAAAAAATCTCAGACAATTGTTCTTGTTAAAAAATGCCTTGATATCAAATATATAGATTTCAAATTGAAATATGTTGTTGCACTTACATCCAAGTATCATGTTCTTATGTCAGAAAACTAACAAATATATTAGAATGAGTTCAGTTTATATTGCCTGAGCTCAGGGTGCCCAGATAACCATAACATGAGAAATGTTGGCATGAAGTGCACATACAGAAAAGACAATTTTAACTCATTTAAATAAATTGACATATGAATCGATATTTGTCACTCTTTTAACCAAACTTGAATGTTCATAATGTTCCCGCATGTGTGACAGATTTTAGCACACCAGGTGGCAGCATGGCCCACTGAATACAAATACAAATACAAAATACTTTATTTTAAGTCACAAATTAAAACAAATAACATTAGCTGAGAGCTATTGTATGACTGTTGATAAAATATGTACAATATATACAAATATCTTTAAAATCCTTAGCACCATTCCATGCAATTACATGGCTGCCAGCTATTGATTCTCTCCTTGAATGCATCAAGAGAAACACTGCTTTTAATCTCTGTGGGCAGCATATTCCAGAGCTTGGCACCAGAATAAGAGAAAGTTTTTAGTCCATTGTGATTAGTATTGACCTTGTTCTGAATTAGCTTATTATCATCTCTCATGTTGTATGGCACATTGTTCTCTTTGAATAGTTTGCACAGATAAATGGGAGAAATGTCATTTACACACTTATACACCTCAATGGCTAGTGCTCGTATACGAGAAATTATTAACATGTCCTCTCCACTTTTCTCAAGCAACTGTTCATGTGTTGAGCTAAAATCATTAAAAACAAAGCGTAGGGCTCGACATTGCAACTTTTCCATCTTTTTAACATTGCCTACTCCACAGTTCATCCACACAACCGGACAATAATTAAAATTAGACAGAATAAAAGATTTATACATAGTCAGTTTGGTGTCCGTGGTCAGTAAGTTACAGAATCTCATGATCACATTGATCTGGCGGCTTGCTTTGGCGCAGATGGTGTCCAGGTGTTTATCAAATTTAAGCATTGAGTCAATGTGCACTCCAACTAATTTGACATTAGACTTGCATTTGACAGTCACATCCTTTATTTTGAAACTTACATCAGTTTTACGATTGCCAAACATAATGCCTTGGTATTTGTCAGTATTGGCTTTTGAACCGTTCACATCAAACCAATCAGTGACATTGTTTCCATCTGTCTCAATGCCTTTTATGAAACTGTCATAATCTTCATGTTCGTGTGATAGTGAGTTGTCATCAGCGTAATTTATCATGGCACATTCCTGGAGGCAATAGTAAAGGTCATTGAGGAAGATGTTGAAGAAAGCAGGCCCGAGAACGGACCCTTGTGGGACTCCTTTAATGAGTTGGATCCAATCTGAGCGTGTGCTTCCCATCTTTGTCCTCTGCCATCTGTCACTTAGATAGCTGTGTGCCAGCTTCAAGGTGTTCATATCGCATCCATATGCATGAAGCTTGGCAAGTAACAGGCTGTGTGGAATGGCGTCGAAGGCTTTACTGAGGTCCATCATTAGGGCCCCAGTGTATTTCCTTTTGTCAAGTGCCTGCTTCCACTTCTCCACTGCATCGAGCAGTACAGTCTGTGTACTGTAATTCTCTCTGTAAGCTGAGATGTGAGCTTCTAAAATGTTGCTGAAGTAACCTTGGAACTGTTTATTGATAAGTTTTTCCATAACTTTTGATAGAGATGATAAAATACTGAGGTATCTGTAGTTAGCTTTGTCCATATTATCACCCTTTTTGAATATGGGAGCCAGTTCTGCAAGTTTCATATCATGTGGGAAGCTTCCTTCTGTGATGATTCTGTTTGCCATGTTTGTTGTTGCATGTGTTAATTCTGATGATGCTAATTTTAGCAGTTTAGGTTGGACACAATCATATCCAGTTGCTTTCTTTGGGTCTAGGCTATTTAGGAGTTTGAAAACATCTTTTTCAGTTACTCTATGCATATGTAGTTCACTACCTTCATTTCTATTTCTTATACTCTGGATACTGGGATGGTCACGGTGTTGATCTATGATTTCCTGTAAAGTCATATTGGTCACATCTTCTTTGAAACCAATATGATTTGCTAATGTAGCAGAATATTCATTAAAAATCTGCCCTACTTCACATGGGTCAGTGATGACATTGCCGTCTTCAGAAAGTATCACATCATCAGTACTGCCATTCTTGAAGCTTATAAGTGGTCCAACGGTCCTCCAAAATGTCCTGTCCTTTTTCCCTCCACATCTTTCATTTAGATATACTTTTAGGCTATTTCTCCTTGTTTCAACAAATCTGTTCCTTTTGACTCTGAAGTCCTCCCATTTGTTTCTGTTTCTGAGCCACGAGTTGTGGGCTTGCCTCTTATTATACATTGCCTTGCGTAGATCCTTGTTCATAAAGGCACATGGCTGTATAGGCAGAGTTCTCTTTTTCATGGGAGCATGATCATCAATCACATTCTGTAACATTTTCTGATATGCCCAGTATGAGTCATCCACCTCATCAAATATGTCACAGATATGGAACGGAATCATGCTGATGTCCTGTTTGAACTTTTCATCATCAAAATGCTTATAACTCTGATAATGAACTACCTTTTTCTTTCTTTTTGGCAGGGTTAACTTTGTGGCGGTGGTTACCAGATGATGGAAGTCACTCAAGCCACAGTTGAAATTCAATGGTGATGTGAACCTCCTGGGCTTATTTACAAGGATTACATCAAGCAGACTTCCGTTCTCACTTTTGAAACATGTGGCTTGTTTCACAATGTTTTTCATGTCATATGATGTCATAAAGTTGAGAAGTTCCATTGTTTTGGTATCTGTTGGTCGTAAGAGATTACAGTTTATATCTCCCATGATCACAATTGTGCTAGCTTCAGCCATCATTTTATCTGTGATTGTTGATAAGTACTGAAAGAAGTCACAGGTGGCTGCTGTTGGGAGTCTATATACTGACAGAATAAACCACTTTTCCTTATTTATTTTCATTTCAATACATAAGCTCTGAATGTTGTCATTGTTTTCCTCCAGTTCCATACGTCTACTGTGAGGAATGTCACTGCGGGTAAAATTCATTAAACCTCCGCTGTTGCATCTACTATCCTGTCTTCGCATGGTATACTCTGGTCTGATGAACTGTTTGTCTGAGAAAGAATCATCCAGTTTTGTCTCTGCTATAGTGAAGCAGTCTATGAGGTTTTGACAAAATATGTCTCCCATGCACATAAACTTGTTTCTGACACTGTTTATGTTGAGGTATCCTATGAGAAGATTTTTGGCATTTTTACTCCTATACTGTTTTAGTTCAAGCCATGGATCATTATCCTCATTGTTAGGATTAAGGTTCTCATGTGGCATACTTGTATCATCATCTATGGGTGTTGTTAATTGCACATGATCAGACATGGAATGGTGCTGAACAGGTGCAGAACATTCCAGAACACTTTGCTCTGCTATAATAAGATCACAAATAATTAAAATCCTAATGAGAAGTAATGAGAATTCAGGTTATCAAGAAAAATTCAGTACAATAAGAACCAAAGAGTCCACAAATATTAAAACATGTCTAATAAGTAATATATAAATGCTCTGCAAAGTTATACCTCATTATACTCCAAGGTTATACGTAAACAGAAAGGGATTCACATTTTTACTGCAGTGTTGCATCTAGCAGATGAGCAAAATGTTAAATTATATATTTTAACGTGCCTTGTTCGTATACATGTGTTTTACAAAATGTCATAATTATAATGTTTTACCGTGCAATGATTCTTTCTGGAAGTAAATATCTTTCCCATGCCAAACTAAATAGATCAGAGATTCGCATTTGACAGTTTTTAAAGAAATTATTTCAAAAGTAGATATGGTATAACCTTGGAGTATAATGAATTACACTCCAAGGTATCACTAATCAATTCATTAATTGAATCATTCTGGCAAAGTGGCTACATTGCCATCAAGTTTGCCATGTTATTAGACAGCGAATCCATGCCTAAAATGAATAGATAGTCATTACTAATATATAGTTGACGAGATTTGCTTTCTGGTTAATTAAAATTCGATTACCTCTATATGGCAGAGTAATGACATACAACTACATTGACATGCTGTAATTGTTTTTCAGTTGAGCTTGATTCCTGGTTACCTCCGGAGATGAATCACGTATCTACCATGTCAGATTTGCAACTTCTGCAAGATGGCGATTACCACTCCTGCCTTAAAATGAGGTCAGAAGATCTGTCCTTGTCATCAAACACAGTGCTCAGAGGTTACATAGCAAGTGGCTTTGAACACGCTACATTGACCATCCATGGTAAAGGACTACTTTGTAAAAAGAGGGCTTCACCAGAGGTAAACTGCAGCAATATAAACAGCATGGTGTTTGCAGAACTGTATTCCCCACAAGCTTCCTGCAACCCATACTGCGGCCAGCCTGTCCTCTGCAGTCCAGTGGAGGAAGCTCTCGCGGGAGACGGTTCGGTCTCATGCAAGTATGACTGCAACTGTTCAGGACGATCGTGCTATTCTCTAAGTTTGATAATAGGACGAGGCTCCTTTGAAAACGAAATTATGGATTTAGATATTTGTGAAATGAACTTGATGAAATATGGAGACAGATTTGTGACCTTGGACACAGAGTCTCTCTGGAATAAGATACACGAATTTCTTTCAAGAACAAGATGAAATACATGTAATTCAGTTATTCAACACCCTAAAGGAAAGGTCTATTGGAATTTTGTTATGTGGCAGGACTAACTATAATAGTAATAATTTTTCTGGACTTTGAAAGTGCACAGGTCTGCACTTTTAAGAGTATTCAGGTTGGTGTCAGACTTGTTAATGTGCAAACACCGTCCAATGGTGTTCACCCCGAACGGACTAGCCTATTTAAATTTTGTTAGTTGGGAAGACTAACACATTTTTCTTCTGGATTAGAGTATCCACATACGAAATACATAAAATTAATTTGTTACCATGGTCACCAAAATAATTATTCTATACTATGATGCATGCATACTAGAATTCTGGGGTCAAAAGTTCTGGACATTTTCAAGTGTAACATTCATTCTCATGGGCTGCAACTTGTTACAATGTTACAATATTTGACCCCCGCACTTCGTTAAAGCATATTGAATAGTCATGGTAACAGATTTTACATTGTCTAGCATCCAGATACATGTGCACTGGTCCAGGAAAAATGGGCTACGTACATTGTAGTCCATTATGTGTTAGTACTGAGGTCAAACGTTCAAGCTGTCCAACGTCCTTTCCACAATTGCATTGTAACAAGTTGCGAAACATAAGCTTCCTTCGACGTCATTTTAGCAGTGACGTCACAATGACCTTTTAAAGATTTTAAATATATTACCCTTTAGCCAGTACAGACGAAGTTATATATTGATAAAGATTTGCGTTCATAATGGCAGATGCACAGTCATTACCGATGAACAAATATTCTGTTCTCGGCAATGAAGAAGACACTGTCATTGCTGAGTGCAATAAAGGTAACACCATCCGAAGTTGGCCATCGTCTTATCATGAGGTCATCAGACATCACCTAGACAAAACCACACTCAACACCTACAATAGGGCCCTGCTTAAACTTCAACGCATGAAAGGGGACACACAACAGTTCCGAAAACAATGTCATGAAATTTCTGAAAACTTCAGTGATTTGGAGAGAAACTGTCGCAAGATCAAAAATGATATAAAGAAGGTGGTGGCAGATGTGAAAATGGTTAGCCAGGATGCAGCAACGGACAAGTACCTAGGGGATATGATTGAGAAACTCACTGACTATGGAAACTCTATCAACCTTGCTATGTATGATATGGAAGACAACACTGTCATACTGGACACAACCCGTTTATCTCGTGATTTCAATGCAACCCCGAACTCTCTCTCTCACTCAACTACCACGACACCCAGTGGACTGCGCAGGCGTCAACATCTCCGCAATAGCTGCTACAGCCAAGGGGATCTCGATATTTCATACTAGTATCCTTGCGATTCAGCCTTGAAATGGAGATATGTGTCTTTACATGGGTGTGGCCATACACATGTATATAACAAAGTGTATCAACCTACATATACTTAACTTCCGAACTTCTAATAGCTGTATATTTACATCAATCATATCCTTTTACTATATATTAAGTTACATGAATTTGATGAACAATAAAAAATGAAATATTCATGTTTCTAACTTGTTCAAGGACTTATCTTTTTATGATATAGAGAAAGTATTCCACTGTTGTTTTTAGACAATTATTTTGTTTTAGCTGGTTCCATCCTTCTCTTTTGCATATTGTAAACACATATCAGAATTTTATCAGACCTTTAGGCTGTGTTTCCATATGTGCAGTATGTTATGCAGTGCGCAATGCCAGGGGTGGGAGAGCTCTGAACCAATCTGGGCGGTACTCGAAACATATCTGGGTGGTATGACGTCATACCATTGTTCTGAACCAATTCTGAACCAATCTGGGCGGTTCTGTTAAAAAACGACTTTTTTATACCTCATAAAAAGCATCAAAATCACACAATAATCATCACGAAATGTAACAAATTTCGCCACAGTTGAGTGTAAAACAGTGTCTTGTTAATAATAATGTAAATTATATGCTAAATCTTTAACGTTTTTACGGTTATATTTATGCCCCCAAGTCGGGAATTACTCCTCTTTATGCAGTCTTAAACTGGGGCACATTCCTGTGTTAAAATGTGACAATAATCTCGTTAAAAATCAATTTCAGATGATCATATACTTATATATGTAACTGATGAGCATGTTATTTTCTTTAACATTTGTGTATGAGAGTCGATATATAAAGATTAAAGAATGCAACTTTTTCAGTCTAGCCATTGTCCGCCGTACGGCACCGCTCAGATACCACTCAGATTGGCTGCGATTTAGTGCACAGATTGTTGCGAGCGCCCAGAATGACGTCATTTACCGCCCAGATTAGTTGTGAGCGACCAGAATGACGCGATTTAACCAGATTGGTTCAGATTTACTGCACAGATTGGTTCAGAGCTCTCCCACCCCTGAATGCACTACGTCATGCAGAGCGTCATGCGGTGTTCACAAGTATGCGTCAGTTTTGTGATGTTTTCATGGTCAGACTTCCAATTTGCCGCTAAAATCAGAGTTGCAACCTATGGGAAACCTATGCGTCATGCTATACATCAGATTTTCATTCGCTACCCTATGTGAAAGCTATGCGTCAATCTGCATTGTTCAGTATGATGTGCGAAAAAAATTATTTTCACAAAACAGGAACAATAAAAAGTGCTCGTTTTTCAAACCAGTAAGGCTGTGTTTCCATATGTGCAGTCTGTAATGCAGTGCGTCATGCGGTGTTCACATGTATGCGTCAGTTTTGTGATGTTTTCACGGTAAAACTTCTAGTTTGGCGCCAAAATTAGACTTGCAGTCTATGGGAAACCTATGCGTCACTCTATGCGTCAGATTTTCATTTGCTACGCAATGCGAAAGCTATGTGTCAATTTGCTTACAGACGTCATTACGGACAGCAATACGCATACATGGAAACACCTGCATTGTTCAGTATGGTGTGCGAAAAAAAATTGACGCGCTGCATGACGCACTGTATGACACGTTGCATGGCGGACTGCACATATGGAAACACAGCATTATTTTCACAACACAGGAACAATGAAAAGTGCTCGTTTTTCAAATCAGTAAGGCTTCAGTCAAGTTGTGTATGTTGCTTGTTAACGTTAGGGGGAACAGTGTCTTCTAAAGTTCTTTTTTCCCGCCAAAAAAATGATTTGAACCCCCAAATATTACATGATGCAAGATAATTGCTTTGTATGAAAATATCTACAAAACGGATTTCAGTCTTAAATGTATCAAATGCTCAGGGATGGATTTTTCTTTTGATTAGATTTTTAATTTGTTTTTAAAATTTTCTCATTTTTAATCATTTTAGATTCAAAGTTGAAGCAAAAATCAGAAAAAGATGGTTTTTTTGGTAACAATTCAAGAAAGGATAGAGCTTACTTGAAAAACATTTTTGGGCATAACTACTCTAGCAATCTGCATAACCAAGGCATAAATCTTTAGCTAGAATGATGTTATTTAGTTTAAATAGACAGAATTTTAAAAGATGTCTTATAACTCAAGTAATTTGTGTTTTTGTAAATAAAATTATTCAAATAAATGTAAATTTTGGACACCATTTGGTAATTTTTTACTTGAATTTGAAGAAAGTTAGATATCTCAAAATATAGACCATTAATCAAAATTCCCCCTATTTAAACTAAATAGAATATTATTTGGAGTAAACCTGTTCTTAAATTTTGGTAATTAAACTTGCAAAACTTCTCAATTTTGTCATAAAAAGCGTGGGGAATTTTGAGAAATATGATGTTTAATTTACTTCTAATTTTGTATCACTGGGCAGTGATGAGGTCTAATGCAGCAACTACTGGCTAATGGATTAGTCATAAAAGATCAATACATGATGTTTTCATGTGTATTAATAAGCATTGATCCCATCTGAACCAAAATATGGTATTTATTTACAGTGACCGGCAGCCAAATCCGGACACTTTCATGTTTTTCACTCCTCATTTTGACAGAATCTTTCAAACCTGAGTAAAAACTACTCACATCGATAGTAGACCGTTAACTACATATGAGTGTATAATAAAATTGATACATGTTCAATATGTACAGAGTTATCGGGAAATTCACGCATTCAGGAAACCTGCAGATTGTCCGAGTTTCCATTGACTTATACGGAGAAGTTGGCTACGTCACCACTTCTGACGTCATTTGACAGTGACAACATCACTCGTGCCGTGAAAACAAATAAACACTTCTAACGCTTTGAAAGGAATAGGAATTACAAGATGACACGTGAGGCACAATATTCAGCTCAATTGCAATTAGTACAGCACAGTTTTACTCGATATTTGACCTAGTTAAAAATGTCCGAGTTTAATCTGCCGGTTTCGGACAGTTGCCGGTCACTGTAGTTGGTTTTGGTGGGTTATAATGGTGCACTATTTCATGCAGTTGAAGGATCAATGACGTAATAATGGTGGTGTGGCTATTTATCAATGAAATAGTGACGTCATGCATTTTTGGTATCTTAGCAACAGTCAACAACACATTTCATACAGTTGTGATCCTCTGCATGAAGTGTCCCTGTTCCCCCTAACGTTAAATGATGTTTCATGTCGTGAAATTCATATCTTAATCACTTTAAAATGGTACCAACATTTTATGTCTTATCCACATGAAAAATACAAATTTTAATTTGCATATTCCAAAATATGCAAAGCAACGAGTCAAATGACTATATTCCAAAATATGCAAAGTAAAATGACATGGAAAATACAAGAATTATTCACATGGATAATTCACGTCTTTTCCATATGAATAATTGCCGACGTCATTTTGCTTTGCATAATCCACCAGTTAACCACGTCATTAAATGGACTAGAAAAACGCATCTTGAAAATCATGTCTTTAACCACGTCAAAAACTGAACCAAAAATTCTTTTCTTCAAAATCACGTATTAACCAAGTGGATATCTGTATACCCATGAGATTTCCACCAGAAAACCCTACTAGTTATAGAACTTTGATAAAAAAAATTCACCCAGTTATAGTACTTTGAAGATATTTCTTAATTAAAAAATTTGACCACTCGGTACCACTTCTAACCTTTTCAGACAACATAGAGGTACATGGAAAAGGGGAGATCATGTAGGGAGAGACAACCTCTGTCGCCCCTACATGGGAAAAGCTACATCCCCAGATCAACCTCCCTACTGCCTCCCAGAGTCTTCAAACCATGACGACTTCTGGGACAGCATAAACTGGGATACACAAAACTCCCCTGAGGAACTAGAAGAGATCCTCGGCCTACTCGGAGAGATCCCGGTAGACAACTAGGTCTTCCTCACCTCAACACGAACTATACTAATATTTACCAAGAAAGTCTACATATTTCTACAAGAAAAAAAGAAAAAAAAAACATATGAAAATAAAACTTAATTTTACAAAAAAAGTTTTTGTCCGAGTTTGTACCCAAACAAACCAGGTTGCTAATCGACATTTGGAGTACAAACGCCCAAAAGAAACGGCTAAAAACTGGCCGAGAACCCAAAAAAATAAGGTATTTTTATTTTAAAAAACTATTGAAATATTCTTGTATTTCACAAAAAAGAAAGAAACAAGATCAATAATATTCGTTTAAAAACTGGACATTCTAACCCCGTGCTGGGATGTTACGAAGCACAAAATAAACGAAATAGTCTGGAGGCCTCAAGGGAAAGGGTCCGTAAATTTAAAATTGTTAAATAAAGAGATCAAATCTCATTCGAATTGATAAAAAGTTGAAAAACCTCCCAAGATAATACAGTGAAAAACTACAACATATGTAGAATGCATTACAATTCATCTGTAACCCGCATACACCGTAAAAAACAAAACGGTTTCTTGATAGCACCTCCACCCAGGAGATGAAAGAAACCAATAAAACCTCCACACCTGAGATGCTATGTGTGAAAGAACAGCACCTCCAAAGGTGCTGACACCTCCACCAGATCCAATATAAACAAGAGTTAGGATAACGCAGTCAGTCCCCATTCAACTGAAGAGATCTAACAAGATTGGAACCGTCAATGGTATTAGCTTTTTCTTATAAAATAGTGACGGATAATTGATTTACATATATGACGTTTAATCTAATAAATTTACACATATGTTGTTTAATTCCACCTATCCACTTATTTACTGTGCTATTTGTAGCCCTGGGAAAAGTTGAATCATATAGCAACTGATTAACTTAACAACACGTTTCGGGTCAGATGGTATCTGTAAACGAACGTTAAACACCAGGTGGGGCTACAGGTTCTATATGATCACATTATTATTTCTAGTTGCACATAGTGCTGAGTTTCATCTTCAATAACAAAAATATTTACAAGGCCTACCTCTGATGAAGCAGATGGAGTCTCTGTCAGAGATTATCATGCATCCCAATTAAAACAGATTTTTATACAGCAAAATATTTTTAAATGTTCAAACGTTAAGGAAAAAGTTTCAGCGGTAAGTAAAAAAATGTTCCTAAATGACCTAAACAATAAACAAATGGACGATTTGGTTTCAAGAAAATACCAATGTTGTTTTACAAAATATTCCCTTTGCTAAAGAAGATATTTTTTTGTCAAGCTATTACTATGAACGTTTGCACTTTATTACAACTGCTCTTCTGTTATTTTATGATGTATAACATATAACACAAGGAAATTTGTTATCCAGCATATTAAAATGTTATGGCAATGTATCTATTTCATATCTTTATTTTATATTTGTTTCATCCCAAACATTCATAAACTGGGTTCACATCAGAACATTTTGTTTCTTGATACATCTTTGTTGCTATTAATAGTTAAATTGTGGTTTCTCTATTTAATTACCAGACTCAAAAGGTTGATATTTGTGTGGCCAACAATTGTAACAGAAATTATCAATAAGAAATAAGCTTTTCTCCACAAATTAAGAGTAACCGTGGACTTTTGCAACTCACCATATTCAAAATTCCCTCAGTGAACTTTTTCATTGAATGTTGATGTCGATATATATTGTAGAATAAATATATTTTATGAATTCATTTTATTTGATTTTGCAGTATCAAAGATTTAAAATTTGATCTTTTGTCCAGTCTCCAAATGTAAATCAAAATCTCTCTGTTTTTAATAGATTCTATTATTAGAAATTAGAAATTACCATGGCCGGCGACTACTGATCTTTCCATGGTGCCACCTGGTGTGTGAATGTTGACTCTAGGTACACACTCGTATACAGTAGTTGACAAGTTGACTTTTATCATAGATACAGCTTTTCGTCGTGTATAGTTGAGTTGAAACGATTCAAAATATTTAACTGTTATTCAAGCTGAAATGTGTACACGATGCAGAGCACTATTTTCATCAGTACTACTTCAATGGTACCCATCAGACAAGTGGTTGTCAGTTGGGTTGCGTGTCGTCAGTGATGTACAACTATAATTAATGTAAAAAAGTAATCTGCTATATAATACCATTCATCAGTGGAACAGTGCCGTACATATGACCAATTATATTGGCAGCTTTACCTTGGGAATTATGAATGACAAATGTGGCGAATCTGTGTTTGGGTAGGAACGTAGAGATAACATCTTGCGGCTTGCGAACTTGTGTAAAAAAAACAATAACAAAAAAAAACAAAAACAAAAAAGTCATTACATTGGTTACATTATTTGTTAAACTTTCTTAAGCACCAAATAAAATCGTGAAATTTATTGGACTATTTATGGCAGTAAGATATTATTGTATATTTCAAAATCTCACACAGAGAGGACCTCAAACCTTGACAAACATCTTCCTTTTATCAAAATATCAGAACCTCAAATCTTCTTGAGTATGTATTATCAGAATAAAGAATTTCAAGCATGTCCAGTAACATTACTTCGCCCACTTTACATTGTAGTACCTCAACTGTCAATGTGTTATCAGTGAAGATCATATCATGTATGCAAAATTAAAATATAATACTACTTGGTAACACGTATATAGTGAATGTTATGTTATCTGGCCGCTATTTATGCGAACTTGCGAAGGATGCAATATACCAACTGAGATATGCCAACATTAATACCTAGCTGGTATGTTTGCCTAAACTCTGCATTGCCCCCTTTTTGGCAAATACTGTTTGGTTAGTGTCCAACTATGGGAAATATTCTGGGCTGTTCTGGTCATTTAAGGTTGAGATACTCTTCTTGGACAAGACACATGATTTCCTTTTATGAAAATTGAGAAAGTTCTAGTTTGGAAATTATGAAGATGGTGAATATTCATACATTAAATGCATATTTAAGACATGTTATTATTCAACAAAGAAAGATGGGTGTGATAGTATGAGAGAAATCACTCAAATATGGTGATGTATTTATTAGAAACCATCCAGTGTAAATGGCCTCAAAAGATGTCTTGGAGTGATCCCGTGGACTATTACAAACTCCTAAAAGTGGGACGCATTGTTCTAAATATCAATAAGTGAAAAATAGATAAACAATTCAAAGGATTTAAATTTACAATTATTGATTCGTAACCAACAAGGGAAGGCAAATGTTCGCCGTAAATTTGGCAACACCACTTTTTAAAGCTTTCATAAAATCAGCGAGGAATTTTGGGAATGTTTAAATAATATATGGCCATGAAACAATCTCTGGCCAGGAAAGACTCCAAATAATCAAGGTGGTATAAAATGGTAAAATGCACTTCAGAAAGTATTTAGGCCGGCGGAACCTTTTCCGATATGCCAAAGCTACCTCCCTGAAAACAACAATCTATCTAAGAAATCAACTGGAATATACCTGCCATGTGATGATTATTGTGCTTTACTTTAAAGCATTCGTGAAATCAGAGAGGTCACAGGCATTTTTACAGAGTTTTGGGGTATGCTTAAATGATATGTGGCCACTAAACTGTGACAGAAGCAAGCTATCTCACTAAAAATCAACCAAAATACACCGACCATGATTATTGTGTTTTGCTGAAAGTGCTGGCTGTTCTCTTTTGACCACCAGGAGATCACATGTATACAAGCATGTGACCTCTGTTGTGGTCTGTCAGGGTTTTAGGCCTGAACCAATGGACAAACATTAATGGACAAACAGGCGTCTGTAAGCCAAATCACTCCATTGCCCCAAAACTCTACTAAACAGGTGTTTGCACTAGATCACTGGTCAGCCTAACAAAGCTTGTTGACAAAATGTATCCAATGGATGATTAAGTGATTTTGAATTTAACAAAAGACTTGTCCACTTTCAAATGGCACAGACATTTATGTAGGGGGAATATGATGGGTAATAGCATTTAATCGCAAAGTTTGAGGTATAAACATATACATTATGCAAGTAAAAAGTGCCTGAAAACCTCATTTCATGAATGCTTTAAGTGCCAAGTGTTATGCTGTACTCTTGTGTTGTGGTCCATGAGGATGTTAGGCCTTTTCCTAGAGACAAATGCATCTTGTGTTATGGTCCGTAAGAATATTTGGCCTTTTCCAAACACACAGGCACAGCTCTCCATACCTTTGGCTGGTGAACTCTTCAGTTTTGGAGATTGTTAAAATTGATCAAAAGAATTTTTGATCACAGTTTCAACAATGCATGTCCAATCAGCATGTTTGACACATCTATGGAAAGCTCAAAAGTTTCCAATTCTGAAAAATGTATTTTTTAGTCTGGTCACATGACTTAATTAGCATATTGATACCTCATTAAAATATGTGATTTTTTTAAGTTTACAGAAACTTAAAATCTAAAGTTTCTATGAGGAAGAGCATAAAATTCTAGCTGGATTTCATATTTTATATGTGAAAATCGAAGTATTATTTATTGCATAAATGGCATTCAAAATAGTGGGCGGAGCTTAAATTTAATACGATTTTAGGCTCCGCCACTTTTTTCAAATGCTTTTTACGCACTTATTAATTGTCTGATTAATTTCTTTGAAATATCAAAATTACCTAGAATTATATGTAGTATCAGAATATCATACCATTTCTTACTTTACTTTAAAAATATTTTTTTTTGTATTTATTCAATTTGAATTAATACAATTTTGAATCTGGAAGAATTTCAGGTTTTGATCGATGTATTATGCATGTTGATAGGCCAATTATTTGAGAAATTATGATCAAAAGTATTTAGAAACAGGAAGTGGATCCTGAACATTGACAATCCTGGGTGGAAGTATTGAGGGTTATCTGTGCATGTGTGAAAAGACAAACACTAATGGACAAACAAGCCTCTTCAAGCTACAGTGTCCCAAATATGCCACATTGTCTGAATATCTTTACTAAGCAGGCGTCTGCACTAGATCACCAGTCAGCTAACAGGTTTGGTGTATAAACATTTATATTGTGCAAGGAAAAAACTGCTTGATTTCATGAAAGCTTTACGGCAAACCAAAGAAACCGATGCTGATATCTGGTGATAGATTTTGTATTAACAAATTAAAAGTGCCCTCCCTTCAGTAATGATGGAGAACAATCACTTTTACAGTGTATGAGTATTACATGAACATCATTTAACCTACATCATAATAGTTCCAACCCAAGTTCGAATATTTCACATCTTCGTTCTTTGGCATGGACAAATAAATAGGCAATTTGTATACTGTATATTTAAATTAATTACTTACTAGTAATTAACAATCGTATGTCCTAGAATTATAAACAATAATAAAATAACCCCTTCCAGCACTATTTATGGGACGCTAAGTGAGACACTCCCTCAAAATGCATCTTATAAAAGCTAAGAATGCTCTCATAGCTAGAGGTACAATAAGGATCATGCTGTACAAGTGGCGAAAAATGTGATAGGGGCGGAAACGGGTTGCAGAAATTTGATGTAACAAGCTGCAAAACTAGGAATCAGTGGTATGCATGAATGTCCATATGTAGGTCACCAAGGGGGACTGGTGGTGCCGCCCAGCATATTTCACCACCAGAGGTTTATCTAAGGGTGCATACGATTGAAGCCGGCAGTTTCCACCAAAATCCGCCGTAAACCGTCAGATCCACACGACTGGGCGGTGGTTTTGCCCGCCAGCGAAAGCGGTGATCCACTAAATCCACCGGGCCATACCTCCTAGAAGGCCGTCGAACCAGGCAGCAGGTGGAGTCGTTGCTTACACACGATTGGCACGGCAGAAAGTGTCACTTTGCACACGATTGTGAATAGGCGGGCGGATTGGCAGATTTCGCCCCCTTCAGCCGGCGGGTTCCAATCGTGTGTACCCTAAGTGCCAACTTCCCTGCCCTGCACTTGTAAAAAAGGAATTACCTCTGTGACAATTCCCATAATTCTTATATCAGTAATGTGCAACTCAAATAACAAAGAAAACATCACATTTAATATAAATTTGTCCAAAATTTTATATAAATTTGTCCATTTATATTAAATTTGTCCATTTCTGACAAAAATATGAACACTTTTACAGATTAAACTTGATAGCAGACAAGTAAATTAGGTGAGGGGATTCAAAATTTTATTCTATGTACAAAAAGAGATAATGAAGTACTAAATCTTAAATCTTTAACTGCAAATTTCTCAAAAATCAGTACCAATACCAATACCAGTTACTCAAAAAACTCAAAATACGGTAATTTTTCATATAAATTCATTTAAAATTAGAAACCAAGGCTTTATCTTCTTACTTTATTTATTTATTTTTGGTATCTTAAATCTGACAAGAGTGGACGCAGTAGACTGTGACTACTAATCACCAGATTGGCAGTAGTCGCTGTATGAAATAAGCATGCAGATGGAATAAATACTTTGGCTCAGCCAAATATTAGATAATACAGACAGGTGACGTGTGACTTGTTGATTTCCATCATGGCTGACATTTTCATATTTGGACAATTTCACATGACGATATTGAATATCATTGTTTTGGGATAATAAAGTATTGATCTGAGGGACCCACAGAATGAGTGTTGTTTGCAGATATGTATAAAGGATTGAAGAATTGTTATGATATCTAGGATACTTACAATGTATATAAATATATGATTTACATATATTGGCATAGATGTTTTAAGATAAGTTTAAAATCATCTTCATTCAACACAAGTATTCAATAAAATCTTCGATTTCTTTGGCGATAAAGCCAGGAATTATGTTATTCCCCAAAGCTCAGTTGGCGAGAATGCAAATTTTAAATAAAAATTGTCTATTCAGTTGGTTCGTCCGTTCAAACAACACATGCAAACTGGGGCACTCCAGTTTTTATGTATACCTCTGAAGCAGAGATGTATAGTACATAGTAAACCATAATTTCTGCCTTTGTGTGATCGTTATTCAGTTTTGCATCGATAAACATTCTTTATGGTTGGTACAGTTGGACAGTTTATGACGAGGGCTTGCTATAATTATGGGAAAAATTCCTTGTAAATCTGTAAGCGGGCATGTTGTCATGTCAAGAACGTGAGACATTACAATTCAGTGAGGTAGCACTATATCTGCTACAAGTAGGTCTCATCACGAATTGACTGAAATAATGTTGAAAGCGATGTAACCCCCAGAATTCAGAGACAAATAGTGCCATGTTATGATTTTAGCATGTGTTTTGGTGAGAGACAAGAAAACCTATTGATGCATTTAACTTGAGATGTTCATGCTTGACATTACTTTTTTTTATAATCTTTAATGGAAATTGGCAAATTTTACAATATCTTCGAATTAGAATCGAAAACAAGTCATCAGTATTCATAAAAGTCTGGCTGTGAACTGATTGGCGGGGAATAAATGCTAACTGAAATAGATTCTGTTTTGTTCTGACAGCTGTACTGATTGGCCAGTTTGTGTGTCAGACACTTGATTACAGTTTATAACTGTCTATTAAATGAAACAGAATTAGAAATGTACCAAACTATTTCCATAAATGAGTACCCGTGAAAATGAAGGTATAGCTCTCCTTATGTTCTGGGTTTATACTTGCTAATATACCGAAAATGTTTTCCGTAATTTCATGCCATTTCTGCCATTTGTGGCAGAGGCATCTGTACACTGATAAACATTTTCATTTCTCTTCGACAAACATATATTCTTGACAAATGTGAACCAGTTTTTCTGCAAATAAAACAAATTGTCACAACTTTTATAAACTTTTCTCGCGGATCAACTACCAAAGCGCAAATTGCTCCAATCCATTAGTTATTTCAAGACTCATTTGAACAGCCAACATACAAGTATACTGAAGTAAAATAATAGGTGAAGATGTAGATGAAATGTTGGCATGCACAATGTCTTATGACAAGGCATGCCAAGATGACATCTGGAGTGCACACCTTGAGCAAACAGCAATATGGTGACGTAATTTGTGAATTGGCTTCTTGAAACATATTACAAAAACCGGATGACACACTTCCACTAACCTCATTTTATCTATAACAAAATCGCACTGATTTCAAACTGAATAGAGTCTGAAAATACAAGAAGGTGAGGTGAAATTCATACAGTGAGACTGACATTTACACTGATAGTAAGGAGACAATCAGAGTTAAAACAAACAATGTCCAACTGCTCCACTATCTGGAGATGTTAGTAAACAGGATGATGATAAAAGGTGACCACTGTTTCTTATAGATAATAACAGATTACGATTGACCAAATGGTACAGTGAGTAGGACATATATTTTGGGTCTTAATTTGAAACATATTTTGTAAGATGCGTTCTGTATTTCCAAGCCTATACAATTCTCTGTAATTCTTAGAAATATTTTGAATATCATCTTTCATTTTTTTCATATTTTCATAATTCATAGAGGTCGAAAAGGATCAACCTTGACATTCATAACCTTTGTCATCTCGTCTCGTAGAGATATTAGGATGTGTATAGAAAAAAATGATGTCACAGTTGACTGGAAAGAAATGGATAACTGATTTGATTGAAGAAAAAATATATTGAGAATGGCTTGCATGGGCATAAACTTTATTTTTCTCCACCGAATGATAAAAATCAATTCTTGTTCAGGATAAACCAGAAAAAGAATTCTAAGCGGGCACTTAAAGGTCGATACATAAAGCCATAGATAAAGAAGTAGATCGTCGCCAAAAGTGTATTATATACATTGTAATATTAAAGATTTACCTATTCAAAAGCGGGGTCTGGGTGGGAGACAGCATGTGCGGGACAACAACTTTTATTTTTTAAATCCCATGGTTTTTCCTTATGATATGCTCAGATAAGTCATTGGCTATTGATAAAATGCCGTGAATATCTAAGTATTTGATTTTTGTTTATATTTGTAAAACGCTTCTCAGATTGTGATTTCCCACCAAAGAACTTCTTTATCATATAAGTCCCTGCCTCCAAAGGTATAAATGTGCACAAAGGATCCGTCGCAAGTCATCAGTATTGATATGAAATCTGGCTGTCCACTGATTTTCGAACGATTATAAACAGATTTGTTTTGTAGTGGCAGTTGTACTGATTGGTCATTTTTTTATTATGAATCATTAAATACCTGTATAAAATCTGAGCGATGGCGTACGGTAAACCGCAATGGCTATATTGATAATGTTGTTTTCTTAAATCTTTATATTTCAACCCTTACATCCAAATATGCAGGAAAATAACACCATCACTTACATACATAAGTTTTGATCATCTGGAACTGGATTATTACTTGATTTATGCGCAATTTTAACACAGTTTAACATTGCATCACGATTTGCACATACATAATCCAGACATTATTATTCATTAATTCTGTGATGATTTTAATATCATTTTGATGTCTTTTGTGGTAAGTCAAGAAGTAATTTTATCTCTAACAAAATCAACATAAATTATTTCACCACATTTTTTCTGGTATCGCGAGATGATAAATCTAACGGCCATTTTTTCTTGATGAACTGCGTTTCAGGCTCTGGATAGTGTGCAGTATTGACTTCATGGTGAAATATATCTGAAATTTATAAGAACATTTGGGATAAATAATATTCCTTATGATTTAAATGTTGTTAAAATATTTGCTTGTCTGCACAATCTCCAACTTGAATAAAAAAAACAGACATTCGTTGGAATGGTGAAATGACATGTGTCCCGGATGTTGTCTATGTCGCAAAAGCGAGTACATTGCATCCGGCATCCTAATTACTGTTCATCAAAGTTATGCCATTGTTTTAATTAGAGATCTTGTACAAAATGGGTCCGTGTCCATAAAATGGGTTTTGATATCAAAAGGTTATGGGATCAATTGTTGAATAAGTAATACTGCACACTATCCAGAGCATGGCACACAGTTGAGCAAGGTAGAATGACCGTTAGATTTATCATCTGGCTCTTTCAGTGAAACCCTCATTTTAACAACATCACACTAATAAAGATCAATAAAGGAGACAGATATAATAACAGAATGAAGCATATAAGAATCCCAATCACACGATATGATTGTGTTTATATGTCTCATTTTTATCAAAATGTTGCTGAAACAAACTATGTTATAGACACAGATGTCAGAATGTCCATGTATGTCGCTGTGTGTGATCCCTGAAGTTAAAGGAGCTGTGATTGGCTACTGAGTGATGTGCATACATTAGGTTCAGTGGCCTGTGGTGTCGCTGTTGCAAGTCTCCCACGCCTCTTACCTCTCAGCCGCATATGCTCACAACATTCAGCACCTACATCGCTCATCCCACACACCCACAGACATGTTCAACCACTATATCTATACCGAAATCCCAAGGAAACTTATGAATCTATGATTTGAAAAAAGAAAAGTTTAGACTCCTCGACATAAAAGGCAATTGCTTTCGCGTTTTACTTTAGGTATGTGTACCCGTTTACTTTTCTTACACATGGTTGTTTTCTTTCAGAACTGAATTGCAAAATTTTATCCTCGAATCGTTTTGAGTGATTGGTTTGTGTATTTCAGATAAGAGTTGAATTTTCTTCTACAACTGCTATACAAGTTTGTAAAAGGCAAGATATTGACTAAGAGAGAATAGGTCCGTCCCGTCAAGATCCCATCATGGATACCAACGAATACCGGACGAGAGGTAAGTAAGCACAGAGCACAGTTAAGCTATCGATAGCTTCACGCACTATATGAACTACATTGATACCTTTTGAAAAAACGTTAGTAACACATAATATGCACATGATGAAATTTATTCAAAATATTGATGGAATGCGACGTAACGTTTCCTAAAAATAATAATAAGGATAATAAATATACATATTCTGATACCAGACAATGCCTGTTCAAAGCGCTGGTAAAAGTAGAGTGAGTCTCTGGAGAAGGCGCGTCTTTAGGTCTTTCTTATAAGCATCAACTTGAGACACTAGTCTCATCAGGGATTTTATTCCAGAGTTTAGGAGCAATAACAGAGAATGCTCCCCCCTCCTACAGTTTTTACCTGGGTGCGAGTAACTTCAAGGGCTAGTTCTTCTTAGACCGCCAATTTCAATTTGATCACTTTAAATAAATCAAGTTGGTCAATCATTTGGCCAATGATACATGATGGATTGGAAGAAAAAAAGGCCTTTTTCTCCAATAAAAGTATTTTATAGAATAAACTCCTTTCATGAAACATTGGGAAATATACACATTTATGGAAACCAGAAATAATCGCAACAAAACACACTTTGAATACGTTTATGAAAATTATAAACACTATCAAATTATGACCACTACATTTCTATATTAAATTTTATATATTTGGCAAATATGGCGATATAATGGCATTAATCATATTTATAATATAAGAAGGTAAAAGTTTATTAAAAGTAAAAGTAATTAAGTAATGTACTTTGTATTTTTCAAGACAATCCCATGTTAATGATATTCTTACATTCCCACGCAACGTTGTCACCTGAAAAACATTGGTAATCTTGTATCAATCAAGTGATAATCCGATGTTAATCAAGGCAAATGGTGTTAGTAAGCAGTAGAGGAAAGTATTTGATTGATTGCGAGAATGTTGAAACAATGTATTCTCTGGAGATGTTTGCAACCGATATATTATCTTATCAACGCTACACACTGTGGTATATGTACATATGATAATGGATATAGATCTAAATTTCATTAGAAGGTGACGTCTTTAAAACAACCATTTTACTTTCCAAAAGTCATCGACCTCTAGGAAAACCTGGATTTTTTATAAGGCGTTTACCTGAATAAAACAAATATAAAAGAAAATGTTCATAAATGGCAACAGTCAAGAGTTTGGCCATAAATATCCAAGGACTAAAGAAGTTGTTTTCAGATACCGGTTTCTTTTGCTGCTAGTTGTGTCTCAGATATCACGAATTTTTGCCAACCTTTGCTTCGAAGCATTGACTCTGATCATAAGATCATAAGCATATCAAGGTTTTGTCTGGTTTCAAATCCATACCACAACTTACATTTGATGTACTAGAATGGGACATATCTGGTGTTTTTATGCATACGATTTAAGAAAAAATGATATATACATATATTCATATAATATATGCAGATATGTATATGATACATACATATATTTATATAATATATACATTTATATACATATATCTATATTATGCCTTTCATAATTATCTCAGCTACCTTTAAGACTGAACCGAGAGTAGTTAAGTATTATGTTTAAGGCAGTCCCGGTGCTGTCACCACCATCATCCGAGCAGAGGTAGATTAAGGGAGATTAAGATTGGAGCTGTGCAGTAGAGTGCCAACTGGGCGGGGTGTCCCGACTCCCTGTCCTGGCAGAAGGGCAGTCCCACCCGGCAGCCACAGAACGATTAGCGGTCCACTGGGTCTCCTCCCTCCCCGCAACAATCAAGTTAGATGTGCCTCCTTGTGGCCCTCGTAATAGAACAAGTTCATTGAAGTCAGGTGTGTGACCTTCTTCCTTAGGCTACCGAACCTTTGAGCAATTTATCCAAAGCGACATCCCACGCTTAGTAACGGATCCCTTTAAAGCGACATCCCAAGCTAAGCAATGGATCCCTTTTTAGCGACATCCCACACCAAGCAATGGATCCCTTTTTAGCGACATCCCAAGCTAAGCAATGGATCCCTTTTTAGCGACATCCCAAGCTAAGCAATGGATCCCTTTTTAGCGACATCCCAAGCTAAGTGATGGATCCCTTTTTAGCGACATCCCAAGCTAAGTGATGGATCCCTTTTTAGCGACATCCCACACCAAGCAATGGATCTCTTTTTAACGACATCCCAAGCTAAGTGATGGATCCCTTTTTAGCGACATCCCACACCAAGCAATGGATCCCTTTTTAGCGACATCCCAAGCTAAGCAATGGATCCCTTTTTAGCGACATCCCAAGCTAAGCAATGGATCCCTTTTTATCGACATCCCACACCAAGCGATGGATCCCTTTTTAGCGACATCCCAAGCTAAGCAATGGATCCCTTTTTAGCGACATCCCACACCAAGCAATGGATCCCTTTTTAGCGACATCCCAAGCTAAGCAATGGATCCCTTTTTAGCGACATCCCACACCAAGCGATGGATTCCTTTTTAACGACATCCCAAGCTAAGCAATGGATCCCTTTTTAGCGACATCCCAAGCTAAGCAATGGATCCCTTTTTATCGACATCCCACACCAAGCGATGGATCCCTTTTTAGCGACATCCCAAGCTAAGCAATGGATCCCTTTTTAGCGACATCCCAAGCTAAGTGATGGATCCCTTTTTAGCGACATCCCACACCAAGCAATGGATCTCTTTTTAACGACATCCCAAGCTAAGTGATGGATCCCTTTTTAGCGACATCCCACACCAAGCGATGGATTCCTTTTTAACGACATCCCAAGCTAAGCAATGGATCCCTTTTTAGCGACATCCCAAGCTAAGCAATGGATTCCTTTTTAGCGACATCCCACACCAAGCGATGGATTCCTTTTTAGCGACATCCCAAGCTAAGCAATGGATCCCTTTTAAGTGACATCCCACACCAAGCAATGGATTCCTGGCAATGTTCATAATATACATAACCCCCCCTTCTTGCATATTTCTCGGCTATTGCAGAAACATTTAAAACAGAGATTGGAAACTCTGCATTATCGCTCAGGTGAATTGATCTCATGGCGGCGCCACCATTGCCACTTCCTGTATCTCACATGTGGCCAATGTCAATGGAATTTTCACTGTTTTTTTTTTTACAAATTGACCATGTTATCGTCTTTGGATCATCATGTTGACGTTAAGTGGATGCAATAGATTATAAAGCTACTGTTTTATAGCATTTAGATGGGGAACTCTATTGTAATTTGTGCAAAAACGATTGACAAATTGACAATTCTGTGAGCATGTTGTCAATTGTCAAAATCGGAACAACACACTTTTGTCCAATTTTTATTTACAATATAGGCAGTGAATTAGATAATGATACTTATCATGGTGATAGAGATTTTTCACGGATGAATATATATGAAGTTATGAATAAAAACGTACAAGAAGATTTTGCAGAGATTGACAATTCTGTGTGCATGTTGTCAATTGTCAAAATCGGAGCAACACATTTTTGGCCATTTTTTAAACAATCTATACATTCGGAACGGATGACTATTTTACACATTCTAATAATGTAGACAGTGAATTAGAAAAAAGATACTTATCATGGTGAAAGAGAATTTTTTCTTGGCAGTGTCTTAGGGGTGAAAGTAATTATATGTAGACCAACTAATATTGGCAGATGTCCACCAAATGTCACCAGCAAGTGTGGGCAGATGATCAGCTTGCATCACTTACTGTTACCAGGAGCTATATACAGATGATATATACAGATGTCACAAGATGATATTGAATGAATTCAACTTTGGATTGATCCATTGATTTTTTAACTGTTATATGTTAAAAATATGATAAAAACACTTTAGTCAGTGGAATATATATGTACATGTAAGATGTATTAGTGGGGATAGATCATCAATTTCAGCCAATTGAACAAAACTAAATAAGAAAAATTAAAATAAGTCTCTCCTTATTGAAGAAAAATTCATGCAGATTAATTGGTATATTAGATATTAACAACACCTAGGACTGCAAGTTTGCCTATGAACGAACAGCCGATAAACATTGATAAAATAGATCAATTTAGATCGACTGTGTTTCTCAAATTTCAATAGGGGACTGGAAATTTTTACATTGTTATGCTTTTGACAACATACAGGCAACCGATGAACACTTTGTGAGAAATAGGGAAAATCACAGAACTCATGCAGTCACAGAACCTACAAGCAACCAATGAACACTTTGTGAGAAATAGGGAAAATCACAGAACTCATGAAGTCACAGAACCTACTATAAAATCACATTGCAAACTACACCATTTACTCCCACAAACATGCAAATATCACCTGCTAAAGTATCTATTATTATTCTATAATATGTTGACTTGCTTCACAACTGCAACAGATATTAATCACTTTCCAAACAGAGCATTAAATTCATGAACTTTACAGATACTTTTCACAAAGTAAACTTGCTGGCGGCCATTCTTCTCTCTCGTGAACTCTCATCCCACGCGTGAACATGTGAGAGTTGGATGGTGCACCGCGCTGACACCTAGTAGCTGACCTGCTCTTTCTAAACTCTGTGTTTAAATGTCTCTGGTGGGCCTTACTTTTCACCTCTTAAATACAATTATCATCAAGTTTCAATGTCGAAGATGTAATACAGCAAATAATGCACACTTGAAATAATGTCAGACTAGAGCCTTTCGTGTCTTTTTGTGAGTCCTTGTAGTAATTATTATGAATGGAGGCGTGACGTCACAGGATCAAAAGGGACATCATTGTTGCCGCCTTGGACATTGTTATGATGACTTCCATATAGGTGCAAAATATGAAAGTTTTGAAGTAATTTTTTTCAAAACTACATTCATTAAACACACAATCATACATATCTCGAATGAAACGCTCGTGTTTTTAAATACAGATTATGGGGATATAAATTTTATTTATCTGCTCCAAGCTTAGATGATTTTATATCATCATTAAGAAAATGAGTCCAAATTTGACGTTTGGATACGGAGGAAATATTTTATTGTGTTCAAAGAATATTTTATTGTTTTAAGTCAGAACAGTACCAGTTGTTCTTTTGAGGCTTACGCAACCATTGACTCAAAATCAAACAGTTTCCAAACAAGTTATTTTTGATGACGCATATCTTGGCATGGATAAATTACATTTCCTTATCGCAATTTTTTTCACTGAACATCATGGTATATTATTTTAACCTGCCGATATTTGCGCCAATGACTTAAATAAACTGGAAAGAAAAATTAACATTTAAACACGTGGTTTTCCTCAATATTTAAAGTTGTACATCAAATGGACTAAACTATGATATGATTGGAGAAATCTCCTCTGAAAATCGTCTAAACCTGGAGCAGAGAAATACAATTTATATCCCCCAAATCTGTGAAAAAACAAACGTTTCATTTGCAATGTGTAAAGCTCTAAATCATGGTTTTGATGAATGAAAATAATTTTAAAATAAAATAACATCAAAACTTTTTCATCTTACACCTATATGGCATCATCATAACAATGCCCATGACAGCAACTATGGTGTCTTTTTTAACTTGCGACGTCGCACCTCCATTAAAACTTTAAAAGGACACGTATGCTTTAAAGGACATGCCAGTTCAATATTTTAGGACACAAACTAAAATAATCTCATGTCATTTTCACCTGCATTGACCTAAAAAAATAATGACTAATATATGTATTTTTGTAGTATATTCCATTTACAAGTTGTAAATACGATTGATAGTTAGGTGAGATTCACATTGCTCCATGACAGTTGCGAAGATGCTACCAAGCCTGCGCGTTCCTTAATTGCATTCTTACACCCACCAGGATTATAATGGTTCATAGCCATTTCAGGATTTTTTTCTGATCTGCTATTTCTATCTTTACTAAAGCGGTGCCTATGAGGGAACGTATATTATGTCAACTAGTAATATTATACATGTGTGTAATGAATCAAGCAACTTGGTAAATGCTGCGGCTTTGCGATCTGAATGAAACTAATTTTGACGAAAATAGCACAGCTAGAAAGTCACAGTTTTATTTATCAAGAATAGTTCTGTTGACTTCTTCTTGCAGTGCAGGTTTTTTTTTTAGACCGCGTAGAGTGATTTTGACACTCACTATGCTGTAAATAGGTGCAGTAGCATTCATTTCTGTCCAAGACGTGATTCATTCCCGTCATTACGGAGTGATTTGATTCACACTCGCCCACTGGAGTTGCAGATATGAAGGACTGTACATATTACTTTTTCTGCTTACTTATCATATGAAATTATCATATGTATTTCAACTATGTACATTAAATAGCCCAAAGCGCCTGGGGCATTTACTGTCATTTTTATTTTGAGTGAGTGCAATAAGAGACTACGCGTTTAGTAGGTGGTCAATGTTTCATATCCTATTCTTAATCAACCTGCTCAGGGAAATATCAATCACTGATATTCCACCCAATGGATGCTGTCCAAAATATAGCGCACATTTGTCATATGTGTATGTGTACATAAGGGTATATATATAACTCAAGTAGTCTTGTTATAGATTGCATTTTCATAATCACGGTACAAATAAAGGATGTTACATAAAATGTTTTGCTAAGGTATAGGGATTAGACCACTAATCGAAGATATTAACTCCAGGGGAATCAATAGTATTGGATTTGTATAATATGTTTATTTTGTGGCAATTCTGGTCATTGGATAAGCAACAAAACCAATGTTAGTTTTAAAACAGACAAAATGAGCATCTCGTATTGTAAGTTTTCTTTTCACGTTTTTTAACAAAACATTCACCTGAAAAGACAGAGACATTGTCAATATACCGAAAGTCCCATTCTCTGATAAACGTTCGTCAAAATAGCTAAATCAAGGATAAGTTCCCGCTGGAATTTACAGCGTGCAATATCGGAGGGGCGAAGGGAGAAAATCAGCCCAGTGAGTAGTGCAATGTTCCTGACTACAACAAGACCTTCATTATGAAATAAAGTGGAAGGTCGTATACTTTTTAAAATGAATACATTGATTGAAGTAATATGTCATCTTCACCGAAAAGCTAGGAAACAGTCAACTATGACATATTTGGGAAGGACATTATAACTATTTTGGCGTAAATCTAGAAATAGACATGGTAAGCATTCTCCGATGTCAGAATAAGACGTTTTCAGCACAATGCCACGCCTGGCCGGCACAATGGAACTTGTAGGTCCTTGCCGCGACAAGTGGTGGCAATCCCACAGTTCAACACGGCAGACGACATTTAACACCATGCTTGTTGAGGCGGGAAGATTCACTTCCGCCTGAGTAGACGCAACACAACACCCGCACAGAACGCTGAAGATGGCAGGATTTAGGTCAAGACATGCATAACGAAGTCACTATTGATGACTTCCCAATTATCAATCAGTCACGTGACACATGTTGAAACTAATATCAGAAAGATTGAAAGAAAACAATGGTTTTGCACTTGTAACTTAAATACATTGCATGACACTGTTATAAACACATTTGCAATCATGCAGTGATCAATTAAACTCTGTGCAATGATCAATTAAACTCTATTAAAATCTTTGTTAAAATTATCAAGACGAGGGGATTTCCAAAAGACTCACGGGTTCTGAAAAAGAGCCAATGGTGACGACTGAATGTCATATCATTGGCAGCGGTTTTCGGGAGAGTTGCAAACACAAAACAAGAAAAATAGAAAGGTTTATATTCTTCAAACCTCCACTAAACTTGAAATGAGTTTTGTCGTAGATAAACATTACATCATGCAAGTTTTATCCTCTATCATTTGCCACTTTATAATGTTGGAATTCTATGATACTAGTAGGCAAACCGTCATCCTCTGTGAAATATTTCTCACTGAGCGTCCGTCTTCGCGCCAATTTGGAGACGGATGCTTTGTTATTTATCAATGTACTAACCAAAATGGCGGGAAGGGAATTAATTTGCTTGGAGAGTCAAGCACACGCCCATTTAATCAGATTTACCTGCTCAAGTCACTCCATGATTTCGACCTGTTTTTGATAAGGTAGGTTTGAGGAGAGAAAGTGCTTTTTGTGGAGACGCGAGGTGAAAAAATGGACATTGCCGAGAAAATCCCTTAGAAGAAATAGACTACATTTAATTTCCCTTTATTTCTATTTTCAGAGATTCTCAAAGATTCTCTCTTTGTAAACATTACTTACGCATAATAATATTACATGTTCATGTGGTTAGGATAAAAATCGGAGACAACTAATCACTTTAAACTACAGGCCTGCATATAAGCCATTTGATCCGTAGTTACCATGATTGTTGATAAATCCTTATTTCTGTGGATACATTCAAATGTAGTTTCAAGATATATATGGACACAATATAACGATCAAAACTGATGGAAATCTACTTATCATTACCAAACCCGTGTTGTGTTTCTATCATTAAATCTATTTCTAAAAACAATGACATTCACACTTAAAGTATACAAATTTACAAAATTAAAATTCATCAAGCTTATTTAGTTACACAATTGTCCTGTCTTTGGGCTGATTTCATTGAAGAAGGGAACGCCTCGGGGCCGACAGCTTGCACCTTTCATCACACGCAAATCAGATGTAATTGCTACCAGATCAAAACTGTGTTGTGTACATTAATTAAAGTGGTGATTGCAAAATGACAGTGGTCATTGATTGGTACTACAAAACAATCTTGCTGAGAGCGAGGAAAAACTTACATATTGACAATTGCGCCACTGCAATTAGCACAAGGCGATGTCACATGACTGGCCTAGAGCCCTGCATGCAGTTGCATAGTTTGCTGGCGGGAACCTAAATTGGGTTACTCTTTTGATGACACCTACGTTTTTAGGGAGCAATCAAAAGTAGTCATAATGATGTCTGATTGGTCAAGACTAATTTACAATTAAAATGGTGTGACGATCGCTGATTGGCTTACACGGTTACAACACGTGACTAAAATTCACAATGGCCGAGGTCAGACTCCGCGCCCACCGAGTCCCCTTACTCGGGTTTTCTAATGTGACCTTTCACTTTTGGCTACAATTTTTTTTGTCAACAAACTCATGCGTTGCAAGAAAAGGAAAAAGATGTGCTCAGACGTCATACAAAGACACCTAATATACAACCACATTTTGAAGAGACCGATTGTGATGAAGAATATTGGCTTGGCCAGCTGATATACTACAGATTCCGAGTGACAGGTGATCACATGTCTTCTTCTCGTGCATTGTGCTTCCCCTTGGGAACAATTAGTATCGGTGCTTACAATGCTGGTCATTTGTGCCAGAATATAATGTGTCGTATGAGACACCCAAATGGCTCTGGAGATCACCAGTCTGACCCTCAAAAGGCTTAAACTCACATAACCACGTGACAAACACTCTTTCAGGCTGGGGCGTCCGGTAATAAATGAGAACTATTTAAAACTGTGTTCAATCTATTAATCGTGACATAATCAAACGTCTCAGCAACTCATGGCCACCTTTTAGTCCTCATTTTCTGTGGGCGTTGAAATATTTAAATATGGTGTCCTGCATGGCCACCACTTGAAATGACATGTTGTTGTTTTGTTTGATAGCTTCTATCAGGTGGTACGTAGGAGGGTGTGGGGTGTTGGTTGGCCTATGTATAAAACAGAGGGGCCAAAATGACCCCTGTCCTATTAAACACAGGATGAGATGAAACAAGCGTCATATAGAAACTGACACTGATTAAATTGTGCTCATGGCTGCGAGGTATAGCGAGCTTAAACACTATTCACTATGTCAGGCAAACTCTATAGACGCAGATCGCCGCCTGGATAATACCTTGCCATGTTGGATAATTATCAAAAAATGATCATGTGTTCACTAAAACTAAAGATTGATAAAGAAACAGGCAACCAGACATCTGCAATGATATTGTCATTCTTTATATAAAAAGAAGATTGTAATAAACAAAGCAATCTTTCTGTGTGTTATAAGCACATGGATGGCATGAAAGATTTGGATCATTTTCGGAAACGTTAACTTTCAAAAACATTTTAAAATAAGGTTTAGCCAAATGCGTTACAACTGAATAAATCATAAATAAATTCATTTAAATGTACTAGTTTGTACGGTCTAGTTTGTACGGTCTAGTTTGTACGGTCTAGTTTGTACGGTCTAGTTTGTACGGTCTAGTTTGTACGGTCTAGTTTGTACGGTCTTTTAAAATTGAAATATCTACATTTCATTTTTCGTATTTGAATTCACCTTAAGCATCAAGTGCAGCGGACCCAGAAGTATACGTGTATGTTTACTGAAAATCTAAAGTTGGGGAGGAGGACCTTGTGCTAATGCTACTGACTAAAATCTGAAAGAAAACCCTAGTAGCGCGTTCATATTTAGAATAGTAACCAAGGCAGTATAGAAGAATGGACAGTTTCTAATCATGTGCATTCGGCTGCTCAAAGAATTTAGAGGGATGCATACTTGGTATTCACATATAGTTAAAAACACTGAGCGCTCACTGTCGTCCGACAGAAACGAGAGGGTGTTTGTATTTATATGACAACAATCGATGCCCCACACTGGCCGGCATGGGGTGTGGGGAGTGGGTTATTCAGTACATTCCCCCTATCTGAACTGATCGCCCCCACAGATGCTCATGGCCGTCCTCGGGCACAGAACATGAAAGAAATTACTCGGCCTCATACATCCTGTACCACACTTCTGGAATAAATTTCATATGTCAATACTACTCGATATCGTACAGATCATTAAAACTTCTATTTAAACTGTATATACACGTGGTAGAAACAAATTGCTTTCCAGAAATGTTTTTAAAGTTAATTTAAGAACACTGTAAATAGGTGTTACCGTTTTCTATGTTAATTTACAGCAAACGTTGCTAGCAGCACAGTTGCCATCAACTTTTATTGTTGATTAACAGCAGCTTCTATATACAAGAAGTCCACGGTGCATTTTCCTACATTTCTTACTTTACTTTGTTACATTTCTTAATTTACTTTGATAAGCGTGGTTTAACGATGTAATGGGACCAGTAGAAAGTATTGTAAGAATACAGCAAGAGTTGCTGATACAGATCATTTACTTCTTACAGTGTGGCGGAACAAGCTTGTAGCAGTTTGCGATTTATTTGCGACTTCAATGAGTAAAACTATTTGCTGATAGACTTCCTGAAAAAAGACAATGGTAGAGTCAGAGATCAAGGTACAAAGTGTGATTAGGAATATGAAATACATGGTGCATTATACTTCTCTCAGTGTTACCATTCCCACAGTAATGATTGGACTAAATAGCTGTATATCATATATATATATATATATATATATATATATATATATATATATATATATATATATATATATATATATATATATATATATATATATATATATATATATATATATATATATATATATTTTTATACATATAGCCATTCAGTAGAATCATTTCGTCAGCAAGATACTCACTAAATGTATGTCAGTTTTGAATTCATAAAATTGGCTAAGTTTCTTAAGGATAATGTACATATAACTTTAATAATCTATAATCTTGGCAGTTGTATATTCCTGATTCTCGCACATCGTTAGTGGTCTGGGCATGACAGACCAAGCACACCTGCTCAATTAACTGGGTGAACTCCTTAACTACGCCAGTAACGTTATGTCACAAAATGTCCATGGCAGATTAGCGATGGTGTGTTTATGCCGTGCTAATATTTCATCCGGGATGCCTATATATGCCGTGTATACACTACTGATTACAAACATTACACGGCTAATACCCAGCTTCGCGGAGTGATCATACAGATCACATCTGGTCTGACCCACCTTCCTTTGTGCACCAGTTCCCATGGACATGCTGCTGTATTTATAGGTGTTTGATAATATATGAACAAGACTTTACAAACAGTGCCAAGGATAACTTATTCATAGAAGATTAAACGTGTGGTTATTCCTTATTAATCACAGGGGATTAAAGTTTTGGATACTAAGATATGAATAGTACAAACCATTGTGATAGATGAGAACTCAACACATATTTTCTGTTTTCTTCCTAGTTAAGTATCGTGACCATGTTATGTGGTTGCGTTGACATGATATTGGGCGAGATTTAGAAGCAGAATGTGAGGTTTCCCGAGGACATGATCAGGCAGGGTTGAAGGTAATTAGACTTGGAGTGGTGTTGCGGGGTTGGACACAAGCACGATGTGAGAGGTTTGGGGGCTCTTCACGCCTTCCTTAATGACATCCAATCTAACTATGCCCATCCACCCTCAATATATCACACATGGATATTATAAAGGTCTCTAAACGTTTAATTTCAAATGAAACTAAAATATTATATCAAATTTTACGTTTAGCCAAGCAAAGTTAGTGAACAGAAAGTAAAGTTTCATATCATGCAAAAGCAGCCGACTGAGGATCATTTGTTAAGGTTAAATTGCGTATTTCAAACGTCAGACCTTGTGACCACTCAGCGTTTACCATGAGTTCAATATATTCATAAGCCATAGAGACAAAGCAAAATGAGCAGACCTTTTTTATTGATAACAAGGAGCATGACCATCAATTAATACACAACGTGTACATTCTAAGTAAAGAAGAGGAATTTGAATGTCTTATATTGAAATCAGTTTTATTAAAGTATAAAAATTATGTGTCCATAAACACAACTTCGAAAAAATAAACAACGATACTTATTTTCAAGTCACCCTAAGTGATTGGTTGAAAATAAACATGTAAGTGTTGGTCACTCAGGGCTGTCTGAAGAGGGTCTCACTGGAGACACAGAAAATCTTTGAAGAACTCTTCACTGTCCAATATTAGCTACGTCATGAACCTGTGACACTGAGGAGAAGACCGGAGTATCTGCCAGTCTAATTGACATAATTATGATGATAATCATGAAATTTAACTATTTTTGTGGCATCTGGCTCATGTATGTAGCAATAGCAATTTGACTTAATAGAAGATAATACCAGAATTAAATCTCTCAGCATAAACAGAATAAGCGCCCTGAGGTGGAGAATATCGATAGCCACAAATTTACCAACACTGATTGATCGGATGGTTGGAGCTCTGATTGAGGTGTACACAAATATGTTCAGATACACAGACGTGTATGAACTGTTATATCATGAAGAGTTGGACAAATTCTCATGTCGATAATATCAATACCACAGCACGTAGAAATCATTTATCAGTGTAAATTAAATAACAGATTTTACGATCAACAATAAAAAACAGAAAGTAGCCAACAGGAAGGATAGTAAATGATTGATATGCTTGAATAATGTGCATGGTTATTGTGGAACTGGAGCTCAGCTGGGGTGTAGACAGCTCACAGAGGGACACCTCGGAGCCATACCCTCCCCCGGCATCCAACATGAAGGCTCCCTCCCCGCCGTACACCTGAGTGCCGTCCATTCCCCCAGGTACCAGGCTATTCTAGGCGTGATGCTCTATTATCTAAATTCTTTTGCGTCATACGCCGGTTCACAGTCCTCAAAACTGTTGTCTTATATTTGACATAAATACATAATATGTTTAGATATATGTTTGATAGAATTAATTCCAATATAAAAACTTTTTCAATGCCTTTCTAAAACATGCTTAACGGATCATAAGTTTCTTAATTCAGAAAAGGATGGCGTTTGTTTTAAAGAATTTGCAGATGCATTCAATTAAAAAAATCCCGGAACACTCCTCTATGAAACAAGGGCTGCATTGAAACCCCAAATGTAAAATATCACACAGTAACGGAACATTAAGCTCACCTTATACCTTTCATGCAATAACACCATAGATTTTTCTGATTTAAAGATATTTGGCACTGCATCTAATCCTTTAAATTTCAACCTATTTATACCCCGAGACTCTATTTTTCAAACATGTTTTTTCATTAATAATCCTGAAGATATTTTTAGCACATTTAGAGGACTTGGGGGAAATGTTAACAGTTTTAAAGATCAGGACAGTCTATGTGACACATCAGATCAAACAGATGAAGACCAAACTTTGAGTTGGAAGTGTTAATCCCGCACATATGTGAGACTTGAGTACCCTTGAACGTCCCTATTGTCCTCAACATCCGGTACTGGAGAGTCGCCATATTGGATTTTGGGAGTGCAGCACTTGCAGATGACTACTCATGAGCTATAACAAGACATAGTTACATAGATATATACTTGTTGTTGCACCAAGTCAAAAGCTATAGCCGATTGATTTTTCGTGTCAATCCGCGGTGTTTGAGTGGTGTGATTGACATTGCACTGTTAGAAGTAACTGTAGAATATCAGTAACGTTTGCTGTATTTGTACAGCAGTATCCATGCACCAAACATAATAGTGTGCATTGCTGTCATAAAACAGATAATTGTACTTTAAATCATGATAACATTATAATGGTGAAAAATATACAGCATTATTTGCTAATATAAAATAACCATTTATACCAACCAAATATATGGAAATAAACATTTAAATATGGCATCCACTTTTATTTCTTGGGCTAATACTTTACGTCACGTGTTAACATTTTATCTGCAAAGTCAAATTCTATGAGGCCACAATTTAGGCAAATTAAATCTAAATAAGATCTATTTCTATTAAGAATGTAACAGTTAAACTGCTTTAGACCATTGCAGTTGCTGTAGACCATTAACGTTGATAGTCAGCAAAAGTTAATCTGGTAAGGTAACTGTGCTGCCGGCAGGTTTTGCTGTCAATTAGCAACAACGTCCACTTTTAAAACTATTTACAGTGTAGAAGAGTTTCATAATATACCTGATCGGACACAGACCATTGTTTTATGACTCTTTAAAACGTTTATAAACAACAAAGACGTTTATAGAAAATAAACTATAATGTTCCACGAACACTGTGCGTGTGCGTGTATGCGTATATTTGCTTTTGTTTTATTTGTGTCTGCTTGTATAAACATGTGTGTAGTATATATATATATATATATATATACTATGCAATATAGACCTTATTAAACAAGGTCAATATAGACCTTATTAGACAAGATCAGATACATGGAAGGTTTCACAAAATGTTAAAATGTCAAAATCATGTTTATGGGACACAAGATAAAGGAGGAACCCTTTAAGACAGACGAAGCCAATGCAAAATATACTGTATTGTATGCATCAGTGTTTTATATTTCATATTATTTCTGATAAATCGAGACAGGACATTGTAAATAGCTGTACCAACACATGAAAATGCACCTCTCATATGATATCAAAATCACCCGATGAGGAGTGAGAAATTAAGAGTGAGACAAATATCTTCAACTTCATTATTCAATGCTGTGCTCTTAAAAAATCATTTAAGAAATTGAACATCTAATATCAAAATCCCAAATGAATTACAAGAACAGATGTTGGTCATTGGAAATGAATTTTCCCGTAACTCTACAGCAATAATCTGTTACATCTGTTACAACCAATCCATCTGTTACAACCAATCCCTTGCAGTTAACACAACTTTTATTATTGAACTCGTGATTGGTGTTTGTATGAAAACTGATATGAATATTACTTATAATTTATCAATAGGTTAACATAACGTTTATCTTCCAGGGAAAGAAATGGTGGATTATATAGGAGACTACCTCGAAAACATCAGAAGTCGACGAGTGTTCCCAAATGTTTCACCGGGTTATATGAGAGAAATGATTCCAGATTCGGCGCCAGAGTCTGGGGAAGACTGGGAAAACATCTTCCAAGACATAGAGAGAGTCATCATGCCAGGGGTGAGTACGTCTCCATATATAGACGGACAATCTCCGCAACGATATCATTGTCATTTCACTTATATACATTTGTACTTGTTAAGTTATCCACCAAGGATCACTGGTCAGGGTAGATTTCATCGTGAAATAATGCTGAAAATGAACTTAAACCTCGAAAAAGAAAAAACAAAAAAACAAAAACAACAACAAAAACAACAACAAAAACAACAAAAAGAAAATATTTTTGTAGAGGGATATTGATGTCGGATAGAAATAAATGAAAGGGTGTCATCAAATAAAGATTATCTGTTGTAAATAAAGATTACTTGTTGATTTAAAAACTGAAAATGAGTGAAGATGAGTGAATAAAATGAGTGAAGATGAGTGAAAATACGACATATATTTTCTGTGCGATGTTGGTCGATGTTGCTCAGCCTTTCATAGACAGGTGAGTGGGTTTTGGTGGAGTAGTGTGACTAGAGACTAGAAGTGGCAGGCTGGGATCTCACCTCATTAATGATTCACTCTTAATAAACTACCCCAGTCACAAATACAACCTTGTCGGAGTACAGACCTGATTTTGGGACATCAATTTTAGTGGTCAATTAATTGATGTGTTTGATCTTTAAGGATGAGCAAATCTTTCCGAATGTTATTTTCTTAAATTAAGTTTGATACACCATTTTCAAATATTTGATTGCCTTTAAAAGTAAGTAATTCATGAATGGTTATAATATGATGTGCTTGATAAAATCAATTTACAGGAAATTTAGATAGGACCCAGGAACTAAAGTAGATATGCGAAATGAACTGTGATAATCTCAATACTGAAATAATCAGATAAATGTCACATCACGAGTGCAAACAAAACACTTTCTTTGTCCTATTTTCATCTTGGAAATGATTGGATTGATTGTTACCATCCCTTATGAACCTTTCCATGCTGTGAGGGTTCATACAGGCACTGGAATAGCCTTCAAAATTGTACATTTTTGAACACTACCCAATATATTTACATGAGCCAGTACAGTAAGCTTCCCAGTTAATGGAACTTATATGTCACATGAAGGGTCAGCGCATATTGTTCTCTACAGAGGTGTGGTAAGCTGTCTGTTCTCCCACTCCTTGTCTACAACACTGATCACACACTCATCATTCATATATGAATATTAGGGTTTAACTGGGCCTGCTTATCAACCTTAAAATGAGTGAAGGAATTAAATCTCTGTGAAGATTTTGGCTTGGGTGCAGTGAAAAAAGATTCCAGTCCTCCTTTCGTTGTACAAACACTTACAAAAGACGCGAATACAGTTTGAATTGCAGTTCTTCTTCTCTTTTTTCAGTTATTACTCTACATTTTCAAAATAATCTTGTAGGAAATTTGCAATATTTTTTAAATTTTGTTGTCATGCTAAATTTAATTTCCATGGCCAAAGGCCAAAGGCCCAAGCAATTCACCATCAATCCCATCTTTCCAACAATATGTATATCTATCCCATCAATTGAATGTGGATTGACTTACATTCTACAGAACACATGTGGCTAAATGGGGCAATAAAGTCATCAGTTCATCACATAGAATTAGTACTTCATCACATAGAATCAAGCACTGCATTTAAGGTCTTTCAAGTTATGTGATGCATGTAATTATTTAGACTGATAAGACCATGCCATAACCAAACCTTCTGTGACCCACACCACCTTGTCAAATGTTGTGATTACACATTCAGAAAAGACCCTATACAATTGATATAGGCTCTTTGCAATTTGTGAGGTGTGACAGATGCTCCACCACCATGGACACTACAATGATGCCGAATGATATCAGATTGCTTTGTCACTTGGTGATATTTTGTACACATTTTGATCTTAGAATGTTACTGTTATACATCATCTCATCAAGATGATTTTTACTTTATTTCTTTGACACAATATTTTGCAATATACAAATCTTTGTTGGAAAACTATCTCTAGAAATCACATAATTATTAGCATATCTATTAATACATTTTAAGTTTCTTTCTTTTGAAAATGGTAAATCCATGAAAAAAAGTTGAATAATGATAATGATAGAGATATTTCATGCTTTCATCAAAATTCTAATTGTCACAAAATTATACTGGGATGTTGGCAAAGAAGATGGTCAGAAATTGAGAGCAATATATATCTGGAGGTGGCAATTCTGGAAGTGGGTAAACATGATATCAAAACCTCATGAGGTGTTGATAATATCAGACAAGGGGCTGATTGTCATCTCTGGCACAGGGGCATGAAACCACCTTGCTGTGAAGGCATTCAAAACACATCTAACTTTTAATAACACCACCTTCAATCTTTTGTCTAAATTTCCCATGCAAGATAATCATGTAGGTAACTACTTCTTGTAGTCATTGTAGTACTAACATGCATCCCACAATTGACCTGCTGGTGACAGACTCTTAATCTGCTCAACACGTCTGAAATATTACCAGGATCATTAGTTTATGTCTTGACAACATAAAGTAAAGATAGTCAACTTTATCAATCAATCATGATCAATTTGAATAAAAACTAAAGAAGTACAACTCTGCAGACATCAATTTGTTCGCTGTAGGGATGTGCAGATTTCTAGCTAACATTGTATCTGTGCCATATTAGTCAGAGCAACGAGACTCTCTTCTAGTCTTGTTGGTCAGAGGAACACCCTGTCCTTTGTTTACTATTACATAATGTTTACACTGTTATGCTTTGATGTGAGACCATGTCCTCAAAGTGCAGGAATATATCTTGCTCTGACAGACCATTGACCACAAGTTGGGTGATGTACAGTTGAGAATTCAGGTCATGTTTCCAATTATAGTGTGCCAGTCAGGACAGCGTCATCACTCTGTCACCCCATTGAGAGAGGGGTATTACCCCAACTTGCAGCCACCCTGAGACACACTCACACTGTCCCAGCCAATGGCTGAGTGTCCTGCCTGGGTAGTAACCCTCGGCAACCAGGGATGCTGCCCTTGTAAGACACACTAACGCATGTGCACTGAAAACAACTTGTTGCTGGGATTAAGGGATCTTATCCATTCTGACCCAATTATCCCTTGTTTTACAAACATGTTGGCCTAGATTATGATCTTGACACAATCTGGGCATTCACCACAAGTATATCTATAAATAACAAATTCAAAGTCTTCGTTAAAAAGCCATGACAAGCACTTCCTTGTGCAGGGAGGGCAGGGATTGACCCCTAAAATGATGGAGGGATCAAGATTCTAAATTATGGGGGGTAAAATGTATCAGATAGCTTAGACCTTTGAAATATTACTTTCAATAACACATTTGAAGCTAGTGGTAACCATCTTTTTGTCCAATGTTTTTGAAGAGAGCGGGAAGAGAGGGGTTTGTGAGACCAAGTTAGGGGAGATTCGAGTCAATCTGTGACCAACGTTGTCACAAGTTGTGCAATATACCGGTAACTTCTATTTTTTCAATCCCCCACTCATAAAATTTGGTATCCCTATAGAAAAGGCTACAGATGGTGTATTTAGTACAACATATGCAAATTTCTTAGCATTCTTCCCCTCACAAAGGGCTTATAACTTAAAGTGTGAATTTTAGTGAAATTCTTTGCAAAACCTTGAGAGGGAATTCCCTTCTTAAAGCCCACTTAGAATGGGTTATATGTCTAATAATTAATACATCAGGTCAATAACATGTCAAGATACTCTCAAAAACAAAGTTTGTGAAGATATCTTTTTGAAGAGAGCGGGAAGAGAGACTTGTGTAAATATTTTTGGATTCTTTGTATAAAATTTGCTTCTTCACATTAAGACTACAAGGTACTTTTCTAATTAAAAGTGCACACAAAATATATTAATTTTGTATATTATGAATTGTACATTTAGTCGTGATTGTAAAGAACTTGACATATTGTGGTTTACTTAAATAGTATTTTCTTGAGTGAAGTTTCTGTGAGAGCAGGTTTTGAACAAAAGTGGTGTCCCTCTGAGGTGGGTGAGGCCAGGGTCCAGATAAGCTGTGTAATAGAATATAGAGGAGCAGGGAATGAATGGGCAGCTGATGCTATAATTGGAACATGACGTATCCCCGTATTCCCGGGTTGTATGCCCAACTGGTATGTAAGAGCTGAGGGAAGGACAGAGGGTAGATGTGGGTACCCCAGGTGGCATCACATAATACCAATTAACACATACAGAAGACAGGACTATCATTCCACAAATGAATTCTTGATCTTTTGAGCAATATGAGTTGGTCGACTTAGATATTGGATAAAATATGATTCATCTTAACATCATTTCCAACCATTTATGAAAATAAATTTATAGAAAACATGCTTATAGTGTATTGTCCAGACACATCCCATTTTTTGTAGGGGGACATGCAGACATGAAGGAATCCACTAAGTCGTTCATGCTTTTCTGATAAGTGTATGAAGAAGATTTGACTGAGCTTCATCCCTCTTCCTGATAGACCCCCACAGCATAAAAAGGTTGATAAAGGATGGTAACAGTCAAGGGGTAGATTACAAATAGACATGCATTAGTTCTGATTCATCTGATTCTGATTACAAGAGGGCTGATTGAAATTAATTCCACACCTCACCATAGGTGGGCCTCATTAACACCATCAATAGATTAGCAGGGTGGTTTGATATATGTGAAGAAAGTTCAGATAAATGGGTTTCTTTCAGTTTATCAAGACAGAAGGACAGGACATGCTATAGATGGGATTGATAGAATTGTTGGAATTTATAGGAAGTAGCCAAAGATGGAATTGTTCAGATACATCCGATTCTTCTCATTTCTAGAAATATGGGGTTTACCAGATATGTGTAGGAAAATATACAGAGCTTATGGACTGTGCAGGTCTGTACATAGAATACTTACTAAAGGTATGATCAATATTGAATTATATTGGTTCATGGGATAGATGGAATTGTTGGAATTGATGGACACACACAAATAGATTTGTTCAAATCTTCTCCTTTATAGAATACAACCATATTTCTAGATAAATATAACATATAAGATAGATCTGATTTATCAAATATCTTCAGTACACTTCAATCACTTGTTGGGATTGATATATGTGTTGTTGGAATTGAGGGGGTTGTTGGAAATTAGAGGGGGGCATTGGCCATGCCTCAAGTATTTTCACGGCCTTCATCCAGTACCCATGCACTCATGCCAACCACATCAATGGACAAAGTACACAACTCAGTGCAGATAGATGTAAGGGATAAGATAGATGCAGGAGAAAAGATGGATGCAGGGGACAAGATAGATGCAGATGCAGGAGAAAGGAAAGATGCAGGAGAAAAGATAGATGCAAGGGAAAAGATAGATGCAAGGGAAAAGATAGATGCAAGGGAAAAGATAGATACAGGGGACAGGATAGATGCAGGAGACAAGATAGATGCAGGAGACAAGATAGATGCAGGGGACAAGATAAATGTAAGGGACAAGAAAAATGCAGGGGACAAGATAGATGCAAGGCACAATATAGATGCAGGGGACAAGATGGATGCAGGAGAAAAGATGAGCTCCCATTGTGACCACAAGATGCTCGTTTTGTACTCATGATGTTCGCTTTGAGCTCGTGGAACTGGGGACATAAATGAGAATATGGAACTATACTTGCTTGCGACTGTGAGCTGGGGCCTTATCTCATAAGCCTGCACTTGTAGGCCTTCACGTTTGTAGATATCATGATTGTCTATACTTGTATATAAGTGTCTATGGATGGGCAATCTGTATCCTACACACGGCTCCCCTTTGATAAAGTGCGTTCTCGCGCTCAAACGGGACTATACACCTTAATTGAAGAACACACTCAAGCCAATTGCCAACCATAACCAGACAATAACTTTAAATAGCAAAAATTGGAAAAATGGGAAAAATAACAAGAACTAAGTCCGTAATGTACAAAGAAAAAATTGACTACGTCCATAGTGTGTAATATGGAAGAGGTTATAAATATTCAAACAATCCATGAGGTGAAGTTAGGAGATTAATGCCAAACGGATTAGTGGAAATTAAAAAAGTGTATACAAGTGAAAGAACGATTTAACAATCATAAGGTATTGTGAATTGTTACAGAATTACAACATTAAGATATAGTAATATAAATAAGTTTTACATTATAATAACAATACTAGGAAAACAAGGAGGTGCCCTACATTAAGGTAATTACACAGAAATAATAAATAGGCTAAAGGGGGATGCCCAAAAAATGGCAATTTAAACGTTAATGCATCAATAGGTGATGAACCATAATTTAAACAAGCAAGGCACAAGAACCTAACATGGAACATGCAAGATATCATCTCCAAGTGTTCGAAGAATTGTCGTATAAAACCAATAGCCATCATAAATCCTAAAACAGACTAGTATAACAATAATTAGTACAGTACATGACACCAGTAAAAATGAAAAAAGATTAGTGAAACATTTTACAATATCGTGGTGAAACGTATATGAAGGAAAAGGGTGATATTAGAGCAAGTCAATTAAGGTAATACATAAGAAAACAATAGAGATACAGTAAAACAATTAGTGATAATATTAGGCAATCGATTTACATTAGGCATTTTAGTTTATAATAAAATCCTGAGCATAACATTAGCAATGCAGGAAAGCAAGTTATCGAACAGTAACACAACAAGGAATAAAATCCTTGTATACTTATACAAATGTACCTGTAGTCAGGTGGATACATCATCTGAGAAAAAAAGAGCATATTGACATTAAGCATATATCAACGTACAAGGTAGAAGTAATATAGTAGACCACCATAAAAGGGTGTGATTAAATATGGATACATGAATGTAAATATAAAGTAGAACAATAGTCTATCCTAATATCTAAAAATGTCACAGCACATCATATACAGGATAGTGTACTTTTCGGCTAAGCTATACACAGCAAAGGCCACGGGCCGTGGCGCAGTTGGTTAGAGCGCCAGCTTACTAGCACCAGTTCCTCTGTGGTGATCCAAAGGTCGTGGGTTCGATCCCCGGCCATGCCAAGATTGAACTTGTGCTTCAATTTCCCAAATGAGCTGAGGCCCATGCCTAAAGGGTTAGCCTGTTGTCCTTGCAAATCTGTGACTGGGTGGGTTGTCATGTCAAGGACCTGCGACATGACAATTCAGTGAGGCAGCACTATATCTGCTACAAGTAGGTCTCATCACGAAATGACTGAAATAATGTTGGTATCGTGTGAGGCTCCCGTCACCAGGAAAGATATGGGTATGGTGAGTCATAGGGAAAGTCACCGGTCACTAGCAAGATGACCATATGGTCATGTATGTGTGTGTATACCTTTATATCCCAATAAAGAGGATTACGATATCTGAGTCTGAGTCTGAGTTAGCATATTAGCCAGAAACTCACTTAGCCAAGCAAGACTCCCTATTAGATGAGGTTGCAAAGTTATTTCCCCACATCTTGTGAGGCTCACACGTTGTAGTTAACAGAGTGTTGGAAGAATCAAAACGATCCATGATTGCTGAATTACTGACTGTCTTTGCCTCAGAGAAGAACTGGGTTTATACCCATAGACAATGTGACAAAAGCAACAAAGACAGGGAAATCTACTAACTTCTGTTCTGCCCTGTGAACCTCCTGATGAGAGTGAAATTCTGACATTATGAGACACTATATATATAACTAAAAGGACTAAATATCAAAGGAAAAAAGGACTATATATAAAGAGGAAACAAAAAGGACCAAAATAAATTGAAATGCTTTATATTTGATATTTCAGATCCAGATTTTTATGTGTAAACCTTGTTTGGTGGTCAAATGTCCGCTCACATTTATCACAATGATCGGTGTAGTTATTGGTGGTGTTTATGTGTTTAGGTTATAGTTTGGAATTGGTATGTATTATGTCTCTTTAATTGTATGTTTAATTGTGCCTTAAGTGGTGTTGGCCAAGTTCATCGCCCGAGCTGCAATCGTGTAATTACTACAGCCAGCGAAGCGGTTCAGTGCCCACTCCTAGTCAGTTTCCAAGTATTATATTTCAAAGAATGAATTGTTGTTCAAATTGTTAGACATACTTAAGAATTTATGAGGAAAGTTAACATTAGCTGATATGTGGTATCTTGTATTATTAACTTGGGATGTGCATCCACAGCCACACTTTGCCCTTGTGCAAGTTAATTATGACCAATTGACCTGGTATGATATGCAGGCGTAGTCCGGTAAATACGCCTGAAATGGAAGACTATTAATCTTTCTATGCATAGGGCTTACTCACAGTATATATGGAAAAAAATGCCTGGAATGAATAGAAGCTTTTCAATTTTTTCTGAGTCTAGAAAGTAATGGAGACTCCTAATTTTTTTTTACCTGCCCGAGTAATGGATGTGAAGTGAATAGAGTACAAGCAAGCCTAGAGTAATGGTGGCTTCTACAATTCTTCCATAAATGTTTAAGGCTAAGGGTGCCGTATTATGTGCGCATACGAGTGCCATTGACATGGGTTATAGACAAAGTGTGTTTGCGGTTTTTGTGCATTTTATATGGTATGTATCAGAACCATAGTTCCCCATAGAGACAAAATATCCCGAGAAATTAATTGATAGTATTAATATGGATCTTTGTATTGCTAATATTCATAATTGCTCATGTGATTTCAGGATATCATTTTAATGTGAATTTCACCTCCATTTGTATTCAAAAACTTAACAGATCAACTTTTGGTATTATAATAATGTAAACTGTGAAGAATTTATACTGATGTGGTAGTATGTGTGCCCGAACTGTTTTATGTATTGTTCTTTGATGTTATTTGAACTTTGTTGTATTCTTGTAATCGGTATGGCATTGGCATGAGTATTAGGTGTGATGTTTCCACTTGAAGTATGAGGACATGCTTTGTCAAAGGGGAGCCGTGTGTAGGATACGCATTGCCCATCTATAGACATGTATAGAAATGTATGGCAGTGACGAGAGGTCAACAAGTGCAAGTTGACGGAGAGACGGTGGATGTGCGAGACCGTGGTTGTGAGGTTGCATACATTATGGATCCACTGTGTCATTATACAGAATTAGATATGATCTCACCCTGGTCAAGTACATGATCTCATCCTGACGCGTGGGTACATATAGGCTATACACACGACACACAGCCAGTTTGGATCCAGGAAAGCAAAGAGCCAAGCCACGACACTCAGGAGAAGCAGGGAGCAGGAGTGCACCGATGGGCCGCAGGCCGCCACTCTCTGTTGCTTCATGCCCACACAGGATCTACATGGATGACCACTCATGCTGATCACGCCATGCCGTACTCTAACTCGGGGTTATATATGTATATATGTATGTATCAATGTATTCATGTATACTCTATGCCCTGAATAAAGGTGACTACTGTACCTACCGTGTGGGCCACGGGCCGTGGCGCAGTTGGTTAGAGCGCCAGCTTATTAGCACCAGTTCCTCTGTGGTGATCCAAAGGTCGTGGGTTCGAACCCCGGCCGTGCCGGGATTGAATTCATGATACAATTTCCTACATGAGCTGAGGACCGTGCCTAAAGGGTTAACCCGTTGTCCTTGTAAATCTGTGACCGGGTGGGTTGTCATGTCAAGGACCTGCGACATGACAATTCAGTGAGGCAGCACTATATCTGCTACAAGTAGGTCTCATCACGAAATGACTGGAATACTGTTGAAAGTGATGTAAAACCAAAAAAACAAAAAAAAAAAAAAAAAAAAAAACCTACCGTATCTGCAGTTCTCCATGATCACCTGAGATAGGAGTTAGGCAGGCAGTTAGCATACCGGCCCCGAACTCTATTAGCCAGCGAGTGCATTCCCTATTCTGCGAAGCTTACGCTTCGTTGGTAACAAAGGATAACATATCGCACATTAATACGCTTTATATTAAAAGGATAAACATTATGACAACATGAAATGTTTAATAATACAGAACATGAACATATATAACTTAGCTAACTTACATAGTAACCATCATCGCGAATTTAAAGGCGATGAGAAAAGTTTACATTAAAACAGTATAGTACAATAAAATTACACTGATAAAAGTGACACGTCATTGTCTTATCAAGAGGCTAAATATATATTCAGGAATAGTCCAAGTGAAAATTGCAGGGGTACGACACTCCTTAAAAATATAGTGGTTGATTCCACCGTACCATAGGTAGGGTATATTGGTTATGTAATAATAGTGATGGACAAGGGCCAGTACAATGACCCAGATAATATAAGCATAGAAATTATGCAGGGGCAATTACACACAAAAAGGAAAACAAATAACACGGTACATTGTGCGTACCTGGGGGACAATATGCAGGAAGAAAAGACGAGGAAGGTTTGCTTAAAGAAATTGAGAATTTAGAAACCATTGTTGAGAACGAGAGCACAGGACTTGTCGGTTGTCTCTCAACAGCAGGAAGAATTTGGAGGAGGGGGTGTAAGAAATATCCATGTCCACAAGGAAAAATTTCCTTATAGGGACGAATCGAGACTTTGGCAAAAACTGAGGATGGAGAACTGCGGAGGGGAAGTTGAACATACAGTCTATGTTTATGTAACTGGCAAAAAGCCACTTTGGAGTGAAGGGTCATTTATTTAGCGGTGCAACACAGAGGTCTAACACTCCAAAATTAGTATGATTCCCACAGTAAGAGGAATAGTACCTAGGTTACATGCAATTATAAGTAAAAGAAGTGAGAAGAAAACTCAAGAAAACTCAAAACTGCATAGCTGGTATGACCCAAATGGTATAAGGACATTCCCCACCCGGACATTCCCCACCCGGACAATCCCCACCCGGACATTCCCCACCTAGGACATTCCCCACCCGGACAATCCCCACCCGGACATTTCCCACCCACCATCATTCCCATCCCTCAGCCCCCATATATCATTTTATATTTCCTCAGTGACATTATACATATATGCAATGTAAAATATTTCCACATGTAAATAAATACATCAAAGAAGACATTAAGTTTTTACATGTTTTATACATATTTTATTTACAATACAAATGATGGATTTACAGTACATATTTTGTTTAAAATTGTTTACATTGGTCAGCATTATCACATGATCTTTTTGGAGCAGATCTTATGTACATATTTGATTGGCTCTCATTATCACATGATTACTTTGGAGCAGATCATAGGAAATTACAATTGTTCATGCATTGAGCAAATCTAGAGTTATTTCAAAATTGGGAATAAAGAAAATACTTTTATTCAAGTTTAATTGCAAAATGAAATATCAATTTTATTATAAGTTATAAGATACAATATATAGCTCAACTTAAGCTACTAAGTAGTTAAGATCTCTATGGAAATACAATATATAGCTCAACTTAAGCTACTAAGTAGTTAAGATTTCTATGGAAATAGAGTCATACACTAAGTGGGTGGGAAATGTCCGGGTGGGGAATGTCCGGGTGGGGAATGTCCTAGGTGGGGAATGTCCGGGTGGGGAATGTCCGGGTGGGGAATGTCCTAGGTGGGGAATGTCCGGGTGGGGATTGTCCAGGTGGGGAATGTTCGGGTGGGGAATGTCCGGGTGGGGAATGTCCTAGAACCGACCCAAATATGGTTCCAGGGTGGGATGCACCATCACCAGGGTATATATGATTATGTAATCAGATAGGGGACATAAGAGACAGGCAACTGACCCAGATAATATATAACCTGTCGAATACTGATTAAATGGATTGAAACTACCATAATAAACAGACAAAACCTCATAATCTTTTAATGAGGTCGGTCAATCGAGAGAAAAAATTGTGTGCATAAATGGTAAAGTGAGACCTGAATAAAAAAATATATATAAACTTTCACACTGTTAAATACTCCATCAATCCTAGAAAGATGTCAGGATGAAGCAATGAATCACACAAGGTTCTTTGATATGAGCTATGTTTGGTTAAACAACCATGGAGATACCAGGGATAACTTTTATGTATCCTGGGAAGGTCAGGATTTCTGTGACCAAAAGGACCACGCGAGAGTTGCCCGAGAATAATTCGAGCAAAACCCGAGTTTGAGGGCTTTTTGTCTCTCGATCCCTTATGTGCATAACAGAGGTCAAATCATGTCTCTGCTGATAAAAAACCTGAGTCCTTCGAAGGAGAAACACAATAATAACAATGATCAGGACAGTGACGCTAAAAACGTCAAACACGTTTAGGCCGTGTACTCCGATGTGGGAGGGAGCAGCTGGGACTTAATTGGTATAACAGAAACGTCTTTTTAAGATGTCCATACCTTCCATAAAGAATAGATAAACAGATGGCACAACCTATTGCCAAACCCGTACCTGCTGTGTTGATGAGGCGCAACCAACCCATACTAATCTGATTTACTCGGGGTTTTCAGTCATCAAACTATTCTTAGTTGAAATTAATGTTGTTCAGTACAGAGGATGACCGGGTCAGGGAGAGGGTATGAGTCATCAAATGTAAGTTAGTAACCCATGGCAACACTGGCATAAAATGGAAATCGAATATTCATGTTAACCTCACTGCGAGTGCAGTTTTCTAATAACCCATATGTGAAGTTTGATTACGAAAAATTGGGTAGCAAGCAAGAACATTGATGTGAACACAGTGTCATGCAGGAAACAAATATTATTTTTTTCGTTCTCGAGCGGAATGAGGAGGGTTGGCAAGAACGTCTGTTTGACCCTGCTTATTCAGAAAAGAGAAAGGTTCCCATGAATTATGCTTTGCACTATAATTCTTCCACTTAATTAGATACTCGATTTCCTGAGGCCCTTGACGTTGTTTCAGGATTCTCTCGATCTCATATTGTGGATCAGAGGCATTATCGTCATCTTCAGTGTTAGAAAGAGGGGGATCTACAACATGCATCTCATCAGTAGAGTTTTGAGAATCTTCAAGGTCATTTTCTGGTAAAAGGTCTGCGGGTGGAATTGCATCACCTGGGAGTTCATTTCCCGGTGGAACACCGTCTTCGAATTGAAGCGGGAAAACAGGGCAGTCAAAACGTGTGATACAGGGACGAAATCGATTAACATGTATTGAAGAATTTGGCTCAACGTGCGTATCACAAGCACGGACTTTAAAATTCAACGGAGCAGTTTGCTCAGTTAAATAATATTTTACAAGCAGCTATAATGCTGAGACACTCTCTTTCAGTGCACATATAATCTGTTCTGCCGGGTTTAGGGCGCGTCCACCGTAAGCTATAACCCGTTCAATCCCATCTTGTACTTGGCTCAAAATATTACCAATGGCAAAAAGACTAGCATCTGTGGTAATTATGAAAGGGTTGTCCTCCTCAATGCGAGGGAAGTCTAAAATCGGCGCAGAGACTAGTTTAGCCATAAGGGCATCGAAAGCAGCCTGCTGTGTGTCATCCCACTCGAAGGTACATTTCTTGCTGGTCAGAATATTGAGGGGCTGTGCTTTTTTAGCATAACCTTTCACGAATCTACGGTAATATCCTGACAAACCAAGGAAAGCTCGGACGTCCTTGCAAGAAGTGGGGACGGGGTAATCGTCAACGGCCTTCGTTTTGCCGGGGTCAACCTCTATACCGTTTTTAGAGATTATGTGATCGAGGTATTTGACCTGTTTCTTAGCGAAAAAACATTTGTCAGTCCTGAGCTTTAACTTAGCCTTCCTGAAACGAGTGAAAATTTCGGTGAGTTCCGCCAGGTGGCGTTCGAAAGACGGACTATGTACGAGGACATCGTCCAAATATATGAGACACAGGTCAGTAAGGCCCTGTAACACAGTTTCCATCAACCTCTGGAATGTAGGTTAACTCTGACCGGCAAGTGCTTATATTCGTAAAGCCCTCTGTGAGTTATGAATGCAGTTAACGGTCGAGAGTCAGGATGAACGCTCACTTGATGAAAGCCGCCCATCAGATCTAATGTGCTGATGTGGCTTAATTTACGAGCTCCTAAGCTATCTAACGTATCTTGTATATGAGGCAGTGGAAAAGAATCTGGGACTGTGGCCTCTTTTAATTTCCTAAAGTCAATGCACATACGGTATGTAACTGTACCGTCCGCGGAGGGTTTCTCTACAAGGACAGCAGGAAAAGCCCAGGGGCTGTTTGAAGGGCGAATAATGTCCTTATCATGAAGGTGTTGGACCTCTTTGTCAATAACACCTCGTTGCTTGTACCCAGCACGATAAGGTCGAAGCTTAATGGAGGTTACCGCGCCTTTTGAGAAGATGGTATGTTGTACTACACTAGTATCACCAAACTCAACGTCTCTGGTGGTGAATATATCACTAAATGAAGAGATGAGGCTTTTAAGGGATTCTTTCTCGCTGGGAGTTAAATCGGACTCAGTGAGGTCAATTTTAAGAGTAACAGCCTTGTCACTCATGTTCATTAATCTGACAGGCACACAACGGTCTTGGACAGACACGAATACTCGTGCCATAGCAATTTCAGGATACAGAGGTAATTCATTTTTCATCGTGCATACACCCAACATACCTGGTATATTTCCTGGCTTAACGTGAGCCTGCGTGATATATTCAGATTTGGCCGGAATTCTTATGGTCTATGATAAACGCAACATGGCGATACTACAGCGTTCATAGTCCAAACCACACCGTACTCAACAAAGAAATCCCTGCCTAAAATAACAGGGTATTAAAGGTCTTGTACAGCTTGAAAACAAACAGTGCACGGCTGACCGCCAATTTTAATGTTAATCAAGGTTTGAAAACGAATGGGAATAGAGCTACCTTCTGCAACAACGACTTGCTTGCTCTGAGATGGCTCCACTGGAAACGAGCCGTCAGGGAACAACTAATGTAAGGATTCAAAGGTAATAATGCTACGTTGGGCACCTGTTTCTAATAAAGCGAATACGGTACTAAACTCAGTAGTGACCTCAATTCTACTATCCTGGGAGAGAGGGATGAAATCAATGTCATCATTTGTAAAGATAGGCGTTGAGTCATCTGTCCCCCCCGGATTAACGGGCACTACTTGTGAACTCGGGGGCATATCTGCGAGATAACAGTGAACCTCATTCAATATTTCTGATTTGCTCTGAACTTGCGATATATTAAATGAATCACTACTCCTATCACATGGCTCAGGGGGCGGGACAGGAGTTAGTAATTTCCCTGATGCCATGGTCTATTGTCAGGCTGTCCCATAGGGCGGCGTTGACCATTCCAGGAGGGGTGCCTGGAGTCACCATGACCTATTGTTATAACTGCGTTGACGATCACGATTCACTTGGAATCTATTGCGACCGTTAAACCTGTTATACCCAGCTTCAAACCTGGCAGGACCACGATCAAAATGATTGCGTGGTCCGCGAGATCTCATGGTACAATGAACGGACATGTGGTTATTTCTGCCACAATGTATGCAATTATGCCAGGCTTTGCAATCACGAAGCCAATGGCCAGGGTATCTGCAGAAGAAACAGAAAGTCTCGTCAGGCCTTTGATTTGTGGAGATTTGAGGCTTTGCACCTCTTTCGTCACATCAGCAACTTCCTCCCTAATTGCTGCGAGTGTGGAAGTTTGCTGAGACAAAACCTGAGAGGTCATGTCAGGCGTCTCCAAGCTATTTAAGGTCATGGAAGTATCACCAGACATTTTGCAAACCGTCTCGGCTAACTGAATTTGCTGAATAGTATCCTCAAGTAATTTTGGTGACTAACCCACAAAAGTTTTAAATTTGGGCAAAAGCCCACGGATCAAGATCCTTTTTGTCTCTATATCATACTCTGCCAACGCTGGCATTGACTCAAAACATCATTAATATACGTTTCTGCACTCTCAGTTTTTTTCTGAACCCTATTATCAAGAGATTGCTCTAACAGCCACGCATTTGTCTCACTACCAAAAAATTTGAGTCTGCAGCATATCAACTATATCAGTCTTAGCACTACCTAAATCAATTTTACGTAGGTGACCAAGCACTTGCTGGAGCATATCCTGAACATTTTGTTCTTCAGTCATTTTGAAGAAAGGCGAAACGGCACGCTCAGAACCGGAATGATCAGGATCAGGATCAGGGTGAAGATCAGATATTCCAGACAAGGTGAAAGATTCCTGGTCACTATCTACAGCAGGGTGGAGGCTTAAATGAACGTCTGAATTTGAGCTAGGTAAGTGTAAACTCTCCGGTCTGGGGGAGTTATCACTCTCTCCACTTGTGAACGTATGTGACAATGGGGCCTTGTCACCACTTGTAAGAGATGAATTACCTGCACCAGTCGCCGCAGTACAATCTGACAATGGCGAGTCAGAGGGAAGGGCTACTCTCAAAGAGTCGGCCGTATTGTCCCCCTGATGAGCGGGTAATTGAGAAGTAATGGAGCGTGACTTACCTTGTGATGTAGAAACGTCTGGACCTTTTGCCGGCGGGTCGTGTGCCACTTGCGACTTCGTTGAAAGATGTTTCGAAGATCGAAGCAACATAGACCTAAAATCAAGTAGCAGGGTGGCCAAGAGAAACTCCATACAGTATCAGCAACACTCTATGCCATGGAACGATTGGGATTTCTCCACCAATTGTTACGTATGGTTTGTACGTATCGTGCCTATGGGGACATAAGTGGGAATATGGAACTATACTCGCTTGCGACTGTGAGCTGGGGCCTTAACCTAGCTACCTACTCTACCTGGTTGGGAGGCAAGAAGGACTGCAGACTCAGCATATACAATTCACAATAGTCGTCTTTATTTGGTGCTCGTATACACTACAGTCTGGCTAGGAAGGCATGGCAAGAGTGTGATATATGAAATATCCAAATGCTGATAACTGTTCAGAGCCCTCTGGCTTGTTAATGCACCCAAGGTCTATACAAGTGGCAGTCATGAGACAGAGTGTCGTGGATCTTCTAGGCAAGTGGTTTCTGCTCCCTGAGTAGCGATTTCGGGGCCCTTTTAACTGGATCAGAGTGCATACTAATGAGCATTGGCCTGCTGGCTTCTCTGCAGCTTCTGGCGCAGTTCCGGGTTGGACCATCACGTCATCTTCCTGTCGGATCAGCAATGCATCTCATTAGCCTGCACTTGTTGGCCTTCACGTAACCTCTCTGATCTCTGCCAGATATCATCTCTGCCAGATATCATGATTGTCTATACTTATATAAGTGTCTATGGATGGGCAATCCGTATCCTACAAAAGTACTCTGGCGTGACGACGTTTTGTGCAAGTACAAAATCGTCGCTGTCCTCTGGTGACCTCAACGAACGTCTCCATTGGGGACAAGTTAGCCGGTACTGCTTCACTGATGGCGACCTTTTGCTGCTTCAGACCTTTTTACAGCATCTGTGACATTGAAACTTTCTTTATCATTCTAATATGTTAAGTCAGAACATAAAAGGGCTTTCAAATAAAAATACATATAACAGAAACTGGAAGACCTAAGCCAATTGAATGTTTCAAACCATGTTTTCATGCCAGGTTTTCATGCCTGAAATGAGAGCTTCCATGCAGCAGTTTTGTGCCTCAATCCAGACCCAATGAAAAGGCCATGGAGCACCGGTGCATGGAAGGGGGGAGGGGCGCTTATCAGTTGGATCTGGGTAGACAACGAGCGGCTGACGTTGAATGAACAGATAAACCTACATGAGCTACAACACAACAGATACACATGAGCTACAAACAACAGATACACCCCGTTCTTTAGAAAATGTATGGCTAGGATCATACAAAGTGACTGTAATACACTTAAGGTCATTAACAAACACTTTAAGGCATATCCCGCCAAAGGTCCACAGTCATATCCCAATTATGCAAATCAATGGTCATATCTAAGCGTTGTTAAAGGCCTTAGATCATGTCAAACGATTACAATAGGTTGGAAGCCATATTCCATCATATTCCATCAGATTTAAGAGGCTGAGGGCCATGCTCGATGACTGTTAACTTGCTCATATTGTCAGTTGCATAGCAGAGATCGAGACATGAAGATGTGAAGACATGATAATATCACTTTATGAATAAAACATTATTGCTTATTGATTATTGCTTATTTGTTATGTTTATTAAATTTTTCTGGCTGCAAATTGCTTCATAAATGAAGCTTTAAACAAGTCAATGCAAGTAGAGGTAGCTGAGGTTTCTTTACTACAAAACATTAACCATTTACTTACATTAAGAAGATGAAATATCAGCCATGAAAAGTTTCCTGAGTTCTTGAGGTGTTATTTCCAATTGATGGTGGTTATTTCTCGTATCTAAAAATATCAAAATGGAGCGATACTGAGCTCACAAGAATGGGGCACTAGATGTTCTAAGTTATTATGTTAAAATGTCTAGGTGGAGCCACATACTTGAAAAGTGAATGAATGTTATTTCTTTTTAAATCATAGGAAATTGAGGAAAACAATATTAGCATCACAAGAAATAGATAAAACTGGTCCTCTGAAAATACAACACTTAACCTACTAATAGCAACGAGTCCACCTGATAGCTTCAGATTTGAAGATTAAAGATGACAGATAAAATAACAGAAATATCCGTCCATCACAACAGAAGCTGTGCTAGGTTGGATAGTACAGCATAGATCGAGATAAGAGGACGTTAACATTTAATAGTATTAGTTCATGAATAACAAAAACGATGACTGCAGTGGGGCTGCATTGAGATTTACCAACTGAATTTCAGACAGAAAAATGATTTTATATTCAAATTGTCAAAAAGATGTTTATAGATGTATCTGACTGGAATTTATATTAATGAGTTGATTCTAACGTTGATCTATTTTGTGTTTTATTTTGATTCTTTTTAGAAATACATTTATGATAGACTTTGTCACATGAGATTATATCTTTTAAGCCTGACAACCGTAGGCTAAATTATTTTCAGTTCATTAAGTACCTTGGTGATTTACTATTCTGGTATTTCAATTTGTCAATAGAGTATTAATTGTCAAACAGCAATGTTAACCTACACAGCAAATTACAGAGAACATCTGTGTGATGCGGGCTCATATATTGATTGACGAAAGATCAATACTTTGGTGTTTGATCTTATAATCTTGTCCAAATAAAGGACCTACAAACTGTATATCCCAAATATGATAAAGGCCCATGTAACACTTATACTAATATTAAGCTACCTTTTGGCAAAGACAATTTCCAGTTTCACATTCAGTACATCTTGCTTCATATCGGATACCATTGCATTGCAAGCATTGCAACTTTAATTTCTTAATGTGAAATGAAAAAAAGAACCCAAAGATGCACTTAATATGAAGTTGTAAATAATAAACAAACTGTCATGTTTGATCGATTTGCCCATTCATGATATCAGTTTTTGATCATCACAAATTTGTCTCTTTTTTGCCTTCTTGCTATACCGTATGGGTAATGCTTATAGGGTGAGATGCTTATTTCCTTTGATATGAGGAACAAGAACGCTGTTTTCCAGAGAGGTTGTTTGAAATCGAATTTACAAGATAAAACAATAAGCAAGCGTGCAAAACATTTGAAGTGCCAAATTAACTAAATAATGATTCATTTCGTTTGAACAACTGTTATTCTTCATAATAATTTATTCTGTTATTGTCGATAATTTGCATTTCCTAAGTTCTATTTCACGAAAATACGCGTTTGTCTGTTGAATATTAAACGCATTCCTTATTAATGACAGACAGCACGCTCGCTCTCCTGTTATCTACTACAGCCTTGTTTGGTTTCAAAGCAGAAGGAAATAATATAATATCATAGATGGATTTATAAAAAGTCATGAGATATGGCATAATACAACATGATAGAACAATAGGCATGTTTGCCTTCTCCTCCTGCATGCTGCCAGTAATGTCCATCCATTGCCAACAAGCCTTTCTTTGCTTCTGTAACCTGACACCATAGCTATCTTTACACTCTCACCATTCCACTCAATACACCGGTACAAAAACACTTAATGACAAAAACCACATAATGAACGGTCCTGGCCCTCGTGTGTACAAGTCATTCGCAGACAAATGGCACCTCAGATTTCAGGAATCTCTCAGACAATGTTATAAGAACAATCTAGACATTTAATGATATAAATGTTCTCTTAAATTATAGAGCATGGAGTAATACAGAAAAATAGTGTTTAGTTCAAATATTTCATTTATACATTTTGTGATGGTGGTATCTTTGATTGATATTTAAATGAAAATGTAGGTTTTATAGTAAAACATCATCTGATATGTAATCTCGGATATGTATGAAATAAATAGTTTATAATGAAATGATGAACAGTACATGTTGAAAGTATAAATGAATACTGAGCGGCGCTGTGGGCCATCTTGTCTGGTTATACGAAATTCAATCCTGCATAAAACTATAATTTAATATCCAATATTTTGCCCTATTCTTTATTTAAATCATAACTTGGAAGGCGGAGATTTTTTTAGTATGTGCTTACTAAAAAGAACCATATTCTGTGATTTATCAGTTAACATAATTGCAATTTGTGACCGTCATGAATCGAGCTTAAGTTTGTATTAGGTCATATAATGTCTTGGTGAGTAATCCTCTATCATATGTAAGGCCCCAATTCATAGATGCTCTATCCTTGGTTAAAACCAAGGTCATGAGAGCAATAGGCACATGTTTACGAAGTAAAGGGAACAGTCATACACTCATCAAGAGAACCCTCAGGTCATTCTGTGTCCAGAATTAAATCTGCTTCCTTCCTGTATCCAATTCATTACAAAGCTGTCTTTGTATCTCTACTTAATTCCATAAAGAAGGTCAATTAGGGCGCCCCCTGTGGACGACCTTTGTTTCATAGCCCTGACACGTGATTTGCAAAGGGTGGCCATCTTGTCTGACTGAGACCTGAACAATTAATTTTTAAGGACATAGCTTGTGTCTTGTTTCACTTCCTATTTTTGAGAATAGAAACAATAGAATTAGTAACATTTTGGTATTTTACTCAGGCTTTCACCTCATCCGTTGCAGAGGAACTGATTCACTAATTAATTTCTATTAGAGTTTGGCATGATCGATCTACTTTCCATTGGAATAATTGGACTGGGGCCACTGGTTTCCCCAATAATTACTCACAACTACCTATGTAAACACAACTACCTATGTTCATGATACACAGGGTCAGTGTGCCAAATGTGGAATTGCTTTCATCATGTTGGACACATAATCAAAATCAATGAAGGAGAGTGTCAATACTTCAAAACCATAATCACAGAAGTTTCAGGGTGATTCACAGTCAAATTGTTCACAATTAAAAAAAATAATATTGCTCCGTGCAACAAAGCCATATAATAAATCTAGACGTACATAATGGGCTGTCCCTTGCCCTGCTTATTAAGCTGTCGACAATGAGCAAGTGATTTTCAAATAAGCCACACCCTGAGATTGTAACAGTCATCTGCATACTCATTGACACGCCCGCATTTTCCAACATACAACGCAACACGTAACTCTGGCTTGTAATTCTTCCTTCGCTCAGCGGAAGTGAAGTGTGACTTTGGTCCAATATGTTCGTGTTTAGTCGGCAAAAGTCGACTATTTCCGTCTGGGACATGAAATGCACCTGCGTCTGAAGTATAATACCATTACAGAGCTTTGTTTTGGCTGATGAGTTAGAGATTGTCATGTTTCATAATAACACACAGCTGACTGGGGCTATTCAAACTCTATTGCTGGCAAATGACACTGCATGTTTGGGTTATGGGTTAATTTGTCGGTGACGCAAAGCGATTAACCTCCTGAGATTGCTACCATATGGATATGTAAAGTTTCGTTTAATGTTGACCATGAACAAATTAACTTTAACAGCTTCTATTTTCTCATTGTTGGCAATAAAGAAGGAAAAAAAGGAAACAATTTGTGTATTTCTGCAGTAAGACATCTCTATTTGAATGAGATAACACAAACACATATGTTTTACTGACCAATAGGAAGAATATAATAGAGTCGGTGACAATATACATCAATCATACTGATATCAGTGATGTTCTCGAACTTAATTGATCAACATATACCTTATCTCTTTTACTTTCCCTTAAATTAATTATATTAATCGCGCATGTAAAATATTTGCAAGTCGATGATATGGGAATTTCTCGAAACATTTAAAATTCAATGTCGCTCGTTATTTTTAAATGCGAGTTCTGTTGCCTGAGATGTTTCGTACCACATCTCTTTAAAGTCTCATTGCTATTCAAACTTTAACTGTTTTTGTATAAAATACTTTTGATCTTAGTCTCAATTCATCCCCCCAAAATACTTGTTTGCTTCTATATCAAATGTTAAATAATTGAAAGCTAAAGTGCAAAATTTGACCTTGAGATACGTCAAGGTTTTGTTTCTGATTAGATTTCAAATATTTAACTTCTTGGCTGAAACTATTGAAGACGTAAATATATCTCATACCATTTTCTTTGAGAAGAAACAATGGAATTCAATGAGATATGATAATTGACCTAGTTTTTAATGTTACATTATGACAATGAAAAGGTTTCAGTGATTATGAATGGCATAAAAATGACACTCTGGTCACGGGAATTGAAATACTATATATCGCCAAAATTGATACTCAAACAATATAAACTGATGTACTAAAAGTATATATAAAACATTAGTTTTTAGTTATTATTTCAGTTATTTCATATTTAGACCTACGTGTAGCAGATATAGTGCTAGTGCTGTCTCACTGAATTGCCATGTCGCAGGTCCTTGACATGAAAACTCACCCAGTCAAAGATCAGCAAGGACAACAGGTAGCCCTTTTCGGCACATACCTCTGCTCATATGATATGTTATTATTACATGCATATAATTTCGCATGGCTGGAAATTGATCCCACGACCTTTGGATCATCACAGAGGAACTGGTACTAATAGAGTTGCGCTCTAAACAACTGCGCCACGACCAATGACCATTAGAACATGCGATCCTTGAAAATAAAAAACGATATGTGTATTGTATTTATGCTTACTGCGATCCAGATTATCTTCTGGAATAAGGAAAGTCACAATACCCTGCTTCTGTTGATGTCAAGTCAGTTTTCCTTCCTTTGCATCGCCATTTCAGGACAGAAGGATAAATGCCCATTGTGTTGATTGAATAGGTTGGGAACTATTAGCTTTCACCCATCTTTTCCGAAAGTTTATCTTGCCAAGTATACAGTTCAGCTAGGGATTATACTCCAACATCTGAATTCAGAGATTGATTTCTTAGCACTTTCGTTAAATACATGATGATATGGAAATCTTTTAAGTATAAAACAATAATCATACGAGAAATCCCATGACAACATCCGATAAGAAAATGTATTCAATGAACATCTGTTGAAATTTCTTTGCCAAGAAAGAAATGTCCTCTTATCGAATAAATAGCGATTTACAATAATGTCATCACCCAGCATATTTCACAGATATCTTTTACTCATGATGATGTAAAAGGGATCCTAAAAGTGTGAACTGATAATTTTCCTATAAGGCCTCATGTGCTGTGTGTATAATTGTTTGAGGTGACTATTTCAGATGACACACTGGCAGAGTCCACGCATGCACGCCTACTTCCCGGCCCTCAACTCCTACCCATCACTCCTGGGGGACATGCTGGCAGACGCCATCGGCTGCTTGGGATTTACTTGGGTAAGATTGGAAAAATGTTCATTTTGCTTGTTTACAGCGCTTTTTTAATGGATCTTCATTATTTCTCAGAGATTTAATATTATTATAAGCCATGAAAGTCGATATTTAAGCAAATGAATGTGATATGAGTGAGAAACCCATCATAATCCATCAAATTACCCATATTTTTAGAGTGTGAAAACTTAGCCTCGGGTGAGTTGGCAGCATTAGGTTTGCCATGAAATACATATCTTTTTTACAATTACTAAGACATATTACTTTGTGATAACCGAAAATTGATAGATGAAATATGTACATTGCCTATCATCTTCATTTAAACCAATGCATTATTCAAGCAAAATCTACCATCTGATCAGTATTATATAATTTTATCATTATTTTTGTTGTGTATACTAGGCTTCCAGCCCGGCTTGTACGGAGCTGGAGACTATCGTGATGGACTGGTTAGGAAAGATGATTGGTCTTCCCTCAGGATTCATGCATAGCAATGAGCAGACCATGGGGGGAGGGGTGATACAGGTACGCCAGACACAGCATATATCAATTATCATACTAACAGTACTAACATTATAAAACCACTTTAAACAAAAGTAACAATTATATATTTTTCTCACTTAATACATGTGTAGACCTCAAAAGATGGCTTACGATTCTTTAATAGTGGTTTGTTTTTGTAGACAACCGCCAGTGAGTCGACGTTTGTATGTTTGCTGGCCGCCAGAAGTGAGGCGATCAAGAGGGTACGAGCTTCTGCCCCAGAGCTGGATGATGCCGAGGTGAACGCCCGGCTAGTCGCCTACTGCTCCGATCAGGTCAGTCACTGAGCCCACACGGCTGCCCCGCCGAACAATGTTAATGGCTACCCAAACTACACGTTAACGTATATATTTATAAATCAAAGTTTAAAGCTGTAACCCAATCCTCTATACAAATTACATATATATATGTTTTGTACAATTTTGTCATTTATTGGTGTTTGAGAACCATGGGATGATGGCTTTAATGTATATTGCTCCATATTTGAAACAAAACATACATCACATTATTTTAGATATTGAAATCCGAGTTTTATTTTCATGAATATCCATAATAAGAACGTCAACTTCAGAAATTCTGCCTCTCTCTCTCTCTAAAGTGTGCCATCCACAGTCTCAACATGCAATGAGGTGAAATGCGTGATCTCACAATGGGCGACTCCTCACATCAGGGACGTGAGGAGGCCCTTGATGAATTCCAACGTGTCAACATGGCTAGCCAGTAAAACACAACTGAGAAGGATTGTTGAAACATGGCAATACACACCACGTGCTGTCACCGGAGTTTATATTTAGCTTTTGGAGTGTCTCATTGATGTAGATAGAATCCTACAGGTGCATAGCTTTGGATTGTAAAACCGTTAGTGGCAACACATAAAACAAAAATAATATTACCTTTTTGCAATTCCGTGAATCCAAACACTTTGAATTGATATCCATGTATAATTCTGCACATGTAAACATTGATTATTTGATTATCATATATTAATTATGTACCCATAGAAATATGTGTTTCTCAGTAATATACAAAACTTCTATCGAGTTGATTTGGACCTTACAGTTTTAAAACATATTGTTATGGACGGCTGTAACTATCAAATCATTCTTTACATCATGCGTTAATCTTTGAGATTAATCATTCATTTCACAAAAGGTAGAATATCTATCTTCAAATAATAGATAGTTTAAAAATGCACGAGTTTCCCATGGTATTCATTAGCAAACTTTCATTATTACCTTAAATCCTTCCAATTCCGTTTTTTATAACCGTACTAAACATTTTCTTATGCCAATTTTCATGGAATCAGAGCACATTTCATTCATTTATTATTCAATTTGAAATACTGATTTTTGTATAAAATTTAGGAATATAAGTCCATCTTTTGTCAGTATGCTTTTTACAGATAGATCACAATGAAACAGGCTGCTATTTGACAAATACACCTGTCTCACAATATATAATGTCTTCCCTTTTGTTCTCGTTTCAGGCGCATTCGTCTGTGGAAAAGGCAAGTCTGATTGGTCTCGTGAAACTGCGTCTGTTGCCATGTGATGACGAACTGAGTCTGCGCGGAGAGACGCTGCGAGAGGCGATACATAACGACCGAGAGGCAGGACTTATCCCATTCTTTGTACGTTTTACTCAGTTAAAATAAGAGCCGTATTGACACAGACTGTCTTCGTAAATTTGAAAGGCAGTGTACTTTGCGGATGTTTTTGGTTTGGTCCACATATATTTCCTAAAAGCCAATGAAGGTCCCCATAAAAGAATGACCTGTCCTTACTGCTTATGCTTATTCAAAGTTTGTCTCTTTATTTTCTCTGCAATTTCTATATTAATCATTATGTTTTACAGTTATGTGCGACTTTGGGAACCACGGGAGCCTGTGCATTTGACAAGTTAAAAGAACTGGGACCAATATGTGAGTATATCTTTGACACATGTTAGATGGTTCATATACTGCTTTAGATAAAGAGGAATCTTATCAATTATATCAAGATGTTTCCATCGCTTGTTAACCCTGCCTGCAATATAAGTAAACAAGATTTATCACTCTTTGTTGATATAATGCAAAGATATAAGTATATTTAATTTGAATAATATTAACTATCATTGATATTTTCAGCCATTTGTTAAAATCTCTTTCCTTTAATATGTGTGTCCGCGTAATATTTAAGTTAAAAGCAAAACAAGATTTACAGCTGTTTTAAAGCTTAATTCATACAAGAATAGTTGTAGTATGTCTGTAGTGTGTCTCTATTTTAGAATTCTAATCGGTTTGAATCTAATATAGGTAAAGAGGAAGATATCTGGATGCACGTTGATGCAGCTTACGCAGGATCTGCCTTCCTCTGTCCAGAATACAGACATTTTATGGAAGGGGTTGAATACGCCCAGTCCTTTGCATTTAACCCCTCTAAATGGCTAATGGTCCACTTTGACTGCACTGCTATGTGGTACGTAAAACGTGGTGAATGCTCTCATGCTAACTTATCTTAATGGTTCAACAAAATATTTATACAGTCATTTTATCAATGAAATGTATTTTTGTTGGTACTTATATTAATTTATTGATAAAACTAATTTTCCATTTTATTAAGATATAATATCTTGTATAACAATTACTCAGATTCATTGATCGCTTCAGCACAACTTGTGGGAGGTTATTAAATTTGATATTATCATCAAATTGGTAATCTTGGGGTCACTGTATATCCGCCATTTTGCCCAAGGCTGATTTGCCGACATAGAGACCTGCAGACCTCTCAATATGCCAAGCACCATGTGAGATTGCCAACCTCCTGTATCATGAAATCTGCACAACATATGATATAACCTACATAATGACACTGAATCGTGCTAAATCATGTTGACCATCTGCAACGAGCTAATATCTTTAAGTTGACTTTAAATGGCAGATAATTCTACATAGATAATTAAATGATTAATGATATATTTTGGATAGTTTTCAATTGTTGTACAAAACACTAATTTTCAATGTCAGGAATATCATTTTCTTTCCGTCATAGTCCTGGTGATTGGTCAAGTACATAGCTATTACATCAGTTTGCTTACTTTTAAGGACTAAAACATTGATCAGTCTTTTTAAATTAAGTGATATTGTCCACCCCAGATAGGATATGATAGCCTCAGAAAATACCAACTATTAAATCCGAACCTCAAGAAATCAACACATTCATCAGATACATGCATGAATGAATTTATGGTCATCGGGTAATAAATTTGCTGAAAATAACTCAAAAAGGTGCCCCAGTTTTTTTATTGCACAACGAGGAGTAATCGAGACTAGGGGACACGAAAGTTGCCTTTACAACTTTATAGAATTAATACCATCATAATCCAGGCACTATTATACACTCAGTTATAATATTTGCTAAATTCTGTGGTGATGCGATTTATGCAGTTGGATTCATTCAGAATTGGTGGTAAAATAGATATTTTAGTAGTGATGTAAACTAGGTCACCTTTTTTCGGTTAAAAAGACATCAAGACATCAAGTATATAAATATAATTTCTAGGCTTTTTATGGCAAAGAAATGTATTAATTTCATTGCGAATGTACCCGTGTAATGAATATAGTGTTACCACTGGAAGGTATAAATGAAAATGGATCTACTTTCAGGAATTGATTTATAATTCAGATTTCTTGTGTTTTGACAGGGTGACAAATAGTGGGGCCTTGCATCGAACATTCAATGTTAATCCCTTATACCTACAACATGAAAACACAGGTGAGATAATCATATTACAAAAAGTAAATATAATATATTTATATTATGTAATATATAATATAATGAATAAATACTCCAATAAATCCATGCATATCCTTATCCATGTTCTATAAAGCATACATAAAGCATACTGATCATATGATGAACAAATATAATCTTATGAAGATCTTATGAATTCTTTTCTTCAGAAACACATTAATGTTAACAAATATAACTCACAAATATTAAAATCCTTTATCAAATTTATGTAGGGGCTGCGATAGATTATATGGTAAGTTCTCATTATATCCTTACATAATTACTTTTTTTTATATCATATTCCCATTTTGTCTTTCCTTGATATTTTTTTCATAAGAAAATATACCCAACTTTCGAAGTGAAACGCCGATGTAAGGAAGAGTCGTGGGGGGTTAAAAAGTTGAATAGGGCATTGCATTCAAACGTATTGTGTTAGCAGCAAAATAATTTGTGATAGCGGTAGCCAAGTTGTGAAAACACTAGAAACATGGTTAACTGTCAGTTGGTTGAAAATTGTCTCAAGATCTCTACACTCCTTTATATTTTCAATGATCATTCCCTAATTGAATGATTTCTTTTGCTTTTTGCCAAGCACGACCTGTCAATCAGCTTATTAGCTGAAAAAATATGGATATTTGTTTGTTTCGAAGTCAGTGTCCGTGCCGTTTTGAAAAGTCTTTACATCAAAGAGTCAGATCTATCACTGTTAATGGCATACACGATATTTCATGCAAAAAGAATGATAATTATACACATGTATGTTCGTGATATCTGTATATCTGTTAGTATGCACGTGTGTGCATGTGTGCATATCTGTACATGTGTAAGTATAAACGCATGTGCATGTGTGTAAATCTGAATGTGTGTGAGTATGTGTGTGTGGGTATGAGTGTATGTCTGTATGTGTGTGTGTGTGGGGGGGGGGGTATGAGTGTATATCTGTATGTGTGTGTGAGTGTGTGTGTGTGTGTGTGTGTGTTTGTCTGTTGTCTTGAGCAGGTTGAGAGAGTCTCAGCGTGCCATTCTGGCCGTGGTAAGCCTGCACCTGGGTCCTCCTCCCTGTGTGACACAGACTGGTGTCATGACCTTGTAAGTCCCACAGACATCCTGCCTCCCGCCACGCATTCTGCTCATTCTGCATTACCCTAACCAATCACAGTCACCTGACATGAGGTCATTGACCTCTTCCTCAAAAAGGGTTTTCTATAGGCCTTGTTTTCCTCCCTGATCTTCAAAGGGATGAAATATTGCCAAGTCCCGGATCCTGATTTTTCTTTTAGATTTGATAAGATGTATTTTTAACTTTTTACCAAATTTTTAAAGCAATCAAGACAAATTTTGAAAATATTTGATGAACATTTACGAAACCAGATTTATAACAATCCTAAATTATCCATCGTCGTGATAAGATTGATTTGGCAAATATCTTGAAATTATCATCCTGTACTTTCTAGTACAGGATAGTTCATACAGATAGTTCATACTTTGGAAATGAAATTATAGAGACAATTCAATTCTAAATCATCCATTTTTGTGATATTATTGACTTGGCAAATATCTTGTAATTGTCATTAAGAAACTATTCATACTTGGAAATAAAATAATAGAGACAATCTTGGAAATCAAAATGTGCTTTCCCATATATTGTTGTTCGTTTGCATGTATGTGAAATAGGCTCCTGTAGATTACTACTAATAAAAAATAATATATATTTTTTATATTGCAGCATTGGCAAATTCCACTGAGCAGACGTTTCCGATCGCTAAAACTTTGGTTTGTGATTCGATCGTTTGGAATCACTGGACTGCAGAAACATATTCGGCATGTGAGTTAATTCACTGATATACTGGTACCATACAAAGTTCTGCAACATAACATAACCACGATATGTTTGTAGAACCGAAATCGAAACCTGTTACTTTTTAGATGTGTTAACGTTAATTGGTTTAATTGATTGGATTTAATTAAATTTCTGCAGAGAAAAAGACCTTGTGACCTTAGATTGAAAATACACCAATAACATTAATCAAGAACATACATTTGATCAGTGGTAAATCTAATCTCTAGAATATTTTTACTTGACGCCTGTGTTTATGAAGCGCATATATTTCTTAACAATGGGAAGACATATATTATTGTGATATCATAAAGCCATAGTGTACTTATAAAAAATGAAAATGGTCATTTCAGTAATATATGTATAAAGAGTAAACATGCAGTTTATCATGCTTATGTTATTATTAGGGAGTTCGTTTGGCCAAAAAGTTTGAGCAGATGGTAGCTTTGGATGAGAGGTTTGAAATTCCTGCAAAAAGACACCTGGGCATGGTCGTCTTCAAACTCAAGGTAATCAAATCAGTTCCAACACTGATTGAAATAATGACATTCAAATAGTATTCACATATAATATTAGAGAGACATAATCAGGTCACCACCCAGTCTGGGATTAACACTTTAACTATGTTCTAAGGGTCCGTATATTTAATGAATATTCTCCTTTTACGGTTGAAAATGTAGCTGATTTCCTTCAAGGAAATAACACGCCATGCCGAATACAGCCATACGCTTATTATCTAGATAAAGGACTTCCAACTGTAATATAGATCAAACGTCTGCTCTACTCACAAGGGAAAAAGCTCCTCGTGGCTTTATTGGTCAATTCAGCAAACTTAATTGATGACAATATTCTGATTTCAAATTTCATTGACATGATCAATTTTGAATAAGAAAAGATGTTGACTTGTTTGTATGTCTTATGTTACAGGGTGATAATGATCTGACAGAGATGCTTTTAAAGTGTCTCAATCAGTCTGGTAAGCTCCACTGTGTGCCAGCATCCTTCAAGGGCAAGTACATCATCCGATACACAGTCACCTCAACACACACCACCGACCAGGACATTGAGAAGGATTGGAAGGTCATCCAGGAAATTGCAAGGAAAATTCTCTCCGATAAAAAGATTGGGGAAGAAGATGACGAGGAAGAAGTGGAGATATTTGAAGTGGCCAAAGAGGAAATAAAGGTAGTTCCAAAACCACATGATGCTATATCAACAAAAGGGGCACTCCGAAGAGAGGGTATGAAAAAGAATAAGTTTGGTATGAGTCTCATTCTGAGCCACGTGCCTATGTCTCCCAAGTTTATCAATGGCAGCTTCGCTGCTCTGTTTGACACCACAGATATCATAACCGAGTATGCACGTCAGCTTACCAGGAGAAGTATAGATTTTAATGGACAGCCCATCAGATTATCGCCGCGAAAACGTCTGAAGGAGCAGAGTAAACAATATAGTTTTGATCTCAGTATGTCACCAGCAAGGAAGGACTTTCGAGCCTACAAACAGGCCTCTCTTGATTCCAAAATTGAAGAAATCTTTGATAACTCAGAGTTATTTGATGAAGAGGAAAATGAAGATGAGTTCAATGGTAAAGAGGGAGACTCCGTCCTGAAAGCTGCTCAGAAACGATTTGGGCTGTTGATGGAGGACAAGGCAGTCCAGTCTCCTCCCACCTCGCCGCCATATTGGATGACTAATGAGCATGCCAAAGTTGAACTTCCGGTCAATGGCACCAAGTGTCCAACATCTTTGCCAATGAGATGCAAGCACTGTGGACATGCTATTGATGGACCGGATGAATAAAATTATTGTCTTCAAAAGTGTTACCAGCGTAAGATACACATATATCAATGCATAACGTTAATGTGCGAAATATCATATGAAGCATACAAAGCATCCTTTCATAGGAAATTTGTGATCTCAAAATGATCAGATCAAACCATAGTACTGGACGGATTTGATATTTTAGAACGTAGACTTGCGACAAAATGCTCCTCTAGTCCAAAACAGGTTACAGTCGATTACCTGACTCTATTTCCTCCCGACAGTTACCAAAAAGGCGAATAAGGTCCGGCGGATTCATTGTGCTACACACAACCTATTAGTTCAGTTTGTGACGCCATCACAGCCTTCTGAGATAGACCAGGATTGTTCGACAATCGCTTCTTCTTCGGGAATGTCTTATTTTTATGTTCTGAACTGTTTCGCCGTAACTCCCTACTCCTACTGACAAATACTACATTTTGCATTCATCTTTGAATTATTCATTAAAGGAAAACCGGGGACGGAAGTCAATATATCTGAACAAATGTATAACTTCGACCGAAGCCCTCCACAACTGAGATTAGTAATTGTTTTATTGGACAACAGTTTTATTTCAAACTAGGAGTCTAACATTACTATTACAGGAAATATTTCTTTTCAAACCTGAGACCTTCATAATCATCCCTTTTTTTTTTTTATTGCTGTATATCCTGCAAAACACTGGAGCATTGCTTTGCATCTAATTGACTCGAATATTTAACACGGTGGACGGGAACACCACAACTTGATATAGCATCATGCCGACGTGAAACTAGTTATCCGATCTCAAGTTCAACATGAAGCTAGAAATAATATTGATATAAGATATTCAACAGTTATTTGCATAAATGTTGATTATAAGCTTTGTATCTTATATAAGTTTTTTCATTGTAATATTCCCATGCATCAAATAATTGTTTCAAAATATGCTGACAAATAAGAAATTTATTTTTGAATCTCAGCCACAAATATACATTTCCTGAGTTTTTGATTGTCTAAAGAGGTTACACAAAGATTTGGACAAATATTTGAACTACAAGTTACTTGTTTCACCAATATGAAAGGCAAGAATAATAATCAAGATTCTCGGGTTTAGTAGTCAAGTTGATGCTAATGAATAAAGTCATCCACCGGGTGCTTAAAACCCTTATTTCATATTTTGGATAGACTGGGTTCCTTCTCAACCATACAAAGAGGAATAGAATCATTATTTCGGGCGGGGACGAGACTTTATTTTTGAGAAGAGAAAGAACTTACCCTCCTGGTCAACTTATGCTCTTATATAATAGATTTCGTTCCTTGCCCAAGATGTAGATTTTTAAGATTACTTTCATCTCAAAATGTTAAGTTATTTTATGGTAATAAAATGTATCGTCATAATAGAATATTTAATAATGAAGATAAATGTATGTTAGAGGTGGAATATTACTGTAGATAGGAACAAGATTAATCAATCTATTCAAAGAATAAACATATATAGTAGAAATCATGCATGAGGGTGTATATATATATATATATATATATATATTTATATACACACATGTATATATATATACATATGTGTAATATGTGATTTATTTTATGTAATAATATAAGTAATTAAAAAAAAGGCATTGGAAAGGAATACGATAATTAAGAAAAAATATATGATACACATATGAATAAGTTTAGACATTAAGAAATCTAACTGTGCATATGACATTGTGCTTTAGTTATTAACAGTGACAACCTTTCGTTTGACTTAAGATTGTGATATATGATTAGCCTCTTGAGTAATTCAGGATCTAAAAGGATTTTATTTTGGAAAGATTAAACTAATGCAATATTTTGGAAAGGTGTGATGTGATCCTTTAACTAAATGATAGAATGGATGGAATATTAGATTATGTGCCGACTACTTGGCCAAGGTGCATTGTATATACTGCAGATGTGTTCATTTTTGTTGATGTTTAAGGACATAGATCAAATTTACACAAGCCGATTACCGATCGCAATCTCCCATAAAACTTAAAATTACTTACCGGAACTGTTAAAAATATTGGCAGCCAATGGTCCTAGAGCTGAGTATTGCTTTGCTTTGTAATGTTTGGGAACATTTCCTGGGTATTCTTTCATAAGTAATCATTTTAATCCTTTCTCAGAGCAGACTTGAGGTGATGATAGTTTCGGCCAATTAAAATGCAAATTATATATTGGAATTTGCTCAAATGGCTGACTACATGACAATTCATTAGTAGCTATAATATCTTATTATTATATAGCGCTGATACCAGACAACATCGAGTGCATCATTCTTGTAATCTTAATACAGCGTTAGTGTGAGACTCTCGGAAAAGGGATGGTGTTGGTCTCTGATTGGCTGCCATATTGGATTGAAATTAACAACTCTCAAGAATTCAAGATAACTTTTTGAGCAAATATTTCAGCATCCAAACGTAAATAAATCCTTAAATTCATGTTAACATATATAACCAATATTTCTATTGTTTGGGAAAGGATTTAAATGATCACTTATAAAGCAATTTGCGGGCATTTCTAGAATATGTTCACACACACTACAAACTAGCAATTATCATTATAGCTCTAAGGCCATTACATACTAATAACAAAGACAACCGACCATTAGTTTCAGAGGAAAGGATTGACGGACAGACAAAATGACAAAGTTTTTCTCTCTCCTAACAAGATTGCACGCGGTAATCGGCCTATAGGATTTCAAAGTGTACACATGTACTCATAGAATTACATTTAAAAGAAGTGTTGTATTCTTTAAAAAAAATTATGGAAGTTTATGTGTCTTCTTGTGAGTTTCCTCTGGTGAAAAAAACATTTTACAGGAAACTTCCCATGCGAAAATATTAAAAAGTAATGGAAAATTAGCCATTTAAGGGTTTATTAAAATTGCAAAATAATTCACACTCAGATTTTAACCTCACAATTAAAATGAAAATTCATTTTTCATCACAAGATTACAATCATATCACTATACATGACGTCTTGATGTTTTTTAAGTAACTGATTTTCAAATAAAAGAAAAGAAAAATTCGTTTGTCAAATAAAAAAAAGATAATGATGACTGAATTGTTAACACTATGACTTTTCCCAGGAACTGCAACTGCACTGTAAATATACAACTTTCCGCAAAGTTCTTATCGTGTACTTTTTTTCTGTACACGCCATCAGGGTTACTCATTAAGAAGACAAAATAAACCTTAAATACTAGGAGGTAAATGTGAAAAAAAATCAGTGTAATGTAGTGTATGAAAACATAGAGTTCCAATATGGTGATGACAATGGAGAGGTGGAAATGGAAATGATAGCTGATAATCTCATGTGGGTAATAATGGCTTAAAATTTTATTTGCCTCTAATTAAGTGAAAAGAACATTTTGTTGAATATTGATATCCAGGTGCTGGATATTATTTTTGTCAGGGGCTAATGTTTTATCTTGCCCAATATATGTTTCAGTACATAATCATGGATACTTTTTTTGTCATCTTTTGTAACACAAAATTGATAGAAATATATTTAGAAATATACTTAAATCAACAGTGTTGTTATTAGGATGTTCACTATTTAATATTTCAAATAAGCAATACAGTATACTTTTTTTCAAAATTGATTAATAGATATCCTCTACCAAAATATTCAAAATACTAGTTTTTCTAAAGCCTTAAAGAATTTGAATTACAATTTAAAAGTGTTTTCAATGCCATGTAACAGTTATCACATTACAACATGTGAAAAGACACTTGGGAAAATTGAAAACAAAAAAAAATCCACTCTTCATGAATTAAAGTAGTACTTGTATATTAGTATAATGGAATTAGGCGATACGAAAAAAAATTAATTTGACAATCAAAATGTATATATTGTGAAAAGAAAAAATAAACGGTGATTATTTGATATTTTTTTGGGCCATAAATGGGCCTTTTTAAATAGGTTAATATGATGAATGTGTTGGTTTTTATTCAGCAGATCAGGTGCTCATAATTGTTGTCTTTTTGACTTCACTAAACTTTGGATCATGTGACCATGTCGCCCTCTGGTGGAAATTGGTGCAAGCCATTTCAAACGTCATTAATGAGTTTCGTATTCAGATTATGTTCAAGAATGCATGTGCACATAAAGAGTGTAATTTATCAGAGCAGCTTGCAGCTGGTCATGCTTTTATACCGAGCACCTATCTAAATATTACCTATATATGCTTCAGTGTTGTCAAATATCATATACAATGTGAATAAACTAAGTGCAAGCATTTTTTATTGTTATCTGTTTATTTCATATTCAGTAGAAGACAAAACACACTTTGTATTTTCTGAATGTATATAAAGCAAGATTTCAAATATTTCATTTCTTCTCATACCTCGCATTACTATTTTGCATTACTATTAGCATATTAATGTATGAATTGAATTATGATATATCTGTAACTGCTATTTACTATCAGAAACTATTTTTCAGAGATATACGAGTGGATAGCATGGGCTACTGATGGTCAGGAACCTCTTCCAGTGCGCATGCGTTTAGATAGTGACTTTGATGGTCCAAGATGCTGACATTTTCACGCCATGCAACCACGTTACATTTAAATATCCTGGAAACCTAAAATATATCAAAATTTCATTTATTTAATATTATGTTAGTTATTATCTAAACTTTATCAAACCAAAAACATTTTAATGAACACTTTACCAATTCATTTTTTGAGTTCCTTGTGGAGACATTCATGAAATAATATATGTAACGTCCATGTTCAATCGTTTATTTTTTGTTCATACAAAACACTTCAGTTTATGTTTAAATTGCTTTTTTAATATCTTATTAAAATGTTATTAATACAAATTTTCTGTTTTTGTACTTATTGTATATATCAATATACATAAAAATGTGTACACTTCCTGTCAAAATGATAAGATACATTGAACGTCTTTACTGATATATGAAATGTAAGCTTTGACACAAGTAAAAGTCGTTGCTGTATAACTGAATTACAAATTATATACAAAATGTTTTTGTACAAATCAACAAACACGCACATACAGGGCCCAAATCTATAGTTTATGTACCCTCAGGATATGAGTTATGAAAATAATGAAATCTTTGTTTCAGATCTTAACTTCTTTTTAGGGCAGTGCTAGTTATTTTATTTTATTTTTTGGTCTCAAAGCCCTTAAAAAGGTCGGTCAATGTTAAACCAAAAAAGAAGAAATGCAAAATATCTTGCACATTAAGTCAAAGCGGTTCTATAGAGAGTGATAAACGTATCACACTAGATAGGTCATCTGAGCCCTATATCATCTTTTGTCATCTTTTGTAACACAAAATTGATAGAAATATATTTAGAAATATACTTAAATCAACAGTGTTGTTATTAGGATGTTCACTATTTAATATTTCAAATAAGCAATACAGTATACTTTTTTTCAAAATTGATTAATAGATATCCTCTACCAAAATATTCAAAATACTAGTTTTTCTAAAGCCTTATTGAATTTGAATTACAATTTAAAAGTGTTTTCAATGCCACGTAACAGTTATCACATTACAACATGTGAAAAGACACTTGGGAAAATTGAAAACAATAAAAAAAATCCACTCTTCATGAATTAAAGTAGTACTTGTATATTAGTATAATGGAATTAGGCGATACGAAAAAAAATTAATTTGACAATCAAAATGTATATATTGTGAAAAGAAAAAATAAACGGTGGTTATTTGATATTTTTTGGGGCCATAAATGGGCCTTTTTAAATAGGTTAATATGATGAATGTGTTGGTTTTTATTCAGCAGATCAGGTGCTCATAATTGTTGTCTTTTTGACTTCACTAAACTTTGGATCATGTGACCATGTCGCCCTCTGGTGGAAATTGGTGCAAGCCATTTCAAACGTCATTAATGAGTTTCGTATTCAGATTATGTTCAAGAATGCATGTGCACATAAAGAGTGTAATTTATCAGAGCAGCTTGCAGCTGGTCATGCTTTTATACCGAGCACCTATCTAAATATTACCTATATATGCTTCAGTGTTGTCAAATATCATATACAATGTGAATAAACTAAGTGCAAGCATTTTTTATTGTTATCTGTTTATTTCATATTCAGTAGAAGACAAAACACACTTTGTATTTTCTGAATGTATATGAAGCAAGATTTCAAATATTTCATTTCTTCTCATACCTCGCATTACTATTTTGCATTACTATTAGCATATTAATGTATGAATTGAATTATGATATATCTGTAACTGCTATTTACTATCAGAAACTATTTTTCAGAGATATATGAGTGGATAGCATGGGCTACTGATGGTCAGGAACCTCTTCCAGTGCGCATGCGTTTAGATAGCGACTTTGATGGTCCAAGATGCTGACATTCTCACTAAATATATTTAGAAATATACTTAAATCAACAGTGTTGTTATTAGGATGTTCACTATTGAATATTTCAAATAAGCAATACAGTATACTTTTTTTCAAAATTGATTAATAGATATCCTCTACCAAAATATTCAAAATACTAGTTTTTCTAAAGCCTTATTGAATTTGAATTACAATTTAAAAGTGTTTTCTATGCCACGTAACAGTTATCACATTACAACATGTGAAAAGACACTTGGGAAAATTGAAAACAATAAAAAAAATCCACTCTTCATGAATTAAAGTAGTACTTGTATATTAGTATAATGGAATTAGGCGATACGAAAAAAAATTAATTTGACAATCAAAATGTATATATTGTGAAAAGAAAAAATAAACGGTGGTTATTTGATATTTTTTGGGGCCATAAATGGGCCTTTTTAAATAGGTTAATATGATGAATGTGTTGGTTTTTATTCAGCAGATCAGGTGCTCATAATTGTTGTCTTTTTGACTTCACTAAACTTTGGATCATGTGACCATGTCGCCCTCTGGTGGAAATTGGTGCAAGCCATTTCAAACCTCAATAATGAGTTTCGTATTCAGATTATGTTCAAGAATGCATGTGCACATAAAGAGTGTAATTTATCAGAGCAGCTTGCAGCTGGTCATGCTTTTATACCGAGCACCTATCTAAATATTACCTATATATGCTTCAGTGTTGTCAAATATCATATACAATGTGAATAAACTAAGTGCAAGCATTTTTTATTGTTATCTGTTTATTTCATATTCAGTAGAAGACAAAACACACTTTGTATTTTCTGAATGTATATAAAGCAAGATTTCAAATATTTCATTTCTTCTCATACCTCGCATTACTATTTTGCATTACTATTAGCATATTAATGTATGAATTGAATTATGATATATCTGTAACTGCTATTTACTATCAGAAACTATTTTTCAGAAATATACGAGTGGATAGCATGGGCTACTGATGGTCAGGAACCTCTTCCAGTGCGCATGCGTTTAGATAGCGACTTTGATGGTCCAAGATGCTGACATTCTCACGCCATGCAACCACGTTACATTTAAATATCCTGGAAACCTAAAATATATCAAAATTTCATTTATTTAATATTATGTTAGTTATTATCTAAACTTTATCAAACCAAAAACATTTTAATGAACACTTTACCGATTCATTTTTTGAGTTCCTTGTGGAGACATTCATGAAATAATATATGTAACGTCCATGTTCAATCGTTTATTTTTTGTTTATACAAAACACTTTCAGTTTATGTTTAAATTGCTTTTTTAATATCTTATTAAAATGTTATTAATACAAATTTTCTGTTTTTGTACTTATTGTATATATCAATATACATAAAAATGTGTACACTTCCTGTCAAAATGATAAGATACATTGAACGTCTTTACTGATATATGAAATGTAAGCTTTGACACAAGTAAAAGTCTTTGCTGTATAACTGAATTACAAATTATATACAAAATGTTTTTGTACAAATCAACAAACACGCACATTCAGGGCCCAAATCTATAGTTTATGTACCCTCAGGATTTGAGTTATGAAAATAATGAAATCTTTGTTTCAGATCTTAACTTCTTTTTAGGGCAGTGCTAGTTATTTTATTTTATTTTTTGGTCTCAAAGCCCTTAAAAAGGTCGGTCAATGTTAAACCAAAAAAGAAGATATGCAAAATATCTTGCACATTAAGTCAAAGCGGTTATATAGAGAGTGATAAACGTATCACACTAGACAGGTCATCTGAGCCCTATATCCAAAATATAGATTTGTTCTGTACCTCAGAAAGAAAGTCAGTCTCATGCAGACATTTCACCATAAACAAAAATTACAATAATTCTGCTTGTTAATATTATAAGACATTTATTCAACACATTACGGTAATGAACAAGCTTATAATTATTAAAAGTGCAATTACTCACATTTCAATAAGAAATGGTATAAAACACAGGCAAGGCATTAAAAAATCTACAGAACTCTGAAAAGTACTTGCATTTTTTCGTCAGTCATGATCATTCCTAAATTACATAATCAAATGATATTTTATATATCAAACACATGGGAGATGTTCATTTCACAAGATTTAGTTATTGTCAAACATACATTAAACGAGAAATATACCTATTTATAAGGACGAATCTAATGAGATCTGTGGTAGCTTTTTTGTAAGATCTCACTAGCACTGCATCCAGATCCAGGACATCATTAATAATACTTTGTTACATTCAAGTTAATGACGTCATGAATTACTCATAATGGACTAACCAATCAGGTTGAAATACAATGATGTCACTCTGACTTTGGCTAATCAATACAGTGACCATACTGAGTTTACCAATTACACAATAGACAACAGCTTTATTATCTGATTAACTGTCCGTGAAAGTTTTATTCTTATTTCTCAGAATTCAGGGTCGGTCGATGAATAAATATTGGGTATTGAGCGCCACCTAACGGCGGTTTGTTAGGAGATTTGGTTGTCATTGTTAGGACGCCATTTTGTTGTACTTTCACGTGTTGTTTTGTCTCACCAATAAATTGATGATAATTGAAGAACTGTGGATCTCTTCTCTGTTGACGTGGTGGCAGCGGTACAGCACATCTTCGCCTCCAGAAGAATATCAACAAAAGGATGTTTTAGAAGGTCTACATACCTCTCCAAGCCCCAAAAGTGGTCATCAAAACAGAGTGGGAATCACATGTGCATTGTGAATGGTAACAAACTGTCACTGACAATCTCCACCCCAGTGTTCCCCAAGCCCAAAAGTGAATAAACTGTATAACATACACTGTACACTTCCACCATGGCCACCAACAGAGCACCGAAACAATGGCAGCTTACTAAAAATGAGACAGTTGTGAGCTTTGAGTCCTGGAAACAGAACTTACTGTACATATTGTCCCTAGATGGGCAGTTCAGACCATATCTGACAGAAGATGCGACCTGGCAAAAAAGGACTGCGGCAACGCCAAATAGAGGCTTTGCCGATGATCCTCAAGACGCCATGCCCAGGTTGACAGCTGCCGACAAGGTACAGAGACTTGAACTCATGCTAGGCCAGATAGCCAATTTCTGTACAGTCATATCAAGGAACTCAATCATCAAAGGGTCCACCTCCCTCAAATATATCTGGCAACTCATCAGGCTTCACTATGGTTTCCAGTCCACCGGGGGCCACTTCCTTGATTTGGCAGGCATTCATCTGCAAACTGATGAACGGCCTGAGGACCTCTACCAACGACTCATGGCCTTCTTTGAGGACAATTTGCTCACCAGGGAATGTGGAGTTACTCACCACGGTGCAGCTATAGAGGCAGATGAGGACCTCACACCCACACTGGAAAATACCATTGTAGTGGTCTGGCTAAAGCTCATCCACCCTTCCCTACCCAACCTGGTCAAACAGAAATATGGGGCTGAGCTGCGAAACAAGTCCATCGCATCCATCAAGCCGGAAATATCCCAAGCTCTGCCTTCACTCCTGGACGAAATCCGTGCCACAGAAGATACCCGTGCCATGCGCACTGCATCGTCCCTTCCCCCTGCACGTAAACCCCCCCCTAGAGGCAGATTTCCTCAACGTGCCAAGTTCTGCTACCTGTGTAAAACCGGAGACCGTCAAGGCTTTAACTCCCATAACCTCAGTGAATGCCGTTTTCTGCCAGAAGCAGACCGGAAATACATGACATCGCGTGCACGCCTTATTGGGGAGGTTGACGAAGACTATGGGGATACCGAATATGCTGTGGAAGCTGACTATGGTAACACTGACATTCCCAATGCCCTATTGGACACTCCCACAGTCAGGCGAGTGGATGTGATCCAATCACCCTACCTCCACGCCTATTACCATGTACATCCTGTCAAGCTTATCCTGGACACTGGAGCTACAACTAACATGATAAGAGCATCATTCGCTCGGTCGATCTCCATGCCCATCAAACCAGCTTCACAAATGGCACGCCAAGCAGACGGCATAATGCCTCTGGAGGTGGTGGGTGAGATACACTGCAATCTCACCAGGGGGCGCCACACATTCAAACTAGATGCCCTCGTCGTCTCACAGTTGGATGTGGACATCCTGGCAGGCAACACCTTCTTGGTGGCCAATGATGTTGCCACCAGGCCAGCCAAACAGCAGATTGTCTTGAGCGGGACGGACATAGTCCAATATGGACCGGAACCCACAGGCGAGGCCACAATAAGGTACGCCCAAGCACATGTTCTGCGACCCAGTTCCAATGAAGGTCTTCTGCCTGGAGAATACCTGGAGCTAAAAACTCCGGGAAGTGACGCGAAATGGGCACTTGAGCCCAGATGGGACACAGCATACAATAGGGCACACCCAGAGACTGTATGGCCCGACGCCCAGGAGATCAGATCGGTAGACGGTTATGTTCGCATAGTGAATAACACAGCAGAGCCTATCCCCATTAACAAACATGAGCATGTCTGCCAAGTGCGACCGGTTTACAGTGTACCCAGTTCTTCTGTGACGTCACACAATGATGACAAGTTTACCCGTCTGCCGGCTGCTTCAACCAGTGGCCCATTCTCAAAACTGGTCAGTGTGGATCCTGACAACTGTTTGGACAGCACCATGAGGGAGAGGTTCATCAAACTACATCAGCAGTATGACAAAGTGTTTGACCCAACCATCTCAAAGTACAATGGGGCCAGTGGTAAATTAGTAGCCACAGTCAATATGGGACCCACACAGCCACCACAGAGGAAAGGGCGTTTACCTCACTATAAACGAGATCAATTGTTACTACTACAAGATAAGTTTGATGAACTAGAAGCAGCAGGAGTATTTGCCAGGCCTGAGGACGTCGGCATTGTATGCGAGTACTTGAACTTATCATTCCTGGTCACCAAGCCTAGCGGTGGTCATCGGCTGGTCACATCATTCGGGGAAGTGGGCCAGTATTCGAAACCCCAGCCCTCCCTTATGCCCAGTGTTGACCAAATACTAAGGCATATTGCCCGGTGGAAATACCTGATAATCACTGATCTGAAATCCTCGTTCTATCAGATTCCCCTGGCCAAAAGCTCTATGAAATACTGTGGCGTGGCCATGCCCTTCAAAGGCATCCGAGTATACACCAGGTCCGCCATGGGGATGCCAGGGTCGGAGACAATCCTAGAGGAGCTAATGTGCAGAGTCCTGGGCCACCTCCTCTATGAGGGCAAGTGTGCGAAGATCGCTGATGATTTTACACGGGTGGTGACACACTTGATGAGCTCTTTGGGAACTGGCAACAAGTCCTGCAAGCAATGGCTACCAACAACCTGGGCCTGAGCGCCATCAAAACCATCATCTGTCCCCGGTCAGCAGTAGTGCTTGGTTGGGTCTGGTCCGCAGGAACCCTGGGTCCCAGCAAACACAAGATCTCTGCATTTGCAGCTGTGCAGCCCCCCCGCTACAGTGCATGGTCTTCGATCTTTCATCGGAGCATATAAGGTGCTAGGCCGGGTGATCAAAGGCTCAGCCACATACATGGATCCGCTAGATCAGGCTGCTGCAGGCAAGGCTTCCAAGGAGAAGGTAGAGTGGTCTGAAGAACTCCTGTGTGCATTCAAGAAAGCCCAAGCCAGTCTATCAGATGCCAAGGTCATTGCCATACCAAGACCTGATGATCAGCTATGGATCGTCACTGATGGGTCAGTGAAGGAGAGAGGGCTTGGTGCTACACTGTATGTCATCCGCAAGGACAAACCTGTTCTGGCAGGATTCTTCAGTGCCAAAGTTAAAAAGCATCAGTCCACATGGCTACCCTGTGAAGTGGAGGCACTATCTATTGCCACCGCTATCAAGCACTTCTCTCCATTCATCATCCAGTCTTCACACAAAACACAGGTGTTGACTGACAGCCGTCCCTGCGTTCAGGCACATGCCAAGCTGCTCAGAGGGGAGTATTCATCGAGCTCCAGAGTGACCACCTTTCTCTCTGTCACCAGCCGATATCACATCCACATCAGGCACATCGCTGGAGTAGCAAACCTCCCCTCGGACTTCTCCAGTTGCAACCCACCAGACTGCCCGGAGAGGAGTTGCCAGATATGCAAATTTGTGGAGGAGATCACAGAGTCAGTCATCAGGGAGCTGACAGTCCAGGATGTCATGGAGGGATCTGGCAAAATGCCATTTACCAGTAGGGTGGCCTGGCAAGCTACTCAACAAGAGTGCACTGATCTCAGACGCACCCACGCCCACCTTACCCAGGGCACTCATCCATCGAAGAAGCTAACCAAGATTGGAGATGTCAAACGGTACCTCCATGATGTCCGCATCGCCTCTGATGGTGTCTTAGTGGTAAATTCAGAAGATCCCTTCCAACCTGTCCGTGAGAGAATAGTGGTGCCAAGAGCAGTTCTGGATGGACTGCTCACAGCTTTACACTTGAGATTTAACCACCCATCCAAAAACCAGATGAAACACCTCTTTAGCAGGTATTTTTACGCACTGGACCTGGACAAATCAATAAATGACCTAGCAGAGTCATGCCATCATTGCCTGGCACTCAAATCCGTGCCCAAACAGCTGTGCCCGCAATCCACCTCTCCCATACCAGACAGGATTGGTGTCACCTTCAGCCTGGATGTTATGCGCAGATATAAACAATGTATCCTGCTTTTGAGAGAGAAAGTGTCTGCCTACACTCTGACATCAATCATTGACAATGAGCGTCATGAGACACTCCGTGATGCAATAATCATACTGCTGGCCAGTGTGAAACCCATGTGTGACGGTGGTGTTCATGTCAGAGTTGACCCAGCCCCAGGACTAACAGCTCTGCAGAACGATCCTCTCCTAGTGCACCACAACATTACTCTAGAAGTGGGACATGCCAAGAACATCAACAAAAATCCCATAGCTGAACATGCCATCCAGGAGCTAGGCATGGAGTGTCTGCATCTGTCCCCAGAAGGAGGGCCCATCTCTAAAGTCACCTTGGCTCTTGCCACTGCCAACTTGAACTCAAGGATCAGGTCACATGGCCTATCCGCCACAGAAGTATGGACCCAGCGAGACCAAGTCTCTGGTGAACAGTTGCCCTTGGACGATCAACAGCTGATTAAACAACAGCATTTCAAAAGGATACATAATCACGGCCCTAGCTCAAAGTCCAAGGCACAAAACAAGTCAGCCATAGCAACCCCGGAAATACGTGTTGGTGACTTAGTGTACCTCTATGGCGACAAGGACAAAACTAAGGCCAGAGAGAAATATATTGTGACATCTATAGAGGACAACAAATGTCAAGTGAGGAAATTCTCCATTACTGTGTCTGAAAATTGGATATTTGAGTTTCGGTCAAAATGTGCAAACAAATAAATAATCGTAAATATTTCAAAGAAAACACTCTTACAAAAAGACAATCACAGTCAAAAATTGATATTTCAGTTTACCTATGACAGACAAGATTATATGAGGGCGAGGCTGGGGGGCGGGGTCAAATCATGAACTATTAGGAATTATATACCCAGCCAAATTCTGACAATAAATACTCATCACATCATAATAATGTGGACATTCCTACTTACTCTATAGCATGCTGGAACGTTAATGGGTGGACAATAGCAAATTCATCTATTAGGCAGGAAATTATTTTAAATTTGAATTATGATATATTCTGTATAAGCGAAACGTACCTAGAAGGGAGTGAAAATATCTCTTTACAAAATTATGATTGGATAGGACATAATAGAATGAAAAAACATACAAATGCACCTAAAATGTTTGGTGGTACTGGTATGTTGATAAGAACAGATATGTATACAAATTTTCACATACAGGTTGTTGATAAATCACATGATGGCATACTTATTGTTCTGTTTAAAGATAAACAATCAGAATATACATTCATAGTAATTTCATGTTATTTACCACCAGAAGGCTCATTATATTCTGACGCAAATAACTTTTTTGGGCATATTATATCACAATTATACATATTTCAGAGTGTTGATTTTGTGTTAATGTGTGGTGATATAAATGGCAGAATTGGTAAGCATTCTGACGGGAATGAACTAGATAATCTACGAGAGAGAGTAGTAATTGACCCTTTACTTAAAGGCCATGGTGAAATACTATTAGAATTCTTAAATGATAGTAAAATGTGTGTTCTAAATGGTCGTTTTGATAGTAAATTTGACAACTTTACATGTATCTCACATAAAGGAAAGTCAGTGGTTGATTATATCATAACACCACATGATTGCTTACAAAAATGTTCAAACTTTGAAGTAACTACTAGTAATGATGCTGTAAGCAAGTTCAAATTACAACACTTAATTACCACAAAATGTAAAGCACCTGATCACTCAATACCTTCATGTAGCTTTGAGACATTGTCCTTCAAACAGATACTCGTACCACAGGATAAGAATGACAGACACATAGACCATAGTAATGCTAGAAAATATAAATTCAAAAATATCCCTCCAGACTTCATGCAAAATGAAATGTGGAATACTGCAGTTTCAGAGATAATTGATACATGTCTAGAATTAGATAGAAATCAAAAAGATGTTGATTCCTTATATTCAAAATTCTGTGAATCTATATATAAAGAAATGGATCATTATCTCCAATACTCATCAGCAAACAAACAAACTAGAAAGAAACTAAAAATTCACAAACCATTCTGGAATGATCACCTTACACAATTATGGAAAGAAATGAATTCTCATGAACATGCATTTCTTAAATGTAAAGATAACAATAGAATTAAAAGTGCCAAAAGACAGTTATTTATAAATAGTAGAACAATTTTTGACCGGGAATTGCGGAAAAAAGAAAGAGAATTCAATAGAAATGTATTGAATGAAATAGAATCTGTCTCCACTGAGAATCCCAGAGCTTTCTGGAAACACATCAAGTCATTGGGTCCAAGACGGGTGAATGATATCCCACTGAAAGTTCATCATGATGGAGTTCTTGTTTCAGATCATGACATTGTAATGAATACATGGAAAGATGAATTTAGTAAATTATACAACAGGCCACATGAAGGAAATATATTATATGATGATAACACTTTTTACACAGATGCTATGAATAAAAAGAAATCACTAGAAGAAAATATGTCTGCATCTGATAGGATTACAAATATACATATAAACGGTGATATTACAATAATGGAAATCGAAAAAATGATGTCAAAAATTAAAAAGAACAAGGCATATGGGTTTGATTGTATACCTAATGAGATATTGAAAATGGTGGAAATTAAAACTGTATTGTATCATATATTTTATATGTTCTTTGATTATGGTCTAACACCAACAATCTGGCTCAAATCAATAATTAATCCTATTCCAAAAAGTGCAGCAAAAGACCCACATGTTCCCCTTCATTATAGAGGTATTAGTTTACTGTCATGCACTTGTAAAGCTTACTCAAATATATTAAATAGACGCATTACTACCTTTTGTGAAGATATGAATATATTTGTTGAGGAGCAGAATGGCTTCAGAAAGGATCGATCATGTACTGATCACATATTTTCTCTAACCTCAATTATAAGAAATAGACTGGCAGAGAATCTACCTACTTTTACATGTTTCATTGATATGCAAAAGGCCTTTGACTGGGTTGATAGGGATTTGTTGTTTTATAAATTACTACATTATAATATTGATGGACGTATGTACAAGGCCATAAATGCTCTATACAAAAACCCAATTGCTAAAGTTAGACTGAATCATCATAGTACTGATTGGTTTAAGACCTCCAGTGGTGTTAAACAGGGAGATAGCCTATCAGCTACACTCTTTTCACTATACATAAATGACCTTGCAGAAGAAATTAGAAGTAAGAATCTAGGAATAAAGATTGGAACCACCCAAATTTCAATTCTTTTGTTTGCAGATGACATTGTAATTTTGGCTGAAAATGAAGAAAACCTACAGCAAATTTTGCATATTGTCCAAAATTGGTGTAGAAAGTGGAGGCTTGTCATTAATATGGATAAAACAAAGATTGTACATTTCCGGAAGCAAAGGAAACAAAGAACAGATTACCAATTTACATTTGAAAGTGATGTATTGGAAATAGTTGATAAATACAAGTATTTACGAGTTATATTAAATGAGCATTTGAATTTTACTGTGACTGCTGATGTTCTTGCAGATGCAGGAAGAAGAGCATTGGGAGGTATTATTTCCAAATTTAGAACATATAAAAATATTGGTTATACAACGTTCACTAAATTATATGATGCAAGTGTACGTCCAGTACTGGAATACGCCTCAGCTGTTTGGGGTTATAAAGATAACAATAGATGTGAACGGGTAGCCCAAAGAGCCATGCGCTATTACCTAGGTGTACACTCTAAGGCTCCAATACTTGGTTTAGTTGGTGATATTGGTTGGAAAAGTTCTCAACATTATAGACATATGAATATGATACACTATTGGAACAGAATGGTTAAAATGGAAAATAGCAGATTAACAAAACAGGTTTTCCTTTATGATAAACAGTTGTGTAAAGAAAATTGGTGTGTTGAAATTAAAATGTTATGTAATGCTACAGGATATATGCACAATTTCAAAAATTTAGCTTATATTGACATAGAAGGCCTTATTAACAAACTTCTTGATAATTTTGAAAACAGGTGGAAATGTGGTCTATCATCCAAACCAAAGCTTAGAACCTATATTACCTTCAAAGACACCATTTCCATAGAAGATTATATAAAATATTGTATATCCAGAAGAAAACGCTCTTTATTAGCACAGTTCAGACTTGGCATATTACCTCTAGCAATTGAAACAGGTAGGTTTAAAGGTGTTGAAGTGGGAGCACGACTATGTAAAATTTGTAATACAGATAATGTTGAAGATGAGATGCATATGCTTAATACTTGTTCTATATACAACAATATCAGAAGTGATATGTACAACAGAATAATACAAAGAATACCAAATTTTATAAACTTAGATGATGATGAAAAGTTTCAATATTTAATGAAAAATGAATGGAAAGAAGTATCTAATTTTATAGATAAAGCATGGGAAATAAGATCTGAGAAACTGTATGTAACCTCATAAATATATTAACTGGTACATGTAATTATGCAGATATTCCTACCTCTACATCATCCAAATCTGTTCTAATTTTGAGAAATATGTTATATTATAGTAACTGATTTAAAGTGACTAATAAGCCTAATATGGCTGGGTACTCATATCTGTACAATATATTCTTTACTTTAAATGTAATAGTACTATTATGTCACTATAATAAAATAAATACAATACAATACAATATGAAGGATTTTTGGGTTAACACTATTGCGGCAACGATCTCTAAGAATTTAGGGTCCCTAATGATAGGTTAAACAGGTTTGCTAGACATGTCTATGGACCATAATCTTAAAAGGTCAGAATAATCTTTCATCATTATCATGTGACACGTTATTAGAATTATAGTTCTGTCTGTGAGTGAGAAAAATATATTTCGGACTCTTGTGATCCTTCCACCAGAACCAACTTGATAGATCTGTCGGCCTGAACTCTGCACTCACATGTTCTTGTCTTACTATCTCTCACTTGTACAGATATCTCACTGTTGTAACTATCTCTCACTTGCGCAGCCATTGTTGTAGCTATACAGTACTTGTGCAACTATCTCTCATTATTGTAACTATACTTGCAGCTATCTTTCACTTATGAAGCTATCTCTCACTGTTGTAGCTATCTCTCGCTTTTGTAGCCATCTTTCACTTATGAAGCTATCTCATTCTAATGCAGCTATTTCTCACCTTGATGCAGCTATTTCTCACCTTGATGCAGCTATCTCTCACTTGTGTAGCTATCACTTTCTGATGTAAGTATCTCTCACTGTTGTAACTATCTCTTATCTGATACTTTTGTGCAGCTAACTCACTACTATAACTGTCTCTCACTGTTGTAGCTATCTTTCACTTATGCAACTGTCTCTCACTTGTGCAGCTGTCTCACACTCTTGCAGTTATCTCTCACTTATGCATCTGTTACTCACTGTCACTGTAATATATTTCACTTATGCAGCTGTCTCACACTTGAAGCTGTCAAAGTAATACGTCCGTGGAGTTCTATATTCTATATTGAATATTCTACAAAATTCGTGAAGTTTGTAGGATATTCTACACAATACATTATCATGAGAATATACTAAATTGAATATACTAAATTTGTTGGTTATTTTCTTGCTATGCCCGAATAATTATGCCGGCTCCGATTTTTTTTTCTAAAGTGTATCCTTTTAATAACTAACTCCAATAATTCTTTGGAGGTTTTCCTACCCAGCCCGGATAGGTAGAAAAAATAAAAACCCATAAAATAGAAACAATTATGCCACCTATTTTCTTTTTTTAAAGTATTTATTCTCTTCATACCCTTGTCATGATTTGGGTCTGTAAGAGACTAACATGTTGTGGTGACTTTATTGTGATTTCAAAGGTATTTCCAACTTTGCTGGAGCAAAAAATGCAACAACTCCAATATATATATATATATATATATATATATATATATATATATATATATATATATATATATATATATATATATATATATATATATATATATATATATATATATATATATATATATATATATAGGTGAGCTTGGAGAGTTTGTCATTATGCAATTTATAATTCGAATACAACTTGTACATGTATGTATCACTAGAACTCCAAATATTCACAATAACAACTGAACAGAGAAATGTACAAATAAAATGTGTTTGGATTCTGAAATAACGTTTTCAAGATGTTTCAAGATGTTTGACCCAACATGTCTGTCTTAAGTTATATATTTTACAGGAATTTCCATCAGACATACATGTGCAAGATCTCTGGAAACCACAAAAGACTAATAATTATTTGAAAGCCTGAATATGGTCTTAGATAGATTGAGTTGAAGATGGGCAGGGATGGGCAGGGATGGGCAACATATGGAACTCACTCAGTCTGTTCTGGCTGTAACTCGTAAAGCATGGTATATACAAGCCATGCAATGCAATATGATTCAGTGTCAATTCAGTGCCAAAGATATCTTGCGCACAGTGCAACCACTGTAATATTGGATGCTATGCAATAGGTTTTCAATACATTTTTTTTACTTTGTTGAAGGAAATAGCCATAAGTCTACTCCCAGATTTTGGCTCAAATATTGATGGCCTGGGACACGTTCCAGACATGTCTAAACCAACATTTGTGCCTCTAAATTCCTGTAAAATACAAATATCATTGTCTGTCATGAGAAATGGAACATATCCATTTTAACAGGGTTTATATTCTTTTATACGAAAATCTGAGCTCATCCCAAAAGGGATCCCTTTTGGGATGAGCTCAGATTTTCGCAGAAAAGAATATAAACCCTGTTAAAATGGATATGTTCCATTTCTCATGACAGACAATGTCGCAGACTATCTTAGCATCCTCGTCTTTTTTCTCTCATCCCAAAAGGGTATACGAGTATTTTCATAAGGTTGAACATTACATCCCACAATAAAAGTTCAAATAGTTCCAAATCACATTGAAAGACAAAATAGGGTCAATATTGCCATTATTCTAAAACGTTTATCATGTACATTTGTTTAATGTGAAAAGGGTTGAGAGGCCGCATACTAGTAAACAGAACTGTAATATATTTTTGTTTTTATTACAAAAGAAATTAATGTAACCATTTACTCATAAAATAATATATCTTTTTTATTTTTCTTAAAATACATACAATATTCTGATCTAAAGTTGATGCCACATTTTCAGGAAATTTTACAAAATACAATTTAACCAAAATGTACTTCTTCAGAAAATGATAAACTCAAGTTGATATTCTTAATATAATTTGCCTGTAACAAATATGATTGGAGTACTCAAATTTACTTGCCATTATTGTGATGGTTTATTTTCATTTTCTTTAAGGAAATGATTTCGTAGCGCATCAATTGCTTTGAATCTGTGAGATATTGTGTTTTTCACATCAGAAGGTAATTCTGCATAAGTCTGATCAAAACCATCAGGTTGGAAGCAAGGGTCCCAACCAAAGTTTCCGGGGCCCCGAGGTGCCACAATTGTTCCTGGTGTTTTTCCTCTGAACAGCTGAATGGGATCATCTGGATTACCAGTGGAATATGCAAATGTGCACAAAGCATAAGCTGATTTGTCTTCAAAACCATGTAACATTCTATGCAAACCTGAAAATATGGAACACTTATTTATTCAAATTACACAAACTTGTACACATCTTCCTGATTTAAAAAATTAGAAGTTCCAAAATGGCTTTTTCAATGTGTTTCAAATTTGACAAAGTATTCTTCTCCAAAAATATTTTTTTTTATTTTCTTCTATATCATATATTGGTTCTATGAGTCATCATTTTTTTTCCTAATTTTTAGGACTCTGCTAATCTTGGTTAAATGGCAATTCCTACTGCCTGTGGTGTTACCTTCACATTGGTTAAAAGGATGAAAGGGCAATATGGCCATTATTTTTGTTACTAAAAGGGTCATAGAAACACCATTTCACACTTTTTTTCTCATTTTTTGAGTTTAAATATAACTTGTACCAAATAGAGATTCATACCTTCTGGCTGGAGTTTGTCAAGGAACCACTTAATGTAGGGACCAGGGAGGCCCCCTAGGGCATTGAAGCACAGGCAGGTATCCTCCACTATACATGGCTGCCCTATAATACGAGCTGCTTCCCGACCTTTAGCAATGGACACTTCATCAGCATCACCTTGATATTCTGGCAAGTCAATCTTGCGGTGTACCAGCTTAAAACATATCAAACATACATACATGACAAATGCATCATATTTATCATATCATATTTAAACAAAGGCCAATGACCTCAGAGCTATGCTGATCATTGCATTTTTGTAATGTTTGTGAACATTTTCTGGAAATTGCTTCATAAATGATGATTTAAATCCTGAGCAGACGTGAGCAGTAAACTCCGCCTCTGCACAAGGTGCCTTTTGGTGCTGTCTCACCACATAAACCAATTTTCATGTAACTTTCTGTCATATTTTTTTTTTCTTAAGATGTCCTTGGACTGGTAAAATATATTATATTTCACCCTTAACACAAAACTTTGTGCATATATAAAGAATATTTTAAGAGAAAAAAAACATAGAACTACTTACTCAACCGGATAAGCCATTTTCTGGGGTATTAGTCAGGTGGAACCTCAACAAAGATGGCTGCTTTGTTTATAGTTTGAATTCTTTTAATCGTTTATAAATCTGGTTAAAATAACCAACAAATTTGATATTAAGAGATGTTAACATGTTAATCATATTTATAACACACTGACAGCTCTTGAGCACACGACCAGTAAAAGTAGGACCGGATGAATATTCATCTGGGGTGGCCAGAGGTAATAAATTGCATGTGCCTCTGGTGGACAGTGTGACTTGAGCAGAGGACAATTTTGACCAATTGTGACCAATCAAAATGCATGGTACATATCATGCATATTGAAGTAGGTCCCAACTTGTTATCTCATTCTAATTGGCTAATATTTTTCATGTTATTCTAAATGGTAGCCTCCTTAATATGTCAGTTATAGCTGTTAGATTTTTAACAAAAATCAAAACAAAATGGAAAAGATTCCAAATCTAATGAAAAATAGATAGAATTAGTCCTCTGAAAACACAAAGTTTTCCGTGCTTAGAACTCCGTACAGAAGTTTCTGAGAAGATCAAAGTTGACGAACAGAATGACAGACAATTTCCCCCTCCCACCAATAACTGCAGAAGCTAGATTAAATATGAAAAATATCCATAACAGTTTATTATTATGAAGGAAATATCCTACCTTATAAGGAAATTGTGTGCCAAGGATATTTTCAACTTCTCTTAATTTCCCTGCATTTCCAGTGATAAATGTGATTGTTTTTGACATATCTTCTTCTGAAAATGAATAAAATAAGAATTGCTAACATGTTATGAGTTCACAATTTTCAATTCTGTTCTTCACAATTTTGCTACATAAAATATGCTAATGGTCTCCTCCAACTTTCCTCCAACCTTCACCCCTTAATGATTCATTAAATATCAGTCTTCATAATTCCACAGACAAGATTAGTATGTGCTTGCATACATGCTTATGTCTCTGAAGTAGAGTTGACTTCTCAGTCTTCCTCATAGTGGTAATGTGAGAGTTGGACGCTTGGAGACAAACATGTGTACCCTGATATGGTGATACATGTTTAACATGATAAAATTATATGCATAATGGTATTAGTTACCTTTTTTCGTGTCTTCACTTGACATCCTATGAAAATTCTGAAATTTTCAGTTCCAGGATTAAATAAACAAAAAATATTTAACCCATATAAAATATACTATGTTTGTCTTTTATACTAAGAATGGTATATGGGTGTTGATGGCAAGTGCCATCTGGTGACTGAGTCTCTAAATAAACTTTTTAAATTTTATGCCAATATGGAACATTTTCAACAGGTATGATTTGAAGGCAGAAAATAGTTCCCATTAAATTCAAACTTTCCAGCAATATTATTACACTTGTATATGTACAACTGTAATGAAAATAATAATCTATCATACAATAACAAGAGGGATATTAAATTGATATTCTAAATGTGCTCATATTTTTAATCTGAAAAAAGAGGTGCTATAATATATCACTCCTCACTGACAGATCTTTATAAATATCAGATAGAATAAATTCTGCTAAATATAAACAAAATAAAGGGGCTATCCAAACAGCTTTCAGATTTAGTTCTTGATTTTTTTTTTACCATGACTCATTTGAAACATTATTTCAATACTTTACTTTGATAGAGGCTTGGCGTAATATGGAGGCGTGACGGCAGTTATTTGAGCTATGGCGTCATAGCAATGCATTGTTTTACACAATGGATTCAAAATCCTTTGATCCTATCATAGTTGCCGACTTCAGAAAAGTGGAAAATTGAAGATTCATATTTTTAAAGAATGAATGTTTTATTGAAGTATTATACCACATTTTGGTTTATTTTTTTTTAAAGAAAAAATCAGAATAGTTGCTCTTTTTAGGCTTACAATACCATCCTCTAAAAATTACTTCAAATAAATACCCAATATAAACACAAAATACGCTTTGCAGGTCGAGAACAGAGCAAAACCATCCATCCATTTAACATGCATTATGCAATACTAGCGTGAAAGCAAATATCGGACAGGCGGACTACTGTATACACGTGGTTGAATATTTCTTTGTGTATTATAAGCCAAAGATATTAATCATATCGCTTTTAATTATTATCATTTATAATATTGGGTAAATACCTTTATTTATCATTTAAAATGCAATTAATTTATCATTTAAAATGCAATTAAAATCAATCTGCTACGTCTAATATTCGTTTTGTTTTGTTTTGACATCGTATTTACGTTTTACCGTCATTACTCAAGTATAAGACTGTTAAACCGATCCGCTATGTCCGATATTCGTTATTTCGAAAATAAGAATGTTCGTAATGAAAACTTATAGTGCTGTAATTTTTGGGCGTAAATCCTCGTCCACAGGTTGCTCTCGTGTATAAGACGACCCCCCAAACATTAACTAAGAGTTTTTGTAAAAAAACCTCGTCTTATACACGAGTAAATACGGTAACAACATGGCATATTTTTTTTGTCTGCCAATATATGCGCCAATTATTAAAAATAAACTGGAAAGACAAAAATAACAAAAAAGTATGTGATTTCTCGATAATCTTTGAGGAAAACAGAAATTTTAACTCATTATCATAAATATGATATGAATTTGAAAATCTCTTCATAAAATCGTCTATACTTGGAGTAGAGAAATAAAATTTAGATCCTCATAATCTGCACAAATAAACAAACATTTCATTCGCGATATGAGTAGCTCTAAATTGTCGTCTTGATGACTTAAAATAGTTCTTAAAAAAAATTACGTCAAAACTTTCATATCTTGCACCTATATGGCGTCATCATAACAATGCACATGGCGGCAACTATGACGTCCCATTTGATCTTGCGCCGTTGCGCCTCCATTCATAATTACTCCAAGATAGAGGTAAAGAGAATAGGGGTTAGGTACTAGCGCTCAGACTCGTTCTGTAAAGCTGACATTGATTAATCACATGTAGCATTATCGACCAATCATCAACTTGAAATCTCTTTTTTCACAGAGCTAAAAAGGGGTTGTGGGATTATATTGATTGACACACACGATATAGATCTGCACATGCTGCAATGTTTTCCAGTTTTGCTTTAAATAGATTGGAAATCAAATCAAAACCTTTGCATGAACCTATGTTCTTGTCTTTACCTCATACGTTACAACCGCAAATTGTTTATTTTTTTAGCAAACCACTGTAAATATTGTAAGAAGTATGGATCTATGTTGTTATGTGGCCTCACAATATAGAGTGGCGCTATGCCCACCTCTCAATGAAGTCATTACATAATAAAATATATGTTATAATGAGGTCATTGAGTATGATGTCATTAAAAAGGGGCGTGGCATTGTTTATACTCTTTGACACACACAACATAGATCCGCACTTTTTTGGACACAACATAGGTTGGGCAGCAAACCAAAACCTTTATCTCATACTTATCTGCAGTAGATAAGTATGAGATAAAGACAAGAGCATCGGATCGTGCAGTGTTCAGGCTGACAGATCTCTCTCATTGGTTCTGGTAGAAGCTGGTGTCAGTCGTGCTGAAAGAGACTTACTCCCACTTTATGCCATGTGGCACTGCGCCATGGCGCCACAAATGGATATCGATGTGAACGGGAATCAACATTGGATTATTGGCATGTCCAAAAATATATTTAATATTTTGGAATATTTTTCTTTGGAATTGTTTCATCAATGAACTCTGCATCTGCTGTTCAGAGTGCAGTATTTATAATACTCTGTGTAATTACTTCTCAGAAATTCTGAGAAAGTTTTTCCATCATCTGTAAACGCTTTTGTCGTGGCGTGGCCGTGGCGCCATAGCGTGACGCCATGTGGGAGAAAAGTGGGAGAAAGCCGCTGAAAGATACTGCAATCATGTTGATTAAATTCATCAACACAATGATACATACGGGGAAATCTATTTTTACATTGTAAATTTAGACTTCACACAAAGTCATAATTTTGGTGCTTTTTGACATCTGCAAACAGCCAAGGGACTCTCAAAATAAAGTTGCTGTCACTGTGTCACTGTCAGTGCTGAGCTCAAATCAATTTCAGGGTGAAATGTTTAAGAACAATTTTGTTTATAATGCCATTATTTTGCATGTTTGTGAAATAATAGAAATGTCAAGGGTAAGAAATGGCTAATTACTGTTTGACATGTCTTATTTTTATAGGCAAAACCATAAGAACCTACCAGTGTCAGTCAAAATCGAGCAAAAAACGAAAAAATGTGCTCAAACCTTATTATATGGGTACTTACAGCGAGTCAGATTAGCTTTGTCCCAGTTTGGGTGAACTTGGAAATTTATTTTGCCAATAACGCTATTGGCCCCTGCAGGACATGGAATTCGAGGTAACGATCCCAACAATCTGGTTAATGACCGATCAATGAACGTGTGGGTCCTGGAAACCTGCAGGAAACCGAGCGGTCCGTAATTTGGGACAAAAAAAATCACGGAATAAGAAGTTAGCCTTTTTTGGTTGTATTCACCGGTAATCTCGGTCTACATACCAATATTTCAAAAATGGCCGCAGGAAGCACGCTACGTCAAAACAAGATTATTTTCAGTGTGGAATATTGGAGATTTTAGACCAGAAGCACCTGCAACATCGAAATGTCCAGGCATAGGAATGTGCGGTCCCTGAATTATGAGGACGGTAAGCATATATTTTCGAAAAATATATCGGGGTACGAAGCTACAACGGACTGACTTTTTCAGTTTTTGAACAGTCCGGACTCCAGTTTCAATTTCACAACAGACTTGCAAAAGAGTACTTTGGGCTTGTTAGTACTCTGCGCTCAGGGCCTTGCACATACTATTGATAAGGTTGTATAGGTGACTGACTGTTTCGAAGAATTACTGTTTTGAACAGGCCCTTCGCCTGTTCAACTGCAATACCTGTTCAGCAGTAACCTACCCGTTCGACCTTGTCTGCAATAGTCGCTTGACTGCCAACAGACATTAGGTCCGGCAAAGTTTTTGTCGGACCAAAAGGATTTTTACCGGACCGAAAAAAAAGAGAATAATAGACCATATCAGTGTGCGTAACAAGTAAATAGTGTGCACTCAAATGAACAAGCTTCCTAATGGCGATTCTCGACCGGGAGTATCCGGGTCACTCAGTGCATCACGTGATTTCACAGCTTGGCAACCAGAGCGCGAGCCACTGGCCGCTGAAAACAAACGCGTAGCAACCATTGACAAGAAACCGCAGTAAACCTTCAAAATTTACGTTTTCAGTGATATATTTGCAATGCTTCAAGATATCAACAAAAAGTAAAGAGATTTAGAATCTGTGGACCAAGATGCTTCCATTGACATTAAAATGCAATTAAAATCGATCCACGTGTGAAAGCATTTCTGTCAAAAAGGGAAGACACGACTCAAAGCAGTGGGAAACAATGGCTAAATGCCCCTGAATATTAATACTGTGAACGCTGATTTTCACACCAGTGAATGGGAAGACATCAAAGGCTGTATAGAATTGAATTGTGCGATTAAATAATAATTTTAACATTAATAGACATAGAAGTAAAAGTAAAACGTAAATACGATGTCCAATGAACACAAGGAAAAGCCAGGCGACCTCGTGTTGACGACCTTGTGTTGCGTAATGCATGTTATAAATCGATGGATGGTTTTGTTCTGTTCTCGACCTGCTAAGCGTATTTGTGATAATATTGGGTAAATACCTTTATTTATCATTTAAAACGAAATTAAAATCGATTCGCTACGTCTGATATTCGTTTAGTTTTGTTTGATGTGACATTTGGTTGAAATCTGAGTGTAATAAACGGTGGTAAATTTGTAGAGCTAACAACCATAGGATTCGCGCAACCATAGAATTGGCTCATAATTAGAGAAATGCCTTGTATACGTAAAAGTGGCCTTACTCTGTGAGTTCTTGGCTGATTTACATCATTGACAACTCAAAATTGAGCTATTGAGCCCTTCTCTTCAATTACGTAAGTCAGATGATCGATATATTAATTTTCATCTTTTGGCATAGAAGAGAGGTTAGTGCGCGAAGGCTATGATCGTTTGCGCAAAGACGTGACCTTGACTTGTAAATCTTGTAAGAATTTTTCATACGATGATCACTTTGCAGGATAAAGTAATGCCAATTGTTACTAATTGATAAACCCCACTATAGCACACATATAAATAACTGGTCATGTTATGTCAGATTATTTATTTATTGACAAAGACCAAAATGCGCGAAATTGATGGTTGTTAGCCCTAAGTTCTCTCTGTGTGCAATAGGTGTGTTCACTTTGTTTTCAGCGGCCGCCGTGGTCGCGAGGTGAGTCACGTGACCCGTGACGTTGCACCAAGGTAGGGAATATAATTAAAATTTTTGTTTTACTATATATAGAAATATTCTTTCACATGTCAACAGTAGTCTGCCTTCATTTAATAAGTTTAAATTATGCACAACTTCGCCACAAGTGAGAGAAAATGTCAATTTAACAATGCTTATATCATGTATATACACATACACAACACGAGGTCACTATTATGACAACCGGAAGTGACGGGGAGAAGCTCTTATTTTTGGTGCGAAAATAATGGCGCGCCACCACAGTCTATTCATTCGCATTGAAATTTAGGTATATTGCACAATGATGGATCTCTGTCACTTCATATTTATGTTTTACTTTGTTTTGATGCTAAAGTCAAGGATGTGGAGAAATTCTCGATCTGCTGAACTTGTCGAGGGATAAGTTTTGAGAAAAGTTAGAATTTTCACGATTTTCACATGTCGGACATGAGGTCCGACTATGGTGGAAAATATACCAGACCCTGGCAAAAAATATCGGTCAGGACCTGCAGTAATTAAATATATAAACATCCTTGGTACTTTTTGTTTTTTTGTATATAACAGAGGAAAGCGTCAATAACTTTTGAAGAAAAAAATGATCACCATTGTTCTCCTGGGGATCGACCAGTTTTCTGTCGCAACAATACCCACCAAATTACAGTGGCTAAGCTGCAGCTCTAGGAACCTTGTAGCTGCTGAGGAGCTGCTGACAGTCATTGTTAACCTCATCTGTGAAACCTGGTTGCTGACAAATAACTATTCCCATATTCAAAGTAAAAATAGACTCGAAATCTGCTGTTACCACAAACACCATGCACTGCCCATTATATTTAAATCACGACATCAAATGTTTTAAAGATAGATTTTATGGTATATAGAAATACTATAAGAGCATTTAAGTTCTATTTTCCCTTTCTCACTAAGCAAACTGAAAAAAACACAAGTTAATAAAACCAAATTGTCACTGTGTGTGATGATGAGGAAAATGCAATTTTATGCTTTAGGCATATTTTTATCAGAGTCTAAATGGTGACAAGAAACTGTGTGTTGACACTATATTTTAAGGAAGAATGAAACGGTTTTCTGGTAAATATGTTATTTAAAACCTAGGAATCAAAGAAAGGCATATAATATGCCATATTTGAAGCTAGATTACCACTTTATAAGGTTAGAATTACCATGAGAATTGGTGCAAAATATGAAAGCTGTCAGAAAACTTTAGTAATTGCAAAACCTGAGCTCATTATGAGCAGTCTACCTTAAGGAATCTGGTTGTAGCCATATCAACTATTATTTTTGATACTACAGTAACAGATTATTACAGTACCTTTTATGACCTATGTCACAAGGTATCTAGCTTGGCTTTATTTGACTATGGTTATTTGGTCATTATTGAGTGCTTACATGTAAAGGTACAAATGGGATGGAAACAGTAAAATATTAAATGTTGTTAAAGGATATTTAGTAAGTTTTGACCTCATACTGAGTGACCAGTGACGACCAGATGCCTGGGTAAACAAATAGTCCACATGAACCTGCCAGTAACCAGGGAAGCTTGAAGATGACTCCCATTTGGACAGACTCCAATAGTTCTGGATTCAGTGTTCAGGCACAATATTGTCAGTGGAAGACCTGATTTGTTCAAATCTATGCCTGAACAAATAGATCTTGTATGAATGCATTTCGTGAATTCTATTATATTTTTAAGGTTCTGTTTCTATGTTTCCAGAGTATGATGGATATGATGATGTTTACGGTCATTCTGTGGAAGATGATTATGGTGTTTCTCCAGGAACAGGTACTTTTATGTATAAATTATGTTATTTTATTGTTTGAAATAGATCAGTGAGAAATATGAAATGCCAATATATATATATTATATATTATATGTTATATATTACCGGTATATATTATATATCAAGTTGACAGAGAATTTCATGTTATTAAGGTTGGTTTGTATTTTTTTTCAGCTCAGCAGTACATGTTTGACCGTTCTGGACAGCATTCCTTATCCACTTACATGCGTGAACACAGTGAAGAGCAGATTGCAGAGGAAGAGGAGGAGGAAGAATCAGAGTCTTCTTCTCTGCAGGAGTCCTCAGATTTCAAAAGACCAAAACTCTCAGACATTGATGAAGGTAATCACAAAGATTGGAAATATTAATTTGGTTTTAGAAACCCCTTGCTACAGATTTTTTGTGTGTGTTTGAAACAGACAATTCCTCTTCGAAAGGGCACGAAAAGTTGCATGTATAAATATAAATAACAGTTTCTACTTTGGAAGTATTATATAAATTTAATAATATTCTTTATGTGAGAGCAACATATAATGGCATCTATTAGTAAATCAAGCATCCAGTGGAATAAAAGACAAATATTTAACTAAAATTCAGCTCTATAGCTGTGAGGTATATTTTGTATAATTGCATGTTACAAATTTTATATTTAATGGCAGCTCGTCTGAATTCTTGCCTGGAAGAAATGCTAAATATAATGGGAGACTCAACACCAGAACATATTCTGATAGACGCTATCGTCAAGAATGATTTCAACTATGAGAAGGCTATTAATGCAATACTTATTCAGCAGGGTGAGTATACATGCAGTTATGGTAAAATAACAAGGGCAAATTGAATTCAGAGTAAGACCAAAGGCTAATTAGCTAACTATGAAATTATAACAAATATATGTGCAACAATTTTGGACGATTCCATGTGGGTTTTTACTCGGATATGTGATGTCAGTGTTTCTTTCATCAGGAAAATTTAGGGAAAGTATTTTCCTGAAGATTAAAAGTGTTACCGTATTTACTCAAATATAGGCCGAGGAATTCTGACCCAAACCTTTTGTCAATGTTTGGGGGGGTTGTCTTATACACGAGAGCGCTATAAATGATAATAATTAAAAGTGATATAATTAATATCTTTGGCTTATAATACACTAAGAAAGATTCTACCACGTGTCAATGTAGTCCGCCGCCATTTAATAAGTGTATATAATGCACAAGTCGGAGAAAATGTGACTTTAAAATAACAATGCTTAAATATTCTTACTCAACACGAGGTCGCCATTTTGAAAAGTGGAAGTGGCAGGGAGAAGCTCTTATATTTGGCGCAAAAACAATTGGAGCGCCACCACAGTGTATTAACTTGCATTGAAATATTAGTATTTTGCGCAATGGTGGATCCCTGACACTACGTATTTACTTTTAAAATGGCCGCCAAACTTGAATTGTAGGAGTGCCAATGTCTCAAGAAAAACCAACTCGTTCTATAATCGGAAATTGGCCTTTTCAAGCAAAATCACATCCATTTGGGGGGGGGGGGGGGGGGGCGGGTCATCTTATACATAGGGTTGTCGTATATTCAAGTAAATACAGTAAGCATTTGATCTATTCTTAACCCCTGGTCTTGACTGAGTTAGAGCCCCCTCCCTCAAGAAAGGTGCATTTCTGCAAAAAAAAGGCCTGATTCTGAATTATAGATTCATCAATGTAAGTAATAATAGGGAAATGGCAGATTTTGGGGAGATGCACTCAGAAATATAAGGAGGGTCTTGAGGTGTACTTCAACTTGGATTTAAAGTGGTAGTGAGAAGGATGAAATGACTGAAGTTTAAAGGGGATTTCAGTAAAGTAAGAAATGCAGGGAATCAAACAAGGATAGTGCCTGAGTTAAAAATGAGGGTTTTGATTGGTTTTAACAGAATTCTTCATGTTTAACTCAAGTTTTTGCAAATGAACTTATTAATAAGTCAAACATGTCAAGACAATTCATATATCATTTATTGATGTTTATTGATCATAATGTTGATAGAGAAAGTCTACTCATGTTAAAATGTATACATGTACATCAAATCAATTATAATGTCAGTCAGCTTCTTTATTAATTAATGAACTCATTCTGGACATTCTGAAACAGAATTCTGGACAATAAAAAAACTTCAAAATTAGCAGGTAGACTTATGCAGCTTTGCAGGCTTATTTAATTACCAACTAATGCTAATTTAGTGTATTTTGATTGAAATGATGTCAAGGCTGCCAAGCTTGAACTGTCTATCATTCTCAATATAATATTCAAATTCCTCTCTTCATGTCTTGTATTTGTTCTTATTTATGATATTTGATATATTGATTCACATTAAACAAATGTGTCTTCTGTCATTTTATTTACAGAGGGACCAAAACCCCAAAGACAAAAAAGAGACAACAGGAGAAATAGAGGTAATTTTCTTTTTTATTTATTATTTTTCAAAATTAAGAAATATTCTTTGTTACAATTAACAGTATCATATTATTGTGACGTTTTTTCAAATGAATGGAAATAACCACTTTTCTATTTGTGATTTCATACTTTCACAGAATAGATCTTGACTTAAAAATTTGAATAACTTATTGCATAATTTGGTAATTAATAATCTTTTGAACAAGAATGTCTTTGCTTTAGCATTACTATGAAAATGCCTTGGTGCAGTATAATACTAATACATTGCCTTGTTTTACTTTTATTTTTGCTTGCCTGTGTTGCTGTTTCTGCTGCCTGTGCTGCCATTTACTTGACATCTCCCACTTTGGCTCTGGTAAGGTAAGACCATCACGATGACAGGGATGACCAAACTGTACTCCCTGCCATGACTGATGTAGAAAACACTAATGATTCCATGTTTAGTGCTGGTACAGATACTGACACATCTAATACTGATAGCACAAAGAAAATATATGGTGACCATAAAGGAATGCTGGGTTCAGGAAAAGGGCCTCCCCCAGGTTTTGTACAAAATCAAGACTTGGCAGCAGCTAGGTTAAAAGGAGCAGATCTTGTTAAAAGCTCAAATATTTCTGTGGCAGATGTGGCCAGGCTTGAAGGCATTCCACTAGTGCAGGGTCATGCCCAGCAAGCTGCTAGGCTGCAAGGAGTAGATCTTGTGCACAGTCCAAGTTTAGTTCAGCACCATTACCAGGGATCTGATCTAATACAGAAAGCAGATGTAAACCTGAATGCAGCCAGGCTTCAGGGAATTGGGTTGATAAAGGGACCCATCAAACGAGAAGGTTTGTTCCAGGGGGCAGGTCTGCAGCAACAAAATTTAGCTCCACTTCGGCACCTGGTGCCAAACGTGGTGCCAAATCTGCAAAGATCTCACCCTCCTCGTATATCACTGTCCTCTCTGGCCAATAAGCAAATCTCAGTCTCACCACCAAGAGATCAAACAACGACTCAGGTATCCTCCCAATTGCCTGGTTCATCTGCAAGCCACCTCCCACCGCAGCACAAAGAAACAGGCAGTGGATCAAGTAGTTTAAACAGGACACTTACCCAGTCAATTGATACCTCATTATCAGACTTGGCAAAACAATCAAAAATCAAAACAAACAAAACAAATACAGCTGAAAAACCATTCCCTCCAGGTCTACAAGGACCATCACTTGCTAGTCTGGCAAAACAGTATTCAAGTAGTCCTCCAAGACAAGCAGTGCCATCATTGGGTGGCTTGGCCAAGGCGTACCCCAAGCAAGGAAGCCCAGTGGTAAAGATGAGTAGTAGTAGGGCAGTAGCCTCACCACCAAGATCAGGAGTTTCTTTAGCTGCTCTTGCAGCACAGCATTCCACAAATGCTACAAAATCAGGAACAAAGCAAGATAAGGAGCAAGCAGTTACCCTATCTGAATTGGCAGCTAGAAATTCACAGGATAAGAATAAATCTAGCAGTGAAGAGCCAGAAATGGCACCCATCATAACACAATCAAACACAAGTGCACCTCAGGCCCAGACACCAAGTCTTGCTCACCTCGCAGCCCAGCACTCTGTAGTGCCAAAAGGGACACACCAGCCTGGCTTTAATGTTGGACAGAGTAGTACTCCGGGATCTAGTGGCCAATCCAAGCCACCACCAGGCTTCAAGCCACGTCAAACTGTAGATCTTGCAGCACTAGCAGCCCGCCATCAGTCTCAGCCCAACACCACCAAAACTGAAATAAGACCCAAAGGGTCAACCACCAAAAGTGCTTCACTTATAAGTCAACTTGGCCAAAAAACAACTGTTCGAATTGTTGTTACAAAACCATCTGTGTTTGGAAGAGCATTGTGTGCCAAACCCACAAACTGCATATGTAACATTCCAGCACAGTCTGCCAGTCTCACAAAGTTTTCATACAAACACCAAATATCAAATGAACCCGGAAAAGAAAGTATAACCCAAATGACCATTGTTCCCTTTGACTTTTCCACCCTTTCCCCTGATGACGTGGTCAAAAGTAAACAAAAGGCAGCCTTTAACAGAGAAGGTATGTGAACATGGCTCAAGCTTAATCATTGTTTATTTCATCTGGCTGAGGATTAACTTTGATCCAACTTGAGGCAAAGTTATTCCAGAGTGCAAAGAAAATCTGTATAAATGTACAATCACATAACTTTTATAGATGTAATATAGCAAAAATTTAATACATTTTGATTCCCACAAATAAAAAAATGTTTTAACATGCCTTAAAATTGTAAATAGTATTGTATGTTTATATTCTCAAGACATTTATGTTTGAACAGCACGGGATAAGCAGGCAGAGACAGCAAGTGATGCTGGGGTCGCAGCCACAGTGAATACCATCATTCCTCAGCCAACGGCTCAAGGACAACAGCTTCCCGATACTGTGACCCGTATGACCTTCACATCCACAGTACAGGCACCATCTGGCTTCACACCAGACAAACAAGATAATTCCCAACTTGAAGCCAACTCAGAAAAGGTGGAGGCTGTGAAAAAAGACCTCAATAGTTTGATGGACGGTGCCACGCCAGTGCAAGGGGCATCTGGGGGCCGAGGTAATGGCGACAGTGTACTCTTTCCACCAGGTGGAGCTGTGGCAGAGTCAGGGATGTTAACGCCCAAAGCTGGAAGTAGAAGTGCCTCACCAGCACCAAGAAGTGCAACAAAGTGAGTTTTTTAAATAAACATATTTATTACTCTATGACTCCAGCCATGGATCTTACTGTTATTTTTCTGGGGTGGGCACCCTTTCAAAAGTTTATTATTTTAACATACACATGGGTCAGTGTAATGTGTTTCTATATTTACTGAAGTATGCACTAATTAGCATAACTCTATAGGCCCACTTGAAGAATTAAAGTAGGTTTGTAATCATTCCGTCACTTTTAAACAATTCTTGAGATATTCCTGGACATTGCCTTTGATGACATCATAAATAAGTGCCAAACATTCGGGACTTCATTTCAGCTTTCAAGAATTGTTTACATTTCCCCAGGTAATAGTACTAATCATGGAGAATGTATATTTTATGGTTTTTCTATTCCAGAAGTAAACAAGATCAACTTAATGCTAAGAAGGAGTTAGAAAGGAGAAAGGCTGGGGGGAAGGCCTTCATAAATCTTGTTGTTATTGGTAGGTTTGAACAATGAAGAAGAACTGGCTTTATTTGGAAAATCATTTAATACATATTACACATTCAACTTTGCAAGATAAGACATATGGTCAATTTCTGTTGTTATTTTACCCCAAATGTAAGAATACATTATGATATGATGATATGTTCTTTTTGGAGCATTTTGTAGTCCTCTCTTTGGCAAATAAAATAATTAATTTTGTTTCCTTTAACATTCCTCCAAAAATAGGATAGGGATTTTTTTTTAATATGATAAAAATATTGGGAATTGAAATATATATACAAAAATTTACATGAAATTATTACAAAGATTATAAATTTTGCCTTGAAATTCATAAAAACTTGATGTCACTGGTTTAACCTTGGATAAGGGGAAAATGGAAACAAGCTTACTTTTTCAGGGATTATCAAGGCCTCAAGGGTACCATTTTATAAAAAGATAAACCTAACTTGACACAATATTTTGAAACTCTAGACCAGACAATTCTTATGGGATCTCAAATAATTAGAAACCAGTTGAGATTATCTACCTCATCAATTATTTTATGTTGAGGATAACACATAAAGGCCAACTGCAAACTATCAATGAGTCGTGATCTATTTGCAGGACATGTGGATGCTGGAAAAAGCACATTGATGGGTCATGTGTTGTATCAATTAGGTTTTGTCAACAAAAGGACTATGCATAAATACGAGCAGGAGTCAAAAAAGCTCGGAAAAGCATCATTTGCTTATGCTTGGGTTCTTGATGAAACTGAGGAGGAAAGGTCAAGAGGGGTCACCATGGATGTTGCCCAGACAAGGTTTGAAACTGATACAAAAATGGTGACTCTGCTAGATGCACCAGGACACAAAGACTTCATACCAAACATGATAACAGGTAATGATGCTGACATGTAATAATTATATGATGAGTGCATGTTTACCAATTGTGAAAGAGTTCAGAGCCCAAATCTTGTGTCATTCAATTTCTTGATAGGATTAATTGAATCTTATGACTACAAAATAAATATATTTATACAAAGTGAATAATTATTATTTTCAGACATGTTTCTCAAGTGAAACACAATTGTAATAAATACATCAATCCAAGATATCTGATATGGCTGCTCCTTTTTTTCAACAGACCTCTACCAGATTATTATTTATCAAAAAAAAATTGTTTATACAAGCTGTTTGAAGTAAGTATTATGAATGTTTAGGTGCAGCTCAGGCCGATGTGGCAATATTAGTGGTGAACTCAACGAGAGGAGAGTTTGAGACTGGCTTTGAGGCTGGAGGACAGACGCGAGAGCATGCCATGCTCATCAGATCACTAGGTGGGTTAATACATCATGGTAGGAATGCCAATTACTGTCATACTTCACACCCCTATTGTTCATCAAACATTACTTCTCTTAAAGTGTTCATGCAATCACAGAGGTCATAGGAAAATTTGGAGAGAGTTGGGGGTTGTGGTCATGAAACTGAAGCTATCTCCCTGAATGGCTGAAAAAACCAAAAACACCTGCCATGATTATTGAGTACTAGGAGATCACATGAGGACAACCATGTGACCACTATTGTGGTCTGTAAGGGTGTTAGGCCTGTGCCAATAGTGTGATTGCAGGTTACCATCTTGTCCCGCAATCAACCTACAGACAAATGTTAATGGACAAACAGGCCTGTGTAAGCCAAATCACTCCAGTGTCCCAGTTTGAAATTGCCCCATTTTTAGCAAACTTTACTAAACAGGTCTTTGCACAAGATCTCAAGTCTGTCTGTTAAAAGTGACCTAAGCATGATTTGGAATTTGGACGCATCCACTTTCAAATGGCACAGACTTCTGGTTGCATTTTGCATCTTAAATATATAACATTCAGAATATTATTTTATTGCTGTAATTAAAGGATGTGTTTGAGATCTTTTAACTCTTGTCTTCTTGGTCCAAATACTCATAACATATTTATTGTTGATAATACTAGATATCAAAATCCATTTTTTTATCTTAATATTTTTATTGATATAACTATTTGGATATTGTTGCCTCCTAACAATTACATAATCATGATTTGTAATTATTCTTTTTTGTGTAGGAGTATTTCAGTTGGTAGTTGCTATCAACAAGATGGACACTGTGGACTGGTCTGAGGATCGATACAAGGAGATTACCAAGAAGCTTGGCCAGTTTCTCAGACAGGCTGGCTTCAAGGAGTCCGATGTGTCGTACATCCCTTGCTCAGGCTTGAGCGGAGAGAACCTCACCAAAGCTCCCACAGAGGCAAAGTTGTCTAGCTGGTACCAAGGTGGCACAGTTGTTCAGGCAATAGGTAATCATTATTAACTATATTAAAGTGGTTAGTTAGATGTACCCGTACAATGATAATAATACAGTTTTGGTTTTCAAATTACATATACAAACAAGTTACTATTAAGTTTTATTTCAGACAAGCTGAAGCCTCCAGAGCGTGAGGTAGATAAGCCATTCAGGATGTGCTTATCTGATGTGTTCAAGGGAATGGGTGCCGGGATAACTCTAGCTGGCAACATTCAGACTGGCTGTGTGCAGACCGGTGATAAAGTCCTCATCATGCCACAGGCAGAATCCGCCTCAGTCAAAAGTAAGTCATCAGTCCACAGTAATAAGTGTTTTCATTTATGTTCTTGATATATTTTTGATATTCTATCATAAATCACAACAAGTTGAAAGGATTACTTTTTTCGTATTTAAGGTATAACAATAGATGATGCCCCAAATCCCTATGGATTTGCTGGTGACAATGTGCTACTTGTCGTGACTGGCATAGATCTGACAAATGTTAGTGTAGGTAAGTATCTTTCTCAAATTCTTAAACACCAACATAGAGTTGGTCATATTAAAGTTATTTTGATTAAGTGTACAATCAGAGTCTGTGATTTTAATGATCATTTTTTAAATAATGGAAAAGAGTATTTAATGCAAAATGACAGCCATAACTCCTTTAAGTCATTTTTAATATGATGAAGTGACAAAATGGGAAGTTTATTTGTGTTAACAAATAGTTTGAATTCTCTATTTAAGGAAGCATATTATGTGATCCATCAAATCCGATTCGGACAACATCTCGTCTCAAAGCGAGGGTGGTCGTATTTAATATTGATGTGCCTCTTACCAAGGGCTTTCCTGTGAGTACTACCACTAACATATAATTTTAAGTCAGACAAAATCAAATTCATGTTTACTTTATCACAGAGCAAAGATAATGATTATGGTTTTTGAATTTCTAAATTCCAAAGAATTACCTAAAATACTTATAATCTAAAGAAATCTATACATTGACAAATAATTTTTGAATATAAGTAATAGGATTTTTTTATTTCTTATACTTGCACTGGATTTGGCCAGTGTAAAGACACTTACTGTGGAATTCCTTTTCTGAGACCTAGATTTTATTGAAGTCATAAGGATGATGTCCCTTTTGTTGCAGGTTGTGTTTCACTACCAGTCACTGAGTGAACCTGCTCATATTCACAAACTAATCAGCCAACTGCACAAAAGTACTGGAGAGGTGATCAAGAAGAAGCCCAGGTGTCTCACCAAAAATAACCATGCTGTGATAGAATTGGAGATTAACCGACCAGTCTGTGTCGAACTGTACAAAGATTTTAAGGATCTGGGGAGGTTCATGCTGCGGTATGGAGGCTCTACCATCGCAGCTGGTCTCGTAACAGAGGTGGGTATTTTACCGTAATTAGGAAACTGAGCATTATATAAATAATCTTATTTATCTGTGCTAAGTATGTCAGCATAGCTTGTGTAATGAGAGTGAGGATTTTTTGTCATTCTTTCTGTCTGTCTACTTCGATCTTTTCTTAATACTAAATGGAGTTCTTAGCTATTCATAGGTATTTTCGGACAAATTCTATTAAATTCTATTTTAGGGGGCTGAGATTTTTTAATGATTTTTTAAAAATAAAATTCAATGGCCGTAAATGAGTTTTCAAGTATGCAATACTGTTGTCTCCACATAAGCATTAAAATATCAGACATCTGGAACATCCATTGCCTCATTCTGTCACGTCAGTGTAGTTTCAGTTTGAGACTTTCAGAAAAGGGAGGGTGATGTTTACTGAGTGGCTATGTTGAATTTAAAATAACATCTCAAGAATTAATGCTTAATTTCTTAGCTGCTACCTCTGCAGCTTTTATTATTGACAAATATACCTTACAAGAAGCATTCTAAGAAAATTATTCCTAAAAAAAGAATTTGTTTCAATTTACATTTCCAAGATAACAAAATTCATATAAGACATAAGTGTTGCCATCATCTTGTCAAATCATTGAAACTTCTCACCTTACAACGATCTCCAATGAAAGTGCAGGTTATTAAAGGAGGGTGGATTCCAACGCAAAAAATGTACTATTCAGGTTGGGTAGAGGAGAGTTCTCTGGGAAAGGGGTTAAAAAAATGCTGGTATGATATTTACTAGGAAACCATTTCATTCTTGCTTGAAATCATGAAGGAATATGTGCAGTGATGAAAGTCTTCAGGAAATAACCTGAATTCAGGTTTTTTTCTTCAAATGTGAAATTCAAAATGGCCTGAACTCAGTCTGAAACATTCAAAAATGGCATTTGTGAAAGGGGGTAGAGGTATCTTCAGGTTAAATTTTAAGGGTTTCAGGTTTTTTCCTGAATGCTGACTCTCATCACTGCATATGGCTTCTTATCACCATGAAATTAGAATCTTAGAAAAATGCATCCATGATGGAATAACATTCTCCACATTATCGCCCGCAGAGGTATTTCACAAATGTTGATAAGTTTTTATTTTGCTCAGTAACTTACAGTACCTCTAAGAAATCACTCTGTCTGCGAGTGTGCATGTGTGTGTGTTTTTGTTACCTCTCTTCCTCGGGCTTGGACTCTGAAATGCAACGCCAAAATTTAGGGTGTTTAATCAGCTGTAAAAATAGACCAACTTGACAAAATAATCAATATACTATATCTTTACCGATCAATATATAAATTTGCATATTTTAGGATAAAACTCTCATGCATAAAATATGCAAATTTCGAAAGAATTGATGAAAGGCTTCTATGTTTTTAATCACTCCAAAGTTGTGACATTGATATGAACATTGATATGAACAACACAATTGCTCCCTTGTGGCCTCATGATGTTATATAAATGCCCATCTGGGCCCCACAGTAAATAGGTCACAGTGTCATTGTGAAAGTGTTAACAAACTCAGTGGGTTTTTTTACAATTTGAGCTGCTGTCTTTCTGACTTTCTGACATAAAATTCAAGAACTGTGTCCTGAAAGAAGGTAAAGATGACAAATATAACAAAAATAAATATGAATCAATGCAAAATTTGGGGGTCCAAATTGGTGTTCAAGAACCCCAACCCTGAAATCGTTCTTTTGGAGGTGGTCCAACACCGATTTCAAGGTTTTTGAATACAGATTTGGATCCCCAATTTTGAACCTGTTGATACAATCCAGCCCAGGTGGCATGATTCTTTGATGTTTTGGGTTGCTAGGCAACTGGGGCTAAAACAGTTATGTCATTAGGTGAGATATCAAGCAATGCATTAAGGAATCTGGCTGTAACTATTTATACTATTATTGATGACACCAAAAATTATTACAGTACCTTTTGTGACGTTGTCACAAGGTTTCTAGTTTTTACTACATTGACTGTTCTCGACATTCAAAGATTGGTAAATACTTTAAATGATCATTTAGGAAGTAATTTGCAGGGATTTCTATGAAATATTTGCAAATATTACAAACAAGCAATGATCAGCAAAGTTCTTAGGCACTTTGCCTATGTTTTATATTTAGCAATTAATCTTAAATCTAATATTTTGTCTTCAAATGTTTAATCAAAGTTTATATTAAAATAAATGATTTTCCTTTCTGGGATTGGACATATAAAAGCAACTGAGAAAAACAATATATAAATAAATTCTAACAAAATGGCAAATATACTTTTTTTACAGATCAAGGATGGAAAAGCGGCCAAAGAGTAATTTGACATTTAATAAACCAAATTCTCATCATGGCTATTGAAGCTTTGACAACAGTCATCTCTGATGTTTACCTCAATATTCACAGCATGGTGCTATACTACACACAGAAGGTATTATTTATACCCACTGATACGTCTTCACTTCAAACTGCTATGAGAAGAAGCTGATGACTTTTATTATCATGGCCTATTGTTAAAGACATTTGGTACACAGCTACCAATCAAGAACCGTATGTTTGAGGAAATCTATGAAATATAAAATATATTAACAGTTAGGAAGGGTACCCGAGTCCAAGAAGAGGACTCAGGTTATCACATACATGTCTATCACATACATGTCTAATCTTATAAACAAAAGGATCTGCCTTTCTCTGTCTTTCACTGATCAGTGCTCTTAGATCTATCTTATTGCACAATCTGAGGCTTCATTGATCATTCTTCCAGAGTGTTTTATTCATTATTATCATCACTAAAATAATGCTATGAAAATATACTTGGAATATGGTATTAGGTGAGCAAATTTGCAAACAATATTTTGGTGTAGGGTATTCCTTCAAAAGAACAGAATTTGAGTTAAGTAGTGGTTAAAATTTTATTTCTTTTAATAAATTGTTGAATATCAGTGAAATAAGACTAAAAAAATGAAAATGTGATCAGTATAATGATAAATTCATGAACTTATGTTGTAAAGCACATTGGCACTTGTGAATTTCTTTTAAGAAAGTGATGAGATACAACTCAATTGCAGTATCATTATCAAATCCTTTACATCTGTAAAACTGATTAGGAATGTAACATAGTTCTATACAAAGGCTGTGAGCTTGTTGCAGTGCTTGGATTGTAAGGGTTTAATGTAATGTAATATATTTAAGGAATAAAGGTGCATGTACATAAATTGGTGAACACAAATGTTGTGATATTTTCTTTGATATAATTGTTTTAAAACAAGAAAAAGGATAAACATTCCATTATAAACATACACAGTTATGGAGAGATCTTAGAGCATTAATGAAATAAGACTATCAAGCACCTTACATGATCTAAATGTTTATACCCTAAACTTTGCGATCAAATGTCATTACCCATCATATTTCCCCTACATAAAATTCTGTACCATTTGAAAGTTGATGAAACTCATTGCATAGAAAAGCCAGATATGGAGACGTCGTCTGTTTGAATATGCTGTTGTGACGCTGTAGCGATAGATATATTATCATGATTAAGATAAGAGGCTGGATTCTGTCATAATATGAATGTCATGAACTTTACAATGCCAATGTTCATGATGTTCCACTGAATGTTCCTGACACTGGACTGAACTTCGGACGAACAGTGTATCAATGTATGAGCATTATAATAGTTGCATTGGGACAATATATTACACCCTGTAAGTATCTTTATTCTTAATGTTCATCAATATATGACCTTTATCATTTTATGCTTCAGATAGCTCGAGGATCTCTAGCAGTGAATTTGCCTTATGTTTATATTAGGCCCGGTGGCTATAAAGTGTCCCTAACTGCTCAAAATGTGTATAATGCAAATAAAAGATAATAGAAAAAAATCCACACTTTAACCCGGAATCTGCACCAACATCTGAAATTCAATACTGCTATAAATTTGTGACATGTACACAGAGATCGCTGGGCTGGCTGACCGTGGGGGTTACTTTCATACAACTCCAAATACAGGGTATCATTTTCTTATTTCATCACCTCAAAGTCAGGGTATCATTTTAACTGTGCATCATCCCTAAATCAGGATATCAAAAGTTAAGTCCGTCCTAAATCAGGGTACCAATGGAGATAGAATAATTCCCTAAATCAGGTTCTGGGTTTTTTAATTCCAACCCAGCCTCAGCGGGTTAAAATTATGAAAGTATTATAGTGGATTAAAGTGATTTGATTTAAATAATCCTTGCCTGACACAAGTGTGTGCACCATTCTATGTATTCTTATCTTTGTTCAAATCACCAAAGTATACAGAAATATTATGATAAAAAATGTATTCTAAGATGAGCAAAATGTTATAATGTTATTCATTCACTTATAAAATATTTTACAAAATTGTGTTAAGTGTCAGAAGAAATGCAAAAACCAATATAACATGTACACCATGGAATACATACAATATATTATTATATATTATTATTATATATTATTATATATTATATTTGGTTTGTTATCAGTGTGTGATATGGACCAATGTAACAAGGACTCCATCCAACTTCAATACCTTTTGTGTTACATCATGTTTACAATTCAAAAGGAAACATATAATTGTTGAAATAAAATATCAGGATTTTTTGTCCGAACGTTTTTTCATCTTCACATAAAGATAGGACAGGAATAATGATCAAAGCAAATGTAAAATGTGAAACCAATGTAACAGAGGACACCAAAAAATCCAGGAACATTTTTTTCAATGATCTTGGTTTTAGAGACACATGCTCCATATATTTCAGTGGATTATGAGAGAGAAAGTACTAAACTGGCATATAATACACATTTTAAAAGATTTTATGGACTGTAAATATCCCTTTTGTGATGTTTTGATATTCATAACAGGATGTAACAATCAATTTTCTCATCTGGACATGTTGGTGACATTCAGTTTCCAGTTGAAACTGCCACAAAACAGCTCTGCAATGAGGTACCAACTTGTGGAAAGTTATAAAATTTTAGTTACCTTTTTTGGTGGGTGAAAAAATAGTATAAAGGTTTTATTCTGAACATTTTACAAAAAGTGCCAGATGTAACATCCTGACACCAAAGAAATGTCAAGACGAAATGTGCACTTTTCAGAGATTTAAGCTCAAAAATATTTTACTTCACCAGCATGTTTTTGCACCAGAATGGCATCATATTGTAAAGACATCCAGGTCAGGTGATGTTCTTAAATATTTTACCTCACTACACAGGAGTCCCCAGATGTAACAAAGTGGACACAAAATGTTACATCATATATGGTATTTTTCAAAGCCAGGAGTTTTTCAGCTGAAAATTTTATAGAATAATTGCAATCTTGAATGAAATGTTGATTCTTTTATTATTTTTGTGAAAAGAAAACCAAGTTTGATTAATTTCATCTATAAAAAATAAAGAAAAAACACCATTTAAACAGGCATCATAAACAGAGGACATAATTTTTAATGAATTTGTCCCCTATTTTCTCGGATAAACGGGAATTATAAACGGTTTGATAATGATATTTCTAATATTTACATGATAAATTATCTCTTGCATACAATGTTGAAATTATGGAATTATAAAATACTGTTTACATTCAGTACATTTTTTAAAGTTCATCATTTGCTCTGACGTAACATAAATCGCAGGACTCGAGATTCTGACTCATTTACCATGTTTACAGCCAGCCTCCCTGTTGAGTTTAACTTGCATCTGCCTTTTGAGATTATTCAGATCCACCAAGGGAGGCTGAACTATTCTTTATTAATTACCCTGGGGTTCAAAGATTAATTACCCTGGGGGTCCAAAGATCTTGGATTATAGCTAAACTAAACATCAGACTTCAGAAAAATCTGTCAGATGATTCTCAGAGGTATGAAATCTAAAGATTTACCACTTAAAAAATGTTTGCCTTGGCAGTTTTGCTACAGGTCTCTTCTGGGATGGAGTTTCATTAGACAAAATACCCCAAGATTATTTAGTTCCAAAAATAAATTGCAGAGGTCTAGAGCATTTCCAAATAACCAGGCTCACCCCACAAGCCCGGCCCACAAGACCATGTGAACATGGTGAACAAGAACAAGTCAGGGAGAATCAATAAATTACTTTTAACATTTGTGCATGCAGGTTGCAAACTCCACCAGCATGACCACAGGGCAACATAGCATGCATAGTGGAGTTTTCAATAGTTTGTGTGTGCCTCTGGCTCTGGTGGGCAGTGTGTGTTGGTTGCTAGATTATGGGACGCATGGGTAAGTGTGCATCTGGTGCATTATGAATACAATTCTGGGTGCACGCGATTGAAGCCGACGGATTCCACCGCGATACCTCCCGATACGCCGTTAACACACAATCGGTACCGTGAAAAGTGCCACTTTCACACGATTGCCGCGTGTCCTGCTGGGCAGGTCGGCGGATTTCCCCCGCCCTGTGCCGGCTTATTCCAATCGCGTGCACCCTAAATCTACTTTGTGGAGATGGACATGGGCTGGACACACATTGATAGCTCACAGATATTTTGACAAGGCTGACAAACAGACCGGACATATTCATTTAGTGCGGTTCAAGAATATAAATATATAATAACAGTAAATTGTTGACAGGTAAAGGATATACATGGAGTATTATTTGATTATGGAAGTACCTGTTATACTTCAGTCTATTCACCATGTTCACACTGAGTAAATACATACAAAATACAGAATACAGGTACACAGTTCAGCATGTTAGGCTGATATATAACACACAGTCCAATACACAACGTGGAGCAGAAATTCATTTACCATTAGTCTGACTCAGTCAGAGAAGACGGGACCCGAACACCCCAGTTTAATTGTTGACCGATTATTTCACTGAACAACGATTAATTACATTTCAAGAAAACTAGTCTCAATGATGCCAATCATTAATTTGATTATAACCAAAGTTACCATGAATAGATGTATTTGCACAGTGTATATTAATTAAACAGAAAATGTTTGAATGTGGTTGTTATAATACAAAACTTGATGAAACTTAAGTATTTTGAACATGATTCCATTAAGTTTATTGTGTTGCACAGAGAATGAGGATAGAAGGCAGTGTTGCAGTTGTGGTTGGGGCAGCACAGGAGGGAATGGGCAAAGCCTACTGCCACGCCCTTCTGCGCAATGGAGCAAAGGTACTCTACATAAAGATTAAATGGAACTATCTCTGTTATTCTCGGTACGATCATGGGGAATGTGTAGTCATTTCCGATTCTTTATCGGCAATTACTTTTAAAAAAAGGAACCATCCGTGTTACAAAAAATTGTATTTTTCCATAACTTATCACTTTAAAATGTCAATTTTTATTTGTGCATTCATTTATCAAGACTTACACTCCTCGCTTAACCAAAAAATGGCATGTGTTCAAAGTTTACAGTCAATGTTAAGCTTTATTCTATTTGCATGATTTGTAGTTATTGGCTTGCTTTGTCTTCCTTTCGTCTTTTTCTATAAACCTTAATATCTATAAATGACATTTACACATAAATTATATTCAATAAGATTGTTAATGGTAGTATTTTGAACAGGTGTGTTTTGGTGATGTTTTGAAATCAGAAGGTGAGAAGGTAGCAGAAGAATTCAATCTGAAGTACGGTGCAAACAAAGCTGTGTTTGTACAATGTGATGTCACCAAGGATGAAGATGTAGAAAGTGGGATTTATTTCTATATTATTCCTGTAAACTTTTAAAAGGCTCGGAATCAAATGAGAATCTGTTATTTCCCAACCTTATGTCTAATCGAAAAACAAATAAGAAAAAATGAATCTATCTGTAAATGATTTGTAAAACCCATGTAAAAAATCAAACAAGAACATTTATTACAATATTTTCCTTATCAGAATTACAATATAATTCATAGATGTTAAGTGAATTGTTGACAGGTACAGGATATTTTAAACATTAGGGGATAATAAAAAATTATAATTATACGTTTAGATTTGTTCCAAGTTGCCAAAGAGACATTTGGGAAGATAGATATTGCAATAGACAATGCTGCAATAATAAATGAATTCAACTGGAAACAATGTCTAGATATAAATGTGGTAGGTCTGATGTTACATCTTCCATATATAAAAATGATATATCATTTTTATGTTACATAAATTTGCACCCTTTTAGAAATATTCCCATTTACCACTATGAACATTTTTTCATCCTTTATTCTGATAATGACCTTTCAGGGAGGCGTTATTCGTGTGACCACAACTGCCTTTAAATACATGGGCAAAGACCAAGGTGGCCAGGGTGGTACCATTGTGCACACAGCCTCCAGATCCGGTAGGTGTCCTATATATCATTAGTTTCTGTAAACTGCACAATGAGTTTCTCACTATTCTTGATGACAAGAACCTTAACCGGGAACTGAATCTCTACTGGTCAGAATGGGTGCCACCCAACTGGTTTTCATACGTCTCCAAAAAGGCAAAAAACGATAGAAAATAAATCATCAAAGAAAGTAGAGCATTTTGTCCTGTTTTCTTTTCTGACCTCACATTGCATAAATCCTGCTGAAATGTTATCATCACATGGAAACAGTTCCAACACCATGAAGAAACTACTCTTAATTAAGTTGGTCATATACACATTTTGGCACCATTATTAGGTATAATTATATTATTGAATATGATATGAATGGAGCATGATTTTAATGTGACTCAGCAGTGAGTATTGTTGGTATCAAACAGGGCTGTATCCTGACTATTGGGGCCCAGTATATTGTGCTAGTAAACATGCAGTTGTTGCTTACTGCAGAGCTTGGGCTGTAAGTATAAATCCAAATTAATTCACATAACAATAAAAGAACAATATTGAGGATGCTTCATTCATTGTCCTCAAGACCTTTTCAGTTAGATTCTCCCTCTCTTGTAATGATGTATTCACATTTGATTTAACAGTATATGTGGTGTTTATATATATCCATCAACTACAGCAGTACAAGACAAATTGCAGATATTCTCGCATTGGAAATTGGAAGTCTCCTTTAAATTATCATACAGAGATAGCTCATTTACAGTCACATATCTGCTTTTTGGAAATTTGACAGTAGATGGAGATTTGACTGCAAGTTGATTTATCTTGTTCACATGATATGTCTTATATCTCTTTGGACAAATAGTTAATTTAATAAATACCAAAACTATATCTCTAATGAAAATTCCAAATTTAAAATTCACATTAATGTATGATAAAGCCAAAGCCTAAAGAATTGTCTTTGGCATTTCCTTTAAACTGTTCAATTGAAATAATATAAACCTTGGAGTAGTTACTCAAAGATATAAATCATAGATTAAGATTCAAAATAAAATTTATTATTTTGAATTTTATTTTGGCAACTAATAGGGTAATTATTCTTTGGCAAAGAAAGTTTCATCTCTTAAAACATATATATGCTAAACATGCTAAATGACTCAATAAGGCACTTTTACTTATAAAGACTTCTGCTGAAGCTCACTGCGTCACGATGATACCATACACTTACATGTTTTGGAGCATTCAACAAGTTTCTAATTACAATCATCCATTCTATATGATGCTCAGATATAAATTTGGGAAACACAGATTTACATTGCATTGAGAACTTATAAAGCGCCTAAATACAACACCAAACAATGAATTATTTCAGAACACTAATATCACACTCCAATCTTTTCCACGGAACATAACAATTTCTGTTTTTACAATACATAACAATATTGGATGTTGCACAAGGACGTTCTCATACATCATGTAGAATTGTAAATGCTACCTATTTGTAGATGCCACAAAACTATATAAAACATGGAGTGAGGATTAATATGGTGTGTCCAGGAACTGTGGACACCCCCTTCCTCAACTTTATATGCCCAGAGAAGAGCTTACACGCCTCTGAGTTACAAGAAGTCTTAGCCTCAGCGGTCAAATTACAGTTAGTATATTTGATAATAGTAAAATGTTTAACATGACAGATATAAAACGATGGACCCATTTTCATTATGTATAATTTGAGTGCTCCAAACTTGATATGGCCATAATTATTTTATTGCAGGCCATCCGATGTGGCAGATGTTTTGATAGGGCTTGTAGAAGATGATACCTGCAATGGCATTGCCGTACTGGTCCTACCAGAACCATATGGCAATTCCAGAATAGACTTTATCCAACCGCCATGTTAGGATGGGCAGTAGCCTTTGATTCATAAAGGTGATGTCAAGATGATGTGACTGGACATCTGTTGGCTTCAACATACACCAATGACAATAAGTTCAAATGTGTTACCTGCGTTTAAGATAGATCATCTTAAAGAGCAGGATTATTGTCAAATTGTTCATGATTCAGGCTGATGATTTGAGAAATGGTTCCAAGATTGATGCCCGGGCATCAATATAAACTTCAGAAGATTTGACTTCAAATAAATGATATGTGGACATAAAGGTTACGTGTTTTGCCTGTAGTCCAGGATACATGATAAGAATGATCTTTTCTCTGCTCAAAATAGCTAAATATTGTATAGATTGAGTCCAGTAAAGAATTTCACCAAAGTGCCATTAGATTAGTACCTCTCTTCTTAACACAACCCATCAACTGTGACTCGACAATTGCACAAATCCTTGCATTTAAAATTGGAAATATATTACTCTTAATTCTGATGCAAAACCATATAGTCTGATATCGGCTTTTTGAAAACCTGGCAGTAGATCTGCAATCTGACTCATCTTGTTCACATTGCCTTTATCTCTGAGAGCAGAGAGGTAATAAATTGAGAAAAAGATCTCTCAAATCTTTGGAAAGTGCAATGAAAAACTGAATATATATATATATATATATATATATATATATATATATATATATATATATATATATATATATATATATATATATATATACACATAAGAAGTTAAATGACTCTATTTAAATCCTTAAATAAATATAGGTCAAGATTATTATCGGTAACCGACATGCATTGGCGATCTTTGAATGTATAAGGGGCTTTCTCAGTTCAGAGGGTTTATGCAGATGTCTTTTAAATATCTATTTTCGATAGATTTCGATAAATAAATTAAAAATGAAATCAAAAATAGTATTTAATTTAGCATTAGTCTGCAAACCAAACGATAAGAATAGGATTGATCTCAGCCATGTATCTATATATAGTACTACAACATGTACCGCGGTAAAAATAAACTAAGGGCATGAAAACTCTTGGACCACATTCCTGTCAATCCACTCTTTCAAATTAGATTTAGGATAGTTATGTACATTCTAAACATTAAAGGATATGACCCGTTGAATGAAGAATTGAATCTTAAGATCACAAAGAATTTTTAGAAAGTGAAAACTTTACCTTATGCTTTTTAAAAGTGTTTTTTTTTTCATTGATTTGAAAATTGTATTTCAAGAGAAATAAGAAAAAACCGTGATCGAGTGGAGGAACACCCTGTAAATAATATAATTCTCTAGGAAATCTATAATTGCAAAGAACTACAAGGCTTTGTCACACTCTACTGAGCAGGAGCTGTCTGCAAACCAAATGATAAAAATAGGTTTGATCTCAGCCATGTGTCTATATACAGCATTACTATGTATATAAACTAAGGGCATGGAAGCTCTTGTACCACATTTATGTCAATCTGATGTTTAAAATGATGTTTTAATAATACTTTTGTACATCCTAAAATTTAAGGGATATTATCCATTCAATGATTAGATAGGAAAGCATTTATAAAAAGTGGAAACTTTATGTTTTGCCTTTTAAAAATATTTCTTTGATGGAGTTGAAAATTGTGTTCCAAGAGAAATAATAAAAACCTGTGGTTGGGTGGTGGAACACCCTGTAAATAATATCATTCCCTAGGAAACTTACAAATTTTGCAACCCCTGGTGTATAACTGCTCATAATATTTGCAAAGAACTACAAGGCATTGTCACACCCCACTGAGCACAGGATTATAGTATTGTATGGGACACTGTTGATTTCCATCATTCCCTCATTTGGATCACAGACTTTTTTAAATTTTTTTACAGATTTGTACAGAAATATTAATTAAGGTAAGGTTAGGTTAAGTTTTGAAACACTGAATTTAAGGATTGGATGGCACAGATCAGAAATATCCACACCTTAAGTTCATAAAAGTAAAATTGATAAGTTTATACATAGAATAAAAATGATCTCATCCAAGGTTGTGATTTAAGCTTTCGTCCCTTTCGTTGTATATGAGTAAAGGGAGAATTGACATTGCATTGATCACACCATTTCGACACTATCTTTGCTTTTCAGATTCCTTGTGCTACTGAGCATAGCATTATAGTATTTTGTGGGACACTATTGATTTCCATGATTCCCTCAACTGGATCACTTTTTTATTCTTATGGAAGTGGTCTCAGATTTAGCAGAAATATTAATGGTATGGCTGGATTAAGTTTTTGAAACACTGAATTTAAGGATTGGATGCCACAGATCAGATATAGCCACACTCCAAAGTCATTAAAGTAAAATTAATAACTTTATACATGGAATAAATGTTGAGATGTTCTCATCCAAAATTGTGATTTCAGCTTTCATCCCCTGAGTTGTATTTGACAGAAGGGAGGCCACAGTTGGTTAGAGCGCCAGCTTATTAGCACAAGTTCCTCTGGTGATTCAAAAGTCAAGGGTTTGATCCCCAGCCATGCCGAGATTGAATTCATGATACAATTTCACACATGAGCTGAGGCCCGTGCCTAAAGGGTAAAACCGTTGTCCTTGTAAATCTGTAACCGGGTGAGTTGTCATGTCAAGGACTAGCGATATGGCAATTCAGTGAGGCAGCACTATATCTGCTACAAGTAGGTCTCATCACGAAATGACCGGAATAATCTTGCAAGTGGTGTAAAACCCCAACAAACAAATTGACAGAAGGGAAAATTGACATTGCATTGATCACACAATTTCGACACACTCTTAGCTTTTCAGATTCTTTATGATCCCGCTTGCGTGAGATTTTTGTAAAACCAAACTCTTTTCTTGGTAGTTAATATTTTATGTTTAATTATATCTGAAGTCTCCCAAAAAGTTTTATTATTTTTTGGGTGATATGAAATGAAGAAAATATATCTTTTACCAAAGAACGTAATATACTTTCTCCGCTTTTACCCATGATGTGTCGCTGAAGAACACATGCTTGGGAAATTTAAATGATAAATTTGAGATTAACCAATCAGATGTTGTGTTCACATGGGAAGTAGATACCAACCAATCAGATATTTGGGTTATATATGGTGTTTCCATGGGATATAAGAGTTGACCACTCGTATGCATATTCAAAACCCTAGATAACTCTTATCACAGAAGTGACCCTGCATGTTATCCCCACCCCCAAATCACCTATCTGGGCTTGTCAGGGAGTGGTGATTGGAGAACACTAAATTTACCATACTTAAACATGATGTGTTTAAGATTGTGATATATCCCATTCTTTTTGTATGACATTCAGTCCAAATCAAATGTTAATTTCATTGAATCTACTTATGATAAAAACTCTATTATTGTATCAATATTAGTAAAGTTGGCTCCCATGGTTATCTTTTTATCATTAATACACGAATACAAAAAAATGCTCACATTTTTTAAAGTAGACATGTGAAAAGTTGATTATTCCCATATCTGGTGTAAAGCATGATGCGATACTGCGGGAAACATCAATGTTGGCCATGAGTATCTCACTAAAAGCTCTTCACTGTTATACAAGAACAACTACTTGATTTGTATAAAATAGGGGGAGTATTTCATTTAACACTGTCACTACAGAAACGACAAGTAAATAAATACTAAATTTGTTCTTATTATGTGGGAACTCATACATATTACACACACATAGTAATTTATACAGTTATTCAAATGTTGATGTTTTCACATCTGTACCAAAGCCACCATATATTTTGTAGAAAATGTATCACTTGGTCCTGTTTTACTTGTATGTAAGGATATAGTTAAGGCCGGATTCTGGGTTCTGGCACAATTTCTCCATGAGACAGTAATACAAAAAATGGGGGTTGAGATGGGGGTTCGACTACCTCCATTTAGCACGATAAGGGTTTTGTTGACTTTTCATTTGTTGTTATGATTATGTAAGAGAGATTTGTCTTGTGAACAACACAAGTGGCTGATAAGAAATATTACTACCTATATTATATAGTGATTACAATCCTTGTATTTGTATCCTGTGGACGAACCATGCGGCTGTTGGGGTTGGTCGTATTGATAGCGATGGCCGCACAGGCCAGCAGGGCAGCAGAAAACATTGTACTGGTTGGAGGCTTCCTCTATGAGGAAAACGAAAAGGTGTTCCAGAAAATTATTGAACTTGCAGTAAGTTTTCCATCCAGATCTGAAACAAAGACAAGTATTCACATACAAAACACTTTTATTAATTATGTATGTGGTGGGGACAATGAAGTACGAGAAAAAAATGTATTTAATATATTGAATCACAAAAACAGTAAAAGACACAGAATAATCAAATATTCCCATCTCAAGCTCTTTTTTGAATGTGGATTTTACCTGAGAGCAATTTATCATTGCTCTCAGATTTTACAGATGTTTTGCTGCAGTCGTATATTTAAATTTATATATATAATGAATTCAGTATTCTCAAAAGTATTTTGGATTTCATATGATTAAAAGCCATTTCTAATTCAAAGACATTCATTTAAACAAATATGAGACCTAACATAATCTATTGCAATATTTTAGGGGGGCAATAAGGAATCCAGGATAGCCCTTTTTACATGTTCCAACGCCAATGACCCCGAGGAAAAGGCTGAGGAGTTGATTGCATCATTTGTATATAGATTGTATCAGATATGGGGTTTTTACCAATCTCAGACCTGTCTTGTGGGGCATTGACGTACTGTGAGGCATATAAAATACCCCACTCTTCATAGTGCAGCTGCTTAGTCACAGTTACATAAGTAACCTGTACAAGGCCTTTTTGAACAAACATGTCTGAGAAGCATATTTATACAACCAGGCTAAAACTATATAAATCACTGCCATCTAGTGTCACAGGTAGTAATAAGTGCCCTGGTGGTGGATAATGGCATTAGCGCCATTGATATGAATGTTAGATTTGTGAGGTATGTAAAATACTTTCATTATTAACACCAGATGGCACTCTCCTGTCACACACAATAAGGTATGAGATGGTACCCCATAATGAGGTCTGACAAAAAGACCTCCAGTACCTCATATCTGTACCAGCTTCTAATATATATATATATATATATATATATATATATATATATATATATATATATATATATATATATATATATATATATATATATATATATATATATATATATATATATATATATATATATATATATATATATATATATACATAAAAATATATATGTATATATTGAACTTAAACATGTCATACTGATGCCTTCTCTTAATATTAACAGCTGGGACAAGCTATACTGCATTACTCTATGGATCATTTCCCAGAGGGGAAACCGACATTGAAGATGCCCTCACATATGACCCCTTAGGAGGTTTGGACAACCTTCAGGATTTCTACATCGATGTTCATCTAAGGTAAAATATACATGTTCAAAAGATGTTATTTATTAAATATCATTTAAAATATACCATTCATAATAAAACTGAAAATATTTTTTCATATATGATCAAAAAGGTCAATTTCTTGTTTCCAAATATGAAACTTCCTATTCAAACTCTCAATTTTCTTTTGGGAAACTAATTTTCTTCAGGCAATGTTGGAAGAGACATCTATATTGATGACACATCATATTTGTCGTGGATGGAATATCTTGTTGAAATAAATATCCCTACTAACACCATCATAGATAACAAACTGACAATGATTCGTGATGCTATCAGTATGAATGAACTATTGGCGACAGGAAATGGACTATGTGACAAACCCTATCAAAGTTCCAACAATATTGATATATTCATTATTATTTTTTATTGATTTTTTTTCGTGAAAAAGGTGAAATCTAACCTACAGAATATATCATGTGTTATTGCAGTGAAAGGGGGCGAGAAGCAAGGTTAATAAGACTTATATGGGATATGCACCAGTCTGGTACAGAACCACTGCGTGGTTTTGGTGTTGATGAATACACAGGACTTGCCATAACCAATGCTAATACTCCTCAGGCAGTCGGAGAAGTATGTTTAAATCAGATATACAAGAATTAGACATTGTACTCGCTTCGGAGACATTCAAAATTTCCTATCAATTTTAGATTTCTCAATCATATTCAGCTGCATGACAACTGGTAACTTTTAAACCTTATTATTTTTCTCAATAAATTATGTAATGAACAATTGCTCTTTCATGTGCCTCCTTTTTGAAAATCATCCATAAACTTTGTTTGGGAAGCCAAATAGTATTCCTATAATCTTTCTGATCAGGTGAATTTTATTTAGATATTATTTTTAAATAGATCAAAATTAAATTGTGTAAAATCATCCTGAGTTATCAAACTCTTCAATTAATGCTTTGTAAAAAAAAGTTATGTTTGCTATACTTTCATATTTTCAGGTTGTGGGCATGAGAGGTGTTTTCTTTGTTGATCTAAGAGAAGCTGTTGAGGTGAGCAGTGATGGAGTATTTGGCCTTGAAGGTATTATTGCTCATTATTTGACAGAAGGAGATCGCATTAATATGGATACATTTACACCTGAATTTGCATCATGGAAGAGTAACATTGAAGGAAGAGAGCAATATGAAAAAGCTCTAACTTCGAATAATGTTTTTCTTGGAAATCAGAATAACAGACCTTATGGGAAAGCTGAATTGGTCAGAATAGCACAAAGTTTATTCAACTCGAAGGCCTCATACACATGGGGCAGGACTGTGGAGACACAGCCTGGATTCATTGTGGACATGTGGAAGGGAAATAGTCAGACCAAGGCAACAGGTTATGCTGGAACTCATCCAGAGACAGGTGAACAAATCATATCATATTCTGGACTAGTTCTGGATATTAGGAAAGGTTAAGTGTAGTTTATATAATGTTCTATGAAACATGATGTCTAATAAGTGGCTTGGAGAATCTTAAAAACAGTGCAGAAGATAAAAAATAAAAAGAGGACAATAACAACAAATAGTTTTTTTTTTTTACAAAGAATTAAATTTTGGAAACATGATGACATTGTATTTTAGTTTAATTAAAGCATTCATGAAATGAGATTTTCAAGCATTTTTTCCTTGGATAATATAAATTTTTACACCCTAAACTATGCGATTAAATGCTATTACCCATCAAATTTCCCCTACATAAATTTCTCTGTCATTTGAAGGTAGATTACATGCTTGTCTTCTGTTAAATCCAAATCATTCATTGGGCACTTTGTCAACAAACTTTGGTTTGCTGACAAATGATCTAGTGCAAACACCACCTTAGTAAAGTTATGCTAACAATTGAGTGATTTGACTCACAGAGGCCTGTTTGTCCATTAATGTTTGTTCATTGGTTCAAGCCCAAAACCCTGACAGACCACAAAAGAAGTCAAATGCTTGTATACATATGACCACCTGGTGGTCTAGAGTTCAGCCAGTTCTTCACATTTTCAGCAAAACACAATAACCATGGTCGGTGTACTTTGGATGATTTGTAGCAAGATAGCTTGTATGTATCATAGTTTCATGGCCACATATCATTTAAGCAGAGATATTTAAAGAGAGATTGGAAAGAGCAGGTCTGCCACTAGGTGTCAGCACAGTGCACCATCCAACTCTAACATGGTCTCGTGCAATCGTTTTTGCCCAAATTACAATACAGTTCTCCATCTAAATAATATAAACAGTACCTTTATAATCTACTGTATCCACTTAATGTCAACATGATGATCCAAAGACGATAACATGGTATAAAGTGTCAGTATTGAGCAACAGGCCATAACACTTTGTGTCTAAAGTCTTGAAACTTGGGTAAAATGTAATATTAAAGGGTTCTACAGGGCTTGTTGGTTTAGTTTTGATTGAAAGTACAGTCACATATGAGTGATCACTTCAAAGAAATTTTCAACAAAGACATTACTCTGTGACTGTGATGGATGAAGGTGTAATTTATGGTTGAATGATGCATCTTTATGAAAGGTACTGGTATCCGTGATGAACTTCATGCCTCAGTAAATATGTGATTGAATATGGTAGATGTTGCAAACCATATTGGCTGGATTATGCAAACTGACTAATGCTATTTATCACATGCTGGTCATCACTCGTGCCTCAATGAACTTAAAAAAGTGTTTTGAAAATAATATTCAGCGACTATGATTAATGGAACAAACATTATTGGCTGGACTGTAAATCCAGATGGCTGGCGAGTCAAATGATGCATTTTGATGAATGGTATAGGCATCATAAAGAAACTTCTTTATTCATAATAGTTACACCTCAATAATAAGGTACTTTTTCAGAGTTTATATACTCTCATTTCTCAGACTGATTAGAATTACAGCTCAGAATTTTGATAATTATCCTGTTAAAGGATGTTTAGCACAGAAGGAAGTAAAATAATTCTATTGATGACACACTACTGTGAAAATGGTTTAGCATTGTCAATGCATTAATCTGGCCTTCACTTAAATTTGATTCTAGACAATAATATAACATTGCTTTTGGGCATATATTGTACTTTATTACTTTATTCCATTAATTCATATATGACCATCAGTTCCTTCACATTTCAAATCATTTAAAGTTGACAATGTATTTCATTGCTTTGGTCAATTATAGCATCAATCATGTGTACAATATAACAATCATATTCATTTGCATGAGTTTACCTACATTCAAAAAAGTGCCCTTTGCAAAATACAACCCCCTCCTCACAATACATAATATATTGCCAAAATAATCATATATATATTGATATACTACATCTTTCAAATATGCAGTTTAGTATTACACAAAGTCCTTATGATATAATATTTGACAAAATATCACATTGCACAAAATGTGAATCAAGTTTGAAAAAAGTTGCTTGTGATCTTTGTACAAAATATTTCTTTGTGGCCAGAAATGTCATATTTTTCAAGGACTGAATGACATGCACTGGCAATTAATATCATTTTCGAGCGTATAAAATGGCACTCACGCCACATCAGATTCCCTAACTCTATTTACAGCTGTTTTAATAGGTTCTTCTATATTTGTATAAATCCAAGGTATCCTAGAATGCAGAACAGAATATGGCCCTAAATATCTATATCTGGAGTAAACATAATTTAACTTGAGGACTTCTACGCCATCCACATCTGTAAGTGTTTTCAAAACTTTGTGATGAATTGTAATGTTTTTGAAGTTGAATAAAAAAATCATATAATGAAGAAATTATTTCTTGCTTTTGGAAGTTTGTATAAATCATAATTTCCAGTGGTTAGGTATTATTGACAAACTTGTCAACAATTATGAGGAATGCAAATCATAAGGAATGGCGTCATCAACATTTAACAGATCAGGAAATAAGACAAAAACAATATGACCTCCAGTGTAATTAATGTCTGTTATGCAAGCTGTTTAGGTGGACCATATATCTAGGCAGCCTAAGAGTCACAAGTTGTTGATAAAAGATCACAAGCACTTTTTTGTGAGACCATTATTCTTAAATGCAGCACCTGACTCACCTGGCTTATAAAAGCACATAGGATACAGCTGGCATAATGTAAACATATCATATATATGTTGATAAACACAAAAAAAATATATTTGCGAGTTAAAGTGAAATCTTTTATGTTACATAATATTGTATACATTCCACAACCAGTAAAGTGAGACTAGGAGCCAGCTGCTGGAGGAGTTCCGATACTCGTATTTCATACTCCACCCAATTCTGGGTGTGTGACGAAACCATCATACCCTGTCCACTCAATTACTACACATAACATTTAAGCAACTTGTTTTCATTTCTTTTCCAAATCTTTGTAGCTTAATTTTCGAAAAAAAAATTATTGTTATTTCAACCTGCCAATATCTTTTGTTTTGCTCAGATGTCCCTTTTTATATTCAGATATCTCAAAACCTTGAAGAAATCATTTCGTGCTGTTCTAATTTTAAAGTGTGATAATTGGGTTTCATATGGTATCCAAACCATTTTAAAATCAAGCACAAAAGTGGTGTTCTGAACTCTCAGCACACCCTTTGGAAACGATCATCATTTAAATCTATTTTCACAAATACTTAGCAGTTGCGCCCTCAAAAATTTAGCATATTTTTTTTTGAGTTGCTTATCCTTATACAATTTATTTACACACTAATTCATGATATCCCCACCCCCCACCAAAAAATAAAAGAAAGAAAAAGGTAATATTGTATGTCAGGATGCAGCGCAATACACCAAATATAAGCAACTAATTGTAAGGCTTGAATCAATATTGTGCTAAGCTGCACTTTACCATGATCCTGGATAATTGAGGGTGATGGATAAATGTTATAATATAATACAGCAAGGATGATAAAAAGGCCAAGATGAAACTGACATGTAATGTACAAAGGAATGTGTTTAATTGAGCTGCTATTATTATTATTACAGTGACCAAGGTGGTCCATAGTTAAAACCTTCCCAAGAACAACTCTAATTATAAAAGAATTTTACCATGGACCATCATGCAACTGTTGTACATGCACATTAAGTCAGCAGATATTCTTCCCAACGCCCCTTCTACAAGTACTCAAAAATAGATTATACATTTCATAGATCTTTGGATCATTACATGATCATTTCAATTCAATTGTTAAAATTGATGACAACATCATGTTGTGAAATATAGATATTATATCAATCTGTGTTTATTTTACAACTTGTGAACAAAATGTGAACCCAACAAGCCATTCTCTCGCAGATTTTGTTGATCCATGGTGTGCTCTCCCATCACAGGTGGCGAGGAATGAGAACTACCTTTAATGGGATGTCACAGGAAGCTGTGGAATGGTGTAATATATAAATTCAACTAATTTCCAAAACAACACTTCTTACTTTAATGGATCAAAAAAGCCTGCAGACAATATTAACATATTTTACAATTTCATCTGCATTTTACAGATTCAGTACATATTATAATACAACTTTGCTCTCCTGGGAGCTATCAGGTGCACTTTACATTAATATTTGGCCGTATTTATTATTCTACATTACTGATTTAACTCTGCCCTATTTATTGAAGTTCAAGAAATATCCAGATTATCTTATTAAACAGTTACATATGAAATATATTCTCCAGAGTTACATCAATAAGGTATCATAATCTTCATTCTTTTGTGTATTTATTGAAAATACAAACCATCCATGGAATCCCTGGATGGAAAAGGAGTCTCTTTGACCAATGTCTTGTGTTATACTGAGATGTAACTTGGAAGCATTACTTCTTTAATGTGTGTTGATCATAAGTAGATACCTGGATAGTATACCCCAAGTTGTGAGCAAGGTGAGCCTAACCATACACTCATGCAGAGTTAGCATGTTCATAAAGATCACCTTCCGCCACTCTGTCATGTGCTTATACGGTGGTGCTTGTCTGTGTCGTCATATCAGCCTGGCTCTTAACACAGCTCGGCTATGACACAGCTATTACTGACATCCAGGACAACGTACACCAACATGAGTCATCCAGATTTATATATGTATATATATATATATATATATGTTACAATTGCACATACTTACACATAATATGACTTAAACAAATTCTCGTTTCAAACAAAATGATCTCAAGGTCAAATTCAAGAATATATTGTAATATTTAATATGTATAGTATTTAAAGCAAGGTGCAATAACCATTCACATAAAAATGATAAAACTGTTTTTCCTTTTGTTTTTTTATATGTTTTGGATTATTTTGCATTAGACAACATCAAATAAAAGCACCTACAACCCTGCCAAGACAAATTCAACCATTACTACATCAACAAAAATATACAATATCGTTGCAAGACCAATTATCTTCTATAATGATTATGGCTAGGTCCTCTAGTAAACTAAATGAAGTTAACTTTAGAGAAATAATATTTCAAGATTGAGAAGCATGGTATATCAGATGTTCATCATCATCATAAAACAGTTACTATGTTAAAAGGCATCATACCAAACAATTTTGATTTCAATATTTCAAAAATGAAAAAAAAAATCTTTTTTTTCACACTTTGGTATTATTCCCGATGCAACAATGATTAAAAAAAACATTTAAATTGTAATCGGTGCTTGCTCAAATGCATAAAATCTTGAATCACCGAATACTCTCACAATGTGCAATGTAATATCTTAATGACATTTTGAATTATTTTAAAAATATTTTTCTTGATAGGAAGAAAAAGCCCAATGTGATTAAGTGATTTCAACTCCCATATCATTATTACCCGCTTAGATAACTGATATTAAAGATTATAAATCTATTGCAAATTAAGATTACAAGGAGTGTGATTGTTGTGAGGCAATACAATAGATAACTCTATCAGAAATAATAGTCCAATACCAATATTGCAATCACCCAAACAGTTTTGCAAAACAATATATCTTTGTGTTCATGCAGTATAATTTCAGATGGTAGATTGAAAGTCACCATGAAAATCAAATATAAGATGTTAAACTAAAGAGCAAATATTCTAAACAAATCCCGACATGAATTCCTGGTTAGACCATTTCACAATAATTCAATAAACATATCACTGATAATTCTGTTATTTGTGTCTATGATATTTTCTGTTATAATATATATATAAATATATATGTGCCATAAGTATAATTACTATTTTTAGTTTTGTGACATATCTCTGTCTATTTTCAATCACCTTACTTCTGCTTTGACACAGAAATATACAACAAATCATACCAATCAAATCATATGAATTCAAAAAGGACCCACCATTTCTATCTCTCATTTACTCCATCTTTCTTACATGCCAATCATGGAAGACGAAAATCACCACTACATCCCATCATTCTCAGCACAGATATGCATGAAAGCATAAAATATATCTACTCAAACAAAATACATCTTCAATCGTGTACAGCTTTGCAATGAACAAGAGTATAATATTTCACGAAATAAACTTTGAAATTGTATCTCAAGAAGTGAGATATATTAGTCCCAAAAAATAAACACATCTGATTTAAATCAAAACATCTCAGATAAAATGAAATGTTCCCCTTTTTATTAATGACTTCTTTAACAACTACCAAAGTTGGTCCCTAGCACCAATGATTTTTAAGTGTATGCCTCCATTCAGCTGTGCTGTAACTTAACTTGATGCAAAAACATGAGAACATTAATACCAGTTGTGTTCAGGAAATGACAAAGAGTACCTTTCTATGGTTAGCATTATTTTCTATGCTCCAGACAAATCTCCAAATCTTTGGAAGCTCATCTTTCACTATGATACCGCTAGTTTTGTAAAGCATGACCCCAGATTTGTTTTCATTACTAATGGGCTTCTTGAAATCACTTATATCACCAGCAGTCTCAACATTTTCCCATTACTCATCACATTTCTTCATCTTGACATCTCTTTCCTACTTGGCACATGTTTCCATATGAGTTCTACAAGTCCCAATGTTCAACATCAACATTCTTATAGCATATAATATATACTGGAATGGCAATTTTTCGCTCACACTCACTCTGCTCAATCATATATTAAAATATAACTCTCTTTATTTTCTATATCATTGTAACATGAATAAAGTTAGTTTATTCCAAGCAGTTAGTTTTCCCTTCTAGCTTTCTTCTTCCTTTTAACTGGCTTAGCTTCTTGCCATTCTGAAATCAAACGTTTCATCATAGAAATATCTTCACATGTCATTTCACACATAAATTGGTATAAAAACATTTCATTGAGTTTCAAACATTTATGTTTACTGTTTTTAAACAGATTGATTAAAAAAATATTGCCCTTTAGAATACCATTAAATACGGGATATATCATCAATTCCTTTTCAAATTTCTGTCTTTATATAACGATGAATGTTCATCTTACCTCCTAATTCATCAAAAATGACTGGTTCTGTGGAGGATGAGGGATCTGATGTGGCACTGTTCACAGAGGAAGCCTCCTGGTGGGCAGCATCAGTACTACTAGATGCTGCTTCAGACAAACGCTCTCCTCCAACATCTACTCAGACAAATACAATGCAACTTCACAGTCTGGTACATTTATACCTGCATTTTGCTGGGGCATTTATAATCTCAAGACAAAATAAAAATTAAATGTGACTGCAAATGGAGTCCGGGCCAATTTTGACTGAAATCAAATGTTTAAAATGATTTGAAAACGATTTAATTTTAGGGATTGATGCACTCTAGTTTTATTAATCAATTTATCAATGAAAGTTATGAAAATTAGAGAGATATGAGAATCATGAGGGCATTACCTTTGGAATCTGTTTGAGATGGAGACATAGAGGGAGCTTTATCCTCCAGTGTGGATGATGGTAGTATGGACGAGCTAGATGTTGATGCAGCCTCTAATTCAGCTGCTGGACTAGATGATCCCTCTGATGGATTACAGGCAACAGCATCCTGAAATCAACACACAATGCTCTTTACACAATATCTTTTCATTAGGCATTACTTAACCCCTAACAAACTAGCCTATCTAAATGTTGTTGATTGGCAGGACTAACCATTCTTTTTCTGGACTAGAGTATCAACATACTAAATTGATGAAATGTTACTCAATATGCTCAATGAAGTGCTGGGTTCAAAAGTTCAGGATCCAAGTTGTCCGACCTCAGAACTCAGAAACAATTTATTTGATCCCTTTACAAAAAGGATCTGGGAGACTCCCATTAAGACCAAAAGGTCGCTGGCATGGGAGCCACCCAGAACTCCTGATTAGGCAACCTTAACAATTGACAAAGTTTATAATTAATTTAACTAAGATTAGGAAAAAAACATATTTGGGTTATAATATTATCATAAGTTACAAATAATGATAAGTTTGTTCATTGAACATTAGAAATAGTGATAATATATGATAATTTATGCCAGCCTGCAAAGCAAATATCAAAGAATAATAAATGGATGATTTTGAAAAAAGATAAAAAATTTAGAAAAATATATAAATAAAAAGAATTGCATAGTAGGCACTATGTTTCATTTCCACAGATATAGCACTTTGGGATGACACATGTGTGGGAATAGTTTTGTAGAAATCTGTTTTTAACATAATCATTAAAGCTTTTCAAACTGTGTGTCTCAAGTTTTTGGATGTTTTATTTATTAGTTTTGGAAGGCTCTGTCTGATGAACCCAGTTGCAAATTCATGATTTATTCTATTTTTGTGTATCTTATGACAATGGTGTGTATAATGAGCATGGATGTCCAAATTTGTTTCAAAGTTCAGTGTTTGAAAATATTCAGGTAATTTATTATTTGAGTATTTATGAAGGAATTTTGGTTTGTTCAGTTCTATGCTGTCTGGCAATTTAAGAATTCTGTGCATTTTGAAAAGTGGTTCAGTGTGTGCATTGTATTTACTAAGTGAAATGACACGTAATGTTCATTTTTGTAGCTTGATTAGTCTCTTGTTGTCATATCCCCAAACTAGACTGCCATAATTAAGATGGGATTGAATCAGTGAGTTGTATATGATACACAATATATCTGTAGGAATATAGTGTTTTAATTTATTAAAGATTCCTATTGTTTTGTGATTTTGTTTGAAATGTTGTCCACATGTCCTTTCCAGTTCATGTGTTCATTTAATATAATGCCAAGGAAATTGAATTGTTTGACTTTTTCAACTTCATCAATTGTTAATCTAAATGATGGAATCTGCCTTTGGGTTGTGTGAAAAAATATATATTTTGATTTTTGGACATTTAGCTACAATTTGTTCAATTTCAACCATTCACCGATTTTTTCCAGCTCAGTATTTGTGTAATTTACATCAAAACTGTTTAGCTTTGTTATATTGCAGGCACTCAGAGTACTTGAAAGTGTTGTGTCATCTGCATATATGATTGTTCTGAAAGGATTGCTCACATTTGAAATATCATTCATGTATAAGATGAACAGGAGAGGGCCCAGAATGGATCCCTGGGGGACTCCAGTTCATTATCATGATTACATTGTAACAAGTTACAGCCCTTCAGAATGTTACAAATGACATCATCAAGCCAGAACAATGGGGATGTTAACGTCCCTCCCATCCATTGCTGGTGGTGGATGTTGATGTCCTTCCCGCCCTTTAGGGGTTAATAATCTATTTTTTTATATCTTTATTACTTCTTCTTTGATATCATACCTGTTGTTTTTCTCTATTTTTCTTCTTTTTCTTAGGGCTCCTAGCTGGCTTGGGCTCTGGGGAACTAGCAGGGGCATCTCCTGCACTATTAATCAATACAATTTCTTCTGCACTGCCTTCTGTTGACTGGAGGGGCTCAGTGGTGCTCTCTGGTGTGATATTGTTACCTTCTGTCACAGTGTCCTCTGGTTTTGGAGCATCAATTTCACCTTTGGAGCTTTCTGGAGTTGGTGCGCTTCCTGGCTCTGGGAGGCGCGTTTTCTTGTTCTTCTTTTTCCTTGGGCTTGTAGCTTTCAATGGTTTCTCATCAGGAATAGCAATACTTGCCTTTGATTAAAAAGAAATATCAATCCATTAAAATAAATCAATTACCTCATCAAAAAGGCCAAATCATTGTTGCTGCAATTTTATACAGATTAAAGAATTTGTTGTTCAAATAATATCATAATATCAAAAACTTGCTTGATATTTCAAACGAGACAGCTAAAAAATATCACAAATATTACACAATTCTCAAATATTTTCCAGTAAATTGTGCACATACCTGTGCCTTTGCTTCTGCTGCCGGTTCTTCATTGTCTTGTATGGCCTCTTTGTCTGACTGGTCACTGACTAATGCCTGATCTTCCACTTGTTTCACTTCAGCGGTAGGGCCAGTGGAAGGTTCAGTGACTGGTTCGGGGGCAGCTTCAGGCTCAGCAGGAGCAGCAGGCTCAGCAGGAGCAGCAGGAGCAGCAGGAGCAGCAGGGTCAGCAGAGGGTGAAGCAAGATCTGCAGCTGGATTAGCCTGAAACTTGTCTCCTCCTCCAGAATCCTGCAGTTATATCATCATTTACTGTCAATTTACCATCAGGCATGTTTACGTTTTTTTGGAGTGCTCATCCATGCTTGTTCACTCACAGATGGAATTGATGATTTCCCATGTTAGAATTAAAATCTTTTAAACAAATATGAAGAATCAAACCTTTATATAAAAGAATATAAGTATCAGTCAGTCAATAATCTATTTAAAGCGGTAAATTGGTAATAGTGGTCAAGATTGGACATACCTTTTTCTTCTTGTCTTTCTTGCTCCTCTGTTCAAGAGGAGTAGTGTCTTTTGGGGGAGTGGACATGACCTTCTCCTCCACCGCCACAGTTTCCTCTATCATCTCATCACCTGAGGGTGTTGTATCCTCCTTCTTTCGTAGCTTCATCTTCTCCTTCCTGGACAAAGCTGTTGTCCACTCTCCTATAAGAATCACATAAAAACCACATCTCAACTAGTACTCTCACCCAGTGGTCAAAGTTTGAGCTTGCCCTCTTCCCATAAAGGAGCAACTTTTGCTTGATATTATTATGCAATGTTGCCTGATAAATATTATAGACTATTTAGAATTGATTATTTTGATTAGGATTTTCAGTCCTTTACTAAATCTAGGATTCATGTCAACAATCATTATATCCTAGACATTTAAGTTGATGCACATAAATTTCATTTTCAGAAATGCTTTAAAATTTGATGAGCCTTAGGATGGGGAAAAAGTGATATGTTAAGTGTTCGAGAGATATTTACTGCTTCAAGAAAGGCAAGAGTAAATGGCACATTAAACATTCAACGAACTGGAAACTTTGGAACATATGTTTGACATGTGCAGTTTTGTCATAAAACAGCAATAGGTCACCTCTAGGGCATGGAAGTGCGGCAGTGCTCCAGGTACTAATCGACAGAGCCAATATTTTCATAGAAGATGCATAATTGTGCAAAAATTATATATATATATATATATATATATATATATATATATATATATATATATATATATATATATATATATATATATATATATATATATATATATATATATATATATATATATACTTTCCACTGTTATGCATCTTGTTCTATATATAGATATAAAAAGGATATGAAAAAGTAATTTCACACAATTACATAAAATTAAAATAATATCTTGAGTTTGATTTGGTAACCTGAAATAGTATGTATGCATTTTCAAAGAAAAAAAGCTTAGCAAAGTCAAAACATTATTTAGATTTCAACGTGTCATTTAAATGTATTATATTACATTTCTGGAGCATCATAAGACACATACTCGGCATCAGATTTGATATAAAATTTCACCAGAAAGTGAGTCTAGATCATGGCAATGACAGACAGGAAACAACAGGCAGACAACAAATCCACAAAACACTTTTGTAATACCATTTTGAAATGCTTACATTTCTTAATAAACAAATTGAAAAAATAAATGACTTAAAGTAATTGTGGTATTATATGCACAATACTGTAAGTTGTTTTCCTGATATTGTGGCCTTCAAACAGTGGCTACAATAATCATTCTCATATCAATAGTATTTCCAAGAATCAGTGCACAAAAATCATTTTGTCAACAAGTTAAATCATAATAGTTGCAATAAACCTTTTCTTGCTTTACTAATTTGAGCAATATGCCTTTGTTTGAATTACTAGTTTTATTTATAATATCTGCATCCTCAAATATAATACTATATACTGAGCAAAAATATCTATGCAAAATACTGATAGCTAAAATAACATATCTTGTTTGAATTTCAAGTTTCCCAGACTAGTGTCATATGGTGTTTACATGTGTACATACTGTGTACCAGTCTCAGCTCAATCAGTTCTGATGTGTAAGTCAACTTCATATGACAGATCATGTTTTGCTGTACCAATAATGACTAAATATTTACTTAACATATAAGTGCATAGGCATGAACATTGTACATGCAAAAAATATGCTTCCACATGGTTAATTGCAAATCAAATATAAAGACTGACTCCATCTTTCTATTGATGTTGCTAAAAAAATTAATATCTTTTGAAAATCTGCTGGTGATATTTTCCATGTTACTGTCATATTCAAAATTTATTCTTTAATTTTTTAATATGCTGTTAAAATCTCATTACAAAACATATAAATAGGATATTTTAAGATGTATATATATATATATATACTTTCCACTGTTATGCATCTTGTTCTATATATAGATATAAAAAGGATATGAAAAAGTAATTTCACACAATTACATAAAATTAAAATAATATCTTGAGTTTGATTTGGTAACCTGAAATAGTATGTATGCATTTTCAAAGAAAAAAAGCTTAGCAAAGTCAAAACATTATTTAGATTTCAACGTGTCATTTAAATGTATTATATTACATTTCTGGAGCATCATAAGACACATACTCGGCATCAGATTTGATATAAAATTTCACCAGAAAGTGAGTCTAGATCATGGCAATGACAGACAGGAAACAACAGGCAGACAACAAATCCACAAAACACTTTTGTAATACCATTTTGAAATGCTTACATTTCTTAATAAACAAATTGAAAAAATAAATGACTTAAAGTAATTGTGGTATTATATGCACAATACTGTAAGTTGTTTTCCTGATATTGTGGCCTTCAAACAGTGGCTACAATAATCATTCTCATATCAATAGTATTTCCAAGAATCAGTGCACAAAAATCATTTTGTCAACAAGTTAAATCATAATAGTTGCAATAAACCTTTTCTTGCTTTACTAATTTGAGCAATATGCCTTTGTTTGAATTACTAGTTTTATTTATAATATCTGCATCCTCAAATATAATACTATATACTGAGCAAAAATATCTATGCAAAATACTGATAGCTAAAATAACATATCTTGTTTGAATTTCAAGTTTCCCAGACTAGTGTCATATGGTGTTTACATGTGTACATACTGTGTACCAGTCTCAGCTCAATCAGTTCTGATGTGTAAGTCAACTTCATATGACAGATCATGTTTTGCTGTACCAATAATGACTAAATATTTACTTAACATATAAGTGCATAGGCATGAACATTGTACATGCAAAAAATATGCTTCCACATGGTTAATTGCAAATCAAATATAAAGACTGACTCCATCTTTCTATTGATGTTGCTAAAAAAATTAATATCTTTTGAAAATCTGCTGGTGATATTTTCCATGTTACTGTCATATTCAAAATTTATTCTTTAATTTTTTAATATGCTGTTAAAATCTCATTACAAAACATATAAATAGGATATTTTAAGATGTTCCTGAATAAGGTTGGGTGTCTTACTAGACATTTGTAAAACATCCAACTAAAAAGATAACTATATCATCAACAATGACTAAAACAAAGAGATATGAGGTTCTAGATTAGGGCCTCTTCCTGCCTCACACAGCAGGCTTATCTGTATGTCAGGGAACATGTGACATCATTTACAGGTCAGCAGCTGGTTACTTACACACATCTCATATCACATCAAAAATACTGTCCACATTATCCTGTCATACTGCATTTATAAAAATCATCCTGGCCTTCTTGTAAAGTATACTTCAGACTCTCACACTCATCCATAGTTAATGAGATATCTTCAGATAACTTATATAACAACATTTGTTCATGGTTTTCACAATAATATAGCCTTTTAACTTTTACATTTGGGAAAACTTAAATGGATATATTTCAAATCCTGGTGCTCATATCATATCTACCTTTCTCCTCATTATAGAAATATAACTGAATAGGAATAATTATGACATTCTTGATTCCACAACACTTATTGAAAATCTATTAAAAGAAAAATTGCCATTTGAAAAACAGCAAACATTGATGCAGTAAAAAATCAAACATTTAATTTATTGAATTAATGGTTTACATACCTCCATCAACTGTTTCCTTAGATTTGGATGCTACAGCACCTGGCTTAGGTGGACTTGACTTCTGAATTGAAGTTGCCTTCTTTGCCTGTAACAACAGAACATAGAAATTAATCCATTTTAACTTTTTATCATAAAATATGACCAGATACACATCAAAGTCTTGCATGTTGCTTTATTTTGCTTACTCCCTTTATTCAATAGAGTCATGATCAACATTCGGAGATGCATTTCTGCCACAACTTATACTTATCAGTCAGAGAAATGTAAGTACAAGTCTCTGGAAAAAAAGTCCTTTTCGGTTGAGGTATGGCTATTTACTGAAATAAGACGTTATACTTTTCATCAATATGAATCTTTTAACCAACTAGACATCAGCATTCACAGTCCAACCAATACTGACTGTTCCATCAATCTTATTCACTGAATATTCTTTTCAAAACATTGTTCATTGAGAGATTCATGCAAGTGTTCATTGAGGCATGACAGGTCACTGAAGCATGTGGTTCAATTTGCTTAATCCTGTGAAGAATATCAGCAACACCCAATGAAAGATAGCTAGATATCTAGTGACAAATATCTCAAAAGGAACTGTAATAATCAATGGTGTCAACAATAATAGTATACTTTAAGTTAATAGTTAATACTGTATACATTATACTAGTTGATATCTGCCTTAATGACCAAGCTCTTTTACTCTGTGCTGCAGTCTGTTAAGTGCACTTACCATAAATACCCGTATATGGCAGTGTACATTGTATTTATGTTTTACTTTGTGGAGAAATTTTCGACATGCAAAGTGTAATTTGTGATAATATTGGGTAAATACCTTTATATATTAAAACGCAATTAAAATCAATCTGCTACGGATATGAAAGTTTGTAATGAAAACGCTTTGTTTTGAGGCTAAGGTCAAGGACGTCACGTTTCTCGTATTTATGTTTTACTTTGTGGAGAAATTCTCGACCTACGAAGCATATTTTGTAATAATATTGGGTAAATACCTATATTTATCATTGATGGATAAATACGTTTTCATTATTTATCATCTAAAATGCAATTAAAATCGATCACTGATTCCAATTATCAGCATTCACAGTTTTGCATTTCTCATTGTTTCCACTGCTTTGAGTCGTGTCTTCCCTTTTTGACAGAAATACTTTCACACGTGGATTGATTTTAATTGCGTTTTAAATGATAAATAATGAAAACGCTTTGTTTGTTCTCGACCTGAGAAGCGTAATTGTGATAATATTAAGTAAATACCTTTATTTATCATTTAAAATGCAATTAAAATCGATCCGCTACGTCCGATGTCTGTTATTTCGAGGACGTCACGTACATCGTATTATGTTTTACTTCGTGGAGAAATTCTCAACCTGTGAAGCATAATTTGTGATAATATTGGGAAATACCTTTATTTATCATTTAAAACGCAATTAAAATTGATCCGCTACGTCCGATATTCGTTATTTCGAAATTACGAACATCATATTTACGTTTTACTGTAAATACTCGTGTATAAGACTGTTAAGATCTTGTTGTGGTAGGTATATTTACATTTCAATTTTAAAATGGCTGACAAATGGTTGAATGGTAGCAGTGTCGATGTCTCGAGAGAAACTGACTCGTCTTATATTCGGAATTATTTTCAAGCAAAATAACATCAATTTTGGGGGGTCGTCTTACACAAGAGTCGTCTTATATACGAGTAAATACGGTACACTCTGCTGTCTGTTCTTATTCATAGACACTGTTGAATAAGGTCCCTTCCCCATCCCAGTGGTCTGAATATATATAACAAACATTGTATTGTGTGTGCCTTGCAAAACAACACACATATCATCATCTCTTCCTGGATTGTAATTGGTTTCCTTCTATGTCAAGCCATTGGAAGGGGTCGCACTGTGTCAGCTGCTGCTGAAATAATGCCTTTGTAAAGTATACAACACACCATTCAAGTTCTTCCAGCTTGGGTATGGTAGGTTATATTATATTTGCATTGGAGTGGATGAACAGAAAAAGGATTACTAAAGAAATCTTGGAAGTCATACTCTGGTAACTAAGCATGCAGATACACAAGTCCAAAAAAATAATTACCAATGTTTAGTCCTGAAAATCAACAAAATTTAAGTAAGCTAGTCCTTTAGGGGTTAAAATTAAAATCCAAACATTTCCATTAGCCAATCTTTGTTGACCCCCCTTTGTGTGACCCCCTGGACAAGGTTGCCCGGCATCCTACTGATGCTTCAATGCCTTCAGCCACAAAAACATAAACCATCCATACACTGAATATGTTATATGCCGGGTGGGAATAAATGACATTTATCAATATGGCAATAATTGCTCCAGGGATTGTATACAAAATTAGGCCACATACACCTCATTACATATTTTCTTTTAATAGATGAAATTCCATCATAAATCGATTCGAAATGACTACAAATTTATTTCTATATATGCTCAATGTTTGAAATAGCATTCTTCTCTCCAAAATATTAACAAATTACAGGGAAATAATATGTGATACACAAACAATAGTTTAATTTCCGTTCCTCATTCTGGATTCAACAACAGGTGGGTGACTATGTCCTAATGCAGCCTAGGAGCACATTAGCTGGGTCATCATGGTCACTGGGCCATTAATTAACATTATTATTACATTCTACCTTAAGGCAATGAACAAATATCAAATAAACACTGCATACACATCTCTTATCTTAGCATGTACAGTGGCCTGGACACTATATGTCTACAGTTTTACCATCATAGCATACTCTATTTTTTATCATTATCAATTTTGCTTCACATATAAATTAATATTGCATGCTAAAGTCATACATTTTTTTCATAATCATTTATATATTATTCAGCAATGTTTCTTTTTATCAAATATAAACCAAGCAACTGATTGGCCCCAAACACTTGCACCAGCTGCTTGTCAAAACGATAAGATGCAGTGAAATGTCAAACTTATTGGCCATAAATTTTAAAAGAAATTTTATGTGTATGAAATATACACCTAAAGGAGACATGGCAAAATTGTTGCTGTAACTAAAATATGTTTATGAGATATTATAAAATGTTTTTGTTGTCTAAGCAACAAAATGAAATCTGAAATCGAATTTCTTTGTTGAAGATCTTTACTTCCTATAAAAATAGGATTACTTATTTCAGCATGCTGAACTGCTTTGACAACAGTCTTCACTTAACCAGCAGTAATTCTTCATGTAATCTTGATAAGTTTTAGTACCCATGTTTCAAAAGTAGGTCAGTAGGCTTGTGCCTTTACAAAGACCACATCCCATCTTCCATGACCAGCAACAGCTGACCACATGATCATGGTTAGTAAGTGGCTATTTTTAGCCACTTTTAGATTCATATGTAGGGCAGTAATCATTTGGCAGCTTACAGTATAAGTCCGAGAAAATGTTAATTTAACACTGCTTAAATATGCCTATGCAATACGAGGTCGTCATTTTGAAAAGTGGAAGTGATGGGGAAAAGCTCTTATTTTTATAGCTAAAACGAGCGTAGCGCCACCAACGCGTATTCCTTCCCATTGAAATATTAATATATTGTGCAATGATGGATCCCCGAGTCTTCATATTTACGTATTGTCAGAGATCCATCAATGTGCAAGATACTAATATTTCAATGCGACTTAATACACTGTGGTGCCGCTCCGATGTTTTTTGCACCAAAAATAAGAGCCTCTCCCCATCACTTCAGCTTTTCAAAATGACGACCTCATGTTGGATGGTTTTGTTCTGTTCTTGACCTGCAAAGCGTAATTTGTGATAATATTGGGTAAATACCTTTATTTATCATTTAATAATTAAAATTGATCCTCTTCATCCAATATCCACTATTTTGAAAATATGAAAGGCCGCAATGAAAACGCTTTTTTTTTTTAACGCTAAGGTCAAGGACTTCACAGACATCGTATTTACGTTTTGCCGAAAATCAGCATCCACAGGTTCTCCTTCTGTACAAGAGCTCTTGTTGCATAAGCACAATTATGTTTCACTTTTAAAATGGCCGCCAAACTTGAATGGTAGCAGTACCGATGTCTCAAAGAAAAACCGACTCTTCTTATATTTGGAAATTGGTCTTTTCAAGCAAAATAACATCAATTTTGGGGGTCGTCTTATACACAAGTCATCTTATATTCGAGTAAATAAGGTAACTAATATAGGTAAAAGCATGCCAAAACGTCAAATATTTTGTTAGCATTTTGAAGCAGAAAAACAGGTCAAGGTCAAAATTGAGGACATGTTATTTCAGGTCTTTATGGGGTGCATGTTTGATATAAATGTGGAGCCTATATCCGAAATATCTGATCAGATTCAACAAATGTTGGAGTTTTTGTTGACAGACTCGCACGTGGACAAACAGACGGAGGCCAGATACCATAAATCCTGCACTGCTTGGGCAGCGAAAGCTAATTACATATCATGTACATTTTTCATTTAAATATGTGATATTATTTACCTTTGGTTTAGTCAGCTGCTGCTCTCCTTTCTCAGACAGACGGTTGCCAGGAGATTGTTTTGGGGAGGCTGCAGGTTGCTTAGCAACTGCCTGCTGTACATGGTTGCCGTCAACATTCACAATGTGACCATTGCTCTGTGGCTTCTACAACAAGCAAAACATACAATACATTTATGACAAATATGACGAAACAATCATTTCTTGAAGTTTTTAGTTTTTCATGGAAGTATGAGTAACAATGATGTGATATGGAAGCAGGTTGGAATGTCCAGGGTATGTATGCATGACACCTGCATTGTTGTCACACTTGGATGGGGTGTTAGGCATGGAGGCAGGATCGGGTGTACAGGCCAGGTTGTTTGTATACATAAACCCACAGCACTACTTTATGGTTAGAGAGCAGCTACAACTGCAACAAATACCATTTATTGAACTGACTGTCTCATCTGTCCACCTTGGCACATGCACAAACCAGCAGGCCTGAACCTGGCACCAAAGCAATCTGTCCCCAGACAAAATTTTCAGTAAATCTCTGATTCAAAAATAGATCTGCCTACATATGACTGTTTATACAATTTATGTCTGGAATGTGTGGGTTAAAACATCATGATAAAGTATATCATTTGCCTATCTACCAAGATCAACCATATCCATCCTTTAAGAATTTGAGTGAAAAATGAATGTTTGACTATACTGCTTGCACTCCACATGCTAAAGGCAATGGATGCTATACACATAATTATTTGTTTGGTGTGGAACTTTGGTTCTGCATAAAATATCTTACTTAATAATAAGACTTACTGCACCTGTTCAGAGTTAGAGTGTTGATGGCAACATGGTTTGGTTATAAGATCTTTTGACATGACTTAAATGCTCTACTTATCATGATAATTTTGTTAAGCCTTTACAGTTTCGCATAGGCTTTACAGTTAAAACATTAATTCTTATTAAACCTATTTTCATACAGATAACAATAAAACAAGCTTGAAAAGCTTTATACAATTATGCTGTTTATCACCTGGGGCTGATAGGGAAGACAATCTGAAACTTTGAAAAAGGACTACAAAAATAATTGAACGGGCTTTAAAATTCAAACCATAAAAATGTGATGGCCCAGATATTTAGAGAGGCATTAATGCAAATATAACATGTTGTAAAATGTTACACCTGAGTCAGATGCTGATAGCATATATCAGAGTTGTTGACACTGGCATATCCAGTGACCAATTGTTAAAAAATACAAATAGTTTCAAATGATTAATTTTATCTCAACATCTGTTCGATATCAAAAATGACATAAGCTAACCATGTGCAATGATGCATTGTAAAGTAAATAAAGTATAAACAAACAAACTGGTCTCTAATGTCTATATGTTGTTCCAATTTGGCTTTCAAGCTGTTATTATTTCTCTTGTTTGTTATTCCTAAAATATGAAATTTATATACTTGATAAATATCTCAAATTATACTATTTTTTAAAAACTATCTTGGTTAAGATCATTTCTACATTATTTGGCAAAATGTTTTAACACGTGAACTCAGCCTATCTTCAAATCTCTGGGTGACTTCATCAGGCATGTTTGTTGTTCTTCAAGTCATGTTTGCTTTCCATACCACCCAATCTTCTTCAATGACTAATGCTATGGTATTGGAGAACCTTTGATATTATCACATATAATCTACATTATAAATGAAATATTATTTATAAAGTCATTTTAACAAATGTTTCAATTCTCAAATAATCATGATAATTTTCATCTTCACACTGAAAACAAAATCCTTCCCCATCATTCCATATATTTAAGTGTTTGCATCTGTAGATATGGTTCATTTGCCTAAAACAGCAGATTGATTACAAATAACTTTGGAGGATACATTTGTAAGATACTTTTTGATGGATTCTTATTCAGGGGCGGAGGAGCTCTCAACCATGCTGGACTGTAATCACAACATAGCTGGATGGTATGATGTCATACCACACCAATTCTACCACACCAATTCTACCACACCAATTCTACCACACCAATTCTACCACACCAATTCTACCACACCAATTCTACCACACCAATTCTACCACACCAATTCTACCACACCAATTCTACCACACCAATTCTACCACACCAATTCTACCACACCAATTCTACCACACCAATTCTACCACACCAATTCTACCACACCAATCTGGGTGATTCTGTTATATAATGAAAATCATATTAAAATCACCACAAAATTATACAAATTTCATTACAGTTGAGAATGTATCCATGTCTTGTTAATGATGATGTAAATTTTATGATAATTTTTTTTGTTTTCATCATTAAATTTTACATTCCTGTTTTAAAACTGGGAAGAAATCTTGTTAAAATTCACTTTCCGGTGATCATATTCTTATATATGTAAATGATGAGCAAATTATTTTCCCTGGAATATAGATATAACAGTTGATACAAGACTATTAAAGAAAACCACTTGTTTTATCTAGCAATTGTCCACAATACAGCAACACTCAGATATCACCAGGATTGGCTGCAGTGAGTGTCCAGCTTTGTTGTGAGCCTCCATAATGATGTGAATTGTCCAGACTGGTTTAGTTTTACTGTCCAGAACCATTCTGAGCTCTCCCACCCCTGTTATAAAGTTACAAGGATCATAAAAAATATTGTGTTTCCTTATGAAATATCACATGTAGTAAATTAGTAATGCAAGGAAGGTCCTCACCAGCCTCAAATATGAGTCAAAGGGCCAATTTTATTATGGAATTGGGTAAGCATTATCCACCATGTAGAACTTTATAAAATTCTGAAAAGCACCTACATGCATGTGTCTATTGGGGGGGGGGGGGGGGGCTATTTCCTAGGATATTAATTTATTGTTGAAATAACTTTGAAAAATATATGCACATCTGGGATAGAACAATATATTATGATAAATTCTAATCAGTCTTGTTTAAAAGGGATATTCATGTTTATATCAAATATGACTCATAAATAGGGATTAAGTGAAAAACATATAAAGATGCTGGAGCTGTACAACAAATGAATCTCCTCTTCCTCACTTTCTGGTCATGTTCCATTCCTAATCACAATTTGTCTTCACAAATATGGCTTCCTCTATTATTTCTATGAATGAGACAGATCAACCTATCAACTCAAATGGCATATTTGACAGTAGGCTCAAACATCTTTGCCCAAAATAGGATGGTAGAACGAGTTATGGTTTCCAAAAATGGCCTCTTACAGCACAGTGAAAAGATTGGCTCTATAATTTTCCAACTTTGTAATGTCACTCAATGAATTATGCCTCTCATGACCGAAAGGTAGAGATCTATGTGGATGCATATTGCAAATATATAATGCATGACCTTTGAGAATTGCTTTCCAAAAAACTGACTGTTTATCATAAAATAAGTGGTGGTAACTTTCAATATCTCATTATATAATTTTATCTTCAGCTATTTGTGCCTAATGTATTAAGTCACCTATCGTTTTGAAATTGAAGATATGCTATTTTTGGAAAAGCTGACTTAGCCTGACTAACCCCTTTAAGGTTTCTCATTCTCACCAAAGAGCACCATTTTATCCATTTGTAGCACTTATTTGTATTAAATTTGTAACATAAACTGGATGAGCCATTATGGGCTAAATATAATTTTTTTTTTCAATTTAGTGACAACTTTTTCAGAAAGTATCTCCTCTCGTTTATCTCTCTGAAAAATTATGTATATAGTCACCAAATGTTTGTGTTCCTGGGCAATTGCTACCTACAGCTAGCCCTGTCACAGCCTTCCTCTTGATGCTTTTCAAAGACATTTTTTGACATGTGATCAACAGTTCCTTGATTAGACTGTCAGTTACTTTTAAACGATTAAGGAACTTGTGGTTATTTAAAAAGAAGCTAAATTTTGAACATATATCACTGACTGTTTTACGATATTGAAATGCTGATAAGTTTTGGTTGCCATCTCTTGCCACTGTTATTATATATATTTTTTGTAACCACTGATTTGTCAGCTGGTCTGTGATTGGTCAAAATAGTTGCATATCAACCCAAATTTCTCCAGAGGGCAATGCACAGAGGCTAAATCAAGATTTAAATATACTCAACACAACAATTCTTGGATTCCAACACGCTGAGCAATTTTGGTCGCAGTTCCAATGTTCCTACATTGCTCAACCATCTGTGACTGTCATCAACACTTCACTCTTTTGTTGTATTTATGTCATGTGGTCTATCTATAAGCAAATCAGTGGTGTCTCTTCCTACCAATGGCACAAATATTGCTTCAGGTCTTTTAATTGCAGCTGTTACTACTGTGTAGGTTGTGATTCTATTGTGGCTGAATTTACCTACATCACAGCCAGTTAAAATGTCAACTAAAACACCAGTTATTGTGGTTTAATGGCATTTCCCTCTATTCTGTTACCTTCAAACATGACTAATCTGTTGCTAAGCACTGTCTCATAGTTTTAATATAGTTTCATGTGACAGTGTCATTATCTTCTGTAAACTTCCCTCAAATTTTGCTTCTCAAAGTATTATATCTTTTTCTGTGATCAAATTCTCAATAACAGTGAATTACCATTACCATTTATGCCGAGCTATGAATTATCTATCCTTTGGATGTGTGTCGTCCAAATTTACAAGTTTCTAGTATCAATTTAGGATGAGATAACTATTGAAAAATAGATTAATAAGTATAATTTGTTAAAAATTTTAAGTAAAGTTGGAAAACTTATTTCTTCATTTATTGCAAAAGGGAGAATGGATGTCACATTATGAATTTGGGAGAAACTTATTGAAGGACATTAAGGTTTTAAAAAGTTCTCCAGGCAAGTACAATTAAGGTTGGGAAAATTTTAAATTTCACTTGGAGATATTCCATTTTCTTCAATATAAAATATTGACTGATCTCAATAATTAAAAAAAATGTTGTAATGGTGGGATGAAATGGTATATCAGAATTGAGATCTGTGGTTTACATTTGTTTAATGACCCTCTGAAGATTGATGAGGGAGAGAGGATTTTAGCCTTACATCTTCTCCAACAAACAGGAAAAGACAACCTCAGTGCTTCAGGTTTTGTCATTTATTTCCTATGTCACTTACCTAAATTTAATATAACAGGAGTAATTTGGCCTCCATTCATAAATATTTTTGGTGAATACTATGTGTGATGAAAACTGTGATGGATATGGCAATGCAGATGTCCAGCAACTGGATGCTATCCTCTTAGCCTTCCCCTGATAAATAATCAGATGAGGTTCCATGGTTTTACAAAAGCTTTGTGGCCAAGATCCTGATTAAATTTCAACACTTGAGTTTTATTTGCCATTAGTTACAGGGGCAGTTGACAAACATTCGATCCCCTCCCTCATAAGAGATTGAAAGAGTCAACTACGACAGCTGAAATCTGAATAAACATATTCCACAATGTAATATGGATCAATTAAAGAGAAGTTATGGTCTGAGTGAAATGGGTAAGGGTCATTTCAGCAAAATAAAAAACTTCTGTATCAACCATATTTCCTGTTTGTATTTTAAAAACAATGTCCAGGCCTTCACCAACCTTTTGGTTTATCCCTTCCATATTCTAACCTATTCATACATTCCATACCAATTAGGGCCATTTTTGTGTCAATCTGTACATTCCTGCCAATTCATATGAACATGTGTATCCATTCCAGTTGATCATGACCATGCCAAGAATATTATCTCATTAAAAATTGTCAAAAATACTTCAAAATAAATAAGTTGAAAAATAATCATAAGAAGAGTTAAAGAAGTGTATGAAAATAAATGATGTATTTTCTATCAGGTTTAAATCAACATCATTTTCACACAAAGCTCCCTCAGTTTTGAGTTTTGAAATAATTATAGCGGATTGGTTTGAAAATGAACGGAAAGGGCAACCATAAAATATGGCAAGGTTTGAAAAGCTCAGAGTTGAAAAAATAGTGAACGACAAAGCCAGAAATGTACTGATTACGCAGGAAAGGAAAGACAAAACACAATTTTCTGCTCATAAAAGACAGGAGGTTACGAAGGCCTGGTGTCTGTCTTTATGTATATTGAGCTGTGAGTGAGGTCTGGGCTTTACCTTGGTAATTTAAATGGATGGGCCACTGACAGAGGAGCTTGTACTCGATCCAAGGAAAGGAAAGCAACCCTGTTATAGCTCCAAACACACAATTTTTCTTCCTATAGAGATATTTGACCCTGTTCTCCTTAAATTAATTAAACCTTTACACTAAACTCAAAGTTATTAGCAGAGTTGAATAATTTAATATATTCATTAACGTGGAAGGAGTAGATAAGTGGCTGTAAGCTCCCTACACCCCAGATTTACGTGCAGGAGATAGTCCCTTTTAAAAGTCAGGGCATCTTGTTTATTCAATAAATAACTAATATTTTGAGGTTACACAAAATAGGAAAGTGGGATGTCAAACCTTTGGCTTCTTCTGTTTCTTTGCCTTCTTCTCTTCATGATCGAAGTCAAAACTTGGAGGCTGCACAGGCGACTTGAAACCGAAGGCATACACTAAAAGTGCACACAACACAACCCCAACGACTGGTACAGCAAAGTGTGGGTTCGCCACTTCTGCCAATTCCATTTTGACCACAAGTAATCGCGAAAATATGGAAATTATTCAGTCTGATGTCTTCCTCACCAAGCTTCTGCCATGGGTCCCGTGTGCTGACGTCGCATAAAGTTTACGTCATCAAATTATGTGTGTTGTTCTTTTTCGGAAAACATATATACCAATAAAATGAATGTTAAAGATGGTAAATCTTAATACATATTAATAAGTGAATTGACTTACTGACCAAAAATATTTAATATTTGAAAACAGTTTGTCAATACACAATAAAACCTGACGTCACAGACTTGTGCAAAAGGAAAATGGCGACTGGCGTGGCGTTGTTTTGAAAACAGTCTTTCAAAATTGGGACGTTGGTAAGGAAAATATCATAAAGCTTTGGTAAATGTTGTATGATGGATATAATTATCCTTTATCGTATGCATTAATAAAGTACGTATGGTGTCATTTTGATGTTTCAAAGGTGTAAATGGTAAATAATCGTTGCCAAAGTTATCTAAAATTGTGTCGTGACAACTGACTGACACTGACGTGCTGGCAGCATGCATATTTCAACTGAGCTGAGTCATGCTTCATGCCAATTGCACACCATAAAGTATTTACTTCCCCGGAGTTGATCAAACAAAGGAAACGTATTCCATCATTTCAATGATTTAATACAGTATATCTTAACAGTCTCCTAACTGGTACTTAACTGATTATTACATAAACACTTTCTAGAGTTTTCTGTTGAGATTTTCATGATTATCAATGTCATGTTTAATTAATGCATAACAGTTCACTACATCTAGATTTATAAGTTTACTTGACAAAACCAACTGGCATCCCGCCGAGAAAACAGCAACATTTTCTTCAGCCTTCCCTACCTTTTTTCCCATTTTCCGAACCATTCAACATGGTAGCCAAGCCCGTCTTTCAATAATTGTCAACTAAAGTCGTAAAGGAATGAGCAGGTAATTGATGGATTACGGAAAATGCACAACAATTTTGTCTCTATGACATTAACAGATCTCAGTCTACAATCGATTATGTTTCACTAGATTGAATAAGAATATTGAATGGCGAATCTCACTGGCACGCAGAGTTTGCATAGCGAGACAGATGATGCAGGAACAGCTTTCAAATAAGATTGCAGATGATTGACCTTGTTTAAACAAGAAAAAGTGGTGCTCCACATGTAACACGGATGGGAAAAAAATTAACAAACAAAACAAAAATTGCAATAAATAAAACAAAAATTACAAGAAACAAAACAAAAATTACAACAAACAAAACAAAAAATTAAATAAACAACAACAAAATACATTTAAACGCAAACAATCATTGCAAATTGATGGGGTAGTTGAAATTATTTTTATTCATCTTTTAAAAACATTTAATTTGGTATATGAACGATTTTTTTAGCACAACTGTTTACAAAGATGTGCCTTTTCATGCTCGATTACGTAAGTTTCTCTATTATCGCTCAGGCGCTATCGCAACTCATCGATCCGACTTTTGCATGTCATTTCTGTTCTATTTGTCCGATTTACACCAAATTTGAAATAAACTTACTGAAAATTCCTTGTTCTAGCGATTGGGAAGCATTTCTAAGAAATTTAAAGAGATAATTTTATGAAAAGATGGGCGAACACGATGACATAGTTTTGAACGTTCTGCTTTTACATCACGCACTTCTTTTCTTTTGTTTACTTCGTTTATTGAAGTATTCATACGCCTGGGCACATGTGCAAATTGGAATCTTGCATGCACACGGACGAACACTCCACTGTGGCGTCAGTTGCTTGAGCAATATTGACCACAGAAAAATCCGAATCACAAACCACAGGAAACGACTACCCATTTCCCACGATCGGACCGATCACAGAATAACACTGATATAAAAAAAAGGACCATCCGTGTTACAAAAAAATCCCACATTATATATCTTAATAATACTATGAGCACAGCACGAACATCTAATTCGCTGACTAATCATGGCAGTGGAGACAAGCGTGGAACACAACAATTATTTCAACCAATCCGAGGGTAGCTAACAGTCACAAGAAGTATCCTGTGTCCTTCAGAGTCCTTTAAGGGATAGTGCATGTTTGACGATCCATTTATTAATGGAACCGCAGCTCTATTGCATCTGCAGCTCTGTTGTCATTTGCTTTAGCATGGTTGTTGTCAATTGACGAGCGAAATATTTGTTTTGTTTTTTCCTTTTTTGGTTCTTTTTGTTGTAATTTTTGTTTTGTTTTTTGTTGTTTCTGTATTTATTTATTTTTTCTTTGTTTAAAGAACTACAGAACCTCTATTTCAAACTGCAATTGGACCAATATTAGCAAAATCAGCTTTCTTACAGGCTATTTTCAACCCATCCAGTTGTAAACCTAAGACCCCCTGGTATGTTCGAGTGTTTTACTCTGAAAATATTACATTTCCCTATTACTGTTCACATACCAGGTCTACAATTTGAAATCCTGCCTCCAAAATTTTCAAGGGAAATTATTACATCATGGTCTCAAAATAAATGAAATTGAAATATGTTCTGCACTTTGAAGAAAAAAAATTATGAACCTTTCTTATTACTCCCTGTGATCAGCATAAGGAATGAAGGTGTTATGGCTGCCATGAAATCATATTTCAATAAATTTTTGTGACTTTTTAGTCCGATAATTTTTTCTTAAAAAATCAACAAATTTACCATTTTATAAGCCTCAAATATGTAACATATAAAAGTCTTAAGTGTGATTAAAGGGGAACTTTAACTTCTGAAACATGTTTGTAGTATGAAGGAGTATATTTTAACGCACATTGACCTGTGGGCTCTGTTAGTGTGACTGCACAAGGGAAACATGTTTATTTTATTTTGTTATTTATTTTTTTATAGAAAAGTAGTTCTTTCAAATGCATGCAGCCAAAATAGCAGTGTCACAATTTTCTTATTGAAAGGAATTATGATTTAGATGGAATTATAATTTGTTTAATGAAACTTTTAGATCATTGCAGCTTTAGCTGCATATGAATTAAATCCCCCACGATGACGTCAATGACAGTAACTGCAATAAAAGATCATATTTTATGGGGTTGCAAGATGATGATTTGAATGTTGCTTTGTGTTTTCATGGTTAACATATTTATCTTGTGTATAAATTTCTATGCATTTACGCATCTTTGATCATTTTATCATGTAATTTATATAATTGTAAGGGTACAGAAAATTTTGTTTTCTAGGAGGAGGAGATGTCAAAAACAGAAAAAAAAGTTCTTACAGGGTTCAGACTTGGAGCTGCATTTAAGGAGTTGAAAATTGATCCATCTTGGTAAGTTAAAAGAATATTTCACTTCTTTCAGTTATTGAGGTATGTTGGAGGTAATATGGATCTTACATTGATGCCTTTGCTCTGTTACCTTTATTTAATAGAGTTGAGTTTAATTGACCTTCCAGTAATTTTAATAATCAAGTTCTTTCTGCCTTGTGTCTATTGGTGTTTTTCTTAACACCTTTTTTTTTCTTTTGTCCATTGTACCAAGCTACCATGCCCTTTGTAAAGATTTCCTTCCAATGACTTATATATATATTACAATCTTATATAGAATACTTATTTATGATTTTTTGTAAAAGTAAAATTTCGACAAGCATAAAAAGATTGAATACAAAAATTAATTTAAAGAATTATTTGTTGCAGGGATGCCGACAAAATGTTTGATAAATTTGAGACAGGATCAGTGCACAAGTTGTGGTCTTGGTGAGTCAAAATCTTTTTGATTAATAAGTTTTAAGTTCTTTTTGAATTAGAAGTTTAAATATGGTAATTTTTTGTAAACCGAACTGCATGTTTATCACATGTCCATGGATATCTTTCATTTGACTTTCATTTATGGACAAATTCATTTGCTCATAACAAAATGTGTGTTGCAACTATTTATTTCCATGGTGTTCTTCAAGATAAATCATTGCAAATCACATGAAATTAACATGAATAATGTCTTTGGCAAAATATTGCTGGTATTCAATCCATATGACAAATCTCACTCAAAATGTTGAAACAAAATAGGTAATATTTTGTTTCTGGCTATTGAATGGGTTCTCAAATATTTACACATGTATGCAAATACCTATGGCTATTCAGTTTCAATAAACATAGTTTATATGTAAAAATATATAAAATGCACACTGACTTATATATTTTTACATATATATATGGCTCTGTTCTAGAACGTGAGACCGGTCAGAGGGACATCCACCATTTCATACACTACTGTAAAGAATGAATCGCGGTGAAATTTTTTTTTTCAATATCGAAAAACGGTTTTCAGTATCTTGTCACTAATAAATATGGCAACATTGGGATCATAATTTCAAGTGCTAAAAAGTATAATTAACTTGCTAAACTGGAAGATTGAAGTTCAATGTCAAGGAAAATTTGTGCATTTTGTGCACATCCTGTTAAAACACATCTTCTTAAAAAGCTTCAATCTTTGAAATAAAATGACTTACTGATGTCTAGATGGTATGAAATCCACACAAAGAGTCCAATGAAAGTTTTGTCCAGCCAGTTTTTGGTAATTCCAAGGCTAACCCTGCTTTTTTACAAGATTTATATCCAGTCAAAAAGTGATCAGTGAACCAAATTTTTCCCTCCATTTTGGAAGTGTCCACTTGCCTCCAAAAAGCCCATTTTACTTGTAGGCAGAGGCAAATTATGATATCCTACTTATATTTCATTTATAAGAACTGATAAAACTTGTAAAAAATACCAAAAACATTGAAATTAATAACTAATTTTTTCCATATTTTAGGAAACAATGTTCAGTCAAAAAAAAGCATAAACGTCCAGCAAGTGTACATTGGTGTTGGAGGAGGCAAGCAGAAAATTATAGGGGGGAACATTTGGTGTAGACAGTATTTTTGGTGGGAGCAGCCATATTGGTAGCAGTGGGTAGTGAAAAAAGAAAGAAGAAGGCACAAAAGAAAACTAGACAATGGTAAATAGGGTGGCCCCTTCATGGACAGTCCAAAGAGATGTCCACCAGGGAAATGTGCATATTTTGAAAGGATTGTTATGGCATTATTTCACCACAAATAGTGAACATTTGGGTTTTTTTTGTGAGGGGATGTGATCTGACTTTCATATGGTGTGGTCAATGTCACCTTGAAGGTCATTAGATTGTGAATGGATTTTTGTATACTTTTGACCAGGGTCAAAAAATCTGCACATATTTTGAGACTCCTTGTCCAAAAGTGTCCAATTTGAAATTCATTCTCCTAATCATTGGGTGACTAAAACATGCAAAAAATCTTTTAATATATCAAGTATTGTATTTGGTGTTGGAAAGGTTTTCCACTCCTACTCAAAATAGTCAGTCATTCACAATATTGAATGTCAGGAATTGAACCAATCTTATTTTGTAGACCAAAAATCATGTCAGCAGTTGATATGGTTGAACCAAATTGTTCTAGGGAAATCATCAAAGTAAATTAAAAGCACAATATTGCTGATATGAATACAAACAAGGAAATTATATTTGCCCATCTATATTATCATATATGTGCAAGCAGTTGAGGATTTGGGATATTATGTGCCCTTTTTTCACGATGCGTCAAAAAGTGTCCATACCCCAACTTTGCTCATCTACACTAGCTTTTTGTAACTTATAGATGTGCATCATAGGACATATTCCATTAAAGTTCATGACTATAAATTGAATGGTCTAGAATGTGTAGAATAGGTTTAATGATTGTTTTTAGGCCAAAATATGTCAAAAAGTGTCCTTTGTTTGCAAAAAAAAGAACACATTTGCAATGATTGTCATTTATTATTACAATATTATACTTTAATTTTATGCTACAAGGAATATTTCAGTTAAGCACACCTTCCTGGCATGATTTTGATTGAAAGGTACCTTTATGAAATGAGATTCAATAAAAATCTACCATTTTCCCCTTAAAGTAAAAAAACATCCATAATTTGGGCCAGGAATCGAACATATTGCTTATTTTTCAAATAACATATTTCTACAAAATATCCTTATTTTTAAACATGCCCAGGGCAGTCATGTATATTTCAATGGCATAAATACTCCAATTTTTACACCCCTGAAAAAGTTGGACTTTTCTTGACATGTCAAAAAAGCACTCATCTTCAGTTTTCAGTTTCTGACACCTAATCAATTTCATCCCAAGTATCATTATATGGTAAATTCTATACACTGAACCTGTCCCCACTCCCAGCCAGGAGAATTAAATCAAATATTAATTTCTAATTTTGCTGAGATCTGAATTAAATTCAGATTTGCTTTTTTTATGAAGCATCCATCTTTTGGTGTTATTTCCACTTTTTTTTGAAATCACTGGAATAAATCCATTATCCTTCCATGTAAGCATGTAAGAGACCAAGGGGCACCTATGGATAAAACAACCTATGAAATTCGTGCACGTTCCCAAATTCGAAAAATCATGCAAGTTTGGGTCTCACGTTCTAGAACAGAGCCATATATGTAAAAACATGTAAGTCAGTGAGCATTTTATTTAAGAGAAAGAAAATTTAAGAGAACAGAAATTTGATACTGAATTTTTGTTATTGTTTCTTCCAGTAAATCTAAAGCTAAGACCACTGGAAATAAAACAGAAGAAGAAGAAACTGGCTCAGGTGGAAGGAAATTGAAGGTGGCAATTGTGAAACCTTCTGTGCGATCAAGACCATATGAGAAAAAGGAAGATTTACCTTCTATGGAACAGCTAAATCTTACTCAAGAGACTTGTCAAAAACAGGGTTGTGCTTGTTCCAAAAAAGAAAGCAGTGAAGGATATTCAGAAAATGTATCCTTAAATTATGCCCGCCTTTGTGCCAATCAAAATTTTCAGCAACGAAATGTACTTCAAGAGGCTAAATTGAAATTACATCACCAGCAAAAGGATCACAGAGGTGTTATCCGTGCAGCAAAACTAAAACTCTTGAAAAGAAACGCTGACAGGAGAGATACAGATGGAGAGGTAGTAGCCAAGAAGGACAAGGTAGTATTTGGTACTGATGACAGCAAGGCAAAAGATTTTAAAGGATTTGGATCTCTGATTTCGAGTGATAGAGAGTTAGATGCCAAATTATCTAAGAAACAAAAAGAAATTTCCACCAAAAGTGCCACAGCTGCTACCAAAATCTACACAGGTGATGCCTTCCAAAGCTACCGCTCAATCAGTATTGTTGATCCACTTCAAAGCCCTTTAGCTATGCAAACTCATGCAATTACCAACACAAATGACTCTGCTGCTTCTCAGAATAGAGGCTTGACGAGAAACACTGAGAAGGTTGATGAACCCCTGGATATGCGTGCTCTAGAAGCAGGTCTCCCTCAAAATGTTGATATTGAAACAAGGGGATCCAGTGAAACTTCCCCTCCCTGCAGCACCTGTAGTGCAGGTGGTTCACCATGTGCACTTCATGCTCGTAGTTGTTCCCAGCAAGCTCGTATGCAACCTGATGATATGACTGTAGAGGAATTGGCTTGCTACTTTGAGGACTTTGTGTATCTACCCAAGAAAATGTCTACCATGGCAGAAATGATGTACACATGATACAAAAAGCTGAAGTAACAGAGAAAGCTGTGGCCACAAAGATTTATATTAATATTTGTGTGCACTTATTTAAAAAGTCAGCTCAGGACTGCACATTAGATGAGAGGAAACATTTGTATTTTTATCATGTCAAAGCATTGTAAGAAGTGAAGAAGAAAAAGAAAAAAAATCATTTTGTTGCAAACGGGAAAATATTAATAATTGATATAATGTGATTCTTGTGATAATACATATTAAGCAGTTTCTTCAGTGTATTAAATATACCAAAAAAAATGAAAATGGCCACTCAAAATAATTCTCAATACCCACACCATAAAGAAATTAAGAATAACAAATTTAAGAATTGCTGATTGCTTTCCTATTTTCATCTTGTGCTTAAGATAAGATAATATGTACCTTTTGCTTAAATTTCGTTGAAAAAGTTTGCTGCTCACAATTCACATTAATTATATTGGACCTGAATTGTAATGTGAAATACTTATGTTGGTTTAGCTTTATTATATAGCTGATTTTATTTGAAATACCTAGTCAAAGCTTTACCTGTTATTCCTTTAGAAACTACTAAAGAAGAGAAAAGATCTTCAGCTTATCTTTAAAATGATCATGCATCCTTAAATGGGTGCACTTATGATGTGTTTGTGTAGGATATATTGGTTAATATTCATTGACAAAATGATATGAAATATACTTTCCTCCTAATTTAATGGATTTCTTCATCAACTCAGCCACACCTTATCTATTAAAACTTCTAAACATGTGTAGAAAGGACATATAATAGGATGCATACAGTGTTTCTGGTCATTTGCATCAAGATGCAGTCTGCTAATAACAAATATAAGAATAGTATTTAAATGACCAAATCTATGGTAGCAAACTTTAAAGCAATATGGCTATATTAATCATGGGGATTGTTTGGTGGTGTGTTGCCAAATATTTTAATGGCAGTAAACTTGCAGACTTGTAACTTTTTTGTTATAATGGAAATGTGATAGGTACATGTGAAAGATGTGTTTGGAATAATCTGTTACATGTATATGAATTTATTTGTTCAGCAAACCTGGAATTGTGTTGATGTGACTAATTTGTATATGTATATACATGTATATTATAACTAATTATCACAGTATAGTATTATGTAGCTAAAACATTGGCAAAAATTATTGAAATTTTAACTTAACTTTCATTATTTGTTTGAACTTGATAATATGTTGGGGAAAGTAATTAAAATTCAAATGCATTTAGGTTGCAACATTGTCCAGTGCTAGTATCTCACACAAAGCTTTGTCATATTTTGCAAACTGCATTGTGGATTTCTCACATTTTGTGGTTACAGTTGTTAAATTTCTCATTAACTAACTAGCAATGTATATTGAGATATTACAAGAAATAAATGAAATATATTTAAATATTTAAATTGAAAGGTTTTTATTGTTTCAATTCAAACATTTTTGCTTCTCCACCTCAAAAATGATTTTTACATACCACTTTCCACTACTTCAATTGAGCTTACTGGATAAAAACTATTTGTATAGATCCTTTTATCTCACTACTTTTGAAATAAATGGAAGCATTCCCCAATTTTAATTACCAGGCGCCTCTGCTGAGTTCCACCTATATTTGGAGATCTAAGTTTGCAGATCATTGGTTTGATAAATGGAGAAAATGTCTAAATTTTAGATATAAGCTGGAATAATTGAAGTTTGACCAGACTTTTTGTCCATTGGTTGCTGAGGATAAAACAAAGGTTGATGGGCCTGTTGCTTTGCCATGATCCATGCTTTTATGTGATGTTTGTGAACATTTTCTTGAAATGCCTGATTTGTTTTGGTATAACCCAGTCTGGTAGGTTGAGAATATGCAAACACTATCCAAAATGTTAGTTGACTCCATCACCCCATCTTTTGTTCCAGAGGCTATATTAGGTCTTGGTGCTTCTCTCACTATGTCATCCCAGATAAGAGATTCAAGTTGTTGTCTGCTGTCATATTTTATTCAGAAGGTACCACATGTACACAATAATTTTGTGATTTGGTATATTAAGAACATATATACATTTGATCATCATGATGTTATTAAACTCATCATTAGAACAATAAAAGAACTATTAAACTCATAAATATAGATTGAACACGTTTACAACTGAGCTTTTGGAATTAATCAAGAAAAAGTCCTAAGTGTTGATTAGAAGGGATATGTCATGGATGATAAAAGCAATCAAGAGACAAATTACAAGTAAACAAAGACTATACATTAAGTCTGAAAACCAAAAAGGATTCTAACCATTGAAGATTCAGTAGACCGTCTTTGGGGAAAAGGTTCTGAAATAGATTCTTAATTGAATTTTGATTCAGAGAAAAGACAGTAGAGCCAGATATATTTCAATTCAATTCAATTCAAACTCTTTATTCCAGACTCTACATATACATAAAAATACATGAGGTCCATATTTTTGGTTGCTAGTTCACTACAGAGACTACCCTACCCATACAATGGGTGGTCATGCAAAACAGTATTTAAATATAAAAGGTTTATCCAATGTCTTCTAATCCTCGACGTGTAAGGTAAACAAGTGCAAAGTAAGTCTATAATTATGGCATTGACTGATTTTTCTAACCTACATATAAATTTATACACAAGATTTCTGATTACTGCTGCACAACATTGCACATCACAAAGTGTACACAATAGACTAGTACTATCATATTTGGACATTCCCAAAAAAAGTTTGAAGACATTATGGTAAGAAACATATAATTTGTTGATTGTGGTCTTTTTATAACTCCACCACAAATGTGCTGTATACATTGGCATGCAATATGCTCTAAACAGTGTAAGTTTAACCTCAACGGTACACATATGAAATTTTCGGAGTATCATATTGCCCTGTGTATATAGTTTACGACACTGACGTTCAATATCAATATTATCACACAGGTCATTTGTGATGAAATGACCAAGATATTTATATCGATCTACTACATTAATTACTTCACCATTCAGTAGAAATATTGGCAAGACACTATTTTGTAAACCCCTGGTAAGATATTTCATAATGGCACTTTTTTTGGCATTAAACAACATATCATGTTTGATTGCATAACATTCACATGTTCTCAGAAGCTTATTAAAGCCAGATACAGAAGGTGCAAATATAACGAGATCATCAGCATACATAATATGATTAACAATTCGGCTATTAACACTACATCCAACATTATGTGCATTGAGATTGCTACTCAAATCATCAACATATATATTAAACAAATATGGAGACAATATTCCTCCTTGTCTGACACCATTTGATACATTGAAACAACCAGAGAAGGTGTTTCCCCATCTAATACACATTTTCTGTTTTTCATACCAGAATACAAGTATACGTACAATATATCCAGGCACACCTCTCTTTATGAGCTTATTGAATAATACAGAATGATTCACTCTGTCAAAAGCCTTGCTAGCATCTAGAAAACATACAAATACATTTCCATTTAACACACGATACGAATCAATTATTTCCTTGAGAACATAGATCCCTTGGTCAGTGCCATGTTTTTTCTTAAATCCAAATTGATTAGGATTTGTAACAAGGTATAATTCAATACGATCAAATATAACATTTTCGACAGCTTTGCTAACTATGCTAGCCAGTGCAATTGGTCTATAATTGTCTTTTGCCGTAATTTTGCCAGTCTTATCCTTGATAACAGGCACCAGTACAACAGATAGCATTGATTCGGGTAGAAAACCATGTACAAATAGACTAGTTAAACATCGACTTAATACAATTACAAGGTAATCAGAGGCATATTTTAAATGCTCCGCATAAATGCCATCCATCCCACAGCTTTTATTTAAAGCTAATTCTTTGATTGCTTGTGTAAGCTCTTCATAGCTTACTGCGACATAACTATACTCAGTATTGAGATCAAGATCATATGTTGGATTGACATTCCTTATACAATTAAACAATTCAGAGAAATGCCTTTTCCACACTTATATGAACATGTGGTAATCTATTTGAAAATTAGATTCAGATTTCAGTCATATGAAATTTTTTTCCAGTAGGCCGATTGCCATGTTGGGTTTTTTGTCGGTCTCTGGGAATAAAATATGCAGGACACTTTGTCTTAGCCTTGGGGAAAGCATAGTATGACTCCATTAGGGGCGATCCATTTGATTTTTGTGGGATGGGGTGGGAGATTTTGGAAAAAAAATTTATTCACCCACCCCATCCCAGAAAAAAAATTTATTCATTCACCCCACACCAGAAAAAAAAATTATTCATCCACCCTACCAAAGAAAAAAAAATTATTCATCCAGTACTGCTGTCCCACCCCACCCCACAAAAATCAAATGGATCGCCCCTTAACAAGAAAAAAAATTTATTCACCCACCCCACACCAGAAAAAAAATTTATTCACCCACCCCACACCAGAAAAAAAAATTATTCATCCACCCTACCAAAGAAAAAAAAATTATTCATCCAGTACTGCTGTCCCACCCCACCCCACAAAAATCAAATGGATCGCCCCTTAGGGTTCCTCCATCATCTGTTGCAACAACAAATCAAATCATTATGCCACGTCACAGTCAGTATATCGATTCCTCCGCATTCGGATCTACTTTTACCAAATGATGATTTAATAACTTCCAATTGTCCTTAAAATGGATAAACTTCGCCAAGGTTAATTGTATTATGACTAAATTTAATGAATTACGCTGTAAATATGAGAAAACACATCGTAGATGAGAAAATTGGTCCAAGAAGATGCCCATTTCCGCCAAGCTCCACCAGAGGGCGACATAGTGAACCTGCATTTCCGCTTCCAGTGGCGCATGAATATATAAACATAAGCGACTGCCATTTTGTTTTGATTAGTGAGAGGTCTTGAAATTATTTGAAAAGCGTCATATTTCTTGGTCGCAGGTGTTTGTCACACAGGTATATTGGCGTCAACAGATCACAGGAAGGCACCAGGATGAGGTGGAAGCTAAATGGGGAGGATAACCAGTACAGATGTTTCCTGTGCTGCCATGTCAGGACGGGAACAATCTTTCTCGGCCTCATTGTTTTGGTTTGTATAACCAGCTATAATACAGTTCACTACCCTTCTGCTGTTCTTTGAAGTGAGCATGTGCAGAACATGAACTTCCTGCTTACTGGCCGCCATATTGAATTTAAGTCGTTGAACAAAACAGACAATATATTAGATGCATATTTAATGGGGAAATGCTCAACATTAAGACATTTTTCTATGTCCCGTTGAGAAAACAAACATATTCACAGTTTGCATGCATTATTAATGTCTCTTGATGTTTATACTACTTGAAAACACAGTTAAAAGTGTTGATTTTAAAAAATCAAGCTCGCGTAAGTTTGCAAAATCCCAAGGCAAAAAACCCCACAAGATTTAAATCTTCTTACTCTACCACGCACTCACAAATCACTTCTCAAACAAAAGCGACATCTGACGGTGTAAGCAGAATTATTGAGCCAAAACATGGCCGCCATGGACCGATAATTGGGATAAGCTCCATAGACTTACAGCTTAATCATATCGAAACCTCGAACATTCAGACCTAAAGTCAAAACAAACGCGAGCGAAAAGGCTTTGTTTACATGGGCGAAAATATGTGTATTTGACTGCAGCAAACTTACTCCTGGAAGTGGTGAAAAGAGGGCGCTCTCTTGTGTTTGAGCGATAATAGGTGAAAGATCAGTGAACTGTATTGAATCAACCGCAGATCTCTGCGCTTGTCGAGCTTTCTTCGTTCTCTGCGGGTTTCCGCCGAGGAGAATGGTTCTGTTCGGCCATGGAGCAATAACATTTAGAGGAAAATCCTAATGTACAAAAGTACAGGGTATACGACTGCTGTGAAAACAATCTGACAAACTGGAATTAATTGCTCTCACTCTCACTCTTTGCTTAAATTCTTGCCATCTGCTCTCCCAGATTTTTAGCTGGTCCGTGAAGAAATGACGGGATTGGCCCGAGAGAGCAGTGCATGGCGAGATGGAAAGATGTTTCATTGTAAACTTCCGCCCGCCGTTTTTCAAGATTGGAGGGAAATTTCAGATTGACATTGTTCATCAACAAGCATTGTCAGTGCTCTTGCGTTTTTGTTGTGCAATCTTGATATACAGTGACCGGCAACCGTCCGAAACCGGCAGATTAAACTCGGAGATTTTTCAACACAGTAAAACATCAAGCAAACCTTGCCTGTACTAATTGCAATTGCGCTTAGTATTGTCTCTTACACGTTATCTAGTATTCCCACTGCTTTTCAAAACGTTATAAGTGTTTATTTGTTTTCACGGCACAAGTGATTGTATCACTGTCAAATGATGTCAGAAGTGGTGACGTGACCAAACATCACTGTATAACTCAATGTGAACTCGGTCAATCTGCAGGTTTGCTGAAAGGGTCAATTTCCCGATATATCTGTACATATTGAACAGGTATCATTTTTACTCCACAGGCTTATAAAGTGAACAATCTTCTATCGATGTGAACAGTTTTTACCTAGTTTTGAAAGGTTTTGTGAAAATTGGGAGTGAAAAACATGAAAATGTCCGGATTTGGCTGCCGGTCACTGTAAGTATATTGCAATCTACGCAATATAAGTTACCATTACGGAGGCAAAACTGAGAAAAACAACGATGTAAAGATGAAATGCAGAGGTGAAAATGCCCCAATCTAGGCGTCACTGCTGTTCCGGATTTGCTGCGTGCAAAGAATTATACCCAAAGACATCGGCAAAATAGACTTGAAATCCACTGATTCTCGAAACACCACGCACTGCCCATCATATTGAAGTTTCCCCAGTAAATAAACTCGACCTTCGGCGATTGACTGTAGCAGTTATGACCCATGTCACTATCGGTCCCAGTCACAATGCCTAAAAATACAAATCTGTGTGAATTCTGTAGTTTTTTCTTTAGTTTTTTACCCGATATCAAACATGACCACATGAAATGGCATTTAGGAGAGTCCAAGTGATGACGTCATGGAAACACAAAGGGAGAATCTTCATATGACGTCAGAAGTACGACAACTTTGTTGAGCTTCAGATCTTTGCTGTCACTCCTGTGAATAAACTGTGACCCACTTTCACCTGATTGCGCAAACTCGTAAACAATGGCAAATTTTTTTCAAACAGGGCTGACATCTTATGTTGATTTAAACGGTACATAATTCTTTGATTGTTAGTTGCCGGAAGTCGAGTTCTTACAGAGTCGGGACTTAAATTGGACGGGCAATGCATGGTATTTCTAAAAACAAAGGATTTCAAGTCTATTTTGACGATGTCTTTGGGTATAGGTCTAAAATATGATTGTAGCCCTGTAAAAATGCAGCGGATATGGGAGAACAGATAGGGAGAATTGCAAATAAGCTCTAAGTGGTTGTTGTAAACATGAAAAAGTTGTGCTCCACAGGTAACACGGAGGGTAAAAAATACAACAAACAAAACAAAATTTCAAAAAAACAACAATACACACAAATGAAATAGTCATTGCAAACCAATGAGGTAGATGAAATCATTGTTCACCTTTTAAAAACATTTAATTTGGTACAGAGACTATAGGCTGATTGCGGGTCGCCATATACTTTCCCATTGAAAACAACACACTGGAACTGCACAATGAAAACAGTCTTCCCGATAAGCGCCAGACCTTCAACGGACATTCGGTCCGGCAAAGTTGATTTTTTGCCAGACCGAAAGCATTTTTACCAGACTGAAAATAAAAGAAAGAATAATAGATGATACCAGCGGGAAAAGTAAATACGCTCATAATGTCCAGGTAAAAGCTTCCCAAACGGCGATATAATTAAAACCCTTGTTTTATCATACACAAAGAAATATTCTGACATGTGTCAGCAATAGACCGCCTTCATTTAATAAGTTTAAATTATGCACAAGTCAGAGAAAGTGTGCGTTTAACAATGCTTAAATATGCTTGCGGAAGACGAGGTCGCCATGACGAAAACCGGAAGTGCAGGGACAAGCTGTTATTTTTGGCGAGTGCCACCAGGGTGTATTCATTTGCATTGAAATTTTGATATATTGTGCAATGATGGATCCCTGTCACTTCGTATTTACGCTTTACTTTGTTTTGACGCTAAGGTCAAGGATGTGGAGAAATTCTCGACCTGCCGAACTTGTCGAGGGATAAGTTTTAAGAAAAGTTAGGATTTTCACAGAAATACATGTTGGACACGAGGTCCGACTACGGCGGAAAATATGCTAGACCCTGGCAAAAAATATCGGTCAGGACCAGCAGTCTGGCACTTATCGGGAAGACTTAAAATCAGAAGTGGCCAAAAATTCTCTAAAATCTAATCATTTAAAAAAAACAAACAAAATGGAAACCTGCAGTCGCACTATACCTGTATTCAACATCGAAATAGACTTGTAATCCACTGTTTCCAGACACACCACTCTGCCCATTATATTTAAATCTCGACTCCAGTTGAAATTGTTCTCCAACAACAGGTTTTCACCAAAACATTTACAGGAGTGACAGCTACAAAAAGAAGCTCCACAATTCAGTGGTGCTTCTAACGTCATATGACGTAATCTTGACGTCATGGCTTGGACTTTTCTGAATGCTATTTTAGTTATCAAGCGTAATGTCGGGTAAAAAACTGAGAAAAAGATGCCACAGATAACCCACAGATCTGCAAGTGTAGGCTAGGAATGAAGCAGATCTTCGCGGGTCCTTCTTTGTTGTGTGAGATGTTTAACTACCAGACTAGTTTCGACACGATTGGTCTCATCAGTGGTATGACCCACAGATCTGCATTTATAGATAAGATGACTGGGAAAGACAATGACATGGGTCATAACTGCAACAGTCAATTGCCGGAGGTCAAGTTCATTCTGTAGGGAAGCTTTAATTCGATGGCAAATCAATTTGTACAAATCAATAGTCCTGAACTATACTAAGCTTATTGCCTCTCAAGTATAAAACCATGAGTCAAGCTCTTAATTGTAAAAAGGAATAAAAATAAATTATTTTAAATCTTTGTTTCCCAGATTGCACACATAATGATGTTGTCTTGGTGTGCTGTGATGCTTCTGCACCCAGAGCTGATTGAGCAGCAAGGTGATATCCTTGGCCTGACTGGACCCAGGACTGCATCTATAGAGAACAACACCTACAACATTTTTGGCAGCTATGACTGGACAAATAACAAAGACATCACAGGTGGTATGTAGTCAACACATTTCACACTTGTTTCCACACATGAATAGTCAAAAGTCTTTAATATTGAATTTGGTTTGAATTTTGCTGAAAATATGATTTTGATATTTGATATTTACTGCCAGTGATGTTTGTTTTAGTAATAAACCATATATTGACTGACATCTAAGTTTCTAACATCTAAGTGCCTGACATCTAAGTGACTGACCCCTAAGTGCCCATTATTTGTATGGTCAAACATGAATAAGACCAAATATTATAAATGTACATTTTGAAATATGCCTGATTTCAAATGTATGATGAATTGTAACTAATTAGAATATTTTTCAGAAGACAAATTTATTGGGGTTCTGTTGATGATGGGATCATTTTTCGTCACAGTGATGCTGGTGTATGGAGCAGCCAAGGTACAAACTATTTCAATTTTCATTTTCAAAATATATATATATATATATATATATATATATATATCACTCTATATAATAAAGACTGGTATGTAATCAGTATGAGTGTGCTCATATGGCACCTGACCATGAAATCATGTCAAGCTAAAGCACATATTGACCTTTATTGAATCTGCACTTGACCCAATCAATAAAAAGCTAGCCATACATGTGATTTTTTTTCCTTTAATTTTTAGGCCCAGGCAGGTTACCTGATGCCATTCTTTTGTTTACAAGTATTCTATTTCTGCATCAGCTGTTTGTCAATTGTTGGCTATTTCTCGTACATGCCAGATTTGAAAAAGTGGATCACCCAGCAGGTAAGTTCCTTTTCAAAACAATTATTGCCTTTTTTCCTATACAGTACCACGTCCTAACATTAAAATGAATATTTGTATGTATAACCAAATATCTAAAATGACACAACTTAGAAGTCATCCATCTGTAGCTGACTTTATGTAACCATTCGTCATACCTGCTTAGTGAGGGAAAATGAGTGAACCTGAACCAATTTCCTTCAAATATTGATTAGTATGCATGTATTTATATCTTTCAGACAGCCTTGCCTTTCAAGGATCGACTTCTTGCTATGGATAATGATTGGCTCATGCTAGTTGCCATCATCGCATTCGTTCTAGTTCTTTCCATCCAGGTAATTCTTAAAAACAGCATAATATGCATGCAAAGAAAACTAAGATTGATAGTAACATTGTTTCAACATTTGAAAATCAGTTCCATTTGGAAAATAAAACTCATATTCCCATTATTGGTGAAAATATGCCAACATTTCACTCATGATATGCTTTGGGTGGAGAGCCTTTGTTCAGTCAAAATTGCCGCAAAGTTCAAAAACAATATTTCCTTGCAGTATGACTATAAACAATATGTGGTGGTCAATAATAGGTCAACAAGTTATGTTACCTTCCTGAGTCCAGTCAGTTGTGCAAAAATATTATTAAACCACTACAGAATGGTAAATCATTCATGTACATGTGTGTTAACTACATCAATGTAAATGCAATTTTCACCAATGTTCTATATGTTAAAGACTTTTGTTCCCCTTATCATACTGATTATGCATCAGATCAGTCCAATATATTTTTGTTAAGTGATGAAATAACTACATTCTCCCAGTTAAATTGTCCTCAAAGAATCTGTCAATCTTCAAACATTGACTCATCTTAAATGATTAAGAAAACAAAATGCTTTATAGGTGTAATCTCAATTTTTTTCCGACTCAAGAAATTGCAATGAATTTCATAAGATTAATTAAATGTTTCAGTGGAACAAGTATCCACTTAAACCTAACCCTGGTGTATGTCCTATTGTAAACAAATTTCAACCTTTTAACTACCAATTTAAAATTTTCATTTTAATCTCATGAAATATTTATAAATATCTTTTACAACCGGACTATGTGCAGGTTGTTCTATCTTGTCACTCATTTCTAGGGAACCTGAAAGATTTTGAAGAAAATTATCATTTGTACGATGGTGCTCCCCTCGGAGTTGAATGCTGTGCATGCCTTTAATAGGGACTAACATGATAATGTCAATATGATTTCAGGCATACTTCATCGGTGTCGTTTGGGCATGCTACAAGTATCTGACAAGCTACAGCAGGGCCATACCAAACACAATGAGGACCTATGACAATACCGGGGGTGAGGATGCTGAAGTAAGTACGACAGATTGTTTCTATTTTTCGGAGTGTAGGGTTGTTTGTTGACACTATCATCGTTTTATTGTTCTTTTCAGTCAATATCTGACTCATTCCATGTGAAATATCCCAATATACAGTACATTTCTTCAGAAATTGCATTATATTTTCTTTGAAAAAAAAAATTACAATTGTGATATAAAAATATTACTCCCAACTTTCCAGTCCAGTTATTTGAAAGTATTTTGAGATATGGCATCTGATTCAGTTAAAGGGGTAACTTTTCAGGACTGAATATTAAAACAAAATGAAATTATGGTTTTAAAAATTGATAACTAAAATTATACAGACAGTAAGATCATATTTTTGTTATCTGTAATCTGTGTGTGCATTTAGGAGATAAAAGATGTTATCGCTAACATTAGAGTGATAGAAACAAGCACTTGCCAATAGCCAAGGCTAGTACTAAATCAGCCTTTTTCTTGTTAAATTTAATCATTCACTCGCCAAAAATAATCAGTAGGCTAGTTCTGCTGAAAATCTGTTTCTATCACTACATTAAATCTTTTTTTATTAAATCTTTTAAAAACTTAAAATCAGTATTTTATTCAGACAAGAATAACAATTTCCACATACATTGCTCCCATTTAACATTGGAAAACATTTTTTTCTTCAATTTTTTGTTAATTGAATATCATATAGAAGATGTAATTACCATCATGAAATTCAGGCTTTTGATAAATTTTCATTATTTAAGGCTAAAAATGCCATTGGGCACTCCATCTAGAAAGTGAAGAGAATTAATGATACTATATTCACTTAAAATGAGTCATCTGTCTTGTCAAGCTCCACATTTAAACAATCAGCAAGCTACAGCACATAATTTCCTCATAAATTCTTTTAGAGATGTTTCATACAACCCCTTCTTACAAGTGATATTATTTAAAGAAGGTAATGAAGCCACACATGCTTCTAGCTAATAGCATTATTTCTTTACAGATGTTGCTGCCTCCAAAATATGAAGATGTATTGAGAATGACTGAGGAACAACCACCACCACCTCCATACTACCCCAATTAAGTAGAGAAGAAACAGTGCATTATGGATTAAGAAAAGAACATAAAATTCCAGACCAAACTTTCAAACATAACCTTCCAGACATATTGAAGTCATTCATGTTCAGCTGACATTTATATAAACCTCTTTGTGCTTTTAGTAACCAAGACTTTATCTGGAAAAAAAATTGTTATTGCACTGTGATTTTTATGGTACCATAATGAAAATAAATCAAATCAGTGTCATTGTATACTAATATATATGAAGCTTTGATTATTATATCTTCAAAAAGATATTTAAGGAGGGTTGAAAAGGGGCAAATAATAGATCTGAAGGATAACAATCATGTGGTATATGTATATCTATGTCTGACATCAGAATTTTGTGATGAAATTATGTCCTTTATATGATTTGAATTGGGGCATTTAAAAGTGGTACAGAAATGGATATTTACAATTTGTTGGGAATTATTACATATATTCAAAATGATGTATTTAAACTTCAAAGATATCATTTGGATTTAAGATTAAACTATCTTAAAATATCAGCATCATGGCTGGAAAGTGAAGGGTTTTGAAGCCTCTGGGCCAGTATGGACCAGTCAGCTTAAAGTTTTCCTGGCCCAATTTTGATATTTCCATTGTTATGTTTTGGATTGGTGGATTTGACGAAAAGTCAAGTTGATCTAACAAGGTCTTAAGTCCTTTGATGTTAAGGTCTGTATCATCATATGATAAATGTGGTGTAATATATAAATATGTGATTAAGATATGGAGTTCCTTTTCAAAACCTCTCTCCTGACCTGGTCTATAATGTGAAAGGGTAATTTAATTGTAGTACATAATTAATGAAAATATATTATATATTTGTATATATACAAACTTTGTCAAATTTGGAGCAACGTATGTCAACATTTTCCTTTATGTACAAATCCTCATGATTTATAGAAGATATCTTCAGTTATTTTGGCTGTGAAACAATAGATGGTTCATTGGTTCTGACACTTGGCAATTTGCATGACAATATTCATTTCAATGAATTCAATAAATGAATATATTAACTCAAAAAATTAATCCTAAAATTACCGGCCTAAATCATTTACTTTTCATGATAAAGGTGAAATGTTGATCAATACAATGAATGGCTCCATTTTCCTTTTGTGAATTTAAATTTAAAAATTGTGATTTGATTTAAAAAAAATTATTTCTTTATTAGTAATGATAACTTAACATGTACACATATTCAGTAGTCTATATGTACATATATATGCATTCCTAAACACAGTCAAGTTAGATTGTAGAATATTAAAATTGCATACTTCACTTTTTAAGTCTTCATTGAATATGAAATGGACAGAAAACATGTGTGATACAAATTATCTATTTTGTTTGGCTGGAAAATTTTAAATGCACATACCCAAGAATTGTCATTATTATAGGAACATTTTATTTAAATGATATTATGTGTGCTATTGTTGTGTATATTTTCCTGAGACAGTTGAAGTATACATTTTGCTCATATCAATTCTTGACAACTTTCTTGTTGTACTTACAAGGAGTCTATTATGTATCTGCATTTTATAGTATGTGATATAATGCACAAATCTTAAATACCTTTTAAATCAACCTTTGAACTTATAAGGTAAATCTTTATCATGGTGTGACATTTGGTGAGGAGAAATGGGAAATTGAACACAAGAAATAGAATTGTGAAAAAAGATTATTGAAAATAGATTAAGGAATGCTGCTTAGATTAAATGTTTATCTTGAGAAATCATTGTAAAAGTGCTGTAATCAGTCAGAAATAAAACATGCCTGTTCATTTGTGGAGGTCTCATTTGAATATGAATATGTTGTCTTAATTACAGAAGAATATGTTGTGTAATTGCTCTGACCATGTATGACTTCTTTCAACCAGGAAAAAAAGTCTTCATTATAATTGCCACTCTCTATAATTGCCATTTTTTGTAAAGACAAAATATAATATATAAATAGGTATCATTAAAATTGGTATGACCTGGAGTGAAGAGAAATACAACTGTTTATGACCATGTATTTAAAAAATATTGCTGCCCATTCAGACAGAAATGTAAAATGAGTTACAATACTTAATCCTTGCCTAATTGAGATACTGGAAGGTAACTATTGACACCTCCTGGTAATCACCCTGCCTGTCCTGTGTTGATTGTTCATCCATTTGTCTGTTCATTCCACCTTTCAATTGTCCATTTGTTTGTCCATTCCAGTGCAACTATGTTCTGTTAGATACTGTGTTTATTTTTATGTGATGCATCTCATAGTTGGCCACAAGAAAAGTTGGGTAATCAAAAGTTTATAATTCCCTTACATTCGTCCATGAGTGCTTCAATGACCAACCATGCCTTCTATGGAACAACTGGCATGCACTGGGTTGGAATCTTAGTTGTTCATAGGTTGGTGTATTTTTAGGAGACCAATTCTGTCTATTTATGAACAAGCTTTATAATTTATTGCATATTTTTATGATTTTGAAAAAAAATCAATAGCTGTTCTTAGTTGTCAAGTTGGCAATATTGTAGCTCCACCCAGGCAATGGAAATATCGGTCACAAAGTGCATCAAGTGCCTCATTCTTGTATTCCTATTACAGCCATAGTTTGAGACTTTTAGAAAATTGGAATTTATTGGTGACTGACTGCCATATTTGATTGAGGAAAGCAACTCAGATTAAGGAATTTTCTGATCAGCTTAACAAATTCTAGAACTCCCCAGAAAAAGGTATTATTAGGAAAGATGCAGTATTGTCAGGACTTTAATGCTAACTATTTTCCATGAGTGAGAATTTGTTCTCAAATCTTCTAATGATTTAAAAAAAGCATACCTCCGATGGAAAAAGTGAATTGTTTTGTGCATGCATTTTCACCTTGGACACCCAGCCCCTCATTCTACTAATCTGTAACATAACATCACAACAAGACTATTGGAATATAGCAATCATTAAAGCATTCATGAAATCAGAGAGGTTGTAAGCAATTTTACATACCATATTTACTCGAATATAAGACAAGGTTTTCGTACCCAAACCCTCAGTTAATGTTTGGGGGGGTGGGGGGGATAAACTTCACTCGTACTGTCCAAGTACAAACTTCCCCATACAACAATAAAATTAAAATATTATACACATAGAAATATTCTACCACGTGTCACCAATAGTCCGCCTTCATTTAATAACTGTAAATTACGCACAAGTTGAAGAAAATGTTAGTTTAACAATGCTTAAATATGCTTACGAGGTCGCCATTTTGAAAAGCGGAAGTGACGGGGAGAAGCTGATATTTTTGACACGAAAACAATGAGCTTTTTAAATAGCATTGAAATATTAATATATTTTGCAATGATGGATCCCTGACACTACGTGTTTACATAATTTCAGGTATCCATCATTGCTCAATATATTAATATTTCAATGCAAGTTAATACGCTCCAATCATTTTTGCGTCAAAAATAAGAGCTCCCCATCACTTCCATTTTTCAAAATTTCAACCTCATGTTGCGTATGCATATTTATTTAAACATTGTTAAACTGACATTTTCTCCGATTTGTGGATAATTTTCACTTATTAAATGAAGGTTGCTTACTGGTGGTAGAATATTTCTATCTCTATTAAAAGACATGGATTATAATTATATCGTCATTGAGGAAGTTTGTATCTGGACAGTAGTATGAGCGGAGGTGCCGTAAATCACCATCCACAGGTTTTGTTTGTTTGGGGTTTTACATCACTTTCAACATTATTTAAGTCATTTCGTGATGAGACCTACTTGTAGCAGATTTAATGCTGCCTCACTGAATTGTCATGTCGCAGGTCCTTGACATGACAACCCACCCGGTCACAGATTTACAAGGACAACGGGTTAACCCTTTGGCACGGTCCTCAGCTCATATGGGAAATTTTATCATGAGTTCAATCTCGGCACGGCCGGGGTTTGAACCCATGACCTTTGGATCACCACAGAGGAACTGGTGCTAATAAGCTGGCGCTCTAACCAACTGCGCCACGGGCCGTGACCTCCCATCCACAGGTAGTCCTTGTATATAAGAGCTCTTGTTGCGTAATCATATTTACATTTCACTTTTAAATGGCAGCCAAACTTAAAAGGTAGCAGTGCCAATGTCTCGAGATAAACCGACTCGTTTTATATTCGGAAATTGGTCTTTTCAAGCAAAATAACATCAATTCGAGGGGGGGGGTTGTCATCTTATACATGAGTCGTCTTATATTCGAGTAAATACGCTAGGTATGTTTGTTTTTTTGTTTTTTGGGGTTTTACGTCACTTTAAACGTTATTTCAGTCATATCGTGATGAGACCTACTTGTAGCAGATATAGTGCTGCCTATGCTGTCAATGGTGACATCTTAGTGATGTCACCATTGACCTTAATGTAGTGACCTCGAGGTCACCAATTTTGTATGGAGCATATCTCAGCAACCACTTATAAGAAGAAATTAAAACTTGATGTACAGAAATGTCTTAGGTCATAGCCTTGCCTCGTCATACTTTCTTAGTCATGTGACCTTTGACCTTGACACATTGACCAAAATTCAAAATTTGTATATATTTGTATATATATTTGTAATATATATGAATGGCCTTAGAGCTATGCTTATCATGGCTTTTTTGTAATGTTTTTGAACATTTCTTCCTAAATGATCATTTAAATCCTTTTCAAGAGCAGACTTGAGCAGATGATGATTTTGACCAAAATGCATGCTACATATCAATTTTGGCCCCAACTTTTTATCTCGATTCTCATTTGCTAATATTTCTATGTTATTAAAGTGGCAGCCTCCTTGACAACTTAGTGATAGCTATTAGATTTTTGAAAAAATCATAACAAAATGGAAAAAGAACTGTGCTCAATGGAAAATAGATAGAATAGACCTCTGAAAATACAACATCTTGCCTACTTATACCAAAAGGAGAATATTTCATGAATAATGAACTAAGATAATAAATATTGAGCATGGCATAAAACCACAAGGTGAAGTTGCGCACTACCAGTTTTATTTTGCCCCATCATCCATTGACCTTAATGCAGTGACCTTAAGGTCACAAATATGTTGTGAATTGAAATATTGCATCAATATGGTAACAAGATAATGATTTACAAGATATTAATGAATATCTCATCAAAACTGAATTGGGATCTTGTACGGAAAATCATAACCTGGTTGCTTGTTGCACTCAGTTCATGTGTTTTTATTCAAGTCAGCAGGGCTATCAAGCCATGGGGTTATGTTTTAAAAATCTAATAGCTATCACTATGTTGTCGAGAAGGCTATTTGCAAAGCATAGCTTCTGCAGTGATTGGGGGAAATTTTCTGTCATTCTCTCCGTCAACTTTGAACTTTTGAAACCCCAGGTCAGAGTTCTTAGCAATTAATATTTTCAGGGGACCAGTTTTATCTATTTTCCCACTTTGCTATGCTACCAGTTTTATCTATTTTCCCACTTTGCTATGGTTTTTCATATAAATCTAACAGCCAATACTGAGGTCTCAGGGAGGCTGCCATTTTGAATAACATTACAAATATTAGCCAATGAGATTTGAATAAAGATTTTGGGAAAGGGTTTAAATAATCATTTCTGAAGCAATTTCCAGAAATTGTTTGCAAACATTTACAAAAATGCAATGATCAGTATAGCTTGAAGGTCATTGACCTGTATTCAAAAGTTTAGTTGAGGTATTACTGGTAACTAAAATGTTTGCAAACACTTACAAAAATGCAATGATCAGCCTAGCTTGAAAGTCATTGGCCTGTATTTAAAAGTTCAGTTGAGGTATTACTGGTAACTAAAATGTTTGCAAACACTTACAAAAATGCAATGATCAGTATAGCTTGAAAGTCATTGGCCTGTATTTAAAATTTCAGTTGAAGTATTACTGGTAACTAAATTGTTTGCAAACATTTACAAAAATGCAATGATCAGCATAGCTTGAAGGTCATTGGCCTGTATTTAAAAGTTCATTTGAGGTATTACTGGTAACTAAAATGTTTGCAAACACTTACAAAAACGCAATGATCAGTATAGTTCTAAGGCCATTGGCCTATGTTTAGAATTGTATCAGCTCAATAGAAAAAACTGCGCCACCATTAAACTGAATGGGTCGGCCGTAGACTTGGCCATCACACTTGATCCAAATATGAATATGAACACCAAAATCCTAAAGAAAAAAAGGGCTATTATTACATATGGAACATATCGGTTTCCTCCAGAATCAAATTAAAAATTCTTATCACTACACAGATAGCTCTCAACCGGGAGGTGCCAGCCAAACCCACTTGACCCTCTGACTGCGACTGTGAAGATATCAAGCTATCAAGGTTCAGTTCATAGACGTCTATAAATAATTTAGGTTAAAAGGTAGTTTGAATACCTCAAAGTAGATACACTGCGTATACTTGTGTACCAGTGAATTAACCATTAGTTTACTGCAAAAGTTGCTTGCAACACAGTTCTCAGCAATTGTTGCTGTAAATTAGCAACATCTTCTGAAATGTGTCTTCAATAACTTTTGCTGCAAAAATATAGATCTCATTTTGCACATTTCAACTGTTTGACTTCCAATTGACACGTATTTGGCATTCCAAACGCATATTTTCCTCAAAATTCTGCAGAAATCTCACGAGATATCCCATGGAAGATCTCTTTCTTTCCATTACTTTTTGGTAAACCTTTAAAATGGTTTCACCTAATTTGTGGGTTCATATAATATAACTCGAAAACAAAACAATGTAAAGTGTTGGCCCTAGAAAATAATAGACAGGAATTTCTTCATACTTTTAAGATATATTTTGTTAAGTATGAACGAATTAATAAAGTAGCAAGTATTGCTGAGATTATGTTACTCTTTGTGTTGTGGCGATGTTTGTGTTAAAACTATGTTCTTGTTTTTCTTTACACTAAAATCACAGAATGCACTTTTTAGAATCGTCACTACTGTGCATGGAGGCTGGCCTTGTACATCATTTTTTCTTCATTACATCTGCATATTGTGCAAAGTGTACGCTACGATATCACGGGAGACTTTTGACAAGACATTCCTAGATAGTGGCCATTAAAATCCTATAAAATTGTCAAGTCTTCTGCCGTCCCTTAACCGAAGGGTGACTGCAATAGAACGGAAAACCTGTTTCTCCATCACAAAAAATCACCTCAAGGAGCCCCTTTCTCTGTTTGTAGGGTGAATATCCACCACATATGTGATAATGGCCCTTTTTGCAAATCTTTAGGATTTGGGTGTTCATATTCATATTTGGGTCAACAAAAGATGGTTATGATCACATGTGACCATATGTTCAACATGAGGCATGTATGGCCAAATGTAGCCATGGATGACATTATTGAAAAAGAGATGCTTAAAGCCATTGTGGTTTATTTGCAATCAATGATGTACTATATGTTGATCAAGCCAAAACTCCACAAGAGTAAGTTTATGTAAAGGCATGATGTATCAGTGTCAATCAGTGTCCTATTAAAAAGTCATTATCCTTAAAACACCGATTAGGGTAATGGTGATCGTAAAAAATGCACATGGTCCTCAAGAGCTGTAATTACCCCCATGCTTATTAAGATGCTGTACCATGTCAATATCAACACATTTGATGGAGTTGAAACCCATACATTGCCCACAAAAGATCTGTCAATCACCATGCAGTATCTACTTGAAATTAAGTTAAACCAAGTCAGTGCTCACTATGGAATATTCTCATAGATGTAAATCTATGAGATCAAGTGATTACTAACCAAGACAGGTGCTATGACTGTTCCCTTTCCCCTTTGCTCACTCAAAGGCCAAAAGTATATTTTTCAATAAATAACAAATGTAAACAAATATGCTTTTGATCATGGAAGCAGGAAAACATAATTGTGAGAATTTCTTTATATTAGCCAAATTGGGGTTATTTTGTGCAAAACCTAGTCTGATTACATTGCTTCTAACCTTTAAGAATAAATGTCTTACCAGGCCCTAATTCTGATATCTCTCAGCCTCATATCCTAACCAATATTTCATGCAGGCTATGTGTAGGTACAATTATGTATTCATACAATTTAAGCACACTGTATTGTATAACTGAAGGGGAATATTCTAAAATTTATTGTGTGACTCCTTCTGTAAATAACCCAGGCATAACTGTATTTGACCTGTCCTGTGTTGGATAAGATTCTTAACATTAGGGCCTTTCTCTGATGCAGGAGTGAAGTTCATCCCAACTGGCAAGCTTACACTGTAAGTGAGGTCAGTGAGAAATAAGGTATCTGATGACCTAACCATTATATGTTTTAACAGGCTAGGTTTAGGAACAGGATGCTTTAATGAAATTCACATCAATATCAACAGTCGCTCCAACCAAAACTTTCCTTACTGGATCAAGCTCAAGTCCTGGATTGAGTCCAATGCCATCCCTGGGCATTGTTACTGTAACCACATGAGTAGTGAAGTTTGAAACTAGAGGTGTTACATACCGGGAAATAACTAATTTAATAAATGACATCAGAAGCTCTCTGATTATACCAGATTGTGTTGTATAGCCTGGTGCAAATTTGTGGCTAGTTTTCTCATGTGGCAAAGGAATATTAAGTTTCTTCCCTTGTTCAGATTTCCAGGACCACAGATCAAATTGTATGTTCGTTTTCCACCATGGTTTAGTATGCTATTGTACCATGAGGTCACTACAGGATCCCAAATGAATATTCTTATGGTGTACTGAATATTCTTATGGTGTACTGAATAGTGTAATTTATATTCATGTTCTTGACCAATAAAAATGGTCATCTGGCAAACACTCTGAGCTGATAATGTCTGACCTCTGATGTATGAAATATTCTCACCGACTTCATTACCAAGACAAGGTGGACAGGCATGGTATTTTGCCGATGCAGCTCAAGACACAATCTAATGTGTCATCTTTGTCAGGGACTTGAATTTCATGGGCTTCATAATCACAACACGAGTCAAAAGTGTCATCATGTTCAATTTTTTCATATTCTTCATCCATTCTGGTGACCCACTTCTCTATTGTTTGATTCAGCATTTTCATCCATTCAACAGCAGATGTGTGCATCATATTTGAACCAAGGAAATCAACAGCATTTGGACAGTCTATATCTCTTGGCTTTCATCTTTCTGGTGAAGTGGCATCATCTGAGCACTTGTTTCATATAGTGTTTCAGTAGCTGAACTAACAATGTATCCCATAGTATATTTTTCACAAATCAAAGGGTCACTCGACTGTGATATTTCACATGAATCAGGCATTAGAAGTATCAGGTTTAATAGTGTCATTAGAAAACTGAAGACATGTTTCTCAGTTAAGCAACATTTGTTTTGCGTTAATGGTTTGACAATTTCACTTGAAAACTCAGGACATGATTGGTCAATGTCATATGTACCAGGCATAACTGGTTGAATAATGTCATTTGAGAACTCAGGGCATGAGTGATCAATGTCACATGTATTTGTTTGTTTGTTTGGGTTATACATCATTTTTAACATTATTTCAGTCATTTTGTGACAGATATAGTGCTGCCTCACTGAATTGTCATGTCGCAGGTCCTTGACATGACAACCCGGTCACAGATTTACATAGATGTGTGAAATTATATCATGAATTCAATCTCCATCGCCAGGGAGCGAACCCACGACCTTTGGATTACCATAGAGGAACTGGTGCTAATAGGCTGGCACTCTAACCAACTGCGCCATGGCCTGTGGCCATCAAAATCACATGTACCAGGCATAAATGGTTCAACAATGTCATTTGAAAACACAGGACATGACTGTTCAATGTCACGTGTACCAGGCATTACTGGTTTAATAATGTCACTTAGAATAAAAAATACTAGACTGGTTCATGGTGTATTTGAATGAATTCTTTATAGTTCTTTAACAAGGCTTATGATAAGACACAGTGATCATTTTATGACAAGGGAGCCTGGGTCAAGGCAAATGAGACCAGAGAGATAGAGGCATCATTTAAAGGTTTTCACCTCAAATCACACCTCCACCCACCACTTGGTATGAGAATCTTGTACCATGCCCCACCCCCTTTACCGCCATGCCCCACTCTACTGATCCCCACTGTCCAAGCTGGGATAGCCAAGATACTGTGTGGGGTAGACAGACATCAGATTTCACCTCTTTTACCTTTACGGGCTGGTCATTAATTTTTTTTTTTACTTTTTATACTTAATTTTACAAAACATCTTAACAGTTGAGTTGGATGAGGCAGGGATATGTGTAAGGGTAATTAGTCACATACCACTTCCCCAACATCCATTAGTCTGCCCTTGGCATACTTCCCTCATCACAGATGATAATCATGATCCTTGTGGCTAGAGGTGTTTATACTTCAGTACTAATGAACATGTGTATACTGATATTTTCATAAGTAAAGACAACTTTATGATTGGTGCTCTGCATAACATCATGTATTTTCTGACACAGATTTACTCCATGCTTGCATGACCCTCTAACTATGTTTTGATTAAACACGACCCTACTGACTTCAATCTATAAACATCAAAATTACACATATTTGATATTTTTTATACCGTCCTTGTTCTCATAAATTCAATGAGATTTAATTGTAAATTTGCATATTTTGGCTTCTCAAATGGGCTGCTAGAATGAAGAGGGCAGCCGTAGAGCAGACCTGTCTTGACAGTTTTATGAGGGGTTCATCACATGGTTAATTCCTAAGTGGGTCATTTACATTGACACCACTTGAAATGTGCAATTCATCACGAGTATATCGTGGTATAACGGAAGCTCTACTGTACACAATATTGTTTGTGCTTTGACCCTTGAATATTGTTATCTTAATGTTCTGGATCTGGGTCTTCTTTGTTTAATGTGTAAACTGAGAGAGGATCACAATACTTCAATCATCTTTTTTTCATACTTCTTGTAAATGAATGATAAATATGCATTTTGTTTTTCAGATAAATACCTATACCTCAGGTACCTCAGGTACCTCAGGTATATATATATATATATATATATATATATATATATATATATATATATATATATATATATATATATATATATATATATATATATATATATATATATATATATATAACCTATCCTGCATTAAATGCTATATCAGTATTCACATGGAGTCGTTGGAATAATTATTTCCACATCAGTGTTGTACATGTGTGATCGGCTAGTTACCATTGATGTAGGTCATTATTTGTGATGTAGGTCATTTTTTGTGATAGCTTCATATGGTGAACCGGTCGCCAACAATCATGGCTTCTACCACGTTGATGAGAGCGCCTAAAATAACATTAAATGACGGAAATAAGATGCCAATAGTTGGTCTTGGAACATTCCAGGGATCTTATGATTATTCTGTGAGATTTTAATTATTTCCACATCGGTGTACATGAGAAAATTTAATATATCTTATTATAGTTTATCTATATAGGTTGTATATGCAGATGATCATTATGTTTTGATGTATCATTTTACAGTTGTAGTCACATGAACGTACGAATTCAAGAAAAATATGAAATTGGATATAATGACTAAATTACACATGGGACATATTATATCCTAGACTCAGCAGGGGTATTCAACGACCCATTTTGGATAAATAATTCTTTTCTGTGCTGTAGACAACCATTTTTTTAAAATACGGGTGGCATGACATTAAAATTATCATCATTGATAATTTATTTTACTGTTGCATACATCTGTCAGTTAACGTGTTTTATGATTCTTTTCGATTCAGAAGTAAAGATTTTGCTGTACATCTCCTGTACCAAATTAACATAAAATATTGTGAACAGTTTGAAACCTTTTACAGACTTAAATGCTCTTATCAGTAGTGGGTGAACTTTGTCAGTTACATTGGCCTCCAATGTTACCATCTCCCAGATTTGCCATATTGCTGGCATAATTTGAAACACACGAAATTGTGCATACAATATATTTTTTTTTTTAAATATGGAAGATTACTTTATTTTCCATATCAAAGTTGGTGCAAATTAGGCAGAATAATTGAGTACTTAATCTTAGCTTGTATAAATCAGAACAATATTTCTTTCCCCCAACCGATTTTATCGGATATCTTCGTTTTACAAATATAACCATGACATATTCTTTCTTACCAGAGTCCTTACGATAATGTTGTGAAATCAGTGAAGAGTGCCATAGACATCGGGTACCGCCACTTCGACACAGCTTTCATTTACGACACTGAAAAGGGGCTCGGTGATGCCATCAATAACAGGATAGACAAGGGAGTGATCACGAGACAGGAACTCTTCATCACCACTAAGGTAAAAGGCTTGCTCCCAGAAACCTGATCCAACCAAACCCAGTATTATTCAGTATAATAATAGAGTGTGATAAATATTTGCAAACAAATGTTAGTTTCATAAATCTTAGTAATCATTATTTTAACTTATTAGAGCATTCAACAAAATTACTGAAATGATACAAAAATTGGCTTATGCCTGAAATTCAAATATACAAAAATGATTAACGACAAAATCTCGACGGGAATTACAAAAAATGAAAAACACTTATGGACATAAAGCTTTTTATGTTCTGTAAAATGAATGCCAATTGACAAATAAACAGACCCCCTACCATTATTATTCACTAGTTATTCATGAGTTACAGACTGGCACTTGCCTAGTTGTCTCCACAGGTGTCACCCAGGTTCCTTTGACTAAGTAGCTTGCTTTACTGACTGAGAAAGTCAGACTTATAAAAAATAGCTTGGGGATTTTTGTAGGATTCGAAAATATGCACATATGGTACAATTTTGAACGATATTCCGTTCCTGTATGGACCCTTACAGCATACAAAGATTCTTAAGGAATGATGACAGTAAAGTGTGTGTTTAAATGTTTCTGAGTATATATGAGAACATTAAAAAAAGCACAGAGGAAAACTGTGATAATCAATATAAACATGAAGTATTTCAACTGTTTGCAGGTGTGGAGTACTTATCATCGGCGAGCTGATGTGGAGAAGGGCCTCAGGAAGAGTCTCAGCACCATGGGCCTGGACTACGCGGACATGCTACTGATACACTGGCCTATGGCGATACAGGTCTGATTCTGTTTCTATATCACAATATCTCAATTGTTTCGCAATATCTCAAGTGTACACAAACCACTTTCCTTTAACTCAAAATACCGACATAATATCTGCCGGTGCTGGGAATATCTGCCGGTGCTGGGAATATCTGCCGGTGCTGGGAATATCTGCCGGTGCTGGGAATATCTGCCGGTGCTGGGAATATCTGCCGGTGCTGGGAATCAATCCTCTTGTCTGAATGCCAAACCAAAATTTACGCATTTTCATTGTTTTCTCAATTGTAGTTGTTTTCGGGCCACCCCATTAAATCTAATATGCATACCACATATATTATGGAATCTATATACTAAAATGAATGTGTTTCCTAAACACAAACTAAAAAATTATATTCTTATCTGTAATTTTGTCGCTTATCTAAGTTATTTCCTTTAGCGACTGCCGAATGATGAATCATTTACGAAAGATGATGCTGGAAATATCGATTATACAAAGGTTGTGTATGAAGATGACAAGCATGATATAACGGAGACATGGCAGGTATACAATCAAGCGTTTTGATCACCTTGCAGTTATGCATTTACCTTTCTTTTTACATTTTCTCCGATTTTATTCTTATTTTTGGTGAATCTATCAGTGAGAGTGCTCAGACATTGAATACCTTTTTAGGGCATGGAAGACTGCAAGAGGTTGGGTTTGGCTAAATCAATTGGCATTTCCAACTTCAATCATCGTCAAATCGAGAGAATCCTTGAAAAATGCACAATTCGACCATCAAGCATACAGGTTACCAACTTAATGAAGAACTAATGTTTATTTGTGACTGTCTTTGACTGTCTTGGTATAATGAAGTTTACAATTTGAATATATCATAACTGCTGTTATATCATTGATGTCAGATTGAGGTTCACGTTCATCACAACAACAAACGACTGGTTGATTTCTGCAAACAACATGACATACAAGTGTGCTGTTTCTCTCCTATCGGGAAGCCTAGCAGGCCTTGGTAATATCTAATACACATAACAATAAAGGTTAAGACTAACTCTTGCTGGTGACATACCGTGGAATAAAATCACTAATTAGTTAATATTATCCATGTCAAATTACTAAAGACATTCAGATCTATGAAACCTGAGTATAATTTAACGTATTTCTGGTTACATAATTTCAGGGCTAAAGCCGGTGACCCCTTCGTTTTCACAGATCCCGTAATCTTGGAGATCGGAGAGAAATACGTTAAAACAGCAGCGCAAGTATGACATTATATACTCATATCTAGCTGTATCCACCAACTAAAATATCATCAAGAACACCTTTGTACATGTGTCATATTATTTCTGTGTTTGTTTGCAGATTGCTCTCAAGTTTCTCGTGCAGCAAAACCTAGTTGTGGTTCCAAAGAGCAACTCTCCAGAGCGTCAGGCACAAAACTTAAATGTGAGCTAATTATATATATCACATTGTCACATTCGCAAATAAGATTCAAGTTCGACATATAAACTGTATTTCTCAAAGCCAGATTTGCATGAAATGTGAAAAAGATACATTGGCTTCCCCCAAAACTTCCATTTTTCATTATGTTGCAGATATTTGATTTTACCCTTTCGGGTGAGGAGATGGCAAGAATTCACCAATGTAACCAAGATTTCAGAGTGCTTTGGATGTCCCAGTAAGTATCTATATTGTATTAAATGAAGTGTATACATAGTCAAGGTAAGCAACAATTGGTGTTGGAACCAATATCACAATTGTTTCTGTGACGTATATGATCTGGTTATAACCTTAGATTTGAGTTTTGGATTTAATGGTAGAAAGTAAAATTGCTTCCATATCTGTCAGATAAAATCGTCAGATAAAATCGTCAAAAATGGGAATCTGACCAACCAGACAAACCAGAAACCAGTATATTTTAGTCCAATAATGTTAAACAAAATTAAATTCCAGTAGGATAATTTCTTGTATATAAGCATACCAAAGCTACTTATCATACATGTAATGTATATTTGCCTTTCAGTTATGACGGCTCAAAGGAGTATCCCTTTCATGAAGAGTGGTAATCATCTTACGAAAATGATTGATAATGATCCATATGAATGGAGAATAAAGTGCGTTTATTGATAGGAGTGCAAATTGAACTTAGTGTCTTTTGTTTCATTTTTATAAAAGATGGCTGTGATTATGTTAGGTCACGTTTCGTGTATAGATTTCCTTATCCAATAAACTGTAAATTAGACGATATGTCACCCACGATTCTAGTTGTGGAACCCCGACTTGCGCGAGCAGAGCTCTGGAGGCTACGTCGGGTTGTGAGGTGTCCCCTATCTCTCGTGAAGAGACAGGTCGCGACACAGTGTCGCGACCTCAGTGTGAACACCACACACACTCTACACTTATCATTAAGACATTTCAAAAGTCTTACACATCTAATCTTGCTTCCTGGCGAGTTTCATGTCTGAATTAATTCATTTGCAGAAGTTATTTAGGGTTACACTTCAGAGGCAGTGAATACCTCCCACTGATGAGCCATCGTAGGTGTCTGGAGTGTGCGTCCTAACACATACCGATTGGCTGTATCGTATGTAGGTCAAGGAAAGGCCCCAAGTTGGTTGCACACATGAAACAGAATTCTGTAAGAAGTTTAGTTGTATCGAGCTCCCATAATCTTAAACAAAGATACAAATACACCAGGTGATAAGTTTTAAGTATCAGAAAATCAACTTTTTTATTTGTGAGGTCATATTTGTCCGGAGAAAACCACACCAGATGGGTGGTTTAAAATCTCTTCATGCGTGAATGGGATGACACTGAAACGGTCATATAGCTCCGACCAGAAGAGAACAAGGGGGACCAAATGCCGTTTCTCTTAAACTACCCACGATTCGCTGTATTGAAGTATAACATGTACAAAGAATAGCTTGATTGATGTGTTTGTCTAATACTCATCTGATTGGAATTGTCTGCCATCAATAACCACCATACCACAAATAATATAGTGCCGATGAAAGCTGAATTCACAACCTTGGATGATATAAAGAGATAAAAGCTGAATTCACAACCTTGGATGAGATAAAGGTATGAAAGCTGAATTCACAACTTTGGATGATATAAAGAGATAAAAGCTGAATTCACAACCTTGGATGAGATAAAGGTATAAAAGCTGAAATCACAACCTTGGATGAGATAAAGGTATAAAAGCTGAATTCACAACCTTGGATGAGATAAAGGTATAAAAGCTGAATTCATAACCTTGGATGAGATAAAGGTATAAAAGCTGAATTCACAACCTTGGATGATATAAAGGTATGAAAGCTGAATTCACAACCTTGGATGAGCAGATTTTTTTATCCGTATTTTAAAAGATGTTAATTTTACTTCCATGACCTAAATGTGAAGATATTTCTTTTCTGTACCAATCCTTAAATACGGTGTTTTAAAACTTACACTAGCCTTACATTTTTGCTCAAATTTAAGAGCAATTGTATGACAATCGGAAAAAAACCTGTGATCCTGTTGAGAGAATTATGGAAATGAGTAGTGTCCCACAGAATATTATTCTCATCCCGGATGCCTTAACTGGGCGTACCTTGTAGTTCTTTGCAACAATTATGAATAATGCAACATGAGGTACACAATTTGTAAACTTTCTCGGGAATATTCTCATAGGTAGGGTGGTCTGCCACTAAATCACAGACTATTTTTCTCATTTCTCATGCACGGAACACTGATTCAAACTAAAAGAAAACAAAAAGGTACAGTTTCTAAAAATGCTTTGCTATCTTAGTAATATATGGATTATATCCTTTAAATTTTCGGAAAGACCTTACTTTTTTAACTTAATTTGAATTCGAATCATTAGATTGACAACTGATAACGTTTCCTCACCAAATGTGACATTATTCAAGAGGCCAGTACCAATTCATAATGTGCTATATATACTTCGATCTTACATGAAAACATATTTATGATAGATCGAGAAAGATCACTATAAAACTCTGTGGGGTAAATATATTCCATACTTTAAATATGCACATACAACTACGCGAAAATAATTTGGTTACCCATTTTATTTCTTGGAAAGAATCTTGTTTTAAATCTGTAATAAATTCCAGTCCACCAATGTTAATATTGCGAACTATTACACTGCCGACTATGTTCATGTTCTATGCTAATTTATCTTGCATGAACTTTGTCATCCTCTCCATGGCCAGCTCGGTAGCGTCCTTGTCAAAGTTTAATCCAGCTGAATTTGTAAATGCATGTGCCGCGTCATACTCATATAGTGTGAAGTCGACGCCAGCCTCAACCAATTTAGCATTCAAAGACAGATAATCCTTAGGCGATGAAAAACCTTCCAATGTGTCAAGCTTGCCAAAGTGACCCTGCATTGGTATTTTGATGTCAACCAAACTGTCTTTAGCCTTACTTGGAATGCCATAAAAAGGAGCCGCAGCGCTGATCTCAGGGACTTTGAGGGCACCGAGGAACGCCAGAGCTCCGCCAAGGCAGAACCCGGTCACCCCGACCTTACTGCATCCACTGTCCAGCAAATACCTAGCTGCGCCCTGCACATCCAGCACCGCTCCCTCAAAATCCAGTCCCTGCATATAATGTCCCGCAGTCTCTCTGTCATCCGCTACCTTACCTCGGTATATATCGGGGACAAACACAGTCAGATTTGCTCTCTGTGCAAACGCCTCCGCACTCTTCTGGATTTGCTCATTGAGCCCCCACCATTCATGGATAAATATCAGAGCCTTAGGCGTTATAGCTGGGTCTCCAAATATGACACCATGGCCATCGCCCGCCTTGTTACTTGATTTGAAGGTTATTCTCTGGCCACTCATTGTTGTAACTTTGTTGTGGACAAGCCTTGAATAAGACTGATATAAAACTGATGCTCTTGTTGACGTGCCCTTCATAACTAATGTGAAAATGGACCAAGCAATGAGGTCAGCCCAGGCGAGTTCAAGCGAACACAAAACACGAATCACATCTTGAGGGATATATCACACGGTAATTGCATTCATAATTTTGTCATAACCTCGGTACTCCTTCATTTACTGGTTAAGTCATCAAACGGGAGAAAAGTTTTGTTTATTTTTATAAATTTAAAAAGTGATGCAGGCTGATTAATCATTAAAATCAGAGATATTTAAAATCAGTCCTTTATAATGGGTACTATTATGATAGACATATTTTGTGAAACATGACATTCATGACCTATGTTTGATGCATACTATATGCATTTCTAGGAAAATAACTAAATATTAATTTCAGAAACTATATCACCCCCAGGTATATGCTGGTAAAGCCTTCAACATGCAGACCTTATCAAGAGAGCTGTTTTGTCACACCGCGATAAGTTTTAATATCTTGTTTACCAATATGGCAATGGATGTCATTGAAATTTGATCTGCATTATTATCTAAAGGAGGCCTACTTTGCAAATTTTATATGATTTAGAAACTATAGAAATGAGACCATCAAACTATCTTTCTCGCACATGATCATCATACTATCTCCTTCACACATGATCATCATATTATCTCCCTTGCACATGATCGTCATACTATCTCCCTCACATGATCATCATACTATCTCCTTCACACATGATCATCATACTATCTCCTTCACACATGATCATCATACTATCTCCCTCACACATGATCATCATACTATCTCCCTCACACATGATCATCATACTATCTCCTTCACACATGATCATCATACTAACTCCTTCACACATGATCATCATACTAACTCCTTCACACATGATCATCATACTATCTCCCTCACACATGATCATCATACTATCTCCTTCACACATGATCATCATACTATCTCCTTCACACATGATCATCATACTATCTCCCTCACACATGATCATCATACTATCTCCCTCACACATGATCATCATACTATCTCCTTCACACATGATCATCATACTATCTCCCTCACACATGATCATCATACTATCTCCCTCACACATGATCATCATACTATCTCCTTCACACATGATCATCATACTATCTTCCTCACACATGATCATCATACTACATACTTCGCACATGATCATCATAATATCTCCATCACACATGATCATCATACTAACTCCTTCACACATGATCATCATACTATCTCCTTCACACATGATCATCATACTATCTCCTTCACACATGATCATCATACTATCTCCCTCACACATGATCATCATACTATCTCCCTCACACATGATCATCATACTACATACTTCGCACATGACCATCAAACTATCTCCTTTACACATGACCATCATACTACCTTCTTCACTCATGATCATCATAATATCTCCCTCATACATGATCATCATACTATCTTCCTCACACATGATCATCATACTACATACTTCGCACATGATCATCATAATATCTCCATCACACATGATCATCATACTAACTCCTTCACACATGATCATCATACTATCTCCTTCACACATGATCATCATACTATCTCCTTCACACATGATCATCATACTATCTTCCTCCCGCATGATCATCATACTATCTCTTTCACACATGACCATCATACTATCTCCTTCACACATGATCATCATACTATCTTCCTCACACATGATCATCATACTATCTCTTTCACACATGATCATCATACTGTCTCCTTCCCAATTCACCAAATGATAAGAATAGATTTTATCTTAACCAAATATAGTATTACTATATAGTATGTAGAAATATAATATTACTGTGCATAAACAATTCGCATGAAACCTCTTGTACCACATTACTTAGGTTAAATTAAAAATAAATTAATAGGTATATCCTTAAATCCAAAGGATATATTCCATACAATGCTAAGATAGCAAAACACCTTTTGAAAAAGTAAACCTTACCTTAATGTTTTTTGATATATTTCTTTCATGCAGTTAAAATGTGTTCGAAGAGAAATGAGAAGAAAAAAACTGTGATTGAGTGGTGGATCATTTATATTACAAGATTATGCCACAGGAAGTTAATAAATTTTGTGCCCCCTGTTGCTGAAATGCTCATAATATTTGCAAAAAACTACAAGGCATTTTCACACCCAACTGAGCACAGGAATAAATAGTATTCTGTGGGACAGAATTCATTTCGATAATTCTCTCAAGGATCACAGGCGTTTTGTACAATTGCTCTCTGATTTGTCCTCCGAGATAGTATTCAATTACTACCTCTGCAGTTATTTCCCTATGTTTGATTCTATTCAAAATTTGGAATTCCCCAAGTTATAAATACTTGCCTTGCTCATAAATATAAAATCTGAATTGATCAACATCATGTTATAAACTGTAACTGATACATAAACTAACCAATCAGTACAACTGCCAGTGCAAAACAAATCTATTTATATTTTTCACCAATCACTCGACAGCCAGATCTATACGAATAATGCTGACTTGCGGTCGATTCTGAGCGCACCTTTAGTTTACATATATGTCAAGTAACTTCTATTACCTATTACATATTCATCTGGTATTATAAGATATCGATATCCATTGATTATATGTATTATACAAATCCCTTTTGAAAATGTCATGACAAATAATTTGCCAGATTGTGCTATTGACAACATATATGTATATTTACGATGTCTTTTGTTCCCCCTCCCCTGATGGTATTTAAAACTAGCTTTAGAGTAACCTCTACTGTGTACAGCTATTTATTGCTGATATTTTCAATGCCATAAATCAATCAAGAACACTGCAAATTGGACTTATTACAGAATACCGTTTGAATATAACTGAACCAGGTATCAACAAGACTGAATTCCCTCCAAAGTTAATTGACATTTTGTGTGTATTTACTTAACTTTCTGTACTATATACTGTGTAGAATAATCACGATAGTAATACAGCAAGATGCTAACATAATCAATAATTAAGTAGCATTTATGAATGGTACATGCATCTCTGCATCTGACCAAACGACATTTTAACATGCAATTTATCAAGTTTATAATATGAAGAATATTTATAAAATGGTGAATCTGTCAAAATGACTTCTTTTTGTCTTATCCAAATTGATGCAGATACATCACACCACACTTTCAACAAAATAGTCAATGCGAAACCGTTATAACTGATAACTGTGTAAATATACTTATCATTTATATGAAATAGAGGTAATTGTACACAAAATGTACAGATTTGAAATATATATTTTACTTCATAAAAATATAACCATATATCTGGATATGAAATGAATCGGTATACAGCACTTTATCGTTTTAATTTATTTGGATAATAAATTAAATAATAGACATACATATTTCATGTGTATGCAATTTGCACTGATTTTTCCAATGTCAATGGTAAATACGTATGGAAACCTTTGATGTGAGTGGTGAAAATGTGTACACAAATTATGAGGGACTAATAAAGGTAAGATATGCTTTCTAGAATATGCCTCGAGCAATCCATGTTTGGGACAAAATCTGATAGTCCCCCTACATACACACATTGGGTGCATTCAAATGTTTGTGCATGCATTCAAAACATTTATTCATATCTATTACACTGTATTATGTTTTAAGAATACACTTTGATGTCTCCAAATGGACATGTAAAACCCGTTATTGACTTTGTTATTTTCTACGTGACAAGATCATTTACACATTTTAATATCACCTACGACTAATAATTCCCATACAATTTCAGCAACTTGAGTTTCCTCCTCATTAATTAAATCACTAAACTCTGTTCAAGAATAAAAACGGCGCAAATCATTTTCATTTAAAACATAGATCTGCACATTTTACTTATCGTCTAATATGGCCAGTGTCAAGAAAGGTCTGGCTTTAAGCCAAAAAGGCAACAAAAACTGATGGCAGCTGTAATAATCTGTTCCATGGCCATTGAGAACTATAAAAGGAACCACAATATATATTGAAAGTCTCATTTAAAATACCATTGTTGGGAGAGTGGCTGCATAGAATCTATGCTGTGATTTCCGGCAAACATATCATGTTTAATGTCTGTATATTTGACAAGCATCTGAGGAGGAGTCCAACTTCCAAGAGAGTGATATCAACTTTGTGTAGGGGTGACAGATTATAATATATGAATAGCATGTTCTCGGTGTGTATAAGAATAATACACTGAAATCCTCTCATGAATGCCAAATATCTCAGCTATCGCCTTGATATCAGACATCCATTCAGGGCACAGTGTATATTATCTCATATATAACACATCAGTTTTGTTCATATCTCCTTGGCCATCACATCTACCAAGCACTTTCATAAGAGTTACAATTTGAAGCAATTCATCTAAATTTTCCTTATTCTGTTGTAGATGAGAATCAGATGCTCTACTTCACGAGTACCAGGAGGTAATATTATTACTTCCCTGCTCCATATCTTAATTGGAATATAATGTTACAGATGGTTTGGGGACCTATTAAGATATGTAGGGAATATACACTATACTCGCTGGCTAAATGAGTTGGGGCCTAATACCTAGCTGTCTAACATACCAATCTATATGAGACAAGAATGACTGCAGACTCACCATAGGACGTATACAATAGTAGTCTTTATTCGGGTATAGGTATACACTTGAGTCTGGCTAGGTAAGGCATGGCATGAGTGTGATATGAAATACCCAAATACCGATAACTGAAATGAAGCTCTAGGGCTTGAAGCCGCACCTCAATATCGTCATAAGTGGCAAGAGTGCAGATCATGTGGCTGAGTGTCGTGGATCATCTAGGGAAGTCAACACTGCGCGCTGGGCAGCGACCAAGGCATGTTATATAGGCACACGCCCAATTCCTTAATGAGTTTGACCTGCTCTCCTAATCTCTGGTTGGTGTTTGATCCTCACGTCAGTGATCATCCGTTTCGGCCTAATGAGCATGCATACCAATATGCTCTGCGTCATCTCTCATATAGGGACTTGTTTAGTGTCTCTGACAATGTCTTTGAATGGCTATGAAATATCATATGTTCGCCTTAAGATTCCTCGCATGTCGGCAATCCGTGTCCCACAATAATACTGATATGGATAAAATTGGTTGAGGAGGCAAAAGGTTCATTCCATCCTATAAACCACTGAAAATAAAATCAGATCATATGCTACATTAGACATGAGATAATTATATAAATATGATGTACAAATATCACACAAAACGTTCTGGAAAATAACTGCCATTGACAACTAGTAGATAGAAAATGAGATGAAAACTATGGATATTTACTATATGGAGACGTGGAGGTTTATATCTATGTGCCTTCCTTGGTTTATGGCAAATATAGAATAAAAAAAACTTTATCTTGATACCAGTATCCTTAATATTGAGTATCATTGAAGCAATAATGATAATCAATAACTGTGATGGAGTTCCACCTAAATATGATTACAATAAAATAAATGCCACGTTTCACTTTAGAGTGGTTCTGTAATGCTGGGTTGATTGATCGTTGAAGATGAGATCGCATAGCTCAGTGTTCCAGTCACCATGAATGCATTCCTACTGGTAGCCTGCTTTCAGCTTGCTGGTTCTGTAGAATATTATTTGTCTAGAAATATTAACAACTGTCATTTGACAACTTTGGAAAAGGAATTGTGTGAATATGAACCAATGAGCAAGTGTATCATGCATTGTGTGGGGCAAAATGCTTGTTTTGCTGTGAGTTATGAAGACGGGAGCAAGGAGTGTTATCTTCATTTCAATATATACACTGCTGTGTTTGCGACCAGTACAATGCATAATGTGTGGATGCTTGATAGAAATTACCAAGGTAAGTTTGATAATTTTACCATAATCCTAATAATATCATACTGTCAAACAAAGGGCAGACAATTTTACACCATTTTTTCAACAAATACATGGGACCATGGACGTGACGCAGTTGCGTGGAGACACTAACACACTGGCTTCAATATTTTGGCCATTGAAGTGAGAAATCAATCAGAAATTATCCTCATTCCAACTAAACTAGCAACATCATGTCTCCATACACAACATCTTGACAGTTAAAACATATTCATATCAGATAAACATTTAGTAATGTCATATTAATTAAACATATTAAAAACAACTTTTCATATACCAGGAAATGTAGTTGGCAGCAATGATTGTCGCATCAAAGAAAATACTATGTGCAGCAACTTATGCTTAATACTGAAAGAAACAATGTGTCTTTGTACAATATGTCTTACATGCATAATAGTCAATAAGATTTAACTGATATTTACCTTCATTATTGAATAAAGATAATAATGCAATAATCACGTTCACAATGCAAGATGTGTTAAGTGATTTTGTGATTTGCCCAGTAAAGAATCAACTACAATAAGGAATTATTAGCATATCAAAATTATATTACAGGAGAGAGCGTCAACTGTCCATGTGGGTACATAACAGTGAGAAACAAATGTTACAAAATGGAAGGACAAATCTCATTTGACTGGTACATGGCCAAATCTGAATGTGAATCTGATGGGGCTGTACTTGCTTCATTCCAAGACTCTGCCTCAATATTAGGTCTTCACTCAATCACTAATATGTTACAGACAGGTGCGTACTACATTGGTTAAGAAACTTCCTATACTATTTTTCTGAAATGAAACCCAAGTCTTCAGCTGTATGAACCTTATAATCCTGACATATTGCTTTGCAGATCAACTGTTCTGGGTTGGAGGCGAGCGGATAAGAATAGATGATGATTGGATATGGATCAACCCTCAAAGTATTTGAAATTCATTTTTAATTCTTCTGAACTTCTTTTTATCATTTACACAATAGCGCATAAATGTTTTGTCTCAGTGATTCTTATGCCCCTGTCAGACTCGGCCGGATAGGCTCAAAGAATGGCAAACGAGCACAAACATTTATGTGTTCGGTGGTTTTTGTTGATATTCGTTTATTTTTCTGTATGCAGTTGGTTTTGTCGTTCCTCGTTCATTTTTTGTTCGTCCATGTTGGTTTTTTTAAGACGCGGTCCCATTTAGCAGACGGGGAAAGGGGATGAAAGCGGACAGGAAAATTTGGAATGAGTTCAGAAGCCTGCACAACTCGAACACAACGCCTTTTTTCTTTCTCCTTCTAAATTGCTTTATTTAGGGTCTGGAGCAGTACATGCATGACAGCTTTGGTCCGCATCATCTTCTCAACATGTTGAAAATTTGTGCGGATGTGAATACCCAGTCCGCAAAATCTTTTCAACATGTTGAAAATTTGTGCGGATGTGAATAGCCAGTCCGCAAAATCTTTATAATTGTTGCACATGTCAAGTGGGTGAGGAATGTGAACACTTTGTTCGTATCTCATCCTGAATGTGTTTTGACTGTGTACTGACAGTATTTGGTGATATTTTGGTGATCCCTGCATTTGTGCAAAAAACAGTACTGAAAAGACACAGACAGAGAACGGAGTTCATCAGCAAGATGCGAACAGAAGAGGAATGTCCGCATTCGTCAGCCTCTCAGTCTCAATCATGTTATGTCCATACTCCACCCGTCTTGTCCAGGTATGTCTGTATTTGTACGCTATAAAGTATGTGGAAATGTGATACATTTGCGATACATTTGCAAAAGAAAAACATCAGGTGACAAAAAATGTATTAAATGTAGATACAAATGGATCAACTCTCATTGAAAAGCTGATATTTTTCTGCAAATTTCCATATATTTTGTTTTTTTCTTCAATAAAAGAAAGGTGCTAATATTATTTCTTGAGTATGTATATAAATTACAGAATGTGTTCTAATTTTGGCGCCATTTATGCTGGGTGAAAGTGACACCTCAATGTCAATGTCTCCCATTTCTAGTGATGTGTTAGATGGCATTTGTTGATGTTCGGCTAGCCAATTCAGCTTCTTTTTTATCTGTAGTGTCCCGAGATCGGTCCAGAGATTGGTTCTGAGATTGGTCTAGAGTTGTTCAAATAAATGATTATTTAAAGACATAATAGTGAGAAGGGTTAAGGATGTCTATGACGATCATAAAGATGTTTTTTTTAAATCTGGTTTATGTCGTTATTTTTTACATACCAAGCTCTCCCAGTTTTATAAAGTTGTTTTCTTGCGGTAATTATTCATTTTGTTCTGCATTATTGTCAATATATTCAACAATTCCTTCAAGAATCCGATTTTATGGCACTATTATTTTTGACAAATATGAAATATTATGTTCGTTCATGGTTCGTTTGCTGTTCATTTGTGGTTCGTTTGTTTCTCAGTGGGTTCATTATCCATTCTTTCGTTCATAATTGTTTTCATTTGCTCAATGTCCTGTCCCTGGTCATTCCGTGGTCGATCAACGTCCTTTGCTCACACGTTCATATTCAGTAGAAATGTCAATCTCAGCAATTCACCACCGCACAAAGGGAAATTTGAAATTAAAAAAATTGTTGGCGTTTGTCGGAACTATTTGGTCAACAGACGACATTGAATTATGTTTCCTTTGAAAAACCTCCATACTTGCCTAACTTGCCATGCGTGTCTAACATTTGTCACCATCTTTTTCTGTGGATTTTAAGTTGTGTTCTCAAAGCTTATTTTAACTATTTAAGACAATGCGTGGGCATAGAATAGGAACATTTCACAAATCAGACATATTTATTTCATCACTTAGAATCAACGACACATGTTTGTACGTCTTTTTTACCTTTTACTCTATTCTATTTCAGATATGGTCCAAATATCAACAGGTAATGTGTTTGGTTATACGTATGCTGGAATAAAAGTTTTAAACTCTACAAGTCTGATTTTTGAGGTTAAAGCCTGTAATGATGCCCATATTGCCCTTGGTGAAACCCAGTATACGTATGCATCAAACACTTATGAAATAGTCATCGGGGGCTGGAGAAACACGCAATCGGCTATAAGGCCTGTTGTACAGGAGCCAGCCACACAGACATGTGAAACCCCTTCCATTTTGAGTTGCAATCATTACATGTCTTTCTGGATAAGCTGGAAGGACAACAATGTGCAATTTGGAACAGGCCATTTGGTGGGGGAGTCCATATTGTGTCATCTATCTCACGCCTCGCCCTATAATGTGCAGTTTGTATCTGTGTCAACTGGCTGGGATGCAGCAGGAAAGTGGAGACTATTTGACAGTAAGTTTATAATCCAAACACAATGATACTCAAGAATGCATGATTGGTTACATTTCAATCCATTGTTAATCTTCTATTCATTCATTCCTTCGAGGCCTTCACCTAGTTTTGATATTCTATCTCTTGATTCTATTCATGAATTGAAGAAAGAATGCACACAGTAAAAATATATTTCTCTATGTGAAAATATTCATATGCAAACGACGCAATCCCCTGGTCATCGGTGGCTCTTCAATAAAAATCAGTGCATCCAGCAAATTGGAACTAGTCTGCCTTGTCTTATAATATTTATATTGAAATCTATGGGATTATGTATTTGTCACTTCTTAATGGTATGATAAAAACACAATAAACATATTTCCATAGTCGGTGTTTAAATTTAATATTTATATTTCAGGATCGATTAGGCAAGTTGACAGGAGTGCTACCTTTTGGGATGATGGCCAGGATGAAAGCACTATAAGTGGCGGATCATGTTTAAGTGTGGGCAAAAATGGTTATTTTGCTGCTAATTGTAGTGCTGTACAATTACCATACATCAGCGAACTACAAAATTGAAAAAATGCCTATATTTGATAACATTTCATGTGTGTATATCTAGCAAATAAAATAAATAGGTTTCTCTTAAATTCAATAAATAGGTTTCTCTTAAAACGAGCTGATTGAATGTAGTAAAGTATTTTTTATGAATTTATACCGTAAATTAAATCTAGAAATGATATGAAATAAAGTTTCTGAAAAAACATTTCTCACAGAGATACAAGTACGTAATATACACATAGCGTTCTATTTGACTAGACGGTTTTTCGATTGAACAATTCCCTTTACAGGTCAAAATGTGCTCATACTTGATTTAATATCATGTTTTTTGTAGTCTTGATCAATCATTCTGCATTATTTTGCACCTAACACAGAGAGCAATATCCACCATTGTCTGCTTTACCCATCTTTGACATGAGGTTTTGAATAATATATTTCAACAACTTTGTAAAGACATTGATTGATAAGTCGGAACCCAAATGGATGTCAATAATGAATAAACATTAAATGAAGAAATAGAATCGCATTTGTCTTCTTATGCGCGAGTACGCAACTTGTATTGATGCATATATTGACTACCTTAAACCAAAGCACGTCAATAGAAGTTTGCAAAATACCCCAGAAGAATGAAGGTAATAATTCTTCCTCAATGATCAATAATGCACTTCCGTGATGTGAGCTGACTGCAGATTTGTTATATTTACAGTTGGGGCCACAAGCAAAAAGCGTCACAAAATAATGTGATGGTTTCACGTCGCAAAATGTAGTGTGGTAAATTGTGTGACACATAGCCATCACAAAACCCACCTCTGGAATTGCAAAAAGTTCATTTAAAATCACATAGATAAGTGTCATTTACGGTACATGGTGCATTGGAACCCCTGAAGATTTATCTATTACTGACAGAGACTCCTTGAATACAGAATACCTAGGAAAATATAGAACCCTATTTTCTGATGTTGTAGCTCCAAGAACGTGACGTGTGTGCATCACATTTTGAAGGTAGTTTACATATAAATCACCAGCTGGCACTTTGATTTTATAAGCTTATTTTATCAGATACTGCAAACCAAATTGTGCATTACAAAATAGAGGTTTATGGTGAGATGTTCAATAAGAAATGATCATTTAAATGTGATAAGAGTGAAGGCAAGGGGTATGCTGTTGGAGTTTGCTATCTGGGCATGTGTTGGAAGTCATAATGTCTACCTTAATAATGGCTGCTTGTTGAGGTGCATTTCAGTGTCATTTAACTCACACCTGTTTTTGCCCTTAGTTTTTATATAATATTGTAGTGCGTAGTGAATATTTAAAAAAAACATTTTATTCATATAAAGACATCTGAGAATTGTGCGGTATGTAGTGAATATTTGAAAATAACATTGTATTCAAATAAAGACATCTGAGAATTGTGCGGGGCTATGTCAAGAGCTGCATGATTTGGTTTTGTGGTCAAGATGGCATTGTGAGATGGAAAGCTTGAAAAGGTCAAACTTGAAATATATTCATGAATGCTCATTGTTTTCAATGAAAGAAAATATTTTCTTCAAAACAGTTCAACTTTTATACTCGTTAAACATATGTGGACATAAATAGAGATGATGTCATCCAGCAGGTGCTTGCCTGTCCACTAGACATTGCTGAGAGGACAGTCTGGTACAAGTGGCAACTGTCAAAATGATTGAAAGGTTGTTTTGCCCCACATCAAGATTTCAAATAAGTGACTTACAAGCAGCTGCCATTCGGGTAAAACTGGAGTGAAATATTAGTGAAAATGTAATCCAATAACTTGCGAGAAAAAAAAAATGAGTGTCTGTGCAGATATAATTGGTGCTGTTTCGATTTTGCTAAGAAATATTACTTTGTTATTCATTCAGAGGGGTGGAGGAAAGTAAAAAATTTTTTGGTGAGACCACTTGATGGAGAACAAAATATTAAGAATGCTAATCTTAAGAAAAAATAAATAAATAAATAAATAAATTGAGATTCGTACATCTGCCCAAAAAAATGTTGCCATGTTTATCACTTTTGCAATATATGAGAGGCCACGGGCCGTGGTGCAGTTGGTTAGAGTGCCAGCTTATCAGCACCAGTTCCTCTGTGGTGATCCAAAGGTCGTGGGTTCAAACCCCAGCCGTGCCGAGATTGAGCTCATGATACAATATCCCATATGAGCTGAGGCCCGTGCCTAAAGGGTTAACCTGTTGTCCTTGTAAATCTGTGACCGGGTGGGTTGTGATGTCAAGGACCTGCGACATGACAATTCAGTGAGGCAGCACTATATCTGCTACAAGTAGGTTTCATCATGAAATGATTGAAATAATCACCACAACCAGTATCAAAACTGAAATTTGTCACACTAATCTGTATTGTCAGGTAAGCTCGGATCTTTTTTGTCAATGACTACATGTGCTTTCAATTATCAAGTCTTTAAAAGTTAGTTTTGGGTTTATATGTTGGCTTTAATTTATAGCTAAATTAAACAAGAATTATTACTATAACGAATCAAGCAATCATGCGGGTCGTTCAGGACTTCTGTTGCAATATATAATGTCACAGTCTTTCATTCAATGTTATCATAGATTTTCTTCAGAAATTATAGAAATGTACACCTTGAATTGCAGGCGTTCTTGCTATATAATTGGCATGTCTCATTTCATGTATGTAGTGAGGCCATCTATATATTACGTGATATAAAGTACAGCAATACTGATCTGTGATTGGCTCAAGAAACTAGGCCATATTTTAAGTATAGGATAAGGTATGGTCACAGGATCATTACGCAGTATAATCGTCGAGTGATACGAGACGGTCATACAAGTAATGAACGAGTGGCCATACCTTATCTGTTTTAAAATATGGACTCACAAAGCACTGAAACTGATTCGAGTACATATTCTGAAGTTCAATATATTGATATCAGTGCATGAATGTATATTTCATGCCTATCACATGGTATAATCAATTTCAATTTCTCCAAATTTCAAAATCATTCTTTTCAACAGTGAATATACAAAGCCATTTACTTTATATCACACTTTGGATAAGAAATGAATGAGCCCTGATTTCAATTTTCACCATCATATACTGGTTGGATAAGAAAATAATCACCACAAGCAGCATCAAAACTGAAATATGTCATACTAATCAGTATTGTCAGGTGAGCTCAGATCTTTTTGTTAATGACTACATGTACTTTCAATTATCAAGTCTTCAAAAATTAGTTTTGGGTTTATTTGTTGTCTTTAATTTATTTCTTCAGGTAAGCTTCAGCTTCTTTGTTGATGACAACTGGCAATTCACAAGTTTGAAAAAAATAGTTTTGAGTTTATTTATTTCCTTTCATTTGTAACCAAATCAAACAAGAATTACTATTATGAATCGCAGTCATGATATTTCTGTTGCAAAGCTGTAATGTATTGTGTCACATTCTTTCATTTAATATTATCATAGATTTTCCTAAGAAATTATAGAAATCTACATCTTGAATTGCTGGCCTCCAGGTTGCATAATGGGCATGTCTCATTTCATGTCTGCAGTGACTTTATAGAGGCCACCTATATACCATTGTGTTGTGAAAAACTGGGCCATATTTTAATATATATTAAAATATGGCCTAGTTTCTCTAGCCAATCACAGATTAGTATTGCTGTACTTTATATCGCGTAATGCTTGCACAACACAATGGTTTATAGGTGGCCTCTATAAACTCACTGCAGACATGAAATGAGACACGCTCATTATGCAACCTGGAGGCCAGCAATTCAAGATGTATATTTCTATAATTTATTAAAAAAATCTATAATAATATTAAATGAAAGACTGTGACTCAATACATTACAGCTTTGCACCAGGAATATCATGACTGCGATTCATAATAGTAATTCTTGTTTGATTTGGTTACAAATTAAAGGAAATTAATAAACACAAAACTAATTTTTAAAAACTTGTGAATTGCCAGTTGTCATCAACAAAGAAGCTTGGGCTTAACTGGAGAAATAAATTAAAGACAACAAATAACCCCAAACTAATTTTTGAAGACTTGATCATTGAAAGCACATGTAGTCATTAACAAAAAGATCTGAGCTAACCTGACAATACTGATTAGTGTGACATTTCAGTTTTGATATTGCTTGTGGTGATTATTTTCTTGTGGTGAAAATTGAAATCAAGGCTCATTCATTTCTTATCCAAAGTGTGATATAAAGTAAATGGCTTTGTATATTCACTGTTGAAAAGAATGATTTTGAAATTTGGAGAAATTGAAATTGATCGTTTCACTCGACGATTATACTGCGTAATGATCATGTGACCATACCTTATCCTGTACATATAGACACATGGCTGAGATCAAACCTATATTTATCATTTGGTTTGCAGACAGCTCATGCTACTGACAGTGGCAGGTCTTGGGGTAACAATATCTATCATGATAATGTGGGTTCTTTGTTTGCAAGTAAGATTAGACATGAAAGACTCACCACATTGGCAGGACTGGCTCACTTCAGTGACATGATTAACTCTGAACTGAAAGGTCTTCATTCATCCATAAATATGCATAATGTCCCGTAATAAGTGAAATCTCTTAGTTTTCATGTTTCTTTCTTTTGACACAATAAAAAAAACAAAAAACACATCTCCCATTTATAATTGAAATGAGAGCAATAGTAGAATTGTTTTCCACTTTAAATATGACAAATAAGTCTTATATTAGAGTTTCTTTAATGGGACTTTCACTTTTAACATTACAGAAGTTTAGTTTTAACTGTTTGTTAAATTTATGATCCTGTTATGTCTAACAAGATGCATCTTTTTTATATTCTTTGAATTACTAACCATGTTTTATTGAGTTTGCTCTACACCTAACTGACGAGTCCTGGTAGACTTTAGGGGCCATTAACTGTAATCAGGACGAAACACTGCTAATAAATAGTTTAAGTAGAACTAATAACCCCTTACTGTCCATGTAAAACACATAAATATCTATAAGAAAATTAAATCTTACATGGTCATAATTTTAAATATTCGCATTGTTATTAGCAGTGTTTTAGGAATAAAAATGAAGTTAGTTTGGCGACAAATCTTCACTTTCTTTAAAAAATATTTTTGTTTTGTTCAAGAACATGCTAATCTAGAGCGAAATTGTTGAATCAGATGTGGAATTCTCCTTAATTCAGCTACGCAAGATTATCCTGAGCAGAAAAAGAAATAATATTAAAATCACATTATTCCCCTGATATCTCATTCTCATGGGGTTAAAGACTTATTGTTTAAACAATTGGTGTCACTTTTGTTTATATTATTTTATTTTCATTCAGAAGAATGAGATATTTACTCCATCCAGTCACGAGAACTTAAAAATATATTTGGGTGTCATTTCAAGAATAACTGAATATCGATGATGCAAACAAGTTTATTTTCATAAATTGTCAGTGATAACAAATCACACCCACCCCAAATTTATTATTAATTTGGTTGAAAATTTGAATCTTTTTTCTTCATCATAAAGCATCATCTATCAGCTATGAATGATTTACAGTATGCCACCCTCACACTTTTTTCCCAGACTTGGGACTAGGCCTGTACAGTGTATTTAAATGAAAGCTTCAGTATTGACAAAATTGAGGCAATAGCATTTATTAAAGATTATATAACAAAATATCTTCTAATAAAAATCAACCATTTGCCAAATATTTTTATGAAATCACTCCATTCAATACAAGTATAGGGTGGTTTAAGGCACATCTCTAGCAGTACATTTCCAGCAGCAACACCAATGCATTGCCCGAACAATGAAGAGCATAACACATGTTAATGATAACTAGATTCTGTATATACAATAAATATGATGTATAAACAATCTTAATATGCATTAAAATGTTACATGATAAAAAAGCAACACATATCAAATTTCAATATCTCTGTAGGATAATCTGTGAAATTTAAATGTCTGAAAGCATGAACTTAACAGGAACAATATTTTGCACATGTTGAAAGTCCTGAACATGCCAGGTAACTTTACTTATTTGTGATTTTAGTTAAAATACAAGCATATTCTCATTTTGATTTTTATAGATTCATGAATTCTTTTATTTTTTTAAAGAGATGTCTATATCTGCATGGTCACTGCCTATCCATATTCTAAAAGAATGTGATTACAGTAAGATCTACTGACATAACACTAAGACTTGAGAAACGTGAGAAATCGTGAGAAACATGTAAATTATGATCATTGCAAGAGTGACCAGACACTGCCCATTTGAAAATATGATTTAAAAATTGTAAAGGATAGATATTCACTTAACATTTATATTGTCATGGCAATTTCTAATAAGGTTTGCAATCATTTTTATTCAAACTTGGTCCAAAGAACACATACACTTCCTATAAGCTACCACCAAAACTAACCAGTTAGACTCAAAATACTCACTGACATAAAACAATATTTCAACTCAAAGTGAACTGACCGATTCGTGTTGTCTGTAACTGTCTGTCTGCCAATACCTGCTGATGATGACTGCCTTGCATGTTCCTGCATGCAAAATGCTTACATGTATAATATAAGTGTGGAATAATATGTTTAAAGCTACAAGAAATATGAAGTATAAATACTACATTGTAAATAGTGTCAGTTATAACACACCAAAAATAATACAAAAAACTTACTGACGCTGCTATATATCTTGTATTCATTAATAGTAATACTTTTTTGTAAAATGGATCAAAAGGAAATTATGTCAGGCAGTGACAACATTACAAATGAATGTCAACTGCAATGTTAGTAATTTACATGTCGATAACAAAACATTAAAAGAACCGTCTTGATCCACAGATTCTGAATATCTTTACTTTTTGCTGATATGTTGAATGGTTGCAAAGTTATGACTGACAAACTTTTTTCTAAAGATGTTCATCTGTATTCTCAATTTGCCATGCTCTCAGATATTCAGCACAGATACAAAGAAAGTTTCCTTCTGGCAACAATGTCAATAGAACCGTCTTGGTCCATAGATTCTACTTTAATTCCTTTCAATATCTTGAAGCATTGCAAAAAAATAATATACTCGTCAGTGACCAGTTTCCGTCGATGAAGTAGACCGTGACTGCCAGCGGCTACAATGGTCCTCTCCAGCTTAGCCGCTGTAATCGGCGTTAATTGGAAGCGACAGAAAACTGGTCGGGCACGAGTATTTATCTCTGCTTTCTGGTGCTGTTGGTTTCACCGGTCACCCCCAGGCGAAAATTCGGCACTTTTGCTAGCTCGAATATTTACATTTTGGAAGTAGTGTCAATGGTCACGTGTTTCTTTTGATATGTTGATGATCTGCCTGTGGCAGTGATGGGTCGACCCGGCGCTGTGAGGAGTGTGGTTTAGAGCCATTGCGTGGATAGACATTTATCTATAGTTATCTACTGTATCTACAATGTGTTTTCAGTCATATCTCAGCAATTCATATGGGAAAGACATGGAATTGACTAAACCTTGCCCGATGAGAAACATTATATAGGTAAGAGAACATTTGCATTTGTTACTCAAAAATCTGAAAGCAACTTTACTCTTTTCCAACTGTTGAAGGGACATTAATAATAGTGACACACCATAATTATGGACACGGACAGTATAAAACAAAAAGGTTGTAGTTTTCGTATATAAAAAGGGCACCAAATGTTTCTTCACTACAACATATCTAAAAAAAAAAAAAATCTGCAAAATAGTTTTTAAAATGTATATATTGACCTTGGTTTCTTCAAAGCTTTGCTGACATAGTTTCTGCAGTGGTGGGGAAAGGGGATTTCCTGTCATTCTGTCCATCAACTTTGATCTTCTCCTCTGAAGCTACTGGGTGGAGTTCTTAACTATTAGTAGGTAAGGTGTTGTATTTTCAGGGGACCAATTTTATCTAATTTTGTGATGCTAAAATTTCTTTCTCAATTTTGTATGATTTGAAAACAAAATTCAATATATAGTTTTTAATGAGTTTTCACGTATACATGCAATTCTGTGGTTCCACCTAGACATTGAAATATCAATCACCTAGAGCATCCAGTGCCTCATTCTTGTAATCTCAATATAACTTCAGTTTGAAACTTTCAGAACAGAGAAGGTGGTGATAACTGGACAATGGCTGTCATATTAGATTGTAAATAACAACTAAAGAGCTCAAGAAACCTTTCTGAGCTGATATTTTATCTTCTAAATGTGAGTAAAGGGTCAATTTCCTTGTCGTAAAGAACCGTCTGTTACCTCTACGTCTATTGCAACCATTCAGAAAAATATTCACAAGCATTACAAACAAGCAATGACCAGAATATCTCTAAGGCAACTGGCCTATGTTTAAACAATTATTTTAAATGGAAATAGTGTTCATTTTTCTAAAAGCAAAGTATAAAGTAAGGCTAACCGTTATTTTTTTGTCAGTGGCTGTTAAAGCACCACCTGTTTTGAGAACAAAGAATATAACATGGAAATATAGGAATGAACCCCTAACAACAAAGATTAAAAGAAAATCCCGTCAATTAGTCTCATTATATTTTTAGTAACATTAAGAAGCAAGTCATTATTGTTTTTTGCCTTGGTTCCATATACCAAGCAATAGATGTGATAATGTGTCATTCACCATCATCCTACTAAAGTATCCAAGGATCGTTGGTCACACTGGCAGTTGGCAGTTTGATTTACTGACATGTGTAGCTCTCCATAATTGCCAAGCACCCACTGAGGTGTTTCTCATTCCAGCCAGCGCTCCATGACTGGTTATCAAAGGCCGTGGTTGATGTTATCAGGTCTATGTGATACTGCAAATAAAATATCCCCAGTCACTCTTCGAAAAGCGCTGGGCATTGAGTCCTATTGGAGGCTTCTATCTGACCTGATATAGAATAAACAGTACCGAAAAGACCATAAATACAAACAAATTTCACCTTGTCTCTCATATTGCACACTATTAATTTGATTTGACCAAGATACATCTTGTTTGTTTGATACATCCTTTGCCACAGATGCCAGTGTCTTATCAATACGCAAAGCCTCGTATTTGTTGAAAATCGATCGTGCAAGGTTGATGAAATATTTAATTTTCTCTGTTGCCCCATAGCAACCGTTACACTCCACAACATACAGAGCAATGGGCACATTCCTATCACGAGACAAACCAATAGATCGATGATATTGTGCAATTACTAGAATTCTTGACCATGCACACACAAAGGTGAATCAGCTTATCAATTCTGAATAGAATATCAGGATAAGCTTCAAGGACAGAATAGAAAGTATTATATTGTTCATGGTGCGTGTGGAATAATATCAGCACATGATAACATTGATATTCCGGATTATGAAATATAACACATGATGTAACATGCATCCTAAAACATAGGCTGGGCGAAATGATAGGAAACACCAAAACCTGAATATAAGACAGCAAATCAACATCAAATGGTGAAACTGCGAAGGCGGTGGAGATCATCCAATGTGATCAGCGGAAGTTAAAATTCTCTCATGACTTATATTGTACTCCGGAGCTCAACTGCATTTATTGAGAATGATTCACCTTTCAAGGTAAGGAATAATGTATTTTTTAATCTATACACCTCTCATGAGGACAACATCCTATACCACATGGGATACACATTGGATAGTCCTGACACCTTAAACTTGGCAGAATTTTACTTTACACATCTGCAGAATAGATTCCCTTCAAACAGGTTAGTAGGGAAACGATTGTAAAATTTCCAAGCTTTTAGGTTCAAATTTGAGTTCGTTGAGTCATAAAATAGGGCACTAGATTAAACATAGATGTATCAATTAGTCGTAACAGGAATAAAATACCTGTGACAAGAATGAGTAAACAACCACTGAGGAATATACCGAAGATGTATGATAAATACCCAAAACTAAAAACTGTTTCATGTCAGAAATATATTTCATGTGGATGGTCAAGTCAACTTCAGCCCATACGAATTGCTAGATGAAAATGACTTAGATAATTTTGCATGTTGAGTAACTTGATGTTTGCAATTAAAAGATATTGCAACTAATGAAATATTTCTTATCACCCGTGTTCTCAAACTGTAATTGATTGCACATCCTCTGGTTCACATTTCAAATAATAATGGCATTTTGTTTCTATCTTTTCGATGAACAATAAAACATAAAGCAACACGAAAGTCTGATTCCTGAGGCGAAAATAATTAGAATCAATATAACTGCATATGGCGAAACAATTTGGATTTAGTAATATCACACATTGGCACAAAATTAGATAGTTATGTTGTAATTTTTCATTAAACATCAGAAACAAGCCAGCTTATCACCCAGCATATCACCCATATCAATTAATGGATATTCATTATCTAATTAAAGTATGATATTATCTAATTAAATTAATTTCCCCTCTTCCAGATATATTAAGATGGCATCCACATTAAGGTCGAAGGTATGCTGTCTGGGACTCTGTATGCTAGTCATATATATTTGGATGTATCTAGCGAGAAACAGGTGTGCTCTTTGTGTTTATGACAATGTTTAATCCTCAATTCATGACTTTTTTCCTCTTTCTGTTTTCCTCTTTCTGTTTTCTTCTTTTTGTTTTCCTCTTTCTGTTGCTCTCTGTCTTAGTTTCTGTATCGGTTTATGCCTGTCTCTTTCTCTCTGTCTCACTTTCTCCCTCTCTCACATGCCCCCTCTCTGTCCCTCTGACTGTCTCTGTCTCTGTCTATCTTTTTTCTCCCTTCCTGTCTCACTCTGTCTCTGTATCTGCCTCAGTCTATCAGCAGTATTTTTTATCTTTGGCATTGATATACCTTTTTCAAGTTCCACATATTGCAAATGTAAAACAAATCATTTGCCGTTGTAGAAGAACCTGGGGAGGTGTGCAATATAATACGGACATAAAACTGACATGTGACTGCTCCTCCAAGGAATCACAACAGCATGAAGGGTACCGCACACACACATCTCAGGAAACTGGAGACTCGCATGTGACCATCAAGTTTGTGGTCACACCTTGTGATGTCACACATCTGAAAGAATCTTTCATATTTCTCAAGAGTGCGCGCATGCTGCTTAATTTAAATGATAGTATTAAATTATATGTACTCACCAAAAAGGCCTTACACCAGCAGGCTCTGACCACGGTAAGATGTAAGATAATTGTAAAAGCAATTAATCAAATGAAAGACAATATCAATAACACGGGATGTTTTTGTGATTTTATACATTTGCAATTTGATTGATTTGATTGTTGTAAACAATTTTTTTTGTAGTTCTCCGAATGGCCGGCGTGGGCCAAAGAGAGAGTGGAACTTGTTTGCAAAGACCTCCACGATGCATTTGAAAGCGTCCCATCCAGCGTCTCAAATATGATGCGCATGGGAATGCCTTGCACCAGTGTCAGGCTGGCAATGCCCGTATGTACACCCCAGGATTTAATAGATACGTACCCTCTGCTCTTTACACCAAATTCATTACGCTTTTAATTATACCCAATTTTAGTTAAACCCAATTTTGTTTTACACCAACTTAATTCTGCTTTTTATACTCAATTATTTCTGCTTTCATGACTATAAAAAATAAGATATCATAACCTAACCATATCCGTCATTTAAGCCTTTTAAACTTTGAAAATAGCAAACTCTTTTTTTGTAATCAATTGACAGGAAATATTACCAGATGAGGACGCTGTGATATATATTGATTCAGACTTCTTGTTCGCAGTGCCACCTAACGAATTATGGTGGTACTTTAGTCAGTTTAGTAATGTACAGCTGTCTGCTATGTCCCCAATCAACGTAGAAGGTGGAGATTCATATGTTTTAAAACATCAACATGACAAAAACCCATTTTATCCACCACTAGGTAGGTTGTCAATCATCTCATAATGTGTAATTATATGTTTTATTTTATTTAAAACTGTCGGATATAGAAACATCTCTTCATATAGATTTTGATTTGTACATGTAAATATGGATTAGTATTTGAATCGCATGAAACTTGAATAAATATACAAGTACACCAAAGACACATTTTCAAATTTAAAACACGGTGTTCATCATTGCCCCTTATATTACTATACCTTTTATCATTTTTGTGATATCTGGGATGTTGGTTTCCAAATTTATTTTCATAATGTTCAGGGTTTTGCAAGCCATTCTATGAAAATAATAAAAAATAATTATTATATTTATTTGAAATGTAAATATGCCCATTAACGCAATAATGAAATGGATGTAAATAGGATCCACAAGTGACAAAAGGCATCTTAAAATGACAATGAAAGTAATGAACAATCTGTAAACTAAGGAATAAGAAAGAGTTCAACCATGTGTTCATTAATGGCGGAATTTAGGAGGAAACAATTTGGCATAAACATTTCTCAGACTTCTAATGACTTGAGGACAACCTAGGTTACTAAGTATCTGAAGGATATGTCCATTATTATTTCTAATAAAACGAAAATTCTAATACACTTGAATCTTATATAAAATTATTAGTCACATTTATGAATATTCATTTTTAAAAAAATTAATTACAGGATTAAATGCGGGATTTACGTTTATGAATCTAACAAGAATGCGCAAAGCAAATTGGACTTCATATCTATTGAATATATATCAGACACAGGAGAAGAAGCTACAGGCATGGGACCAGGGACTTGTCAATTGGGCATTTCACCTCAAACCAGGTGATTATAATGATATATCTTTCTGCAGAGAACTCCAACTGTGTAATATGCAATACGATGGAACCAGTGAACATGTTGGTGAAAAGCAACAATGAATACTAACTAAGTGAGAGTATCATCATATTAATAGAAGAAATAAGAATACAATGTCTTAACCTACAGCGTGGTTGCATAATCATCTTTCATTTTCCATTAATGAGTTATCCTTAATCAATTTGTTTATGTAAATCTATCCATTCGTGGACATGCTATATCTTCAACATTACAGAGTTGGTGTATGTGATACCATGTGAGTGGAACTATCGATTCTTTTTCTGTGAGGACAAGAAGATGACTTGCCAATCTGCCATTAACGACGGCGTGAAACTGCTTCATGGACACTCAGATTCCTTTTATGAATACAAGAAAAAACCTGTTTTAAGAGCTGTTTATGAAGCATATATAAAGGTACGTCAAATCTAATAATGTAATTTTTCTTTCATTCATTGGTATTATTTCGTAATACACATATACCTTCTGGTTCTGTTGTTGTTTCAGAAAATAATTAAATTTTACATTTCAGCACGACTTTGTAAAAAACAACGTGTCTGAGCTTATAAAGGATATCAAATTAAGAATTCAAAAGTTTAGCTTAAATCCCTGTTCTCGCAAACCGGATATATTCACTAAACAGCTTCAGAGATGGGTGGACAAAAATACATAGAGGATGCAACACAGAGCAATGTTCAACTGACAAGAGCGGTGGTGAATTATTCTAAAGAAAAGGATCATAGCACAGAACAATCGTCATCTGGTCTTGAACAAAAGTTATATGGAAAACATTGTAAACCATGACATGTACTTCCCTAAATGGAAATCAAGCCCATTTTCAGCCAGCATTCGGCCATCTTGATTTATATATATCAACACATTAGCTCCCTATGTAACTAACATCCTACCAAAGTACTTTCCACATGACTTCTCCAGAAAAATACACAATACCCCAATCACTGACTTTCTTTGTATTATTACATTTGTCTGTCTTATGACTTATGGACATTATATGACACACCTCATATCAAATATAAATAATTACATGCTAACCTTATGTACTTACCAACAGAGAACCAACTAGAAAATTGTTAGATTTAAATGAGAGATGAGTTATAGATATCTGTTTCTTCCAATCTATTTGCATTACTATTGATAACATCTTAGACAAACATATTTTTGGAATTTTTTGTCTGTAAATTTAACTTAGGCTGCTGAGGGAAATTACAGAAAATCCCTTCAGAAAACAACACGATAAAGTGATAAAGATGTTGACTATTTGTGTGATATACCAGTGAGAAGATCAAATGATATTTTCCAACATGGCTCAGTGGGTAAGAAATCTGTCTCCCATGCCAAAGGTCTGAGGTTCAATTCCCATTATTTTAGCTATATACACATCAGAACATATAACATTGAAATGTTTTTATAAAGGTAGAAAAAAAAAAAAAAAACACTTTATACAAAAAAACAAAGATGAAATCTTCATGTTGGGATCTTATTTGAATGATATTAATGTCAGAACATATACAATTATATTTTTATTTTGCAAATAAATAAAATAACATGTCTTTAAACAGAAAACAAGGATAGAATTGTTACAGAAAATATAAAATTGAATTTGTTTTTTTGTCAACATAGAAAATATAAAAAAGAGTAACTTTGAGCAATATGCATGTCAGAAAATATAAAATTGAATATGTTTTTTTTTGCCAACATAGAAAATAAAAACTTTATACTGAAAGCAAATATGAAATCTTCATATTCTGATTCTATTTGAGCTCAGACACATTTACAAAAAAACTATAACATGGATCCAATTTCAAGATTCTATCATAAATTTTAAACTCCATGTTAGTTGGTCATGAGGCCAATCTTGAACATCTATGAATATATCCAGTCCAATGCAATAGTTCCAAATATTTCAGCATTAGCATGTGTATCACAGGTCTGATGATTTCCTTTGACCAATAATTTTGCCTGGATCCACATTTCAAAATAAACATGGACTGTAGCTATACAAGGTGTTATTATAATTAATCAACCTTTAACACAAATAGTACAAACAATGCTCATTCTTAAATACATTCCATCAGATTGGTATATTATTTATTTCAAAACAATATTCAAGATTTTCAAAATGTGGAGTTTGACCTATTTGACCATGTCGGTCATGTCGGTCACAAGTCACATGCATGTATGTGTATTTCTGTTTTCCAGGGGGATCAGCCAAAGATGCTTGTGCTCAGATGTGCAAAGATCACCTCCTGAAATGGTGTCAATGCCTGCAAAATAATTCTCTAGTTTCACAGTCTTTTAAACTCTATTTACAATATAGAATTAGACTTTCTATATTTAAAACAAATGATCAAATATTGCAATCTTTATTTTAATTGTCAAATAAAACTACAATTAGAATAACGAAATATGTGTAGTAGTAATGCTCAGATGTGTGTGCAGTGAATTGCCCACTATTTTAGACATGTGAAAGTGAACACACATCCCACTCATCCGAGTACTAATTTCAGCAGGCAAGTGTTAGCAGGATGTCAACTCAAAATTGTAATCTCTATCCCTTGGTCCCTGACCTTAGACTTTCCTCTTTTAGTCAGGTATTTTGGCATAACGGAAAAACACGTAATGATCACAACATACTCATATATAAGGGGTGCACCGAATGTCGATCATGTTCAATACATACATGGGCTACGTTGTAAATAAAACATAAAATTTCACTTCCAGTTGCCCAGATAATAGTTTCTTGAAATTCAGAGTATATGACATTGGCAAATATTATATTATCCATCAGAAGACATTTTATATATGTTGACTCATTATCCAAAACCATGATATCCAAGTCTTGACAGCAATCTTGATTCACTTTAAGTTGTGTACGTAGAGATATTAATCCTTTAAAGGAGTATGGAAGAAATTGGTATATAAATGTTGTTGAAACGCATTAGTGAAAACAGATATTAAGATCAAAAGGACATTTAATTTTACATGTTCGATTTAGGATATTGGTCTGTCTCAGTTGCGTTCATGATTATTCCTGAGTAAATCAAAATGATCTCCCAAATTATGTTACATATATACAAATTAAAAATATCAAGGCAAACTATAATCTTAAGTTTATACCTCCAAAAAGGTAAAAAACTAAATGCAAATCCTCACCGAAAATATGTAAACAATTTAAGTTGTGCTGTCCCCTTGTGGTCACTGACAATGGTAGTGCTGTCACCTGGCGGTGACTGATTATGGTGGGAGAGGTTTAAATGGATTATTGCTCCTCATCACAAACGTTTTACTCTTAGATAAAAAAGACCAGTCTCATGTAAAAATTATATTTGGAAATACTTTGAGGGTCTGGTATTTGCTGTCTGAAAGCTGTGAAATTTGATGACAAAGAGATGTTTTATATGTATTTTATGATAAAGAACTTCACAATGCAGTAAGTTAACAAATTTGAGATCTGATTATTATGCTCAGTAAGGCAACATGTCTACCGACCGCCAATATTTCGATTAATTGCAACTGAGTTAATGGATTCTAATTAAATTCAGGCCAACAAAAAGTTAATTAATGTCAGAATTTGGAAAAAATACATAACATTCCTTTAAGCATTCATGAAATGAGGTTTTCGTGCAAGTTTTCCTTGCATAACATAAATGTTTATACCCCATACTTGGTGATTAAATGTTATTACCAATCATATTTCCCCTACATATTTTTGTGTCATTTGAAAGTGGATGAGTCTTCTCAAATCCAAATCAGACATTGGACACTTTGTCAACCATCTTTGCTTAGCTGACTAGTGATCTAGTGCAAACACTAACTATGGGACACCTTCAGAGTGAGACAATGGAGTGAATTGGCCTCCAGAGGCCTTTTTGTATATTAATGTTTGTCCATTGTTACAGGTCTAAAACCCTTACAGACCACAATAGAGGTCACATGTTTGTATACATGTGGCCATCTGGTCATGGTAAGTGTATTTTGGTTGATTTTAGTGAGATAGCTTGCTGCTTGTATCACAGTTTCATGGCCACATATCATTTAAGCATACCACAAAACTCTGTAAAATTGCCTGTGACCTCTATGATGTCATGAATGATTTAAGGTTAATTTGCTTTTGAATCTTCTTCTATTGAGATTTTTGAAAACAATGCCAAGAAATGTACACTTAATCTTTTGACTACACAGAGGGAATAATAAGGGCAAAGACAAGAAGTGGAAGTCAAAAATTGGAAAAGAGAAAGGCGAATATGAAAAAAATAATGATATCAACAGTTAAAATAGATTGACAGTTTCTCGGCTTCTTAGCCATATACTTAACATCAATCACGTAGCCCAATATCAAGGTAATAAATAGACCCAGGCAAATAAATCTGGAACATGATATAATAATAAAAAGAAACAATGAAATATAAAATGATGCATTTATTTATGCATGAATACTTTTTATAATCTGTCAATGAGATTTAATTTGTTCTATTTGTGAGTATAACAAGATTGGATAAAGTGTTGAAGTATCGCTGCACTCCGTATTCACATGTTGTAGACAACAATGGGACAATAAAAGACATATTCACATCATATAGATGAGTACTATCCGACATCACCAGTAACAGCAGTGAACAGTATAAATGTCTATCCTATATCAAAATGAAAGATCATGCCAGATTGCATCATATTAATATACCATTTTGAGTTTTAGTGGTATTTATCGTTGGCCAGGGACTTCTATCTATCGTATGCCACCAAGGATCGCCTCAGGTGGATAGGTTGGGTCCAGAGGGCAGAACAAGGTCTCCGAAGTTTGTTTTAATATATCTCAAAGTTTGCAAACCTTCCATTTTACTGGCATTTTTTCTGTATTGAACAAATATTTTGTTATATACAAATCAATATCGTTGTTGATATCCAGTTCTAAAACTTGATTTTTGAATAATATAATTATTTACAGTGTACATTCACAATACAAAAGTATAACGACTAACTCTATATAAATAGGGAACATAGCGAATTATACATTTATAAACAGACATATAACTCTCTAGCAAAATGCACAAAGTTAACGGGTAGAATACTAATCCTTTAGAACACTAAATAATCCTGTCCCTACAGTATTCCAATCACAATATCTAGTAAGTTAGTGTACTTATACTGGAATTCTGGAGATGGTTATGTGCATTTTGTGCCCTTTTTGTCAGACTTGATGAACGTGTCGCATACGTCGGCGTGAAATTTTCACCTATTATTCCACAGAATGGAATGTGTTTTAAAAGCAATATATGACCACATCCTATCACAATGTCATTGTCTTTGTTTTGACCTGGGCTTGTTACAAGCCATTAACGCAGGCTGACTAAATGTAATAATATAATTCCACAAATAGATATTCAAAATTAATTCAATTTTGAAATAACAGTTTCTTGATTAAGCAGAATATTCTGAGCCATGTTTAAGAGGGATATAAAGTCTGCCAGTCATCATGTCTGTGGATTTAAATTTAAATAAAAAAATTAATATGTTTCTCATATTTTTAATCATTTTTACAGCGCATAGAGCATATTGTTTCGGAATCCTTCTCGTATATTTGTTGGCAATGAGGTAGTCTGGTCTAGCAGTTATTAAGAAACTTGATTGGCTCGCACTAATGTATAGCTTCAGTAGACCACTCATCTATAACACTTCGCTGACATTCGCTGTGGTGTATATTTATGTACTTGTCAAGTCTTCTGAAAGGATTTGTCCAAGAATAAATATATCTGCAGAAATAATTTCCCTCTTTGTTGAATTTCGATCAGTAATCAAAATCTGAAGAAACTTATGTAAATTTTCTCCTTTATTCCATTTATTATTTTAATAAATTTCATTGTTGAAATTTTAATAACATTGTAAAAATCAATGGTCCTATTATTAAACTATGTAATCCTTGGAGATTCTTTGCCGATGAAGTCCGGCTCCCACAACCGAAAAACAAACTGCCGGCATAAATTTTATTTCCTTTTTCGGTGAGAGGGAGGATTCGACGAGATTTCCCATCACGTGACAGATGGGCGACACCAGCACCACCTTGATTTGTTTCGCCGGCATAGCATCCAAAGAAGAGTGTTATTCCATTGGAAGTGTCTTTGATGGCCACACCTGTAGTGACATTGTTGTAATCTACATTGTCCTCGACTGAAAGAAAAAATAATATTTATCATATAAGGGTAGTTATTTGAGTATTCATTTACTTGACACTTATCATATATGATAACATTGTCAGATGAACATACCCATCTCTGTACACTGTGTAAGTTATGTAACGATGTCAAATTTTACATTTACAACACATTACTTAATAACAATTTCAAAATTGAAACCTGTTCATTAAATGCACAGAAATTCTCAATCAACAACTGTATTCCTACACATAAATCTATATCAGTGCTAAAATATCAACTAAACATGAGGTCATACATTTAGTTCACTGTCCAAGTCTACTGTCAAAATATCAATAAACAATCATTTTAGATGGTGTTTTTTTATCAATAAATTGTGGAAAATGCGGGCAGGAATAGGAGTTTTTATTTACGTCAGAATACTTAATACGAAATATAGTACTTCGCGTAGCTTGAGGGAAAGGTGTATGATATATTATGAGTAACTCACCCATACATATCTTGGATGCCATACCACTCTGGACAACTTTACGTATATTCTTCAGAGAGCCTTCTCCGTCCCAATCCGCACACAAGATTCTATCCAGCATTGACCAGCATAGCAAGTTATCCCGGAAGTCAATACCTCCAAGCTGAGCTATCTCGTGCTCAGCGAAGTCATCGGGTAAAGGTTCTTCATAGAGGGTCGTGGAGGGAACTGAATCTCCTACTGCAACCAGCAGCATCGTGAACTTGTCCACGTCATACACATCATTAAATGTCTGGTTTTGTATCTGGCTTATAAACACCAGCCGGCCATTTTTACTGATGATCTTCAGATGGCGACCAACCAATAAAGTGTCCTCCATTTCAAAACCGATATCTTGGCCGACTTCCTCTGCAAAGGTTGCTAGGAACACTGAGCAAGAATCAATGTCAAACGCATTGGTCATTGTGAAGGGATAGCGATCTTCACAACCATCCAGCTTCCTCAACTCAATTTTGTGGCGAATCATCCTGTGGGGGGCTCTCTCATATCGGTCAGCCAGAAAATATATGGAATTGTTCCACATGGCAAAGGGTCCAATGTTTCCTTTGGACTTTTCCCGAGTGTCCGCTTGAGCAAATATGACGTTAATATCAGCCGTTTTACATTTTGGAGACTGTGAATTGCAAACCTTTGTTGTGAAGGCAGAAGTGCGAGTATAACTGAGGACCTCCATTTGCACAATGGCCTGGTTTGTGATGGGGTCATATCCCATACTTCTTATGTCAAACCCTGTATAGAATCCGGCCGACCTCATGTTGGCGCAATACACCCCGGTTTTGGTGAGGTTACTGGCTGTGCCATTGTCTGAGACATCCAGAGGTCCGCCATAGAGGCCCTGTCTGTCCTCTGAGGGTCCCAGAGACGCATAGTAAACGTAGTCCTCAGCGTATATGTTAATGCACATCAGGCAGAGCAGCAGAGTCGTCACAACTTGACGCCTCTGTATCCAAGCCATAGCCATTATTTATGGTAATTGTATCCAGCAAATCTGAAAAGATAATAATCATAGTCTTAATGGAGAGTACAGAATCATTAATTCAGCATAAAAAAACCATATGGGATCTGGTTGACGTCATTCCTGACTTTGCATTCCATTGAAATCTTTCCAAATGGTTTTTACATGATTTACAAGAACCATTATTTTATATATTCGATGTTCTTGTGTTTTATTGATAGGTTTGATTCCATTAGGAACCATTGCATATGTGTTTCAATTCACCAGTAGTACACTGAACACCACATACAAGTAAACTGATATATATATTTGTATAAAAATATATATATATATATATATATATATATATATATATATATATATATATATATATATATATATATATATATATCAGTTTACTTGTATGTGGTGTTCAGTGTAATTTTTTTGAAAATGAATACTGGCTGTATCATCTGTGTCTTACTAGGACACTTGCCTTAACCACCTTCTGACCCGGCCAATATCTGCCCAGACATAGACGTGTCACGAGCCTATCTATAGCTAAAGGATCAGCATTTTCTCCTCATTATAGTGCTGACCACAAGAACCTTTTAACGATATTATCACATCTAGGGGGCGCCTGAAGCCAACATCCGGGCATATCGTGGTGATGTATTTCTACGCCTTGAAGACACATATCCCTCCGCTAGGAGGACAGGTTTCTGACTAAGTGTCTGCAGAAATTTCCTTTTCAATCAGCTATGTATGACCCCTTGCTTCGAACTTTATCATATTACATCCGCTTGATATCAGCAAGCTTTACATATTCGAGTTAACACCGACTCAATTGACACAAACCTGTTTTTCAAATATATATTATGAAGCAGGCAACATATATTCATGAACAAAATATGAGTTCCTCATCTCCAGCAATATTCAACATACACCTCTCACGCATAGAACGACTATTGCGTTTCTCAGAGTGCATATAAATATTTAATTATCACATATATTTGTCCAATTTCTGTGATGAAAAAACATGAAAAAGGGTCATGGAAATAATCAACGATTTAAAACACTATCTTCAAATCGACGTCTTTTTAGCTTAATTAATAAAGATTTTTTTTTAAAGAAAATGATATTCCAAATATGAAGTTCCATCTTCACATTACAAAATATCACCTATAATCATCTACGAGATCTTGTGAGGTTAATAATCCATCCTAGAATGAATAAAAGCGATTCCTTTAAATATATAATATACTTAATTAAAAGCAGAACAAGCGACTGGAATGCCTGCAATGACTGGCATCTGCAGGTGGAGATTAGGCAATATACGTTATATCCGGAGACGAGTGCTTGCTTGCTATTGCGTATTTGAGACAAGCAGGATAATTGGGGCTGATGCCAGTTCTTGATAGGACCATTCGCCTACTAACTCATCCCAATAACCGAATTACAGGTTGAGGCCTACTTGTCAATTATATTATGTATTCCTGAGCAAATATACCAAGAAAGTGACAAGGTAGCCACCATTTGGCCATTTGCATGGTGGAAATGGAAGGATTGCATGTGCGAATGTCAGAATAACTGTCCGCTTCAACATGCTCCAGACTTGAATATAACTAATGGCAAGGGAAGATGTGGTCATCAGACATCCATTGTCTTGTAGTGAGTATGCTGTCTATCTGTCTGAGAAGGGTAAGATAGCAGATGAGATGAGTATCCATCATAGACATTTTGGCATTATTGATCTCAGTGTTATGACAAAGTCCAGTATATCAGGCGGGAAAGAAGGCTGGCTAGGGACATAAACACACTAGAAATATCAATGCAAACGTATAATTTGTACTTGACACTGTATTTTCTCTCAATGTGTTTGAAAGAACAAATGGATCTCAAACGAGGTAAAGCTTTCATTTCGAAAATCATGCCTGATCGCCAACGTATTTATGGGCCAGAATGGGAAAAAGGTTTTTTTTTCTTCTTTGTGATATTTTGATTCAATTGATGATCCGCCATATTGGTTACAGTTCTGCAGGCGTATCCATATTAGTATTGTACCAAACAAACACAGTCCATAATTGGTTGGATGCGATGCTACTATCAAAATCCATGACATTTTCAGGAGCTCTTCATTTAGAAAATTGACAGGAGTTTCTTGCGACGTCCACTTAGAGTATGGCTAGTTGCCATGGAAACTTACAGTGACTACCCAAAGACGATACAGCCTAATACATCCCTGATACAGGAGCGATTGTGAGCAGCTCAGCTAAGTCTGTATATCTTGCTGGTGGTGTTCATATCGCCGATACCCGACCCCGTGAAATGAGCTCTTTCTTCACAAATATCTGTGCCTGAGATGAGTGACAACTCCTCCTTTGCCAAGCCTTCTCTCCATAAATTGTTACAGCAGTCTTTACTGGATTGGCACAAATCTCGGTCGCTAATGTGGTACAATGTTCAGCATACTAAAAAGGATTTTCTCTCTCACAACTGCCCCACTTCAGAATGAATAATTGGAACAGGCCCGCAGTAAGATAGCAGGCTTTGAGTAATAGGAACATAGGCATATAGGCACGGGGTAAAAACTGTGACTGGCATGGTGTTCTGGGCCATCCATTCCACTGTTCAGTAATACCTCTGTACCTGGCTCTTCACACGCCTCACTTGTACATGTTCATATATTTACTCGCAGCACATGTTCCATCACAGAGTGTACGAAAGCAATATAATGCAACGGGTGTCTCCGTTTTAAGATATTGAAATTGAGCATCTAAACAACCCAGTCATCATAAAAATATGATTGTGACCATTAAACCTGGAATAAACGTGACCATACGCACATCTTATGGCCTCCATTTCAGCTTTAATTCACCGACAATTGTTTTCACAACAAAGTCGTCACGATATTCAGCAGTCATATTTGTGCATAGCTGTGCTTTATTTAGTTGCTGAAAAAAGACTGTAAGTATCAACACTGGCGTTGGCATATATTTCTTTCCTTGACAGGCATTCAACCCCAGGAGCTTTCTGGTCTGCTTCCAAAGTACACATGATGTATTGGACGATGTTCTATGCAAGGATTCTGGCCATTCTTTTAATCTCAGAGTCATTATTGCATGTGTAGTGCGATGCGTTTTTTGTGGGGGGAGGGGGATGTGGCGGCGGTGTTATTCCGACAATATATTCATGTTCAAAGCTCAAACCTTGTAGTATAATGAACTATGAGAACCACATCCCATCACCCTTTGATATTTGAAAATTAAATATTTAGATTAACGCAATATCCTTCATGCCTGGACCTAGAAAAAACATTGGGGCCAGTTGAGATATAGAAACTTAGAACGTCTGCAAAAGAGCAGTCTGCACAAGAAGAACATTTGTCTTTGATGACTTGTAGAAATGGTGAGTAGGTCTTTTTGAAATATATCTGAACAAAAGTCTGGAAGTTGTTTTGATCTCCATACATATTTCTGTATAAACAACTCATTACCATATAAGCAACCTCTGATTAAAAACATCACATGGTGCTCTTTTACCAAAGATTACTGTTGGACAATAATCCACGCAGGGCGTATTGATCCGCGCTAACTTTGTGTGTGATGAAATTAGCAATCACATCACGCCACAGTGAAACCGACTCAGTAATGAATTACACAACCTATATTTTATCCACGTGTGTGATAAATAAGCAATCAGGCTATCAAGGCCTCAACAATTGCCTTCAACCCTATTTCCTTCTGTGTTTCGGCAGCTCATGAAATGACCTGTTGTCAGCAGGGAAAGCAGAGACGCCGACTGCCGGCCCGAGCCGCCATTGGCCTTCAGGGGTCTATATTTAATTCTTTCTGGAGGCACATTTCCTGTTCAATTTACACAAATGGTTTGATATCTCAGGATGCGTACAATCATGCCTGCGGTGATTTCATGCCATTAGTTTGTTGTCTAAAATATGCTATGTCTTTTTTTTTTTCAGTGTAGATTCCTTGAGAACGAGATCAATGGACAAATGTATGAGACACGCGGAAACTATGCAAATATCCCAATAGGATGACATCCCAGATACCCGGCAAAACCTATGTGCTGACCCTCTGGCCCGGAGATCAATACAGATATATTTCAGTGGAGACAGGCAACACCGAGAGGGCACCTCTCATCATTCCTGAAGGGAATCTGTGTACAGTCCTTGAGCCATATAGCCTCTGAACATGTTGTGTTGACCTCCCCAGCTTCAATGTGATCTCATACGTTTCCACGCATGCGCTTATGAAAAAGGGCGATTTTTTATTGTACAGTGTTGTATTTTGAACAATAGCATTATAATACTCTTGGCTATTTCTAATTATTCAAATGCGCATAACAGGATATATCCAGATATTTTGTATTTTAAAAGGGAATAGAGCTAAAGGAAGGTTCCATGAATTATTAAATAGACACGATGTACACCAAAGAACAGATAAGAAATATGCAGAGGATGTATTTCTTTCGAATGATATTTTTGAATGTCAACTTTGAGTCGTCTCCATAAAAGATATCGTTGAATATGGAATTGTAAGATCACTGTCTTCGATGGAATCTAGACAATTATTTTGTTCATATTTTATGAAGTTGGATGCATACAATTGATCTTACTGTTTCGTGGCTTGCATGTGTCAGCACAATTCTTCCTGCCAGAGAGAGAGAAGTCGTAGTTTAAAGCATTCATAAAATGAGGTTTTCAAACACATTTTCCTTGCATAATATAAATGTTTACACCCCAAATTTTGCAATCATTAATTGTTACCCATCATATTTCCCCCACGTATATTTCTGTTCCATTTGAAAGTGGACAATTCTGCTAAAATCCAAATCATCCATTGGACACTTTGTCAACTCACTTCATTGTCCCAATTTAGGGTGCCCCGCTGTTAGAAAGACTTTACTAAGCAGGTATTGGCACAAAATCACTGGTCAGCTAAACAGAGTTTGTTGACAAAGAGTCCAATGGATGATTTGGATTTTAACAGAAGACTCATCCACTTTCAAATGACACAGAAATATTTGTAGGGGAAATATGATGGGCAAAGTTTAGGTTATAAACATTTATATTATGCAAGGAAAATGTGCTTGAAAACCTCATTTCACGAATGCTTTTTAATGAGTTATAATTTATAAATGCATGGTCACACCAAACGAAAATGACCTACGTGACAAGTGAGATGTACAAAGAAATGTATGTTACATGTCATATCATGGCAATCATGTCACCAAGCGTATTAAGCCAAAACTGTCATACAAAACCAAAGACACCGTGTATCCTTCCTGCATATTTTTGTCATCATCTCACAGATAACTGACATACATTTATAAAACTCATGGCTCGTCTCCTCGCTTATTGTAAATAATGTAGTCGTAGAGGCGAGTCCGTCATATCTCATCATAACTAGAGGACCTATCCCACAGCTGGGTACCACTGAGAGGACCTTATTGAGGTCACAATCGCCTCTACTCAAAACTGACCCACTTCACCAACCTGAGATTCTTCGATAAATGTAATGCAGATACCCGTATACAAATGCGTGGTCAGGAAACCTAATATTTGATAAACCTGATTAAAATCACAGATATTACATGTACTTTCTTATTGCCAACATCCCCATATCAGATGTACAAGGAACATTATCTATGACAGGTCTGATACACCCGTGACAGTTTGTTTTTACTAATCATATACATGAACAAATGACAAAATAGGTTATGACACACTCATAGAGACATGTAGAATATGCTCATGTGGTATGAAATAAAATATTTTATATTACGTAAAAACTTAGATACAAATGAATATGACATTAGTTGGGATGTTTTGATGAGACTACTTGATAAGTCAAATATCAGTAATCTTCCCGCCAATAGCGATATAAGAAAAACCTGTTAAATGAAACTTGAACATGATGATGAGATGCACTTAATAGGAACAATGCCTTGTTTCTCCTGCAGAATATGGGTCATATCAATTATTCTACACCAGTATTTACACGCCAGAAATTAAGACGAAGACAACACAATAGTTCATGCAAATACATGATTTGTAAAAGAACCCCTTTCCAAAACATGATGAGGTCGACAGCCCTGATGTGATAATGAGATTTGTGATAATTATTTAGATAAGGCAGACTCATTCGTCAGAACGCGGACGTATCCCTGTGAGATATAATTTAATTTGATCCAAATTAAGGCCCTTCAGAGAGTAATGAGAGGAATGGTCCTACCATCTTTTGGCCCAATCCAACAAGCACAAGCGTAGCTTGCAACCATTCAAGTAAAAAAAATCAAATCAAGTTTGTTTGTGATGAGCCATATATTTGCCGGATTTCCGAGGCGGTTTCAAACATGTCTGATTGATTGGGTGATATTGTATTTGCCAGCTTGATACATTACTGTTATAATGCTGTAAACCGGTTCCCGAACATCCCACCACATGACTTGATTAATACAGATAATTCTATAATTGAAAGCTCCTTCGCGCTCAGCAATTCTGCCAACATTTGTCTGTGAAATTCGTGTAATGTTTGTCACTCTATTAAATTGACTACACACGTTTACCCCAGAATCAATTTAAGTTCCTATTTCTGATTTTGACGTTGTTGTCAAAACAAATTAGTTTCGTTTTTGTATAAAATAGTTATAGCATCCCGACGTTGTGTAAACAGAATGATATATTTTCAATTCTTCCTTTAATGTCATGTTTTCTATTTTCAATCATAACCGATGTTCAAATCACCAATCAAATCACCAATTCATTTCTTACCCCGCTATTGTTGTCTTGTTTCACGTGGGCCGAAATCACTCAATTTTCACTGCTTGAGTTTCAACATTTGTGATACAGAGGTGAGGTGTCTCTTGTGTCATGGACATTAAATGCTGTGATAGATTTATAAACATGACAGCTGATATGATGATTTGGAATCTTGAAAAGAATAGAAAGACTGTAATGGTGCAATAAACTAATTTAAAACATGATGTGTTAATCAATATTTCTTACCAATATGAACCAACCTTGCATGTCTGCAAAGTTCCCAATGTGTAACAAATTCTAACCCACCAGGAGGCAGCATGATCCACTCAGGCGGTGGGAACAGGTAGAGTATTAGCTTTGAGGCCTATTCAGGGATTCCCGGTTCGATTCCGGCTAGTTACTATCAAGCGCTATGTCCGGACATTCTCTGGAGTCGGCGTTATGTAAATGCTACCTTTTACTTTTATGGTTGAAGTGTTGTGTTTCGGAGCCCTGATGTTGATATTATAAAAAAACAAACTAGTCCACACCAGAAATCCCACCCCTCAATAGACTCTGAATAGCTCCGGGTACAGCAGCTTTCCATATATGTGACCCCAATCATATCAGCAACCAAGATATGGTTTATGATAGCGCTATGAATCACACTTTTCTGACAATTTATAAAAAGTGATTGTGTCATAACTTACAGGAAACAAGGCCATCTACCTGATATATTTTTGAAGAAGGAAACACGTCATCTTGTCGGAACCCTGCAGACAACCTACATCCCTCCAATATAGCTGATTTATAGATTTATATAGGCGATCTGTGCCGCAAGTGATTTATATTAAACATTTGCCATGGGTGTGTGCCATCATATATCTTCACTTAGCTTTGTATTGCTCCACATGGGCTCTTGAGAAGAAGAGGCAGACGGCATCAAGCTGGACCACACCATCATAAACCTAAACATGCCCAAACCACAAGCAGAATACAGCTGGTGTGCTAAGCGGCCTTCAGACAGTACATTCCTCTTTTATATGAGAACAAAATCATCCTCCTCCTAACACACCACTCTGTCTTCTTCCAACATTTTCCATTAGTTGATGACTGTGTGAATGGCACAACAGTGGAGGAGGGCCTGTTTCTTACACAGCAGCATTGTGTCGGCATTATATACTATACGCAAAATGCCACCAAAGTTTTCTTATATGTCAATGTCTCTAGTACTAGTTTTTACATCTAATCACAGCATCTGAAGAAGGATCTGTTTGCTGCAAGATTGTCGTTGACTTAAGTCTTTTATATTGTAAGACCACAAGTATCTGTCTTTTCAAATTACACTCAGTCCCATTTTTGTGTGTCATTTGATACGCTATATGTCTGCAGTAAGCTTCATATCACACTGAAGTGTTCTTGCCTCGTTGTATTTGTTGCAGATGAGATGACACTGTGCACGTGGGTTGTGTGGTCAGATGCTTCAGATAGAGTGAGCGTCATGCCGCCTCCCCCACCTGGCCTGTCCTTCCATAGAAAACTCAGGCACTTGTCTCCCAGACTAAACGTCTATACAACATGTGAATAATATATCCCGGCTGAGGGCACCACTGGGACCAAATCGTGCACGCCGGATTCTTTATGAGAGACATGCAACTCATAAGAAACTAAACCTGATTATCAATAGCTTTTCAATGAATTATTTATTAGCATTAGACAATGGAAGCTAATCTCCCAATCTTTTCAAAAGTCAACAGAGATTGTCGATACCGTGCTGATTTTCTTAATTCTTAAGCAGAGAAAACACAAATGTTACCTTATAACTGAGCCCGTACCCGTGAATGCAGTCTTCGTAGCATATATATTCATATAGATATATATGTTCACTATTGCCTTGAATGCTCCCGGTGTTTGAATGGCTGGCGTGTGCTTGATGTTTCGCAGCTCCCCGCCCGAGCGTGTGATGAGGAGGTACCCGACAGGAGTGGGTTCTCCGCACATCTGACAGTAATGAAGCCGTACTCCTCGTTTTGTTTTGACGGAGAGTCGGCATCATGCAAGCTGCCTGTTTCACCGCTGGCTGCCTTCTTACCAGCCTGATTGATACCCGAGTTCCAGTTTCCACATACACCCAATTCTGATCATTCCTACCACGCTAAAGCCATTGTGCATTACATGCTAAATAAATTCAATTCCCATTGTCATTATAATCGTTTGTTTTTCTTGATATTCAGTGACAAGGTATGAAATTGAAAGCTCTCTTGTAATTTGAAAACCAAACACCAACCGGATAATATATGTCAGCAGAGTTAATGATACAAATTAAATATGTTGTGTGCTTTTTATACCCATTATAACCCAGTTGCATCTTCAAGAATCGTAACATGCTGATACTGTCGAATGGATATGTAAGTCTTGTACAAAGGGAATTTGTTGAAATAAGGGGATTTCAATTGGGTTAATGTCCGCTGCTGTAAATCTATACTCAGCTCACCGATTGCAGAGATTATCAAATTGTAATAAAAGATGCGACGTCAATATTCTATTCAGTCAGTTTGTCACATATCATGACTTATTTAGATAGTTTCATATATACCTCATGATTTTATGTTCTTTGGCATAAGGTGAACGCGCACTACACAAGTGATTTGAGTAATCTGAGTGTCCAATGCAGGAAACTGACCACATACCCCTACCCATCATCACAGCTGTATACATATAGCCTGCACCATCAAGCATTAATGGAGTGTCATATAAGTAGGTCTTTGACATGTTATTATAAAAAAGAAACAATATATCGTGAACATGGGCACTGACTTTAATTTTCCAATGCAGGAAGAAAGCAATTATGTTAATTGCCCAGGATTATCTGAACAAAGCTTTCGCCCAAGGCAATCTAAAGCTTTCTTGAAAATGATATGTGCTCGAGGTCAGGAATCACATGACAGCTAATACACTCAACCAAGAAATGTTTAAAATTCTTCAGTATTGTCAGGCGTCAATGTAAAAAGGTCAATAGCCAGGCAGGGATATTTCGCCTTCAACAATGTATGTATGTGCACATGTATCAAAAGTTGTGATTTTTTTATCTGACAATTAACAAAATAGACATATAAAATACAAATCAACATTAGACAGAAATAAGGTAAAATATCAAATATTATCATCCCATGAATGTTTTTTTTATTTCACGCCAATCAGCCACCCCGGATGTGCATCATTATGTCATTTGGGTAGATGTGGATGGAGGCCTAGTACAGGAGAGTCACATCACCGCTTTATATACAGTACTGTCCAAAACTCTTCGCTTGCCTAGATTAATTTTTGTTTGTTTAGATGAAAACCTAAATAAGATGCCTCACATTATGGCAAGTCTAATATTGCTTATTTTGTCATGTCACCAATACAGGAGATACAATGCACGATATGTGATATGTGCTGAATAATGTGTAAGCACGAGACAGTCAACCTGGTCTGACAATTGTGACATTCACTAACATTTGCAGTCACAATAATATGACATCCTCATCTAACGACCTTGCCACGTGCTCAATATACAGACCCAGTGAGAGCCGTCTGCAAAACTAAGTGCAATGGGAAACAGGCTGACAAAAACGAAAAGCCCCCCAGGCTAAAATCACAACACCGCACACTTATATGTGCTATTTTGACATATGACATTTATGACATTCGGAGAACAGAGAACAGAGGCAGTTCTTGATATATTAGTCTGCTTTGTCACAGCAAATGTTCATACCAACAAGGCCTCTTCGATAAATCGTGCATATTGCTGGCTTCTATGAATTTGATTACGCTGTTATTCTATCCGCAACCAGTATAATCTCATCAAATCACATAGAATTATATTACACATTCCATGGTGATGCTAGTTTCTGCGCTATTTAAAGCGGGAAGGGTGTATCTTTTTATATGGATAATATCCTATTCTGCCTTTAACGCCGTTACTGTTCTTTTCACTATGCAATTCTTGTTTTGGTTATGTTGAAAGGAGAGAAGTTTGTTCTTTTTGTGATTGCACAGCTTTTTCAACAGAATATTCATCAGCACAACCTTCCTTCCCTTAGAGTATCAGGTATACGTCAAGTCTAAGACCATGATGGAGTTTCAGAATAAAAAAACATAAGTCCATGAATCACACGGCTGTCAACGTAAGGAAATAACTCCGAGGCACTGTAGTCCACTCACGGCGAGTCTTTACAAATATTGATGTCCCACCACCCCATACCCTCCCCCCCTTGCATCATACTAATTGCACAGCATCCTTCTACCACAACCACATTAATGTCCTTAGGTTGCTTTACCACCATTTCACCTTAAAGTTTATTTCCACTTTATCTGGTCAAATCTCAAATTGAATTTAAAGCTTTCATAAAATCATTGAGGTCAAAGGCAATTTTACATAGATGAGGGCTATGTTGTCATGAAACTATATGTGGTCATGAAACTATGATACAAACCAGCTATCTCTCGAAAATAAACTAGAATACATTTGCCAGTAGCATTATTATGTTCTGTTGAACGTGCCTCGAACTATGCGCGTATTCATGTTATGACCACTGTTGTGGTCCGCAAGGGTGTTAGGCATGTACTAATAGACAAACATTAAATAGCAAACAGGCCTATGTGAGCTGAATAACTAACTCCAGTGTTCCAATCAGAAGATGTCCTATTGTTAGCAAACCTTTACTCAATAGGTGTATGCACTAGATCACTGTTTAGCTTAGCAATGTTTGGTGAAGTGATTTGGATTTTAGCAGAAGACTAATCTACTATCAAATAGCACAGAAATGTATAATATTTTCTTGAAAATATCTGATTTCCAGAAAACTTTAATATGATTTGTGAGATTTCAATACTGAGGCAATTGCTTCTCGGGTTAATCGTCATGCTTTGATGATGTAATTAGGGTCTGAGATTTGGGGCTGCAACAGGGCTTCTTCAGCCAATATGACCATGTATATATTTGATTCTCTTTTGGTCTCTTCCTTCTTCTCAAGTATCATTTCAATATCGCCTCCGGGGGAAATCGATGCATACTGGGCCATACTTGACATCTCATTGGTGGCATATGTCCCCTATCCCATCATTAATAATTCATCTTTTTCAAATTCCCATCAAGGTTTTGACATTGGAGAGGATTGAGGTAAGTGAGCTGCGGCCCCGGATGACAAGGCCCGGCCTCATTCTGACTCAGGATTAGCTGTGATGCGCACTGTCAGGCTCTGTCATTCCCTTTCCATTTCCTGGATGCAGTTGTGTTTAGCTTATGATATTCAAGGTCACTCATGTATGTATTGTAACCCCCTCAAGATTCAAAACGTCACGGTTGATTATTTTAAAACATTTTGTCATGAAAAAGATACACACAAGAAATGAATAGATAGAGAGATATTTCAACCACAAAACTCTGTCCGCCTGAGAAAATGTCGCAAAATTGACAAATTGACTTAGCCGTGAAGCTTGCAATGTCATTTGTTTGTCGCATTGGGAAGAGTAAAATGGCAGATCAATTTATAGCTACCCTAACAAACTAAATATGACAAAGCTGAAAATATATCGGATTATGCATATCCAATAGAAGGATAATCTATGGTAATCATGCCAATTTAATCCCCATGGATACCTCCCACCAGCCATGTATGTTCATCTATAGAGGAACTGGTAAACATATACTTTTAGTTCAGATATTACTTGCTGTCAGAGGGCAATGATGTGGGAATGACACAATACTGTCACTCAGATCTCAACAATGAAATGAATATCTGCCATCGCTTCGTGTGTAGGCTATTGTTCCTTTGACGTGTAATATTCACATCCCATGAATGATAAGAGTGAGCCACAGATGTGTGACGTATTGGAACTAGATCACAGCTTGCCGTAGATCATATGGTGTATTTCTCATATCATGATACTTAGAGCATGGTGTCTCCCGGCCAATCATAGCTCAGCATGTTGTTATTTCTCAAGATGAGTGTGTGTGTGTGTGTGTGTGTGTGTGTGTGTGTGTGTGTGTGTGTGTGCCTTTATGAAGTATGCTTGGTCAACATTATAGCCAACACCATTATAAGGCCAAATTCCGTGTTTAATAGCACCAGTTCCTCTGTGGTGGTCCAAAGATCATGGGTTCGATTCCCAGCCATGTCGGCAATAATTTCTCATATGAACTGAGGGCCGTGCCTGAAGGGTTAACTCATTGTCCTTGTAAATCGGTGACTTGGTTGAATTTCATGTCAATGACCTGCAACATGACAATTCAGTGAGGCAGCACTACATCTGCTTCAAGTAGGCCTCGTCATGAAATAACTGAAATAATAATGAAAGTGACGTAAAACCCAAAACAAACAAACATTATAATCTCACTATTCCTTCATAATGTAATGTGCTCCTTACTGTACCGACGTCAAATATCTATTGATATGATATAGGAGGTACTACTGTATGAAAGTGTGGAAATAAGAGAAATAAGATGGGCCATCCATATGACATCATTTCATACAGTATGAGGATCTGTAAAAGGACTATCAGAAACCAAAAAAATAATATGATTCAAGATTTAATATACATGACTCAGTTATAATGAAATTTCTTAGAATATTTGTTTTGTTTCCAAAGAAACTGTAAACATTGTCAGAATTTGATATATGTTCTGGCTTGATTAAGTTTGCTGTGGTACAATACAAGAGGTAGCAGCTCTGGCTGGATGTTAGATTTCTCTATAAGGACAAAGCTGCATGCATGAATCTGTCTGTAGACAATATAAGCTGCTTAACAGTTCACTAAGACGATTGGCAAATTGTCAAAGTAGCACCCAGGGGTTGTCCTGAAAAATAGAAGCCAGATAATGACCTCAGTAACAAGGTGCCCCAAGATCACTCTCTAGTCTCAACATAAGATGAATATATGGGCGCAGATAGTTGGTCACATATTAAACATAGTAAAATGTAGGACGTTATTACTCCAAACAAAATGTTCAAATATAATATGCATCACATAGACCACAAGCATGTGATGTGGGTTTAAATTTCTTTATGAAATAAAAGAATAAAGATAGATGTTTACCAAATCACGGCAGGGTGTGTTTCCCTTCGTATAATAGCTCATAAATGCAATGCAGATGAAGGCTTATGGCGGCAATAAATCTTGGTGAAGACAATATAAGAGGGTGCAGCTTCTGCATCACTTGTTCCTTATAACCAGGTACGTGACTGCCATACCCCGCCCAACCCAAATCTGGCCCTGTATAAACCCTTCCAGACAACCCTGCTGTAAAACGCACCATTGAACATATATGATTCTAACAAAATTGATCTTCATAACTTCAAATATTATCTTTGCACTGTATCTTAACATGTATATATATATATATATATATATATATATATATATATATATATATATATATATATATATATATATATATATATATATATATATATATATATGGATTATATATATAGATTTGATAGCATATTACACAAACCCTTTACATAAATAAACCATAACATCTTAATCGGAAAGAGATAGAAGTGGATAGCATATGCTAAGGAAGTCTTCTAATATTTTCAGGAGGGATAAAGGAACATCACAAGACAAACAGTATCTTGTCCTAACAGGATCACGACATCTTCCATGCTGCTCCTAAGATTCCATTTCTTATCTGGACCCTCCTTGGGTGTACCAAAGCTAAGACACACAGATAGACACATCGCTGATTACACACAGGTTCCCAATATGTGCATGGTCCCAGCAAAGCAGCCAGCCAGAGCTAAGAGACCCATTTTGCTTTTAACACGGTCGCGCATGGGAATGGATGAAGAAAAATACATTTTCATTTTCCACTGGGTGTGTCATTAACGAGAGAAAGTATCCCAATAATATAATCCATACACGGAATCTCGATCTTTGGTTTTATATCTTCCTCGGCACGGTAGAGATTCTGAGAAGGAGAATTGAGCTTCTCATATGTGTATCCTATCTCGTGAGTAAAGATGAATTCCGACCTCTTATGACAGTTTGGCTGGCACTAGCAGCTCAGAACCCCAGTCAGGGGAATTGTGGTCCATACAAATTATCCTGAAATCTCAAACTTGTACCACAACATTCCATCTAGAAAAGACCTAATATACCTCAGCGCATCAATACTCCTGCTTATCGTGTGCAATGTGCGACGAGGCAGAGAGTATATATTTCATGGCAAATATCTTGATTAAAACCAGCAGAGTATGAGCAACATGAAGATGAATACCTTGATTGCATTTACAATACACAGATTTTAGCAGGGTCAGTGCATTACTCATACTCTTCATTTTAACAACATATGATTACTATTCACTGAGTTGTCAAAATTGATGTCTCAACAGAGGGATCAAGGGAGAGCAGTTACCCTGGTTGAACCCACACCAATATTGCTGTCTGTGGGGTTGATCACCAGACATCATTGCAATCGAGATCTCCATTGTCAAGGCCACCATGGTTCAAACATTGTTTGTAATTTGGTGGTATTCGATGATTTGCTGCAACTAATCTCTCTAGTCCAGATCAAGCATTACTGTATGTAGCAGGGCAAGGTGTTGGTAAAGCGTACAAGCCTCTCGTCAGCCAGGACAAATTTGTTTCCCAACCAACTACCACCTTGGGACGTCCATCTGACCATCTGACGCCATGTTTGTCCTAACAAACCGGATCACATGCCACAGCCAGGACACAATGTCTCTGATTGGCCCATCCGGTCACGTGTCAACGTCATGTGACCCAACGACCAACATTTGTCCAAGATATATGAGAACAGTTTGGAGAAAATGGTGATGGTCTCTTCATATCTGATCCATAAAAGCGTAATATCTCATGGCTGAACAAGTACTCTCTATTGCAATTATGTAAATGCATTCATGCTGCATTGGTACTGACTCGGAAACATAATAAAAAGAGAATTGGTGAAATATCTGCTTTATAAAGTTGTTTTCTTAAACATATTTAATGCTGAAATAGGCCACGGACTGTGATGCAGTTGGTTAGAGTGCAGATTTATGAGCACTAACCTCTTATGTTGTGGGTTCGATTCCGGATATGCCGAAATTGCATTCAAGTTCACAATTTCTCAAATAAACTTAGGTGGTTAACCTGTTGTCCTTGAAATTTTTTGTTTAGGTCGGTTGTCATATCAACGACCAGCGACAGTGAGGCAGCACTATATCTGCTACGAGCAGGTCTCGTCATGAAATGACTGAAATAATGTTGAATGCGAGGATTATTTGTATTTTTAGTATACTAAACGTTGTGTTCTTTGAAACATTTATCACTTTATCACATTTGAATATGATGTATGCTACGTGTATGTCTCTTAACCCAAAGGTCTAAAACATTTAATAGAAACCGTATCATGGACTCATATCATGGGTTCTGAATTAGGGGAATCCTTTAATGGACCAGGTTTTTTGGTGGGCGACTTTTGTCGCACACCCTTATGACCTGTTCCGGGAAAGGTACGCATGCATACTCCGATTGCAAATGCAAAATTTGCCATTGACAGCAACAGAGCACATCTTATATATGCCCAAACTAAGTTTATATCTCTTTAAGTTTGATTCTATATAAAACCAACAACCCAAGTTGACAAATTTTATTTTGTTTGACCTTGGCCATTAAATCCAATGAAGCAACATTTATCCAAATGTATCGATAATCATATTTCATAGCATTCTAATTCAAACAGTATAAATATATATATATATATATATATATATATATATATATATATATATATATATATATATATATATATATATATATATATATATATATATATATATATATATATATATATATATATTTGAATATACAAAAAGATATATTGCAGTATACTTTCATATCCATGGGAGAATGCCAAATGCTATATTGCACAAGGGGATGGCTAATTATATGAAGGAAGATACATTGCGAGTAGTGTATTGGGTTGGCTAAAATTACAGACATAGTGATCTTACATCTGAACGATGTCGTCCTTTGTTCTCGCTGCCACATGCATATAATGTGAATTAAACCATAAAAAACAACAGTTCAAGTATGTACCAATGTGGAGCCTTGCAAGGCTGGCAGATAGCATTTGAGGCTTGAGGTTTCATTTCGCTCTGCATATGGACCTCCCTCTTCAATCTAGACGGAATATGTTATCCACATGAATACATTCACAGCTGGAGAGTAACATTGCTTTTTTAAGTATTTCCCATACAGGGTCTCTCAAATATTTCTGATTTAGTTTGGACGATCTATCATAGCTGCATGGACTTCGATGTTCACCATCTTAGGTCTTTGGTTTGCTGAGTATCTATCCTGCCTTGAGTTCATTGGGGCCACTTGACACCTTGTATGTAACAATGCAGCCGGTGCGAAATGAGACTGGACATGCCAGGTCCAACTTCACGTTTTCCTTTTTAGGTAGGGGTTACAGCATTCCTCACTTATGGGCAAATGGCAGCATAACAGAACAAGTCCCACGGTGTGAGATTACTGCTATGGGACCCACTAGGCTTATTGCGGCAGATCCCAATATCCACCAGGAGCTTTGATCTTTCACTTGAGACCCATCAACCACAGTTGCAATCCAAAGCAGTAGGGGGTGGCCGTGGTCATTCTCCTGAGCATGCTCACTGCTCACTGCGGTCTAGCTGGGTGGTCCGCTAGCTGCATGCCCTCATCTCAAGGGCCTAACATCTTGTACACGACGCTTATCAATCATAACACATGTACATCTGGAAAACAGTGTGGATCCCCACACCAGCCCAATAATCTATACTATGTTAATCTATACCGTGGTCAGTATTAATGGTCAAAGTGGTATTAGCCGAGTGCAATCTCACATGTATGAAACGGGAAGATGGCAAATATGACAAGTATGGTGGGTATGGCGAGTATGTTAAGTATGGTAAGTATGTTACGTATTTTACGTATGGTGAGTATGCTAAGTATGGTAAATATGTTAAATATGAAAAATATAGCATGTATGGAAAATATAGCATGTATGGTAATTATAGCATGTATGGAAAATATAGCAAGTATGAAAAATATAGCAAGTATGGAAAATATAGCATGTATGGAAAATATAGCATTTATGGAAAAATAGCAAGTATGGAAAATATAGCATGTATGGAAAATATAGCATGTATGGAAAATATCGCATGTATGGAAAATATCGCATGACTGTCTGAAAAATATAACAAGTATGGAAAATATAGCAAGTATGGAAAATACAGAAAGTATGGAAAATATAGCAAGTATGGAAAATATAGCATGTATGGAAAATATAGCATGTATGGTAAATATAGTATGTATGGAAAATATAGCATGTGTGGTAAATATGACAAGTATAGTAAGTATGGTATAAATGTGCCACGTGCAAGAATAACATTGCAGCCGATGCAAATAATTAAAAATCATTCCATTGGATTATAGTGCAAGAGAAATTATGATAAATAAGCCTTCTTCTAAACAATAGGCACAACCCAATGTTCCCTCAAATAAAGTAAAGTTAGTGATGGGGTTTTTTTCAATGTGTGATATTCATTTTTTAGGCCTGTTTAGAGTGAGGATATGTTGGTCACTGGAGACCAAGAATAAGCTTGATGCATTATGGAAAACGCCGGGAGCACACTTGGGTCTGCTGGAGGCACCGACCGGCCCCTGAAGGACACGCTGCCTGCTGGTCCAGTGCACATCAAAGTACAACAATGCATCTGTTTTATGCAAAAGAAATACAAAAATACAAACAATTTTCATTTAATAATTTAACAACAAATATAAAACGATGCAGATTTAGAAACATAAAAGATAATATATTTGACCTTGAAAATGTAACACAAGTTCAAAGATCTATTAATACAAAACAGAACAATAAATCAATCGCTCTTACTGCACCATGCTGTTTTTTGGCAACAAAGTAGAGGTTGGTGTATGGCTCCCTGTGGGATGTCCGTCTGTAGCAGAAACAGGAAAGAGACATCCACACAGGAGCATGCACTATTTCCTTGCTGGAAATCCTGGCCTTCTGCGTCACTGAACACACATTAAGGTCTTACCATCCTCTATAATAATATCTCAACTCAAATCAACAATGTATGCTATTTTTTCCTGGCTAAATGAGGGTGGTACGTGGTTTCGTGGAAAGATGGCTGTCTACCGCAGCGACCGGGGTTCGATTCAGTTCAGTTTGGGTGATGACTTTAGTCTTGGTTCATGATTTAAAAAACGCGGAAATGTACAAATAGGTTGTTTCACACTCCCAAAAGTTGGTTTGTGTAAGTAGTCTGTTTTATGGTGGTCAAGAAAGATTCCTAGTCACTTGTCCCATTAGCAGGTCTCTGTCTTACCCGATTGAATAAGCGCAGGTGTAATAATTATCATTAACAAACAAAACAAATGAACTCCCGAAGAATACCTTTCAGGTCTTTCTTTAAAACTTTACACACCACATTTCTCGTTGTGAGGCTCTAAGTTTCAAGAAGCAATGAATTGTGGCTGTCTTATCACTGACAATGAACTGGAATGACCAACCAGACGTGATTTATAGCTGCATTAGCGTTTTCTAATGAGACATTAATATACTGACCAGTGATAAAGAATGCTGTGGTGGACTTGACTTGGCTTATCGTGGTATTAGCTCTTAGAGATAGCCTAGCTAATGCTAGTCTATTAGGACTCAGACATCTTTAATCAAGTCAGGGTGACTTTTGATATGGGCCACGGGATGGCTGTATCCTGTTGAAAATGGGTCTTGCAGACTAAGTTTATCATTGTTCCTAGCCAAAGAGACTCAAATGAGCGCAACCAGAGATGGAGTTATAAAGGTAAGTAACAACAACTTGGGAGAGTGTTCACTGAAAAGGTAGGTACCATATAGAAGCAATACATGGATCAAATAAATATAGCACTAAATGAATGTAGCATTCAAATATACATATCCTGAATTTAGTTTGACAAGATGACAAAATAGAATTTAAGAGAGTGGGACAAGCAAGTGTTGATCAATAAGGAACAGTGACAATTATCAGGATACACTACATCTAGTTGCACTTCTAATTTTCCTATGTAAATAAAAACCACAGAGAGAATATAATCGTCAACATTTCTGCAGATCACATAATAATGTTCTGTTTTGAAATTTTATAATTTCACACTTATTTTGGAGTTAAAATTTTACCATAATTTTTATGTTATCTTTACAATTGGATCAAAGTGGATAATAAGGATTATCCTTTCGTCAATGTCTATGGTTGGACACTGGCTGGATCATAATTGAATGTGTTTTGTGTTGAATAGGCGAGATGTGCTATTTTGGCTGGCAACTATTCACTTAGTGATGTGAACGCTTGCACAGAACTGCCATCTGAGACAAAACAAGCCAAGTTGATGGCACAGGTTAAAAGGAAACTAATTAACCGCACACGCGAGATACCTTAGTGGCAACACCAAAACTCCAATTGCAATCAATCTACTATTTGAAGAAAACTGTGTACATTTGACAAATCATTGTTTGGTATACTTTTTATGCTATGTCGTTTCAATCTTTCATTTCGGGATGTTTATCAAAGATCGAGATATAGTCGCAATGCTTACGTGATTGGATATCCCAATCTTATCACGCTCCACGTCTTTGATTTGTCTACTTCTGGTCACAAATTTGAATTATAAAATTCTACAAATGTTAGAATACATGTATGATGAAAAATCTACTATAAGTAATATCGTTTTCAAAAACACAGAATTATTTCTCTTTCAAAGAAATCTTTATTGTGCACACTATTTTCTTATACTTGAGAGACCTAAACGCCAATTCTAGATCTGAAATATCCTATCCATAAACATACTAGACTATACAAGAGGTTAGGATAAGTATCTGCCATCATTGACAACAAGTTCAGCCCTAGGGTTGTTCTTCTCTGCTTGCACATTCCAGCTTTATGGGTACTGTAATCTTCTGCAAGAATTATCTCCATGCTATCACAAACTCTAATCTGCTGTGCTCCACATGACATCAAATAGATGCGATTTTGGCGGAAATTGGTGCTTCCCCATGTCCCCAACCCCCCCATTTTGATTCCATAACTATCACCTACAATATTGGCCTAATATTGTCGGTTAAACCTTTTGTATTATTATATAAAATATTTGCTTTAGGAAATGTAAGACACGGGAAAATTTTCTGAATGTAATGATGAATGATAGTTATTATAATGAATTGGTTATTATCTTTTGCTCATGTATTGTACGACTAAAACAATAACACTGGGCAAATTCCTTAATCACAATAAAAGGTAGTTGATTGCAGTTGTAGTTAAAGGTAGTTCTTAATAACGCAAAAGCACTTTAATCTTGTCAAATAATTGCAACCTCCTAAAACTCTTTTCTCATAGTTGCATGTGCATCATCAAGCAAATTGTCGTTACTCAGTAATACCCCAGAAGGGGATAATGAACGTACCAAGGCACAATCCATTATCTATATTGCCATCTTTTGATTCAAGTCTGATAAAATATGAAGTCATTTTCGTGGCATCATGTACTCCATCAAAATTTATGAATCTAGTAAGTCTCTATCATAAAAATTGTGATCGCCCGTATATATGTATATATTGTATGTATTTACATAGAACATCGACCACCATATTGACGGTATATATCATGGCAGAGTAATCGCCCATACCCTTTAATGATGGAAAGCACCAATTACTGGCCTCGTAAATTATTCATAATACCTTGTTCTGATTTAATCAGTTGTGTATGGTAGAGGTAGAGGTTTGTATGAAAAGTGGATGAATTATTACACAGCCTTATTTGTCAGATCGGCAAGAAGTCCATTCATTTAGCATGATACATGGGAAATAAGGTATTGTCTTACTCTCACTCACAAAATAATAAATCAGTCAGTTTTCTATCATTGCTAATGAGGTAGTTCCCATATGCACATACCAAGACGATATCAAAAGTGATTTCTTCATTATTCCTGACCAATTTCTATCTATATCTTATGATGATGCCTTCCAAAAGGCTATATTTTATCATGGTAGTTTGTCATGCTGTGACTGAGACCTACAAGTATTTCAATTTGTTCATTTTTGAATAAATATACCTTTAGTTGTGAGCAGACTACATGTAGAAATGACAAATTTAACTCTTTCGTCTTGCCTCTGTTATGATTTGGAGTGGAAACGTTCATATCCCTGAACATTTTTATACATATATATATATTTTTACTTCTTTTATCTCTGTGAAATTTGAAAGAACGCTCCAGATAAGGAAATTTAACTGATCGATGCATGGTTCCAAGAATAAGAAGCACACGTTCTATACTAACACAATTGTTTATAACCTAATAAACAAACAATGGGCAAAATGTTTTAATGTGATCAAAAGACAATAAGAAAGCACATACCATTACTGTAATGACATTATTAGGGTATTCTGTGTAGAAAACAACAGACAGCAAACACGTACTTTTAACTAACAATGAGCTTTGTGTTCTTTAAAATCGAAGTCAATCCCATTGCAGTTTTCTGGCCAACCAGATTTCCTATTTCCTTTGGGAGAGGATGGAATGGTTATTGAGAAAAGCAGACAGAATATTGGAGCCGTGAAACAAAGACGTTGGTGACACTGCACATTATGTCTACTACCTGACTGGCTTTATATCTCAGAGAACCTACTGATCTCTATGTTAACATTCATTTAGAGAAGGAGTGACTGGTCAAGGGAGGTCACATCACAAATGATACTTGTAAATCAGCCGCAATAATTTATTTCCCTTCACATATTTTTTTCTGTAAAAAAGTCAAAATGGTGTTTGTATGACCCTTTCAGCAACAATCGCGACGTTCATGCCTTTTGGCCAATGTGGAAGTAGCAATGCCAGCAGTGGGAGTCGAACTCACCACCTCCTCTACTTCTAACACCAACAAAGGTACAAATCCATTGCTCTGCCAACTGTGCTAGTGGAGCCGGCTAAATAAAATCCACAATTTGGGATCAGAATTCTAATGTTTTCTAATGCCGACTCTCTCGCATTTTTTAAATTTATTTATATAATATCTGAGTGGTTGTTTGATTTGTTTTGATAAAGGAAGCCGCTCGATGCGGGAATATATGGGACAAGTGTGCAGAAGGAGCCTCCTCCCGCAGACAGGGTCTCGCTGTGCACGCTAGGCACTGTCTAGATTAATCTGGCTTTACTGCTCTCCTCCCCATCTATGGGGCACATACAGGAACGAGAATCAAGTTACATTACCCATGTTATATTACCTCCCACCCAAGGTTAAATCATCAGCCTTCTGCCTGGTACGATTCTACCAACACTCGCGGTTATTACGAAGGGCAACCACATCCAATTTTAAGCACAACATCGCATTAAGGGCTCTAAATGTCTTACAGGGATCATCCATCCCCTAATTGGCCCCACTAAGATTACTGGATGCATGCAGAGTTCATGCCCCTAAGATGCTTTGATGGCAGGTCCCACTGTGACAAAATAGAGAACCTTATTAAAGAAGTGCTTGGGTTGACGCGTTGCTACATCTGTAGTGGTAGTGTCCATGCCCTTCGTTAGTGTTTGATTATGAATAAGACGTTGAGGCAATGTGTTGTGAAGGTTATCCCATCATGCATCCATCAATGCCCACAGGTCCAAGACCTGCTAAGTATCTCAGTGTTTGCCCCAACCTTCAATGGATGCCAATCCTAAGCTGGAGTGATTTACAGAGGTACATTTGTCAGGCTGTTCCTCTTACAGTGGTCTATCTATTACCTTCTATATGGTACCTTTATGGTACAAAATGCAATTCCCTCTAATAACTGTCGGACAGACTTATTATTTATCAAATTGGCTCATTAAAAATATTGACTTGTACTTTAAATCAACATCATTATTTCATCAGTCTTTTGGAATGAGTGTGGTTATCATTTATGACCATAATTGCATATTATCCTGTATTTTTTAAACAAACTCTTGTGTTGAGGAGATTTACTATCAACAGTTGCCACGGAGTCATGACAAATATTATTAGATTCGATAGTTCGGAAAGAATAACCTTACACTTGGACCTTCCAACTGAAAAAAATCAATCTTGAATCTTGAATCTTGAATCTTGAATCTTGAATCTTGAAATTGAGAAGACGAGTTGCAGACATTCTTACAAGATATTCCACCTTTCTGTTAATTATCAAATGTCTCTTTGCCTGTCTTGGTTTCAATATGAAGCAAGAGTGTTCACGGATCATGACCTAAAAGATGAAAGGACATTGCTAAATAGGCTTGGTGGAAATCTCGAGGACCACGAAGAGAACCTCAATAGGCCTCTGGTCACAGAAGGACCTCAATAGGTAATTGCCTTCAAACAGGCCATACAGCAGGTCTACTCGCAGCAAAAACCAGGAGGTGGATACATAAAGCAACATCATTTCCATAACATCGCCCTCGCCCTCACATAAAGGGCGTCAAGGTCACAGTCTCCAGCATGTGATGGTGGGGCCGACTGCGCCATGTCGATACCAAACATAGTTTACTGAGGGATGCGTCTGTTGGGGTTATCATTATCGCTAGAACAAGAAAAATACATCATGACGACAACGTTAGAGGCATTGATGTGTAGTCTATACATTATTATATTTATGTGTTAACACAAAAACAAATCATCGTTTTTTTCTCCATGGGGACATTCCGGGTTAGCCCATAGATCTAAAACGCCCAGAATCAATGGCATATATGTGCTCGGTACTGGCAAATCAATTAGAAAGGTCCATCTTAGACGGGACATTGCTGGACCCTGAAGGCAACAAAGCAGCAATGTTATCATATCCTCCCTCTTCATATACTCATTTCTCTTGATTGCTATGTCTACAGTTTATTTGCCGATTGATTTGCCGTTCATCCCACCTAAAGAACATTGCTAATTCCCTCCTCTTCCTCGCCTCCTTAACGTTAACTCCACAGCGATCTGTCTGGTCGACGTGCTAACGACAGCTCAAGGGCATTTACCAAAACTAGGTCAAGGCGGAATATCTGCTTCTGAAAAACCCTTACACGCCATTGCGTCTGGTATCGAGACTGCATCTCAAGCACTTTCGCCAAAAATAGATGATTTCTGTAATAGATGCATATGACCTGTAGACGAGGTCATTACCGAATGAAAAAAAGGTACTTTCAAGTCATACGCAGACAACTGATGTTTTCTTCGTAAAACAGGTATTTATTAACATATTGGGACTTTGGCCAATGAATATATGCATGTCACTATATTCCCGTTACTGTTTGACAAGTATAGCAGACAATTTTACTTTATGGCTTTGGCAAATCAGCTAGATATATCAAGGTTTGGCTTCATGAATCAGCCACGAAATATTTTCTATATGTCCAAATCGCTTATATAATTTTCGCCAATAATCACTACTACATTGGTAAATAAATATCAATATAAATATTAATATTGAAAATACCATCTTTTTTCATATATTTTTTTTTCCAACGACTTAAAATATTGCAACAATCATCCTTGTTTCACAAAAATGCTTTTATCAGAAATAGATAATGCACATTGCAAATCAAACTTGCACATGCAAAGACTCTCTCACGTGCAAATGGATGCCTTAAATCTCTAGAGTTGACTGCCCACTATCGCTGTTTTATCATGCTGCTCCGGATCCCTAAAATTTTTTATTGCCAAATAAAAATGACAAAAAGCATCTACCCCCAGGTAGAAAAAAAACATTTGTTTTGTTGACACATTGTTGTCATGACAGCAAATGTATGACGCCATAAAAACCATTGCGACATCATGAATCACTTAAATTTGCCTTGGAGTAATTATAACTACACGAGCTCCCAGATATTACCAACTTAGTGCATACAATTAACTTTGATAAGAATGACATGGATTTATGCAATGACAAACACTAGTTTACACGTGAAATGAATAACATTGGAGTAGGTACACCTACATCTTAAATCAGTTTTAATAAGAAAAACACTTACCACATTAAAATGTGAACCAGTCAGTTATTAATCTGAGAGGCCTTGTTAATCGCCATAATCCCCAGAGCTTTGCACGGTGCCCTACTGAAAACCTGAACTAATCCCTACATTTCAGCCTATTCCAAACACGGCCGGGGCATAATCACTCCAATTCCGGACACTCACAATGGCTTAGATCTGAAATGTTGTTTTCTGTAATCTTTATATATATATATATATCAACTAAAAAATCCAAAGTATAAAAAATTAACATGTTCATCAGTTCTATATGTAGGTATATGGTCACCTTGAACTGAACGCAACGAGAATTATGGAAAATTTTGACACAGAAAGGTACCCCAGTTTTATATTGCATGATGAAAAGTAATCCAGAATATAGAGCGTAAAAATATCCTTACGCATTAAAGATTTGTAATAAAATTTACCCCATCACAATCCAGACACTATCATACTCATCAGAGCTCTTCCATTACTGTCCGGCACCGTTCAGAGCTTTTTCATCCCTGATTATTGTCCGGCACCATTCAGAGCTCTCCCAGAATTCTCTTAATGATTTCAATCCTTATAATTATCACCAGCTTAAACCATCCTCCTCTTATAACTATCCATATATTGGCATTTGATTTAACTAAATCTACTTTTTTGAATAGGACATAAACCTTTTTTTGCAATGATTCGACGCCATGACGCGATGAAATGTGATATCAGTCACACAGTACCCTCATGTTTGTGAAATACATACTTGTAATATTAATTATTGTAATATCATGATTGTGATATTAGATTTGCCCTCTATGAGAACTTGGGTCATTTATATAACCAAAGGAGAGTGATATCAGGCAACAGCTGAAGCTGAATACTGATACCAATGCAATTAGCCGTATTTCTCTGGAAACAACAATAAAGACTTTAAGTAGGTTGCCTTTAATCATCATATGACATGAGAAACATCCTTTACTTATCATAAAACAAATCCCCAAATGATGGCATATTTTAATTTCTCTTTGGTTGCCATGGTCACCCAACCTTAAATGAGGAAAACAGGGCGCTTATTGTCAGTAGGTATGGATCTATAAACCACATGTAAATCTATGTAATGATGAATGAGAAAAATGTCATGCGCTCTAATAAAGATGCAAACGAAACACAATACTCCCAGAGGAAATATGCCAGACGATTTCTCGCATTTAAGCAAGCTCATTTCATTAGCAGAAATCCAGATTAATCGGAAAAGATGTGGTCAGCCGTGTGTGAACATGTCTAAAGTCAGGCACTTGATTGCTTTCCAGTGTTAGGAGAGGCACACGTCTTTCCTCATTGAGATCAACACAAAGGTTTGCAGACAATACGGGACCCGGCGATAAGTGATATTCCGTGTATCTTATGTCTAAGCGAGAGGTCTACCGCTTCACCAGGATACACAATAGCTAAACCAACACACAATATCTAAATCTTGTTTCCTACTCACCGTGCCACATCTATGTACTTCTAAAATTTAAACATTGACGTTAATTATAAACATCAAGTACATAAGATATAGATGAAGTTGAATTTATCAGGATTGCATCCAGGCTCCCGTTCCCTCGGGACGAACATTTTTTTCTCTCCAAAAATCCACCTGCATGTGTGTGAGTAAGGTTTATTATCATGTTGAGTCTAAGGAGTCCCTTTTATAGGATAAACATAACTATCAAGACCATTTTGGTGAAATTCGATCTAGTCACTTGTGGTGGAGTATCACCTGACCTTGTAACACTTGCCTGCAAAGCTTGGCCACTAAGCCCTGCCACTATATGATGCCTGTCTATCGAGTCCAAGCTAGAGCAGGCAGATTGTGGCGGGCAGGCTCTGCAAGGTGGCTCAGCATAGCTCTACAGGGGCGGCAAGAGCAAAAGCCATGCCACATATTGCAGGGTTTTATCTTCATAGTTATAAACAAGCCTTGTTGCAGGAGGAGAACCGAGTGTTCCTTTGAAAAAATGGAAATGTTGAAGACAGAGCAACTCACCTTGCTGTCCAAGACGTGTCTAGATTGAGCAGATCGAAGATGAGGCGCTCTAATTCTTCTCTGTCCCTACTGTGCGCACTCCGCACGCCTGAAGGACACGCGCAGTGGCGACAAATCGAACATAATTTGGTGGTTGGCTCGTAGGATGTGAGAGCAAGAAGAGAGGAGAACACGGGCTCTTGGAATTTTCGTCCCCCCTCTCTCTCTCTCTCTCCTGCGCCTGATCAATACTGGGAGGCTGCGGGAAGAGGGAGATGTGGGCTGTGTACTGCATCACTGGCTCCATGTAATGAATCCCTCCAGGACGCGGGAAAACGCAGCCTGATGGAACACGTGATAGAAGCTCCGCACTCGCAATTATTGCAAAGTCTGATTTGTCACCCAACGTAATTTGTGGAATACAGGACCTAGTCACGTGACAAAGCGTAGCCTACTTTCAAAGTATATGTCATTTTCCGCACTGCACCCGTTACCAAGGTCAGGCACCTTTTTTGGCAGTTATTGCTGACACGCGGGATAAATTGGATAGCGGCAAATCATTAAAGCATAAATGAAGTGTACTGTAAGGCTAGGTCATAGAAACAAGCTGGGCGATATTGGACATCATATAGAAGTTATATTGAGAACAGAGGTCAGGCAAGGGGAATTACTGGACCGCTGGTCTAGGTGGGCCCACGTCAGGCATTGTGGCCTGGTGTCGCTGTCTTCCGGATAGAATGGGGTACGTTGAATAAGAGTCCATGTGAATGAGTGACCTCTGGGCAGTGTCCTAACATCTGTGACAGCAGAACAAAGCTGAGTTGCCCTACCTCGGACGGAGACTCAATGCGTTATGCCTCAAATGAACACAAAGCTGAGATCCGTTGGGCAACTTAAGGTCATATGGGCTATGTGTCGCTTATAAGGTCCTCTATAATTTGCCTCTCTCAGAGTCCTGCAGTTATAATTGACCCATTCAAAATATGATTAATTTCGAACTATCAAACCTCCAGGTATGATGGGAAACTGATAAAATTAAATTGACGAAAAGAATAAATCAGAAAATGAATTTCTTGAAATTTATATATATATATGTGTGTATGTATGTATATATTGCAAGACACTAACGTTTGAACCACCTCTCGAAAAATGATTCTCTCCAGTCTAGAGGCTTAGTGTATCGGCACAATAATCTTGGATATGTTAAATTATTTGGAGAAAAATGACATAGTGTTGTTTGGGACGACATTTCCCCGACCATTTCAACCTGAATAGTTTGAGACGTCAGCAGCGACCTCTTGTGGTCGCACTGGGATACTGGCCCTCTCCTGCCTCAGCTTATACCCACCAGGCAGAATTAGACTAAAACCAGAAAAACGGCTACACCACACAAGATACAGAGGTCATATCTTTTATTTATCACATTAAAGCAAGCGCTGGAGGACAAGGACAGTGGTCTGAGTTGATCACAAAAGCTCCGCTGGCTTGGCATGGTACCCAACATGAAGATTGTGTCGATATATGAGACATCGCTATTTTTAGTCTTCCAAATCAATTTAACTCTCCTGTTGTTCATTATTTCTAACTTAATAATTTCTGAATATTGGAAAATAATAAGTAACAAATGAGTCCGAGAATTCAAGAAATGCTAATGTAAAATTAATTCATTACTTCATCTCGATAATATATTATCTCTTATAATGTTCTTTTGTCTATTCTCTAATATGTTGCAATATGAGCATGCATCTTAGAGGCTATAACAGCCAAATTCATCGTCTTCAAGTAGCATCATGGTTACAAAATGTTCGTTCAAATGTGTACTCGAGTAGCGGGCCCTGAAGGCAAGGAGGCCTGCGGAGAAGTGTAAGACTGCCATTTAAGAAATTAAAAAGAGTGATTGATCGGATGAAATGTTTTTGTATGTTGAAGTGTGTGGATATGGAGATACAAGCCACTTTTGCAATCACACGTGTAAGATGAATAAGATCAAGATGTAACACAGAAGAGGCTGATGGGAGACAAAACCGTATCCAAACAATACTGACAGCATGCCTCTTAATCAAGTCTGAGGAGGGGGCATTTTTTGATGAATTACAATTCACCATTATCTGAAGTAAAATTAAAAGCAATATTGCATGCTACGACAAGATTAGTTACCTCAGTGGATACGAATTGATAGATCATGTGTGGAAATGGTGCCGAGTACCCAAATATATGTAAGATTGAATTGATAATAGGTGATGTAGTATATGATAAATATATCGCCACACTCAGGATATGGATAGAATAGGGAATATAAGCCAAATCATATTATGTAAAAGAGGGTGTTGCAGTTCTATATTACGCAATGGGAATAACCATTGCAAAGATATTCAGATTTGTTTTCTTACATACATATTAATCTGAATCTTCGGTGCTACATATGAATAACAAATGATATGAGAACGGAGGAAATATCATCAGAAAATAACGATTGAAGTGAGGAAAAGTCTAAAAGATGCAATTAAAACAAAATATCCAATAGAAAATTCATTTCAATGTATTATATCTATTTATAGATAAATATATGAGAATTTCTTTCAGCGCATGGAATGTTTTCTGATCATAAATCATATTTGCTATCTGGGAGGTGATTTTCTGATGGTCCCCTACCAAAGGCTTGCGTTTACTTAATGTGACCTCAGTACGTTGAATGACATTGTAGCGACCCGATAGTGACCTTGATAACTGCATGCATTGAGGCAGTATAAGCATGTGTATGAGGTTAAGTAAGATAGATGTGCGAGCTGCATACTGGAGATCACCACCAGCGCTGCTCTTCACAACTCACAGAATACCATCCCACCAGATGCAACATGTATATTTAATGATGGCACAACAAACATGAACTGAGATTTGCATCACTTATTCCCAAACGTTGATCTTTATGGTTGATCCTAGCGTATTACCTACAAAAGCAAACTTCCTATGCAAACCTGCGACTTTGGAGCAGGTATTCTGGCTCATGGATCGGAAAGAGTATCACATAACCCCCAGGAAAGACAGTTTGGTCCTCAAGAAGCCCTCTACTGCCGTACAGGAAATTAATGTTGTGTTGATATCATAATAAATGACATGGAATATGGGAAAGAATTGAGCGGCATGTTCCAATGACTCGCTTGATTGATTCTCACAGTGTGGTTTAAACACATACCATCTCTGTTGTCTCTGTAGACAATGTCGATTTGATTATCAGGATTTAATATTCAAACATGTGAGCTTCACAAAAAGTCCTTAATATTCAAAGAGGGAAATACCACAGTGTAAAATATGTTACAGAAGGTTTACGGGAAATATATTGAACATGATATACCATTAGATGGAGAAGAGAGCAAATGCAATCTTTTTAAGCAGATCAGCAATCCTCCAGAGTGGACGAGACAGGACTTGTAATGGATAGATGCTTGATGTGTTTTGAGGGAGGCAAACCCGAGGGAATTGCGATGTCCAATTAGCATCCAGAGCCATAGCTGTAGGCTTATAGTGTAACTTCCTGTCCCCCCTCTCTCAAAATATACACCAGATCGCAAGTGCCTTGCATATCAGCTATTTTGGTATTCTACATTGAGAGTAAATCGTACAAATATATTACACCTACTTTTACAGGGGGAGGGGATGTATGTAATAAAAATTACATGGGCTTTGTACATTCCACCATTGTAAGTTGAACTGATATTTCACCTTGGTGATATCAATCAATTCTGAGGCCACAGTGACAGATTTCATTTTTCAGCGATTGGGCTTGGTATTTGGTGGGTTATTGGCATCAGGTCCTTCAGAACAAAGGGAATTGTCTTTTATCGTGACTGTCTGACCCAGAATATAATGTGATCACACTTTTCCAGACAGACACAAACTATAGGGACCCATAAAAGACCTTCAGATAAGTGCATATTATTTGTTCTATTTGATAAAACAATGAACTCTCTTGGCACCTATAGGAGGGCATAGCTTAAAGTAGATATTCTAGAATGTCTACTACATATCATGCACAAATATCATTATATCTCTGGTTTGAAAGGTGATAAAATGCTTGGAAACAGGAATTTTTTATCACTACGAGATGCAAATTTTGTACTGTACTGAAAAAGACAGACGAGCAAATAACAAAAGATACATCTATATTTTGGTATAACATGTAGTCAAAATTATATCTTTATCTCATGTTAGTGGAAGAATTATGATTTATATCGTGCTATTCTGAAATAACATCGCGGCATATGCATCTGCAAAATACTATCATGCACAACATTCTCATAGTCATAAAATAAATTCTGTTTAAATTCTAAATGCGCAATGAATCATAATTCTGAATTGCAAAATGCTCATTAAGATTTGATCCATAAATGTGGTCTTAATCCTGTCATCTGATGCAGTCTACATCATAGTTTCATCTATTTGTACATCAAATAGAGCTACAGATTGCCAAAGAAGTCGAGTTAGAGGCTACACTAAAATGTTGACTTTCACAGGCGGAAGTGACGTCACAAACATTCCATGAGAAGATTTTCAGCTGTGGAAAAATGTTAGGATTTGCACCCAATTGTCCTCAATGACCTTCAAACGGGGGATAATCCCTCTCTCCTTGGGACACTAAGCTGAGCCATCTCGCATTGCCTTATACTAGAAGTGAGCAGAATATTTCATGATTTCCGGATTCTGTTTACAGAGAGGTTGAATTTGTATGGTTGACACATAAGCGCTTGATTGATATCTGAGAATAACATTTTCTTATTTATGTAAAGATGCCTGAAGAAGACGTGCTACCATCGGAAATAATTGAAAAGGTTGATATTGGACATATGATTATTTCCATATATGAATTACGGCCACGACAATTCGTGCACCAGTTTCTGTGAAATTTATGTTTCAAGGATTTAGATAGACAGGTTTCAAAATGAAATGATTATTTAGCATATCAAGGTGACAAAGTATATCTGGAAATTATGGAAAGGCAACTTGCTTGATGCAATCTTGCTCTTAGAATGTTAATAATAAAATGATTCGTCCAATCTGCTTCAGCCATTCAGACTTCGTCTTTGATTGGAGACCACATCAAAATACTTTGGAAACATGTATGTCATGGCACTATTCACATTTGATTGGGAAGATCTTATAATGTGTGTTGCGAGGCGGTTGCCAGGGAGTTTTCGATTGACTATAACTATAACTTTTAGATATTCAATTTAGTTTAATCTACCTAGAAATTTAAATTGATTATTTACACTGTCATATCTGAACCAAAATATTATCGCCAAGAAAGCTATAATACCATTCCATATGATCTAGATTGTCGTACGATGAGTCAGGCCAATCAACAGGACCTACTAATGTGGAAGATAAGTTCACTAGTGTACCACATGTCATCATAACTTACTCTCATCAGGCAGATTTGCTGACATATATCATAATGGTGGGTACACAATGCAGCAATATTACTGTGACGGGGAGATGAAGACGGCTCTGGTGCCATTTAATACACCTCGGTGGCTCATATTGCACACAGAAATCATTGCCTCTCTCCCCAGCCTCACTTACCCTCTCTACAGAGACACACTGTCACCTTTCATAAATTACATATTGTGCCAATCTTCTTGTAAATAGAGGACCTAAAACTAGCGGAAGTTGGTCTTCAAGGAAATGGAAATGTCTTGCATTTGTTAGATAGCATCATTATTCCAACAGCTCAGGATCCACTGCTCACGATGTAGCAAATATATCGGGGCTCAGCAGCCAGGGGAATACTGTCATATCAACTCATCATTCTCCACTGGAAATAAAAGACAAATCCAAAAATAAACCAAACTGTGTTTATGTTGGAGCCTTTGCTTCTTACAGTTCTACTTCACTAGTTTAATATGCAAATTTTGCATGATGTGAATGTCATATAATGTATGCAAAACCGAAAAATAGACGTCTCATAAATCTACTGAACAGGGATTGGACATGACGTCAGTGGGAAGGACTCCTGTTGATGTGAATGTTATTCTGTTTTGAGTGAAGTGTACATATGCACGATCACGAATCACATAGATATTGATTACCTTATAATCAAGCTTTTATACTCACAGAGAGGTTTTAATATTTATATAACAATTACATATCATTTTGTACAATGGGATACAGATAACCGTCTTTGTACCCGCTATTTAAAATGACCTACCCGGGGCTGTAACAGTGCACCGACTCATTACGAAGCAGTCATTTCAAACGTCGATTCCAATATTAAAGCTAAGTCCTCACAATGGGCGGGTACCCTGCCAACGTAATTGAATCTCGCCTCAAAATAGCTACTCTGCAGGGGGAATGGCTTACATTGTACTGGGATAAATATGATGCTAATTTTGAATGAAATGTTATGACTGATGAATGTCTAGAAAAATATAGATTTTTTACCAGTAATTCTGACATCCTAAACACAGCTTGTTTGCCTGTTGGATATAGTTGGTAGGTCACAATACTTCCAGCTCAGACATTGAGTGGATCAGTAAGTTACCATAACGCCATATTTGTTACTTCTAAAAATAAATCTTAAGACTTTCAGCTGTTGTAGTTGTTTCTCTTGTATTTTGTAGATTTTTAAATTGTCATAAAAAATCAAAGATGTGATGTGGTAAAAATTTGTTGGGAGTACTTTGATTAGTAAAAAACAGACGCGCAATTCTGTATGAAAGCAGCTTCATAGATCATATGTCTGTCAAATGTCATTCGGAACTAGGAAAAACAAAATTAATTCCTGGCAGGCAATTTCGCATATCTTATCTTTGACAATGAAGCAAAGTGACAATCAAACGAAGTAAAGTGACAATCAAACGAATTTAAGTGAAAATCAAAGAAACAAACCAAATGAATCAAAGTGATAGAAAGTAAAACAATGTTACAACCAAATGAAGCAGAGTGACAACCAAATGAATCAAAGTGACAGAAAGTGAAACGAAGCTACAACCAAATGAAGCAGGGTGACAACCAAATGAATCAAAGGGACAGAAAGTGAAACAAAATTACAACCAAATGCAGCAGGGTGACAACCAATTTAAGAAGGAATATAATAGTCAGTAAATCTTGATTTGATTTAAAGAAATGCATGGTGAAACAAATCAATTCAATCATTACCTGGATCATGATTTACAATAAATGCATACAAGGGCAAACAGGTGACATCATAAGATTATGATTCGGGTAAAAAGGTGACATCAATAGATTATGATGCACAATCTTGATTTGATTTTAAAAAAATGCAAGATGAAACAAATTAATTCAATCATTTACTGGATCATGATTTACATTCAATATAAACAAGGGTATAAAATGTGACATCAATAAATTGTGATTTTAGTAAAAAAATAAGGTGACATCAATAGATTATGATTGGGGTAAAAAGGAGACATCATTAGATTATGATTGGGGTAAAAAGGAGACATCATTAGATTATGGTTGGGGTAAAAGGAGACATCATTAGATTATGGTTGGGGTAAAAAAGGTAACGTCAATAGATTATGATACACAATGTACTGAGGCATTTTGGCATGTTCTTTCGGTGATGAAGATTTTGTGATATTTATTGTGATTTAAACAGAAGGCACCTGGGTGACTAAATGTGATAAAGACCATTATCTCGTTTTATCGATAATGCTATGTTATTATGCACAACGTCCGTCAACTGTATGCGTAGAAAATTGAGTGTCACAAATGTATCTCAAATACTCACACTGAATAGCAAAATAGTAATAAACTGACAAGTCTAAACTAAGCATTGGGAACACTTTCACTGCAGTATTCTATATTTGGCTGAGAGGCATTGTGCTTGTGCCAATCAGCGCCATGTTGCAGGAGGTCTGTATAACATGCCCCCAGAGGTGCCCTTTTCGCGTCCTTCACCTACCTGTCTCTGTTGCCCTGCCAAACAAGCACCTCATTTGTCTGACGTACTTTACTGGACCTGCACCTGACCTTGGGGGTCATAAGTCACGCCCTCCCACGTGCCCATATTTCCCTGTTCTGATCAGTAATCGTATTCGCTAAGAGGCCCTGCAGTCCCTAATATGCCTGCCAACAGAATCGCATTTGGTCCTGTGGGGGAACATATTAAATTGACATTGTTATAACTTGAGCTATTGCAAATGTCTTGATAGATTCACATTGGTAAAAGTTTTTTGAGGTCATAATTAATTATATTTATTAATAGAACATCCAATTGTATTTTATCCTTTTAAAAATGTAATATGATACTTCTCCTTGGGTGTTAACATGACAAATTAACGTTGGATAGATGCATTCATAAAGACATTAATGAAAAATAATGGCAATAATGAAACATATATTTATCTACCTTCAGAAAAAGTGCATTGAGTTGGCAATCTTAACAGGGTCAGTACCCAATGTCGTAAACAGAATTAACTGAAAAAATATTCATTAAGAATATAATAAAGAACAGAACATGACAGGGAACACAAAAGTTATGTCAATAAATGGCGAATAACACTTGGGAAATATTGAAATACACCGAAAGACAACTTGAGTTTCTATTGATATTGGTCTTGTTTTCTTCTGCTGTGGAGCGGTGAACCAGCCCGGCACCAAGGAAATTAAATTAGTCATTTTACTAAACATGTATCAAAATCACAAGTTCAGATAATAACTGGCGAGTCCATTTTCACGAATAAATATTTGTTATTTCATGTTTACATTGTGAGGAATTCAGAAAGAAGAACATGTTTTTGTTTTGTGATTGTTTCCCATAAACTAATCAGTTGTAAACATCACGTGATGAAAACTCTGTTGAGATGTTGATGGGATCTAAGAGCAAGTTCGAAAATCGTAAGAATTCTATTCAATTGTATTTAAATCTACAAATACATGATCTTGTTTCAGCCTTCAAAAGCTTTCGTGTTTAGAGGAATTCCATAAGCCATGGAAAAAAGCAAATTATATTTCATATAAGTGTGCTGAGTGCGATTAATTACGTTGTTATAAACAGGAAAATGTTCGTTCCTTCCTCATTCCATAAGAGATTAACAAAATCTGCACTTTCAAGAGCATTAAGGTAAAAATAAGGCGTCAGTAGGCGTGATTGGCAGCGTGAGTACTCACTGAACCCAGTCTCCCCACAGATAAACGTCCCCTTCACAACTTCTATTTCTGAACTAAATGTTCATGTGTGCCAAGAAAATTGTGTAGTTTAAGAGCTTATTTTGAACAATTCTCCTATCAATAGAACATGCTCAAGGTTGGCCTCGTGGCTAACTTACTCGAAGTTTAACATCCCTTATTAAATCTTGAAATCACCAGCTTTGTAGCCCCCAATGTTATAATTCCTTTTCAAACGCGTTTTAGAAAATCCCTCAAATAAAAGCCCAATATGAAGATTTCGTCTTTGTTTTCTGTATAAAGATTATGATTATTTTATATTTTCTATTTTTGCAAATTATATTAATTCTATATGTTCTGATATGCATATCACTCAAATAGAACCCCATAAGGAAGCTTTCATCTGTGTTTCCTGTGTCAAGTCATTAATTAATATATTTTCTGCATTTGCCAAAAAATAATAAATAAATTTAAATAATTCAAAATGTCTCGACATACATATTGATCAAATAAAGCGCTAATATGACCATTTAATCTTTAGCATGTAAAAAGTACTTGTCCCAACCGAAATTCGAAGCCTGGGCCTCTCGAATGGGAAATATTCCCAAATGCCGATATTATCTAAGAATAACTCAATAATCTTAGAATAAAATAGTGTTCCCATAAAGACCTTACAAAACCCTCAACAGAAAAACAGTAAAATATATGACAAGATTAATATTGGAAGCTCGATCCCCAGCAAGATTACAATGGTAGGAAGCAATTGCAACGGAATTACATATTTATCAGAATCGAGTTTGGCCTATCTTCCATTCGGTTATTATCTAATGTGTTCACAATAATTTCTAATTAAAATTTACGTGAATTAGAAAAATGTTAATTTTACTGGATACCATGCATATGGATAATTTACATTTTCAACTTACATTATCCATATATCAGCTCATTAGATGTCGGAATTTAGTGCATGAACAGATCCTATGACGTAGGTGTGCCATTTATGAAATTATCATTTCTCAATATGCTTTTCAGAATAAAAAAACTTCAAATGCTTCATTTGGATATTGTTTTATTCGAAGATGGTTCCCTATTATGCGATTCTTTTCAATTACAGTTGTCTGTCGAAGACATGGATTTTAATATGATACATGGTATTAATTTATAAACTGATGTTTCTCACCTTACTAGTTAATTAATGTATCATTAGCTCAAAGTACAAGCTACAGAGAGTACAAAGATATTCTGCTATCCGCACCTGGTAGATTAAAAAATCTTCATTATATACTCCATATTCTTTTTTCTCTCTCAGACCTGAATATTTTGTGATACATATGACAAGAGTGAAACTGTTAAATAAGAGACTGCGCATGACAAGGCGCAAAGCTTCAGGCAAGATTTGTCTGGTGGGAATATATCCAAAATGTTTTTATACGTTAAAATAAATCTCAAATTACCAAGAAAAGGCATTATTCAGTGTTGATCAATAAACATGCAAAGTGTTGTGCCTGAAATTCTGTGATAAAGAATAGGGCGTCTGCTTGATGTAGGTCTGAAATGTGGAGATTGCAAAGGTGAAGTGTGGACTGGTGACCAATATAGTGAGCCTTGTTGGTTGGCATGCCCCTGGGGTGTTAAATGCTAAACAACAGTGTTGTACCTCAGAATGGATCACCCGTATGTCTCAGACTAGGAGCACTAAAACAATCGATCAAAATAATTGATTTGCAATTTGGAGCGGGCCTCCATTTTTCTTGATGGGCGACGGTGGCGACTCGCGGCGGACAGCGACTATCTGTTATGCGTAGAGACCTGTGAATGTGCTGAACTGCGAGAGGATGCTATGGAAGCTGAATGGACTCTATATCATCCAATATCAAATCATGAATTGTCCAATTACACATAAATAGTGAAGTTCGATGGGATTGATTATGCTTTTCATGTGTATATATATTAACTGGTATAAGATCGGTTTTTATTCTTCGCAAAACAATTGCCTTTTTCGAGGTAACTTAACACTTGACAGGGCCATGGTCAGTGGCGCAGTTGGTTGGAGCGCCAGCTTATTAGCACCACTTCCTCTATGCTGATCCAAAGGTTGTGGGTTCGATCCCTGGCCGTGCCGAGATTGAATTCATGATACAATTTCACATTTGAGCTGAGGCCTATGCTTAAAGAGTTAACCCGTTGTCCTTGTAAATCTGTGACCGGGTGGGTTGTCATGTCAAGGACCTACGACACTGACAATTCAGTGAGGAAGTACTATATCTGGTAGGTCTCGTCACGAAATGACTGAAATAATGTTGAAAGTGATGTAACACCCCAAACAATCAAACAAACACTTGGCAACTTGACAAAAGGCATAAATTGCCGTAAGAATAATCTTGGTTCACACCACACAGTGTTAATCACCAACCCAAGAGGCAGGCCCGAAACTATTGCCATTGTATTTACTGGCAAAGAATGCAATGATGATCACTGGTACATTTTTATAACATTCTGTTTCGTACAAACAATGCTTGCCTTCGAGGTAGTGGTAAACAATACAGAGGCAGACAATCAAACAATTCAAATGGTTTTCCCATGCGTTTTCCACATATCTAACTGTCAGAAAATGGCCTTTCGTTTTATGTTTTTTCAAGACGTCAGCACAGACATATATGCCAAACGTCACCGACCAGTCCGCCATCTTCTTCATTCTCATAAGGTTTTCCATCTTTCATAATGACCATAATAAAGTGAATATACAAGCATTTGGATAGATTTATCCTAAATGAAAGCCCTACAAGCCATTTCTCTCTTAGATATGTCTCGAAGGAAGGAACAACCTTTTACCTCGTTTTGGAAATGATGGCGCTGCCGTTTGTCTCCAGAGGCCAGACATGCCCCCAGGAAATAGCCGAAGTTAATCTGCTAGTAAAACCTGGTGGATTAAAAATATCAAAACGGAAGCAAATCAAGAAACACTAATAAGGAGGCTACAAAGCTGAAGATTTGAGATTTAATCATAGATTTTAAACTTCAAGTAAGCTTCGAATTAGCTTCGAGTGTGCTTCATACAAGAATTTTCAAAATTGCTAGCAATAGATCATTTGACTCATTTAACAATAAATCCTTCATTGCTTACAAGTATATCGATTCTTTTGTTTTGGGGAGATACATAAAGTTGTACTCTGAGTCGTCAATTCTTAAACATAAGCGATTATAACAATAGGGAATCTGAAAAGCTAAGATTGTACAAAAATGTTTGATCTATGAAATGTCAATTCTTTCATTGCCAAAATACAAATAAAAGAATAAAATCCGAAATCAGAAATCAGAGGTGATTTTAAATTTATGTGTTAAGTTGTTAACTATACTATCATGACCTTGAAGTACAGATGTTTCTGTTCTGTACTATCCAATCGTTTTATTCAGTGTTTCAAACTAACTGAAATAAATTGTCACTGAGTCACTGAAATAAATCATGTCTTACATAATACTATTTTATCCTATTTGTTTACTTGGGTGTGACAATGCATTGTCGTTCTTTGCAAATATTATGAGCAATTGAGCAACAGGGGACACGCAATTTGCAAACTTTGTAGGGAATAATGTTATTTATAGGGTGCCCCAACTCTCAATAACAGAGCTTTACTCATTCCCCTTGGAACACAAATTTTAACTTCAAGACAGAAATAGTGTAAGAAAGCAAAAGGTAAGGTACAGATTCTAAAAATGCTTTGCTATTTATTTTAGCATTGTATGAATTTATTTTTTTTGAATTTTAGGATAAACCTATCTACCTATGACATGATTTGAAACATTAGATTAATAGAAATGTGATGAGTGTTTTCATGCCTTCAGTTGAGGATGAATCTATCTACATTAGATATGATTTGAAACATTAGATAAATAGAAATGTGATGAGAGTTTTCATGCCTTCAATTTACAAGTAGTAACACTATTAATTGACACATGGCTGAGATGAAACTAGCCCTGGATGACCACATCAGCTACAGCAGAGTGTGCTGATTGGGGTCATGGATACTCCTGACCTACTCTGCATGGCAAGGTAGAGTCATATACTACCTCTGCCACAATAGGCATGACACTGTTTCAATCTATTCCGCAAGGTCGATTGCATAATCCACAGACAAGTGGGCAATTGGTGGGCTTTGCACATGTGCACTCGCAATGCCCGCCCAATTGGCTTATACTCCCACACATATCAGGTGCACTCACATTCTGCCCAAACAAACTTGTGTGAAGTTTGTTACTTATTCACTTTTCACAATTCATTATTCAGATTTTTTTCAATATCGATAGATGAGGTTGTAAACATATCATATTTGCAATATTCCTTTCAAAATGTCACTCGGATGTATTTTGTAGCACTATATATTAATGAAAATCCTTAAAAAATAAAATCATCAACACATTATATGAAACAAGCGGAAAAACCAGCACAGGTCAATGTGCATGAGGGTTGAGGGGTGTCCAAAAATGCTAGCCATAAAATAATTTCCCAGCACAATGGATAGTTACAAGATGGTGCCACATACAATTTTAAAATTATCATTATTAATCAAACTTAGCTTATAATATTAAAAAAAACAAAAACAAAAAAAACTAGTGTAGATCGATTCAAAGGTCACAAATATTTGGACACCCCTTAACAGTCATACAAAATTTGGTGACCTTTGAATTTACCTGCGCTATATCTAGCTTTTATTAGAATTTAAGGGTTTTTTTTGGACTCCTGCTTATTACAAACATTTATTACAAAGATTTCCCTATTACTCTCCGTTACACATCCAGGATTTAAACCTGGCTCTGCAAGAAAACAACATATCTGACTCTTTTGATGAGTGCTCAGAGGCCACGCCCAGTAAAAGGAACCAATGGACAATGAGTCAAATATTTTGTCACATGGGGTAACATGACCAATTGGTGTCATTGTTATTTTAGGAAAGTGAGTACAACAACAATTGTGAGTTAAGCGACATGTGTACCAAAATAAACAGACACAAATAGTCAGCAGGGGATGGACCATTAATTCTCAAGGGAGGAGGAGGAAAACAAATCTTGACTTTTTCTTTTGGGCAAAGCAGGCCTCACCATGAAATGACTGAAATAACGATATAATTTATGTAAAAATCCTGAACAAATTGATATCAGTGGTATACTTTTTCATCCAGATATTTCAAATATACCCCCTCCCAAATTACAAATGATACATTCTAAATTACTTATGAACATATGAAATGGGCATAAGCATGTGTACAGTTGTGTTGTTGTGCATGAGTACGTACATGGGCCAACCAATTGGCCAACTATATGGTAATTGCATGCTAATGTGTGGACCAATTGTGTGCAAAGAACAACGTATTGTGGCAGAGAAATTGTTAGATTCTAATGTGTTTGTATTTACATTTAGTTTTGTTCCACAACTTGACATGAGATATAATCAGTGTAAACAAGTTGCATTTTAAGTCTACATGCGCGTTGTTCACATGAACTTGCATGACCTGACTGCAACCAATTCCTTTGACATTGCTCAGGTTGTAGGTTACCGAATGAGTATAATTGATTTTATTCACATACAAATGTCTAGCAGCTTGCCACCTGGTGGATTAGTATATCATTTAAATTTAGTTTAAAAGTAGAAATTTTGAAACAGATCATATGTATTGAAATAGGGTGGTAATATGAGAATAATACTTGGAAGGATATAATCATTTTCTGGAATCATAACACAAAATAAGTTCACTTTTTGTGTGAAGTAAACAATCAAACAATTTAATGAATACATTTTATCTCCCCATCAACACTAATGACTACTCCCCAGATCCTATGTTTCTGTCTCACTTCCTGTGTTCATGCAGTGGTTTGCCACCATTTTTTTAAATGGCTGAATAACAACTCCTTGTTATTGTGTGGATTAAATTCGTTCATTGAATAATGATCTTCTGATGGTGACTCTCTAGATTGAGGCCAGAGCAACAACATACTTTTTTATTTCAACAATTTTTTTTTTTTCACCTTTTAATTTATTTTTTTGCATTGGGATTTTTTGTGGCAATATATATATCCCCTGGTAGAAATCCCTGAAACGAATTGAAGCATTGTGTCATATGTTTTTAAATTAAAATGTAATGCAAAGTCAAATTTTCGGAAAAGAAATTGAAAAATGAACTGTGAACTGTGAACTGTGAAAAATCTTCCCGCACGGGGTTCATTATATTTCAAAGACAATCAACATAACATTCATTTATATTGACTCAAACAGTAGATGTCCACCAACATGTTTATTAGATGTAGGTCCATATGGCAATAGCTGTATTCAAATCTAAATGTTTTATCCATTGAAAACTACTTATAGGAACTGTGAAAAATTGAAACTAAAATCCAACCATGAATGGATTATGATAATAATGGCATCAACATGTATTTAATGTTTTATATGGAATATTATCTTTATCAATCAACAGTGCTGTCAGGGTATGTTTTATTGTTTGTATGTTTGTTTGTTTGTGGTATTACATCACTTTTAGTATTATTTCAATCATTTCATGATGAAACCTACTTGTAGCAGACATTGTGCTGCCTCATTGAATTGTAATTTCGAAGGCCCTTGACATGACAACCCACCTCGTCATAGATGTACAAGGACAACCGGTTAACCCTTTAGCCTGTATATTTGGTTATATTAATTGTATTTTATGAATATGTCTAATTAAAAAAGAAGGCACATAGGTTGGTTGCAAAAAAAGAGATTGAATTATCCAGAACCTAGAGATAAAAAAAAGAGATTAAGTCTATATTGCAATAACTTGTCTTTCGGTTAGTCTGTGGATATTTGTTAAATAACAGTGAAATATGTGCTAAAAGGAAGATTGAGGAAGGAAAAAACGTATATTGCCTAAAATGAGGGAATGCACGTCTAAATGGGCGTTTCCATGTATGCACTGGAATGATCATGATTTTTGATAATACAGAGGGCACCACATCCTGGTGATCTCACAATAATTGGTGCGAAAATATGTACATCACTTGTACCAAACATCACACGGATCTGCTGACCATATCATAATACTATACTACTATGTATCAAGAGGTTAGGGACATCATTCATTAATGATTTAACAGACATTTATGATTTATCTGACCAAACCTCGGCTCATTGCACATGTTTAGTAATAAATTCTCTCATAACTTTGCCCATGTTTGTCTGATATGTTAAAATAAGGCATGATAAGTGTTAAATGAGTTTTGATGGGAGAATGAACTGTCATCCCTGCTAACCATTTTATGCTTTTTCGATGTTTTGAGCACATTGTGTTTTGGTGCTTATGGGTCTGTCACACTTTGACGTTTTCGCAACGTTTGGGGAACGAGTTTGCAATCTTGACCAAACGTTGAGCTCGTTAAAAAAAGTTATGACTTCGTTAGGGGAAGATTGGTCACTTTACGTGACGTTAGAAAACATTCGACTGCAAACAAAGTTTTGGGGATGTTTGAAATTTTCCAACGTTTTGGTAAAACGTTACTACCTTGTTACATACTGTGCTGTCACACAATAACGTAACGTGTGGAGCGAGTAGCCATTTGTGAAAATGTTGATGTTGTGTGTATTTTTACACAACACGTTGAAGAAAATGCCAACGGGATGGATGTTTTCTTGTTTGAGCAAGTGAGGAACTTTTTCTTGGCGTGGTGCTAACGTGATTAACGCAGTTGTGACGTTACATAGAAGTTTGTGTTAAACTTGGTCACAACGAGTCTATAAAATCACCACTGCATTGAGCAAAAAAAACTATAGCAAAGTTGTGACTTCTTGCTTGTTCCTTGCTCGCTGCCACAACGTTCACCAGGTAGGAAAAACATATCAACTGTTTAACAACATCTTTGGAACGTCTTAGAAACGAGCTGGGAATTCGAACAACCTGGACACATGAGTAACGAGGCCTAACGAATTGACAACGTTTGGCCAAAACGTTGGAAAATGTTAAACATCCCAAAAACTTTTTTGGCAGTCTAACGTTGCCCAACGTCACCCAACGTGGTCAACTTTCCCACACATGCACAGGTAACAGTCAATACATCCACCCAGGATTGTCAATGTTCAGGATCTACTTCCTGTTTCTAAATACTTTTGCTCATAATTTCTCAAATAATTGGCCTATCAACATGCATAATACATCAATCAAAACCTGAACATTTTCCAGATTCAAAATTATTTAAAAAAAATATATTTATAAAGTGAGAAATGGTATGATATTTTGATACTACATAAAATTCTAGATTATTTTGATATTTCAAAGAAATTAATCGGACAATTATTAAATGCGTAAAAAGCATTTGAAAAAAGAGGTGAAGCCTAAAATCATAATGATTTGAATGCCATTTAAGCAATAGATAATGTTTCAATTTTCACATATAAATTATGAAATCCAGCTAGAATTTTATGCTATTCCTCATAGAAACTTTAAATTTTAAGTTTCTGTAAAATTAAAAAATCACATATTTTAATGAGGTATCAATATGCTAATTAAGTCATGTGACCAGACTAAAAAAATACATTTTTCAGAATTGGAAACTTTTGAGCTTTCCAATGATGTGTCAAACATGCTGATTGGACATGCATTGTGGAAACTGTGATAAAAAAACTCTTTTGATCAATTTCAACAATCTCCAAAACTGAAGAGTTCACCAACCAAAAGCATGGAGAACTGTGCCTGTGTGTCCCCTAACGAGGTCAGAACTTTAATTATGGATCGGTCACATGTAGACGGTCTCGTAAAAATGATGTCAAAACGATAAGATTTTTGCAATATTTTGAAGACCGCAGGAGATTTGAATTTACACGCACAAAAAAATCAAAATGCATGTCCACATTTGGACGATCCCATATCGTCTCCTGGACTTTCAAAACAGTTAGCGCAAGTAAAACGACCAAAACTTTCAAACGGTGTCAAACGGTGACAAAATTTTTCAGGTCGGGTGGAATGCTGCCAGGACTCTGTGTACGTGTGAAACGAGCTGTCAGCGGTGCCAGGGCGTGACGAGGTGCACGTGCAGGACAACTTTTCAACGATGCCAAAATGGACGATGAGTAGACGACGACGGCCGGGTTCATATCGGTTGCAGAACGATAAGGACATGTCCATATCAATCTCCATCACCGTTCATGACTGCTAGAAAATTTTGAGCTGTTCAAAACTTTAGGCGGTCCTGAGCGGTGATGGGATTGTCTCAATCTATCATATACGTTGACGGTTGTTGCTAAATCGGTCCAAAAACGTCCTTGGATGATGTCTGACGATGTCCGACGATCATGTAAATTTCAACATCATTTTGACACCATTTTACGAGACCGTCTATATGTGACTGAAACATTAACGAGCTCAACGTTTCACAGCTGTTTACACAGCGTCCTGGCCACGGGCCGTGGCACAGTTGGTAAGAGCGCCAGCTTATTGGCACCAGTTCCTCTGTGGTGATCCAAAGGTCGTGGGTTCGAACCCCGGCCGTGCCGGGATTGAACTCATGATACAATTTCCCATATGAGCTGAGGCCCGTGCCTAAAGGGTTAACCCATTGTCCTTGTAAATCTGTGACCGGGTGGGTTGTCATGTCAAGGACCTGCGACATGACAATTCAGTGAGGCAGCACTATATCTGCTACAAGTAGGTCTCATCACGAAATGACTGGAATAATGTTGAAAGTGATGTAAAACCCCAAACAAACAAACAAAACAAACACAGCGTCCTGGCACTGTCCTGGCACCATTCCACCTGACCTGAAAAAGTTTGTCACCGTTTGACACCGTTTGACACCGTTTGACACCGTTTGAAAGTTTTGGTCGTTTTACTCACCCTGAACACACCCTAACCGTTTTGAAAGTCCAGAAGACGATATGGGATCGTCCAATTGTGGACATGCATTTTAATTTTTTGGGCGAATAAATTCAAATCTCCTGTGGTCTTCAAAATATTTTTAAAAATTGGCAAAAGTCTTATCGTTTTGACATCGTTTTTACGAGATCGTCTATATGTGACAGCACCAATAGGCCCTCCTCAGAGCTACAGTGATGGGGGACATTTAGGACTGTTGTGCAAGTTTGGTAAAGCTATCTTTATTTTTTGTTAAGAATGGCTTATGGTTTTTACAAGGAGATAAGGTCACATGACCTTGAAATGAAGGTTAGGGTCACAGTAAAGCCAGTAAATCGTTTTTAGATCTTCATGTAATTCATGGTATGTTTCAAGAACTAATCATATTTTCTCAGGTTTGTGCATCTGTATTGTGTTTGAACAACTTACAACATGGTGACAGTCACCAATTATTCTGGATTTATCCCAGCCCCTCTGTTGAGTAACCTACATCCTTTATGAGAAAATATTTCATTAATTTGTTTGAATGATATTTAAGAAATATGATACGTAGAGTACTTATAATGATTTTGGACAGACGGATAGATATTGCAGGCAACAACATACCCCAGACCATTTGAAATGCCTGTGGATAAAAAACAAAATGCATGATATTTAACTGTAAAAGATAACGTACATTGCGCTGAAATCTTGAAGAGGAACTTATTTTATGTACTTTTTCCACTGCATCAAACATGTATTTTCTGACATAGACATCGTCATAAATAAATTCTTTCTGGGTCTAAAGTTAAAATTCAATTAAATTTTAGCTTAAAGATTAAAGCAATTCCTCTCACTAAAGAGTTAACGATTACTGGTACTATTTTCACCAAATTACTAATTTTCAAAAATGAATATAGAAGAAAGAAAGAAATTATTTCAGATAGAAGTGACATCTTGTGGTAGACAAAGACAAGAATAAACTGACACCTGGTGGCTAAAAACAGAATAAATGTTTGTTGGGGACATTTTGACTGACCACATAATTTGGCCAAATTTAAGACCATATTTAGATAACACAGATTTTGCGTTTTGGTTAATACAATTTCTAGTTTTACAAAGCTTAATTCCATTATTTGGAGAACACACACTGCTTAACACAATTTCCATTTTTTTCAGAGTCTTAATACCAGAGTCTTAATTGTCATTTGCTCTTTCCATCCCAAGTGTTTACGATGACCAATGCTGATAATAAGTGGTGTGTACCAATGTCCATGCCTCCTGTGTCTATTACCAGCTGACAGGATGTCTGTCTGCTCTGTGGCGGGGGATGATCATGCTTTTGTTCTGGGGATTTGACCAGTATCGATTCTGGAATCCTGCCACATGGTCAACATCCCGGAAATCTGTGCATAGGCCAAATCCGTGTAAACATAGTAGAATTGTCAGTCGTATCTTGGAAGATGTCCCGTGATTATTCAATTATTAAATGCCAGCTTCTGTTAATTTGATCCACAATACTTCCTGACTTGTATGAGGGTGTCAAACATCTGCATCTATTATCGCAGACACATCTCTTTCCACCATCCATCATATATGAGCTGTAATCCACTCACTGAGGAACATTTATTGTACAATAGCAATATTATATCCCAACAAATAGATTGTAAATCAAAATAAGTTCGAAAGATATTAACAATGATTTATAATATTTCATAAAATTATGTTTTTGTCTGTGGATAAGGTCCTGGCTATATAAAAGGCCCTCCTTCTTGATTGATCGGTAGGGAAGCCGGAACCAGGAATGGATATATAAATATTTATTTATACATACATCTGGTGAGTTTTTATAACCGAAAAATATCGTTATGGGTATGATAAGTGTCCTCCGGTGAAATACTTTTATTAAAACCAATTTCGCGCATTTAAAACGCAATACAAAAGAAATTATTCTCTAAATGTCATTGACACTTTTAACTGAATATAATAAACTCATATAAAAACATGCTCTGTTTTATAGTTTCATAATTCTATAATATGTGAGATAATGCAATTGATATGGACAGTAAGACACGGTGAGGCAAGGACTCTCTGATGAATTTTCAATATCATGAAATATATTCCTTTTTGATATGTTTTAATCTGATATATCAGCACTTCTTAACCACAACGTTATAACTGTTGGGTCGTCCATAGCATCGTCATTTATATAACCACACTCAACACAGAAGCAAGCAGAGGACCGTGACAAATGGCGTGCAGCCTGAGCTCCCACTGTGGATGCGGGAACCACCGCCATACTCGGCACAATATTGCTACTGTCACCTGGGATGGAGGAGCCATTATTTTTACTATCATTTCCACCCAAACCCTTCACTCATGGTATGACTGCATTTGCTAATTAGTGGTTGGTCCATGTCAAAGAACCAAGCATAGGCATACTCTGTGAACCACATCCATGTTGATATTGGGCTTCTGAAGCATATATTTGTGCTGTAATAATGGTATGGACTCTCTTGAGGGCTGGGCATATTGCTTCCTGCATATAACACAATCATTGTCAGAAGTAAATGCTTGGGTGCTGGTATCATCAAATAAGAACCAATATTAAGACTATAAAACGTTGTTGACAGTAAGTTCATGATTGTTGAAATATTCTACCAATGACACTTCTACCCATAAATCTGTAAACCTGAGTTTATTTACGATGTGGTTCTGAATTAGCAATATGCAGTATAATATATGTGCTTCAGCGAATATTTTCACATTTCACATGTTCCTCTCAAATGTTAAAAGATTGAACCTGCAGACTGATATTTAAACATTTAAATTGTGGAGATAATTTGGTTTAATTTCAGTGACATACTTAAGATACAGGTATGTATATATGTAACATTTTTATTTCATAAATGCTAACATTTATTACAAAATGTGACAATAACTCTATACATTGAAAATTAAATCTAACATTGATATAAAAAAATAAACACATAAGCCCAATATTTTGAGCATACACTAATATCGCTACAGTAAAACACAATTAACATTAATAATATCCTGGATAAAGTGCAGATAGACCCCCTGTGTATTACTTGTGCAATATAGATCACGCTAAGGTGGGGTAATAGCTAGTTGAACTGTTAAGCTATCACTTTTCTTATCGAAATAAATGTACAATGCGGGAGTTCCGTTGTTATCAGTGTCATCCATTGTCATTTTAGTGCTTGTCATGAAAATTGGGTCATATGGTACTGTCTGTGGGACATCCTGACAAACATTTTAACATTGAACTACTCGGTACTTTAACATATCAATAACACATATAGATACATTCTTGTTAGTAAGGCAATATCCGCATATAGTTCAAATGGTATTGGTGTTTTATCTGTGATTACAATCAAAAACACAACTCCACAATTATTCATATCAGAAGTAATTCTGAAAATTTTTAATCAGACGTTGATAGATCGATTATTATTAGAGAAGATTTTTTTAAATGTCAAAGTTAGAACATCTTTCACTCTGTCGGTTCGGTGAATATATTAAGATGCGAGAGCGGAATTTATTGGCGCTCCAATGATGCAATATCAAATGGTCCTGAGTACACCAGACATGAAGACAAACATGTCACACTACAAACTTGGTACTAATATGGCCATCAATAACTCACTATGTACAACATGACTAGGACCAATAAGGTAATATCTATGCCTACTTTTGATTGTCTAGTTTCAAAAATAAATATCAATATAATCATTCCTATAGGTGTTATATTACATTTAGCTTAAACAAAATCATATATTAAGTACAAATAAATATTTTTTACTGGTGTTGGAACAGACATGTTAGGACATCGTTAACACACATAAATAATTTAATAATGGTTTTAATAGCTCCAACTACGCATTTATAAATATATACATTGCGAAATATATAAAATATATTATTGAAACACTTGAAAAAACCTTTTAAAATAAAGGTTATATTTGGTATATTATAATACAATTATATCTTAAGGGTATTTATGACATTGCTTTCAGTATAACGTAATAAGCATTATTATTCATTCAATTATATATTGAAGCATTCAAGCGGAAACAGAGATGTAAAAGTTCAAAATATTTGCATAATCACTCATTTTGGAGTGTTGGTCCTGTGAAAGACCAAGGCATGTATAAAACGATTGCTCCCATATTTTACAAACACTATGCTATGTTTCAGCAACTGATTTACATTGATCAATTTGGAATGAACTGCTATTCAAACAATTATCTATTAATTCTATAGATGATTCTTTTTTAATGAATCTAATGAAATATACATTCCTGACAATTCATATTATGCATTATACGAAAATAAATCTACAGTCTACCTAAGTATATACATCTTTTGCACATTATATCATATTGTATGACTTTATATAATTGATTATAAAACTTTCATATTTCATAAATCTATTCTCACACATGCTTAATAACTAGTAGCATATTAAATCCGAAGTCATCTTTCACTCTGCAAATTACAAACACCATGCAATGTAGTCATAACATTGATATCGTAACTATGTTTCTCATATGTATATGTGATTATCATTCAAAAGAATTATATACATTTTGTATTATTATACCAGCAATATGATTGATGTTTATTCGGTATTTAGATGTTGTAGAGCACCAGTGAAATGTGACATCTGCTCAGTGTGTAGTAAAGGCCTTGATCAAGTGAGCGGAGATCTCACGCTGGTGGAAGGAATACTCATTTATCTACCCTCACAGAGATCATCTATCATTTATCTTCGTTTCTGTCTATTCATTATAATGATTGACATGGCAGACAGCACCATGTAGAAGATGATATTGTACAGCGGTAAGGTAGGCGCAGCGGCTACACCAGACTCCACGGCCAAGATGTAAGCGGGCAAATCGCACCACTCTATCAGGAACATCGAGCCAGCCAATACCAGCGAACCATTGTTCAACAGAGGAGATATTTCCGGTTTGCCTTGTTTGTCATCTTTGGGCATGCGCACTATACCAGCCCCGCCATAACCACGTTGTTTCGCCTCACAACCAAAGAAGACCTGGAGCCGAGGTTGTGTCTCGATTATGGCTACTCCTGACGTCACATTGGATGCTGCTCTTTCAGTACCTGAACAAGCAATTATCATATTAAATTAAATGTGAACCTAAGACTTATCTTATTATTAGTATTGTTTAACTCTACTTTCACATACGCCATCGTTTTATCTCTCTCTAAGCAGGTATGTATTCCACCATTATTTGGAGAGCAGAGCACATTTTCCGATAGATCAGAATGATTTTACATTGAAATTTGGTCAATACCGAAGACGGCTTGGACTGGCCGAGATATGCGCCATCTAGAGCGACCCCTAGGTCACCCCCATGCTGCTAAATGGATGTAAATAAACCTGATATAAACCAATTCTGATTGAACTTAGTACCGAACATAGATTGACTTTTTAATGCACTGCTGAAATCATTCCCGAATTTTTTCCGCGTTTCTGGAAACCACGGTTTAATAGTAGGAACATTAAACTCACCTTTGCAGACTGTTGCTGCCTGTCCGTCTTGTAGCAGTGTCCGAATATTAGACAGATCGCTATGGTCCCAATCTGCGCAGAAAAGCTTAGTGAGTGTGGACCAACAAAGAACACCATCACGGAGACTTATACCTCCTATTTGGTAGAAAGCCAGTTGGAAGAAGATATGCTTGATCGGTTCCTTATGCAAAGATTCCACGCTGCCATCTTCATTTATTGACAAAAGTTCCATATCATAGGTCAGAATGTAATTTCCATTAAATGTTATCCTCTGAGTTTGAGTGAGAAATTGTAACTTTCCATCTGGTCTTCTATATACATGTAAATGATCTGCTTGTTTTATTCCACTATACTTTTCAAATCGTTCTGTGGCAACGGTGGCAATTAACTCTGTGCATTCAAAAGACACTTGTGTATTTATGACTGGGTAGCTATCAGAGCATTTATCATCAAGAAATTTTCTTAGCTCCAACTTGCCTTCCTTTGTGCCACGATCTATGGTCTGGTATTCATACAAAAGGAAATAAATTGTGGAGTCATAATAGGCAAAAGGTCCCATTTTCTGAGGTCCCTGAGCATTGATGAAGTATGGGGCGAGGTCCATAGTTGTAACATTGACACAATTGTCTACTGATTTACACACAGGTCCACTTACCACTGTAAGTCTAGGGTCCATGTCCAGCAGAACGTTTCTAGAAATTGGGTCATAAGACACTGAGTTGATGTCAATTTCATCAAACTCCTTGCCCTTGAGAGTTGCACAATTGTATCCGGAAAAGTAAAGTTCCTTGAGAGTTTCATTTTTCTCTCCGTCCACAGGTCCTCCATATAGACCTGCTTCGTATGCACCATCTGCTCCCCCTGGTGACGAGAAGTATAGGTACTCCATTTTAGAAAAGCATGGCGGAAATAACACTCCAAACAGGAAGACGATAGTCACGTGCTTTAAGGCTGCCATGATGATTTCCTTCTTCAATCTTCAAGATGTTCCTAAAAGAATCATCGCAAAAAAATTATCACCAAATTGGATGCAATATTTTTGATTGATTTAAATTTTAAACCTTTTTTTACTGAATGCACCTCAGGCAAAAACTAATAACACCAACAATATATTACAAGGTACGTTATGTGGTTTCTACAAGGTGGCACTTTAGAGGCAATTTCCTATTAAGAATTGTATTCCAGGCACGTTTGACAAAAAACAGCATAGAAAAGCACCTTAGGCATGACGGTTTTCTTTCTACTGCAAGGGAGCTATTGATTTGCCCTATATGATTGGAAACTTGATTATCAGTTCTCCTGGTAGAGCCTCTGAGAGTGGCAGGGTATAACACACTAATTGTTGCAGATACCGATAAGCAAGCCGTGTACAGTTTCCCCGAATCTGTCATCATAGAAACACATGGCCCAGACAAGACCAGCTTGCAGAGATTGGACATGTGTTATTCTGGAAAGCGGTCAATCTCACACTCGTTTTGAAACTTGACTTAACAAACATGGCCGGAAGTGGCTAATCAAACTTTTATACACAATAACCAAATCTATAATCTTAATATATTCATCTTAACATTCTGATAGATTATTAGTTGTGAATGTAGCAGATATTTTATTCTGAATGCATTTCCTGCTCACTCTGTGTTTCTGTAAACAATGAATATGTGATGTGTGAAAATGAACTTCCGGTCTTTGCTTTAGGTCACTGCATGAACATGGCACATGTTACGAAGCGCTGACACTCACTCATGATGACGTGACGTGACAAATGAGCAACCCTAATCCAGGAGATGTGACAATGACCCATCCAGATGAAAATGTGAACCCCCAATTACTCACGTTTTGTCTCGTGGGACGCTGTCGCTCATCACGTGTTTTATAACACCATTCCAATAGATCATGATAAATGGTAATGTGATTATTGAAAACTGACTGAGTAATACCCAAGAGCGCAATATACTACGGGTATTTGTGAAGTATCATCTAAATACTCATATTCAAGTGTATTTCTGACAAAAGATACTTTATATATCTTGATGATTGGCTCCCAAAATTGCAAATCAATTTATTTATTTATTAAAGGGAATCTGTTGTATGCAAATGTATGAAACTTCCAATTAAGCAATGACAACAAGGAATGTTAAATTGGCCACATGCCTGTACTCGGAGATTTATTAATATTAATACTAATATGTTGCAAATTCATCTACACACAAAACCGGACTGGGACAGGAGAAGAATGCAAGCCCGTGGAGATGGGAGAGGCTGGGACGAGGAAGTCATCAATGCGGTTACACAATATGGGAAACAAAGGAATGCGGACAATGAGCGGCCCTGCAGCATCACCCTGGGAATGGGCTGGTCCTCTAGCTGAGATGGATGAAAAGAGGTGAATCATAAGAACATCCAGCATCTGCACATCTGCCACACAACCAGAGGTGTTATACTATTAGATCACTCCATTGAGTTTGTAGAATGGGGGGGGGGGGTTAAAACCATCTACATGGAATGGTGAATGTAACCTTAGACTCTGCTTGCTATGAAGAAATATGGGTGTAAAGGAGGCATAGACAGATAGTGTAATATCCAGGATTCACGATAAGATCAATATGGATTACCCACGTCAGAATGAATACCTATGATTAACCATTAAGGCTAATGAGATTATGAATCATGCATCATTCAGTCACTGAGTTAGATCTGTCATCAGTATTCCCCTTTTTTGCTTTACACTACATTTTTTTCAGTTCAAAGTTGTTGTTATCTCAATTCGTTTATCTGAGATTTGAAAATCCGTGTTGATCAAATACTTACTCTACATCTGCCCATCATAGGAATGTGTTTGACTCTGATCTTGTGGGAATATAAAATGCCAGGCATTTTTGTCTTCACATTTAACGTCCAAACACTACATATACTACACAAGCTGTACGACGGGAATATTTCAACCCCAACCTTGACATGTCAGACGCATATGACAAATATGTTAAAATATAAATGAATCAACCAAATATGTACGTATACAAGATTCTAACATTATAATGAGTATATCATGGTTTATTCTCCAAATCCTGTTATATGTGTGAGCTTTGGGTGTCATTGGGTGTGGTTAACAAGTTCCTACGGAATACCTTATCCCTTCAGAAAATACTTCCTGCCAACTCTATGAATGTTTGGCATTCTTACCCATGTATCATTTAATATCACAGAGATTGCCATAGGTCATGTGCTCTAACATGAATCTCACATCACTCTTCATAACTGATTAATGATGAACAGAATATGATATATTAAATGCTTCTTAGTGTATTCAATCATTCATTTAGAAGCAATAATCATTCATTTAGAAGCAATAATCTTATAATTCTTTGCGTTTGTAAATGTAAAGATATTATATTTCACCTGAATGAAACTTTTGTTTGTCTGTTGATTTGAAAAAATATGCTTAAAAGAAATAAACGTTCATCAGCTAAATCGCATGTTGGCATTTTCTAGACCCTTGGCATCATGGCCGCCATATTGGATTTTGACAAGATATGTGGAAGGGAGATATCCATTGTGATCAGAGAGGTCAGCAATTCTCTGATATCTATCACAAGCAATATGTCTGCAGCTCCCATGGATGCCGTGCCTTATGAAACATGCATGAGCATAGCATACCTTCAAGGACCATTTAGATACTGCTGTTACAGCCCTGCAATGCATCATTCTGTACAGCAGACGTATGCAACATTAATGTGTGAACAGAAACGAAGGTCCCATCGTGTGCATGTGTGAGCAAAAGACACGGGCAGGATATAGGTTAGATTCTACAACAGGCAAGTGTATGGCTTTGCTCTCTGTATGAGAGGTCCTGTTGTATATACTTCATTTGGTACAGTAGACACATAGATCATCTAAATATGTCTTGGCATTAATGAAATGTTAAGACATCGTAAACAATGTACAAAGAGTAGATAACAGACTGAAGGGTGAAAGCCTGAAATGCTGGCATGGCATGAGGTGTTAAACTATTTATGACTATGTATAATTTGTTTACCCTATATACTAATCTGGCCTGAAAACGTTGGCAGAACTCACACATTTAGCTGATGGTATATTATTATTATTATTATGTATGATTAAGATGAATGTAAGGAGAGGAGAAGGGCTGCTATCCTGTCTTATCAACTGCTTTATTAAAGGACGCTAGGCAGCTATAGCCTATAAGGTAAACTTGCATAGTTGTCAGTAAACTGCTAGACTGAATATAGCATTTCTTTTAATTTTTCACTGAACACAATTGTATTTTACCTTTCATAGTATATAGCTAACTGCATTTCGAATAAGATGGCATGGTTAACTATGAGAGAATAGAGCATGCCATATGCTCCTGATATGTGGGCAAATAATCTGCCTACAGACAGGGGGGATTAGGCCATATTGTCAGGCAAATGTTTCCCCAGCATGCTATTTGGAAGTAGCTCCCTGAGCAGAAGGACTGCATTCAAATGGCAACAATAAATACTGGACTCCCTCTCTGCTCAGCAGACACATGTTATGAATGCTCATTGCAAAGCAGTTTCATGCCACAAACATATTTGTCATATGATATCTTTTGTTGGTGGATCATGTGGTACCACTGTATTCAAGGGTGATGGACAGTTAATGGCCGTCAGGTCATGCTGATATTTCTAACCATCTAAATGATATTGAAATTATAAGGATACATCATTAAGAAAACAGATATTTTATCTTAATTTTGCAATTTGGTATGTTACAATACCCATGTTATTAACCGTTATATCTATTTCAGTGAAAATGCCTTCATAAAACTTAAAGACGCATACATGTAAAGTACTCAGAGCATGTCTGTTCCCCTATTTCATTTGGGAAGGTAAACACTAATTGTTGCCAAAACAGTACAGTTCATCGTGGTTGTTTATTTGAACTAATGACAATAATAATGTCAGACCTTATCATTACAGGTTCCACAAACAATGCAACGTTCAAAGCCGGTGATTTAGTGGCACTGGATCAATTCACGTGTGGACTACTGACATCAGAGTCTACCATAATATTTGAATACTATACATCAAATGCACCACATGTGTATAAGTGCCAAATCATAGTCGGCATCCATGTATCAAGAATCAATAAATGTGTTCTTGCATGGGAAGTGTACTTCTACACTATATTGTATATAATTACAGTAGCAAGTCCTAATTACACATCAACAATTTACCTTTTGATTGACACAATACATTACCAAAATTAAATGTTTTGCACTGACATAATTAATTAACAGGGCACTTCTATTTTGTCTTTTACAACTTATCCAACTCACTCCTTCCCAAGTACTTCTGGGTATATTTGTTGTCTTGAGAATGCGGTTTATATCTGAGATTAAAGAATATTAGCAGATTAAATTGTTTTAATTTGACACATGTTGTGTATCATATAAACAGGATAATTCAACACATCATCATAACTATTGCATGTAAACCTACACAGGTGAAATGGTTGACGACAAAGTGGCGACATGTGTCTACATCACGCTAAACCGTGGGTACAATGACCTATCATAGGCCAAATACCTGCTTTATATGATAGAGCCTAACATATACCATTGTACATTCCAACCCAAATATTATTCAGAATTTCAAGAAGTCTCTATTAAGTGTATTGTGGTAAAATATATCTTCAGCTCAACTATTGTTAGTTTTTATCGTTGTGAGCTTTGTGATTTGCGATCAGCCTATCATCTCCAAAGGTGTAAAACTGTCAAAGAATACAGGTATTTGAATGACATTCAAGCACTAAACAAGGGCACAACAGCAACAGCTTATGTATGGTATGATTATGAGTAAAATCCATGGAGAATGTTTAACGCTTTGGAATTTTTATATTTTATCAGCAGGAGAAATGCATTCTGTGAAGGGAAAAAAGTTTTGAATCAAGCTTGATTTATGATCAACTTTGTTAAAAAGGGACAGCATTATTATCCGAACAGGAAATTCGTATTTTTGATATTAATTAGTACATTAAAGAGTAAAGTCATGATTGTATTTTTGATTGTTTTTGTATTGTATCATAATTTTGAAAGACGAAACAAATTGTCACAATTTTGTCAGAAACAGTTATGTTAATGATAAATAGAGGCTGAAGAAAAAAAAGAAGATATGACGATATCTGTCTGTTTGAATAAAAAAAAAACATTATCATATGGTAGTATGCAATCAAACATTGCATCATATCCATAGGGGCAGATGGTTTGCACCATTAACCATATCAATGTGTACACTTTCATGCAGATACGAACAAGTCACTAATGTTACTCCACACTAATTGAACCCTGCAAAGTGAATTGTGAACAGATGCAAGTAATTCCAATCCTGGTTTGTTCAATGTACGCAATGAAATATTTATGAATATTACATGTTGTAGGACAATAAAGTATGACCTGGGATTGATGAGCCTGTAAGGTTTAAATGCCCATAAATCCTCCCAGAATACTGTTAAGTGGCCCTGTAATGAGGAAATAACTTTATCACCCTCAAATTCTACAAACATAACATGACCGTCATTACGGAAATGATGTCCTGTGATGTAAATCTTTGTATTAATTACAATCATATACCTCAACTAACACAAGAACAGTAATATCTCTATTATGTTTATATTAAATTATCTTACTGAAGTTATATTGCGCCTGATGTACAAGGTATATATTGCTACCTTATGGTCAAAATATATCTTGATGATATATATATGATACCATCGAGAGCTGATAAACTGTGTTTCTCAGTGTTAATATACGTTGTGTAAATTAAAAGCCCAGTGTTGAAACCAACCAAATAGGACCGTATTTGGATATTAGTAAATACTAACCTGTATCTATTGGAAAAGGTAAGCTAACATGTTCATAAATATTGGAGACTAAATAATGGATTTCAGAGAAAGGCCCTAATTTTTCTGTCCAGTGTTCAAGTTGAATGTAAAAAGTTCTATAATCTTGCAATGGAATGAAAGGTGTAACACTAATTGTCGCTCAAATGGGCACCTCCCCCAGGCCTGATCACACCACACAACTATATCTTCCCAGGGATGCAGCCTACATCAATTTGTTAGGAATTCTGGAGCTTTCAGTCCAAAACCATATATTTCCTATCGTAATCTGATTGCTCGGCGGATACTGCAGCCAATTTCTTGAAGGTCGCCTAGACATTTCTGGAAGTTATTACGGAAGTCCCTCGATGGTCACAAACCTTAGGTCTGTGAAATAATGCATGCTGGGAAGTATGTGTGCATATCTAATGAGTTGACACAGCGTCTCTTGTTGAACGCGACAGCGTGGCTAGAATGGACCACGCTCACCACACAAAACACGCTTCTGTGTTTGACAATAATCTCAGATTGCTATCAGGTAGACTGAATGCTCAACTAGACAAAAAGGAAATGGATTTTTTTTCTTATATGACCCTATTAGTCTTATACAATTGGCACTGAACATTACGCTTGACACTGTTATCAGTTTTTGTTTATGTATTAATCAATAAAGGGTTTAACAAATACCTAACAAACTATTAATTTCTCTCTTAATTTCATAATAGAAATTACAGCTTGTTATCATCGTAGTTTAATCGATTGTGCTGAATGGTATTCAAATCCTAATAAGGCGCCTTTTCCCTTAGATATTGAGAGAACGAGGTGCGATAATCATGTTGACAATAGAAAAGGTGGCGAGGCTTTTGTCAGATGGTAAACGTGTGTATTCAATTGAAAAAGTAACAACATATATGAAGAGATCAACCTACCAACACAAAGCCGAAGACTTGCAAGGAGAACTGCTAATCAAACATGTCCATTTTGTGTGCTTGTCAGCTGCAGTAAAGGGGCATCTCAGTGTTGTGTTCAGGTAGTGTGGTGGTAGCTCCTAGCATTAGAACATCTGTCCTCAGTGAGTCAGGCTGTGGCGTGTGTCGAATTGGCCGCCGCGTGTGCCATTGTGCTAGGCTTGGACAATAGCTTGTGATGAGGAGTGTGCACCCACCATCACACGCCTACAGACCGCCACCGATATAACTAACACCCACCCTCCTTCCACATCAATACAACAAGCTCACCAGACCCTGAACGGCGAGGATGCCAACTTATGGTCGCCACTGCCTCCTATCACAGCCGAGTTAGACCGCCTTTCTGGCCGGCTGTCTTCAGCTCGATGGCAAACGTTCACCAGCCTATCTTCTCTCCGCTGGTGTGTCACCGCCACAGATCTCACTGAGTCATACTCAGCCTCATCAGCATTTATAAACTCATCAAGCCGGATTAGAAGGTCTAACCACCTTGCTGTCAGGGTTTGTTGAGTACAGTTTAGCGAGTGCACTTACAGACTAGTCAATATTACTGATATAATCATTCTTTTAATGTCTAAAATGTATTGTTAAGCATTTCCCATGCTTTGCTTATTTTTCCATTTTAGGCTTACATTCAATTCATATTATTTTATATTACCACAGATAAACTGATCTTACATTATTTCACAAATAAATCATTGTATGCCAAATTTTCTACAAATAATCAGAATAAAAAACTATATTGGCGAATATAGATATGCATTTGTTGATGATTTTTTACGGTCATTTAGAAAGCTGATCAGTTGAGGTTTCAAATGGAATAATAACTTTGAGCAGGTGTTGTTCCTGATATGTGCAGGTATACCTGTAATATTCTATACCAGCACAAATCTAAACCTTGTCTCCAACATGTCTGCAGTGCCACCCTTCACGTTCACCAGGCATGCGCGCAATGCAGGCAAGCTATATTCTAGCTGATGATGATAATCTATAACATTTGAAATAACGCATTCACTTTTATCTTGATAACATCAATATCTACTGAACTTGACGAAGCGGACAGCCTTATTTATATTATGTACATCGTTGCGTTTCAAATTTAAAATCCTTCGCAATTCTCCAGATATATGACGTTTCGAAGAATGAATTTACTTTATTGGCGATAGTCCACTTGTACAGTGTGGGTTAATCTTGAGAGTATTCGCCTTTATGTGGATGTTAACTGCGGTGTCCTCAGCGGGGTCTACTTCTACTAGCTACCAATCTAGAGTATTGACTTGGTGCAGTATTATGTATTCACAGAGGCAACTTTTATTGCCAGCCTGCGTAGCTGCTAATATAGTTTAGTGGATGCCTGCATGACAGGCCCGGAGCGCGAGGTCACATCAATCTGAGCTCCTTTCTCTTTCAAAAGACACCATGCTGAACAAAAGGGGTCAAGACCTTTGGTATTAACTGACCACATATGCTAGCCGAAATCCTAGTAAATGACGTGCGCCACACAGTCGGCTGTGACTTGCATGCCTTCGTGGCAGGGTCAGAGGTCAGGGGTCAGGGTCGGGCCGTATGAAATGCCACAAGTGGCATGTGCCAGTAGCAGAGAGGTTGTGAACACAAGAAGCAATCAACAACCTTGATTAAGCCCCACCCGGCTGAATCATACTCAACAGCTTACTTTTAAGATTGACTTAAAATCAACCTTAAGTTTATACTGACTAAAATCTGAGTTATATTGCTCTCAGCTAAAATCCATCTAACCTATATTTTAACTAAATCCACCTTCGCCACATTATTTGATTTAAATCCACCTTAGCAAAATATAATTTAGCCATACCCACCTTACCCATACATAGATTTACACCCACCTTGCCCATATATAGAGTAATATCCATCTCACCTATATATTGAATTACATCCACATTATTCATTCATATATAGACAAACCTCCATCAGCCAAATATAAACTTACATCCACCTTACCCATATATAAACCTACATCCACCTGACCCATATAAACTTACATCCACCTTACCCATATAAACATACATCCACCTTACCCATATAAACATACATCCACCTTACCCATATATAAACTTACATCCACCTGACCCATATATAAACTTACATCCACCTTACCCATATATAAACTTACATCCACCTTACCCATATATAAACTTACATCCACCTTACCCATATATAAACTTACATCCACCTTACCCATATATAAACTTACATCCACCTTACCGATATATAACTTTACATCCACTTTACTCATATATAGACTTACATACACCTGACCCATATAACAACAACATACTGTACATTGCCTAGATCTAAATTCTAACAACTAAACTTCATAAAGACTTCAAGTTTCAACTTTTTTTCAAAGAATTATGAGAAAAAATATTGTTCACGTGTTTTATTTGTATTTGTCGGCATTTTGAAAAGGCAAATGTTCATTTTACATGCAATGCACAATGAGTTTTTTTTTTGAAAATCTAAAGAGCATGTTGTGAGATTACCTCATGATTAATATAAATGGAAGTGTGGAAGTCGGTGTATGCAACTTTGAGAATCTGAAGGTGCCACCCGTAGACAACTTCACCAGCCTGACATATATCCCTCCCCACACATCAGTCATCTCTATGCGGGGGCGCTGATAGGTTAACTCACCATGAAGCTTGCGGTTAGTCAATAATTCTGCTACCTTTCCCACCCAAAATATAAATATTATGAATCTAGAATAGTTGTGATACATATTTCAAATTTGATAGTTGTCTGACCATAATTCAAAGGACTATTTTATATTTCTTGGCCTGAGGCATCAAATTAATTTACTTCATATTAATTTTATGCCGAGTTCTGAAGGATTGGGAACTCATTGGTCAACTTACGTTTTGATTTTGTTTTGATACATATGGAAGTACTGACCAATATACAAATAAGCATATTGTCACACACTTTTTATTTTACGTTGCTATTTAATGCTTGCTTATTTATAAGAGGTGTTAAATATGGAAACCGATAGGTGTCACGTTGGTACGTTGGTACGATAGGTGTCACGCCGGGTACGCGTCCAGTACCCATGTGGTGGTCTAAGTAACAGAATCATGTTGTAACGTCCTGTCCAGTTGTGGTGTCCTGTGCGTCATGTGGCGACGTTAGTCCTGGACTGTTAGTCAGGTGTTTCTTTGTCTTGTAACATGTGCCGTGGATGTGTAAGGAGTAGTGTGCCATAAGTGTTCTTCGTTTATTAACCAAGTTTTAAAGGGCTGTTTAACCCTGGTTATCTCAATATAGACTCGTTACAGACTAGTTGAGTGTCCATTCCTCCAGAGATGTCCGCCCGGGAGAGGACATGCAGAGCTTGCGGAGAGCCGGCCAAGGGCCACAAGGGCCTTACAGGTATAGGGAACTGCACAAGAGGGGCTGGAGGCAAGTCCAGCCACCCCCCAGGGCCAACCCCAGTGTATCAGCAGGAGGCTACCGCTACCGATACCGATACCGACGACCCGGCATCACCGGTACTTAGTACCGGCAACCCATTCTTGGGGGTAACCCCCACCTGCACGGACACTCCTCGCATCGTGGCCACACCTGGCCTGCAGCTAGGAACAACCCCTGCTCAAGGACCAGCGAGCGTTAGTCAAGCACACAGTAATCTGAGTGAGTTGCCTTCCATTATGTCACAGCTTTCATTAATGCTCCGCTCACATGAGGAACTATGTAAAACAGTAGCTTCACTGCAGGGGCGGCTCGACGGGGCCCAGGGTTGCCTACAGGCTACCCCCCCTGTCCAACTATTGAACACTCAACAGGGGGCAGCAGCTCATTTCGGGCCTGCTTGGCAGAACCAGGAATCAGCACTGCTCCCGGGGCTGGCTCCCCCACCGACGGCCAACTCACCACCCCAGCTAGGCGGGCAGCTGCCAGGCTTGACCAACGTCGAGGGCATCACTGACTACAGCAGGCTGTGCAAGGTCCAGAGCACACCAGAAAAGACAGTCAAAGCAGCCCTGATGGGTGAGTTTGTTAACATTGATGATTTTTTGTTGAACATGCACATGCCATCAGATAACATCAATAACATCGAATCATATGTGGACAATACTGGGGCTATTGCCTATCGTCAGAAAAGGCAGCGCAGGCGTGTTTTTGACTTATCTACCTGGTTAGAGGCATGGGGTGAGTACGAGAGGCTCATGGTACATCAGCATGGTTTATATGTATATGATCAGATGGCCGAGTACCGTAGGCAAATCATGTCTTGGGACAAACGTTATCGATGGTACAACGTTTCCACCCTGGATATGAAGCACAGGTTAGAATTAAGTAAGGCATCTATCGAATTTGGTAGGATAAACCCGCACCTAGTTTACACAATTTTAGATACCACCGCAGTTAAGCCCAACATCCAGACTTGCCCACGTAGCATGTCTGTCGATCACGTTAGGCAAGCAGATTGCCCCTTTCCAAGGGCGGCGCCGACGGGTAATTACCCGCCGGCGCGTGAACCCAGCAAGGCGCGCCAGGTTCAAAACGAGATTTGCAACAACTTTCAGACCCTCAAATGTAGTTTCAAGGGCTGCCGCCGTCTGCATGCATGCAGACAGTGCAGAGGCCCTTTGCCCTTTGACACCTGTGTCAAGCAGGGCAAGTGTGCCGCCCGTGGCGTCAAATACGTTCCTCAAACCTGAGTTTTGGCGCCACTGGCTGCAGGATTATCCTGATAAGACTCTAGCTGATGACCTCCACAAGAGGGCCCTAGAGGGCGTTAGGGTAGGATACACAGGCAAGCAATTTGAAAACGTTTCTCCTAATTGGAAATCTAGTCTAACACACAGTAAGGATGTCACAAAGTTCGTTTGTGATAATTTGGAGTTAGGTAGAGTAGAAGGTCCACTTAAGGACCTCCCCCCTAATTTTAGGTCCTCACCGTTAGGTGTATTTACGAGGAAAGATAAGTCAAAAACGCGCGTTATACATGACCTTTCCTGGCCACCGGGCTGGTCCATCAACGATAGCATAGATGGGGATGAATTTTCTCTGGTTTACGCCACAGTTGACGATGCAGTTCACCGCATACAACAATATAGCGACCCCTGGCTAGCCAAGATGGACTTGGCTAACGCCTTCCAGAGTATAAAAGTTCACCCAGACGACAGACACCTGTTGGGATTTATGTGGCCGGACGTTAACGGTATCAATAAGTATTATCAGATGGCCTGTTTGCCATTTGGCCTGCGTAGCGCCCCCCGACTGTTTGATGACTTTGCAACTGCACTAGAGTTCATTTGCAAGAAAAGGGGTGCTTCACAGGATACAATCCATTACCTGGACGATTCCATGTGCATAAGTAACAGTGAGGCTGATTGTAAACGGTCCCTGGATATAGTGATCGAAACAGCTCAGATGGGAGGTTTTGAGATCCAGAATAAAAAGACGTTAGGCCCAGCCAAGGTCCTGGAGTTCCTAGGGATTGTAATAGACACCATCAACAAGAGGCTTATGATATCTGAGGAACGTTTACAGGAGGTGACCAATATTTTGGACAGTTTCACCACTAACAGATACGCCACCAAGCGGGAGCTTCTGTCCCTAACGGGCAAACTAACGTTTTGTTCAAAAGTTGTATCTGGGGGCTCAATATTCACAAGACGCCTCATTCATCTAGCCAAGAGGGCAAAAGCCCTCCACCATAAAATTCGCCTCTCTCACGAGGCTAGGGCTGACATTTCCTGGTGGAAACGCTGTATACGTTCACACAACGGCGTGACCCTATTCCCCACTGAGTGGACCATGCAGGAGGCTCTAATCCTATTCACGGATGCTTCAGATGTGGGACTTGGAGTAGTCTTCGAACAGTCATGGATCATGCTGCCGTTTATCCATAAACATGCCTGGATCAGGAGTATGTCTATTGCATGGCGTGAACTGATGGCAGTCGTAGTAGCGTTAGCCACATTTGGTCCCAGGCTTGAATATAAAAAGGTAGCGATGAACATTGACAATATAGCAGTTTGCTATTGCATTAACGATAAGAAGTCAAGGGATCCAGCCATGATGAACTTGATTCGCTCCTTGTACTATTATACCAGCATATACCACATTGACTACAGGGCATTCCATCTCGGGACCCTGTACAATGGTCCAGCCGACGCCCTCAGCAGACTGGATATACCTCGATTCAGAGGTTTAATGCCTGGTTGTGATATGTTAGGTACCCCTCCTGAGGAGATCCTATATGATTATTGACTGACTGGCCCTGCCAGGGCAGCCCAGGCACCTTCACCGGAGCCATACTTTCACACTCATCTTTTTATTTATTGACATTTGGCCAAATTGGCATTTATCCATTAGAGACACTATATGCCTAATGACTTTAATATCTTCATCTTCAATGTTGTAAAGACATGAGGGATAAGGGTATTGGCTAACTGACCCCCGGCAGTTCAGCCTCCCTGGTATTTTAAAGCAGATATGTTCTTCTTACTTTAATGTATAAAAAAATTTAAATAATTTAGTATATTACATAACGGGAATACCCGGTATTACAGATATTATATTTATGATATTATATTATATGTTTTAGATGTTATGATGTTGCCCACCAAGTGGTAGGACTCTCGAACGAGTCACTCTGGCCACTCGCAAGTGACCACGCAGGCACGTTAGCCACGCAGGCTCGCCAAAAAACCATTGTTATATCAACTCACTGAACACCAATTGTTCACCATTTTTTAATGTTAATTTTGTAGATCTTGACAAGAGGGTAGAGACATTGGTCAACAACGGCCACCGGCCCACCACCAGGAACACATATAGTTCGGCTCAGTCAATGTTCTGCAGGTTTTGCCTTAACTATGGCTTACACCCTATGCCAGCGGACGAGCTAACGGTCCTCAGGTTTATAGCCTTCACAGGCACGGTTATGTCTAAAGGTAGGCAGGGCTTGGCTCACAGTACAGTACATGTTTATTTAGCAGCCATTAGGGCCATGCACATAGCCAACGGCCTGCCCCCTCCTCCCACCAGTACCCCAAGGGTTCAGCTAGCCCTTAAGTCAGTTTTTTCTAATTCCCCCCCACCTATGCAAAAAGCCCCTATTAAATTTCATCTTCTTCAACAAATGATATCTTTACTTCCCCCAGGCCTGGACGGGTTGGCCTGGGCGGCCTCCCTCTCCCTGGGTTTCTTTGGGTGTTTAAGGGGGGCAGAATACACCTCTGTGACTCATTACCTAACGGGCACAACCATTTCCCCCCCACCGCCAGTTTCTTCAGTCAATTTTGGTCTCCACCAGGGCTCAAAGTTCATGACTTTCCAGGTTCAAAATTCAAAAAATTCCCCCCATGGTTTCAAGAAAACGATTGGGTGCTCCAGGCACAAGATCTGTGCAGTGTGTACTATGTGGGATTACCTGGCGCTCAGAGCGAGCATAAAGCGCATCTGCCCCGATGCCCCTCTGTTAGTGCTAGGCTCAGGGTCTCCCATATCTAAGACTTCATTAAACAGTACGATAAAGTCCCTGGTTAGCACGTTAGGCAAGGACCCGACCCTCTACACCACCCATAGTCTGAGGAGCGGTTCCGCATCTCAAGCAAATCTTAATAACTGGAGCGATGTAGATGTAGCCAAGCTAGGCTTGTGGCGCTCCCAAGCTTACAAGCTTTATGTCAGGGACAACCGTTCAAAAGAAATAACATATTCTTCCAAATTAGCACACAACAGTTAAAAAACGATCCCACGCCAATACATGGGCTTTAATATTGATAATTTGATAATTTATCCATCATAAATATTAATCTGGGATTAGCATGTATTGCAACCCTTTAAGTGTATTAATTATAGATTGATATTTGTAAGATGTGTGTAACTATATGTACTATGTGTTAATTAGAAGGTTAATATATGTGTATGTTCAGTTTACCTAATTATAGTACCATAGTTACTCGCCAGGTGGCGCGGCGACAGACGTTAATGGTCGCATGTACATTAGGTAAACTTGGGTTGAGGGATCAGATTTATAGATAATAAATCAATTGTGTGCAAAATTAATTCTTTGGTTTCCTTTTATTTAATGCTTGCTTATTTATAAGAGGTGTTAAATATGGAAACCGATAGGTGTCACGTTGGTATGACCCCTGGTCACGTTGGGTATGCGGGTCCACCGCGGGGTATGGTGGTGGCCATGACAACCGACTGATCACGTGAGGACGCAAGGTTTGGCGGGCAATTCATACCTCAATCATTCTGTTGCTGACCACCACGATCACCCGCCATCCCACCCAGTTTTAATAGGGTTCCTAATATTAGGTACATGCCCATATGGGGGCAAGGGGGATTAGCATGTATTGCAACCCTTTAAGTGTATTAATTATAGATTGATATTTGTAAGATGTGTGTAACTATATGTACTATGTGTTAATTAGAAGGTTAATATATGTGTATGTTCAGTTTACCTAATTATAGTACCATAGTTACTCGCCAGGTGGCGCGGCGACAGACGTTAATGGTCGCATGTACATTAGGTAAACTTGGGTTGAGGGATCAGATTTATAGATAATAAATCAATTGTGTGCAAAATTAATTCTTTGGTTTCCTTTTATTTAACTAAAACTGTTTATAGTTATTGATTTGGACATAAATGAGATTTAACAGTCAGTATCAATATAATAGCTTGAGGACAATTATTGCAAAAATTTTGAAAATAAATCAAATATCAGCCAGATAATTTTGATAACATGTTCAACTTTTAACTTTTTAAAACCCCACTGAAATATATTTGAAGAAAGTCTCGGGATATATTCTAAAGTTAGCAACATTATGTAAAATTCATATGAATTATTTTATTATGCTAAATTAATCAGGCCCACTTCTTAAAGGGTTGATTTCGCATAGCTGAGACTCATTTTAACTGCTACTTTTAAGTGCGTCTTTTTATGATTAATTTGAATAATTAATTGACGCATTATTTTAAGTTCTATCAAATATTGAGACATATTCTGAAATTCTTGTGTTTCAAAACTAATTAGTCTTTGATAAATCATTGCCGATTTGGACCATTTACTTTTGAAATCAATATACATCCCATTTGAAAGAGTACAATTCAATGACACGGTTTTATTTTGCAGTAATAAGTTACTCTATAGTCTTTATGTGGTGTGAGATCTAATATATCCCTCCAACAGGAAACACTTGTAGAATATACACAGAAAGTAATTCAACCTTTAAGCAAGGTAGTGGCGTCAGATATAGTGGACAGATATGGAGGCTGACAGTGCATCCGCTGCTCATGTCCTCATCATATCAGACTGCATATTACAGACATCTTGCCATGTGGAATGGACTTTATCCCATCTGTTCTTTCTGCTGCTGTGACACACTACTCGCTATATTATCACACTTCTGTTATCTTAAGCTGTGTGCAAACCAGATATAAATAAGAATTGCAGTGTATCCTATGCAAATAGTATTATGAAGGAACTAAGATCATGGAAATAAAGCGTCCTCTTTCTGTCGTTGAGATGCTTTCAAATATGATATAATCGTCATATTAATCGTAAATTGAAATAATCAATCTAAAAATATAGAATGGTAGAACGATTTTTAAAAATAAATGTTTATATTTGTTTTTATTTAAACTGTGTACGTATTGCTGATTTTGAACTCTGTTTTCAGAAAAAAATAAACAAAATCCTAAATGATAAACCCACAGAGGAATAAATAGGTTACTCTTGATGCTTTGCATCCTGAACCTATTACTTACTTGATCACATTTACAAAGCAGATTTACAATAATTTAGGTTGTATATTTTAAAGCTGACCATCATGGCTATGATAATGGTAAAATAAATCTATGTGGAAGGTGTCATTGCAGTGTGGATGTTCCATGTTTCTCACCAGATGTCACTGCATCTCAAGCTCAACTTCGCTCATTTTGATTTGGGGGCATAATGTCCAAACAGTTGTTCAACGTTTGTGCAGAAATGCTTGATAATTTGTTTATTGAACCTGAAGACAAAACTACAGGTAAACCTCAATAATTATCGTAACATACCACGATCTTTGTTTTATGTATAAAGCCATTATTTTTTATATTTTCAACATTTTTAAACATGCTCAAGGTTGGCCAACTTATTCGAAATCTTCATATTGGAGTTTGATATGTCATTTGGTGATACGTTAAGGACAGTTACAATCTGTCAAAATATAATGTACCTTATGCAGTTAAATAAGGAAGGTGCTTTTCCTTATATATGCTTAAAATTGGTCTCTTTTGAGATTAGCTTATTTATAGATTATGTTACAACTTGAATTAACATTTAAAAATATTTATTCAAAATTAGAATATCTCCCACACTTAATTTCCATGTTCATATATTATTGTTCGTATATCCTTTGTTCATGATATATATCTATTTTATATGCGTTATGAATTTTTGTTATGATATAATTCTTGTTACTTTTACCAAATAAAGAAATTAAGAAAATTATCTACGTGGAGATTGTTTTTAGATTTACAAAAAATATATTTTCTGTGTAATTTTTAGTGTGTATTTTCCTGTTATTTGATACTGTTATTTGTTTATGAGGTATTACATAATTTTCAACATTATTTCAGTTCTATCATGACGAGACGTAAGAAAAACTGTCTGCTTCTTTTGTAAGATTTAAAAACACTGAAACTGGACATTATTTGAGCATGTCTGAGCTCTAAAAACTCTACACATGGCAATATTGCACTGTCATGATGGGGTTGTACAAAATGTTCCCCATAAGTCATTGATGACCTCTATTTCTATACTCATATTATGGAAGTTTAAATCATTCTACAGTTTTCAAACAGTATTTATTTTTTCTCTAATAATTTATATTCAGTGTGTTGTGATCTTGCTGCAATCATCTGGAAATGTAATGAAGAACAACTTTAGAACTCTCCAAGTTCATGACATGCTAATTGTATGGATGTAAGTGTTTTACATTATATTTAAAGTGTTTTTAAAGTTAGTATTACACATTCTGCTCAAATCACTGAATTGCCAGAATATACATTACTATATTAAACCGACCCTTCTGAACTCATTGCAGTGGGACTCTGACAGGATGAAGAAATATAAATTACATTTTCAGATGGGAAATTGCATACAGATTCTTTCTTTTTAATTTCATTGCATTTACATACTTAATCATAAATATTCTATTCATTTATTTCATATTATATCTGCAAGAGTTAGTTTTTAACAATAACAATCTTTTTATTTCATTTTAGTTCTCTAAACGGCGCTGGTCTTTAAGTCTGCTGTAAACATTTAATTGGTTTTAATCGATTTAGAATTTACAGGATTGCATTGTTTAATGTAAACTAATTAGTTTTCGGGACAAAGAAATTAAAAAAAAAGGTCACCTATACCAGTCTCACAAGAAACTTTTAAAAAATGTGCATAATCCATACATTATTTCAATGATATTTTTGACTAGAGGTGTTGTCCTTGTAAATCTGTGACCGGGTGGGGTTGTCATATCCAGCAGCTCCGACATTACAATTCAGTGAGGCAGCACTGTATCTGCTACAAATAGGTCTCGTCACGAAATGACTGGAATAATGTTGAAAGTGATGTAAAACTCCAAACAAACAAAAACAAAACAAAAGCAATGTGTCACCTGCTGGGACAGTTAGGCCAGCGACTGTTGTAATGGTGTGGTAATTAAGCTGTCTGCTGTCCCACGGTGCCTGTAGACTGCCTAATATCTTGAAAAATGTGTCATGTCCTCATGGGATGTGGTCGGCATTCGGGTGGCCATGTATCTAATGTGACCACCCTGGATTTATAGGCGGATGAAGTTTATTTTTCAATAAATTACTAGTTGTATTAAATATAAATTAGTGTAAATAAAGCATTGTATCGTTTTCTGATAAATCATACATCCATTAACACACATATAAGTATAATAATTGGGATGTATGCATGAAAGGAAAGTAATTGGTGCCCAAACTGACTGAGATAAAAAAAATTATGATGATATGTTTTAGTTTGAAAACAAAAAAAATAGAATGTTGGGTGCCATTATTCCGTGAATGAATATTGGTCTGCCCCTAAAAAAGCCTTATCAACTATTAGAGCCCAAGGTGTAATTGTTCATCTAATATTAGAGCCCAAGGTGTAATTATTCATCTAATATTAGAGCTCAAGGTGTAATTAATCATCTATTACTAGAGCTCAAGCTGTAACTATTTTTCTACAATTAGAACTAAAGATGTAATTATTTAGCTACTATTAGAACCCAAGGTGTAATTATTCATCTAATATTAGAGCCCAAGGTGTAATTATTCTTCTACCATTAGAGCTCAATCTGTAACTATTTTTCTACAATTAGAGCTAAAGGTGTAATTATTTATCTACTATTAGAGCCCAAGGTGTAGTTATTCTTCTACAATTAGATCTCAATGTGTAATTATTATCTACTATTAGAGCCCAAGGTGTAGTTATTCTTCTACTATTAGAGCTCAATGTGTAATTATTATCTACTATTAGAGCCCAAGGTATAATTATTCTTCTACAATTAGAGCTCAATGTGTAATTATTTATCTACTATTAGAGCCCAAGGTGTAGTTATTCTTCTACTATTAGAGCTCAATGTGTAATTATTATCTACTATTAGAGCCCAAGGTGTAGTTATTCTTCTACAATTAGAGCTCAATGTGTAATTATTATCTACTATCAGAGCCCAAGGTGTAATTATTCTTCCACAATTAGAGCTCAATGTGTAATTATTATCTACTATTAGAGCTCAATGTGTAATTATTTATCTACTATTAGAGCCCAAGGTGTAGTTATTCTTCTACTATTAGAGCTCAATGTGTAATTATTATCTACTATTAGAGCCCAAGGTGTAGTTATTCTTCTACTATTAGAGCTCAATGTGTAATTATTATCTACTATTAGAGCCCAAGGTGTAATTATTCTTCTACAATTATAGCTCAAGGTGTAATTATTATCTACTATTAGAGCCCAAGGTGTAATTATTCTTCTACTATCAGAGCTCAATGTGTAATTATTATCTACTATTAGAGCCCAAGGTATAATTATTCTTCTACAATTAGAGCTCAATGTGTAATTATTTATCTACTATTAGAGCCCAAGGTGTAGTTATTCTTCTACTATTAGAGCTCAATGTGTAATTATTATCTACTATTAGAGCCCAAGGTGTAGTTATTCTTCTATCATTAGAGCTCAATGTGTAATTATTATCTACTATCAGAGCCCAAGGTGTAATTATTCTTCTACAATTAGAGCTCAATGTGTAATTATTATCTACAATTATAGCTCAATGTGTAATTATTTATCTACTATTAGAGCCCAAGGTGTAGTTATTCTTCTACTATTAGAGCTCAATGTGTAATTATTATCTACTATTAGAGCCCAAGGTGTAGTTATTCTTCTACTATTAGAGCTCAATGTGTAATTATTATCTACTATAAGAGCCCAAGGTGTAATTATTCTTCTACAATTATAGCTCAAGGTGTAATTATTCTTCTACTATTAGAGCTCAATGTGTAATTATTTAGCTACTATTAGAGCCCAAGGTGTAGTTATTCTTCTACTATTAGAGCTCAATGTGTAATTATTATCTACTATTAGAGCCCAAGGTGTAGTTATTCTTCTACTATTAGAGCTCAATGTGTAATTATTATCTACTATTAGAGCCCAAGGTATAATTATTCTTCTACAATTAGAGCTCAATGTGTAATTATTAATCTACTATTAGAGCCCAAGGTGTAGTTATTCTTCTACTATTAGAGCTCAATGTGTAATTATTATCTACTATTAGAGCCCAAGGTGTAGTTATTCTTCTACAATTAGAGCTCAATGTGTAATTATTATCTACTATCAGAGCCCAAGGTGTAATTATTCTTCCACAATTAGAGCTCAATGTGTAATTATTATCTACTATTAGAGCTCAATGTGTAATTATTTATCTACTATTAGAGCCCAAGGTGTAGTTATTCTTCTACTATTAGAGCTCAATGTGTAATTATTATCTACTATTAGAGCCCAAGGTGTAGTTATTCTTCTACTATTAGAGCTCAATGTGTAATTATTATCTACTATTAGAGCCCAAGGTGTAATTATTCTTCTACAATTATAGCTCAAGGTGTAATTATTATCTACTATTAGAGCCCAAGGTGTAATTATTCTTCTACTATCAGAGCTCAATGTGTAATTATTATCTACTATTAGAGCCCAAGGTATAATTATTCTTCTACAATTAGAGCTCAATGTGTAATTATTTATCTACTATTAGAGCCCAAGGTGTAGTTATTCTTCTACTATTAGAGCTCAATGTGTAATTATTATCTACTATTAGAGCCCAAGGTGTAGTTATTCTTCTATCATTAGAGCTCAATGTGTAATTATTATCTACTATCAGAGCCCAAGGTGTAATTATTCTTCTACAATTAGAGCTCAATGTGTAATTATTATCTACAATTATAGCTCAATGTGTAATTATTTATCTACTATTAGAGCCCAAGGTGTAGTTATTCTTCTACTATTAGAGCTCAATGTGTAATTATTATCTACTATTAGAGCCCAAGGTGTAGTTATTCTTCTACTATTAGAGCTCAATGTGTAATTATTATCTACTATAAGAGCCTAAGGTGTAATTATTCTTCTACAATTATAGCTCAAGGTGTAATTATTCTTCTACTATTAGAGCTCAATGTGTAATTATTTATCTACTATTAGAGCCCAAGGTGTAATTATTCTTCTACAATTATAGCTCAATGTGTAATTATTATCTACTATTAGAGCCCAAGGTGTAATTATTCTTCTACTATTAGAGCTCAATGTGTAATTATTATCTACTATTAGAGCTCAATGTGTAATTATTTATCTACTATTAGAGCCCAAGGTGTAATTATTCTTCTACTATTAGAGCTCAATGTGTAATTATTATCTACTATTAGAGCCCAAGGTGTAATTATTTTTCTACTATTAGAGCTCAAGGTGTAATTATTCTTGTACTATTAGAGCTCAAGGTGTAATTATTTAGCTACTAATAGAGCCCAAGGTGTAATTGTTCGGCCGCAAGGGCAGCATAGCAGACTATTGTTCCTAAGATTATATTGTACACCCTGTTATCCGGGTCAGCATTATCTGAACACTACATGAATAGTTCTATTTGGCAGTTAGCTGCCTGCCTTAGATTAGATCCTGGGAAATTTAGCACCCACAGTTTGCGCTCGGGTAATACTATGCGGGCTGCAGCTAAATACTTCACTGAAGTAGAAATCAATCGTTCAGGTCTACGCAAGTCTTAGACTCTTAATAGGTACATTAAGCTACCTTCAATTTCTCAAATTCATTTTACCAAAGACCTAGTACAATGCTAAAAGATATCGTTTTATATCATGGCCTTATCATATTTCACATGTATATAACTGGGCACTAAGCCATGATTATTTTACATCTACTATTATATTATTGATAAGTGTGCAGTGTGTGTGTTTGTAGCTTTCCCTCATTAAACTTAACTCCATAAACTATAATAATATATTGTATCTAAATTGCAGCGAATATAACACAACTATCTATTATGAATATTACTTGCAGTTGCAACTGTAAAATCGTAAATGGTTTTCACGAGGTTTTTTACACAGCTTAAGCATGCAATATTACAAAGGTAGTGCAAGTCTGACTTTTGAAAATAACGTTTTGTTCACTGAGTATAATAAACATAATGTTGTTTTCACTATAATTAATGATGTATTTAGCGGAGTTAATATGATTGAATTTTCAACATTGCAATCATAACCGTTCCTATAATTGAAATAACTGTGCACAAAATCTGTGTTGCATAATTATTTCTCTTCGATAGAAAATTGTGTTTGACCATCTGAAATGTATAATACCAACCATCTAATGTCAAGAGTAATTTATAATCTAAACGTTACAAAAACAAGCAGTTAATTTGTATGTGGAAGATACAACCTTTTACAGTATTCAAAAGCATTCAGCGTTGCTTCATTACAGCGGGCGTAATTCCTAGATCCTATCATTTCTCTGCCATGTCCCGGACTTACTCTTAAGATCTTTAAGATTAAGATCTTAATGAATATATTAGCGTCCATATATATATATATATATATATATATATATATATATATATATATATATATATATATATATAACGTTTAATATATAACGCTTAATTCTGGATTGTGATTGTATTATTACAATATGACAAAAATTGTTTGAAATGCGTTATTAATTCAATTATTTGTATTGGTTGAATAAAAACTGAATTAATTTTGAAACCTTAAATTGTCCTTGGTTTATGTTACATCGGACACTTTTGAAAGTTCAGTAACTTTTTAAAGACAAATGGTGAAATCCGAGTGTCACAAATAACAAACCAATCTTTTTTTATTTTGCCAAGCAGAGGCCCATTTAATATGCATGAGAGCACATAACCTTGTCCTGTTAAGGTGAACATTGAATCTAGCATGCAGTAAAAAGTAGTTGAATACAATGCAAACTTCCTGGTTTATTTACACTTCAACTTAAGTTGGCTAAACTGACCTGTTATTTGCTTACAGTTTTCACATATTTTACAATCTAACCTATATAAGCAGGTGTAGGCTAATCTATGGAGATTCTATCATAACCTCAGGAACATCATTAAATTTGAAATTGTGATAGATACATATGGACCAAAGTGGAGCAAGCATTCATAATTAGCAATGTATGACATCAGGTTTGGCCAGTTTTATACGTGTTCTGTGACCTATGACCTAGACATATATCTGTCACATAATTAACTAACTTGTCACTCTCATTTAGTGAAGAGGTACGTATGTGGGCAGGTTTCAGCTATCCGCGTTCATTCATAACCGGTTTCGTTGATATATTAAGCAAGTTATTAAATGACTTGACAATGCTTAATATGAAGCACATGTCAATACAAGCAAATTGGAATCAGATTTTACTGGGGTGTAGTGAACGATTTTCAATTGTGTGATGAACAATTTCAATTAGTGTCACGTTATTGTCAACAAATATTAGATGTGGCACCCCTGACCCAATGAGCTATATTCTATGGAACATGACATAGAAATACAGGACATGAAAATATAGTGACACCACTGACTATAATGCGTCGGTGGCACCGAAAATCGGATAATGATAGACAAAGGAAAGCCTTGGAAAGTAAACTCTTGAAAGCTGCAGAGAAGGGTGCAACAGGGGAACTCAAGACTCTGCTTGAGAAAGGAGCAAATGCTGTCTGTTTCGGAACGCAGGGAACTCCTCTCCACTATGCAAGTAAGAATGGCAATCTGGTGGCGACAAGTTTGTTGTTGGATCACGGAGCCCCTTGTAATATCATGGGGGAGTCCAACTATTCTCCCCTACATCTGGCTGCCAGACAAGGCTTCACCAACGTCGTCAGTATGTTACTCAAATATGGAGCAAAAGTGAACATCGAAACTAAATCTGAGAAGAGGGCCCCCTTACATTTCAGTGCCGAGGCGGGTCACCAAGGTGTGGTGGGTATTCTGCTGGACAATAAGGCAAACGTGGACCAGACAGACATCTATGGTATCACGCCACTTCACAATGCAGCAAGGGCAGGTCAGATTGATGTGGTGGCTATGTTACTGGATCGGAAAGCAGACGTTAACAAATGTGATAATTATGGGTGGTCGTCGCTCCATCTGGCGGCACAATCGGGTCACAGTGGTGTCATGAAATTGCTCATAGAGAGACATTCCCTCATTGACTCTCAAAATAAATATGGAAGAACCCCTCTCCACTGGGCATGTGCTTCAGATAACATGGCTGCTGTGGAATTATTGCTGTCCCATGGAGCGAAGTACAGCATCCCTGATCTAAATAATAAAACACCCTCTCAGTGCACACACAGTTCTTCTATCAGGCACGTGTTGCAGATATATGAGAAATCAGAACAATCCACTGCACTCAAACCAGGAGAAACCACCATAGGGGACTTAGTTCAGCTGGAGCCGATGTTATCGGACAGTGTTGAGAGACGTCTGAGTGAGGTAAGCAATGAGCTGGCGCAGAGCGGCGGTAGTCATGGTAACAGATCACGCTCAGGTAGTTTGGCCCTCCTGGATGCCGCCTACAACCCATTCTTCAGCGATGAGCTGTACTGTGACTCTGGAATCGAAGACACACTTCTAGGGCAAAGTTGTGTGGAAGATCTCAAGCTGGCCAATCACAAGTACAAAAGTCTCCTGAGGATTGTCAGAGCGCTCATGATCGTGATGCAAGGAAAAACAGAGTCTCTGAGAACTCAAGTGGTTCTGGCCTTGGATGGAACGTCCCACTTATCATACGTTGACGTCATAAAGGAAATATACACGTACCTCCAGAGTGTGGACGATTCTCTCGTGGACTTCCGACAGGAGTTGCATTCGGAGACATCTGAGGTCACCAGATGCATTAACACGTTTCTGAAGAGGTGCATGAGAATAGTTGACAATAACATAGCAGATACAAGCAAGATGGAGGACGTGCGACGCCTACATCGTGTATCATCAGTTGTGGGCCGCCACCCAGGAACATGGAGATTGCTTCATCGTCAACTCATCACTGCCACTTCTCAAGATGATGAAAGGACATTTCTAGATAAAATAGAGGCTATGTACAACAATGACACAGATAGGGCTTTTGATGCTCTGTATTCGTGGTATTTATCAAGAAATGAAAGTGAGCATTCCCTGGCGAAGGACATCCTCATCGCTCTGGATAAAGCTGACCTGGGTAACTCAGTTCTTATGAATGAGGTCAAGTCAAGTCTGGCCAAGTTGGAGACGACTGTTCTACCGGAAACGCCATCGCTTCACGCCATTTCTAGACATAGAATGATGAGAGAAGATTCTAACATGAGCAAAACTGTCTCCTTTGATTTGCCAGGAGATGAAACCGAAAGTGCTCAAGGATCATAGTACCTAAGAGACGCTGTGTGATTTATTATATGATCTCCCTGTTATTTTCCAGATATATAAAATATGAAGGAGGGAATATATATGGTGCTTACTATTTTAAAATTCCAGACTGTTTTCCGGAAGTTGATATAATATGACCTTATGAGACTAAGATCGACTTATTGCAGAAATATTGATGGTAGAGAAGTTATTATGATAAGTTATACATTTGTGGAATTTGTGATATTATCCTAAACAAAATGAGGGGTGCACCAGAAAAATTCCATTTGATTGTCCATGTGAGAAATCAATATTTTTCTTTGTCAATGAATCTAATTTGTAATTTGTTTATAACTTATAATTCATCATATACTATATAATGGCCTGCAAAATACTAAATGTTAAGTTTATTAATTTTAACAATGGCTGATTTGAAATAAATAAAAAAATATTTCGCAGTACTAAAATGCGTCCAAACCATGAGACTTTGACATATGTTTGAAAACTATAAGCATTTAGATATTTAAAATATTCAGATATTTGAACATAAGGTCAACGCATGATCGAGAGTTTGGACTCCAGCTAATGTTTCATGAATGGTTATCAAAGGCCTTGGTTTGTGTTGTGTGTCTATTGTGTCTATGAGATTATCCAACAGAAATATCCCTAGTCACTCTTCAAAAGAAATATTGCATCGTGCCTCAGTGCCAACCTTCTATCTCTCCTGGTATTTTTTGCTGAAAAGGTCATTATCAGAATCAAATAACCAGAATCTAATACTAGTAGTCCCATGCAGGCAAATGTGTCCTTGGTATTTCCACATAAAAATAGCTTAGTTGACCAATCTTGTATTGAGCACAATCTATTCTCAATCGGGACGTGATTCCAGCATGACAGATCTAGCTGGCCAATCATATTCTGCATTATACCAGACATACACAGGCCACGGACCGTGGCGCAGTTGGTTAGAGCGCCAACTTATTAGCACCAGTTCCTCTGTGGTGTTCTACTGTTCGTGGGTTCGAACCCCGGCCGTGCCGAGATTGAACTCATGATACAATTTCCCATACGAGCTGAGGCCCGTGCCTAAAGCGTTAACCCGTTGTCCTTGTAAATCTGTGACTGGGTGGGTTTGTCATGTCAAGGACCTGCGACATGACAATTCAGTGAGGCAGCACTATATTTACTACAAGTAGGTCTCATCACGAAATAACTGAAATAATGTTGAAAGTTCACTATTTTTATATTTGCACGGAGAACTATATATGAATATTTGCACATATTTGTATACATAACAAAGATTCATTTCATTCCTGAGATTTTGTTCAGAGTAAACTTACAAATGCAGATGTTCCTATTTCTTTTTGTTATTTTTTCATTTCAAAATTCAATTATATGGATATTGCACGACAACATCAACAACATCCATAACGCAGAATTTACAATATGGGCAAAAGCAAGGAAATTCTTGTGAGAATGTTTATACCTCAAGTGGCTTCAGAATTTTGAGTGGCAAAAGAGAAGGACGTCAATGAAATGCTAAACATATATAGAGCAATGAAATAACATTTTTACGTATCTATAGAAATCAAATATTAACATAATGAGCTCGCTGGTATCTAACAACAAGTAAAATATTTCACATGAATTGTTCATCCATTTATAAAAAGGTCAATGACATGTACACGCATTGAGGATAACATTCGTTCAAATATTGCAGGGGGGTTCTGCTTTAAAGGCAATGTTTTCTATCATTTTTTTGTAATTTTGTGGTTGCAATATTTTTCATGAGAAACATAGATATAATGTGATGGTAACTGTATTACTTTACATGGAATTAGGGGCCTTAATATTTTGATTTTTGTTTTGTTTGTGTGTTTGAGTTTTACATAACTTTCAGCATTCTATTAGTCATGTCATGACGAGATCTATCACTAGCAGATATTGATGTCTTGCTGAACTGTATGTCATAAGTCTTTCGTGTGACAATCCCTTGATCTACAAAGGCAACAGGTTTACCTTTCAGGCAACCCCATTATCATAACAAAGTGCCACAGCTCATAATAATGTGATAATGAATATGATCATTTAATATAGAGAGTCAATTATTAGCATGGCGTGTTATTCCCCAAACAGAAAATACCCAACTTTGAGAGGAAAGTATTTGGAATGTAACCAGAGTGGGAAATAATAAAAAAAAAAAATAGAAGCACTGATGCATTTACAGGTTCACAAAACCATTTATCACCGTGGTGGTCAAGCTGTGAAAGCACTAAAACATCAATCGAGAAATGTTTCAAAATCATAAGAGGGCCAAACGCTTGATGATATTTTAATGATGATATTTCTCCTGAAGTTATTCACAAACATATTCTCGACCCCACTGTGTGGACACACGATCAGAGCTTATATTGATATTTGGACCATTGCCCAGCATGACCGTAGGTGTCAGCATGAGGGAGAGAGAATCAGTAGGCCGTGCATGATTATTCCACTACGATAATGATTATACACGCACAAACATATAATGTTTGATTTGTTTGTTTGTTTGGGGTTGTTGTCACCTTGAACATTTTTATTATTTTAATTTTTTTTTGGTTTTTATTTATTTTTATTTGGGGGGTATGTTAATTTAAATATTATTTCATTGATTTTAAAACAAGACCAATCTAATACTTGATACTGTACCAATCTAATACTAGATATTGAAATATCGCAGGTCCTAGACATGACAACCCAACCAGTCACAGATTTACATGGACATAGAGTTGGTCCTTCAAGACCGGGCCATATATATATATATATATATATATATATATATATATATATATATATATATATATATATATATATATATATATATATATATATATATATATATATATATATATATATATATATATATATATATATATATATGATGAACTTTTATTGAACATACATTGCTTAAGAGTACACATTCTGAACAATATGAAGAGGTACAACTCAACTGTTGCTTTCCTTAAAAGCGAGCGAGATTAAGTTAATATTCAAGAGGAGGATGAACCTGGATCCTGTGTACACACAAAACACTCCTGCTTTGTAATGTGTGGATGGATGCCTAAATAATGATAGTGCCAATATTTGATTATGTCTACATTTTTCATCATATTTCTGTTATACGTATGTTTAAATAAATAATCAGATATCTATTTACCCAATAATGAATATAATTGAATGTTGTGTATCAGGACGTAGTAATAATTTTAAAGCAAAATTATGAAGAACTATCAGGTAGTGGGTTTTCAGAGGTTTTCAGCATTTTTAGCATTAGGTAGTGGGTTTTCACATGGAAGTATCATTTTTCTCTTAGATTGACCAACAATATTCAAAACTTACCTTTGATCATTTATTCAGAAGATTTATGGCGAGATATAGTTTTGTATAAAAATGTCACCTGAATGCACTCCGTCAGGTCAGTTCATCAACTCCATCAACTAAGATGAGAGATATTTTTGATTTTACATGTAAAAGCAAATAGATTCGAATATTTCCATATGAATGCAAGTTGGGAGTTATATTTTAAATATTGAAATATACGCTTAGAAACGGGCCAAACAAGACCACCTCAAAGTCCAAAGTACCTGGGTGATTTTCTGAGGGAAACATGTGTTGATTACTTTCAGTATTACAAAAAAAGCTGAAAATATTGCAGTTATGTATGGTGGAAAATGCTGCAATCAAATATGGTGAACCTTATTGGAAATTGAGCTCTGCCAATTATCGCAGCAGCCATCAGCTCATAACAGTATTTTGTATGCTAATTAACCAATGAGTATCCTGTCATAAAAAACAAAACATTTTTTTTTCAAATGGCTTACAAATAATTGAAAAAGCAATTGGCATATATATATAACTTATCTGAAAACTGGGGCTAGTCAAGAAGTATTTAACACCAATCCGCTTAAGTGTTTCGAAGGACTTGTCTGTCAAATTGCTCTCAATCCTTATTCAACTTTCATGCATGTGCCAATTCAACCTGAACCCATGGCCCAAATTTCCGAGATTATCAGGGAATTAATGATATATAATATGGATTTACGAAAAGATTATCCACAATAATGACCTATAAATCCAGTCATGCACGACAATGTGATTTACAGCGGTCGGCGGTTAGGATCATTAAGTCTTCATTAATTGAACATTTAAATGTTGATCCTGGCTGGAGAGTTCATATGGGCCCGTTCAATACAAACTCTCCACGATGAAAAGCTTATAGTTGAAATCATTAACCAATCGTGCATATATGTTATTGATGTGTTGCGTGCAGATCAAAGCCAGATTCAAAAAAAATATCAATAATATATAGATCATGTTTGATTGATAAATAAGTAGTTTGTCTGATTTTGCCAATGTAGGTCAGTGTGTCAAACTGCTTGTGGTGTGTGTACACGTAGGTGTGTCTGTACAGAGAGCCACGGTGTAGGCGATCAGCAGGTCTCACTTGGGCCATGTGTGCTGTGGAGTGACGGACTGCTAAATCCTGCTGATTCTCACCGCCAGGTATGCACACACTATGCAGGATCCACAGCTACTGATGTCAACTTGATATCACATCTCACAGGTGAGAGGACACACAGCCTGCTACAGACACCTGCCGCACAGGTGAGCTCATGTCATCATAGTTACCTCCAGCTTTTATCTTTAATAATCAATGCATATATAAGTACACGTAGCATATGGCAGTAAAGCTAGGTTATGGTATCACCGTGCACCGTGCTGCAATCTTTCAAACTTAAAATCTCTCTTTGAAAATATCAAAAGAAACTCGTGGAAGAACTTCGCTGATATATGTTAATGCACTTGATTGTGGAAGATGTTATTGATTTGTAAATATCTGCACGTGATGAACATGCTGATATTATTGCGCTGCAACCTGAAAGTGGACGTGACTATAGATATAGCTTGAGACCAGAAATATTATTAAGAGATGTTTTGGTAGAATATAAGTAGAACTGTACACACAGTCGGAATTGTTGAACCAGAACCCACAACTGTGTCAGAGTGTTTTTATATTTCCTCGATATTCCCACACAGGACTGACATTATGTGTGTGTCTATTTTCGGCGTTTTCTTTCTCACACCGATCGACAGCCTTCCTTAATGAAGGAAATGAAGGTTATTTTACATTAAAGCAAGAGGATCATCTCACTCACCTAATTAGGTTTTAATTAACCAGGCTAGCATTGATCTTGCCTGTAGAGATGCAGGTGTGGCCATTATAGTATTATTAAGATGTGGCTATAGAGTGTGGCATATAGGAATGCGACTCAGATGCAGCCACACCATAAAAGTCCACAATGTCATCCAGGCATAGACAGACACATATTGTTTGACATACTCGTCAATGTGTGTAAAAAGTCTCGTATTCTATAAACAAACTCTCTTTTTATCTTAATGATATGCCCAGTTAGTAGGTATTTGTTGTATAGGCTCTTCATACACGCAAAGGTTCCTTCCACATATTGGTGTGCATACAGTGAATATACCTCCATAGAGAACTTCTGCATATTGTAAGCCCATCTTTTATGTTAGAATGTCCACACCCTGCATTGTAGTTTGAGCCTAACCAAGATCATAAACTGTAATCAGTACTAACAATCATACATTAAAAATAATTAGATATCATTTAATTAGTGAGTACACATTGATAATAATGACAAAAATGTCTGCTGTGTATAAATGAAGAATTATTTATTAATATCATATTCGCCTTAATACATATTTGTGTTATATGTACTCTTGACAAATCTAGGTTAGTCAAAATTGAATTAATAGGTTTTATCTGATATTATTAAATCTGATAAACTCAACACTGAAGTCGGTCCTAAGCATACTATACCAAGAATAGAATTCCTTGTGCTATGTTTTTAAGGCAACACATATAATTTTCTATTTTGGACACTAAATAAATGATTACGGACTACTTGATTTAATGGCATTGTTTATCCATAAGTGAAGTCTTTATATAATTCTGGTGTTAACGTCATTACCTTTCCCAGAAACCAGGTACATTATCTTCATATAATTACTTGGTGCAAAGATTGTATAAGATTGCTGATTAATGGTCCTGTTTACTATTTAAAATAACATGTTCTTAAAATAAGTATCTCAGGCATTGTGCTATTTTGATGTTCTTGAATGTTCTCGATGCATATGTTGCACAGCAGCTCATAGAGATGCATTAGTTTGGGAAAAATCACAATATAACTTGAAGGGAATTATTATCAGGACCCCATGGCCAAGCTCCTTAAATAAGGCTTACAAGACTGCCAAGAAAACAAATGGACTATGCTTTAGTTGGACTCTAACTTTCATCACCAGATGAGGAAGTTATCAATCATTACATTAATCATTCATTCGAGATTAGTTCAGAAATATCCAATGTTGCTTGTGACATATTACATATCAGTTTAAAAGAAAAGAAATGAGCTATAAAAAACAAAGTTCGATTTTATATGGAAATTGTATGATTGCAATATTTTATATCATAGACAAGGAGAATTTCTCGTCACAGCTGTAACCTAATTTGTCAGTATAAACTTGTTCATACTTGTGCCCATAACAATCATTATTATTATCCTATCACTCTGTGTATATAGTAGAATAGTTTATTGGATTTGACTAGCAGATTAATGAATACAGAATTATATCAATTCAGATTTCACGTGAAAGAGCGCCCCATGAAGGACCAATCGTTAATTATTCATGACCGTGAAGGATATCCTTGAAAAGATATTGTTGACATAGTTTAGGCCGAAACAATGAGAACACCAATATTAGGGATAGGTAAAAGATTCTTTGATCTGCAAGAAACATATCGGAGAAAAACAATTTTTGTCTCCACGCCATCCCTCTGCATGATTAATGATCCACACCTTAGGCGCTATTGAACAGTGCACTGAATGGCATTTGGGTTGATTGTATCCCAAATTAACATGTTTAAACCAATTTGCGTTGCTGCCAAACGACTCATTTTACGATGTTATCAATGATTATATTATAAACACTTCATTTGCATCAGATCTTATTAAATATTGCTTAAATAATATATTACAAAATGTATATTGAAATTACACTGGGGATTAGCATTAGCAATAAATGCATTAAATACAAAAGAAAAATAATGCTATCAATCACCAAACAGTTCTTTGAATCATTCCTGTTTCCGATGTCTATTTCCAAAACACCATATATTACTTCAGACGGCTTAAGGCCATGCTTAACATGGACTTAAAAATGGAAAACGACTGGGAATGTGTTTTATTCGATTTGAGTCTTTCTCTGAGGATGAATTATTTGTTTCTGATGACTTAGATATATATGTAAAATATAAGTATATCTTTAAGTATCAAAAGTAGCTTTTTTGAATTCTACTTTTTGTTTAGGCATGGTAATGGGAAAACTAGTGACAGAGTGACTACTCAAAGAATGACTAGTGACAGAGTGACTACTCATAAAATAACTAGTGACAGAGTGGCTTCTGAAGGAATTACTAGCCACTCCTTCACTAGCTACTTACTATTAAGTGCCCACTGACAGAGTGACTAGTGACAAAACACTTTGTGACAGAATTACTAGTGATGGAGTGGCTTCTGACGGAATTATTAGTGATGGAGTGGCTTCTGACGGAATTATTAGTGATGGAGTGGCTTCTGACGGAATTATTAGTGATGGAGTGGCTTCTGACGGAATCACTATTCATGGAATGACTAATGATAGATGGAATAGTGACAGGTCGAGTAGTGACGGAGTGACTAGTGATGGAGTGGCTATTGATGGAGTGGCTATTGATGGAGTGGCTAGTGATGGAGTGGCTAGTGATGGAGTGCCTAGTGATGGAGTGGCTAGTGACAGAGTGGCTAGTGATGGAGTGGCTAGTGATAGAGTGGCTAGTGATGGAGTGGCTATTGATGGAGTGGCTAGTGATGGAGTGGCTAGTGATGGAGTGATGGATTGGCTAGTGATGGATTGGTTAGTGATGGATTGGCTAGTGATGGAGTGCCTAATGATGAAGTGGCTAGTGATGGAGTGGCTAGTGATGGAGTGACTAATGATGGAGTGGCTAGTCATGGAGGCTAATGATGAAGTGGCTAGTGATGGAGTGGCTAGTGATAGAGTGGCTAGTGATAGAGTGGCTAATGATGGAGTGGCTAGTGATGGATTGGCTAATGATGAAGTGGCTAGTGATGGAGTGGCTAGTGATGGAGTAGCTAATGATGAAGTGGCTAGTGATGGAGTGGCTAGTGATGGAGTGGCTAGTGATGGAGTGGCTAGTCATGGAGTGGCTAGTGATGGAGTGGCTAGTCATGGAGTGGCTAGTGATGTAGTGATGGATTGGCTAGTGATGGAGTGGCTAATGATGAAGTGGCTAGTGATGGAGTGGCTAGTGATGGATTGGCTAGTGATGGAGTGACTAATGATGGAGTGGCTAGTCATGGAGTGGCTAATGATGAAGTGGCTATTGATGGAGTGGCTAGTGATGGATTTGCTAGTCATGGAGTGACTAATGATGGAGTGGCTAGTCATGGAGTGGCTAATGATGGAGTGGCTAGTGATGGAGTGGCTAGTGATAGAGTGGCTAATGACGGAGTGGCTTGTGATGGAGTGGCCAGTGATGGAGTGGCTAGTGACAGAGTGGCTAGTGACAGAGTAGCTAGTGACAGAGTGGCTAGTGACAGAGTAGCTAGTGACAGAGTGGCTAGTGACAGAGTGGCTAGTGACAGAGTGGCTAGTGACAGAGTAGCTAGTGACAGAGTAGCTAGTGACAGAGTAGCTAGTGACAGAGTAGCTAGTGACGGAGTGGCTAATGACAGAGTAGCTAGTGACAGAGTGGCTAGTGACAGAGTAGCTAGTGACGGAGTAGCTAGTGACAGAGTAGCTAGTGACAGAGTAGCTAGTGACGGAGTGGCTAGTGACAGAGTAGCTAGTGACAGAGTAGCTAGTGACGGAGTGGCTAATGACAGAGTAGCTAATGACAGAGTAGCTAGTGACAGAGTAGCTAGTGACGGAGTGGCTAGTGACAGAGTAGCTTGTGACAGAGTGGCTAGTGACAGAGTAGCTAGTGACAGAGTAGCTAGTGACAGAGTAGCTAGTGACAGAGTAGCTAGTGACAGAGTAGCTAGTGACAGAGTGGCTAATGACAGAGTAGCTAGTAACAGAGTTGCTGGTGACAGAGTGGCTAGTGACAGAGTAGCTAGTGACAGAGTAGCTAGTGACAGAGTAGCTAGTGACAGAGTAGCTAGTGACGGAGTGGCTAATGACAGAGTAGCTAGTAACAGAGTTGCTGGTGACAGAGTGGCTAGTGACAGAGTAGCTAGTGACAGAGTAGCTAGTGACAGAGTAGCTAGTGACAGAGTAGCTAGTGACGGAGTGGCTAATGACAGAGTAGTTAGTGACAGAGTGGCTAGTGACAGAGTAGCTAGTGACAGAGTAGCTAGTGACAGAGTAGCTAGTGACGGAGTAGCTAGTGACGGAGTAGCTAGTGACGGAGTAGCTAGTGACGGAGTGGCTAGTGACAGAGTAGCTAGTGACAGAGTAGCTAGTGACAGAGTAGCTAGTGACAGAGTAGCTAGTGACGGAGTGGCTAGTGACAGAGTGGCTAGTGACATAGTGGCTTTATGAAATTCTGAAATGTTGCTAAAATATCCTTATATCTGATAAAGAAAAAAAGTTATTTTCTTCCGTGCATCCCCTGTGGAAAAATGCACCCCCTTCGGAACATAATTCATCATCATGTCTAGGTATATTCTGCCTTAATTACAAAAGCAAGATATTTTGAGAATAAAGTGAGAAATGATCATTTATCTTGAAGTTATCACAAATATAACTTTTTCGAAACCAAAAGGGGTGTTGACAATAACAAATTTAAGACTACTATTAGTAGAATTTGATCAAAGCTTTCATGTTTTACCATACATGAGCAGGTGCCCCAAATCGTATTAAAGGTCTTTCATAACCAACCTATATTACTAGAGACTAAGTCATGTTCACATATTCAATTATAAAGTAGACTTATTTGATCAAAATACTTAACGTCAAGTATTGCATAATGTTTCCAAACTTTATGAAAGACATTTGGAAATAGGATTAAGTGCGATAAAGATTTGCTGTTGACCTTCTTTTAATAAACTATACACATTCACTATCCAAGATAACGTGTATGTAAATGTGGAATAGAAAATATGCTTAATTCTTACAGATACATAATTCTAAAATCAATAATTGTGTATTTACATAAATCAATAATTGTCTATTTACATAAATCAATAATTGTCTATTTACATAAATCAATAATTGTCTATGTTTTTATTTGTATTTAGTAGATATCGCGACTATGTATGCGAGACAGCAGGCAGAGAAGCTGCAACAAATGATGAAGGATGGAGACACCAAGGCAGCTGCAGAGTTTATAGAGAAACAAGGAAATCACGCTAAGGATTTACTCTCACGAGAGTGCCCGAGAGATGGAACATGTCTCCATGTAGCTGCCAAAACTGGCAACCTCCCATTCCTCCAGACCATTCTGGATAAAGGGGTGTCTGTCAACATTAGGACAGCGGAAGGACATATAGTGGCTGGTTATACGCCGTTACACGTTGCCGTGAATTCTTTAAGATTGGATACAGTGGAGTTTCTCCTTAACCACGGGGCTGATGTTAATATACCAGAGCATGACGGCCAAACACCACTCCATATGGCTTGCCAACAGAACAATATAGAACTGATAGAGATATTGGTAGAAAACGGTGCGAATCTCAACTTAGCCGATAATTCTGGTTTGAATCCACTTCATCATAGTATACTGCGTGCCCCAGAGAGTAATTCTATATATCTTATAGAGCACGGTGCTGATGTAAATGCCACAGACAAAGAAGGTCAATCTATGCTTCACTATGCCGCGGAGTGGGACAGTTACGATGTGGTGTGTTCACTCATTGCTCACAATGCAGACGTGACAGTGCAGGACAATGATGGCAGAACATGCCTCCACGTATGTCAGGATGGTAGAGTATATGATAAGCTGGTAGAGTGCGGTGTAAATGAGAGAGTGAGAGATAAAAGAGGCAGGGCTGCACGTGATAAGACCATTGATACCAGTAGAAAGGAATACCAAAACATCAATAAGGCACTCAGTAGACATACCGATGTGGCATCGGTCAAGTCCGCCCAGACATCTAGAGTTCTGGAGGAAAGGTCAGGGATGAGGGTCTTCAGTCCAGGGCCTCCCATTCCAGAGGCTGAACTGAAGGCTGCCAAGTCTAACATGCTGCTGGAACTGCAGAAAAGGACGGCGTCAGATGGCGCTAGGTCACCCCGGAAACCTCCTGCGTCAACCATGGATGTATCTGCCCAGTTAGCTGCCACTAAGATTAAATAAAACCTCTTTTAGAGTTTAATGGATTAGGAATATAAATTTCAAACTGCCAATCACATATCGAGTCCAATTAGTGACAGCCTTGATTTAACATTTCAATTAAATGTTAGACCTAGTTTGGAACAGCTTTATCAAGACCACAAGATAAAATAACGGTGATAATGGTACTTAGACCAAGATTCAATATTTCATGCCTATGCTTAAAACGTTAAATGGAAAGTTCCATTCAGTTAATGGTTTTGAATGATATATCATTTTGTGAATATGGAATAGTACGTACAAATCCAATGGAATGATGATGATCATTATTGGACTGGATCCAATATTAAATTATCTAACTTTATTTAACCATAACCACTTGAAGAATATGTTGTTTTGTCTGTAACTTGCCACTATATCTTACATAATCTTGATATTTTATAAGTGAAGTATTTCATTGGGCTATGTTAGAATATTTATTTATCATTTCAGATGTTTTACATTTATTTCGTGGATTTCTGTTGTATTCTTTGATGGTGTTTGCAAATAAAGATTACAGCAAAAGTATTGCACTGTAACTGGTTAATGTGTGCACGAGTTCTTGAACAAAATTAAAAAGTTATTTGGAAGCCCGAAAATGTTTGAAATCAAAACGTTGGAATGCAGGCTATTGAATCATATAAAAGACAGAGAAGATTTTTGTCTTTTTCTAGAAGCATGATTTCATAATTCTATACTTTGCTTCCAATACATGTTTGAAAAGATTGTAAAATGAATATCATTTATTTTCAAGTTCCGTGTTCACATATTCATTTGTTTAGACATAGCCATTGGTCAGCACGATAACAAATAAGTGTGTTTTATTTATATAACTATTATGATAATAATAGTATATAATATATGTTTCTGTCAAATTGATGTTTCAAATTAGATTTGTCAGGTACATCCTAAAATTGAAAGGATATGATCGATACAATGCTATTTTGGTTTGAAACTGTAAAACTTACCTTGCTTTATTGAAATATTTCTTTCGTGGAGTTGAAATTTGTGTCCCAAGAGAAATGAGATGAGTGGAACACCCTGTAAATCTCAAGGTTATTCTAAAACGGTGTGCCCCTATTTTTAATTGCTCATAATATTGGCAAAGAACTATAAGGCATTGTCACACCCAACTGAGCACAGGATTAAAATATCATTCTGTGGGACACTATTTATTTCCACAATCCCTCAACTAGATCACAAAACTCTCTGTTTTTATGCAGGTGACCTCAGATTTGACCAGATATATTAATCAATGTAAGGGAAAGCTTAGTTTAAAAAATCAAATCTAAGGATTGAATGGCCCAGAACAGAAAGAGAACTTCAGGGTCATGGGAGTATAATTCATAGTTTTACGGCTGTTTACAATGATTTAAAATGTTGTCATCCAAGGTTGTGATCTCAGCTTTCATCCCTTTAGTTGTGTATGACAGAATGGAGAATTGACATTGCATTAATCACACAATTTCTGCACTATCGTTGCTTTTCAGATTTCCTATGGTCATGGGTTCAAACCTTGTTCCAAAGAACATAATTTCGGAAATGAAAAATCAATTTCTGACCAGGAATATATTTGATTCAATCTGTTGATGCTGTCCACTTCGAGTCTACCCACTCATTATTTATGTCAACAAATTAGATTAATAGGTCAAATAAAATTCTTAAGTATTGTCCTGACACTACAAATTATGTCCTTCAGTTACCTATATTTAGATCGCACACCTTTGGCATTTCATGGCTCACGCCTTTAAAGATCAAATCAAGATTATCCATCAACATGCTTATCAATTATTTTCAATCTTATTTTTATGCTTTCATCTTTCAGTCAGGATCAAAATTCCCTAGTCAGTATTAAGTCCCCTGATTATATGTAATAACATGGATTTGGTTTTTCATGATTCATTTAGGGCCACGGGCCGTGGCACAGTTGGTTAGAGTGCCAGCTTATTTGCACCAGTTCCTCTGTGGTGATCCAAAGGTCGTGGGTTCGATCCCCGGCCGTGTCGAGATTGAATTCATGATACAATTTCACACATGAGCTGAGGCCCGTGCCTAAAGGGTTAACCCGTTGTCTTTGTAAATCTGTGACTGGGTGGGTTGTCATGTCAAGGACCTGCGACATGACAATTCAGTGAGGCAGCACTATATCTGCTACAAGTAGGTCTCATCACGAAATGACTGAAATAATGTTGAAAGTGATGTAAAACCCCAAACAAACAAACAAACAAAATCATGATTCATTTATTGGCTCACCAAAACGCATGTCTTTCACTCTACATTTATAAGTTCAATACAAAGCAATTGTCAAATAATTGGGTTCCCATTTCAGTCTGAGTGTAAATTTGGCAGTTTATGACACATTTTCATTTGTTTAATTTGTAAGCCTTTATGTAAGAATGATATTTGCCCCTTTTGAATTTCACGATTGAACCAGTTAGTAAAAATATTAGGTTGAAAATATTGCAATGAATTGAATTTTGCATTGAGGGAATTTTAATGCAATCATGATAAGGGAAGGACCACAAATCATTCAGGCAATGTTATAAAATCGAGTTAAAATAAGCCAACATTTTCCCCTCCAATATATTTTCTTATCATTTAATGTTTTATACCGTGCAGATCGGAGCATCTTTGTTTTTTTCCCCTCAGCAATAGTGTTCCCAATATAAATTTGTTGTCTGTGTAAAGATGTAATAAGAGAGTAATCAGTAATGCATTCATATACATTCCGCTTCTTTCATATTTTGGATCGTAAATGTAAAACAATCAAGAATGTGATGATGTAAACAATCAAGAATGTGATGATGTATTTTTTAGCATGAACAACAAGTGTAATATCACTATGGGGATAGTTAATACGTTCCTTGATAACAATCTGAAAAAAAAGGTTCACTATATGAAACATTATGTTACAATAATGGTCTGGTGGTCAAGATATCATAAAACTATATTTCATCTGCCTGGGTCAGTCATATGGAGGTCCTTATACTTCTTCTGATTTATATATATATATATATATATATATATATATATATATATATATATATATATATATATATATATATATATATATATATATATATATATATATATATATATATATATATATATATATATATATATATATATATATATATATATATATATATATATATATATATATATATATATATATATATATTTATATATATATATATATTTATATATATATATATATATATATATATATATATATATATATATATGTATATATATATATATATATATATATATATATATATATATATATATGTATATATATATATATATATATATATATATATATATATATATATATATATATATATATATATATATATATATATATATATATATATATATGCACTCTACTTATATACACTTATATACACAGGTGCCTCGTCATTACAATATAGTAATACTATATAAATATAGTATTACAATAGAGTAATACTATATGTATATGTATTTATATGTGTATATCAAATGTAGAGGTTTAAACAAATTAAACAGTAGCAATTATACTTCTTCAGAATAAATTTTTTTATTTTAATACAAATGGCAGCTCTTTATAAAAATGGGTGTGTATTGGCAATTCGTGAACAGATTTATTATACAACCACTCCTCCAGACAGTCCAAGGTCAGAGGCTCATAATCCATGTAGAATTTATTGGCAAATAGTTCCTTCCGCTCTACCAATTGGGGCAGATCTTCAATTCCAAATATGCAAACTCCACGGACGAATTTGCCATGGCATGGATTGATTGGATTCCATGCTGCGTACACAGCTAACCACGGCTTCCGGTCGGGCAGACCACTGTAGCCACCTGGTGTTTTCAAATGGGGATTGTAATACAAATGATTCAAAGTGGCCCAGAAATGTTCATCGGGACTCCATGTTGGTCTCGACCATTTCAGGAGGTGTTTTGGGATGTCATCATTAATTACAAATGACACAAAATCTCTGCTGAAAACACCAAATGCGCTGCCTCTTACAATCGTCAGACGGTCCGGGGGCTCGGAATTGTTGAACATAGTTTTTGTTAAAACCTTCTTTGGTGAATGTTGCTCCACGTATTGATATGTATATCTAGATTGTATTCTTCTCCACAATGGCAGGCCTTCAATATCATTAGCACCATTATATATTTTTAGTATTGTTACTATTTCTCTATTGGTTTTCAATGGAAATGCCTGGCCAACGGTGTTGATGAAATATTTCCATTTGATATTACTATGCAATAGATCCTTCATGCAGTTGATGTCAGCCATGAGGCGTGATATGCTAGCATACACAACAGTTTCAAGCTTTGACGCTATGAAGACATTTGAGAAACAATTTACTAGGCTGCTCATTGCTGAATGCACCTCATGTGGGGCACTGGCATCTATATGAATACAATAAACGTTCTGCGGTTGGTAGATATTTCTCAGCAACTTTTCAACTTGAGCTGGGTTGTTATGCATCACTATGCTGTAAGCAATGGGAAAGTGTGCCTCTTCGTCAGATATCGGTTTATTCGGATAATTTCTGGTCATTTTGTAATAGGAACAGTTTCTTGATATATCACGTATGGTGTGTGGAGATGGCATTTTCCTTGGATAGAATGTCATGTAGAGTCTTGCCCTTTCCACCTCTTTTTTGTCTCCTTCTATGAGCTCCCTGCATCCTTTATAACATGGTTTATCACATGTCTCCCGGGCAGATACCTGGTCTTCATTTACCTGGTCAGCAGAATCTATTATCTGGACTAATTCACAATTCTTCACCTGTGTCACCAGACTGTTAATGTCTCTGTGTTGGTTTTGGTAAGGCCTTGAGCAAAGAAATATCACCAGGGCAGCCAGTGCGAACTTCAAACATCGCGTTATTTTGACACGCATAGTCCCCAAAATCTCTGAAACGTCACCAACAAAAAGTAATATAGTCAAATTAGAATAAACAACTGTCTAAATCATGAAAAGCAAAATCCAATCATTTATATCATGCTTTGGTTGATGCTTTGGTTGATGCCTGAATATTGTGGAGAATCACACCGCATTTTACAAGCCTAGAGCTGTGTACTACATTGGTCAAGCACGAGCATTCATTTGGTATTTGATATTTGACTTTTTATTTCAAAATATACTTCCATGTGTTTATCCCTATAAACACATAGGATATGGGTCAAACCAGGATATGAATGGATGTATACCCTTTCAAAAGTGGAAATATTCCTTTTTTCGTTAGAAATCCAATTATTTATGCAATCACAACATTCAAAGACCTTTTCTATTTAAACGAATTTTAGTGACCTTTTAGACATGCTTGGTAGACGTGTCTAGGTTATGTTAAGACACTTCAATATGTGAGAATAAATCCGAGTCCAATGGAATAGCCCTTCTTTCCTGGCGAAATCTAAACGTCGAAAATGACCCATATTTCTGAATTTCTCTCAATGATGTGAGTTGTGTGAGTACAAAAAAGAATTTTAATTGATTAATGGGGCCATAGACAGACTTAGTAGACATGTCTAAATTATGACTAGACCCTTCAATATGCGAGCATATATCTGAGTCCAACGGAATAGCTCTTTTCCCCTGATGAAACACACACCAATTAGCCAAATATGAAAATTACACGACATATATACCCAAGGGTGATTTTTGTCATTATCGCCTTCAAATTTGATCTTCTCCCTTTAAACTACCAGTTGGTGTGCCTGGCTATTAGTATGTAAGATATTTTATTTTCATGGGACAAACACTATCTATTTCCATTAGGCTTAGATTTTTACCATCTCTTTATGACTTTCTGAAAAGATCAAAAAGGTATCACTGAGTTCTCATGTATGAAACAGTCTGCAGGCATTTTCAGAAAATGCTTAAACACATTAAAAGAAATCAATGATGGTCAGCAAAGCTCAAGGCCACTGGCCTTTGTTTTACAAAAAATCAATAGCTAGCAGGGAGTCATCACGTATGCAATACTGTGGCTCCACCTAGATATTAAAATATCACTTGGAACATTCAATGCCTCATTCTTGCAATCGCAATAAAGCTTCAGTTTGAGACTTTCCATTTACATTTTCAAAATTACAAAAACAAATTGCATCACAACTGCTCGGGTCAGGCTCCACAAATTGTAAGTGGCATCGCCATCTTATAAAGTCAAATCAAGTGGCACTTATATATATGATATCATGATATCAATTGATATATGTTCTGAGATATATAGATATATATTCTTATATATATATAATAATATATTCTTAGATATAAATATATATATATTCTTACACACACATATATATATATATATATATATATATATATATATATATATATATATATATATATATATATATATATATATATATATATATATATATATATATATATATATATATATATATATATATATATATATATATATATATATATCTTTATATATGTAATGGGCAAAGAAGGCAATGAATACATTTGACTTACCTCAAACTGCAAAACTGGGTAAATGTTTCAATTTCAATGAAGCAATTTCCAGGTATTTCCAGAAATAATCATCATTGCTCAAAGCCTATTGACCGATGTTGATTCAATGTTGTTAAAGCTAAATTTATGCAGAGTAATGAAATTTTAAATTTCTGTACGACTATAAGATCTTATCTCATTAACAACCATGAAATATATATATATATATATATATATATATATATATATATATATATATATATATATATATATATATATGTTATGTAAGCGCAAACAAGAGTTGTTTATGGGATAATATAATTGTTTATAGTTACTACAAGGCTTTGTCGTTTATTTAGAATAACAAGGAATAATAAGTAGATGATTTCTGAAGACATCACCTGTATTATTTAAAGCTACAAATGGTCATTTCTTACCTTGAATGTATTGCAAACGAATGTCTCTTCGATGTCAATATTGATGCTTAATACATGCATGTATGACTACTTTATAGGTCACACCTCACGTCGAATCCAAAGTTCAATCACTAATCTATTATATGCAGATCTTTACTCACGTAATCAATCCCACAAGATCAATAACATAGAATATTTGGTATATTATTTGCATCTACATCTTATGTAATACCTGTTAGGCTAAGGTGTTCAAAGGAAATTACTTCGACATGGATTAGGCTTTTTCCCTGTTTTATGACATGATGTACTTGGGTGCATCGGAATTTGTGCACAATCACAAATGCTTCCTTTGTGTAGATTTATAATAGACGATTGATATTCTTTGTGAATTTGTTGAATGACTTCGCATCTTGAGATGTTCCGGTATTTTACAAGTTGAAAATAGATTTTGTTTTGTAATTTTTTAACAAGCATTTTTCACCTTTTATAGCAAGTGACGTGATAATAAGTATTTACATCTATTATGTTTTATTAGCAAATTACGTTGTTAACTGATATGAATCATCTCAACCATACCAGATGTTAAAATCTGTGACTTAATCATCTCGAAATCGCCAGCTTTTGTAACCTCCATATTATAGTGTCTTTGCAGTCTTAGCTCTGAAAATCCACCAGATGGCAGTATTGCATCAACATGATTTGGAGGGAGACAACATCTGAGCTATCATTTCTCATATATTGCTTTTGTAATATGAATATTAACACACATGAGAAAACAAATTTCTCAACAATTTGATTTTTTCTTTTTTGGCAAAGGAGCATGTGATCAATAGTTTTATTTTTTCAAACATTTTTTGTCAGATCTTTTTAGCTCCAAGCCAAAACAGGTCAAATGTGGACAAGATGTTCAGATTTATTTATTTCTACTATGAGCTCCCAGCATTTATGTGCTTACCACGCCTTTCTATTCTGGATCATATGACAGAGGGCAGAAAGTAATTTTTCCTTTAAATCAACACTAATTGTGTCGATATACCAATGATTCGTATCCTTGAACATCTCAAATATTTTAGCGCTATATGCAAGCCACACAAGACATTTGTCATTAAGATATGACTCTGACGTTTTGCTGACACTTTGTTTGTACAACCCATTACAACAAAGCAACGTTGCCATCTGGTAGGTTTTTGGGTATGGTCAGACATAATCATAAAATGCACTATTTCAAAGGTTTTTATGGTGCTAAAATATAATCTAATATACCAAACAGTGGAAAAGAGTTATTTTTGATATCTTTATATTTCAACAAAAAAAAATCTTCATCATGAAAAAGGTACTTTTACCAACCGGGATTCAGACCTTTAGCATGGGAGAGTGACTTCTTACCAACTGGGCCATGGTCCACTCCATGGCAGCACCGTACATACACACTTTTATAGAGAGGAATATCCTGTTCATTAATACATATTGGTTTTTCTGCCTACATTATTTAGACTAACTCCTCATTTTTGTGATGTTTTATGTGAATACCATGCTTTCAACTTCAAAAGGAAGGATTTTTGGTGATGACGACGTTTTCATTTAATGCAGCCATTATCTGAGCCAAGAAAATCAACGTCTCAGGAAGCTACGCATCTTGCATGAAGGGACAAAATATTTGAAATAATTAAACTTGGAGCAAGATTTTAATATATCATTGGTCCTAATGTGTTTTACATATAATCGCATAGGCATATCACGTTTGGGCCTGAACAGTGTGAAAATATCCATCGAGGTAGGTGTTTTCGCCACATATAAAATCAAAAGGTCCGCAACGGCAGCAACAAAAGGTCTAAATATAGATATTTCTTCTTTAAAGAACTGGTATACACAATCCCTGTCAGCTATTTCACAATGCTCTCTCAACAATATTATCTGACAATCAATTAATTTAATTTTGCTCTCATGGTCCGTTGACCGAAAATTATTACCAAATCATGTATCCACATATTGACCACTGACGCATACCATTATCATGAAGTGTACGCTGTGGAAACAGTCATGATATTGAAATATAAATAATTTATACATTTGTCGTCATCAATCACTGAATCATTATTAATAGATATCAAACGAAAAGACCGACAGATGGTCATGATTGGATTCACCGGTAAAACAAGTGAGAATGTGAGGGGACAAATGGGAAACAACACTCTCAAAGTTGGGGGAGACTTGACAACCCACAGATTCATAAGAAATTCACAATCTTTGGATCATCACTGAGGAACTGTTCCTAATAATAATCTTACACTCTCACGGCCCGGGCCCCCATTTTCTATGATAAAGCCATTTTTAAAAATGAACCATTATGTTTCAATTATTTAACAGTTGACGTTTATTTTTGTTACAGCTAGAATGTGTGGAGAGTAAAATATAGACAATCAATCTTATAATGAAACAATCCTCATCCTGATGACATAATGAACAGAACAAATTAATAACGTCTTTTGAATTAATAATTTTTAGAAATAATGCTATATATTTTTAGAAATAATGCAGTATCTGTGGGAAAAAAATGTTAATTTCTTTGGAATATAATAATGGAAATACTTCTTATTGTTTGTAGATCCTTAACATTAGTCGACTGAATCAGCTCTAATTTTATTTCCAAAAAGACTAGTCAATACCTAGCTACAGATAAAGGATAAAGCCATATATGAATATATATAGAGAGAGTCTATATATATATATATATAGAGTTAATGGGTTCAACTTTCAACATTCAACTTTATTCCCTTAGTATTTCATAGATTTTCGGTATCAATAGAACAGTGGGATTTCGAAATAAAGGCACTAGCTTGCCACTGTGTGAAGATTATGTTAAATGGAACTACATAGATAATAACTGCATAGATAATAAGGAATATTCGTTTATTTTATTTACGCTGATGATAATACAAAACCAGATATGTAATATATAAATGTATAAATAATGTAATATGACATGACATGACATGGCATGACATGACATAATATGATATAATATTATTAAAAGAGAATTTAAATAACTATAGAACAACAAAACAATAAAAAAATTCTTAACATAATCCTATATTTCCCAGTATATAATGAAATGTTTTCAAGGGCCAATACGTTTTCATTCATTATATTTTCAATGGCAAAGTTGTTATGTGAATTCATTATTTGCATGAATCATATTACCAATGCCTTTTAATTGAATATCAAAATGTTAAATATTCACCGAAAAGTATTGGCATACATGTACTGGAAATATACTGTGCACTCTACGATCATGTAGGTAGGTAACATAAGGAACTACACTGCTTCATATGCAACTAGGTAATAACACCTCATAAGGAAATACACTGCTTCATATGCAACAAGGTATTTACACCTCATAAGGAAATACAATGCTTCATATGCATCTATGTAATAACACCTCATAAGGAAATACACTGCTTCATATGCAACTAGGTAATAACACCTCATAAGGAACTACAATGCATCATATGCTATTAGGTAATAACACCTCATAAGGAACTACACTGCTTCATATGCTATTAGGTAATAAGACGTCATAAGGAAATACACTGCTTCATATGCAACTAGGTAATAACACCTCATAAGGAACTACAATGCTTCATATGCTATTAGGTAAAAACACCTCATAAGGAACTACACTGCTTCATATGCTATTAGGTAATAAGACGTCATAAGGAAATACACTGCTTCATATGCTATTAGGTAATAACGCCTCATAAGGAAATACAATGCATCATATGCTATTATGTAATAACGCCTCATAAGGAAATACAATGCTTCATATGCAACAAGGTATTTACGCCTCATAAGGAACTACAATGCATCATATGCTATTAGGTAATAACGCCTCATGAGGAACTACACTGCTTCATATGCAACTAGGTAATAACGCCTCATAAGGAAATATACTGCTTCATATGCAACAAGGTATTTACACCTCATAAGGAAATACACTGCTTCATATGCAACAAGGTATTTACACCTCATAAGGAAATACACTGCTTCATATGCTATTAGGTAATAACGCCTCATAAGGAAATATACTGCTTCATATGCAACAAGGTATTTACACCTCATAAGGAAATACACTGCGATATATGCTATTAGGTAATAACGCCTCATAAGGAAATACACTGCTTCATATGCTATTATGTAACAACGTCTCATAAGGAAATATACTGCTTCATATGCTATTATGTATTAACGCCTCATGAGGAAATACAATGCTTCATATGCTATTAGGTAATAACGCCTCATGAGGAACTACACTGCTTCATATGCAACTAGGTAATAACACCTCATAAGGAAATACACTGCTTCATATGCAACTAGGTAATAACACCTCATGAGGAAATACAATGCTTCATATGCTATTAGGTAATAACACCTCATAAGGAAATACACTGCTTCATATGCTATTAGGTAAAAACACCTCATAAGGAACTACACTGCTTCATATGCTATTAGGTAATAAGACGTCATAAGGAAATACACTGCTTCATATGCTATTAGGTAATAACGCCTCATAAGGAAATACACTGCTTCATATGCAACAAGGTATTTACACCTCATAAGGAAATACACTGCTTCATATGCAACAAGGTATTTACACCTCATAAGGAAATACACTGCTTCATATGCTATTAGGTAATAACGCCTCATAAGGAAATATACTGCTTCATATGCAACAAGGTATTTACACCTCATAAGGAAATACACTGCGATATATGCTATTAGGTAATAACGCCTCATAAGGAAATACACTGCTTCATATGCTATTATGTAACAACGCCTCATAAGGAAATATACTGCTTCATATGCTATTAGGTAATAACGCCTCATGAGGAACTACACTGCTTCATATGCAACAAGGTATTTACACCTCATAAGGAAATACAATGCTTCATATGCTATTAGGTAATAACGCCTCATAAGGAAATACAATGCTTCATATGCTATTATGTATTAACGCCTCATGAGGAAATACAATGCTTCATATGCTATTAGGTAATAACGCCTCATGAGGAACTACACTGCTTCATATGCAACTAGGTAATAACACCTCATAAGGAAATACACTGCTTCATATGCAACTAGGTAATAACACCTCATGAGGAAATACACTGCTTCATATGCTATTAGGTAATAACACCTCATAAGGAACTACACTGCTTCATATGCTATTAGGTAAAAACACCTCATAAGGAACTACAATGCTTCATATGCTATTAGGTAATAAGACGTCATAAGGAAATACACTGCTTCATATGCTATTAGGTAAAAACACCTCATAAGGAACTACACTGCTTCATATGCTATTAGGTAATAAGACGTCATAAGGAAATACACTGCTTCATATGCTATTAGGTAATAAGACGTCATAAGGAAATACACTGCTTCATATGCTATTAGGTAATAAAGCCTCATAAGGAAATACAATGCATCATATGCTATTAGGTAATAACACCTCATGAGGAACTACACTGCTTCATATGCAACTAGGTAATAACACCTCATAAGGAACTACACTGCTTCATATGCAACTAGGTAATAACACCTCATGAGGAACTACACTGCTTCATATGCTATTAGGTAATAACGCCTCATCAGGAAATACACTGCTTCAGATACTGACTGAGTTAGGAATGCTATCAGGTAGCAGCACGTCATAAGGAAACAACCTTTTGAAATTCTTGTTTATGATATCACTGTTTATCTCTGCAAGTCGTTTGCGTAACCTGAAAATAAATCAATTACAGAAAATGAAAATTACAGGCATATCATTTAGATCACAAAATTGTTGTTCCTCTTGTTGTTTTTCATTTATTTCAATTTAAGTTCAGGAAAAGGGGGTATTCATTACACAAAAGCATGCTATCAATATTGACTGGATGGGTTACTTGGTCCCTGTGGCCCTTATTGCACTTGGCTTGGAGGATTAGAAGGGTCTTAATGAGGTATTGATCAATTGGATTCCACTATATCTTTAAATCCTAGGGAGAGTCGGAGGAGAAGAATTGATGTCTACAAAATTTAAATGATCTTTGATATCAACTATATTTTTATGGTCCTATTACAGATCCACTATTAGATAGGTATCATATCATGTAAATGTCATCTTGTGTCAATGCCATTCATTAGTTCACTTACCTACTCAATGCTGAGAGTGAACATTCATCAAAAGCATATTGGACGTCGAAGTATCCCAGTGCGTTATAGTCCCTAGCACTAAGTAGCTTTGTGATAACCATGGTGTCACAAGTTGTTTTCAGGTCAGGTAGGGTTTTCAATACGTCAGAAACAGACCGCTCACTCTAGAAGAAGGACAACAATGTATGACTTTTATCGCTGACATAATGTACATGTTCCAATGTACATGTTCCGTACATGTTCCATGTACATGTATCTAAGCCTGCTTTACCTGAGCGGAAAAAAGGGAATTTACTTTTTTTCTTTGTGATTTTCATTAATTTCTTTATTTTCAATATTTTTTTCAAATATAATATCTATTTTCGCCACATCCTACTCAGTTAATATGCTCAATGAGTACTAGACCCAGGTGTTTTGGGCTTTATATGGTCTTGACTGTCAGAGGCACACAGATTATCATTGTGGTAATTTACTTGTAGAATTATTTGGTTGCCATGGCAATTATATTTTCAAACTACGTTTCGGTTTTATCATTGAGCATATATTCGGATAGAAAGGGGAACATCCTACTAATCTTGTGTCATTTTGGAAATGACTTTGAAAATAAATAAATCTGGGATGTAAATCAGCTAATATATAAACAGTGAAGCATATCACAGAACAACATAGAAAAATGAAATTTCTTTAAAATGTAAAGAAAAGTCGACCCAGGTCTTGGTGCATTTACCGAATTATTACCAAATCATTTATCCACATATTGACCACTGCGCATACCATTATCATGAAGTGTACGCTGTGGAAACAGTCATGATATTGAAATATAAACAATTTATACATTTGTCGTCATCAATCATTGAATCATTGGTCTATCTATTTTACGTACCTTATCCTTGGGCGGGAGGCCATGCAATTGTCCTGGATATGCTGGAGGAAATGCATAATAGTCATACTGATTGTAGTTTACTGCAGCATGCATGATGGTTGCCATACATATGATATTTGTCATTGCCTCCACCACCTGGTCCACACTTGTAAACTTGCCATCTTCTGCGACTCCCTATTATTCAAAATAAAATATAACATTGTCTCACAACTTACTCCTAATATCTATGAGTCTAATATCTATGAGAAAATCTTGAAATCTTGTTCATAACCAAACGTGGTCATGACCAAACTTCTTCTTATTAGGTCCGTGGCCATGTCCATGTCTGTGTCCATGCAAATAGATATCTCTGTCTTATCCTCACAAGTCTAGAACTACTCATTTTTTTCAGTAAATGTATTCGTTCTTGGGATTTCGCCAAAAATATGTATTCATAACAATTTCTTTCAAGGGAGGAAATTCTGTAACCATTTCTGTATCCGTTTTGTTCTCACGAGTTAAGAACTTGTAAAAGTATTTCTGTATGTATTTTCAATGTTGAGATATCGACAATAAGTACTTATATTCTGCGCATGCTCTGGTTCTGATCGGTCTTGTTTTCATCGAGCTCCTGAAAAGATCCTATTTTTGTGGTTTTTGAGACGATTTAAACTACTTGGATCGATTAAATTGTAGGAAGATATAGCAGAACTACTTTGAACTACCTTGTTAATCTATTTTTCGGATTAATTCGGAGGTTTTTCAGTGAAGATAGGTGAATTCAGTGTGACGGCTTTCATGGGTGCTTGTGTGCGTGCACGTGCTCTTGCATTTAGCTCTACTGAAAACAGTACAGAACTTCACTGATTATTATTTCACGCTAATAACTATTATACTTGGCCTCCTATTCCGTACTGAATAGGTTGATTAGACTAGCGCTCTCTAGTCTCCCTAGTATAATTAAACCTTTTTATAGAATTGTTGTGTGAGTCAGCGTAAACTGATTCTTGTCCGTTGGTCAGTGTTTTTTCGGATAAACTCTCCCTGTTCAGCGTTTTCTGATCAGAGTTTTTCTGATCTTTACCTCTCTCATTGATACCTGATCAGTTTTTTCTGATCTTTTGACTTGATAATTCATTGATTTTGCCTTCAAATTGATTGATTATAAAAAGTAGCATCTTGAAATATATATATATTTAACATATAAGAACAGATCTCATTTCATTGTGAGGTATCTTTATGGAATTCATTCTTATCGTTCAAGTTGGATTGTCTCAAAACATTTAAAATTTTATTATCTGGTGATATTGTTTCACTAACCACAACGGGCTACAATTGTCAATTATCGGCCTGTTGTATCAATAGTAGTTGGTTGCATAGTTGGTTGTACTGGAAAACTGACTGAGAATTACTTACTGGTTTTTTACTACTGGAACTAATCAATAGATTAATTTTCCAGACCTCTATGGATATTGAATTAACATATTACAATTACTTGACTGAAACTATAGGGTGAAATCTACTGGTCGCAATCCTCGACCGCAATTGCGTTCCCTGGTTGTGCCGCCCAAATTGTGTAATTTGTGTCATCAAATAACTCAAACAAAGAACGTTAGCAATTGTTGATGTTTTTAAAAATATACATATGTAATCTTGCACATCTATCATTCTTACACTCTGTGACACTCTAATTATGAATATATGAATATATTATCTTGTTTATCTTGTTTACCGCATTCCTGAATGACATTGACATTGAGCGACATTGAATGTAATTATTTTATAATAGAAAGTTATTGATACAAAATTGTAATTCTCAATAATTCTGTTTTGACAAAATCTTTGATACATTGTATAACTTCCAAGGTCAATAACTCCAAGTGCATAATTATCACGTGTTTCTCATAGGACACGTGGTGTGGTGATGCGTTTTCTATTGTGATGCAATAAATTTATGTCATTGTTCTATCATTGTGATGCAATGTTATATTGTGATGTCACAATAGACATGATGTCACAATCCTGAATTTCGTCCTCATAAACCTGATCTTGACATATATCAGTCACTTCAAACCTTGCCGTGACTGTTTACCAACTCTGCTGTGCCTGGATATCTGATGCTGTGATCTTTATGAGCTTTCATATAAGTTTTTTACTGTGTGACTCTCTAAGTTGGATTGTCTTGCTACATAACTTGGAAGTAAAATTGCTGACATATTGCTGATTCTCTCTAAGGTGAGCTAGTTACTCTCTTCTGACTCTATTCCATTTTCTGATAAGCTTTAATTCATATATTGATACTTTTGTTCCCTTATATTGATTGCTATATTTTGATTCTTTGACAGATGATGGCGACAAATGATGCCTACTCGGACGTGACCCTTATGGGAGATGCGGATCATCAGAATGAGCAGAATTTAAATCCTGATTCTACAGTTTCTACAGTTTCAATGGAAAAGCTGATGATGCTGAAAAAGTCGGATCTCGTGGAACAGTTAATTGAGGCACGCTCCTGTGAGAACAAGTTAAAAACCTCACAGGATGCTTTGAGAGAGGCTAAGCTGAAACTAGCTAAAACGCAGGATTTGATCAAGGGTAAAGAGGAGATGATCTCTATCAGAGATTTCATGCTTGATGCAGCAAAAAGAGCAGAAGTTGATTACAAAGAGTCGCTTGATTCTCAAAGTCTCAAGTTTGGGGAAATCATTAAAATGAAGGATGAGGCCGTATTGAATGTTGTGCGCCTTGAACAAGTCCTCTCTGACAAACAAAAGCTAATTGATCGGCTAATGGCTGATGTGGATGGAATTGCTTCTAATAATGAGATAAAAAATCCGCCTGGAAAGAAGATGCTAGTGATCCTATCTGCGATGGTTTCTTCACAGAACTCTATTGCCCAGGGATTATCCCGGCCCAAGGAGATCACTGACATCACAACGGATTTCTTGGATGATGTCGCTAGGGATACGGACAGGATAAAACTATATCATACTGTTACAATCATCCCAGGCTTTTCTGACATCGTAAATGGATTAGGAGGAGTGGAGGTTGGCTCCAAGGTGATTAAATTTGCTTCTATGATAAGATCTAATGGGGTGGGTGTGGTCGTGGTTACCCCCCCACCAATGTTTGATGATGACCACTCATTTCAACAAGCGCTGATGATAAGGAAACTTGAGAAGCAGGAAATGGATGGGTACATTTTTGTACCCGTGAAGAAATATGGAGTCTATCCTAAATGTGAGTTGATCAGTGAAAATGGATCCCTAAGAAAGAACTGTGTAAAATATTTAGCAGAAACAATTGATGGCATTGTACCTCCTACCTTAAGTGATGCTTCCTTTGTGGACCTTCTCAATGTCGCTCCTATTCAGAATAAAGCTGTAAGGAAGGCAGAGCAGCCTGCAAATGATCTACCTACCAAGAGGCTGGGCTTAGAGGAGATGTACCCAGTTCCACTTAACATGGTCGGGAAAATAATTGGAAAAGGAGGTTCTAACATAAGGAGGATCGAGGGTGAGACTGGCGCTAAAGTCAGTTTAGATGAGTATCAGAATGATCATGGAAAGAAATATTTTGCAACAATAAAAGGAGGGAAAAGTCAAATCAAGGCTGCGAAAGACTCTATTGCCAAGGTTGTGGAGGAGGGTAATATTATCTGAGGTTTTTGGCCGGATTGGCCTCTGGCTCTGTCTGAGGAATGTATGAATTATAAATATGTGTATAATAAGACTTTGACTGGAGAATCTGAGGATATTTTTACTCTGAATGAATTTCACAAATATAAGTTGACTTTTAAACCTAATCATGATATTAAAATGGACACTGGATCTGACATGGATATTGGAAATGAAATGAACATTAGTAATGAAATGAACATTGATAATGGTAAAAACATTGAGAATGATTTGAACATTAAAAAATGTACACTCCTCAATATGCGAACATGCTCTGGTAACTTTACCAATGACTGGATATATTTTAACTCACATGATTGTAGGAATTCTGTTAATGTGCGTAATCTCATTAGCCTTCCCAATCATGGTATTAGATTAATTAATGCTCATGACTTTTTCTTATTACCTGATCTTGAATGTGCAAAAATCATCTCTGATGGTTTTCTACCTGGTCAGACTGTAATGAATGAAAATAATTGTGTTTCTGCAATAAAATCTTTAAAGATTATTTCTTGTCAATGTTTTTCTTCTAAAATATTAAAAGGTGATAGAATTAAAAATTTCGTTTATCTTGCTAATTCTCTTAAAAATGATATTAGGCTTGGTAATGATAGTTTAATCCTGTGCAAATATCATCTGATGTTGCTTAAATCGTCTTCCCTCCCTAAATCTGCCCTCAGTTTAAATTATTTAGATATTAATTTTGAAATGAATATTAATATTCCTTCTCCTATTAGCAGAGGCCTTTCCGGCGAGGAAAATATTCTTTTCAGTCTAACTTTTAAATTTTTGAGAAAGTTTGAATTTTTCTCAGAGGTATGTAAACGCATGACCACAGTTTTTCTATGCCTTTCAACCGATAATTCTGCAGTCTCTGAAATCTCTCGATCAGTGGATCGAACTTGCTTGCCTCCCACGTACCGGAAACATTATAACATGTACGAGAACTGTTTTTCTTCAAAATATACTTATGTTAAGAAAAGTAAGCCTCAACCTGTGCATGAAATCATGGCCGGACATAAAACTCGTCCAAATAAAACTAAATTGAGGGATGACAATTGGTTTTGTATGAATACTGCGGGAAATTTCGATTGCAAAATCCCCGAGAAAGTTTTTGTCCGCCATTTTGTACATTCAGGGCGTCTCCAGATCAATCTAACTTCCCCTGACCTCGTCTTGAATTATGTTAATGAGCCACCTGCGGAGTTTGTTTACATGCCTTCGGCTCTCTCCGTCATGAAGACTCACAACACTTTTGAATGTCTTAGTAATTATTCTTCGGCTGAGGGGGCGGAGCCTAGTGGTTCTGCTGCCAATCATATGAAACCCGAATGCGTGTTCTCTACAGCGGAGTCCAGCCGGTTTTTTCCAATACGTGGTGATTGCACCCTCCAGAATTTAAAAATAGAATTAGAGTGTGATAAAGTTTTCTTAGATAGAACAATGCCTTCAGAGCATAAGATTGGAGACACTTCTAATATGGATATGCTATCAAGCATAAACGCAAATTTAACCAGTGATTGGAACACTACTAGTTTAAATAGTAACACTATTACTTTAAATAGTATTAATTGTTCATCTCCTGCAGGAAAACCTTTGGAAATTAATTGTGTTAATGATGAATCTGATGTTAAAGATGATTTATTAATTTCTAAATTATCTAAATCGTCTAATATCGTGAAGTATCATGATGACTGTCTAAATGTTGCATTCATAAATACCCAATCAGTCAGGAACAAGATATTTCAGGTCAAAGATTATATTATGGAGAATAAAATTGACATAATGTTCATTGCTGAAACCTGGTTAAATGATATCAAAGATAAGAAGCTTATTGATGATCTTAGAGACAATAATTATGAAATTTTGAAAGAATCACGTAAAAGAAGATCGGGTGGTGGTTTGGCGGCTATTTTTCGGAAGGAACTTGACATTAAAAAGGAGAACATATTTCCTGTGACTACTATGGAAAAAATGGATATAAGTATTTCTTTTCAAAATAAAAAAATGAATTTTGTCATTGTCTATAGACCTGAGCCTTCAAAGAAAAATCCTTATCTTATGTCGGCATTTTTTGATGAACTGTCTAATATGTTGTCCTACTATAAATTTTTAAATCATGAAGTTTATCTGCTAGGCGACTATAATTTTCATATGAATAATACTTCGAAGCCTAATGTGAAGAAAATGAATCTTGTCCTTGAATTATATGGTTGTCAGCAATTAATAACTGAGCCCACTCATATTCTAGGAAATACGCTGGATTTACTTATAAAATTTTCAGAACATGATAAATTGCAAAGTTATTCAGTAGGTGAATTTCTATCTGATCACAATGTGATTAAATGTTCTTTCAGGTTTAGGAATGTAATAATTACGAAAAAATCTATCAGTTTTAGGAAACTTAAAAGTATTGATCTTAATAAATTTAAACTGGATATGGACTGTTTCCTTAATGAAAATTATGATAAAACTATGAATCTCTCAGAATTAGTGGGCCTATATGAAAAAACTACCAAAGTTCTGGATAATCATGCTCCAATTATTAATAGGAATATTAAAATTAGAAAACCTTGTCCATGGTTTTCTGATGAATTACAATCTGAAAAGAGACTAAAGAGGAAATTAGAACGCAAAATGACTAAAACTAAGCTTCATATTGATTCTGAATTGTATAAATCGCAGAGAAATAAATATAATTCCTTAATAGTCTCAACTAGGGGTAGCTTCTATGGTAACATTATTAGAGAAAATTATAATGATCCTAAAAAAATGTATAATGTTATAAATAAGTTAATGCACAGGAATGATGATACACCCTTTCCAGAAACTGATGACTATGAAAATCTTGCAAATGAGTTTAATAACTTTTTTATTAAGAAAGTAGATAAAATTAGGTTGGAACTTGATAAAGATGCCCCTTCATTAATTAGTGATACTCTTCCTTTGAACCCTAGCGGGCAAGATAATGTTTTTCAAAAATGGAATAAATTTAAATTATTAAGCCTGCAGGAAGTAAAAGCAATAATTAAAAAATCAGCTCGTAAATCTTGTGAATTGGACCCTATTCCAACATGGTTAATTTATGAATGCCTAGACACCTTTCTACCAATTATTACTGAAATTATTAATAAATCTTTATTTTTAGCCTTTTTCCCGGAAGAATATAAGATTGCCATTATTAGACCTTTACTGAAGAAATTAGGACTTGAACTAATTAAGAATAATTATAGACCTGTATCTAATCTTAAATATATAGCTAAACTTATTGAAAGGGCTGTCGCAAATCAATTATTTATGCACCTGGAAATGAATGATATCAGGAATATTTTTCAATCTGCATATAAAATTTTTCACAGTACTGAAACGGCTCTATTAAGGGTCCAGAATGACATTTTACGAGATCTAGATGATGGGCGTATTGTACTGTTGGTTTTACTTGATCTATCTGCAGCGTTTGATACCATTGATCATACCATCTTGCTGAATAGATTAGAATCTAGATGTGGTATAGGGGGAGACGTGTTGAAATGGTTTAAATCCTACTTGACTAATAGAGAACAATATGTAACTATAAATGGAAAATTCTCTAAAAATGTGAAATTAAAATTTGGGGTTCCCCAAGGTTCTGTATTAGGGCCCATTCTGTTTACCATTTATATGTCGCCCATTGCTGATATTATGAGGAAATTTGGGTTGTCATATCATATTTATGCTGACGACACACAATTATACTTATCATTTAATCCTGATGACTCGTATGAAATTAAATTCAATTATGATAATATTGAAAAATGTATACGCTGTATTCGTGACTTCTTATATACCAACAAAATGAAGTTGAATGATGGTAAGACTGAATTTTTGGTTGCGACAAAAATGAGATACAAGTTTAAAGAAGTTGATAAGATCCCTGATCATATTAAAATTGGAGAAATGGATATATATAAATCTAAAACTGTTAAGGATCTTGGTGTAATCCTTGATGATAAAATGTCACTTAAAGATCACATTAGTCAAATTTGCAAAAAAGGGTATTTTCACCTTAAAAATGTTGCTTCAATAAGGAATTGTCTTGATGAAAAATCCACGAATATATTGATGCATGCATTTATTACTTCTAATTTAGACTATTGTAATTCACTACTGGCTGGTCTTCCTATGAATGATATTATGAAGTTACAAAAATTACAAAATATGGCAGCTAGACTTGTGTGTAAAACAAAAAAATATGATCATATTACTCCAATATTGAGAAAACTTCACTGGCTCCCTGTGCCGGCTAGAATTGAGTTCAAGATTCTTCTGTTAACCTGGAAAACCCTAAATAATATGGCACCAAAGTATCTGTCGGATCTAATTTCTTATAAAAATAATACTAGGTCCCTTAGATCAATTAGTAGCCGTGAGTTAGTCATACCATCTACGCATCTTAAAAATTATGGTGATAGATCTTTTGCTTATATAGCCCCATCCCTATGGAACAAAATGCCTGTAGCTGTTAGAGAAATAGATAAAATTGATTCCTTTAAGAGTAAACTTAAAACTTTTTTATTTAGAAAATACTATGATGGTACAGATACATTAATGAGTTAACTGTATGACATGCGCTTCATAGCGCTAGAACTTTAAGCGCTGCGAGCAAGCTTGTCTTGGTGTATGCGCTATATAAATATTTATTATTATTATTATTACTTATGGCCGATCTCCTTGTGAGGTTTCATCCCGAAGTTTACCGCGTCTGAGAAACGATTGAATTCGTTATTTTCTGCTGAGTTATTTAACACTCCAAGATAATCTTCGAGAATATCACCATAACTCAACAGGATATTTTAATAAATCTCCTGTATTTTAAGGACTTGCGAGTAGATATGCCTTAACTAGGATCATATAAGCAGTACAATATGTGGTTACTCAGATCATAAAATAAGTAGGGTACCTTCATGCCACAGCCACCAGACTCAATCGGCTGTGTTAGCTCCTTTATCCAGGCTTGGAGTTCGCTGTCATTCTGCAGTCTCGAGACTCCACCATCTTTAGATTCATTCACTTCTATTGGAGTTAAAATGAAAAAAAAGATATAAATCGGAGATTATACACGAATGGAATATACACGAAAAAGCACTCCATCATTTTTTTCTCTAAACATACGATTCATTGCTGATTATATTTTTTCCTTATTATCTCTGTACTTAATTTACCTGTATCCCGGATATATTCAATGGTACTATGCAGGATTAAAGGGAACTCGACCTGATACTATGCAGGATTAAAGGAAACCTGACCTGGTACTATGCAGGATTAAAGGGAACTTGACCTGGTACCTTGTAGGATTAAAGAGAACTTGACCTCGTCTATGCAGGATTAAAGGGAACTTGACCTACCATAAGCATGTTCCACTATCTCTTTCACATAGTCCCGTATGGCATAGTATGTGGGCAAAGCATCATCTCGGTAGGCGTAGTTTGGAAGTATCTTGGCATCGATAACCTATTGTGTCATAACATCATGTATTCTTTTTCACATTATATATATATATATATATAAATATATATATATATATATATATATATATATATATATATATATATATATATATATATATATATATATATATATATATATTAGATATTAAAAAAATATTAGATATGAAAACATACCACACTGTATATACAACACAGAGATGAAGCATTTGGAATCACATAATTTTGTATTTATATTTGAGAAATAAGAGATAGACGATGCAGTTTTCATTCCAGTAACCATAAGATGGACCATTTGATGTTTTCCTTACCCCTCTTTCTTCCATATCTCTGGGTACTGATGCTTGGATGTTGAGATGGAAACGTTCGTACACCCTTCCAATAATTTCGAGCACACCCCCATGACCTATTGTTGAACATTTGTCCAGAAATCCACCAGGGTTTATGAGCCCTTTCCTCGCCATTCTGTCCACAATAAAGATTGGGTAAACCTGTAGTTCATCTCACATTTTTTTTTATTCATCTTCATCTTTATATATATAAATATCACCATATAAATGTGAGATGAATCAGATAAATGTGAGATGAACTACACTATTATATAGAAGTGAGTGGACATTGCATTTACCTGTTGATAGGTATGACGTAGAGGAAGTGAGGACCCAACAGTCGGAACAATGGATGTGATATTGAGATTTGTCGATTAGTTACAGCACATATTGCTTCCATCACCAAGTGGGTATAACCTGCAAAACGTCTCGTATGTCAGAATACGTTTACAGTGTTTTAAAGAATGGTTGTTTAATTGGATGTGCTAAATGAAATACTTCATGCTGCTCTCGGAGAAGAACGACACTTGTGTTGAAGCCTGTCATGAAGTGAATCCTCGGATTTCCCTGCCAAAAACGCTTTGGCAAATTCTGGGATTCACCGGTGAAACCTGGAATTCTTTCACCAGACCCCAGGCTTCCGGGCAACAGCTCTGATGCTCTGACTTATGACAGGATTGTGTTTCAAAATGTGCATTGAGTTTAGAACAAATATGTAATTTAATATGAAATACATGTATTTTTTTTATGTTTATCGACCTTCGAAATTGACAGACAGGGACTTATTCCATCATAACATAGTCAGGGGCGAATAAATATATAATTTTCAAATGTGAGGATATTATATGTGGTTTTATACAAACTTGGGTTTCAATAATTTCAAAACAAAATCAAATACAAAATATGGCGGTGATGATTCAATTGACCCTACGGCCAGAGGAGGGTGTATATGTGATAAAGAAAGAAGATCGTCATTCTACTTCGGTAAACCTGGCATTCAGAGAGGGCAGAAGTCTTGACAGTTCATCAGCGAGAATGAGTGACATAGGGCATGTAACGGGTTTATAGCAGTGGGAGGAGCGGACGTCCAGAGAGCACCCTGCAGAGCACTTTCAGTGACATCTAATATTGGCCGTGTTTGACTTCCATTTCATATTGGATGGATAGACAGGGATTCAGCATTTTTAGACAAATCCAATATCCTGGGACATTTTAATGGCTGAGGTGGAAACAATCAAATGGACCCAAGTTCTGTCATGTATTACTAATAGAATTATCCAAATAGTAAAAGGGGTCATAGGCCATTTGAATGATTGGCCACTTTTAGTGATGTGTTTCATAGACATATCCATAAAAGGATTTCACTAACTTCCTCATATTGTTCAGAAAAATCAAATACATGAGATTTTTTTAGAAATACATCAGTTACTAAATGTTATAACCCAATTGACTCTACATTCAATATATTTTTTATTATATCTTTTTTTAATAATTTCTATTCATGACTAATTTTCTCATATTTTTCAGGGAATATTTCTTCTTTTTTAGGTATTATTATGATAAGAGCAAATTATTGCTGATTATTTTCTGAAATTAGATTAATATTCAATTTATCTAATACCTCAAAAATAAATGTAAGGTCAAATTAAAGTCCGTCAATTTGTCACTTTTGTAACCCTACCGATTTAAGCTATTTTTTAATTATTTTAGCTTCATAATAAATCTTGAAATGTGAGGTCAAATTAAAGTCCGTCAATTTGTCATTTTTGTAACCCTACCGATTTAAGCTATTTTTAATCATTTTAGCTTCATAATAAATCTTGAAATTGACGGACTTTTTTTTCAATTTCTTTTTAGTATTAATGTGTTTTTCTGTGCAGTATTCTATATATTTTCATAAACTAACCCCCAATAAGCTGGCATTTTTATATTATTTCAAAAAAACTTAGTATTATAGTATTTTTCTCTGTTTTCCCTTATAGATTAACCAGAAAACTATAAATTGCTCTCAAATTGTTAATTATGAACAGATTTTGATGAATAAGGACTCTACGAGGCTTTTTATTTTCAAGGTCATTGAAAGGTCACTTCAAGGTCACTGGCAATATTTGATCAAAATAGCCTAAGAAGATTGACATTCGATCACATATCATTTGTAGATGTACTCTGAGTAGTAAAAAAGGTATATCCCTATGTCTGCCACTTCTAGTGATGTTATAGGATTTTAATGGGAGCTGTCTTGCGCTGTCTCATCAAAAGTCTCCCGTGAACTTACATACACTTTGGGCTTAACTATAAACTACTACTACAAGATGTGGGCACTCAGCGAGTGGCTCTCACTTTTCTTTTGGTTGTTTCAGGGGGAGCTGAATATGTTGGAGCAGATCGACCTGGTGACAAGGCCCGGTTACTGGCTACCATTATGATCATACAGCTAACGTTCGGCTATTCCAGATGCACCAAATACCTGCTACAAAAGGCTTCATCGTTTTTATCGTTTTAAGAGAATAATTAACTCATTTCATTATGTGTGTCCTGTGTATCGGAGCATAGCTGGCACCTATTAACCCTTAATCCCCACTGTATGTATTTATGGACGATTCCCCAATTCCCTCAAGCCCTACTGTCTGGATATATGGACGGTTCCCAATTCCCTCATGCCCCACTCACTGTCTGGATATATGGACGGTTCCCCAATTCCCTCATGCCCCACTGTCTGCATACATGGACGGTTCCCCAATTCCCTCATGCCCCACTCACTGTCTGGATATATGGACGGTTCCCCAATTCCCTTATGCCCCACTGTCTGGATATATGGACGGTTCCCCAATTCCCTCATGCCCCACTCACTGTCTGCATACATGGACGGTTCCCCAATTCCCTTATGCCCCACTGTCTGGATATATGGACGGTTCCCCAATTCCCTCATGCCCCACTCACTGTCTGGATATATGGACGGTTCCCCAATTCCCTCATGCCCCACTTTCTGCATACATGGACGGTTCCCCAATTCCCTCATGCCCCACTCACTGTCTGCATACATGGACGGTTCCCCAATTCCCGTATGCCCCACTGTCTGGATATAGGGACGGTTCCCCAATTCCCTCATGCCCCACTGTCTGCATACATGGACGGTTCCCCAATTCCCTCATGCCCCACTGTCTGGATATAGGGACGGTTTCCCAATTCCCGCATGCCCCACTCTCTGCATATATGGACGGTTCCCCAGTTCCCTCATGCCCCACTGTCTGCATATAGGGACGGTTTCCCAATTCCCGCATGCCCCACTCTCTGCATATATGGATGGTTGCCCAGTTCCCAAGTGTCCTTTGTAGAGAACTCTCCAAAATGTGGCCAGTCCATTAGGCCTCCTAATTCACACACCTGGATAAATTTGATTAATTGTTACAGAAGTCATGCTGTCATCAATTGATTTCTTTTATATTATTGTAAATTGAAGATATTAGGTTTGGCAGTAGGAATGCAAATACTTTTTTCTGTGTGGACTTTTAAATGTGCGGTGCCCCCAAAAGGACTTAAATGTGTGATGCCTCCAAAAGGACTTTCAATTGTTGCAGATACTAATATTGCAAAGAAGGAATACACATCTCATATAGATATATTTGAATATGTAAAGCATCAAATATGGCCACTCTAACATTAATCTATGCATGTACATTATATAAATATCTTACTGACATCTTCTTTCACTGAAACCTGAATAAAAATTATATCTCAACAACAAACATAAAATGAAACAAATAAAACAAATTACATTAAAACTTACCAAGATGTCTTACTGCTTGGTGAATCAAAGCATCAGCATTATTAAACCACATTTTGGCCAAAAGCCATGTCATTTTGTCATCTGTTGGAACAAAAATCTGCAAATTTATATGAACAGGTAATTAGGAAGGATGCCTGGTCATCAGGGAATGTAGGTTTCCTTTCGCTATTATGTATATTATGTATTAAGAAGTTACTGGGGAGCTTTCTTTGAAACAACTGAGCTGCCACCCCCATCCCTTGAACTATGGTGAAAAGGTAGAAAGTTTCCTCTAGGTGAGATGGGTGCGACTTTACACAATTATCTACTGTGCACAATTTATAATTACTGAGCCATAACATTAATTCTCAAATTTCTTTGTGGCATTACAAATGTCTTAGATACAAGAAGTCTGCATCCATAGCACGTCTCAGCTTTATCGTGTAATTGGATTGACAGAGGTATTAATTAGTTATCTTAAGTAAGCATTAGCTACAGTCATTTGAGAAAATAAAACATAATAGTTAGGAGACAAATCAAATCAATAACTATGATCATTTGTGTGATATTTTTATATTCTAAACGAAAATTGAAAGTATACACACCGGGTTGTCCTCTGCAGGTTTCTGGAAAAGCTGGATGGCAATGGGCAGCAAGGTTCCCGAATTATCCACATAAAAAAGGCACAGTGGGGACACAAACTGAAATGAGAGCCTTAGTATAAAAGTATCAAGTATTCAAATAACATAACAAGTTTGAGGTACTGTGTGAAAAATATTGATAGATCATTAAGGCTGTCAACAAATCCTGGTAAAAAGATATTTATTAGTTTAGTCATGACTGATCATTCTATCTCAGACATTTTCCGCATCCAAAACTTTGTCAACCGTGAAATTATATTATATCGGGTGAATCCGGCCTTTTAGATTTTCATATCTTTACTGCACTGAACATGGTCAGCTGGCATATATATTTGAGTTCCATACAACAGCATGACACCTTGGTCTTAATTTTAGGAAACTATAAAGAGTGATTGTGGTCTAGTGCTTAGTATGTTCTGCATGCATTCCTGATGTCATAAGTTTAATCCAAGAAATAGGAACATTTCTTTTTATCCTTAAAAAGTTCTACTCAATCTATTATCCTAATATTATCATCTATCAATAGTATCATGAAAAAATCTTCTCACAAGATACATATCAAATGTGAAATGTGAAGTTTGAGGTCCTTTTTGAGAAAGTGAATATTATCAATCATTAGACATTATTAGTTTGGCAACTTACAATAAAGCCTTCTCGTGGTTCAACATTATTAGTGAGTTCATGGTCTATAATAAACAACCTCTTATTCTCCAGTGCACTGTGAAGAGTCATTCCTTCCAACAGTGGCTCAACTAATTCGGGAGTCACTGGAAATCTAAAACCAATAAATATAATAATGGGAATGAGTGTTTAAAAATGAACTGATGAAATTGGAGTAAAACAAGATGCCAAATATGTTTGAGATCATACTTCTCGGGAATGGAAGTGCAGAGTTCAAGTTGCATAGGATTACATCCAGAAAGTCTCTGTTCTCCAAAGAATATGTCGGACATCCAGAATCCAGGTTTTAAGGCCTCCTGGTTCACACACTAATAAATAATAAAAACAAAATCATAGCGTGTATGTAAGGCACGGATACCAGATGAACAACCATTACCAGTTGGTAAGATTAACAAGGAAGTGTGTGTCATAAGCAATTACCTTAGGTATTGGAAATAGATCCTTCTCACCTCCATACAGTCTCTTCACGTCATCCAATGAATCAAAGTCCCGATTTGTAAACTCATTAAATTTACCTTTCACGCCAAGCTTTCGTGCTGTGTTCAGGAAGTCAGACTGCAACAGAAAGTAATACTTAAAGACAGATCATGATATACGATATTTGTTTTTACACAACCTCCATTGAGCCCATATGAAATTAAATGTTTGGTCGAAGCAGAGGATGAGCATGCATGTATCTAAGAACAAAACAAAATAAAACAAAATATAAATCACTTCACTGGAAAATCTAGTATATTTTGATTTATCCCCATCATATTATAGAATAGATTTGGATAAAGTAGGTGCAGTTTTGATCATGAATGTTATGTTTCTTCACAATAACTACATACCACGTATTCTTCAGAGAAGCACTCGTCCTCTGGCTGTGTTTCAACCTGAAGATAATTTCGCGTATTTTAATGCAATCCACAATGTCGTAAAACATAATCTATGTATATTTCAACCGGGTAATTTTTACAACTAAATCATTTTTAAAAACCCAAAGCATTCAGGTGTATTGGTACCAATTATTTAGTCTTACACTGGGAGGAAATCCAGAGCGAGAAACAATGAGATTGTAGGTCTTTCTTTTATATTCCAATTCCTTGTTCCTAACATCCATCCTGTCCTCATCGTCACAGGGCAGATAACTAAACACACATTGATACCATCACCATTTAAAATAAAAAATTAATGTTGTCATGTCCTGCAGAACGCATGTCATGTCCTGCAGGCTCAAGTGAGATATTCTTTGCTTGTTTTCTTAATGGTTTATGTTCATTGTATCTGATTATAAAGATCTCTTTCTAACACCCAACGGTGGTACAACTTGTGAAGGTCACAATGTATAAGCAATATATATATACAATGGGCGTAATATTGACAAAATTAAAGATTGTAATGTTTTAAAAATGATTCACTATTAATCTTACCTATCATTTTCCTTTATTATCAATCTTGAGTCAACGCGACACCACCTGTGGATAGGAAAGACTGAGGTTGTTCCCACAAAACCGTTTTTTACGGTGATATGCTCAACAAACCACGGATCTGGTCTTTTTCCTTCCTGCCACAGTTCAATCTTTGTTATCCTCCCAAGTTGCCTCAGTTCCTTCTTTGCTAACCAGAACACGTCAGTATGGCCTCTTTCAAAGTCATCTTTGAATATGTTGTCTAATTTTAAACTGTCGGATGCGTTTTTATTTTCATCGTACAAAATAATCATTACCTAAAAGATCATATAAATTAGTTGTTTTACTTTGTTTTTGCTGCTAATTGTTTACTCCTGAATGTATGTTTTGTCACCTAAAGATTTAAAATTTTAAACTTTTGCATCTATTAATATAATCTGTAATCATTTATTTGCCCATTTTCTTATGCTATCAAGTATCCATAAACATATACTCCAAACATTTAGCTATTAAAAGTCTGATATTTGTTTAAATCAATTTGAACGCTCTTCACATCTCAATGAGGAAACTTTGATGAAAATATAATACAGAAATAATATTTACATCGTTGTCAGTCCCAGAAGAACTTATGATATCTCCTGTTTTGACTGTAACCACAATGGCGTTGGCATCCGAACTTGGTCCACACCCCATGTTTCAAATCTAGAAAATAATATATACACATCGAACCCCATTCTGTCTCATGTTGTTAAATTTTGAACTATTAATTATTCAGTCATTAAAGGATATTATATCAGGCCAATACATATTTACTATACAAAATTATTGCTCCTTTACTAAAGTTTCAATTGACTGCAAATGTTTTAGAAAAGGTCAAGAGTGTAATTTTATAGGCTCCCTGCCAATCTCTCTGACCAATGATTAAATATAGTGGAATTGTATAGTTCTGGTTCCGGTAAAGTTGTACAGTTCCGGTGTGTATTTTTCAATGGGGGAAACAACAACATGGTGATCGGCATTCGGCCTATGAACCTTTGAAGTATTCTGGTAACTCCCAAACACATTCTAAGCTGTCAGGAACTTGGTAATGACTAGATTAATGACTTTTAATTCATACATTAATCTACAAGAATACAACTTTGGCAGCTAATAGTTAATTGCGTGTACAGTAAGTCCCTGAAAAGAATTATGAATTATAAATTTTAAGTCCATTAAATTAAATCTAATGTGACTTGTTTAATCCACAAGGGGAAATATATAATTGTGTCCAAAAAATGAATCGCGCGGACTCCCCTACATTGTTTTTCACTGTTTATTTGATTTTCAATTGGTACCCATATGCCTATTGTAATTCAAATTATTGATGATCTTTATCACATTCTATGAGCACATATCACTAGAGAAGATGAAAAATCAAACAATAGATATATATATGATCAAACTGCAATTATTGACACCTTTCGTGCACCGAAATGTATTATTACCGTGACCTTCATCAGATATCCCACTCAATAAATTATATATTCAAAAATTGATATCGCTAGTTATATTTTGCAACATGTTCCACATATAACTGTCACATGCATGCGTGATATAGATTAAATATCAAACATTATTTCCCCACTTATAGTCCTGAGTTGTAAACTGTGTTTAGCTGCTTTGCGAATATTATGAGGAAATTTGTTATATTTTTTATAAAAAAGATATTGTACGATTCAATAGTCTCATTCCTTTCAGCTTAATAGATGACGAAACGTAATATAATGAAACAATTGTCAAAATTCAGGAAATATATTCCAAATGTTAGATTCAAAGAGGGGCAAATTATATTGATCTGTGCAATGATTGATAATAATCATAACGATAGAAAATAGCCTAAAAAACGAAGCAGGTATTCAACATTCGTCTCGGTCTTGTATCGGTTTTAAAATGTTCATATTTTACAATAACAAATGTTGGAAAAGTGTTGAAAAATGTAGCATATTGATTTAGAAATGACAAAATGAGCAAATGCTGAATGGGAAAACAAATTATACCACAGAAGATACACAATTATATATATAATATTACAAAATATCGACATGAATATTTTGCAATCTGTAAAATAATGACGAAAATCATCAATTTTTGTTTACACTAAAATATTCTGGAAGATCCTCTCGTTTAAGTGGATAAAAAAAGTTGAAAGTTAATGCATATCTGTCCTCTCCTTACTGAAAACTGCCTACTATCTTTCTGCGAGCATTGTTAATTGGTGCATTCAAATTCAATTATCGTTCTAATTCAAGAAAATCACTTTTTGGTATTTGCATTTTGTGTTCTGTGCCAGGAATAGATAATATTACTATTCATGATCAAATTAATAAACCATGCCATGTTCATATAGTCATCATGCGCACAAAAATGTGAATGGTTATAAAGACATGTCTTCTTATGCTTTCCACAATTCTGTCATTTGGTGGACTCCCTCATTCAGGGGTGCGAGAGCTCTGAACCAATTCGTGCAGTAAATCTGAACCAATCTCTACAAATCACGTCATTCTGGACGCTCACAACTGATCTGGACGCTAAAGCGCGTCATTCTGGATGCACGCAACATATCTTGGCACTAAATCGCAGCCAATCTAAGTGGTGTCTAAATTTATCACAAAATGTATACTAGCAGTAACAAGACACTGTTACACACTCAACTGTAACGAAATTTGTTAGATTTTGTTATGATTTTGATGCGATTTTAATGCCTTTTGTGAGACATAAAAAAGTCATTATATAACAGAACCACCCAGATTGGTTCAGAATTGGTTCAGAACAATGGTATAACGAAAAACCATCCAGATGTTTCGATTATTGCCCAGATTGGTTCAGAGCTCTCCCACCCCTGTCTACATCTGATCATATACCTGTTAAAATATCATTAAATTTAAATGAAGAAACGCACAGATTTAAATATGCTTTAAGATTTATAAAGAATAATGAAGATGCCATGAGAAGAGATGAAATGATGTTTCTGCTGATGAAATACAAAATGCTATTATTATTTTAGACAGCAATAAGAGTTGCGGCTTGGATAACATATATGCTGAACATTTAAAGAATTGTAGTGCTAGAATTTTACAAATGCTGTCAGAATGTATTACTGGATTTTTTGTCCATGGGTGTTTGCCAGATAAAATGATTTCTATAATTCTTGTTCCAGTCTGGTAAAATAAACAGTAAAGATAAAATAAACAGTAAAGATAAAATAAACAGTAAAGATAACTACAGGCCTATTGCCCTTGCAAGCATTTTATCTAATGTATTAGAGAAGTCAATGTTGACTAGAATGGAAAAATACTTGTTAACTCATGCTAATCAGTTTGGATTTAAAAGAAAACATGGCACTGATTTATGTATTTAAGCTCTAAAAGAGATTGTTTTGAAATACTGTAGTCTTAATGCTACAATGTTTATGACTTCTCTTGATGCTTCTAAAGCATTTGATCGTATTAATCATACTAAATTGTTTGAAAAACTAGTTAAACGTGGTACTTCAGGTTACTTAATTAGAATTTTAATGTATTGGTATGCTCATCAACCAACGGTTGTCAGATGGGGTAATTGTATGTCTGATCCTTTTAATGTAAGTAATGGAGTACACCAAGGGGGCATATTGTCCCCTTATCTGTTTAATGTATACATGGATGACTTATCGAAGAAGTTGAATGAATGTAAACTTGGTTGTATTATTGGTGATGTTCTACTGAACCATCTCATGTATGCTGATGATTTGATTATTTTCTGTCCATTTAGTGGTGGCCTACAATTGCTATTGAAAATTTCAATTGCTATTGAAAATTTGATAAACATTTAAACTTTCCCGACTATTATTTAAATGGTGAGCTATTAAAAGTATTTAATAATGTAAAGTATCTTGGCCATTGCATCTCAGATGATTTTAGAGATGATAAAGATATATACAGGCACTGTTGTAAATTATATGGACAGGGTAATGTACTTGTAAGAAAGTTTCACATGTGTACCACTGATATTAAAGTTAGCTTGTTTAACACATTTTGTACACCTTTATACACAGCACAGCTGTGATGGAATTTTCATAAATATAGCTTTAACAAACTCAAAGTTGTTTATAATGACATTATGAGAATGTTGCTACGCCTACCAAGATATCATAATGCTAGTTTGATGTTTGCTAATATTAATGTACCTGCTTGCATAGCTGTTGTAAGAAATTTGATTTTTAAATTCATTGGCAGAATTTAAAAGTCTGAAAATGTGATAATACAAAGTATACTGGCTTGTGATATAAAGTATACATCTGCAATATGGAAATATTGGTACAGAACACATTATGTAAATTTTGACAATGGGTAAATGTCCCATATTATTTACTGCATATTACTGTTTAATACTTATTATTATTATTTTTCTTAAACTATGGACCTCAATGTGTATTATCATGATTGTTGAGTCTGAAATGAAATATCGAATTGAATTGAATTGAATTGAGCTTGAATTATCGTTTTGAGTTTGACGAGTGCATGCTAACAATTATAATCTGAATATTTGATCATTTCTATAAGAAAAAAAACTTCGTAAAGGTTTGAATATGGATGATTAAATTTGAATTCTGAAGTTTATATATTTAGCCATGTCATATATATTTTTTTTTTTTTCATATCTTGATTTATTTTGGGTTTAACATCACGTCCAATCTACCTCAGAGGTGGGAGAGCTGTGAACCGTGCTGGACTGTAAATCTTACTTAATCCATACAATTCGAGTTATTTCTGGATGCTTACAGCCGACAACTGACCTGCGGACGACAAAAGAGCTGCGGTTCCATTTTCAAAGCCTTTAAGTACACCAGATTCTGTACTTTCGAAAATATTCACATCAGGTCATTCTCTGACACCTGCATGTGCCAACGAGGTCAAATGGTTTGATAAATATCAGTAATCAACTGATAAACTGAAACGCTCACAACACAGATGGACAATAACAGGGGTGGGAGGGCTCTGAACCAATCTGTGCAGTAAATCTGAACCAATCTGGTCAAATCGTGTCATTCTGGACGCTCACAACTGATCTGGGCGCTAAATGACGTCATTCTGGGCGCTCGCAACACATATGGGCACTAAATCGCAGCCAATCTGAGTGGTTTCTGAGTGTTGCCGTGCGGTGGACAATGGCTAGATGGAAAAAGTTGTTTTCTTTAATCTTTATATATCAACTATCATACTCATTTTTAAAATAAAATACCATGCTCATCAATTACATAGATAAGTATATGATCATCTGAAATTGAATTATAGCGAGATTTCTGCCTAATATTAACACAGGAATGTGCCCCCCAGGGGGGTACTTTCATAATTTTAACCCGCAGAGGCTGGGTTGGAAGTGAAAAACCCAGAACCTGATTAAGGGAAATATTTTATCTCCATTGGTACCCTGATTCAGGACTGCCTTAAATTTTGATATCCTGATTTAGGGATGATGCAAAGTTAAAATGATACCCATTTTTGTTTTGTTTTCTACATCCTGGATTTGTAAACCAATTAACCATCATCTGTTAATACCACACAGAATATAGAAATCTACAACTTAATTATTATTATTATTGTATAAACAGATACTATGCCCTTGTCTAGTGTCTTGTGTACACATGAGCATGGTGAGGCAGTAGACAGCTTAATTATCACACCTTTGCTGAGAACAATAGCCACTGGTCCCAGCAGATGACACTTATTTTCCTTTGATCAAGAAATATGCAAAACTGACATAGACAGATAGTCAGTGGGTGGGATTAAAAAAATAACAATTCTGAACACTATTCCAGTCCATGTATGGACCCTCACAGCATAAAAAAAGTTCATAAGGGAAGCTAACAGCCAAACCTGGATTAGGATGAAGGTGACAAAACATGCTCTGAATTCAGAGATTTGGGGAAAGGGATTGTGATCCCTGTTTTATCTTAACCCGTCTTAGGGAAAATATCAGCCAAAAGGACCCTGTTTAGCCCAGCTTCCCCGGTAACACTGACTATGAAAGTACCCCAAACCCCCCCCCCCCCCCCCCCCCCGCCCCCGGATGTGCCCCGGTTTAAGATTGCATAACAAGGAGTAATTCCCGACTTGGGGACACAAATATTACCTTAATAACGTTACAGATTTGCTCTAAAATTTATATCGCGAAAGAAATGTTCTACCTTCTCCACTGATTATGAAGATAGATATAAATGTTATATCTCTGCCCCAAATGTAGCTCATTCTATAACGTTTAAGAAACGTCCATGTATTTGATATCCGCATCATACACCCAATTTAAAAATGCACTGATTTCACTGAAACGTTAGTCAATTCTGTCAACTCACATAACGTTCACATTTAGTTCACACTAGCAACACATTTATTGGCAATCCTATACAATGTATCATATTTTTAAATGTAAAAACATCTTTCCTTTGATATTATTTTCAAATCTGCCAACATATGCGTCCATCCTTGATTTTATTTCATATATTCTCACACATGTGAATTTCTGAGATCAAGTGATTATTGACCAGGATAATTATAAGTGTTATGAATGTTCGTTTTGACTCCATCCAAGACCACTGTATATTTCAATATGTAACAACTATAGAAAATATGCCTTTGATCAGGGAAGCAGGGTGACTAAGATGTGAGAATTACTTTACATTTGCCAAATTGGGGAGTGCTTGAGATCTTTTACCCTTTTCAATACCATCCTTAATTCAATGAGATTTAATTGTAGATATGCACAATTTCACTTCTCACAGGGGCTGATAGAATGAAGAGGGCAGAGGTATAGCAGACCTGTCTTGACAGTTTTATGGGGGTTCACTGCATTGCAAAGTTCCAAGTGGGGCATTCACATTACCAGCACATGAAATGATTAACAGTGCATGTGCGATTCATCGCAATTCATCAGGTTAAGTATATCGCAGTATAATGGAGCGTATACTTTGGGTTCCACTTTGGTGTGTTTGTTTGTTTGTTTGTTTGTTTGTGGTTTTACATCACTTTCAACAATATTTCAGTCATTTCGTGATGAGACCTACTTGTTGCAGATATAGTGCTGTCTCACTGAATTGTCATGTCTCAGGTCCTTAACCTGACAACCCACCCGGTCACAGATTTACAAGGACAACAGGTTAACCCTTTTGTCAAGGGCCTCAGATCATGTGTGAAATTGTATCATGATTTCCATCTCAGCATAGCCGGGGATTGGATCAACGACCTTTGGATCACCACAGAGGAAGTGTTGATAATAAGCTAGCGCTCCAACCGTGGCGGCAAATGGTGTGATAAACATCGGCAATCATTTGATAAACTGAAACGCAGCTTTTTTGCTGTCCGCAGCTCTGTTGTCATCGGCCGTAATATATGTGCCCCCATGTTAGGAATTACTTCTCGTTATGCAATCTAAAACTGGGGCACATTCCTGTATTAAAATGTGGTAATAATCCCGTTGAAAATCAGTTTCAGATGATCATATGCTTTTCTTATGTAACTGATGAGCATGTTATTTTCTTGAATATTAGGATGCTATAGTTGATATATAAAGATTAATGAAAACAACTTTTTCAGTCATGACAACCCACCCAATCAAAAATATACAAGGACAATGTTTATCCCTTCGAGAACGGGACTCAGCTGATATGTGAAATTGTATGATGGATTGATTGCTAACATGGTCAGAATTAGAATGACCTCTGGATCACCAGAGAGAAAATGATGCCAATATACTTGTGCTCTAACCCAAATAAACTGCCTGTCAAATCTTGAAAATCATATCTTAATCATGCCATCGAGACCAGAAATTCATGTCTTATCCACGTTTCAAAATTCATGTCTTATCCATGTGAATAATTCATATCTTTTCCACGTAAATAATTTTGAAAGGTCAATTTCAGACAAGAAATTCATGTCTTGAAAATGACGTCTCAACTTCGTGGATATCTGGTTACCCACGAGTTTCTGCCAATCAAACAGAAATCAACATGGTTTTCTTGTGGCATGTCTGCTGGGACACCATTAAAAGACTTGCTTACAAAAGTGTCTGATACCGAAAAATAATACCTGATATATTATTTAAGAGATAAGAAAATGAACTGAGAAAATGTGATGATCCCCTTCCCAGGCTGATTCGAAAATATTTAATGTATAGATAGACATGCAAATATTCATTATGATTTCAAACTTCACAAATATGTCAAACTGATATCATGTGATATGAAAAGCGTTCATAGTTTTAGTAAATAAAATCGGATCAAGGATAACAAAGTTTGGTGCTCAGAGTCTGAAATCAAAGATTTTTCTTCACAGTTATTATGAATAATTATGTTTTGTTGTGATAAAGAAAAATTCACCTACCAACTTTGAAAACGTTCCTAAATGTTGTGGTCAGCTTAGTGATTTGAAACATTGCTGCTGCATTTATAATGTAAACAATTATGGCACTGTTATGGCAACTGTCACTACACACAAGTAGTATCCTAAATATGAGTGCTCTGGATATATCGAAGTCTGTGGGGATTTGAATAATTATATGGTTTGTTGTGAGAAAGAAAAATTCACCTACCAACTTTGAAAACGTTCCTAAATGTTGTGGTCAGTTCAGTGATTTGAAACATTGCTGCTGCATTTATAATGTAAACAATTATGGCACTGTTATGGCAACTGTCACTACAAATGAGTAGTATCCTTTATGAGTGTTCTGGATATATCGAAGTCTGTGGGGATTTTTGTAAAAGAGGGCAAAATGTACTTTGATTTGGTCATCTTAATATATATTGAGATATTTGATAAAAATTGGAATAAAGCAGTTACTGTAGTATTGTTGAAGTTAAGCTAAAATAATGGAGACAGAAACACATACTCACACGCATGTATGTATTTGAATTTGAATTTGAATTTGTATGATTGTATTCATGTGGAAGCACACGGAATTTAAAAAAACTAAGATAGTGTCAAAATTGTGTGATCAATACTAAATGGATTAAAGCTGAAATCTTGGATGAGCATTTCCCCCACTCAATCACTGTTTGTTTTTCTCTTTTCTCTAAGAACAAAATGTTCAACTCCATGAAAGAAATATTTCAAGAAAACAAGCTACAGTTTCTAAAAGTGCTTTATTATCTGTGCATTCTATGGATCATATCCTTTCAACTTTAGGATGTAATTAATAACTATTTTTAATCTATTTTGAAACATCAGATTTACAGAAATGTGATGCAAGAGTTGACATGCTCATAATTTATATATAGTCTATATATGAATATAGACACAAAGTCTGGGAGGGGTTTATTTCTGCTTGGTATTAATGAACCACAAATAGATACAAGACGTAAACAAACAAAGTGCCCACATGACGACTGCCCACCTGACCATTTTACGTTTTTTTTAACGTTGTGAGCACGTCATGTTTTGGTGTTTAGCACATTGTAACCTGACGTTAATCGGGAGAAAAGCACACAAACAATATTATCCGGCGGACAAATCACCTGTATCACAATATTCACAGACTCATCTATGACAACCCACACCAATTCAAATGCTAGCACCATAACAATTTTACACTTCAATAGCCAATCCATCAGTATATCATGGATGTGTCACAGGGTGGTATATTTGATTTTGGCACCACTGGAACTGTCACAGAGTGTGCTGCATGGCTTTGTGGAAATTCACCTAATCCCCTAATCCATATGAACCCATTCACTATTTTCTTGACAAATGATGTTAATAAGCCCAAAACAATCAAGAAAGGCATGAAAAGACCTGGAAAACTTCAAGAAATAGAAATTTTCAGGAAAACAACATATTCATATCCAACAACAGGGAAAAACAGATACTCTACAAAGCCATGTACCAGAAAAAAACTATGCAACAGACATAATCAATGACTATTCAAACACATCAAGATAATTAGCCAAAGAAAATATGCAACTTGCATTAACTTGAGAAAGTTCAAGGGAGGAAAATGTGTCATTGAAACAGTAAGTAACAAACAGACATGAAGAAGAAAAACCTTACATTGAGGCAAAATCAGTTAACACAGAATATCATGAAAGACACTGTAGCATTCGGCCCCCAGTGCTGTGCTCTTGTGTGGGAGTTAAATAAGAACTAATTACATAATTAGTTATATTCATGGTGACCCCGACATGAAAAAACAGTAATGAGACATGATCATAAAAAAATAGATGATCGAAAAAAGGTAGTCATGATATGAACTCAGAGGAAATTACTGAAGAGAGCTGGACCATTATGGAGATGTGATATACATCGCAGTGCCCTCACCTTATCTCCAAAGCCTGAAGCCGAATGTTACTCCAGCCAAAACTCTGTGACTCAAAGGTGGATGTCATGTTGTGCAAGGTGGAGCTGAAAGACTCAGGTTACAGCTTGACATTGAAGGTGTTAACATGTAGGTACTTGATACAGGTAGTACCCACACACTTATTTCTATTCATATATATCAACGTTTGCCACACCTAACTCCTCTTAAAGCCACACCTAAATTGCAAAGTATTACTGTTACATATGGATTGTGCCTATGGGGATATATGCAGGGAATCTATGATATACTCGCTGGCTATATGAACTGGGGCCTAACCTAGCTGCCTAACAAACCTATCCGCTAATAGATAAGGATGACTGCAGACTCAGTATATACAGTGCACATATGTATCTTTATTCTGGTGCTCGTATACACTATAGTCTGGCTAGGGAAGGCATGGCAAGAGTGTGATATATGATATACCCAAGATACTGATAACTGTCCGAAGCTCTCGGGCTTGATAGCGCACCCAAAGTCTATGCAAGTGGCAGTAGTATGATCATGAGGCTGAGTGTCGTGGATCTTCTAGGCAAGTGAACACTGAGCCCCGAGTAGCGGTTTCTGGGCCGTTATAATGGAGCGTGGCTGAAACCTAATGAGCTTGCACCTGCTGGCCTCCTTGTGACCTCTCCACATTACTAGCTATGAGCTCCCAATTTGTCTCCCAATTTGCTCCCAACGCTTCCCGGCAACTTGTACTTGTTAACCTCTCTGATCTCTGCCAGATATGTCCATACATGTCTTCGTATCCCACATTATTAGCTATGAGCTCCCAATTTGTGGCTAATTTATCCTGAAGATAGGAAGACTACCAACTGCAGTCCTTGTATGTGAAAAGAGGCATAGATCTACTTGTATGATCTAGTTCAGAAGTCATGTGTAAATTCTGACAAAGATCTTCTGAAAACAGTCCAATGAGGCGAGAGGAGGCGACAAACCCATTCATGACAACTTCTTATATGTGCCATCAACTGACAGTGCAATACTGGACTGAGTATTAGCATCCTACCAAGATGTGTTCTCACCAAAAGACAGAAAGTATAAGAGTGTGACAATGGATACTCAACAATGGAATTATTCGGCCAAGTAGTTCCCCTTGGGTTTCACCTGTCACCCTTGTATCAAAGAATAATGGATCGACATGCTTCTGCATAGACTTTAGGAAAATTAATGGTATTACAAAAAGGGATGCCCATGTTCTGCCCCATATCCAAGACATTTTTATCAACAACAAGGAGCAACAATTTTTCCACACTTGACCTCAAATCTGGATATTAGTAAGTGTCCATGTAGGAAAGCTCAATTCCAAAATCTGCAGTTACAGTCATCTTAAAGTATTTTTCAATGAGCAATGAATAAAGTCCTGTCAAGGCTTGTTGGTCATTGTTGTATGGTATATCTTGATGACATAGTCATATATAGCTGCTCTGAACAGGAACATGCAAAAGCCTTAGCCTCAGCGTTGGATAGGCATCGACATGCTGGTCTCTAGCTTAAGCTGAACAAGTTTGAATTTGGCCTAGAAGCTAAAGTAGAAGCTATAAATAAATCTGGAACCACCTCAAGATCAAGATCAACTTCATCCTTATCTGTGGGGAGCAGAATTTGAGAACCACACAGATCACAAGTCTTTGAAGTGCCTTTTTAAGGATAAATTAGAAATACCAAATTCTAGCAGTGGGCCACACAGATAGCTGGATAAGGTGCACCAATTCTCTTCCATAAAGGGAAGCTAGATGTCCGTGCTGGCATATTGTCACATATGGAAAGTGTTGCACCAGTTGCATTAAATGACCATATTGATGCAGACACAATTGTACCAGATGTATGGGAGACAGATTCAATGGATGTAAATCAACGCCAGCAGTATCAAAAAGCACAGTTTTCAAATTATTTTGTGGAAGCGCAGCAGGCTACAGATGAGACAAGGTATGTTCTTGACCAAGGAATCCTTTATACTCTTGCTGAACCTCATCCGCATGCTAGGATTTACTAAAGACATGTGTTGACTCAGCAGTTTAGACAGCAGGTGATTGGTCATTCTGCACCAAAGACCCTAGACCTGAAGAGAAATCAGAACAATTATGTATGGCCAGGCATGAGGAAATCTGTAAGAGAATGCCTGTCAGGTGTCCGAGGGAAGGATGTCAACACCTCTACTTCCTTTCCACACTTGGGGTATTGACCTTGTTGGACCCTTCTCATATGATCAGAAAGGAAGGCAATACCTGCTTACCTGTGTAGATCACCTTACAGGTTGGGTAGAAGTCATATCCATACCAACCAAGAAGGCTGTTACTATCAGGGATGCATTCATGAGGAAATTGTTGCCATGTACGGCCTACCCGCAGTCATTTTCCCGCAGACAATGGAGATGAGTTTACAGAGAAGGCTTTGGATGTTGGAGAAGGAAATACAGTATCGTTTGACATCGCCTTATCATTCCCAATCTGATGGGATGACTGAACATTTCAAAGGCACCATCTAAAGATTGTTGTGGACATTAACCAGAGGAGAAGAAGGAAAATGGAGCCAATACCTATCACAGGCCTTATATGCATTTAGGATAACTGCTGGTCCTGCAGAATGGATCCATACCAAGCCAGAGAGAGAGAGAGAGAGAGAGAGTGCAAAATAAAAAAGATTGGGCTAGGACCACATTGTTTGATGCTGATATTATTAAGAAGTTATCAATAATTTCCAAATAACGTCAAAACTATTTTAAATTAAGATTATTGTATTAATTATGACTAAAATATCCTCAAAACATCCTCATAACATTCTGAGTATTTTGTATGTGTCACAAAAAAATATCATTTTGACAGACATGAACCATACTTTCTCATATTTTAAGTTCAATATCTCAGCAACCAACACAGTATCTTTATAATTTTAACATGTATTAAATAGTACTCATTGAGACCTTTCTAATGACACTTGATTGTTAAGATTGGTGTATTATTTCAAGATTGGTTGTCCTACCAATATAACGATCCCATTTTTGGTCTTCCAAGATTTTTGCTATAGTGCCTGTTTCTCTTCTAATTACCAGACACAAATCTGGCAGCTCATCTTTGCACTGATCCTATTCAATAAAAATAGAATCAGATAAAGCAAATGCCATGTAGTGTCACAGGGAACTGCACCAGTTTTCAGTGTGTGTGTACTGTTTACTTGTAGCTCACTGCATGTGCTGGTCAATGGCATCATGTCAATGGTTGGCACGTGCACGAGGCCATGACGTAACACAAATATGATGTACTGAAAGAGATGAAATTGAAATAAGTTTCTTAGGATTTTCTCACCATAAAACATACAGAGCACTATGAATGGTGCACTTTGGACAGCAGATTTAGAATACAATTATGATAAATCAATCCCAGAGAAAAATATTCTGGCAAGGGAGTTCCAGAAAGATGCCAAGCTCCCTGCTTCCAATGCAGTTAAATGAGGGGGAAGGTTATTCCAGTCAGTCACACTCCCTGCTAAAAAGCAGTATTTATAGGGGTCACAGCTTGTCACCATTTCTATATAGCGATTTCCATGTTTTTTCCTTGTAGGAGCTGATTTCATTTTGACATGTTCTGGTAGTTTGAAGGCTATTTCACCATTTATAGTCTTGTACAATAAAACCAGTCTCTAACCCCTCCTAGAGAATCCCATTTTAGGTCTTCCAAGATTTTTGTTACAGTGCCCATTTCTCTCTTCCAATTGCAAGACACAAATCTCTCAGCTCGTCTTTACACTGATTATATTCGATCTATATCTTTCTTGATGCATATTCTAAGTAAGAATGTACAAGGGTATTGTGGGCAGTCTCTTTGATACTTTCTGGGCACATGTTGAAATTCCTTCTTACAAAACCCAGTTCTTGATTTTTGGAGACAATGTTGTGTAATATGTTCATCCCATTTCATATCTGTTTGGAGCTCAACTCCATAGTAGGGATGATGTTCAACATGTTGCAAGATGTGACCATTTAAAGTATATAATTTTTCTTATACATTTATCATGTATCTTAGTGTATTAAGAGTATGTTTTTTTTGGTGCTGCTCAGGGGTCACATTTCTGAGCATTGAAGGTCATGTGCCACTCATTTGACCATTACTCCTGTGTATTTTGGTCATCTCGCAATTTTACTGCTTCACAATTGCTTTCAACTATTCTATATAGAAAGCTCTCATCTAAGAGTCTTATGTTTGAAAATTTTTATTTCTCTCCAATGTCGTTGATATAGAGTATAAATAGTACTGGCCCAAGTACTGTACCCTGAGGCACTCCAGATTTAACATGAACAGGGTTAGATTCATCACTGTCTATAACTAATTTCTGTTCACTGTTTGTAAGCTAGTTTTTATATATATCAATGACCCGGCCTGCCCTGAGATTCCGTAATGCTTGAGCTTGTGATTTAGTCACTCATGGCAGACTTTGTCAAAAGCTTTACTAAAATCAAGAATGAGCATGTCAACATTTGCCTATCATTTCTAGCATTGAATATATCCTGTAAGGTTGTGATTAACTGTGTTTCACACGAGTGACCTGAATCCATGCTGAAAATTTGCCAGAATTTTGTAAAATTCGCAGTGATTTATCATATGTCTGACAATTATATGCTCCAAATTTTACAGGGAACACATGTCAAAGAAACTGGCCTGTAGTTAGCAGCACAGCATTTATCTCCTTTTTAAAGACTGCAACTATATTTGCTGTGCGCAATGCTTTTTGATCTCCTTTGTCCAATGAGTAATGGAATATATTTTGAAGGATTGGAGCTTTTTCATGTGAACATCCTTTCAAAACTTTTGTGGGTCATTGATCCGAGCCATTTGCTTTTTGTTGTTTAGATTATAGAGTAGTTTTTCCACACCAACAATTGTGATGGCAATTGGCTCTATTTGTGGAGAAGTAGGATTACCTTTGCGAGGAATATTTTCTTTGACTGTTACCATCCTTTATGAACCAACCTTTTCATGCTATGAGAGTCCATACAGGGACTGGAATAGTGTTCAAAATTGGACCATTTTAGTCAAAGGTACCAAGGTGTCACCTGTTGATACTGTGGGATACGGATTGCCCATGTATGATATTTGGCAGAGACACGAGACCAACAAGTGAATGTTGTCAGGGAGACGTTGCTAGGCAGTTGTTGCTAAGGACAAGTCGCTATGGATACATAATTAGAGATGACGCAGGATCCAACGCTGACACGTGATGAGGTGCAAACCCATTAGGATTTAGGCGCGTGCGTATATAACAGGCCAAAACCGCTACTCAGCGCACAGTGTCCACTTGCCTAGAAGATCCACGACACTCAGCCTCATGATCATACTACTGCCACTTGCATAGACTTTGGGTGTGCTATCAAGCCCGAGAGTTTCAGACAATTATCAGTATTTGGTTATTTCATATCACACTCTTGCCTTGCCTTCCCTGGCCTGACTCAAGTGTATACTTGCACCAGAATAAAGACGACCATTGTGCACCATATATACTGAGTCTGCAGTCATCCTTATCTCTATATAGATAGGTTTGTTAGGCAGCTAGGTCTTAGGCCCAACTCACAGTAGCCAGCCAGTACATTACATATTCCCTTCATATATCCCACGTAGACATGTAACAATATGTAACAATACATGCAAGCTATCTCACTAAAATCAACCTAAATACACTAACCATGATTATAATGTTTTGCTGAAAGTGCCAAATACTGCCTGTACTCTTTTGACCACAAGGTGGCCACATGTATACAATCATGTGACCTCTATTGAGGTCTATTAGTGTGTTAGACCCTACCATTGGACAAACATTAATGGACAAACAGGGCTCTGTAAGCCAAACAGTGTTCCAATCTAAAGGTGCCCCATTGTTAGCAATACTTTACTAAGCAGGTGTTTGCACAAGATCACTGGTCAGCTAAGCAAAGTTTGTTGACGAAGTGTCCAATGGATGATTTGGATTTTAGCAGAAGACTCCTCCACTTTCAAATGGCACAGAAATTTATGCAGGGGAAATATGATGGTACAAACTTTTGATCGCAAAGTTCGGGGATAAAAAATTATATTATGCAATGAAAAGAGTGTATGAAACATAAATCTGGTTGAGAAAAAAGATGAATTTGAGAATAAATGATTAAAATATAGTTGTATGAAAGACTGCATGAAAGAGAAAAATGGCTTTGAAAAAAATCACGATTTTGCATGAAAGAGCGAATAAATGATTAAAATATAGTTGTATGAAAGTCTGTATGAAAGGCAAAAATGGCTTTGAAAAAATCACGATGTTGTATGAAAGAGTGTATGAAACACAAATCCTGGTATGAAAAAAGATGACTTTGAGAATAAATGATTAAAATATAGTTGTATAAAAGGGAAAAATGGCTTTGAAAAAAATCACGATTTTGTATGAAAGAGTGTATGAAACACAAATCCTGCTTTGAAAAAAAGATGAATTTGAGAATAAATGAGTAAATATAGTTGTATGAAAGACTGTAATAAACAGTATGAAAGAGAAAAATGGCTTTGAAAAAATCACGATGTTGTATGAAAGAGTGTATGAAACACAAATCCTGCTCTGAAAAAAAGATAAATTTGAGAATAAATGAGTAAATATAGTTGTATGAAAGTCTGTATGAAAGGGGAAAATAGCTTTGAAAAAATCAGAAATGTAAAGACATTTCAAGTGTTCATGTGGAAGACTACTGAGAAAATGTATGAGAAAGCCAGGAGTACACACACACCCGTTTTTTTCGGTCTTATATCCTGACTCAAATGGAGGAATATGTGTATGCTCCATAAACTTACAGCTTAATAATGCTGAAACTTCGCGCATCGAATATCGAGCCCTTAAAGGCAGCAAAACAAACACAAGCAAAAAACAGATTTGTTACATATATAACAAAGAATGAACGTGATCAGACAGGAAGTGTGGCGAGATTTTAAAAAAAATAAGTTGCTGTGTGAGGTATTGACTGCAGTAAAATTTGCAACAATAGTTAACTGCAGACCTCGGTGCTCGGCGAGTCTTCCTCCGTGCTCCGTGGACTGCTCCTCCATGGAGTTTATGCAGCTTCTCGGCCTCGCTCCGTGGTAGCACGGAGGAACTCCTTGGTGGAGCAATCTTCCAAATCTTGCTCTGTGGCTTGTTTTATTTTATTCCTGAGCAATTATGTGTCCTATTGTAGTAAATATGGACATCTTACCTGGCTATCGATTTAGAAGCAAAGTGACCCTTAAAAAGACAATTTTGACAACTTTTTGGTAAAATTTGATTAACTCCTCGCTTGGATGGACAATTCAACCTCCAGATGTCACCCTGGAAGTTTATTCAATTGCATACAAAGTCTACTAGAGGGCTTGGTGGTCAACATTGAAATTGCATTGAGAAGTAGTGACATCTGGCGGTAGTCTTAAATTCATCTGGCTCTGGCCTCGGACCACTATTACAATGTCTCATTGAAAACCATAGTAAATGCCTCACCTTCAAAAATTCATAGAAAATATTTGTATCGACCTAGGGTATTTTGAAAAATACTTATAAGATGGCAAAAATATTTATCTTTCTAAAAGCAGAGTATGAAGTTAGGTTGACCATTGAAATTTTTTGCTAGGATCTGTTAAAGCGCCACCTACCTTGAAAACAAAGAACAGAACATGGCAATATAGAAATGAGCCCCTGATAGCAAAGATCAATATATAGTCCCTTCAATTATTCTCATTATTTTTCTAATAACTTTGACAAAACAAGCCATTATTGTGCTATTAAATATCACTATTCATTTTATGTCTAATGTGATCTGCATCTCGTTATTATCATGTATAATAAGGGGGAGTAGGAAATTATCAAGCACTACTTTCGTATGCCCTGGTCCCACATATCAAATAGTAGACTCAGGTCTATTCGGCCTCGGACCACTATTACTATGTCCCATTGAAAACCATAGTAAATGCCTCACCTTCAAAAATTCATAAAAAATATATGTATCGACCTAGGGTATTTTGAACAATATTTATCAGATGGCAAAAATATTCATCTTTCTAAAAGCAGAGTATGAAGTGAGGTTGACCATTGAAATTTTTTGCTATGATCTGTTAAAGCGCCACCTATCTTGAAAACAAAGAACAGAACATTATAACAAAACATACCGAGTCGGGAAGCTGGGTGAGCGGATTCAGTGAGTTGGTGATTGCGGACGGATACCCTGAGCCGAAGGCGAAGGGTATCCGTCCGCCATCACCAACGAACTGAATCCGACGAGTGTATGTTTTGTTTTTATACCTCAGACAACTACTGTATTTTAAAAAAATGAAACATGAAACAAGATATTTATCGTTACAAACATTTGTAAACAAAGCGCACCTCATTTGACCCCGTCACGTGACCCGAAAATGGCGCGTACAGCCATAGACTGGTTGCCGCCATCTGTGTATAAACACGATGTTCTTGACACTCGATGGGGGACCAGTCTAAAGATGGCCGACGCAAACTAATCAATATTTTACAAATAATCGGCATGCGCGTATTCATTCGAAATCGCATCAATACGCGCATCACTGAGGTATAAGGAAATATAGGAATGAGCCCCTGACAGCAAAGATCAATATATAGTCCCTTGAATTATTCTCATTATTTTTCTAATAACTTCGAAAAAACAAGCCATTATTGTACTATTAAATCGCACTTTTCATTTTATGTCTAATGTGATCTGCATCTCGTTATTATCATGTATAATAAGGGGGAGTAGGAAATTATCAAGCACTACTTTCGTATGCCCTGGTCCCACATATCAAATAGTAGACCCAGGTCTAATAGAGATCAAATATAGCCCTAAATGCAACTTTATGCCAATTATAGTCATCTATGATATTACCCTAATTAAGTGCAGGTGTTAGAACAAGCATGCATGCTTACCTATATACCATAGTGCCACCTATTGGCTCCCCTGGTCTTGCCAGATTAGAGTACGATTCAGCGCATTTTGGTGCCACACAATAAGGGATGATTGAAACTGGTATTTCATTTTATATTGACTTCAAACTTTCAGAATTAAATTGTAAAGTAGGGATGCACATGTCTAAATTTTACATAAGTACGTAAAAGAATTTTTTAACACCAAAAAAAGTCAAAAACTTTTTAAGAAATCATGAAAAAATGCTATTTTGTGCTGTAAAATGTTGTTTTGTGCCAATATTATAGGATAAAGATTACCAAATGATACTTTATTATGCAAATTATTTAAATTTGAATGTTACCTTCTGAGTTTATGCATAATTTATGAAATATAAAGAATAGAGATCCCTCTTAGAGCAATATATTAGGATGTTATGCAGAAAACAGAGAGTCTGAGAGCATGAATTTTGCCTCTTTGATGAGCATGAAGTTCACAATAGACATTTTATACAGTTTTTTCTTACACATCTACACATTGTAAACTCTCTCTGCTGTGCATATTTATTATATAAAATACACCTATTGACTTGTGCAGTATGTGGTCCAGGTGCCAATAGAGCATGCACTTCAATATAGAGGTTTATAGGGGTTGTTGGCATTGTTATACATTATATCAGGCAAAAAGGGACCTGATATGGATTAAACTACACTGGATCTATTTCCTATTTACATAAATTTACTAAATTAATTGACAAATCACTGCTCAAAAGATTCACAGTTGAAAGTGAAACTCCATGATGTTTACCTATTAGGCCTCGGACCACTATTTACTATGTCCCATTGAAAACCATAGTAAATGCCTCACCTTCAAAAATTCATAAAAAATATATGTATCGACCTAGGGTATTTTGAACAATATTTATCAGATGGCAAAAATATTCATCTTTCTAAAAGCAGAGTATGAAGTGAGGTTGACCATTGAAATTTTTTGCTATGATCTGTTAAAGCGCCACCTATCTTGAAAACAAAGAACAGAACATGGAAATATAGGAATGAGCCCCTGACAGCAAAGATCAATATATAGTCCCTTGAATTATTCTCATTATTTTTCTAATAACTTCGAAAAAACAAGCCATTATTGTACTATTAAATCGCACTTTTCATTTTATGTCTAATGTGATCTGCATCTCGTTATTATCATGTATAATAAGGGGGAGTAGGAAATTATCAAGCACTACTTTCGTATGCCCTGGTCCCACATATCAAATAGTAGACCCAGGTCTCTCCATCTACATCTATCTACATGTAGTTAATTCTCCTTCCCGAAAATCCCCAATTATCGCTCGCACATAGGTGGCGCTACAAATTTCGTATGAGTCTGTAACTGACAGCTGATACCAAGAAATCACTATTTTGAAGATATCTTCAAAACTACACCACTTATCAGCAAACCGAAACCAGTTTTGAAACCAGTGAGACAAAACAAAAATAATGGTGGACTTCATGAAAATATAACATCGAGATAAATAAAAATTAAGTGTCTTTGATGTGAGGCAGCCACACCAAGGTGACGAGTCTGTCATGTCACTTCAGTCAGACAATTATAAGCTTTCACACCACTGTCATCAAAAATCATTTGAAGCTAGGACTAGTTTTGTGATCAAAGCCTTTTTCTGTAATTGTTTCCCAGCTCAAGCTTTGAAGGGGGATTCTTTGTAACCTTTGTTTCATCTGAAATTGTTGCTCTGAGCTGACAGGTGTCATGTCTTCCTGACAGCATCATGTCCTGATTAACGATCATTTATCATAATAAATATTGTGCAGAGCATCACAAGAGCAACATATTTCGATCCCTCGTGGAATTTTGATATCAATAAAAAAAAAGTTTGTTCAATTTTGTGGATTCTAGGCGAAATAAATGGGAAATCAGTGAGAGCTTCACAGTACTGTTATTATTTGACTCACCGGAATGTGTGGCGCCACCTAGCGGCCAACGGCGTGTGACGTGGGAGATTGGGATGGCAATTGAGGGGGAACTTAGAACAGTATCAAGCTCAATACACCACATATGTATCTACACACAAGTATTTGACAAAATTAGAAAACAAGATACACAGGGAGTGATAGATACATTAAATATAGATAATGGCAGGTCAGAACAAGCGCAATTATCATATGATAATAAGTGAGAAGTGATGTCTCCAAGATCAATTTGCATGAATTTTTCCGTTTCCCCCAGGTGACCTCATTTATACATTATATAATACATATATTATGTAATATATAGGTCACTCAGTGTCAACTGAGGCCTTGAACACACTTGTGCTTGCTCTGTATGTGGTCAGAAAGAAATAAGGAGGACAATTTCTGCAATCTCCACCAGAGGGCGACATGGTGAACCTATCACCTCTGTACAAGGTGCCTTTTGGTGCTGGCTCACCACATCCACCAATTTTTATATAACTGTCCGTCTTACTTATTTTTTTTCGTAAATTGTACTCAGATTGGTATATTATGATATATTTCACCCTTAAGACAAAAGTTTGTGCAAATAGAAACAACTATTAAGAGAAATAAAACTTGGAACTACTTTCTCGACCGGAGGAGCCATTTCCTGGGGTAGTTTAAGCGCTTCGAGCAGACTTGGTCTGATATAGCGCTATATAAATCGTTATTATTATTATTATATTAGTGATAAGGCGGAACCACAACAAAGATGGCCGCTTTGTTTACAATTTGAATTCTTTTAATCTTTTATACTTTTGGTTAATATAACCAACAAAAAATGTTCAAATGTTAACAAATGAACTCAAATACATCTCAAGCCAACTTCATATTTGATATGAAGAGATGTTAATATATCAATCACATTTGCAACAAACTGACAGTTCTTGAGCACATGGCCAGTAAAAGTAGGACCGGATGAATACTAATCTGGGTTGGCCAGAGGTAATAGTTTGTGTGTGCCTCTGGTGGACAGTGTGCAATTTCTGTAACGCATTTTGTCAAGTCCATAATTAATATCTTTTTATAAGGTTCACAATTACAGCATTCATTTTTGGGCCAAAATGAAGTACAATCTACAAAATACATAAATAACTGTCTTCCTCTTGTTCTCACGATTTCAGACATATTTAAATCATTTCTGTAAGTGTGTTATTGGCCGAGATATTAATGTAAAATCTTCAAAACTATAATTATAACATCTTGTTATGTACATGTATAGTTTGTAATTACGGCAGTCATTTTCAGGGGCCAACAATCTACATGAATATATATTTATAAATGTAATAAAGTGGTGACACCAAGCGGCCAATCAATGCATTCTACTCGGCGGAGGAGCAGTTTTCTCCTCCGTGGAAATAAACTAGAAATATACTGTAGTGAGGTGGTGACACCAAGCGGCCAATTGATGCAATTTTCCTCGGTGGAGAAGAAATTTTCTCCTCCATGACAGCCCATGGAGCACGGAGCAGTTGGGCATACAACCCGGGAATACGTCATGTTCCAATTATAGCATCAGCTGCCCATTCATTCCCTGCTCCTCTATATTCTATTACACGGCTTGTCTGGACCCTGGCCTCACCCACCTCAGAGGGACACCACTTTTGTTCAAAACCTGCTCTCACAGAAACTTCACTCAAGAAAATACTATTTAAGTAAACCACAATATGTCAAGTTCTTTACAATCACAACTAAATGTACAATTCATAATATACAAAATTAAAATATTTTGTGTGCACTTTTAATTAGAAAAGTACCTTGTAGTCTTAATGTGAAGAAGCAAATTTTATACAAAAAAATCCAAAAATATTTACACAAGCCTCTCTTCCCGCTCTCTTCAAAAAGATATCTTTACAAACTTTGTTTTTGAGAGTATCTTGACATGTTGTTGACCTGATGTATTAATTATTAGACATACAACCCATTCTAAGTGGACTTCAAGAAGGGAATTACCTCTCAAGGTTTTGCAAAGAATTTCACTAAAATTCACACTTTAAGTTATAAGCCCTTTGTGAGGGGAAGAATGCTAAGAAATTTGCATATGTTGTACTAAATGCACCCTCTGTAGCCTTTTATGTAGGGATACCAAATTTTATTACTGGGGGATTGAAAAAAAAGAAGTTATATTGCACAACCTGTGACAACGTTGGTCACAAATTGACTAGAATCTCCCCTAACTTGGTCTCACAAACCCCTCTCTTCCCGCTCTCTTCAAAAACATTGGACAAAAAGATGGATACCACTAGCTTCAAATGTGTTATTGAAAGTAATATTTCAAAGGTCTAAGCTATCTGATACATTTTACCCCCCATAATTTAGAATCTTGATCCCTCCATCATTTTAGGGGTCAATCCCCGCCCTCCCTGCACAAGGAAGTGCTTGTCATGGCCATTTAACCAAGACTTTGAATTTGTTATTTATAGATATACTTGTGGTGAATGCCCAGATTGTGTCAAGATCATAATCTTGGCCAACATGTGTGTAAAACAAGGGATAATTGGGTCAGAATGGATAAGATCCCTTAATCCCAGCAACAAGTTGTTGTCAGTGCGCATGCGTTAGTGTGTCTTACAAGGGCAGCATCCCTGGTTGCCTAGGGTTACTACCCAGGCAGGACACTCAGCCATTGGCTGGGACAGTGTGAGTGTGTCTCAGGGTGGCTGTAAGTTGGGGTAATACCCCTCTCTCAGTGGGTGACAGAGTGATGACGCTGTCCTGACTGGCACACTTTAATTGGAAACATGACCTGAATTCTCAACTGGAGGAAGACTCGCCGAGCACGGAGGTCTACGGTTAACTGGTTCTCAAAATTTGCCACTGATAAGAGTGTGCGATCTTGCTGTTGGAATTTTACATTGCCCTCTGGTGGACATTAGACCAGTCTCCACTTTATTTTGCAAGCTTATGCGATGTTTTGTCTAATGCATATATTTGGAATAGAGTAGATTTCACCTATTTTTTGTCAAAATCATGTTAGATATGACATTTTACCCACAAATTGCCTTTATTTCTGTATTAGAGCTTTGTTTTCAACCATCAGGAATTTGACCTAATTATTGACCTAATAATGGAACCAGTGGAGGTCCCTCAAGGTTTTGCAAAAAGGGGCCTTCACAGATAAAATGCAAATAATACTTAGACAGCTACACAAGTGTGAGACAACTGAATATGTGAGATAGTTACAGCAGTGAGAGATAGTTGCACAAGTGAGAGACAGCTGCACAAGTTAGAGACAGCTGCACAAGTGAATTAGCTGCACAGATACATGTAAGAGAAAGTTACCAATGTGAGAAATACACCAGAAAGTGATAGCTACACAAGGAAGAGATAGCTGTATCAGTGAAAGACATACAAAGGTGAGAAATAGCTGCACTAGGTGAAAGATAGCTGAACACATGGAAAATATTCTCAACAGTTATAGCTGCACAAGTTAGAGATGGCTACAACAGCAAGAAATAGCTACAACAGTGCGAAATAGCTTCATAAGTAATAGATAGTTGCAAAAGTAATAGATAGCTGCAAAGGTAAGAGATCTAGCTGCAAAATAAGAGATAGCTGCACAAGTGAGGGATAGTTACAATAATGATAGTTGCACAAGTAAGAGGAAGCCAGAGACAGCTGCACAAATGAGAGATGGATATAACAGTGAGAGACAGCTGCTTAAGAGAGAGGTAGCTACAACAGTGAGAGATACCTTCATAAATGATAAATAGCTGCAAAAGTAAGAGATAGCCTGGATAGCTGCATAAGTGAGGGACAGTTACAACAAGAACAGACAGCTGTGCAAGTGAAAGTTAGTTACAACAAAGAGACAGCTGCATAAGTGAGAGATAGCTACATATGTGAGGGATAGCTGCATAGGTGACAGATAGCTGTATATGTGAGAGATAGATGCATTTATACCTCAGTGATGTGCGTATCGACGAGATTTCCAATGAATACGAGCATGCCGAGTATTCGTAACGTATTGATTAGCTGCGAACTATTTTCCGTCGGGCATCTGTAGACTGGTCTCCCACCAAGTGTCAAAAACATCGTGTATACAGAGAGTGCGGCAACCAGTCTGTACGCACCATTTTCAGGTCACGTGACAGGGTCAAATGAGGTGCGCTTTGTTTACAAAACGTTTTTAATGATAAATATCTTGTTTCGTGTATCATTTAAAAAAATATACAGTAGTTGTCTGAGGTATAAAAACAAAACATGCCTCGTCGGGTCAGCTGTGTGAGCGGATTCAGTTCGTTGGTGATGGCGGACGGATACCCTTCGGCTCAGGGCATCCGTCCGCCATCACCAACTCACTGAATCCGCTCACCCAGCTTCCCTGACTCAGTATGTTTTGTTATACAGTGACCGGCAGACAAATCCGGACACTTTCATGTTTTTCACTCCTGATTTTCACAGAATCTTTCAAAACTAAGTAAAAACTACTCACATCGATAGTAGACCGTTAACTACATATGAGTGTATAATAAAATTGATACATGTTCAATATGTACAGAGTTATCGGGAAATTCACGCATTCAGGAAACCTGCAGATTGTCCGAGTTTCCATTGACTTATACGGAGAAGTTGGCTACGTCACCACTTCTGACGTCATTTGACAGTGACTCAATCAGTCGTGCTGTGAAAACAAATAAACACTTTGAACGTTTTGAAAGGCATAGGATTTACAAGATGACGTGTGAGGCACTATATTCAGCTCAATTGCAATTAGTACAGAACAGTTTTACTCGATATTTGACCGAGTTAAAAATGTCCGAGATTAATCTGCCGGTTTCGGACAGTTGCCGGTCACTGTAATAGATGATACAGTGACCGGCAACTGTCCGAAACCGGCAGATTAAACTCGGACATTTTTTAACTCAGTAAAACATAAAGCAAACCTTGCTGTACTAATTGCAATTGAGTTGAGTATTGTCTCTCACACGTTATCTTGTATTCCGACTGCTTTTCAAAACGCAGTGTTTATTTGTTTTCACGGCACGAGTAATGTTGTCACTGTCAAATGACGTCAGAAGTGGTGACGTAGCCAACTTCTCCGTATAAGTCATTATTCTATGATCACTGTGTATTCTGTGCTGTGATTGGTCAATTCCTGGTCACGTGAGCTTCTCTAAATTGTTGTATTGACCAGATGCATTATATTGCACGTCAATATACTTTCCACTGCACTGATGGGGAATTCCATGACGTCACCATACAGACAAACTCGTCCCTTTCATGGCGGGAAATGTTGGGGAAGCCAGTGATCAACACAGTGATCATAGAATAAAACAAATATGTACCTGGGTGTCGTGCAATATGACTTTTTATGGACCTTCGGAAAGTTATATTGCACTCGGCTGCGCCTCGTGCAATATAACTTTCCGAAGGTCCATAAAAAGTCATATTGCACTCCACCCAGGTCCATATTTGTATAATGGAAACTCGGACAATCTGCAGGTTTACTGAATGCACGAATTTCCCAATAATTCTGTAAATATTGAACGGATAGCATTTTTACTTCACAGGCCTTTAAGACTGACGGTCTTCTATCGATGTGAGCAGTTTTTACAAAGTTTCGAAAGGTTTTGTGAAAATCGGGAGTGAAAAACATGAAAATGTCCGGATTTGGCTGCCGGTCACTGTATATGAGCATAGAGAAAGTATAAGTCTGTCAAGTCTATTTTTTCTCTATGATATGAGATAGCCAGAGAGATAGCTACACAAGCAAACTATTGCAACCCCTCGCAGAAGTTGTATGAGAAAAGGATACATCGTGTGAAGACAAACACTGGTTATTTGGGGTCTTATATCCTTACATGTATCGTTGCTAGAAGCCCGTAGGCTTATAAGACCAGGAATTACGGTAGATCTAATTTCAGCACACATTTCACGACGACTCTGCCACAACTTGCACTGAGTCTGCGCACAGTTAAATTATTTACTTCCGTTGGGAACCAAGCAAACCAGTGATTTGAGCTGTCACAAATCCGTCCAAAAACATTGAAAATGTACAAGAAAGAGAAATGTGTGCTGTTGAAAGGCAGTACATCTGCTCTGGCAAACAACTTAAGTGTTCAGGTTAACTTAGAGAAGGGGATGATTAACTATGCAGTGGTACACAAATCGGTGGTGAATTTAGTGAGCCAATCGACAGATGGAACTGCCATCAATCACCGGCAGATTCTCTGTAAAGAACCATCGTCAACACACGGAAACTCAATCATTTTACAGGTATGTTTTAACACATGTTTGTATTATTTATTAACCTTAAAATATCTTCAGTTGTAAATTGAGGTTGGCATTTCCTTCACCAGTGTCACCTGTTCACTGAGACTAGTTGACAGGTATAAGAGTAGATTCCAACACAAAATGTAACATTTTCTGTGTTATCTTGAGAAAGAATTATGCGTTTCCCTTGAAAATATAGCAAAGATTATTTCAGTAGCTTGTTTATCAAATTATAAGAACATGTAAATATTCATATAAAACTGACAGAGGCAGGAGGCTTTTCACCCGTGATGTTTTCAGGTGGTGTCACTGTTAATTATGAGTGAAAATATAAATTCGATTTTTTGATCAATTATATTATTAGAATAACACTTTAACTTTCTGTTTCTTATAGATTTTAATCATAATCAGCATTTCTTCTATAAACTACTGAGAGAAAGCAAACCTGAAAAATGAAGTGCTAAATACGACTGTAATCATTTATATTTTGACAAATTTAAGTTGAAGACTTGAAACAAATCAAGTGAATTTCATGAGTAAACCAATGCTATGGCTCATGTCAACAAGTAGTTGGTCACAGAACATTATTTGAAACAATTTAAGACCTGTTGAGAAGCCCTTGTCGGAACCTACTGCCTGTCAGCAACTGATCCGATGCCTGTAGACTATTGCTGGCATTTTCACCTGTTTCCCTGGCCAGTACAATTATTGCATGTTCGACAGTGGCACATTAGACCTTAGAGTATTACTCTAAGGTTAGACAGTGGCATGTTTGACTGTGGTGTGGGAAAGAAAATTGTCACCCAGCTCGCTGTGGCTGATAGTTGTATATGTTACATTTTCTTGTGTCGCAGTATACCGCAGAAGTCAGCCCCAGTTACTTTATAAGGCTCAACACTCATAAAATCTACTTCGAGAAAGAAAGCCAAACTCATGTTACCAAGTGAAAATAGGTAATATAATTGAAATCATGTAGTCAAACAGGTTTGTGTCAAGTAACAGGTTTGTGTCAAGTAAAGGAACAGTCGAAAGAGCCAGTCACCCTTTCTACAAGCTTGGTGTACATCAACTGACACTTATAACAGGGATAGTGTACAGTGATATGTGGTATGTTTTGTAAATACCACATCTTTAATATTTTTTGGCATAGAAAAATTTATATGAATAGTGTTAATGAATTGTAAGGGAAATTGCACTTGCCATAGTGAACCATTTTAGCTTCCAGCCTCTCATGGTATCTTAAGAGAATTGATGACGTAATACAAAATGTCAAACAAAACAACTTCAACAGGTCAGCACTGTAAGAAAAATTCATGTGCATGTCTTTTGATTTTATTGCATTATGATAAGCATTTATCAATGATATATCCCACATTGATATATGGCACACTTATTATGAACCGTGCATATAATGTGGGATTGTAGAATAATTGACAAGCACCTAAATGCTAAATAAATAGCAAGTGTTAGCCATACATTGCATTATAATTTATATGATGGCTCAATCACATTTAGTGTCCAATCTTAGTCTCCACACAAATAGATTTTCCCTTTTTTCAAGGAACTTACTTTGCTTACAGTTTAGATAGGGCTAAATGCTGATGAATAAGATCCCCAAATTCAAAAACATTGGCTGATTACTAGGAGTGTTTTTCGTATTATATTATATAATAAATATTTAATATAGAGTAAAACATTTTAGGGTTTGGAATCACAAATATTGACAGTATAAATGACCTTGTGTGAAGCTTGCTCTCAGTTGGCACTTGGTAATGTGCCATTTCTGAGAGAAAAAAATACAACTGCTATATGCAATTGTATTTCACACCTGATCATGGACAATTTTAAATATAAAGAAGCATGGTGGCCTCATGATTTTATTGTTCTAAAGCATTTCCAGAATTATTGGGAACATAATATGTCAATATGTTCAGAATTGAAGGTCCTATATTTATCATATTTGTTTAACATTTTATTGCTTATAAATATCCCTGTCAATTTTCTTGATCATTATTCAGTTTCATTGTATTATGTTTTTCAGGCCCGCTTGGTTCAGATGCCGACAAGAATGTTGCTAGTCATAACATCACAAAAAGGCATTCAGGTAGGTGGGAGTTTTAAATTGTATTCCTGCAGACTCACCTTCTCAAAGTATATATCTGTATTAGCCACATCTGCATCAACTTTATTAGAATACATTTCATTAACCATATTCTCTCTGACACATCTGTCAAACAGGCATTTGCAAATATATACATATATATGATACCAGAACCATGAAATTTTTCTCTTTGAGCACCTGATAGCATGCTCATTGGGTATAACAAGTTACATTTAAAATGTGACATCTTAATGGGTGAATGTGTGTGTGTGTGTGTGTGTGTGTGTTAAATAACCAGTTTGTATTGCACTCCCATACAGTAAATCTGATTGCTTTACTTAGCTGGAATAAAATGTATACTAGTACATATGCTTTATTAAATGTATTGTGCACAGATAGATAGCATTCAGTTTTGCTAATGAGGTCTTCATGGTTCTCATCAATGTTCATCCCATAACATAGCATGCATTTTAGTACATCTGCATGCTAAGCAAATAATGTTCCAAAGAAAAAAAAATCATCTGGCAAGTGATGGAGATATAAAAAGTAGTTTACAACATCATAAAGGGTTTGCCTTCTGAGCAGTATTTAATAAAATAGTGGTAGATTGTTTACACATTCTGAACTGATTTGGGGTAACAAAGAATCCTTATTACCTGTCTTCCCCTGTGAGAGGCAGCTTGAGCTGAAACAGATGTCTCCACAAACCACAAATTCTCATCACTTGTACTACTCATTTTTCATGTAATTTTAAAAAGAAAATGCATAATTTTTCCAAATTATGATATATTCTAATCTGGCTAACTTCTTTAAGAAAGCTGTATATAAAATAATGTTGCATGTTTTAGATGTTTGAAGCAGATGGATCCATTATGTTGTATTGGTATGCCATAGGAGATATCAACCAAGGTGCTGAGCTAGGTGAGATAACAATTAAACCATAAGCGAAATGTTGTAGTTGTATTAATATATCTTACAGTAGTTTCATGTGAGGTCTTGACAATGAAACAGACATTAAATGCTGCATGCATTAAAGGCATTAAATATGTACTTTTACCATACCCACACATATAAACTATGATCACATCCCAAATCAATGTCTTTCAAATATATGATCACATTATTACGCTTCTCCTGAAAATGTTCCAAACAAGAGGTTGTCTGAAATAATGCTTGATTGATGTGATAAATCCCAGCCAATGTTTCCAATTGAAAATAATGCCAAAATAAATTTGACATGTTAATGGGGTTAAATTTTGCTTACAACTGTTTTAAAACAACAAATTAAACTTGTGGACTCTATTTTCACACAAAGCTTAAAAGCTTACAACCCGTTAACTTCTTCATCCTTTGAATATCGTCATGAACCTGTTTGTGAAATAAATCCTGCTATTTATCCTGCTTTCTCCATTTATCAGGTACTCAAATCCATCACTTTGTCACAAATCACTTATCTATCTTTTCCATCCCCAATCTTTTCTTTCCAACCCTAAGCTGCTTATTATCACTTATTCGAGGTGAAAGGGACAGTATTCATTATAGAGATTTGAAAAAAAAATGACTAAGATATTGATTTCAAGCAGCTTAAGGATTTGTGATGGATATATATTTTGTTTTAATATAAAATGAACACTTATGGTCTCAAATGACATTTCACTTCACATTGACCCAGCTAGTATGGACTCATTTGTAACAAAGTGAATTGCTGAAATAGAAGCCTTATTATCTGTCAAAAGTGGATATATACTCATTTCCCATTCAATGGCATACAAGTAGTGTCATGATAAAGCTGTCTGACAACATTTTCCTTGACAACTTCAGTTTATAATGAGACAATTTAAGCTTACATCATGAGATGATAATATGTTCACAGTGTTGGTCCATTGTTGGTTCAATTTAAATACTTTACATAATTGGAAAGTTGGTGCATTTAGATCTTGGTGTCAGTTTTTTAAATTCTATTCTGATGAAAAAAATAATACATTCATTGGGATCCAAAAAAATAATACATTCATTGGGATCAAAGATACAATTTGACCATGGGAAGGATTCAGAGATTTTTTTCTGTTTTCATACTTTTATAACAAAGCCTGTCATGACAAGAGCCTCAAATGATCCATTTCTATCAGAAATTACTCAATAGTACATGTATATTCATAAATATTTTTTAATGTAAAAAAAAATCAAATTCATGAATTAAAATATGTCATCGAGAAATGTTGAAATATTTAATTTTCAAATTTTCAACAAAAAAAAATAGATATTAAAAATATCACTAACAATTTGATTAGATTTATATTATGATATCCAAGATATTCTATAGAAAGAGATATTAATGAACTTAAGCTCATTTCATGAGCCGATGGCTTTGATACTTCACCACTTAGATGGTGGCCATGATTCACCTGTACAGGTAAAAGATGCTGCTACTGGATGTGTGGTACAACACCTGTCATTTCCTCGTGGTTCACATTTACCTGGCATTGCACCTGCCCTACAACACAGAGACTCAATCAACACCACACATAAGCACAGCAAACGAGGTTGCCAAGCATGGTAATGAGATTGAATTGATAAAACCACAGTGAATATTGTGTATTAATGAATATAAGACATAAGACATGATAACAAATACAATATAGTCAGAGCAAAGTTGGTTGATGAGGAAGTCTTGTGTGATAAAACCACTATCCTAAATGTCAATTTAATCCATGAGATGTGAGATTTGCATAATAATGAATTAATTTGGGTTAATTTGTAAATACACACAGTTCAACCTTTATGAAGAACACGTACCTTCATCCCTGGTTTCATATGTAGCATGACAAATCTACTTTCTTTACTGTTCCTATCCCTTTATTTATGAATAATTATTTATCAAAGGTCCAGATTTACATGGCATTGTAGTATAGTATTGGATGCCTGAATCTTGGCACACTTGGCATGTTGGTTTTTAAGTTGGTTTATAACATTGTTTTTAACAGTACAGTATTTTGACTTGTTTCAATAAGTTTTTCTTGTCAGTGAAAGATTATGCTACTTTTCAAAATTAAGCTTTGCCGAACTTCTGAGAAAATTAGCATTTTCTACACAACTGTTGAACTGTTGGATCCAGGCACCTTAATCAATTGTCTCATACATGTTCTGATGAACCAGGAAGCTCACCATTCAAGATGGAGTTTATATTTGAAAAAATTATCCTGTTTTAACAGGTCAAAGATCTTTCAATGCACCTATAAAATGACTGCTAAAATATTTAATTGTTTTGTGTAGACCCCGCTAAATAATTTGAAAAATGCCATCTTGAATGCCAAAGCCTTCCATACAGAGTGTCAGGTTTATCTACAAAATTAATTTTATTTCAAGGCCAAAGGTTATCAAATGATGTTACTATCTTAACTATTAAATGATTGTAGCTGGATACCTCTGAATCCCATATACATACATGTATTTAAAAAATATAAATATCATTTTATTTTCAATGTTTTAGGTTTAATATAGTTTTTAATGTATCAAGCTAGATATCAAATAATTATTTTCCAAGGATGCCATGTTATTGCTAAGCTGAACCAGATCAAATCACACATCGTGGATGGATAACCTTTTTTGGTCACTTTTTTTGACGAAATAAACATTTTGTTTTAACTGTCATATTATCTCTGTGAATTTGTTGAAATTTCTCTGTTTATGTCAGTTCACAACCATATAGTCACATGACCAACCACATTATATCCTGTCTGCAATGACCTTGACTCAACACTCAAAAAATGCATAAGCACAAACTCATAATTTAGGTCACACTTTATCAGACAAATGGATGTTGAAAAATGAACAAAAAATTGACATGTAAGATTTATAAGTTGCATTATATTTTGCAGCTGAAGCGTGCTTCAGTCGTGGTATCTGTGGAGTGATGGAGGAAATTGTATGTGTAGGTGAGTTGCCACATTCTTTTACTTATTTAATGCAATATTTTTTGTATTTTTTTAACTCAATATTATCAAATAATCATTCTGATCGTCAACTTTGATTTTCTCCTCAGAAACTAATGGGTGGGGTTCTCAGTTATTACAGAGATATTATTAGGTGTCGGAAAATGCTTGTGTCAGTTTTGTCTCTTTATGAACTTAAAGTGGTGAGACACCTCAAAGTGAAATGAGACCATGTTTTAAGTCTATTAAAGGGTATTTTTATAGGACTATGTAAAACAACCAATCACTGCACACTGCTATATTTTGTGAGTATGAAGTAACTACATGAATGTAATACTTGAATGACCCTAAAAATACATTAAAATTAGATAGGCCTATTGTCCTTGTGGGCACAGATCAGAATGAGACATTTGTAATTTTGATGAGCAATGTCTCACCCCAAACAAGATACCTGCTATGAGTAGATTTCAGGAGACTAATTCTATCCATCTTCCATTAGGCTCTGATCTTTTTCCATTTTGTAATGATTTTTTTCTCAAAAATCTGATAGCTATCATGGAGTTGTCAAGAGATTTTGCTAGAAGAAAATGCTTGTGTGACTTTTGTCTCCTCTTAGTGTGATGAGACAATTCACATTTAAATGAGACAACGTTGTAAGCTCTTAAAGGGCATTTTTGATCGATGTATAACCACCAAACACTGCTCATACTGATATGCAATTTCCTAGCAAACTGGTGAGTGTGAAGTACGTTAGAACCCAACAAATTATGTTAAAACTTAGATGGGTCCATTGTCCCCACAGGCATAGATCAGAATGAGACATTTGTGACTTTGATGAGCCATTGTCTCATGTCTCCCACCAAACAAGATACCTGGTTGTCAAGGAAGGTGCCATTTTGAATATCATTACAAATATTAGCCACTGAGAATCAAGATAACAAGTTGGGGCCAAATGTAATATGTAACATGAATCTTTATCAGTTAGAATTATCATCTGCTCATGTCTGGTCCAGGTTAGGATTTGAATGTTTATTTATGAGGCAATTTCCAGAAAATGTTAACAAATGTTACAAAAAAGCAATGATCAGCATAGCTCTAAGGCAGTTGGACTATGTTTAAAAACTATAATAACATTTTGGTTTTGTTTAATGCAAATTGTCTCTGACCTTTGGGTAATATATATGTCTAAAATGATGGCAGGCTATCATTGAAACATGGGAGAATATTTGCAGAATTCAGATATCTTTCAGATCAATGTTGTGTCTTGAATTCTACACAGGGTGGAACATCTTAGAAATTGAAAACTTAAAATTGTAGAGCCATTGTAGAGGATGTATCAAAAGTTTTCAATTGATTAATCACAATTTCTTGAAATATGAGAACTTGAACAGCTGTTGTACATTATTTTTTCTCATTGGACTAATAAAATAGTTTAAGGTCTGCAATAAATCAATGAGAAATGCTCATTATATCAGAAAGATTATTTGAAATGTATTGAAATGATTTTATTTGACTGCAGGCACTCACAATGGGGAGATTTTGGTGTTCTATGTTCCATCCAGAGGTACAAATATCACGCTATCAGAAACACTACGAGGTAAATATACCCTTATCAATGCTGATTTCTGACGATTTAAACTAAATCATTAAAGGTTGAAAATGTGAAATTTTAGATTACCGTGCTACTGTTTCAGGAAACAAGGCAGGTATCACAGACCTAGAATCGGAGGGAGATCGGATGGTCAGTGCAGATGATAGGGGTCAAGTCATTGTCTGGCAGGCTGGAGACAAGTTCCAACAACTTATCACCATATCTGGAGCAGGGTAGCTTTTTATTGCCAATTGTTATTAATAATTGTATGCATTTATCTTTAATCTGAGACCACCAACACCTTCTACTTCTTGATGGCACAGATCTCTATTTGTGCATGAATTAACATGAGCAAATAAGTGCTATGCTTTTGGTATTTGAGGCCAAAAAATAGAGAATAATACAAGTTATGTATTTCAGGACGCCCTGCAGCAGTATTGGTCTGTGGAATGATGTAGTGGTGTGTGGCTACGGTTCCGGTCACATCCGTGTATTCAATGCCAGCTCGGGCAAAATGTCAGCAGAAGTGGCGGCACATGCACGCTGGATCAATGCCATTGATGTTGCCAAAAATGGACTGGTATGTTATTATGATGGACTAGTATCTTTTATTGAGGTACTGTGTTCGTTTCTCTTGCCTTCCTCTTTCCTTTATCTGTTTGTTTGTCCACTCCAGTAAAACTATGTTTTATAGGTACTGTGTTAATTTATACATATAAGGATGAGAGATATCTGAGCATCTACAAAATTATGGGTTGTAGTTGTTGGCAACATAAAAGTTATTTCAGCCATATTCAGTGGGCAAAGGCAAGATTCTAGCAATTGGAGTGATTCAGTAATTTATTTTGACATTAAACAAAAACCTTTTGTGACCAACATGAATTCATTATTTCTTTTGACAAAATATAAAAATTTCAGAACTTAAAATTGACCAAATGTCCATGGACTTATCCTTGATGGGATTTTTTTTCTGTGCAGTGCTGCCCTCAAGTGACAATATCAGGTTGGAACAAAACCACATAAAAAGGTTTCTCCACGATTCAAGTCACTTGAGAACACTCAAAAGTGCAGTCTCAAACTTTTATATTTTTTTCTCTGTTTTCACACTTGCATATCTTGGAGCTTTCCAGAAAATAATGTTTCTGACCTTTTGAAGCCATTGACAGATCCTTGAAATAAATTCATGTACATTAGCAGACATATAGGAATGATCCTTTGAACTTTTAGGTTGCTAAACAACTGTGGATTAATAGGGCAGAGATCAGATCCCATTCTTAGGTCAGATATACTGTTAAGGAATCTGGCTTTGTCTACTCATATTATTGACATCACAGATATAAAGTACCTTTTGTGGTATCTAATTTCTCCTGAAATTATTGGTTTCTGTTCACCATATGCTTGTTGACGTACTGGACCACTGGATAAGTCTTTTCAGTTTATTTCTGATATTTGCTATGGGTAGAATAACTTGCCCTACATAATATCTTTACTTAACTTGAAAGATCGATAGAACAAAACAAGATATTAAAAGAAAGTATGAAAGGGGACCTAGTATATCATTTTGATTATTTTTAATTTCAAACTTGACAAGAGCATTCTCCACATCTATTTTCAGATGACTTGGATCTTAATCTGTCGATGTTGTAATCAATATTAGTGTCATTAGATCTTTAATACAGAATCTCAATTATTATATTCTCAGGTGCTATCAGCGAGTGAGGATTCACATGTGCGTATTTGGCAGTTGAAGCAGGGGTCTATGCCTGAGGTAAGTTTATTTACTAAAATTATTATTACAACTGTAATTAAGCAGTTATGTGTACGGGTGCAATTACTTTGGAATTAGAGCCCAACTTGTTTTAGTTTTATCTAATAAAAATTAAAAGGTTGCAAGCATTTATGGCTGAAATAGTGAGGGAAATCTCCACGTCTTCACAGGACCAAATCAAGTTTTTCCATGTGACAAAGATACCAAGCTTTACATGCATAAAAATGAATTTCAGTAGTTTAAACGAAACTACTATCTGAGATTGTTAAAGAAAGAACTGCCACACCCTACATCTTGGTCTGTAACTCATATGCACAAAAAAGTGATGTATTCCCAAGTGGTTCAGGATCAACTGACCACACCGCTCTACCATGTCCCTATCCAGCATAATCTTGCAACTCCAGAGTGTTAGCTCAGCTACTTTTAAAGAAACAATTTACACCATCACAACCTGATTTTTGTGTTGCTTTGTAACCTTCCATCATTTCAGTTGAATGTTATAAAATGCATAAGTTTTATTTGACTCAGCTGAACTTCCCTCACGGTACAGACTCTCAGGTCATGAAAAAGGTTCATAGGAGGCCAGAACAGACACATGATATACTGGGATATTATGATGGGAAATTCAACATCTTGAATATAAAATGTACCTTTGAGCCATAACAATTTTGAGGTATACTCAAGAAAGTCAAAGCATTGTAGTAAAATTGTGGATGCAAACATAGATGAAAACTAAATACTTTGTACAACAAACTTTTTCAGGATATAATATTGAATGATCTTTAATTGATGAAATATGTTATAACCTTTTTATATTGTTGGTATAAAACAGGCAATTTATGCTTCCAGATTGAGTATGTGAACAGTGAATGTGTAGCAGATCTGCAGCTCCAAGGGGCACGGTTTATCAATGATGATGGCCGTGCTTTTGGAGTCACAGGATATGATAGCAATGAACTCATCTTCTACAGGAGCTAAAGCTAACAGTTTTCCACAAGCAATATGTGTATTCATCAGAAGCACTTCATATGAGTTTTATGGGTAGGGATATTCTGTTTTATTGTGTTCAGATATCTGGAAATGTTAGGCAGTATTTTCGTCTCTGACAGTTTCATGTAAATGAATCTATCTACTCTTTTACAAGAGTCGGGTTTACTTATTTAGAGGTAAACTTTTAAAAAGGAATGCTGTTATGGTAAGGGTATGGTTTGTCAGAGAAAAAACTTATCATTAACAAATAATACCAGAAGCCAAATTATTTGTACCAATTGAAGTACATATGAATGTTGTGTATGAAGAGTTTCTGATGAAGACATAAATGTGGCCATAGTGACTGTACTCTATTTATTTATTGTTATATCAGCAGTGCTGTCCCCTGTTGACAGAATATGCCTTGCACGTTGTGATGTTTTGAAGGTTGATATTCACGAATACACATACTGTGCACCAAGTAACATTAATAATCTTTGTGAGTTTGTGAACAGGTGACAATGTTGTCATTAAGCACATCTTGAATCACCCACTTAGGAATAATGTGAATGTTACTGTGATAAATATTTGTACAAATACTTTGATGGGACCAATGAATCATGTTGAGTGGCATGAGGTAGGATATATAAGAATAAGTAAATTTATAATGATGCCCTGGAGGCTTTTTGGATTCTGCCTACAAATGCCCCATTCCCTCATAAATATGCAGGTTGAATTTGAGGCTGATCAATTTTTTCTTTCTTTTAATGTGATAAAATCTGAAAAAAATGATGCATTTCAATATCAATTTGTTCTAAATACAAAAGAGTCCAAAGAGTTTGCAATATCTTCTATTCATATTTCGGTCATGAAGGTTTTAAAGATATCTGAGGAAGAAACAACATTCTTTTAATGTCATACAATGTAATTAGTGTTATAGTTCAAATAGCTGTGTTAAACCGATTATCACTTTTGCTGAAATGCAACATTCCAACATGTACCATTCCTGCCATAACAATGTACAATATTTGTACAATGCATTTTACGTGTTGATTTTTTTATCAGTGGATATTTATCAACTTTAACACCTTTAATGTCAGAACCAATATATGTTTTTATAAGAAATACTCATTTTGTGGATACAGAATTTGGCTTGTTTTATGCTTTTTATATGAAAATAAATAATTAGGAATGTTTCCAACATATTGGTGGCAGGCAGTAACACAAAATATCCTCAACTGCTTACTGTAGGATTAGGGCTAAGATATCTTATCACATTTGAACTGTGTTGGTGCATGCATTCATTTTTATGATTAAAAATATATTACAATTTATTTAGAAAAATCATGTATACATACTGAAGTGGGCTGGAATAAAAATGAAACAGCAATTTGTAGAAATAAAATGATGACATACAAAATAAAATAGGAGAATAAGACTTATTAAATAACAAAAGTAATTCAAAAGAGGAGAATTTTATAAATGTCAAGTTGTGCTGCGAACACATAGTACATATATATATCAACCACTGCCACAAACACTGTTGTCTTTATTCTTTTATCATATGAAGCCAGTTTCCACCATTTTGTCAAGTGCTATTTTCAAAGAGAAAAGTCATGTTTTTGAATTTGTAAAGTACATTTAATGTCTTTATGGTACACACATATTTAAACAAAATACAAGTGCAAATAAAATTTAAAAAATAAATGGTTAAAAACAAAATATTTGGGTTACCTTTAATCATGTTTATGTTGTAAAAATAATTGTTTTGCCAGAATGGCTGAGTACTATTAAGCCTAGGTCTATTGACCTGGAACAGAGTAGTGTTTCCTCTATTAATAATAGTCCAATATTAATATTCAGAGTTGTTTAATGTTGCTGAGATAAAAAAAAAAACACTTAAAAATCTGCATGTCATATCATGAGTTTTGATACAAAATTGCATTTCTATGTTTGCATACATGTATATACAAATGTCCTGGTGATTTTATTTTAAGCACCATACAATCCTATCAGATTGTACTAACCCTGCCATGTTACAGGAAGACTCAGGCAACTTGCTGACAAGTCGAGTTAGCGGACAGAATAAAGACATGCTGCAAAAAAATAGCAAGCTGTTTTTAACATTCTTACAAAAAAAAAAAAAAATTTGGAACTTTCAGAAAAATAGAAAGAATTATGTTTGTGAAAAAAAGTTCACCATTGCGTGACAGATTTTGACAAAGGTCTAAACAATTTTGGAACCTTCAGAAAAATAGAAAGAATTATGTTTGTGAAAAAAAGTTCACCATTGCGTGACAGATTTTGACAGACCTTAAAGTTTATATTGGCAAAATGCCAATATAGCTAGGAACAAATCATTTTTTTTCACATGTGTTTTAATAGTTGGCCAAGAGGTTTGTTGCCCACTGCAAGACAGTTTCCCTTTTCACAACCAGCAGCAGCTGTGAGATCATGTTATCAAATAAAAGGGGGCAACTTTGTGACAAAGCAGGATGCAAATTGGTTGTGATGAGTTAGCATTTAGATATAGATGAGGATAATAAAACGCTACAAACTAGCATTGTACAGCAGCAGTAGTAGGTCAGTAGGTTAATCGGCATACAGGAGGGCAGTTTACAGAATATGACAAGAAAGTCTGGGTGGCATAAAACTGAAGTCGGCACAGTATTCAATGCATAGAAGGTCATGCACTATATCTGTTGTGCTATAAGGAGGTCAAAGTGTCCTAATTATGTGAAGTATTCTCTAAATTAAACATATTGACTAGGATATATGTGGTCACAATAAATAGTTTATGGTCGCACAAAATCAATCTCGAAAGAATCGAGCTTCCCAATAGTTTGAAAACTGTGACCTATCTGGATTTTAGTAGGTCACAGTGACCTTGTTCCAAACATTATTCTCAAAATATGTATATATTGTGTAAGATATGCAAGTGTAGTAGGAATAAATGCTATTTGTCATGCATTGCAAAATATCACACATTTTGCAGATTTTGAAAATTGACTCCTGTGACCTTGAAAATAGCTCAAGGTCACCCAATAATAAACTTGTTCAAGCCCCTTATAGATATACATATATTATATCTGCCAAGTAAAATCAATATTGTTATAATTTAGCTGAAAATAGAGCATTTAAAAGTGATATGCTGGGAAACAGTTACCAAAAAAAAGTGGAATCGCCCAATAGCACGGATTCCATTACCAATATACATGCCCTGTATATATATATTATGGCTTTTTACCCTCAGCCCCTGATGTAATCAGGCTGAGGGTATTGCAGTACTCCTGGCGTGGGTATGTATGTATGTATGTATGTATGTATGTATGTATGTATGTATGTCTGTAGCGAACATCCTTGTCATCGCGATAACTCAAGAACAAATGATGGCAGCTTCATGAAACTTGACACACATATGCATTTGGTGAAAACCTCGGACGAGTTCGATGGACGGCGACCTTGACCTATTTTTCAAGGTCACAGGGACAATTATGTGAAATCCCAAGAATCACAATAACTCAAGAATGAATGATGGCAGCTTTATGAGATTTGACACACATAAGCATCTGGTGAAGACCTCAGAATTTTTCCTATGAAACATGACCTTCACCTACTTTTCAAGGTCACAGGGACAATTATGTGAAATCATCTTGTCATCGCCATAACTCGAGAACAAATGATGGCAGCTTCATGAAACTTGACACATATTAGCATCTGGTGAAAACCTTGGACGATTTCTATGGACGGTGACATTGACCTATTTTTCAAGGTCACAGGGACAATTATGTATGTATGTCTGTATGTCTGTAGCGAACATCCTTGTCATCGCGATAACTCAAGAACAAATGATGGCAGCTTCATGAAACTTGACACACATATGCATTTGGTGAAAACCTCGGACGAGTTCGATGGACGGCGACCTTGACCTATTTTTCAAGGTCACAGGGACAATTACGTGAAATCCCAAGAATCGCATAACTCAAGAACAAATGATGGCAGCTTTATGAGATTTGACACCCATAAGCATCTGGTGAAAACCTCAGAATTGTTTCTATAAAACATGACCTTCACCTACTTTTCAAGGTCACATGGACAATTATGTGAAATCATCCTTGTCATCGCGATAACACGAGAACAAATGATGGCAGCTTCATGAAACTTGACACACAAAAGCATCTGGTGAAAACCTCGGATGACCTTGACCTATTTTTCAAGGTCACTGACAATTATGTGAAGTCCCAAGAATCGCAATAACTCAAGAACGTATGATGGCAGCTTTATGAGATTTGACACACACAAGCATCTGGTGAAGACCTCAGAATTTTTTTCTATGAAACATGACCTTCACCTACTTTTCAAGGTCACAGGGACAATTATGTGAAATCATCCTTGTCATCATGATTACTCAAGAACAAATGATGGCAGCTTCATGAAACTTTACACGCATAAGCATCGGGTGAAAACCTCGGACTAGTTTGGTGGACGGCCACCTTGACCTATTTTTCAAGGTCACAGGGACAATTATGTGAAATCCCAAGAATCGCAATAACTCAAGAACGAATGATGGCAGCTTTATGAGATTTGACACACACAAGCATCTGGTGAAGACCTCAGAATTTTTTTCTATGAAACATGACCTTCACCTACTTTTCAAGGTCACAGGGACAATTATGTGAAATCATCCTTGTCATCGTGATAACTCAAGAACAAATGATGGCAGCTTTATGAGACTTGACACACATAAGCATCTGGTGAAGACCTCAAACTTCTCTTGATGGAACATGACCTTCACCTACTTGTCAAGGTCACAGGGACAATCATGTCAAACCCACGTCATTGCAATAACTTAAGAACAAATAATGGCAGCTTCATGAAAATTGACACACATAAACATCTGGGAAGACTCCAGATGAGTTTGATGGACGGTGACCTCAACCTGCTTTTAAAAGGTCACCGGCCCATCTCAATAATTCAAGAGTAAATGATGACAGTTTCATGATACTTGACACACCTAAGGTTTTTATACCCCTGCATCAATTTGCCTTGGTGCAGTGATGTTTTGTTCACAAATATTGTGTGGAGCGAATGTTGTGCAATGAATTACAAGGGCTGAGGGTTGATGCATCTCTGATGCCTATGTTTCTATTACTTTTTGGACATGAAAATGAAAAACATGGGATTAGTATGACAAAGTCTCTTGCTTTTGCTTATCACAATTCAACATTTGGATAGAGTTTAGTATTCTCTGGGCCTCCCTCTGACCGCTGAGCAAGGCTCCATGTGTTGTGGAGTAGAACTTCTCATGAGTAGCTTCACCAGCAAAACACACAAGTGGCTGAAATGAAACAAGAGCATTAATTGGAATAAAGCGCATGACCAGTCCAGAACTGATTGAAACTAAAAATATTTTATATAACCTTTAGATGAGAATTTTCATTCTGTAATTTACAACTAATTCTGTAAATAGAATTAGCTGGATAGAGTATGTCTGTAGGACTTTACCCAGCTGCTATGTGTGCTTGTCTATATCATAGTTACATAGTCGGCATAGTTTAGAACTGCAGTGAGGGGGGTAAATCTTCTGTCAATCTGTCTGTCCGTCGACTTTGATCTTCTCTGAAACTAATGGCTGGACTTCTTTATTGACATGTTTTTTCAGGGAAGCAATTCTATCTAATTTCCATGAGGCTAAATTTTGTCCCATATTTTATGATTTAAAAAAAAATTGAAAGCTATCACTGAGTTGTAAAGTCTGCAATACAGTGGCTCCACCAAAGCATTGAACAATATGCATGTTTATCCTCAGTTTGAGGCTTTCTGAAAAAAGGAGGGTGGTGACGGAGTGGCTTACATTTTGGATATTTAAAATAACTTTAGGATCTGCTTAGCAAATATATCATTATCATTCTACTCTAAAACTATTACATGAATTTCATAGATATTCAAAAGTAAGATGAAGTATTGTGAGGAGATAAATTCTATCAGTGAATTTTTTGCACACATGCATATACACCTGAACATCCAGTGCCTCGTGCTACTAATTTAAATAAAGCTTTAGTTTATGCACTTTATTTACTGTGTAAAACAATCAGATAATGTTTATCATTTTTGATAAATCAATTTTCTTTTTAGAATAATAACATGGACAGTAGATTTATATTGTGAAAAGTTATGGCAGAAAGTTCCTTCCTCAATGGAAAGGGACTGAGAGAGTGAACATGTGAAAAAGCCAGTCCTGCTTGTAACAGGGATGACGAACAATTGTTGTCCTTGCTTGTGATAGATACTCATTTATGCCTGATAAAAGCAACAGAGACATAGTTCTTCTGTGGGTTCCTTTAATTAATACTTTTCCTTACTTATAGTACTGGCACTATCACAGTGTATTTTGGACCCTTCAGTCCACTGTGACATTGAATTGAATGGTCATGTCATAAATGACAAAAAACTTGCATGTGCATATAAAATAAATGAAAAATGGATTGAACATATGATATGGAAGATGCACATTTTTTCCAGTTTATCCATATACATCTGATATACATCATATGAGAAATGCTCAATTTTGTCGATCACTGAGTGAAATAAAAGGAGGCATAAATCATTACAGAAGGAGAGCAGTATCAAAATCCTATCTTGGGATTTTCATATTTGCCCAGACAACAACACATCACTGTGTTCACCTGTAAATTAGTAGTAAAGCTATAATTGTTCAAATCAGTTTTACTTTTCAGAAAGCCTCATAGGAAAACAAATTAACTATACTCGGAGAGCATGGGAAGTATGGCTTCATTGCTCTACCGAGATACTTTCCCAAATTCTCTGGGGGTCTCCTTAATCCTATTTTTAAATCTTAAACAGTGAAGAACTTGTCTCATTTATTCCCTGATGCTAGAAAATGGTTGCCTCAGTCAATATTTCTCAATAAATCCTATGAAGCTTTGTTGAATAAGTTGTTTTGAGATAATCTAGGTATCTTTGGCATTTATATTGACATTTTAACAAATTGAAAAAAAAAAATTAATCTACACAAACTCACAGGGCTCCAATATTGGATATTGTCAAACTTAGCTGAGCCCTAGACAAGATTGTCTGACTGTGTTTAGAATACATACATTCTCTGCACTGAGTGGTCGTGCAAGTTCTCGGATGTGCTCCTGGGTGGACCCCATTGCAGGAAAGCTGTAAGATCCACGGGTATATGGATTGCTGTACCAATAACTCCTAGTATAAAATAAAAACGGTTACAATTCCTTCAAATTTAATTTCATTTACCACCAACATAGTTTATTCTCTAATTTTTTTAAAATTCTGATAAACTTAAAATCTCTAATAATGATCTTGTGTGAATCATGATGACAGTCTTCTAATGATTTACAAAATTCATTTATATGTGTGTGTCAAGTGAGCTGTATGCAAAATAGAATTTTATGTGTATCTAAAAACAGAAGTTTATTTCTCTTCCAAATTGAAGAGATCTGGGTTTGAGATTTATCCTTGCCATACTTTGTTTCTCTTTCTTGTTTAATTATGTCCAATTTCTGCAAATATTGCTGTAATCTGTCTTTTGTTTTAGCTAAAGAGAATTTATTATCAGTGAAAACATTGCATAAACTTTGGGCATTGAAACAAAACAAATTTGACCTGCAGACATTCAATAATTATCTTTGGATAAGAACTAAGGGATTTGCCAGACTTTGAAAAGGATTATCTCCCCTAAGTAGCAGGAAGCTTCCAGTTGGCTTTGCAACTAACTCTTCTGTTGTAACCTTAGACATAAAAACTGGCAATGAACTATTCCGTAACACGGTGCCAGATTTCTAAACAGGACCAAGCTTGGTAGGAAGTTTAAAGAAAAAGATTGCGGGAGAAATTATCATAATGTAATTATGCATTGCATTTTGAGACTAGCATGATATTCACATACTCTTGCTTTCATGAGGTTCTTGGATGTTATGACTTGATATTCAGATCTCAGAACTCAGAACAATTTAATTGAATTCCAGGTAAAGGTTTAGACTCCAGTACAGATATTGGACTACTTAAACTATGAAGTAGTCACTGCTGCAGAGACCATCAAGGCATGGCTGACAAATATTATCACATATTTGGTGTACATACAACATATATTGAGAGTAATGCTACATATTTCAATTAGTTATGTGGTACAATTAATTTGCTGTTTTATACACATATCAGTTGATTTTAGAACAAAATATTTCTCTCTACACTGTAAGTTTCTATGCTAATATATATTTCAAAAATTCCTTTAATGTCCTCATCAAACAATTGTATGATAATATTACACCAGGCTGACAGGATGAGGCATGACCCATTCAAACTCCACCAGAGGGTGATGTCCTCTGGAAGACCGTGTGGGCCCAAATGTCTCCTGGTGGACAGTGTGGGCCCAATTGTCCCCTGGTGGACAGTGTGGGTCCAATTGTCCCCTGGAGGAGTGTGGGTCCAATTGTCCTCTGGTGGAGAGTGTGGGCCCAATTGTCCCCTGGTGGAGAGTGTGGGCCCAATTGTCCCCTGGTGGAGAGTGTGGGCCCAATTGTCCTGTGGTGGACTACCTGCTGCCCATTTGGATAAAAAACATGCGATTTCTTTCCAAAGTGAATTATATAAATGCCTGATCACCATGGTTTCATTCCCCTGAATTATGTATTTTATTATTAATTGTCATTAAGCAAAAGTGTAATGATGAGAAAGGCTCATCTATCATAATACATGTAGTGTGAAGCAATAATAAGCAATATGCCATTCAGTAAAAATACCTTGTGATTGTGTTTGGCATAGGAACATCTCTTTTCAGGAAATGTTCTAACACCTGTACTAAAGCTTGTTTGACTTCCTCATCTGATAGAGTTTCCATGTACTCAGCCTCCTTGCCAGTTATCCAAACTGCAAAAAATAACGAATGCAAAAAATATTACAAATTAATATAGTTTATCAATGGCAACAACATTTTGCAAAACCAAATATATAATGCAACAAAAAGACTGATAGTATATAATAAAAGGACTATTACTGTTTTTTTAAATGAGAATGTGCAAAAATGTGTGTAATTGACAGAGAGACACAAGATAAATTATAATTCAGACTTAATAATAATAATAATAATAATAAAATTTGTATAGCGCTGATACCAGACAAGTCTGTTCATAGCGCTTAGACTTACATGTCATCATATTTTTATCTGGAGTACCTTCTATATAAGCGTGGCATATTTTAGTGGTCCAGCTCTCTGTTATAGATTGGTTCTTCCTCTTTACTTTGTCCCAGAAAAATTGCAAAGTGTTAACCTGGTCTGGCATAAAGTCCAAATTATCAAACTCTAAAAATATTTTATCAACAGTACCAATTCCAAGCATTTCAATTGCTTTAAGTTTATTTGATGGTAAAGATGGATGAAATAAATGTGTTGCATTTTCCTTCAAGTATCCCAGAGATCCAGTGAATATCACATAATCAGCTTGGAACTGCTGCCCCTTTTCACATTCTACTAAACATGATAATCCCTTTTGAGATTTCTGACCAGCAGTGTTTCTGTCATCCTTACATTCTCCAAAGTGTTTTCTTTCAGGTTGATTCCATATTATACTTTTAACAACTTGACCAAGTAAAATATTTTCTTGGGGAATGTCCTTTGTGAGAAAATCAATCAAAGACTCATATCCATCTGGAAATATTGGGTTTGGTCCGGATAATTCCTCATATGTGCCAAACTGATGATGTGACACCTACAGAAGAATCCATGTTTTCAATTTATGCATATTATACTGACAAAATACATAAATATTCAATAGCTGGAAAAAGGGTAAATGCAGTGTAAATTAAGATAAAAATCCATAAACATTTCCCTATTTTACATAAGCTAACTGTAGAATGCTGCCTCTCACATCATAGCACTCTGCTCACCGTGTTCATACCTGATTCATGTCATGACATCCACTGATGGTCGTCTCCCATGTCATCCTGTGTTCAAGTATCAGTCTCCTTGTTTCCAGATCCTCACCCTCATACTGCGACATGGATTCATCACTGGAGTTTATGATAAAGGTTCTCATACTGATGTCCTTTTGCTTCCCCTCATCAACATAATGATCTGCCTCAGTTAAAGCTTGATAAAACTCTCCAAACACTTCCCTGATGACATTATCCGGAACTGTGCTGCCATTTTCCATCAATCCTATAGTGCGGCATCTAAATTTAGGAGATAAAAAGTAATTTATGTATATAAAAATATATATTTGCAAATTGGCAGCAAATGAAAGAACAGAATTGTATCTATAACTTGTGAATTATAATGAATATTCAAATGACTCAAATTCACAATAAATTGGCAGGTTTCTGAAAAGGTTGCACAATTGAGCTCATGATATGACAAAATTATGTCACATTACAATGACTAGTCTGCATTTTAAACAGGTCCCTTCAGAAATGTACCTGGAAGGCAGTTGATTATTTCTGGCCTTTCTTGGTCTAACAGCTGCTAACAATTTGTGTTTCTTGGCCAATTGAAAAACTGGGTTACCATGGACACCATGTATCCAATTGGCACCCATTTCCACCTTGTAACTGTTTTCACCTATAAATAAAGCAAAGTGATATGATTTAAACAAACATATTTAACAATTAAAGTAATTAAATGATTATTTTAGGGTTTTTTTTGCTTCTGCAGTGATGGGGAATATTTTCTGTCATTCACTCTGCCAACATCTTCTCTGAAACTACTGGTTGGAGCTCTTAGTTATCAGCAGGAATGATGTGGTATTTTCAGGGGACAACTTCTTTCTTTTTCCAATAGACTCAGAATCTTTTCTATTTTGTTATGATTTCTTTAAACATAGCCAAATGTTCTTAGAGCTATGCTGATCATCATTTTTTTGTAATGTTTATTACAGAATATAAAAAGCATGAACATGACCAGAGAGGAAGTGTGAGGCATGGGCTGTGTGAGGCATCGGCTGCAATAAAATTCACCACTGAAAAGAGAGTGCGATCTCACTGTTCTGTCACCACGTTGCCTGCTCTCTGGTCACGCTAAACCAGTCTCCACTTCACTTTTATTTTGCAAGTTTATGAGATTTTTTGCGCAATATGTGCATTATGAATAGAGTGGTTTTCACTCATTTTTTGTCAGAATTAACCAAGTTCATATGGCACTTATGGATTATGTTGCTTGCAACAGTCTCTTACAGTTTCATTGTTCAGTAGTTCTGCCACTTGATATCACGGTGGTCATTGACCTGGGAACATATTTGGGTAGATCCAGTAAACAGTCAAGTAATGGTTCCATTCTTAATCTCAGATATGTTTAACAGTGAATTTATTTACAACTTGACCTGGGCCCATATTTGGGTAGATCCATTGACAGTTAAACATTGATATTGAACATAATAATGGTTCTAGCTTCCTGTACATATCAGTCCTTTCCCTCAATGTTTAATTCCCTCCCCACAATGCAATCCCTGGTTTACATGCTTCCCTTTCCCCCAAGTTACTCCCATCCCCTATAACTCTTCCCCTTTTTTACCTGGTATAACTTGCCCCCTTTATCTTGGACAGTTTTATTCCCTGAGTTGGGACCCCGGAAGCTGCTGGGTTTTTCCCTTGCTGGTGGGGTTGAGCAGGCCTGGGACAATGGTGGTGGTGGGGAGGAGGTGGTTTGTGGTTTTGGGGTGAAGATGGTGGTTTTTGGACATTGATGGCGATGGATATTTGTGTTTGTGCTCTGTTGCATGTCGATCTGATAAAATTGCATGGCGGAAAGAAAGTTTGGTTGCGCACACAATTTCTAGCCACTTCCGGTTGCGAGCGCATCCCCTCTCACTTCCGTCCAATGGCCGCCACCAAAACACCACAGTACGTTTCTCGTTGCTCGTCACTCCCATAAAAGCATTTATCGCATCAATAAATATGTTATACCTGTATTAGTGCTTTCTTTTCAACCATCAGCAATTTGACCTAATTATTGACCTAACTATTGAGCCAGTGGAGGTCCCACAAGGTTTTGCACAAAGGGGCCTTCACAGATAAATCTCAAAACATTATTTCGACAGCTACTCGAGTGTGAGACAGCTGCACAAATGAGAGATAGTTACAGCAGTGACAGACAGCTCCATAAGTCAGAGACAACTGCACATGTGTGAGACAGCTGTATAGGTGAGAGATAGCTGCACAAGTGAGATAGTTACAGCAGTGAGAGATAGCTGCACAAGTGAGAGATAGTTACAATAGTGAGATACAGCTGCACAAAGGAGAGATAGCTACACAAGTGAGAGACAGCTGCATAAGTGAGAGATAGCTTCAACAGTGAGAGACAGTTATAGCATTGAGAGATAGCTGCACATGTGAGAGACAGCTGCATAAGTGAGAGATAGTTACAACAGTGAGAGACAGTTATAGCAGTGAGAGATAGCTGCACAAGTGAGAGACAGCTGTATAAGTGAGAGATAGCTAGAAACCTACACCAGTGAAAGACAGCATTCTTTCCCAGCCGAAGGCACTTGTTATATCAAAAATGACTGGTGCACAACTGTCAGTCACAGTTTACTTTATCAGTGGAAACTGGTCGCTGAGTTGGCATTGTCATGCGCAAAGTAGGAATCTTGCACAATGTAGGAATAATTCCTACATTGTGCAGGACAGAGTAGGAATTCCTACATTGCGCAAATAAGTAGGAATATCAGAGTCAAGAATCTAAATATCAGGAAGCTGAATGAGGTCATTGAGGAGGTTTAGGCTATATGAATGTTGGACTTTATGAACGTAGGACTGTTATAAAAATAATTATAATTATATGAGCATGCACTGATATCAGTTGTGTGCATAATAAAATATGATTTTATCAGTACATTTCCGATTGGCAAAAAGGCAGATATCTGGATTTGAGCGGTACCTGGATGATATGAGCGTGTGCCAGTATGAGCGTGGGACTATATGAGCGTTGGACTATATGAGCGTGTCCCTTAATGAGCGTATATATTTATATATACTCAGTCATATATATATATAAATATTGTATCTTATTTCTAATACATTCACAAAACATCCTCATAACATTCTGAGGGTTTTGTGTGTGCCACACAAGGCTTATTGCATTCGGCGCGTAGTGCGCGTTTATGCGCGTTGTGTCAGTTATGCGCGTTGTGTCAATTCTGGTATTTTTGGGGGCTTTTGGGATCAAAATGTTTGAATAGAAATGTTTCTATGTACATACTAGATAACATCAAACTTGGATTTAAATCATAAAACCCAACAATTTGCAAGTTTTAAAAATGACACTTCACTGAATTTGGCGGGAATCAGCTTTTGTACATTGGCGTGTCCAGAAATGGATATTGAAGGGGGTGTTCAATTTAACAAATTTCACAATTTATATCATTTGGCATTTCTTCTTCTTATAGGACTTTGTATGATATTTGTGAACACGAATATGCCAAAAAAAATAATAAATACTTGTATAGAAAAGATACTGTAGTGTCCCCCATTTTAACAAATGTAAAACCCTGGACCTGCCACTAATGCCTTTCACACACTGTCCTTCTGTGACGTCACACTGATACAAGTCACTCTGTGTTGAACGCGCCATTTATCAAACGTGCAACGTGCCGAATGCAATAAGCTGCCACACAACAAAATTGATTGTTAATATTGATGCATTATTACAAAATTGGTTGTTCTACCTACGAGGGACTTCCTTGTGAAAATGATTGACAGCTCAACTGACAAGTTGAACCCAAATGTATCAAATATTGAAACACACTGCTGCTAATGTATCAAATATAGTTACAAATGATAAAAGATTGTTACATTACACTAAATTACTTCTGTGAACCACGCTCATATAGACTCACGCTCATAAAGGGACACGCTCATAACGTCCCACGCTCATACTGGCACACGCTCATATCGTCCAGTATTCATTTGAGCCTGTAAACGTATTATAAAGACACAAATATTTTTTTTTTAAATTTTTGTACATTTTTTGTAAAATTAAAGTGACAATCAACATTTCTATTTCCAAATATGTCATATTTCCATTATATTTCCAAATGTGTGACCACATTCTCCAATGCCAATAACGTCCAATTAAGCAGGAAGTGTCTGTTATTTTTCGCTCGCGTTTGTTTTGCCTTTAGGGCTAGATGTTCGAGGTTTTGACTGATTAAGCTGTAAGTCTATGGAGCATATACCCCGATTATCGGTCCATGGCAGCCATGTTTTGGCTAAATAATTCTGCTTACACCGTCAGATGTCGCTTTTGTTTGAGAACTGATTTGTGAGTGCGTGGTAGAGTAAGAAGATTTTTGTTGGATTTTGTCTTGGGATTTTGCAAACTTACGCGAGCTTGATTTTTTAAAATCAACACTTGTTTCGCTTGCGTTTGTTTTGCCTTTAGGGCTAGAAATTCGAGGTTTCAAGATGATTAAGCCGTAAATCTATGGAGCCTACCCCGATTATCGGTCCATGGCGGCCATGTTTTGGCTTATTAATTCTGCTTACACCGTCAGATGTCGCTTTTGTTTGAGAAGTGATTTGTGAGTGCGTAGTAGAGTAAGAAGATTTTGCCTTGTTGGGATTTTGCAAACTTACGCAAGCTTGATTTTTTTAAATCAACACTTGTTTTAAATACAAAATTTAATAGAAAACTGATAAACATTGTAATTATATTGGCCGCATCCAGTGATCTCAGTTATTGATATATCTTAAAATTCCTACTTATTTGCACAAAGTAGGAATTCCTACTGGGCCACGATTCCTACTGGGTGCAAGACAGCATCATACGAGCTTACCTTCGCCAAACCACTTAGTTTGGATCCTCCCTCCGATTCTGGTGGATGCTTCCAATATTATAAAACTCGTGATGCCAGATTTTTGCAAACATTCTGCAGCTGCAACTCCTGCTATCCCGGCCCCGATTATTACAACAGATGGTTCCTCTCTCGCCATGGACGTTAAATGAAAACTTTTATTAACCTAGAATTTTAGTTCTCTGAAAGATATTAATTTCACAATCTTCGGGAATCGTGGACCGGAAGTTACTCACAGTACTCTGCTCCCAGCCCAGTACCTTTTGTCCATCACAGAGCAAGGGCCACTGGCCACCTGGCGAGTATTTGTCGAATATCTTATGGAATGTTACGCACATGAATTACCGTAATTATTAGTGATCCAGGTCATTCGTATAACTACATGTACAGTGACCGGCAACTGTCCGAAACCGGCAGATTAAACTCGGACATTTTTAACTCGGTCAATTATCGAGTAAAACTGTTCTGTACTAATTGCAATTGAGCTGAATATAGTGCCTCACACGTCATCTTGTTATTCCTATTCTTTTCAAAACGTTCAAAGTGTTTATTTGTTTCCACGGCACGACTGATTGAGTCACTGTCAAATGACGTCAGAAGTGGTGACGTAGCCAACTTCTCCGTATAAGTCAATGGAAACTCGAACAGTCTGCAGGTTTCCTAAATGCTTGGATTTCCCGATAACTCTGTACATATTGAACATGTATCAATTTTATTATACACTCATATGAAGTTTACGATCTACTATCGATGTGAGTAGTTTTTACTCAGTTTTGAAAGATTCTGTGAAAATCAGGAGTGAAAAACATGAAAGTGTCCGGATTTGTCTGCCGGTCACTGTACATGTTAATGGACCTGAACGTATTTTAGTAGCCGATTGCGGGTCGCCATACTGCCCCATTGAAAACAACACGCCGGAACTGCACAATTACAATCGGAAGTGCACAAAAAACTCTCTAAAATCTAATCATTAAATAAAACAAGATGGTAACCCGCAATCGGCCTATGATTAGGCCGATTGCGGGTCGCCATACTGCCCCATTGAAAACAACACGCCGGAACTGCACAATTACAATCGGAAGTGCACAAAAAACTCTCTAAAATCTAATCATTAAAAAAAACAAGATGGTAACCCGCAATCGGCCTATTAGCCCTTTATCAGTTTATGATGGCATAACCTAACAACAAGTTTCTGAATGTTTTGAATGTTAAATAGTGCATAGCAGGATTTGTATTTTGAAGGATTGCCTAGTGCATATTTGATACATGAAATAATTAATAATAATAATAATAATAATTATCAATAATATGAATAGAAATGATAAAGTCATTAATTAATTCATACGCGGATATTGGGCTCATTGGAAAGAAAAAGATGAAATATTAAGAAAGGTGGAAGGGACATACCCAGGTAGATACATTTCTTTTATTATAGGAGAGGGCGAGCTGACGTCACATCCGGTTGACAACACAGCGACCACCTTGGATACGTTGAAAACAAATCAGTGCACAAATACACCAGCATGTGAAATCTTTAAAACTATAATTAACATCAACTTATATTATTCGCAATTATCGGGGCCAAAACAAAGTATAATCTACAAAATACACATATAACTGTCTTCCTCTTGTTCTCACGATTTCAGACATATATAAATCATTTCTGTAAGTGTATTATTAGCCGAGATATTAATATGAAATCTTTAGAACCATAATTGACATCTTATATCTTTCACAATTACGGCAGTCATTTTCGGGACCAAAACAAAGTAAAATCTCCAAAATACATATATAACTGCCTTCCTCTTGTTCTCACGATTTCAGACATATATAAATCACTTCTGTACATATATTATGAGCCGAGATATGAATATGAAATATATAAATCTACCATTAACTTCTGGTTTTATGTTCGGAATTACGGCAGTCATTTTTGGGGCAAGAACATATACAATCGACAAAATACATATATTACTGTATTCCACTTGTTCTCACGATTTCAGAGATATTGAAATCATTTCTGTAAGTATGTTATTGGCAGAGATATAAATGTGAAGTTGTGAACCAGGATGAAATTACAATAAAAATTATGTAAATCATATATAATTTAGTGTCTTCTTGTTCTCACGATTTCAGAAATATTAATTCGTTTTCAATGAGTGTTATTCAAGTTCCCCAATGACAATGTATTAATATACAATGTTAAAAAAATAAAATGGTTATTTCCTTTCATTCCAGAACAGTTAAAATAATTTTGATAAGTATATCATTTGTTGAGTGATTAATGAGATATGTTATATCGTTCGTAATTACGACAGTCATTTTCGGAAAAATTATAGTATTAATCATATGTGAAAAATATCTTACTTATGTGAAAAATATCTTACTTATGTGTAAAATATCTTACTTACTTACTATCTTACTTATAACTTGAGAAAAAATATATTTTGCATGCGAAAGCATTTCTGTCAAAAAGGGAAGACATGACTCAAAGCTAGGGAAACAATGACGAAATGCCCTTTGATCACAGGTTTAACCTGACATCATAAGGATTATGAAGATCAATACTGTGAATGCAGATAATTGGCATCAGTGAAATTTTACTTTATGACACCCTTTACTGAAATTTTGGGTTTTTCACACCACTGAATGGGAAGACATCAAAGACTGGGCTGTATAGAATTTACATTGTAATTGCTTTTTGTTTTTGGGGGCGAACATATATATACCTAATATTAAAAATAATGACTTTGTACAGAAAACAAAGATGAAATCTTCAAAGTGGGGTTCTATTTGCAGGGCGACATGCACATCTGAACATAAAGAATTAAATTGTACTTTGCAAATGTAGAAAATATAAAGAATAACGACTTTACACAGAAAACAAAGATGAATTTTTTCATATTTGGCTTCTATTTGACCGATATGCACATCAGAACATGTAGAATTGAATTATTACTTGCACACGTAGAATATGTAGAAAAAATAATGATTTTAAAGATGAAATCTTCAGATTAAGCTTCACTTAATAGACTGCTATTTTAATGGTTGGCAGGGATTTGTTTTCAACGCCAATTGGGGTTGCCGTGGTGTGAAAGCCCCGTATGTGTGAAAGTGCCCGTATGACTGCCCCCTCCTATTAGTCAGCACACCCAAAAACTGGTATTTCAAGCAGTACAGAGGGAGGAGCTTACCAAAAGGTAACAGCAGTAATCTCCATGATCATATTAACATAATTTATGATGTTACTATGACATCATTATATTGACACTTCCATGTATGACATCACTATGACAATACTTATACCTCAGTGATGCGCGTATTGACGAGATTTCCAATGAATACGAGCATGCCGATTATTTCGTAACGTATTGATTAGTTGCGAACTATTTTGCGTCGGCCATCTTTAGACTGGTCCCCCATCGAGTGTCAAGAACATCGTGTATACACAGAGGGCGGCAACCAGTCTATGGCTGCATGTACGCACCAGTTACGGGTCACGTGACGGGGTCATCGGCTCAGGGTATCCTTCCGCAATCACCAACTCACTGAATCCGCTCACCCAGCTTCCCTGACGCGGTATGTTTTGTTATATTTCCTGTCTAACGTCACTATGATGACAATTTCCTGTATGACGTCATCATGTTTATCTTGCTTGCAACGTCAATATGATCTTTCTACTTCAATTATTGACAAAGGTATGGTCTTTTGTACTTAAAATATTCAGTTGAAAGAATTGTGCATCTCATAGCCTCATGCATCTGCGTTTACCTTACTCGCAATGTCAAGATGTCTTCATTGCAACTTAAATCATCTTTCTACTCCACTTATTATGAAACTGTGGTATTTTTGTATGTGAAATATTCAGCTGAAATAATTGTGCATCTCGTAGCCTCACGCATCTGTGTGTATCTTGCTTGCAACGTCAAGAGTTCTTTCTCAATGATGATGATGATGATGATGATATGATGATGATGATGATGATGATGATGATATGATGATGATGATGATGATGATGATGATGATAATAATAATAATAATAATAATAATGATAATAATAATAATAATAATAATAATAATAATAATAAAATTTGTATAGCACTAATACCATAATCAGTTTCATCATGAGCAGTAGGAGACATTTAACATGAAAATGGGCAGTACAAAACTTCCTATTGCAGTGGGTACATGGTGTCACTTTTTCCCAGCATAAATGACCCCAAAATAGAATGCATTCAATAGTTTATATGTATATTCAAGAAATTATTTTAGCACCTTCCTCTTATTGAAAAAAAGGAAAAAAAATATACAAAAATTTGCAGAAGAAATCAGATATTCAATGAGGTAATCCATTTGTGTTTACATGTAATACATTTCTTGTCACCTGATGTTTTTCTGTTGCAAATTTAGCAAAATGTCACATACTTTGAAAAAGTTTTTTTCATCTTTTGTACACCTACCACATTCAAGGTATTTCAAATTAAGGTTTTTGATAAAACTCAAAATTGACAAAATTGATCACCAATAAGTTGTAATTATGGACATTATTTCAAAATAGCTCAGCTATTCCTTGCAGATTGATCCAAAATTAAAAATTGCTTTGATATTGTTAATTTTGAACGGATTTTGACTATCAAAGACTCTATGACCTCATTTGAGATGCAGATGATTGAATATTGAAATTTACAGTAAAATTTACACAAATAGGAGTTTCGTTGTCAAAGCCATTCAAAGGTTACTTCAAGGTCACTGACAATATTTTATAAAACTGGCAATATTTTATAAAAATAGCCTTCAAAGGTCCACATTCAGTCATGTATCATTTGTAGATGTGTCCCACACAGTAAAAACGAATAATATCTCATATTATTAAGTTTATTATTATTTATTATGTTATTATTATTTTATTATTATTATAGACACTAATGGGGATGCATTTTTCAAAAAGAAAGACAAATACATTTATCACCAATATGTGAATTTTAAAGGTTTTTTGCAAAATTGGTGCTTAATCCCTTTAACACCTGTATAAGTCATTATCTTAACCATACTATTTGCTTAATATAGTACATATTCTATGGTTATATAATCATTGTTTTGTGTTTAAGGAAGGTTTCAAACAAAATATCTTTTTCAGATGTTTCAAAGTCAAACCTTTATGGTAACTAGGGAGAGAAAAGACCTTGTAGTTCAGTTCAGTACAGTTCAGTGTGTGCTTGCTCAGATACCTGCTCAGATACCCGATTAGCTGTCCCTATTTTTTTTGGAGGGGGGGGGGAGGGGCTGCACATAGGGCTATTTTTCCTATTATGCTATCTATTCTAGAGGCTATTTTTATAAGTTTTTCTGTGTTATTGTCAAAAACATTCTTTTCTTATTCTAGTATCATCTTTTGGGTGTAGCAACGGGCAATCATCATGGATATGTTGTGGAGTTTATACTTCTATCATGCAGACTCCGCATGTGTTGCCTTGGTACTTGCCTTGCATATGGTACTGGCTTCGGATCGATTTAGGGTGGTGGCTTCCCTTTTGCCTGGTTTCCATTCTTTGATCCCGTCCAGTCGGAATTTGATTTTGGATTTGCCCCTTTCTTCTGTTTCTTTTTGTAGGTAGTTCATTAACAATCATGAATAGTTTTGCAACGATTTTTCATGTTAGTCCAGTCAATATATGACAAAAAATGGCCTAACCCGGAACAAATTAGAACAGAAATAAAACTGATAGAAAATGTCTCGGAAGAGCCTAGAGAATAACATAGTAAAAGTCTACCAAAATCCAAGTAGTGGAACAATGCGTAATTTGCATAAATACAAAATGGCCGAAACATGGCAGGGCAAAACTTAAATATAATATTGCTTGACTCCTATTTGACATATTTGAGTAATCTTAGAGTCTATTTTATGTTTTTTTGGACATGAGAAATCCATTGGGAAACTTTTCAAATTGGTAATACCCATATTTTGTACTCTTCCTCTCAAAAATGACCAATAAAAGTGCATCGCTCAAAATAAATTGAAACTGATGACCCCAAATCTCTTGACTCGAAAGTGTCAGGTAGTAGTCTGAAGACAAACTCTATCTTTGCCAGAGAACCTATTAAAACTCATCATTGGTCTGCTTGGTGACTACTAAGATAAAAGAAACAGTAACTACTGGTTCTCCTGGCATAAGGTTCCTTTGTCCAACCAGATGGACAGTAAAGACAGATACTATGAACAATGTCATTGTGAATTTTAAAGTTTTAAATGAAGTCTGGGAAGAGGCTTTAGATTATGTTAGAGATTCTAAAATGCACAGTAGAATTAGAGGTGTATTAGATGTGTACATGACTTTGGTTTCTTATTGGCAGAAAACATTCTGAAACACAGTTATAATCTTAGTAAATCTGTCAAAGTCCACCAGTGTCAGCAGCAGAAAGCCAGAGAATGGCTAGCCCAACAATTATAACACTCAAAACAAAACAGACAGACACAGAATTTGATCAATTTTAGAACAAAGTGAATAAAAAATGTAATGTATTAGGTGTAACTGGTCCCCAGCTCTTTGGATTAGGGCCTACATATCACCCCGGCACCCCACAGGAACATTACAGAAAAATCCATTATGAAGCTGCAGATTTCATAATCAATGCCATAGACGATAGACTTGATCATCCAGGCTAAAAAGGGTATATTAATTATAGAATATGTTGCTAAAGGCTGCTGCTGGTTATACATATGACCAGAAGTTTGCAATTATGACAAATCTGTATGCTTCAGACATTAATGCACAGAGACTGAAAACTCAAATAGACACATTAAAAAGCAACATAGTTCTTAAAAAGAATACACCAACATGAAATTCCATTATACATATGACCAGAAGTTTGCAATTATGACAAATCTGTATGCTTCAGACATTAATGCACAGAGACTGAAAACTCAAATAGACACATTAAAAAGCAACATAGTTCTTAAAAAGAATACACCAACATGAAATTCCATAATTAATTTTATGATTCTAATGGTGCATCTCTATACAGTGAAATTCTTGTAATGCCAGCAACAAATGCTACCAGTGAACAATCATTCAGTTTTCAAAGTGAAAACATACTTTTGGGCCAGCATGACACAGAAGAGGCTAAATGGTCTAATGAAAATTCACGTTCAAAAAGATCACACAGATGATGTTATCATAATTCATGTTGCCAATGATTTTATATCTGTTCATGAATGACTGAACATATCTATATTTGGCACTTTTATGGAATCTGACATGTCATCTGTGATTCGATCCTTGATAATTCAGTGCACAAGTGAATTGGAACTTTGTGTTATTTGTATCCACAGCCATAGCATTATTTTACCTGAATGCTAAAATTATTTATATGGACATCTAAAGGTAGTGAAGGAAAGTGGTGCCACACACCTCGTTTGACATTAAATTTGGAATTTGTGAGGAATTGATTTGCCTGTGTTGAAATTGGTGCTGCATGCCTGATGTTTGGCAGCATGTAGGTTATTAACAAATTATATTCTAGTTTTGACAGTTTTGGCCAAGTCTCATAATGCTGTTCACAAATAGTGGCAACACTTCTGACAGTCCTTTATCTAACTGGTATTAATACCCTTTTTTTCTTTCCACCATAAAGATGTTAAGAATATACAATGTATTTCATAGCAGAATGATGCTGGCATTGTATGAAATACATTACAAGAAATGCTATATAAGCTATTTATTTCCTTATCATGGCCTAAAAATAACTGCTTAATACCAACAGCAAGGGCATGACATTATTTCAGTATGCAAGGAACCTTTAATCATACAAAAAAACCTGAATATAAGCATGAAATAGGATGAAACGTCAATGAGAGGCGGCCATTTTGAATTTATGCAAATTAGGTGATGTTCCACTAAGTTGATTTTGATAGACTTTTTATACATTCATCTGGGTAACATTCTGAGACAAATAACACCAACATGGTTTCTGTTCTAATTTGTTCTGGGTCATTTCATATTTTGACTGGACTATGTCCAACATTGTCCTATTCAGCCATAGTCAACTTAAAGTGTATCATTTATCTTATTTAGGATATTATTTCCCATAGGAAAAAAAAGTGAAATGGTGTTTTTACGACCCTTTCAGCAACTATGGCCATATCAGGTCGACTTTCGAGCCTTTTAACCCGTGTGAAAGTAACACTGCCGGCAGTGGGAGTCGAACCCACCACCTCCCGTCCTCCACTTATCACCAACAAAGGCACAGATCCTACACACTACCAACTGTGCTAGTGGGGCCGGTTTTTCCCATAGGACATACCTGAAATGGACAACAAATTAATGCATATATAACTTAAGTGATTGCTGTTAAAGAACAGTGTAATCCTCATACTAATGTATGTTCGTATGCTAGTTATAATACTATGCTGTACGCACAGTAGCTGCTCAATAGCTGCTCAATCAATGCAGCTGAGAAAATGGTAGGGATGTTGATCGTTATTTTAACCAATTAGAGGCATGTTTAAAAACCCCAAAAACTCAGATGTAATTGATTATGTTTGATTTTTAATTTTATTCTTAATTGCAACATATGTGGGACGTTGGTGGCAAGTAGCAAGGTAATGGCTGTTTGATGGTTATGCATGATGTCAGTCACCATTGAGCGACTCTCCATATATTATCATATAGTCGAAGTTTATTTCAGATTTTTGTATGGATAAGTTTTGGGCTTGTTGGGTTGTTAAATTTATTGTTCCTGTCAAACGATTGATTCCGCCAATATTCTTGGGGGACAAATTTACTCAACGGACCGAATTTTTCATAACTATATGTAGAATAACAGAAAATGAGGAAAAATTCTTCCTGGAGCAGATTTTAACTCATGATGTATTGATTCTAAGGAAAATGCCAACTACCAGACCACGAGGAATCTTGCATGTTTATTTCATACAATCTTTTACATGGAATGCTTTGTCCTTTTTTTGAAATCATATCTAAACTTGAGTGGAAAAGGGCTTCCGATAGATATATTTGAAGATTAGTTTTTCCACTGATAATACTAAATCAATATTCTGCATTACATAGGTAGTATTTAATTACTACCTCTACAGTCATTGCCCTGTTGTTGATCTCATTCAAAGTTTGGAATTCCCTGAGTCATAAATACTTGCCTCGATTGTGCTCGATTCTGTGCGCACATTTATAGCTTTGGTGGCAGAGACTGATATTAAAGAGAAGTCTCTTGCAAGTTTGCTCACTCAATATTTATTTTAGTCCACATTACTGCACAAAAATACACTCACTGATACTAGATGTTATGACATTCATTAATCATGAATACATACCTGTACATAACCTTGGATCAGATAAGCATGTTATTATTCAGCATATTTAGTGTGGGTTTACTCTGTTATGTTACATTGCTTTCCATCTTAGAAGTGATGTCAAGATCAACACGTCATGTGCCAACTAGCTGTGAACTGATTTGAATAGCAATTGTCAACTGGCTGTAACAAAGGTGTCTCTTTTCCATCAGTTTGTTTGGGGTTTACATCACTTTCAACTTAATTTCAGTCATTTCGTGATGAGACCAACTTGTAGCAGATATAGTGCTGCCTCACTGAATTGTCATGTCACAGATCGTTGACAACCCACCTGGTCACAGATTTCCATGCATCATGTGTTCAATCTCGGATTTGCCGGGGATCGCACTATCCACCTTTGGATCACCACAGAGGAACTGGCGCTAATAAACAGCCGCTCAACCAACTGTCCTCTATATTTCACAAAAATATTATCAAATCTGAATTGACCAACATCAGGTCATAAAATGTAATTCGGTGTCTGACACTGATCAGTCAGTGCAGCTGTCAGAACAAAACAGAATCTATTTCAGTTAGCATTTATTCCCCGCCAATCAGTTCACAGCCAATTCTGTCCACACCTATGGATTAATGTATCCCTATAGAGTACAGAAATATATTTGAGTTGGTTGTCAAGAAAAAGCCTACCAATTGATATATACGTGTTTATCATTTTAAAGAAAGATACGTGCCAACATGACCAATAATTATAAAAAATAGTCAAAATACAAATATATAAATTTGATATGAAAGATCTTAGTTTAAAGCAAGAGCTGTCTGCAAACCATATGATAACAATAGGTTTGATCTTAGCCATGTGTCTGTATATAGCATTACTATATATATATTTGATAACTTTATACATGGAATAAAAATGATTTCATCCAAGATTGTGATTTAAGCTTTCATCCCTTCAGTTGTATTTGAGAAAAGGGAAAATTGACATTGCTTTCATCACACAAAAAGAGCAGTCATGTCCACAACAATGCCAAAAATAATATGAAGAAGTCAATCTAAACCGAGAGAATACTGTGTCAATTAGGATTGCCTGGGCGACATCGTCCAATATTTGGGACAGTTCTATTGCCTGATCAACACATTTCATAAATACCTTAGACAACTTGAACAAATTGCCCAATATCTAGTGTTTGGGAGCTTAAGGCCAAACGATTTTATATAGTTGTTGTGTAGATAAATAATTGGAACGATTCATAATATCGACCCCAGCTAGATCTGTGTGACATGAAATTTCGATGAGTTAACACACTGAGGAATTTATTGAACTGATCAAATGCGCGAGAACGATAACGGAGACAGAATTTGTCTAAGTCCTTGGGTTTATTGATTGCTTGCCTCCTGAGTTTGAAGAATGAATATTAATTGGGCACGTCTATGATTGGGGAAATTCCTAATTAATGCTTCAGAAATACCCTCAAATTTTATTCAAATCGATTTTCGTGATTTTTTGGCACTATAACTTCGCCTTGGTGGGAAATTGCATTCCTTTACAATTTATAGGAAATAGCTACAATAAAAACACATTGTCATAAGTTAGTTTTGAAAGATTCGTTCAATACATTTCTGCGTCACTTTTGTCTACTCATTTTTGTAAAATAGCAGCTTGGTTTCAAATCTGATGTGGCCACCTAACCAACGTTCTATTTTGGGCTTTGATTGCGTTTTATCATGGGCATCTGATCAAAACACTTTGCAGAGATTCCCTTCTCAGCTTGCCATCTGGAGATTGTCTCATGGGATCCAACTGATGTCACTGAAAATCCTTCTCTCTCAGAGGCTTCGTTATTGTCACATGATAGAGATGAGCCACATAGATACATTTCTATGAGAGTTACTCACTAAAGCAGACAATTGTTATTGTCTTGACAGGTCCAAAGAACATGACTATTTGCTCAGACGTAAAACGTGCCAATCAGTGTATTCCTCCAATTAATGCAAACACGTGTACCATATGAAAGACTAATACTGACATGGATGATACTATATATTTTAAGTAATAATATTTGATTCCATTTTTGATTTAAATTCTTATATGTCATTCCATCATAATTTAAGCCACGTATTATTCAACTATATTCATCATGCTTGTAGTCGGAATTCACAAATTAAGGTTTTCAGTGTCAGGAGAATAGGCTGGGACATCGCCTTTGGAAGACTTTGGTTGCAATGATTCATTTGAGAAAGCTATATATAGCACAGATGATTCCTATTTTGGGTGCAGATGAAACCTTGCAAGATCCCAGAACTGACGGTTTCTTATTTTAGGAAATGTTGAACTAATTATAGACATAGTGGAAATTTTAATCTTCCAAATTTGTATTTTGGATATCTATTGTCCATGGGTATTGATTTTGATTATTAAGTTTCGTTTACATCTTCGTAATTAGATTTTATCGCAAATACAACAATGCCACTATATATATATATATATATATATATATATATATATATATATATATATATATATATATATATATATATATATATATATATATATATATATATATATATACATATAAACATATATATATATATATATATATATATGTATATATATATGTATATATGTATATATATATATATATATATATATATATATATATATATATATATATATATATATATATATATATATATATATATATATATAAATATATATATATGTTTAATTGTGTATGGAAAGACAAAATACGGTGCGAACAAAAATGTACACATTACTTTCAATTGCAAAATCTATAGAAGGGATATTAATTTTTAATGGTTCTTCATTTTTTTATTTCTACATTTCTGTGGCTCTTATCCTTGTGCTTACCCCGCATGGTGAAGTAGATTTTTGTTTGTTTGTTTGTTAGTTTGTTTGAGGTTTTACATCACTTTCAACATTATTTCAGTCATTTCGTGATGAGACCTACTTGTAGCAGATATAGTGCTGCGCTACGGCCCATGGCCCCATGGTGAGGTAGAGTCACATACTTCATCTGTCATAAATGGCGTGAAATTGCAAACACTTTTTCAGCATATGAGCACACAATTACCGTACAGCTCTGCAATTGGTTGGCTCTTGTTAATGTTGCACAATGCCACAGCCATTCTCGTCTGCACGTCTATTTCATATATTCAAAGGTAATTTTGAATAGATCATTTATAATTGGTGGAGGGTGGGGGGCGGACATGGAAAATATCTTGTTGGAAATGTATATTATTGAGATATCAGTTTTTACATCACTCTCAACATTATTTTATTCATTTATAATGAAACTTGATATATCAGCCTTGCTAAAGAAAAAATCTATTTTGGAATATAAGTCACTATGATATTTACTCGTTGTTGCAATGACTTTCTAATCATAACAATGACAACAATTGGCCATGTCATTACATGTGATAAAATATTTAATTCCATGCCTATTGACTGCTAGAATAAACCTTGTAGTGGGTTTGATCTCTCTTAAAACTGTTATAAACCCAGGATCAGCTGAGGAGAGTTTGGTTTGCTTTTTTATAGCACAGACATAGTTTAGCTGTGATTAAGCATTGCTCTCCGAACAAGATCCATTTCAACTCAGATGTAGGGATTTATTGACTATACTTGACAATTCTATTGAAACTTCGAAGTGAATGCTCTTCTCAAAGTAGTTGACAATTGTTATTTAAATCAGTTTACCTTATTATGCAATGTGCTTATTATGTAGATTTTTATGTGGGTATGTTGTTTTTAGCAGTGTTCATTCCATCCCATATTACGCATTTACTTCAAATTTTCAACTCTTGAGAATTCTTTATTCTGAAATATATGGTCAGTTATGTATAGATAATGACACATTTTTTTATTTGGCTTAAATGTAAGCACTTCCTTGTGGTTTAAACAGTCATACTTATATAGAGCACACAAATTAATGGGGTTGCACATCTTCATACTACAAAAGGGTATTTGAGATTTTTCTTATTGTGCTGAATCCTCAATTTATATAAGTCTCTTCCTCACAATCCCCTCAGATCACCCAGACCCTGAGCTCTGCAGTTTAAATGTGTAACATTGTAAAATTCTTATTTCATAGATTTTCGTTAAAATGGGCAATATTCTGAACAAAACCTTTCTTGGTTTTTTGTTTGCGAAATTAGGATAAAAGGTTGTTTAATGATTTACCCTCAATTTCCTGTTGATATCAAATGGGCACTCAACTTTGTGGTGGTGAGATCAGATTCAAGTAGGAAGTGACGTCATGGCGGTGCGCGTGCCAGCTTCGTTTTGTTATCACAGTGTTTACTGTATGATCTATATAGCTTTGTTTTGAGGGTATTCACACCTCTAGTGACGTCAACAGGTCTGATAATTATAGACGATAAAAGCTGAATGCCCAGTATCCACGTCAGGGTCTTTTCATACTCAATGAAAAAGAGCATATCCTAATGAGATTTGCACGTGGCACACTCTGGTTTTGGATCAGAATTGTTGGTTATTTTACACTCACTACTTAAATCACTATATATTGCTATAAAAAAGTGGTTATGTTGTGGTTAATTAAATGTATAAGTTCAATATATATTATAGAATAAAATTCAGGGGAAGATGCACGAGTCCAAAAGTGTTTTTACTAATCTGGGACTACGGGCTAAATCCAAGACTGGAGGTAATATATATGATTCAACACATTGAGTGCGGGGAAGCATTAAATCCATTGTGCTCAATGCTAGAACAATTGACTGTGATAAATAAATATATTACAAACAAAAGTAGTTCATAGCAAAATGTAGGCTGATGTCGATCGATGTTTCATGGGGTCTGAGACCCAAAACTCCATGGCTTAAAAAACCAATAACAAGGATGATTTGCGTCTGAATAGTCCATTATTAGCTAGTATCATATGATAACCATGGACATGGAGGCGCAGAGACCACCAATGGATGTTTAAAATTTCAAAACACTATTCCGTATTGGGCTCTTGATAGATTTAGAAGCAATCCTCGACCAACTTACAGACTTCGTGTTTTAGATCTCAAACAGTTGGGCTTTCGTGTTCATTTTTTGCTTATTATCAAATGAATATGTTAAAAACACTTTCCAAAAATATGAAGAAGCACCAATGTATTTTTAAAAAGAAGAGCAAATGCAAGAAGATGTAACTAATGATAAAAAATCACAAATTGAAAAAAAATTAGTAATGTTTATTAAGATAATTAATTAAAATAATTATATGGGTTAGGCCGATGAAGCTTTTCTCAGTACCAATGCTATTTGCAGGAGTCCATGTATTAGGTACCTGCCATCTTCTGAGTAATTTTTACATTGAGCAACTTTCACAAAGGGGTCACAAAGGGGTCAAACATTATACTGTTTCGATTATCAGGAAATATTATAAAACAATGACTGTTTTTTTATGTGTTATGGTAACGATGTTTCACTGGTGTTGCGGCTGCCTCTTACATTGAACATGTAGTGTGCATTAATGATTTTTCCCCATCTGAGGTAAAAAGAAATCTGTTCACAGTTGAAAGACATGTCTTTAACCTACATTTTGAAATTCTTCAAAAACTAATAAAATGGTGTTTATACCTGAAACAGACCAGTGTGTCAGTCATAAAAGATCACTACTTGAATTGCCTTGAATTGGGACTACTGGAATTGGGATTACTCAATGAAAAAATCTTCAAAACTTCAGAAATGTGAATATTTTCATCAATTTAAAATCTTAACTAGACATATATTATAACAAAACATACTGAGTCGGGGAAGCTGGGTGAGCGTATTCAGTGAGTTGGTGATGGCGGAAGGATACCCTTCGCCTTCGGCTCAGAGTATCCTTCCGCCATCACCAACGAACTGAATGCGCTCACACAGCTGACCCGACGAGGCATGTTTTGTTTTTATACCTCAGACAACTACTGTATTTTTTTTTTAAATGATACATGAAACAAGATATTTATCATTAAAAACGTTTTGTAAACAAAGCACACCTCATTTGACCCCGTCACGTGACCCGAAAATAGTGCGTACAGCCATAGACTGGTTGCCGCCCTCTGTGTATACATGATGTTCTTGACACTTGGTAGGGGACCAGTCTAAAGATGGCCGACGGAAAATAGTACGCACCTAATGAATACGCTACGAATACTCGTATTCTCGTATTCATTGGAAATCTCGTTGATACGCACATCACTGAGGTATAAGTATGCATATCTGGAAACAATATTTAACCAACGTTCGGCCATCTTGGCCCTGGCTGTTGTATTGGTGGTGGGAGAGGAGCCCTGGCTGTTGTATTGGTGGTGGGAGAGGAGCCCCGGCTGTTGTATTGGTGGTGGGAGAGGAGCCCTGGCTGTTGTATTGGTGGTGAGGTAGGAGCCCTGGCTGTTGTATTGGTGGTGGGAGAGGAGCCCTGGCTGTTGTATTGGTGGTGGGAGGAGCCCTGGCTGTTGTATTGGTGGTGGGAGAGGAGCCCTGGCTGTTGTATTGGTGGTGGGAGAGGAGCCCTGGCTGTTGTATTGGTGGTGGGGGAGGAGCCCTGGCTTTTGTTTTGGTGGTGGGAGAGGAGCCCCGGCTGTTGTTTTGGTGGTGGGAGAGGAGCCCTGGCTGTTGTATTGGTGGTGGGAGGGGAGCCCTGGCTGTTGTATTGGTGGTGGGAGAGGAGCCCTGGCTGTTGTATTGGTGGTGGAAGGGGAGCCCTGGCTGTTGTATTGCTGGTGGGAGGGGAGCCCTGGCTGTTGTATTGGTGGTGAGGGAGGAACCCTGGCTGTTGTTTTGGTGGTGGGAGGGGAACCCCGGCTGTTGTATTTGTGGTGGGAGAGGAGCCCCTGCTGTTGGATTGGTGGTGGGAGAGGAGCCCTGGCTGTTGTATTGGTGGTGGGAGAGGAGCCCTGGCTGTTGTATTGGTGGTGGGGGAGGAGCCCCGGCTGTTGTTTTGGTGGTGGGAGAGGAGCCCTGGCTGTTGTATTGGTGGTGGGAGGAGCCCTGGCTGTTGTATTGGTGGTGGGAGAGGAGCCCTGGCTATTGTATTGGTGGTGGGAGGAGCCCTGGCTGTTGTATTGGTGGTGGGAGAGGAGCCCTGGCTGTTGTATTGGTGGTGGGGGAGGAGCCCCTGCTGTTGTATTGGTGGTGGGAGAGGAGCCCCGGCTGTTGTATTGGTGATGGGAGAGGAGCCCTGGCTGTTGTATTGGTGGTGGGAGGGGAGCCCTGGCTGTTGTATTGGTGGTGGGAGAGGAGCCCTGGCTGTTGTATTGGTGGTGGGAGAGGAGCCCCGGCTGTTGTATTGCTGGTGGGAGGGGAGCCCTGGCTGTTGTATTGATGGTGGGAGGGGAGCCCTGGCTGTTGTATTGGTGGTGGGAGAGGAGCCCTGGCTGTTGTTTTGGTGGTGGGAGAGGAGCCCCGGCTGTTGTATTGCTGGTGGGAGGGGAGCCCTGGCTGTTGTATTGGTGGTGGGAGAGGAGCCCTGGCTGTTGTATTGGTGGTGGGAGAGGAGCCCCAGCTGTTGTATTGCTGGTGGGAGGGGAGCCCTGGCTGTTGTATTGGTGGTGGGAGGGGAGCCCTGGCTGTTGTATTGGTGGTGGGAGAGGAGCCCTGGCTGTTGTATTGGTGGTGGGAGAGGAGCCCCGGCTGTTGTATTGCTGGTGGGAGGGGAGCCCTGGCTGTTGTATTGGTGACGAGGGAGGAGCCCTGGCTGTTGTATTGGTGGTGGGAGGGGAACCCCGGCTGTTGTATTGGTGGTGGGAGAGGAGCCCCGGCTGTTGTATTGGTGGTGGGAGAGGAGCCCCTGCTGTTGTATTGGTGGTGGGAGAGGAGCCCTGGCTGTTGTATTGGTGGTGGGAGAGGAGCCCTGGCTGTTGTATTGGTGGTGAGGTAGGAGCCCTGGCTGTTGTATTGATGGTGGGAGAGGAGCCCTGGCTGTTGTATTGGTGGTGGGTGAGGAGCCCTGGCTGTTGTATTGGTGGTGGGAGGAGCCCTGGCTGTTGTATTGGTGGTGGGAGAGGAGCCCTGGCTGTTGTATTGGTGGTGAGGTAGGAGCCCTGGCTGTTGTATTGGTGGTGAGGTAGGAGCCCTGGCTGTTGTATTGGTGGTGGGAGAAGAGCCCCGGCTGTTGTATTGGTGATGGGAGAGGAGCCCTGGCTGTTGTATTGGTGGTGGGGTAGGAGCCCCTGCTGTTGTTTTGGTGGTGAGAGAGGAGCCTTGGCTGTTGTATTGGTGGTGGGAGGGGAGCCCTGGTTGTTGTATTGGTGATGAGGTATGAGCCCTGGCTGTTGTATTGGTGGTGGGAGAGGAGCCCTAGATGTTGTATTGGTGGTGGGAGAGGAGCCCTGGCTGTTGTATTGGTGATGGGAGAGGAGCCCTGGCTGTTGTATTGGTGATGGGAGAGGAGCCCCGGCTTTTGACAGCGCTGAAGGTCTGCGAGGGAACCCGGCCCGTCTGAGTCCGCAGCCTGACACTGCACAGACCACGTCTCCCGGCGAACGGCTTGACTAACTTTATGGGTGGGCTATTTTTAGCAGCGAGAGGCCAGATATGGTAAAATCACATCACAAAGTGTCACCCCAAGTGGCAAAGGCGGTCGCCCCGCATCGATCTTGACCCTGCAACACTTTGTTTTATGTCCATAAGGAAACGCAAGACTTCCTGCTCCATTTCTCATCATGAATTAGTCATTTTTGCCTTCCTTCTTACACTTTGCAATATTTGTACTTTTGAAAACACAAATCGATAGTGATTTGTCTGTTTATACAAGTATGTTGGCGACATGGTTCGATTCTCTCTTGGTTTGTGTTGTTTTTGTTTTGTTAAATTTTGTTAAAGAATGGCCTCCTTATAACGAGTATGTATTTTCACCCCTAACCAAGAACTGATCAACTAACTAAGAACTGATCAACTAATCAAGAACTGATTATCCAATCATGAACTGATCAACTAACCAAGAACTGATTAACCAATCATGAACTGAATCCTAAAATAATGATCCCCACGTTTTGTTTCCAAAAATGTTTTATTTCAAAACTATATTGTGTAATTACCAAGAAGACACAAGATGGTTGGTCAGGTTGTACATGTCAGAGATGGTTGGTCAGGTTGTACATGTCAGAGATGGTTGGTCAGGTTCTACATGTCAGAGATGGTTGGTCAGGTTCTACATGTCAGAGATGGTCGGTAAGGTTCTACATATTGGAGATGGTTGGTCAGGTTTTACATGTCAGAGATGGTTGGTCAGGTTCTACATGTCAAAGATGGTTGGTCAGGTTCTACATGTTGGAGATGGTTGGTCAGGTCTTGCTTGTCAGAGATGGTTGGTCAGGTCTTGCTTGTCAGAGATGGTTGGTCAGGTCTTGCTTGTCAGAGATGATTGGTTAGGTCTTGCTTGTCAGAGATGATTGGTTAGGTCTTGCTTGTCAGAGATGATTGGTTAGGTCTTGCTTGTCAGAGATGAATGGTCAGGTCTTGCTTGTCAGAGATGATTGGTTAGGTCTTGCTTGTCAGAGATGATTGGACAGGTCTTGCTTGTCAGAGATGATTGGTTAGGTCTTGCTTGTCAGAGATGAATGGTCAGGTCTTGCTTGTCAGAGATGATTGGTTAGGTCTTGCTTGTCAGAGATGAATGGTCAGGTCTTGCTTGTCAGAGATGATTGGTTAGGTCTTGCTTGTCAGAGATGAATGGACAGGTCTTGCTTGTCAGAGATGATTGGACAGATCTTGCTTGTCAGAGATGATTGGTTAGGTCTTGCTTGTCAGAGATGGTTGGTCAGGTTCTACATGTCAGAGATAATTGGTCAGGTCTTGCTTGTCAGAGATGATTGGTTAGGTCTTGCTTGTCAGAGATGATTGGACAGGTCTTGCTTGTCAGAGATGATTGGTTAGGTCTTGCTTGTCAGAGATGAATGGTTAGGTCTTGCTTGTCAGAGATGATTGGTTAGGTCTTGCTTGTCAGAGATGATTGGTTAGGTCTTGCTTGTCAGAGATGATTGGACAGGTCTTGCTTGTCAGAGATGGTTGGTCAGGTTCTACATGTCAGAGATAATTGGTCAGGTCTTGCTTGTCAGAGATGATTGGACAGGTCTTGCTTGTCAGAGATGATTGGTTAGGTCTTGCTTGTCAGAGATGAATGGTTAGGTCTTGCTTGTCAGAGATGATTGGACAGATCTTGCTTGTCAGAGATGATTGGACAGGTCTTGCTTGTCAGAGATGATTGGACAGATCTTGCTTGTCAGAGATGATTGGTTAGGTCTTGCTTGTCAGAGATGGTTGGTCAGGTTCTACATGTCAGAGATAATTGGTCAGGTCTTGCTTGTCAGAGATGATTGGTTAGGTCTTGCTTGTCAGAGATGATTGGACAGGTCTTGCTTGTCAGAGATGATTGGTTAGGTCTTGCTTGTCAGAGATGAATGGTTAGGTCTTGCTTGTCAGAGATGATTGGACAGATCTTGCTTGTCAGAGATGATTGGACAGATCTTGCTTGTCAGAGATGATTGGACAGATCTTGCTTGTCAGAGATGATTGGTCGGGTCCTGCTTGTCAGAGATGAATGGTCAGGTCTTGCTTGTCAGAGATGGTTGGTCAGGTCTTGCTTGTCAGAGATGATTGGTCGGGTCCTGCTTGTCAGAGATGGTTGGTCAGGTTCTACATGTCAGAGATGATTGGACAGATCTTGCTTGTCAGAGATGATTGGACAGATCTTGCTTGTCAGAGATGATTGGTCGGGTCCTGCTTGTCAGAGATGAATGGTCAGGTCTTGCTTGTCAGAGATGGTTGGTCAGGTCTTGCTTGTCAGAGATAATTGGTCAGGTCTTGCTTGTCAGAGATGAATGGTCAGGTCTTGCTTGTCAGAGATGAATGGACAGGTCTTGCTTGTCAGAGATGAATGGACAGGTCTTGCTTGTCAGAGATGAATGGACAGGTCTTGCTTGTCAGAGATGAATGGTCAGGTCTTGCTTGTCAGAGATGAATGGACAGGTCTTGCTTGTCAGAGATGAATGGACAGATCTTGCTTGTCAGAGATGAATGGTCAGGTCTTGCTTGTCAGAGATGAATGGACAGGTCTTGCTTGTCAGAGATGAATGGACAGGTTGTATTTGTTTAAAACACCCAACACGTGGCTCCTGACAGGGAAAAATGTGCGTACGCCAGTCGAAGTATTATTTTTTCGGTAATTGTTATCAATGTATTTCTTTGTCATAAAAGAATTATCCAATATTCACTTGTCTAGTTTTCTTCAAATTTGAATTTTATCCGTAAATATGCTACTATATTTTAACAAAGGAATGCGGAGACATTGTCCTCCATTCAATGAATGTTTGATTTATATCATTTTGTACCTAACTTCCGATATGAACATATTCTACATATCTTTGCCCATTTGGTGACTCCAATTGCATTGCTTTCCTATCAGGCCCCTTATGGTAAGCTGCCATGTACTTGTCTGAATTAAGATAGCATGGCATCATATGCTGGTAAAATATATGACCATGATAAATAAATACAAACTGCCCATATGAATCTTAAGCCTCAGAGAATAACCAATTGTGGGACAGAACCGAAGACAAACTGTGGACTGTGGCACACTGCTCAGTGTGAGAGCAGAGGGCTTGTGTATCGTGTCAGTGTACTGTGACATTCACCAGACCTGCCAACTGACTGTCTCTCTGCCTCCACCAAATAAGGCTCCTCCACCCAATGACGTCACACTCCCTCCCTACCAAAGACTAATTCTGACACTCCACGTCATAAATCTGACAAAATAGCATTGAATAATTTGCCCGTAATACACTTTAATTTCCTCCAATCGTATTGGCAAATATCTCTATTTGGGCATCACAAAGCGAAATTGTGAGTGTTTGGTGATAGTGTAGTGTGATACTGGGCAAGCCTTGATGTTGGCATTCATTGTCAAACCGTAGGGCCAAACCAGAGACCATGTCTGACACCAAATAAAGTCATCATTGAGCGCTCAATCCCATGTCTCCAGCAGCCTCGTCCCACCACTGTCTGTTGGCCCCATCCCACACATGAGGATACCCAAGATGAGGATGTGCAAGTTGTGTCTTACTTGTCTTTGTGGCTCCTGCAGGAGGCCCTAACAAAGTATGAGCGAACAATACATCGATAAGCTCAGTACAACTTTCTACACAAACATCAAGCGCTGAAAACCTTATATTAATTCACAAGAGGCCATAATATGCCGTGACATCAGGAAGTACACTCTTTACAGCAATAACAACTTATGATCGAGTATCATCTTCACGGGGCTATTTTTAACAAAGTTAAATATATTAGATCATCCTCGTTGCTTAAAAAAATGTAAAGGTCAATGTAAATCATTGCAGTAAGAATACTTTATGAAAAGTTGTATGTACACAGTGTAGGATAAGGACCATCAAAAGTGAAACTGGGGCTTCATTGTGTCACGTTAGCACGGACCAATAGTGAAGAAGGAGGGGCTTGGATACGGTTACCAAGGCGCATCTACTCAACACTTTTTATCCAAGTTTTACTGGTATCAGGTGGGGGATGAGCTACGAAGACATGAGACCAAACAGAAATCATCATCTACACCCCAAACTGTCATGTTAAGGTAAGTAGAAATCATTTTTTATATTAATCAAGGAAATAAATATATTTAGAAATATTGGAGTCTTTCAAAATCTTATTTCCCTTTAATGTCTATCATATATGATCATTTTCAAATCATTAATTACTAAATACATTAGTAATTCATATAAAATGTTATGGTTCTCAAATCATTATCATTGATTAAGAATCACACATTAAATTCCAAGGTATATATTGTCCACTTACGTGCAAGTTAGTTTGTACAAATCAATGACGCTATCAATGATGGAACGCATTATTCTTCATGATTCCTTGAAGTGATATATATATATACATAAATATAGGCATGCAAACATCCTTAATCGATTTTATCAGCCAAATATAGATGAAGTAATCATTTTCAATCGACGTGAGGTAAATACTTCATTAACAAAGAACTGGCGCTGATGGTGTTGTAAAGCTTAACGTTAACAGCTTGACATCGTTAACGTTATTCCGTATAAATATGATGACAAATATGTTAGGTTCAATAGTTTTAATTTCAAATTATGGTAATGATCTATGCCTTGAAGAGTAGGATTTTTACATTGATGGTATTACTCTTATGTAAAGTGAGAAAATGATTCGATAGTAGGGTATACAATTAAAGATGACGATCTCACGGATCTGTTATCATATGGGTTAATGACAGCTCAATAGATTTCTCTAAATCGCATGATGGATACTGACAAGAAATGATGTGTTAATGGTGTGGATTTTAAATGAATCGTAAGGGTGAGCATAAGGGTGATTTTTCAGGCTTAAACCGTGGTAGAAATTGTGTGTTTGAATGTCATATGGGTAATACGAACAATGGTTTCAAAAGTTACATCTATATCAGATTATGATGGTTTAACACGTCACTTGCAATCGAATATGGTCACAAATTAAAGGAAGCGTTAATGCTGTTAATTAGCAAAAGATGAATAAATAATCAAGTTACAATTTTTTCAAATCAAAGTTCTATAAATAATTCATAAATATACAATTCCTTATAATGTACAGACCAATTATATCAATGTTTTATGCTTCGAGTCAAATCAATGTTACATAAGTAATTCGTAATATACAATTCCTTATAATGTTCAGAACAATTATACCATCATATAATGCTTACAATCATTAGCGACTAGCAACCAATCTGACCAACATTGTGGACAATTTTTTTTCTTCCAAATATGTGTGATGAAAAAAGATTCGAAGTAAAAATGGAAGTAAATTTGCGAAGACTGGTAAGCTGACTGTGAATAGCTGGTAATTGCTTAAGATTCTAGGCGATTAGGAGCCAAAGATGAATATGAGACCAGAGAGAAAGTTTAAAGAAGTGACATTATTAGCAGGAGACGATCAGTCAGTTGTCAATCACTCTACATTTCTCGGTTGTAAGATGTTCATCGTGTCAATGGGTCTTGAGGCGCCTCCGACTGTCTCCGCGTTCTCTAATATTTCTATGTGATTCAACAAATTTGGTAGGAGGAGCCATGGTACAAATCAAAGATGAGGGTCGCATTCAAGTCAATCAATTAAAATTCGCGTCTGTGTTGAGGCAACGAGAGAGGGGATTGGCCCGAGATTTAGTGGGTTCGTTCTGCAGCCGCCCACGCACATAGGTTATCATTGCGAGCGATCACGTTTCCGGGACTGATATCTACAAATATGTCTTGTCTGGTAAGTTGGCAGCTCGAGCCGCATCTTTACTGGCCTAGTGTTTGAAGACATGTAGATAGGAAATGAGTGTAAAACTACGACCTACCTTGTAGAACACACTTACCCCAGATCTGGGCCCTGTGTTGGCTTTGCGAACTTATGCCAGCTGTATCAATTGACCCTATTGATACACAACCTCCACCCCCTATTATCACCCTCGGTTAAACTTACATGACAGGAAATTACTATATATGTTCCAAGGTCTTCTTTAGTGTATCATCGAGGAAATGGCCATTGCAGGAGCAATCATTAAATAAATCGTGGGCGGAGATCAGATTTTCAGTATGTAATCAGCTGCAATGCCATATTTAGGATTCAAATCAAATCTTTAACACTGAAATCATTATTTAAGAGTTAATTATGACTTTTTGTGAAGCGAAAAAAAACTGGAAAACGTGTACTACTTTATTACAATCTATAAAGTAGAGACTGAATCAATGCAGGGCATATATCAGCAATTATATGATTATCTGCCAATTATAACTGCTGTTATAACTCTGTTGCAAAATATGTTTAATTAGCAGGAAATATAATCCAATATATGTCTGTCACAATCTGGACCTTTTGAAATTGCATCATCCCAATCTGGTCATTCTCATGCTATGTACTAAATGAAAGAAAGAAACAACATACAGGACCTTAATGGAAGCAGAGGTGATAAGTAGATTTTCATCACACAAATGTGGATAGTAGGTCCTGTTATCAATATAGGGTCATATTAGGTTTTTGGCTCAAACAGGAAGTGTGTGACTGAAGGTGAACACTCGAGGAAATTTAGATTGTATTCTTGTCATAAGCCTTAAATTACCCCCTAGTATCACGCAATCATTCTCTCATCTTGACCTAACCAGACCCTACTGGGTCATAAATTGACCCCCAGGTCAAGACAAGGTCATTTTATGGGCATTTCAGACCAGCCACAACCCTGAAGCAGTATGGGATTTACCCCCACTCCCTTGCGCATGCAGTGTGTGATAGCATCTCACTTCCTGGTTTGTGAGACACAGCACACATGAATGATACTGGAGAACGGGGTGAGCTTTCTCACAGACTGGGCGCCTGTGAAGGCTTGTGGTCGCACAGTTATTGTTAATCTATCGATCCAAGTCGTTTTGATTAAAGCCAATGGAGTGTGCAAACTTTGTGTTTGTGGTGTGGGCGGATTTTTATGAGACTTTCTTGGGGCCATATCAAAACTAAAAAAATAAAAAAAGTATGGATGTAAATCGAGACACTTTAACGACTTAATGTGTCGTCATATATTTCAGATATATCATAGAAAAAGCACAACATTGCATATGATAACAACTCCGAGTTGTTGATTTAATATATTGGCAGATCTTAAGCGCCATCTCAAAACTGTGGAAAAGAAACGTTACAGAACCGTTCAGACTAGTGTTATTATATTCAAGGCGTTCGACAAATATCATCGACGTGAGTCCATTTCCAGGCTTACTCGGTAGTAAGTTGTGGGAAATATCCCATGATGTGTTTTTTTCCAATAGACAATATACTCTGGAGGTGAAACATTGGAATGAGGAACGGGCGTGGGGGATTAAAAGTTGAATATGGTAGAGTTGAGTGTGTATTTACACGTTTTATGTTGGCGGCAAAAACATTTGTGATTGTGGTAGTTAGCCCGTAAAAGCACTAAAAACATGGTGGTTGGAAGTTGGTTAAAGATATCCGTAAAGTCTCTAAGGGCTTACAATACATAGTGACGCCTTTTAGTTGAATTATCTTATAATGGATCTCTTGAAAAACAATATCTCTTCAGGTGAACCTACCATCGGCTAGAGCCCATTTAGGTAACTACTAGATCAAACAAACGTATCCAATTCACAAAGTTCTCATAAGACATTAATTATGTAGTGATTTACATCAGCTAAAATTATTATTCTTTCAGTATATCGCGATATTCAAGAGTAATGATTGCATTAACAATATACTGATTGGCTTTTATTGTGATGTTCTATTTCTTGTTTGATTATTTCCTACCTTTCTGAACACATTTATGAAATTATGAACTGAAACCTGGACATAAAAGAACGGAAAATATGGTCCCCTCCACAAAATACCAGTTATCGTTTGGAATGAAAAGACAATTTTTTTTATATTAATACTCTAGATAAATATTTGTCACCATTCATGGAAGGTCTGGAAATATTTCAAGCTTTGATGACGTCATATACTATAGAAAGGGGAAGGGTGAATTTGATATGAAATAATTAGCAATTTCAGATGCAATCGAAAATGGAATGTTGAATGCCACGGGGACAATGGCAGTTAGACAATGTACTAAAAATAGAAGATTGTCGTCGGCAAACTGAGCATCAGGGTATAAAAGTAGCCCAACCTTAATATAATATATAATGCAATGTGAATATCCTGCAGGCGATGTAGTTTGATCTCATGATTTCATTGACTATAAAAATCTACATCCCGAAGTTCACGCAGAGGGCTGAGCTGGAGGGGCTAAAAGAAGGACCTTACTTTTGACCCAGTTATGCATAGAAAGGTCTGACCAATTATCGCCTCCCAGAAGGCGACAAAAGACATTAAAGTGGGAATGGCAAGAGTGCTACAATCAGTGAGAATAAGGCACTCCCCTAGGCTTGCAAGAAGATTCTTGTAAACATTGGGCAAATCTCTTACAAGACATCTCATCTCTACCAGGTATGTTCAACAGCAGAAATGTATTTACTGCCCGATCAAGCTGATTTCCTGATCAGCCCTTTTATGGTAAGCAAGGATAACTGCATTGGGATATAAAAAGCAAACGCAGTTGTCTATTTATAGTCCAAATCGATGCCTATCAATAGACTTGGTACACACAAGGGGATCAGATATAGCCGAGCGGGGCTATAATTTCACATAGGCCAATCACAGATGAGAAGGACGCAATGAAGCTGCAATGGAGTCAAGTGGACAAGCAATGGACATTGTTCGCTACGTGTACGGTAATTGAGTTGAGTCCACAGATGATGGCTTGACGTGAAAACTACCTACTTATGTCGCTTGTTGTGGATATCTCTCGGGCCTCGATTGTTTGCCCAAAAGTCACCGCGTGTCCTCGGCGCGATTGAATTGTGATGTATCAACGGCGATTGTTCCTAAGTGGTCTGGTTTGGCCATGAAGATGTAGCAAAATCGGCCAATCACAGATGATCATTTGTCAGTAATGTATCATTGCGTTATGCAACCCACCCACATCCTTGTTAAAGGTAGAAATGGAGATTGCCTTGATTTGAGGTGACATTCCAGATACTTCTCTGATAAATATATTCCGGAGATTATGATTTATATTAAGGCTCTTCCTGTGATCACATTCATTATACGATAGGTGTACAAACCCATAGTTTAATTATAGAAATATAAACGGATATGGAAAATCTATTTTCATTTTAACGCTTGTATTTATGACTTTTTATGTAGTACCCGGTTATTAGTTTAAATATGTTTCTTAGCATTAAAGACCTTTCAGCACTATTATAGGAAATATCAAGGACTTATACATAAATAATTATATTTGCGTATTAAATTTTATTGGTATTTTTATCTGAACTACTCATTGAATAGTTAATTGTAATAACATGCTAAAGTATTAGAGTGTAACTCACTGTAAATAGGAGAGGATCGACTATCACACAAAAAAGCCCGATCAGATATCAGGCAAAAAGGGAAAATCCATTATTGCACAACACAGTTATATTGAATATCGCACAATTATGACAAGTGGAATACTAGTTGAACACAAAATATATGCCCCATTTTTTTTACAAATTCTCACTAAATGAAAATTTATTTTACAATTAGTGTATCACAATATCTTTTCGTCTAAGAAATTCTTCCAGCTATTTCTTTGCAACTCTTACCTAAGTAGAAAAAGTGATACAACATATACAATATTGAATGATTCTATTGGGTGTTATGCTATGACCGCGTTAGGTGTGTTCCATACAATAAAACTGGTGTAATATGTCTTGACCTCTATGTATTACAAACTATGTTCTTATTTGCAATCACTTTGATTAAAGTATGTATCTAAAGAAACGGAATGATACATTTTAATATGTATTTACGATTTTATGTTTTTATCAGGAGCTACGTCATAAGTTCTGATTAAAATATTGGATCTTTTAATTCATATTAGCTTTTTATGCAGGTGTGAGGGTCTTTGTTTCAACAAAGTCATCAGAATATTTACCTGACTGATCACACTGTTGTCATTTTTGTGTCGAGACATAAAGATCAAGGGTCCGAATTAGACCGTGTACATCCCGCTCTACTGACAGCAAGATATTTCAAAAAGTTATTTGGAATAAATTCGCATAAGTCATATTTCTAAGCTCTTCATTTTTGTGTCATGTGATACAATGAGAGAGACAAATGTCATTCAACCAGTCTTGGGGATTAACACTTTGAACTATATTCTAATGGTGCCTCTATACTTGAAAAGACCGGCCCCAATTGCACAGTTGCTTGAGCGAATGCCTTTATTGGTCATATAAGTGGAGGACGGAAGGTTGTAGGTTCGACTCCCACTACCGACAGTGTTACTTTCACGCTGGTTAAAGGATCGAAAGTCGACCTGATATGGCCATAGTTGTTGAAAGGGTCGTAAAAACACCATTTCATAATTTGCTGTGGCTAAAACAATATTCTTTAAACAATAACTCTATAATCACATATCTGTGTCAACCCTCATGGTAATAAATATATATTAAAGCATTCATGAAACCTGACTTTCAGACACATTTTCTTTACATAACATGAATGTTTATACCCCAAACAGTGCTTTTATGTAGTATTACCCAAAATATTCGCTGTTAACAACTTTCTGTGACACTTGAAAGTTGATCAGTTGTCTGCTGAAATCTGCACCAGCAATTGAACACTTTGTCAACAAGCTTTGTTCAGCTGGTCTGTGATCTCGTGTAAACACCTAATGAGTTACCAGTTGGGCACCTGTCCAGCTTGGGAAACAGGGTGGAGATGTTTTGTACAATTTATTGCCAGGAATATACTTTAGAACAACATAAGATTATTCTAATATTACTTGAATCAATGAAATAACTGTCATGGTTGTGACAAATATTTTATGGTTGTGACAAATATCATAGGGTTGTGACAAATATCTTATGGTTGTGACAAATATCTTATGGGTGTGAAAGATACTGGTATATCATTGTGGGAAAGTATACTATTTATTTGAAAAATATCTTATACATGTGAAAACCTTTCTGTCAAAAAGGGAAGACATGATTCAAAGACTGCATGGAATCCCCCTTAACCTAAAGGACCAGATATGGAAAAAGTGACATTAAATCCTTTGATCACTGGTTTGGCCTTAAATCACAAGGACTTTGAATGGCAAAACTGTGAATGCTGATAATTGGTATCAGTGAAATTTATGATTTGACCCTCTTTGATGAAACTTGGGGTTTTTCACACCACTGAATGGGAAGACATCAAAGGCTGCATGGATTCCACCTTAAAGGCTGGGCTGTATAGATTTTTTTATACTTTTTTTTGCAAACATATATAATATAAAAAATAATGATTTTTCTTCATTTATACCTTCATAAATATTCATCTGTTTTTAATAATTTTACCAACAAAAGAAAGCCAAGAAAAGGCATGATAATCATGATAAGTGTTATCTTCCAATTCATTAAATCTCTAAATAGTGAAAAAAAATGGCAGAAAATGTGTTGCTCCAATTTTGACAATTGGTAAACAACACCTCCTGTGACTTACGGAGCCCCCTGACAGTTCAAAGGTCAAGGTCATACAACACACTTCCTGTACAATACTGGCAGTACTTGTTGGTCACAAAAAATCATAATTCTCAGAGCAGATGTTCTTTTGTGGATTTCAGACAGATAGTCTGTATGTATGTATGTCAACTTTAAGATCATATATTGTTTTCATATACCTTAAACCACTGTAAAATCACCTGGAACCTTCCAGGTTTCATGAATGCTTTAAACATTACATTCTACTTCGTAGCGTTTGAGGATGTATCTCATATTGGATGGCATGTTAATAGAAAGGGTTAATCAGTTCAACACGCTCCTCTCTATGATATGGGTGATAAAACACTTTCTTCAGAATGATATTGAAATGCTATATAAAGCAATATTCGTCGTTTTGAAAAAAGATTGTAAAATTTTAGGTGTCCATATCAACTAAAATTTTAGTTGATGTGGACCCGTGGAGGTCACAGACTACTCTACTAAGATTTGGAGTATGATCTTTATTCATTAAGCTGTGATCTCCTTGAAATCAACCAGAATACTTCTGCCAGGATTTTTGTGTTTTGCTGAAAGTGCCCAGCACTATGTGTTTACATGTGTAAAAGCATGTTACCACTATTGCGGTCTGTTTGGGTGTTAGGCCTGTACCAATAGACAAAACCGAGGGACAAACATGCCTCTCTGTAAGCAAAATCACTACAATGTTCCAATCGATATCTGAAGGTGCACAATTGTTAGCAAACCTTTACTAAGTAGGCATCTGCACCAGATCACTGGTCAACTAAGCACAGTTTGGACACTATGTGTTCAATGAATGATTCAGATTTTACACTCATCTACTTTCAAACGACACAGAACTTTACGTGGGGGTAATATAATGGGAAATAATATTTTATCGCTGACAAAAAATTTAAAGTATAAATATTTGTACATTTATACGTTAAGCAAAAAGTGCTTGAAAATCTGATTTCAATCATGAATGCTTTAAGTCATGAGCTAATAGCAGTATCACAAGTTAAACTAATCATTGATGAATTCCTGGCTAGGGGAACAGTAATCAGGAGTTTATGGATAAGGGTCAGCTCTTGTATATGTGAAATCTAAAGTATCTCAAGCAACAATGCAAGAGCTATGCTGACTTACTGTTCTCGGTGCGAAGACTGAGGTCAGTACAGACCAAGAATTAAAGTGGTTTCTATGAAAATCGACGATTGTGTCATAATGCTATGGTCAAAGGCTAGAAATGGTCAAGGTCCCTTATCCATCTTTGATACTGTATATAAAACATGGGCCAACGGTCTAAGAGTTGGGCTGAACATTGCTTTGTTTTTGTGAATATCTCCAGGAAATGACTACAAATTGTTTTAGAACTGATGAATATAAGTATTTACCCAGCTTCCTTAGTCGAGATACAGTTAATGGGGTAAAGGTGACAAAAGGTTCAGTGATACGTGCTAGAATTGACAATATTGTGGGCCACAGATCACATATATGACAATGATGCTACATACAGGTGACCTAGCACAGATAGGTGTGAATAACACCACAAACAAGCACGCACATAAGAGACACTCTTCGTAAATTCAGAAAAAAAATCTATGGACAGGAAATCATTAGTATTATAATTATTTTTGTTACATTACACAGTTTTTCAGACGATATGGATGACATCCATGCAATAGAGAGACGCCACTGTAAATATATGTGAACTGTAAATATGTTAATAAACTACTGACATCTTAAATTCTGGATTATTGTCATTAGAATGCTTTTAAAGTATTTCGGACATAGAAATTACAGAAACCTTATATCCATATTTTCTCTATGAATGGTGGAAAATAGAATATTTACATTGGCGATAAGGAACTCTTTTAATGTGCTATCGGTTGTGTGGAAAGCTATACCAGATGGCACTAGCATCCTACCGAGGAACACTTATAACTTCATCTGGTTGCTTCATGATTCTATTATATCAATTTTGTACTAATTCGGGAATTATGAAATCTGTTCATTGTATTGGGCCAAACGATGAGAAATAAAAGCTGGCTACTGTAAGGAATATAAAAGAATATATGTGAAGCTAAATAATATGTGATGATATTTCGTATTATAATGTGACTGATCTCAATATTAATTTTAAGACTTGAACTTCAATTGTAGAGGTAAGTGGAGGTAACAAGAATACAATGTCTAGATGATATCGGTTGTTTATGATTTAGTGTACTCCACATTGCTGGTATTTGTGACACAGATTAGAGGGTTTATTTGTTATCAAAGTGACACCATTGTTGTAAATTGTACCGAAAGGTCAACCTTTAACAGGTCCATAAAAGTACATTTTAAGAGTCTCTCAAAGATCCATTATAAATAAGTTCATCTTCACAATCACCCTGTCTGAGTGAAAAAAAAGCATTTCACTTTCTACAAATGCAATCTTTATAACTGCTGATATCATATATTGCGTCATCAAAATGATTGAGGTGTTTTGTTGCAAATTAGGAAATGAATGCACGCACCCCGTAACATATATCACGCTGCTTGACAAGAAATGTTGTTCTGATAATATTATCTGATAAGAATTCATAACTACATCCATTGCGGTTACAAGGTGCCTGTATTGTGTCCGAATCATGCTCATTATTAGGCAGCTTTGATATTAGGCACATTCCATACTAATTGAGACACACCAGAGAACATATCTACTCCTGCCTCTAATTAAAAGAATACGCACATCAAAAAGGGACGTATCAATGCATATTTGGACCCTTATATTTTGTACTGAAGAGACGAGACTACTTTACAATAAAATACAACTAATGAAGCAAGCTGTCAATATTAAGAGGTATATTGTACTTAAGATATAAGTATATCATCTATTACATATTTATAGCTCATGAAGCATTTTATTGTTTCTATGATATCCTTTGCATCGCAATCTATAAAGTTTCCTTTCTATATTGTCAATTTTATTGAATGGTAAAAGAAAATATACATACCAATATAGTCTCAGGATGCTACCCATTAAAATGCTAAAATTATATGTTTGAAAAATAGTTTGAATTGATAAGTATATGATTCCAATCTACAATATTTCCCAATTATCAGCACCTTGTCGGTTTTGGGGAAACCTTTTATTTATATGGCCAAAATAGCTGAAATGGTAGCGTATTCGCCTTGAGACCTATGGATTCTCGGTTCTAGTCCTTGCCAGCAGTTATCAAGCGCTCTGAACTGACATTGTTTAGAATCAGCACTTTATATCTGTCACCTTTACTTGGCATTGAGCTTATAATTATGTGCCCCAACGGATGCTTTGAGATTGAAAATGTGATTAATAAATGCGAAGAAATATCACGTCGATATTGTTTGGATCTGCTCGATATGCAAAGTATGATTATATAGTATAAGCGATTAATACATGACTGATTGCTACAAAACCTCAAAAAATAGGAATTATCTTGTCAAACTAATGATCCATTTTGTGTCAATATGTTGTTGGAATCAATTGGAATTCAATTGAAATTGTGTATAATTCGGTTTTGATCCCAGTTTTTAAACGACCTTTTGCCCTTTAGATACATCAATACACCAGACTATCATTGTATGTCTGGCTTATGAAGATCATTTATAGAAACAAATCATGTTTTGAATAAGTAAATTTCGATAGAATAAGGTTGTTGTTTTCATCCCCTTTTTATCAAAGCGGAAAACACAAGAGTTGATCACCTAGATGTAAGTAGAGTACTTATGATGATCATTCATACGACCTGGGATCAGGTCATCAATGAAAACAATCCATCATATCAAGGATAATGACCCAGATCAACATTAAGAGGGAATCTATCACAAATCGATCTCTTAATATCTAAGGATTTTCGTCTTTGCTTAAAAAAAAAGGTTTATATTGCCTTAAAAAGGGGACACCTTGGCCATTTTCAGGAAGAGTCCATGTCTTCATAGCATCCTATTTGTAACTACAATTTTGATCAATAATGGAGAACCCTTGTTAGTTAAGATCTTTCCGGGCCATGAGAACCATTCTATTCATTTATTTGTGAAGCAAATGGATCTAATGAACATGTCTACCTTGTATTATAATGGCTATGTTGGCTATAATGGCTATTTCATTTTCAATACCACAAATGTTTAAACTGTTTTCATTATGTCCTTTAAATAATCGTTGATTATTCGTGTCAATAAGTGAGTACAACCCCCTGAGATATTATTGAGCTCAGTGGATAATAGACGTACCTGATATCGGTAGATCATCGCACATAGACAATATCAAAAGCACACAGCTGGAGAACACACATTGCTTTGGACTAACATAAGATGCTTTTGCCACTGAGCATCATATTGACAGGCATTTCTTTTACAATCACATAAGTGGTCATTTTTATGTGGACGACAGAAATTAATTGTGAACTTGAAAAGGTATATCCTGGTGGATCACTTCTTATATATGAAAACAAGTAAGGATATAGTGAGTGTAGTTTTTCTATGTAAAAACTAAAGGGAAAGAAGAGAAACCAAAAAACTTGATGACATAAAACGGTTTTCTCGAAGACTGAGGAGAAATGAGGATGTTGATATATTAGTTGGTGAGATGCGATGGGTGTGAAGCGATGGCTGTCATATACAGGGAGGAATGTTTCTTGGAGGTGGTGATGTGGGGTGACACTGAGACCCATGTTCTACTGGACTGTCTGCTCCATACCCTGCTCCACACAGCCCTCCTCACCATGAGGTAGGAGTCCGTGTAAGGTCATCACTATGCTCATATTATTATACTTAAATAGTTGCAACTCAATACTCCCTTCATGTGTGGTTGTCTTAACTTGTTGATCTTCCTGTTCAACCTTATACCACTTTATGTTGTGGTTACTTACAAGGTAAGTGATTCTTTGATATACTTTCTTGTTTTAACATTTTGCTATTTATGAAATATCGAACTATACATATCATGGTCGCAGATATATTATAATCAGGTTGCATATACAAGCACCTGTCAAACAGCTCAAAATGGGCCTCGGAAGTCGGGCTTGTCTACAGCAATAATTGTGAAAGTGGGACAAACATCCAGGCACGTATGTTATAAAATAGAAAACATAGAATATGTGGGCTACTGTAATAATATGATGTATGGTGCTTAAACCATGAACATGTCAATATGGATAAAGATTTCATAAGGTGTATCATACTTGTAAGTGACAACTACATGACTTTAAGTTCAAAGTCTCGGTCACATTGGTTAACCTGTACTGCGATAGGTAAGTAGTGTGGAATGGGGTTGTTCAAACAAATAGAGAACAAAATATGAGGAATACAAGCTAAACTGTATGCAGTCTATATTCAGAGTCCTTGCAATGTCACTGTTGTTGGCATGCCCTGCTATTCTGAAAGAACATCGAAAAGTTGTCTGTTAATGAATAGCGAAACACAACCATGATACACATGTAATGTTTGTCATACCTGTGTGAATGGCAAATAAGTAGAGTAGAATGTCCTTACCATTGTGTGAATTAATGTTATTTCAGACCACAATATATGACTTTGTGACAATCTGGTGATCTTGAAAACCCTTCCACGTTGTACTCTGAAGCCCAATAAGCTGAGCCAAATGGATGATATCATATCCAAGAATATTGCCCAGTTCTGATCTGTTGGTACGGATATCTCACTCCTCAGTTATATTCATTTGACTGCCTGTTCTGTCAATGCTGTATGGTTTTACTAAATATGGACATTACATCTGGCAGATGTCAGCACCTGTCACTAAACAATTTTGGACAAACTCCTCTGAAAGCTGCAATAAGAGGAAAACAACCTGCACTGTTCTACCACATTATGTCCGGCCTATCTGTTTTCAAAGTAGATCCTAGAGAATGAACTTTCACAGAAATGATAATGCTGTTGTGCGGAATAAATGGGCTGGAAAATATACCTGGTACTTTCTGTCATGCATGATCCAGTGTACCACACGGGCGTCTTAATTTGGGCCCTGGAAATAGTACTTTTACCATCTATCTGTTGACTGATAGGCAACGTTTACAATTAGAAGAACTACATTTAGATCATTGACATGCTTGCTCATGAAATGAAAGAGTGTGTAACTAAAACATTATAGTTTATTTGACAACATAATTGGGGGCAATTTTGATATAGTAAAATATAATAGCCAATGGCACATGTGTTAGATTCCAACATGCTTTTACTGTCAGTCAAAAAACACTGATATGATATATGTTTGTACATAAGATAAGATAACAAAAATAGTCGCTCTTCAGACCCTAGAGTCAATTAGTGTCATCTGTTTCTTGTACGTTACTTAAAATAACTTATAATCAGGAAAATGGACGCCACACATGCTTTATTCAAAACAGTAGAAAGTAAAAACTGCCTTATCAACTATTGTATGATTAATCAAATACAACTATTGTATGATAAATCAAATAGACAGACAGACTATTAGACTACGGAAATCATGTCAACAGCCAGACGCATCTCACTCAAGTACATTATATGTCAAACACAATTCAATTCGTTTTGTTAAGTAAACTCTAAGGTATGTGTCCCTGAAAATCTATTGCATATTGAATGACCCTATGAGGGATCATTAACACTTTTCACTATCTTTTCACTATCACTATCTGCTAATTCCAAATTTGATGAAAACAAATGTGCATGAAATCAGTTATGATTGATGGTACCCAACGAACCAAACTGATATTATCTAAAGTTGATATAGAAGTGATACTTTCCTCTCTAAACTACTCAGTAATGATCTTGATGTTGAAGTAGTGTGATAAAAAGTCAAATGTCTTTGCATGTGGTAAGTTTGTATGACTTTGTTAGTCAATGATTATGATGTTGATGTGTAGCAATCAGAAAACATGGAATATTTTCTGCAATAATTTCTTTCACTTTGATAACCCTTCACACCAAAATGATTTTATTGATAGCTTGTTATCAACATCACACCCTTCCGTGTATAGATATAGTTTGTGCCTCTTGGAAGTTTACAATTTAGGCCTTTTCTACACAATGAAAAGGTATTTAGACAATGTGTTGCACAGATGGTAGGCAGAGGAGTACACTGATACAGAATGACACACAGTGGCCTTAAATTGTGTCTTTTCTTTGCATCAATAATAAGTATTATCACATATTTGATGATATAGATAGACAGAATGCAATATTATCTTGAGTATCTCATGGCTGATAACGCATTAGACTCAACTTTACCTAGGCTATGAATTGAAGTCGTAATAATTTATTTATCCTAACATTATTGCTCACAGAAAATTATGCGTCATACATTGTTGCCTTCAAAATTGCACATAAGATAATTAGTAGAAGACACTATGAAATGCTGAGATGGGATCTAATGCAAGCATTATGTACATTCGCACTAGCTATTGTGTTACATGCGTTATATTCATGTTTTATCAAATGTAGTGGTTATTGGTATTTTGCAGTTATGATCATAATAGTTTGCTGGTATGATCCCTACATGCAATTAACCATTCATTCCCTATAGAGAAGGACAGCGAATGACAACAAATAACTTATGTCTATTACTCTAATAAAAAAATTGGTTGCATGAATTGAATTAAAGTGGTTGAGATACTGGGTACCATTTGACAGGAATTGTGCTCCATTAACCCATTCCTCCTATCAGATGTTCAGATGTCTCTTGAGTACCCGGTGACGCAAATTATAGGCATACGTAAATAAAGGTTACATTTAGGTCCAGTTTGAAGTTGCTCCCTTCAATAGAATATTGGACTGAATACGTACGTCAACGATGGCCTCCGTATCGTTAGTTCGTCCAAGGCTACTCTACGCTGTGACATGAAAGTTATATATCATTCAGCAGGTTGACACTTATGATAACTGCACGTCTAAGATACAGTTGAGGTGATCAGCAGTGTGAATGAGACAATGATACGTGACATTACACTCTTTGGATCGACACTGAAAACCAAGATAAAATCTTTTAGTGAAAATTATGAAAGTTATTCTTGAGGTCAAATAGGCGTAACAATGACCTCTTTCGCTTTTTACCCGACTTCCATATATATTTTCTGTCTGCACCTGTTCTTCAATATGACGGGCTAAATATCAAATAATGATACACAACCATACACATTGCAAACGTTGCTTCCATCATATATATCAATATAAATAGATGGACATCAGAAGGAACAGAACAAAACAAACTGCCTCATGCATTTGATTGGATAATAATTAATGAATATTCGCAACAGGAGCGTTTCATGAAATTTGTAATGTTTAGTTAAATTGTTTGTCCATAAGATATGTTTTGAATATTTTGAGATAATATATATCATACGATGTATTACTTGCCATGAAAAGACAACTGAAACATCAATGTCTTGCAATAACAATCATAATATATAGTTTCTGACATAAGAATCGTGAGAACATCATCACTGATACAGTTATCGTTGCTCTAAGTGTTCTTTGATGCTGGCATTGTAAATTCTTCTGAGATTTCTGAGGTGCCTGGATGAACAATTTGCCAAAGTGGACAATTGATATCAGAACTAAAATGCCATGGCAAAGAAAAGGGCATGTCATGGACAAATCAGATACTGTTTTATTAAGTATTTAGTAAGTTTATTTTGCATTAAAATATTATGATAGGGATCTTTTTATATTACGATATTGTATAATATTCAGCGAGTTATAACTAACAATGTCTAGGCCGTACAATTCTAAATACCGCGTGGCAAACAATGGGTTAAAATTGGCTGGTGTATGCCTTAAGGAACAGCTTGGATGGCTATGAACCTTTCTCGGATTACACCCAATGAATGACCACAGCCAAGAGTCTCCCCAACAGTCAATATTTTCCTACTAGCGGAAAAAGGTGATGTTTGCTTTGGAGTTCTGTAACATTCCCCAAACATTACCATTGTGCAGCCCGGGTTTTCCCCAATGAGATGGATTTGAACCTCAGGATCAGCTTCAATTCTATTTCCTGGTGGATGGGCTTTCTTCACTTGCTTCAGCTTTTCCAGGCACTTTGTGTTTAGCGAAGTTTTCCATGCTTCATCAAATGGTAACTCAATATATCAGTAAAATGCGAGAGTGAAGTGAGTTTGAAGTGTATGATGATGATATGCACCGCCTGGGAGATAAGATATATATGAAAACATGGGCATCACGACTGGGTGAACAACATATATACGTGCCTGTGGTACAGTATGAGGGATTCCCATGCCATCACCATTGCCAGTATTATCAGGCATGCTTGTACTTTAACAACGCAGTCAAACTAATCTTACTATTACACAAAATCCCTCATGTCAATGGAGGCACAATACCTGCTGCAATGGTGTGTAATTCACAAAAATCTTTGAAAATATTTAATGCATTCAATCCTTGGATGTGGTGAAAGCAACTTGTGTGAACAATATACAAGGGCAGAACTTTAAAATGGATTAGCCATATGAGGCTACTATGGAGACGTTGACCTTGGCACGAGGTGTTTGGTGTTTATGTATTGCATGTGTCTGAAGCATTCTGTAAAGTGGATAACTGATGGCATTATCCAATGAATGGATACAACTGGGACCCAGCCTTGTGAGGCCATACACAGGTAACCAGCACCTGCTGCTTTCATATTTCTCCATCCATTCTAATCTAATTATTTATGTTTCAACTTCCGACTAATTCAACATCAGCATATTTTATTCACAAACATATTTTCCCATTTGACTCATCACAGGTTGGCATTTATTACCATATAAAGTCAATGTCAAACCACAATCGTATCCCTGCAATGTTGACATATTCCTCGTATTTCTGTCAACATAAGACTAAGATCCTCAACAGCTCTAAGTATGTGAAATATTTCCCAACCATTCTATCCTGATTTAAACTTGACAGGCTACTGTTTGCCTTTAGATTACTTAAATCTATTTATCAGTACAATGTATATGATGTGCAAACATTTTATGGTAATTATCGCAATCATACCAACACAAAACACGTTGAGAATACCAGATAGTTATGATAAAACACGTCAATAGGGTTGGTTGTCTGCAGTAAGAGACAGTCGACACAAGCTCTCTTTAGATCCATTGGCGAGCTCTTCTTTCTTCTTTAAATGACATTTTAGCGGAGACCTCTCCTCGTAATGATAATTCGGGAAATCTTCTCAGAATTTAGAATTTGGCCAAATTAATAAAAAATAGCACTATTTATGTTTATAAATAGGGTTCGTCAGTTCTCTTGTACGGCTCTTTTTTTATTTGGACAAACACAATTCAATCACATATATCTACTTTACACAAAAGAGCTAAGTAAAATATCCTGGCTTAATCTGAGATGAGAATATTCACATTGGAATGATTATGGCGCTCATCTAGTGAACCCCAAATAGGTATACCTGGGTTGTGAATGCTTGAGAGTCCAGATCTCAGTTAATATAACGCCATCATTAAAACATCTTGACAATTTTATATTTCCTGTGGGTTTTTACCCGTAACCAGGATATTCAAGAGCCTTGAATGTTATGTCCGAAGTTATCGCAAAATGCAACGCGCAAAGCACAATGCAAAGTACAGCTTTTTATGGGATATAAAGTTAACAAGAACTGACAATATATCTGAAAGACTCTGATAACCTTATTTCCTAAAGTAATGTAAATGGTTTTATTTTGGGTTTCACAATTCTATTTATATAGAGAAAATAGGGTTATTTTTACAAAAACGGATTTATTCACAGAAAATACCAGTGAGAAATTGTGTCGATCATTATTTTATTAATCAACCATTAATACCACATAATCAAATGAAAAAGGTTGAAGTAAAAATCCTTTCCATGAAAGCTTTAAATAAGATTATCAAGCCTCAATATCCGATTCACCAGGTCAAATGAATATAAATATAATGCACCTATATTCCATGCTAAAATCTTCATTGCATGAGAAAGTTTCTAGAATACTTCAAAACGTGTCTGTTGACTTTGAGAAAATAATATTTCCTTAGATGTCATATCATATGCTGAGCATATTTGTTGAACCATATGTGTCACATCTTGACTTCGGTGTGCAGTTTTGATAAAAGAAAAATCATTTATGAAGTAATTTATATGATTTATCTTGATATCTTGGGTCATAACACTTTTGATAAAAGAAATCACCTGGTAACTTATAAAGTCATTTATATGATTTATCTATATATCATAAACAATATAAAGCATAACATAAAAATATTGTATCATATATGATAAAAGTAATACTTTTTTCTATTTAATGAAAGTTTTATCCAAAATTGGCTCTAAGTGATGACATTGATGATGAAAACTTCAATGTAAATTAAATAATGGTAATGCTATGTAATTGACCATCCGTAAAACTAGAATGAGATATGCAACATAAATTGTCACTTTGCTTTATAAATGCTCCTGCGGCCCTGTGTGTTTCAAATCCTCCTATTGTTATTCTACAAATAAGGCATCACAGATCTGTGCAAACCATAACATCATGAGGAACTTTCCGGCATGGAGGTTTGATTATTCTTGACAATTTGGTTGAGGCAAATGACGCTTGCAATGTCAGTCCATGACGACTTGGTCTATTCAATCTGCAGAAAATGTGCTTGTTCTTGCGATAAGCGCACCGATAGGAGGCGCCCTCGCCACATCTGATGCTCAGCCTTAATTTCATAAAGACAATACACTTATTGTGGGGGGCGTAGGAGTAACGCTGTTACTATTTTAGGCAGTCAATGAGGGTGGCTTCATACATCATAAGCCAAGACTGCTTCCCAGTGTTTCTCATTCATCTTCAGGCTTTGGACCTATCACCATGGCATTCTCTGTCTATTCCCAATGGCTTCCAGGTTGGTTAACAAATTTAGAATCTTTCTTTAGAACGGTTTCACCTTGTTTTCTGTTCCTTTTTCTAGATCCTTTTGATATTAAGCGTGCTATCTTCTATACTGATGTTTCTGCTTCTTTTTTGGAATGTTCCTTTTCTATTGTTTGCCATAATATGTATTTCAACACCTTACTTTTAATAAGCTTTCCACATATATCAGCTCACTTATTTGGTGTTTATGGATGTGGCATGGTTTTGATGAGAAAACGTATTGATACGGACGGAAGAGAAAACTTTTAAATATAAATATAAATTTAGGAAATATGCAATAATCTTTCTGAGAATTAAATCTGCAATTTACATCAAATGCTCAAGATGGCGCCGACCTTGACCTTCTGCCATTAGTAGGGATCTGCGTGAGGACACGCGAGGGCATTTGTAGTCTTGTCACATGTCACGAGAGGTTTCAACATCTACAAGTGTGTCCCGAACTTCTTCACTGTCTCTGTTCAAATTGTAGGGTGGGAGGTAAGCTCTTTACCAGTATTTCTTCAAACGAATCTCAGTTTACAACTGCATGTAGTTACACCTGGTGACTACAGAAGGGACACGTTGGTTTGAGTGGCCCTTCAAAATCAACTCGCCCCCTCCCACGCATCGTTTCTGCAAGCGCAAATATGATGGAGTCCCGAAAACAACTGTTTGATCTTTTAATAATACGGAAGCAATTGGAGGGTACATTGTTAGATTTATATTTTGTGAGTGTTTAAGCTCTGCTTAAAATAAATACGGTGCATTTATTCACTTAATACAAAACAGGGACTACCATAAACAAATGATTTGATTTGATTTGATTTGATTTGATTTGAGAAGTTGGCTGCTCCACTTATGTATCGCGGGCACTCGGAGCTATGATTTTGTCTCATTCCTATAGTTGACTCTAACGTCATTATCCTGGAGGTTTATACTGAGCAGTTCCCAGCATGCACCTCGGTCATAGAGGACCGGAGACATTCACTAAGACTCAACTTTATGGTACTTATACCCACACCGTAGAATATCAAATAATCATATATTAAAAACTGGGTTTTAAGTACACAAAAATCCAAGTAAAGTATTTTGGCTGAGCTATAGGAGGTAGAATAAACGCTGGGGACCTCCCAGTGGGGAATATCATGATTCATTTTGACAGAGTCAAGTGTTGTCTACCTGTGGCATGTCCTTCACTGTTTAGGAAGTGAATAACACTTATATTGTGGTTTCTTGTAGTACTTTATACCAGTGACTTCTTAGATATTGTGTTCACAATATATATTTTATCATATGTATAATTCATTTTTCAATCAGTAATAACAAGATACATGTTTGGAAAGTATAAGGACACTGCCATGGATTTCATTAGCTTGTTCCGTATTCCAGGAATGTTATTGCCAGCATCCTCTGGATAGAGTACTCACCTTGTTCAGGACACTTACGCTTGACACCTTCAAGAGTTCAAATACTGCAAGGCTGTCACGAAAGCTTACTGATAGAGTCTCGCATTCATATATCCCAAGAGGAACTTGAAATGGTTATTGTTGATACCCCCCTCCACCCTTAATGATTTTCATTATGTTGTACGTGACCTAAACTGAACTATATTTGTTATACTTTCTGTCTGTGTTAATATAAACAACATAAAGTAATAAAATATTTGATTTCCTACTTAAAATACGGCTTTATATTCCTTTGCCACGGTCCATGTCTAAACAAATTTCACGAAGTCCAGTTAAGAGAAGTGTCAGTCATGTGTCTCCTATTCAAACGGCCCTTAGAGTAGCTTCTAAGGCTGTGTTTATTCCTCTAAATTGGCTTACAGGACATGGATAGTGTGTAAATATTTATTTCATTTTTCATGTGATTCTAAACTTGGGACAATGATAGGCCTTTAAATTATTCATGATGTGACAGATTGTTCAAATGGGCTATGAAAATATGAGATACGGGTTAGAAATATATTGACAGGCCTTTATATTCGGAAGATAGACCTCTCCCATGTACATTTATTGGGCTATTCTTTGGGTAATCAATACTTAATAGCACCACCACTTGTTTTTTTTTATTGCATTGATGAAAATAAAATGAGGACACGCATAGGACAGGTATTATATATTTATATAATTCTGCTCTGGTCAGCTAGAGAAGACATAACTTCATTTAACCAGAAAAAAATAATCAACAATATGACAAAGACTTGTTCCGGCATCAAAATATGTTGGGAGATCCTCACATTATATGAATAGCATTATATGAGTAGCTATGTGCCTTATCCAGCCCACACAACAATCATTTCTCGGAAAGATTCATCTCATAATCGAGTACCAAGTTTGAGTGATTTGGGCAGATTATTGTTCCATTTGAATCTTATTTTTATATTTTTATATTCATTACAAGCTATGTAAGGTAAAGCATCTCAGGTTTGTTGGGATATTTTTCTGAAAATGTGTTTTGAGGTTTATTGATAAACACTTCACGACAAATAAATATTAACTTTGATTTCATGGGCGGTGTAGCTCATCCCGCTTGATATCACAGTCTGATATTTGTTTTTGACGACTGAGTGTATTTGAGAAAGTGATAAAAGATGAATTCCCGACATTCATAACATTTCCTTAAGTTTCTATATCCGAGTTTATCAATGGGTTTATCATTAACAATTACCGTACTTAGCCTTGATTAGTGAATTGTTATGATTTTTCATTAAGGAAGTTTATAGATAGTCCACTACATATTGCGTATTGTCTTTTGATCTCTGTATCTTGAATAGCTGAATAGTAAACAGTCTTGGGCTAAAGATAGGCACACTCACAAGAGGCACAGAGTGACCTGGCGAATAAAACACGATCCCGCGATTAGAAGACGTATTTGAAGTTCAGTGATTGGGCAGTCACGCGGGTTGGCCACCGCGCCGGCAGTGAGTACGGCTATGACTAGTGACGCATTTCCCATGTGAGGTTTGATCACAGTTGATGGTGTCATCTTCGGATATTCTTTTGGTGAAAATATTAAAAGAATGTCAAAGGCTTTACTTGTGTCAGGAAATGTGCGACATGCTAAAATCAACAAAGCTCTCCTATATAAGGATTATCATCCTACTGTAAAGTACATCGAGAATAGGGGACTTATGTGTACGCTTCAGGGAAACTATAGCGTTAAGTAAAAAGTTCCATGGTGAACACAGAACATCACGAATCCAGGGAGGATATACAGTGTGAATAAAAGAGATCCACGCGTTATCAGTTTGGGGTGCAGTACAGGAGATAGTGATCGGATACATTGTGTGTGAACCATCGGCACTTTATGACACTGTGTGCAGGTGTTTATGGTATTCCCTTGCTACTAACCCCTGCCAGGTGAGAACCTCTTTGATCTTATCCGACAGAATAACTTAATGCTCCCTTCATCGTGATTCAGATCACGCCCTGTATTGGACGCGCCCATTTTGGGTGGATTTGATTCGTCCTGGTATGTCACATGATCTTGATATATGTACAAATGAGATGATTTTATTTAACATAAAGAATTAATCACCAATATACACAAGACATTTTGAACTTATGGTAAGATTATACGGCTGGATGGAGAAATTATGAACCCAATGATTGTAATATAAGCTCTTAAATTCCATTCAATATAAGAATTATGAAACAGTGAGTGATAGAGAGAGGGAGAGAGAGGGGGAAATATAAACGATGTTTTCTTCATTTCCACATACTCGTTCGCCAGGGAAGGAGCAGTTATATCATCTGATTATCAAATAATATTTTTTTAAACAACAAGAAAAAGATTCAGAAAGTGGAATGTTTGTAAAAAAACGGCTGTATCTTAACTGAATCTAAATCTATTAGAATCAAAACAACCTCGAAAGATTAATTTTCATTGGTTATGTTTTTAAATAAACAACATTCATCTGGGAAATCACTTGATACAAGCCACTAAGTATTCTCACTGAGATGTGGGTAGTAGTAACCTTATCTTTAATTGTTACCATAGATTACAGGTCTTCGCGCCTCTTGTGAATAGGAAAATTCATGGTTCTATGCTCGGTGCTTCCCTGCAATATGTTGCTCATTTTTCTGTTCAGATATTTGATACCTAAATGTGGTGGATGGCTTTGTAATGCGACACGCTAAAGTTTATTAGAAGGACAAACCTGGAAAAACATACCTATAAAAATATATATAATCTAAGTGATCTGTTTCGTCACTCATCACACCTTGCCTGATAGGCCTATTCACGTCCGTACTAGCTCTAGGCAAATTTCCACTTTTTACCCAAAGGATCTAACGCCCAAGGTGTTTTTATCTGGCAGAGAATGGTTGACATTAGACGTCCCTAATTGGCGGTTTGTTTGATATAATTAATGCCTGACAGATATGCACATAGACACCATATGTGAGGAGGGAAAAGGTGTTGTTCAGACCCTGAAGGGGGCGCCACACAAACCTTATATTAGTGTCACTTCTACGGTGATTTCTGATACATTTCATGCTGATGACTTTGACCATCTTCTGACCTCCCATGTTGACATTTCGGTTCCCATCCAATTAAACTCTCGTTGCCCTTATCTCATACAAACAGTTTGTTTTCTGTCAGATAAGGCCACCAGTTTACCCTCTCGTAATAAAGCTCAGACCGTTGATTGCCAATTTTTGTTAATTTCTGCATGGTGAAAGTCAATGTGTTGATCATTCTTATGTAGTAAGCTGAATGAAAAAAGACATCGATTTATGTCTGTGAATAAGAATTGACATTTTGATGCAGCAATTAAATAATCCTCCCTTGTTCTGATTGTTAGGAAGCCGAACTTTAACAAATACATGATATGGTGTGTAGGTCAGAACAATAGGGAAGTGACTGCCTCCTGAAAACATGTGATTATCCCGGAATATAGCGTTCTGCTCTGTCTCCGGCTTCAGTCACAATAATACATTAGCCACTTTTTTAATGTTGGGTTGCTGCAGGTTATTATGTGTTGATGATTGTTGAGAAAAAAATAAAACAAATTTTCTTGAGTCGTTAATGCTTCTTAAACTTTGATTTATTTGTTCTTGCCGATAAACCTGTTCCAGTTTAATGCCTTGTTTTGTGTTTCTCTATGGTTAGCATACTTCAAATCTACTCTTATATGTCCAAAACAAATTTCGTTGTCTTTTTTATTATCAAGCGTTGCATCTTTTATGAGGCACATTCTTAATCTTTAATATGCACCCAACTGTAACAGGAAGTATCAAAGTGTGCTGTCACCTGGTGGCAAAATTGAGAAAGTCACGCCGCCTAGTGGATGACAACTGTTTTGAAGGCATTTATTTTGCTCAGTGAGACATGACAGCAGTAAACAGTATGACTGACAGTGATGCGCTCATAGCGGTCCTCACCGTGGGCACAGAGTGAGGACGAGTCAGTCACTTAGCACATGGCGTGCTGCATACAGCCCCAGCCACATCAAAGTGAACACCGCCATGGAGGCTTAGGCAAAAACACATTCAACACATTTTGTGATCAAAATTGTGAGTGTGGCGGGTTGTGTGGACGGACGTTGGCTACATCTGATTCGGCATGTCCAATTGTGCGCCCCAGGTCACTGATTCACAGGGAAAATGTTTATACGGTCAAATAGTCTGGGGCTGCAAAACCATGCGCTTTGCATCTAGTGAAATATTTGGAGTGATTTTTGCCTTCTTCTGCGTGTTGCAGATAGTCGGTCCAGATGCGGACATGAGAAATTTCTCATTGGATTATAATGACAATGTGTTGACCAGGTAAAACTACATTTTTTTATTTGCCAATTGTCTGAGTACTGAGTTTTGTTCCCGGACAATATGATAACTGCAGTGTCACCCACTCTGAGTGCCGAGAGTGTAGGCCTGTCACCATCTTGAATGGGATCCGAATGCCACAAGTTAATTGTTTGGAATATATGCAGTTTATCGAGGTTTTCAAGAACATAAGTAGTAATGTATATGAGTAGGGACGTCCCAGATATATCGCTAAATGCAAACATTTTTACTTGAAAGGTTGCCGGAGAAATCAGAGCTTGACTCTTCAGGTATTTGACTGTTTGTGCCTAACATTGCCAAAATTGTTTGAATACTTTCAACTCTGTTTCATAAACACACCAGGAAGATGACTCTCAAGACTTTCGTGATTGAGTATGAAAGAGAAAGTTTACCGTGTCATTGTGGAAATTTGCCATTACTTTAAATGGGCCCCAAAGTGATTAATCATAAAAGTAATTTCAGGAGAAAAAAAACTTCAATGATGCCATTAAAAAATCCCATGCCCTCCAGAGATATTGTAAATCAATTGAAATTGGAAAGCTTACCGCTTTAAATTTGGCAGAGAATATGCAGTAAATTTGTTTGAGTTTGGCGAGAATTGGGGGTGATTTGGCCTGGAGTGTGGTGTAGTTATGTCCTGTATGTCAGAGCCACACAGAAACGAGCAGCCACAGGTTGCCCCTCCAAGTTAGCAAGTTGCCGCAGTACAACACATTGGCTTCACTTGGGAGTGAAATAGCTGTGCGGCCTCAGCTTGCATGGTCCCGTCAAGCGATGTAGCAAGCAGTATCTGTCTCTTAAGACTCGCCTATCAAAATGTGGCTTTTCTCAACTGATGGAAGGCTTTTCGTGCTTTTACCAAAGTCAAAATTTTGTAACGGCAGACGTGAGCACGACTTTTTGTCATAGGTGAGTCCGGTGATATATTTTTTTTCTCTTGCAAAATATTTATGAGATACAGCAGGGAGCTGGGACGAGCTTGTAAACTCAGGACATTATCAAACGTAAGTTGGTATATGCGTGCATAGCGGGCAGGCTGAGTGGAGTAGGGTTTTTGCCTGGGCGCCCGGGAATAGTAAACCTATTAGTTGTTCTAGGCGAACTATTCAGACTTACCATTAATCAGAACCTACCCAGGAACACAATCGAATTCCTTCCTCTGCTTCAATATGGCGTCTTACAGTGAGTTCTCCATCTCTATATATATATACATATATCATTGAAATATATTTGTTTTGAGTTTAATCATTTTGCCCGAGTCTCTGAGAGTAATAACAGCAGGGCATTGTGATATATTTTGGCATTGTGATATATTTTGGCATGTGATATATTTTGGCATGTGATATATTTTGGTATTGTGATATACTTTGTGTCATTCTTTAGATACAAAAAAGTATCTTCTGATATCATTGTGCTTCTAAAAGGGGCAAATGGAACTTCGCAGTAATTTGCAGGAACAAGTATATATATATATATATATATATATATATATATATATATATATATATATATATATATTTATATATATATATATATATATATATATATATATATATATATATATATATATATATATATATATATATATATTGAAAGTGCTGGGTAGAATTGTTTGTTTATGAATAAATACAATTTCCCTATCATAGGACCGTGGAAAGAATGCAACTCACGTGAAAAATATGTCAGCGTGTAGAAAGCTGCATGAAGCCAATAGTAAGTTTACAACTAGTATCAAACGGTTTGTTGGGTGTGCAGGTTGAATGGATGTGACTGTGTGTTGTGTGGGGGCCACTTTCTCCCAGTGTTGGAATCAGAGTCACTCTGTACTTGTTGCGCTGCACTGCCATGCATGTACACGGATGTCAGTCGCATCGCAATGCTAGACTTTGTTATCACTTTTCTTTGTGGGGATGTAGAAATGTGTTGAAATCCCATCAAGACCACACACAGGGCAGAGTACACCCTGTAGGACCATTCTAGACTGTGCCACACAAGGATTTTTAGGCGCTCAGGGTCAGACAAAAGTCGGAACTTTCAAACAAGTCTGGCATAAAAGGGAATAACCTGTGATGCTGATGGGGCGTCATTAAACACGATTTCTTCTGAGAGAGAGGCGGGTCTCCTAGACTTGTCATAACCACACCAACACGCACGTGGCCACATTAGCCGTAATCACTATCAGCCATGTAACCTGTTTGAAAGTTTGAAGTCAATATCATGGTTGATATTGTTAATGAGGCGTTTGTAAGTGCGTGTGAGTTTGCGGTCTAATGTATTCCACGGATTTTGCTTGCCCTCCGCATAGGTAGGAAGCACAGACTCACTGGTACTTCTTGCTGACACAATCCGGCTTCTTTGGACCAAGCACAGTGTCAATTTCCCATGCAAATATTTAACAAAGGCATTTGTTAATGGAGTTTGTAGGACATACATATGCGTAAGGATTTTAGCAGAAAGGAATTCTAGCTAAATATACATACATCAGCAGTTTCTGAACAGCAGGAGATATTGACAAAAATCAATTGAAATCTACACAAGAAATGTGATTAATACATGTAAGGAATCAAAGTTGGATTCTTCTCGTTTTTATTCGTAGAAATCTATGTGATGTACTTAAACTTAAAGTAGACAAAGTGTGTGAGATCGGACGGCCTGGTGGCATCCTGACAGCGTGTGAGATATAGACAAGATTCACTGTTATTGTACAGCTAGATACGGGAATGTGTTCAAGTAGAGCGGGGTGTTTCTGTTTACTACATGGGGGCCATGGTGAGTGTCCCGCTGCCAGTCTGTGACACAGGGCCCTTATCCCGTGACACTGGCTAATATCCCTCAGCAACACTGTCACACTGGCTAATATCCCACACCAACATTGTCACAGTGGCTAATGTCCCACATCAAAACTGCACGTGCATCTTTCACAAATGACCACAAACACGGCCCACAAGCATCTTAGAGTTTAACCTGGATATAAAGATACCGATTATCCGCTGTTATCAACGTGTATTGTGCAGCAGAAAGTGTTTCATGTGGGATTGACTTTCACTATGTACGGGCCCCAAGCATCGCATGGCACTTGATGAAGTCTCTCTTTCCTTATGTTGCAGGCTCCTGCTCGCGTTCGTAATCCTGTCGCAGTTGTTCATAAGTCTGGTAAGTTCACATTTTTCTTCACATATACAGACAGACGTGATCAAATTTTAATGTATTTTTACAAAGGGTTATACACCAAATTTAATATATTTTGGGTAGAGTTTTATGTTTGCCTATGTTTTATAGTTATATTTGATCTCCTTATGTCCTGGATGCCCTCTATAAAATACATGTATGAACAGACAATCGCAGTTCACGCATGTGTGCAACTGATGGTAGACAGGCAAAGTTTCAACAAACATTTGCCGGCTTGTGCCTCATGGCTGGCCCCAGATGTCGGCGGCTGCAGAAACTTACTGCTGCTGAATGGGAAAGCCCCATCACCACTGCATAAAGTGGAGAGGTCATTAAAGGCCCGAAGGCCCTGAATGATGTCCAGGCCACTGACAATATTTAAATATAATTTATATATTTAGATAAAAGGTTCAATTAGGACAATTGTATTATTATTATTGTCCGATCCGACAATGAAACAAAATGAAATGCGATGACAATTTAGTTGTAAACAATTTAAATCATGCATTTCTGCAGTAAAAGTCACAAAGAAAATATTGTTGTGTTAATCTGCAATAAAAAGATATGATAATTGCCTGTTTAACACCGGGCAATTGCTCGGCTTACACACGGTCTCGTGCAACTGTCAGAGAATAGAGCATTCATTATGGCAGTAAATCGTCTGTGTGTTTCAGTTCACTTGTCTGGACCATGTGGTTTCTTACTGCGAACTAATCATATAGACTGATTATACGGGTCAGGCTAATGGGTCAGATGTGGCAACTAAATCTGTACCAAGCATTGATATCCTTCTTTGTGAAATGGCATTGCTTTTCAAAAGCTTCCAACTGGACATTAATCACACAATAATGATACCAGGAGAAGAAATCATAGCTATTCAATTATAAACAGTCGTCCAAACTCCAAAGTCATGGTCACTGCTCAACTACAGAAGCCAAATATAGATTTGAATATATATTTGCTCCAATAAACATATCTCAATCAGGAAAGAAAATTAGTCCTTATCACAGTAAGAATCTACAAAAAGATAAGAACTTCTGTGATTGCCTTTACCTACCATTTACACGGTGACACTAAAGACCTCTGTTATTACCGCCAAACTGTACCAGCTCCTGTAAGTCCACAAAACACGCAAAATAACTGGTGTGTGGGGAAAATATTGGCCTTCTTCAAGCTCAGGACCGGTCATAAACGGAGATAAACTCACATGTGCAGACAATTTTTATTATTCAAATTGAAATTAGACTAAACAAATATGTAAAATGACCCAGAATACATACATATTCTATTTTTGATTTGTTTTGAAACTCCTCTTTGTAGATATATGCTTCTTCGAACCCTTTTGACGACCATGTGAACAGTGAGATAAACAATCCGAACGAATGGGCCCTAGATCAACCCGTTGTTCGCCTGTTCAAGTTACAGAATCAGTGTAGTAAAAGTTGGGTACAAATTATTAATAAGAATGTCGACGCAAGAGGGAGGACACCACTCATTGGTAAGTCTTTTTATATTATTTTGATGCATTTTTACATATTTTATTCTTTTTTTCTCTCTAACAATTACGGTAATAGCTCAAATAAATCTCAGATTGACATGAGTTGAGTGAGAGTTACACAAGGTCATGTTGAGGTCATGTTGAGGTAAGGTAGAGATGAACCGAAGGGCCCGTGTCCCCATTTGTTGCAAGACCCTATAAACCATGAGCAAATTTCAAAAGGATTGTGTAATTTATGGATGTCCTAGAAGAGTCTGTGAACTGGAAAATAACACTCATAATTCACGTAATAACATATTTTGACTTGTTCAGAAATGTAATTCTTCAGGGATTTTGTTTATGGTGTAATATATGTTTATATGACGTCATTAATGCTGTTTTAGGACGCGTCGTGGTAGGTCAGAACAGACAATATAAGTGAAGGCCTTTGTGCCCCACTGTGAGGAAAATTGAAATATTTTTGAAACAGATCATTTTCTAGATCTGAATTGAAGATAACATACATTTTAACAAGCAGAGCACTGATATATATATTATAGCGTTGTGCTGCGGTGACAGTTTCTCATAAGCCGATTGGAAGACACTGTCAGTCCCTTTATGTAAACCACACTGTAAGGGCTGTGATTTAGGAAATAGGCCATCCAAAATCTGTTTACTCATGTTGAGTGGCTACCTAATTATGCGGTGGATATTGGTTGGTACACAATGTAAGAAAAGTTTGGAAAATACGAAAATAATCGCAGGAATTGGAAGGTCTGCAGTTCAATGTCTGGGGGTCTTAGCATATTTAAGCTTAACATTTTGATTTTGAACATCTCACTGTGTAACCGACAGATGATTATTCTTAATAAGTGCATTATATAAGAGATTAGCATTGAAGTTTTCGCCAACAAAAAGTGGTAGCCATTGTCTATTTACAGTAAAGGATAATTCAGTTTCAAATAAGAAGATGAACATTGTGTGTTCAATGTTTTAATCGCATATGATTGTCTTCATAAACATCTTCACGTTATCAAGACAAAGGGGTCAGTCAGTCCATCCTGCTGTTAACGCCCGATACAATAGACCCATCCTTCTCTGGCACTTAGAACAATAGAGTCATTGAGTGATAGAGACAGTCATTACCGTGGGCCGTTATGGTCAAGAAGGTCTATGTCTGAAGTGACCATATCCTGAGGCAAACGGCTTCATTAAATGTGTCAGCAATCACGGAGGCAAATTGCATGATTATTGCCACTGAATCATGAATAATTTGATAAAGATGCAGAATGATTAAAAAGGTCACGAAGAAGTCAACAAAGGAAGCAATGATAAACAAATAGAATGTGCAGAGTTTGGCGTGTGGAGTGTGTTAAGGTGATGAGAAGACTAAGCGAAAGATAGCAGTATAAAACAAAACTCACTGCAAGAAAGCATACCTTACCACACATTTTTTGATCCTGTCTCGTACAATCTATCTTCTCTGGTTTGTTATTCCTCTGTCAGTGCGCATCGAGCTTGTTATCTTACACGTGAATGTCTGGTCATTCCATTATTCTTTTATTATTTTGAATTATAACCTGACGAGGTTGAAAAAATACATGAAAAGAGAAAACATTTTGGAACAATTTGTAGAAATGTCTGACATGATCATTGCTTGCTATCTAGTAATGCATGGCGGAAGTTGGCCATGTAGAATACACACTGGTAGAATAGTTGGTTACTATTCTGGAAGCAATTAGTATACACAGAGACCACCCATGGCATATCGTGCTGTGCTACTTTGTTGTGGGGAAAGGGGTGATACTACTTTGCTCCCAGAGAAAACCTTTCAGGTGTTTGAAGGGGCGAAGTACACCTGGAAGGGTAAGATGCAGGATGTGGGGCTGGGAAAAACTAGCAATGAACCACAGCTATGTTATTACTTGTCTGTCTCACGGGGAGACAGGCCCGCAGTCTTGGCCATCTGTCATGTCTGTAACAAACATATATATGCAATTGACTATCATCCTATATAAACGTTCATCACGTGTTAATTATAAACCCGTCCAAGTGAGGCAGTGTAAGACTCTATGAGGCGCGAGGTGGCACTGCAGTCGGTGGATGCGAGGTGTGAGTGGCGGCACATTAGATACGATGTGGCCTCGTCAACCGCAGAGGTCATCATATAATAGTGGCAGTACGGCCCTCTCCTAGCATCACCCACGGGCCAAACTGCTTGCCTATCCATTACCTGAAAGCTGCTTCAGTCAAACAAACCTCGTGCATATGCCAAATGCAAAAATATACAAACACACTTTATGTAGTGAGCATAAAATTCATTTAGCAAAGGTTTAAAGATCCACATTTGATGGGGAATGGGATTTTGACTTCTAGTACTATATAGAAATTTGTAATTGACTAAAGGCTGATGATTAAACGCCCTAAAATGTGATCTTTGTGAACCACTGAATTCCATCTCATAAGGCTCCAAAGACACCGCCTCGTCTAGAGTATATACGTTGTTAAAGTCACCCCCCCCCCCCCCTTCATGATTTACACCGTCTCGGTGAAGATCTTTACCCATTTTAAAATTTTGTCAATTTTATTAAGCGAAAAGGCGGGCCAACACAAAGAAATGGTTGTGTATATTGGTAAGAGATTTAATGTTGCGCAGCACAGCTGAAGATTTAAGTAATTTATTAACGTCTGGCACCTGTGGGTATTAAATATAGTTGTATGTGGGCCCTTCTGGATCAGTGAGGTTTTTACACATGCTCAGTTTGGCACAAGTTTGTGCATACATACATTCCTTATGTGAAATTGAATAACCCATTAACCGCTGTCGACTTTCTACAATTTTGATATTACTTGATATCATCAGCTTTAATAAACGATATACCTTTAGACATAATAATTGCAGATGAATCGTATCAGAGGTAAACCGAGCTGGGAGAGTGACAAACAATATATTTCCTTGGCATATCAGTCATCTTGATCTTAACGCTCATGCAAAATTCTTTTGGCAAGATATCTCTCATCATAATTCAAACGTGGCAGCTGAGGGGTGACCTGCGATATATTGACTGAGGTGAATCTTTCTGTGAACACATTTATCGCCTCACTTCTATCTTTTATATATCTTTATGTGTCTTATTTCATTTGTGATCATCAAAAACGCATATATTGAATATGTAGGCTGTAAATTAATAAAGGTCTTTATATTTTGATTGTGTATGAATACACATGAAAGATGAACCTAGCCCAGACTCTGAGCACAAGTGATGTTTATACACATAAACATGAAACTGACAATGGTAACTTCACTGGGAAGAGTATTTTGATATCATTTCAAAAGATTCAGTGGATGACTTGATATCAAAATATATCATAGTACGATATGTATGCTCCAAATATTTTACAGAGACGGGCATGTGGTGTGAAAAGGTAAAGTAGCAGTATGGTATGATACTTGTGTGACAGCTTTACATCACTTCCCTTTGTAATATTGTTTTCATTGTCCAACTCTTCAACAGGACACGATATCTGCATCTTAACCCTTTCTCACACCATAAAAAGACATTACGATCTTTAAGTATTTTGGTCGATCATATGTAATATGATCTGCCATTTAGATAATTGTTTGATTGGAGAAATGGCAATTTTAGTGGGGTTATTTTGTTTTATATTCTTAACATGTTTACAACTATATCGCATATTTGAAGTAAACTTCAAATGAAGTATTTTTTGGCACATGTTTTCTGGTAAATTTCCACGTATATAAAAACACACAGTTCTGGAATGTAGCTATTTCCCAGCGATTTGCAAAGGGCCAAGTGCGTCTATTTTATCTGTAATCCTGTTAGTTTTTCACCAATCTCTTGCATAATGTCACACATTTGATACAACCTTGAAGAGTCAATATTTCTTTAACATCTAAATATTTAGCAAGTACACATTATAGTTTGTATGTAATTGCTTCTTCAATGGTGAACAAGGTACCTGGTGGGTACTCTAAATATTTAAGCACAAAATAGGCCAGAACAGAACAGAATACTAATTGATCCAAATGACCCCTCAAATATATATTTAATCTCCAGCGAGCAAAAAAATAAATTTGTCTATTGAGTCATATTGTAATAATGATACGCTCTCGATTTATAACGACAATCAATAATGAATCACCATTTTTCATTTTTAACTATTTGAGTTGAGTAAATTACGAGAATACAGCCCTGCCAGACTGTATTGATATACTATGTGCCGTCTGTATTCTTTTATTGCCCACCTAAACCCCTGTATGGGGTTTACAAAGTGAAGAACAGGTTCATCTATCTTAATTATATCTGATTGCCACTAGTCATATTATCCAATATAAATAGGTGTCAAACACGCTGAGATAATTCAATATTGTTTGCTTAACGATATATATCTTTCATAAAGACTAGGTGTGAATGGCGTGTTGATTTCAAGTGGTTTCCTGTTTCACTCTTTGATGCACATCTTGTAGTGTAACTAACAATACATAAATTCCTCTCCACAGTCACAAAAGACACAATAGAATTACAACGGTGGCCACAATTGAGCTGTAACAAAGACCACAATAGGCGGTTATTGAAGGCCCTCTCAAGTTGACAGTGTATTGTGGTGGTTTTGTAGTAAATCGTCGCCCCTGTGTTAACAAGGTGCGTTGAGGAGTTGCAGGTCAGTGGAGTCAAATGGTGAACATTGCAGTAATTGCCTGCATGGTTGCATGACTTGAAGACATCGCGCTTACATAATACATTGTACCTTATTACACACTTGTTTTAAATTGTCTCATTTTACCTCGAAGGTCAATGGGTCACTTTCAAACATCCTAGAGCTTGTGTTCTTGCTTTATTTTAGGAATCATTTGTAACTATATAGCCCAGTAATTTAGTTATATCAATCAATAGGATTGAATCTTGATTATGGATTCGGCACGAGAACAAAAGAACAGATATATTATCTTTGTAAGAACTAATCATTATGAGAAATCAAACTGTGAAATTGGACAAACCAACGGGAAATACGTAAATATTCCCTACAGAACGACTTAGAAAGCTATACCTTCTGTACAGGTAATTATTGAATTCATCAAGACTGTTTAACCTGTTTAAACATCAAGACTGTTAAAACTGTTTAAACATGATATTTTTTAATTATTTGAGCAGTTTAGTTCTATGAGCAACAATTAAATAGATAAGAAGGAAAACACATAAGAGTTTAAGAGGATAATTACATTCGCTCATATAAAATACTCGGTAGATCAGGAGGTAAACAATAAATCACATCTTACGAGACAGTCCTTTCAGAATGTTCTCCAAAGATTTGATAAGTTTTTACTCACAATGTAACAACATGAGGATAAGGTGCATATCTGCAGTGACTGGGCAGAAAACTCACATTGAATAGGTTCAAAACTGCTAAAATTGAACAGTTTTGAACCTATTCACAAGACGTGACATGGCACAGATAAATGTGCTTGTCCTTGACCACCTGGGCAAGAAAGTAAAACTTTCATCCTCGGGCTTACATTTCAACACACAATTCTATAGAATTCCCAGTCTACTGCCACGATTAAAAGGGATATTTTCCTGTCAACAAATACCCTTTTTCTATGGTTTGTGGGTCTGTAATGGTGCATTTATATACCACCATGAGGATAAGGTCATGAGCGGTACTTTTCTAAGGACCTTTTCCCAGCATTATGATGTCTTCAAAACACCAGGGTAAGTCCTAACCATTAAAAACGTGATTACCATATCAGGTGAGGCAATCTCCCATCTAAGGCTTTATGTGGATCCAGGAAAGTCCTGTAGTTACATAATTATTGTAACTAAAGATATCAGTAGTGATATATTTAGGTGTGGACTTTAATTATGGTGATAACTATTGATAATAACAAGTCACAGCTAGACGAAGATGGCATATTTGTGTTTGATAGAAATGAATGCGTGTAATTCAAACTCTCGGTTTTTGTTATCACCAGGCGGGTAATTTTTGCTATATTGGTATAAAATGCTCAATTTAAGAGAATTTGGTAATTTGATGATATAATGTTTCACATTCTGGATGGTGGAATTTAATATTAAATTTATAATAAATAATATAAACCTTTACTGAATAAAATGGTAACACTGAGCAGGCTACGAGAATGGGGGACAACAATGATTGATGTCATCTGTATTTTGTGGAGTTGATCAATGTATTGCAATATACCTTTATGGAGGTGTCTTTTCATTAAGAACATACCTGAATTGCATGGCATTGAATAAATTTGTATGAACTGTAGAGGCATCAGATTGTTACGCAGTGATTCGGACCTTAAAGAGTCGTATAACGGGATAGGAACATTGAGTAATGGTGGTGAGACTATTAACTAGAGGTGAGAGTTGCTCAGTACGTTCAGACACACACACCCTGAGCTGCTTGGTTCGTCTTAAGGATATTTGTGATTGTAATATTGACTAATGGAGTTAGGACTCGAGTTTGGAGAACACGTGAAAGCATGATGCAGTGCTCCAAGTTGTGTACCGGAATAGACTCATAAATTCTCCTCCCCACCAGGTACCCATACAAATACCTGAGAGAAGTCTCTGACCAGACACTTTGGTATTTTGTGGTATTTTGTTGCGCCACGGCAGTATTATTTACCTTAAATGTGGAAACCCAAGTCGCATTGAAAGCTTCCGAAAATGGGACCTTTGGTCTGGCTGTGGTAAACACATAGAGAAGAAACATAAGGAAAAAACAGGGCGCAAAAGGCAGTGGCTGGCTTGGTCTGGTGAACCTATAGGAGGCGACAAGTAGACAGGGCGCATAACTGCTGCATAGCTCCGTGTTGCTCCCTGGGTCTGATGGCAGGAAAGATGATAGCTCCCTCAATTAAAATGAAAATAAGAGCACCCATGATGTGTAAAAGGAAGAGACAGTTAGACGGCGCATACCACCAGGTATTGTTGTAAAAGTGAAATATAAACAATAAATACAACCATTTTAGTTTCACTAGAGTTTTAGTGTGATGGATGAGTAGATTTTTTTAGGCGGAATCATGTCTAATGATATCATTAACAGTGTTTGATGAAAGCTTTAACAATATTTAGTACACACCTGATAATTTATCACCATGAAAACACATGTACATTTGGAGCAACAACTGGGTAGGTTAAGTGGTGATATGATTGATTTCAAGAAGCACTGGTCCAGTGGCTGTACAATTTCCCAAATACAAGGAAGGGGAGTTTTGTGGACAGAATGGCGAAGTTTGATAGACTGTAAGGAAGCATATGATAAGTGAGCTATGTGCTGTGTAGCATTATATGACAAGTGTTTATGAGCAGGTTGGCGGCAGTATGTGCCTCCATACATATGTCTGAGGTTAGCAGCTTGAGGTGTGACAGGCTGTTTTGCTCATCATTGATATGAAGACAGGACCAGATATGGGTGGCTGGGCGTCAAGTGTGTCCCTGACTATGGCCCTGTCACCTTGCTCATCCCCGTGATCATCTCATATCATCCCCCTCAAAGAGAGGCGGGTCACCCTTTTGAGCAAGTGAAATCCCTCCACATTTTTGTTTGTGCCTTATTTGCACCACTGTTCTTTGATGAAAGCATTGAGAATTCTTAGCACATTATACCCCGACCTTTCAAAATACATTATACTGGCGGTGTTCGTATGCTCGTGGAAAATATTACCATGTTTAAAATAAAAACTCTGATCTAAATGAAATGCTCTGTCAAAGATGGTGCAAAACACCACAGAACCACAACCTATGAAATGTATTGCAAATAACTTATAATGGCATATTATTTATTGCAGCGACAATACGTTCAGAGTCGACAACATTCGGAAGCAGAGTTACACTACAGAGTAACCAGTCACTTAAGTTCTTGTGTTTTAACAGGAGAGGAAGACTCACAGTGCGGGTAAGTGGATTTGAATTAATTCTGATATTTTCCCATATACAGCAGACCCCCAGGCAAAATATGAGGGACAAGATATACCCACGGACGGATCATAATCTGGAAGTGAACATCACATCACAGCACACTTTAACGGGGTTATGTAAAAAGTCTGCATGAAAAAACTCCAGGTTCAGCTAAATCATAAGAGCAATTGTGTTTAAGTGAAATTCAGTCTAGGTATCAAATATACCATGAAGCAATAAAAACTAGCCTATGTTTGTCATGATAAAGTGAACGTTAGAACACTTCTGTTAACCTTATGAATGCAACTTGAAGAATGGTTGAGGATGGATAGAATGAACATATATTATGTGGCCAGCTCCTGGCCTGTACAAAACGCCTAAGGACTTATGACCTTAACATTGATGATATCAGCATACCTTCTTGTGTCTTTTAATCAATGAGTGACGAGATATTATCTAAAGTGTAATCACGGTAGATAAGAGATATACGGGAACGATTTACCTTTTGCATTATTTGCACAAAAGTCAAGTGAAGTGTAAAGGCATGTATGGAATGGCCGCCCTAGTAAACAGCTTTGACTTGCCCACTACCAGCAAACTTGTGCAGACGCATACTATTTGATAAATCTATTGTTATGTCATTTTATTTAACTGATGCATAGGAGAAAAGAAATAGGAGAACATTTGTTAGGATGATGATAAACATTCATCGCATACATAAACGATTTATATATCACCTTGCTTTGTAATATTACCGTACTTATTTTTACATACAAGTTCATGCTATATAATTTATTGAAGACCATCAAAATCAGCTTAAATGCACACTTGACATTTTATATTGAACACTTCTCTCTGCCCTTAGCATTCTATGCAACAAACAGGAGCAGTGTAGTTTCCTTTTTAGCCATGCGTGGCATAGCCTCTGCAATGGAGGGAGGGAACTTTCTGCCATTCTGTCTGTCCGTCAACGACCCTCTCCTCTGAAACTACTAGTTCTTAGCTATTAGTAGGTAAGATTTTGTACTTTCAGTGGACCAATCTGTTTTCCGTTAGGCTCAGAATCTCTTCTGTTTATATAAAATCTAATAGCTATCAATGAGCTGTCAAGGAAGCTGGCCATGCACTTTGGATAATATTGTAAATAACAACCAATGCGAATGGAGCTTACAAATCCAATGGACTGTGCATTTTGATTGGCCGAAAATATAATGCTCAAGTCTAGTGAGAAATGATTTAAATGATCAGTTATGAACCAATTTGCATGTATTTCCAGAAATGTTCACAAAAAAAATACAATGATCAGCATAGGTCTGAGGCCGTTGGCCTGTGTTTCTGCAAAACACTATTTACCTAGCACACAACGTCATACGTGTTCTAATTAACTTTATAGACTTTCCCATTAGTTCAATCATTTCAAATCTATCTTGGACATGCCCTTTGACAAATACATTTTACAAGACTGGTGTTTCATTAGTCTTTTCACAACATAATTAGATTATTTAAAAAGTCTAGTCGCTATAATTATTGCAAACTGTTTGTTCCACGCTGCACTGATGAGTTGAGATAGCATAGCATTAGTTGTATAAGTTTAAGAAGTCAGACATTTAAAGCAATACCATATGCAGGTCAGACAACGGAGATGAGAGCAATGCGTAGATAATACACATTAAGAGTGGGCGGACACGCATCACATCCCGGGAGCACTGTCACGCTCACATTCTCAACCTAACTGTATCATGTACTTGCAGGATACACACCCCATCACCGCTATCATCAAAGCACTCACAAACATGTGAGACATGTTAACTCAATTAACTAATTTGCAGTAATTCAGGCAAGTGTGGGTGGTAATATGGACTCAGTTCACCCTTGGCTTTCAAAAATCAGGAAATAAAGAAATGCCCCTTGGATTTACTTAAATGATTCAGCACCAATTTAGACTGATCAAGGCTAGTTGCCCTGAAGCTAAGGAAGTTTGTATAATTACACCACAATCAAGTTATAGAGGCGAATTTTCTCAATTGTCTGAGTGCGTAATTGGCAAAGGGGATAGCATGCCGCTATGCGTGGAATGGCCTTGGTACACACCCTTTCTTAATTCTCAGGGTTCAAGGTGTAAAGTATCTAGTGAACGTATCAGTAGAAAACAACCTGTTTGTTTGGCCACGTGTGAGATGGTCATGCTCACAGGTAGGCCGCAGCGGCACCCACCTCCCTCCTTCAAACAAACTGCACCTTAAGCCTCTCACCTACATCCTTCCAATGCCTGACATACTTTCAATTCCCCGCAGCATCCTATATAGAAATATGTTACGAAAATGAAGGCACGGGCAGGTGGCCCAAATTACAGACCCACAAATAACTGTTCATATTCCACGCCTGTAACCTTTCGGCACTATTCTTAGTTCTGAGTGGATATTTTGGGAGCCCACACCTTTTTCAGATTCACAGACATTTGTTGATGCCACTTGATGTGAACTGGGTGAGAATTCCAAATTCAACAAGAGTGATGGAAGTTAAACTGAAAAAGTCTGTTTAAACATTCCTTATAAATCAATGCTTCAATTGCCTTTAAGCATATCGCATAATTTACTATGAACTGCCTATCTTTTACTAGTGGCCTGGGGTAAACAGTAGATAACCATATTATAGATATATCATAATAACGCCAAAAACAAACTTGACAGATTCAAACACATGCAGAACACAAAGGTAAGGACAGTAAGATTAACATACATAGTGTGCATGCGAAAACCCCATGGAATGAGCTGGGTCACATGACCCCCAAGTGAAGATATAGGGGCTGCTGAAATCATGTGCTTGTGGGGAGGTGACCTTTCAACATTCAGGGTCCTAATAGCATGTTTGCAAACACAGATAAAAACATCTTAGTGTGAGATTACCTATCGCTTCCTACAGAGTCCCACAGTGCCACGAGATGGTTATGGGGACCAAGGATAGGGTGGGATAGCAGATCATGACTTTGTGTGTTTTTGTCAGTGACAGTGCACAAATATTAATTCAGGGAGTCTTTAAAGGGTAGAATTGTTCTTGGTAGATTGGTGTGACACAGGGATAGGTGACCAGAGAACACAATATCTCCATGGTACATGACTTCTGGAAATCCTAACTGCATAGGTAAATGAATAAGATATTTAAACATCAGCTGTCATGATCTGCTATAATTTCTATTAGAGATACAGGTCAATAAGGGGCGAATTGCGATGTATAAGATCGAGGAGGTACAAAATGTAAATTGCAATGTCAGTGGCTTGAATACCTTTGGCAAGTGTGTGTGGCATTGCACTCCTTGATGTGCGCTCTCTTCACCCTGCAGCCCTTCCAGCATGATAAAGCTGTTACCAATAAGAAAACACTTATAGACCATTTATAATAGGTCCCAAACAAGTAACAAGTTTGGGGGAGAGCCTCTCATCTGTTTGACCTTTCATCGCTATCAGTCTCTCCAACTCTTCGCTTCACGACTATACCATGTAGCGAGCTTGTCCTAAGCATTATCCAAGACATCTCACTCAATATATCGCCAGTGAGCAAATGATTGCATGAAAATGTGAGGATATTATCTTCTGTAATATATTCTGCACATTGAGTTTGTAGATAACAAAGAAATGCAAAGCATTTATTAGCTTACCCCCTATATTTTTATTGGACGGAAATAGATACTACCTGAAGCAAAAGACGGCATAGTGACAGAGCAAATCTTCATTTAAATTGATTCGACGACGGAGATGTCTTTTGCTTGTCTACTTATGACAGGAAAAAGAAGATATGAGGATTTTTTCAGAGACGTGAGCTGTAAAAAGCAGAGATAGATACACATGGTGACATACTGTTTACTGTAAGCAGTTAACTAACTAATAGACAGATTAATGTATTACACACAGGATGTAAATGATGAGAAAGATGTCTTGAGGTAGTTGGTTGACAATGAAGAGGTGGTGGTAAGGCCAGGTCCTGGTGATGGACTTGCTGGCCCTCCTGGATGAGCTCAGCAGCAGTACCAAGTAGCCACATACCAACAGGTAGGGCAGGAATGCAGCAAAAGTTACACCAGCCGCTGACTTACGGCCTCCTCTTGAGGGTGACACAGGGCCAACCACTTACCCTATTATCTGTCTGCAGCGTTGCTCTTGAATACAGCCCTTTTTACCTTATAAGATATGCATTTATTCTATCAGCTCACTCACATTTCACTTTTACAAGAGAACTGGTCACTATACCAAAGGTTGTCATATCTTGAGGACAATAACTCCGATTATTAAGAAGTCATTATGCTCAGAAAAATACATGAACATCCTGTACCACCATCGAGAAGAGAGTGACTTTGGTGACGGTACCATTTGTGACGGTACCGAAGCAAAGACATACGTAGCTGTGCACCCCTTATGGGATGATGAAGGACAAGGAGGGATGGGGGGGGGGGGCAAAGATGTTAATACGCTGTGTGTCCAATTGTTGGATTAGTGGGGTCTTACTCGCCGGAGAGAGGGATAAAGAATGCGGGTATAGGCAAGGTGGGTACAAACATCCAGCATGAGGCAGAAATTTCCTATGCTGATTTATGGAGGCCAATATTTGGCAACACATACCACGGCCTAGGAATGTGAACAGAGCAGGACTAATACAACCTCCCAAGGCTACTCAATCCAATGGTCATCTCCTGTGCTGGGTCAGAGGTCACCAAGGTCACACGGTTTACAAATGTCTCAATATGCATCTGTTTAGTGTATGCCTGTGATTATTTTAATGTCATTTGTTTCTACTCATGACCCGCACTTGCTCAGGTGGCTGCAGACTGTGATCCTAAATGTGGTACTTCTCAATATCAGACCAATTAAGATAATCAGCCGTGACTGATACTTCTCTTGGGCACCACGCTCACACGTGTCCATGGCTCTCGTGTAGCCTTTGGTGAGATGCTTGGCATAGACCCGTAGTCATCTGGAGAAACAAGCTTTACCAATCTGTACAGCCACTGACACGTTACACATGGTTACCGCCGCTATAAAAACGCATACATTTCTTCGCGGAAACAGATGTTCTATAAGAAAAGACACATAAATCATAAGCAAGCATGGATCGGCCATTTGTCTTGTGAAATGCAAAACTAGCCACATTTAACTAGTACCTGCTGACATGGATAGATTAGTTGCAAACCCTCATACATGAGCATGAAATAAAAAAACATTTTGCACGATACAATTTACATTGATATAATGAGAGAATAATGCTTTCCAGTGCTCCTCACAAAGAGGATAATAGTGACATACTCTGTGGGTACCATCGTGTGATATGATCACACAGCAATAATGAGAAATGATTGCTCACCATTGTGAGTATTTTGTAGTGAGTCAGTCACATAAAGCACGGAGTTTTGCTATTTAGCATTGTACCCATAGAGCGCCATAATAACAATGCGGTGACTGGGCAGAATGGACACAGGTTATGAACGTGAAGTGAACCCCAAGGCGATGTTATTACCTCGTTTCCTTGCTCTCATCACTTACTTTTGAATGTAATTGTGTTCATGTTTTGACTGTACTTTTTTCTTATCTGAATCGACCCTTGGTAAATCAGCCAGTATACCTGCCTGTTCAAAAGTCTTGGAATAAACAACACATTGTTTTCAATTTTTTGTGATGATTTTTTTATTATGTAATTACCTTTTTAACACAGTTATACATGAAATAAAAAATAGAATGGGATTGGCACGGGGTCTGCACTTTGAAACAGAACACTAAAATTGTGCGAGTTTTAGTTAGGTCCAGATGAGAATTACCAAATCTACAAATAGACCTGAAAACTATTTTAAGTTTCTCCGTTTTATGAAAGCCTTGGTTTAAACCTTATCTACCATGTGGTCTATCAGGTCAATATATCAATCAAAAAGAAAAATCTGATGATGTTAATTATAGTTTAGTAATATATAGTATGTACAGTATATGCATACACTTAACTGATCCTAGGTACCGTTTCCTCACCTGTACAGGTGAAACCACATTATCGCTCACATCTTTCATTTGGGAAACCATCTGACAAACCACAGAACCATATATAAATCCATTATTTCTAAATTCAAACAAACACTAAATTATCTTTTCACAGATCACACATGTGTGATTAATAATGTGCTCATTACTGAACTGACATAAAGAGACATGTCATTGAAGGTTGAGTACCTGGCAATTTATTATGGTGGTGCTCACAACAGGTAAATATCAGAGTGGTGAGTCTTTGGGTGCCAGTATATAGTACTAAGTGCTTATTATAGATAATGAAGATAACATCTAAATATTTGGCTATGCTACAAGTGCTAATATAATACATATAGAAGTTGTCATTATTATTGTTTATTTACAAACAAAAGTACTACAATGCCATTCCAAATCTGTCTGTTTCGTTTCTAATCTCATAGACAAATTGAAGGTCACCGTATGGTTAACTGCACACATATGATATCAAATATATGATTACTAGAAATCTGGTGTATTAGCTGAATCTTTCTGTCAATAAATATATAATTATTGGAACTCAAATATTCAAAGGAATTTATGATTAAAATATATGTGGTACAGCTGACTATTATCAGTGTCATGGTCAGTTAAATGGTCGGACAATATAAATTTAAAAGCTCCATGTAATCTTGATATATTGAGGCTGATAAGAACTTTGATAATTGCATGAAAACCTATTTTCATATTAGTTCCGTGCACGAGTTTTGCCGTCATCTATATTTTTCTGACAGCGAGACCTCAACTTTTGCACTTAAGCTTGCAAGTTCATGGTACATTCTTGTATGAACGTATGAAAGAAATATCAAATGTGAACTAGGTTTATTTTTCAAAATCTATGCGGGTATATTAAAAATCCAATTAAACCACCTGAATCCAATTATTCTCAAAACAGGAATCGCGAAAAGCAAAACACAAGATAAAAACAGTAGAGACTGGATGACATACTGCAATACCTTCATACCATACATATCTGAGTTATATGTTCTCTTCTATATCTCACCATGAATTTGTATGGTATTTTATTTACAAATTAAACCATGTTCAACCATACTCAGTGGTATAAAGAAATGTTTTTGACAAGAGTAGTTGAGATTTGGAGTGTCTGCACGTTCCGTTTGATGAAATCTTGGTTCTATCATTTATGGTTGACCACGCTCCATTTCTCTTTCAAGTGTTAGGAATGTTGATATATCAAACAGGATTTGAGAGTATAAGAAAAATCGTTGCCTTTAGCAGGACTGCAATAATTTGTGTATTTTTTTCAAAAATTTTATTCAAATATTTATCATAAAACAATCAATTCTTTTTCTCAGATTTATCCTATAGAGAATGTAAAAACTACAAATTAGGACATCTAACACAGATAGGCCCATTCCTATGCATATCTGTTCACTAAAGTCATAGATTAACCGAAAGTGGAATCAAACCAGAGCATGCAGCCTCACGGCCCAAACTAATACTGAAAGGTCTCATAATGGAAAAGTGGAGAAAAGCGGTGTCTGGTTGCGGGGCACAGCATTCAGCGGCGAGACGTTTGTATGTTTGGGGTGATATCGATACACTAGCTAATGCTTATGTGAGAAACTTGGCGGCTAGATAGTGCTCACTGATTGTGTATAAACATTAGCAAACTTTGGGGAGTTGGGCTACTCTGTGGTGAGTCGTGCCCCGACATTGCGGATTTCGACAGCGAGGAGAAACTTGAGTGCCGATTGGTTCCTAAGTGGTTGACATTGTAAGCACCGTTCTCTGTATGCCACCAGTCTGTGGTGGGTCTGGGTGTTCGCTGTAGATTCTCTTTCCCTATTCCGGACCACACCCAGCCATTAAACTTATATCTGAGGCATAAACTGTCACCCTGCCCTCCTTCCCATTGTCTCTCACCAAAATAAACAATTTACTCTCTTGTTGATCAATTATCTACCATGAAAGACTCCTTTTTGATAAATGCAATCTGGATCTAGACCAGATCACCACACGGTATGGGCACTTGACTTTCATTTTGAAGACACGACCCGTGACTCCTTGAAATAGAAACAAGCACTGACAGATGATGTTATTGGTACCAGCAGCGCACATATTGCGTGTCCAAAGCGTGATGTCCGACACTGTAAATTGTGTTATAATGTGTGGAGTATGTTGATGTCGAGCACTGTAGCTAGTGTTTATATGTGCCAGTATTGGGTGTCCGGCACTGTAGCAAGTGTTACCATGTGGCCAGGGCGTGGATGTCTGACACTGTACGGTGTGCTAAAATATGTGAGGTGCATGGATGTCAAGCACTGCAGCAAGTATTATGATTTGCCCAGAGCATTGATGACGAGCACTGTAGCAAGTGTTATGATATGTCAGAGCATTGATGACGAGCACTGCAGCAAGTGTTATGATATGTCCAGAGCATGGATGACCAGCACTGTAGCAAGTGTTAAGATATGTCCAGAGCATGGATGACGAGCACTGTAGCAAGTGTTATGATATGACCAGAGCATGGATGACGAGCACTGCAGCAAGTGTTATGATATGTCAGAGCATTGATGACGAGCACTGCAGCAAGTGTTATGATATGTCCAGAGCAAGTGTTATGATATGATCAGAGCATGGATGACGAGCACTGTAGCAAGTGTTATGATAGGACCAGAGCATGGATGACGAGCACTGTAGCAAGTGTTATGATATGTCAGAGCATGAGTGTCGATCACTTTAGCAAGTGTTATGATATGACCAGAGCATGGATGACGAGCACTGTAGCAAGTGTTATGATATGACCAGAGCATGGATGACGAGCACTGTAGAAAGTGTTATGATATGTCTATGTCAGAGCATGAGTGTCGATCACTGTAGCAAGTGTTATGATATGACCAGAGCATGGGTGACAAGCACTGTAGCAAGTGTTATGATATGACCAGAGCATGGATGACGAGCACTGTAGAAAGTGTTATGATATGTCTATGTCAGAGCATGAGTGTCGATCACTGTAGCAAGTGTTATGATATGACCAGAGCATGGGTGACAAGCACTGTAGCAAGTGTTATGATATGACCAGAGCATGGATGACGAGCACTGTAGAAAGTGTTATGATATGTCAGAGCATGAGTGTCGATCACTGTAGCAAGTGTTATGATATGACCAGAGCATGGGTGACGAGCACTGTAGCAAGTGTTATGATATATCAGAGCATGAGTGTCGATCACTGTAGCAAGTGTTATGATATGACCAGAGCATGGATGTCGAGCACTGTAGCAAGTGTTATTATATGACCAGAGCATGGATGTCGAGCACTGTAGCAAGTGTTATGATATGACCAGAGCATGATATGTCCAGGGTATGTCCAGCACTATGGCCTTTGATGCATATTATCCCTGGAGCATACAGCTCACTGAAAACATTGCTATGATATCATGTAGAATCCACATCCAGCACTATGGTCTGACTATGATATTATGTCACTGGAGCATACGTGACTGAATTATAAACTTTGATATGCCCAGGGTATGTTTGTGTGCATAGTAAACTCTGCCCTGATCTCACTGAAACATGCACATCCACACTATGTACCTCACTATTGTGTAACTGGACATGTGTTGAGCTATCACTATGACATCACTGGGAAATGCGGTCATACTATATATTATATTATGATGTCATAGCGTTATGTCTCTCTAGCACTGTATGCATAATATCTCTGGGACATGCAGTCATACTGTGCATTGTAGGACAATATCACAGAGACATGTCTGTCGAGCACTGTAGGCACTGAACAATGACATCACTGAGACATATACATTCGCATTGTACATTGTAATATGATGTCATTGGGGAATACAATGTTGTCACCTGGGCACAAAGCAATAAAGCGTTCCGGTAGATGTCACTTAACATTGTACAGGACATGATACCAGCGTGGTGGGGGGCGACGTATCCACGCAAACCTCCATAAAACATCGTGTTGTGGGTTTTGTAGCAGGCATCACACAACAAACGGCGTGTACAAGGCAGCATACAGTAAAGGGACTCCTGCCAAGTTTGTGTATTTTAATAGGTCTAACATTAAATTGTTACAAAAAAATTAATTTCACAACAACAAACGCCGTCAGGTTTTAGAATTATGCGTAATCAAGTACAATGAAGTGCATTTGTTATCGGTATAATTTGCATAGTTTTACTGTGATATATGCGATGTGTGTCATTCTTCCTGTCACATTGGAGATCTTTGGCGCGGACCACGACACTGCGGTAGATTTCATTTCCTGAATTGGTTTATTTCACTCACAAAGACGAACATAGTTTCGATACCGCTGATTTCTTAATTTAAGTCATGAACAACACATTAAAGCTGTAACTACCACCTTGCAAGCAATAGTATTTTACAAGTGTGTACGCTCTGTAGCTTCACTGAACAATCCTTATGTGTGTCTACAATACTACAAAAGAAACTGCAAGATAATTATTTATCTAACAAACAAGAAATACACATTATTCGTCTGCTGTACGTTTTCTGGCCTGTTTGGCATATTGTATTGCTTTTGAAAGGGAGTAAGTTTTCAGATGAGATATCTTATTCAAGTTAAATGCGTTCACCGTAATGGTTATATATGCCTAGGGTCATCTTAAAAACAGGGCCACCATATTCATTGCTCTGGTTTATGGGCAGTTTGTGGTAAACTTGTATACCTTTATAGAATACATTCATTCAAGAGAATTGCAACTCAAATGATTTTGTCTGGTTTGATTCTCTTTCGTATTACATCTTATATACCGTGATCAAACATTGTAAAATGTGATGTCGTTATTAAGAAATTATGTTTAAATCTCAACTATTATGAAGATAAATGAGAAGAAGAACTCTACTTCATTACAAAATCAGTTCATCTTAGAGTAGTGGGACGTAGTTAAGAAATCACTGCAGAAAGGAGAATGATTTTTTTCAAGCATTGCGCCCATATGAAGTTATTATAATAGTTATAAATCTTGATATTATAACAACCTTATATCATCACGCTTGCCCTGGGTTTAGGCGCATGACATTTCTGACTACAAGTGAAATGTTGCTGGTCTATTTCTTTATGTAAAAGATGATATCTTCTAAGAAATATTTGTGGGTTGATAAAACACATAAATCAGAGTTAGGTATATCTTGACAATTGGGAATACCAGAGGGCGAGGAGATGTAACCCTAGCCTATGCTTGCCACTCCACGGAGAGGTACGAATGCCAGCAAGAATATTTCCCATTTGTATGTATCTATGTAGCATGATTGCAGCAGACATACACCTCTCAGCTGATCTGGATGCCCCCTCAAACACCTGCAACACCAGTCATACTGGAAGTTGAGTCAAGAGTGCCTGCCACCCTCCATATCTACCTCTGCCAACAGGTGGCTCTGTATACTCACCTATATCCTAAACAAGCTTACTGACGTTGTAGAGGGTTTCGCCCCTGCCATCGGTCGATCTTGCCCCTGCCATCGGTTGATATAAAGAGATGTGTTGTTTTCTTCACATCAAATGCACAAATTGAAAAAAATATTCAAGAGAGGTTGTCTCACGCCTCAGCAAATTGGCTTTAATACGCACCAAATGCAAGGTCACTTAGCTTTAACGTTGGCCTATGAGATTTGTGCATTGACAATGCGTTCAGGAGGATAGGTAAGTAAATCTTAGTCACTGACCAGCACATATAGCCTATGGTGAAATGTGACGTGGTCTGATGAGTGGGGCCTTCTCCTGTTCAGGGCATAGCAGGAATGCAGACCCATGGTCGTGCCAGATCCGACCCATTGCTCCTGTTAGAGCCTCAGTTGACTTGCCGAGGGCCATACAATATCCACCTCTTCATACCACCGTAATTTACACCACTTACTCAAGATGCTAGAGCAATATTTGCATTTGACCCAAAATGATAGGAATCACCTAAAGTCAATATATTCCTCAAGGTACTGTATACAATAGATGGTTTTAAGAGGTCTAGTGTTTGGTTCTTGGCGAGTTCGATATATCACAGGGGGACTATTAGTAAACACCTTGATTGTCTTGAATTTCGGACATACGAAGGAGGAACATAACCTGTTTGTCACAAGAATGATATATTGTTGTAGTTTCGTGTTGTTGACTTTCGTATCGAGTTACTGGATACTTTTTAGGGTTCATCTCAAGTTCATTTCCAGGTTTGAGAGAGAGTACAGTAAAGTATGTTAATGTGAGGAAGACATCATATCCGGAAATTTGACATCAGCATATTTCCTAGAGTAAGGCTGCAAAGATTGTACCAAATCAATAATTTATATTTGACAGATAGATATATAATGAACAGGTTTAGATATGGTGAAGGTCATCTCTTGTACCTTTACGCTATTTTCTTTACTCATATGAACAGTTTGTATAGATCGTATTCAGTTGTGAAGATATATCAATGAACCTAAATTTGGTACTTGGTGAACCAACCACCTGCAGTGACCCCTGTTGATGACGTATACATCCGTCATTTGTTTATGAACGTGATGCTAAGTTTAGATATTCAGGGGACCAATACTTTCAGTGACTTTTATCAATGTGACTATACAGTTTTGAAATCATAAGCCTGGGACATGTTATCAATTCAGGCAGATGAACTAGCTGGAGGAAATACAATATACTGCCAAATGACTGCACTGTGGGACCACATAGCCCCTGGACACACATTTGCCACGGCCATGTTGAACATATTTTGACATTTATGTATGTCCATAAAACACCTGCATCTGCCAAATCTTACAAACATCTACCAACCACAAACTGGCCATGACCACACAACAACCACAATAAATCCAAAAGTAAAACTTACTTGGATTACTTTATGTGATTAATATTGTAATTCAGGAAAGAAGAAAATGTTTATTCACTGAAATTAATTTTGTTTCTTTCTTTTTTCAGCATTCTCGGCGAGGAAACAGCTGTGTGTTTATTGAGAGAATTGACAATGGTCAGACTATCTACCAATCGGTAGCAAATAATAACTGGTTTCTGGGGTTCAGAAAAAACGGTAAGCCTCTGAAGGGTTATCAGTGGAGAGGCAAGAAAAGTATGGCTTGCTATAAATTTCAAAAGACAAGTTTCCCCAAACCTGAGTGGACTCCGCAACAACTGCCGCCATCATCGCCATGGCCAGGCTTTGGAGAACTTAACAGGAGCAGTATACTCAGACTGCTTACACAAAAACATGACAAGACATGACCCCCATCCCACTAGAGGGTGTTATGTTGCCCATATTGTCCTCACACTGCCTGCCTCCTTAGTGGATTTACTGCCACTGCCCTTGATGACATATTGGGTGCCAACAATGGGCCCATGAAGGGGAAAGTGGACGGTGTTCCCCTAATACCAACTTGGTTGTCATCCCTGAAGACAATGACGAAGGACGCTGCTACAGATGGGATGCTGTATGCTTAACACAGCAGGCGCCGGAGACCAGGATAACCCAATGTAATTTTGTAATTTATTTATTTAAAAAGAACAACCTCCCCAAACCTGATTTCTTGTCATGCTATTCTGTGTGTGCTTTTAAACAAACGGTTGCAGAGTATACGTGCCTGGTAAATATAGTGTATATTTGGGATTTGAAACCTGACTTTCACAGGAAACCAAAATGAGCTATGTTTGATGGTGTACCTTGCCAAGGCTGTGACATCATGACATAATGTGACACGCAAGGATGATTCCCAGAATACATATAACTTGGATGACCCTGGAAAATGACCACATTGTATTAGTTGCGGGTAAATCTGACAACATGGGGACCGATATTTATTGCTTGGGACAAGTATTGGATTTATGCACTTGTGGACATATCAACATTCCTAGTCATCAGTTATGATGGCTTCATTAACTTATTGCAAATGCGTCATTGGCCTGGCATTGTTAAAGAAATGGTGTTCTGAAAGATAACAAAGTTAATATCACCACAAAGAAATGCACAAAGAACGAAAACATTAAAGCTATTTTCTTGCATATTTTATAATGAAAGGTGCTGCCAAAGGTCGATTTGGACTGACTTGAACCAGTGTTTCTTGCTTTGGATACTTTCCAGGCAAGTTTTGTAGTTTTCCACTGAGGAAAGGGATTCAGTTAAGCATCCAGTTGTACTTTGAGGATCTGTTTTCAACTTTTGTAAGTGATACTCGGCCTTGCATAGCAGCCTTTTTTATTTATCACATTAATTGTTATCTTAGGAATGATTTGGTTATAGAAATAGTTAAACTTTAATAAGAATAGCAATAAAATATCTGATCAATTGTCTCTTAAAGACGTATGAATGTTTATTAGAATTGCTCAATAATAAACCCCCCTTTCTTGTGTTCTAATCTTAAATTTGAACCCAATTGTCAAACCTTTCTGTAATAACTTAAATAAAAAAACTTAAAATTGAGTGCACACAACAGTTCTAGTCATTTGGGTTTGCATGTAAACAATTTGCCTCACAAATCATACAAAGAATATATCTTGTGTTATTAACCTAATATATTTGATAAGGACAGAGAGACATGATTAATAGTTAGAAATATAATATATAAGGTAATCAATGGTTGGTGGGCATTACAGAACTGAGTTGTTTTTTTAGTCTACCTCCATGTGCACACATTGGCAAAATGTATAATTATGTGATGTATTAAATCCTTCCTTACCCAGTACAATATACCTTGTATTATAATGTACTTGAACAGTTCAAATATCCTTTAAATAATGAATATCTTGCCTGTGTATAAAATATATATGAATATCTGTCCACTCTGCTATTATTTATTCTGAATGTTATCCATCAAACAGTGTATAAAACAGTACATTTACTTTATAACATCTTGGAGTATTAACTCTACACAAGGATATCACTTATTTCTCCTCACTATACAATATGTACAAGTACAGTAAACTTATGCACTATATTTGGAATAACATTACAATGAGATGAGAAACATGTGTATTTGACTGTATATTCTATCTATACGTAGACTGCTCTGTGAATTTTGTGCAATTGCCCAGTGCATATCAGCTAGTTCTATGTTCACACCGATATATTTCAATTTTCATTCATATTTCAAATATTATATTCACCCACTTGGTACATTACATGTACTGATTCATAGATGCAATATGTTCAAACTCTCATCATGTTCTTTCAATTGTTAGTTAATTAATATTCACGATACAGGTAAATATTGTGTTACATACTAATAAAAGGATTGTGTATTTTATTACAAATCATAAAATGTCCCTCCAAATAACACATCATACTGGTATGTATATAATGTACATGAAATATAGCCACACTTCTACAATAGATCTGTTTATACATGCACATTAGGTTGTCACACTAATTAAAAGTACCTCTGTTTAACCACGTAATTGCTATAGTATTGACCAACCTTTTTAGATCTGAACTTCAGTTGAAGTATGATATAAGGCGCTATATAAGAAGTATTACCTCACTCAATGAATAAGCGTGTATATATATATATATATATATATATATATATATATATATATATATATATATATATATATATATATATATATATTGATGGTCTCCTTTGGGTTAGAGAGCCCTGTTCTGTCAAGTAATGTGATGTCTAAATAATTTATTATGCAGAGGTTCCGGAGAGGTTTTACCTGACGAGTAATATTTTCTGGACTGTTCGTGGCATAATTGTAATTTTAAATCTTAAAACTAACCATCTACTGGTTCACCCGACGAGACGCTGATCGTGTCACATTTCATTTGATAACTTTGAATGATAATAGCATAATACCAGCAAAGATTTAGTCAATTAACAATTGCTAACCATCTAAATCTATCCCTGTGAAATTGACCAATGCTCTTTTTCAAAATCTGTCAACCATTGTTTGATTCCAATTGATTTATTTTTTTATATTATACAAGCACCAGAGACAGCTTGGTATAACTATAAATTCAGTTTCAGAGAGAAACTAATGTTATCATATTAAGTAATTATAATATCGTACATCTGAGAGCAGAAACAATCAAATGCTTTTTGCTTGATATATGATGTGAATTTATTAGGGCAATATAACGCACAAAAAAGTCTGGTGTAAAAAAATAACACATCAGAGAAATTCAAAACTCTTGATTTTTTTTTACTCAAAGCGCATATATTGTTAAATCCTTTCAATTACGGATGGAACCATGTGAAGTGTTAAGAATGGGTTTAAAAGTGTTATGTATGTGTTAGGCATGAGCTTGTAAAGGAAAGGAGAAGCACACCATGTATTGTAGTAGTTAAGCCACCATGACATGTACCTTGCCACAGGGAACATGTTGTAGTATACCTGGTCATGGCAAGTTATCCACATACATGTGTTCACTGTGTGCAGTGACATGCATTTAAAATACATAATGATTATTATCACATTGACTTGTGGCATTTGCTAATAATACTCACTCATTTTGGTTTTTCAGACCTTTATCTATTAAAGATGGTTCAAAGTGATTGATTTTATGAAAGTTGGATGAAATAGATGTACATGGTGTGTAACTTCTATTCCCAATCCCCAAAACATTGTAATGTTCAATTAGAAAACTTTTATTGACAGAACAAGATGCTATAAATTGTGTTAAATGCTATGGGAGATCTCATAAGCAAAGTATTTTTATGTAAATACATGTGTATAATAATGTTATATAAGCCAAAGAAATATTTATTTAATAAAAGTGTACATAAGCATGTCAACAATAAGCCAGTCTTGTTATCTTTAAACAATCGTGAAAGGAATTAATGTGTGACCCACCTTTTCAAATTGATAACATTACTCATTTTTCATGACCCACCTCTTTCTTCACAAATAGTTGAATCTATACAAGAGATAAAGAGATCGGCTTTTAAAAATCATTTTTGGACAATGGAATTTATCTATGGAAGCAACATATTATTATAATTACATATTATTATAATTGCTATCACTATAGATAATGATGGCCATTGAATAAGTATAAAACTTCAAAGAAATTTATTTCTAACAAGGTAAAATATTGGCATGAAAATGTTGTTTTCTCCGAGAAGAAATGACTTCAATGGCAAAATGGTAGGTTTATCGCAAAGTATACGATTACAGAGGCTGACAAACTAAACTTAAATGCAAATAAAACTTCAAAGCTGTCAAAAGAATGAATTACGTGGTCCCCCGCAAATATCCTTAGGTTGTGACAAGAGAAACTGTGCCCGATATGTTTTACAATAGTTAGATAAGCAGGTGATCCTCTAAGTTCATCACTATCTTTTCTATTATATCTCTGTAGCAAACGTCGAAAACAAGATTTGACGTTGTCCTATGATAGAACACTACCCTAATGATAGGTTGTGTCGAAAGTAAAGAAATGCTTGCCATGCCGATAACGTCCTTTTGAAAAGTCACTCAAAACGAGCAAAAGAGGAACTTTCAACACACAAACTTTGGTATGCGTTGCAATGCTAAAGGCAACAAATGCTTATGTGATAGACATAGAGATAAATCAAATATTAACATTCTTTGTCCAGGGTCCACCAAAGTTAAACCTGATAATTTAGGGTCTTAATCGTGGCTGCCTCAATTATGGTCAACATAAAATTTGTAGCACTATGACGTTGATATCTTTGGAGTTTGTCATATATTCATCATTCTCACAAGTTTTTTGTCCTTCTTAAAAAATATACTGGTTGTCGTGTGCAAACTTCATTTTCATAAAATCTAAACACGTATATATTGCCAGGCATATGACCTCTGTATGTGCTTAAAGAAAGAAAAGCAAAATGTGAACAATTCTTAGGCAAATCATGTGGTATATTGATGCTAAACTATGTGAGCTGGACACGATTATTCATTTAAAAACAATTAAACACTGACCATGAACATGCATGTTTAACAAAATGCACGGGAATAGTAGTGTTTGTGTTTTTGTGGTTGTGGTATCACAGGAATGTGACCAGAGGCTTTCTGGAACTTAACTTTAATGAACAGGTTTGCAGTGAGTTGGCCATGGTTAAGTAAGCGACTGGAGGGTGTCATATAAGATTTGTGAAGAGGTGTTGATGAGTCTCCTTATGAGAAACTCACGGCGCTTGTGAAAAGCACCTTTGATAACATCTGCCCTCAATTACCATAGTGTTTCCTAAGGTACGATACCAGTGAATGCATATCACCTGGTGTCCAAAAGTAGAATCATTTCAAAGAAATATTATTCATGTAATATTTAGATGGGTATTTTTTAACAAACGCTGGGATACAAGGATCTTGAGTGAAATGGATGTAATATGAATAATTAAACATCATTAATCACGTCTATTTAACAGTAAATAGTGCTGAGTCTATCACATGTGAGATAGTTTACTTTCAACCCAAGAATACTCTCAACAAACAACAATACGAGAAAAAACTAATTATAAGTTATGGTTCGTTGGGTTAAGGTTTGGGGAAAACATCTACCAGAATGCTTATCAGTTTCCGTTCTGTTACAAGCCTATATTTTAGGAGGTCGTTAACTAATACTATGTATTGAAGCTAATAACTTCTTTAGGTGGGAATTTTAGTTGCACAGTTCACAAAAAGTAAAGAGAATATGAAATATGCAATCATTTTCATCTTGAAATTTCTGATAGAATGATCCTGCCATCCAAATACAGGCTGATAAAGTAGGCATGCATGAATTCGTGTTTTGTGGACAACGAACCCCGTCTTTTAGCAGTGGTGGGGAGGAGATATGCAGAGAAATGTTACTTGATATGTGTGGTTTATGATCTTTAATCAAGTTATTTGTTTATTTTTTCCCGGTTATTAAAGTGACAGAAGGAGACCATCAGTTAACCTACACTATCAAGTGTCGAAATTCCCTGTCTTGACATCACGAACTATTTCTATTCGAATCAAAATCATAAGGACAAAAGAAGGTATCTCGATTTTCACTTTTTATGACAACGGGTCACGGTTTGGGGGTTGTCCCATTGCTCTTCGATCGCACCTCGGGGAATGTAGCTGACTCCAAATTTTACATGAATTCCCTTGAAAAGACCAAGTATTTGGTAACAAAGTCAACTTAGTACAGTTTCCCACTCAGTGATTTTGTGAAAAACATGTCTGTAGGACCTCGTGGAGAAGGAATGCAGTATCGGGTATCTCTCTATCCAGTGAAAGATTGGCAATTCTGAGGAGATTTTGCAACATCATTCAAGTATTTCTTATTCTATCCATGATTTTCATCGACATTCCTTTCTCGCCAATCACGTGACAATGATGCACAAATAAGAGATTTGTTTGTTGTCAACTTAAAAACTGTCAACAGAACATGGGATTTCGGTCAGTTCTATTTTATATACTGTATATAGATAGTTTTATTTTTGTGTTCCTTAAGTATTTATTTCAACCCATACGCCATATATTGGTCCAGTACTTACCACGCATATAGAATTGGATGATTCATCTGAATATTAGCAGATATTACTTATCAACCAAAATATATGACCCTAAATATTATTTTATTGTTCGTCACATGGGACGCTCTTAAATTGTATGATATGCCTGATTTGTTAATTTTTATGACCTCAATATTTACGTTAAGCCCCGCATTAAGCCGAAGTAAATCTGCCTTTTGTTATTTCCAAACTCATTTTTTACCATGCATATATAATCGCATCACTTTAATAATTGTGGATGTGCAATTTTGTAGGATTTGAAATGACCTCAATACGAGTTATGGTTTGGTGGCGCGGTGTCGTGCCTGTTTGTGGTGAGGCAGGCAGGCAGGCCAGACCAGAATGCTTGAGAGGCTTGCCCAGGTAACTTGATCTGTTTAGTCTCCACCTTGCGTATACGGCTCATCTAGGCCCCCACAAAACTTTCTTACCGCTTGCCAAATATGATAAACAAGATCCAGTGATAGCCTCTCTGGAAGGCTCCACACTCAACACGAATCAATATTCCATGTGCATTTATGTTGTGTATGCACATACATCATAATGACGAGCGTGATTTCCAGATGCAATATGCACAAGTGCAATCAGTGGTTTTTAGTGAATATCAATTGTCATTCCAAAGATTACTGAAGATTATGCAATGTGCATTGTGCATGCCTATGCAACTGATTCAGTAAATGGTATATGCAAGTAATTTGTCAAGAACAGTTGGGGATCCCAGCACTCAGGGGAATCAATCATGGTTCACTATCCTAATACCTACCTGCTTAAGCCTATAGGATGGTAAATGTGCATATATTCCTGTAATTTGTCTGTAATTTTCCCCATAGCTTTCAACAAAAGATAAATGTCCATGACCAGAGCATACAGTTTAGGTATGCTGCGTGTCCTCAGCTGGACCTTTTCAGGCAAGACATTTGATATGTTTGATATCTGGCTGCATTATTTTGCACTTATTGTTGGATCGCGAGGGTATATTAATGCCACTTAAGAATCTAAAGCAAAAGCATCAATTATAGGCAATTTGTAAAGTCTATTGGATGGTAATAGATATGAAGAATCCAAGAAACATCGATCCTATGGAAAGGAAAGAAAAGCAGTTGACCGCAAAGTTTGTAAATGTTTGCCCCACTCAGACATACTACATTCAGGAGAAGAACTCTGTTCCCGGCACATTTGATGGAAACTGCCTTTGATCGCTTGTGAATGAACCACGAAGGACATAGAAAAGACTGTCATCCAATGGTACAAAGATTGAAATCTAATGCGAGGATTTGGTGCATATGTTGAAATAGTTGGGTAAAGCTATGTTGAAAGGTTGAAAGGGGGAGGGAAATACTTATTCTACAAAGGGTGGTGGTTTGTTCTGGACATATTTAAGTGACTCACATTGAGATGAAGAACATTGTTAGCTCAACGATTGACCCATAATTGATAACAGGTAACCAGGTGTGGCGGTGAAAATACCAATTATGTCCATTTTTAAAGCAATGCCCTATCTTACATCCTTTTAAACGAATTATCTTCATTTATTATGAACATGGATCTTCATATACAAATATTATCTTTAGGTTACAAAACAATTGCTAAAGGTAAATTAATACATTTTTCTCGCAGATGTTTGTGCAACGATGTAAAAAAATCATATCCAAGGACTGCTAAAGTGATCATGGTCATAGTAAAATAAACCATCTATCATTCCATTTTGTTCTGACCACAAGATTGATGACACAGACAAACTAGATGGTCAAACAAGGTAGTCCCACTTTATCTCCATCAAGATGGCTTGTCTATACATTGAGCTAGCTTGACAGATATTCTTGATATCCAATTCACTTAATTAAAGGGTGTTAGACCTGATAAATGTTGGTATGACAGGAGAGTGGGACTGGATAAGAAGATTTTTCACGAAGTACAATGAAGATATCAGCAGGAGACCGAAGAGTCACTTTAAATGGTTATACCTGTACTAACGCCACTATCAACACAGAGGTCATTTTGGTACAACCACGAAGAATGAGATCTTTTTGACGATGATATTGGAGCCATAATCATATAACATTCTTAAACTATATCAATCTGCTCAACTGACCGATAAAAAGTCATTTTGTAGGCGATTTCAATACAGTCACGGGAGATAAATTCATGAATTACTGTGTTGGAAATATTTCAGAATATGGCACATTCATGTCATCAAATTGTTCTATAATCACTTATTCTATTTGTGACAATGCATGAAGTAATAAAACCACTATGACTGATTTTCACTCCAATATCAATTCTTTCGTTGATTGATCAGGAAGCAGAAGCTGGTCTTTAAACGACACAGTGAGACATTCTTCTACAGCTATTCAACCCTGAGTGAAGATGCAACTGTAAACACTTGTAGCACATCCCCTAAAGTAGCATGTCTTATGGTATGTATTATGAAGAGTTATTACACAATAGCTGTCACGTCTCTCCGCCTACGACTGAATGTTGGCATTTTAGAACGTCAACCCTCCTCTTAAGCTTCATGGGGTCAAAGGTCAATGTCTCCTTGTCATTCTGTTGGTTTTGTAGTTTGCATGTTGTTCCTTTTGACATTGAAGATATATTCTGATTTCTCTTCCATATTCTTATTTGTATGCATATACCGACTACAGTTGTTTGTTCAACTTTTATGTAAGTTGAACAAAGGTACACAACATGGAAACGTTGTTTTGTAAAACATTTTGATTTAATTTTCGGATTTAGAAGGAATCCCTCTATGCAGATCAAAGAAACTAAAAATAGACATTTCGCTTCGTTCTTTTTTGCACCAGACCCGAGACAAATATACTCTTTCATACATTTCTATAAAGATGGCAGACACTATTTTTTCTATTTTCACACAGGGACTTAACCACACTTTGTGTTACTTCTTAACCCAAAATGTAGGAAATTGTCTGGCTGCAGAAAACATTGTGATGTGTTGTAATGTAACTTTCAATACAAAGAGAGTGTTTAACCCTTTGATAAAAGTGCTCAATTTTGGGAGAAGCTATTCAGATAATGTGGGAAGAGCGGTGGTGGGAATAGCCTAATTTATGAGATGACTGTGGCAAAGTTTGGGCCTTGTTTATCTACCTGGCTGGGACATCTTTCATCTGTTTGACGGGACTTTTCCACTTTTGATATAAATTGCTCATTTGCTCTGCAGGCCTGTAGAGACTAGTTTTCTGCACCACCAAATATGGAAGTACATTGGCGTCCCTCTTTTGGCGCCCCCTGCTGAGACTGTCCCAGGGTTCCACGTCCACAATGGCCTCCCGTCAACCCCTCAAAGGTTGTGTATTCATTCGCCATGCCTTCCTTCGCCATTCTCCCGCCCAAGTAATTCTTCTTTCAACGCGCGTGAAAAATAAATCACATGGCAAAGATTGTTACCAGTCATGTTGTGAAATAGGCTACAATCTGAGGTAAAGACAACCGCTGATGATTTTATAAGGAACATTTTTAATGATTTATACGATTGTGGACACAATGTGCTCCAGGGTACAGAATGCTGGTAGATTGTACCGGGAACTTTGGTGAGACAAGGTGGTATTGTGTCCATTTAGACCTGCTGGTTAAAACTGCAGACGTACCATGCTGAGAGGACAGCCACTCAACTACCTCAAATATGATCGACACATAATTTGGCAAAAACATCAAAATATTTGGTGGAATACCCCATTCCTAGAGGGCAATTTGCAATTCTAGAATATGCAGTGTCATTGTTATTATCCTAACTCTTTATGATAATTGAAAGTTTGAACGAGTTGTTTGTTCTCTCTTGTGTTACTCCTACGCCGTGGTCATTCTATAAAATATCATTTAATACGCTCAACGATTTCGAGTGGTGCACAATTATCAAATGTTAAGATTGGAAAATAATCTTTCAGGCAATTACAACAGCTATTTAATTCTTCTACTTCCGAATTTCAGCTTGTGGCTAAGATGTAGACATGAAATGACAAATTGTTTCTGATCTCAGAGACAAAAATGCCAAGGAAATGTTCATGTGCAAATATAGTAAACTACCATAAGAACAAAAAGATACCGTAAACCTTTACATTTCACAATAAACATATACCATATGTTGTTATTGAGATAACATCAGCAACTCTAATCTATCGTAGGTTTTGTACATAACATTTTATATAAATTTTGTGTTTCTATCATATAAGTAGTGTGTTTCCATCATATAAATATCAATTTTCTATACAAGTGTTGTGTATCTGTCATATAGATATTGTGTTTCTATCATATTAATGCGACAAAGGCAATATAAGAAGCCAATTTAACTGATGTGAAGGTTGCTCTCATGGAAGTGGGATTCGAACCCACGACCTCTCGTCATCCACTCTTATTACGATTAAAGCAGATCCATTGCCTTTATAGTACTACCAACTACCAACTTTGTTGAGGCCACGGGCCGTGGCGCAGTTAGTTAGTGCCAGATTGTTAGCACCAGTTCCTCTGTGGTGATCCAAAGGACGTGGGTTCGATCACCGGCCGTGCCTAGATTGAATTCATGATATAATTTCACAAATGAGCCCGTGCCTAAATGGTTAACCCGTTGTCCTTTGTAAATCTGTGACCGGGTGGGTTGTCATGTCAAGGACCTGCGACATGACAATTCAGTGAGGCAGCACTATATCTGCTACAAGTAGGTCTCATCGCGAAATGACAGAAATAATGTTGAAAGTGATGTAAAACCCATAACAAACAAACAAACCAACTGTGCTGACCGTTTAATCAGAGACAAATAATATTTTGTTTACTATTATAATCATACTGCTGCACCTGACAATAATCCTTTCAAACATTTCAAACAATTATCACCATATTATAAAACATTATTAGCATCATATTTGACACGTATATTTTTTTCCCTAGGCTATACACTCTGAAATCACAAAGAAAACGTTCTAATATTAAAATTCTAATTTTGTGAACATAGTTTTATTTTTGGAATAACAGGAACTTGTGTGGGTGTTAAATTTATTTTATTCTAGAAACTGTTGTTAATGTAAAGTCAAGCCGAAAAGCATTGAGCCATGGTAGATTTACACAGTATACATACAAAACAGTATCAAGGAAATTATACATCATTCTAATGATGCACTTTGTGATTTTGGGGACCGTGACACTATGGTGTGGGATGTACTGGTCCAAGAAAGGTAAGAATTGTGCATTGTTTAAAACAGAGATGGGGGCATGTACATGTCTTATCAGTGACCATCATTCTGTATATAAGAGTGCTTTTTGACATTTACATTCCTCATCTAATAGCCCAATGACAGATGACACTCTTACTCCTCCCAACCACTCCAGACAGCGGCAAATCACTCTGATTTACTCAAAGAGGAACATATATATTTCTGGTCTATTAAATTGTAAATGTGTGAAAACAAATTTAGAGTTGCTAGATATTACCAGGACGTATTAATTGCCATTCATTGTATTAAAAGATCAGCCCAAATCTGTTTTCTATTATACAGTCAGGTAACACCAAGTTATTCCTGATTGAACTGTAAGCCATTTGTTCACAAGTAAAATGAAATCGTTAATACAGTTCAAAGAGTGTACTCTGACCGAGAGCAATACACTAAAGGGATAGGTATTTTTAAAGGATTGCAGCTGCTATAGAAAACACATTTGCCTGTTGGGGATTGATGAGCATAAGACCACCCTACAGATGGGATATGATACTTTATTCCACCTGCCCGTCACCCCAGCATTTACCCAGCATGATCAAGACAATAGCTGCGGGCAAGGGGAGGACCATGTTAGTGATCCGATTGCCCTTAGGATGTAATACCTGGTCTCTTCAAAAGACAATCACACCAGGCTATTGTCAAGACAACACTTGAAGGGCACTATCATAGCCTTAATTTGGGTTACGTCTTTCTTCCTTTGCGTCTTTCTGTCAAATACAACCAGTCAAGGATGTTAGTGTTACACAATTCTGAGTCATATTATAACAAGAATATCTCTTGAACAATGCCACCCACCAACCTTTTGGTGCAAGTGGCAAAATATTGGCTTCTACTGTGTAATCAAACAAATTGCACTTTTGTGCCTGGGTGAGACAGGCGTCCCAGTATTGTTGTCAAAGTAGCTACAAGGGGAAGTGAAACATCTCTGTGATATGCCAAACACACTTGTTCTAGGAAATCTCTTGTCGCAACATACCCTTGGCCCTGTTGAAAAACGCACTACTTGACATTCAAATCGCGTGGGTCTGTTTCGGAATTTGGAATTCGTTTTTTAGATATTAAATAATGATGCTGGAAAATCCAAAAGTATCTGAAGAGTCGAAATGAAATTACACTCTTGCGCGATATTTTTAATTATTTGATATTAACAAATCTTATTGGCATTGAAATGAAAAAGAAATAAACATTTTAGGGCCATTAACCTAATATTAAGACCATGATATCGATCTTGTAAATAAGTTTACGCATTTTTAGGATATATTGCTTGCATATCCATGCTATAGAACTGTACAATAAATATATACATTCCACACTGAGGAATACATCTATGTTTATATACAGAGATATCAATGTTGAACACACCCGTGATGGCCTCTAACATCAAGTATGTCAAGGAGATGCGTTTAATATAAACAATAATACAAATAGAAACATTTATTATTTGTGATAATTTCAAATAGTTGATGATATAATTTCAGAAAATTATTACTCATAATAATTTGTGTCTAAAAACGCACAGGTAAAGTGGACGATAGAAATCATCTTCCACTTGTCACAGAAGAAGTAAAAGAGATTTGATGGAACTTAATATGCTAAATATATGCATACCGGCATTGTCTCCCTTGGAGAGTCCTTTGTATACAAATACATCCCATAATAATTATTGAATACAAGTATAACAATCTAAAGTATTGCTCACTATCAAAAACAAAATAACTACTTCTAGTCCAGGTCCAGTTATACAACTTATTTGATTGTGGAATCTATCAGTATTTATACGACCCAGTGTGTAACTTTTTTCTCTAGTTGTGGAGTATATCAGCTTTTATACTACCTCGAGTGTTACATGTCTTATTATGTCATTGTAGATTATGTCAGCATTTACACGGCATTGTGTGTAACATGTCTTTGTTTCTAGTTGGAGAATGAACTATTATTTATACATCTTAGAGTGTTTTATGTCTTATTTTCTACTTTTGGAATGTATCAAAAGAGTGTTTTATGTCTTATTTTCTACTTTTGGAATGTATCAAAATTTATATGATCTATTTTGTAATTCCCACTGCTTTAGTTTTATCACATTCGTAATATTCCTGGCGTCTCCTAGCTACGTCATGAATAATGATGCATGCTGGGAAAGGTCTGCAGTTAACCTAGCTGACAAGATGACTGCCATTCTGAATGCTGTATAGCGAACACATTAATATTTCGCCAACAAATTCACGAACAGTAAGAAAATCTGCTTTGGAATCTTGAGAAGAATGGAAAGACAGTAATGAATGAATTATACTTTTTGAAATAACTACTATGAGCAAAGGTTGAATGTCTGCCAAGTTTACTCATGCGTGAAGATCTTAACACAACAGATGGCAGCATGGACCACTCGGGCAGTGAGATTTGTACAATGTATCTACATTTATTCTACTTTATTGGTCTAGTAATAAATCAAATACATTTTGTTCTTTACATCTTAAAATTACAATGGATGATTGTATGAATACAATGCTAGAGTACTTCTGTTTGAGTTGTCTTATCTAATTGTTATATGCCAATCCAAAAGAATTGCCTTTCGTGTGTGCCTTTCGCATGTGCCTTTACATAGCCAAACCTATATAGCTAAACCTACACGGTCAGATATAAATGGTTAAACCTTTATAGCCAAACTTACAAAACAAATCATATATAGCAAAACCTTCAAAGCCAAACCTATATAGGCAAACCTACATATGTACATAGTCATGCCTAAATGGCAAAACCTACATAGCAACATCCACATAGCAAAATTTATATAGCAACACTTGAATGGAAAACCTTCAGAGCAAACCTACATTGACATTTTTTCTAATGTTTTTGAAATGTACTGTGAATAGATCTTAGATATGCAATAGGATGCAAATAACAAACACATCCTGTTACAACTCGATATTTATAGCTCATCTTTCACTTGTGTCAATGCTTCACTTACCATGTTTCTAAAATTGGAAAGACAACAACACAATATATTGCTATTTTTGTGTACGTTGGCACTTTTTACTCTAAATTTACAATGCCAGTTATCAGATTTTATGTGTTTGATATTTAATTGATGCAACAATTAATCAAAACCAAGCAAAGTCAACTAAAGGACAATGTGACATTCACTTTCCAGTTATTATAAAGCCTTCTGAAGGGAAGAAAACTGCCTGGGTTTGATGCCTGCTCCTACTCCTGCCTGGGTTTGATGCCTGCTCCTACTCCTGCCTGGGTTTGATGCCTGCTCCTACTCCTGCCTGGGTTTGATGCCTGCTCCTACTCCTGCCTGGGTTTGATGCCTGCTCCTACTCCTGCCTGGGTTTGATGCCTGCTCCTACTCCTGCCTGGGTTTGATGCCTGCTCCTACTCCTGCCTGGGTTTGATGCCTGCTCCTACTCCTGCCTGGGTTTGATGCCTGCTCCTACTCCTGCCTGGGTTTGATGCCTGCTCCTACTCCTGCCCGGGTTTGATGCCTGCTCCTACTCCTGCCTGGGTTTGATGCCTGCTCCTACTCTTGCCTCTAATCGAGTGATTGCATTGATATCACAGCATTCGCAAAGGAGGTATTTACCGAGTCACGATCATCTCAAAGGAGCAAAGCAGGATTACACTGCATAATACAATTATCAAACTTCAGACCACTTACTTGTCTGTCTACTCATAATCCAACTAAGGTCCCATTGTTCAGAAACCTGATATCAGTCTGTCTGGTTCTTGATTTGATAATCTGATGTCTTGTGAAAAAAATACTGAAATATTCAAAATCTTTGTGGGCAAGCAGGCACATCTCTCAAGATTCTTCTGGGGAAAAGTCATAAATAGAGAGTTTAATTTCTATTAACAGGAATTGACAATTTATGGCTAGATATAAATATGGAGCGAACACAACTTACACAGCCGATTACAATGTTGCGATACATACTTATGTATGTATCAAGTGCGAAAAGAAGGAAGAATATGTGCCTTTTGTGATTTGAATGAAGTTGAGAATGAATTTCATTTTGTTTGTAAATGTCCACTATATAGTCAATTCAGAGAAGTATTTTATCACAAAATACAAGAAAATGATGATATTTTGTCAGTCTCAATGACAATGAGAAGTTTATATTCTTATTTCAGTATAAATGGAAATTACTAGGGGAATTCCTAGAAAATATTTGGAGGAAAAGGAGTAAGATATTGTATTCATAATGACCAGAGAACAAACTTGTATTGTACTATTTTGATGTATAATTACATACAAACTGTGGTGTCCCGACATATTATCAATGTAAAGGGCTCAAACTGACTGATAAGTCCTTATGGGCTGGGATAATATTATGATGAAACAGACTGTGTTGGTAAAAACAAACAATATGTAATATCCTGTCAGTATAATAAATGAATAAATCAAATCAATCAAATCATTCCTCAAATATAGAGATAGATAGAGAGAGAGGGGGGAGAGAGAGGGGGAGAGGGAGAGAGAAAGAGAGAGAGAGAGGAGAGAGAGAGAGAGATAGAGAAAGGGAGAAAGAGAGGGAGTGAGAGAGAGAGAGAGAGAGAGAGAGAGAGGAGAGAGAGAGAGATAGATAGAGAAAGGGAGAGAGAGAGGGAGTGAGTGAGAGAGAGAGAGAGGGAGAGAGAGAGGGGGGAGGGGGAGAGAGAGATCCATATCACCAAAAAAGATATGATATACATTTTCAGTATCGACAGATTAAGAACAAGGGGAGATGAAGATGATCAACGGACAGTTTGCGTGGTAAATGTTTTTAATGAGTGATGCATGTCTACTACTATGCAAAGAGGAGGGAAGGTAAACAAAGACTCAGTAATTGCTATCAGGAGCATTAATTTAGAATACCATCATTTAGAGGAAAATTCGAATATTATAAGGGTTCAAACAGGAAATCGAAGGCAACATGAAAAGCCTGTATCCGTGTGGAATATATTTAATTTTGCAAATTTAAACAAATCTTAAACTTTAAAGCAATCATGAAATGAGGTTTCCAATCACTTTTTCATTGCATAATATGTTATTAAATGTTATTACCTACCTTACCCATCGTATTTACCCTACATAAATGTCTCTGCCATTTGAAAGTAGATGAGTCTTCTGCTAAAATCCAACTCATCCATTGGAAATTGTGTTTAGCTTACCAGTGATCTAGTGCAAACACCTGCGTAGTAAAGTTTTGCTATGGGACACCTTACAGAGGCCTGTTTGTTTATTAAGATTTGTTTATTAAAGTTACATGTGACCATCTGGTGGTCACAAGAGTACAGACAGTACTTATCACTTTCAGCAATACGCAATAACCATTGTCGGTGTATTTTGGTTGATTTTAGTCAGATAGCTTGCCTGTATCACAGTTCCATGGCAACATATCATTTAAGCATATCCCAAACCTCTGTAAATTTGGCTGTGACCTCTGTGGTTTCATGATTGTTTTAAGGTACAATCATCACATTTGGATTTACCTGATACTAGTTTTTATATCAAGGTTTGTGTTTTTGGTTTAGTGCGTTCCCACATCGATAAACTATATACATTTGCAAGTGGATAAAGTTCATGTTGAAAAATAATATCCAGCTAAACATATTCGTATTATGTGACTAAACATACTCAATATACTCGTATATTCAATATATATATATATATATATATATATATATATATATATATATATATATATATATATATATATATATATATATATATATATATATTTTTTTTTTGGGGGGGGGGGGGGGGGTTGAAGGATCATGAGTTGCTCACCGCCATAGGAAATAGGCTAATACAGTTTCAATGTGGAGGGTGTGAATCATGTGGTAGGTGTAGAAGCATCGCCTGTTGATATACTGTCTTTGGCCCTATCATCTGCTGTGGTCTTGCTGGAACTTTAATTTGATATGTAGGGCGGTTACCCTTGTACAAGCCACTGGGGGTAGGGTGGGGGCAAAAGTGATCTCAATACTTCCATCATGTTAAATGTCCCGCCCTAAAAAGAGTGCAAACCAAATGACCAGCCCAGGGTGGGTTTTTTAGTTTAAAAACTTATCTTTGACAAAGTTCTATAGGTTTAATTCTCAAATTTCTAACGGGTGTAAAAGAACATGTCATGTCTCCAGTAAGTATTTTAGAGCTTGCACCTTGTCGTGTATGATTATAAAAAGTATAGTTTGTAGTGGAAATTGAAGACACTATATTTTATGCAGAACATGCAGCGCGAAATAACTTAAGTTGGAACATAAGTTGGCACCATGCCCCTGCAAGGCAGTGTTGTTCGTTGGTTTTGTTCTTTTACATACATGATTGGTGTAAAATTATGATAAAGTTAGTTTTATAACGCGATTCCTGCTTTGGACATATAGTCTTTGATAAAACTGTCATTTTTAAATCATCTGTGACACACTTCTTAAATTATGGTCTATAATGACGGAACGTGAAAGGTTTGAACTGTGCTTCTTCATTCATCATAAATATGCAGAATGTCACAAATCATTTTAGGTTTTGAGATAGAATCTTGATCATTTTAAGTTTTGAGATAGAATCCTGAAAACATTGGAAAATATGCATGTATATTTGAATGAATGAAGGCCTACTACGCAAAATATTAAACAAAGAATGATTAAATTGGTTAAGAATCTGTATTAGAAGTGAGGGGACTTTCAACAGACCTTGTTATGTGTACACGCAGCAGGACCTTGGGAGAAGCACACATTGGCACGCCTTCAGTTAACCACATGTCCCAACTGTATAATCTCTCACCCCAGCTTCCAGGCACTGATATTATCATGCCTATAAATACATTACAAATACTATTAGAGTCATTAGAGAATGATATATAAGTTATAGATTGTAAATCTCCTCATGGTGGCTCTTCTGGCATCACAATAAAAACTACAATATGAGAATGCTTTCATCTCCTAGGAACAATTACCTGTACAAATGTATGCTTATCGTTTAGAATGAACTTCTTATTTGCGACATTCAGCAAAGATTCCACACATATTAAATCAATGGTCGTTTGTTCAGAAAAAAAACATGACGCTTATTTCTTTTGGTGAAGATATCCCAACTCAGGTGGTCAGTTGATGCATTCACACACCTCAACAAACCAAACCGGCCTCATTCCCAGGGCATTTTCTATGTTTTCATCACATGTCTCTTGTCTTTTTGCCAGTGCCTAGATTCTAGATCCGGAGATAATTCTCTAATGCACGTGGCCTCAATGAGGGCATAATTTCTCATATGTCCCCCAGACAATCCAAACCAAACCCCCTGGTTGGTTTTTACCGGCGCCCTGTCTCAGGCTGGTGGGGTTTGTTTGCGATGGTTTACACTAGACAGACCCTCGTACCTCACCACCACTGCATCTTCCCATACGATGTGTAAATATTCATTTTCTCCACTGCTTTTGATTTATCTCATACATCTTGGCCTTGTAATTGATGAAAGACAACCATAAATCGAGAATAATAGATAACAGTAGATGATGGCCTGATGTAGATTGAGGATTTCAAAGGCAGATATCTTTGTTTACCTGGAACTGGTGTGACAGAGTTAAGAGCCTCATACACTTATACCTTATGTCTAACACACTCATTATTGTTTCATGGGCTTTTTCTACCATTGTATATTAATCTATACTCTACACATGTGGTCTTTTCAATTAGTGTATTTAATAAAGATTTATCTGTAGAAGACTAACATTGGTGTTTTTCATAACATTTAACACATTCCTCTCATGAGATAAACTTTTAAAAATAGCACAACAGTTGATATCATTATTTTTTATTTTTTAATAATACCATGAATTATTTGAAAAAGCGTGAGAACTGTCTTTTCTATTCACGATTAAAAATGTACCCTTTGTTGTCTGAGCTTATCACTTTCCCTTTGATTATTGATATTACTATCCTCAGTGTACGCCAAGCTTATCAATTGCTTCATGATATCAGCCTCAAGTTATTTTGCTTTCATTGTGGTACTTAAGTATGATTTTCCCTTTGATGACTGCAGTTATTATCTTCCATTTGAAGTAATCATTGCATCAATTGCTTTATTATGGCAGCCAGGTGAAATGTTAGTGTCGATGATACTTCTTTTCTTAATCATGACGACTCCAATTAAAATCTTTCCTTTGAGTACTGGGATTATCATCTTAGCTTTTTATTAATAGTTTAAAGGCATCTTCAACGTTGGGACTAAAAATATCATATTCCCTTTGATGGATGAAATTATCTCCCTTTTAAAGTTAGAATATTCCCTTTAAAGGCCACAAAATCATTGATGGCTGAAATATAGATATTCCTACTTTTGGTGACCGAGATTGTTCTCTTCTCTTTGGTAACTGAATTATCATTATTAACAAGTTCTCATCCTCTGCTTCAGGGGTTGAAGTTGGCATCTTCTGTTTAATAATTATCTACCCTATGTGAGCTTAACTTACCATGAGTTGTAGAGCTTATAGCTTTCCGCCATCAGCATTAGGCTTAGCTCAGAACATTTAATTAAATCATTATGTGTACGATTCCTAATCCAATCATTTTGTGAATATAACAGACATATAGCTTACGTTAAATAAGCTTAAATAAGAAAACTTCTGAATGGTTTATCTTCTTCTAGATTCAGGTTAGAATAGGGAATACATAACAATATATACACATTTGTAACTGCAGCTATTTATTTTTTCATACCACTATAGGGAAGATAATTGTAAATTGTAGTCAGTAGTAATGGCTGGGCAAGAGTTGTGACATGTTTATGTGGTGGCATTTGCTTGTCACTGCTCTCTGATTATACATGTCATATGCACGTGAATGGTTTAACTTTCTGCAAATCAGTTTACTGAATCTGAATGAAGGGTTGTCACATGAACTGCGCAGACACTTTCCTTCCCAGTTATCATACATGTCACGTGATTACCAGTCTCTTCTTGTAAACAAGCCATCCTTCTGGACCACCTTGATCACTAATGACACAAATTTCAGGTGAGCTTTATGATTTATATGTTATGTAATATGAAAAATCATCCAGGTGGAAAACAATGAGTTTAGGAGGGAAACAGATGAGATAGTGTGCGCATGTGTTGTTCTGCCTTTGGAGGAGCAGAGTTGTCAGTTGTTTTGCCGAGTCATTGCGCCGCGCCAGAAGGTCGTGAAGGGCCAAGGCAACATCACACACTTTAACTTAAAATGACACAATATTAAGTCACTTAAAGCTAGGTCCTGGAGAGGGGCAGCCCACCTCATTAAATTGGTATGAATACCAGTGCAAAGTCCTTTTTTCCCTCCAGCTTCTAATCACCAACTCCCGTCAAGGGACTCTGATGCCTGTGTAGGTGCAATCTTGGCAGATAGCTTCCAGTCCATCGCTCTGCTGTAATCCATAAAGCGATACAGCCGAGGGGCCTGATTATGACACCTTTTCTTAGTTACTTACTCTATGGTGGCGAAATGGCTTAGTTGACATTAAAAACACTTAGTTTGTAAGATGGTATTCTCAGTGCACATTCATATCCTTGTACTATACAGTGGTGCCATTTTCCTAATGTCAGGTGCAAACATTCCTTCCAAGTTCTCCATTGATAACACTATTCAAAAATGAGATTTTGACAATTACACCATTGATAAGTTTAGAGGAATTTTTCGAAGATTAAAAAAGAATGCAACACAAAATCAATAAAAATGGAAATATAGCAAGTGATCATATCACACGAAGAAAAAATATATATATACAAATATCACATGTCAAATGTTTTCTCTATTGTATATGAATGTAGAGTTCTGACGCAAATCTTTAATGTATAGTACACGATGATCATGTATTGCAAATCCTGTACTGCAGGTAAATATCACATTGAATAGCCAGTCTCTTTTGTTTGTTTTGCCAACTCTCATAATATGACTGTCTATCAAATATACATTTACAGGGGCTTTTTAAAAGATTTTAATTAAGATTTCACATTTCCGTTGTACATTTGTAATGCTTTCGTAGGATGCTTGTCGTCGACGAGTGGTACATTTTGTACACTTTCCAAATCTTTGGCATACAATATAAAATAAGAGTCACACATTAACCTTACCAAAACACCTGCCACAAGAGAGACAGCAACTTGATCTTTACACTTTAACCAAACAGTATGTGTCAAGCCCTCAAGAGATGTGAGGCATTTCTCAATTGACTTACAGAAAGCATTTTGAGTGCTTTGACAGTTTAGCAGCATACTCTTATGAGATTGTGGTAGCCAACACAATGTTTGTGAATGCTCTTGTGATTATGCCCATTCAATTTGTTTTCAGGTCCACACTGGCGACTTCATGATGTGTTTTACCCTTAGAGAATCTGAAAAAAAACTGAAATTTATGATGGAAATTCTTCAATCCGTCATATACATTTAAAGGGGTGAATGTTGAAATCACAACCTTTGATGATGCATTGCTGTTAATTTTACTTCCATGACCTTTGCTGATCTGTACCATCCAATCCTTATATTGGACGTTTCGAACTTACCTCAGCCTTACATTGATTCACATTTCTGTCCATATCCAAGAGCACTTGTGCAATAATCAGAAACGTTTGTGATTCTGTGGATGAAATTATGGAAATGAATAGTGTCCAGCAGAATACTATTTTAATCATTAGCTTAGTGGGATAGGGCACTGCCTTATAGTTTTTATATTATTAGCAAATCAGAAACAGGGAACATAAACTTTCTTGGGAACGATCTTATTCATAGGCAGTTTCACCACTCCCAGACTTTCTCATTTCCCTTGTAACACAAATTTTAACTTCGTGAAAGAAATATTGTTAGAAAGATTATGGTTTTTGTTTTGTTTTGTTGTTTTTTTGTTTGTTTGTTTGGGGTTTTACATCATTTTCAACATTATTTCAGACATATCGTGACGAGACCTACTCGTAGCAGATATAGTGTTGTCTCGCTGAAATGTCATGTCGCAGGTCCTTAAACATGACAACCCACCCGGTCACAGATTTACAAGGACAACAGTTTAACCCTTTGGCACGGCCCTCAGCTCATATGTGAAATTGCATCATGAATTCAATCTCGGCATGGCCGAGGGTCGAACCCACGTCCTTTGGATCACCACAGAGGAACTGGTGCTAAGAAGCTGGTGCTCTTACCAACTGCGCCACGGCCCGTGGCCCGAAAGACATTTTATATAGATGGTCGAGATCAAACCTATTCTTATCATTTGTTTTGCAGAAAGCTCATGGTTTTATCCGGCATGTAAGGAACAGTCGTGGGGACTAAAAGGTTGAATAGAGCATATTGGCAAAAACATTCGCGCCTTTTGTATTACTTTGAAAATCAATTGTAATACATATACCCATCCGAGAAAGTACAGAAACCAAGATGGCCACATTTTAGTTGCATATTGCATCAAAATCTCTTAAGGGCCCAAAACATAATGCGGCTCTCAAAGTTTGGTATTTTCTTTTAAAGGAAATAACACATCATAAATTTAAAAGAGAATGACAGCATTCAGTTTTAAGCAAAGAATTGGAAAAAATAATATCCAGGAATATTATTTAATAACTGGAAACAAAGTGAGGATATCAGAAATATATGTTGGCCTTCACTGAAAACAGGAAGAACATAAGAATTATAAAAAAAAGTATCTTGCAGTCTCGTTTTCCACATTGTGAAGATTGCGCATGCGTAATATTGGCAATCATACACGGGTGGTCTGGGTGTCCCGTCGATATCTTATATGATAGAATTTCATATGTCCCCAGTCAAAAAGATAAAACTGTCACGGGTCACATGAGGTAAATTCAAAACAGATGAGACGTGGATACAAATCTAGATTCTAGGATATCTTGACAGAAGTGACTTACAGATTTTCAGCTATTACTGTCAAAGATAACATTTCAACTTTTTCTACAAGGTTTATAAGCGATCCTCAAAGCTTTTGATGTGAAGATTATGAAATGTTTTTCGCCGAGTTACTGATCCGTAAACCTAACGAAAGGGGGTATTTCTTGGAAATGAATACCATACATTTGACCAAAGTTTGATTGATAATATTATATCAAAAGTGGATATGTCACAGATAAAATATCACCATGCAAGTGTTTTGTTTGTTTGTTTGGGTTTATACATCATTTTTAATAATTATTTCAATCATTTCATGATGAGACCTACTTGTCGTAGATATACTGCTTCACCGATCTGTCAAGTAACGTGTCCTTGGCAGGACACCCCACCCAGTTAGATTGATTTAAAAGGACGATTTTCCATCCTTTTGGCACGGACCTCAATTCTGATGATAAATGACGGCATTGTATCAATCTTGTTAGACTCGAACCCACCAACTTGTGGATCACACAGAGGACCTGGTACTAATAGGGTTGCACTCTGACCATCTGGGTCATGGCCCTAGGCCTGTAAGAAGTGTTCTATAAAGTGGTATGAATAATGTTTTGTAAATATTTGTGTGATCCTTTAATTGTCAATATATAGAATATAAATTTTATAAGAATACAATGTCTTATGATAATGGACATCTACAGGTAACGTGATACACTTCATGTGACTGACCAACCTTGGTGAGGTATGGCGAGGAATGTAGACCAGCCAGCTGCACATATGGCGAGGAATGTAGACCATTCTAGCTGCACATATAAGCTTTGTGGTTATTGCTTAGTATTGGTCAGATGAGAAAGAGGTACCGAGTCTCAGATGAGTTGAAACATTCTCAGACGAGAACAGAATCCAGGCTGTGCAATGTATATACCAGCTTGCAGACATTTTGCTGAGCATAATATGACCATCTCGACCATTTGAGTTTGATATTTTGACAAATATTTGAATTTGTCAATCAGTATAGTTTTCAACGTAAGAGTTCAGATACCTGTACAAATTAATGCATATCAAATGCTAAATTTATTATTAGTAAATGTAGTATTAGTAATGTAGCATAAATGTTGATGAACTGATATGAATAACCTATTTCATTACGGTTTACAATGGATTTATAGTAACAATAAAACATACCACAATGTAAGAAAGGTACCATTTGCAGCTATTCTATACCATGAGCTGTCTGCAAACCAAATGATTAAAACAGGTTTGATCTAAGCCATGTGTCTATATATAGCATTACTACATGTATATATTTCAACTTGGGGCATGAAAGCTCTTGCACCATATTTATGTCAATCTGATGTTCAAAATCAGATTAAAAATACTTATGTACATCCTACAATTTAAAGAACATGATCCATTCAATGATAAGATAGCAAAGCATTTTTAAAAAGTGAAAACTTTACCTTATGCCTTTTAAAAATATTTCTTTGATGGGGTTGAAAATTGTGTTCCATGAGAAATAAGAGAAAAAAACAGTGATTCATTGGGGGAACACCCTGTAAATAATATCATTCCCAAGGAAACTTGCAAATTTTGTGCCCCCTGTTGTTTAATTGCTCATAATATTTACAAAGAACGACAAGGCATTGTCACACCCCACTGAGCACAGGATTATGGGACACTATTGATTTCCATAATTCCCTCTATTGAATCACAGGCTTTTTGGATTTTTGTACAAGTGATATCAGCTTTGGGCAGAAATATGAATTAATGTAAGGCTAGGTTAAGTTTTGAAACACTGACTTTAAGGATTGGATGGCACAGATCAGAAATATCCACACATCAAGTTCATAAAAGTAAAATTGATAACTTTATACATGGAATAAAAATGATCTCATTTAAGGTTGTGATTTCAGCTTTCATCCCTTTAGTTGTATATGAGTTAAGGGAGAATTGACATTGCATTGGTCACACAATTTCGACACTATCTTAGCTTTTCAGATTCCCTGTGTTCTTTTCCAATATAATTCCAGCTATGATTGTCCATCGGAACAATGGGGTAACCTTGCAAGGAACATAGAATATCTATGAGGAAGCTATGATACAACCTTGTAGACACATAGTGGAAGCTGGTCTGTTCAAGAAAGAAATATGAACCAATCATGGACAACTGCAAACCATGATGAACAGGATTTGTTTCAAACCATGAAATGATGGACATAACCCATTCATGAATTGGCACACACTTTAAAAGAAAATTATACTAGATTAGGCCTAAACACTATCTTTCCGCTTTTATTTTTTGTTATCTTTTACAGAAAATATTTAATCTAATTCCATTTATGTGTTTCTTGCTTTTAGTTAAGTAGTGAACTTACTATTTGTAATGCTGTTTGGTCAATCCACAGGCCCGATGCATGTTTTTATTCCACTTACATGCAAGGCCATGCCAATAATCAGTTTCATGTACTGTATGAGGGAAAGGTATTGAACACGTTTAGATACTTCCTACTCTCTATAGCAGAGCCAGGATTTATACCTCTGCAATAATTGACCATAATCAGTAAGTACTGAGAGGTCACGCCCATAACAAGCTTCTTTTGGAAGACAATCAACACCAAGTAAAAATAATTCACATGTAATAACACAGCCAATCAGTGTACTTGTTTTGGTAAGAAAGTGACTACAACAACAAATACTGTGCAAGTATAACTCGGTCAACTGGCGTCATTGGTTTGGATGTGTGTGAAGTTTGTTACTTATTCACTTTTCACAGTTCATTATTCTGATTTTTTTCAAAATAAATGAGGTTGTCAACATGTTATATTTGCAACACTGTCTTCAAACGTATAAGCACATAAGTGACACATGTAGATAAAACTAGCACAGGGCAATTCCAATGTCACCAAATATTGTATGAGGGTTGGAGGGTGTCAAAATAAGCTAGCCATGAAATATTTTCCTGGTAAAATGAATGGTTACAAGATGGCGCTGCATACAACTTTTAAATTATCATAGTAAAAAAAAAATTAGATTCTAATATTCGAAGCTAGATAAAACTAGCGCAGTTAAATTCAAAGGTCACCAAATTTTGAATGACTGTTAAGGGGTGTCCAAATATTTGTGACCTTTGAATTGATCTGTGCTGGGTTTTTTTATTATAAGCTTTGTTTGATTGATAATGATAATTTTAAAATTGTATGTGGCACCATCTTGTAACTAGCCATTTGAAAATATTTTAGGGCTAGCATTTTTGGACACCCCTCAACCCTTATGCAAAATTTGGTGACCTTTGAATTGACGTGTACTGGTTTTTCCGCTTGTTTCATATAATGTGTTGATAATTTTATTTTTCATTAATATAAAGTGCTACAAAATACATCCCAGTGACATTTTGAAAAGAATATTGCAAAAATGACATGTTTACAACCTCATCTATCGATTTTGAAAATATTCTGAATAATGAACTGTGAAAAGCGAATAAGTAACAAACTTCACATACGTTTCTTTGGGCAGAAAGTGAATGCACCTGATGTAAGAATATAAGCCAATTGGGCGGGCATTGCAAGTGCACATGTGCAAAACCCACCAATTGCCACTTGTTTGGATTATGCAATCAACCTTGCGGAATAGGTTGAGACAGTGTCATGCCTATTGTGGCAGAGGTAGTATATGACTGCCTCGTCATGCAGAGTAGATACTTCCCTGATTCAACATGATTTATTTGTCTTTTTGACCAAACTGAAAATTCAGCTTGCATTTGTTTCCTCAAATAGTCCTTAAACTATATTCTGCCTACCTCGTTGTGAGTTACATGCCACAAGACATTCTTATTTCAGCTCAAATCTGGCAGGCAACTCACAGTTAAGACTTGGACTTCAACCATGCCCTCGTCATTTCCTTTCAACCTGAAATGAACGTTTACCTGGATTCCCATTGCCTGAAATCAATATGCTGAATATTTACCTGGTATTTTGACCAATCAACAACTGATAAACAAACAGGAAATGACGAGTCTATGGACGCAATCACCACACGTTCAATACCTTTCCCTAATGCATGCATTTCTGTATATGAAACTGGTGATCGGCATGGCCCGACATAAAAGTGGAATTTGAAACATGCATTGGGCCTGTGGTCAATCACGCTTTATAATAAAATATAAATTACTATGACCACATCAAAGTGCAGGTCTATCTTGTGTGCGTGTTGTGGTATTGGGACAAGACCAAATAGGAGCAGATATAGTTCTGTCTCACAAAATGGTAATTTTGCAGGTTGCAACCATGAGCCGTCCGATAACAGATGTGATCTCGGCTGCAGATTAACTGATAACAGATGTGATCTCAGCTGCAGATTAACTGATAACAGATGTGATCTCAGCTGCAGATTAACTGATAACAGACGTGATCTCAGCCATGCATCTTTGTATGGTATTTTAAATGTATATAAACAAAGGGCATAAAAACTCGCACCACATTTCTCTCAATCTTAATATTTACATTTTTCAAAGTCAGAGTGGTGGAACATCTACAAATCAGATTATTTCCTATGAAATCTGGGCCTCCTGTTGCCGAATTGCTCATAGTATTTTCAAAGAATTACAATGCATTTATGGTCACCCCCACGGAGCCCATGATTTAAATAGTATTTAAATTGAAATATACAAATCAATGCAAGATTGGGGCAAGTTTGAAACGCTAAATTTAAGGATTAGATTGCACATTACAGAAATATCCAAGACTTGGGTAATGAGTATAATCAACTTCATGCTTTAACTTTTCTTGTCCAAGCTTGTGATTTCTGCTTTCATCCCTCCGTTTTAGTTGTATAGGACAAGAAGAAACTAACATTGAATTGATCAAACAATTTCGCCACGATCTTTACTTCCCAAATTGCTATGATCCGACCAGATTCCGTCACAGAAGGAAAACAACCATCCATTCAGACCCGAATTCACGAGAACTTAACCTAAGGGCAATCCTCATGGAGTGGGCTTCGAATTCTCACCTTGGATCATTACTGGTTCTCTAACCAATGCGCCACGGGCTTGCCTGGTTTGGCCATTGTGTGTGGTTCAGTCTTCACGAAACATTTACTTGCATTATTTCTATTGCATAATCAGGATTGGTAAACATTTCGAATATATTGATACGACCAATTTTATGTTTCAATACCTGTGGACAGTTATACTTGGACAACTGATAATTCAAAGTTATTAAATACCGGAATTTACAATGTTGATTGCGATTTACATCAAAATGCTTCATGTAACATACATGGATTAATTTCATTTATGATACTATGTCCAGGAAATATTTTTCTATTTCAGGAGGGCAAATTGTGTGGCGAACGAGTGCAAGTCCATACACCACAAATCAGAATCACGATATCCGAAACGTGCAATATTAATATTAATACATCACGTGACGTGCAAGGCCCATAACATAATGAGAGGCAATTTTTATCCAACATGCGCTTTGCAAAGACAGTGGAGAAATCGCATATTTAGGCCGAACTATGGGCAGGTGTTAATTTTCTCGTGTAAAAGGTCCAAATGCAGAATAATTGTCGGCACAATTAAAGATATCGCAGGGCCTAATATGTAGCAGGTCTTGCAAAGCAGAATACCCATCTGGTGGTAAAATCACTTCCGCTTTGCATTCCATACTGGTCCAATTTATCCATGGGAATAAACTTTAAATCAGATTTTAAAATATGCCATTAAAAAGGTAGTTTCGCTTTGGAATTGGCATTTTCCATTTCTTTCCAGATGGCCATTTAAAATCTTTCTGGCCCAGTGACCAGGTAGACCTTACAAATCCAGATTGGAATTAGGAATGCAGACTTCAGGATATTGCATTGCGATTACTTTTATACCAAAACCTTCAACACCTTTTGCCGTGAAATATTGTACAATTTGATATGTTAAAGACAGAAATCCGACCACTTCTCTGGAGACCGTTCAGGGCCCTTGCAGGAGGGAAGTTCAAAATTTCACTCCTTTGAGAGTGAACATTAAAATGGTTTGGCGTTTAAACCATTGGCTCTTTAAAGGACCAAAATAGCAGTCCAATAACTGTGCGAGGGAATGGCCTTTGAAAATATATGTTTGGACTAATGCAAGTTTATGCAGGTAAAGTAGAGATACTGCAAAACAATCTGCAGTTCATTACCAGGATCCCTTTACCTGGTTCCTACCCCGACTAAAGGGCACCATTCGTTGAATGACAATGACAATCTGGTTTCAAACGAATATATTTTTTATTTTTCTATAACAACTTATAAACCTAATGTACATAAAAAATAGGTTAAGCATGAATCATATACAGAATGACTGCCAAGCACGCTGTACATCACAATCCTACACATCATGAGCGCAATAATTACAGATGGATGGATATTTACAGACTTTACAAATAATTATTCCATTATCGAATTCCGTAGCCCAATGTCGTCAACAATTCTGTCCCTATTTGGTCAGGCGTGGAAGTTTTATTTAGCTTTTGCTTTCTTTCCAGCTTTCTTGGCACCCTGAAATAAATAATCATTTTGGTTATGATAAAATTGCAGATTGCATACAATTCTTGATAAATATCTAAAAGATTGTCTACCTGAAAACGATTCCAAAATGAGTAAGAAAGTGATAAATTTAAATTAGATTAAACAATTTGAAATAAGTCTAGGTTCCCGTCATCCTAGCATTAGGATTCCTCGCTTATAAAAGGTCCTTCATGGCGTCTCGCATCTGCATTTATCATTAAAATTTAAATTTACAACTTCGATATATACGAGACGTAATCAAGGAATTTTTTTCTGTCACGTGACCATAATTTTAAGCCTTTCCCTATGAAAGGCTTCAAATGCCAACCATTTCATATGCAGCCTCGAAATTACATGCAATATCTTTCACTTTAAAAATTTACCTGGGCAACGTTTGCCCAGGTCCAGATCACTGGTCACATGACCTGGCACTTCCGGGTGCCTGGACTCTGAGGACTTTTCCTTTTGGCATTAGTGAAGCTCCTCTGTGAGGGGTCCTGTGGTAAAAGTGCAAGTAGTTTCTAACTTGTCAATACGTACAGTCTTTAAAGTAATTATAGAGACGCCCCTATTCAAACATTAATGGGCAGTTAATAACCTAGTCTCAAATGTAGCATGGGGGTTACAGCAAACAATGTAACGTTATAAGAATAGGTGATAAATCAACAGTTTGAACATGAACTGTCACAAAGTCAGCAAGTCTTGGTCCAAACCATTTATTAAGTCTTTATTATTATGGATACTACCAGCATAAATTGGTTTTTCACACCCGTCTTTATTCTTATAACAAGAAAAGTCTCCAATGCCAGGCGATGGGAAAACTACTTCTGAACTTTAGAAACATTTGCCTTCCAGTTTATTGTATAAACAAATTCTTGCACTTAAGGCGCCACCCAATGACTGTTCTCGCTATCCATGGTCACCATTATTGACCATCCTGATCTGCGCTACCTACCTTTGGAGTTGTCTTTGCCTTCTTCGCAACTTTAACGCCTTTCCCCTGCAAAGTTATATTTGTATGAATAAGCTAGTTGGATATTAAAATGTCCATGAAAATCAAAAATTGAAAACTATGTGCTCACCTTTCCCTTCGCAGCTTTCTTCTTTCTGGAAATAGAAATTTCACGTTCCATTGATTCAAATCCAACTTTAATCATCAAACCCCTAAATGAAAATATTTCATATTTAATTATTTCATTCACTTTAAATTTCCATTATATAAAAAGATGGGTGAACACTTACGGTTTTTCATCCTCTTCAGTGTCTTCTTCCTCTTCAGAATCTTCTTCCTCTTCCTCATCCTCTTCATCCTGCAATGTTAAATAGGCCATGTACCAGCACTTCAAAACACAATGTAGTGATGACAACTATCTACATATTTCTATTCTCCACAGTAGAATTCCATGTCTGATTTCCTCATATCTGTCCACCGTGTCCAATCCCTGTAAAAGATAAACTGGAAAAAAAACATGGCAAACCAATGTTAATTCGCACAATTTAGTTATTCAATTATTGATTAGTCTAAAGGAAATATTTTTTGAAATATTTGTATATATTTAATTCTGACCTTTGTGTGTTATGTGCCGTCTTCTCGCGTACAGCCGATGCCGCCACCCCGTCCAGTGTCCAGTCATAACTTACACCTGGATCGCCAGCACAGGATGGCAGCATGGCCATGTCCACTCCCAAAGCATCAAATCTTATTTCTATTTTTTTTATTTTCCTCCCACATGGGAACAGTCAAAGGCTCAACAAAAACAATTTCAAACTTTGTACATTAAATTTAACAGAAAGTTGTGTAAAAAAAGGTTCTCTTGGACAATCAAATTATGCCACCACCTGAACTAATTCTGCATCTTGCAAAAGAGAAATATTTGTATTAATTGCACTATTTTAGGAACTAGATTATCAAAGACTTCCCCCACATAAACGCGCAAATGTGTGCAACTGCAATATAACATTACAACTTTGTGATAAATGGTAGAACATTTTGGAATTGTGAAGTTTAATAACATACACCATCTTATTTCACTGAGATAGAAATGAAAGCAGAAATATTCAACAGCACCTTATTTTACTCAAGACACCAATGGCAAGGTTATGGTGTAAAATTCAGAGTATTATGTTATATGTGATGCAATTCTAGGGTACGTCAAACAATAACACATTGATGTTTTATGGATTACACTTTTCCTTTTCATCCAGAAACCGTGCCCGAGACCGTGCTTCATCCATCAGTTCACAATTTGTATCTAGCAGTCATCTTCACATTGTGTAAAACGCTGGCACAATTTTGACATTTTGGATTTTTAAGACAAATGGTTAAAAGACCTACATCTTCCATGCTTTCCTCTTCGTCCTCTTCATCGTCCTCCTCCGTACCGTTCTCGTCACTAGCTGCACTAGAGTCCAACTTTCCTTTCTACAAGATGCATATAACGATAACTAACCCGTGACATAATAAGTCTAGATTCATGCACGTGAAATTACAAAGTATTTCATCGATCCAAAGTTTAATTAAATAAAAGCAAATTGTTTGGAAGGGAGGCTGGTTTGATTTTTATAACCAAGGCCTATTTTAGTGAATTTAAACCTTCACATAAAAAACAAGATATTACTTAATCATAATCTAGTCCGTGTCCACAATCCTACAAGCAGTATTTATTTGTGTCGATTGAGCCCAGTCTAGTTCTGATCAAACATTGTTTGGGTCACATTTGCGCCTGGAACTCATTCCAGGTGTCGCTTGGAATTCTATTTAACCCTAAAATAGTCTATCGATTTTATTTTTATAAATTATTGATTTTAAGAGAATCCAAATTGTCAATTGTTTGCATATAAAGTCTTTCACATGTTTCCGAAGACTCCCATCGCTCAAGAGCACGAGGCATGATTAGCATTTATTTTACCAAGCGACGACACCTCCGAATAAAGACTTTAGCTTTTATATTTTTTATGGGAATAGGTGTTGTCATTAGGAACCCACCTATGTATGTATAGTGCAGACAGAGTGGCTATGTGCCCAGTAGCACTGCTTGTTTAATGTGGTTACAGTTAGACTTTGATTAGTACCTCTGTCTGTATAAATGATGGCTGCCCCAGGCCAGTATGTTCAACGCTCCAATGGCGTCCACACTGTCAAATACTCAAAACTGCACTACTCGCACCTTGTCAAATACTTTGACAACTACAATCCCATTATCTCCCCAAATCCAAATGTAATCTTGCTCCAACAAAGAATAATTGGATAAACTTAATTTTGCTTTATTGTTCAATTATGGTACAGTTTATCTAATTATGGTATTTTAAAGGTTAAAAAAATCTAAGAAATCCGAATGCAGCAAGAGATTTTACAATTGACCACACTGCACGACCTATTGTCAAATAAGTGCACAGGGACCACCAACTGATGCAACTATCCCCAGTCGTTTGTTTGCCAAAATTCCTCCGGCATCAAAGCTGCAGAAAATGGTTTCAAATTTCCCAACATTTGCAATGCTAAAAATATTTTTTTTGCATAAACAGATTTCTATGATCATACATGTATACATTGTCCTCGTGTGGTTTTTATGTACACATTTTGTCATTTGATAACTGAATAAAGGATAACTTTCTAAGAAATGTCAATTCAAAAGTCTTTAAAAAAAATGCATTATATACCCGGTCATTTCTCCACAATGCTTGCCATCATACGTTTTTCGATGTGTTAATTGACTGGATAGAATGAATGGTAATTGTGGTAATTTGCCTGCAACACCAGGCAATCTAGAATTCTACATTACTTATCTGATGAGACTTATACTATTAAGACTTTCTGTCCATGGGTTCGTCCTATTCATCTCCATATTTAACCACCCACTTCTTTCTTTTGTAAGATCGTGTTTGTCGTTCCGGAAGTTCAATATAGCATTAGAACCTAAACTGGATTAAAGCCCACAAGATGTTTAAACATTCCTGTGCAGTTCCCATCTGTGTGACGGGTCATACCCAAACGCTTCATGGTCATTTCCCAAAATTGTACGACATGTGCAAATTTACCAGACTCTTTCAAATGCACCAAGGAATCAGTTTCCCTTAAATATTTTCAATCTGGTGACTGAAAAATCAATTATATTGCAATGACAAGAGTATCTAATTTGACCCAGACAATTCACAGGAATCTAAAAAACAAATGCAATACTTTAATATTAAATCCATAACGACACTAGAATAAACTTGTTAAATGTGCAACTGGATTTGAAATCTATTGCATGGTCCTGGTGGAATTTCAAAATGTTTAAACCACCTGGTGGAAACCAAGTGGAAACTGTCATTGTTGTAATAATGAAATACCCGGGCACACTTCTTACAGTGTATGAATTTACAGAGTTACTTTTAGCACCAGGTGACAGCTCTCCGAAATCCGGCAAATGCAATAATATAGATAAAGTCACATGCAGGAGACCCATTGTGGCAATCTCTGTACCACTCTGCTGCTTATACTCCTTGGTATAACCTGGGAGCAACTTATATTGCTCTCAGGTAGAACATAATCACTGGAGAAAGACCTTCAAGACCTCTTCCAATGAACAATTGAGCAGATTTGATGCCAAATATGGAAATAGAACATCTCTGCCCGCTCTATTAGAATCTTAGTCTCTTGCAATCTGCAAAGGCGATTCCAGACCTTTGGGACAATGTCTACGACTGTTTCCTTCTCTTATGAACCTTTATGCTGCGAGGGTTCATACACTTTATTGAGGGAGGGTGTTGCAACTGTCAATGTTTTTATTACCTTTGATTTTCCTTTTTTCTGTTTGGAAGCCTTCCTCTTCAATTTGCCAGTTTCTTCTTCTTCTTCCTCTTCTGTAGCTGTTGCATCATCTTCTGTGTATTCTAATTCGGTCTCATCGTCCTCTTCTTGGGGAAATTCTGGAAAAGAAATTGCATTTGATCAAACATTCGCTTATGTGGAATTGTTCTTTTTTTTAAGAGGCAGTAAAAAAAAATCATATTCTAGGTTAGAATTTCTTATTTCTGGAAATAAACTTTTATATAGAAATATATTTCTAGGTGCCATTTCAAAGGGACCTTTGACCTTGTGGCAAAATAACTCCCACTAATCATTTGTATCATTTGGTGCATTTGTAAACACATATACAACAGAAAATCCGTGCAATATAAAATTTTGTGAACCTGAAAGTAGAGTATGGATTTTTTAAAACTTCATAAAGGTCTTGCCAGTTTCCAGGTGGCAATACAATGAGGGTAATTTATCGAACCCAATTCAAGTAACCACGTGGATTTGTCAAATAAGATTGCTAAATTAATGATTTGAATGGTAGAACGCACCACTAATGTATCACGTCCATACTTTGTTTTCAGAAGGATATGCTAGATTTTTACTAAAGATGAATGATTGAATAGGGCAATTCAAAGTTGACATTTAACTTACGATAAGCTCTTTCAAACCGATGGGAATTCCCGTATCTTGCACACCTTACCAATCATTTGTATTAATATAATAAAACTAGGGTGATAATCTATACCAAAGCTCTGGAAAAATTCAAATCACTTCAGTATGGATAACAATATTTTAAAAATATATATCGCATCCTAAAATTTTCATAAATTGATACAAGATTAAAAGTTTACAAATATATTACGAAAATCTCAGGATTTTTAGGTTTAATGTGAGAGAGAAGACAGATTTAGAATTCCGTCATCGCCTGGAAGAATTGTGGAATTGAACAGCGTTATTGAGGAATCTTAAGAAGTTTCACTTTCAGGGCCTGTAACCTTTGTTTGAGGATTCAAATTACCCTCACCCTATGGACCCTTGTGCTATTACCTACCTACTAGTTCCTGTGCTGTTAAGTGGATAGGGCCATTGCCGTGAAGCAAGCGAAATGTAACTGGTACTTCATGACTGAAATTCATATCTAATGTTGCCTGCAAAAGGTGAAAAATGTTGCCAATATGTACATTCATCAAGGCGTTTAGAGTGTTTAGAATCTAAAGAAGTCATTTGTCCTAAATTTAAATAAAGATCTTCAAGGCAATTCGGCGGAACGAGACTTTAAAAAGATAATTTTGACAAATGAAAATGTGATGCCATTCACTCTCATCCATTGATTACTTACCATTTCGCTTTGTCCCTTTAGTAAAGAAATCATCGGTATTTTTATAGTTTCCCCATTCGACCCTTTAGTTTCCACTTCCACTATGTTCCTCTCCTCCTTCACAACCTCAGCCCCGAGAACTGCCTGAAATGTGTTACTTATGTTTTAAATAATACACAGTACATATATACAGCATCTATGCAATTTCCATTTCTGAGTTTCAAATAAATCTTTATGCAGGACTGAATATAGACTTTTCCAACTTTGCGCATGATCTTAACTTTTATATCAAGGCTTCGATCCTCGAGAAAATAATCCATGGAGATGTGCAAGTTAGGATAAAGTTCTGTACAACAGGGGGCACTGCATTTCAACCCAATGGGTGCATACTGATGCAAATCCATTTCAAAGTAACGTTTGACCATTCTAAAAGATTAAAATACATTTCTATTTCACCATTCATGTTTTAACTTGAAATTTGGACGAAAGTGTTCTGCCAAATTTGAATATTTCATCCATTTCGTCTCCGATAGAGACTAGACTTTCTCATTACCGCTGGTCTGAGAATGCGGCATGTCCAAGCAGGAGAGATAATTTATTTACATGTACCCGAGAGCCAAAGCACAGCATTTGAAACTATACTTTTCCCTGTCTCGTTAGAACAAAAGCATTGGCGAAGCAATCATGCGACTCTGCTCATTAATATTAATATACCCATGAAGTTTGAATGAATAAAGACACCATATGTGCTAGGCATGGAATTCTAGGTCTAGCGATTCTGACATCTAATTGTGGAAAAGCTCTGATCTACCATTTTGAAATATCTGCATAGCAAATGTTAAATACTCTTAACCATGCAAACTGCAATACTTTCTATTTTTCAGGAAAAAGAGGTTTTATTTGAAGAGCCGCTTTGATACGTTGACTGGCATGTACCCTCTATCAGTGTCCAAGCAACTACTCCCATCCTCCTCGCAGATCAAATCAATTGTCAATTTATGCAAATCGTTTAAAATTTCTTAACTGAGAAACCAGCAATATCAGATTTCAATTACTAAGATTTCAAACATTTGGACAATCTATCGTTAGTGTTTACGTTGGAGATGAAAAATACGGAGAAGTTACAGACATGTCTGAGGAACAGCGTGTGATGTAGGAAATCCTCGTCATCGTCCTCTTCCTCAAAGGTCCACGTCACGCTGGGCTTCTCCTTGGACAACGAGCACCCTGAACAACAGTAGGAAAACAAGGCAACTCACAATATGCAACGTACAGCGGTGAAAACAAGACTGCCCTTGGGCATAAATACGGAGCTGGTTATTTGAACAATATTCATGACTATGGATTTGAAAGCTTATTTCATGGGAACTCACTTTACATGATTTACCATCAACCTTCTTTGAAATAAGCAGACTGTCAATGTTCAGTGTCTCAGAGTGCAAGCCCTTCACAGAGCTGGCAGTTTTACAAAGATTGAAAATCGCGGAAAGCAATTTCAAAAGTTGCCTTGCATGTGCGAATATCCGAATTAAATCAAAAGTGAAAATGAAAATGCATATATACGAGTATTGAAATGTTCATAAATAAACATTTATAAACCCTCCACAGCATGACCGTCTAGACCCATGTATAATGAGATATTTGTGAACACTAGTATTTATTCCAAATTTAGGATATCAAATAGTGCAATGACGGCAGAGGTAGCGACTGCCCATACTGCCGATGCCATGCAGAGCAACATTCATACTGAAGAACCCATGTATTGTTGGAGTGCATCAGGCAGAGCTCGCTCAGATTCATTTCTTATTATACACCTGATCATAGAAATGGATTGCTAGTTTCTGGATTTCATGGAAATGGACAACTGGTTTCCGGATTTTACTTAGTTAAGAGCGATTATGAGATTGTATTGGGTGAACTAATTTGGAGAAGTTTATAAAAACAATGTCCTTAAATTATTCTTTTTTTATAAATTTGAATTTATGGTCAAGTGATGCAAATTTTGAGCGGTGATTTCGAGTAGACCACCATGTGACCATGGCAATCTTCCTACCGAGTTACGAGTAGGATTTACAGTGACCTGAATTTGTACGTGCACGGAGGCCTCTAGTAGATTGCGTTCTCTTTGTACATTTTGTAGGTGCGCTCATTTCATCATTTCACAGACTATATATCAGTAATAGCAATTTTATATCCAAGAGACATTTAGATTTGACGCGTATATATTATCTTAAATTGGTTGGGACTGTGATTGTTGTTGTTAAATCGTCTTATGCAGCATCGCCTTTAATATACATATTATCTTAAACCTTGATAATTTTTTTATCAAAAAAAATGAAAGAAACAAGCAAAGAAACTTGGATTTATTAGACCGCACATTTCATCACGAGATTCCATTCTAGCAGGGATAAATTATAGTATAGCCCACAATGATGGCATAACCCACGCGGGTAATTTTACGGGCACCCAAAATGCCGGTGACCGATTTTGATAAACTCATTAGGGGCCGTATGTGAAATAGAATTGGCGACTTACCCCAGAGATATTCCTTGGATTGTCCATCGGTCATTGCCATGGCTGCCTTGCAGAATGACTGGGAAAATGAGCCCGACTTGTGTTTTACTTCGCCCGGCATGGTGCCTTCTCTTGTGGTGGACAGTATGGAGCTGAATGGGCGGTTGTGAAGGAATCTTTGATCTTACCCCTCCCTGGCCGGATCTTACACTGACCACGCCCCCTCCCAGTGGCGCCTTTTAAAAAGGGCGCCATAGCCCATGTGATCACGCCCGCAGTATGATGGCGGGAACATATCTGATTCACTCAACGAAAAATAAAATGTACTCATTTGCTAATTTGCAATAAATATAATGCGTTGTTTTAATGACCTATAATACCCATATACATCTTATATATAATTTTATTTGACACATATTTTTTTCCTTTGATAAGCTATCTATTCTTACTTGTAGAATTGAGACGGGACCCAATCTTGACTGATTCAACCATGTGAGACATGGGTTGATGACCACAAATCCCTAGACTATCCGAATCCAAATATATGGGACAGTCATTAATGTCTAACAAATCTGGGTCCACAAATTCAATCTGGGATGTTATTATAGGGTTAATGTTGTTCCAGTTTTTGTATCATAGATTTTATTGGATAGCTATGATTCCAAGGTTCCTTCATTCAATAATGTAAACTAAAGATGTATGTTAAATTAATGGATGCACAAATGTGTTATTAAGTAATTAATATTGGGTGATTACACTTTTGTTCATATCCATTAATGATACATTTGCCTCCAAAACAAAGTGAAATTTAAATGTAATTCCTGCCAGTAAATAAATTTACTCCTTTCCACGCCAATAATAATTGGAAAAAGAATTTTAAAAGGCAGGTACATTCTTTTTCCTCGATCTTTCAGAATAGCGTGATAGTTCGTGATATAGCTGGCATGACTTGTTAAAGGTCGGCATTTGACCTGCAGCTGTTATAGGTCGGCATTTTGTGCGTATGCGTATAGGATGAAGGTGACAAAACATGCTCTGAATTAGGAGATTTGGAAAAGGAGATTGTGATCCCTGCTTTGGGCAGAAATTTGAAAACAGTATCCTGTTGTAGGGAAAATGATAAAACATCTTAACCCATCATACCGAAAGTATCAACCAAAAGGACCTATTATTTAGCTTCCTCGGTAACTCTGACCTTAGAGTACAATGAATGGAGTTGTGACGCCATGAGATCAAAGGTGCAATGTGCGTTACCTCCAAACCATTGTGTCTTATGACGCCATATGAGCCGAAAACCTAACGTTATTCAACTTTGTGACAATTTTGACTCATCATAGACAGTATTTATACCAAAAACATATCCAAAGTGAAATGTTCTACTTTCGCCACTGATTATAGATATATAAATTTTATTTCTCTATTCAAAGTATAGATAATTCTACAACATTTTAGAAACGTCCATGTCAGAGATTTCCACACCACCCGCCCAAGCTGCAAAGTGTTCAATACGTATACAAATGCATTGATTTACTTGAAATATCACACAATTCTGTCAACTAGCACAACGTTCGCATTTAGTTTACACTAGCAACAAATTCATTGGCAGGCCTATACAATGTATCATTTTTTTTACCTTGAAAATATCTCTCTTCTGGTATAGTTTTCAAATCTGCCAATATCTGCGTCCAATTCATCCACATAGCATCTGCCCAGCAAGGTGATTTCACATTGATGCAACATTTTTACCCCCAAAAATCTGATGTTCTCACAAAAAAGTTTGTTGTTTTTGAAAGAAACAATTTTTTTTTTTACAAAAATTGTATATTGGATTAAAAAATATTGATAAACAATTATGGCCTTTTTTTATAGAATACTATTCAAATTGTGAAAACCTGATCCTTCTATATCTATCGATATTTTTTCTATTGGCTTTGTAGTTGTTGAAAAATGTCTATGAACATATGAACTTCAAGGGCTTGTCGGGAATAGCCTATTCAGTTAAAAATATCCAAAATTTCACTTTAAGATTCCCCAAAACCTATTCATTATGAAATGATGATTCTTTCTTTCAAAATCAAAAACTCAAAAATATATAGCTCAAATATTGGTGGTAACGCACATCACTTCAAAGAGAAACTATCCCATTATTTGTAACAATGTATCCCATTGTTTGTAACAATGTATCCCATTGTTTGTAGCAATGTATCCCATTGTTTGTCACAATGGGTTGCTATGACGTCATTGCACACAAGCCACAACGTCACAACTTCATTCATTATATTTCAAGCTCTGACTATGAAAGTAACCACCCTGGACGTCTCCCCTCTCAAAATTCACATGAACGGATACAAATCTTACAGTCAAAATAAATAATTGTTATTGATAATAGAATAGTAGGCAATTGATGTATAGATTCGGCCATTCTGTACCTAACCATGTTAACTGGGATGAGGAGATAGTTCCAGATCATGATAACGACTCTCGGTATCCCTTAAGCTTGGTAAATCAAGCATCACTTCAGCTGCGACAAATACGATGCATTACGCCAAAACTTGCGAGTTGCGCTGTTTAGTACAATCCATTTGACCCAGTTTTACAAACAAGTGCGGAACTGTTCTCAGAAGAAGACGTGTCAACAAACTAGCGTGCCAGGTGGTTTTCTGATGAAATATTCCAAAGATAATGTGCTTAAACTATACTTTGCTGAAATGATGCATTTAGATCCCTTCTGATATGGTTCCTGATTTAGCAAGTGGAGAATAACTGAAAGACAATGAAACGCATCTACCTTGGACGTATTTGGGACAAATGTTGAAATGAGCATCAAACAAACATCACAGTCTTCAGGCAGTTCAGTCTTCCCTTGAAGTTTGAGTACTGTACAAGTAAGTATTTTGACAGCATCGCCCTGTCCCTCTTGGAAGCCTAAATGAACCCTCAATACACGAGAAAAGATGGTAAAAGTCATGTCGATGAAAGCCTCATACTTCATGTCCATGTGTATTCCACTACCATTCATGTACTGACCATTCACTTGGTTCTGGGATAAAGATGACCATTGTGCAGTAGGCTTACCTGACATTGGTTCCTACATTTGTATTGCCATACTTTAATTTCAGAAGTGTTTCAAATATAATCCTGAGCGGAAGTATGGAAGTGAGTTGGAAGTTGCTGCTGCTGGTGATAATTGGCATTTTGGTGGGTGCAACCATGCAGACCCAGGAAAGCGATGATAAAGATGAGGAAGAAGCAAGCATAGAAACAGAGGAGGAGGATTCAGGTATAGGTAGGTATGAGGTACACTTATGGGAAGGTCCTCCCTCCTCTCTGATAGTTAAGGAATTTATTATGTGATAAGGAGAAGGTCATTTGGCCCTAGAGACATTAACTACCCATTTACATTAAACTCAAAATTCTTATCAGATAGTTAAATAAATAATTAAATTATAAATATATTCATTAACATCAATAGAAAACATAAGTGGCATTGAGCTCCCACCACTAAAAATTCACATGAACGGAGACAGTCCCATGATTTAAAGACTTATTAGAAATACTGGATGTGCATACATGTGCATGGTCAGCTGATGACTAAGCTTACAACAATCTTGCCTGGGTCTTAACATGTCATGAGGGTGCCTAGGATTAGTGACAGTCCTCAGAGTCAAAGAATCGACTGAGAGGAAATTTTATGAGTTCTGAGCGAGTTGTGGTTGCAGTGACACTAATCAGTTTCCAAATGAGGAGATGTGCAACCTGTATGGCTTATGCTGTTAGAATTCACACATTCATATCATTGGCTGATAATTAGGGGATTTATTTGTATACATCTCAAAAATATAATGCAGGAATTTTCAGTTTAAAAAAAAAGACATACATATTATAAATGAAACATGAAAATTATACCCAGTGACCTCACATATGTACCAGCTTTTTACAAAAACATAGATGGGCCAGTTCTCGGTTGATTACTTAATTGACAACACAGAATTTGGCTTTTATGCCCTTTTCTCCAATAATATAAATCTGATCTCGGATATATTAATATTATAAATCAGTGGCACATAGAATTTGGATGGGTGCACAATGATGCGAGCCTAAATTGTCAATCTTCGAAGAAAAAGACATACATTCACCCCTTTATAAGATGAAGTAATTTTGATATATAACAGATACATATGCCCCCACAACAGCACACGTTGTCAACTGTCCATGCTTTATTGGATAATAGAATGAGTCAAGAAAGACCAAAAGGCACAAAATTGTCACGTTTGTAGTTATAATAATGATAATAAGTTAAAAATCATTATGTTTGATTCAAATGATTGAATATTTAAAGCTTTTCCTTCTGCAGCTATCATTTTTTAAACATTTATCAAATATGCTGTAAATCTTTTATAAATAATGATCTTAGTGTATTTTCCTCAATATTATTGAGCATTTGATTTGAAGATGTAAATGAATTTACTTAATATATGCATGATTATGTAATTACAGATAAGAGCATGTATATCAAGTTTGCAGATGATACCGAATCAGGAGATAGAGAAACATTTATCCCGACAAGTGAATGGCAGGTTGTTAAACCTGGACAGTCTATTCCTAAAGGCCTTCACATTAGGTAACTGAATATGATTAATACTTGCTACATGCTATCATAGGATATTCATAAAAAAGCCACACTTGATCATTTATAAGTTTACAGCATTTTTTAAGCTTAGTGTCATGGAAACACAAATGATATATGTTTAATGTTCCCATTTTCTTTAAAAAAATATGTTGAATGTTTATTGAATAATTTATCATCAATATCTACCGGTAGTTTGGATTATAGATGAACACATGTTACTCTTCACATAAACTGGTGACACCTATATTACTCAGAATCTCTCCATATTAAAAAAAAGAAAGAATTTTTGTTATTTTTTTCCAATTTCTAAAGATGATCAAAGAGAAGAACAAATTTAATCACTACTGAAGGACATGCCAAATTTATATCTTCAAGCTACTATTTTCATCACTAATTCATGTGATTCTTATTAAGCATGTATTGAAATCGAGGAGAACAGAAAAATAAAATAAGTTTTTCATGAGATATATTTGTATTTGTTCTTATTTTGGTTAAATGAACACAATTAAGGCTTTTCCTTTGTGTATACATGGACTCAAATAAATGGCCCGTCTGACTTTATAAAATGAATGATCACACAATATTGAGTATTCCATTAAAATATCTTTACAGGTATGACCTTCAAACAGGTGTTTATATGGCCAAATTATTAGAAGAAGAAGATGAACCAATGATACAAGAAGAAGAAGAAAAAGATAAAAGTGTAGAAATGAGCTCAAAAACATCTGTACTTCCTTGTAAGTTTGTTTGATCAGCTTTTAGAAATAAATTACTAAAGATGTAATATGTAAACTGATTCACCCGTGATTATATATGTAGTTCAACATTTACATCTATATTTGAAGCGAAATGCACTGCTTATTGCTCTGGTCTTTTAAAATAATTGACAATTCAGAGTTATTTTTGATTGGCAAGAAATGTCAAACGTAGTCAATTTATAACTGTCATAATGCATCCAAGAGTATTGACTATTGCCATCTATCTAGGACCTTACGTGTGCTCTGTCAACTTTGAATAAATATATACCAAGGAATTGCACAGGCTGGTTCTTGCATATCTATTGAGAAGACTTGTAATTTTTATTTTCAGTGGCTGAAAAAGATGAGTCTAGTGACTCCCATTTGAAAAGTATGAAGAACTCTATAGAGCAAGCAATGAAAGAGCTAGAAGAGGACAGCCAACAAAGACACCAAGAGGGAATCAAGTACTGGAAAGAGGGGGATCAAGAAGGTGTGTAGTTTCCAAATCATTTCTGTCCATCTGTCAGTCCATCTTCCGAACTTTAATTTTCAACAGATGTAAGATATTCACTAATTTGTTTTAGTTATATATTTATATAAACAGCAAAACTTTTCAAATTCAGCCTCCTTGACATTGTACCATATATTGGACCATACAGTGATTTCTTTTAGGAAGTTATTTTCTTTTTACACAGAGGTAACCAAAAAATTAAATGTCTTTCAGGAATGATGAATTTAAACAAAGAAACTTTCAGTAAAAAGGAACTTAAAGAAGCTCTACAAAAGTTCAAGGCAAATAGAGATGATGTTCAAAACAGCAAGGTAACATCATTTACCATGAGCTTGATATGAATGTTTGGATTAAGGCAAAATTCATTTTGATTCAAAATAAATAATAATTATAAAGGAATAAATGTCTCTTCTAAAAATGTTATGTTTTATGGCATGATGATATATGGTCACATTCATGCTTTCAAGATTGTATTATGCGAGGATTTATCAAGAGAGTCAAATCATGTGAATCAGATCCCTATTGTGTATCTGCACTGAGTAGAATAGAACTCTCAATGCTTGAGTTTCAACCAGGTGTCTCTTCAGTGCATTCTGGGATAGATTTGAAGACATGGTAGCTGATGTTATGACCACTATTCCGTATGCTGTGAAGGGAACACATGAATATTTTGGCAACAAATGCATGTTCATAAAAACAATAATCATGGGAATCTTGAGAAAAAAACTGTTTTAGGTGAAATAAATTGATTGAAATTAGATGACATGTTAATCAACATTTTTTACTACAATGAGGCAAGCATGCATGTCTACAAAGTTACCCCATGCATGACATATTTTAACACACCAGGTGGCAGCATGGTCCACTCGAGCAATGAAAACTATGTTTATCCATGTGTTTCTATTGATTTATGGTAATTGTGATACATGAAAATTTTCTTTGCTTTTGCAATGCATTGTGCGAATATAGATTAAAGAAGAGAGCCTCAAGCAGACATTCAGATCGTATGATGAATTGAAAGAAGACTTTGCAAAGATCAATATGGGTGTGAAGACAGATAGCGAGATTCTTCAGAGACTGATAAAAGAATATATTGAACCAAAGATTACAACTGAGCACAAACTGGATATCTTGACTGATATGGAATACTATGTACATCAGGTATGTTGAATTCTTTGATCAAATCACGTAACTATAAACAGATAGTTTGCAAAGCAGCCTTTTATGGCCTGTGATGAAATATATATGATATAAATACCTCATATTAGGTATTGATGATATGTAACATGCATTACCACTGGGCATAATATAGACATTCTGACTGTTATTTGCAGATAGACAATGCAGTGGACTTTTCAAAGATGGGAGGCTTAGAGCTTGTTATCCAGGACCTGAATAACTCCAAGGATGCAATACGTAGTGAAGCTGCACTCGTCCTGGGATCTGCAACTCAAAGGTTATTTTTTGAAATATTAATGTCTTGCAGAAATATTACATTTGTAAGGACACGAGTAGTAAAGTAATAAAATGTTGATTTTAATTTTCAATGTGTGCCTGTAATTGAGAGTTAGGATGCATTTTTATACGAATACAACTGGCATTGTCTCAGATTATTTGTTACCATTCCATTTTAATCTGGAATTTATAACAAAAGTTTTCTAACCATACATTTTAAGGTCATTTTTGTCAGTGTAGCATTTGCAGTGATGGAGGGTGGGAGGTGATTTCTGTCATTATGCCTGTCTACCAAACTCAATCTTCAAGTTTTGTACAAATTTTAAATATTTTTTTGAAAGTCCAATGGAATTTTGTCTTAGAGACTGAGAAAATGTCCAGTGCCTCATTCTGCTCATCAGAATATAGCCTCAGCATCGGAAGTAAAGGGGAGATTGAGTCCACCACCAATGTTTTTCGTACTAAACATTACTTTTGCTACATTGACTGTTCTGGACCTACAAAGCTTGGTAAAAACATTTTCATTTATAAGACAAATTGCAGAAAAAAACAAACATGACAAATAAATACAATGGGCAGCACAGTTCTAAGGCATTTGGTTGATGTGTTAAACTATATTAACATTAGGGGGAACAGGGACACTTTGTACAGAGGATCAAGGCTGTAAGAAATGTGTTGATGACTGTTGTAAAGATAACAAAGAGTATGACGTCATTATTGACAAATAGCCACAACATCATTGCTCCTTTAACTACATGAAATAGTTCACCTTTATAACATACCAAAGCCAACGATGTAGTTGCTGCTGCATTAGACCTCATCACTGCCCAGTGATACAAAATTAAAAGTAAACAAAATATCATATTTCTCAAAATTTGCCATGATATTTATGACAACATTTAGAACATTTACAAGTTTAATTATCAGAATTTAAGAACAGGTTTACTCCAAATTTTATTCTGTTCAATTTGAATAGAGGGAATTTTGATTTATAGTCTGTATTTTGAAATATCTGACTTTAAATCAAGTCAAAAAGTTACCAAATGTTTAAAAGTTTACCTATATTTGAATTAATTTATTTACAAAAACACAAATTATTTGAGTTATGACATTTTAAAAATTCTGTTTATTAAAGCTAAATAGCATCATTCTGGCTAAAGCAGTTATGCATAATGGTAGTGTAGTTATTTCCAGAAAAGTTAGCTCTATCATTACATTTTAACCAAAGAAACATCCTTTTCTGAATTTTACCTCAATTTTCAATCTAAATTGATAGAAATTGATAAAATTTTAAAAACAAATTAAAAACCAAATCAAAAGAAAAATCCATTAGCATTGATACATTAAAAGCTGAAATTGTTTTTGTAGATATTTTTATGAAATGAAAGGAATGAAAGGTACAACAGTTGTAATCCCAGTCAAAGCCAATATGTAACCAGGGCCTGATTATTAAATAAATCTATAACCATTGATATAACCTAAAAAGAGGAATTTTGCACTGAAGAAGTTCAGTCTGAGTAGACTGTCCCTTAGTTCCAATACAGAAGTATTTAGTTTCATATTATAGTTATTGTCTCTCTTTTTAGCAACCCTCCAGTACAGATTATGGCAATTGAAGGCGGTGCATTGCAGCAGTTGATCCGCATGCTGTCCACAGACCCCTCCACCAGTGTTCGCAATCGAGTGTTATATGCCACATCCTCCATGCTCAGACACTTCCCCTTTGCACAACTCAAGTTCCTAAAATTGGGAGGACTGGCAGGGCTAGCACAGCTTTTCTCTCAGTCTGGAACTGAAAAACTAAGGGTTAAAGCAATAACCCTTGTCAATGATATAATCATAGAGCAGGTAATTATATCCAATATATTTTAAACACTAATTTAATGAAAATTGAGTGAATTTTATCATACTGGTGTAATATGTGATCTGCACAGAATCTTTTCGTTTGGAAAATGGTTATGTCATTTCCAGGGCATTTCCTGAGAACATTAAAAACTGAATCTAGAATAATTCTTCTATGGAAGTTAAGACAGAACTATAATGACAAAGGTCTATTAAACGCATACATCTGGGCCTGCTTTTTAAAACAATCTCAAGCAAGAAAATGTAAGCAAGAATTTGAAATATAATATTTGCTCAAGTAAGTATGGTCTTCAGCTCTGAGAGTTGACTGTGTTAGCATAGCTTCTGCAGTGAGGTGAATTTTCTGTCATTCTATTTGTCTGTCAACTTTGATCTTCTCTGAAATTACTGGATGGAATTCTCAGCTATTCATGGTACAATGCTGTATTTTCAGCAATCTAATTTTATCTATTATCCATGAAGCTTAGATTTATTGCCATTTCTGATTTTGATGGGTTTGATTTTGAATGTATCACTGAATTGTCAAGTATGCAATACCATGATTCCACCTGGGCATTGAAAATATCAGAGACCTGGAACATCCAGTACCTCCTTTTGTAATCTTGTTATTGCGGCTATAGTAAAGTCTCAGTTTGAGATTTTCAGAAAAAGGAAGGTTGTGGTGAGTGTAACTTTCAGTTCAAACTCACTGTCCCATATCCATTTAGTTTCAACCAATTGGAGTCATTTAATGATTTATTTAAAAATTATGCAAAACCTTTTTGTGGCCAATCTAAATTGTTTAATGATTTATTTTGACAAAGCATAAGAATGTCATAAAGTAAGAGTGACTTGTTTTCCACACCTTACCGGTATATGAATTTATCCCTGGTTGGCTTTATTTCTGCAGTGCAGTCCTCAGGTGACAATATCAGATTTGACCACATGGAAAAGGATTTCCCACCAGGGGTAAATCCTGCATATTTATTGTATGTTTTTGCATATCTTGGAATGTTCCCGAAAATAATGTTTTTGACCTGATACAGTCATTGACAGATCATTTGAATTGTTCCAAGTTATACAAGGTTACATAATATCAGGGACATTTGGGGTATTGATCTTTTGATCCTTGGTTGTTGGTTACATCAGGGATATATGGGAATGATCCTTTTATCATATGGGTTGCTAGGCAACTGTAACTAAGTAAGTCAGTGATCAGATCCCATCCCATAGCTGCTTGTATGTAAATATATTATAAGCTATCATGCCCTAGCTAGAAGAGTTATTTGCCTACATTGGATCCGTTAGTGCAAAAAGTGTCTGCTGGTACGGAAAGATGTGTTTTATAATGTGTCAAGACATTATTGATTCATAACTGATATACATGTTTTGTTTTTATACCTCAGAAAACTACTGTATTTTTTAAAAAATGATACATGAAACAAGATATTTATCATTAAAAATGTTTTTTTATAATTGTGAACAAAGCGCATGAATACACCACCTCATTTGACCCCGTCACGAAAATAGTGCGTACAGCCATAGACTGGTTGCCACCCTCTGTGTATCCACGATGTTCTTGAAACTCGGCGGGGGACCAGTCTAAAGATGGCCGATGGAAAATAGTTCGCACATCCCGAATACGCCAAGAAGATACGGCATGGTTGTATTCATTGGAAATCTCATCGATACGCGCATCGCTGAGGTATAAATGCCATTCTTATAAAAGTTGATTTTATGCACTGAGTTGCAATATGAAGTAATTCATGATGTCACAATGGTTTCCATGATGTCATACAGATGCTGTCATTGGCAACAATACAAATGTGTTGCCTTACCTAAGAATAGATGCTTTTTTATCAGTTTGTGGTTGCAGTAAATAGATTTATCGGGGGCAGCATAATAAAACAGTGCTATGGAACCTTAACAGTGTCTATGATTTTAGATCAAACAGCAGGGTGCAAGTGCACTTCACAGACTGCGGCACCAGAGTAAGAACAAATTCATAGCTCAAATATCAGCCAATGCAATATATGTAGTTTTAAAAATCTATGTCTGGTCTTCACATGGTGTTCCCATTGTGTCCACCGTGTTCCCACGGCACTCTCTCTGCAGACAAACAGTGACCTTAGCCTTATCCAGGAGTACCTATGGAGTTACCATTGCATGTTAGGGGTCCTCAGTGTGCAGGTCTCCTTCTGAAAAAACAAATTGGATGGAATACCAACATAGTTACTTTTGAACATTTGAAATGGGCATGACCATGTGTACATGAACCAACCAATTGGTAAACTGTTTGGGAATTGCATGATAATATGTGTGGAACAAATCTATGCAAGGAACAGTGTATTGCGGCAGAGGTAGTATATAACTCTACTTCGCCATGCAGAGTAGGCATGATGGGGTAATGGTAAAGACATATTAAACATGGTGAAGCTCTCATTGAGAAGGCTCTAGGTGTTCACATTGTGCCAGTTGCACTTGCTCTGCACTGCTGCCAGGACCCTATTGAGTCCGCATTGCAACTATTTTATATGTGTTATATATGCATGCATACAATAATAACGGAAAATAAATTGGATTTAACATGAAAGCAGTTTGGTTGCATGTCAGGTGTGAGATGGGTGTTCGCATAAATGTCTTGTTTGAGATTTTTTTCAAAAAATGAGCCCTGTAAAATGTTCTATATCTTGTTGATTAAGATTCCATTTATAACTATTGTAGGAATTTGCACTGAAAAATAGCAATCCAAGTAGTTCTGAAGAACGAGAAAAACTGAAGCAATATAAACAGTAAGTAAAATTGAAGATTGCCATATATATTAGTCAAAATGTAAAGCACAATAGCATCCTTATACTGAGCTGTGATCATTACCTAATCATTCTTTGTACTCAGGGGTAGGAGAGCTTTGAATGATTCCATCTGTAATGATCTGTACCTATCATGCTATTCTGTACACTCACAGCATGGCAGCAGTGTAATCACATCAATTCCATGAGCTCACGGGTTGGACACAATCAAGGTCACTAGAGGCAGTCACTTAACATGAAAAATCAAACTTGTGACCTGCATTTCTAACTTATGTTTTATTAAAATGCAAGGTCTCCTTGTCCTAAATCCTAAGTCTTTTTGCACAAGGACATACCATTAAAATTTTATGGCTGCTTAACATACGTGTGTTGCAGGGGGTACGTACTCTACAAACTGTATACACTGATTTTGGATAATTAAGAAATCTGATCCAAATTAGTTATATTAATGAAACAAATATAAAGCAAATAATTTAATATAGTGTATATAATGTTCTAACATAGTTAAAACTAAATTTGGACAACCAAAATTTTAAATATATAGAGAAAAATGTAGAGACGGGGAAATAACATTTTGATATTTTCAGTACTGCTCCAAGCAAAGATTATGACAACAAATTAACTTCAAATGAATCTCAACTCATAATGCTTGTCAACTGTAGATAAAGAAAGAATATTTGTGAAAGATATAATATGCAACTGCCTAAGTATTTCACTTCTTATTGTTTTGAAAAAATTTATACATTACCTGGGGTACGTACTCTACACATAAACTAACACAGAAACAACACTGATTTTCACAACAAAAATGAAATTGAAATATTTACAAAACTGATTTTTATTTTGAATTGACTTGCAATTGACATTCCATAAATTTTTAATACTTAGATATCTTCTTGAGCATCAAATAATTCTGCTACAGTATTGGGATGGGCTTCATCAAGGTCTGAATGTACACTCAGCAGTATTACAATGCAATAAAATATTTTTTGATGTCACCAAACATATAAGATGTTGCTTATGATAACAAGCTGAAAAATACCTTTAGATAAAAAAATAAACCCCGAATCAGTGTACTATTTCCAAAACAATAAATATTTTGATGTCCTATACTTATTAAAAATAAACTGTTATGAATGTGCATTGTGCGCTGTACCTTTTTGTCAAGTTAAAGTTAACAACTAATATAAAGGATACATTGCACAAACAAGGTATATTTTGACTAATTATAATCCATTTAGTTTGTTTAGGATTGTCTGATGTATGACATCATGGCAAACCTGGATATTTCACAATACCTCAGAAAAAAATGTGTTTTTTTTAAAGGAATTTCTGGTTTTAACCCCTGTAATAAAAAAATCTACATTTCTAATAATGATTGATTATATTTTATAGTTGTTTATACACGTACAATATAGGTACAAAAATATATTTGACCAATGTTGAGTATTGTAAGTGAAATAATTGTTGGTTGAAAATGAGATGTCTTGTCTGTTTGTAGTGTACGTACCCCCATCATAGCATATGTACCCCGTTGTACAAAGAGATGTTAGTGTTGGTCTCGATAGAATTTTAAATCATTTGTGTTGTTTGTAAAGTGATGAGATGTCAAGTGGACAACTCTGTTAAAAAAACAGGTTTGATAATTATGTTTTGCCTTTTAACACAAAATTTCTAAAGATAAGAAACACGACGTTGCCTCCATATTTTTAATTGTAATCTTGTTTAATTTACTCATTTTGGCTATGTTCTCTGAATAAGAAGTCCACAAACTTTTGTACTTGATGGATTCATTGCTCTGTTTAGTTCATAAATTGTTATGAGCCACCTAGTCCAAGGGTGATCAGTATTTGGTAAATATTACTCAAATGTTGTAGTGTACGTACCCCAGAAGCAATTACATTTTAGTAAGTTCATGGAGTAGACTATACAGACTTTTATGATAATCATTTTACAATGAAATAATTATCAAACCATTTGTATTTACTTTTGATTTACTTATTCAAAATTAACTTCAAAGTTTCACGTGGTCTGGCTAATGAATTTGGTAGAAAGTCAAATATTACCAAAATTATTGTAAGAAATTTTGTGTAGAGAGCAAACACATGATTATTAAACAATTTCTAAAACTGTTGTTTTGTTATACAGAGATGTCCACTTGACATCTCATCACTTTACAAACAATATAAATGATTTTAAAGTCAATCAAGACCAACACTAACACCTCTGTGAACAAGGGGGTACGTACTCTACAAGGGGGTACGTACACTACAAAACAGACTTCACATCTCATTTTCTGGTTTTGGGAGCATGCTTTCAACCAATAATTATCTCACTAATAATACTCAACAGTAGCTCAATATGACTGTATAATATGAATTAGTTATCTTTTCTGGAACTACCAATTCACATGGGGGTACGTACTCTACGCATTTTTGTTGAAATTCTCCTCAAAACATGATATGGCATAATATTCACATAACAATGATTTGACTAACTTAAAATATTTATTTGTTTATTCCTTCATATGATATTGTCAAATGAAGGTATTTATTAATCCATTTGTGTTATTAATATTAGAAATGTAGACAGTGTTTTATTATTGGGGTTTTAGACCAGAAATTCTGTAACAAAACACATATTTTTCAGTGGTATCGTGGAATATGCAATTTGCAGTGATACCATACACCAGACAATCTAAAAAAACTAGAGAAATAATTAGTCAAAATATGACTTATTTTTGCAATGTAACCTTTAAATTAATTGTGAAATTTACCTTGACAGAAAGGTACAACACATAATGAACATTCGTAACAGTTGATTTTTCATAAATTTTGGACGTTAAAATATTCACTGTGTTAGAAGTAATGCACCGATTCGTGATTTCTTTTTTTTATTTAAAAGGTATCATTCAGCTTGTTGTCATAAGTGGCATCTTGAATGTTTGGTGATGTCAAAAAATATTTCATTGCATTGTAACACTGTCAAATGTACATTCAGACCTTGATTGTGTCCAACCCGTCACATCTTGTCTGCACACTGGTTCACAACAAAGCAGAGTGAAATAAAGGTCATGTCATGCAGTGTAAATGGCTTGATATAATTAGTTGGTCACTTTAATCTGCAGCTAAGACCGACCCAGATTTTGGGACATAAAGATAACCGTAAAAATATTATATTTACTGTAAAGTTGAGACCAACTTGTTCCATGCACTTATTAAAATTATTAAATAGAATTACTTGGCTTGTTCAGAATTGGCATATGGTTTAGATCAAAACAATAATTTACCTTCATATGACTCAACAGCACTTTTCAAAGCTTTCCTGTCCAGGTGCTTTTAATCCTAGAATAAGCTCCTCATGTGCCTAACACTTTGGTATTTATAATTATTGTCTAAATCTATTGTATACAAGCTATTATAAGTAGACTTTCCTTTATATAGAGTAAACTATCATAACCAATGAAAATTGTGAGATGACCATTAATTAATAAACTTAATTAGATATCATATCTTACGTCTTTTTTAGAATTCCTATGCAGCATTTTATAAGAGAGCAAGGTTGGTGTAGACTTGTACCCACGTTACTGGCCTCCCCGGAGCATGATAGTAGGGAGAAGGTCATCACCGCCATGCACACATTCATGGCTACATGTAAACAAGACTTTACAGACACAAACATAGTCTCAACACTAGTGACGTTAAAAACTGAGTATGAGCATTTATCAAATGAAGAAGCTGAGGAGGAAAATGATGATCAATATTTTAGTGGAATGCTCCAAAATATCAACTCTGTAATGACACAGATAAAGACAAGGGATGAATTATAATCAGTTTATTTTGATGGAGATGTAAGTCATGCATGTGGAAATGGTCTCATCATGAAAGTTTAGTGGAGTGTTTTAACACTTCATTGAAATGGGATCTGCTTAACATTTTACATTACAGACACTTGAAAAACGCTATTTGAGGGAATTGAATAAAATTAAAGAATTTATTTATATTTTTGTGGTCTATCAGTGTGGATTGTTCGGACTGATTAGGATGTTACACAACTCGTATAAATGTTTTTGTAAATAAATCATGTATTTTAAATGGCTGTGTTTTGGTTTTGTTGACATACTGGAAGATTTGTCAGCTCGTTCGTCAGTTCATCAATTCGTCTCTGTACGTCTGTTCATCCCCCTTTCTTCTTTCCATCATCCCTTCATTTGTCCACTCGAATGCTACTATATTCTGTCAGGGAATGGGTTTATATATTGGCATCTGAGCAGCCATGAGATTATGGGTTATGGTTGTCAACATGTAACAATTAGGCCCTACGCATTTGAACATTTGGAAAAGTTTAATTAACCTTTTGTGACCAATCTAAATTATTTAATGATTTATTTTGACAAAATACAAGAATTTCATAAAATAAGATTGATTTGATGTGCACACATCATGTGGATTTATCTGGATGGATGGGCCAGGGGCTTTTATATTTAAAAGTGACGGAATTAGATCAGAAAAGTGCAAGTTCACTTCACAGACTGCAGCACAGAATACAAGAGCTAGGACATTAGGTCAGATATGAACCATCGCAATGTATATAGTTTTAAGTTTTCTTTGCTTTTGTCTGTCAAATCTCTATCAATAAGATAGAACTGGTGAAATTGGACAGATGATTATTTTGACCAATCAAAATACATGTTACATATCAAAGTTGACCTCAACTTGTCTCGATTCTCATTGGCTTATATATTTATGTTATTCAAAATGCCAGCATCCTTGACAACTTTGTGATAGATATTAGATTTTTTTTAATTCACAACAAAATGGAAAAAGATCTGAGCCTAATGGAAAATAGATAGCAATACTCCCCAGAAAATACAACACCCTGCCTTCTAACAGCTGAGAACTTCACAAAGTAGTTTCAGGAGAGGAGATCAAAGTTGAAAGATAGATTCACAGAAAACGTTCCCCCTATCACTGCAGAAGCTATGGTGACATAATCATCAATGAGATATCAATGAATATCATATAAAAACTGAATTGGGATCACACATGGAAAACCATAATCTGTTTGCTAGTTGCACTCTATCTCAGACTGCAAATTTCTACATAAAATAACATTTTTTGTATATTATGTCGAAATTTATATATTATGTTATGTCCAATGACAAATGTTAAATTTTGTTTTTCATCTTGCCTTTCCATGTAGATTGTCTATGCTAAAACTGGATTTTGTTGGTATAAGATTTCAAGCCATCCCACCTAAAGTGATCATTCTATGAGCAAAATGTCGAAATATTCATGTATGCTGCCTTCGCACTACGTCAGGTATTTTTCTTTTCAGTATATTTTCACAATGCTATGGTTATCTTAATTCATTAGTCAAAACAACCTAATTATAAAAAAGGCATGATTTGTTACCTTTTGGCTATGTTACTTCATGTTTTAGAGAAGTTAGACATACAAAATTCATTTTTACAAAATTCATTTTTAGCCATGAAAGGAATATTGAGAATGAAAGGAGTATTGAGATTAGTCGAGAAGAATTTCAATGTAAATGTTAATAATTTATATTTTCGATCAAGATTTATGATAAAACAGTAACACTTGGTTGCATAGAAAAGATATTGCAAGTACCCAAACTGGCCTCATAAATAATGCAGGTATTCATTCATGACGTACATATATTGCCAACGGCAGAAGTTATGGACAGCCCACAGTCGACATAGCCTCCAGTTTATTATGGTCAAGCAACTATTGTTTTTTAAATCAATAAAAATCTGCATGCCCTCTTCATGAAAGTCTATCGTAATTTGATTTTCAGCCAATATTTTAAGTTAGTTTATTTGTAATCATTTAAGTGTATCTTACAAATTTAAATGTTGTGTCATATCATGAGTATATCAGTTGAAATATAGTTGTATCTTCCCCTTTGAGAAATGAAATGTATTGAATTATAAAATTGAATCAGGCGGCATTCATATGTGACATCTGATTTTCTGAAGCTACAATAAAAATAAGCGAGTATGATATATGAATGAATGACATTGTTCAAACAGAGATACACGTAGCACTTTGCCACAGAATGGTTATGGATGGTCGCAAAGATAGGTCAGCTGTATGGTTGGTGGCAGATGAGCATACACCGGTTTAAAAGTTTGGCACGGGCTTTGACATGATACAAGTGGAACTTTGAGTGTATTTTCATTGAATATAGGTGTTGCAGGTAAGTGTTGACAGTTCTTGTGAAATTAGAAATAGTTTGAGACAGAAGTTAATCAAATACTAAACAACTTGTATTTTGTTGACATAATATTCTCTCAATTAGGTTATACCTTGATTACTCAAGGAGATGGAGAATAGAATATATGATATTATAAAGTGAGCATTCCTCAATGTTGTATGAGCCAAATATATTTAAATCCAGTATTTCTATACAGGTGTGGACAAAGGAACCGTTCCACGACACTGACCAACTATCTTTGTACATTTATAGACACTCTTTTATTTTACATATGTGGCACATGATTATCTTATCTGGGTCTTCATTACCACATGCCATTTGGAATCCGTAGTTCTTAAATTGTGAAGTTTGTCCTTAAACAGCGGCAGAGCTATTTATGTTTTAAATGTCTCTGATAGCGGAGTTCAGGAAATTAAAAATGGGCATCGCGCACTATACAGCCAATATATGATCTCATATGTGAAAAAAAGGGCGTGTTCGCAAAACTGTCAATTGAAAGATGGATGTACATTCTGTCTGCTTCAAATATTTTCAAAAACATACATAGGGCATTCCATTGGTATTATAACTACTTTTGTAAAATGGAATAATTTTTATTTGGAATTTGAGTTTTCAATTATTTTAGATGTTCAGGAATACCAGGTCAGGCAATGATGAAACATATTTTGTAAAACAAACAATAACTATATATTCGAAGATATTTTTAAAAATTGGTACGCACAGCATGCAAGATTCTTCAAGTGTCTCACAAAGTGGAGTAAAACAAAGTGATTCATATGTACGAGTCATGTTGATTAAAATGATGTGTAATCGATAAGACATGGATAGATAATTAATCATTATCACAAACTCCAGTATTAACAGAAATAATTAAAAGATTAATTTGTTGATAAGAGAACCATTAAAATACATTAATGAAAATCATATGAACAAAAAATTCACATGAAATTCTATTAAATGTACAAAACAATTCCAGTATTTTTTTTATATAATTTTTATATAATCGCTCAGCTTGAACAATGTAAGTATATAATTATCATTCTAAACTGGAATTCTAAATATTTCTAGATCTTACAATGAATCATAAATGCTAATTACAGTTATTTCATGCTTAAATCAAATATCAGCCTTTTTATGTAAAGTATATGTAAATTTTAGTTGCAAATTTAATTACATCGATGACCTGTAGAGAATTTTCCACTGAGAAAACCAGTCTTCAAATTTTTTAGAACAGCTTGCATGTAACATCTGGCATATATAGATGCCCCTTTTATATCCCCCAACACTACAAATCATTCAAATATTGAATTTTCCATAATATCGAGTGACCTTTGAAATTATTGAAACATCATTTCCTTTCTAGGAAAAAGTGGTAATGTAATTTAGTGATTTATGCGTCTGTGGAATAAGTTTAGATAAGTTGTAGTGACCTATTTCTATAATAAATTTAAGTCTACGAAATTATATTACTGGATATATTTTCAGGGCAGGAGAAACAATTGTGAAACTAAAATGGCAGGATTGGATGATTCTCCTCAGAACCAAGTGAGTTTTGCTTGTATATTGAGTACTTTCAAAGACCATAGCATTATGTGATGTTTTAATTATATTTTTTTTAAATGAAAGGAGCATAAATTTGATGTCTCAATGCATCCAAACTCTCCATACTTTCAATCAGGCATGCTTTCTATCAGGCATCTATGACCTATATGTATATCCTGGTTCATTACAAGTTCATAGCAAATTCATTATTACTTGGTTTATCACATTTCACACATACTATGCACTTAATAATGTTTTGACTTTTTTTTTACTTTTTTGGTCATACCAGAGTAGCAAATTTAGGAATTGGTAGATTAATGTTTCTCACTTATAAATGAAGTGTTTTCAAATACTTAAGGAAAACCCAAATGCACCACACGTCAGTTGTTATAACTTTACAAAGGATATATACAACAAAATGTTAATATTAAGCATTTGAAATACTGTGCAAAATAATTTTCTCTTCTTCTATTTTGTTAATACCAAAGATTATACTTCATTTATAATTTAGAGCATTTTTCAAAAATTTTGTCTGATCATAGCTTTTTCATAACCTTTGTGAACATTGTCTGAAAATCCTGAAAATTGCTTCATAAATGATCATTTAAATCCTTTCCATGATCAAATGAGAATTTCCACCAATCAAAATGCATGTTGCATATTGAATTTGCCCCCAACCTGAGATCTCGATTCTCATTGGCTAATATTTGTCATATTATTCAAAATGGTAACCTCCTTGACAACTCAGTGACAGCTATTACGGTAGATTTTTTTCAAAACTCACAAGAAAATGGAAAAATGATTGGCCAATTGGAAAATAGGTAGAATTGGTCCCCTGAAAATGCACCTTGCCTCCTTATATCGAAGATCTCCAACCAGTAGTTTCAGAGAAGATAAAAGTTGAAGGACAGACATAATGGCTGTACACAATTGGCACCCGCCGTCTAGCCGGCAGTGAGAGCGGCAGATCGCCGGATCCACCATTTTGTCCCGCCGAATTCCTCGAGGGTATTCAAAGGGCGGAGGTCGGCGTCCGCCGCCTTCCTCCACCGGAACCTGCCGGTTCAATCATGGAGAAACGGGATAACCCGGGCTAACTTGCCGGACCCAATCGTGTACAGCCAATGACAGAAAATTGCTCTCCTCTCACTCCCTAGCAAAAAATGAGGGGTATCGTCTGCGTATAAACATCTGAGTGGGTGAACATTTTGAGGACAAATTAGCCTAGCTTGTTTCACACATGCACAGATAACCCTCAATACTTCCACCCAGGATTGTCAAGGTTCAGGATCCACTTCCTGTTTCTAAATACATTTGATCATAATTTCTCAAATAATTGGCCTATCAACATGTGTAATATATCAATCAAAACCTGAAAATTTTCCAGATTCAAAATTATTTATAAAAATTTGATCACATGACCTAGTTTGCATAATTTTACATAATGAAAAAATACAAAAAAAATACTTTTAAAGTAAAGTAAGAAATGGTATGATATTCTGATACTACATAAAATTCTAGGTTATTTTGATATTTCAAAGAAATTAATCGGACAGTTATTAAGTGCGTAAAAAGCATTTGAAAAAAGGGGAGGCGCCTAAAATCGTATTGAATTTAAGTTCCGCCCACTATTTTGAATGCCATTTAAGCAATAAATAATGTTTCGATTTTCACATATAAATTATGAAATCCAGCTAGAATTTTATGCTTTTCCTCATAGAAACTTTAGATTTTAGGTTTCTGTAAAATTAAAAAATCACATATTTTAATGAGGTATCAATATGCTAATTAATTAAGTCATGTGACCAGACTAAAAAATAATTTTTCAGAATTGGAAACTTTTGAGCTTTCCATAGATGTGTCAAACATGCTGATTGGACATTAGTGTTCTCCAATCACCCATCGGCAAAGCCCAGATAGGTGATCTGGAGAGGTCTGAGATTTTTACTTTTTCATGTATAATCTCGTTCAGATGTGATTTTTTAAATACCCAACTGTTTTAGTGATAATTCATATTTTATGTATGATTATGTCTAAAATCTCATAAAAAAGCTTGATTATTCTTTGGATAACATTAAATAAGGAAAATACAAATACTTGATAATAATCGCCAGCTGCAAAAATTGAGTCAAACACGTTTTAACTAGTGTTCTCCAATCACCCCTGAATCGGCAAAGCCCAGATAGGTGATCTGGAGGGGTTTGTCGAACGTCCATGGTGTTTACCAACTGCAACCAAAGAAAAGTTTGGTGGAGTTGATTGAGCTCTAGTGAAGTAAAAAGTCGACAGCTGCAAAAACTGTGGTAAACCCGTTTAAACGTCAAAATTGAACCCGTTTCAACTGCCGTTCAAACAGGTTTGACTCAAAGTGTACTTTCATAAAGGGGCAATAAATTTGGGTCTTGTTAAAATAGAATTAACAGACATACATGGGGATGCATCAATAAAAGGAAAATAAACTTGAAAGACAAATACATTTATTATCAATATGTGAATTTTAAACATTAATTGCAAAATTGGTGTTTACTCCCTTTCAAATCTACATAACACATAAAAATGATTTCAAGTTCAAGGTCAAGAATGTAAATTCCATTTTTACATTTTTCAACATCTTTCTACACTTCACCATAGTGGAAAATTTTAGATTTTTGGATCAAGGTCTATTTGACTTTGTACTGTACTTTTATTTTGTCAGTTGTCAGTCGATGTCTTGAGCAATATCTATATGAGGTAAAGAGTAGTTTTCACTTATTTTTTGTCAAAATTATGTTAGATGTGAAATATTGCCCACAATATGCCTATATTACTGTATTAGAGCTTTGTTTTCAACCATTGGTAAATTGTCCTAATTATTGACCTAATTATTGAGGCCCTGCTAGGTTTTGTACAAAGGGGCCTATATGGGTGAAATGTAGATATTTTTAGCCAGCACGATTGAGAGATAGCTGCACAAGTGGGAAATAGCTGCACAAGTGAGAGATAGCATGTGATAGATTGCCATAACAGCAAGAGATAGCTGCATAAATAAGAGATAGCTGCATAAATAAGATATAGCTGCATAAATAAGATATAGCTGCATAAATAAGATATAGCTGCATAAATAAAAGATAGCTTTATAAATAAGAGATAGCTTTATAAATAAGAGATAGCTGCATAAATAAGATATAGCTGCATAACTGAGCGATAGCTGCATTGAGACATGAAAAATAGCTGCACAAATAAGAGATAGCTGCACAAATAAGAGATAACTGCTTAAATAAGAGATAACTGCATAAATAAGAGATAGCTGTATAAATAAGAGATAGCTGCATAAGTGAGAAATAGCTACACAAGGTAGAGACAGCTGCGTAAGTGAGGAATAGTTATAACAGTGAAAGTTATAGCAGTGAGAGATAGCTTTCCAATTCGGTGAGGCAGCACTATATCTGCTACAAGTAGGTCTCATCATGAAATGACTGAAATAATGTTGAAAGAAGATTTAAAACCACAAACATACAAACAAACACATCTTGACTATAGGTACCATACATGATTGCTTTGCCCTATTCAACATGTCAAACCCCTTCAACAGTTCCTTACTCCAGTGTTTCACCTCCAAAGTCAAGCATATTCTCTTCTGAAAAAACACATCATTATGTCGTTTTTAAGCTCTATCGTGTATGGACTTTTTTTTCGCAATATTTCAATATTTTTCTCTAATTGCATATAAGAGTTTTATTCAACCAGCAGAGAAGCCACGGGCGTTGCGAAGTTGATAAGAGTGGAAGCTCTTTAGCACCAATTTCTCTGCATTGATCCAAAGGTCGTGGGTTTGATTCACAAAATGTCATGTTCAATTTACATTTTCTCATATGAGCTGAGACACATGCTTGAAGGGTTAACCTGTTGTCCCTGTAAATGTGTTACCAGGAGAGTGGTCATGTCAAGGTTCTGCAACATAACAAATAGGTGAGGCAGTACTATATGTGCTGCAAGTATGTCTCATCATAACATAAATAAAATAACATTGAAAGTGATGTAACATATAAAAAACAAACAAACAACGCAGAAACATTGCCCAGCTCTCTTATTTTGGAGTTCTTAAATTGATTTTTAACATGTTATTGAATAGAGTCAGATAAACCTGGCCATATCAGTTCATATTTGTGTGTTTTCATGTTTGTTTAGTCTTATGGGACTCCGGCACCATTGTCAAACAGTGAAGAATGTCTTCGCATAAGAGACAGCATAGATTTCAGCATTAAAGTTACAAAGGAGATTGCCCTATCAGGCAATGGTATGTCTGTCTTTTAATATTATACCTCTGGTTAAAAGAATATCAAGGCATGTGAGCCATTGATAAAAAATAAACATCAGTTGTGTAGTTATGAAGCTGTAAAATTATAATGCTCAATGATTTATTTTGGATCAGCTCCAAGACCAGTCAGAGTGTATGCTGAGGGCGTTTTCGATGTGTTCCACACCGGACATGCCAGAATGCTGATGCAGGCCAAGAATTGTTTTCCAAATGTCTATCTTATTGCTGGAGGTAATTTATAGATTAAACCATGATTGATCAATATAAATCATGAGAACATACATTAATTTAATTATTTTTATATTTGATAAATCATTGCAAAATCATTGCAAGTTTTCCACTTAAATAACATGTGCACATGCACTTTGTAAGGTCAATATACTTTTAGTACAAAGTGACAAAGAAACACATGCACGAAAAGGGCAAACTGTGAATACAGAAGCTGAGAGGATCGATGCAGTCCGACATTGTCGCTATGTGGATGAGGTCAATCCCAATATTGAATGGGAGACAACACCTGAATGGATGGATGAAAATAAAGTAATGGTCTCAGAACACAAAATTCTTTAGTTCATGTTATTCATTGCTGAAGATAATTGGGCAAATTATACCATATGTGTTTGACATTATTATCTCAATCTCAACACAAGTTTATTCATGGTCTTCTCTGTACAAATCATCAAAAGGGTTTATTTTGTTATGGAACATGATTGTTGACGAATATAAATTTATCACAAAATGTTTCAGAAATATTACTGTGCAATACTGTACTCAAAATAAATTTATCACAAAATGTTTCAGAAATATTACTGTGCAATACTGTACTCAAAATAATATGATCAAATGCTATGTTTTAGATAGATTTTATTGCTCATGATGACCTACCATACCCTGGAAATGATTTAAATGATGTGTATGCAGTTCACAAACAAAATGGCAGGTTTGTAATTTTTCATCATGCAATTAAATCATTGAATTGATGACAAAATTTTTGACTTGATAAAAACACCATCATCAAATTTCGGAAAGTGTGAAACATAAATTATTCTGAAAATGTTATGCAAATATAATTTGCAATCTAAAAGTATTATTCTCTGTAAATATAGATTCATAACAACTCAAAGAACTCAGGGTGTCTCTACAACAGATGTTATTTCAAGAATAATCAAAGATTATGATGTCTATGTGCACAGAAATCTTGCCAGAGGATTCACAGCTAAAGAGCTCAATATAGGTGCAAATGTAAGTATTACACCATGTCTTTTGTAAATGTTGTAAAAATGCATTGAAAATCCATCTATCTTAAAGAATTATAGATAAACATCTCAGAAGTTAAGGTATGACTTAGTGATATTTTTGAGAAATATATTTTGACTGTTTCATTCCAGTTTCTCATATCATCATTTGATTATTCATGATCAATGTGTACCTTTTTTAAAAATCATACAACATGGCATATTCTTTGGATAAAAAAACACTGATTATTTGCTTGTTAGGCCATTATGAGATAGTGAGGTAGTTCCAACCTATATTAGCCATCTTGGTTTCAATGCTTTCACAACTTCAAGTATCAACTATATTAATGTAGTTTTTCAGTCTCCTCCCAATTACTGCAGTTTGTTTCAGTTTGGATAATATCCTGATCCTATGGGTTGACTGAGGATGGATATATCAGATTTGTCAGCTTATAAATGAAATGTCTCTGACCTTTTGAGTTCAATTTCTCAATCTAACTTTACTAAATTATTAAATGCTTATATTCTCATTCCATGTCTATTTTAGAATAATAATACATCAGAAAATAATGAAAGCCTGATGGGAACTTCTCAATCAAATGATGAAGCTCAGATCAACGGAGAACAACATGTGGATTAAATAATCTTAAAAATTTATCTAAATATGAAAATATATAGTTTAAAGTGATAAAGGGAAGATATTTAACATATTTAACAACTTCATTAAATTCAAACATAATTATATCTGACAGTATTATATTTTTTGATTCACCAGAAAAATATTTGCATATATTTACAACAAATTAAATAAAATACATTGAGATTGCTAAATGATTAAAAAGGTAAAAAAGGATGTAATATCAAAATATGGAGTTGAAATAGCCTAAGCCATGTACGAAATATTAAGATAAGAAACCCTTTTGCAAATACTTTTTTACGGCCTGTGTATCATTGTCAAGGTCCGTGGTTTGATAAGAGCCCAACTTAGGTGTTCTTTGGAAATTTGGCGCAGCTTGGACCAAGGCATGTTGAAGGTTAAATAGGAAGAATTTTGTCGTTTAGAATGATTTAAATGTTTTAATTGGGTGAACAACTGCAACTTTTCTCCAACATCTGTTTTTATTTTGTCTTTAACTGAAAACAGAAAGCATGACCCAGAAAAATACTGTAACTTAATTGATTTTGCACTTGGTAATGTATATACCTGACTGAAACTGACTAGGCCATCCATTAAAAAATTTATAATTTCATACAATTGTGGATTTCCTTAAATAACAAAAATATAGAAATATCGTTTTGAAAATGTTGATAATTAACAGATACTTTATGATTTTGAAAAATATGATGAATTATATCATACAAGGATGAAAATGAAATGAAAATAAAACAGTGTCTCAAAACTTCATGATGGTAAGAATGCAAGTGATAAAGATTTATTTTCTCTGAATGAAAATATAAATTCAGTCCAATAATGATTAAAGATTTGATTAGATTTAGATATAATTAATGACAATGTTGAAAATATTAAAGAAAATGTTGAATATGTGGATAGTTAAGAAACAATAGATAGAATATGCTAGTCGTGAAATAGTGATAATGATACAATGATAATAATCATGCCTGGTATCAAAGCATTGTTCTCAATCCTATGTTTCTAAGACAAATATTTGAAAAGTTAGATGAGTTTATACATCATCTAAGTTGATAAGATCTGAATAATGGTATATGAAAAGGAAAAAGGCATAATATATCTTTATATAAATTGTTTCTCTCCATATGTGTTAAATGCAAATGTATGGTATGTCTTGCTATACATATAATATATTTGAGCCGAAACCATTGAGCCTCTTCATGTACATTTTGTCTGATTCGGCCTGGAAAATATAACTCATTACTGTATGAGCACCTTCATTCATTAGATGTCCTAAATGCAGAACTACATTCAAAATATCCTTTCTGATTTTTTAATTTCTGCTGGTAATAATTTTAAATTTACAAATCTATTCGTATGACCTTATATATTCAAACATGCAGTCAATTTCTTATGTGGCTTTAAATTTCTAAGAAGATGACACCAATAACTGCTTATAAGCATTTACTAATAGGGTCAACATTTTGATGGGTGCTAAATGAACATTTCTAAATCTAGTCATCTTCACGATATTCTGAAGATCATGGAAGTTATAATTTTTTAAGCAAAAATGTCATTTGGAAGTTTGAAAAATTTAAATCACATCAGGATTTGGAAATTGGAGGGAAACAATTAAGAAATGTGTAGATAGATAGTAACATCTCCTGGTTTATGATTTGTTTATTGAAAGGAATCCTGTAAAGTTGGCAAATAGTGGGTTTTTTTTCTAGTATGCAGGATAACAATCTCACATTAGGATATTAACGATAAATGTGAAGATAATATTTGTTTGAATCGTCTTCTAATCCTTTAAAGGGAAACATAAGCACCGATTTTGAAAAAAATAATTAAAGTCGCATATTGGTCATAAATGTAATTGTGTTTCATGTCTATTTTCGTTTTTATTGATGCATCCCGATGTTTGCTTGTTAATTCTATTTCAACAAGACCGTAATTTATTGCCCCTTTATTAAAGCACACTTCTTTCATGTGGAGTGTTATCATAGAGGCACTGAAAGGTAAAATGTCATTAGAGTATGGCAAATATGCTTATGATGTCATGAAACGTATTGTCCTTTGGACAGTGCCAGAATGACGTCAAACAGTGCTACCCTACTTTGAGCCTCAATTGAGGTCAAACAAAGTTCACGCTACCCGTGTTTACCTGTCAAGTGCAGCTTATGGCTCAGACAGATTTGTTTGTTTGTTTGGGGTTTTACATCACTTTCAACATTATTTCAGTTATTTCGTGATGAGACCTACTTGTAGCAGATATAGTGCTGCCTCACTGAATTGTCATGTCGCAGGTCCTTGACATGACAACCGGGAACCCACCCGGTCACAGATTTACAAGGACAACGGGTTAACCCTTTGGCACAGGCCACAGCTCATGTGGGTAATTGTATCATCAGTTCAATCCCGGTATGGCCAGGGTTCGAACCCACGACCTTTGGATCACCACAGAGGAACTGGTGCTAATAAGCTGGCGCGCTAACCAACTGCGCCATGGCCCGTGGCCTGGCTCAGACAGATCTCTGCTGAGAGTGCAACTTTTATGTCTCATAACAACTTATCATTTTACTCTATTATAATTTCAATTTGTCATGATGCTCATATGTGGCTAAACTTTCAATACACCAAATTGTAGAATTGATGCTTAATGTCTTTAAAATCGATAAGAAGCAATTATAGTGAAAGTCTATGCAATTGCAGATTTAAACATTTATTTTTTCCTTAACTCTTTCCCAAACAAGGAGTCACATTGCAACTTTTGTCAGTTTTAAATGTTATATTTTTCAAGCTAATAACTACTAAAACTTCATAAAATATTTGAAGATGATAAGAGATGGTAAGCTTTGGTAAGAGATTTTATGCACAGTTGGGTATTAAATAACATATAACAAATATCTTTATATTCAAGTTTAAGGAAAACATTGAGCATTATTTATTACTGATCGGGGGTTTTTGTGGGGGTTTTTGTGTGTGTAAAATAAAATTTTAGAAAAAAAAACACAATAAATAGTAGTTTGTATTTAATACTAGTAACATAAATGGCAATATTTGATCATATGTTCATTGAGAAATAGAGAGGGCTGAGTTTCACAATGAAATTGGGAATGCTAAAATCAATATGATTAAGATATCAATATAATTAACTTATTTAATTTGATTCAGAGCCATTCATTCTTCAGAACAAGAGAGAGTTACATATTAGCCCCTGCAATTTTCCCCAATTGATGATGAGTCAATAATAAGTCACATAACATCCAAAAGAAATGGATACACTAATTATGCCAGTGTCGCGTCATCAGCCGTTAATGGTATCCGCTCTGTAATGTGTATGTCAGGATAAATTTTTCTTCTTGCAGTGATGCACAACCAAAATGTTTAGCTTTCCACCACTAAAATTGATTTCTACAGACATAAAACGTTAAATCCTCCAAACCTATTTCTGCAGACATCACAGCTTAATTTTGTTTCCGTTAATATTAGTGTTCTCTATTTTTATTTTAACTATCGAAGGGTCTGACCGATATTTTCCTAACAATCTTCCAACCCCAATCCCATCATCTCGAAATGATTTATGGTTCTTCCCAAATTGCGTTCATTCGGGCCAGTGCCCAGCTGATTTAATGTTCCATCAGGTAAATAACTCAGGTAATAAGTGGACATGGCTGTATGGATCAGCAAAAATAGTGAAGTGTCCTTTGCTGTACTTTGTGCTGCTGGTGAAATTTACAAAAAAAAACCCACTAAATATGCAGAAAAAATGCACAAAATTAATTGTTCTCTGGGATACACATTTTGTTCTCTTCAGCTTTTTAAGCCCAACTTGCAATTATACATCAAACATCGTCAATTGCTTGTAACCCTGCATTGGTTGGTTTGTGTAAAGACAATAACAAAGAAACAAGAATTCAACTGCAATACAGGGATGGGTCTAGGGGTCTTTAGGAGCCTAGAGAGAGTTAGCAGGGAAATACAGTCGACCTTCGTTAATCCGGCACTCTCTGTCGCATACAATTGTGTCGGATTAATGGGATTGTCGGTATTTTGAAACTGCTTAAACTGATACATATATACTGATAGACAGACTGCTGACAGAGAGATTAAGTAGTGGGTAGAACTAGGGTATATTTAATGTGTAACACATATACTATACATCAATGAAAATTATACAGAATTTAATCAGTATCTGGACAACTTTATTTACGTTATAAACAAAAGGACATGGAAAGAAAGCACCTTATATTTCTCATCAATGGTGATGTTTACTGAACTTCTGTTTGGATGGCATTCTGCACTGTGTGGAATTCAAACTTAAGACTGAGTCTACACAAAGAATCATAGCAGAGGTGACATGGGTAGATCAAACATTGACAAGAGCTCACCCTTATGATACCTTTCTATTATTCTACATGTAGCAAGAGCTCATCTTTGGTGAGAGGGAAGATGAGTTAATCCTTTGGCAGCAGCTTGTATATTATGACAGTCACATGTGAGAGGAGGGAATGGGAAAGCCCTTTATGGGACAAGTGCAATCAACACCCACATCTGTGGACCTGCCACCTATTGGCAGGTGACAGTTAACTGCTTAAATCTAGCAATCTAGCAGGCCAGTATTTCTGAACAATTAAGGGAGACTGCCCTTTCTGACCCAACAGGCAACAAATGTTTGCCGTTGTTATTATATTAGAATGTTTGATTTGTATATATAATTTAAAAATGAAATGGTTTGGATCACTTAAATATGAAATTTTCAATAGGAGCAACTCCTCATGAGCGCACCATTAATATCGAGTAAAAGAGTTTGCAGTATGGTTGATATACCACATAATAATCACTTGTAGACCATGGCGAATACATATTAAGGGTATTTATGGGTGTTGGTAGTGATTGCCCCCTAGTGGCAGATGAGTAAATTACCAAAATATTGTACTTGATGGGAATTGGTACATTTATGGTGTAAAAGATGTTTGGCAATCAGATATGTGAAGGGAGGTGAAAAAATTCATATTTTTGAAATGATCAAGTGTGTACAATACCTCTATTGTTCTCTCAATCTATTTGAAAAATAGAAATTCTGTTTCACTGGGATCACAGTAAATATTGTTAAGATCACTTTTACAAAGTTGTTTGGAAATCCACTTTATTATTTTGTCTCCTATATACAATATATCCTCAGTAAAAGCATGACTGGATTTATCTAAAAAGACATAAACTTTTTTATATATTACTCTTCACAAAAAAGGTAAACTGTAGGTTTTACAAACGTTCCAGAAAGGCTGTGAGAGGGTATAATTTTCGTTTGAAATAAATAAAAAGTAGGTAACTGCAATGAAACCAAGTTATATCTGTAGTTATTATTATTTGCTGGGAAATCCCAATATGAAGATTCCATCTTTGTTTTCCCTGAAAAGTTATTATTTTCTTTGGTAGCAAAAAAACAATTCAATTCAACATGTTGTGAAGTGCATATCGCTAAAATAGAATCCCAAGATGAAGATTTAACTTTTGTTTTGTGTGTTTATTTCATAGATTGTCTTTGTCGGCATAAAATATAATCTGATGATTTGACCATTTCTATTATAAAATGTTATTTGTAAAGGTTGGAGTTGATTTTTGGATAAATAAATCTGATGTCTGGTGTTGATATCTTAACCATGTCAAACGTGTGTTAGCATTTGGTAACGACGTCATAGACTGGACCAGAAATTTATTGGGCACTTTGTCAACAAACTTTGTTTAGCTGACGAGTGATCTTGTGCAAACTCCTGCTAAGTAAAGTTTTGCTAACAGTGGGGCACCTTCAGTTTGGGACAATGGAGTGATTCGGCTAACAGAAACCTGTTTGTCCATTGGTGTTTATCCATTGGTACAGGCCTGGTACCTTGACAGACCACAATAGAGGTCACATTTTTGTTTCCATACAACCACCTGGTGGTCAAAAGAGTGCAGCCAGTACTTGGCACATTCAGCAAAACACAATAATCATGGTTGGTGTATTTTAGTACGGTTGATTTTTAGAGAGATAGCTTGCTTGTATCACAATTTTGTGTCCTCATAGCATTTAAGCATATTCCAAACCTATGTAAAAATGCTCTCTGTGATATCATGAATGCTTCAATTATTAAAAAAAAAATACAATCATGGAAATAAAAAGCTATATATCTGAAGAACACCATGGTGTAGTTATTTAACACTGCTCTAAGAGTTCTAATGTCATGTCGACGTCACACGGTTAAAGGAAACCAGTTCTGCAGATTGTGTGACCATAATAAAGTGGATTTCAAAACAACTTTGATAAAGTAATCGTTAATTTAGTTGACAGTATTTACTGTTAAACAGATATTCTATTTTTCAAAATCGCTAAGAGAAAAGTAGAGGACTGGTTAAGTACACATTTGAACATATATTTGAAAATATTAATTTTTTAACCTTTCTTCATATTTCTTTTTATTTCCAAATTACACAAAGGAAAATGATTAAAAATGATTAAAATGGGAAAATCTGTATGAAGCTAGAAAAAAAGCCCTTTCTTGATGTGTAATCTACAGAACTAATTACCTCATCTTCATTTCTCATCAAAATCATTTTCCAAGAAAAGGAGGACAATAATAATATTTTGAAAGAAATATACTCATCTTATAATCATATTTTATATTTTAAATATTGTAGCGTTTAAATATGTATTAATGTCAATGAAGTTTTGATTTTAATAGGCTATGAATTTTAACATTGTAAATCTAACAATTTCTTTTCTGTTTTGCCACCAGGGGACACTCATTGAAAAGACCGATAAATACTAAGGCAAGAACATGAGTTCGTGCAGTCTTCAGGGAGACAGATCTCTCAAGTTGGTTCTGGTGGAAGGATCTCAAGAGTCCAAAGGACGAATGAGATCCTTCCACCAGAACCAACGAGAGAGATCTGTCTCCCTGAACACTGCACGAACTCATGTTCTTGCCTTTATCTCATACTTATCCACTGCAGATAGATGGGGTTTGCAATCAACTTTATCCTCAAAGCAAAGGAGTGAAAACATGGTAATAAGTACATAACTATGATGTGTGTGGCTCATTTAAGTTCTCAGCTCATTTACATAATGTAATCAATTTTATATTACTACATGCAGTGAACTAGGCCACCTATAAAGCACTGTATGAAATGGGTGTAATTCTGTTTCAACTGCATGAACAGTCATCAGTTTCGAGATTCCCACTAAAGGTTGCAGTCTCTGTCAACAGGGGTCCCACCTGTCTGTGTTTCAAGGTCCCCATGACCCAAATCTGAAATGTCGTCTGCTCCAGGTCAAAACAAACCTGGACAGTCATCATGTTCATTTCAGAGAAATCAACACATGATTTGTTGAAGAACTGGCCTAAGACATGATTACATATTTAATTAAGCATTTTATTCATTTCAAAAGTATGTAAATATGAAAAGAATCTTTAAAAAAGATAAAAGGAAAGTAGTTCGGCAGAGGGGTGATCTGTGAAAGTAGTTCGGCAGAGGGGTGATCTGTGAAAGTAGTTCGGCAGAGGGGTGATCTGCAAAAAATATCTCATAGGTGCAGAACACTCTCTTGAGGCACCAAGTATGAGATAACAGTTGTTGTGTAATGAGCTTATTCAGGTTCTTGCATGCGGGAATTAACATGGGTAAGTTGTTCATGGCACGGCTTTGTTGATTTCAACCCATTTTATGCCTCCACAGAACAGCTTTTACTTCAATGGTTCAACACTATTGAATCTTTTATTTTGCTAAATACAGGTTAGCATAGATTACTAGTTTTTACGAATGGCCTTCTAAGGATATAGATATAGCCTATACAAAGGTAAACAACAATGGAAACCACAAAACACTACGGCTGTAACCTCCCTTTTGATGATTTTGTAGAATTTAAAAATTGATAAAATGTGAATTTCCCCGTATTATTCCTGACAAAAGTGAACATATTTCTAATGAATAAACCCAATTGACATCATAGCTGCGGATGTGGAAAGCCTGTTTTAAATAACAAAAAGGCTGATGTCCCAGATCAAATACACGAGAATGAGCTGTCTGCAAACCAAATGATAAAAATAGGTTTGCTCTCAGCCATGTGTTTTCATACAGTATTCCTATATATAAACTATATGCATGACTCTTGCGCCACAGTTATGTCAATCTGATGTTTCAAATTAGATTAAAAATAGTTAGGTACATACTAAGATTTAAAAGATATGATCCATACATACTCTGCATTACGAGGTAGAGGTATAAATCCTGGCTCTGTTATGGAGAGTACCCATACAATACTGAGATACCAAGGCATTTTTAGAAACTGTAAACCTTACCTTATTATTTTTGGAAATATTTATTTCATACAATTGAAGTTTGTGTTCCAAGAGAGATAAGATAAAACTGGTGATTGAGTGGTGGAATACCTTGTAAATAATATTCTCTTGGAAATTTATACATGTTGTCCCCCCCCTCCCTGTTGTATAATTGTTCATATTATTTGCAAAGAACAACAAGGCATTAATCATACAATTTCGACACTATTCTAGATTCAGATTCCATGTGCCCATAAGAGTCCGGAAGGAAATAGCTCCAATCCTTCAAAACATAGTCTCACTTGACAAAGGAGAAGTACCAAATGCTCCAAGGTGAGTTATGAGTATGTCCAGTACAATGTCATAGTTTTTATGTTTTATGCTAAAGCTTGTGTCTCACAAGTCTGTTTAAATGCATTTACTTTTATTTCTCAGGCTTGAATATGTGCATTTACTTTCACTTCAATCGAAACATGGAATGTAAACAGATGTTAAGAAAATTCATCAATCCTTAATGTATACTTAATAGAGAAATTTTAAATTATCTTTAAAAATGGGATTTGTTTGTGGATGAACTTATTGGGTTCAGAAAAAACAGATCATGTCAGGATCATATATTTAGTTTAACTTTGGTTATACGTAACAGACAAGCTCCTAATCTCCCCACTCTTACAGCACTTATTGACATGAAAAAAGCATTTAATTGGGTTGACCATTATCTATTGTTTCTCAAATGGTTACAAAATAATATTGATGGTAAAGTTTATAATGCAATAAAAATGATGTATTCAGATACAATAGCCAGTGTGAGCCTTAATGGTTTTGGGACAGAATCCTTTTTGTGTAGTTTTGGTATTTGTCCTGTCCCCTTCCAGCACATCAGCTAGATTTATTTCTGGGTGCTTTGTCATGCCAGTCTACTGTGGTTGTCCTGATATTATTAAAGCTATCAGTATGTCATAGTCATCATCAATCGTTATTTTAATTGTACGCATTCTCAATTATTATATATATATATATATATATATATATATATATATATATATATATATATATATATATATATATATATATATATACATATATATACATATATATACATATATATATATATATATATATATATATATATATATATATATATATATATATATATATATATATATATATATATATATATATATATATATATATATATATATATATATATATAACACATTTAGTGGATTAAGTCATTTGTGTGTTGTCAACATGTGCTTGTTTTTTCATTTTATACTCAATAAAGCTCATCTTCAATTATGGACAAGTGTAAACTGATCTATCCACAGTCTAACAATTGATTTTAAAGCTTTTTGTGAAATCACAGAGGTAACAGGCAATATTACAGAGATTCAGAATATGTTTAAATGATATGTGGTTATGAAATGGTGATGCAAATCACTTCAGTGTCCCAGTCTGAAGGTGCCCCAAGCAGGTGTTTGCACTAGATCACTGGTCAGCTAAACAAAACTAATTTAGTTAGGTGTTCAGTTAAGTAGCAGAAATTGATCTACCTTTAAAAGGCAAAGACATTATGTAATATGATGGGTAAAAGCATTTGATTACAAAGTTTAAGGTATAAACATTTACAGGAAAAGGTGCATGAAAATCTGATCCCATCAAAGTTTTAATAGGTTCCTTTGTCTTCTTCAATGAAAAGCAAGCATCTGAAACCACATGATCATAACTATATGAATAGCACGATTAAACGAAGAAATTAATTAACAGAAAAATCTACCACTTCTTATGAATACTTATCTGTTTTTAATCTCTAAGAAGGAAAACATCATTTTTAACATAATATTTTTTTAAGTTAGCCTCTGTATCATATTTATCTAAATTATTATTCTGGATGAGTAACCAACTCGTTAATAGACCCAGATATCAACATAATCACCATGTAAATGATTAATGATGTGCATAAATCGCACTTTTTGACTCGACGTGGATTCTAAATTTCAAATAACATCAAAATAGGGCAATGACAGAGTAAATGTAGAACAAATTACCTATCTTGGATAATTTGGAGACGTCAGAGTAATCTAAATTGTGTTTTCATCCAATATTTGTTGTCCTTGTCTTTAACAGATATTGACATGGTAAATTCAATTAATATACGTTCATATAGCTCTAAATATTCATTTATGACAATCTTTTCTAACCTCAACAAGAACAACAAAAATCTGAACTCTTACCGGGAACTACAATCATTGACAAAAAGATGAGGTCAAAACAAAATGCATTTGTTTTTTGACCAGTTGTGCTAGCCCTCTTCTCCACTCAAAAGGTGATTAAAGAATAACCGTAAACATTTTTGTAGATTACAACCCTTCCTCTATCTAAAATAGCTGTCACAAAGTACATATTTGTATTATATAAGAGATAAAAGGAACACTGTAAACCTGCAGCAACCAAATATTGTGTCAAATTGCTGGAAGGTCCCACAAATGAATTAGTCGATTGCTAAGTCATGCTCTTTGAACCCACAATTTCGATGAAAAATATAATTTGATATAAAAAGCTCCCTTGGCATGTATTGGAGATGGGAAATAAATATACTACTTTGAATGTCCAACTCTTGTACGTCTCTTAAAAGAAATCACTTTAGGCATCTAGATGGAAATCCCAAAAGAGGACTCTTTGGAGATATGTAAAGAAATATCAAAAATGATTTCCCTGGCGATTAAACATGTCAACAGTGCATGCATTGAGCAGCAAGAGTTGCTGAAGACGCATTACTCAGTGTTTGAAGAGGTCGCTGTTTATCAACTATGAAATTTTTAAAAATCATCATTTTGACCCGGCATGAAATAACTAATATACATGTAATGTTGAAAGTGACCTTAACCTCAAACGAGCAATACATTTTTGGTGGTGGATCCTATTTCAATAGTAATATAATAAGCTTCTATTTTATCTGACACATTATCGTGATGTAGAGTATTTCACGAAAATCGACAATTATATTATAAAATTGGGTGACCATGACTTAAAACCTATTTGCAACCATATTGTTATTGATATTTCGAAAGGTCGTGCTTATGTGTCAATTGACAAAGTAAATATAAACATCTAAATGGAGGCTTTTTCCTTAGATATAATTATATTGTTGCCATAATTCTGAAGAAGGTATCGATGTTTGTCTGGGATTCAATGATTGTTCACAAATAAATCTAAATTAGGTTGCAGTCACAAACATCTATCTGCCAAATTGATTTTTTAACTGCGCACATGAATTTTAAGCACGAATATCATGGCTTAGGATATTTTAACTTGATAGTCCATTCTCAATTTCAATATTTGTGATCCACCAGGTGTCTCTTGTGTCAAGTACAATGCCTGCTGGGATAGGTTTGTAGACGTGACAACCAATATGATGGCAGCCAGAGTTTGATTCCCAGCTTATACGCGGAGCTAATCCGGCATACGTGTGATCGAAAGAGAAGAAATCTACAACTGAGAAGTTTTTCATTCCAACTGCACCCTTCAACTGACTGTCAAATGCTTTTGTGATAATGCAATAAAGAAATGTCCATAGTCATTCAAAATGAAATTGGATATTGAGTCCTGGTTTCAGGCTTCTTCCTGACTTGATGTAGCTGAAATTATGCTGAAACACAGGGGTTAAGACACGTTCCATTAACAGACATTTAATGGAGCATCACCAAGTTGCTGCCAGGATTTCGTAATGTTTATAACTGAGACAGATCACTGTTGTCCTCTAGCACAGGGGGGAGGGGGGGGGGCTAGGGGAGGTTGGTGATATGAAAAGACCGTGATTTATTAAGTGTTTTTTTGTAATTATATGCATGAGCGTTCACGGGATCGACATGTTGGGTAAGTCCCGGTAAGTCCCGATGTGGATCAATTAATATAAAATAGTTTTGAAATGTATAGCAGTCCCCCCCCCATGTCTTGCATAAGATCACGGGTTATTCGTAAATCTCATCAAACATTCAAATCACAATATTTCACAAACCTGATGCCCGAGATCTGTACTGAGGACATGGCTTTCTGCATGACATATGTGATCTTTGTTAACTTTCACAAGAAAAGGTGTATTTGGTTCCTTAGACGTTTTTTTGTGGTCGACGTCTATTTACAGTATGATCATGAAAATTCGTGCTTTTCCCACAGGTAGGTAACCAAAAATACAATGTGTACATACATAAGGTGAATTAAGGGTAACGAACCTCTGCAGGCAATATGTGGAGAAAAAGCATTCTCAACTGGTGAATCAGCTACTTAATACCGACACGCGGACAACTGATGGACGGGGCAATTAACGATAATCTGCTTTTAGATGTTTTCGTTCTAAAAGAAGAGTCATTTCTGTTATGTTGGAATTTCTCTACCCTGACTTTGACAATATAATTGCATTCATCTCTCATCTAATGATACGGGGACTCCTAGTGAATTTAAGTGCTTGTAAGATATAATTTCATTCGATTTTCATTTTTATAAGTTGATGGGAGAGACAAATAATAGGGTGGACAATCACCCTACACAAAACTTTAAAACGAAACTTTTATTTTTTTAATTCATTTTATTGGAAAATATTGTCTTGTAGAAAAATGTACAATATGTGTGATACAATACTTTGCAAATATTTTTGATGAATATGAGAGTGATACGTGGAGTAGATGAACAATATTGAATGGAATGTTTAATGTAGTTATATGTACATATGTCAATCACATATATGTTGGCAGGTATGATTTCCATAAATATGTCTTCTTGGGTTGTGTTGGGTTTGCTATCATGGAGTTTAAACATCTGGATCGTCTAATGTGGCAGATGGTCGAATATACATGTTTGAGTACTCCAGTGAATGGCCATATTTGGCAGTTGAACAAATGCTAGGGTAATTAATGGTATGGCAATGATGACAGTGTGATAGTGCACATGCTTAATGTTTGGGATGAATACTATCTATATTACAAACACCGACCTCTCTGGCACCACTCAATGGTACTTTATTTGAGTGATTAAAGAAGCCAAAGAATTCTTTACTCTAATCTAAGCCTGGATTTCTCAGCAATATGCGACAGGCATCAGTAACATCTTATTAGTCTAAGTTTAGAATTCTAAGCAATAATTCATAATTGTGTGATCAAGTTTATGTCTACGATATTTACACATTTTACACTCTGACTATACAAATATGCAACAGAAACTGACAAGTGGGAATAATGTGATTATCATAATACTGATAAATAATATAACCAATGTAATTTGAATGAAGTAGCAGTAAGATATTGTATATGTGAAATTAAATACAATTTCTGTTTATTAACATATCAAATTCTAAATCCTTATCATCATTTCGTTTGAATTGGTTAAATAAATATCGATTTAACTACAGTGTTCTTCCCCCATTTAATCTTCTTTTTTTGAGGGATGTAAAATAACGTTGAAGTAAATATTGGTTTTACACGGATGTGACACGAATTACACTGAAAAAAAAATATTTTATGTTATCGCTCTATATTCTCCAAGATATGGATGTCCTGATTTTTCTCTGATACATATCATTAGAGAATAGGTAGGTAAGATCTCTTGAACAGTTTTAATGTTTTATATACTTATGTAACCTTGATTTATTCGGTGCGCTCCCCTTTCATGATGTGTTACATAATAAGGAACAGATATAATAATATAATATCTCACCCACGTCCAGCATGGTTGTTCATTCATATGAAGTACACAAATTTGTAGCAAGTACAATTACGTAAGGCTCAAAAAGGTTGGAATTCTTATTGGTCAGTCACAGACTTACAATTATTTTTATATGTATATTAATTGACTGTAGAATGAATGAAACTTCATTATATGTTCTGCTTGTATATGAGATATTATGATCTGTGATTTCTGTTAATGCTCTTTTTGTTTGGTATAATCATAATAATTTATGCAAACATGAATGCATGATATTATCTAATTTACAACGCTAGAGATCACACCAACACCATTCTGAAAGCTTTGACATTACAAAAGGTATACAATTCTATTTTATTTATTTTTTGTAATAAAGCTTTTCAAATCACGACCACTTTGTTTTGTGATCGTTTTTTTATGTTATTGCACAAGTTGAGTAATTTTTGTTATCTGTAGAATGAATGCATAAAGTACATATTAATTAACTTAATTGTAGTTAGTAGCCTTCGCTTTTGATGTGGTCAGTGATATATTCCATTTCCTTGTTGATTTGCGAAAAACCTGATCCATCATCATCAGCTATAAGTATAATGACGTATTTCCTGGTCCTGCCAAGAAGTATAATGTCTGTTTTGACACTGTCAGAAGCCGATCTTCCTGTGGCCGTGCTACCATCATTCTCCCAGATCTCAAATTCTTTGTCCTGAATTACTGCAGATATGTTCTTCTTTTTCTGAATAATAATTTCATGCACTCGCTCAATCTCGTTTAGGTCATAGATAAAGTCTGGTGACACTGCCTTTTTGCCGCCATCAATGTCGGCAATCGCGCCATAGGCAATCGCCCCAGTGCTATAGATCTCCTTCAGGTAAGCTTTCCATCCAGCCATGCCATCACGGATTTTCTGCAAGAACATTTATGTGTGAGAATATATGTCACGTATGGTAGAAGTAATCATCATGATCTAAAATTCCAAATCAAACTACGGCCTGGGCCCAGTGAGGGTAATCTGTATTACAAATAGGCAACAGGGATGTGATGATGTATTAAGCACGTACGTATACATACCTGTTGATCCATGTAGACAACTTCCTGTTCATTTCCCGCCTCGGACCCAAGAAGGTCTGGTCGGCGACTAGGGGGAGCACTCGGCGCTCTGCAAACATATAAATATGATTTCATTAAAATCAGTGATGAGATGTACATGTCGTAGATTTTTTTTAAGTTGGCACATACGTCTTGGTTAATATTTCCTAAAATTAGTTATATTCTGCACGTGCTTACCCTTCTTTAACCTCTGGTTCCTGATCATAGTGGCTGCCCCTCACTGACTTTCTCTTCCAGATGCCACTGAACGCTCTGGATAAGGTTTTGGTGATGGTTTTCCTGTAGCGGCTAGACTTGGTCTCTCTCTTTAGCGTGTTGAGCTCCTCCTTTACCGCGGCTATCTCCTTCTCTGTTTGTTTGCGGCGATAGTTCATGACGCAGCAGATGACGATGGACAAGATGACGACGAGCATAATGAAGCCACCAGAGGCCGCTGCGATGATGATGATCATAGTTGTTGTCCAGAAGCCTTCCTCTGTAACATTCCAATAAACATGACTGATAACTGGCAATGTTGTGATGTTTTTCTTGGTGTTTTAATATCTCCCATTTTAAACCTTAAAGAGGGGAGGGTCAAAATTGACTGTGATATCGACCACTCAAAGACTATACACTTGCTGTACTCACCGGGGGGAAGGGTGGATGCAGGCGGCGTGCTCAGAGTAGTAGTTCCAATTGTAGTAGTAGTAGGGTCAGTGGCATTAGGCGTAGTAGGTACATCTGGCAACTCGTCCAAGCAGAAGGTTCCTGTGTACCCGGGAGGACACACACAGCTAAAGAAGTTCACTCCATCTACACATGTGCCTCCATTAGAGCACATGTCGGCTCCAGCACATTCGTCAACATTGAGCTCACAGTAGCGACCCATATACCCAGCCCTGCACAGGCACTGATAATCGTTGACGCTATCCATGCAAATACCACTATTCTCACATTTATGATCCACGCAGTTGTCATAGTTCCGGTCACATGATCCGTCGGTGAAGAAGCCCTCTTTGCAGATGCGACAATGGTAGAAAGGAGCCTGGTTGTCATTACTGCAGTACTCTGCCTCAGCACACAGGGAACTACCAGGCTCGCATAGTGCCTCATCAAGGATTTCTGCAAATCAAACCAGCCCAAATCTCTATAAACCATAGTGTATTGAATTAAGTATATTGTTTTGACATTAATTAGAAAAAGTATGTATTACGCGTTTAACTTGATGTTATATGCTGAGTAATTGAGGAATATTTCTCTACACATGTATATTATTATTATTATTATCATCATTATATTATTATTATTATCATTAGTGGTAAACTGACGTTGTTCAGTACAGGTTGCGGCGTCAGTATGACAGTCACAGTCAGCCACTGAGGTCCGTCCCGTCTCTGAAGTCACACTTCGCGCTGGACATAGTAAACACTGTGTCTCAGAATTACCATAATCACTCTTGTATGTGTGATATTTGCATTCTGAAATGAAAAGACAAATAAAGTTAATACATCATCCGATTTTAAATTAAACGTATTGAACCAACTATCTTAATGGTCTTTATTGGTAAGAAATTTTATTTGCAGTCCTCAATTTAGAGAGTAACGTCACCATAAAAATATGTCCGCTTTTATGAAAACATTATTGAATAACTGGAGGGTCACCAAAGTGGCAAAATGGCTGAAAACCGGAATTCTATACAGCCAGGTCAGCCAAGCTTGAAATAGCCTGCTGTGTGGTAGCTTCAATATCGTTACGGTTTGCGGGGAGATTGACCATATTTGGAACAAAACTTCCCATGACGTCATATTTTCTCGACATCCAAATTTAGCATGGTTTATTATCATGACTGATATGGTACTGAGGCCAAGGTATTATCGATTACATTTCAGTATTTCAGTCAACTTTAGATATTAATTTTAGATGTCATGTAATTGATTTATCATTTACAACAAAATGTTTGCACTAGACAACAAATTAAATAAGTGAATCGATAATTAAAATGGCATTTACATGTAACAATGATGATATATTAATCTATGATATAATCTCCTTTACATCGGGCTCAGTAGATAACACTATATTGAAGAGGCCTAGTAAAGCTGGGTATCTATGATAAGGATTTAACGTAAATTTGTTCTGAAGTCTTAGTACTGGGAATTATTTTCATATGGTGGTCAAACTAACTCACCTGTACATAATCCACTGGTGTCGTCCCGGTAGTAGCCTGGCTTGCACTGGCATTGGGAATAACCGGTATTGACATCACAGAAGCAATCAGAATTGGCATCACAAGAATTGTCACAGTACTCTTGGTTGTTATTCCTGTACCATATCTGCAGGGTGTCTGCAAGACAGAACGATATGGCAATAAATATAAAGGACAAGTCTGCCGCGGAATAATATTGTGTCTTTAAAAAGCTTCTGAAATTAGCATGGAGATAACATGGGCAAATATGGTGCATTCAAAATATCACACGTGATAATATATAAATAGAAGCATATTTCAAATTTTTGTTACTTTTTATTTTTTTTTAGATAAATCCCATGTGATTATTCATGAAATTCTTGTCCCAGACCTTTGTAAATGTTGAAGTCTCGTTGACAACATCACTCGGTCAACGGCCTTAAAACATTTTCATGGAATATCTATAATTATCAGGGTATCCCAATGCATATTCCAATAATCTAGTACTGAATATTCAGAATATTTTCACTTTTAGTAAACACATAATATTTACGAAACTCATGTCATGCTAAAGTAGGAATATATTGGTCTTTTTTAGATGGTGGTAGCATTGGCAGTACAGAAAAAGTGTTTACCCAGACACTTAAACGCTTGTACTATACTGTATAAAAACTAGCGTGATTCAAATAGACTCTTTTTATAAGTAAATTCAAAGTCATCTTCCAAAAGAGGAGAAACCAGTTTGTCCATTTATGTATATTCACATATATGCCACGGACAACGAATATAAGACAAACCAATCTGGTAACCCTGCGGGGTCAGTATATAACACCTTGGGCACATCATTCATTGACACATGAAAAATCAAATCTTACACATACTGATTTTGATTTCTAACGTATATGCCCATAAACGGGAAAGGATAAAAATATTGCAGCTGTTTTAAGGTGCAGATGCAGATGGTAACCTTTGGTCATGTCAACTATATCTCCTCCACTGAGGCAGGTGTAGAATGTTGACATTTGCAGGATGTCAATTTTAACGGTTGATTATTATTTTATTTGCTACAACTACAGTGGCCTCAAATTGACTTTTTTAAGGTGACAGTATTTGGAATGTTAGAATCCCCCTTGTTTTTCGCATTTGTAAAAGTATGTGTCTGTAATGATAACGTTATTGTTGAAAACAATTGTAAAGAATACATATTTACAATCCACACTAAAAGGATTAACACCTCATCAGTGCAAAGTAATCCAAATTGTGTTTACATAACAATACTCAAAGCAGACAAATAATTAACCTTACAAATAAAAAACAATAGATAATCAGATGAAATCCAACGACCGTATTAAATCAATGATGTATAAAGCCCGTGGCTGTCCCAGTTCTTTGAAAGGTATCAATAGCTTCTTTATAGGACAGTTGTAAAATTAGATATACAAAAATTATACTTTGGATAAATCTAAGGTTACTTTTATAATCGACAAAGTTTTAGAAGATCATGAATAGTTGAACGAGGCTAATAGCTATTAGATATAATCAGTACCCAAAAATACACACAATCGTGGTGATGGTCATGTGTGGTCAACAGCCCTGCCTGTAAAGGGAGACAAAGGGCCTTTCATCGGAGAATGTGGGTCCCACTTGGTATGTTATAAAGATAGGCTGATGTCCTCTCTTGCCCCCATAGTTGAGAGATCAAGACATACCTACTTTTGTCAGTTAATGGAAGACTATCCTGTATATAAAATGCTGCCAAAAGGACATTTTACACGTTATCATCTACCAAACCTGCGTTAAATATCTATTCTACTTTTCATATGATAAAGTAAAGATTATTTTGGATCAGCATTCTATGCATAGCTTTTAGATGAGTAACAGCTTAAATGAGCAATACCTCCCACCTTTGCCAATTAGTGGCTTCCTGTTTGAACCAAAGAGAAAGTATAAGTATTGAAGTGTTTCTATGTTTAAACCTATCCCAGTTTTCTGGTACGAGGCAATTGCTTCCAGTACAAATAGAGGAGGAAAATATAGCGTGAACTATTATTGTAATCTTAATTGTTCCTTTATACCAGGACGTTCGTTACAGATATAGTTTGGTTGGTCGGTCTGAATCGTGACACCTTCCATAATTCCGGATACAAGAATGAACTAGTAGAAAAGGTTCGACCTAAACATATAACCCCCTCAACATAGTGTTAATCCCAAATACAAACACGGAGTTTTCTGGAGACTCAGTATTGTACACTTTCACTGGCTCTATTCTGCACGTATATTGTATGTCTTATAAGAAGGATATGGCCCGCTTTAACTGCAAATAGACCCAACTTTGTGGAAATCAGTGTGTATTTCTCAAGGCACATATTTGTAGTGTCCACCACGAGCAAACAGAGCACTTTGGTAGTGAAGATTTTTCTGTTTTGTAGGCAAGAGTTGTCAACATTTTGGTTTTCTTGATGTACATTGCAAAATAGGTCAACAAGCTGACAACAGGAGATAGATCATGATTCTAATTCTCATATTATTTCTACGCTCAGCAGTAAATATTGATATGTGATTGTGTATTGTGTAGTAACTTCTACAAATATGCCCTATAACTCAGTGCGCGTTTTATGGCCAACTGATTTGCCAAGCTTTAAACTGGGCCACAATAAGTGCATTTTGTCCAAGCTCTAAATGACTTCATGACGGATCATTTAATACTAATTGCTGAAACATGTTATTTACATGTAATTATATCCCATGTTTGACACACAAAAAAGCATTGATGGAAATGACAGATATAACGTTTCCACCTCTATTTGTATGTCTCTGCGGGTGTCTTTGTGCCATTATTTTACATTATTTAACGTTTTATGTGTTAAGACAGGATATTTCATGTTTTGAAGTAAATGATATAATAGTTTGTTTCAAACTGGTCCAGTGAGTTAATGACAAGTAAATAATGGATAGAACCTGGATCTGTCCACATATTACCTCAAGGCAGGCGGTGAACTTTTGTCCCGAAGATGTCATCCCTTACTGACATTCGGTGCACGGGACGGATTTTGAAGTTATAAGATCCTAATGTTATGCAGTATAAATATCATTTGGGTACTTTAGAATGTTCATGATCTGGTCTGATGATTATTAAAAACAATATAAATTTAATATTTATATTCCCTTTTTCATAGTTAAATGAGTTTGAGAAGTTGCCAAATACCCCCTGAGACTTAACCGACGAAGATATTTATGTTTTACACGCATGTTTGTATCTTTAACAGAGACCTTCTTATCCTTGCAATGTAAAAGATCTACCCAAAATGTCCCGCTAGTATATGACACTGGCCCCCGAAGAATTCACTTTAAAGTTATGATCCATATTTGAATTATAACCGTATTTATTGATATCATACGTTCTTGTTATATATGTTTAAGATTCTGGTGAAATATGAGCAATACGTCATTCATCACCTGCCTAATGATTTTTTTTCTTTGAACAAGTCTGTTGAAGGTTATCAAGAGTGGCACTGAACCAGAGAGACGTTGCACCCCCTCCCACCCAGCACCCCCCTCCACCCAGATGAGTGAGCCATTGTGTGTCATCACAGCTTCACATCTGACAATTGTTCTCATCCTGTACCTGGTAATTGTCAGTTCGTGACAATGCTTACACTTTGTTATTGTGGTTGATAGGTGAAATATATTTTAAAATATCTGTTTAAACGGGCTTGTATTTTTTATTCCTTGCCCGAGATCCAGTAATGTTGGACCACAAAGACTCAAAGCGTACTACACCAAAGATATTTAAACGTCTCTGATTACACTTTATCTTTTACCTACAAGTGTAGACCAAATGCTCAGAGATATCTGTTCATTCTTTTTTCACTTCGTCATGAACTTGTTAATGTAAACCTTTGGGCAATAAAGAACAATTACGACCATCCACTTTGTGATTTAACCACTATTCCTCGGTTATATAGACTTGTACGTAGGAAGTGACAGCGGGTGAAATGATCTTTATGTTTGACAAGAAAGAAACCAAGGACCTCACACAAAAAGACCTGACTCAAATCCCAAACAAACCCAACCTCATGAGTCAGGCCACTGCAAAATTCATCTGAATAACTCCTGCCTGAAATAGTACTTCATTACTGAAGGACTGATAATAAACAGATTAAAATTTGATTTCACATTGATCATTCACAAATTAATGTCTTGTTGACAGATCAACTTGGCAGAAATGGCCATTATTTGTTATCTAAATGAATCTATGTGGTACCAAAACGTGTCAAGGCACTTACCAGGTGTTGTGCTTCTCTGGTGGGTTCCCAGGAGGTCTTCCCATTCCGTGTATTGGCCATAGTTTTCTGCCACACTTGCAAGTTCACGGATATTACCAGCCTCACGCCAGGGCCCAGCGGCTACACAATAAATTTCAACTCCCCTATCCTTGAGAGCGGTCACATAGGGAAATGGATCTTCCCCGTCTTTGTATTTGCCATCTGTAAGCAGAAGGATGATCTGAGTGGCATTGGGCCTGTTTATTAGACCCTGATTGAGGATAAGAGTGCCCATAGAAAAAGCCTCCCTTAAGTTGGTGCTGGCATATTCTTCTTGGTTCATATCATAAACCACGGAGTTCCAGGGAGGTGGGGTGCTGTAAAACAGGTTGCATTTAGTGTTGTGGCTAGTGTCGCTTTCTCTGATCCAGTCTATAGGAACGTACGCAGACTTCGCGAAAGTGATGACAGAAAGTCGGACAAAGTCCGGGTGAATGATGGCATATCTGTTTAACATCTGTTGAATCAAAGGTTTTTCTTGCATTGTGAACCAGTCTCTTCCCATTCCCTTTGATCTGTCTATCATAACCAGAAGATCCACCTGTTTTCCGGGACCTATCGCTGAGACAAAGCCGGGCAGGCCACTCGCCTCCCGCTTATGTCTGGAAGAGTCTAGAATGGCGCCTTGCGAAAAAGTCACTATCAACATCGACATGACCAGAAAGCTTATCTTAGTCTTCATGATGATTTATCTGTTGGATAAGCTCAATCTAATATCAGTCTATTAACCTTATGTCCAAGTATCCCTGTAATTGCTGTTTGTATCGATTATAACTCTTTTTTCACTTTCTGTTATTTCAGAAGTTTTGCAGGAGTCTTTTTCGCTTCTTTTGATGATATGTGGTAAACTTCCAACGAAATAAAAGCTGTTTTGATAAATAATCCCACAGCTTGCAAGAAGTGTTTAAAAGTTTGAAGACAAAGCCATGGCAAAATGAACAGGTCGTGACTCGCCACTGGAAGTTGCTGTACTGCTATCACCAATAAGCTTGCCCCTATATATGTACCTGGTGGTCTAAGTTTGGCGGAGGTATTTGACATGTTGTCAGGGCCCCTACCGTGAGTCAAGCGTCACACTCGGCTGAATGTGCACCTACCATGCCCGCCCCCACTTACAGAGGGTATGACTCATCCCTTCACCGGGGATCCATTCAATGTATATAAACACTACTAATGTTCCGAATTTCCAAATTCATCTCTCAGGATATGACATATTTTATTTGGCGCAAAACCAGATGAATGAAGATGTTTAGTAATTCGGCCTAATTACGATTGCTTTTTGAGGTATGTCTTTCATACTAGTTCCTAATGTAAAGATATGTTTATAAAATATCAGCTGTGTCTGTTGACAGGGAGACACTGGATGTTTAATTTTCATGAAATATTAAATGGAACATAAATGGAAGACCCGGTGATGAATATACTTGGTTTTGATGCAACATTAGAAACAAACCGCTTGCACACCTGTATCTATTTGTACACGTGCAGCACTCACTTTTAGCTGTAAATTTCTATTGTAAGACAATTAAATTGCAAAATAATGGTTCACATTTGTATCCACATACAATAAGGCGTTATATTTTTTTTATATTTTCAACAAGAAAATCCACTAGCACTTTCTGTTGTCAGTATTAACATCACCCACAAATTATATATTATCGTAATTTATTGCTAAGTTGCTCAAAAGGAAAGACATTTATATTTAAACCATTTTTAAACATAAAACATAACAAAATGTACAAATAAACTCAAATTGAAAGGCCAATAAAACCCCATTTCAGCCTCCAGTCTTTTAATCCTTGTTACTAACCCTTTCCACCCACGGAATTGTGAACTTTATAAATCCCACCCCCTTGAAATTCTAAATATTTTAAGTCCAAAAATCTGACATGTCTTTATTAAGGGCTCATATCGAGAGATTATGGCCCTGTCTCCAATTGAGAATCTGGTTTGGCTATATTCATCGTTAATTATAATGTCATGGCTGCAACCATTCTCATATTGACCATATTTTAAAGAGAAAAAATATCTTCCCCATGTGTATGTTTGTGTATGTTTACAAAACATCTGGTTTATTATCTAAATATCTGTAAATTGGATATCATATTCTTCCATAAAATTGTAACATGTAGCATTTTTTAAGTCTCTTTTTAATGGCAAGGTTGAAACATCCAAATGACCAAGCGAAATAAATGATCTACCTGTTGAAATGGCAATCTTTGTGACAATTATGATATTTTGTTAACCGTCTAGGCACGAGCCTCAGGTCGTATAAGAAATTGGGACGTGAATTTGATGCCGACACGTCCTGGAATCAAACGATTATCTTTGGATTACCAATTAGCTTGTGTACAAACCAATTGTGCCACGGCCCGTGGCCTTACAGTATGAAGGCATCAACTCATTTCTTAACCTCTGTATGTAACCGCTAGATGACTTTGATGATTATATTACCGTGTTTTAAAAAAAACTAACACATATATTTTGAAAATTGTTCAAATTTTGCCCATTTTTTAAAAATTTATCTATAATATTTTTCCTATGATTGGCTGGTAGACCTAAAATCCCCTCAGCAAACCCAACCCCAACCCCATCAGATGACGGTTATAAATTCAGAAATAGTAACAGTCCTATCTCAAAGTTTTCTGTTCATGTTTGATATTTCTTTGTATTGATAATATTTCACAGGCTGATTCATACCAAGCTGAGTAAATGGTATTTTCCCCATTCATAACGATTCTAATGCGCCTCAGATGTTTAAAAGGAATAGTTTGTTGTAATTGTAGCATGCAATTTTATATGAAGCTGTGCATGAGTAAAACTCTGGGTCACCCGGAAGTGACCAGCATCACTGAACCGTATCCATGATGTCACTTCCAGCTCTCATCATAATAATGAACAGACAGACTTTGTCCATGTAGAAAGCAATGGTTACATACTGAAGCAGGAAATCAGTTTGGAATCCTCCCAAGTCTATCACGGAGTCGTGACCGAATATACTCCACATAACGAAGATAGTGGCAGCTCTCCACACCTGGGTGAAACTACATGTCTTGGCACAATTCCCATTGATTTCTTTCCCTCTGGTTTTTTTATGTATTTGACATGAGCAATGTCACATTATTTTAGATTGTTTGTTTTTTAACAGTATATTCACATACTTTCTATTAATTAAAACATTCCAGAAAGTCCTAGTAAGTGGTGGAATTCTGTTTAAGAACACTGAAATTTAAAAAAAAATCACTGCTGTTTAATTGTATCACACTATATAGACCGACATGATTTTATAGTGTATAAGTTAATTCTCAATATATTTGTATGTACATAAAGAAACAAGATAAACTCATTGACCAACAGTGCAAACCTGACTTGTAACAGCGCAACCTGACTTGTAACAGTGCCACCTGACTTGTAACAGTGCCACCTGAGCGCGATTCCTCGTCTACAAGGGTTTTTCGCCAGGTGGCAGAAATCATATCAAGACATTATTCTCGCTGGTTCTATCCACATCTCCACCAAGTACCTGTACAGCGACAACCACCTTTCACGTATAAAGTCACAATACTGTAAATACTGGAGTTTTGGAATTTTAAGAATAGACGCAACCATAATCATCATCATGTAAGCATGCCGTATTGTTTCTAGAATAAATAAGTTTATATCTAAACTTATAATAATTAAATGCCACCAGTGAACAAAAGCTTCAAAATCATTTAGTCTTTGTACATAATTATGAATAACCAAAAATTCTTAAATTCGCTCCAAAATAGTTGCCAATAGTGTTTGGAAGCGTCACCTGGTGTATTTACAATATATATAACTTACACTAAGATTTCTACTCTGCTAAACAGAGGTAGTTGATCGTCAATTGCCCAAATTCGTGGCCACCACCAACCACCTTTTGTCACATCCACTCTTGACTCTTGAACAGTGGCGGAAGTTGCAATGTTCAGTCTATCGCTAATAATATACTATTTCTTTGAAAAAATCTTAATGCCCTATTCCTAGCTGAGACATCTTTAAAGGAAGAATTGATGACAAGGTAACAAACCACCTAGAAGAGAGTAACCTAAAACTCCAGTCCTTCCCAAGATTAGGACGTACTAGTGGGCTTATCCACCGGCGTGAATTACCATTCATGACTATATAATCATGCAACTCAACCGCAACTAAGACAATAGAACTCACATTCATATCCAAGGTAAAAAGGTCACTTTCGTGGTCATCTACAGACTGGAGCCTCTTGTGAACAACTTACACAGTTAAGCAAGATGGTATAACATTTAATGGCATATTGGAGACATTTGAATTGACTTAGTGGTTCAAGGAACAGAGGTCAACACACAGGGTTCGAAATAGCTTTGATATACTGATGACTTTTAAGGGAAATAGACTACTTAAGAGCCACCTGGTGGATGAATATATATCAGACCACGGAATGATCCTGATGACTCTTGACATGAGAGCACCCAAACCACCCAAGTACAGGAATTATAAAAGAATGGACATCAATGCTCTCAGATGGGACATGAGATACATTGTGTGTGATTCCAAAACGTGGAAAGAGTAATCCTTGTTTGATATAGTTAATTATTATAATAAAAACTAACCTGCTTAATGAATAAACATGCTCTTTATGAAGACCCTTGAATCTTGATGATGTGAACAACTTACAATACGGACATCTGCTCCCTGGACGAATAAGCAGATTAAACCTGAGACGTCTCGAAAAAGGAGATTGGAGAGAAAGATGATTAAATCTAGCTTACAGATTGACAAGGAATTATACATTACCCAAAGGAATAAATATAATTCCCTACTTAAATCTTCTCAATCTGACTATTTCTCTAAACTGGTAGAGGAAAATAAACATGACCCAAAAAAGCTTTTAGGGTCATTGATTCGGTCATGCACAAGGAATAGGACACACCAATGCCCAAGTCAGAAAGTGAGACTGCTAAGAAGGTTAATGACTTCATCCTTGAAAAAATAGAAAAAATTCACCTTGATATGGAGACTACCCTAATTACTAGATGGCATGTTGAACAATGAAAATGGGTCCCTTGGTACCACCTCTCTTCTGAATAATTTTACACCTTTGATTCTTGATGATGTGCACAACTTGTAAGGAAGGTAACAAAGACGTCATATGCGCTGGATCCAATACCTACTTGGCTCTTGCATGATTTCATTGATGACCTCCTCCCTCTCATTACCTTTATTATTAACAAATAGCTGTCTGACTCAGCAGTACCTGTTATTATGAAATTTGCAATCATATCACCACTTTTAAAGAAGATTGGACCAGAAATGATTGATTAAGAATTACAGACCTGTCTCAAACTTAACTACCATTTCCAAGCGAACTGAAAGGGCTGTAGCCAATCAACTGGTTCCTCATCTGGTAAGGAAAGGACTTACCGATAAATTCCAATCAGATTAGAAGGAGCATCTTAGCACTGAGACTGTTTTGCTAAGGGTGCAAACTGATATCCTGCATGATCTTGACAGCAAAAAGTACCACTTCTGAACTTCTCAGCTGCTTTTGACACAATTGATCATCAAATACTACTTGATAGATTGGAATTAAGAAGTAAGGTCAAAGGTCATGCTCTAAACTGGACCAGGTCATACCTAATGGACAGGAAGCGATGTGTCATGGTTGGATGCCACAGATCCTCACTTAGATCCATTAAGTATGGGCCCCCATGGATCTGTCCTTGGTCCTATTCTGTTCACAAAATATATGTTCCTACTGCTGATATCCTGGTTAAGTATGAGCTCAATTATCATATCTATGCAGATGATACACAGATATACATTCCTGTAGAACATACCTCTGGTCAGTAAGTAGGAATCTGTAGACACAAACTGGAAGAATGTATTCAATGAAGTTAGGGCATTCTTAATCTCAAATAAGATGAAAATTATTGATGGAAAAACAGAGATGCTGATTTGTACTGACAGCTATGGTACTAAGGCAAGAAGATGTGAGTGCAGTGTTCAGGGAGACACATCTCTCGAGTAATTCTTTCTCGGATGGATGAACAGTCATCAGTTTAGAGATTCCCAAACAAGGTTGCAGTCTTTGCCAATAGGGTTCCCATCTGTCTGTGTTTCTATGTCCTCATGACCCAAATCTCTAAATATCATCTGCTTTAGGTCAAAACAAACTCAGATATTCATCATGTTCATTTCAGAGAAATTAACACATGATTTGTTGACGAATTGGCCTAAGACTAATTACATTTATTGTATAACTGACAATTGTACACAAATATATGTAAACATACATTTTATTCATTTAAAAATAAAGTTAATATGAAACGAATCTTTAAAAATAATAAATGGAAAGTAGTTCGGCAGAGGGGTGATCTGTGAAAAAATATCTCATAGTTGCAAAACACTCTCTTGAGGCACCAAGTATGAGATAATGCTGCTGACCACTCCATTAGCATTGTCAGGATTGGTGAATACTGATATCACGACCAGTGGGTCTGTGGTTGACCTTGGTATTACGTTTGACTCTAGAATGGACACGAAGACTGAAAATGTGTAAGAAAGGATATTATTGCATTAGGAATTTGGCAGCCATCAGACAATGTCCAACATAGCTCCATTATGACACCTTTGCTGAGACACTAGCCTGACTATTCCAGCAGGAGACATCGAGGTTCCTTTGATTAAGAAGCTTAGTCTACTGAACGGGAAAGCTAGTAGAAAGTGAATCCACCCACTGGCTTAGTAGTTCTCAGTAGCTGCATAGTTGATATGACATCAGACTCAGGAGGTCCAAAACAGTGTGGCCAGAAAAATGAAAAAATATGTCGCTTTGGATCATAGCATTTTGGATCAAAGAATATAGATAACTGCACCATCAGTGCGATACGATCATATCACACACTGCATGTCTTTTCGAGTCGCAGTTGTCCACTTTCCATCCCCACGTTTTATCATCTTGCAGCCTCAAAGCTACACATCTTTTCCAATTCTCTGATGGTCGTTTCGTTGGCCGATCTATACTAGAGTTCAAATATTCCCTGCCTGTTTTCTCCCACACAAACGTATTGTTTGCTGCAAGGTCAGATAGTCCAATCCAGAAGCTGCATTCTTGTGAACCTGTTACTACAGTAAAAAATTTTTTATAAATATACATACTTTACATACATTACTTTAATCGTGCCACTCATTGGAGCTGGCCCTTAATGAAATGGCACACTAAGGATGCTGTATGGTGTTTAACGTGTTCACACTAAATACAAGAACACACTAAATGCAAGCTAAATTGCCTGTGATGTTTGCTGAGCTTCATAGCCCTGCCTCATTCATTGGGAATGGTAAAGGTAATCTTTGACAATGACAAGCATTTATTTGTAACAAGCCAACATCAGTCAATCCTCAATTTAAACTATCGAAAACCTTCATATTGGTTAAACAAGTCCTCTTCCGGGAATTGGAGATTGTTTGTTATGCTTATTTGAGGTTTTAAAACACTATTAATATTATTTCAGTCATCATTGACTTGCAAGAACTAGGTTAACCGTTCATCCACAGGCTTCAGCTAAAATGATAAATTGTACCATGAATGGAACCACGGAATGGACAGGAATCGAACCCACAACCCTGGAATCATCAGATAGGACCAATGTCAATAAGCTTGCACTCTTACCATTTGGTAAAACCTGAATGGAATGGAATGGAAGGAGAAGAGATGAGAATAGATTTGATTATGATAGATAAGAATAGATAAGCATTAATGAGAATATATTATTCATATCAATTTTTTAATATTATTTTTCATTAATATCTTCGCAAAGAATACACCCATAGATATGTTCCAAACTGTTCCAAAATCGTGGGAAAAATGTTTAGAGAAATCGTGAGTTTATATGTCTATGGTTAACTAGTTTTCAACAATACAAAGCTGACAATTTCACGATTTAATCAAGGATTTTAATTTTTGAGGTAATAGGTGGCCAAGCACATTAGGAAAAAGGTGACCCAGCATATCTCTTCGCAACCAAATGATGCCAGTGAAAGCACTTCTCAATAATTCTCCTTTCTTATAATTTCATTGACCATATTAAACTCGAAATCTATTTCTGAATGGTTTGAGATGACTAATTCTCCAAAAATAAATTTTCATTGCGAAATCCGATCCAAATTTTGAAATATCAGTTTAATGATGCAACTTCAATTGAATATTACATCTGTTTGAGGGAAGAGTGTCTCGTCGAATGTGAGAATAACAGTAGTCTATATCTAACTTCATTCATGTTAACACTTTTTGATCAATGTTTGTATTAATACTAATGCTCTAATACTATCGAAAATATACCTGACTGACTCCAAGTGTTCCACATGTAAGGTAGACAGGGTTTGAATCAAATGTTATGGGTTAATTAATTATAGTTAAGAAGTTAAGTTAAATACAAGTTTAAAAAAATAGACGAAGTTAAATAAAATAGAAGGGAAATGAAACAGAGAAATACTCAGCTTTATATTTAATGTCATAATAAAGTTGTTCTTTAATATAATGACACTCACATTTGCAGATGTTGCTGTGTAGATACTGTGTGACATGGGCGTGAGTTGTGGGAGTGTCCAGGAGGGCAAGACTGGCACCTTGGCGGCGACAGTAATGCTTTGCCTCAAACCAGTTGTACTTGTCATTCGACGCCAGAAAAAAACAGGAATTCCATCCACGTTCCCACTCAGAGGAGCAGCTTCCTAAAAGCAAAAAAACGTATGTATGTATGTATGTATGTATGTATGTATGTATGTATGTATGTATGTATGTATGTATGTATGTATGTATGTATGTATGTATGTATGTATGTATGTATGTATGTATGTATGTATGTATGTATGTATGTATGTATGTATGTATGTATGTATGTATGTGTGTATGTGTGTATGTGTGTATGTGTGTATGTGTGTATGTGTGTATGTGTGTATGTGTGTATGTGTGTATGTGTGTATGTGTGTATGTGTGTATGTGTGTATGTGTGTATGTGTGTGTGTGTGTGTGTGTGTGTGTGTGTGTGTGTGTGTGTGTGTGTGAATAATGTAGATAAAATTGAACTACCTTTAAGAGGTTCTTTGTAAATAATGGCATTTAGTGCACCAGAGTCTTTTAATGCCAGGTATACAGAGTGCAATAACAAACAAATTATTGTCACAATCAGCAGCACCCTTAATCCCACATCGCCCTTGCTCTCGTTGGACCTTTCAGGGGTGACTGGAAACTTGGCCGTTCTCGGCTGTGGTGTCGGTGGAGGTGAGATCGGTGAAATTCCTTCCTCGGGAGTTCTGGGCAAAGGTCTATTATCGTATCGTTGGCCCCTGGATAGACTTTGATAGGAGTCTATAAACTGCATCTCCATTGCTAAAAAGAAAGATAGTGTTTAAAAACAAACTATGCTATGCAGCTCATTATGAAGATTTTATTTATGAACCGATACTTAATTTCATAAAATAAAGTATAGCAACTAAGGAAAAGAGAGAGAGAGAGAGAGAAAGAGAGAGAGAGAGAGAGAGAGAGAGAGAGAGAGAGAGAGAGAGAGAGAGAGAGAGAGAGAGAGAGAGAGAGAGAGAGAGAGAGAGAGAGAGAGAGAGAGAGAGAGATAAACTGAAAAGGTTATTGTAAATTTGACGAAACAACCATTAATATTGGCTTATAAATAGCAGTGTTAGTCTAAAATTAATTATCATTTTTATTAATTTGTGCATTCATTAAAAAGAAAACGTCATTGTGAATATCAGGATCCACGGTGTTCTTAATATTTTGATATTGTATGTTTCCCAACATCTCTACCAAGGGTAGAGTTAGATGCCATCAATTGGCCTCATTTAGTAATTTAGTTATTCGTCTTAACAAATTTCCAAGCCATTTTACCTTAGTTGTGCTCCGCAAGTTAATGATAACTCAAGAATAAGCCCTGTCAAGTTTTCATTGTTCTATTTCATGACCGCACAGGTTTGGGTGTTGATGATCGGATAGATTTGTCTCTTAGATGAACATCAAAATCTATACTTTTGAAGTTCTGAAAATATAAGATAGTGACCCATAATTAAAGAATATCCGACCAGTGAGTTGTCTTATTCTTTTCTATTTTTATGGGTGTGGATTTTCATTTCGTCAACAGATATCATTTAGATGAGATAGTTGAATTAGTGATAATAGTGTATTTAGTGCGTTTTGTTGAGGCAATATAACATATAATAGGCCAAAATGACTTAACTTGGATTAACATGCAGTTTATATTATACCTACCAAATGATCCACATCATTACTTACTTGATGATCTGTGACTTTCACTTAGCTCTCTGCCAAAGGAAACAAATCTAACGAGGTTAAATATTTATCAAATGAATTTGGCAAGCTACCAGCTCAACACATCCTTCCCTATCCTGGAGGATGGAAATCGCGTACCAGGATCCATTCTGTCATAGAAAGCACTCATCTTGAATCTTTGCTGAGCATCGCCAAATATTCACTTCCATATATGGCTTACAAGAGCTAATCTGGTCATAATATATGCAAATGAACATAATTTTTTATCTATGATTTGGGATATTTTGTTTCTAATTAGTGAAATGAAATTACGAAATTGAGACATTATCATATCCTGGAGCAGTTTGTAATCTGCCCGATATTCTCTCACCACATGATGTGTTTGACAAATGTAAAAACTTTAAAGTGTACACCATGAATGATTTGAGTGAGAAATGTCATTTAGGACAATAGATTGGTGATAGATGTGATACCTGACCACTCTGTTCTCTCAGTTGATGTTAGCATTGTTGGAACCAAAAATACTGATGAATATAACATGGAATAAAATGTCTCACAAAATAAATGTTGATGTAAACAGAGAAAATGCACGAAGATGTAAGTTTGATAGAGTGCCAGATTATTTTATAACCAGTAAATTGGTTGACTTGTTCTTAGAGTGCCAAAATAGACAAGTTGAAATAGATAATGTATATGACCAATTTTGTTTTAAGTTAAAAAAAAGAATTAAAAAATTTATGAAAATCTGAAATATACAGTATTCAGTAAGAAAACAAGAAAGAAATATAAGAATTATAAACCATACTGGAATGATAATTTACATAAGATGTGGAAGTACATGAGTGAGGCTGAGAAATTGTATATAAAATGGAGAGGTCCAAGCCACAGAAGAGAGTTTTTAAGGCTAAAATATGTCACATGTAAAACTGCCTTCGATAAAACATCAAGAAAAACAGAGAGGAATCATAGAAAAAGTGTCATAAATGAAATTGAAAATTGTTGTGTAAATGACCCAAGACAGTTTTGGAACCATATCTCTCATCTGGGTCCAAGGAAAAAGAGTGAAATACCAATGAAAGTATATGATGTAAATAGGAATGTCTGTGAGGATATTAAGTATGTACTACACAAATGGAAGACAGATTTTAGCAATTTATATAATTCACCCATTGGTGATATTGAATCTGATTACTTTTATAGAAATATATATCAGATGAAAATGACTATGGAAAAAGATATGCAAAGTGAAGATTATATATTTAATGATTATATGTCCTTTGATGAAATTGAAAGTATTGTAAATAGACTGAAATCTAAAAAGGCATATGGTATTGATTCAATACCAAATGAAGTTCTAAAACAAAAAGATATCATGATCCTGTTGTCCGACAGATATCATGTACAATACTGATATTATATATGTTCACTATTTGTATTATACCACATCACCTAAATAGTATGAAAAAAAATTGTACAAGACTTAAGCTGACAGATAAGTCCTCAGGGACTGGAATACTATTGTTCACTGTGCATTTATGCTATTGTATTTTGATATCCTGTCAGTATAATAAAGATATACAATACAATACAAAACAATTTTCCTTTAAACAATTATATGATACAAAGTGGCAACAGTCAGGCAGGGCACTGCTGGAATCCCATTGGAAGTATGGTGAAGGTTAGATTGGTCTATTCTATGAAATATCTGTTTTTATTAAGTGTCCTTTTTTGTTCTTTATGCAGGATTGTATTAAGTAGCTCCAAATCATATCCAAAGATAACGGATGGGAAACTAACCAAAGATGTATGTCAACTATGGATTATATTATAAATTTCTCAACCATAGAACTTGATATGGATGGCAAGCTGGAGTAATGAAATAGTTATTAAATGACAGTGACAAGTAATTCCACAGAACCAATTATCATTGTGTTATGTGTGTAGTATCTCTTAATTAACATTGAATCCCTCTCAATAATGTGAGATATGCAGCACCATGTATCTATAATGTGATGTTGACATGAACAGGAGGTTCCTGGTTCATCGGAAATACAATAGGTTACTCTTGATATGGTGTCGGTGCTTCACCTCAGTAAGAGTACAGCATTGATATATCAATAACCAACATCAGCCTCTGTTACTCATCATCGTTATCCTGGTAGGTGGCAGTCAGAGATTTTATCACCTGTTATCACCAAAACAATGCAGAAATGACCATATTATGCAAAGGAAATATTACTATCAATGGCAAGAATTACAAAGAGGGTCACTCAGGGAATTAATAATAGTTTTTCAAATAAGCCCCATAACCTGCAGACATTTTTATAGCTTATTTAAAGAGATGTCCACCATCTGAAATTTGTTTATGGAACCCCTTAGCTGCTGATAATACGACCACAATATTTTGACAGATATCCTTTGACATAGGCGTTCCCCCTCTTTAGAAAGTGTGTATGTTATGGAGCCCTGTCGTGATCATATTTTGCAATGCAACAGCTACAATTACCATGCGGGAATCCACAAACTGATGATGCTATTCTTATCAGATTTTTATTAAATTGTATAGTTCAGTCGATTGAATTTATTTTTCATAACATTCATTATAATTGTTTATTATTCGGAAAAAGAGAACTTTCTATGAGAGGATAGGTTTATTGTCACATAAATCAGACCAATATTAAAAAAGTTATGCGAGAATTCATTTCGTAACAAGTCGACAGAGTTGGGTTTCGGTCTGTTAAATCATAAATGTCTGTCAAATCATAAATGTCTGTTAAATCATAAATGTTTGTCAAATCCTAAATGAATGATAGTCTTACCCTGATACATAATGGTTGGTGTTGGTATTGAAAGCAGATTAGATGTTTGATACAAGAGTTAACGTACTTTTCTTTTGATCTTTTGATTTGTTTAATATATGTGTAATTTCAGGAACACTTTTAACACTTTTATATCGGCCTATAAATATAACTTATAAAAAGCTAAAACAAACACGCAGTCATGAATATAGGATAATCACAGATAGAGTAGACCAGCCTTGGAATAAGAAACATGATGATATGAGATATAGTGAATGGAGACATAATTGGATACTGTCACTTTAAAGCTGAGATCTTCTACATGTTATAATATATTTGATTATTTTTCACGGTATGAGGAAGTTGCTTAAATCGTTACATGACTATAAAATGCGAAACTTCAAACTATCAAATATCTGATCTACACATGCATTTACACACATGCATGTATACACACACGTACATGTACATACATGCACCCAAATGCACTCACATCAGTAACAAATACATCAAGATTCTTGCATAATTTATGTGAAATGGTGGCACCCTGATATCAAGTTGTAAGGAGGACTTTATTCTGGCATAAAATGGAGGCAAATGCAATTCCATTAATTTTTCAGAAATATGATCAAATTCATTAATTGTAGTTTTTGGATGTTAGCTGCAGGAAGGTCAGCATGCAGGTTAATACCATCGCCCAGGGTGTATTGTTATCTACTAATTACCGGGTCACGGCTTCTTAGTAGTAACGTGGCGAGCTCGCTTGTTGTGTCTCTATCTACTCTCAATGCCTATCAAAGACAACTTCAAAGTCTCCATGTCCAGTTCATATAATATTTTATTGTCATTCTTCACTACAACATATATATTTGCGGCACAGTCAATCAAGCACCAATACATGGTGTCAGTGTAGAGAACGGTGGAGTGCGGTAACTGCAATGCGCGTGGCCTGTGTGCAGCTTATTTGTACTCGCACAACAGATCAACATAATATGATAATTTGACCATTTGGCCGAATGCAAAATGCTAATGACCAGCCACCGTTTGTGTGCATGATTTGCCCCAGCATATATCAGAACGCACGGTAGATGAGTCAGTGTGGTCATTTTATTTCTCAAAGTATCTCACAGAAAAAGGCATGTACTAAAAGATTCAGCCGACTTGTCATCTAAACGTTGTTTGATCACCTTAGACTGTCACAACTGTCTTGAAACTCTATTGGTTGAAACCTGGCTACAAGGTGATGAACACATTATATAACAGTTAAAGAGATACTTTCTTGTAAAATAAATTATATAAATTACATGATTAGATGGAAACACAAACTAACATTTAAAACTCATCTTGCACCACCCATAAAATATGATCATTTATATGAGGGGCCATTCGGGTCATATTAGAACCAATCAGATTCTTGGGATAACTATCTTGCGCGCAAGCATGCGCAGAACATGCTAGAATCTGATTGGTCTACAGCGCGTTTCCGGTTTTTTTATTGGTTCCTAGCGCGTATCCGGTTTCTGACGTAGATAAAAAGCAGCCAATCAGAGCGCTTCTAACAAAATCCACTGAATGCCTCTCATTGGCTGCTTTCAGTCACGTGGTACAAAATGGCATCAACAACACACTTTGCAGACAGTAATTTAGCAGAATTCGTGATAGTTATGTCAGTTTGACACGTTTTGGAGCATGATAATTCATTAAATGCTTCTCATATACATTGTTTAACTACGTGAGTATATTTTGTTATTATTTTTAAGGCGTGTCAGTGTGATTTATAGCTAAAACGATGGCAAATACAGAGTAGCATCAATGACCACTCAGTGAAAATAGCTTCTGCATACTGGGCAGTCAAACATGTAAATGTAGCACTAACAACCACACATTTCACACATTTTGGTCTTTGTCAATAAATAAATAACATAACATAATTGTAAAATGCACAGTTATCTTTATGTATATTTATATGTATATCTATATGTATATTTCTATCTATACAGGTAGTGAAGCAGTTGATGGTGGATTCCATGTAAGATTCCATGTAAGTACCGTATGAGAGTAGTTTCCAACACAAAATGTAAAATTTTCTGTGTTATCTTGAGAAAGAATTTTTTGTCACAGAACATTATTTAAAACAATTTAAGACCTGTGGAGAAGCCCTTGTCGGAAACTACTGCCTGTCCAAAACTGCTCAGATGCCTGCAAACATTGTGGGTAGGGCTGTATGCCTTGCATCTTTGTACATGGCACCATGGATTAAATAGTCCAAGATGTCACTGAGAGAGTTCACAATTTTGGCATGAATAGTTTGGTATGAATAATACTAATTAACAGGGATTTGAGAATGACTTCAGATGTATGTACAAACAGTATGAACCGATGATCCCTGTACGTACTGAAGTGTCATTCTCCTTACAACCAATTTATATATGTTTGCAGACACAAATTAAGTGGAATTAGTTCATGACATAAATAATAATATAAGATGCTGCAGATGTTAACATGTCACCATGTCACAAAAAATGAATGTTTTGTTGATCATATAATCTTTTCTAGGAATATATGTGGATAAGCTGTGCTTCACTCAGCGTAGTATGTACAGATGATCACCGTGCATCACTCAACGTCACCAGCAAGTGTGTACAGATGGTCACCGTGCATCACTCAACGTCACCAGCAAGTGTGTACAGATGGTCACCGTGCATCACTCAACGTCACCAGCGAGTATGTACAGATGATCACCGTGCCTCACTCAACATCACCAGCGAGTGTGTACAGATGATCACCATGCATCACTCAACGTCACCAGCCAGTATGAACAGATGATCACCATGCATCACTCAACTTGAATCATAGATTAACGTGAGTATTCAATGTTATAATTTAAATTGATGTCAGTTGTTTTTAACAAAAATGACATGTAGTACATGTATTGGAGACATGTCAAGCTAGCACTCATAAGATTTGCCCTCCCATAACAATGTCTGAACTATTTTACAGAGTAACAAGGAATTTTACGTAAAAAGCTTTAATATAAAATGTTCTTAGCTTTCTCAGTAGTAAAAATCCTTTACCAAATATCCTGACAGAGAATTCATCAATTTTCTTTTGAGGGTAAGTTAAATTTTGTTTGTGAAAATCATATGAATATTTTGATATTTGTTATTGTTGATATTTGTTATTGCATATATTTCAGGACTAAAGTAAGAGAAGACACAGGATAAATTGGAGGATGTGTAAGCTTGCCAGAATATACAGGATTTGTCAACTCGTCATCATATATACAAAAAGCAAACGTCAACTTGCCATCAGAAACTGGATGTGTCAAATTTCCATCCCATACTTAATGTGTCATTGTGTCATCACATACAGGATATTTCAACAAAGACACCATGCATCACTCATCGGCACCAGTTAGTATGAACAGATGATCACCATGCATCACTCAACGTCATTTGATATTCACACCTTAGAAAATTAAGAGAGTCCTTTTCCTGAACATCATATATTTTGTAATGTCATTGAGCATGACTTCAATAAAAAGGGGCATGGCATTGTTTATATTGTTGGTCACACAATCAAGAATCGGATTGGTTCCAATATGACCCGAATGTATGAGGGGCCATTCGGGTCATATTGGAACCAATTGTATTGTTTTTCTTGAATTTAACAATATAACATTCAATAGCTATTGTGGCTGAGATAGTTTGAGATGCTTCTAATACACACAAATCCTCTATTTTTGTTAATATTAAGAAATGTCAGTTGGTTTTAACACTAGTTTTGGCACATTTTTGTTAGGCACTGCACACTTCAATCATCTGTACCATCTACTTGAGTATGAACATCATCTGATAACAACTTTAACTCAATTCACTGTGGAGGCCAAAGAATGCTGAAAAGTTGGTTGTGTACGGGAGTCATCAGGGGTATTGGAAAATTGAGATATGTATTAGAGATATGTATTGTGGATATGTGGGACATGTCAGGAGACATGCCAGGGTGGCCACGCACCTGGAAAAGTCAGGGAAAATCTTTTTTTTTTCAAGGTTAGGGAAATGTCAGGGAATTTTTAAAAATGTCAGGGAAATTTCTGATTGACAGAAATGTCAGGGAAAAGTCAGGGAGTTTTGTTCATTTTCATAATCATTGAGTACTTTTAGATAATTGATGGGTTTAAAACAAACATTCCCAATGAACAATGAGCTCCTTTGGCTTTAATACTACAATAGCAAGAATTAAAGTTTCCAAGTTGAAGCTCAAATATCCATGGTGTTGTTACATGTCTTACTTATTTTTTATTTTAGTTCTAGTTTAATCATTCCCATATTGTGGCCTCCCAGGCCTTACATATATAAATATAAATTTATATATAAATATTTCTCTGTGCAGTGAAATTTATGGTTCTAAATTTTGTGTTCAACAGGACAGAACCTCTGAACTTGCATAGATTGCAGGATTGAGTCATTTAGCATGATGAATATAAACATCCCTGAATTTGGCATTCAGTGGGAACATACCGTATTTACTCGTGTATAAGACGACTCGTGTATAAGACGAACCCCTAAAATTGAGGTTATTTTGCTTAAAAAAAACCAATTTCCGAATATAAGACGAGTTGGTTTTTCTTGACATATCGGCTCTGCTACCATTCAAGCTTCAGCTGATGCTTGGCGGTCATTTTAAAAGTGAAACTTAAATATGCTTACGATATAAGATCTTAGCAGTCTTATACACGAGTAAATACGGTAAAACGTAAATACGATGTTCATATTTTCGAAATAACGGATATCAGACATAGCGGGTCGATTTTAAATGCGTTTTAAATGATAAATAAAGGTATTTACCCAATATTATCACAAATTGTTCGAGAACAGAACAAAACCATCAATCCATTTAAAACGCAATTAAAATCGATCCACGTGTGAAAGCATTTCTGTCCAAGCGGGAAGACACGACTCAAAGCAGTGGAGACAATGACGAAACGCAAAACTGTGAACGCTGATAATTGGAATCAGTGAGAACAAAGTCGAAACAAAGCGTTAATTGCATTTCAAATGATCTGATAAATAAAGGTATTTACCCAATATTATCACAAATTACGCATTTCGTCATTGTTTCTACTGCTCTGAGTCGTGTCTTCCCGCTTGGACAGAAATTTCGATGTGCAGAACACGGTAAATTTGATGTGCGGCAACACGATGAGAAACCAGGGATCCATCGTTGCGCAATATATTAATATTTCAATGCGAGTTGATACACTCCATTTGTTTTCGCGCCAAAAATAAGAGCTTGTCCCCGTCACTCCCGCTTTTTAAAATGACGACCTCGTATTGCGTAATGCATTTAAATGGATGAATGGTTTTGTTCTGTTCTCGACCTGCAAAGCGTATTTTGTGTTAATATTGGGTATATACTTTTATTTATCATTTAAAATGCAATTAAAATCGACCCACGTGTGGAAGCATTTCTGTCAAAAAGGGAATACACGACTCAGTGGAAACAATGACGAAATGCAGAACTGTGAACGCTGATAATTGAAATCAGTGAAAACAAAGTCAAAACAAAGCATTTTGAAATAATATGTTTTAAATGATATATAAAGGTATTTACCCAATATTATCACAAATTATTTTTCGCAAGAATTTCTCCACGATGTAGAACGTAATAAGATGTACGTGACGTCCTTAATCTTAGCATCAAAACCAACACGTGGGAGAATATTTCTTTGTGTATTATAAAGCCAATGATATTCATTATATCGCTTTTAATTATTATTGTTTATATCGATTTTAGCATCAAAACAAAGCGTGTTAATACACAAAGAAATATTCAACCACGTGTAGACAGTAGTCCGCCTGTCCGATATTTGCTTTCACGCTAGTATTGCGTAATGCATGTTAAATGAATGGATGGTTTTGTTCTGTTCTTGACCTGCAAAGCGAATTTGTGATAATATTGGGTAAATACCTTTATATATCATTTAAAACATATTATTTCGAAATGCTTTGATTTCACTTTGTTCTCACTGATTTCAATTATCAGCGTTCACAGTTTTGCATTTCGTCTTTGTTTCCACTGCTTTGAGTCGTGTCTTCCCTGTTGACAGAAATGCTTTCACACGTGGATCGATTTTAATTGCGTTTTAAATGATAAATAAAGGTATATACATAATATTAACAGAACAAAACCATCCATTATTGCGCATTATCTCATACTTGGTGCTTCAAGAGAGTGTTCTGCACCTATGAGATATTCTTTTGCAGATCACCCCTCTGCCGAACTACTTTCGCAGATCACCCCTCTGCCGAACTACTTTCGCAGATCACCCCTCTGCCGAACTACTTTTGCAAATCATCCTTGGTCCAAATGACGACTGAGATCCTTCCACCAGAACCAATAAAAGAGATCTGTCAGGCTGAACACTGCATGAACCCATGCTCTTGACTTTATCTCATATTTATCTACCGCAGATGGTTTATATACCAGACCAGTGTTAACATTGTAAAAAGTACAGATCTTAAGAAATGAACATGTGAGTGCAGTGTTCAGGCTGACAGATCTCTCAAGTTGGTTCTGGTGAAAGGATTTCAATGCCCACCTCTCAATGACGTCATTAAATAGTAAAATATATGTGGCAATGACGTCATTGAGTGTGACGTCATTAAAAAGGGGGCGTGGCATTGTTTATGTTGTTTGACACACACAACATAGGTCGGTACATAGGTCCATGCAGGCTGCAATATTTTCCACACAGTTTTGCTTTAAATAGATTGGACATCAAACCAAAACTTTATCTCATACCTATCTGCAGGAGTTAAGTATGAGATAAAGTCAAGAACATAGGTTTGTGCAGTGTTCAGGCTGCCAGATCTCTCACGTTGGTTCTGGTGGAAGGATCTCACAATATAGAGTGGCACTATGCCCACCTCTCAATGGCGTCATAACATAATAAATTATATGTTATAATGACGTCATTGTGACGTCAGTGTGACGTCATTAAAAAAGGGGGCGTGGCATTGTTTATGTTGTTTGACACACACAACATAGGTCCAACATACTGCAATGTTTTCTTCTCTGTTTTGCTTTAAATAGATTGGACATCAAACCAAAACCTTTATCTCATACCTATCTGTAGGAGTTAAGTATGAGATAAAGTCAAGAACATAGGTTCGTGCAGTGTTCAGGCTGACAGATCTCTCTCGTTGGTTCTGGTGGAAGGATCTCACTCGTCCTTCGGACTCTTGAGATCCTTCCACCAGAACCAACTTGAGAGATCTGTCAGCCTGAACACTGCACTCACATGTTCTTGCCTTAATATATTAACAATCGTTTTCGCGCTAAAAACAAGAGCCTCTTCCCGTCACTTCTGCCTTTCAAAATTGCGACCACGTGTTGCGTTGAGTCGTGTCTTCCTTGTTGACAGAAATGCTTTCACACGCGGATCGATTTTAATTGCATTTCAAATGATAAATAATGAAAACGCTTTGTTTTGAGGCGAAAATCCATGATGTGGAGAAATTCTCGACGTAATTGTGATAATATTAAGTACATACCTTTATTTATCATTTAAAACGCAATTAAAATCGATCAGCTACGGATATGAAAGTTCAATTTGACATGTTGGCCGCTCCACTTTTGTCTCGTGGGCACCCAGACGCTAAGATAAAGGACGTCACGTACATCGTATTACGTTTTGTGATAATATTGGGTAAATACCTTTATTTATCATTTAAAACGCAATTAAAATCAATCTGCTACGTCTGATATTCGTTATTTCGAAAATATGAACATCATATTTACGTTTTACCGTATTTACGTTTTACCGTAAATACTCGAGTATAAGACTGCTCTCGTGTATAAGACGAACCCCTAAACATTAACTAAGAGTTTTTGGAAAAAAACCTCGTCTTATACACGAGTATATACGGTACCTTTAAATTTAGTTGATGTGTGCATGAAAGTTGTGTGTTGTTGTCAAAGTAAACATGTGTTGAAATGTATGTGATTAAAAAAAAAAGAAAATTGTTGAATAATCTGCATTAACCCCTAAAATGATATTAACTTTAGTTAGGATCACATGGCCATATGTATTTGTGTATTCTGTTTCCAAAGTAGTATCCTGTAGTAAGTGTGTTGCTTTGAAAGTAATGTTTAGTGCTATACCCTCAGGATGTATATGAGACCGAGTATCTGTAGTGATGATATTTTGTTTCTCTAATCAGTCATGATGAACTGGCTCATGTGTTGAACACAAATTATACAAAAACAAAAGTAATTCATTTTAAGAGTTTAAAGATACATATTGTACCTTTTAAATCTAATATCCATAATCAAAGGCTTATTAAAAATGTACATTTATGCATGAAACCATCATCCAGGTAAAGGGTGAAATGGGCGGATGTAGGGGACGATGGAGGCCACAATACCTGGAATTATTTCTTGAGTCAGGGAAAAGTCAGGGAAATGTCAGGGAATTTTTTTCTCATCAAAGTGTGGCCACCCTGCATGCAGGATGTGAATTGAGGCACTGGCTTTACAGCTTTTGAAGTACTAATGACGGGTTAGACATACTTGCTAGATTTACTAGTCATGTCTAGAACGAACATAGCCCGTGGCATTAAATTGTGAGGTAAAATATAGGAGATATGGTGCTTTTACCCTGGTAAAACGAGCATGTCCAATATGACACCTTCTAAGAGGTGTGGCATTTTCTTTGTAGGTTTTGAGGTACTAATGACTGGTCAGGCATACTTGCCATGTACTATAATTAAATGTGATTGGACATGAAAAAGAAATTTGACAATTCTGATAGTTTTTATAATATTCCAAACTTAAGTCATTATTGATTTTGGTGACAAGACCTTATTTTAAAAGGCAATGGGTAGAATTGAACTATTTGTTTAAAAAACATCCTGCCTGTATTATTGAGGGCAATTTCATAATCAATTCAATACATCTAATGTCATATTGTAAATTCTGTCACATTTTTCAACAATGTGCTTTTCACATTTCTAAAAGATGAACAGCTCGGGTTGAATTAAATAGGTCAAATTTGAACAAAATAAATGATCACCACTAAGTTTGGAATATTACAACAAAATCTCAGAAATGCCAAACTTCATTTTTATATTGATGGGCTGTTAAGAATCCGTTCAAGAAAATAATTCAATTTTCCATTTTTAGCTCTGCTGACTTGTTTGAGGGAAAATGTCTGTCCGTCAGTCAACAATTTCTTTAAAAATCTTCTCCAATTTACCAATGATAGATGTTTCAAATTTTATACTGAGGTAGTTATAGAGGTAAAGATTCAGAGTTCTTCAAATTTTAGTGATATAACCATTGACCTTGGTGCAGTGACCTCAAGGTCACAAAATTTGTATGGAACACATCTCAGGAACCACTTCATTGAACATTTTCAAAACAAATTATGGGAAAATTGCTCAAACTGTCAACAAGTATCTAGCTTGTGTATAAATTTTTGTAAAAAAAGTATCAGTTGATGAAAAAAAAAATTCTTTGATAAAAGTGAATTAACAGTAATTTGTCTATTTTGGGATAAAAAAGAGAATCCCAGTGCCATGTCAAAAATCTAAGTTCAGGGGCGCTCAGTGGTATCTCATTCCTGTTTTATTACTTAGGCAGAAAAGATGAGAGTGAAAAGAGTAGAATAAAAATAATATCTTTGTGCATAATGACTTCTTAGTAACGCACAAGCCCAGTAGCCACTTCAAGGCCAGTCATCATTAACTGGGTATATATTTGTTTGTTCACAAGTCAGCCAATAACATTTGCACTGTTATCATCCTTAATATGAGATTTCCAACAAGAGATAACCCAGGAATGTTTTTAAGATATTTATTTATTCATGAAGAAGCAACATATTTCCAGTACAAAAATATAGTCAACTAGATCATTAGAGTTGACCAAAATGATTGTAAGTTTAAATCTGTTTTCTGTATAAAGCCATTATTTCATTAGTTTAAAATTTCTACATTTACAAAAACAATTCAATTATACATGTGAAGTGATTCTCTGCCTATCACTAATATTTATGTGGGTCCTGGCTGAAGTTAGGTTCAAGGCAATCAATTTGTACTCTATAACTAAATGATATTTGATATTTGCAGGGAATAATCAAGATCAGTCTTATGATTTCAGCATAATCAGCATATATTTATTATAACAAACACAACATGGTAACATGGTAACAATAACATTTGTACAATGGTCGAGTTCAGAATAAAGTAATGTAAATCACACTGATTCCCCCACAAAGTAGCAGGTGGTCACAATGTGATGGAAATAAAATAGTGGAATTAAATCCAAAAGGGCATCTCATAAAAATAAATGATCCAACTTAAATGTCATACCAAAAGGTCATATATAAACATCATATTAAAAGGTCATCTCTAATCATCATGCCAAAAGGCCAAATAAGAATCTTGTGCCAAAAGGCTATTTATGGCAATTTAGAAGATAAAAAGTTATATAAATTGTTCATTTGGGCAAAGTTCTGGTCGAATATATACCTTGAGACAGTAGGTGAATTGTGGGAAATTCAGGTCGTTTCAGGATGATTCGGTGGTGATATTCGCTGAGGTCAATGAAGTACAAGTCGGAGCCGAAGAAGCCGAAGAAGCCGAAGATTGCCGAAGTGTGGAAATGGCCAAATGGTCTTATTAGGAAACTTTGGAATATGAACTGACCACGAATATCGCGGTTTCAAAGTATTTGTATGAAAACTGAGTGTCGGGGGTCGAAATAGACACAACGAGTCGAAATAAGTCGAGAAAATGAAAAGCGGGAGTCGAAATTCGACCTGCGGGTCGAATCGACCCCAAAAACCAACTCTCGTTCGATATGAGACTTCACGAGACAAAAACAAGATGGCGGCCGGTTGAAAGATGACAGTTTTGCGTAGCTGAAGGTAAAACATTAAAATATAGAAATCGGAAGTGATAAAGATGAATATACAAAGCCCGCACACTTCCGTGAGGTGAAAACAATACGCTACAAAAATATCAGCTCAAAACATGCACGCAATCGTTAATGAAAGACGTAGGAAGTTCAGTTTCACCACACATGTTTAGATGTGCATATACATACCAGCACACAAACTGTATATCTAAAATACACATCCAACATATCTACAATACTTGATCTTTATTAAAATCTGAGATCTGAGTCCTTTTCCAGAACAGTTATTGTTACATATCAAGTGATATGATATACTATGAAGTCAATATATATTATACCTAAGGATAAATCAGGTAGCTGACTCCTGCTTAAATTATATCACATATCATGTATATCTAATAAGAGATGAGTGGGGAAAATGTGTATTGTTGCATTTCTCATGATTTGTAAATTTCTGTTCCATGAGCACAAATAAAACATATTGTTTAATTATTTTGTACTCTTATGGTCAATTTCTTATTAAAGTTACCAAAGAATCAAACATAAAATGACACAGGAATACAAAGCATAGGCCCAATCCCAGTCTGAGAAGAAAGTGTGAGTGAGGTAAGACGTACAACATTTGTTGTCATTATCATATTCTTCTTGACTTAGCTGGCTTTAGGAAAAGGCCTTAAATTATTATATATTATTATTATTATTATATTATTATTTTATCATTACATAACAGGATCAAAATTACTTTGATATACAAGAGATGTCTTAACAGATTATGGAAGAGTTTGTTAAAATTTGTCACTATCATATTCTTCTTGACTTCGCTGGCTTCAGAAAAAGTTTATAAAATTTTCTAAAAATATTTTATTACAGCTAAATTTATGTATAAGTCAAACTGTTGTGAAGTTACTTGTGACTCTTGAGACCATGCATCACTCATCGTCACAAAGCCTTTTCATTACAAACTTTTATGTAGTATGTCTATTGGAGATATGTAGGATGTATATTGGAGATATGTAGTATGTATATTGGAGATATGTAGTATGTCTATTGGAGATATGTGGTATGTATATTGGAGATATGTAGTATATGTATTGGAGATATGTAGTATGTATATTGGAGATATGCAGTATGTATTTTGGAGATATGTAGTATGTCTATTGGAGATATGTGGTATGTATATTGGAGATATGTAGTATATGTATTGGAGATTTGTTTGTTTGTTTGTTTGGGGTTTTACATCACTTTCAACAGTATTTCAGTCATTTCGTGATGAGACCTACTTGTAGCAGATATAGTGCTGCCTCACTGAATTGTCATGTCGCAGGTCCTTGACATGACAACTCACCCGGTCACAGATTTACAAGGACAACGGGTTAACCCTTTTGGCACAGGCCTCAGCTCATGTGGGAAATTGTATCATGAGTTCAATCCCGGCACGGCCGGGGTTCGAACCCACAATCTTTGGATCACCACAGAGGAACTGGTGCTAATAAGCTGGCGCTCTAACCAACTGCGCCACGGCCCGTGGCTGTATTGGAGATATGCAGTATGTATATTGGAGATATGTAGTATGTATATTGGAGATATGTAGTATATGTATTGGAGATATGTAGGATGTATATTGGATGATTGCACTGGGAATATGAAATGGATAATTATAATAAACAGTCAGGCCTAAAAACACCTTATTGGAGACATGTAGTATATGTATTGGAGATATGTAGTATGTCTATTGGAGATATGCAGTATGTATATTGGAGGTATGCAGTATGTATATTGGAGATATGTAGTATGTGTATTGAAGATATGTAGGATGTATATTGGAGATATGTAGTATGTGTATTGGAGATATGTAGGATGTACTGGGATTATGAAATGGATAATTATAATGAACAGTCAGGCCTAATACACCTTAAGATTTTAACAAAATGCTGACCAATTTTAATTTTCTGTTATCCTGAGTAATTACTGTTCCAATACCAAAAGAAATTCACACGAAAAATTGTGAACAGTGCTACAAATTAATTCAGTATAAACTGATGTGTTTGTCTCAAAGGAAAAATCTTGAAAAATACATATTGTGCTCAACATTGTTTTTGGCACTACATTGATGTGCTTTAACCCACCTTTGTACTGGGTATTGAATTATGTGTTTCCATAAAAATATAATCTCAATATAAAATGTTATCATAATAAATGTTATAGGTTCCATTTTGTCAAAATTGAAGTTTATCATTGTAATACAATGTGTAGGCCCAGTCCCAAGTTTGGAGAAGAAATGTGAAATGCGAGTCCTTATGTGTGTGAAGTTTGTTACTTATTCAGAGTTCAGTATTCAGATTTTTTTTCTTTATATTTTCTTACCTGGGAAGGCCAATATTTCAACAGTTGTTAATTGATGAATTGTGTAACTAATATCAATTTTCCACAGAACTGTATATATGTTGATTATCAATGAACATGTTTGTACCATAAATATATTGCTCCTTTATGAACAAATAAATATTTTATTTTGGACAATCTTGTGTTTTTCTTTCTTTGGTCATCTGATTTGTACCAAGTAATGGAATAATAATGGATTCACTATGCTACAGATACAAATCTTAAAACCTGTGATCTCAATTCCCATTGGCTGATATTTGTCATGTTATTCAAAATGGCAGCTTCCCTGACAACTCAATGATAGCTATTAGATTTTGTTTAAAAGGTTGGGATGCATAGCTTAACAGGAAACTTGAGAGAAAACTTACCAAGCCAGAAATTTAACAAAACAGGCTTAAATATTTGTAAAATTCATACCCAAAACTACAAGAACAAATCATTTTTATTTTCAATATTTATCACACATACACTCTGATTCTCCCCTTTGGTAGATGACAGGGTTTGATGAGAGATAAATGAAGATTTCATCTTTATTTTCTGTATAAAGTCATTAAATTCCACATGCTCTGACATACATATCGGTCAAATAAAACCCCAATATGTAGATTGCATCTTTGTTTTCTGTATCAATCAAGTCTGATATGTATGATCTGGTATATTAGGACAGTATAGACATGAACATAAGATATATCAGGTCAGATGGGGTGAATATAATGGGAAGCAAAATTCTTACCTTGGAAGGCCAATATGTCATATCAACAGTTGTTAATTGTTGAATTGTGTAACTAATATCAATTTATGCCACAGAACTGTATATATGTTGATTCTCAATGAACATGTTTGCAATACACATCTAACATGTCTAGCATACACATTTAACATATCTACAATTTACATGTCTAGGATAGACATACAACATGTCTCCCAACCTACACCAATACACATTCCAACCTGCACCAATACACATCCCAATACAAATTCCAAACTACATATACAAGCTGTCTTCAAGTTTGGAGCCAAACTCTCTTGAAGTGAAGATCATCTGATGTACATTTGTATAATGACTTGCATATCAGTACGAGTAATAAAACCCCAATATGAAGATTACATATATTACATCTATATAGACTATACATCGTAGACACGCAAGATGAACATTATAGACGTTCAAAGTATACATTGTAGACATACAGAATGTACATTATATACAACAGGATGTACATTGTAGACATACAGAATATACAGTGCAGACATGCAAGATGTACATTGTAAACATACAGGATGTACATTGCAAACATACAGGATGTACATTGCAAACATACAGGATGTACATTGTAGACATAAAGGATGTACATTGCAGACATGCAAGATGTACATTGCAGACATGCAAGATGTACATTATGCTCTGAATGAAAACATGTTTATGTTTTAATTATTCAGTGTGCTTATTGACCAGTTACAAATTTAAGTAGGTTTACAAACCATGACAAATGCAACAATACACATTTTCCCCATTCATAGTACAATAAATTGTTATTGTTTTATTTGTTTATTAGTGCCAATTATACATATATTAGCAATATATTAAATGCATAAAATCATATTAGATTTATATGAGACCATGTTGCAATTAATCTCTTTTACACAAACTTAGTGACCAACTGTCCATACTCTCTGGTGACGTTGAGTGACACATGGTGACCAACAGTCGAGTTGAGTGATGCACGGCGATCATCTGTTTATACCAGCTGGTAAAATATGAGTGAGGCATGGCTATGCATTCCTACAAAAATTATTATACAGACATACTTGACTGAAACATCAATCAGCCTTAAGACAATACTTCCACATGATAATGATCGAATGTATGCCTTTACATTAAGAATTATGCTCAGTGACCAAGAAGCCATTATAGAGTTTTTTTAATGTAATGTACATAGATACTACCCTGTATTTACCATTGATCTCCAACTTTTAAAATAAATTGGTCAAGTAATAGGTTGGCAATATGTATTATTAATGTAAATGTAATTACATACTATCTGGTGATGTTGAGTGATGCACTGTGATCATCTGTTCATACTAGCTGGTGACGTTGAGTGATGCACGGTGCCCATCTGTACATGCTAGCTGGTGATGTTGAGTAATGTATGGTGACCATCCATTCATACAAATTGGTGATGTTGAGTGATGCATGGTGTCCATCTGTTCATACTCACTGGTGACGATGAGTGATCCATGCTGATCATCTGTTCATACTCGCTGGTGACGATGAGTGATGCATGGTGATCATCTGTTCATATTCGCTGGTGACGATGAGTGATGCATTGTGATCATCTGTTCATACTCACTGGTGACGTTGAGTGATGCACAGTGATCATCTGCCCGTACTAACTGGTGACATTGAGTGATGCACTGGTTGTCCATACCCATTACTAGAAAAGATTATATGTTTACCACAATATTCATTTTTGGAGATCAATGTTGAGTGATGCATGGTGACCATCTGCCCATATCAGCCGGTAATGTTGAGTGATGCACGGTGACCATCTGTCACTACTAGCTGGTGACGTTGAGTGATGCACAGTGATCATCTGCCCATACTGGCTGGTGACGTTGAGTGATGCACTGGTTGTCCATATCCATTACTAGAAAAGATTATATGTTTACCACAATATTCACTTTTGGAGACACAATAACATTTGCATCATGTTATATTATTACTTATGAATTAGATCTATATACATGAAAAGAAAAGTAATATCCAAAGAAAAAAAGATAACTTGTTTTTAAGTTGTAATATTGACTGACACTTATTAAAATTAACAAGGCAAACCCTCATAGTTTATCAATGAGTATTATAGCTCTATCTTGTCTACAACGTGGCAAATTCCTGTCTGTAAATTTTAAAAATTAAAAGAGTTCTACTAGATTCCTGGTTGCAAGGTGTTTTTAAATTTGTTGTAAAACTGAATGACACTTGTTAAAATTAACAAGGCATACCCACGTTGTTAATTCTAATAAATTCCTGTCTGCAAAGTGTTGTCAAATTGGTTGTTAAGCTGACTGACACTTCTTAAAACTAATAACAAAGTATACTCACGTAGTTAAACAATGTATATGAGAAGGAATAAATGCTTTATCACCCTCCAAAACGAGTAAATTACATCGAAAATGGGAAGAATTCTGCTTAATTCCTGCCTGCAAAGTGTGTTGTTGATGCCATTTTGTACCACGTGATCAAAAGCAGCCAATGAGAGGCATTCAGTGGATTTTGTTAGAATCGCTCTGATTGGTTGTTTTATATCTACGTCAGAAACCGGATACGCGCTAGGAACCAATCAAAAAACCGGAAACGCGCTGTGGACCAATCAGATTCTAGCATGTTCTGCGCATGCTTGCGCGCTAGATACTTATCTCTAGAATCTGATTGGTTCTAATATGACCCGAATGGCCCCTCATACATTTAAAGCAATCACTGTAAATGACATCATCGTGGGGGATTTTATTGCACGTGCGACTCAAGCTGCAATGATATTCAATATTCACAAAATAAGTCATAACTTTGCTAATACTGAACCGATTGACATGCTTTCTACACCAAAATGTTACATTTTTCATGTTCTTTCCAACACGCCTAACCATTCTATAGTGCGTCTAATCTATTTTGACATCGCTCTTTTGGCTGCATTGTTTTTTTGCTTACTAATAAGTTATGTAAGTAGCAGGGGTTGGAGAGCTCTGAACCAATCTGGTCGGTACTCGCGACATTCTGTGTAATCGCGTCAATCTGGGTGCTCTGAACCAATCTGGTCGGTGGGCATCAGTTACGCAGGCATCCAACTCGTCATAACAAACTGAGAAATGACAACAAATCCAACACAGAATTGAGCAAGTAAGTAATGGTTGAGTGTATTAAGGTGTATAGAACAGGAGTGTGTTAATCTGATTACAAATTAAGCTTGTTTTGCACGTGAATTCTGTGCCCCCAAAATGAATGGACCGAGTATTCTTCTCACCTGTTGTTTTCATATGCAAATTTTGACCTACTTGGGTCAGACAGTCTGATGGCTCCTGCCCTGACCCCATTACTGTGACCTATTTTCGTCTGTCAACAACTCTTTTAGGTTTTATTTTGATCGATATCTTTGAACCTACACAACTTATCAGCAAACCAAAAACAGTTTTGGAATCTGTAAGACAGTATAATGACGATGGTAGGTTAGTGAATGATTTAATATGAATATATAACGCTGAAAACAAGCAGATCTGCACCAGAACACTCCCCTTACATTTTCATATAGCATAGCATGTGGCATTGTTTACATTCTGCTGTGCAGAATAGAAATGAAAGATGAACAGTCTCCTGCCTCAAATTTTTGATATTATCAAATATTTCTAATCAAAATCAACAAATGTGAATAATATTACATGCCCTCATCATTCTTTCTTTCCAACTGTCATTTTTAAATGCATTATCTTTAAGAAGATTGATATCTTGGATGACTGAAGGTTTCATTTATTGTCACTTTATTGCATAGAAATATTTACCTAATATGAACAGTTTCTTTCCCCAAATCTTTAATTTTATCAAATATTTCGGATCAAAACCAACAAATGAGTAGGTAATGGCGTCATGATGACGTCATTCTTTTTTCCCACCACGTGCATTAGAAAGAGCTCATTTTCTCCCAAAAAAATCATGTTTCCATTGTGCAGTCATACTGACAGAGCCCACAGATCAATATGCACTATAATTCTCCTTCATACTACAAAAGCATACAAGACAAGTGAAATATATCCTTTAAGGAATGTAGAAATGTAATTAGCAGTGCACAGACCTAGTACCCCCCCCGGGAATGTAATAGTAAATATGTCATCAAATGTAAAATTGTTGAGATTAATTTTCTAACGCCAGAAATTCATATTTACCGTTTGCTCAGCAAAATGGAAAAGCAGTGTACAATTAAATACAAGATCAAATGAAAAATCTATCCTATAGCATTTGATACATTTAAAGCTGGTTGTGATCAGTTTGGGAGAAAGTCGGGAAGTTTCTCCTGAGGAGAGGATGTAAGTTAAATACACAAAAGACAGATGTCGGGCAGTGTGGCCACAAGATCTGTATACAATGTCTAGTTCTTGTCGCCAAAATCATATAAAATCGATCCACAATTTGAACACAAAGGTTTTGCAAGTTGTAGAATTTGTTGCTTATCAGTGTACATCGTCAGGGAGATTGGAGAAAGCTCAGCACCAGCTTGGAGTACAATGAATGGAGTTGTGACGCCATGACTCATGAGATCAAAGGTGCTATGTCTGACGTTATTCAACTTTGTGACAAATTTGACCCGATATAGACAGAATTTAGACCTTAACATATCGCGAGTGAAATGTTCAACTTTCTCCACTGTTGGAGACATACATTTTATTTCAGTACTCCAATTATAGACGATCTTATTACGTTTTAGAAACGTCCATGTCAGTCATTGCCACAAAATACGCCCAATTTATGCCTCAGTCACATTTGCGCCGATTTCAGTAAAGATGCCCGGCCGATGGGTATTTTTACAAAATTGGCAGGCAGTTCAGATTGCCGTGCGGGCACCGGGAGATCATTGGCCACAATTGGGCATCTTTAAGACGTCGAGCGGGTTATCGGGAACTTTTAGCTGCAACATAAAAGTTGCCGGTGTTTCCCCAATGTCTTATCAGCAAATATCATCTTAAAGTACACTGCAGGGTCTCGGCAGTGTCCCGCAGGCACATCGGCAGATTATCTTAGGGCTGCCGGTGGCATCATGTGGTGAAAATAGGATTGAATATTTTTTAAAGCCTACCCAGACGTCTTAAAGACATCCTGCAGACGTCTGTGTCATGAAACAGACGTCGTAAAGACATCCTGCAGACGTCTGTGTCATTTCATCTTGCACGTGCCGTGCGGTGCCCTTTAATAATGTAACCATAGCTACGGCATCTCTCAGAATGTTGCTGATAGACTCCCCGGTGCAAATGTGACTGAGGCATTATGAGGCGTTCAATACAAATGCATTGAATTCCCTTAAATTTTAGACAATTCTGTCAACTTGCACAACATTCACAATTATTTTACATTATCAACGCATTTATTGGCAGGTCTATTTTATGTATCATTCTTTTTAATCTACATTCTACTGAGGTTGATTGCAAATCTGCCAATGTATGCGTCCATTCTATTTTCTTAGCATTTGCCCAGCAAGGTGATTTCACATTGACGCAACATTTTTACCCCAAATAATCTGATATTCTCACAAAAAAAGATTGTGGTTTTTGAAAAATACAATTCTTTTTTTTACAAAAATTGATAAACTGAAAAATATTGATAAACAATTATGGCATTTTTTTTATAAACATATTATTCAAATTGTGAAAATCTCATCCTTCTTTATCTATAGATATTTTTTATAAGCCTTTTTAGTTCTTGAAAAATGTCTATGTACATATGAACTTAAAGGGCTTGTCAGGAATAGCCTATTCAGTCAAAAATATCCAAAATTTCACTGTTAGATTCCGCAAAACCCATTCATTATGAAATGATGATTCTTTCTTTCAAATTCAAAAACTCTCCCATTGTCCCGGATCGGAGCTGTCATGGGTGAAGGCTGAAGTCAACACTGCTACACTTTTGGGGCACACACATTTTCGCTCGCGTTTGTTTTGACTTTTAGGTCTGAATGTTCGAGGTTTTAACATGATTAAGCTGTAAGTCTATGGAGCTTACACCTATTATCGGTCCATGGCGGCCGTGTTTTTGGCTTGGAATTTCTGCTTTCACCGTCAGATAGCGCTTTTGTATCAGAAGTTATTTGTTAGTGCATGGTAGAGTAAGAAGATTTTCGTGGATTTTGCCAAGGGATTTTGCAAACTTACGCGAGCTTTTTTAAAATCAACAATTGTTACAATTTTAATGACATCATTTGGTAATACAGACTCTTATCTTTCTTCACTATAAAAGTGGTGCAGTGTATAATTAAAAAGTGTAGCAGTGTTGAATGACAGCCTCCAACAAGGCAAGGTCCGATGTTTTTGTCCATTGGTTTTAATGGTACAGACGAGTCAAAGCTGTGCTCTACAGAGTCCACGCCTTTTTACACACACTTAGCAACCATATATATGAATGGTTTCCATGTGTTTCAAAACGAGGCAAATCGCAAAGGCAATCGGCCTTTGGAAGACGGCTCGATCAAGACTGGAAAAGTCATCTTTTTGCCTGGCTTCTTTTGAATTCATGAGTGTTGAGGATTCCTGCAACATCATCCTCAGTTTATCAATCCATTTCTGTCTATTATTCAAAACCTGCCAGATCCTTTGGAACATTCACCAAAGCTTCATCTTTGAATTTAATAATCTTCTTAATTTTAACATATTTTGATAACTAACTGCAAATATGTCAATCTCCTTGATTTTAATAAATTTTGATAATCCACTGTAAATTTGACTTCAGGTTATGACTTCCCTGCTGAATAAATAATAGAGAAATGTATTTTGGGGACAACAATATATTCAACCATTTTACAGTACAGTGTCTTTTTACAGTTGCATATATGTCATAAAACATCTAATGACTTTGAAACAAATCTTTGACAAACCATTTGATCTTCACTTCGGTGTATTTGTATTGTAGCAATTTCGTTGAGGTTCAAGGTGGATAAGTTCCAACCAGATTACAGGTATAAATATCCTTGTATGCTGTTCTGAAGTTTTTATTTTTCCATGCATATATCAATGCATTCCAAAATGAATTACTGTACATTGCTATGACACTTATCTTCATGCTTATCACCGCCCATTCCTCACCATTTGCCAATGCTGTTTTCAGAAGTTGTGGAACAATGGCATATGGAATCCATGAACATATTAATGCAAGAAGAACTAACATCAGCATTTTAGTTGTTTTGATAACTTTGGTTTGATTCCTTTGGACCATATTTTGACTGTGTACTATCACTAATTTCTTCCTAATTCCAAGTAATATTTTTGCATTTACTACACAAGAAATGATCATCAAGGATAGGATAAGATATTGAAAGAAGACTTTATATATTAAGGGGGGCAAAATAGCCCTAATCCCAAAATCATTCCTGTAGGAATCGTCATGGGTATGAAATGTGAAATATGATAAGATAGGAATATAAGTTGAAAAGGAGAACAACCAGAGAGTAACACAAAGACAAACTGCTCTGAATATAGTCACCAATTGCTTGTACCTTAAAGGGTGAATAACAGCACAGTAGCGATCTAAAGCCATCAAGACCATGGTAGTCAGAGACATAAAGAGGGATACACATTGAATACTCCAACAGATACTGAGAAACAGCCTGGAATAAAAGGCACTAGTCATGGTCCTGATGTAGAGTGGAGGTAGCAAACACAACGAAAGAATACCATCGGCACAGGATAAATTTGTAATAAGAACATTTGTCTTTGTCTGTAAAAACTTAAACTTTACAACTGAAATAATAGTAACACTATTAGTGAGAAAAATAGCAACTGTCAGGATGCTTCTAGCCGTTACATCAAAGTAAGTTGGTGTAAATTCTTCCCAAACTGTTGGTGTTTCGTTCGTAACCAAGGCATCCCCATCATACAAGGTATTAGAATGTGACATCTTGCCTATTTGAGCTGCATTTACTGTGTAGTTAAAAAATACAAACCAGGGTCTATAACATATTTCCTTTTATCATAAACATTAATGACATTAATTCAGGTCTTAAGCACAGAAATGATTATTTATTCATTATCAACTTCATTGAAATAGTCCTGTTCTTTATGACAATCAAAAGATATGGCCATTAAATCTTAATCAAAAGCTCATGTTCTGATCATTAAGAGGTAGTAAATTAGCAATAATTAGTATCAAGTTTCTCACGTGGCTAACAGCAAGCTCACAGCTATTCTATCACAGAGAGGTTAATGATGTCTCATTAACTATTTGCATAATACTCTCCTTTTCACCTTTAAAGAAACCTCACATATGACAAACATGTACAATCCTTGAGTGATATTATCCAGCAGCAATTACAAAATGTTCAAATATTATATTTCAGATATATTTGTGAGTGCATGTATACTCATTTTGGCATAATGACATGCGTGTTAGGTCCTCAAGGGATTTGAATCGTTTTCGACCAACTTATAGCTACCATGTTTGTAGTGCTTTCACGGCTTGAATAGCCCTATTTCAAATGATTTAGTCTGTCTGGGCCACTGGCCATGGTGCAGTTGGTTAGAGCACCAGCTTATTAACCCCAGTTCCTCTGTGGTGATGCAGAGGTTGTGGGTAAGATCCCTGGCTGTGCCAAGATTGATTTCATAATACAATTTCACACATGAGCTGAGGCCCGTGCCGAAGGTCTAACCCGTTGCCCTTGTAAATCTGTGACCGGGTGGGTTGTCATGTCAAGGACCTGCGACATGACAATTCAGTGAAGCAGCACTATATCTGCTACAAGTAGTCTCATCATGAAATGACTGATATAATGTTGAAAGTGATGTAAACCCCAAACAAACAATGATTTAGTCTGTAATTATTACATGCAAATGCTTTCACGACAATGCCCATTCAACTTTCCTCTTAAAGTTTGGTATTTTTCTCATGATATTTTCCCACAGTTCTCCTTAGCATATGCTGTCTGCAAACCAAATGATAAGAACAGCTTTGAGCTCAGCCATATGTCTATATATATAGTATTATTAAATATAAACTAAGGGCATGAAAGCTCTTGCACCACATTTCTACCAATCTTATGTATTTAATTAGATAAAAGATAGTTACTTATGTCCTAAAATGTTAAGGATTTGAACCATATAATATTAAGATAGAAACGCAATTTTTATAAAATGTAATCCTTATCTTATGCTTCCTTGAAATATTTGTTTCATGGAGTTGAAATTTGTGTTCCAAGAGAAATAAGGAAAAAAAAACAGTGATTGGGCTGTGGAACACCCTGTAAATAATATTATTCTATGAAATGTATCAAATTTGGTGCCCCTTGTTGTTTAATTCCTCACAATATTTGCAAAGAACAACAAAACAACAAGGCATAGTCACACCCAACTGAGCACAGCTGAGCAAATATCCAGAGCATATATCCAGATCAAAAATATCCACACTTCAAGGTCATAAACGTAAAATTAATAACTTTATACATGGAATAAAAATGATCTCATTCAAAGTTGTGATTTAAGCGTTTATCCCTTTAATTGTATAGAGAAAGGAGAATTGACATTGCATTGATCACACAATTTCGACACAATCTTAGTTTTTCAGATTCCCTATGCTCCTTAGCCACATTATAAGCCAGAGTTGTCTCTCATTTAAGAAAATATCACATTTTAAAAATTTTACAAATTTGGGTTTTTTTTGGACCTCTCACCTTATATTTTTTAATTTGTGTAAATGAATTCATCATCAATATCCTTATTAAAAGTACATTTTAATATAATCACATTTTCCACTGTTATATAGTTGTTTATAATTCCAATAAACCTATGTTTGAATACCGTAGGATACGGATTACCCATCTATAGATATTTATATACAAGTATAGACAATTGTGATATCTGGCAAAGATCAGAGAGGTCAACGAGTGCAGACGTGGGACAAACAAGTGCAAGTTGATGAGAAGCGTTGCTAGGCTGTCATTGGAGCATCGTGCTAGGCTGTCGTAGGAGCATCGCAGCAGGAAGGATGACTCATGGATCCAACCCGGAACCATGTAGAGGTCGCAGAAAGGCCAGCAGGTGAAGGCTCATTAGTATGTAGACGTGTTCCTTTATAATGGCCCAGAAATCACTGCTCGGGGCTCAGTGTCCACTTGCCAAGAAGATCCAAGACACTCAGCCTCGTGACTGCCACTTGAATAGATTTTGGGTGCGCCATCAAGCCCGAGAGCTTCAGACAGTTATCAGTATTTGGTATTTCATATATCACGCTCTTGCCATGCCTTCCCTGGCCGGACTGTAGTGTATACCAGCACCGAATAAAGATACATTGTGCATTGTATATGCTGAGTCTGCAGTCCTTCTTACCTCCCAGCATATAGGTCGAGTTAGGCAGCTAGGTTAGGACCCAGCTCACTTAGCCAGCGAGTAGATCACATATTCCCTGCACATATCCCCGTAGGCACAAGCCATACGTAACAATAGTACCATAAAGTTACGTAGCATTTCTAACTTGTATTATTTGTTGGGGCAGGATTTTTCGTATAATTTCGATTAATCATCATGTGCATGTTAAATCTAATGTACCATGACACTTATAAACGAGTACATCTATTTCAGGGATGGTGCAGTACATTGATACCAAGGTTGTAGGCAATCCTTTGCATACATTTTAACCTGTCCACTTCCATATTTGGATTTTTATTTTTGGTCCTTCAACATAGGCCAGGTATATTAACAAATGCATCTAAACATATAATATAACCTATATAACCACACTCTAAGAAATACCTTGCACTTACACATTATATTATGTTTTTACATGAATATTGTGTGTCGGTGACACACCATATTGCTAACAATCTTTGTGACTGACCCATGCTTATTGAAACTGAACAAGAGCTTATATGTAATATTGGATAGACATTTTAGTTAATAATATTGTTTACTTAAACATTTTTGGTAATTTTTAGGACATTATTGAGATCAAAATCATTGTAAGGTGTTTTCTCAAATCACAATTGTAACAAAACACATTAAAGTATATCTGTTTATTGCCATTAGCAAGGTCTCTGAAGGATTAAGAGGTTGTGTGCCTCTTTTTGAAAACAGGAAGTTGAATTATTTACACAAGGGATAGTCATGTGATTACACATTCAAATGTTGACAGTTGGACACTGGTCAGCACAATACATGGCTTGCATTATTATGGAGTAAAAAACAAAACTGGTATGTCTATATCCTGTTCTATAAAATGTAACCTTTTCTTAAATTTGGAATATATTTGTGCAATTTGAAGTCATGAAATATAATAAAATATGTTTGCAGGAACTTGATTGACACAAAAATTTTAGTTTTCAATTTCAGGTGCCTATTCTCCACATCAGAGGATCCATTGCACCTACTTTACATGAGAGCATTTTGTATGAGAGAGCATTCCAACCACCTTACATAAGCAGACGGCATCCCAGTTACAAATCCTGGCTGAGCACATACACTGAGCTGGAGGGCATCCCATCCAACATAGGAGGGCATTCCAGATATCTACACCAAGCAGGACAATCGGCCAAGAATACATTCACAAAAGTGCATCCCAGAAACAAACTGCAGACTAAAACTGCATAAAAGGTCATGGAAATGTGCATGAAAGGTCATCCTAAACAAACTGTATGAAACATTTATAATTGAATTTGAAGAACATTCATAAAGACATGCCCACATCCATCTTTATCTAAAACAAATGATTTAATTAGAATTGTTAGTATGTGTTTATGATATGATGGTGTATAATATCAAGTTTATAATATAAAATGTCTATCGCATTTGTTAAATGTATAATATGTTTTAAATAAACACAATAATACAGTTAAATACATTATTATGTTTCATTTCTGGGACAGAGCATTAAACACAATTTTGTGTTTCATTATAAAGCACATAAACTTGTTTTACCAAATGTGTTTGACAAAAACATTTACGCACAATATAGTGTTTCAAAATCGAGACAAATAATGTGTTTTATTTGACACAAATTAATTTTGACAGTGCAGATGATTGATCTCCGTCTCAATTGGAAGGTCCTGATCAGATATTACACACATATCTTGCCATTCAAATGTGAATATTATGCAAAGCCAAGGTAAATAAAGGCTTTACTTTCATAATACCATAGACAGTTATCATGTTTATAATCAGTGCTGTTTGTGGAGAGTGAATTGACAGAAATTATCATACATGCAATGTTACAGGGGGGAACAAGGTATAGATGACCACTTTCTTTTTTTATCTTGAAACAATGATATCCAAAACTGTTATTATTTTTCATATTTCTACGCCTCTCTTTATAATATAATTTAAGGTTATCCAGATAGTTCAGATATCACTATGTGTATAAGTTACATTCACTAATTAGGGGTAGACTTCCGTTGACTTCATAGTCTATACCCTGATAGGCACATCACCCCGGCTGGGAAAATGGTCCATTTATATCATTAAGGCACTTCTCGCAAATTGGCTTGCCAATATGGGTCATCATCAATACATGTTGCAATAATCACACTGATTTGTCCCAGCGAAAGTGTGAACTCATTTTGTGGCAACAGCATAGACCTCAGGAACAATACAATTATATTCATATAGGAAACGATTTGTTAACAACCAACAGCAAGGAAAATATAATTGCTTACATCATCAAAGTATGTAGCGATTAAAAGTGTTTGTTCTTCATTAGATGAAAGTAGATCTTACCTAAATGGAACATAATAGGAGTGTTACTGGATGTATAAGGCCCTCTTCAGTGTGTGTGATGCCGAGGGACGGCAATGGGTCCTGGTTCCCGCTGGTGGACCCTGCAGACAACGAGGAGATATTCACATACTTCTCGGACTTTGATAGAACATCAACAGGTGAGCTTCACAGATAAAGTACTTTGTAGAAATTGAAATATGCTTTAAAGACGGACCATTATTTGAAAGATTTGCATTGTGACAGGTGATGAAATCAAGGGGGGCAATACGTGGTCATGAACCCAGCTATCTCCTTGAAATCAACCAAAATGCATCTGCCAGGAATATTGTATTTTACTGAAAGTGCGAGTACTATGCAAGTATTGGTAAGCTGAGCAAAGTTTGTCGACTAAATGTTCAATGGATGATTTGGATTTTAGCAGAAGAGTCGTCTACTTTCAAATGGTTCATACGTTAATGAAGGAGTAATATAACGGGTAATAACATTTGAAAGTTTTACCAAATATTTTTATTTTATTTTAATCAAAATTGAAAGGTCCGTAGATTGCCTAACATGTTATAATTTTCTTGGAGCCATTTCCTCAATCGATATCAGTCACATTTCAACGACCATTCAGCTCTTTGGGCCCATTAATTCTTGCATAGGGGCACAATCAATTATGTATCAACCTATAAACTGGTGTTGACCTGATTAGGTCTCTCTATGTCTGTGTAAAAACATCATGGGAAAATGATTTTTATTAACAGACATTTGCAGATTAGTACCATAGCCTCTTTACTATAATCGTTAGAGTTTAGTTTAGAAATATACATGTAACCACTAATTAACGGTCATGAAAATATGTTGATTTGTTGGCTTTAAATAATTAGCATCTTTAGTACTGTCAATAAGAATACTTCAGACCAGCTGTTTCCTCCATTTATATATGAGTGAAAAAATACTATCACCACCTTGGGTAATGTTGAGAGTGGAGGAGAGTGTAATTACTGTCAATGCATTAGTGTCACCTGTCAGTCGTATTTGACAATCTCAGCAAGTAGTACTTGTCTTGCCGTCTTACCTTGCCGTCTTACCTTGCAGTCTTACCTTGCAGTCTTACCTTGCATTCTTACCTTGCCATCTTACCTTGCCGTCTTACTTTGCCGTCTTACCTTGAAGTCTTACCTTGCAGTCTTACCTTGCAGTCTTACCTTGCAGTCTTACCTTGCAGTCTTACCTTGCAGTCTTACCTGGCAGTCTTACCTTGCAGCCTTACCTTGCAGTCTTACCTTGCAGTCTTACCTTGCAGTCATACCAAGGAGTCTTGCTTAGTAGTGATGAGCTCAAGTCGCAGCCCTGTTGGTCAGACGTCATTTATGCAATATGCAGTTCAAATATCCCAAACCTAAAAACATCTGCCTTATCTTAAATGTCATTTTATTATCATGAATAAGGAACTTGAGAAAGGATTTATATTTGCGACAAATAGATCATTATTGACATTTCACTTTTAAACCTCTTTGAAAAAACTTAGGAAAAAACGTTAGGAAAACTCGTAGGCATACTTAGGTTGCTATTGATCATCATATTTTTAAAGGAATGAAATAATCCAGCAAATATGCGCGTCTGCAAGCAGGCACCGAATGAGATTAAGCCGGTATGTCCTGCTGAGTAAGGCTTGTTATACAGGCTTATCACGAAGGCTTGTTACGCAGGCAAAATCCACCTGTGATGACACCTGTTAATCTTGGAGTAATTTCTCCAGGCTGTAATTACGCAGTAGTACTACAGGCTGCATATCGTAGCTGAACGGAGTGTCGCATATTTCAAACTCATCGATGGGGGAAGACGTGTGCAAATATAGTTAAGCCGGAGTTCGTGTAAATGTAACCTGTCAAATTGAATATGATTGCAGTTTACATGTATTCATACATGACATTTTCTTTCCTCATCATTGCAATGTCAATGATATGCAAATAAGAAATTAGAAAGCAAAGAAACAAGGCTTGCAAATATATTTCAGAATTATCATAGAATATAGATGTACAGGTAATAGATTGATGTATTTATACATTTTGTTTCAGTCGCAACTTACATTGAAGTATCGGTTCTCATCATTGTTTTCCTATTTAGTGCAACAGGAAACATTATGGTGAGTCAAGATCTTTAATTGAAAAAAATATTCTCGGAATGGAATATACTTCGCTCATCATGCTCATGGCCTAAAATCAGAGATGTATTAAATTTCTCTGCTAAAATTAAAGTATAATTTTGGGTTACCGTCTTGCATTCTAGAATAATTGGATTTAAGATTGTTTTTTTTTCTTTTTTGTTATTCTTGTGCTTGTGTGTGCATGTATTTCCGAAGTTTTGTGCACTCTTGTTTTCAATGGGGCAAGATGACAACCCGTTATCGGCCGTATGAATGGATCACGTGCATAAGTAGTCAGGATGGTGATGTTGTTTCAGGTAATAGCTGCAGTGGCACGTGATCCTCGTCTGCGCAGTGTCCCAAATTACCTGATCGCCAATCTCTCAGCATCTGACATCATGCTGACCCTGACCGTGCCCAGTCTGGTGATCACCCGGGTGACCGTACACTGGATCCAGGGAAGGTTGGCCTGCACTATGTTCACCTACATGCAGGTGGTAAGCGGGGCGAACTCCATGCTGACCATGATGTGTATCTCCATCGACCGCTACCTCGCTATTTGCCGGCAAGGAAGCAAGCGCCTCACCGCTAAGAATGCGTGGGTAGTCATTTCCTTGGTATGGGTTGTCACATCAGCCTATTTTGTGCCTCTGGGTTTAGCTCAGGTGGTTAAGCAGGTGGCACAAGATGATCAACTCTATACATTTTGTTACCTTCAGTGGCCTGAGGGCTTCAACGAGACTTATTTCATAGCTGGAATGATGCTTCTGTTCTTCATTGTCCCCGTGACTGTCACCAGCATCAACTACTTCAGGATCTGGACAAAAGTGAGACAATCCTCCTTGAAGCTGCAATCAAAACACAATGACAAAAATGTGAAAATCCAACTAAGACTCACTAAAATGTTTGTGCTTGTTGTTGCACTATTTGTAATAATGTGGCTGCCATTCTTTACCATTTCCATATTAATTGTTCCTTCTAACTTGATCACTTCCACTATATTCACGGCGACCACTATCCTGGTGATAGGCAATACCGCCCTCAACCCGCTGGTGTATGGCTACTTCAATGAGAACTTCAGAAGAGCATTTAGAGCCCTCTTCAAATGCGAGAAGGAAGATATTCACATGAGACCAAGTGTCACTGTCAGCTGGGTCAAGTAAAATACAATGAAACATCTGTCGGAGAAATCTTTCATATATTACAGAACATAGTTTAGAGGTTGATAAACACAATAAAAATCTCTCCTCAGGCTATATAATTTTAAATATTGCTCGCAAAAGCAACATTTGCTTTTGTGCATTTGCATGCTTATTTATATTCTTTGATGTAAAATATTCTTTTGCTTTGTATTATTTGACAAAACTGACTAAAATCCACGAAATTGGCATCTATTTTATGTGAAGAAGATATTCATAACTCATCTGTCTGTGGTCCTTTAATGAAATGATTAATTAACAGACGATATATTTTCAATTCACTAGAATTCCCATGACGGATAATCCCTCTTATATGATTCTGAAAACAGGGGACAGAAAAAAATAATGTTTATAACCAAAATGTTTATACTATGTGGGATAAGTCTACAAACGATACGTGACTGAATGTGGACTCATGTGGACTATTTTTTATTTTGTTTAAATTGCCAGTGACCTTGACGTGACCTTTAAATGATCTTGAAAAAAACATCTATCTCTGCATATCTGATAATAAATTTTAATATTCAATCTTCCAAATACGATTCCTTATTCACAGTGAACAAAAACTGATAATAGAGTCTGTCAATTTCTCGATTTAAACAGGTTAAATAGCTTAAACAGGTTAAATAGCTTAACCAGGTTAAATAGCTTAAACAGGTAAAATAGCTTAACAGGCTAAATAGCTTAAACAGGCTAAATAGCTTAAACAGGTTAGGTTTATGAAAAATAACCCCCCAAAAAGTTAAGTTGCTGTAATCACGATGGCACTAATAAAAATCTCTCAATATATTAGAGAATTTTTAGTCAAATGGACTATAAAATTGCAATTTAAAAAAAATTTTGGGGAGGTAATTTTTCTGGCTGAAAGGGGTTCTATGGACCGACTGCAATAGGACGTATTGTATTACCGATTTCATGTTTAACGTTTCCCACTATTTCTTTTGACGTTCTATCTTTTCGGAGAGAAATACAGTAGAATTTTCAAATATAAATATTGAGATCAGTACAATGTCATGTAGAGTCAGGTAAATAATTATATAAAAATCAATAGTTTTAAGAAAAAGAACTGAAAGGGAAAATCATAAATATTGAATATGTTCCGCTAAAAATGAGAAATTTCCCTCAACAGACCTGGTGCAAAATAGGGAGTAGCAAAATGGAATGGGCAATTATCTAGTAAAAACGAAGGGATTTTCTCATTTAAAAGCTGTTATCTTTCCGCATATTTTCATATATTTGCTTAAAAGAGACGCCATGTGTTTTACTACCTATTTCACGTTACATGTTAGGTCATCAGTATCTTGACCAACTTACAGCCACCATGTTTTTCGTGCTTTTATGGCTTGGATAGATTTGTCATAGATTATTTTGGCGCTAACATATTACGTGAAAAATGTACTCGCGACCATGTCCTATTCACCTTTTATTACCTAGGCTGGGTCCAATCCAAATAATTGTGTATGTAACAAGAAAGTTAACAGCTGGTGGAACTAACTGAAGAGAAGATATTGAGAAGAATGTGTATCCTCTAACAATTAATAGAAATGTATCCTTTAATCCCACTAATGATCATGATAAGAAGAATAGATAGAATACAAACTGCTTTTTTATTGCCCTTTGATTGATTGTTCATAGTTTTTTCAATATTATAAACTTTGAAGTTGATTATAATCAATATACTTTTGAACATGAAAAATGAACAGCTTGGAGAAGAAAAAGCAATGGGACTTCATTTTCCCATTTTTGATGACACACTAAGGTATGCTCATATTATGCACGGTCACTGCCCAGTCCATCGTCAATATGTACAATGACATATCATTAAACTTAATTTATAGGATGTTAGGTATCATAATGTAGATATTCGATGTACATACCATCGTATATTCATCATTCACTGAATAAATGCCAAGAAATATATTGACAGCACACCAGGATTCAATCAACAAGATAATTTATTTTTTCTACTGGGAAGCAGCAAAATCCTATATGCAGCTAACTTTGACTAGCCCTGCAATGTACAAGCAAAGAACGATTTGTGAGTTAGCTTTTTGTGCAAGAAGTACCTAATGATTTGAATGTCATGTGGGTTATGATTATTCTTTTTCTGTGGTAGGCATAAACCTATTTAATTTTATTTCTAACAATAAAATGCAATAAAATGTAATTGTTTAAATAGCACATTGCACAAAAACCTGAAAACTTGAAAAGCAGTTGTTTCGTGAACAGTTTTCATTTAACATAGACTGTCTTAATGTAAGTTTTAACATCCCAAGATTGATACAGATTTGGCAATTATGTCAGTGAGGAATCATCTTAAATACCCTTTCAGCATTTTCATCCAAGCATAGAGAAATAATAGATCTTATATATTTTCTATGGTTCAAAGCAAGCCAGTCAGCCCTTGGAATAATTTATCCTTGATATCCTATAAGCATCAGATCACAGTGAAGGATCCCATGTTTGACCACTTTACCCTTGAGATACATAAGCCAGGTAGCCATATTTGTTTGGTTCTGATTCACTGACCGTCATATTGCATCAGTACTGTATGTAAGTGATGCCCTCCAAATATGTGTGCGATTACACTTCATATAACTCGGTTTTACCTTGGAGAGTGACATTTGGCAATGTGCCTGTCATTCCATTGTGGAGCAAGCAAGTGTTTAGCATGAGTGACTTTCTTTTGGGGATGCTTTAGTGAGAGAAGAATAATTCCACAATACAGATGCATACATCATGGTGAACATCTTATAAGCAAGTCTCTCCTAAATATCAGAAAGTTGGGATAAATCTTACAATCATTAAAGGACAGCTTTAACAGAAAGGTAAGTCTTGCTGGCGAGGTAACACAAGAAATAGGTTTGTGCTCTATTGCTTACGTGAATTTCATCTAACAGATGATAACAAGTCAGTCTGTAAAATGCATGTCATCGAACACAAATATCTTACCACCTCGCATCTTTGGTGAATGATCTCTTTTAGCTTTTGCCCTCTTAAAGCATGGCGGACAGGTACAGGGGCTTCAGCATAGCTGACTATGTTATCTTTATTGCTACAATAGTCATCTCTCTTGGAATTGGACTCTATTATGCGTTTACTGGTGGAAAACAGAAAACTACAGGAGAATATTTGATGGGAGATAGACAACTCAAGGTAAACCACCCTTGCAAAAAAAGGGAAGCCATTTTAAGATTGTGGTTAAATGTTTGATTGAAACTTAAAATGAATCCAAATAATGCATTATAGTATAATTGTTTTTGTATGATTTTACTTTTACTTATCAGATTGCACCAGTTGCCATTTCTATGCTAGTGAGTTTCATCTCAGCGGTGGGCATATTGGGTACTCCAGCAGAGATGTATGCCTTTGGTACCCAGTACAGCATGTACATCATTGCTGCCGGCCTGGGATGCTTCTATGGAGCTTTCTTATTTGTACCCGTCTTATACCCTCTGAAACTCACAAGCAGTTTTGAGGTAAGATATTTCTTTCTTATTGACTTTTTATATTTTCCCACAGATGTGGGGTTTGTCAGAGCAAGAAATCATGTCCTACATGTGACCCGTTGACTGAAGTCAGGTTTACCCGCATAGTTCATTTTTGTATGCTGTCCCTCACTCTTTGCATTTCAAATCAAGTACATTAGTCCCCAATGAAGAGTAAGATATGCATTTTTTATATGTACAGAAGTATACATTCTGAGATTATTGGTGTTGAATCACTGGTAATGTGCATCATATCTCACTAAATATATCAGTTCTCACTTCATAAAGCCAAACATGTTAAGAGGTCCTCTCAGAGGTGGAGTTTCTGATATGTGAACATCCTGACCGAGCTGCCTAGCTGGATTCTTTATTGATTGGGTCAACTGCAAGTTCAATACAGGTTAACATGTGCTCGACATGATTCATGGTCAGATGCATATGAATGAAAAGTATACAGGAACTGCTTCACATATGTCGCTTTTCTTTTGTTTTGCTGCTTTCCGAACATTTTAAAGTAATCTTTGAACTATTTATTATTATTTTACTATGCTATAAGAAATATCAGAACATAAAGTGACTTTTGAAAAATTATAGAACATAACATAAACTGCAAGACAAAAACCCCTGTGATTTCCTCGGCCATAGATCTTTCATTATTTTGTATTAGTAGGAAAGAACACAACCGTTTCATCTCAGACAATAATTTAATGATATTTATTCATCTATTTCCAACATTTATATTACACTAATATGTCAAATGAGACAAGATTTTATCATCATATGTAATATTTCTCTTTTTGCAATATCAACATTGCATTTTCTTTTCAGTATTTTGAACTCAGATATAAATCCAAAGCACCAAGATTATTAAGTACAATAATTATGTTGCTGAACCAGGTAAATAATTTATTTATGTTCCAAGGTTTTATCAAATTTCTTCTATGATTTACAGAGCCCCTTCATGGGTGAATAAATATTTGGTTAGGTAATTACATTTGAATCTGTTTTTGCTGTATACTAGGAAATTATTTTTAATTAGAATATTCTATTTCCATAATGATCATCCCTGGTAAATGTTCATTGTCAACTTGATCTAATACATGGTGTTATTGATCTTTTGTGTGTAGGTTTTTATGAATGGCACAGGATTATTTGCCCCATCTGTAGCTTTACAGGCTGGTATGAATTATTTTAGAATATTTTTCATCATTTATATTTCATATTTTCATCATTACAATTGGATAAGTATTTTATATTTTATCATGTTATTAAGTGACATTGTTGATTTTCTTATTTCAGTGACTGGATTCCCAGTATGGTTATCAATGATAATATGTGGGGTTACTGCAACCATCTATACCACTTTGGTGGGTATCTGTAGATTAAAGGTTACTGTTAGTAGTACACATGTTATATATCTACATGTTCAAATGGAGAGTAAGACTCTTTTAAGATATATTATAGTGTATAGTTAATTATAGTGTAATTGCATATTGATTTCTGTCAGGTATTTATATAATTTTATATCAAAAAGTAGAAGTAAACTGTTTGGGCCATTCCAATTATCATGTCCTAACTACAGAGTAAGTTTCTTTGTGTCATTGGTTTCTCTCCTTCTACACAGGTGTGATATGTAAAATTGCATAAACTATCTTGTTGTTATGGTGTATGTACACATGTACAGATGCTAATATTTTGTTTCAGGGAGGCATGAAAGCTGTGATATATACTGATGTATTCCAATCAGTCATCATCTTTGTGGGAATGATTGCCGTCGTTGTTGTGGTAAGTACATAAAACAAATTCAAGGTAAGACATCCCATTGAGGAATGTTTAGAGGAAAGATTGTATATTTCTCATGTCATACCATGACAGTGTTTTTTATTTCAAGACATCAGTTCCTTTACATACATGGTGCAACCATGGGGAAAGACTCGTTATTATGTCCATACAATTATCCGGTAAGCAGGATAGGAGAAAATCGGTGTAAATCTTATCATCATTGACCGTGAACATTGTTAGCTTGTGTAACCCAGATTTGAGGGAACCAGCCATCTTTCATCTGGCCATGCATACAATTTACAACGTACAACCTTAAGACATACCTGTAATTTGGTACATTGCTCTACATATTAGTTCTTGAAATGAGATTGAATTTCATTAAGATGCTATATAGTGATTTTACTAGGTACTACTTTTTCTTCTTTTAATGATGTAATGACCTTGATGTAATAGTGCATATATGTTATTTACATAATATATCCATTTAATTCTGACAAATTAAATTGGAAATCAGTCTTCCTCTAAACTCTAATGCAAATATAGTTAGTTCATTTACAATCTCACATCTGCCCTCTGTAACAGGACTTATTTCTCATATACGCCCCTACCATCAATGGTAAAAAGGTACGTTCAGGATTGCTCCAAGTCATGAGTATTCATTAAAGACAGGCTATGTACTGAATAGTAAAAAATATATGAATATTCATAAAGAATTTGCTTTGTACTGATTGGTAAAGATTAGCAATGATTGGATAGATTGCTTTTCACGGGCCTTATGTTGAGGCTGGTCAATTCTGATTGGATGATATTTAGTGGCATGGCTCTTATGACCGTCAATATTGGGCAATGACGGCAAAGGGAGTGAGAAGATTGAACGTTTGGCATTGGTACCAATGTAATGCAGAGTATCTCACTTTTGCAAACAGGACTTTGGTATTATATCAGTGCCTGCCACCAATGATGTAAAGATGCGCACAGGATCGGTCATGACTATCCCTAAATATTTGGATATGAACTAATTGGTGACAGAATAAATGATTCTTCATTAAGATTCTTATCCAACTGATTACATGTCGTGACCTGACTCAATAGTCAATTCCGATTGTATGATATTTTGGTGGCCGTGACTCGCATGTATGACTGGACATGGTGCATGAAACGTTCTTTCAAAATATGATTTTCCTAAATGCTGAATCTTTCATTTTAATTGGCTCAGATAGTGTATCCCTGTTGTTTCTGTTGTTTTGTGGAGGAGTGCATATATATTTCTGTTAAAAATATATCTGTTTGGAGTCTTTTCACACTTGCAACTTATTAAATTCACATATGAAGCTTATGTGTATTCAGTTAATCCTCGTATCAAACTAGGCCCATATTGTTATTGGTTACATACTTTTTATTCCCAACTGTCCGAGGGAGGATAGGCGTATTGTGACATCTATCAGAGCAACATTAGTTATGAGGAAATATATTTCTTGTGAGGTCACTAGGATGTGGTGCCCTCTATATCAAAAAAGTAATGTAAACAGTCCATTTAAATATATGCATACCTTCATATTAAATAATATAAGCCTAAACAGACAGTTTGTGCTCAAGAATGCGAGTTTATAGTTTATTTGATATCCCGTTGTGGATACATTTTTATGAATGCATGACATTTGAGACTGAATTTTCAATATCAAAAGCGTTATTTGTACAGATCATTATTAAAACCAAAGTAGTATCTAATGTAGCTTACGGTCATGATGCGTTTAACATTTTGATATTTCCATTCTTAACATAAGTGGCAAGTTCCTTGCAGCTAAACTGTACTGAAAATAATTATTATATTCTTCAACAAATTCTAACTCCATCAGCAATATTGTATTCTATGATTACATTTATTCATGCAAAGTTGAACATGTCTAAGTTGAACATAAATTGGTATTTTAATATATCATTATAAAATTAGCTTGTGAACAATATCAAATATGCCAAATATGTTTGCTCATTCGAATCTTCCATTCATCGAAGAAATAAATGAAATATAAAATGATAAAATTGGAATACACACTGCTACAGTTCTCCACAGTGCTGTGAGCTGTCACCTTGTGTATTAACCAATCACCCTTACAGAACCTTAATTAATAGAAATCTATTTCACAATGATTAATAATGCCATGATTGTAGATGTGACAATGAATTAATATCATATCATGTGGGTAAATGTGTTATGCCAATATTGGTAAAAAAACTGTAATGATGGCCCTTAAAAACAGATGTTTAAAAAAAATGAGGCAAAATATCTTGTTAACAAAATGATCAGAACATCTCTTCTAGAAAAAAAGTTAAAATGTAATTGTCATTTTGGTAAAAGTTTCTAAAATGAAAAAAGGAAAAGGGACTTTTGAAAAAAAAGGAAAAGGGTAATTCACTATCTTGGCACAGTGTGAAACGTTTCACCAATGATTTATGTTTGTCATTATGAACAGGGAACATATGAATGTGGTGGAGTTGCAGAAGTCTGGCGACTGAATGGTGAATGGGATAGATTGGAATTCTTCAAGTTGGTATTTTTAATTATTTATGACCTCCAATGTGTCTGTATAAAACGTTGCTGGACATATGTTGAAAGATTTTTAATTTCAGCATTAACCCAGATCCCCGTGAGAGAACTACATTCTGGTCCATCGTGGTGATGATGTCTATTCTGTGGATGTGTGTCACTGCTGCACAAACCTCAGTACAGAGGTACTGTGCTCTGCCAACAGAGCGCGCTGCGAAAATGTTAGTATTAATTCCCTGTTTCATGGCATTATTGCATTACCATAGATTATAAGGACCAGGCAATATTGTTTGGTATTCTATAATCAGTAAAAAGTGACTCAATTGGTATTTAATTAAGACCTCCTCATGATAAAATGTCTTCTCTTTATCTTTCAAGTTTTCATTATAACATTTACCTAATCATATACTTTTATAGATCCGTTTTGTTGAATATTCCTGGGTTTGTGCTCATTGGTTTCCTGACTTGTTTTTCTGGAATAGTTTGTTTTGCATATTATGCTAAGATAGGATGTGATCCCTTATCCATGGGTAAGATTACAAACCTCAACCAAGTAAGTATGTTCTTACATACAGTGCTATACACTTTCCTTTGATTTACAGATTTAAAGATAGTGGTATTTTTGAAGCATGTACAATGCACGATAGCGGTGATTGGCATTAGACTTTCTGCAGATTCTGCCTTACTTTGTGATGGATGTCATGGGATATCCAGGAGTACCCGGATTATTTGTGGCATGTCTTTATAGTGGTGCTCTAAGGTATGAGCATTGTATCATTTTATATGATTAGTGTTTTGGTGAATGAAAAATTCTTGTCAGTTATCCAAATATTTTTCAGTCACTTATTGAAATGATCAGATTAAATAATAAAAATCATCACTACTTTTATCAATTTATCTGCTTATTGTTATTTCATAATTTGAATGATTTCCAAAACAGCACAGCATCATCGTCCCTGAATTCCATGGCAGCAGTCACATGGGAAGATCTACTTAAGTGGAAATATAACTATCTTGCCCCAAACAAGCAAGCGACAATTGCTAAAGTTATAGGTAAATATATGTATATAACTCAATAGGCCAATTGCAGATCGCAATACTGCCCCATTGAAAACAACACACAACAATACTGCACAAACAAAATCGGAAATGAACAAAAACCTCTCTCAAAACTAACTAGTAATAAAAACAAGATGGTAACCCGCAATCACACTATTCCATAGAATAATAAAAGTAATGATGGAAAATAGAATATAAATATATTTAAGTTTGTAAGAATGATTATTTCATTGAGTGTAATTCACATGAAATACAGAATTAGTTATCATAAGTATGGATGAAGAAATTTAAAGGAGAGGTTGGCATATAATTATATGCACCGGAACAAAGGTTTGAACAGCAAGGATGGGTCAGCATTCCAACATTGCAAAATTCAAAGAATAGTTGAAAGATCCTTTAATGGACGTAAGGTGATTGTCCATTAGATTCAACCTATTTAGCTAATAATGGATCCGTTTTACTCTGAGAAAGCAAAGGAATAAGACAACATTGATGTATAATCATGTGACAACCTTTTGTGCCTCAGCTTGATGACTTTGTGATGTTTTTTATAAAGTGATAATAACTACTAGATTTGATGGAAAATATTGAACATAGAAGTTTGGAATGGACCTGGCATATATTCATCAGCTATTTTGTTTCATCGTCCTTTGACTAAAATAGGTTTGAACTTAATTTCTACACATGTAAATTGTATACTTCACGAGCATTACCACCGTGATTATAGCCTTATTTCATGCATAAAGCAGTTGGCAAGGTTTCGATATAAGTTTAGATTTGCAATTTTGCAAATATGTCTCCTTTAATCAGAAAGTAGGTGAAATTAATTGACTGAAAAGGGAACAATTACAAACCCAAGATTCAACATAAAACGGAAGGTCATTTGATCAGGTAATATAATAGATACCGTTGTAGATTAATACAAATCCCACCTTCACCTTGATAACCAGTGCAGAAAGGCCATCAAAACAAACAAAATAAATGTATTTTGCAGTTGCTGTATATGGTCTTATGAGTGTTGGTATGGGCTTTACTGTGGAGTTGCTGGGGGGTACTTTCATTCAAGTGAGTAATATATTTTGGTCCACTCAATAACGTCAGAATAAGATTATAAATATGCAAACATTGCTGTATGATGTGACATACTTTCAGATTGTGTTTAGTGTTATGGGTACTACTGCAGGACCAATTGTAGGGATGCTTTTCTTGGGTGCTACATTCCCTAGGGCTGGACCAAAGGTATCACCTACTCATTATTTCTGATCAATAGTAATAAATATACTAGTAACTCTTGTGGACGCTTCTGATTTTAAATAAAATAATCATATGTAACATCATTGATATGACAGAACTATCCTTTCAAGACATTACCAAATATATCTAGTTATTTTGGGTTTCTTGAGTAGCATGTTTACATGTTTTAGGGAGCACTACTGGGCAGTGTAATAGGTTTCAGCCTGTCCTGCTGGATGGCTATCGGTGCATATAGCACTGGTATTCACTCACTCCCTGGAAAATTCCCAACCGCTAACTGCACCCCTAGCAATGTGAGCACACCCTTCATAGTGCCTGATGTAGCGACTGCTGGTAATATCACTGTGAATATGATGGGCCCAAACTACAACATGACACCTCCAATGTTAGGAAAGCATGAACTGTATGAGATTGTTTGTATTTCTGAAAATAAATAATGAAAATGTTTCTCATAAACTCAAATCGGCTGATACAGCTGATGTAAACAGAGCTGCGGACGACAACAGAGCCAGTATCAGTTTACCAATTGATTGCTGATATTTATTACACCATTCGACATCGTTGGCGCATTAATTCACCTGATAACAGACTGAGAATATTGTTTTCAAAAATGCAGATGCATTATAAGGCTTTGAAAATGGAAGCACAGCTCTGTTGTCGTCCGTATCTCTGTTGTTGTCGACTGTATGTCCTGCCCAGCTTGCTGTGAGTGAAACTGTTGATGAGAAGACTAGATCTTTTGTGATCTTTAATTTGATTTATCATTTCATATCTCAAGAAGAATTACTTTATCTTTCAATGTTTTGTTTCTTATCTATTATTTGTGGCGACCTATATAAAACTCAATAGATAAAGATATTCATACTTGAGAATTATAATTATTTTATTCCAAATATAGTTGCGTATTCCATCGAAGTGAATATCTATTATCACAAATGTCTGTTCATGCATTTGTAGCCATGGTGTGGAGAACCTTTATGCTGTCTCATATCTCTGGTACCCTTCAGTGGGGATAGTCTGTGTCATGCTAATAGGTGTTTTGACGAGTTTTATTCCAGGTAAGTTGTTCTAAATGTTACTATTGCAGTCATCCCCATTAGAGTAACCAGCTTGGTTGTATGAAATATTGTTGGACTAATATGTTGGTCTGACAGGGGACGTTGCTTCTCCTATTTTGTTCATGTGATATCCTTACAGTAACTATGCAGCCATTTATAACTTTGAGAATAAAATGTTTTCTTTGATATATGGGGTCCTAGGAACACAATAAGTTATATTTCACGCATGCATCCCATCAAAGAGAGAAGGTGTAATCCCCATGGATTCAAGAGATGACCATCCTGCATTTAAACAGATAGTCAACATGACAGTGAAATACGTGAAGAAAAAATGGTTACAAAAATATTGGTCTGTGTTTGGATACTGAAATATTGAATTTCCAGGGAGGACTGTATTTTAAATATTACACGCATACGACCTTGTGCTTGATGCTCATACTAGCAGAAGCTCGACTTTTAAATAATGTTTCCGTTTTAATCACTTTTATAATTATCAGATTGATGAAAGTTGATGAAAATTCTGAACTGAATCTATCGCTCTGTTTTTAACTGGAAAAATAATGTTTATTCAATGTTAGAGCCTAAACCCTTTTTCAACTTGATTTAAGGATGAAACGTATTTGTTTAACGTTGCTACCAAAATGCAACGATATTTCTTTGTTGTCTTAACGTTTGATGCTTGCTGGGTAAGGCTCCAGACCTTTCCAAACGTTTTGAATGCGTTCTCATGTTGTAAGGTTGCATCAATGATGGGATTTGAAAAGTGGAAAGAAGGTGGTTGTAACATTGTTTAATGGCCACCATTCCACAATATTGATGGCATCATTTGCTGTCCATACAGGAATGCCTATGAAGGGTCGGGTATCCCGGAAGTATCTGTTCCCCATAGTCCGGGGGTTCTCTGACCGCATGCAGCCTCCAGATGCTGAGAGTGAGAGTGAAGATGAGGAGGAAGAGGAAAAATTACAGGATAAAATTATCAATGGAAATGAACATCTGGTGCGCATATATTATCATAAGATCTATTATAACGCAGAGGTGTTCTATTCAGATGCAGTGTAACATTTTACATTCTAAAATGTGAATAAAGAGATCAGCAGAGGTCAAGTCAAAGTCACCTCCACAATAATGCTGCTGATGTTTGACACCAAACTCAAGCGTAATCTACTCAATAAAATATTCTTCTGGTTTAATGTTTCATCCATATTGTTATTTAAATGTTTGCCAAACTTTGTACCTATCAGATACCTTATTGGTACAATAACATCAAATAAACCTTTTCTTTTTAAAAAAATGGCTGGGGATCTTTATTTTGCATTATAACAAGTGCGATATTTTTAACATGTCATGATAAGATTTTATCTATGAATCCTATGTTTAATTATACAAATGATTATTGCAGATATATAAACCAAAACTTTACCCTGAACTGCAAGACCCGGATGTATATCACCCAGCAGAGGAAACAAAACTGCAGCTGTTAAGAAATAGGAATTCTGAGAGCAAAGTTTAATATTCTTTTTGTTTTATAGAATAAAATGAATTCAGTTAAGATGATTCAGAAATGATATATATTATAAACAACTCAAATATTTGTATATGCAGCGAGAGTAAATGATGGTTTACTGCACATTAGTTGAATTAGCCTTATGATAAACAAGACAACATGGCGGCTTGTAAATTATGTTTTCTATATATATATATATATATATAGAGAGAGAGAGAGAGAGAGAGAGAGAGAGAGAGAGAGAGAGAGAGAGAGAGAGAGAGAGAGAGAGAGAGAGAGAGAGAGAGAGAGAGAGAGAGAGAGAGAGAGAGAGAGAGAGAGAGAAAAAAAAAGTCTGGGTCAAATGGTTTTATTTTTGTATTTGCATTCTGCTTGTTCATAGGTGGATATATATATATGCTATTATGTAGATAAAACAGAAGAAAAATTATTTTAATCAGCAATTACCATTTTATTCGATGTTGACATGTAGAGGTGGATCCCGAGGGTATATCTTGGGGAGCAGTTGATAAATAGATTATCATATAATATTGTATTTTTAACTTTTTAATGCGTTCAGTGCATAACAAACATTTTGATTATTGTACTTTTTTCTCTGATGTCATGTGTGTAAAAGGCATTTTATCATGGTATTACTGGATGGTATTGTTTCTTATAATGACTGCGTGTGTGTCAGCTGTATGGATCTGAGCTATTCCTGTGCTGATTTATATTGGTCATATACCTTCACCAATACCAAGGATTTAATACAATCATAATAAAATAACATACTTTATTTTGGAAAAAAAAATCAATTATTTTACAATTATGTCACTTCTACCCTGTTAATTTAGCAAACATATTTTACAAATAAAAGGTTTTGTATGAGACACCGCATAAAAGACATCTTATTGGCACATTTTGTGTTTACCTTTATAAAAAATATATTGAGTTCAGACAATATTATAAATATACCGATGATCGCTGTACCAAGACAAAATTTAATTGAAACTGTACTCTCTTTTGTTATTTTTACATACTATATAAAAAAAACATGAACGTGATCAGAGAGGAGCAGTGACGAGATTTGAAAGAAAAAAAAGTTGCAGTGTGAGGTATTGACTGCAATAAAATTCGCCACTGATAAGAGTGTGCGATCTCGCTGTTGCGTTTTTACATTGCCCTCTGGTGGATGCTAGACCAGTCTCCACTTTAGTCTTATTTTTCAAGTTAGTTTGAGCAATATGTAAGTTGCAAATAGAGTAGTTTTCACTCATATTTTGTCAGAATTATGTTAGATCTGAAATATTACCCACAATATGCCTGTATTTCTGTATTAGAGCTTTGTTTTCAACCATCGGTAATTTGGCCTAATTATTGACCTAATTATTGAACCAGTTGATGCCCCGCAGAGTTTTATACAAAGGGGCCTTCATGGATAAAATGCAGACATTGCATAAGTGAGAGATAGTTACAGCAGTGGGAGATAGCTGCACAAGTGAGACAGCTGTATGAGTGAGAGACAGCTGAATGAGTGAGAGACAGCTGCATGAGTGAGAGACAGCTGCATGAGAGAGAGATAGCTGCCACTGTGTAGCTGCATATGTGAGAAATAGCTGCATAAGTGAGAAATAGCTGCATATGTGAGAGAGAGGAAGGAAGAGATAGCTACAACAGTGAGAGAAAGTTATAGCAGTGAGAGATAGTTGTACAAGGGAGAAACAGCTGCATAAGTGAGAGATATTTACAACAGTGAGAGACAGCTGCATTAGTTAGAGACAGCTGGATCAGTTAGAGATAGCTGTACAAGGGAGAGACAGCTGCATCTGTGAGAAATAGTTACAACAGTGAGAGACAGTTATAACAGATAGCTATACAAGGGAGAGATAGCTGTACAAGGGAGAGACGGCTGCATAAGTGAGAGATAGCTACATCAGTGAAAGATAGTTACAACGAATACAAGTGAAGTCGGCCCCCAAGTGAAGCCGGCCCCGGTCACTCTGTAACGGCTCAAAACTCATGAAATCTCATTCGAGAAGGCTATTTGACCTTATGGGCATAAACTAACCATAGGGACCCTCGGTAGTGTCAATGTCCTTCCGGTAACTTGATAGATAATCTAGCCACATAAGTCTGGGGGCCGAGTTCTCCAATGCGCCTACTTCTCTCGGGGGCCGACTTCACTTAGGGGCCGACTTCATTTGTTATTTTCTGAAAATACACATATCTTATATGTATGAAACTTTAAATGTTTGTATTGGATCATTTTACACCTACCACATTCAAACTATTTCTAACCAAATTTAACTTGTTAATAAATCTCAAAATTGACAGACTATATTTTCATTTTATTTCCTGCATTATTTTCCCCAATGCATTATAATATGTACTTTCATAAATTAAGCAACAATAAGTTGTTATTATAGACATTGTTTCAAAATAGCTCAGCATATCAAAATTTCCTCTAATTTCCCTTGCAGATTGGTTCAAAATTAAAAATTGCTCAAATATTGTTAATTTTGAACGAATTTGATGAACAAAGACTCGATGAGTTTTTTAAAGATGCAAATGATTGAATATTTATATATATATATAATAAAATCCACGGAAATAGAACTTTCATTTTCAGTCATTCAATGGTCACCGGCAATATTTTATAAAAATTGTCTACAAAGATCCATATTCAGTCATGTATCATTTGCAATTGTGGATGTGTCCCACACATTAAAAACGTTATATGCCTATGTCTGCCATTGCTACTGGTGTGTGAGATTGCATACAATAATAAAAGGGGAATGTTGATATAAATATGTTCATTTTGTGAAAAAAAAAGAATTCTTGTGATTAAGTGCTGTTTTTGTGTAATTTCAATAGGAAATATAAAACATACAGGACAGTAAGCGTTGGCATATCATTAGAAAATGTCCAATATCCCCTTGTTCTGTGACCGATAGCATTTTACCCCTGTTTTCCCTTTAACTCTCATATTTTATGCATTGCACGGTTCATAAAATTTCAACTTACAACTGTATTTTAAGCATTTTAACGTATCAAGTGTGAAGTGACCATTGTTGCCGAGATCGAGAGGTTTGCGTCTGCAAATACGAAACCAACTATACTAGACGTTACTGCCATCTACCGTCAACATTAGTTGCGTCTGATTCAACTGAGATGAATGTGAATAGGGTTTTCTTCTGCCATCTGGTGTTTACCTGTAATCTGTAGAAAGTCTGTTGCCAAAATGGTGTATGTGTGGAATGTCATAATATAGCTAAAATTAAAATTCAATTCCATTTATATAAAAAAAATACCCCAATGTTAGTCTATTGCATACTTATCATTTTGTATCGTTAGGGATAGTGGGGGGAGAAGAACATTTTAGGCACCAATTATTTTAAGTTTAATATATATATATATATATATCGAAAATTATTTATGAGAAATATGTACCCAGAACAAAATTGCTATTTGGATAGATGTTTAGAGTGTCAAACTTATCTGAGGTAAACATAGTATTTCACATATAGATCAACTTATTTATTTGTCAAAAATGCTAACTTTTGGTAGGGAATGTCCAATGTCCAATCCATTCTATGAAAATTGAATGTGAATTTGTCCAAATCGGAATGTTTCCGATGATGCGGAACACCTCCTACACGGCAATATCACTTGGCAGTGTGACAGTTGTCCTGACGGTCCCGAAGGACGCAGAGCTCCACACTATATAAAACCCCATCAATATTTTATCAGACTCAGTTGGTTTGTATCGAAATAATTTACAAAGTATGTCGTAAAACAGTAATTGTTGATACAATGAATATAATTTATTTGTTGTGGTAGATATAGCCATCCTGTCACTTAATTGTTTGTCCTCTCACCCCGCTAAAAGTTCTTCTATACATATATTAGCCTTATTGCAATTTCCCCATTGTTAAGCCTTGTTAAAGATTTAAACGTCCCACGTTTTAATCTTTATATTCACATAATAATAATAACAGAACAATGCATATCTCTTGATTCCATGAAAAAAGATCTTCGCTTTTATTTAGGTCAATTCATCATTCTAGCATTCAATGATTGTCTTTCATCGTTAGCTTATACTACATTTGTATTTAGTGTATAGTATTTAGTCAATAATACTTAGATTTTTGGAAGTCTGAATGTTTATGTTGGACTGCTATCATTGTTTTTGTAAAACTTGTTTATATAATTGTTGCTCTTATTTATTTCATTTGTGAATAGTATTGACAGTGACAGAAATAAACTTTAGTTTGGCTTATCTCATCCACCTGACCTGATGTTCCTTTTATTTAATTCGTTCAATTTTATTTTCTAAGTTCCTCATCAAAGTAGTTTACGATCAAATGCTTTTATTCGGGGCATTGAAAATTGTACATTTGGTTCTGAAAACACAATAATTATGAATGTATTTGCGTTTTATATACAAGAATAGTGTATTTTTATTTGTGTCAATTTATTATAATGCATAACATCTAATGATTGCTCATCCAAGATATTATCTATTCTGAACTAAGAAAGTCAAAAAAGTCAAATTTCATAAATTAATATCATACTTTTTTACGATTTTTTTTATTATTTATGGTAAGATTGTCCCTCTTTTTCAATATGTTTTGACATTTCCAAGATTGTTCCCTAATAAATGAAAGAGGTGAACATTGATGGCAAGTCAATTAATTCATGAATTAATTCGTCATTTAAGTCCTTCATAACAAATAACTGAAAATTAAAGATAAATATAAGAAGTTATCAATAGAGATCTACTTTTTCCATTTAATTTTTCAGACATCAATATTTAATCTTGAATTGGATGAATTCAAATTGGTATACCTGGATTACAGTACAATTTATGTTATTGGCGGATATCAAATAAAACCAAATGTCTACTTTATGAAATCCACATTGATTAGTATCAAATTAATTCCTAGGTTAGTACGGGCACACAAACCCAAACCTGGCATCGCATGGATTAATAACCAATCAATTTTTAAAAAGTCTATACGTATCTCTCTTAGTTTGATGGCTTAATGGTTGTGTCTGTCATACGTCAAATTTTAATGAGAGCTCCATGGAAATGATGACAAACAGTACTCTTTGTTCTAGATTTGAGGCAGACCAGCTATTAAACTTGAGTCAAGGATTTGGCTATGCAATAAACAGTTTGATACTCGTCAAAAAGATACTGGTGTTACGCATTATGCCTCATTGGTATACGTTTCTCCTAAATTTACCTTGTAATATTTATAAAAAAAATCAAATGTTCTTTCTGTTGTTATCTAGGAAAATTGATCCAATCATAATTTTATAAAGGGTTTCGTCTTTATTAGAAAAATTGATATATAATTTTTAAAAATGATAAATTACTTATTTAGAAATAGTTTGATGCAAATATTGAAGAATTTTGGTTAAATTATGTTTCAAATGGGTATTTGTTTTTTTGTATTTTTTTTTTTTTTTTTTTTTTTTTTTTAAGAAAGGGCACCCTGACTTAGGGGGTTTACATGCAGTTCCCAAGGCAACAATCCATTTATTTTAATGAAATATCTCTAAGCAAAAAAACCTAATTAGACTCTCCCCTTTGAAACGTCATATGACTTTCTAGGTCCGTGAGAACACCCTTCGCACTTACTACTGCTCGCCACATTTTGCAGGTTATTTATTACTGACAGAACCACTTAATCATAGACTTTTGGTAAGTTGACCGTGAGACCAATTTTGAGCATGTTATTATTTGTGAAAATCCCCTTAAAAGGACAAATCAACCACAACAGAGGGGGTAGTTACCAAACATATTATAATTAACTCATGTCAGCAGACCGATTTCAAATAACAATTCTTGTCACTTTTGATGCATTATTCCTACGACATCATATCATGAAGGAATCTCATAAATCTAACCCACAAGTCAGTTGTTCTCATTTTCATTTATTGGTTTGCTTTTCCCTGGTTTACATGATAATTAGCTTACATGTCCCGTTTCAGGCCAGCAATGATTTGATACAGGCCATCTATAAACTGTAGAGCCGTAAAAGCTGTGTAAGCAATATATGTATCAGACAAAATGACCTACTTTCAGTACATGTATAATTCCGAGATAAATGTATATAATTTCAAAGTATGATTGATTCATTTTATTCATTCAGTAAGGTAAAAATGCAAGGAAAATATTGAAAATTCATTGCTTACCCTCCAGAACAGGAAGGCCGTGCCGGGATTGAACTCATGATACAATTTCCCACATGAGCTGAGGCCCGTGCCGAAAGGGTTAACCCGTTGTCCTTGTTAATCTGTGACCGGGTGGGTTGTCATGTCAAGGACCTGCGAATTGACAATTCAGTGAGGCAGCACTATATCTGCTACAAGTAGGTCTCATCACGAAATGACTGAAATAATGTTGAAAGTGATGTAAAACCCCAAACAAACCAAACCAAACCAGAACGGGAAATCTCTATCATATCAGTCACTACCTCCAAAGGTATAAAGCTGCGCACAGTATCAGCCGCAGGTCATCAGTATTCATAAAAATCTGGCTGTCCACTGATTGGTGAAAGATTATAAATAGATTTGTTTTGTACTGGCAATTGTACTGATTGGTCAGTTTATGTGTCAGACATCTGGTTGCAGTTTATAACCTGATGTTGGTCAATTCAGATTTGATGATCTTTTTATAAGCAAGGCAAATACTTTTAGATTGGGAAATTCCAAATTTAGAATGGTATCAAATATAGGGCAGTGACTGCAGAGGTAGTAATTGAATACTAACTATGTGATTCAAAGTACCCATTGCTGCAACCCATGTAATTTTTACTCCATTGTCGATTGCATAATCAGATGTTTATTTTAAAAAGAAAACACGTCTGATATTTAAATGAAATATACTTCCAAAATTCCTCCATAATATCTAACATTTATACATATTTTATCTTATTTTATTTGTTGATTTCTTTTAATTGAAAATGTTGAAATTGGTCAAAAATAATATTGTAAGAATCAGGATGTAGTTTTACTTCAATTTAGATGATTATGTTTGGCCTTGTGAAATCAAAGCCAGACACTTTTAAGTTGAATTTGTGGTCCCTGAAATTAAATATTAAGGTTAAAATCCATGGCCTTCGTGCATGATACTAAAAATAAAGTAGCCATTATATCTTATTTTGTTTATTTATCGATTTATTTTTATTTTATTTTATTTTTTTACATTTTTTTCATCTACCAAGGTGGGGCTGTCATAATATTCATAATGCTAATACTTGTTCAGTACTTGGCCTGAGTGTGATTTACGCAGACTGTACTGGTAAACATTACATATCTTGACAAAGAGTCATTTCCGGTTGGGTGGTGTGTCGTGGTGGTTGCTGCCGCAGGGCTGGTGTAGTGCGTCATCGCTCAGCATATCATCATATTGGAATCCCCTGGCCTAGGCCTATGATGCTAAACTGGTGCTGGGAAAGCCGGAAACAATTCTATTTACGGCATGACGATTGATTTCTGGGCCAGGCAAGCCCTGTCGTGTCTCTTGACGTCAGAGGGAGGGCTGTTTTTAGAGCATTTCTCGGGGAATCCGATATTGCACAGCAGCATCCCTGAACCTTGGATGACGACAACAAGAGGCACTAATCAGGCCTGCATCAGCAGCCTGCTAACGTCATCAATGACGTGTGTGCTGCTAAATATAGACCGTATCCACATCATCAGGGTCTGAGTTGGGTTGACCCGCTTGTTTGATGCCAATTTCTACAACATGTAGCTGTATCGAGGTACAAACAAGTCTGAATGTGCTGCTTTTGGGGCCAGTCTTTACTATTTCATTGATCTGGAGATGTCAGGTTGCTATTTTAGGAAATTATTATGTAGGGGTTACTAAATCTGGATCCTTAGGCGACCAAGAAAGACACTCATTTGGCACCATTTCACTAGTGCAGAAATCTCCCATGAATGAGGTTCATTGTGAAAAGAATAATACTGTAAAAATAAATATGACAAACAAGTGACATATATAATAAAAATGTGGATTTTATTTGCAACATTTCAATGTTGATAACATTGTAGTGTGAGATTTTATGAGTACAACTTCTCAGAGACTTCAAGTTCTGAGATAACTGTTTTATATAACATTTTATAATAGACACCTGCAGACCAGCTGCTGATCGCCATATTACATTTTCAATTATTAACTCTCATTTTTATATTTTCCCAATCTAGGGTAACAACATGTGTCACCTTTCCAGGCAATGGAAAATATTAAAAGTTAAATAAAATCTTACTTGGCAAAAATATAAATTTTATAACACTTTTGATACACAATTTATACAGATACAAGTTTTGTTCACTGTTCACGGGGGTTTTATCAGACAGACACCAGGCTGATTTTGGGTGATTATCACACATATAGATAAGCATGATGAAGGAAGGGACCAGAGACTTGCCTTGGCCTATCCCCAGCTTAAGTAACCGGTTAACTTAGTACTTTCAATGCCATTTGTTAAGAGTAGAAAAATAAAGACTTCTCTAAATTTTGAACCCATACAGTAAGTTAAAAATGATCAAATACAAATTCACATTCAAACAGCATATGGAAGTGAAATTATGGAAGTGAAATTCAGTATAATAAATAGCAAAATATCAAAATATAGATGTAATATTTTAAAATTTGTTTCAAACAATATGTTAAAACACATGAACACTGTGTGCAAAGTTATATTTAAAGGTGTTTAACATTAAGGTGGTTGACAATGTTCACTTTATGACACTTTAATATTTGATGTGTAGTTCACTTCACTGAACACTTTTGGTGATTCAATTCAAGACTTACTAAATTCTAGATATTAACACCAAACTTGATAGTACGAATATTGCAACATCAAACACATCTAATGTAATATATGCCAGAAATAAGAACATCATCTTAAAGTTAAATTGAACATTAAAAGGCACCACATAGTATTTTACTAGTGTGTGTTACACACATAACATTCAAAAAGTTCTAATTCAAATAATTGCCTAATTGTGTGCTTCACACCAAATCTGTGACAAAAAAGTGATCTTTACACTTCTAAAAACCAATATCATCAAAGTGATCTTTACACTTCTAAAAACCAATATCATCAATGTGCTCTTTACACTTCTAAAAACCAATATTATTTAACAAATTTGAACAATTGATATTTAAAATCATGCCAGTGTGATCAACACTCTGGACTCGTCTTCATGATATCATTATGAAACAAAAGAACATTCTTTGAACGTCATGTGAGATGACAATGATGTGATCATCAAAGACAACACAATTTATGTGTTTGTTATCATATATCAACAATACACAATAATCAATAATATGTATTGTTTTTTTTCTGCTAAATCAGATTAGTACTACACAGTAGCTTTAAACTGAGCATATACATGCTTACCATACATACACACATTAAATATACATGTATTTTGTTATTATCATATAGCCTGTTGGTGTCATGTTAGATACGTGAGCCAAGCCAGCAGGGTCACTGTTACTGAAGCTGACATGGAGCTTTACCTATTTACACCAAACTGTACACTTTACACCAGACATTTACATCAGTACACTGGCATATACTTGATAGAAACACTTGGTGAACAATTAAATACACTATTAACAAAGGTAACCATGGAAACATAGCAATATATAATCCATGGCAACATGTGTTGGGTTCACCTATGAGTAGATCTACTGTATAGGACAACTGGCTGCTATTACATTTCACAATAACTACAATATGCCACTTTATTACCAAAGTGGTTTGATCTCAAGAAACTTAATAAAATGGATTTAAAACAAAAAAGAATGCACACCAATATAATCATAATGTTACAAGATTTTCTAGAAGATTGATCAATATAAATGATCTACACGACATATTTCCAGAGGAAACGTTCACGGAGAGCCTTGACAAAAGGATCTCCGTGAACTAACTCTTCAATTGGGGGTCTAGGATGCAGCCAGTGGCAATTAGTGCCCATATGTGCCCTACTCAGGTGGATCCTGGGCCATGCAACATAACTTGTCACATGACGCACTGTCTCACAGGTAAACCCTACACCTAAGTAAATGCAACTCAATGCCCTATTAGTTCTGAGAAAATTATCAAGGTCCTAATGACCTTCCCTTCCATCTCAAAGCCTTTTCCCCACCCCTAACATTATCCCTTCCATTTACTATTAACTATAAGGTATTAGAACACATTGTGTGCTTTTTATACTACAATTAGAAAATATACACAAGACACAGCACATGTGACTTGCACTTTGAAACAGTCTTTGACAACAGTTCATGACAATGAGAAAACAATTCATACAAAGATGAATACACTGTCCAAACATGATGATTGAAGGTCACATTTTATAGCGTTTGAGTGGTTACTGTAAGTGGCAGAGTGTTAGACCCGCTAACACTGACCGTGGTAAACTCTCCCGCTGCCACTGACACAGAGGCACTACTAGAGGTCACTGCTGTCGACGCAGACCCGCTGGCCGCCAGCAGTTTCGCCTCCTTCTTCATCTTCTGTTTGAGATGCACTTTTGCGTGGCGTTTCTTCTCGTCACTCCGTGCAAACTTTCGGTCACATACGTCACAGGAGAATGGCTTTTCTCCGGTGTGAGTGCGTACGTGAGTGGTCAGGTGGTCACTGCGGCTGAAGGACCGCATACAGATGCGACACTGGAAAGGCTTTTGTCCGGTATGGATGCGGATGTGCCGTGTCAACTCATCACTTCTTGAGAACCGCCGGTCACATGCGTCCACTGGGCAGGCATAGGGACGCTCATGGACTGGTGTTTTACTGGGGCGGTTGGGATACTTGCGAGGTTTGACAGGCAACAGTTTAAGGGATCCAGCCCCTTGAGTGTAAGGTGTATTGAGAATTTCAAGTCCAGAAATCTTGGCAGTAGTATCCACTGGAGACGAAGCCTGCACATAGCCCATGGGGCTAGTGGTCATATTATAAGTACTGTTGTATTCTGTACACATAGGCTCAGATTTTACAACACCCTGAGGTGGTGGGGTGAACTGAGGCTGTATGATATTAGCTGCAGGTTGAAGATTCTGAAAGTCTGGGATAGAACTGTCTTGTTCAAGCAGAGGCCATGATTTAGAGAATTCAGCATTGACAGTTTTTGTGTAGGTGAGGTCCTCTGATACTTGAACTGCCACTGGAGATACAACAGTGAGCGAGGCAGAAGAGGTGGGAAAGTCCATACTCTGACCTGGCTGGGTGACGCTGCTGTAGGTGGGTGGCTGTTTCATCGTGCTGAAGGACATTGACTCTGAATATGTTGGAGGTGGGGTGGTGTAGCCATCTTCAGGTGTCTGTGGTGCCACCTGGGTTGGCGGTGACTGAACAAAATGAGATTCAGCCTGTGCCATGGTAGCAGTGGAGGTGACAAGAGAGCCATAGCTAGTTGTGAAGGCAGGCAGTGTGGTGGTGCAGGACACAGGTGAACACACTGGACTGGCTGTTTGGCTCATGGTCTCATCATACTGCTGCTGGACACTAGAGGGCGCTGAATACACCGGGCTCTGCTGTTGTTCATACACTGTATCTGGTGTCTGACAGGGTGTTGGGGTCTGTTGGTGGCAGTCCTGCTGCATGTCAGGCTCTGTGCCAAGGGGAGACTGTGCCTGCATGTCTGAAGCCTGTCCCCAAAGGTCCTGGGAGTCAGTGAACACTGTTAGAGGGCCTCCCTGAGCCAATTGGGAAGGTGTCAGATTGCCCTGGGTGAGCATACTCAGCAGTGGTGAGAAGAGTGTGCCAAGACAGCTACTGGATGACTGCTGCCCACTGGTGGATGGTGCGGGTGCTGTGGTGAAGGTGCCCTTGTAGGAGATGCGATGTGTGGTAGACTGTTGACCAATAGGTCCCAGGTTCATACTATCACTCATTTGGGGCATCTGGGCCTCCTCTGGGATTGTCACTGCTGCCTCGATCGTTGCTATAAAACACAAAAATATTCAAATTAAGTTCTTGTTCCTTTCATATTGTTTTAGTTATGTTTAAAATTAATCGTTAAACACAGTAAAAATTTTGGGTACATTACAGATGTGCTAATGCAAGTTGTATATGATTGAAGTATTGATTTGCATATATGGTGTTTCTTTATAATGACATCAATAAAGCTATCATATTTAATTCTTTTCCTTTTTTAAATTTTAACCTGAGGGTTTGGCATCATTCAGCATTCTGTCTCTGGTGTACTGTGAATAAAGTAATCTTTCTTATCATCCATAACTTGTGTCTGTATTGAAATATTTTATTTGTATGTAAACTAACATGACTGAAATTAGCCCTTAAACTATTTATCCCTCATTCCTTATCAATCTTCAAACATAAGAATCATATAAACTAAATATCGCAGACACATCTGGCTATGTGGAGTTGAGAAGTGAAGTTGGGGAATTAGACTAAGAGAAAATGTGAGCTCTTATAGAGCTCACGCCCGCTCCTGTTGACACCCTATACCAGTAATTATGGACTTCACTGTCACCAGAATTTTTCATTCATTCCTGCCTCATCAGTTCGCACATACGTCAACCATGACTATTTATAGCATGGCTTTCCAAGTACAAGACATTGCTGTCTATTGTCTAAGTATATTAATTAATGTAAACAACCGGGGCTAAACAATATTATGATTGCTATCAGTTTGCAAATTATGCAAGACCTCTTTTGCAACGATCAAATATAATGATATTTCTTTAAAGTTACATATAAAATTGTATTTCACCCCATCAGGCCTCTTTTTGAAGTCAAGCCAGTGTATGGGAAGTGGGTCTGGCCGGGGCCAGCAGCGCGGATGGCGGTGGTTTGTAAATGATCAATACTGTCTATTTATCTTAGCTGGCAACCCGCCCGTCCACCAACCGCCGGGATCCAAACAGGAGGATCCAAGCCTGACAGTACCAGCTGTGCCGTGAACCGACTTCAAAAACAACCCACAGACAAGTCGACCCAATAAACAAGTCAAGCCCGACCATTTACATGTCCCAAATTTTCAAGAGACTGTACAATGAGTGTATGAAGAAATAGCCTGCTAGCTTGCCGGCTCAGCTGTCACGATCCCGGCAAAGAGTGGCGGGAACGGGCGGGAACTGGGTCAGGCGCCCCGGCATGTCATAACACAGGCTGAGGCCAAAAAGGCTTGCGGTAGTGTATAAACTAAGACTTACCAGTGATAGGCAAAGCTTCTTGACTGAGTTCCATGTCTGGATTGAAACTGAAGTTTGCTTCTGAGCATGTTGTCACTGGGGTGTTAAGATTGTCATCTTCAGATATCACCCGTACTCCTGCCATAACGGCCGCACTTGACACCGGAGGATGGTAAGTGTCGAAGCTCAGGTTGAGCTGATCGGCTAAAGCCACTTGTGACAATGTGTCTAAACCGTCCATAATCATAGTATGTGATGAGTGTACAATGTATTTCCAATATCAACAATGATGGGTTATGGCCCCAATAAGTCCACACAGTGATAGACTGACAGTATCAACTGTTTTCTCAAGTATTAGCCCATGCGTTTTACTCTATGGATGGTTGATCTATCGTATACTCTGTGAGCTCTCCAAGCTGATGAATGAATCCTTGGCTTATATACGTCTGATTTTGTGAATGAACCTGGCTGCTCGGGATGACCAAATATGGCAGGGCACAATAATAGCGCCGCTCACCGGCGACCAATCAGCGAGCAGTAGTAAGCCTGGATGCAGCGATTAGTAGTGACGTGTACATGTGACGTCTAGAATAAATAAACACTTCTCTGAGCCATAAGCTACGACTTTGGATCATAAAATGTCTTCAAACTCCACTACTTACGCGTTATCAATCAAATTGTTCATATGTACAGAAAGCCAAGAAAATAAGTCACATGCTGCTCTGCTCAGATTTTGCTGACAATGACTGCAACTCTGAGTTTCATGCGTTATTTATCAGTCTGTCTGAATCCGATACATAAATTACATATTCATGAGCTCTGTCAATGACATTTGATACACCGGAACGAGCTCTCCCATATATGGCTCCGCCAGCTTCCGGAGACGGAGCTACTTTGTTATGCTAATGCAACAAACTGGCTTCTCCGGCCGGCCCAGGCAGGTGCTCTCCCAAATATGGCTAAGGCTTCCGGGGCCGAACTTGCGCGAAGACGCTTCGGAAACCTTCGGTCTCACGAAAATATCCTTATATGGAACACACCGGAGATTGCCGACTATTCATGAGGCCGAAGTTTATGCTATAGTATTTGCGTAGTACCCATTCACGTAAACATATTCAGGTCCGAAGATTGAGCTTGTTTAACTGTCGGAAATGATAGGTTTCTGCGTTTAATCCCGACCCATATATCAAAATATAACATGAAATATTATAGAAGGGTCTATTTAGGACATCGCACATCTAAACTGGAAGAGATAAGTGTAAGCAGATAGGACAAATCACCATGGATACACTGCAACTTGTGGATGACAGCTGAATGTGCCAGTTGACAACTTGACCTCAAATATGTCTGGTATGTCTAATGGGGACAAACTTCATGGTACTTGGACATTGCACTGTTTTGCGATGGTTGGCACAACACCACTAGTTTGCAGGTAAGATTTTGTGAGAAAGTAATAAGGTTCTCACAATTAAGAGCACGGAGCCAATAATTTATGCAGCTGCCAATATGGCTGACCGTATGCTCCGCTATTAAACAATGATATTTGTGATTTGTTTGCACTAGAGCAATATATTTGGCAAATATTGAAACAAGTGAGATTGCTTGATAGTTGATGCTAAGTAGCAACACGGTTGTATTCTAAACTAGGTCATCTTAGTTCCGGTGCTGGCGTACTTCCAAAATTCGATGTGTTCATGCCAGCATATTATGCGAACAGACTTGTGCACTTTTTCAGCTTTTCCGGAAGATGACAAAAACCACAAACCACAATGGTCGTGTTTGTGTATGAGGAAAACCGTCATTGTCAATTTTTCTATTTTTTTTTCTTGTTTTCTTTCTTTGAACCCGAAGTTGGTTTTATGTGTTGTCACCACAGACCGCGGTATGTAGTACGGTTGTGTCAAATCACAACAAATCTCAACAAATACAATATTGTACGTGTCTCATTTTAATCTATATATATCCCTTGTATGCAATAGGATATTTGGATATATAAATACAGAAAATTCTATATTTACAGCAACAATCTCAAGTCATCAGTTTATTCCCTTGTCGCCATGTGTCTGGTAGAGATCTTTGCAAGTGATTTTCAAACTGAAGTCTTATCAAGGGAAATGACAGGTACTCATTAATGTTAGAGGTACAATTAATGCATTTGTTTTTGTCAAACACCTTTTCCTTGTATTAACGTGCTAACAATAGCGATGAGTTAATAAATAAAATCCACTGTGATTTAGATTGAAGTCAGATTTTTTTTTAGAAAAGGTACAACATTGGCCTGATCTTTCATGCACTGAGAGCAGGAGTCAATAAGATGTTTACTCCATGCTCAGAATGACATTCTAGTCTCGGCACAAACTGGTGTCTGACTCTGACTCTGTTTTGCACTCAACCTGACCTGGCTTGCAAACCATGCATGTCTCATATTTATTTTTTGCCACATCTTTATGATTAGATTTCTTTACCCATAAACGTCTCCAAATATTCAGCCATTTCTCCTTACACTGGGTCTTAAAACGGAAGATGATCTTTGACTCTTCCCGACTAAGAATAAAATCAAAACCATAGTTTATCTCTGGCCTATTCCCCTGGAAGTGGAGGGCTTATTAAACTGTGACTTACTAATTATAGAAGTAGAAGTACTGTCATACATTTGAAATGACAGACTGATTCAAGCAAATTCCAGTACCTTAAACAATAAAGTTCATTGTTTGCGTAACAAAAATACATAAACGTAAGGTTGACAACATGTGCCAAGACATTACCTACACAATACTCAATAGTAATTTCACATGGGGGAAAAACGCATCAGGATATCTAGACATACAGGTTGAAGACAAATAACACACAAAGTATCCCATGTGTGCAAGTAGTATGGTATATACATAGTTCCATATTCATTTTTTATTTGGGAAAAGAGTAATACCAAAATATTTTTGGTGCATTATCAGGAATGCTGTAAGTCAAGAATGACAATAGATTTTCACTAGGAATTCCCAATTTTCATATTTAAAGACACGTTTTTCACCTTTTTTTCTAATAGTTTACTTATTTTCCAAAACGTGATATATCTATTATCTTAGTTTACTCTCCACACCAAAGGCGATAGTGATGATAGAGTCTGATGTGATGTCAGCGGGGACCCGCCCAGTTCTTCCCAGTCTGATTCTATATGTTTGACACTGATCCACGATTATCGACAAGGTCACTGAGTGCACCACATCGCAAAGCACAGCACCTCGCTCCTATCTGCAAATCAACATGGATGATACGTGTCTGTGTGTCATACGTCTATTTGTCTATACGATAGATTATGATATAGCACTTAGCCAGCTAATTTTACATGTGTATGGTACCGATAACGGTTTAAGTGGTGTCTATTAGGGAAACCCCAAAAGAAATCCCAAAGATAACATATTTTACATTGAGGAATAATTGACTGGTTCTAATTGTGTGCTCAATTACCAGCTTTACCTGATAGTAAAATACAGTATGAACCGATGCTAATATTCTTTATTTTCAAAATTCCCATCACTGTTTTTCTCGTATGTAGAATTTTGTATTGAGAGGATGTGATTTGTGATCATTTGAAGAGAAATATGATACAACGGATTAAGTAAAAAAAGAAACTGCACGTGAGCATAAATTGAATAAAGCATTATGCTTGAGAGGAGAGAGAAGTGTAGTATTATCAGGAATGAAAAACAAGATGAATTTATTGCATATATGCCAGAATTCCCATATATATTATATATTAGACGGTGTCCAACACATGATCTGACACCTGCCTTTTATGTAAGAGGAGAATAGGGCACCTGTTTGCCAGGATATTTTGAATACGACCTCTTATGTAGGCCAACCTTTTTGTATGTGATTTCAGCGAATTCCTTAATTACATTTTGCTTTGATCAAACATAATGTGTACAACTTTTTGGAGTGTGTCAAATGCTTTGTCCACCTTTAGATGTCTAACTTATGTCGTTTTTCACTTTTTGTCTAAAAGATCACAAAATCGACAGTATAGTTTTATGTGTTTGATAGTAATTTTCTCTGTTAAACACAAACGTGTCTTAACCCAAAAAAATCCATGTTATAGAAGCTTTTCTAAAAATTATTGAAACTGGAAGAATGTATAAAGGGTTAAAGAAGAAAGTAGGACAACATGAACAAAGATTTATATTACACCTCACTGGTTTCAGTATACATTGTATTGAAACTGTTACTTTTGGAAGCCCTCCAAAGTTAGCGTGTAATCTAGACTTAGCAGAATGGCACATTCCTTGAATGCTGTGTAGCACTGGTTTGACTGGGCCATATAATGAAATTAAGCATAGAATCAGAAAAAAATGTACTTAAAATTTATTATAAAATACTCGGATTGTTGCACCGGAGTTTTATTGTGGGCTTGTTTTTTGATAAATAGGCTGAATAATATACAAATACCTTAAAAAACCACACATAGTTTTGCACCAGTCCAAATGTGCCGAATTAATCCCAAAGAAAAATATAGTCATAATAGTGGCATACTTTGAGGGATTGCAAAAGTTTTGGATCGCAATTTAGCATGTACGTTCTCTCTACAAAACAAATTATTAACTGATTTGACCACCATATTGGTTCTCTTCACAAAAGAGATTATTAACCTATTTAACAACCATTCGAGCAATTAACCCAAAATAATATGTCTTATAAATTTGGTTAGGATATATTGACTACTATGAATGGCCCGACTGATGAGCAGAACAAGAGAAAAAAAGGCAAAACAGCATCACAAGTTTCTCTTTACCACTACTTTGAATAAATTATCGCAATAGATTAATAAATCTACACATATTAGGTATAAAACAACAGTTAGATTGAAAGATTCTTTTCTTAGGATGAATGGCAAAGCTGTCCCTTCTTCATCTTGATATATACCAGCATTATAAGGAATATTAAATGAGATTGGTATCTATCAGCCCACATGGATGATAACGGAGACCAGCGATAGTGACTTAGCCAGAGACATCCCAAGATATCCCAACATGTCCTCTGCACAGGCTTCCAACACCCACACCTCAACCACCACACAGTCTGTGGCAGTCATTTTAGCGGAAAATACACCAAGTCAGCATCTTAAAAAAAAACTTAATATGTGATGTGAATGGGAAAGAACAATTTGAAATGTACTTAATGTGTGCAGAAAGGATTAACCTTTGTCAGAGTTAAAATAGACTTTTCTTTTCTCATGTGGCAATATTAGTCATTTGTTTTCATATGTAAGAAATGTTTATACCAAATGGATTAATTCAATTTCTGTTTATACCAAATGGATTAATTAAATGTTTATACCAAATGGATTAATTCAATTTCTGTTTATACCAAATGGATTAATTAAATGTTTATACCAAATGGATTAATTCAATTTCTTCTCAGGCGTTTGCCTCAAACTATATATATATATATATATATATATATATATATATATATATATATATATATATATATATATATATATATATATATATATATATATATATATATATATATATATATATATATATATATATATATATATATATATATATATATATATATATATATATATATATAAATAAATATATAAGCATATAACATGTCTCCATCATATATATGTTTTGATAAATTATAATTATATACAATATATACCCTATATCATGCAGGGTAAGAATGTTATGTCACAAGATCTGGCAGAAGGGTTTTGTCAAATTACAGTACCATCAAAGTTTGGAGAACGTTTATTGTGTCTCGTCTTTGTGTGTTGGTTTAGGGAACTACAGGCACGTTTTCTAAAACTAATAACTAGGATAATATGTCACTTGTCTGTTATTTACCTAAAATGCTTGAAAATGGCTAATTACTGTTGTTTCACAGTTTTAGATAATGATTTCTGGTTACCGGTAATTTTACGTTTATATTTAAAAATCAATATTGCAAGAGAACCATAAAGTGTATCTGAGAAAAATAATCTGAACTGTCAACAGTTTTTCATATAAATATAATTTGCCCGCTGGAAGTAGTGGTTTGTTATTGAAAAACATCAATTCACCAATTACTGAGAAAATCATCAATTACTGAAAGTTCTTCCTTAGAATTTAGATTAATTTATAATTTTAGAAATGCCAAAATTTCGTAGTTGTTGAAAAGAAACACTAATCGTGCTGCACAAATAGAATGTTGAAGCGACCCGAGTAATTTACATTCAGCAAGCGAGGCCCTGTATATGCACCTGTCTCATTACATAAGAGTGAAGCTTGGTCTCTGGTTAGATCTCACCATGTGTAATGATGAACTTGAGGCCCTATTGTCCTTGTGCATTTATATCGAGGTCTTACCTAAAATTCAACGAATATCCTCGCATTCGCTACACACATTAATTGTTAATGTGAAACTGATCATGTCATTTTATATTATTGGAACCTTTTAACGGAAACGTCAAACCTCATGTATGTGATTTTAAGTTAAGACCTATTTCAGGGATAATACATTTGGTGTAAATTGATCTGTCGGAGAAAGTCTAGCTTTAGATATCGTGTAAATTGGCATTATTATCATCATCATTAGTATTATTATCATTATTTTCATGATTGTGTTGTTCAGAGGTCACGCATTTTTTACTGTTGCTTGTAATAATGCCTTAAGTCAGGAATAGAAGAGTCATGGTAATGATGCCTTAAGTCAGGAATAGAAGAGTCATGGTAATGATGCCTTAAGTCAGGAATAGAAGAGTCGTGGTAATGATGCCTTAAGTCAGGAATAGAAGAGTCGTGGTAATGATGCCTTAAGTCAGGAATAGAAGAGCCATGGTAATGATGCCTTAAGTCAGGAATAGAAGAGTCATGGTAATAATGCCTTAAGTCAGGAATAGAAGAGTCATGGTAATGATGCCTTAAGTCAGGAATAGAAGAGTCATGGTAATGATGCCTTAAGTCAGGAATAGAAGAGTCATGGTAATGATGCCTTAAATCAGGAATAGAAGAGTCAAGGTAATGATGCCTTAAGTCAGGAATAGAAGAGTCATGGTAATGATGCCTTAAGTCAGGAATAGAAGAGTCGTGGTAATGATGCCTTAAGTCAGGAATAGAAGAGTCGTGGTAATGATGCCTCAAATCAGGAATAGAAGAGTCATGGTAATGATGCCTTAAGTCAGGAATAGAAGAGTCATGGTAATGATGCCTTAAGTCAGGAATAGAAGAGTCATGGTAATGATGCCTTAAGTCAGGAATAGAAGAGTCATGGTAATGATGCCTTAAGTCAGGAATAGAAGAGTCATGGTAATGATGCCTTAAGTCAGGAATAGAAGAGTCATGGTAATGATGCCTTAAGTCAGGAATAGAAGAGTCATGGTAATGATGCCTTAAGTCAGGAATAGAAGAGTCGTGGTAATAATGCCTTAAGTCAGGAATAGAAGAGTCATGGTAATGATGCCTTAAGTCAGGAATAGAAGAGTCGTGGTAATAATGCTTTTAGTCAAGAATAGAAGAGTCATGGTAATAAGTGAGGAATGAAAAATGTGTTATTGATTTCTTAGGTGAAGAATAGAGTCATCGTAATTATGCCTCAGATGAAGCATAGCCATCCATAGTTCTATACTTTATTTCACAATGTCCTCTCCAGTTAGGAGTCAACTCCTTCCACAGTTATACAACAATTCTAATACATAATCTTTCTTCAGGTATACCAATACTCCAGTTATTTGTAACCATATTTCCATTTAGGTCTATGGGTACCAAAGTATCTTCTTAAATTAATTAATCAAATACCATACCATATTTTCTCGTTATTCAGGTACCTTTTAACTAATCTACATCACGTAGTGACCATATTAATCCTATAAGTTTCATACTATCTAATTATATAGTAACTTTAATTAACTATCTAATTATATATTTAACATCAACTTCCTAAATGGGTCATTAGACATTATATATTATAATACATATATTATAACTGTCGTAGATATATTATAGGATAAACTCTTACCTGGTTTGTGTCTCGCCGCCTTCATTGGGTCAACTGAAGCTAAATTCTTCTTTTGGGGTATCATTTATCAGTCAGAGTAAATCAAATGCAGTGAATAAATTCACTGGTATGAAGTTTTACAAGTTCTTGCTTGATGAGGAATCTGTAAAAGTATGATTGTAAGTGATTGTTGTATCCAGTATGAGGGATATGAAATTTATGAAGCACGTGGGATTGTCGCTACTCAAGGTTGTGGTGTGTAGGAGGTGTAGGTGGCAGTCATAAGATTCTTACACAGGACCTCGGTCCTGACTCATTCAACTTCCACGCGCCTTGTTCACGCCAGCTTCAACAATGCTGCTTCATCAATGACTTTTTATGTATATGTACATTATCAGTTATATCCGTGTACAGCATGGAGTCGTTCCAAAATGGGATATGAACCGGGTTGAATGATGGGGATTTCCAGGCACGTTGCCCACTCACTCACTATTCACGGTGTTGTGCTCGGCTTAAGGGAATCACAAAAGGTCCGGAGATTTGTGTTTCTCAAGGTGTCTTACACTTTTCAGGCAGCTTGATGGATTGATCAACAGGTTGTGATGCTGCTGCTTGCGGGCCTTGTCCTCTCGCTGCTGCTGATGCTACTGTGAGAACACCTGCCTCCTGCAACCGACCAGGTCACCTTGTCCACTCATTATAAGAGAGAAATCACAAGGCCACGCAGGTGCCTCCCATCACCTCCCCTTACAGGTGGCAGACAACTGCAGGAGCACCCCGATACCTCCCGCCCACACACCACGCAACCTGCTTACTCTTACCCTCTCCCAAATACACCTCCAGTATTGCCCCCACAGCCTACACAAACTACCCCCCTCCCCATGTAAATACCCTTTTGTTATTGTCTTCTTGCAACAGAACATGTTTCTTTCCCCGACATCATGCAGTAGCATCCACCATAATTTCTTTTATACATGTTTAACACTTTCATCCCATAATATGTACGTATGTCATTTGTGGTGTAACATAATAGTCTTGGTATATATTGCGATGCCATGCCACAACAAGTTGTGTTTGTCTTGCCCTATCTCATACCGTATATTCCTTGTCATATACCTTTTTTCACATTGCATGTTCCTAAGTTGATGTCAATTGTATATTTGATTTCCCTCTTTCATGTTCTTCACTGGATATCTTAGGTCATTTATTGGTGGGATTCAATTTGATAGACTACATGTGTATGCTTAATCTATATTCTATATTATATTCAACTAAATTCAAAATATAGTGGAATGACAAACTGGAAAGCCCCTTTGTCTTGACCAGGGTGTTTTTGAGCAAGGAGAAGGACACAATAGAAGTCAGTATGTACAGTATGGTTGGTATGTGTCCTGGTATGCTAACTATGCCTCTCACTCAATGCGGCACATAGTACCATAACCACAAGGTCCACTCTCCCCCCCCCCCCATCGACTTATGCTTTCCCTCTTTCATGTCATCATAGTATATACATGTATAATAAATATATATTTTGAGAGTTCTGAGTAAGACTCATTGCAATGTGATCATTCGTGAATATATATAAATACATATATATATATAATATGTACATATATATGTGTGTGTATGTGTGACTCTTGACATACACACTATACCCTAATATCAATATCTGTCGCCAAAATTGCTTATCTTGTGTATAAAAAGACAAATATTCCAAGAAATGGAAATTGCCTGAAACAGCAGCCCCCACTTCCATCAAAGAGTCTTGTTAGAAGTACATGTATATTTATAGCACCCACACCTTAATGATACACCAATATCTGTGTGTTTGTGTGAGGGCGGGGGATGCTGGGTATTAACATCATATTGCCTGTATTGTTAGACAGTATAGAGTTAACGCTCATCAACCAGCCAAATATTCAATGTTGTTATCCATTCATATGCCATTTGTTAAATTAAATGCCAAAAATGGGGGTGGCATACTTTCTTCGATGTAGCTTTATTTCTCTATAAGGAATTATAATATTCCTTAACAAACCTCAATGTGGATAGACTGATAATTCACATATTTGAAATTGAGCACACATTTTCATTAATTTTTGTTTGTTTGTGTGTTTGTTTGGAAAATACGAAAGTGAAAATGATGTCACGCATGGCTATTGTTTGTAAACAAAGCATTCTGAATAAATGTATTGATATGTATATTTGTGAAACAGTAAATCAACTAATTGTTTACAATCACCTTCCCGCATTTCAACCCTCCTGTAATGATTCATTCCAGAACACACAGAACATATGTAAATCTGATCAGAGAGAAAGATTATGCTTGCCTTGCAACATATCTAATTAAAAATCTAATGGGAGGTATTTGAAGTATATTTCGATAAAGTCACAAATACAAAAAAATGAGATACTCAAATATACCAAGGACCAGGTTGAAAAACTAAATTATGATATGAAATGTTGACACAAGTAGTGATAAATGTTTGCTTCTAAATAGTGTTGTCATACCAGCTCTGCAGTGTTTGCAAACAGATTGGTGCTGCAAGTTCCAGCTTAATATTATTTACATGCATACCTTTATCTTTTAAAGCGTGCTAAGCAATAAAAAATAAATGTTCTTTTCTGCACAATATACAACATATTACATGCTAAAGATATAAGGTTGCTTTCAACGTTAAATGCAGTAGGAAGTTGGAAACGATAATCGTATGTGTTTTGATAGCTCAGTTGGGAGAGCACTGGACATTGTTCAGGGTCGTGGGTTCAAATCCTACTCAAAACCAACACAAAGTTTCCATACCCTTTAATGCTTTTATGATAGTTTATTCATAATCACATCAATTTAATTATAAATTAAATTGATGTGAGAATCTTGACCGTTAACAATACCATGTTGAGGCAAACAAAACCTCATATATTTTCAATATAAAATTTAAATATATCGCTTTTAAGTAAGATAAAAAATAAAACTCAAATGCTTCAGTCCTATATAGCAAGAAAAAAATATCCAAATATGCACAGTGTATATTACATATATTATTTGACATCAATGCAAAAGAGACAGGTTAAAACATTATGTGCAAATGTTACATTGAATGGCATCCTCTTTGCACGTTTCACACATTTTAACCTAAAATGATAACGATTCCAGTGAAGTGGGATCTTCCATATATTGTGAAATTCACAAAATTATAAGTATTTCTAAATATACAATATTCTGGGAGGCAGGAAAATATAGTGAAAAATCCAGTATGTTATACCTGTAATGAGTCAGTATGAATTTTGCTGGGGTTTTCCAGGGTATGGCCATCTTAACAAGGGGGTAGCCATATAAGGAAGATGAGTACAACGAAATATGAATAAACATGAGGCATTTCCAAATAGGGAAGATGCACATGAACCGTTTCCAAATAAGGAAGATGCGTACTACTGATCACTGGTGCGGAACGAGGGCGGAGCCCGTGAACTGTGCTGTCGCTATGGCATTTTGAATACATTACTGTTCCCAGGGAAATTACAAAATAACACACAATTCAGAAAAACCCATGACTTAAATGTGGAAAGATAATGTAAAATAGTTTTATTTGCATTTAATGTAGCAAATGATCTTAGCTTACACGCGTATTGGACAATTTTTACATAGAAATATGGCATTGACATAGAATTGTGTTTGTTGTTAGCAAATGCTGATTTATTTATTTGATATCAACATGATCGATGTTATAATGATGAATTATGAATGTAATCTTATCTAAGCTTCCTACGCACAAGCCCATCACCAGGTTTTCTTGAATATAATTAGTCATTGATTTAGATAAATATTTAAAATTGCATTTTATATACATGCATTATCATAGTCACCTGAAATGCCCCTGTTTGAGTCGACTAAACTGAACTGCGCCAATCCCCACTAAGACAACCACCAAGCAAATAGACTGCACATAAAAATTGGCCTGTATACTGCTTATGTATCAGTCCCACCTGGTGTTTGCCCTACGTGGGTACTGTTTATGTATCAGTCCCACCTGGTGTTTGCCCTACTTGGGTACTGCTTATGTATCAGTCCCACCTGGTGTTTGCCCCACGTGGGTACTGTTTATGTATCAGTCCCACCTGGTGTTTGCCCTACTTAGGTACTGCTTATGTATCAATCCCACCTGGTGTTTGCCCTACTTAGGTACTCCTTATGTATCAGTCCGACATGGTGTTTGCCCTACTTGGGTATTGCTTATGTATCAGTCCCACCTGGTGTTTGCCCTACTTAGGTACTGCTTATGTATCAATCCCACCTGGTGTTTGCCTAACTTAGGTACTGCTTATGTATCAGTCCCACCTGGTGTTTGCCCTACTTGGGTACTGCTTATGTATCAGTCCCACCTGGTGTTTGCCCTACTTGGGTACTGCTTATGTATCAGTCCCACCTGGTGTTTGCCCTACTTGAGTACTGCTTATGTAACAGTCCCACCTGGTGTTTGCCATATTTGGGTACTGCTTATGTATCAGTCCGACCTGGTGTTTGCCCTACTTAGGTACTGCTTATGTATCAGTCCGACATGGTGTTTGCCCTACTTGGGTACTGCTTATGTATCAGTCCCACCTGGTGTTTGCCCTACTTGAGTACTGCTTATGTATCAGTCCCACCTGGTGTTTGCCCTACTTGAGTACTGCTTATGTATCAGTCCCACCTGGTGTTTGCCATATTTGGGTACTGCTTATGTATCAGTCCCACCTGGTGTTTGCCCTACTCGGATACTGCTTATATATCAGTCCTACCTAGTAAATGCCCTAACAGTACACTAGTCATGTAAATAGCAGCCTCCTTTAAAAGACAAATCATTAGATATCTTATTTATCATGTTGTCTATTGCAAATATTCTATTACAATATGCATAAGTATATTGATAGGTATATTGATATTCCTTTCATCACTGATCTCTTGTTGCTAACCTGTCATCAGTTAATGTCAAGCTTCGCAAAAAAAAATGTTTGTTTGATAAATATGTGCATAACCAGATGGAAATTATCCCTAACACAGATGTACTTCTAACACACACACATACACACACACACACAAACATATATATATATGTGTATATACACATATATATATATATATATATATATATATATATATATATATATATATATATATATATATATATATATATATATATATATATATACAATGTATATATAATGTATATATTCATTTTAACTAATTTATGCAAAACTTCTTCTTGCCAGTGAATTTAAATGGCCAGTTTTACCTGATAGCAAAATACAGTATGAACCGTATTTTCAAAGTCCCATCAATGTTTTTATGGAATGTAGAATTTTGTATTGAGAAGAATTGATTTGTGATCATTTGAAGAGAAATATGTTATGATGGATAACTGTCACTGAAACGTAGACATTCAAAATGGAGAATCATGTTTCTCTGATATTTACTTATACACCCAACGTATCATTTAAAGGTTACATTACAAAGTTCCGATAAACCCCCCCAAAATACATCTTCATAATGTAAACAGGGTGACATATTTCTGCAACATTTGAATTCACATACATTCAACATTTCTATGTAATTTTGTCTATAGGATATCTTTGGATGACATTAAAATGTGGCAGTAATGCTTAAATTGTCCGGGCTCAATCCATATGTGGCATCCACGTGCATTTGTCCTTGGATAGAAATAGACATGGAACCACAAACCTACATAAAATTGTAAATGTCAGAAGTGGATAGTGTATAACATGCCATTCATTCATGTGATCCAAATGTAATGTTCATCACAGGAACAAATGATTCTGTAACAATAAGAGTTTATTGACTGTGTTTCTGTCATTTAAAGTTTGAGTTTATTATATGCAACCTACATGTTTGTTCTTAGCCTTTGCCAGTACACATTTCATCCTATGTGGGCAGGTAATAGGCGTTAAGAACAACAAAGGCATCTTTTTGATCGGAATATAAACACGGATGACAAATAGCTGCACATTAGTGTTTGTGGTAGTTTGACATTTGTGAAATAAGAGTGATCATGTCAGTCACACAGGTATCATCCCACTGCAGGCTCCTGCTACCACACACCTGACATTCTCATACCCCCAACTTAAGGCTCATCTCATAACAGGCAAATGTGCACTTCCTATCCGTCTTTTATTTTGCCTATGTGGTATTTTTTAGCAGTGGGAGCTTTGATGGCTGGCCTCCCCCGCATCAGCAGCAGGAGCAGCAGACTTACATCTTACAGTTAATATCAGTTGACAGATGAAAAGAAAAAATACAAAAGTCTAACAACATGAAATATCGTAATTATCAAGTACATCGGTCCATACATAGATTACTTATATTACATTATATATATATATATATATATATATATATATATATATATATATATATATATATATATATATATATATATATATATATATATATATATATATATATAGTTAGTGGCCATTGTTTCCACTCATTATTTATTAGAATGTATCTTTTCAATGGGAGCTTATCAATGACCATGTTTGTACTTCTCGGTAACACTGCCATGGCAAATATTTATAAACATGACAGTAATGAGCGTCGTTATTTCATTCTCCAAAATAAATATCGCTAGGACTAACATAGATATATTTTAGTCAGATAATGTTATATCTATCGGTCATCCTTACAAACGTATTTCATATCCGATGTAAAATATTTATCGGATTTGAACCCAATGGGATTTGTTTTCGTGGAGATATCTGTAACATTTGAAAAAAAACAAAGCAATATCAAGACTATTAGCTAGCATATTACTAAATTTCGAACAAAAGCCACATTTTATACAGATTGTATGGTATTATCAATAGTATGGAATTCATGTAAGACAGAAAGAATGTTGATTTTAAAACCATTAAGTTGATATTTCTTCAGAATTATCTTTGTTACCAGTATTTGTTATTTTATCAGGTGTACCCTTTCCGGAGTTCTAGCCCCTTCTGCTTCTCGTAGATCTCGCCATGATATACCCTTGGAGTAATTACTCCAAGATATACCTAAATTGATGTTGACGTAAGTAACATAAATCCCAAACACACATAACCACTTTCCACATATATTGTACATTAGAACAGACTAAGAGATCATGGTTAACTTCTTCGAAGAGAATGTATAATCACCTATGTTCTAAACCAGACAATTGATTCTAAATATGTCTTTAGATTCTAAATGTCTCAGGATTCTGTTCAAATTGAGCTTCCTTCACACCATGAGGTAGTCGGCCTTTTTTTCCTCCATGTTCACATATCCCTTCACAAATTCTCCTTCAAGTTGTCGTGTTTGTGTTTGTGTAATTTACAAACAGTGGGGTATCATTCTAATTTCAATTTGGTGAGTGTCAGAATCCAGCCTTTCTTTACACTGGTAAACACTAGCATAGTATAATCAAAGCTATTATTAATTACAGTTTATTCATAAAGCGCTATAATTATAAGCTATATATTGATAATACACAATCTATTTACATATTTAAGATAATCATTCATACATCATTTATATCTATATTTAGAGTTAATTGTTCTTTGGCAAATATTTATGTTTCATTTTATATTTCTGAGAATAGATGTTGATACCAAGATGTTCAAGTAAACACCATGTACACTCTCCCTGTCAAATACATTTCCCTATATATCGAGGTAAACAACCTCACTTATGTCACTACCTGAGATCCAGAAATATTTTTAGTCATATTCCACAATAATAATAATAAATTCTAAATGGCAACACAGCATGTGACAGATTTTATTGGTTGTCATGAACACTCGTCACAGAGTTGTTTACTAAAGTTATGTCATATGCTGTGGTCCGCGCTCAGCATGTTGCACAAAAATAAAATCAAAACATTCGATGGAAACCACAAAAAAACACCCTGACATAAACATATGATGTTGAAATATGCCTATGATAAATATTTATGAAATATTAATAGATTTATAGATCTATAAATATTGTATTTGTGAAATAGAATGAAAAATAGTCTATGATAAGTGTTGCTGACTTTCTTATCAGTTTTCACAGTAAATCCATACCCAAGTGGTTAGTTTGTGTTATTGATTTTATACGCCTCTACATTTTTCATTTTGGCACCTTCTATCTAAACATCAAATAAGTCCAGTAACAATAGTTATGCTCACAAATTAAAAAAATAACTATGTATTACCATGGTTTGTATTGCGCACCTCCATATATGCGTCTATCGTCTTAGTATCTGCCCAAGCATCAATGACTATACCATTGATATGAATTCTACATAAACCGGTAGCAAGGAAAACATCTATATGCAGGTGTTTGAAGCAAATGCACTTGAGAGCATATACATATAAATATTGTGACTGACAAAACGGCACAAGATATAGCCAATTTGTCAAAAGTATTTAAATGGTAGGAAAATGTACAGTGACCTGACAAGAAGTCTGCCATTTTTCAACACAAAATCCAATCTTTGTTAATGTTTAACTTTGAAGCAAGTGATATCCAAGGTTTATTCCTGAAAAATACTGAAATTTCACAAATATTCATCTGTTATCATGTTGGTATAGTTGTGATTCTGAAAGAGAACCAATATTTTTCCCCCTTATTTTATTTGGTCACCATATTTTTTGTTAATATGGCTTGTGTCGGGATGAATGATTTGTTTGTATATATATATATGCCTTCATTCATATTGTTTAAGTATTCATTGCCATGATGTTCTTTAATAGTTATAACAATACCGATAAAATACCAAATTTATATGACATATTAAAGTATCTTTCTATTGAAACTTATATAACTTATATAAAAATGAAGCCAATGAACTCAAGATGCTGTTCCCATATATTGCACACCGATATAATGCTTCCAACGTGGCGTGGGCAAGTGGCCTGAGGAGAAATTTGAGACACTACTGGTGGCTAAACAGGTAGAGTTCAATATAATAGTGTCCTGATGGATCTGACTGAACAACCTGAAGGAAACTGTCCATCAGACCTGAGGAAGCCAGCAACAGCATACACATAATATTTAATCATAATTGAAGAGGTCCACTTGATAAACATCGACTCTTCCAGACCCCATGAATTTGTTTGTCATTGACTGGTTGTAATGTACATTAGCAATTTTGCTTCCCCTGGAAGGGTAGTTCATGTACGATTTGTATGTGAAGCACAAATCGATTCATTTACACTTTTTTATGGGTAAATCTTGTTTCAGATAGCTTAATGACATTATTCTCCTTATTGGGTCTAAAGATAGATGTGAGTATGGTCTCCATCGGAAAGCCACAAAGAGTCTGACAAGTATACAGCTAAAGGCAGACAGACTGTAAGTATTCAGTCCATATCAATGGCCATTTGCTTTCTATCTTGCAACTGCCAATTAACTGGACAAAATGAGTAATATTTACGCCAGCAAGCAAATTCGTTTCAACATTGATAAAATATCTTGGTGATAGAATCGTTCACTTACAATTTTATAATAAAGTTCGATAGTGACAATGCTTATACCAACCGGGAAAAATAATTGCAGCTTTCGAATGTTCTGTATTTTTATGTAATAATGTTTTAATATTCATGAAAGAAACACGTACTTACGATCAAAATTATCAAAGTACCTTACGATATTAAGCTTTTCAGAATTTTTAGATCAAATCATAAAAATATCTTATGTTAGATTAATGTTAGATTCAAAATTATTCAAATATCTTAAATTAGCTTCTAAAGAAGCTTCAGTCTGTTATGATATTTGTAACTTGATCAAACAGAGATCCGGGATGACCAGTAAGATTGGGTTTCCGTAATTTGAGTAAACTATGAATTTTAAACTGTTTTTCTTTTTATTGTTTTAGGCGACATTGTCTGGTATTGTCCATAGTGAGCAGATTTAGTAGGAGTAGAAGAAAACACCGTTGACAACTAATCTACTTGAATATTGGTGCTCTTGGGTTACACAAATAGAGGATCTTCAGTTAGATAGTTCAAGAAATTAAGTTGCAGTAATATTATCTTTTTTAAATAAGGAAATCTACAACATATGGAAGAAGATGTTGACTGCCATACACAACGTTGATTGAAGAAGATTGTCAAATTGAATTTCTTGTTAAAATATCTGCTTTACACGATTTACGGTTAGTTTCATTCACTCTATCATTAATTTATTTAAGGACGCCTCTTAGTCTAATACTGATTGATATTTCTCACAAAGATTAAAGATTTCTTTCAAATTAAATCTCTGAACATCTTGATGAAAAAATCAACATTATAAAGTCTCAGAATGATGTCCAACAGAATATTATTTTATACCGTCTCCTACCTTGGCATACCCTTGGAGTAATTATAATTACTCCAAGGCAAACCTAACTTAAAACTCTGTGGGTGGCATCTCTCAGTTTGAAATATCTGGTTGTTCTGAGGGTCAGGAGTCTATGAGACCAGCGCATTTGGTGTGAGGTACGGAAGGCAATTTCCCACACTCCAAGAATCAGGTCAAAGCATGAATTCACATTGGAATAGTCTAATTATTCTGGCTAAGATGCAAGCCAGTAAAATGCACGTGTCTATACCAGGTATACTACAGCGACAATGATTGGCTTTAATAAGAATATAATCATTCTAAAAATAAGAATGTAATATGGAAATTAGTGGTCATAGCCATTGAGAAAACATTTTTTTAGTTTATGACAGAGGATTGATTTCATTACTGCAACATTCTCCACTCAAAACCAATTTGTCCACACAATAGGATGTAATGGTTTTCAGATTTCTACAGATTAATTATAATATGCGTCACCAGCATACACTGAATACAATCAAATACTGATCTACATTGGTCACACATACGTATCATGATGTCATCACACCGCTAATTGGTTTGAGGTTGCATCATGATAATTTGAAGACATTAATCTAACATTATTATTCCTACTCAATGCAGTCTATTAATTATATCTATTTTCGTTTTCCAACCAACTTCATTTAGTAAACTCATATATCTGTTAGCTCATTAATATTCATCGACTTTCCCTCAGCAACACTCATCAATGAATAACAAGGTTGTACTTTTGTCATCATTTTCAGCTCCCGCAAACTACGACCAAATCCATGAAATTACCCCTTGAAGGGTATCGGGCCAAGGTAGCTGTCTCTGCCCTGAAAAGGAGTGAGAACAATCTTTCTGATATGTGCCCCGGGAAGCATGGAGAAATCACGAGATTTATGGCCATCAATACCAGACTTGTTAAACCTGAATGTGTTAATATTCTATTAACACATGTCAGTACATTATATTGAATTGCTTCACGACCAGTGGAATAAAGATAGGTAGAAATAACAAAAAACTGAGGTACTACAGATATACTACAAATAAAGATATACAAATATTCTTATGTGTGGGTAATATGATTAATAATTCATTAATAAATCAGTGCATTTGCAAGCTCAGACATTAGATACACTGCATATATTCCAAGGCTAGAAATGTGGGTATGCCAGTCACGTTTTGCCCTTGTGTGGTTAATGTAAAGGGTGAGGACCTCAACCCTGGAAAATCTAGGCTACCAAAGTCTGAGGACACCGAAATGTTTGTCAATTGCTGAACCCCATGTAAAGAGCTTTCTTAAGATTACTCTTTTTACCCTGAACTGCATAATTTAATCAAGACCCGGCAACCCCGTCACATCCCCACTCTTGTACACAATACGGATAGGCCCGTGTGTAATGCCAAACTGTTTTCTGTCTAAGGTTGTTTTATTTTCCATGAAACTACATCACTTTGAAGTTTATGAACCACTGAATATGATTATTGTGTTCTTGTGTTCTCAGTCGGTATCTCCCAATAGCGTCTACTTGGTATGAGCTTTTTATTGTCCTTTTTTTTTCTTTTTTCCTTTTTTTTTGGGGGGGGGGCGGAGGGGTGGGGGTGGGGATTACATCAACTTTCAACATTATTTCACTCATTTCATGACAAGACAGACTTGCAATAGATATAGTTCTAAAAATGTAGAATGTAATCTCAGCAGGGCTAGAAATTGAACCCACAACCCTTTAACCATTACTGTAGAACTGGTCAGCTTGCACTCTAGCCAACTGCAACACGGTCCATGGCCTCAAAGTAGCTTCAAACTATCAGAATCATGCTTGCCATTATAATAATCATCAGGATATTGCAATTCTCTGATATCGATGTTTATGTACCATGCCTCCACTTCTATTAATAATTTGGTCACCAGAGAGTGACTCTGACATTTAATACAGGAACTCTCCATGCAGAGTGTACTGACATGTCCTGTTTCACATGTAGGGACAGCATCTACATGTACCACCTTCTACAACAGAGGCCACAGGCAATGGCATAGATGGTTTATCTGTGATGATCCAAATGCCATGGGTTTGATTTTCGGCCATGCCAAGATTGCATTCATATTACCATTTCTCAAATGTGCTGAGACTCCTTGCCTAAAGGATAAACCTGTTGTCCTTGTAAATCTGTGGCTGGGTGGGAGGAAATATCAAGGACCTGCGATATAACAATTCAGTCAGGCAGCATTATATATGCTGATATTAGGTCTCGTCATAAAATAAATGAAATAATGTTTAAAGCGACATACACCTCCAAACAAAAGATATCTTTCACCACACATTCAAGGTGCATTTTGTAGTTTTACCCAAATGATTTTCTCAGCATTGTTTGAATTGAAAATGTATCCATCATTTTGTTGAAACCTTTTGAAAAATCCATACAAAATTCATCAAATCCTTTCAAGGGATGATCTTGCCAGAATTTGAAATTAATTAAACCATGCACCATCAGTTAGAAATCTGACAGGTATCTTAAATTTGTTTCTTACATTTGTATAACAGCTTTGAAGTGGGATAAGAAAAATAACGACCATTCCATTTTAATGGACTACTTGTTCTCATTGTTATTTTCCCTAAGTTGCTGACAAATCAAGGTCAAATATCTTGTCCTCATGGTTGAAGGGTCAATAGTCCTCATTGTAGAAGCATCTTTCCATGGAGCCTTCCCACCTCCTTTATCAATATATAATCTTCTTCACAACACCTCCAGGTCAGAAAGGTCACCACTGTTCATCTCTGGCTCATGAGGTCACATCCAAGACGAGCAAGATCATGAGGTTTATTCCTCAGTAATATCGCCTCACAACATATTGTCTGCTTCCCTTCTTTTTGATACATACTGCACATATTCCAACCTTGCCTTACTGTGTGGCCTTAGTCTGACCATAAATAACCAATATTTTGCTGTTAGTTTACATTCTATCTTATGATTAATTCTTTTTGAGTGTTGAAGCTATTCAATTGTTTTTAATGAATCCTGTTTCTGATTGTTTTTCAAAACTATTGTTGGGATTATTTAACTTTGAAGCTTTCAATTGATGACAAGCATGCTAAAAATCGAGATTGAATCGCATTAGAATTATAATGGCAAATCCCATGGTATGTATTATTGCATTAGTGCCAAGAGATCCAACATGAACAGTTGGCAATACACCATGCATGATAATTTTAAAACTGATCCCAGATAATACGTGAGAGTCACTGAGTGTGAGGAGCTGGTGTACTGAGTGTCCACAACAGGATCATGTTATTCTTTATCGCTGTGTCAGTGAATCACCTAAACCTATATCATTAAGGCCACATAGACTCATTATGGTGGTACTCCAAACTGCCAGCTGAATATTATATGTCAAAAATATTCTGTCTCTCAATGTTTTGCCTTTGTGTGGTCAATGTTAATGTAGTGTTCTCCATTACAACAACTAGATCATCAGGAGTTTGTGTGGTCAATGTTAATTATTTTGGTTTGAAGGTCAAGTCTTGAATCAGATGTAGACAATGTCAATTCTCAGTGTAAAGATTCTGTCTTGGTGTGGTCATTTTAATTTTCTGTCTCAGTGTAGAAGAGGTAATATTTCTGTCTCAGTGCAGAACATGTAATGTTTTGGTCTCAGTGTAGATAAATTAATATTTCTGTCTAAGAATAGACAATGTCATATTTCTGTCTCAGTTCAGAATATATAATGTTTCAGTCTCAGTGTAGACAATGTAATATTTCATCATTAAAACCTTCAGATGAAAGTTTTGAAAATGTATGGATTTTGTTCTCATTTTATATCCTTAAACTGTAACTTTCTGTGACAGAAATATATTAGTTTAATAATTTCACTTTTAATAAAAGCTAAGTACAATACCAAAATTAGAGGACATGGTTTATAACTGGCCTTGTTTCAACATTGGTGACATGGGAAACCCCCAATCTGATTTGGCAGACCGCACAGTATGCATGGGGGTCACCACATCTCCAAACCGCCCGACCACAAACACACTACTAAAATGAACATCCATAACAACTTTATCAACGTGACTTCATTAACTAGTGATAAGTAATTGTCATATACTTTGTAACCTTAAAAGGCAAGTAACAAATGAAAGTTAAAGAATCGAAGGAGACTTTACAAAAGATGAAATATCACACGAGAACATTCTGTGTTGACCAAATAAAAACACGAAAGTATAAGGATAAATGTAATGGTAACAGGAAGAAGTAAGTCAAATCAGCCACAAAAATGCTATAGACTATTAAATGGTGGGAAGATTTCGGGATCTAATGGTTGGAAGTAGGAATCAAAGACCCTGTATTTAAATTTTAAGGATTTAATAATCACTCAAGGGTAAAGCGATGAAAGGCTAGTGTTTTGTCTCTCAGAACTGTGCGAACCACAGAGGTGTTTGCACAACTTAAAGGAGCACTGTATAATAGCGAGAAAATCCCTTTTACAAAGATTAAGTTCTTTTCGTTTGTAAAGTCATTTGGTAGCCAATCAAGTATTTTCCCATGAGAAATCAATGGTATGACATTCCTCAATGTCTTAAGCTGAAATGTATTGAAAGGCTCTATATACATAGGCAATTTACTACTTTTAAAAGGTTGATTAATTCGATAAAAAATTACATATTATTCGTATGTGTTTATATAAGATTTTGATATTAAGGTATTAATGATATATATATTTCTATACATGAATATATAGGAATATTCATAAACATAATATGTTATCGTCTTTTCTATAATTATACTATTAGGTTTTTAAATATCTATCCACAGTCTCTTCATTGTTAAGTAATGTGCTATGTTTATATCCATCAACTGTCATTCACGAACAATAACCTGCTCCGAAGTGTATATGGAGGTGTTTATGATGTGTCTCTTTCATATATTTCATAGCAAAGAAACCAATTAGGGACGTTTTGCAGAGGAAGGTTATTGATTTGAAATGAGATAAAACATAGAGGACTGAATATAACTGTTATAAACATCATATTCAACTGAACTGGTTTTCAACATACTATCATATTTTTAGTCCATTGCCGATGATAAAAACCTGTGACAGTCTATTATGATCGGATTGATATTTTTTAAAGGAATTCCTCATTTCAAGGATATCCAACATTACCTTTTGCCACAGAGCAATAGAGATGTTTGTTGTTGTTTGTTTTTGTTTAATAATCATGTTGATATGTGTGTTTCAATTGTATATATTTTTTTCAAAATATACAAGCGAAAGCAGTTGTCCTGGAAATTGGTCAAAATAGGTTAAAACACAGTCTGTGTCCCATTTCTTGCTGCCATAGACATGTATTTGGGTTCAGCCCACATACCAGGTCTAAAGCCTGAATTATGCAGTCTGCTCACCCCTTAGCACAACCACAAGAACCTGGACATCATATTGACACTGCATTACACGAACATTTTAATCCTTTCCTAAAATCTCAAATATCAACACCCTGTCTGCAGAACTATATCGCTATTTAGCATCAAAACGCATTTGAATATACAAAATATTATATGAGATTAAATCTAAATATCTATATCGTTTAAACTAGGTTTCACTATGAATCTCAAGGTCAACATGTCATGGACAGACTCGTTCACTTGCAAAATATTGATGTTATCATTATTTATAAAGTATGATCTTGATATTCAGAATAATGTGTTTTGATAAATTGGAGTTCTTGTGATACCCAAGAACAAAGAAAATCTGAGATAATACCTATGCGTAACTTGAACTCTATCAGTATAATTTCAATATTGACATAGCAATCTGGTATGTGTGGACTTGTAAGCCATCTAAGGACAAGGTTAGGTATTGAAAGAGAGAATTACTTCAGGTTTTTGAAAGTCAGAAACTACAAAATGAATTTTGTGCATTTACAATTAATATATACAAATGACACAAATATGCTGATTGCTTCAAATCTAATAAAAGTTTATTTTATAAATTTATCATTATTGCACATGTATCTATGGCTCTTCCATAGGGTCACCAATGGACAAGTTACTAAGATCTTGAAGTAATTACATATTTACCCCAAGCTATGATCTAAAGAAGCCAGATTTCTCAGTTTCAGTCTGATCTTAGCTTAAATGTGAATTTGTTTTTCTATATTTTGTTGTTGATATATGACAAAAAGGATCACATAAACTGTCTATAAAACATTAAAAGCTGCTGCTATGGGTTTTTATAGTATAAAACTATCAAATGTTTTTATATGCAATATGAACTTTAAGACTATACATAATGCACTGGTAAAGTTAATTTGGTCATATTTGAGAAATTTCAGTTCTTTGTTTCAATTGAGAGACAACGCCTACCAGAGTACTGTTTAATGCTCAATACAAGATTTATATTTGGAACGCCAAGCATAATTATTAATTTCGATAAAAAACTCTTATTTTCTATTTTCACAGATATTTATGCATGGAGGTTTGGCATGAACTCATCTTCAGTATGTTTGGGCAACTCGTCCTGTAGTCTGGATGAATAATGTAGCATTAGGTTAGCGTTTGTTCGACTCGGGACCAGTCATTGGCAATGTGTCACTGACCATGGGATTTGCAATGGGAGAAAGGTCATGACAGTCTATGAATTTTCATTTGATTCCCGGGCTTTAATGGTTTTATCACATCTTCACTGACAATTTCATCTTAAAAAATAGGCCACGTACTTATTATTATTATGCATGTTCTAATTCCAGAGAAATTGTTAATTACCATGTTTATAAAACATTTATTTTTTTTTGTATATTTTATTAAATCAGTTTTCACACCAGGATCTTTCACAGGAAAATATCAAAATTGGCATCATATTTTGAAATTATTATTATATTACAGCTGAATATATATAACATTCTTGATTGATAAATGAATCATCAGCCGTTTTTAATTTGTTACCTCAACTGCCTTTATTTTTAAATCACTTTTTTCAAATATCCAACATATATTCGTATATGCCAATGTATCAGGGACATTTTACTGCTCTATACTCCATACTTAAGTAATCCATTTGTTAGAAAGGAGACATAAGACTTAAGTAAATTGGACACAAATGATTTATTTTCAGATAAATCTACTACCACCGGCCAATTTACTATTGGCTTTTAATATACATAATATTTCAGTTTCCCAATACATACAATTAACATATACAAACACAATTATACCGTACATATATAAACTCATTTAATTATTAAACCTGACGTTTTATAATGATAACACTCTGTGTTAAGCACATTTAAGAATATGAAATTAATTATATGACCACAATCCCTGCGCCATGTATTATCCTATCTGTTTATTGGGCGGGATGGCGGGTGACATTAACTGTGCAGCATCTGAGCTGGAATGGCGGCAAGTCCCCGGCCGTCACTTATAAAGCTCTGGGGTGGTAACCCCCTGGTGACATGTGACTTTAGTCAAGGGCAATTAGCCGGTCTGACCCTCAGCTCACCTTGTCACCCCTTCTAACACATTTTATATATACATATAAACTCTCCTTTATTCTGAGTGGAATAAGCCCAACTTGTGTTCAGAACATTATCATAAAATGACAAAAATGATGGGATGGACTGAAGACTTGCACAAGTAATGTGTTTGGCCACCTATTCATCAATTTCAATGAGAGTTATGCTTATTTAATGATTCATTCAACATCCCGGCACTTCCCTCCAGCCCATGCTCTGCTGGCTTTCTAAGACAACCATCCCTCCACACTTCCGACTGACGTAACTTTCAATGTCTCACCAAGACTCGCCCTCCCATACCAATTCTGCTCAACCGAGGTAATTTTAGCTACACACTGGAACATACAAATAGAGACATGAAATGTTGACATTGTATAACCTCCAGTTAAAATGTGTACGATACAAAGTAAATGCATGTTTCTCTCATCAATAACCTTGAACAGAGGCATTGGACATTCAGATATTCAGAGATTTACGTTCAAAAGTGACTGTATCTTCAAAGTTTCTTATATATACAAAATAATACGCTAATTATTTCAAAATTGCAACTCAGCAAATTGAAGGCATACATCGATGATGAGCGGAGTCATACACAAGGTGGTGCAGTGTGTATCGGTTACCACGGATATTTATATCAGAAGCCCGAGTGTATAGCATTATTGAATAATGGCTTCCAAACAGCCCCAGAAATACGGCTGCTGTGATATAAAGTAGGAGCTATCGAAAACAATAGAATGCTGTAGAAAGCCAACTTGGTTTATATACTGGGAATGTTATGAAGGTTGTGGATCAAATTAATGCCAATAAAGGCTGAAGCAGTACAAAAGGTCTGTGACATGTAATGGTAATGTTCATTACAGAATATATATATATATATATATATATATATATATATATATATATATATATATATATATATATATATATATATATATATATATATATATATATATATATATATATATATATATATATATATATATATATATATATATATATATATATATATATATATATATATATATATATATATATATATATATATATATATATATATCTTAGGTGCTGTGTCACCTCTGATTAGATATATGGTTTTAAAATTCTACTCTTTGTTTGGTGGTTACAGAAGTCTATATGGTGTGATGTGGAAATATGGTGTGGTCTACAAGCCAGTAAAAGATTAATGCGTCTTCACATTCTCTTAAAACCTAATTTAATCATATTTTATGGAACTATTTGGTATTTGTCAGACCATAATTTTGCTAACCACCCCACATTGGCTTGCATGTGATTGTATACATCTCCACTGTGGACATAACGTGTGTGTAAATTTGATCTTCTCCGGAACTCCTGCAAAAAAGACCAACAAGTCCACATCATCTGCTGCATTAATATAAACTCCTACGCCTCAGCTACTGTCAACCAAGAATGGAACAGTTCTGGCAATGTTTGCAAAAATTTCAACATTATTTATTGATTCTATTGATTTGATATCAGAAGGTTTGTTTAACGTTGTAGTAAATTTTTTTGGTCAACTAGAAACAGCGTTAACCGTTTGACTAGATCTGTTAGTTTCTTATGATTATTTTACACAACTTGTTGTAATTACCCTAACCCTACTACTAATAAAAACCACACCATATAGACTTCTTTTAATTTCTTAGTCCTACTCTTAATTATGACCTAAAGCAACTGATTTTAATTACCTGACCCCAGTCCTAATTATAACCGAACACAACCCCTTATAAGTATCTAGCCCTACTCCTAATTATAACCTAACACTAGTCCTTATTAATGTACTATTTCTTCAAACTGTCAAGCTTATGGAACTTCAAATAATGGAACCGGCAAAACATCTACATTTAGAAACTGACTAGCGCTAAGACGCAAATACTATAAATGTGTTAACATAAATATAAGATTGTTTTCTAATTCACAAAATATTTTGTTTTGGATTACATCTTCCCACACATATTAAAAAGCTTACAAGTCTTGGCCTCCCTCAGTCCTGTCATCATTATGATAAAAACTATGTTAAACCACAGAGGATTATAATCCTCTTTCACAAAATGGATTTCAAAGCAGCTTAATGTATCATTCAATCAAATATGAACACGTCTTTCCATTGCAGATGCTATACTCGCAGCCCACCTTTCTTAATGGTATTCACTTCATCTTATATTGGCTAATTATAAAATATTCTTAAATAAATAATGAATATATCGCTCTCTGGAATATTTACTGACAGGTACGAAGTAAACAGGATACCAAAATAATTTTCTAAAGGACAGTTGTAGCTAATTTCACCTATAAATATCGTACATCCAGTACCTTAATGACATTATCTGTACATGATTCAGAGAGAGAAATGATTAGTGAAAAATAGCGGTTGAAAAGAATATCAAGTATGCTGAAGGGCAGGACTCACCTTGATGTTATGTTTGTTTATCCTGAGGGGAAAGACACAATAACTGTTGCCAAGGTTATAATATTGTCCATCGTGGCCAGATGTCAGCAACATTTTCTCCAAATTTCTGATTTGCTTCCAACGGAGTAAACTATATAAAGTAAAGTGAAGTAAATAAATAAAATCACATGATTAAAGGTTAATCGATTGTTATAATTAGTCTTAAATATATTCTGTCCTGTTTTAGACGATTTGCACTAATAAGCGAGTGCGTAGACAGAAACATCATTTCATTATTTATTTAAACCATGACATATTCTGTCACAGGAATAGCAAGGATATTTGGCAAATTGTAGCACTTGTAATTACTTTCACATGAACCACAAAACAATATCAAGCAAGGGGATGCCATAGACTAAGAGAACAACCGTTTTGGTCTGTACAAAAAGCTTCCTCCACCCTGTATATGCTGGTGTATACATTTCAAGAATAACAAACAAACAGCAGGTATTCCATAACACTCAGTGGGGATGACTTTCCAGGTCCAATTCTCTGTGTCACACTATCCCCATCGCGCCATGTACCCACCTCGCCCCTGTCATACATACTAACACAAACCCTACCAACTGCATATCACAAACACGATGAAAACAAAAGAATGTTGGCCTGTCACACAAGATTTTATATTGGTAAAAAAGACTGCAGGTTAGGATAATACCCTGTCTTGTGCGTTTGCTACCGTCTCATATAAGTAGTATTTCAACAGAGAAGTATCAACTGAGAAGTATCATAACTGAATTGAAGAAATGCTACTCAATCCTAAAGGATCAAGAACCCAAGATGTTATGTCGTTCAGTGTTAGGATGCACGAAGAAGGAACAGTCCATGGGGAGTGGGCAATGTAGCTCTCAGTGTATCTATAGTGTCCTGCCTTCCGCTTGGTCTCTACCTATAGAGAACATAATGGTTAAATCAAACACCCAAGCCCTCTTAGGTAAGAGTAGTACTACATTTGACAGTCAGGGAATATCAAACAAACTTATTTGCTCATACCGTTGTAAATTTCCAGGAATAAATCTCCATTTTTTTAATCGGTTGGCAGTTTCACCATTCTATGTGGACTTTTTTGTTGATTGTGTGTGAGAGTAAGACTAAGATAACAATTATAGCAATAAACCAACAATAGTTAAACTTATATTTTGTATATTCTGACTAATTCATTGTGTGTTTATTGAATTTTGCTCATTTTCTCAATGAACATGTTCTGAGATAGCACATTGAGAAGACAACTGTGCCCATAATGGAGGAAGAAGCAGCTGTATGGGGAGACTTAACTTAAATCAGCTTGGTATCTTCCCACGCTAAGTGACTGCAAAGCTTCTGTCTGGGTGTGTGGGACGGGCTTGCTTCACCCATTCTGGTCATGCGAACACGTTTACTTCGCTTCATTTTCTATCACTTAAGCATCTCACATATCAGATTATATTTGCTTTAATAATATTGCATAGTCAAAAAAGGTACAGGCCCTCGTGCACTTAATATATTTGTGAATGCAACCCATCATTCCAACATGAATATTATTAGATGAACAGCTTTGGGATCAATGCAAGGAGCAGCCCATTTTTATTCACTTCTCAGGTATCCCAGATACTAATCACAAAACTCATGACATCTCTCAATTATTCAATCCAAAATTATGACGGAACAAAACTATAGATTTTTCTATATCTTAGAGGAGTTAATTTAGATAAGCTTGTAAAATGGTGGTGATTATCGATTAGGATCCGAGGTAGATTGATTCAATAGCAAACAAACAATTTGGGTTGTATTTAACAAAATAATGAACATTTGTAATCCTTGCTTGATCCAATAATTAATTTATCTTGACCAATTAGGTTTCTCTTAATAAATATGAAATCCACATGAATCCCATTATGTACTTTAAAAAAAGATTGGAAATCGTATTATATGGATCGTCAAATAAACTTAGAAGTGAAAACCATTTAGTTGTCTTGTCCTGCGAGTCTTGCTGATGGCATTTTGTGAAGAAAGTCTAGAAGCTTACAGCAAGCAGCTTGGAAGCCTACATCAGCTAATTGTCATGCAGCTGCGGTAGGAAGTGGAATTCTTATCAACTCATGTGGAATTAAGAGGCCAAACGAGGACCTTGAGTGATTGGCGCTCACCATAGCAACCATACAAGTGACCAATCAGCAAAATGGAATCACCGTGGTAACAAACATCAAGCGTACAACACTCATACAGAACATATTGCACACCAAAGTTTTAAGACCACTATGCATATCAGGGTAAAGGGCATCATTCAATTTTATTTTGTCAAAATTGACTACGATATTTGATACCATAGCTTTTATGAATAATATGGGTCAAAATAACAAGTGTTCGTATCAAAGAGTATGACTATACCTTCATTAGATGATTTGCAATGGTGCACAAAAATAGGAACGCTGCACAAAAACAGGAACACTGCAAATAATTTCTAAATTATTTGAGACCAAGGTCAACTCTCACATCTGAAGATAAAGCGATCATGTGCCAAACCAGACAATTTGGAGGAGCCAGGTAGTAAAATGATTCCTGACTCAAGTTACATGGACAGTGTGTTTGTGCTGTGTGAATTGAAGCTCCTGGCAGCACTGAGCAGTACATCATTGGTGTCTGACTGGAAAGCTCACCGGCCATTACATCGTTTTTGGCAAAACCTCTGTCCCCACCCTTATTCGTCAACCTGTCTAATCTTTCACCATGAGACATTGCCATATTTCACTTGTTCTGGATTATTTAAAAACAATTATTTGGTATTTTACAGTAATTATATGTATTTGTCACAAACACAAACCGTTTCTTGAAAATATGGTGTAAATGTGTTTTTAAAAAGTAAAGATTTTCATAGATTCTGTTTAGATTTAGCATTAAACCACAGATGCCTGTATTTTCCAAACAGGGAAGGCCACATTCACACTGCTGAAAGTGTCCCCATCTACTTTGGTACGCTAATTGTTAACGAAGAAAATTATAACAATATTTAAAAGAGTACACGTGACGTTATACCAGACCATACCTGCTCAGGACACTGAACGTAAAGCGACTATGTAAACATCATATTACAATGTATGTCAATTTCAACATTTTGACTGCAATTGAATATTAGTCTCATTTTCATTATTCGAATTTTAAAAAAATAATTGTTTTTTTTTCACGATCAAACGATTAATTTATTTTCCTTTGGTGGAATAGTTAATGAAAATATATTGGTAACAAAGTAATTAATTATCTTCGCATTAAAATAATGATTTTCTATACTATTCTAGCAGTGAAGACCTTTTCACCTTTCCAAAAATTGAACAGGACTTCGCACATTTACATATTTGACAGATTATGTTTTATTATTAGTCCTATTATTCACGTTTTCAAAGTGGTACCAATTTAAGATGATTCTATGATCTCCTTACACAACAGGATGTATCTACAGATGAGAGCCAAATTGTGGAGTTCTTCAGTTTTATGTGGTATGGAAGAGAATCAATGGTGATGTGTCTTACTACTTAGTTTTGCCAACAAACTAATTACTAGGTTAATATTGATGGCTTTCACTGTGTCTATGACCCGATCGAACTTTATCAGTGAGATTTACGCTCAAAGGTCATTACGGATAAGGTTTTCTTCATGTAAGATTTATTACACGTTTTGTTTCCATGAAAGACAATCAATGGGACGACTAAATTAGGGCGACGGAAGTGTGTAATAATGAAAAACAATTGAAAGATATGAATATCAAATGCATTTTATATCAAATAATTGGGTAGATAGAGATGTGGATAGCAGTTTCCATCAAATGTATCAAACTACTGAAACCTAAAGCTTAACAGTCTAGCAGCATGCCTCTGTGAGCAGGGAGTCTAACCATGGAGAGAGGAGAACGTATGGGACGCCCAGCTGACTGCTGGGATAGCCTGTACCAGAGTAGCACATACACCCTTCTCTCACATCTGCTCTTTCACTCAGAATGCAGTAGACCCCATCGCAGTCAATCATGCCTACTATGTTGTGTTACACATCTTCTTAAATTATCTTCTCTGAGCTAAAAATATGCTGTCTGCTTCTAAATATAACCCACGAGGGGGAATTATTTGTGATGCGCCTGTTGACCCCAAGCTGACCTTGATCCACCAGCTGCTACATGTTTACAACCATGTGGGGAGGAACCTAAAAACATCAATAGTTGAGCTGAGATCGCCAGCTACATCCAACAATGTGGTACTAGGTTTAAATGCTATTTACTGATGAACTGTGTCTATTTTCGTGTTGTTATTCTTAAATGTTGCTGTGCAAATCAACTTTCACTCACAAGAGAATAAAATGTTCCAAATATAAAATGTTCCATATATCTGATCTATGAAATAATGTTGCCACAGAAACTTAAGCTAAAATTATCCAATGAATGTTTATTATAGAAATATTAAGCTTGTTCTACTCATAAGATCGTTGATATTAAAGGGAGGAGTGTCCAAATCCTCTGAAACTGTAGTACAAATAGTGTTTAAAATGAAAATCGTCAATAATTTCAATAGATTTTTTGGGGCAATTTGTTTACATTTTTATCGGTATGATTGTAATCATATACTTTAAACTAACTCAGTGTGTGGGGGGGGGGAGGTTAGTATTGCATATCACACTTTATTTCAGGACTCATTTTTGGTCGGTCTTTGCTAAGACCAGCCACTTGGGAGTGCTGAGGGATATGGGATTGGCTAAGGATGAGCCCCTATCAGGCCCCTCTGCTCGGCGGCAAGTCTTCGTGCCAGTGTCACTTGTATGAGGCCTGCACCACGAACTACACAGAGCCTGAAAATCACACAATTGATTTTGTGGCGTAATCTCTGTAGTCCAGGCAGAGAGCAATAAAAGGATCGATACACTGACGTCAGAGTAGCACTAAATTTAGCATGCGTGCTACGGAAATAGACACAAGGTCCCCAAAATGTACTCTATCTTTCTAAAAATAGCATCGTGAAAACAATCAAGCTCTTTGAGCAAGATAAAGTTATTGATGGCCTTAACATGGAGAAGCAATTGTCGTTAATGAGTAAAAGACTTGCAAAGAGAAAAAGCTTAAATGTAAGGTTTTAGGACTGCAAATGGAATTATATTAGTCACGATAGGCTTGTCTGTATGCAGGGATGTCGACGGACGAGGGCTGAGGTGCATGCAACAATACGAGAGTCGAATGCAATCACCAAATCCAGATTTATATTTGCCAAGAATATTATTCATTCAGGTTCAATACTTCCCTCCGATTCTCTCATTTTCCTGGCAATGTTTGCTTCTGTAACAGCTTGGAAACTTGTTCAAGGTTTTTAGTCGCCCAACACTTTTCTGTTCACAAGTAAATATTTGTGATATACAGTTTTTCAAAAAAAAAAGATAATAGCATATAATTTTAGTGTTTTTATTTATTCCATTGAAAGTTTTTCAAAGAATCGATTACAAACACACAACAAATAATCTCTTATTTACTCTCCTGAGCAGCTACAGGAGTAGTACCTGGCTCTGCAAATAAACGCCATATGTAATTCTGAGTGAGTGCTCAGAGACCACACCTAGAGCAAAATTTCGTCATATGTATTAACACAGCCAACTATTGTCATAGGTTTGGTTAGAAAGTGAGTACAACATCAAATGCATCTGCCTGTAACTACAATTAATGTAACACATAAATGTTATCAATTTCATCAGGATTTGAATGTCATTTCCATAATAAAGCAAAACAGAACATTCCAAAACACAGAGAACTGTCACTCTTTTACAAATATCGTTTTCTGTAAATAGCATTTTTTCAATAAAATTATTGATTTATTATTTGAAAATCACAATGGAATTTCTTTGATTATATTGAAAGCTTCATATCTTTTTAACTCATAAAAAGTAGCGTAGTAATATGTAACTGCTCCAAAATATCAAAATGTTAAAGGGAGAAAGTTCTGCAGATTATGGGCCCATAATAAAGTGGATTTCCAAACAACTTCTTAAAAGTGATCTGAACAATATTTACTGTGATCCTTGTGATACAGATTTTCTAATTTTTAAAAACATTAAGAGAAAAATAGAGGTAAAGCTCATACGTTTTGACCATTGACCGTTGACCATTTCAAAAGTATGAAATTCTTCACCTCCCTCTACATATCTGATTGCCAAACCTCCTTTTTATTTCCAAATTATGCTAATCAAAATGAGAAGATCTGTTTCACTAGGATCATAGTGAATGTTCTTCCCAATGAAATGAAATAAAAACAGCTAAAACAAGCCTACTCCTGTTGTGTAATCTGCAGAACCAATTTGCTTGCCTTCTTCATTTCTCATCAAAACTATCATCAAGGAAAATTAGGACAAAATACTATTTTGAAAGAAATATACTTGTTATCATACCTTATAATCCAAATATTGTAGTACTTAAATATTGATTAATGTCATTAATGCCTTTATTTTTATAGGAAATGTATTTTTACACCGTAAATGTACCAATTCCCATCAAGTACAGTATTTTAGTTATTTACTCATCTGCCACACGGGGCCCTCAAGATCCAGCTTGGTGTTGTACAAAGCGACCTACTTGGGGGAAAAAGCAGTTATGTGAGTGTGAAACAACTGTACGAGTTGAGACAGCTACAAAGATAAGAGATGGTGTACCCTCCAAGCTGAAGGCACTTGTTTTTGTAAAATATTGTAATATACAAAAGCAGTTATCTGGAAGAGGAAAATTAACAATTTTAGTTAAAAGACCAATGTTCATCACACAAGTAATTGATTTTAAAATGTGCTGTGCAGGACCAATAGCTCTATGTGAGAGTTCTTTGAATTTTGAAATCTCTATAATCATAAGAATTAATTCTGTGAATGAAATACCTCATACGTCGAATCTAAGTCTACTTCCAGTTCCAATCAATTTCAAAATTCTTTGATTAGATTTGCAATAGGTTCGACAAGCACAAATGTATGGTATATTCATCCTTACAGGCTACACCTTATTGCTCTGATTAAATCCATCGGCAAAATGGATTTGAAATGCAATATTATCAACAAATGAAATATAGATTTCAACAAACAAAACAAGGCCTCCAGGGGTGGGAGGGCTCTGAACTAATCTGGGCGGTAATCGAAACATTTCTGGATGGTATGACATCATACCATTGTTCTGAACCAATCTGTTAAATAACGAATCTTTTTTGTCTCACAAAAGGCATCAAAATCGTATCAAAATTGTACCAATTTCATTACCGTTGAATGTGTAACAGTGTCTTGTTTCTGATAGTGTAAATTTTATTACAGCGTTTTATGGTAATATTGTGTCCCAAATGAGGAATTACTCCTTGTTATGCAATCTTAAACTGGGGCACATTCCTGTGTTAAAAGTATGCAAAAGTCTCATTACGATTCAGTTATAGAAGATCTTATTCTTATATATGTAACTGATGAGCGTGTTACTTTATAGTTATATAGTTGATGTAAGTAGATTAAAGAAAACCACTTTTTTAGTCTGGCCATTGTTCACCATACGGCACCGCTCAGTTCCACTCAGATTTGCTCCGATTAAAGCATCTATGTAATGAGGTTTTCAAGCACTTTTTGCTTGCATAATTAAATTGGTTATACACCAAACTTTGCCATCAAGTGTTATTACCCATTTCACTTACAATACTTTCTGTGCCATTTGAAAGTGGATGAGTCTTCTGCTAAAATTCAAATAATCCATTGGACACTTTGTCAACAAACTGTTTAGCTGACCAGTCATCTAGTGCAAACACCTGCTTAGTAAACTCAGTGTTGACAGTGGGACACCTTCAGATTGGGACAATGGAGTGATTTGGCTTACAGAGCCCTGTTTGTCCCTTAATGTTTGTCCAATGGTACAGGTCTACTTGATGAACCACAATTGAGGTCACATGATTGTATACATGTGGCCACCTGGTGGTCATTAGAGTACTTGGCACTTTCAGCAAAACACAACATTCAGTGTCAGTGGTTGATTTTGGTTGATTTTAGTAAGATTGTCCAGAATGACATGATTTCACCAAATTGGTTCAAATTTACTGCACAGATTGGTTTAGAGCTCTCCAACTCCTGGACTTGAACAAATGAACAACAATTTCACTTATCAATTGGTGCCGACGATGGCATCATGTGGAATTTCTGTTTTGTCACTGCTTTTTCTTCATAAAGGAATATATTCATATGCAATGGCACATGCTCTAATTAGAATTTTGTCTCAGACACACATTCCATTGTGGCGTCAATTGCCTGAACCATATCAACTGCAGAAAAAGATGATTCACATGAAATGATTACACTTTCCCCATGATCACAGAGTAACATAGGTAGTCCCTCTTTTGAGATCCACTGTCGACAGGAACCATCCTGGATTCAACAACTGAGGGAAGGGCATTACAGATAATACAGAAATCTAGATTTAAAGACATTGTCATCAGTAGAACTGACAAAGGCATACAACGTTTTTAATGTGTGGGACACATCCACAAATTATACATGACTGAATGTGGATCTTTGTAGGCTATTTTTATTGCCGATAACCTTGAAGTGACCTTTAAATGACTTTGAAAATGAAACTCCTATTTCTGTGGAATTTATAATACATTTCAGTATACAATCATCTGCAGCTTTAAAAACGAGCTGATAGACTCTTTATTCATCAAAATCCATTCAAAATTAACAATATTAGAGCAATTCTTCATTTTGGAACAATCTGCAAGGGACAATGGAGGAAATTTTGACATGCTGAGCTATTTTTAAAACAATATCTATAAAAAGAACTTATTGTTGGTTGATTTACGAAAGTGCATATTATAATGCATAAAAAAAATTAATGCTGAAAATAAAATGAAAATAAAGTCTGTCAAATTTGAGATTTATTAACAAGCTAAATTTGCAATCTTTTAAAGTTTTATACGTGTAAGATATATATTTTTTTCAGAAATTAACCCCCCATAAATTGCACTAATCATAATGATACATAAAAAAATGATGATAAACTCTCAAAGTATGTGCTAACTTTGCAAAAGGAAAAACATCAGGTGACAAGAAATATATTCAATGTAGACACAAGTGGAATAACTCATTGAAAAACTGGTTTCTTTCTACATATTTTCAAATATATATATTTCTTTTCTTCAATAAGAGGAAGGTGCTGGAATTATTTCTTGAATATGTATATAAATTGTAGATTGTGTTCTATTTTTGGCATCATTTATGCTCGGTGAAAGTGACACCATGTACCCACTGCAATAGGACGTTTTGTGATACCCATTTCACATTTAATGTCTCCCATTTCTTGTGATGGACTGGAAAAGATGCTGACATTGGTCATTATGGCAACAGTTTATCACTGGGGCCGAGTTAAGTCAGTTCAACATAGTTTCTTGGAATTGTATACAGGGAAAAATAAACAACTTTCAAGTCCATTTTGCCAATGGATTTGGGTGTAAGCATATATATTAACATATTCGGTAATGCATAATAAGAAATTACATTCTTTCTTTTTTTTCAATTTTTAAATTCTTTATGTAAAAAGTAATCTATAAAGGCATGGATTGTTGTCAAATGTCATATTGATCAACTTTTGATCATCTTGGTTTCGGTGGCATGGCTTGGCAAGAGCTATCACAAATAATTTTGACCATAGCACAATAGGTGTGAATGCATTTGCTGCTCCCCCTGTTCAAATTTTTAATTCCCCAAGATGGTTCCATATCAAAGACTTTCCTCTCAATGTTTGATATTTTCTCTGAATGGAATAACACGTCAAGATAATAGCATTTCCAAGAGTAAAGAAATTAAGTAAAAATTGATTACGATATCTATGTCGGAGGGCAGCATAATATTGCAGCTGAAGATGGCACTTAATTGTGAGAATAATGACGGGGGGTGCGGAGAAGATTACAAAGTAACCTTTCATCATTTCTTTCATTGGCTCTCTATAACTTTCCATACATTATCTTCTGTGGCTCCTGACGTAAGCAGCTGTCCTATTTTTAGAATATCTTGGCTATGAATAAAATTCACTTTCTATAAATAGTATCACTCAGCTAAATATAACCTGATGGCCGTGATGTGTTTGTGATGTTGATGTTGATGTCAATGTTCTTGATTTAGTGTTAGCAGAGCGGATGTATGTCATGCGGCTATCCTGATAACATGTATGTCAGTACTCTGGTGACGATGGAGTAGAGTCCCATATCATCATACAGAAAGCCAACCCTTCAAGTTTCTAGGCCATAGATATTGTGAGGAAAATCGTGACTTCCGAGTTGAGCTGCTCAGGTGTAATATAATGAGTACATGCTGTCCTCACTGAGGACGCGTTGCCGGTTGATGGGATGAACTCACATCCAATCTGGCCATAATTTGATACTAACCAATCTGCCTAACCAATCCGCCTAACCAATCCGCCTAACCAATCCGCCTTACCAATCCGCCTAAACAATCTGCCAAATTTTGGTTGATTTGACATTATCATTAAAATTAAGTAATTAATTATTATGTTCATTCAATGTTTATAAGATTTAGCTAGCTAATGATGTCTCCTCACATATAATTCATAAATATATATCTTTGAGGGGTCTTGAGCTAAATATATCTCACATAGTCTTATCGGTTTTGATATTTGGCCTCTTCAATGACAGTCAGCAACATTCCATCAGCATACTTTGAAGTTTTTTTGTTATTTTTTGTTATTTTTATTTTTTTATTTTTTTATTCATTTTTATTTTTTGTTTTGTTTTTGTTTTGTTTTTTCAATCAAACAATGTGGGTTTTTTACTATATGTACGTATAACTTTCTCTGAAAACGTCAAGACAAGATATTTTGTTTTAGCAATGTGGGAACTGGTGGGCCTATGGAAGTCAGATATTTATGCAGCATTTTCCATATATTCATCACCTCAGAGATTTGTCTCCTGTGGCCCCAAAACATTAATGGTCAAATAGTCAAAGACGTTATCATATTTACTCCATGATAGTTCCTTGACAGCCTTCCTCTTGTTACTTTTCGCCAACATTCAGGATTTGAGTTACCTCTGCCACAATTGGCATGACATTGTCTCAACCTATTCTGCAAGGTCGATTGCATAATCTACATACAGGTGCGCAATTGGTGGGCTGTGCACATGCTCACTCACAATGCCCGCCCATTTTCAAACTAAAGCAAGCTGTCACATCCACACACTTGCGCATGCATTTGTTGTTGTTGTCACTTTCTAACCAAAACAAGGACACCGATTGGTTTTGGTCAATACTTGCAGAGCCAGGTATAAATCCTGGATCTGTTATGGAGAGTAGATATGAGTGGGCTGTCAATACATTTTAAATGTTAAACTCGAACATATTTTATACATTTTAAATATGATTTCCATTAAATGCTCTTTTGTTGTGATTTCTGGTGAATCTATTATTTGGTATAAATGTGTTTAAAATATTTTGTTATGTCCTCACATGACCTCATTTTCAATGTTCCCACAAGGACCCTCTAGGTTAACCTCATACATCATAATTTGAGGGGCATCCCTATTTCTATTTTGGATAATGCACCAAAGCTTTTTGGTGCATTCGGTAATATATCAATGGGATAGATGCGCCAAGTCAGCATTTTGTTTTTTGCTTGCAGGGAGTGGTGAAGCAAATGAGGGGAAGCAGTCGGCAGTATATACAGGCCAGACCCGGGAGCCCTTGGAGCCCGCGGTGCCGAGGCTTACGTGTCCCGCATGCAAGGAGGGCTCCCGCACAAGCAGCTCGTCCCGGGAAAAACATCAATAATTCAACTCGACCCGCAGTCTGTGGCCCCGAGTACAGAGCAAAAACAAAGTCAGCCGGGCTTCTCGTACTGCTGCCGGTTAATAGATTATTGATGGCACACGCAACTCTGACGTCAGAGCTGGGGACTCCGACAGACACAAATAGCTTCACACACTCCAGCGTTATTAGTTTTGCTCCCAGAATACACCTTGCCATGTTCAAATTTAGTAACACCTGTCTCAGTTTAGAAGCTCATGCCCAAAAATAGAGTGCTTGTAATTATATTTTGGCAGTGACAAGAGATAATCTGATAACTAACTCGCCTAATCACGTACCAGGAAATCTTTGCCAAGAAAATGGAAACTTGTGCCGTCTCCTTGAAAGGTCACGTCAAAATTGACGTAGGCTCCAATAAAAGCCGTCCACAATGCAATGTGAACTGCCTTTTATCATTTTGCAGCAGATTTTTTTCAGAAATTAAGAACAAATGTGATTTTCAGTTCAAATAAAACGATTAATTCAAGTAATTTATTATTTCACATTTCACGAGAGAACGCGTTATGATAATTTTGTATTCATGTTCTCGAAATCATCCACAGGGAAGAGTGTGGAAGAAGTGCTTTCTGAGCTGAATGAGCACAATAATTCTAACATTCCAATGATCGCAATTACTAATAACTTTTCCAACCTTCCGACTATTAATAACCTTCCAATGGTGACAATTACTAATAACCTTCCAATGATCTTGACTATTAATAACCTTCCAATGATCTTGACTATTAATAACCTTCCAATGATGACAATTACTAATAACCTTCAAATGGTGATCCAATGATCTTGACTATTAATAACCTTCCAATGATCTTGACTATTAATAACCTTCCAATGATCTTGACTATTAATAACCTTCCAATGGTGACAATTACTAATAACCTTCCAATGATCTTGACTATTAATAACCTTCCAATGGTGACAATTACTAATAACCTTCCAATGGTGACAATCACTAATAACCTTCCAATGATCATGACTATTAATAACCTTCAAATGGTGACAATTACTAATAAATCTGGTGATGTTATCTCATAATGGCCTTCCTGTGACAAAAACCTTAACACTACAATTAACTCTCTTATGGTAATATCTGCTTAAGACTTCCAATGATGTCAATTACTCCTAACCTTGCAATGATGAAAATCAAACGCCAAGGGCCACTTATCTTGTAATTAATCATAACCTTCTAACGGTGATCATTACTGATAACACTCAGATGGTAACAATTACTTAAAACCTTAATGCCAATGCTAACCAGTACCATCCTGATTTGATCATTCTACCATATAGGGCTCTAAATTAATATCGCACGCGCCAGTTCACAATGATCTTCCAATGGAAGTTGTAAATTGAACAAAACTGAAATGGACTAAGAGCACGACATGAAAGGAACTCTCTCGGACGATTCTGTATTGTTCTGGAATCGCTTTTACATGAGAAAGTATGACTGCTCAAAACTCAAATTCAGCTATCAGTTTTGACTTCCTGCTTATGTACATTTCACATGTTGATAAGATTGAGAACAGAAGATAACGATGGCAAGTAATGCATTATATTACTTGCAATCCTCTAACCACTCCATGATATAAAAGCTTTTTTTATCATCAATTGTTTTTCTGAAAACTGACATTTAAAAGATAATGCCAAAACAAAATATATGATAGGCCAGCTTGTCAACATTATCACAATTGTGTAAGTAGGTGTGCTGATAGCAGGAAAGTGGAAAAAAAATCTCATATCATTTCGTAGAAACAACGCTGTTTTAGCGTATACAGCCACGGAAAGAAGTAAAGATATAGAAATTAAGAGCATTGACAATAAAGGATGGTACATGTGAAGTTGTATCATTCAAAATGTCAGAATTCGCCATTCTCATGCAGTTCCTGGTATTACAACAATGGTAACCCTTTAGCGCTGGCTATAATAATGGCGGTGCTGAAGATGGGGGTGGTGATGGGCAACAATTAGGTTTATTGAGACCAAAAACATATTTCTCCTCTTTCAATAGATATTTTTCCCCATTAAGAAGTCTGCTAATATTGATTGTTGTGGTGGTTCCATCTGGGTTGAGTGAAAGCTTGAGGTGTGCGTATATACACATCTATATTATTGTTGACTGAGCATCACCGACTTGGTGGACTCGGGATGAGTCGACCAATGAGCAATGTCTCCCAATGAGGCCTTGCATTGCTCTATAGACGTCTATATAGCAGACTCTCAGCTGCAATGGTCTATCCTCTCACTAACCCATTCCACGATAATCACCTTCACTTCCTCCAGCAAATATTTATGACTGTTTAAACTGACAGAAATCAACTTTAAGTTTAGATTATTTCTTAATTAAAATGTGAAATATTCATGGATTTGGTGTATGTCCTGGTGTGAGATCATCATGGTATAAGAGGCAGGCAGATGGTGTACGTGTGTACACATCAGCAATGATGGATCAATATTAATATTGACATGAGGAAAGTCCTCCTCCCCCGCTTCATCTCTCTCTACTTTTTCTCCTATCTCATTTCAATATTGCAATTTTGCAAGATACCGCCAGCAAAGACTGCATGCCAACGCCGAGGTGCCACTACTTCAGCAGACAGCTCCTCCAATTCCAAATTTGGCAGCACCAAAAGGCCCAATTTCTCTATCCTGATAATTGGTACTAAATGGTGTCTATGTGATATTCGAATCATGTAACGTAATCCGACTTACATTTTGTTATTGTATTTTATACACTTAAATCTTGTCAAATTCTAAAGAATGTTGAATTCTCATATTTTAACATTTTTCCCCTGGGAAGAGCTTTTTTTTTTTACAAAAAAAACTAGATATCATATATTACTTTGAAATGAGGTAGTATGAGTTGTTTCATTATTTAAACAAATAAAATATATTTGTCTAAAATTATGGACCGAATAGTTATTGTGCCAATTTCACTGGGTCTGATTGTTAATAAGTAATAAGTTATATCTGAATGGCAAAAATAAAGAGTCTATGAAGTTTTCCAGTTATTAGACATGGTATCAAACAACCTATGACATGATTTCCCATTTTATCGGCACACATTCACTATTTACATACATAAATCGACAACATTTATATTGGTAAGGATGTTGATCATATTCGGTAAAACCCTATCTCATCCTTCAGCATGTAGCATTCGGAGGCTGCTATACCCAGACCTATAGCTGTGGTTTATTTTGTCAGGCCGGTATATCACAGCTATATTGCCGGCGATATGATACAGAACACGGCTGGATGCGAGTAAGCCTCGTTGGCCAATTTGTGAGTTGCACATTAATCAGGTTATTGGGAGGCATCTTTTGGCAGCACGGGAATCCTTGGGGCACAGTCGCACATGTAAATAAGACCAGCCTGCGAGAGCTGCTCATCCACCAAGTATAATGCCAAAACCTCACAGCAAACTCCGCTCCCAGAATCAATACTTTGACGTCAGAAAACTGCTAAATATAGATGCTTCCCAGTCAGAAATAAAGCAAGGGGCTTAAAATACCCTTAATCATACTGATAATAGAACATCAAGAAAAAATGCCCCGTTCTGGGCACCTTGATAAAGGTAGGGCTGACATCGCGAGTGTAATAGGGGCAGGAATAAGTACATGAGTAGACTGACCAATAACAGTAACCCACAAGAAATCCCCGCTTCTATACTATTTTATCACAATTTATTGTACAAGTGTCAAATTGTGATTTCTCCTGCCGGCTTGACTGGAGTAAATCATTCATTCACTAGATCAAGAACCATTCCTTCCATGTAAGCAATGTGGATATATTCCTATGGTGGCAGTCGTCACACTGATCGGATTCTGGGAGGATAGGTTCCTGCTAACCAGGTAGAATGTTTGAGTAATATGTTGAATTCACTTTATTTTTTATTTTTTATGTATGGGAACGACAGACATATACTGAAGGAATCTGGGTTTAATACTGAATTACAAAATGTTTATGTATATTGATCACATTCTGAACACATGCTCTCCTGCATACGAGATACATCCGGGTCTTAATGACTTGACCTTATTCATGACAGTTGCCTCTGCTTGCCATCTGACATGCTTTGCCTTGACCCCGTGGCAAGGAGCTTAATACTTGATGTCTGGTAAAAAGCAATCAATGCCTTGACCATTCACCAGGAAGACATTTTGGACTTTCATACATCTGGAATTGTAAATATAATTGCGAGAGAGGTTAAAAGGAACATTTAAAAAAAATGTACAAGCAGGCTTGACACAATAGTATACTCAGTTGTTGATATTAATTATTATGGCCAAGAAAACATGGGTTAACTGTACTGACACATAAAGGGGGATATGGACAAAGGGGGGCACGGACTAATGGGAATACGGAAAGTGGAGTACGGAAAAGGGGGATTCGTCAGATCTAAATAATGATATTCACGAAAGACAAAATACATCATGACGTGTTATTCCTTTAAGAGAAACTATTGAACTTTGAGAAGAAGATTTTTGGTCAGAAACAGTTGTAAGGGTTAAAAAGTTGAACAGGGTAGAGTCGTGAATATGTTCACATGTATTGTGTCAGCAGCGAAATCATTTGTGATAGTGGTGGCCAAGCTGTGGAAGTAATATAACCATGGTGATTGAAAGTTGGTCGAGAAATGCCTCAAAATCTCTTAAAAGCTTGACACGCAGTGTTTTTAATTACCTCACAGATTAAAAAAACATTACAGGAGCAAAAGATAATCTGGTGAGATAAGATTATGTACAGTCTATGCTTATATGGTATGTCGTGGGGAATTCACAGCATTTTTTAACTCCAAAAAGCATGTTTAATACTCTAATTGCATAAATAATCCGCAAACAATAATTCAAAGGCCTTTCTTCGAACACAAGTACAATGGTAATGTCCTGTTTAGAAAAAACATCTATCTTTGGTAAACTCATATTTGAGTTTATAAAAGGTATTTTCCTCGGTCTCTTAGGAAACCTTTTGATAAATCACAAGATTAAATAATGCCTCTGTCATCATTATATTCGTATTATAAAAAGATATCAAAATTAAAACACGATTTCATATAATTTGCTTTGTGGACATTTTTTCTTAATTCAGATTAATGTCCCGGTAAAGAAAGGAACGTTTTACCCTGTGGCATATTTATCTATTATGAATTAGAAAAGTATCTATAGTCTCACCTTCTACCACCATAAATGTTTTCCCTGTGGTGAGGCACCTTAAATAGATAATGAGACAACATAAGATTAAAAGGGTGGCAAATGTCCCTTGACAGAGCCTTGGAAGTGCAACAAGGCGCCACCAGGGACAGGGTGAATAAGATTATACAATAAAGAACAAGTTGACCCATATTTTTTTATCAGAATATAGAGCATTATCCCATAATAATTAAATGTATGCATATTCTAACAACACTTGTCAAACCCGGTAGCATTAAAATGATGACACATCAAGCGAGCTGAACAATATTCTCTTCCATGGCACAACACTGCCACATGGTGGCAAGAATATAAACATCCTATTCGAAATTAGACAGAATGTCAAAACCCACCAATTCTCCTGTTGTTCTTTCCATTTAGCATTTTAAAATTCTTATCAAGGAATACATTTTGATCTTACAAATAGTACTGAATACGTTCTTTCATTTCTTGGTTTGGTCTATTTCTTGCACATTTTTCTGTCAATCCATGTTAATTAATGTTAGCAATAAATTGCCTTAATTATGTTCATCATTTCTCCCTTTTGTTTTTTTGCCTCCTAGAGCGGCCTCTGGTGTTTGAAAAGGTAATTACTAATATGATACCAGCCTATCAACTAATGTAAGGCAGTGATGCTGTGAGTCAAATTGGCATAACAAAAAAAACCCAACCCATAGATCATTATTTTATGATTCACCTCAATGGCATAATACTTATTCAATTTTGCTGGGTACAAGTATAAATAATGTTTGTGATCAAATTATTATTTGTTTTCAGACACTTGGATAATTGTTTCCTGTAATCATATTTTGTATCAGTATTGACATTGCTTGAACATGAACCTGGCTACAATGGCCAAACCGTCACGTGTTTTGACTAAAAAAAAGTTGGATCGAAAATTACGTGAAAATTTTATAAGGGCATAGTACATAATGCTGTATCAAATTCCATGAGTGATTTTGAATTTTGCATAACCAATTTACAATTTGAAATAGTTAGATTTAAGATTTGGTCTTCTCGATTTTGGACATCACCATAAATTTAGGACATAGGCGTTAGAACGGGTAGGGATCCAAATTCATGTGTAGTGGGTGTCAGTGTGACGTTTTGCACCATTTTACACACATAAATTTAAATTTCTCAAAAAAAGTTTAATAACTAGTTAATGAAATATTTATATTTTGAAAAATACCTACAAGAAGTAAAATTATGCCAAATAATAGTACAAGTTGACTATATTTCCCATAAAAATGGTGCCTATATATACAGTGACCGGCAGCCAAATCCGGACACTTTCATGTTTTTCACTCCTGATATTCACAAAATCTTTCAAAACTGAGTAAAAACTACTCACATCGATAGTAGATCGTTAACTACATATGAGTGTATAATAAAATTGATACATGTTCAATATGTACAGAGTTATCAGGAAATTCACGCATTCAGAAAACCTGCAGATTGTCCGAGTTTACATTGTCATTGAGTTATACGGTGATGTTGGTCACGTCACCACTTCTGACGTCATTTGACAGTGACACACTCACTCATGCCGTGAAAACAAATGAACACTTCTAACGTTTTGAAAGGTACAGGAATTGTAAGGTGACGTGTGAGACCTGACATTCAGCTCAATTGCAATTAGTACAGCAAGGTATGCTAGATGTTTGACCGAGTTAAAAATGTCCGAGTTTAATCTGCCGGTTTCAGACAGTTGCCGGTCACTGTACATTTGAATAGCATTTCCAAGGGGTAATTTTGCTAAAATTCATTGTAGTTTATGGTAATTTTTCAAATAATGAAATTATAATGATGAAAAGTGTCCCATATTATGCTGGAAATATAACTCTGATAGCATGCAAAGAAAAAGGAATTTTAATAATTGGTTTGGTAGATTTTCTGCCTTTTGGATTTGAAAGATATACAGTGACCGACAACTGTCCGAAACCGGCAGATTAAACTCGGACATTTTTAAGTCGGTCAAATATCGAGTAAAACTGTGCTGTACTAATTGCAATTGAGCTGTATATTGTGCCTCACGTGTCATCTTGTAATTCCTATTCCTTTCAAAACGTTAGAAGTGTTTATTTGTTTTCACGGCACGAGTGATGTTGTCACTGTCAAATGACCTCAGAAGTGGTGACGCAACCAACATCACCGTATAACTCAATGGAAACTCGGACAATCTGCAGGTTTACTGAATGCATGAATTTCCCGATAACCGTTCTGTACATATTGAACATGTATCAATTTTATTATACACTCATATGTAGTTAACGGTCTACTATCGATAGTTTTTACTCAGTTTTGAAAGATTCTGTGAAAATGAGGAGTGAAAAACATGAAAGTGTCCGGATTTGGCTGCCGGTCACTGTATATAATTTTCCCGATTTTTACATTGATTTCAATGGAAATCCATAAAAATCATATTTTTGTAAAAGGCAGAAAATTTTACAATGGCATTTGTACCAATAATGGCTTAAAAAGTGGGCTATACATCCCCCTAACATATCCACATGGGACACCTTTCAAATTGATGGGCAATTTTTCACAAAGTGAAAATTACAAATTTTCTCCATTCAATGGAAAATCCCTGTGACCTTGGGCTGAAAATTCAACGGCCCATAAAATCTGTTCTATTATAGCTACGGACTTGATCTTGGGCTTGTTTGTTTTGTTTTGGAGAGATCTGTCGTAATATGACTTTAAAATGAGAGTTTTAGTGTGCAACATCATTTTCATATTTCAAGGTCATGTCAAGGTCATCCCAAGGTCACAGGATTTATTCATTTTTAAATCTTATTTTCAAATGTCAAACACCACTATAATTTCTTATTGGCTAAATTATATATTTTTTGTATAAATAGCCTATGTCCTTCATTTATGGCGATGACAAACCTTGATTTAAATTTTGCAAACTTACCCGAGCTTGATTTTTTAAAATCAACTCTTGTTTCTCATCATCCTGTTCCAGACCTGCAAACCCTACAAATCACAATAACAATTAGTGGCTGCTAATAACTGATAACGTTAACTTTCTTCATCAATATTGACGGTTCACCTTTAAAACTATCAGATGGCACCACACATCTTTTTCTCCAATATCACAGTAGTGACCTCTCTCGAGAAATATTATACCTCAGTGATGTGCGTATTGATGCGATTTCGAATGAATACGCGCATGCCGATTATTCGTAAAATATTGATTAGTTTGCGTCGGCCATCTTTAGACTGGTCCCCCATCGAGTGTCAAGAACATCGTGTTTATACACAGATGGCGGCAACCAGTCTATGGCTGTACGCGCCATTTTCGAGTCACGTGACGGGGTCAAATGAAGTGCGCTTTGTTTACAAATGTTTGTAACGATAAATATCTTGTTTCATGTTTCATTTTTTAAAAATACAGTAGTTGTCTGAGGTATAAAAACAAAACATACACTCGTCGGTCAGCTGTGACCGCGGATTCAGTTCGTTGGTGATGGCGGACGGATACCCTTCGCCTTCGGCTCAGGGTATCCGTCCGCAATCACCAACTCACTGAATCCGCTCACCCAGCTTCCCGACTCGGTATGTTTTGTTATAACATTTGTTGTGACTGTCAGCACAAACTTTAGTCTTAAATTTAATTTGCTGTTAATGAATCACGTACGAATTTTGAAAATCATCTATTTGTTGTGTAACAATGTTTTTATTGTACTTTTTGCAAATAATAATTAGAGAAATTGTCTTTATAGAGGTATTACCAAAATATCAAACGTTGAAATGTCCTTTCCTATTTTGTGCTGTTTGTTTCCGGTTTATTTAACAAATCAGACAACAAGGAGGGGATGGATGTTTTTGATTCTCCATTAAATTTGGTAATTGTACTCGCGATTTCTGACGATGAGACTGGTTAATTTTAACAATGTTCTTATCTTGTTATAAAACTTCATCATTCAAGTGTTTAGATAGAATAGATTTTCAAGAAAACATACATTAAATGGTCACATCTTGCAATGTCGAACATCATCCATCAACATCCAGAGCTAACATGGTAACGACCACAGGATTCGCGCAATCATTTACAAGTCAGGGTCACGATTTGAATATTTGAAGAGAAGAGCTCAATAGCTCAATTTTGAGTTGCCAATGATGTAAATCAGCCAAGAACTGACAGAGCAGGGCCAATACATGCCACATTGCATTGCGCACTGCATTATGCACTGCACATAGGCCCCTGCCAATCTCTCCGACCAATGATTAACCCCTAAGGGACTAGGCTATCTAAATTGTGTTGATTGGCTGGACTAACCAATTTTTGTTTGGACTAGTGTATCCACATACTAAATTTATAAAATTTATAACCATGGTTACTAAATTTGCTTAATGAAGTGCTGGGGTCAAAGTTCATGATCCAGTCAGTCTGACGCATTATCATGATTACATTTTAACAAGTTGCAGCCCTTCAGAATGTTACAAATGACGTCATCCAGCCAGAACAATGGGGACGGCAACGTCCTTCCCGTCCGTTACTGGTGGTGGACGTTGCCGTCCTTCCCGTCCGTTAGGGGTTAAATATAGTGGAGTTGTACAGATCTGGTTCTGGTAAAGTTGTACAGTTCCGGTGTGTACTTTTCAATGGGGAAAAAAAAAAACATGGAGATCGGCAATCGGCCTATAATATGGAAACACAGCTTAAAGATGACGACAACAGAGCTACAGATGAATGACATTTTGACATTTATAGCACATTTATATATTTTATATCAGCCATGAAAAGTAGTGCTAACACTTGTCAATCTTGTGAATTCTGCCCTTATTCAGTCTTTATATTATTCAACAAAAGATGGACAGTTGATTATATATGTGCTTTAGTGGAGTATATCCATCAGCAAAACTTAAAAAGCAATGATCATTTGATTTTTCGAATATTGCCAATGACATGAAAGCTGTGGATGACAGTGGAACTGCGTTTCAGTTTATCAGTTGATTGCCGATGTCTATCACACCATTTTAGCTTATTGACGCATGCAAGAGTCAGACAACAATTTGATATTCATCTATGTTTTCTGTAAGTGCAGATGCAATTCAAACACTTTGAAACTGGAATTGCAGCTCTAATGTCATAATTGTAGCTCTGTTGTCATTGACTGTATGCTTTAGATGAAGTTTAATATATCGATCATCAATCAGACTTACACAATTGATGAGTTGTAAATCGACCAAGAACTCACAGAGCTATGCCTGTTTTTATGTTTTTATGACAAGCTACTACTTCAGCATGTGCATATTATGTCACTGGGTGCACTTGTCACAACAATTACCAAGAATATCTGTATCAGTATCATTGTTTGCCACAAACACAGTACAGACGATCTTGGTTAACTAGATTTTACAAACTGAGGTTAGGAAAGGTGTTAATGCCTTGATATCTCTGTCAAAAGGCAGCCATTTTAACAGGTAGAAATTAATTCAGCTTGGCCTCCACAATAACATGAGGCTTATAAAATGTTAAATTTAGTTTATGGAAAAATATGACAAACCATATAATGTCACCAAAATCAAAATTCTCAAGCTTTTGAGAATTACAAATACTTATGACATGCATTTATGGCATCCATGGCACCTTCATTCAGTCTGCTTATCCCAGAAAGTCACATGAAAGGTACATTATTGCAGACCATACTTTCATAACAGTCATTTTGAGACTTTTTCAACCATGCTGTAATAATTTGACATGGAAAATGGAAAAGTCAGATTCTGGATTGTAGACTGAGCAAGTCAGCAGTAATTGGGAAAAGTCAGGTTTTTGGGACAAAACACATAGAAATACAGGAGGGGTGTAGGTGCACAAATGGAAGATTCAGAAAGGGCTTGTTGCAAGGATGGCATGATGGGGCTTTGAAATGGGGTTTGCACTGGCCTTTTAATGGGCATTCTTTTTGCTTGCAGCTTCCATGTCCCCACTCCCTGAAAAACTAATACTGGCTCCAATTTTTCACCACTCAGAGAACCATGCAGAGAATAAGCTCAGCTGTCTACGTTTGACAGATCCCTAAATTCTTTTTAGAATTTTTTGTGTCTTTGTGTATTGGCTTTGAGTTGTGGTCTGTAGAATGTGGTCCATCTGTACTGAAAGCCATGGTGATAATTTTAAAAGTTGTATCACGTGGGCAATGAATTGATTTAATAGAATAGGATACAAGTGTAATATTATCATATATTGATATAAATGTTCCAGATAGTATAATTATTGTGTAGATATTGTTATGAATATCTTAACATATACTGTTATTCTAATTTAAGGCACATCAGCAAAGCAGAAAAGCAGACAGTCTCGTTAACTCAGCACACTTCGACGAAGCAATAGAATGTCACCAGAAAGCTGCAGGTGTGTATTCAAAAGAAATCCTATCTATGAGTAGTATAGTTGAGCAAACTATAGTTGGACTGTGATAGTTGAGAATTGCACACACACACACACACACACACACACACACACACACACACACACATACACACACACACACACACACAACCAGAGCTCATACAGAGTACCTGTTATTTTGTCACTAATCAATGGTTGTACCGATATATTTTCCAGACCTACTTTCTGAGGCCATGACAGTAACTGATGTTCAACAAGCACTGGAGTCCCTCAGTTTACAGAGACAGTTTCATATCAAGGAGCAGGTTGTTGTCCGGGATAGGCAGCGCAGAGCTCACATGGCAGGTAAAGTGTCGCCCTCATCTGAGCGACCAGCGAGTAAGACTCCTTCTCAGGAGGAACCAGATGGGGCCATGTCTAATGGAGACTACATGACTGCTACAATGACTGCCATAGATGATAATGTACTCATCATGAGAACGATGGAAGAGTGCGACTCCCTGCTGCAGTTTCTCAAGAGTAGATCATCAGCTAAAGCTCCAACAGATACTGAAATTACCAAAAAACAAACCACATTCACTTCTGGCACGAAAATTCCTATCGATGATAAGTTACTGATAGAAGAATTGAGAGTCCATAATGATGCTTTAAGGTTCCATATACTGGAATTGCTCAAAGAGAATGAGCAACAAAGCAAAGAAAATAAAACATTGAGGCAAAAAATGAAATACCTGGAAGCTATGACAGAGTCACGAGAGTCTGAGAAGTGCTATCCATTGCCCAGCAAAATGTCACTGGATGACTTGCCATCTATTGAATTACCACCACTGGAAATGCCTCAGTTTGATTTTGACACTTTCAAATTGCAAGCCTGCATGGATGATCAGGAACATGGAACAGGATCGTTGTGATCCAATGTAGAATTGATGAAAAACAGTGATAAGATGAGAGCGTTGGGCATTTGATGTTACCAAATTAAAAAGTTTAATTAATTTAACTATCATGTACATGTATTTTAGTTTACCTGATAGATATCTGGATTGAACACAAGATTGCTGAATTAAATTCCAAAGAGATTGTATTATTATAGAGATATCATTGAGAAGAATAAGGGAATGATACTGAATAAATATAATCCAAATTCATTGTTAATAATAATGAAGTTAAATATCTATTTCATTGGGTATATTTATGAACCAAATTTGTTTGTTGAAATGTATTGCTGTTTGCACCAATGTTAAAAAAATCATTTGTTGAAATACTTCAAAGTTATCAGAATTCATGTTTGTTTAAATCACATGACAGGTTTTAGTCATACCTGCGACATTTTTGGTATTGTGTTATATTGCTTTGCCCACGTCTCATGTCCAAAAACTTTTTGGGTTCAATTGCCCATCAAAATTATGTTCCAAAATGAAAACATCATGTCCCACAAACAGGTGGGAGAGCTCTGAACCATTCTGGACTGACATCGCAGCATAGCTGGATGGTATGACGTCATACCATTGTTCTAAACCAATTCTGGACCAATCTGCGTGATTCTGTTATATAAAAACTTTTTCACGTCTAACAAAATGCATCAAAATCTCATAATAATCATCACAAAATTATACAAATTCCATTACAAAAAAGTGTGTAACAGTGTCTTTATTATGATGGTGCAAATTTTATACTTAAATATACAAACATTTTAACAATAATATTTGTGCCCCCAAGTATGGGATTACCGGTATACCTCGTAATGCAGTCTTAGTCTGGAGCATATTCCTGTGTTAAAATTACACAAAAATCTTGTTAAAAATCACTTTTAGATAATCATATACTTATATATGTAACTGATGAGCATGTTATTTTCTATAAAGAATGGGTATGATAGTTGATTTATAAAGATTAAAGAAAACAGCAGATACCACTCAGATTGGCTGCTATTTAGTGTCCAGCTGAGTTGTGAGCATCCAGAATGATGTGATATGGCATCCAGATCTGTTGCGAGCATCCAGAATGATGCAATATATCATCCAGATCTGTTGCGAGCATCCAGAATGATGTGATATAGCATCCAGATCTGTTGCGTGCATCCAGAATGATATAATATAGCATCCAGATCTGTTGCGAGCATCCAGAATGATGCAACATAGCATCCAGATCTGTTGCGAGCATTCAGAATGATGCCATATAGCATCCAGATCTGTTGCGAGCATCCAGAATGATGCCATATAGCATCCAGATCTGTTGTGAACATCCAGAATGATGCAACATAGCATCCAGATCTGTTGCGAGCATCCAGAATGATGCAATATAGCATCCAGATCTGTTGCGAGCATCCAGAATGATATAAAATAGCATCCAGATCTGTTGTGAACATCCAGAATGATGTGATATGGCTTCCAGATCTGTTGTGAGCATCCAGAATGATGCGATATATCATCCAGATCTGTTGCGAGCATCCAGAATGATGCAATATAGCATCCAGATCTGTTGCGAGCATCCAGAATGATATAAAATAGCATCCAGATCTGTTGTGAACATCCAGAATGATGTGATATGGCATCCAGATCTGTTGTGAGCATCCAGAATGATGCAATATAGCATCCAGATCTGTTGCGAGCATCCAGAATGATGCGATATAGCATCCAGATCTGTTGCGAGCATCCAGAATGATACGATACAGCATCCAGATCTGATGTGAGCATCCAGAATGAACTGCCCAGAACAGTTCCAAGCTCTCCCACCCCTGACAAAGCTCTACAGGAAGCACCACAAACTAAAAGATGGGCTGATCAAGGACACATCTAAGTGTGCTAGACAGGACATAACAATAGCATTGTCTCTCAGGTAGGAGGCTGGGTTATATTTCAAACATACCAATGTTGTAACCTACATATATTCAAATCCTTTTTGGGAAATAAAATTGTTATTTCTTCAATACACAAAATAGCTCTCTTTTTGAAAACATTTTAGTATGATTTATTGACTTGCTGAGAGACCAACAAGTAAGAAGTCATTATTTCATATATAGATAGCCAATGCATGAAATAGTGCACAAATACAAAGACCAAAACAAGATAGCTCGTAATGTATTTCCATTCAGAAGAGATGGACTCAAGTTTAGGAGTGGTGAAAATGTCTGTCCGTCCGTCCATCCGTCTCTCAACATCTCTTTAAAATCTTCTTCACCAAAACTACCAGTAATATGTTTCATATTTTATATAGAGGTAGATACAGAGGTGAAGATTTTGATTCCTTCAAATCTTAGTGATGTCACCATTGACCTTAGTGCAGTGACCTCAAGGTCACAAATTTTGTACAGAGCATATCTCCTTAACCACTTATAAGAGGAAATTAAAACTTTGTACACAGAAATATCTTAAGTTATAACTGTGCCTCATCATAATTCCTTAGTCATGTGACCCATGACCTTGACAGATTGACCCTGAATTCAAAATTTGTGTACATGCATCATCTCAACCATTAAAATTGAATAAAAAGTTCCTCATATGTGTGATATATCAACGCAATGATTAAAAATCTTCTCCAAAACTACCAGAAGTATATGTTTCAAATTTTATACAGAAGTAGATATAGAGGTGAAGATTCAGATTCCTTCAAATCTTAATAATGTCACCATTGACCTTAGTGCAGTTACCTTGAGGTCACACATTTTGTACGGAGCATATCTCAGCAACCACTTATAAGAGGAAATTAAAACATTATAAACAGAAATGTTGTAGGTTATAGCTGTGCCTCGTCATGCTGTTTTAGTCATGTGACCTTTGACCTTGACACATTGACCTTAAATTCAAAATTTGTGTGCATGTAAAATCTCACAACCATTAAAAGTGAATAAACATAAATCAATGGCCTTAGAGCTATGCTTATCATTGCTTTTTTGTAATGATCATTTAAATCCTCAGACTTGAGTAGATGATGATTTTAATCAATCAAAATGCATGTTACATATGAAATTTGGCCCCAACTCATTGGTTAATATATCTATATTATTAAAAATGGCAGCGTCCTTGATTTTTTTTTAAATCATAATAAAATGGAAATAGAACTGAGATCTTGAGAATTTGTATGGAAAACCATAGTTTGCTAGTTACATTTTATCTCAGTTCATGTGCTTTCATTCAAGTCAGCAGAGCTATTGACTGAGTTTCTTGTCCCCTCCTCATCTCAGGGGCTGACCTAGCCAGGGGATAGTAGAGCAGTAGCATCTCATTTTGAATTATTCATGTGGAGCAGGCAGTTGTGCACTGATTGGTCAGGCATTTCAAAGTGATTGGGGAAGGCCTGCTCTGGGCATGAATGCCAAAATGTTGACAAGTGGTGGGACAGAAGACAGCTTAATTGTAACACCTTTGCTAAGAACAATATAGACACTGGCCTGTTTGTCCCAGCAGGCGACACCTTGGTTCCTTTGACTAAATAGCTTGGTTTACTGACTGGGAAGGTCAGTGGGTGGGACTTACATAAATAACTTGGATTTTTTTAGGATTGGGAAGTGCGCAAAAATGGTTCAATTTTGAACGTTATTCCAGTCTCTGTATGGATCCTCGCACCATAAAAAAGTTCATAAGGGAAGGTAACAGTCAACAGAGCTATCAACCCATGGGGTTATGTTTAAAATCTAGTTTGAATGTTCAATTGACAATTTGTTATTTCAAATCTATCTGAGAGCAATAATATAGTTATATTGCTCTCAGATTCTATCTATTGTCCATCAGGCTCAGAATCTTTTTTTGACTTCAAAAAAATTGAATAGCTATTACTGTGTTGACAAGGAGGCTGCTATTTTAAATAACATGACAAATATCAGCCAATGGGAATCAAGATAACATATTTAATATGTAATGAGCATTTGGATTGGCTGAAATTATCTGCCAGGTCTGCTCTGGGAAAGGATTTAAATAATCATTTGTGAAACATTTTGCAAGTATTTTCAGAAATATTTATAAAAATAGCAATTTCCACCATAGCTCTAAGGCCACTGGCCTGTTTTTTTGTTTCAAATGAAGGGGACATGATTTTTTTAAAGATAGCTGTTGAGTTATTTTAGATATAAGTAATATATTGGTTTATTATAAATATACTGCAGTTCCCATGACAAAATAAATTGGTCTGTTGCTTGTAATCCACAACATGCACATGTCGAGCAGTGTCCTCTGCCCTGATCCGTCTTATCCCTGACCTTTGCCCTCACCAGCCCCAATCTGTAATTACTTTATCAGTGAGTTATGACTAGCACAGGGATGATATCAATATATTTAAATTACCATCCATTTTAAGAACCTAGATTAGTGCTACCTCATGGACATGGGTCACAAATTAGGGTGAGCTAGGTCATAGATTAGGAATCCTTGATTAACTGACAGGTCATGGATTATGAAGACATAATTTCTTTTTCACAACTTTGCACAGAAAGTAGTGAGCATCTGTTGACATCATTTTACTGCAGTAGAATTTCTCATGGTCACTATTTCAAATGAAGTTGATGCTGAAATAACTTTATTCTTTAGCATCATTGACCCAATGGATTAATTAAAACATTTAAAAAAAACATGTTTTCATAGTAGGGAGCCCTAGTTGTTACACGGATGTAACTAATCCATAAGAAAGTTAGTTAATTGATTTTCCACTTGGTATAAGGATTAAGTCATTCACGTTTGTTTTTTTTTAAATAGCCCTATTCTAAAATATGTAGCCTTATTCTATGAGATTAAAAAGACAATCCAACATAGAATAAAATTATTTATTGATCTGATTTCCAGAAACAGAAAATCACAGTAAGATAATACAGACAAGCAGTACGTCATTCACTATAATCATAACACACCACATTCAAAAAGTATAAACAAATCAGCTGTGCCAGATCAGTAGGTTAAGCATAACAATCTTCCTAACTTATGGATAATATCCAACACTCGAGCATTGCTAATCTTCTGGGAGTCTTACCTTCCTCTTATGAGGCACAGTAATAACGTTATCTGATTTACCTAAACACATCTTATCCAAAGTTGGCTGAACAAAAGTATAAATGTTTAAAATGGCTGAAAAAAATCAGGCAAAGAATTATTTGCATAAATAAGTTCATTTTTATATTTTAACCTGTTGGTAATAATTACTTTGTGTGGTCTGTGATATTGATAGGTTGGGTAAACACTGATCAATTTATGCATTTTAGAGATTTTCAATAAATCTGCAATCCCACACACAATATGCACATTAGATATGTGTGCTATAGTCGGAGTACATACACAAGGACCATATATTGAACTTAAGACTTCTTGCTTTCCAGTGCATCCAAAACTTGACAAAATTTTCAAGTACTGTTAACAACCTGACATAAAACATTGTGTTTAAAAAGCTCAAAAACTAAATTTTAAATTTCAATGAGGAAAATCAGCCAAGAACTGATAGAGCAGCACCACTTGAATGGTGTCAAAACTGCAACTGACATACACATACTGTGCTGCAGGCAAGGTCATTGGATGTAAATTATATGATAACAATTACATGATGCTGACCACATGATCATATCCAAATCTTCAAAATCATTTGTTACTTTGCAAAGGTATTGAGCCAATTTTGTTAATGTGGAAATCTCAAGAGTGCTAGCCCTACATATAAAATGATAAATTTGTGATGCAAACAATAAGTACTATTTTCCCCAGATATTGTTGCTGTTGAAACTCTTAATTGCAATAGCCTTGATTATATGGTAAGTTGCCTCCAAGGCTGCCTTAAAGACTAAAAAACTGGCTATTTTGAGTTTCTGGTGGAGGAAGTAGCTGTGTATTAGTAGCTAATGACCAAAATCATCAGTCCCCAATAATAACAGTTTGCTTTATTTGTATTATCACCATACTCATAACATAACACTTGAACGTTTAAAAACATCTGAACTAACTTCTGTCTGGTGTAAGGTCATGAATACGATGAAATACCAGGAGAGTTTTATTACATTACAATCTCATGTTAAACGTAATCAGATTTAAGGTGCTCCTCATTAATTTTAATTGACAATAAGATTTTGTAAGATGCAATTGTTTATAACACACAAAAATTGTAACTAGCAATATCACTTTAACAAGATACAACTGTGCCAAAAGCATCTCCAGGGAGAACAAAAAGAATCAACTTGAAATAACCAAAATATCATAAATACTACTACAAACTTCACAAGAAAACATTAAGATGTAGTTTTTTACCACAGAGTTAAGAAAATATCACATTTGCAAAAAAAAACAAAAAAAACAAATTCAAACCTAAGTATTATAATAATAAGGAGAATAGCCTGCAATGACATGCATAGAGTTGCACAGATCATGTTGTTATACATTCTCAACCCATTATAAACACAGACATATGAACAATTGCATTCACAACTGACTGGTAACTGGTAATCTAGTACAGGCAATCTTTGTGCGACAATCATTACAGACAGAACTCAACTTTATTCAAGTCCAATGTGTCAGAGCGGGGTTTACTACATTGACATTAGACTAGTGAGGACTATTATCTTATCACATCTGTTACAATAAGGAAACACTGCATAAAGAGTTGTTATGCCCATATCTCTGTCACTTTATGCTGTACAATGTAAAGATACAAAGAATAATCTTTGCACATTCTGTGTGTATTATAGTAGTGAAAGTTTTGCACTGTTCATCATGAAAACAATAACTGGAAGAGTAATTAGACCTGAAAAATGACCTGTAAATAACTGCAATGACCTGTAAATAACTGGAATAAAAATTGTGAAAAATCTATCTCCAGAAGTGGTTCAGGCAAACTTATTTAGTAACCTTTAGAAACATATACCTTTTAAGTACTAGCTGGCACAACCGATTATGGTAAAAACTGACACCTGAAAATCACAACTTCAGAACAAGATTCTTAATATTTCTACTGTCCAAATAAATTGACATATAAGTTTTGTTAATAGGTGAAAACCATGCAATAAATGCTAACTTGTTTTGCAAAGTTTTTTGTCTTATTTTCAAATAAAGAAATGCAATTTTCATTCATAAATATTTGTATGGTTAAGGAACACATCAAGCATTAAATTCCTAAAATAATTATATAATTTAAGCAGTGAATGGTTTGTGTAAGTGTTCCCACCAAATTTGTCATAGTTTAATTTCAAGGCTGATGATAATTAATAGATAAAATTTGAATTTAGAATCACTAATTATGCAACTAGACTGTAAGAATGACAAATTACATGTGTGAATGTACAGAGAGTAGAACTGGTTACTGTATCAACAAATGATTCTATTACCGATATTTCAGGATAATATAAAGATTGTATATTTTTGACAACAATTCAATTGAGAATCTTAGTTCATAACAGTTAAAGTAAATTAAGTAAAGTAAAGCTGACATTTATATACCACTGATACCAGACAATGTCTGCTCATAGCGGTTGATAGTGACTGGCCAGGATTCGAACCTAAAACCCCTGGATCTCAAGGCGAATACTCTACCAATTGAGCTATTTCGGCCAGTTGATACTGTATGTAAAATTAAATTAATGTTTTCAATAAACTGTTTTCAATAAACTGTCATAATAATGTCTAGAAATGTCCTAATGTTGTAATAAACGCATGTAAATTATTTCAACAAAATAAACCATGGAAGTTTAAATATATATTTTCTTGTAAATGACTTAAACTGAACAAATCTAGGAAAAGTGATTGTGATTTTACTCAGCATGAAGGTGGATGCTGCATGGCTTGGCCTTGTAGGTCGGCCAGCGACATACAGGACAGCAGTGGTTGTCACGTGACAACCATCCCATAATGCACTGGTGATGGAATGAATGTCCACACGGCAGCCCGCATAGCATCACGCCATACTTGTAGTTCTCCAGGCAGATGACACACTCAACCACTGCCAGCATACCTGCAGGCATCTGATTGGTTATCTCTTCCTCAGCACACTTGGCCTCTTCGCTGTCAAAGTGGGTGGTTGGGACGGGAGACAGGCTCCGGGCGCGCGTCTTGGTTGCCCCTCTAGATGCGTGCCTCCCAGCCCTGGAGTCACTGCCGTGTCTACCTGATTTGCATGAGCATCGATAGTCACCATCCATCAGAAATTTGGCACATTCGGATTCCCGGTCCATTTGCTCTTCCTGCAGCTCCTCCTCAGTTTTGGGACTTTCCTTTGCAATTTGCAGAGCTCGGCACTTCTCGCAAGTGAACATGTAGGGCAGCTTTCGCAGGGATTCTGCGGACATGCTGCGCATAGGTCCAGTGATCCCACCACTGGCCTCCTCACCATCAGACTTGGTACTCTCAGCATCACTGTATACATCAGAGTCTACAGCATGGCCACTATACTTCCACAGGGGAAGATCCTTGACATAATCAGAGGAGATCATTGGACGCAACCAAAAGTTTGGCACTGCTAGACGCTCAATCAACAGCTCCATTCCAACTTCTAAGTCCATATCCTGAGGGGTCATAGGTCGAGTCAAAGTGGCCATTGGTCTGAACAGATAGTTAACATACCCATCCCAATTAAAGTTCCACCAGTCAGAGTTATTATTAAGATTGGCCGGGCTCTCTGTTTGTGGGGACTTGTAGAAGTAGTGCAGCACTCCCACAACTATGGCATATATCACAAATGTTACAAAGAGGACTCCACAATGAAGTGATGAGTACCACAACCAGTCACTCCTCATGTGAGCAGCAAATGATGTCACGCCAACCATCCTTAGCACCTTTAATGCGTAACTAAGCAACACGTCCATATAGGGCAGTTGAAAGATTGCTAGGGTTGGAAGCCACAAGAGAATAAGAAAACAGTTCCACTTCACTATACTCCACAACATATTACCCAGTCTCTTAAACAGGTTACCATGTGTGATGAATAACTCAAACCAGCACGCCACATTCACCAGAATTAAACTGAGCAAAAAAATGTCATTGACCTCGGGGTGTAGGGTTCGTAGGAATAGGGCCATAGAATCATAATTCAAATACTCTCCACACCGATCCCCAAAGGTGAAATTGCCTTCTGGGGTTACTATTAAATAATTAGGCAATTGTTTGAATCGAAGTCTGTTTAATATATTCTTGCCTTCTTTGGTATTTATATTGACTGTTCCAAACTTTGCTCTTCCAGTAAATTTAACACTTAAGACTGAGAAAAACATGGGAGCAATCTTCATATGTGAGAATAAAACGATGCGAACTTTGCTCTGTTGTTTGACTTCTTCCCAAGTGAACCATTCTTTGCGTAACTCATTGAAGTTGTATATTTCACGGATACGAGAGGCTAAATTAAAGTTGACCCAGTCAAAGACAGCTTGAACTTTGGTGGAGGCAGTGTAGCTGCGTAGGATCACATTGTCTTTGGCACGATGACCTTGAGGGAGGGCCATCACCAAGCGCGATGTATGCCAGTTTTTACGATCACATAATCTATCAATAAAAAATAGAGAGTGAGAGAGTGTAAAATTTTATTAATGTTCTACATTTTATATGTAATAAATCTTGTTCGGTAAATCAACCAAGGTTTGGTATTCAATATTATCATTCTCAACTCCATAAATAACCAAATATATTCTTTATGGGAAACAATCAATAAAACACCATAATTGAACTACAATGTGACATACTGTTTCCTTTTTATCTCATTTTGACTCTGCTTTGCATATGAACTTATCACAATATTATTATATGTGACATTGTCTGAAAACCATAACAATTTTTTTTAGGAAATGAGACCTATGTGGATTTGTCAGTAAAAAATGGTTCTTACCTCCAGTCGAGAGAACAGTCAAAGATACCGGTGCGAACACCAAAGTGGCCCACTTTCTTGACAAATGCTTTCCATTCCTCTGACCTCAAGAAGAAATCTGACTGGTCCCTGATGACCTGGACCACCCATACACTGTCTTTGGTATCTTCCACTTCCTCGTAGAAGTGCGACCCACATGAGAAGTTGGTGGACGTTGACGTTTCCTCTGCCTGAGTGGTGGCAGCTTCTAACTCCCCTTCTGTCACTTCACCTGTTGTCATATGTTACAATCAATATGAGTAGATATTTCGTTTAATGGTAATATACTACATTAATTCAACCAAAACAGAAACAACTACAAATGAAAACTTAGTTACTGCACTGAGAAATGACTGAAACTAGTTTCCTGTGAGCAGAACACTGATTTCATGATTGAGCAAAACTGAAACCTTTGTGTTGCAAGCTCTGTCTGTGTGCAGAGTATATTTTAACTGAGAGCAATACAACATTATTGCTCTCAGATTTTAATAACTGTGTCAAATTAATGACAAGAGGACACATTAGGTAATTCAAGTGATTGATAAAGTGAGTGGGGTTTGTGATCACAAAATTATTGGAGATTTATTGTGGGGATAAAACAGCATGATCTTTTAAAGCTGAATCCCAATTAACTCACAAGTTTTTAATGACAACTTAATCCACAGGACTTTTAATGGCCCCGGAGTTTCAAATTACCATTATTGTAATTAGATTTATCATAAAAAATTATAAGGGAAAAATATTGAAGTGGATGTAGTTAAGCAGCCAAATCACAGCTGATATAGGTAACTAAACAAACTGGGCTCAACACCCCCAGCAGGTCCCATAACCCCTCACAGACTAGCCTGTCTAAATTTTGTTGATTGCCAGGACTATTCATTTTTTTCTGGACTATCGTATCTATATAATTAATTGATTAAAATAGATCCTGCCTCATGGTTATTTAACCCCTAATGAACAAGAAGGTTGTCAATGTCCACAACATATGGTTATACATTTTATTTTTTTTAAGTATGTAGATAAACTAGTCCAGAAATAAATGGTTAGTCCTGTCAATCAACAACATTTAGAATGGCTAGTCTGTTAGGGATTAATATGCTCAATGAAGTGCTGGGGTCAAAAGTTCATGATCCATTATCTTGATTACATTGTTAAAAGTTGCTGCCCAAGGGAATGTTACAAAATGACGTCACAGAGCCAGAACAATTGGGGTATGAACGTCCTTCCTATCCGCTGCCAGTGGTGGACCTTGACATTCTTCCCTTCCATTACATTAGGAGTTAAAATAAGATGGGGTTGACTACAGAGACTAAGCTCCCTGAGAAACCTACAAATTACCTGAGGTTTCTACCAAGTCTGTCAGTTCTTGCTTCTCCACGACACCAGCATAACTGACACCGCGCTGATCCAGCAGAGTTTTAAGCTTGCGAACACTGAGACTGACAGGGTCAAGGAGTCGACTAGCCAGGTATCCTGCCTCGTAATATGCAACCACCTCCAGGATACGTGACAAGATGAACAGCACAGTTAGATACAGTGTCAGCAATAATAACTTCCACCACATTTTGACAGGAAATGAGGACAAGATTCCCCCAAATGCCTATGAACAGTTAACTCAGGTTAAGATTCCTTGTCATATTTTCTTTATCAACTGGATTCAGCTGTTTACCAAAGTTTAGATTTTAGATTTGACACGTCAACATGGCGAGTAATTTCACTTCAAAAAGACCCTTCTTAATTACTTTCAAGTGCCAAAATACCCAAATCAATACCAGAGATCGTGATGTACTGTCCCTGGGCGGTATATCCACAAGGCAAACCCTGAGAGATCAACTAGCAAACAAAACCTTCCCTTTCCCTTACAAAAACAATCCCCTGTCAAAATGTCCAAGATGGCGGAAGTATCTGATCACGTGATCATATTTACATCAGTAGTTCATAATTCTGCCACTAGAGGAAACCATCTACTGTTTCACTTTGTCTGCCTGTACCTAGAATTGGCCAATCACAAATGTTTGTGAAATATGTACATTATTTTATTTCATTAAAAAAAAAATCATAAATAGTAATTATGTATGATTTCACTCAGCATAGTTTATTCCATAATGGACTGAGTATCAAGAAGCACTGACTAAAATCCGGGGGGGGGGGGGGTACTCTCATGATTTTAACCCGCGGAGGCTGGGATGGTACTGAAAACCCCAGAGCCTGAATTAGGGAAATATTCTATCATTATTGGTACCCTGATTTAGGACTAGCTGACATTTGGTACCCTGATTTAGGACTAGCTGAATTTTTTATACCCTCATTTAGGGATGATGCAGAAGGAGGAGATTTGGAAAAGGGGATTGTGATCCCTGTTTTAGGGAGAAATTTGAAAAACAGTACCCTGTTTTAGGGAAAATGATAAAATATCTTAACCCGGATGGAACTGAAAACCCCAGAGCCTGATTTAGGGAAATATTCTATCATTATTGGTACCCTGATTTAGGACTAGCTGAATTTTGTATACCCTCATTTAGGGATGATGCAGAAGGGGGAGATTTGGAAAGGGGGATTGTGATCCCTGTTTTCGGGGAAAATTTGAAAATTAGTACCCTGTTTTAGGGGAAATGATGAAATATCTTAACCTGTTTTAGGGAAAATATCAGCGAAAAGGACCCTATTTAGCCCAGCTTCCCCGGTAACGCTGACTATGAGAGTACCCCCCCGGGACTAACATCTGTTACCTTGTCAGCTGACCTGTTTGTCATAAATCATAATATTAGCTGGTAAAATTTTTACATTTATTGCATATCACGTAAAGGCTTTTTGAAGTGGTGTCTACATCCAGTTTAATTTTTTTAGGTATTTTATACATATTTTGTGGTGATCAGTCAGGTAGTAAATGTGTGCGTGTGTATGCGTCTTTTGCATATTGTGTCCTTGTTGGCCAGTTGTAACCAGGGCTTGATGTGACTAGCAGATAAATGATTTTGCAAGACTCAATCCTACAATAGAAACTGATACGATCAACTGCACATGTCCCCTTTCACACCTTTATGCTTCAGAATGATTCAGAAAGGGTCAAGAGAATCCTCCAATTTACACTTAGCTTTTCATATTCGTTCATGAAGAAAAAATCAATCTCAAAACCACAACAGCAGAACCAATTATAATTTCATAACTATGAGTCAAATGAAAATTATTTTCAAATAGTACCACCAAAGTTAAACTCGTTGAACAAGGAGGGTGAAAAGCAGCAAATGGGATTCTTTCATATCTATGAATATTAGTTTGGCCTTGTTCGACTGGGGTGAAATAGATTTTACATTCTTTTAAACATTCGGCATTCATTGTCTACTTGTCCCATTTTCTTTTTGCAACATTGTATCCAACCTTTCAAGACATCATTGTCCACAGTCCTTTCACATTATATCCTTACAAATAAATAGAGAAATGAGAATAACATAGGACTAATATTGACTGAATATCCTGTTTTCCTTTTAGAGGGTGGGGTTAGCTTGTTTGAATTTACATGATCATAAAACATAACACATCTTAATTATGACACATTTTATTATAATAAAATATACAGATTGTTATAGTGGTACAATTTATCACTGGCCATTTCACTGCAAATGAAGAGAATATAATACAGAGCTCTGTAAATATAAACATAGGCATCAGAGATGCATCAACCCTCAGCCCTGGTAACTCATTGCACAACATTCGCTCCACACAATATTTGTGAACAAAACGTCACTGCACCAAGGCAAATTGATGCAGGGGTAAAAAACCCATAAAATCTACTTCCTTTGATAGCTTAGGTGTGTCAAGTATCATGAAACTGTCATCATTTACTCTAGAATTATTGATATGGGCCTGTGACCTTGAAAAGCAGGTTAAGGTCACCGTCCATCAAACTCATCTGGAGTCTTCCCAGATTCTTATGTGTGTCAATTTTCATGAAACTGCCATCATTTGTTCTTAAGTTATCACGATGACAAGGATGATTTCACATAATTGTCCCTGTGACCTTGAAATCAGGTGAAGGTCATGTTCCATCAAGAGAAGAGTCTGAGGTCTTCACCAGATGCTTGTGTGTGTCAAATCTCATAAAGCTGCCATCATTCGTTCTTGAGTTATTGCGATTCTTGGGATTTCACATAATTGTCCCTGTGACCTTGAAAAATAGGTCAAGGTCGCCGTCCACCGAACTAGTCCGAGGTTTTCACCAGATGCTTATGCGTGTAAAGTTTCATGAAGCTGCCATCATTTGTTCTTGAGTTATCACGATGACAAGGATTATTTCACATAATTATCCCTGTGACCTTGAAAAGTAGGTGAAGGTCATGTTTCAAAGTAAAAATTCTGAGGTCTTCACCAGATGCTTGTGTGTGTCAAATCTCATAAAGCTGCCATCATTCGTTCTTGAGTTATTGCGATTCTTGGGATTTCACGTAATTGTCCCTATGACCTTGAAAAATAGGTCAAGGTCGCTGTCCACCGAACTAGTCCGAGGTTTTCACCAGATGCTTATGCGTGAAAAGTTTCATGAAGCTGCCATCATTTGTTCTTAAGTTATCACGATGACAAGGATGATTTCACATAATTGTCCCTGTGACCTTGAAATCAGGTGAAGGTCATGTTCCATCAAGAGAAGTCTGAGGTCTTCACCAGATGCTTGTGTGTGTCAAATCTCATAAAGCTGCCATCATTCGTTCTTGAGTTATTGCGATTCTTGGGATTTCACATAATTGTCCCTGTGACCTTGAAAAATAGGTCAAGGTCGCCGTCCACCGAACTAGTCCGAGGTTTTCACCAGATGCTTATGCGTGTAAAATTTCATGAAGCTGCCATCATTTGTTCTTGAGTTATCACGATGACAAGGATGATTTCACATAATTATCCCTGTGACCTTGAAAAGTAGGTAAAGGTCATGTTTTAAAGAAAAAATTCTGAGGTCTTCACCAGATGCTTGTGTGTGTCAAATCTCATAAAGCTGCCATCATTCGTTCTTGAGTTATTGCGATTCTTGGGATTTCACATAATTGTCCGTGACCTTGAAAAATAGGTCAAGGTCGCCATCCATCGAACTCATTCGAGGTTTTCACCAGATGCTTTTGTGTGTCAAGTTTCATGAAGCTGCCATCATTTGTTCTTGAGTTATCGCGATGACAAGATGATTTCACATAATTGTCCCTGTGACCTTGAAAAGTAGGTGAAGGTCATGTTTCATAGAAAAAATTATGAGGTCTTCACCAGATGCTTATGTGTGTCAAATCTCATAAAGCTACCATTATTCGTTCTTGAGTTATTGTGATTCTTGGGATTTCACATAATTGTTCCTGTGACCTTGAAAAATAGGTCAAGGTCGCCATCCATCGAACTCATTCGAGGTTTTCACCAGATGCTTTTGTGTGTCAAGTTTCATGAAGCTGCCATCATTTGTTCTTGAGTTATCGCGATGACAAGATGATTTCACATAATTGTCCCTGTGACCTTGAAAAGTAGGTGAAGGTCATGTTTCATAGAAAAAATTCTGAGGTCTTCACCAGATACTTATGTGTGTCAAATCTAATAAAGCTACCATTATTCGTTCTTGAGTTATTGTGATTCTTGGGATTTCACATAATTGTCCCTGTGACCTTAAAAAATAGGTCAAGGTCGCCGTCCATCGAACTCGTCCGAGGTTTTCACCAGATGCATATGTGTGTCAAGTTTCATGAAGCTGCCATCATTTGTTCTTGAGTTATCGCGATGACAAGATGATTTCACATAATTGTCCCTGTGACCTTGAAAAGTAGGTGAAGGTCATGTTTCATAGAAAAAATTATGAGGTCTTCACCAGATACTTATGTGTGTCAAATCTCATAAAGCTACCATTATTCGTTCTTGAGTTATTGTGATTCTTGGGATTTCACATAATTGTTCCTGTGACCTTGAAAAATAGGTCAAGGTCGCCGTCCATCGAACTCGTCCGAGGTTTTCACCAGATGCATATGTGTGTCAAGTTTCATGAAGCTGCCATCATTTGTTCTTGAGTTATCGCGATGACAAGGATGTTCGCTACAGACATACATACATACATACATACAGACATACATACATACATACCCACGCCAGGAGTACTGCAATACCCTCAGCCTGATTACATCAGGGGCTGAGGGTAAAAAAGGGAAATCTTTCCCCTTCTACATCCTTTTGCTGAACTGCAACCTCTCCTCAAGCATCTGAATTCTGTGAAATTAGCATATTACAATCTAATAAATGTGATTTAGATCAGTTCAGTTTTTACTTATTTATTATGGCAAGATTTGTGTTTAGACTATTAAATGTATTGATTTGAAACAGTTTGTCTTGGATGGTGATTTACAATACATTTAGTATATTTAGATGTCATAATTGTGCAAAAATATACAAGTTTCTAAATGTTCAACATATTTACATAATCTATCCATTATGTAGAAATAACAACATTTCTCTCCAAATGTTACTTTCTTTTAACATATTGATCTCTGAGCTATGACATTCCTTAATCATCTTTGGTCAGTCAGGAAACACATTTCATCAAACTGCTAGCAAATAGTATGACATTTTGATTTTTACAAAATAATAATTGATAGCTCAATTTATATTCTTTTTGCATGGGTTCTTTATGTTTGGAGAAACACTTCTATCAGCACACATTTACACTAAGACCTGAAGGTTTTAAAGCTGATATATCAATAAAACCAGTAAATCTATTTCTGTATTTGCACTGGTAAGCAAATTAGGATTTGATACCAAGATATCAATTCATAGTTGCAATGTTAAAAAGATCCCATTTTATACATATTTTCATATTTAACCACACAGATTGTTCTGATATTAACAAATCTTATATGTACACTCTTATTAGCAAGTTATAGTTGCATAACTGCTGCTAACACAGTGATAGCTGTACAGTGTTTAAAGAATAATATCAATATTGCATAATGTGTGATATCATAAAAATATTCAATTTTTAAGTTTGGACCCAGATCGGAAAGGATAATTTAATCAGTTAGCTATCATGTAATAGTCTATGTAAATAACTGAACAGCAAGTGTCATAATAGAAAAAGTTGAATGATTAAATAAAGTACTGTTGAAACATGGCAAATCAAGACATGGCCAAAAATTAAATAATTGTCAGATCAAAAAAATCTGTCTCCTGCATTTTGGTAAACCATTTGTACCAAGCTATTATCTTATTTGCAAATATTGGAATGGGGCCACGGACAAAACATCCCAATAGATATTTGCTTCTTCAGACTTTAAAAAATCCATAACCATCTTTATAATTGGTTGGTATGCTGCCAATCCCATAACAATATCTGTGCCTTATGCTTAAACTTTATATGTGTTTCCTTATTCACAGTTCTCTATTTCACGTCTGTCATTTCACCAATATTTTTACTCCTTGCACTTTCAAATAACTTAAGCATCAACTTAACTTTGCATCTGAGAATGATGTATATACATAAGTTAAAATCAATTGGCAGTATTTCAAGTACAAAATATATCACATTTGTAATATTCAAACAGAATAGAACAGAATAAGCAGCAGGAGTAATTATACAATTGTCAAGTTTCTTCTGTAATATTTATCATATGATGCTATTCACTTTGGATTTCCATTTGTTATACATATATCCATTTTTTAAATTTAGAATTTCCATTGTGTTTGCAAATCTACCATGCCATCATCTGTTCCAAATGAGTATTAAACAATGCAAGAAGAATCCTCCTTATTTCAATTGTTGATGCCACATAATTCATTGCAATCAGGAATTTTTTTATACTTATTTCGCTTTTTTTCTTTTGCAAAACTAGAATGAAATAAGTGTTCTAAACGCTTTGTATCTTTCCTGTGGCATATTTTGCAAGTCTATGTATAGGTCACATATAGATTGCTCAAAGAAGACTACTAAGGTCAGGGAAGACTAAAAAAAAAACTTTTTCAGATGGATTTGAGCACATTTTACTGTTTGAACACATCTCCCATTTGTAAGAATATTTTGATGATGTGAACTAAACAGTTTTGTGCGAGTATCTAAAATCTTAATTCACATTGAAACTGGAAGGAGTGTGTGGGAAATAACCTTGGTAATAATGTTACTAATGGTGCTAAAATCTGCCATCTTTGTTGCTTTTTCAGTTGTGCTTGTGCTTGTTTTACCTTGGGACTGGATGTTCCAAGTTTTGATGATTTAAGCCTCAACTGAATTCAACGATCAATATATTGCCTTGTTTACTGCCAAACTTTCTGGTGCCAGATGGCAATTAGTGAAAAGTGTCTTTTCTGAAATTATTGCACAAAATGGATTTATAGTCCCAAATATTTGCTAATCCAGCATGAACTTGACTTTTTAAAAAAATCAACACATCATTGCCTGAAAGTGTGTATTATTCCCATAATCCCTGAAATGAACACTTTCACCAAAAATAGTAAGCAAAAGTGGCTAGCCAAAATAAAATAAAAATGCTGAAAGATACTATATCCCAATGCAAGGATAACCTGATATACAGTATGCAGTGGCTAAGCCAAACTGAACTCCCATAAAGGATTCCCTACTTTAAATGAAGCTATCAAGTTCCTTATGGATTTTGGATATATTTGGTTACATATTTTAACAATGATATTTGTAACAAACAGTTCTCATTTAAGTATTACTCATCTTCTTTTCTGTCAATGGCTTTGGGCTTGTTCCTGACCTCTGACCAGAACTCGTTCTATGGCTTGACCCTGATCTCTGGCCTAACCCAGGGCTAGATCCTGATTTTTCTTGCGACCTTGGCCCTGACCCTGACCTTGAGGTGGGTCTGGGTCTCCCAGCAGTAGATTTTAATGAGGATCTTGTTGCTCTTGCCTGAGAGGTTGGTATTTTTGAGTCAACAGTTGGTTTTCCAGCACCAGATGGCACTGTTTGTCTTGATGTTGGATCATGATTTACAGCCATATCATCCTTTGTGGCTGGACCTTGTTTGCATTTAGCTGGTGAGTTATCAACTAGAACACTTTTACTCTTAGTCTGGCGGGCACTCCGGGATGTGCTCAGCTTGGGACTGGACACACTGGCAGTGGGCTTCACAACTTTTGGACCTTTCTTTTCCTTATTGTGAGATAAAATAGGGGAAGATGAACCAATCTGCTTAGGGGGACTTTCACTTGTAGGCGACTTAGCTTTACTCAACAAATCTGTTACAAAGTCAAATGCATCACCTTTCTTTTTTTCCGTTTTTTCTGTTTCACTTTTATCTTGATTTTTGTCCTGAGCTATGTCAATCTCTTCTTTATCACTGAGAGATAACGTTGTAGGCTTCTCTATCTCTTGATTGACAAGCTCTGGGGTCAGACAAGGCACTGTCACTAGATTGGCATTTTTATTTTCTAACTCCATTTTTTCACTTTCTTTAGAATGTTCCTGTGATGTGGTTGTAGCACCATCTAACTGTCCATCAAGTATTAAATGTTGCAAGTCCTCGTGAATCTTTGGTCCTGTCTGATTAGTTATATCACCCGGTGGTTGGGTATAATCCGCTGGCTTAACTTTGTCTCTGGATATCACTTTTGTTGGAAAAGCACTGGATGAAGGCACATGATTGTTTTCCACTCTCAACGTTTCAACTTCATTGGGGACTGAAGTTTGAACTATGTCTGAAAAAAAAGGTATTGCTTCATTAATTTGAATGTTATACTGGAATATTTGATCTGTAAAATTATACTGGGAATGGTAAAATAATAGGAAAGAAACAGAAATGCATATCTAACTTAAAGTAAGATGAAGACTTGATGCTATTGTCATGTGCCACCATGACTACAAAAGTTGGCTCTGCATACCAATGCGTATATTACAATGTGAGATAAACAAAAGCCTATAATGTGTAACTGAGTCCTGGTTCAGAAACAAGATTCTTTGCAAATATTGATGCAACAAATAAAGGAGATCAAAAAGCCAAAATATATATGTGTGCAGATTCACAGGCCCATGTATATTTAGTTACCATGGAAAAGAGATCAGCAGGTATGATTTGCATTATTGGCAAATTTCCAATAAAATTCCATTCCTAACGTAAATTCTTTTCAAAGTAACTTTTTATTCAAAATTTTACTAAAAATTCTCCAATACTTAAACAACTTAATGAAGATAAGTTTTCTTTGTCAGAATTACAATACATTCTCAAATAAGCAGTTTCATTGAGATACAGGCCTTATATTTGCAAAAAATGTTCATTTCAATCTAAAGGACGCTTAATTCTATTATCTTTGGACGTCCTGTGAAGAACAGAAAGCCTGAAGTTAGGGCTGAGTGAGAAAGCTGGTCTTTCATATGTGAATTTTTATACTATTATGTTGACTTTCACAATATTTTGCCCTGAACAGATGTTGTTTCTCATTCAGTTGGAAAATAGAATATTTCTTTCAGCATAAAATCAGTTGCAATGGTGTTCTCAATAATGAAAAATAAATCTGCTTACCTATCTCAGTCTGAGATTTTAGTTTAGGCTGTTGTTTAAGGTGCAAACGTTGGCGCAGAGTTTCTATATCCTCTACAAGTCTGCCGACTTTCTCTTCAGTTTCTGCTACAGCCCCACACATACTCTGTATTAACAAAGCAGGAAATGTAAATGTTCAAGATATAAAATCTAAAATAATTTAGATGATTCTTATCTTTTATCCAAATTCCAAAATTTATCATTGATGCACCGAATTCTTAACATCACATCACTGGTCCCCTCATAACTTGTTTTAAACCATTTTCAACACATTGATTTTTTTTGCTCTTATATTTGAAAATTTTAGAGGACAGCTTTAGAAAGGTCAGTACTATATTGAATTGAAACAGAAAACATTCAATAAACCAAATATATATATTTATTGCTTTTTGTAATGTTTGTGAATATTTCCTAAAATTGTGTCATAAATGATCATTTAACTTCTTTCCAGAGCAGACAATGAGTAGATGAAAATTTTGACCAATCAAAATGCAAGCTACATATTGACATTACCTAATATTTTTGTATGCAACTGTTACAGCAATAATCAATAAATGTAATAATATTAACTTTAACAAATTGCATATATAGCAGTCACAGACAGACTGCTGAGGGCTGATGCATATAGATTTCTGTGTACATGTCATTCTGTGATGCATTTGATTCATACTGTCGCGTAGCAAGTTTAGGATAGTGGCACTCAGAACCGTGCACATTTCCTTCTTTCAGCAGTTCGCAAATCCGCTTGGAAAAAAAGATCGCCTATGTCACATTAAATTTTCATGATCAAACACATATTCAGCAGATGACATTTGGTGAGGTTAATAAAGGTAAAATAGAATCGCATTAGCTTCCAACCTCTCACAGCATGTGCATCATTGCACATGCAGGGATACCGATGCGTATGCAAATATGGTGAACATCATATCTGCATTACATCATCGCCTCGTGCATGTGCCATGAGATATATCAATGTAGACCACTGAGCTGCAAGTAAACAACACACACAGAAGGTGGTTCTCTATGGGCCAGGCCATTTGATACTTGTTGTATGGAGAAATACAAATATCATTTTCAAAAAGATAATTTCATACAAATTCTACTTTTTTAAAGACTTTTTTGTTATGTCATTCATGATGGTAGCGTCCCTAACAACTCAGTGATAGCTATTAGATTTTTGCAAAAAATTATATCAAAATGGAAAAGAATCAGAGCATAATGAAAAATAGATAGAATTGGTAATATCACATCTTTCCTGCTTCACGCTAATGACTCTGAGCACTAGTTTCAGAGGATAAGTTAAAAGTTAACGGACAGAATGACAGAAAATTCCCCTCCCTAATCACTACAGAGGCTATGCTAGGCATAGCTAAAAGCATGCATTGCAATCTTAATGTGCTTACCAATAGTTGAGTATGGAGATGAGAATGCAGTGTCCGGGATGTTATCACTTGATGCAGGTTTCCTCCTTCTCCAAGGAACTCAGGACTGTAATATATTCAAAATTACAATTTTCTAATTTTTGGATAACATTGACATCATCCCCTCTATGGTTTATCTGGGTTTTTTCGTGTGCGTTTTTTAGGGGTTAGGGATTAAAATCTAAGAATTTCTTAATAAAAAAAATCAAGACCTTATTGCAGAAAAAGTCATGAATAATCGAGGAAATTTTAAATGGAATTGACTCAACATTCAGAGAAAATTCACACTTTCCCAGTCAAGTGAGATGTTTGCAAACTGTCATTTGAAAAATTCCTTTGCTTTTTGATATTTTAGAACCAAAAATGTACTCACGTGAATCTTGCAATGGCCTGGTTATAAATTCCTTTGTTAGGGTTGACTGTGCTGTTTGAGTGGTGCATGTATTCCCCATGTGATGTATCTTTCAGATTCACTACTGTCAGAGGCCTTGCAATAAATTGCCTAAAGAAATTGGAAAACATTTAGCATTAAAATTGTGCAAACTTATCCTTTCTGTCTCTGATAATCTAAAATGCCAAGAGAAAATACAAAATGACAAATCTGGATGGCTCTATTTTTTAAAACTGCAAATTAAAAAAATTAAATCAGATCAAGCAATAAATATTGAAATAACAGTTGTTTTTGGATGTTGATAACTACTTGAACATTGTTTATTTATTATTAAAATTATTCTGCATGAGAATAGTGCAAATAGTGAATTTCACTTACCTGCCATTAAATATATGAAAGGTGTGATCAAATGAGTGTGTAGAAAGGTTACTCGTCGTGCTGCTTGTAAACAAACAGTAGAGGAACTGTTGTGAAGCAACACCAGGAAATAACTGGTATAAATTGGTATGCACCATGCGTTCTCGAAGAGATACACGCATTGTAGAGTTGCGGCGAAATTTGTACCAACCAACAACTTCCTTAAATAAAATAAAATGTTTTCATAATATATAGATTGAAGATATAGATTGAAATTTTATGAAATCTTTTCAAGATTTTTGTTAACTGGAACAATAAAAAAGCAACTTACTTTGTGCTTTTTGTTTTTCAATAACCCTTTCAGCTTATCCATGTTGATCTTCCCTGCTGAGTCATACCAGCTGAACAAACCATCACATGATATGTAGTTGTAAACATCTGAAGGTAAAAATATCTTATAATGTTTTGAAATCAAGTCAAAAACAAGCATTGAATCAAATATGTTTACTTTTGCAGCGGAAAGTAAATTTATATTTATCACAAATACTTACATGTAATAATCTCTTCCTTGACATTGTTGAGCTGTGAATCACTTATTGTGTCTGTTATATGACTGACAACCTGGCCAAGCAACAACCCCTCCTGAAAATATATTTAAAGAGATACTTTCTGGTTAAATAAATTATATAAATTACATGATTAAATGATGAGAGATGCATCAATACATTGAAATTCAGACAAGAAAATATACCAGTAACCATGGCAACACAAACCACCATATAAAACTCATCTTGCAACCCCCATAAAATATATTAATTTATTGCAGTCATTGTAAATGACGTCATCATGGGGGATTTAACGTATGTGTAACTCGAGCTGAAATGATTTTCAATTTTCATAATTTTGCTAATACTGGTCCAATTGACATGCTTTTTACACTAAAATATCACATTTTTCATGTTCTTTCTATAGTGTGTCTATCCTAAAAATCACAACATCACCACTTCGGCTGCATTCTTCTTTGTTAACTAATTAGTTATGTAAGTATATATTTGCCCCACAGTGATGTCATTCGTATTTTTTTCACCATGTGCATTTGAAAGAGCTATTTTTCTCCCCATAGACATGTTTCCCTTGTGCAGTCATACTAACAGAGCCCACAGTCTGGCACAGATCATTGTGTGCTGTAATTCTCCTTTATACTACAAAAGTGTAACACAGAAGTGAAAATTGCCGGTTTGGTGACTTTCAAAACCTTTCTTGCATCTGTGAAGACTGCATAATTCTTATAGCCTTGTGACCTTGTGATGTATAAATATGTCTTCATCATGTATGATTTTGTATTCCAGTATATTAATCTTATAGTGTATTAAACATGTTCAAGAATAGCCACTTGGTCAACTTTTCCAAAAGATATTATTCATGATTAGCCATAAGCTTTAAAGATGTAAATATGAATAAAACTGAAATTATTAGGGGCAGCAGTCGGGTCATGTCTTGTAACCTAAAGCCCTCCAGCCCAGGGTTTTGGATGTCCAATACATTTTCTTGTTGCCTGGGGCAGGAAAATCCTGGGTGACACTGTTTTCCCCAGGTTTTTTATATTTATCAATCCACAATAATGTGTATGCCACAGGTCTTATATCGCATTCAGAAATCAAGATGCCTAATTAAAAGAACTTACCCTAATCAAAAGAACTCTCTGGACCCAATTTTTCAGAAACAACTGTAAAATTGGCATGGCCTCTTGTCATAGGCCGATTGCCGGTCTCCATGTTGTTTTTTTTTTCCCCATTGAAAAGTACACACCGGAACTGTACAACTTTACCGGAACCAGATCTGTACAACTCCACTATATTTAATCATTGGTCGGAGAGACTGGCAGGGGGCCTATTGGTAATGCTGTTTGGTCTGAGGTTGGGTTTTGCAAGCCCAAACTGCCTATGTCAAATTATTGGACTCCATAGATGCTGTTAGTGTTATGAAGTACATCTCCATCTACTCGTGAGGGACCAGTTATCCGTCGCTACCAATAACCGCCGATAACAGCGGCTAAGCTGGAGAGGACCCTTGTAGCCGCTGCCAGTCACGGTCTACTTCATCGGCGGAAACTGGTCCAGCGCGAGTATAAGTTTACTCGGCAAAATTAATTGGCATCACGCCGAGATTCGAGAAAGTAGATAAGTTCAACACCGGCCACAAGGGGTCACTTAGCTTACCCACTATAATCGGTATTATTTAGGCAGAAACCTGGTCGGACACTGAAAAACTGCTGTGGTAAATGTAAGACTCCTGTTACTGTGTCGTTGAGTGTGACACAATCATGCAATGTCAGTGTCACCCACATTTGACTCCACTTATTAATGACTTACGAGATATACAATCGAATGAACTGATGTCATCGTGCTCCCTAATATATTTTCTTGTATTTTATGTGGCAAATGTACATACCTGGTCTCCTTTGCTGTTGCTGTGTTCAAAACACAACGACGATAGTACGGAACCGCTAACACTGACCGCCATCATCCGGAAATTTGCCGGAAGAGGAAGTTGTTTGGAATTCTGGGACAATTTCTTCGTGGAAATCACGAGATTTGTCAATAAATATTTTGAGGAGAGAGAAATAGCTAGCAAAGTGATAAAACTAAGAATAGATAGGCAAGTGGAAGAATTTGCCCTGTCGATCTCTGAAACTGTGAGATCACGTGGGGCACACACCTCCTTTCCTCGAAAACACGTCACGTCCTCAACCTTTGACTTGTAAACAGCTAACATGATATCAGTATTGCAGGCTTATCTTCTGTTCAAATCTGAGGTGCTTGGGACACCACCAGGATCCCCCACGAAGAGGAAGAGTAATGATAACAAAAGCAAAATGGTAAAGGTCATTTATATATATATATTTCACTCTCAAATAGGTGTCTGACAGGGACTGATGCTCTCGCCCATTTTCAATGACATTGAATTTTGGTTCTATTCAGCCTGGAGTTAGGAAAGAGTGCAGCCTCAAAAATATCATTTTTGTCCAAAAAATAATATTTGATTTAATAGCATATTTTCCATCTCAACATTTCACTTCAAGTATAATTAACATTTGTCCACTTCATCCTCTGGCTTTATCTATGCCTATAGAGTGGCTAGACTATGAGTATGAAAAAGCTGAGGCAGTGAGACTGAGAGCTAGAATTGAAAATTGATCTAAGACCTCTTTATCCCCAGTGAATGTTTATATTAATGTTACATCATATACAAATTAGGGGTATGATATAGATCAGTGGTCAAATTATCTGACAGGTCGATGATTAGGAATGCAGTCACATATTTGAGATGGAGTCTGGAGACATTGAAAACAGGCACAGGCCAAGAATGAGAAGAGGGAACATGACTAGGGACAGGATACAGATGCACCATATATATTTATATATTCTGATAATGTTGAATGCACACTCAACCATTGGTCAAAGCTACCTGTGAACAGATGTTGTGCTCAAGTGACATATGTTTGGCTGTCTGGCACTTTGGAATGTATAATCAGGATAATACAATGTGTACCCTATAAATCCATTATTATCAATAAACAATAAAAAGTATTGTTTCCATCATACCATAATTTAGATGGTATTGAATGTACTGGTAACTTTGACATAATTAGAAAAATGGAGACTTGGGAGTCCCATTGATTTCAATATGAATCCTGGCCAGTTACTCTCAATTACAATGACTGTGAGCAGTCCTTGCTCCTTAACATCTCTGGCCTGGAGACTTCCCAATAGTGGCTAAAGTCCCGTCCAATAAAATTAAATCTTTACTTGACCGTAATAAAAGGGTTATTGATGATGTAAGAGTGAAACTTTATGAAAAGTAAGATATGCTCACATCATCCGGGTACCAGCTTTCCCAAAGGCATTCTTTACAACAAAATATAATTAATTCTTCATCTTCTCATACACATTGACATTTACTCCTACATGTCAACAGTAGTCTGCCACCAATTCATAAGTGTAGTTTATCCAGGAAGGAATTCCAAGCCATCCAAACAAAACATTTTCTTAACCAAACCATGATTGGTTTTGAATGGGACTGAAATGAGATATCACCTTCCATTATCTGATCTCAGCCCTTCCTATCAAGAATTGAAAAATATTTCAATTTCAATAACAGAATTCAATTTTGCAGGATTATGCACTCAACATAATAGAGACTTATCACTTAATGTATATTCATAAGGTACTTCACAGGTACTTTAAAGGAACCTGTTTACTCTGATATATGCTAAAACAAGCCTATCTCATTAAAAACAAGATTTTATGGTCATTTTATTAATGATGACGTCTATTTTTGAATACAATAAAGTTGGTTTAATATAATATTATGGATAGATAAAAGGATTTATTAGAATTTGAACTTTGACACAGGTTTAGTGTCTTTATAATGTGGTGAAAATGGAATGGACCAATTCATATTTTTCACTTGAAGGCATATGTTGTACATAATATACTCAATAAAATATTGTGATATGCCTACATATTAGAGTTAGAGAGGAGCAGGAAGGTGGATGTGTTTGAATGGATTTCTGTGTTTAATGGAGTAGTAATCTATGGAGAATTTGCTTATTGAAGTCATATTTTTGGATAAGTAAATATTCTTTAGTGACTTAAGTAAACACTGGTACAATCTGAAAGAGTGTCTTGCAAATTATTAATCAAAACATATCAACAAGATAAAGAGAAAATATATTGAGAAATGCAAATTTTAAACCAGTTTCTAAACCACCAATTCCACTGTGTTTTTATTTACCCAAGATTCAGGTGAATTCTAGTATTCTCAGAATTTTCTTTACATATAACTTGAATCAACTTACACACAAAAGTATAGTTCAGATAAACTTAGGTCAAATAGTCAAAGTCATGTCAGTGCAGTGCACAGGGAGACAAATCTCACAGGTTTTATTTTCAGATGGAAGGCTCACATGAGCAGAAGGTCATGTAAGTGATATCCTTCCACATGAACAGATCAGTCTGTGGACTCAGCCTGAACACATGTCCTTGACCTTTTTCTTTTATTTTGATAATCTATTTATATCTATGACATTTTTCATTTTGGAAAACATCAATCATAATAATCAATTATAATAATTATAATAACGTCACTACTTTTTACCCTCAGCCCCTGATGTAATCAGGCTGAGGGTATTGCAGTACTCCTGGCGTGGGTATGTATGTATGTATGTATGTCTGTATGTATGTCTGTAGCGAACATCCTTGTCATCGCGATAACTCAAGAACAAATGATGGCAGCTTCATGAAACTTGACACACATATGCATCTGGTTAAAACCTCGGACGAGTTCGATGGACGGCGACCTTGACCTATTTTTCAAGGTCACAGGAACAATTATGTGAAATCCCAAGAATCACAATAACTCAAGAACGAATAATGGTAGCTTTATGAGATTTGACACACATAAGTATCTGGTGAAGACCTCAGAATTTTTTCTATGAAACATGACCTTCACCTACTTTTCAAGGTCACAGGGACAATTATGTGAAATCATCTTGTCATCGCGATAACTCGAGAACAAATGATGGCAGCTTCATGAAACTTGACACACAAAAGCATCTGGTGAAAACCTCGAATGAGTTCGATGGATGGCGACCTTGACCTATTTTTCAAGGTCACAGACAATTATGTGAAATCCCAAGAATCGCAATAACTCAAGAACGAATGATGGCAGCTTTATGAGATTTGACACACACAAGCATCTGGTGAAGACCTCAGAATTTTTTCTATGAAACATGACCTTCACCTACTTCTTTAAGGTCACAGGGACAATTATGTGAAATCATCTTGTCATCGCGATAACTCGAGAACAAATGATGGCAGCTTCATGAAACTTGACACACATATGCATCTGGTGAAAACCTCGGACGAGTTCGATGGACGGCGACCTTGACCTATTTTTCAAGGTCACAGGGACAATTATGTGAAATCCCAAGAATCACAATAACTCAAGAACGAATAATGGTAGCTTTATGAGATTTGACACACATAAGTATCTGGTGAAGACCTCAGAATTTTTTCTATGAAACATGACCTTCACCTACTTTTCAAGGTCACAGGGACAATTATGTGAAATCATCTTGTCATCGCGATAACTCGAGAACAAATGATGGCAGCTTCATGAAACTTGACACACAAAAGCATCTGGTGAAAACCTCGAATGAGTTCGATGGATGGCGACCTTGACCTATTTTTCAAGGTCACAGACAATTATGTGAAATCCCAAGAATCGCAATAACTCAAGAACGAATGATGGCAGCTTTATGAGATTTGACACACACAAGCATCTGGTGAAGACCTCAGAATTTTTTCTATGAAACATGACCTTCACCTACTTCTTTAAGGTCACAGGGACAATTATGTGAAATCATCTTGTCATCGCGATAACTCGAGAACAAATGATGGCAGCTTCATGAAACTTGACACACATATGCATCTGGTGAAAACCTCGGACGAGTTCGATGGACGGCGACCTTGACCTATTTTTCAAGGTCACAGGGACAATTATGTGAAATCCCAAGAATCACAATAACTCAAGAACGAATAATGGTAGCTTTATTAGATTTGACACACATAAGTATCTGGTGAAGACCTCAGAATTTTTTCTATGAAACATGACCTTCACCTACTTTTCAAGGTCACAGGGACAATTATGTGAAATCATCTTGTCATCGCGATAACTCGAGAACAAATGATGGCAGCTTCATGAAACTTGACACACAAAAGCATCTGGTGAAAACCTCAAATGAGTTTGATGGATGGCGACCTTGACCTATTTTTCAAGGTCACATACAATTATGTGAAATCCCAAGAATCGCAATAACTCAAGAACAAATGATGGCAGCTTTATGAGATTTGACACACACAAGCATCTGGTGAAGACCTCAGAATTTTTTCTTTGAAACATGACCTTTACCTACTTTTCAAGGTCACAGGGATAATTATGTGAAATCATCCTTGTCATCGTTATAACTCAAGAACAAATGATGGCAGCTTCATGAAACTTTACACGCATAAGCATCTGGTGAAAACCTCGAACTAGTTCGGTGGACGGCGACCTTGACCTATTTTTCAAGGTCACAGGGACAATTATGTGAAATCCCAAGAATCGCAATAACTCAAGAACGAATGATGGCAGCTTTATGAGATTTGACACACACAAGCATCTGGTGAAGACCTCAGACTTCTCTTGATGGAACATGACCTTCACCTGATTTCAAGGTCACAGGGACAATTATGTGAAATCATCCTTGTCATCGTGATAACTTAAGAACAAATGATGGCAGCTTCATGAAACTTTACACGCATAAGCATCTGGTGAAAACCTCGGACTAGTTCGGTGGACAGCGACCTTGACCTATTTTTCAAGGTCACAGGGACAATTACGTGAAATCCCAAGAATCGCAATAACTCAAGAACGAATGATGGCAGCTTTATGAGATTTGACACACACAAGCATCTGGTGAAGACCTCAGAATTTTTTCTTTGAAACATGACCTTCACCTACTTTTCAAGGTCACAGGGATAATTATGTGAAATCATCCTTGTCATTGTGATAACTCAAGAACAAATGATGGCAGCTTCATGAAACTTTACACGCATAAGCATCTGGTGAAAACCTCGGACTAGTTCGGTGGACGGCGACCTTGACCTATTTTTCAAGGTCACAGGGACAATTATGTGAAATCCCAAGAATCGCAATAACTCAAGAACGAATGATGGCAGCTTTATGAGATTTGACACACACAAGCATCTGGTGAAGACCTCGGACTAGTTCGGTGGACGGCGACCTTGACCTATTTTTCAAGGTCACAGGGACAATTATGTGAAATCCCAAGAATCGCAATAACTCAAGAACGAATGATGGCAGCTTTATGAGATTTGACACACACAAGCATCTGGTGAAGACCTCAGACTTCTCTTGATGGAACATGACCTTCACCTGATTTCAAGGTCACAGGGACAATTATGTGAAATCATCCTTGTCATCGTGATAACTTAAGAACAAATGATGGCAGCTTCATGAAAATTGACTCACATAAGAATCTGGGAAGACTCCAGATGAGTTTGATGGACGGTGACCTTAACCTGCTTTTCAAGGTCACAGGCCCATATCAATAATTCTAGAGTAAATGATGACAGTTTCATGATACTTGACACACCTAAGCTATCAAAGGAAGTAGATTTTATGGGTTTTTTACCCCTGCATCAATTTGCCTTGGTGCAGTGACGTTTTGTTCACAAATATTGTGTGGAGCGAATGTTGTGCAATGAGTTACCAGGGCTGAGGGTTGATGCATCTCTGATGCCTATGTTTATGATACTCATATAAGGTTACAAGAGTGTCATGATGTCATAACATTCATGTGAACCAGGGAGGGCACTTTCAATAATAAGTCCTCATGGTGGAGTGGCAACATTGGATTAATCTCATTTTATTTCATTGCCTGTAATTGACATTTTTTCAAGGTCAGCAAATTAAATCAAGTGGGCAATCTTGAAAAAAATAGAAAGTCTGTGATAGGTGTAATTAACTGATTGAAATAAAATGTCATGTTAATAATCATTTTTACTACTATGAGCCAAGAGCAAATATGTAAAAATTTCCCTTTTTCTTGACTGATTATAACACACCGTGACCATGTAGCAGCAAGGCCCACTCGAGCAGCAAGAATTGAAAATTCTTGTCATTTCATTCAGCATAAAGGTTGCCTATTTATGCTGGCACACCACAGATTCTGTAGAGTGTTGAGGGATTATATGTTTTTTTACACACTGCCTGTATTTCTAGCAATATGATTTGAGCAACTGGTAGGAGTTCCTGGGCCTGTTAGTGGCCAACAGTTATTTTTATATTTCTCTCTATTCTTAAGTTACAGTATCCATGTGGTTTTATTCATTGGATAGATCAAGAATCAAATATAATCGTAAAAAACAATATTTTGACTTATAGCATTGATAAATTGTTTTCAAGAAATATTGAAGACTGTAACCACCTAAAAATAATGAAAAATAGTGTGGTACCTTTATCATCTACAAAACAATTTTAATGGGTGCTGAGAACCCCCTTCAAGCAGCAAGTATAAGGTTAGGTGCTAGTCATAAATATCCACTCACAATTTTATTTCAGGAAACATCCTGGGTCTTGACATCATATGTTCACTTCATTGGGTTGCTAGATTGACATAGAGGTAGCAAATTAGAAAAACACAATGAACTTTTTATTACATTAGGTGAAATCTAGATTACTGATTCACATGTAAGGAATATTATTAATTTTTGGAAATATGGCTGTTGCTAACTTTACCAGGAAATGCCCCTCCTGTGAACATAGTGAACTACAGACATCCTGATTGAGTCAAGCATTCCACAGTCTGTTAGACAATAAATGTTAGTCAGATATAAATTTCACATCATAACCAGAGATTGATTGAATATTAGCACACTACAATTTTTCACTACAAGATTATAAACTGTTAGATAAACAAATAAGATGCCAGAAAAGAGGAAAATTGCAGGACAAACTGTAAGTATTTTATTCTCACCACATGAAGAAAGAGATTGATAATTTACAGAGTTGTTTTCTCAACCAAATTTTGACCTACTCCTCATTTTATTACTGAGGTACCATTTAGTCCACAGCACTATGAACAGTCCCTTAGTGCTATGAACAAACCCCCGTCTGGTATCAATGCTATACAAGTTTTCAAATTATTATTACTATTATCCCAGTCTCAAGGCAAGAGTTATCTTGTGGGAAAAATACTGCTCACAACCTTCCAGCACAGGAGAAGTGGGAATGGAAGGTGACCTTGCAGATGAAGGTCTGTAGGCTGCTGTTCTGCCTTCAGCTTGTTGTTGAGACTCTATGGGCAGCTGTGGTTACTGCTGCCTGTCAGTGGCCTGCATCACATAATGAGAAGTCATGTTCTCACAGACATGCTCTAACCAGGTTATCTTACAGCACAGTCACAGCTGTTGAATTCTTGTGATCTGCTCTCCTTTTAGCTGGTTCTGTTCTAATTGATGAAAAATGCATATCAGACAATGCATGCTGAGATATCAAGCTGGGAAGACAAGTTTAAAGACACATTGCTCATCAATAATCCAATGTCAGTGTTATTGCATTTTGTTGCAATCTCTATAATGTACATCAGAATAATGAAATCAGCTTCATGAGAACATTAAGACTATCTCCTGAAGTGCTGTATTCAAATAAATTTGTACTTACATTTTGAGTTAGATGGTGTGATATTTTCTTTGATATCCATGGTATCTTTGTAAAGTTAGATGACATATTCTCTTTTATACCAAGGTTATCATGTCAAAATTAGATGTCGTAATATTTTCATTTATACCTTTGTTATAAAAAATTGTTCTTAGAGATATTGTACGGGGTTGTTTGTAATGTTTGCTTCCTAAAGCCCTCTGTCTCAATACAAACAGACTTTCCATTTTTTCATTTGATGAGCCGTGCACCTTCCCACCAAAATAAATAGCAGATAGGAAAAAATATACAGAATATGTCAGATAAAAAGAACATTTTTTTATTGAAGAGAGAAAGCTTGACAATTGAAGTATTTGTCATGGGATTAGATATATTTGGTCTTGAAAAAATATAATTTAGATCACAGATTAGTTTATCCAGTTTATAATTTGATTGTCTCATGTTATTTATGGTGCTATGGGGTTTATAAGCCTGAGCAATAATGTTGATGTGCTATTTAATGCTATGGTGCACAGTGCTGTTCTGTGATCCAAATATGGCATCAATACCAATACAATTGGGTATCGAAATTTTATTTCACACATTATGGCTGCTGAAAAAGAAACATAATAGGTTTTATGATTTAGCCTTTCCATATCCTCAGCTAACAATTTTACAAGGCATTATTTCACTAAATTGTACTAATCATAGACCTAAAAAGAGGCTTTGACATTTACACTGACATGAGGGCCCAAAGTTTCAGCATGGGTTAGTAACCAAACACAATTTGTGAATAAAGATAACATCAGCCAAAAACTAACTTTTAAGATTTTTCAACTTAAAGAGATACTTTCTAGTAAAATAAATTATATAAATTACATTATTAAATGATCATATATGTGTAAATACATTGAAATTCATAGACAAAATAATTATATCAGTAACCAAGGAAACACAAATCGACATTTAAAACTAATCTTGCAACCCCCATAAATTATGATCATTTATTGCAATATGTGCCTATGACGTCATCGTGCGGGATTTTACGCACGTGCAACTCAAGCTGCAATGATCTTCAATTTTCATAAATTTAGTCATAACTTTGTTAATACTAGTCCGATTGACATGGTTTTTTACACCAAAATAACACATTTTTCATGTTCTTTCCGATGAACATAACTATAATGCGTCCATTTTAAGACCGAAAATCGTGACACCGCTATTTTGGTTGCATTGTTGTTTGTTTACTAATTATTTATGTAAGTAGGTAATTGCCGCACGATGACGTCATTCTTTTTTTTCTAGCACGTGCATTTAAAAGAGCTATTTTTCTCCCAAAAAACATGTTTCCCTTGTGCGGTCATACTAACAGAGCCACAGATCAATGTGCGTTATAATTCTCCATCATACTACAAAAATGTTTCAGAGAAGTGAAAGTTTCCCTTTAAGGGATGGGCAAACGTCAGACTGCAATTTTGTACTGCCAATACAGAAAATTGGCCAGTTTAATTAATGGAAGAAGCATTAGTGTGTACCCATCATGTACCTTCCATGTCATTAATGCTATCTTGAAATCTATTCTCGCCTTCACTTGGACCCAGTTTTTGAACTTCTTTTTGCAATTTTGCTCTTTCACATTCAGTAATTCCTGCCAGTAGTGAGTTTCCATGGTCTTATGTTGAAGCTATAAACACAAGCACTTGTAAAATATTTGCTGTTTTTTTACATCCAAGCAATTTCTCATCAATGACAAATTCTTCGCATGAAAAATAACAATTTTACATAATTAACAGTACAGTTCCTAATCTGTTACTATTATAAGATCCTTGAGCTTATTTGATCTGGGGATATCAATATCCCCCACTTGGACTGAGGTTGGCTTTTCCACATATTAACATTTATGTTTTCCTTATCATTAAGCTTCATTTTATTTACCAATAAGAACATTTTGACATCACTAACACATTTTTCCATTTCACTGTAGACTTCATAGTGTGATTGGGAGATGGGTGGGGTCCAATGTAATATACAATTTGGTATCATATAATATCATATAGGGTAATATACAGTAGATAAATTACTGTGATGAAACTGCCTTATCAAGACCCAGAGTGTGGATCTATTACTCCTGTCATTGGCTGTGGGCGGGGCTTAGATTTGGCTGTTTTCAGCGGCTCACACACACAGTCCTTATCTGTTGGATCACAGGTTTCATAGGGTTACACGCACAGTAAATGTGGGAACTACTTGCACTGTAAAGTATATGACTATAAAATCTCGGACATTTTAGCGTGCAGTAGATTGACTGCTTGCCAGGAGTTTCCAGAGCTACGACGAGTGAAGCATTTCAATAAGGAATGTGACAACCACCATCATTAAATTAACCTACTAAATCCAGAAAGGAAATTGGGCCGCTGCATGAAAGCATTCACAGTGGAAGGATAGTGCAGATAGAACTATTAACAGCTTCTATCGACTCACAGTCAGCTTTGTGTATCATCCTGGTGCAAGATGTCATCACAACGACGAATCTCAGTGGCCAGACCAGCCACAAAACAGGTAAAAATGTAGATATTACTGTGCAAGAAGAATACTTGTCATTCCCCTATATATAAACAGAGTGTGTCACAATGCCCACATTACATTACATAAGGGTAGACCAGAGTGGGTTATGCTGTGTCACTTTTCACTTTCAGCTTGATATAGTACAGTTCCTTGACCTGACATTTTTCCCTGTACAATGTATATTCACTGTAGTTATACAAAGTCACAGTGAGTGGTGCACATCAGTGTTTACATTACCAATCATAATCTCAACATAGTGTACTGTGAGCAATGAAAATTTACTTAGCCATATCAGTTATTATTTGACAGCTTTCAAGATAAATTGATAAATTGTATCAGTCATCCAATCCGTGAAAAATGTGTGTACCATATCCACAGCTATTTGACAATTGTTATTTAAATCAGCTGAACCTGTTATGTAATGAGCATAGAGCAGTTCTCATATGGAGATATTTACATGGATAAGTTGGTTACAATATGTTTATTTCTCCCTAAAAACCAGATTTGTGCCATAATGAAGAACAGAGACAAATAGTCCACAAACCTTTAAAAGTATTTCTAAGACTGACTATGTCCAGAAATTATCAAATAGATCTTTTCTAATGTCATTTAAGCATTGAATAAATCTATGACAAATTTTTCAGGACTTTTGTTAAAATTTCCATTTAATTCTGAGAGCATTGTGATAGTGGGTGGAGATTATGTTGGCATTTTGTCACTGTATTGATGTGTGTACAGATGATCGAAGTGTAGCACATGTTGTACTGGAATGACCTGCGTGCGTGGCAGACATAGCCCAGCCAATCCTTCCATCTGCTGCATCCTCATTGGCTTAGGTAGGAGGCACGTCTCATGACGACCTTGACAAGGTTACACATTGCTCTCGAGCTTCTCTCCATTCATTCACATAAATGTTACCTGTCAACCCAGTCTGAGTAAATACTAGCTTTGATTCCTATGTTCATTGTGAAGTAGCTATTTGTATATTGCACTTACGAACAAATCTGTGTTCTTATTTACTCACTTTACCTTTTAACCATGACAATCATAGATATTTTTGAGAATGTGAAATGGAATTATTTTCTGTTGTAAGAGTATATCTCATGAAAGAAGTAGTGATTTGCCCTCTTTGCTACAGCACATATATTTTGTATCAGGATTTAGTTGAACAAATGATATCCTGTTGTTCAGACAGTGTACAGCATACTTTCGGTTACTCTACAGATGTGATTAGAATTTCTATAGCTCAGTTTATCCACAATATTTCTTGAAAGATATATGCTTCAAAAAGGAATTATTGATGCAGGAATTGTACCAATTTTCTATTGGAAAATTAGTTTTGGAAAAATTACAAGCATAGGCATCAAAGGAACATGCATGTAAATAACAACAGAACATGCGTAGAATAACTATGCAATCCTGGCATTAATAATAATAATAATAATAATAATAATAATAATAATAATAATAATAATAAAATTTATACCAGACAAGTCTGTTCATAGTGCTTAAACAATGATATAAAACTAAACAAAGAAAAAAATCACATTTCTTTACAAAAACTTCATTTTTGTAATTTTGTAGCTTTTATTTTTTAGCTCTGCTGACTTCTTGAAGTCATAGAGCTTTAGGAGTGGCGAAAATGTCTGTCTATCCATCTTAGTGATGTCACCATTGATCTCGGTGCAGTGACCTCAAAGTCACAAATTTTGTGAGGAGCATATCTCAGCAACCAATTATAGGATGAAATTAATACTGCGTAAACAGAAATGTCTTGGGTCAAAGCTGTGCCTAATCATACGTTTTTGTTATGTGACTTTTGACCTTGACACATTGACCTGGATTTCAAATTTGTTTACATGCAACATCTCAACCATTAAAAGTGAATAAAAATGACTTCATATCTCTTATATATCTACACTATGTTCAGCACTATATACATTTTTTTACAGATTTGATCTTTGACCTTGATGCCATGACCTTGACCTTTATATTATTGTGCAGGCCATATCCCATGAATGATGAACTGGAGATATTAAATATTGGGCATGCATCCCAACCATGCTCTGTCAGTTTTTGAAAGGAACCCTTTCAGTTTTAAGAACTTTTGAACAAGGATAAATGATTTAAAAAATGAAACATTAAAGTAAAAAAATAATTTCTTCACAGTTTAAAAAAAAATCAAATCAAATACAATGTGGTAGTCTTTACTTTTTAGAAATTCCTCAATGGAAATAAAGTACATAATTATATGTGAATAATGTTAAAGCAATAAAACGTGAAAAAATAACCAAATCATGAGGAAATTAAGGTGTAGTAATGGGTGGGCATTACGACTAATTGGATGTCTGATGGGAGCGATCTTGGTCAGATGTCTCCTATTTGTGTAATATGTCACAGTAGAGGGCCTTTCATCATATCTGTGTAAGCTCAGCTAATGAGGCAAATATATACACTGTCTATATCCATAATAATACTAATTATTGTAACTTATCATGGCTACAGCTGAATGGCCGGTTCCATTTATATTTTGGCCTCATTTAGTATTGTACTGAATGTTAAAAACTAAGTATACTTACATTTGTGATATGTCATGTTATTTTGTACTTTTCAGAAGAAAATCTTCTGTGTTCCTTGAAAAAAATCTCATATTGAGTGTGTTATATTGTATATTTTTCAAAGATTGGGATAAAAAAGATTGAGGTGGGCTTCGGGTACTAATAAATAGAAAAGATTGCTGTATCTGAAAAAGGATCAGTTGCAGTTAATCTCATGGTAGAGGGAAAAAATCTGGTTTGGGGACAATTTTTAAAATACCTGTACCAGGAGATTTGCACCAGACTTGTCCTATCAGAATATATGTGTGGAAAACATAAACATATTCAGGTATCTCTAAAAATTGAAAAAATGTGTTTTTTGTAGCAGGAGGAGTAGTGAAATACAAGTATTTGTTTGAAACCTGCACATTAAGTTGCAGCTTGAAGCGAGTTTAGGGTGGCTCATTTTTTGAAAATTTTTGAAAATCATTGCTCCCAAACCTGATTTGAATGCGTATGGGTATGAAAACCACTGATTTTTTTTCGGAATTTTTTGAAAAATTTTAATATGCGCACGGGGGGCGTGGGGGTCAAAGGGCAAATTTACTGTATGAAAAAAGTCAACTTTGTCGTAGAAGGTTGTATAATAGCTCATATCGTAGGTATTGATGTGTAGAACAAACTTTGTAAAAGAACATATGCTCTAAAACTTTATCTTCATACCACAAAATGGAAATAACAGTTTTTAGGGTCAATTTTGTAAAACATTGCCATAATAATACAGTAGTGAATGATTTATTCTCTATTGAAAATGTATTGCTGCATCTATCATACCTGATGGGATACTCTCAATGAATACATTCAACATACCGTATCCACTCGGGTTAGCGCCCATGGGCGGCTAATTGGGGACAAAGTAAAAGAGGGGGGTGGGCGTTTACCCAAGCATGGGCGTTTATAAAGGTCGAGAACAGAACAAAACCATCCATTATTGCGCAATATATTAACAATCGTTTTCGTGCTAAAAACAAGAGCCTCTTCCCGTCACTTCCGCCTTTCAAAATTGCGACCACGTGTTGCGTTGAGTCGTGTCTTCCTTGTTGACAGAAATGCTTTCAAACGCGGATCGATTTTAATTGCATTTCAAATGATAAATAATGAAAACGCTTTGTTTTGAAGCTAAAATCAATGATGTGGAGAAATTGTCGACGTAATTGTGATAATATTAAGTACATACCTTTATTTATCATTTAAAACGCAATTAAAATCGATCAGCTACGGATATGAAAGTTCAATTTGACATGTTGGCCGCTCCACTTTTGTCTCGTGGGCACCCAGACGCTAAGGTAAAGGACGTCACGTACATCGTATTACGGACATCCAGGGAAGGTGGGCGTTTAATGATTTCTTCCTAAAAAGGGGGGTGGGCGTTAAGCCAAGCATGGGCGCTAACCCGAGTGGATACGGTAACAGTAATTAACACAATTCTCATAATTGTCACTACTTTGCCTTAATAGTCAACATCAACAGTAAGAGTGGTGTATACATATCAGCTGACTTTCAATGACGTCAGAATAGAGTCTCTAATATGAGTTCACTGTCTACACAAAGTTGAGATTTCTTTTGTGCAGATTGCCAATGCGGCCACGGTGGTCACATGCAACAAGAACAATATTGTCCCTGTCTCCAACTGCTCTGGTCATATGAGCATATTCAGCCACATCTTTGACAGCACGCTCAGCAGCATCATTGACCACCTCCATGTCTTGCAGGAATGCCCGCATGTGTGCGTATGCTGGGAAGCGATTCCATTCTGATGGTGGCAAGGTAAGCCAGTGTAAGCTAGGCATCTGTATATCAAGCAGATGGAACACCAACCAAGATTGCTCAGTGATGAATCTTGAAAGAGATGGTCGTTCAGCAGTGAGATGGGCAGCAACTGGGTCAAAGTTCGGCTGACCGGGCTTTCCTGTCTGGAATACAGCTGGGCGGGGTGTCTGAGTCAGCTGCACAGCCATCTTCTCCTTCTCATACTGAGAAAGCCCATCATCGAACAAGCCCAGTACTACCAGCTCAGGGCATAGATACCAAAGGTGTCTGCGCATGCTGTTAGATGCCTGATCCACTATCTTCCGCTGGAGGGCAACAGGCAGTCCTCTGTAAGACTTCAGCTCATAGCAGAAGGACAGGTCAAGCCTAGGAGCAGCTGTGCTCAGCCGGGAGCTAAGGAAATACCTGACATAGATGAGGATAATATATTCAGCGATTCCATCCAGATTGTTGCTGTCGCGCCTGCTGAGCTGAAACACATGGCTAAGTAGGTATATCTTCAAGATATAGAGGGACTTGCCCATGAACCTGGCATGGTGGTATGCTCCCGGCTTCCGGAGCTCAAACACCTGGAACACCTCACCAGCTCTGACGCGTATTGGCTCCCCTCCAAGAATGAGATTCAATAGCTCTGCCAGCTCCCTATAGTCCCCTCTTGTGAATGTTCCATGGAGAAGTTGCTCCTGTGCCCATGTCAATGACGCTCTAGCAAACCAGCTTTTTTCACTCTTGTAAGGCCCTGTTGGGGATGTCTCATCATATTCTGGCCAGTTCCATTTGCGGAAGAGGTTGGCATCAGGGAATGCAGGGTCTGCCTCCCTCTGCTCCACAAACCACTTCTGGAATCTCTTGAATAGTGGATCATCTGGACCTTTTGTTGGTCCCATGACAGCGTTGTATGGGTGTTTGATGTGGAGCTCATAGATGTGGTGCCGACACGCATTGTATAGGACTGGGCCTACAGCTTCTTCCAGCCATTTTGCCGCCCCTTCATGTAGTCCTGAATTGCTGCTTGTAGTGTCAAACACTAAAGCGATAACTTTCGCTTGATCTAGAATGCCCCACTCCACCAGTAGTCCAAGTGTCACATCTGCAAGGGCTTGTATACTGTTATATTCATTTTGTGGTATGAAGATGATGTTTTAGAGCATATGTTCTTCTACAAAGTTTGTTCTACTCATCAATACCTACGATTTGAGCTATTATACAACCTTCTACGACAAAGTTGACTTTTTTCATACAGTAAATTTGCCCTTTGACCCCCACACCCCCGTGCACATATTAAAATTTTTCGAAAAATTCCGAAAAAAAATCACAGTGGTTTTCATACCCATACGCATTCAAATCAGGTTTGGGAGCAATGATTTTCAAAAATTTTCAAAAAATGAGCCACCCTAAGCGAGTTGCATTATAGAATGCCAAGTATTACTCAAGTTAAGTTGGAGCCAGGTTTTCTGTAGCAGGCAGGATGTGGTGATAGAGGTTACCACCCTCCCCCATGCCTCATGCTCTCAATGCTGGGGAATAAATGACAACACCTGTATGTTTTATCAACAAGTTTTCTTATATTATCCTTTAGATATGTTGTGTTATAGACTATTGGTTTGATCAGAAAAACTGTGGCTAATAAAATTCCTGTCAAAAATAGATGCCTGACGCGTTTCATCACTCACGGTGACTCTTCAGAGGCTAGACAAGAAAATTTTGATTGTGTTTTGATCCTGTAAACAACGTACTATAACGTAACAAACATTTGCTAAGGACAACGTGTCTGGTAGCGTGCAGATTCTGTGAAATCCATAGATTTTAGAAATCCAAAATTCGTGAAAATAAAACGGCGCGAACCTGTCGAAAACGGCGATGGCGCGAAAATAACTAGGCGCGAATTTTTCTCTGTATACAGTATGGTCCATGCAGGAAAAGGGGGTCTGGCTGCCAGGTAGTATCCTGGATGGTTCACTTATTGTGAAGGAGGTGCATTCACCTCTATGATCAGGTAGTTATTAAGATCTCATGGTGCCAGCATGAGTTGTCTCATCTTGGAGATGCGGGGACTGTTGAAAATGCAAAAATTTGAATACAGGCTCGTGCCTCCCTCCATGGAATTGATGCCCAGGGGATCAAAGGTTTTAAACTGGTACGTCCAGCGAAGTTCTCTTTTGCATCAAAACTTGGTAGTTTCCAACAAATGTGGGGTTTTTTTTTTGATAAATTCAATGATTTGAATTTTCATGTCATTTTTGGAATGGGGGGGGGGGGGGGGCTATTCCGAAATGTTTACCCATGGGGGTGGGTTCCTTCATAGATAGGCTATAGGGAACACTATTGGGGTTGGTAACATGAACAATCTTATAAATGTGATCATGAAAACATTCCTAGGGAATTTTTGGTTTCACCTACACATTGAAGTTTGCATCTGGTACACATTACTAGATATATCAGATTGGTGCAGCCACAGCTACTGTCCTCTGGGTGGTATTATACTATTGTTTGGTTTGGGTGCTCGTTACCTTGTACATGCATTGATTGGTATCTTTTCCAGTTATCTGATACTCCCTCGTTTTGGGGGGATATCTGATTTTAGACCTCACTACTAGGTCTTTTATATTTTTATTTCTTCTATATCCCACTATTATTTCGGCAGGATGTAGTATTTTTAGATTTCTGGAACTTTCTATGATGTTCCGATTATCTTTGATTGCATTTTGAACGTTGGGGTTTGCTGGATTGTATGTAAGAATTAAGTGTATCTTATTGACACTTAGAGGAGCTCTGTTATTACTCAGTGATAGCAACGTGGCTCTATCCAGATTTTTTCTTTATTCAAGGCGTCCATCAGGATTGTCTTGGGACTAACCATAGTACTGTGCACAGCGTCTTTTCAGCGTTATTCAGGAAGTCTACTTCCTTCGTGCAAATTCTGTGGATTCTCAAATTATCCTTTAGATAGTTATTTCATTAAGAAATAAGACAAATATTAAATCAGATTTTTATTGTGTCTTTTCAGATTGATGAGATCATGAGCAAGTATGACCTGGACTCGTCAGTGTACAAAAAGGTGGCTGACATCCTGGATGTTGAGTTCAATAAGGGACTGGGCAAGGCCTCCAACCCACAAGCAGACCTCAAAATGTTCCCCACATATGTGCGCAGTCTCCCGGACGGCTCAGGTAAGTTCGAGTGACAGAGTATTGAAGAAGAATTGTCAAGCCATAGCACAGGCAGCAATAGATGTTTAGAAGTGAATCATTGATTGTGATGACGGCATTGATAGCTTCAGATGCATGAGGGCACGCAGCTACATGGCGGTGTTAATAATCTGATGCAAAGTGACATTTATTTTCATAACTATGCAGAAGTGTATTGTGCAAGCAATAAAAAATAATATTGTATATAATATATTTTTGTAGTTGGATCATGTCATTTTGCAATGGGAATGAATTCTGGTTCTAAATGGACATGTTTATTATCCTGTCGAACTTTTATGTTAAATGTTTCTAATTAGCATTATAAAGGCTAGGGATTAGAAATATAGACTAGATTTACTTTCATCTCCTCATAAACTCCTGAATGGACATCTTAGCTACTAGTAGATGGAATGTTGTGTTTCATGGACCAACTGAATCTATTTTCCATAAGGCTTAATTTTGTTTCCATTTTTACCCTCAGCCCCTGATGTAATCAGGCTGAGGGTATTGCAGTACTCCTGGCGTGGGTATGTATGTATGTATGTATGTATGTCTCTATGTCTCTATGTCTGTATGTCTGTAGCGAACATCCTTGTCATCGCGATAACTTGAGAACAAATGATGGCAGCTTCATGAAACTTGACACACATAAGCATCTGGTGAAAACCTCGGACGAGTTCGATGGACAGCGACCTTGACCTATTTTTCAAGGTCACAGGGACAATTATGTGAAATCCCAAGAATTGCAATAACTTAAGAACAAATGATGGCAGCTTTATGAGATTTGACGCACATAAGCATCTGGTGAAGACCTCAGAATTTTTTTCTATGAAACATGACCTTCACCTACTTTTCAAGGTCACAGGGACAATTATGTGAAAACCTCAGACGAGTTCGATGAACAGCGACCTTGACCTATTTTTCAAGGTCACAGGGACAATTATGTGAAATCCCAAGAATCACAATAACTCAAGAACAAATGATGGCAGCTTTATGAGATTTGACACACATAAGCATCTGTTGAAGACCTCAGAATTTTTTCTATGAAACATGACCTTCATCTACTTTTCAAGGTCACAGGGACAATTATGTGAAATCGTCCTTGTCATTACGATAACTCTAGAACAAATGATGGCAGCTTCATGAAACTTGACACATATACGCATCTGGTGAAAACCTTGGATGAGTTCGATGGACAGCGACCTTGACCTATTTTTCAAGGTCACAAGGACAATTATGTGAAATCCCAAGAATCGCAATAACTTAAGAACAAATGATGGCAGCTTTATGAGATTTGACACACATAAGCATGTGGTGAAGACTACAGAATTTTTTCTATGGAACATGACTTTCTCCTACTTTTCAAGGTCACAGGGACAATTATGTGAAATCATCATTGTCATCGTGATAACTCTAGAACAAATGATGGCAGCTTCATGAAACTTGACACACATAAGCATCAGGTGAAAACCTCGGACGAGTTCAGTGGACGGCGACCTTCACCTACTTTTCAAGGTCACAGGGACAATTATGTGAAATCATCCTTGTCATTTTGATAATTCAAGAACAAATAATGGCAGCTTCACTGAACTTGACACACATAAGCATCTGGTGAAAACCTCGGACAAGACCAATGGACGGCGACCTTGACATATTTTTCAAGGTCACAGGGACAGTTGTGTGAAATCCCTAGAATCACAATAACTCTAGAACAAATAATAGCAGCTTTATGAGATTTGACACTCATGAGCATCTGTTGAAGACCTCAGACATTTTTCTATGGAACATGACCTTCACCTACTTTTCAAGGTCACAGTGACAATTATGTGAAATCCCTATCATTGCTATAACTCGAGAACAAATGATGGCAGCTTTATGAGACTTGACACACATAAGCATCTGGTGAAGACCTCAGTGAAGACCTTCACCTACTTTTCAAGGTCACAGTAACAATTATGTGGTGCGGTGACGTTTTGTTAACAAATATTGTGTGGAGCGAATGTTGTGCAATAAGTTACCAGGGCTGAGGGTTGATGCATCTCTGATGCCTATGTTTTATGATTTTTTGAAGAATCTAATAGCTATCACTGAAGTGTCAAGGAGGCTGCCATTTTGAATAAAGTTACAAATGTTACAAATGTCAGAATCAAGATAACAACAAAAATTAAGAGTCAAAGTGCATTTTGATTGGCTATCTTCTGTCAAAATTTTTAGCCATGAGCTCTATTCAGTGACTATGATATACTAGGCCATCCGTAGCTTCCCCAAATGATCCTGTTGCCAGTTTATTTGAACTTTATGCCATTATCATTAACATTAAATATAAATGACTATTATTGTTATAAATTCTTTGTCAGTTGTTTAATGACTTGTCTCTATCATTTATTTGAGAAAGTCATCAATGTGATACTGAAATGTAGACACGTGGAGATTGAAGCTTCACGCCATTGTTATTATGGAAACTTCTTGTAATCGTTTGGTAGCGAGTTTGGTTGATTGAAATAAATGACATTGTCTCTCAACATTGTCTAAACTACCATGATGGGTCAGTGAACCAAATGTGAGTGCAACACTCAAATTATTATTGTTAAGATAGACCTATCAATTTGGTAGGATGATAAATATTAATGAATAGGATTGGGGACTACCGTATTTACTTGTATATAAGACGACTCGTGTATAAGACGACCCCCCAAAATTGAGGTTATTTTGCTTCAAAAGACCAATTTCCAAATATAAGACGAGTCATTTTTTTCTCAAGACATTGGTACTGCTACCATTCAAGTTTGGTGGCCATTTTAACAGTGAAACGTAAATATTCTTATATAACAAGATCTTACTCGTGTATAAGACCTTAATGACCTTAATGGTCTTATACATGTACACAAGTATTTACGGTTATACATGAGTATTTACGGTAAAACATAAATACAATGTTTGTTTTTTCGAAATAACGGATATCGGACGTAGCGGATTGATTTTAATTGCGTTTTAAATGATAAATAAAGGTATTTACCCAATATTATCACAAATTACGCTTCGCAGGACGAGAATTTCTCGATCTGTGGTCGTTTTCACGTTCCGCTTTTCAAAATGGCGATCTTGTGTTGCGTAAGCATATTAATCTTTCTGTAAATCACCATCCACAGGTTACCCTCGTGTATAAGACGGCCTCACAAACATTAACTAAGGGTTTGGGTACGAAAACCTCGTCTTATATACAGTAATTTACAGTAAGTTAAAGTCATGTTTCAGTGAACAGTCAAACAGAGCAGTTACACCACAGTGACCATTTACCATTAAGGCATTAAACTTTGGTGTGTCTTTTATTTTGGCTATATATCAAAGCTTGAAACATGGTGAAAATGTGTACTAATATGGACTCAATTGGGCTTGTTGATTTAATTATGCTTGAATTTGCATCAAATCAGTGATCACCTCAAAGAAATTATTGACAAACATCTTGATGACTGGTTGGATGAATGACTCATTTTAATGAATGGAATTTCAGTTAATGCCACAAAAAAGGCTTTTTCCAGAGTTTATGTACTCATATTCCCTGACAAATAAATATAAGTTGTGGAAGAAATGCATCGCAGAGTTACGGATCCCCTAATGGAGGCCTCAAATATGTGTGATATATGGCGATGTTATAAAGTGACCGCTAAAGCTGAGAATATCTACATTTTGAAAGCCTGTTTCTATGTTTCACAGAGACTGGTGACTTCTTGGCACTTGACCTTGGTGGGACCAATTTCAGGGTGTTGCTTGTGACCTTGAAAGGGTCTGAGGTAAAGATGGAGAACAAGATTTACCCAATTTCTGAGGATCTGATGTTGGGACCAGGATCTCAGGTTTGTAAAAACATCTTAAAGACTTTAAGGGCCACAGTCACCATCCATGATATCATGGCAATAAAACCACACACATAATTTAAGAAAAGAGATTGAATTAGACTAATGAAGAAAATATATATTTAGATATGGTAATATACCGTATTTACTCGTGTATAAGACGAGGTTTTTTTCCAAAAACTCTTAGTTAATGTTTAGGGGGTCGTCTTATACACGAGAGCAGTCTTATACTCGAGTATTTACGGTAAAACGTAAATACGGTAAAACGTAAATACGATGTTCATATTTTCGAAATAACGAATATCAGACGTAGCAGATTGATTTTAATTGCGTTTTAAATGATAAATAAAGGTATTTACCCAATATTATTGGTCTATTATTTCAAAACGCTTTGTTTTGACTTTGTTCTCATCGATTCCAATTATCAGCGTTCAGTTTTGCGTTTCGTCATTGTCTCCACTGCTTTGAGTCGTGTCTTCCCTTTTTGATTGCGTTTTAAATGATAAATAAAGGTATTTACCCAATATTATTGGTCTATTATTTCAAAACGCTTTGTTTTGACTTTGTTCTCACTGATTCCAATTATCAGCGTTCAGTTTTGCGTTTCGTCATTGTCTCCACTGCTTTGAGTCGTGTCTTCCCTTTTTGATTGCGTTTTAAATGATAAATAAAGGTATTTACCCAATATTATCACAAATTGTTCGAGAACAGAACAAAACCATCAATCCATTTAAAACGCAATTAAAATCGATCCAAGCATTTCTGTCAAAAAGGGAAGACACGACTCAAAGCAGTGGAAACTGTGAACGCTGATAATTGGTATCAGTGAAAATAATTTTCACACCACATCAAAGGCAGAATTGAATTGTGCGATATATTTAAATAATAATTATTTTGCTTACAATACAATTTCGTTTTCGTGCTAAAAACAAGAGCCTCTTCCCGTCACTTCCGCCTTTCAAAATTGCGACCACGTGTTGCAATTTAATTTGTGATAATATTGGGTAGATACCTTTATATATCATTTAAAGCATATTATTTCGAAATGCTTTGTTTTGCCAAATCTGCAAAGTCAATGATCACTTGAGTCACGTGGAGAAATTCTCAACATGGAGAAATTGTGATAATATTAAGTACATACCTTTATTTATCATTTAAAACGCAATTAAAATCGATCCACGTGTGAAAGCATTTCTGTCAAAAAGGGAAGACACGACTCAAAGCAGTGTAGACAGAAATGCAGCCAGAATGAAACTTGGCCAGGCCAAACAAAATTTGCATAGCTCTTGTATTTACCAGGACCACCCCCTCTGAATCTATATCCCGAAGCATACGATCATTGCCAAAGAAAAGGGAGTGCGAGCAAGTCTTGGAAGAGCGCTCACAAATGAAAATGAGGCTTTGGTGAGAAACTGATCATTGCAGGGCTCTCTTGCAATTTCAAAAAGACTGATGGTAGATAGATTAATTAAAATTATGCCATTCATGCCCTGTCAGTCCTCGTTGTTAATGAGATTGAACAGTTCAACTGGGCAGTTCTTTCATTTTAACTTAAAAATGACAGGCTAAAAATTCACAAAAAAAGTCAGCAGGTCACTTAGTTCAAAGCAGGGGAAAGCCCTGTAAATAGCTACTGGTATCTTGCAGGACGTCACGTACACCAACCCATTGGCCTTCCACTCGTGGGAAAAAAACATACACACAAAAAATATTCTACCACTTGTAGAGACAGTAGTTCGCATATCCGATACTGAGTGGAAACAGCATTCATTCAGTTTTGTTTTGACTTTGTTTTCACTGATTCCAATTATCAGCGTTCACAGTTTTGCATCGAGAACAGAACAAAACTATCCACCCATTTAACATGTATTACGCAATACTAGCATGAAAGCAAATATCGGACAGGCGGACTACTGTCTACACTTGGTTAAATATTTCTTTGTGTATTATAAAGCCAATGATATTCATTATATCGCTTTTAATTATTATCGTTTATAGCACTCGATCGGCTGTAAATCATCGTGATAATATTGGGTAAATACCTTTATTTATCATTTAAAATGCAATAAAAATCATTGTTTCCACTGCTTTGAGTCGTGTCTTCCCTTGTTGACAGAAATGCTTTCACACGTGGATCGATTTTAATTGCGTTTTAAATGGATTGATGGTTTTGTTCTGTTCTCGAACAATTTGTGATAATATTGGGTAAATACCTTTATTCATCATTTAAAACGCAATTAAAATCAATCTGCTACCTCCGATATTCGTTATTTCGAAAATATGAACATCGTATTTACGTTTTACCGTATTTACTCGTGTATAAGACCGTTAAGATCTTGTTTTGTAAGCATATTTACATTTCACTTTTAATATGACCACCATGCGTCAGCTGAAGCTTGAATGGTAGCAGAGCCGATATCTCAAGAAAAACCAACTCGTCTTATATTCGGAAATTGTTTTTTTTCAAGCAAAAAAAGCTCAATTTTGGGGGGTCGTCTTATACACGAGTCGTCTTATACACGAGTAAATACGGTAGTGTTGTGAGGTTATGTGTATCCATTCTACATCCTGACCTTGTAGATAATAAGAGATGATAAATAAATAAAGAGTGACTATAGATAAATGAATATATATTCTCCCGCGTGAATTGGAGTGATATATTTGATGTTATTGCCAATCTATACAATATATATTGCAGTTGTTTGACCACATCGCAGCCTGCATAGCAGAGTTCATGAACCTCCACAACCTTAAGGGAAAGAAGCTGCCCCTTGGCTTCACCTTTTCCTTCCCATGTAAACAAGAAGGGTTAGCTGTTGGCAGGCTGGTCACATGGACAAAGGGCTTCAAGTGTGCTGGGGTTGAGGGTGAGGATGTAGTCCACTTACTCCATGAAGCTGTCATCAGAAGAGGGGTACATGCCTATATGAATCTTATCTCAATATATCAGTAGAGTTCTTCACAATTTTCCTATATGATACATAAGATGTATATTTATATGCAAAAGTGTGTTGTTTATATTTTCAGGATATTGAGGTTGATTGTGTTGCCATTCTCAATGACACAGTGGGTTGTCTCATGTCATGTGCCTTCCATGATCATGATTGTAATATTGGAGTTATTCTAGGTATGAAAGCCCGAAGCTATTTTGAATATTATTTATCTGTAAATGCGTTGAGTAAATTGTTATCAGTTCAAACCTGCATATATTCATTCTTGAAAGAATAATTTTAAACAATGTGTAAAATGAGATGGCGAAGTAAATTTGACTATGAGAATTGTGACTGCAACATTTATTTTGACTTTACAGGAACTGGTACTAATGCCTGTTATATGGAGAGGTTAGACAAAGTACAACTGTGGGATCAAGACCAAAATGAACCAAAACAGGTAGAGACATTATGTGCACATGACATCAATATGCAGAAACAAAACACCAACAAAATTCTGCAATCAGTCTCACAATTCTAGTGTCTAGACTTACTTTGTTGGAAAAAATTAATATATTTAGAAATATTTTCAATCAAGGCTAGAAATCTTCAAATTAAAATATTGCATGAAGTTATATATACACTTCCTATTTGCAGGTCATAATTAACACAGAGTGGGGAGCATTTGGAAACAATGGGGTACTCGATTTCTTACGGACAGAGGCAGATGTAGTCATTGACAAAAACTCATTAAATCCAGGAAAACAATTGTGAGTACAAACAAAACAAGATTCAGAACTTTAATTTCATTCAAGAAGGAAAATAGATATTCACACTGATAAGTGTACACTATAGTTGCTCATATCCTACATAATGTTGAGGCCTGAAATATCTCATAAATCCTAATTAAAGGTTCATATCAGTGATCTCTGATTATGCTTCAATATCGGTGACCTCCATTTGGACTCCACATGAAACAAGCTCCAAGGGAAATTACGAAATTAAATAGGCCAGTGTGTTAGTAAGAGATGGCAAAAAATTTACTTCTAGTTTTTTCATGAAATTACGCAAGGATGGTCATAGTGGGCCTATACTGTAAGGATATAATAGTATCTGGATTTTTAGTGACTAAATTCCATTCATTATACTGCACTGGATATGGTGCTCGACATTACAGTACATCTCATACACCAAACAATATTGCCTAATATCGGGATACATTGTTTTTATTACCCTCAGCCCCTGATGTAATCAGGCTGAGGGTATTGCAGTACTCCTGGCGTGGGTATGTATGTATGTAATAATAATAATAATAATAATAAAAATTTATATAGCGCTGTATCAGACTATGTCTGCTCTAAGCGCGTATGTATGTATGTATGTCTGTAGCGAACATCCTTGTCATCGCGATAACTCAAGAACAAATGATGGCAGCTTCATGAAACTTGACACACATAAGCATCTGGTGAAAACCTCGGACGAGTTTGATGGGCGGCGACCTTGACCTATTTTCCAAGGTCACAGGGACAATTATGTGAAATCCCAAGAATCGCAATAACTCAAGAACGAATGATGGCAGCTTTATGAGATTTGACACACATAAGCATCTGGTGAAGCCCTCAGAATTTTTCCTATGAAACATGACCTTCACCTACTTTTCAAGGTCACAGGGACAATTATGTGAAATCATCTTGTCATCGCAATGACTCGAGAACAAATGATGGCAGCTTCATGAAACTTGACACATATAAGCATCTGGTGAAAACCTCGGAGGAGTTCGATGGACGGTGACCTTGACCTATTTTTCAAGGTCACAGGGACAATTATGTGAAATCCAAAGAATCGCATAACTCAAGAACAAATGATGGCAGCTTTATGAGATTTGACACCCATAAGCATCTGGTGAAGACCTCAGAATTGTTCCTATAAAACATGACCTTCACCTACTTTTCAAGGTCACATGGACAATTATGTGAAATCATCCTTGTCATCGCGATAATACGAGAACAAATGATGGTAGCTTCATGAAACTTGACACACAAAAGCATCTGGTGAAAACCTCGGATGAGTTTGATGGACGGGGACCTTGACCTATTTTTCAAGGTCACGGACAATTATGTGAAATCCCAAGAATCGCAATAACTCAAGAACGAATGATGGCAGCTTTATGAGATTTGACACACCCAAGCATCTGGTGAAGACCTCAGACTTCTCATGATGGAACATGACCTTCACCTACTTTTCAAGGTCACAGGGACAATTATGTGAAATCATCCTTGTCATCGTGATTACTCTAAGAACAAATGATGGCAGCTTCATGAAACTTTACACGCATAAGCATCTGTTGAAAACCTCGGACTAGTTCGGTGGACGGCGACCTTGACCTATTTTTCAAGGTCACATGGACAATTATGTGAAATCCCAAGAATCGCAATAACTCAAGAACGAATGATGGCAGCTTTATGAGATTTGACACACCCAAGCATCTGGTGAAGACCTCAGACTTCTCATGATGGAACATGACCTTCACCTACTTTTCAAGGTCACAGGGACAATTATGTGAAATCATCCTTGTCATCGCGATAACTCGAGAACAAATGATGGCAGCTTCATGAAACTTTACACGCATAAGCATCTGGTGAAGACCTCAGACTTCTCTTGATGGAACATGACCTTTACCTACTTTTCAAGGTCACAGGGACAATCATGTCAAATCCACGTCATGAAAACCTCAGACATTTTTGTATGGAACATGACCTTCACCTACTTTTCAAGGTCACAGGGACAATTATGTGAAATCCCTATCATTGCTATAACTCGAGAACGAATGATGGCAGCTTTATGAGACTTGACACACATAAGCATCTGGTGAAGACCTCAGACTTCTCTTGATGGAACATGATCTTCACCTACTTTTCAAGGTCACAGGGACAATTATGTGAAATCATCCTTGTCATCGTGATTACTCTAAGAACAAATGATGGCAGCTTCATGAAACTTTACACGCATAAGCATCTGTTTAAAACCTCGGACTAGTTCGGTGGACGGCGACCTTGACCTGTTTTTCAAGGTCACATGGACAATTATGTGAAATCCCAAGAATCGCAATAACTCAAGAACGAATGATGGCAGCTTTATGAGATTTGACACACCCAAGCATCTGGTGAAGACCTCAGACTTCTCATGATGGAACATGACCTTCACCTACTTTTCAAGGTCACAGGGACAATTATGTGAAATCATCCTTGTCATCGCGATAACTCGAGAACAAATGATGGCAGCTTCATGAAACTTTACACGCATAAGCATCTGGTGAAGACCTCAGACTTCTCTTGATGGAACATGACCTTTACCTACTTTTCAAGGTCACAGGGACAATCATGTCAAATCCACGTCATGAAAACCTCAGACATTTTTGTATGGAACATGACCTTCACCTACTTTTCAAGGTCACAGGGACAATTATGTGAAATCCCTATCATTGCTATAACTCGAGAACGAATTATGGCAGCTTTATGAGACTTGACACACATAAGCATCTGGTGAAGACCTCAGACTTCTCTTGATGGAACATGATCTTTACCTACTTTTCAAGGTCACAGGGACAATCATGTCAAATCCACGTCATTGCAATAACTTAAGAACAAATAATGGCAGCTTCATGAAAATTGACACACATAAGCATCTGGGAAGACTTCAGATGAGTTTGATGGACGGTGACCTTAACCTGCTTTTCAAGGTCACCGGCCCATCTCAATAATTCTAGAGTAAATGATGACAGTTTCATGATACTTGACACACCTAAGCTATCAAAGGAAGTAGATTTTATGGGTTTTTTTTACCCCTGCATCAATTTGCCTTGGTGCAGTGATGTTTTGTTCACAAATATTGTGTGGAGCGAATGTTGTGCAATGAGTTACCAGGGCTGAGGGTTGATGCATCTCTGATGCCTATGTTTTCCATAACAATTCTAATCAGTACAAAAAAAACAAAACTAAAAAAATCTCTTAAACCAATTTAACTATATCAAATTCAAAATTTTGAATTAATTTTTTTAGGTATTATATTATTTCCTGTAATTTACCAGTGGATTAAAACATTTTGAGATTAAAAGTGTTGTTATCCCATGGAAGTAATAGTTGAGAGATTAAGTTCATCTTGCTCCAAAAGACTATTGGACATTACAGTGCAGAGATTTCTAAATGGAACTAATCCTTCAGCATATAAATGGAATATTTTCTTTGTGCTCCTCTTAATTAAGTCTACATCAAAAGAAACCATTTGAACTTTTTACATCAGTGCTCTGATGTGAGGTTGATGTGAAGTTCATATTTGATATGATCAACCTTGATATTGTCAAACTGTAGCTTTTTCTTTTGCGATTAGTGAGCCCCTTGTCTACTGTTTTGAGACCGAGACCAGATTACCGGAAAACACATGACTTACCCTCACTAGATCTTGAAATATCACTATCCAATGTCCACAATAAATGGCTTAAGATAAGATTCATTCATATTCTATAATTTGCAAACATGCCATTTAATGGTAAGAAAAAATAGCAACATTGGCCATCACAGATGTGGCATACCCAGGGGTGGGAGAGCTCTGAACCAATCTGTGCAGTAAATCTGAACCAATCTGGTTAAAACGCATCATTCTGGTCGCTCACAACTGATCTGGGCGCTAAATGACGTCATTCTGGGCGCTCGCGACAATCTTTGCACTAAGTCGCAGCCAATCTGAGTGGTATTTGACCGTTGTTGTATGATGGACAATGGCGAGAATGAAAAGGTTGAGTTCTTTAATATTTATATAACGACTATCATATACAAATGTTTTAAAAAATAACATGCTCATCAGTTACATATATAAGTATATGATCATGTGAAATTGATTTTTAACGAGATTATTGTCACATTTTAACACAGGAATGTGCCCCAGTTTAAGACTGCATAAAGAGGAGTTATTCCCGACTTGGGGGCACAAATATAACCGTAAAAACATTATAGATTGAGCATAAAATTTACATTATTAGTAATAAGACACTGTTTTACACTCAACTGTTGCGAAATTTGTTAAATTTTGTGATGATTATTATGCGATTTTGATGCTTTTTATGAGCTATAAAAAAGTTGTTTTTTAACAGAACCGCCCAGATTAGTTCAGAATTGGTTCAGAACAATGGTATGACATCATACCACCCACATATGTTTCGAGTACCACCCAGATTGGTTCAGAGCTCTCCCACCCTGATACCGTAGAATGTTGTTTCTTGTGCAGAACTTCCCACCAGAAGATGAGACATGTTACTTTCTAGTAAGTGTCTACTTACCAATCGATAAAGTGTGGACGTTGTGACATGAGCCTATGTTAGCACTTTTTATACTGCCTTGACTTCGGCACTTTGATTGCACTATATCCTAATCCCATACAAAAAAGCCTATTTTACACCTACTGTGTCTTCAATACTGTTCTTAGTTCCACACAGAGTGGGATGTCTAGCAATTTCTGATTGCCATTTAATATGATCAGGAGTTGACTTCTTTTTACCAAATAGGTGAATACCAATAAAACCCTGGATATTTGGTACAAAACTATTTTTGTGTACCGATACATGTACAATAAATGTGGAGATGTTACAGTTTTCATAGATTTATTCAAGCTTTTCAATGAAGAATATTAAAATACTTTAAAGGATCACGAGGATCCCCTTGACAAGCCACTGTTGGGCATTACCTTTATTTTATGATTCCTTTCACACTTGGTATGTTTACTCTTTGGAGAAATGTCTCTGACGAGTTCAGCCATGACCCCTCCGTGACCTTTTTATCCTTGTATATTACTCATTGTTTGCTTTTTATTTTAAACTACATGCTAACACCAATAAAAAACAGACAATTTTTTGGCCATTTTTGGCATTTTCTTAATATCAACATTTTGAAACATCATTTGCAATATTAACAATTATTATGCAACAGGCAGTATGTTCTTCTTTGAAACAAAATTATGAGCTAAACATATTAGTACAATTTCACTGACTCCTACTTCATTCTCACAGGACTTCTGGTGGCAGTAATTGAAGAATTTGACATCTTATAGTAAATCATTTTGAATGTTTGCAGGTACGAGAAGATGATTTCTGGTATGTACATGGGTGAGCTGGCCAGACTGGTGTTGTTACAATGTACTCAACAAAAACTACTCTTTGATGGAGACATCTCAGATGAACTTAACACATATCAAAGATTCTACACCAAATATATTTCTGAAATAGAGAAGTGAGAATATTTCTTTTTGCCAAGACTGACATAAAAATGGGAAGGGTATATTGTCATCAAAAGTATTTTGCGAGAAATGTCTTTGTATAAGATTTCTGAAAAACACAAGAACACTAAAATTTATTATGGATTCTAAGTTTGAGGCTAACTTTGGCTTTGGTTTTTTGAGGCAAGGAGATTGAAATGTTATTTCTTGCATAGCTCAGCCATAAGTAAGGCATTTGGTAGTTGAACAATTTGCTTGAATACTTTTCCCCCCAACAAACAGAGGATTGATATATAATATGATATTTACAGAGATTCTGATGTAGGAAACTTCCCAAACACACGCCAGGTGCTGGATGATATTGGCTATGACGAGGTATCACTGGATGACTGTCGCAATGTGCACTATATCTGCCACCTGGTGGGCAAACGAGCTGCCTGCCTGGCTTCAGCAGGTAAAGATTTAAAATGCATTCAAACAGAAAACACTTGCAGTATCAGCAAAAAAATAATTTTTCACATACAAACATAGCAATAATCGATGAAGTTATAATGTTTTGTGTGTTTCCTCAATAACGCTCTTTGATATAGACATCATTAATATATTAAATAAATTAATTAATAGTTAGTAGTTTTATGAGGTCTTTCAAAGCAAATTTATGATAATAGACAAAGGAATCCATTTAACATATTTCTGATATAAACATTTTTGCAGGCATTGCAACATTATTAAATCGTATCAACAAGCCCAAAGTGACAGTAGCAGTTGATGGCAGTCTGTACAGATTTCATCCACTATTCCACACATTTATGATGGAGAAAATTTCGGAACTTGTCACCCCAGGACTTAAAGTAAGTTGCTTTATAGTTTTGTTTTAATATTCTTTATGTTTATATGTTGTGGTTTTAACATATCATTGTGTGCCTTTGTTATTAATATTTGCATATTTATTAGCTTCTGTCAGCAGAGCAATGGTGTAGCAAAAGTATCAGAACTGTAAACCAGTCCACCCATCAACAAATACCTCTGACATTTTGCTATATTTTATCACCTAATTTAGAAATAATTTTACTTTATACACACCTAATAAAGACCTACTTTTATATTCTCAGATACGATCTTGACCTTTTTTAATGGTCAGATACTTTAAAGCTTTGCCAAAACTTTGATATTCTAGGTATTCTCGATAATATTTTTCCACCTATTTCAATAAAAAGCCAAAGTTGTTTGCCACATATGCACCTCATTAAGGCCCGCAGTAAATATTCCCAAACATGACTGAAGAAATTAATATAAAAATACAATATAACAATATATATATCTTCATGGTTTATTTTTTTGAAAAAAACCTTATCATCACCTCCTTTGAATTCAGATCAATTTCATCCATATGCAAAAAAAATCAATTACATATTGTTTAAGAATTCATTTAGACAAAATATATTACAAATATATTACCTGGTACCCAATCATTCTCATCATCTTTCCTGCCCAACTTCCAGATCCAGTATAATGCATGATATATGTGGACAGCTTGTCAGTCTTTAGCACACTATTTTCTTTCAGTTTTCTCTGATACTGTCACAGGATGGCAGTGGTCGTGGCGCCGCCCTTGTGGCAGCAGTTTCAAACAGATTGGATAATCAGAAGAACAACAATTGAAATTTCTGTCATGCAAATTGCTGCAATGCTTTGAGGTGTTTATTTTCTTTTTTTGCAATAATACCTGTTACAGCACTATGCCTTTTCTTGCTTTGAATCTAAGTCTTGACACATTCTTATTTTACTAGCATCTATTTTTACCCTCAGCCCCTGATGTAATCAGGCTGAGGGTATTGCAGTACTCCTGGCGTGGGTATGTATGTATGTATGTATGTATGTATGTATGTATGTATGTATGTCTGTAGCGAACATCCTTGTCATCGCGATAACTCAAGAAAAAATGATGGCAGCTTCATGAAACTTGACACACATATGCATCTGGTGAAAACCTCGGACGAGTTCGATGGACGGCGACCTTGACCTATTTTTCAAGGTCACAGGAACAATTATGTGAAATCCCAAGAATCACAATAACTCAAGAACGAATAATGGTAGCTTTATGAGATTTGACACACATAAGTATCTGGTGAAGACCTCAGAATTTTTTCTATGAAACATGACCTTCACCTACTTTTCAAGGTCACAGGGACAATTATGTGAAATCATCTTGTCATCGTGATAACTCGAGAACAAATGATGGCAGCTTCATGAAACTTGACACACATATGCATCTGGTAAAAACCTCGGACGAGTTCGATGGACGGCGACCTTGACCTATTTTTCAAGGTCACAGGGACAATTATGTGAAATCCCAAGAATCACAATAACTCAAGAACGAATAATGGTAGCTTTATTAGATTTGACACACATAAGTATCTGGTGAAGACCTCAGAATTTTTTCTATGAAACATGACCTTCACCTACTTTTCAAGGTCACAGGGACAATTATGTGAAATCATCTTGTCATCGCGATAACTCGAGAACAAATGATGGCAGCTTCATGAAACTTGACACACATATGCATCTGGTGAAAACCTCGGACGAGTTTGATGGATGGCGACCTTGACCTATTTTTCAAGGTCACGGAAAATTATGTGAAATCCCAAGAATCGCAATAACTCAAGAACGAATGATGGCAGCTTTATGAGATTTGACACACACAAGCATCTGGTGAAGACCTCAGAATTTTTTCTTTGAAACATGACCTTTATCTACTTTTCAAGGTCACAGGGATAATTATGTGAAATCATCCTTGTCATCATGATAACTCAAGAACAAATGATGGCAGCTTCATGAAACTTTACACGCATAAGCATCTGGTGAAAACCTCGGACGAGTTCGATGGACGGCGACCTTGACCTATTTTTCAAGGTCACAGGGACAATTATGTGAAATCCCAAGAATCGCAATAACTCAAGAACGAATGATGGCAGCTTTATGAGATTTGACACACACAAGCATCTGGTGAAGACCTCAGAATTTTTTCTTTGAAACATGACCTTCACCTACTTTGAAAGGTCACAGGGATAATTATGTGAAATCATCCTTGTCATCGTGATAACTCAAGAACAAATGATGGCAGCTTCATGAAACTTTACACGCATAAGCATCTGGTGAAAACCTCGGACTAGTTCGATGGACGGCGACCTTGACCTATTTTTCAAGGTCACAGGGACAATTATGTGAAATCCCAAGAATAGCAATAACTCAAGAACGAATGATGGCAGCTTTATGAGATTTGACACACACAAGCATCTGGTGAAGACCTTAGACTTCTCTTGATGGAACATGACCTTCACCTGATTTCAAGGTCACAGGGACAATTATGTGAAATCATCCTTGTCATCGTGATAACTTAAGAACAAATGATGGCAGCTTCATGAAAATTGACACACATAAGAATCTGGGAAGACTCCACATGAGTTTATTGGATGGTGACCTTAACCTGCTTTTCAAGGTCACAGGCCCATATCAATAATTCTAGAGTAAATGATGACAGTTTCATGATACTTGACACACCTAAGCTATCAAAGGAAGTAGATTTTATGGGTTTTTTACCCCTGCATCAATTTGCCTTGGTGCAGTGACGTTTTGTTCACAAATATTGTGTGGAGCGAATGTTGTGCAATGAGTTACCAGGGCTGAGGGTTGATGCATCTCTGATGCCTATGTTTTTTATTTCTCAGGACATTAGTGGTTCTTTGATAGTATAATATCTTTTTCCATTAATTTTAAATTTTATCATGAAAGCAAATTTTCATGACTCTAAAGACATAGGTTCTACATGCTGGAGAAGTATACACATGACTTGGATGTTTTGTTAAAAGCTAAACAATAGCTTTAGAATTAAATCAACAACCATTCACTTGATGACCTAAATGAATGTAAATTATATCTGAGATTATTGCTCTCAGATTATATGTAGTACAATCTTCCCTCGTTGTCAAATGCTACATCCAGCAAGTGAGACTCTAAACCAATATGATTCAAATACAATCAGCAACCTGCCAAAGTACAAGATCCATTTTTAAACCATTAAGAGCAAGCCTTAAATGGATGTGTACAGATTCCTCTTATTGATTTAAGTATGCCGCCTGGTAGGTTATGGCACTTGAAACTCTTTTATCTTATGGTACTACCCTTTGGTTAAGATTTATTGTAAACAAATTTAAGTCTATGGAAAGTAGGTAGATATTTTGTGCATTGAGGTTTCGTCATTTTAACCAATCTAAAGAAAATGCAAAGTTATATTGACGGGCAATTTATTATGGATGGAAAGGAATATTTGTAGATAAGAGCTCAACCTTTCAATCATATCTTTTGATATAATGCGATATTTTTTTATGCATCACAACAGAAAAGTTCAATGTTCCATTAAAATCAGATATATATTATTTAATTCAACCAGATCCATTCATAGCTTTAATATATTCCTCTATAATGCCGAGAGACCCATCAGTTTTGCATGCCCTGGTTTCCAAAACTTGCACAGGTGATTCATGAGTGGTACAGCAAGATCCTTGATAAATGTCAAATAAAAAAATTTAGGCACAGATACCTTATATAAATGTAAAAAAGATCAAAGTATACAAATATTTCATTACTTACTTTAAGGAGACTCAAATGTTTATTTTATCATCATAACTTTTAACATAAAAACTTATCTTAATTTGATGTAAGTTATTGCCTTTAACACCACCATGTAAAACTGGACATTTAGATTTGTTTTCATTCCTGACATGGTATTCTTTGGTAGTCGGTAAATATCAAAGAATCAGAGCAGCCTGCGTGTAAACCACACAATCTTTTTGACTTTTTTTTTCACTGAATAAATATCTTAAGTTTGAAATCTAACACAAAATTTAAACCATTATGTTTAATGAAAATACTTATATCACAATTTTAGTGGATGGAAAAAGAAATCCAATTTCCCAATGACAAAAGAAAAGTTTTATTTAAATGTATTCCTGCAGAACAGAGAAAATTTTGGGATGTTTGAAATATTTAATTGATTGCTGTGATTTCAACCCTAACCTCATAGAAAAGGCTGCCTGAAAGTTTAAACATGATTTTTTAATTAAATTTCCATCTGCACACAGTTAGCTTGGATCTAAAATGAAAAGATTGGAAATGTTTATGTACTTATGAACCCTTCAGCACATGATTATTCAATATCATCATATATAAGTTGGGATATGGTGTCATAAGTTAGGCCTATAAGATTTATAGATTGTATAACCTGTATATGTATATTATTTAAGTACTCACTTAAATAAGACATTTGGTATAAGATTTTAGTTTGTAAATATCAAAAAATTATTATTTCTCAAGGGAAATTGCTTATTATTAATTTGTTTAATTATTGTTTCTACAATTGTTGAAAATACTACATTCATTATAGATAAATGGAAACTTTGAAAACCTGAAGCTGAATGTCAACAAATATTGAGCTCCTATAATGATAAATAATTTCATAAATTATATTTTTTATTGCTGACTCATTGACACATTAATCATTTATTTCATTTCAAACTGTTCATATACATTTTGCCTTTTAACTTGTTCAAAGAAAATAATCAGTGTTTGAAAAATGTTATATATGTTTTTTTCTGGTATAAAGAGCATGATTCTTGTCTTTTTGCAGTTCGATTTAATGTTATCTGAAGATGGAAGTGGAAAAGGCGCCGCCCTGGTGGCAGCTGTAGCAGCAAGGACATAGACACCCGACGCAATAACAATTACTGATATGTCAACATAAAAACAGCACCAAAACTTTTCAAAGTAAAAGGTCAATGGATGGATGTTAATTAAACTGCATGTATGTTCTCCCAGTGACCATCAATCAACTCCCATTGTCCATACCAATTGGAGAAATGTTGAAAAAGAACCACATGAAAGCACCTAAAAGGATCATGTCATAAATTATTGTAGACCCACAAAAATACAGTTTAATGTTTTTGGGTTTATATCACATTATAATCATTGATTAAATTTTAAATTAGGTAACTGGTACAAATATGAATTGTTAGCAAGATATTTTTATCTTGAGATATTTTTTAATTTGCAACTTATGTAATTGAAAGGCAACATTTACAATTTTACCTTTTGATTACATATACAAAAATATAATTTCAGCTTAGGGTAGTTATGAGAGTCTGCACTGTTTATCTATTGAGTTGTCCCAGGTGTGACTCGGCATCTATGTATGATATATACCATTATATACTACACAGGATCACCTTTTTCGGTAAACTTGACAGTTGGGTTTAGCACTGAGGTTCTTCAGTGTACATTTTATCTTTATGTTATATGTTTATATTTCCTATCATTTAAAAAATAAATTGCAATACTACTGACAGAATTTTTCCTTAGATTGCAAACAAATTATATGACTTTTTTCAGATTACTAAATACATTTACTGATGATTTAAAAATAATAATTATTTCCTATTCCTCTAATTGTCTTGAGACATAGAAGAGAATTGGACTAATTATATTTTATTTAATGGTCATGTTCATCAAAATGAAGTCAGTCAAACATGAATCACTTGATTGTAAATGGTGCCCTCCCTGGTATGATATATTATTAATATTAAGGCAAATTATCCTTGTACATAGATGTTAAGAAAATAAGCATTTAAAGGCAAGAGTGTGTAATATAATATTGAAGAGTGGTGCCGAAGTTAGAGTGGCATTCCTGTGTGAAATGTCCTTGGTGAATAATGGTGTGTTCAGTGACATTGTGCAAACACAGTGTATAATTAGCTCCCCGCCTGAGTGGTGCAGGAGCCATGGAATCACATTCTGTCCTGTGTTCGTGTGTGTCTCTCATCAAACATGACCTTGACCTTTGTTTCCATGGTCATAGTCTTCAAAATGTTCTTGCTATATCTTAACAGGTTTTTTTTTCACAGATATAATGTAAGCTGTCAAATAATAGATGCCTAATCTACTGACCTGCTTAAGAATATTGAGTGCTAAAAATAGCTACAGACTAAGCAAGATTATGTGATTAACTTTTACTAGTGATGGAAGATGGGCTGTGTAGTTTTAAAAGCACTGGCCTACTTACCTACATTTGAATCATGAGTGCTGAAAATACCCACTGCCTAAGTTGTGTATGTTAATTTTTCTGTCAACAAAAACATGGTTTGTAATATATTTCAATATGTTACAAACCATTCTCAGTTACAGCACCTAATTTCATATGTAGGTGTACATCTAATACTCTTAATAAAGACTTTTATTTCAAAATGTGGTCAATCACTTAGGCATTTCAATATCTTAAAGTTTAACAAGGAACTGGTGGGAGCATCTGGTGCCCATCAATTGCATTGTTGTTAACTAGTATTGCTTAACTAGTATTAACTAGTATTGCTTAACTAGTATTAACTAGTATTGCTTAACTGGTATTGCAAGTGTTACATACCGGTAGTCTATGCAAGTTGTATTTAGGCTCAGATATAATATTTTATGTGATTCTGTGCACTCAAATTAGATGGTGATAAACAATAATCATGGTGCAATTTCTTTGATTAATATATAAGTTAAGCCTTGACTTGGGCATAGGAAAGTTGTCCCACATATGACTGATGCCCACCAACATCAAATATGGCATTTATGGTCCAGAGTAAATTGTGCATATGCTATATTATTGGGATAAATGTTGGGTGTGACATCATTGGGATGAATGTTGTGTTTGTGACATCAGTGGGATGAATCTTGTGTATGTGACATCATTGGAATGGTAGTTGTAAATATGACATCAGTGCAGTTAATGTTGCATATGTGATATCAGTAACATTAAATCAACAGTAAAATCAGTGACCTCCAACCATAAATGGATTTAAGCACAACCATAGTTATCTGTGTTATTGTGCAGGTGTATAGTATATTTATAAAGTGAGAAACTATAATATGAATAACAATATCAAGGTGGTGAAGAGATAGGGATATATATACCAGTAGGCACCAACAAGAAAATAAATGCACTTATTGCGATAAAATGTGGACGGGGGAACATTTCTTTTATTACTTTATTAATTTATATCTTTTTATTTTGTAACTAATATTGGAAACCTATTTCGCATGACATTGAAAGATAAATCACCCTGTACAGCACCATGAATATCAGTCAGCAAGTCTTCTAAAAAGATAATGCTTAATCATTGAAAATAGAATTGATAACTAGGAGTCACTGGTAAATGTATGGGGTGTCTGAATGTGTGTTCATACTGACTCTTGATGTCTCTTGAGTATCTGGGCTTGACTTCAATGTGGGGTGTTTGCTTCTGGACTTGAAAGTTGAGTGAAAAGGTTTTTGGTAATTATTTTATAGGTATTAAAATTTGTAATTTACTAATAATTGTTATTTCATGGAGACGAATCTAATCCTTCATTTTTTTTTCTTAATTTTATGTGTTGTTTTATAAAAGTATGTTAATTTGATCTGTGTGATAATTTGTAATAGTATGTAACTACTGTGGTAATAGCTAAATCGGGTAACTATAATGAATCGCAAAGACTACTACTAAATTATACACATCATGCATTTTCATAAAGACATTTTGTAAATGTAGCTACATGGACAGCACAGACAACTTTGAAAATGTATTGTTTCGTGGCCATAAAGGATATAGCAACTTATTTGTAATCTCAAATGTTGTATATTTTAAGTGTATAAAGTATGTGATTGGTCATCAACATGTACATTGTATATTAAGAGTTCATTACAAACAATGATTATGTTGTCAAGAATATTCCTGCATCAAAAGGTTTCCTGAAAGTACTTTTGTACTATTATAAAATGAGCGCATTATCCATTTCATCTCACAGACGATGCAGATATCATTTCTGTGATTTATTTAGTTGGATTTTTGTCTCATGTTATCTTCCTAAATGTTCTTTTCAATTAATGCATGTTTTGATAAAATCACCATTTACACAGTGTTGATATTGATTTATTTTTGGCTATAATGTTAATTTGTCTGATCAAGCATGAAGTACTGCACCTGCCAAAGATTTGGAAAATACCATTATTATTTGCAATAATATTATTTTTGCGATATTCTCAGATGTAGTAAACATGTGGAAGCGACATGATATTGATAATGTATTTCAGGAAGACAAACATAACTGCTTTGTATAGCACTAGATAGACTTTTATTTTTCTACTTTATGTGCCCCAAAATAGGCGTGTTGTTGTATTTTTCATTTATTCTACCCAATTTTATTAACTTGATAATAGTATTGACTAACTTATAGCATTAGATAAACTCAACACTCCTAGTTCATAAGACTATTTATGAATGCAGAAAAAAACGTTCTAATGGCACAGGTTTTTATATATAACATAATTGTCCAAACAGTACACAATAAATGAGTAGGTATAGGAGCTACATGGTGCTCAAAAAGTTGCAAATAAATGTACAGATAAAACATGCTTAACCATGTACTGGGGAAAAACAGCACAAAGGTTGTAAATGAAATAAACTCAAATACCACACTTTCCTTGGAGTCTAATTTATAAATAATATGAAGAAATGCCATACAATTTGCATGTTTCCTACTAGTACAAAATGTCTTGACTGGCTAATGAAAGTAGCAGTCTGTAAATCAGATCTGGGCCCACAATATTTGGTATGGCTGCTCATGACAATAACAAGGTCATACAGGACATGAGCTTGGATGTGTTGGCAAATATCTGTCTGGAGGTTTGAATCAATCAGAGACTTGAGTTGTGGAACAGGTAGTCCAGCTCCAGCAGAGATGTGGCCATTCATCAATGGTCATGAAAGTCATCTTGAACACTAAATGAGTAGCCAGTAGCCATGCCATCTCCATTATCTGGTCTGTGTTTGACCACAGCTTGCTGGTTCAAATAATCCTGAGGGGAATATAGTTTTGGCATCTGGAATTCATGCAGAACAAGTTTTCATCTGATTTTTAGAGCTACAAGACAAGTCAGGAAAGCAAACTGATAACAAGAATATCAGATCATTTCATTGAGGTACTCAATCTTTTGATTCTTTGTTGCTGGTTACATAAGCTTCTGTAACATCTGAGGGCATGTTTCTTTGATCTTTTGGATTTCTAGGCAACTGTGACAAGTAGGGCAGTGATCAGATCCCAAACTATCATATACACAGCACTCAATTTGCCCACATTTAATAGCTTAGCAATGACTTAATGTTTCTTTTGGTTTGTTTGGGGCTCTTCATCTCTTTCATAAAGTGGCCTACTTGTGGCAGATAAAGTTCTGCCATATTTAACTGATATTTAAGAGGTACTTGACATGACAACCATCCCAGTCACAGATTTACAAGGAAAAGGACATAGGACTCTGCTCATATATGAAATTGTAACATTGAGGAATTGGTGCTCATTAGCTTGTGCTCTAATCAACTGCACCATGGCCTGATTAATCAAAGGGACACCCTTCACAACAGTGTCATTGCAAAGAGGCACAGAATTATTGGCAGTTCAAGCAAACTGATTTTTCACAGTGGGATAGCAATGATTACACTGCACAATCAGGGTAATTATTACGTTGAGAGGACCCATTCCAACAGAACTAGAGATAAACTGTCTTGGATATACAAAACAGCAAAAAGTTAATGCTTTTTTGTCATTTCTGTTCTAATTGTCCGGTCACAGAATAACACAGATAGTTCCTATTTTTGACAAGGATTGCCTGTCGGCAATCATTGTCAAAAAAGGAATCATCCGTGTTACAAAAAAAGAATTTGTATATTGAATTTGTATATTGAAAATGATATTTATATTTTTTCATCATTTTGAAGAATTTGTATATTGAATTTGTATATTGAAAATGATATTTATATTTTTTCATCATTTTGAAGTTGCCGCAAATGTGACTGGCAACTGTCTGAAACTGGCAGTTGAAACTCAGACATTTTTAACACAGTCAAACATATAGCATACCTTTCTTTTGTGCATAAAGTCATTAATTTTCAAATATTCTACATTTGCAAAAAAATATTCAAATTCTATGTTTATTTATGAAGTTGAGATGTCTGCCAGTCTGTGACACTAACAGCCAGGTCTGAGATATGCATGCCCCTCAGAAGTACATATCGCTCCAAAATTCTGTGTTATAATACCCACCACTAATCGCAATAGAGCTGAATGTTGTGTCTCACATGTTATCTTGTAAATCCACTGTCTTTCAAAATGTTAAAAGTGTTTATTTGTTACAAAGTATTAACCTACCGTTATATACAAGGAAGTCTTTTTTTTTTAAAAGAATTTGTATACAGTTTCCTTTTTGAAAATGATATTTATATTTTCTCATAATTTTGAAGTTGCTGTAAATGTAGACAACACTGACTGGCATATATTCTACAGTCTGGTCTGTGACACTGACAGCCAGGTCCGTGATCTGCAGGCCCCTCAGAAGAACATATAGCTTCAAAATTATGTGTTATAATACCCACCACTAATTGCACTTGAGCTGAATGTTGTGTCTCACATGTCATCTTGTAATTCCACTGTCTTTCAAAATGTTAAATGTGTTTATTTGTTTTCATGCACAAGAGAAAGTCCCAACCACTCTCTTAGTATTAACCTATATAAAAGTAAGTGATATCGCCCTGGCTGCCTGTGGTGGAGGTCGAGAGACATGTGTGACCTAATTCCCAAACCTTAACCCTGTATCTGCAGCCTGCAGTGTTGAAATTCAAAACTGCTATGAATTTGTCACATGTTCACTGTCACAATACTGCAACCAGGGGTGGATCCAGGATTTTTTAAGCTGGGGAGGGAGGGGGGGGGGCTCAAATGTGCTAAAGTAAGTGGCTCCAGTCCCATAAAGTAAGGGGCTCCAGTCCCATAAAGTAAAGGGCTCCAGTTCCCAAAAGCTCCCTAGCCACAGACCCCTCCTGGATCCGCCACTGGCTACACGTGGGCTGTGTGACGAAAAGTATGTACACATTGGCCCTCGTCACCTCCATTCGCTAAAATAACAGTGTGTTATAACACAGACTTTATTATAACATATATTTCTTACAGGTTTAAGACCTGTATGCAAAAAAAAAATGAGAACACATGTTGTAAGCAGTATACATATTACAAATTACATCTGAGCTCCTACATAATTAAATTGAGATGAAATCAACAATCTATCCCCACATGAGAACTTTTATAAGTTCATTACATAATAGGGTAAATTTATTTAAATAGCAATCGTCAACTATCTGCATATCTGTACACTGGTAGGTCTACATATATATATATACTATCTGATTTCGTTTGTCATTCTCTCATAAATTAAAATCTAAATATTGAAGTTATTAAAATATATGATCTGCCATAAATTTAAGGTTAAATTATCTCTATAAAAACTTCATTTATCCTTTAGCACATCCTAGGACACAATAATATCTGGTATAGAAATGATGTTTGTCTCAGCACTGTCTGGAAACAGTGGTGCTATCTGTTGGCAAACTATTGTACTCCAAATATGGAAAGTGCGTTTAAAATTGGGAAGACTCTGTCAACCAATCTAAGCATCCAATGGAACGTAGAGTAGTCAACGGAGTCTGGGTGTCTCACATAGAAGAGGGTTTCGCTCAAATCAAAATGGCTACTTTGCAGAAACTTTGCACAGTTTCTTTGTTGTTTTTGATGGATCTACGCTCAACCCAGGTAATTAGAACAACCTGAGCAAATTGTAAGGTTATACAATGTGTAAAATATCTCACTGAAACATATTTCAAATAATAAGATTTATCATTTGGAAAACAGAAAACTTTGATAGAGAGTGGCACGGCCATAAGTCGAGTTTAGATTTCAAAGTTATTTATTTTTTGGTGCCTGTCACCTTGGAGTAATTATGAATGGAGGCGCAACGGTGCAAGATCAAAGGGGACGTCATAGTTGCCGCCATATGCATTGTTATGATGACGCCATATAGGTGCAAGATATGAAAGTTTTGACGTAATTTTTTTTGTAACACGGATGGTCCTTTTTTTATATCCACTGCCGACAGGCAGTGGATATCAAAAAGGGACTATCTGTGTTATTCTGTGATCGGTACGATCGTGGGAAATGGGTAGTCGTTTCCTGTGGGTTGTAATTCGGTTTTTTCTGTGGTCATAATTGTTAAAGCAACTGACGCCACTGTGGAGTGTTCGTCGTGAGCTTGCGAAAGATTCCAATTCGCGCATGCGTCCGGCGAATGAATACAAAGAGAACCGCATCAGTTTTGTCTCACTGCATGTGCTGGTCAATGACGTCATATCAATGATTGGCACATGCACGAGGCGATTACGTAACGCAAATATGAACAAAGCAGAAAGTTCAAAACGATGTCATCGTGTTCGCCCATCGTGGCATTAAATTATTTCTTGCTTCCCAATCGCTAGAACAAGGAATTTTCAGTAAGTTTAGTTCAAATTTGGTGTAAATCGGACAATTAGAACAGAAATGACATGCGACCGTCTGATCTCCGATGATTTGCGATAGCGCCTGAGCGATAATAGAGCAACTTACGTAATTGAGCTTGAAAAGGCATATCTTTGCAGAAAGTTGTGCTAAAAAATTCGTTCATATATCAAATTAAATGTTTTTAAAAGATAAATAAAAATAATTTCAACTACCCCATCAGTTTGTAATGATTGTTTTGTTTTGTTTTGTTTGTTGTAATTTTTGTTTTGTTTATTGTAATTTTTGTTTTGTTTATTGTAATTTTTGTTTTGTTTGTTAATTTTTTTCGCATCCGTGTTACATGTGGAGCACCACTTTTTCTTGTTTAGAACTATTTTAAGTTATCAAGACCACAATTTAGAGCTACACATATCGCGAATGAAATATTTGTTTATTTATGCAGATTATGAGGATATAAATTTTATTTCTCTGCTCCAAGTTTACACGATTTTATGAAGAGATTTTCAAATTCATGTCATGTTTATGAAAATGAGTTAAAATTTTCGTTTTCCTCAAAGATTATCAAGAAATCACGTACTTTTTTGTTATTTTTGTCTTTCCAGTTTATTTTTAATAATTGGCGCATATATTGGCAGATAAAAAAAATATACCATTTTGTTCAGTAAAAAAAATACTATCAGAAAATGCAATTTATATCCCTGCCAATATATGCGCTGTCATAGATACTTAGTGTTATGAAATGTTATGTCATAATTTAAAATCAATAAAATATGAACAATAAAAAGCTGTATTAGGAATTTATAAATGCTGTATCATCAAAATATTTTGTTTTAATATTTTTTTACAAAACAACACGAATAGAGACACAATTTTTATAAACATGTATAAAAAATAAAAGGTTTGGAATATGCATTTTTCTTTTTTTCATAATAGTTATTATTGAAGCAATAAGAACAGAAATGAACAACTATATTTGAAGTAAATTTGAGAGGATGGTAATGTAAGCCTAAAAAGAGCAACTATTCAGTTTTTTTTCTACAGAAAAAAATAAACAAAAATGTGGTATAATTCTTCAATAAAACATTGGCCAATTCATTTTTTTAAAATATGAATCTTCAATTTTCCACTGTTCTGAAGTCGGCAACTATGATAGGATCAAAGGATTTTGAATCCATTGTGTAAAACAATGCGTTGTTATGACGCCATAGCTCAAATAACTGCCGTCACGCCTCCATACATTATTACTCCAAGCTGTCACTAACTTGACGTGACACTGTCTTGCACCCAGTAGGAATCAGGGCCCAGTAGGAATTCCTACATTGTGCAACTGCCCAAAGTAGGAATTCCTACTTTGTGCAAATAAGTAGGAATTTTAAGATATATCAATAACTGATATGACTGGATGTGGCTAATATAATTACAATGTTTATTAGTTTTCTATTAAATTTTGTATTTAGAAAACAGACACTTCCTCTGGCTTATTTGGACATTGTTGGCATTAAAGAATATGGTTACAAATTTTGATTGAATAGTACATTATAATAGAGATATGACATTTTTGGAAATAGAAATGTTGATTGTCATTTTACTTTGACAAAAAATGTACAAACATTTTTTTTTTCGGAATATTTGTACAGTAATTGTAGATCTACATTTACAAGCCCACACCCAGATATCTACCTATTTACCAATGTGAAATATACATATCACTGATAAAATCATATTTTGTATGCACACAACTAATATCAGTGCATGCTCATATCATCATTATTATTATAACAGTCCTATGTTCATATTGCCTAAACCTCCTCATTCTTGTTCCTGACATTTGGATTCTTGACTCTGATATTCCTACTTATTTGCACAATGTAGGAATTCCTACTTTGTCCTGCACAATGTAGGAATTATTCCTACATTGTGCAAGATTCCTACTTTGTGCATGACAACACTGTCATCAACCGTTTCATTTGTCTGACTTTCCATATTTTACTAAAGCGCTGTAATCAGATGCACATTCATCAAATTATTATAAAAAAAAATACATTGGCACAGACTGGGTTGACAGACTGAGCGTCACTCCCTTTCGTCAAAGGAGAAATTAAGGGGACTGAAAGAGTGACCAAACTTCACCAAATTTTAGAGCTGGACTTGCTTGTCACGAATATTCATATGTAGTGACCAGAAGTCAAAACCAGACATTTTCATCTCTTTCACTCCTGATTGTCACAAGATCTAACATTGATACATGATCACTGCGAACAGAATTATGAGGAAATTGACATTGGTCAAGCATTCAGCCAACCAACAGTTTGTCTGAGTTTTGTGTTGTGTCATACAGTGATATTTTTGTTTTTTGAAGTTCATCATATTTGCGTTAAGTCGTCACCACGTGCAAGTGCTGTGAGACTGAGAAGCTTGAAGCTAATGCACTTCTCTTTGAACAAGTGGCACCCAGGTGCCTTTGATGAGTATATGTTGGTCGTACTGCCTGGGGAAATCGGGGTCTGGGAAATATTACTCTCATTTTCTTTGGGTTCACTAACATAACACCCTCTCCAGTTATGTGATTACTTTGGTTTGATTGTATCAAATTTACCATGCGACGTTTGGAGACAGGGCGCTGTCTATTGGACACATGGTCAAAAAGTCAAGACATACTGAATTTTACTGTTGTCATAGATTGTAAGACTTGAATGAATAATAATGAGCAGTTAGTTTGAACTAAGTGAAAAGCCAGTAATCCGAGAGGAGGTAGTGTAAAACTGGGTTGGAAAATATTTATCCATATGTAGGGATTTGTGCAAAAATGATACAGTCTTATATACTATTCCTATACCTGTATGGACTTTCCTTGTAAGGAAATGATCCATGAGTGATGGACAGGACTTATGAGCCATACATCATTTATCAAGCTGGTTCCAATCACTGATGTATGATTTATATAAGTCACCATTTTTGGGGGGAAGCTTGCCATATTAAAGTGTAATTCCTCATATTTTTTCATCAAAAAGGCCAAATAATGACACTGGAACATAATATATTAAATAGTCAGCCAAACTATGTGGTATGAGGGAAATAAGTGTAGAAGATAATGTGTAGTTAATCAGCTGATTTATTCGAAATATAATCAGCCCTATAATATTTTTATATATATACAAAGCTCCTTCACACGCCTGTCTGAGAGCAAAGCTTTAGCAGTACAAGCTTACAATCTTTGTAAATGAACTCAACTATTGTATGTTTTTTCTTGTTTTGCAGAGCCTTGAGCATTGTGAGGGCAACTATTTTTGTGGGGAGGGACATTGCTGTGGACTGGGACGTTGCTGTACTTACTACTATGAGGCCTGGTGTAAGTAATATTATGGAACTTAGTTATCACATACATCATGATCTGAAGGGTTAAAGCTTCTGTAAAAGCAAAGAGGTCACAGGCAGTTTTACAGAAATTTGGGGAATGTTTAAATTATATGTGGTCGTGGAACTGTGATACAAAACAAACCATCTCCTTGAAATCAGCCAAAATACACCTGTTATGATTATCATGAATATTGTTTTGCTGAAAGTGCCAAGTACTGAGAGTGAGCAGTTCTCTCATGACCACTATTGTGATCTATGAGGTTTTAGGCCTGTACCAATTGATAAACAAATGGACAAACAGGCCTCTGTAAGCCAAGTCACTCGAGTGTCCCAATCTGAAGATGCTCCATTGCTTACTTAGCAGGTGTTTGCACTAAATCACAGGTCAGCTTTGAAAAGTTTATTGACAAAGTGTTCAATTGATGATTTGGATTTTACCAGTCTTTCAAATTGTACAGAAATTTATCTGGGGGTAATACGATGGGCAAAAGTTTAGGGTATGAATATTTTTACTATATTGGGGAAAATGCCTCGAAAATCTGATTTCATGAATGCTTAAAACTAAAAGAGTAGTTTATTTCTGAAATATAAACAAGCAATTTACAATCTCACAGGATGAAAAAGTACAATGATGCCAATAATCCACGAAAGACAATGCCTGTTAACGATATGCTGTGCGACAAGTATGTGTATCCATTTATTTACATATTTAAATAATGCCTTCGTAGAGTAAACAAAACACCTCTCAACAGTTAATCATTTGATCTAGCCAAGCAAGAGGTTATTTTTAGAACATGATTTCAAAGTGATTCAACAGGTCAGCTAGATGATGAGGCATGGCAACCTACATTTTATTAACAGACCGCGAATTGGCCGGCACCAGGTGATCGTGTCATAAACAATTATCAGTAAATATTCAAAATTAGGTGTATGGTTCTGTCCTCTTATGCATGACAGCCTTATCTGCTCCAAACAGCTGTATAGAATAAAGATAACAACATTGACAAGACTTTTTTTACATTTGCTCAGCAACCTAAAAACCAGGATCACCCCCATTATGTCCCAATATTGCATAAATGCATTTACTGGTAGGTAGCAACCAAAATGTCAAGTTTTGTTTCTCATATTACAAAACTACATGTAATAATTGAAAAGGTTTGGCAATAACAATTTATATTGACCTTATTTTATATTGACCCTATTTCTGAGGTCAAATAGGTCAGTTTCAAGCCTGATTGTGATAATTATATGGAGTATATTCAATTCATTCAAAATACAATGCAAATGCACAGACTGATTGACGGGACCATTTTCAATGTCCCCCTCTAACTTTATTGGATGGGGACAAAATTATTTTGTATGTGTATGTGATTTATCATGTTTAGTTCATATATTGTTTATTTGTCTTGTTTTCAGGGTTTTGGGTGGTTTGGTTCTTGATCGCCCTGATGGTTGGATGTTGTTTCTATCAACAGAAACGTCTCCGATTGCGTCGACAGCAGCGATATCGTGTGCACAGCACCCGCAGTAGTCAGCGTATAATGGTGGGGACATCAGACATCAGGACACCTGATAATGCTGCTGCAGCAGCTGCCGAAGTGTCCTCCACACCTATATATGATCCAAGTGAGAACACTTCAGGAATTCTTCCCATAATAATATATTCATATAATATTCATATTAAGACATTAAATATATATATATTTATTGCATATAAATTAATGCTGTGTATTGTTAATAATAATCATAATAATAATAATAATAAATTTCTATAGCGCTACTTCAGACTAGGTCTGCTCATGGTGCTTTTGAAGGTAATGCTCTCTGTAGAAGTGTGTCTTTAATAAGAGCAATGCAATTAATGCGATATATGATTGTTTTTATTTTCAGGCAAATCATTCCATTTGCCGACATATGATGAGATCAAGGATCTACCAAATGAGCCCCCAGCCTATGACCACATATATAACATTCCTGATAGACTGTCTGCAGCAGCACCTGTGGAATCTATGATGGGGTGCTCATCCCGTTCTGCACCGGGGCAGAATACGGAGCCTCCACCAAGCTATACCGCTGTCCCAGAGGAGGTTCTCTCAGGAGGCACATCACAGGAGCCAAATCCAACCAGGATCCATCATTTGGATAGTCAAATTCCAACCATGCACAACCAAGCAGCATGCCTAAACTGCTCACAGAATAATTACATTCAAAACACACCACCAGATGGTGCCACTGCTTCAGGGAGTCCTTGTGAGGCAGATTTAGATTTGGTAGATACTCAGTGTGGTGCCACCTGTGTAGTGAGCATTCCTAAGACGACTCCCATCTCTGTCAGGAGCACTCCAGTGAGGAGATTGCACAGTGTTGATGAAAGGTATACTTCCAGTTCATGTATTCATTTTCATCTGAGATGTTTAGTTGAATGTAAATATTTAGAATTTATTTAAAATATGTTGAAATATTTTTTTTACAAATTCAAATATGCTACAATATTTATAATAAATATAAAATTCTAAATTCAGATGCTGTGACATTTGTATTACTTTGGACAATCTTGATTTTTTAAAATAAATATTATGCTCATGATTACCAGCATGAGATCTCTGAAATCCATCCCGTCTTTTTCATATCTGCCTATTCATTTTAAGAAACTTCTTTATATTGTATGAAATCATTCTCCTGCCATTTGATATTCTGGGGAAAAAAATTAGTTCAAAACATTAAAATGGGAACAAGCATGACCTGTATTTCATGTTTTTGTTATTACTGTTGCTTGCATAACAAGAACATCATCACAATTTCAATGTTCAATAGGCATAGCACCATCATGACATCACTGCTCCCTCCAACATATCAGTGAAATAATGTGATGAATGTTTGATTGATGTGTTAACAGTGCTGCTGCTGGATTGCTGGACAATGAGGTGGAAGTGGATAGGGACGAGGACATACCAATGTCACACAACTCAGCCTCACTCACCTAGAATATCAACAGTTGTATATATGTATATAGTGTGGACAGTTGCTGCCATTATTAGATGTAATACTATTTGGTGCTACTAATTAAAATATATGGTTAAATTGGTGAAGTAAATCTCAGTGAGTAATTGTATTTCACAAACTGTTAACTGAAATTTTGTAAGATTAATGTCCTGATGGTATGACTTTCTGTGCACAATGACTTCAACATGAGAAGGGCCACAAATTTTCTGTGCAATAGATTTGCTGATTACCACTGAAAGCTAAGCTAGAATATCACATCTGCACCCATGCAGTTGTATTAGGAAAACAGATAAAAATTAATTGGGCCAACAAGAATTTTTTGTTTGACAAATGTCAATTGTGCCAAGTTTATTTGTGACCAAAGAGATGATATGATCCAACTTCTCAATTTCATGTCACTGTCGTGCAATAGATAACTCAGCTTTTCATCAGGAGTTTATGATGATATGTTTATTCATGTTCTTCATTAGTCTCACTGTTAAAATAATATTGATGCACCCAGAGATACTTAACTAAAGGAGAAAAATAGTGCCTTACTATTCAAGTAAAGTACAATAGACATACAACTAATGGAAAATTTGATTGTGAAATTCTCACGAGTTTTGTGCATGGTGGTGCAAAGATTGCAGGAATTAGGTTTGAGAAATCTTTATAGGGTGGTTGATGAATTCTTATTTTGTTATATAGCAGTGTATTGGGTTTTGGGAGAAGTGATACAACGGAAAAAAAAAACTTCATTTATATACATGTACTTTATATTTTTATTTGGATGAACAATATCATACTAAAATTAACAGGATATTTCACAGACAAACTTTGTATCTCATTTATGTCTCAGAATTATTTTCAAAATGGGGAAATAATATATATCAGCTGCTTTCAATGCAAATATAAAAAAGAATTCTTTAAATTAGAAATAATAGAGAAAAAGAATTTTTTTGAAAATACTGAAATTCAAATTCAATGCCAATATTAGTCAACCATGCCATGGTATGTTTTTCCCAAGAAGAGATTATTCCTGATTTTGGAGGTGAAACACTGGAGTAAGGAACAGTTGTGGGGTTTTATGGGTGAAAAGAGAGGAGCTGTGGAAGCATTTACATACTTATTGTGTAGAAAACAAACTCATTCATAACTGCAAACTCATTTGACAAACTGAGGGCATGTAAGTTATCCCATCATTAAATTTATGGTATAAATATGGATGGTACTATTTTTCTGACATCCATTCAGTATTACATTTGAGCCTTCATCCAATGGTGCCTTAATATTTAAGGGTAGTTATGGGTGTTGGTAGTGAGTGTCCTCTGATGGCAGATTTTCTCAGGGAACTACTTTCTTTTTACGCCAAAATGGAACGTTTTCAAAAAAGTACGGGAAAAATGCTCAACTTTCAAAAAGAGTTCCCTTTTCATTAAAACTTTCAAGTCATGAAATTACATTTTATGGTATTCATTTTTGTAATAAAATTATTGATTTATTATTTGAAAATCACAATGGAATTTCTTGGATAATATTGAAAGTTTCATTTCTTTTTAACTCATAAAAAGTGGCATAGTCATATGTCACTGCTCCAAAATTAATTTTGTCATGTCAAAATGTTAAAGGGAAAAAGTTCTGCAGATTGTGGGACCATAATAAAGTGGATTTCCAAACAGCTTTGTAAAAGTGATCTTAACAATATTTACTGTGATCCTAGTGAAACAGATTTTCTATTTTTCAAAAACATTAAGAGAAAAATAGTGATAAAGTACACACTTGATCATTTAAAAAATATGATTTTTTTCACCTCCCTTCACATATCTGATTGCCAAATTTCCTTTTTATTTCAAAATTATACAAATCAAAATGAGAAAATCTGTTTCACTAGGATCACAGTGAAATTTCTTCCCAGTGAAATGAAATAAACGCAGCTAAAAACAAGCCTACTCCTGTTGTGTAATCTGCAGAACTTATTTGCTTGTCTACTTCATTTCTCCTCAAAATTATCATCAAGAAAAAAATTAGGACAAATTACTATTTTGAAATAAATATACTTGTGATCATACCTTATAGTTCAAATATTGTAGTGTTTAAATATTGCTGTCATGAATGCTTTTAATTTAATAGCGAATGTATTTTTACACCGTAAATGTACCAATTCCCATCAAGAACAGTATTTTGGTAATTTATTCCTCTGCCACTAGGGGCACTCACTACCAACACCCATAAATACCCTTAATGTTTCCAATTCCATTTCATTATGTTGTATTCTCTATATATTTTCACAATTGGTTTTGTGTTACTTAGTACAAGGCTAGGTTTATCTTGTTTAAAGATGCAGGGTAGAATGTAAAAAAGTCGCAAAACAAAGAAAAATTCTGTATATTTGGGTGTTGATGTTCGAATATTTCACTTGCCACATTAAAAAACAAGACACTGTTTTTACTTGCTTAATCTTATCAAGATTTAATGTAACCTTTTCCTAAATTCTTTTCCCAGTATGAACACAAAGTAGTTGTCTCATTTTAAGCCATGCTGACTATGTCAGTGTCAGTGTTTTTTCTGTCATTCTGTCCATCAACTTAGATCTTCTCCTCTGAAAACCATGGGTGCAGTTCTTCGCTGTCAGTAGGAAAGATTTCAAATATTTCAGGAGACCAATTCTATCTATTTTCCATTTGGCTCATATATTGCCATTTTTAATAACATTACAAATATCAGCCAGTGAAAACAAGAAAGCAAGTTGGGGTCAAATTAAATATGTAACATGCATTTTAATTGGTCAAAATTATCACATGCTCTAAAAAGGATTTAAATGATCATTTATTAAACAATTCCAGAAAATGTTCCCCAAATTACACAAAAACAATGACCAGCACAGCTCGTAGGATGTTGGCCTATGTTTAATTTTATCAAGTTATATTTAGTATACTATAAGATGTCTTATTGATTTGTTGTTTATATCATATGTGAAATAAAAATAAAAACAAATGTCAGTATTATGTGCACCAAAAATAATAACTTGAACAAAGTTCTCAATAAGAAATTAATATACATTTATTGTCAAATATAGAACATTTGTTTATTTAAAGTTGGTATCAGCTGAAAATTACACTTTGTAGCAGATTTACACTGTCATTGATAAATCACAAATAAATGCCAAATGAATCTCATACTATGCAAATCATCTTAATTGAACATGTGATAAATTTTTGAAGTTAATTTTTCTTGTATATATGTAAAAAGAAAAGGGTCAATTTTACTCAGAATTATGATATTATAATAAATATGAAAAAAAAATCATATATATATGTATAAAGGAGTTGTGCCTTTGCATTAAGAACTTATTCTGCCATCAACTTGTTAGTGACCTTATTTGCAGTATATACTAAATAAAAATTTAACATTTATATGATAGAAAGTCATGATACATGTACAGAGTTTGTATACACATGAAAATAAAAAAATAACACTAATATTTTAAACAATTTATGTGAAACTTTCTTGTTTCATACATTTTTAAACATTGGTAATGAAATTTTGATAATATTTTGGTAACATTTCCTAGATAAATTGCTTTCTGAAAATAGTCACCCTTTGGAATGAACCCTTTGGAATGAAATACAAAGCTTCTGGCACAAATACACAAACAAAATTCTTTCAGCTTATTTACTGGTTTTACCAGATGTATTTTCCCCATTTTGATCAAAATTAAATATATATCACTGACCTAGTTTGTAATTTTTAGCTCCATGTTGAATCAATAGAGCATTTAAATAAATTCAATGATTTTTTCTTAGGAAAAATCGAAAAGATTCGCGAGGGAATGGATAAAATAAATATAGGAAATAACAGATGACTCCACTGATTCTAGAAGAAATCTAGGTGGAGCCACAGACTAACAACCACAAGTTGAAAACCACACCATTAATAACCCGGTAGATGTCGCCACAAGAAATAACTTTACACCCATTAGCATAGACGAAGTACATGGATTAGTGAGGATAGCAGCCAAAAAGTCCTGTGAGTTGGATCCTAATCTTATCTGGTAAACAGGAAACAATGTGTAAAGGTTGGTGACCATAGGTCCTACCAAAGGTTAATAAATAAAGTATGGTGTCCCTCAAGGGTCGGTTCTGGGTCTCATCATGTTCACTATCTATATGTCTCCTCTATCAGACATCTTGTCACAATACGGACTGAGTTATCACATCTATGCAGATGATACCCAGATCTACATCCCCATTGATGCAGATACATCATCCAGTACAAAACTGGGAAAAAATGAACTGGACAATTGTGTACAGGAAGTACGAAATTTTCTAATCACAAATAAGATGAAAATAAATGATGGAAAAACAGAAATGCTAATATGCACCGACAGATATCACAAATTGTCAACTGACAAAATCAGTAATGTCAGAGTTGGAAATGACATAAAGCCAGCAGACACAGTGGTAAACTTGGGAATCACAATGGTCTCCAAGATGGAGATGAAGGCTCAAATAAATAAAATGTGCAAAAAAGAGTACTATCACATCAGAAACATAGCGTCAACCAGACAGTGTCTAGATGAGAAAACGGCAGAAACACTAATTCATGCATTTGTTACCTCCATGCTTGATTATGGAAACGGCCTCCTGGCTGGGCTACCTAGATCGGCAATTAAGAAGTTGCAATATCTGCAAAATTCTGCAGCTCGTGTTGTAGGGAAAATATGGAAATTCAATCACATCACAGAGAAACCGAGAGAGTTACATTGGCTGCCTGTACATGCAAGGATTGAATTCAAAATAATATTAATAGTATGGATTTTGTTTGTTTGTTTGTTTGGGGTTTTACATCACTTTCAACAGTATTTCAGTCATTTCGTGATGAGACCTACTTGTAGCAGATATAGTGCTGCCGCACTGAATTGTCATGTCGCAGGTCCTTGACATGACAACTCACCCGGTCACAGATTTACAAGGACAACGGGTTAACCCTTTAGGCACGGTCCTCAGCTCATGTGGGAAATTGTATCATGAGTTCAATCCCGGCACGGCCGGGGTTCGAACCCACGACCTTTGGATCACCACAGAGGAACTGGTGCTAATAAGCTGGCACTCTAACCAACTGCGCCACGGCCCGTGGCCTTTAATAGTATGGAAGGCACTAAATGAGAAGGCACCGTCTTACCTGTGTGATCTACTTCAAGTAAAATGGGGAGACAGGGCCCTCAGGTCCAATGATATTACTTGCTTGGATGTGCCGAAAACGCGCCTAAAAACTGTGGGGGATAGGGCATTCTCCTCTATTGGTCCCAGAGTATGGAACTCAATGCCCAGGGCTATTAGAAGTAGTCCCTCTGTCACTGTACTGAACAGTAGGTTGAAGACCTATCTAATCAGAAAATACGTCTTGGATACAGCACTATGAACAGACATGTCTGGTATATGCGCTATACAAATTTTATTATTATTATTTGCTCAATTGCAATAAGTGGTGGGTATTATAACACAGACTTTTGGAACGATATGTACTTCTGAGGGGCCTGCAGATCACAGACCTGCCTGTCAGTGCAACAGACTGGCGGACACCTCAACTACATAAATAAACATGGAATTAAAAAAATTTTTTGTAAATGTAGAATACATGAAAATTAATAACTTTATGCACAAAAGAAAAGTATGCTATATGTTTGACTGTGTTAAAAATGTCTGAGTTTCAACTGCCAGTTTCAGACAGTTGCCAGTCACTGTCGTCTACATTTACGGCAACTTCAAAATGATGAGAAAATATAAATATCATTTTCCAAAAGGAAACTGTATACAAATTCTTTTTTTTAAAAAGACTTTCTTGTTAAATTGATGTACAAATATTCGCTGAACAAAAGGTATGATTCTATTGGGATGAGATCAATGTTACTAACTGTACACTCTTTCCCGGTTATATATAATGTTTGCTATTTCTTTCGATGTTTGGTGGGTTTTTAATGTTAAAGCTCTTAAAATTAAATTATCTCGCTTTGCCAGAGTAGGGATCAATTGTCTGTGTCCTTACTGAATATCAGATGTGACATAAATGGCACATCTCACAGTGACCACCTGCATGTCATCTTAATGACAATAATTCATTGCTTATCAGTATTGGCAAACACCCGATATTAAGAATAACGAGAATAGCAAATTATTAGCATATACAAGAAAGCAATAATAAGGTGAGACAATTCAATTGCAAAATTTACGCTTTATTATAAAAATGTTACAATTTAGATTGAATGTATAATAAATAACATCAACATCACATGGACCTGTTATAATTATTTGCCTTGAGTCATTGTAACTATATGCGTTTGGTAATCCTTAAATCAATATTTTGTATACTAATTAGCACGAGAGAATATCAAAAATGTCTTACTTTGGAACTGTGCAGAAAAGAGAAATTGAAAATGTGTCAGAGTTTTCGCCAACATAAGCTTACATTGTCAAATATTTTCCACTACTGTTTGTGTTGCAACATTTGCACAGATGATTCAACTGAGATCGTTAGCATTAATATAGAGAGCTACTGTAACACTAGTATCAGGTCATAAAAACAGTTTATTTACAACACCAAATCAGACCAGTAAGTCAGAAATACAGGTCACACTTCTCACAGCGGTGATAGTCAAGTACCGGCTTCACTATTGGTACCAAACCAATCCTGTAAGTCATAAAGATAGGGTCTACGCACACTCTTCACAGTGGTGTCATATTTCCAGAAAACCAGTCAAATCAAATCGTCAAATACATCACCAGACCAGCCCGGTGTGTTTTATGTGTCTATAAAACAGATAAAAATGGCCAGCGCATTCGGTCATTAAGATGGGTTTGCCAGTCATGAAAATGTTTATTTTAAGAAGATGATTTAGAGTAAGTCCTGATTTGTTTGCCATATGAACATCTTCCAACTGGTATTTCAAAGTCAGATAATGTACTATTTCTTCTGGAATGACCTAAAGATACACATCCACACATTCCCCCCATCTTGACGAGATAAGACAGCTCACAGCTACATGCATGGTGCGCAAAGCACTGCCAACTAATGTGACCGATGAGTGCCAAATTACAAAAGTGGGAAAAAACTCCTATTCGGAAATTGAATTAGTATCATTTTATGGGAATTTATGCAACATGAAATCTAATTCCATTAATTGAATACAACAAGGTTTATATAGATACTGAATTTTGTTCTATCTGTATATCTAATTTTAAGTATATTGATGCCATTTTACCTTTATGACATCAAGTTTTTGCCTTTATGATATCAAGTTTTTGCCATTGTAGGTGGTGATCATACAGTACTGTCGAAAAACAACATTATTTATAATACACATTCTTGACAATACTCACAATGAATATATATATATATATATATAATTTTAAACCCCCTGTATTTCATATCTAATGACTAAATCTATGTTCAAATATTTATATGAATAGAGAGTCCGAACTTTTTGGCGCTCGTCTCTTATTTCTTTCTCCTCATGTTTCTCTGTAAAGATTGGAGAATATTACATGTCTTGCAGACTAACACAAACAATTACCTGCATTTATTATAGTTATTATACTTGCATTTTACCTTGCACATCAATATTATCACGACTTCACACCGCTAAAAAGTGGTGTCCATCATTGGTGTAGACATACGATATTCCATTTTTGTTGTTATGACTACTTATTGTGCACTTCCTTTTAGATTAATATCGATAATTTGACAATTTAGCACCAATCTGGCATTATCTCTTTTTTCGTATTGACAGACAGCTATGCCCAGCATAGGGTTGTCAAAATAACAGCAAGTGCACACATCCAATATAGAGATAATATCTTATGGTTTTGTCGACCCCCGCTCTTTGTTGAATGTGTTTCTGAAAATAAAAATATATGCATTACACAACTTACACACTCTGTTGTACAATATGGGGGCTTCTTTGGAAATATGAAAAAGTAAAAAAGAAATTTTATTCAAAAGAGTTTGTGTTATAATCGTACCATCCTGGGGGTGAACATCCTGTGACAGGAAGTTGTTGAGGTCTATCTCATCTTCAGAGTCAGAGGGGGGACAGGAATTGTCATCTGCACAACTGGTAGAGCCTGCAAAAACAAAACCCTTCATTTTAAATGCTATGTTTAGCAATTAGTGTTTTGAATGCTGTTAATTTTGATGTCGTGAACGGATGCAAAAGTCCCAAGAACTGCGTTAACCGTTAACTTTTTAGAATGAATTTTTCCTTAAAATGGCTGCAAATTGTTTTATGAAGGATAATTTTGACGGACAGAATGAATGGCTGAAAGTTTTTTTCCTCTCATGTTATAAACTCATCAAACCTAGAAATGAGCAGGAGATGCAATTACCCTCAGTCATAGGAATGATCTAATGCCTTGTGACCTTCGAAATTAGGTTAAGGTTAGCAAACAGTGTCTGGTTATTTTTGTTTATCTATAAAATGGCCAAAAAAATTGTTTCCAACAGAAATTTAACTTTGACATCCATCCATAGAGAAAATAAATGTTCTCAGTTTAGTTGTGGAAGGTGAGGTGTGGGGGTCACAATAAAATTCAGGTAATTTAGTTTCATTATAGCAAATAGAACTTCTGAGGGCTTCCCTCAGTAAATAAAAAGAGCAAATAGAGAAGCACGCTTGTTGAGTCAGCACTGTATTCTGTTGACCTGTCCTTATAATCTTAGGTAGGATACTTATCATATATCATAAAATTACTCAATGCCGTGACGAATATGAGGAACCCTATTCCCTTTCATTATCAAATGCATCATATTTAATGATATAAGATTCCCAATGTATGAATATCACATATATGATAGCAAAGAATATGATCCAGAATTAACCGTTATAATTAATTCTTACACTACTTATGAGATACCGTTCTAGTCAGACCATTGAACAGAAAAAATATGGTATTGGGTAAGGTTTTTAGGATTGATATAAAATATTTGTATTTTAATCAACTCCTCGATATACATCTATACTTACGTTTGAGTCGCGTGCTGGTACCTCCTTGTATAGTGTCTGTTTGACACACATGTCTGAGCAGCTGGTTGAAAATACTATCCAAATTACTAATCTTTGTCGAATTGAAATAGTGAGTTTGAATCGGGGTGGTGACAATACCCTTGAGTTCATCCTCGTTTACTTCATTGGTCACACCAACCACAAAAATGATGATCCTTTCCATGCGGGTCAGGCTGGCTTCTGGAAGAGTCCGCTCCGGATTAACTGTGGACTCCCCGTCTGTGATTAATATGATCACATTGCGGACATCTGGGCGATCCCCATTGACTTCCTGGAAGATCTGTTCTCTGGCTACTTTAAGCGCCTCTGCAGTATTGGTGTAGCCGCCGTCATAGTCCATCAGCCGTATTGCCCTGCTCACTGCCTCCGGTGTATTGTAATCATTCAGGTAGAAAACTGGTTTGACAAACTCTGAGAATCGGACAGCCGCTACACGGGTGGTGTCCATACCCACATTCAGAGTATTGACTAATGACACCAAAAATTCCTTGAGTAACTGGTAATTGTCCGCACCTGCATTCTTGTCCCTGATACTACCGGAGTTATCAATAAGTAGAGCTAAGTCGGTCTTCACTTCACATTCTGCAATATTCAAAACAGATTTAACACATTTCGTTGTCAACTGTGTGCATTAATGTTATAATTCAAGTATTTGTTATTTATATTGTCATTTTCGCAGAATTATTTTAGAAAGTACATCAATATTATCAGGAATGTTCGAACTTAAGTGTGCCTTTATTTTTTTAAATTTTATTTGATCCAAACCTTTATTGAGTTTGTAGGAAAAAGTGTTGTTGAACTCTTTTATTGTTTATGTTCTAAAATCTTATAACATGTATCTTGTTGTGTGAAGTAAGCTATTTTAAAGCTGTGCAGATTATAATAGACTAAATACATATAACTAATTTAGCAAAATGATTGACAGTTTGTAAAGCGTAAAGCACGTGACTTAAATACCATGACATCATAGAGTATACACTATATGTATGATTAAAAAAAGCAAAGAAACATACAAATTCAATACAAAACACAAATATTCCAGTGGGAAGTTCAATCTATAAAGAGCTACAAAATATGACAATTACATTAAGACAACTTTGACATAATTGCATAAAACATTACTGAAATATCAACAAGTTGATGTGAGCATTAGGGGATGTATGCGCATGCGTGTACCTTTGCACATGTTGAGTGCAGGGTCCCAGTACCAGCCGACGTCACACAGGTCACATGTCTGAATTGTTGTGCACCTCACACATTTTGCCATACAATCTAATAACATAGAAATACACGAATCATATTTTGGGTTTACATTATAAACTAATAAAATCATTTTACCCAGACTTTCCTGGGTAAACATTATATGAAATGGTGAACACAGAAACCTTGTTTAATAATGTTATGAAATGGAAAGAAAGTAAAAATAATAATATGATCTCAGGCCATAAGAAGTTACGATGCCTCTCACTTACCATCACATTTCTCACCATCAAAGAATTTTCTTTCCTCACATTCAATGCAATCGTCACTTGAAGTACAATAATCACAGCCAGAAATGCACTCTAACAGGCAATAAATATATAAGCAAATAAAAGGTAAATGTGCTAAAATACATGCAATAAACAAATATCAAACTGGTGAGGCATAAAATGATAGTTCTGTCCAAGAACTGTGTGATCTCTAATCTGAAATTAAGAAAATAAATGAATTCTCCACTGGATTAAATCTGGCGATAGTGATATTCCTTTATATCTTCAGTGAAACATGGTAGATACAGATTTAAGAAAGTGATTTGATGGATTAACTGGACAGATACATCTTCGGCCTAAAAGAGAAGAATATAATGTGACAAGCGGCTTTCCACTGATCATGATGCAAATAAGATGTATGCTGCAAGTGATGTCATACTTTATATTGTGAATGTGATGGCAAACTTTATATTGTGATGTCATATACCGGCACTAAATAGGTCATGCCACTTACACTGTCCTGGACTAACAACTGTTCCCGGTTCAGCAGTATAGAACCCTGAAATGGCAAGCGTCAGAGGGCCCAATTTACACAATAATGACAAAAGAAAATAGTCTGATATTATTAAGTGTATGAAGTGCAGCTTGAAGTTTTCTAGTGGCAATTTTTATATGTGACAGTTTTAGAGGTGGTCATTTGCTTCTTATTTAGGCTGTGCGCTTGTACATGTGGTTTAGTTCTACCAAAGCAGTTAGTTCATTTTGCATATATTTCTAGCGAATAATAAGCTGCAAAGGTGAAATTGTACTCACGTGGAGGCTTGGGTGCGGGAGGGGTAGGGTCTGGCAGGTTACATACTCGATGTACCATCGTTGACACATAGTAGTCCATCAAACTGAAGTCCAGCAACTGCATGTAGTGACTGTCCGAGGGGTCTGAAGCTATCCCTTTCAGTTCTGCCTCGTCTACATATTTAGTGACAGCCACAGTGAATATTTCAGCATCTGGCTTGAGTCTCTTCAGATCAGTAGCGCTGGGTATCGTACCAGCATAATCATAATTTGATAACCCATCTGTTATCACAATTATTACGTCACGGATATTGTCCCGGTCTCCGTAGTCTGTCCTCAAGACAGAACTCCCGACGAAGCGAAGAGCTTCTGAGGTGAACGTTATGCCCCCTCCGTGATTGACTTGTGTCTTTATGGCATCCTGAATCTGTGGAATATCCTGATATTGATCCAACCGGAACACCATCTTTGGTTGATTGGCATATTGCACAAAGCCAACCCGGGTCTTATAGTAATGGATAGGAAGGTCCTTTACTATCCTCTCTGTAAAGTTTTTGACCATGTTCCAGTTATAATAGGGCATCCCCCAGGGATCGTACTCTATCATGCTCTCAGAGCTGTCCAGCACAAACACAAGGTCCATGTTTTCATCACAACCTAAAATATGACATAGAGTGTTACATTTAAAAAAAAAGTAAGAACAGATTGGCGCGAGTCGACAAACACACACCATTTATTCAAGAAATGGATGCCAAAACAGCTTGTTCCGTTATGGGACAAGAGAAAGAATATAAACATGGTGGTACTGAGAGCGCCTGAAGGGGTGAATGTCACAGGCAGATGCTATGAATATCAAAGATCCAAGGAACTATTCTTTTTCTTCGAGTTTTCATGACTTAAATCTTTTCAGGAAAAGTACCAGATACGTACAAAGAGCTTCACAGAGACGTTCAAGCTTGTACCAGGTATTTAATATGGGCTATGCTTTCAGGCTAAATGCAGTTTACACTTTCTTTATACCTTTATCGGATAGAAGACGAAAAAACCTTTGAGTCACATGCTGGAAGTTAATCTATATTCAGTGAAAACCTGGCCAAGCAATACTTGAAGATTAATCTTGCAACTCAGATTAATTGTGATATTAATAACATAACTAATATGAACATTACAGAATTGATAGCATTGGTTTGATACTCTACTATACCCTTACAGGAGGTATAAAAACATGTCCATAGTTGACCCTCACGCGTCAATGATTGTGTATGAGTCTATATATATATATATATATATATATATATATATATATATATATATATATATATATATATATATATATATATATATATATATATATATATATATATATATATATATATATATATATATATATATATATATATATATATATATATATATATATAAACATGATTTCATACGATATGCTTTTATATCATTGTTTTATATTTTATATTCATCTACTGGCTACTGTTTATTCCCAAATCTGGGGATGAAATACATGTATATGAATTATAAAGTATGATAGATTCTTTCTATGAATGCAACTCGGTTGATGGCTGCTGAATGTTCATACACATTATTCGAAGCAGAAATGGGTGGCTGAATTTTAATATAGTTTCTGTTCACATGCAATCAAACAATACTTCACACAGTATGTCGGGACATTGTTTATCAATTTTGTAATGTTCGCTGAATAAAAACGTTCATAGATATATTTCTTTTTTTATATGTAATATATATATATTTGAGTGAACATGTATATATAATAATAATTTGCTGATGTAATATGGCATGATTTATGGCTTGGTTTAATGTAAATAGATGGAGCCCTTGATATCATGACCACATTGGTCTTAAGTTCAATGTTTACACTAATGATTGATTTGTGATATCTTGAAAATGGAAAGAGAAAGAGCAAAAAAAGTACAAAGTAGATCCTATTTGCTGATTGTCAATCATCATACTTCAAACAGAATATGATTGATATACTGCATTGATACAAGCATTAAATATTCTCAATTTGGATAAAACTACAATTCCCTTTTTTTTAAATGTTTAAAGCATATTTTCAATACTTTCTTAAAAATTACGTAGTTGATACAGTCAAAGATTTTCACAAGATATTTCCACAAAAAGACTGTTAATCATGATCACCTTCGAAGGACAGAATGTTTTTGTGGGGCTTAAAAAGCACTCAACGCATTTCTCACCTTTGGTGGTATACGCCTTTTATATTTGGTTTTAGATCAAACACAACATCGGGGCAATGGGTTCATGCCTGAATACCACATATATGCTGTGAGGGTTAGTGCCTTAATCATGCTTATAATATTCCATGCACTAGTGATGTAATCTGGACAGGCCATTTTGACTAGTGTTGGGTGGCAGAGGACACATATATAATAGACCTGGGTAACTCAGTGCAACTTCCAAGTACATATCTATCCCTTTCAGGTAAACTGGAATGTGGGATAAAAGAGAAATATCTGATAATTGGAACAGAACCTATTTGGTGGTACACTTTCATATGTCACATGACCATGTTCTTTTTAACACAACAAAGGCAAATGTAGCCAGAGTGTGTTGCTGTAAATATCTGACTGCCATCTGGCATATGAATAATAGCATCACCTGTGCTCCTCAAACCGTCCCTCAAAGGTACACACTACATGACTCAGCCCTCTTAATATGTAAATGCGAATGCATTGTCAGAACCATGTGTATTGAACTTGACATTAGAACAAAGCACTCTAACTCAATGTTAAACTCATCATTTTGCACTTTGTTAAGTTTGGCTTTCATAAACGTCTGTAGCAGCGGACATTTGAATTCGTTTTCACTGTTCACATATGTATGGCAATGCCTATCACATTATTATATGCTTCTACATGCATTCTTCACAATCACTTGTATACTGAAGTAAATTGTAAATAGTCGGTCTGAAAAAGAGTATTGAAAATGATGTTGTTTAAGCATAGTTTTCTTCACTATTGCCGAAGCCTCATTATACGTAACGTTACTACAGATGATTTAATTTTGCTGCTGCACGGACGTGCCTTCATGACTGGGTCATGCATCCATTCTCCGTTCATGCAAGTGAATTCATAGCTTATTAATGAGAAAGAAAGCCTTACCAATAGGAACATCTGCATTAATCCAGTTTATTTGGTGTAGACATAGCAACCACACAAATAAGAGGCTATAGTTTCTCCCCATGCTCTTGGTTTCCAAGGTAACAAATGTTGACGTGATGAAGCTTGGAAAGATATTTGGTAAATTCATCATTGCTGCAATACTGAAAAGTATCCAAAATCAAAAGTATCCTCTATATATTAAAAGTCGCTCTACATTCCAGTAAAGCTGTTGTTGTTTTCTTTACAGTCTCATCATTCAAATAATACACAAGTAGGTAACAGTCTTGGTTAGTTAATGCATCACATTTCCACGTCCCTTCATCTGAGTCAGAGTGTGTCCTCTACTTCCTTAAGAACACTTTGTATAGGTCATTTCCATAAAGCTTCACGGCCTGCTGACCCTCCACGAGTTCTGAATGTACTTGCCTTAAATAAGTATATCGTGTGGACCAGATCCTAGTTTACACACACTGTGGCCGATCAAAACATTCCGTGAGCCTTACGAATCCAGTTGTGAAGTGTTGTTCCTATGTACATGTACATGTACTCTTTTACTTTTTTGAGAGCTTACACTTTTTCAAAATTTAACAACTGCCAAATTATACTTTGTATAATTGGATGCCAACTTTTCACATGTCAAGAACTAAAATAAGAGCTCTCATCATCAGCTTGTACTCCGACTCTGTTCTCCGATCAGGCTTATCCGTACAGGTGCTGCTTGTTTTAAGGTACTTGGGTATCTCGCCTTATGGGTGAGTTAAGTTGGCTACCTTAGTAGAACCTTTCAGGTGTAGTTTATGCCTTGAGGTGTTCAGACAAGACAATAATGGGTTGTGAAGATCTATCCTGGGTTAGAATGCAAGTCCGTGTGAGGTGAAGCAGAAAAGTTTCCTCGGGGCAGACAGACAGACAGACAGACATACAGGTAGGCAGTTGAGGCGGGCAGGACGCTTCTCTCCCTCTCTCAACGTTGTTAGTTTGCTAAGCCATGCACAGAGTCATGCACTGATGAATATCATAACTCACCCCATCGTCAATAGTGGTGATGCATGGTGCTGCAAAAAACTTTGACAGTACGTGTGTACCTGAATGTATATGTTTAACTAATGCATCATGAAATGATTGCTGCGTGAACAATGCCATCAGGGCTGACCGATTCGTCACTTAATATGTCCACGCTGGTATCGGGTCAGCATCCACCGTACCAATACTACGTAACAATTAAACCATTATCACATCACCGCTTCTTCTCTGGTATCACACGCCCAAATCACCATGGAAATGTATAACCTACATTAAAGGTCCTGGTATAAATTAATGGGTGGGACCGTGCCGCGCCCACGTGCCAATTATTTCACTATTGACAATGATGCACTGTCATCAGTTAGCAGCACTCTACTCATCCCAGGATGAAGTTCGGACAGGTGAACACATGCTCCAATTTGTCGATATTAATGCTTTGTTTCCATTTTATTGCAAACACGTAGGGTTTGGATTGATAATTCAATATGAAAGTATGTGATATGTATATGCGTAAGCAGTCATTGTGAAACATAAGCAGATACTATTAATTAAATACACACAAAACTTAAGCAGGTTACTTATTGTGTAAATAAATATAAAAAATGTGTAAATAGATCAGTCGCCAGAGTTTAAGGCTGTGAAATACAAGTTACTACTCGGAGTGCTCCATAAATATAAATATTTGAAGACTTCAAACCTCTTTCGTACAGCTGGGTGGGACTCTGTTATGACATGAGAACTTCACGCTCGTAGCATATTGGATATCTTTTATGCTTTATAACTTAATCAGCAGGAAGTGATATCATCATTAGGGGAAGATCAAGCCTACAGATTACAGCCACACCTAGACTGTGATTCTATTTATCAATTTATTACAAGCAATTGATGAGTAATGGAAACCCCTGATCATGTGGTGTGAGTAAGGCAATTTTCTCCGTGCTCTCTGTCGCTGGGGTCCGGTACTTTGATGGGATGTCCTGTACTATGCGATCAATACAGGTGGCGCAGTTGTGCAATATACAGCTGCTTGTCTTCCGCCAGAGGTACCAGCAAAAATCAAATACATAAATAAACTTATAATTTGAAGAGAACAGTAGAAAAAAATTACAGTAAATCGTGAAATGTTTTTATCTTAAAAACTATAGTTAAGGTCCAGACACAAACTAATTTTGCCAAGAAGATATCTGCTTGTTTATTGCAGACTTTATTTCAACATATATATAGAGCAAAATCGCTGAATAATCATATGTCTGTGTCGAAATTCAAACACCATTTTCTAGTGGAAGAGCAACCTGACACCTATATATGGTGCAAGGCATAGCACTGCAGTTCAGTGGTCCGGTCTTGGTGGGTTATCAATCCTTATTTCTGCAGCAGACAGGATACTACATGCTGGTCTTAGACAACTAATGGGTCTTGAAAAATAACATTCCACCTTGCATATTGACCGCTTGATATTTTGAAGTTAATTGAGTACAGGGGCTTGTACATAATTAATCTTCACCGACTATCATTTATTGTAGAGAGTACTACCTATTTTGAATGGAAAGAATTGGGAGGTGCCAATGAAACAAACATGTTGATGCTAAAACAAATTTACAGACACAATAATGTGGATTCGTAAAAATTATATAAAATTTTAACGTGTGGGAAATTTTTTCGTAGTTCGTAGTTCGTGGTTCGTGTTTCGTAGTTCGTGGTTCGTGTTTCGTAGTTCGTGGTTCAAGGGAAATTTTTCCGTGTTTCGTAATTCGTGGTTTGTGTTTCGTAGTTCGTGGTTCAAGGGAAATTTTTTTCGTGGTTCGTAGTTCGTGTTTTGTTGTCTGAGTTGATAATTGTAGCATGTTCTTTATCATAAATATATTAACTATATATTCTCTAAAAAAATAAAAAATGGACTTGAGCAATTAATACGAGATGTACATGATGGCTGTGAAATGTCTCAAAATCACTTGAAATTGCAGTTTTGCGGTGCTTTTTATATCGCGGGATGTTTCAATCTTGTATAAATTGATACTGAAGTATGCTTTATATCATAATTTTATTCTCTGAAAAAATTAGACTTGAGTAATTCATAAGAGATGTACTTATATTTATCTCAGGATCAAAATTTGCTGCTTGCTTTTCTAATGCTATTTTCTATATTTACAAGTGCCTTCGGCTGGGAGGGGTTGCAATAATTCACATGTGCAGATGTCTCTCACATACACAGCTATTTCTCACTTATGCAGCTATTTCTTGCACATGCAGCTATCTCTCTGTTATCTCTCTGTTGCAGCTATCTCTCTGTTGTAGCTATTTCTCACATATGCAGCTATATTAGTCTTACATATGCAGCTATCTCTCACTTTTGCTGCTGTCTCTCACTTTTGTAACTATCTATCACTTGTGCAGCTATCTCTCACTTTTGCTGCTGTCTCTCACTGCTGTAATTATCTATCACTTGTGCAGCTATCTCTCACTTTTGCTGCTGTCTCTCACTGTTGTAACTATCTATCACTTGTGCAGCTATCTCTCACTTTTGCTGCTGTCTCTCACTGCTGTAATTATCTATCACTTGTGCAGCTATCTCTCACTTTTGCTGCTGTCTCTCACTGTTGTAACTATCTATCACTTGTGCAGCTATCTCTCACTGATGCAGCCATCTATCTCTCATTGTTGTAACTGTCTCTTACTGTAACTATCTCTCACCTGTGCAGCTGTCTCACTTATGCAGCTGTCTCTTACCTGTTGTAACTGTCTGTTTGTAATTATTTCTTACATGTGCAGCTGTATCTCGCCCATGCAGCTATCTCTCCCTTCTAACTCTCTCTCTCACTGATGTAACTATATCTCAATTGTGCTGCATTCTCACATATGCAGCTATCTCTCACTTATGCAGCTATCTCTCACTTATGCAGTTATCTCTCACTGCTGTAACTATCTCTCATTTATGTAGCTGTCTCACACTCGTGTAGCTGTCTGGCCCCTTTGTGCAAAACCTAGTGGAACCTCCACTGGTTCAATAATTAGGTCAATAGTTAGGTCAAATTCCCGTTGGTTGAAAACAAAGACCAAATACATAAATGTGTGCATATTGGAGGTAATATTTCATATCTAACGCAATTATGACAACAAATAAGTGAAAATTGGGCCATTCATAATATGCTGAAAGCGCAACCCATCACATAAACTTGCATCAATTCCGCTAGAGGGCAGGCAAGGTGGTGACGGAACAATGAGATCGCACACTCTTATCAGTGGCGAATTTGAACTTGGCCAATACCACATATAGCAACTTTTTTTTTTTTTTTCAAATCTCGCCACACTTCCTCTCTGATCACATTCATGCATTTTTTAATATATATATAAAGATTGAGGGTGTATTTAAATATTCGTTTTATCATAAACATACAGATAGTTGGACAAAAATAAATGATGTATTTCATTTTGTCTGTATCATGTCTCCTTATAAAAATAACTATGACAAAGTACAAACATTTATTTCGATAAACATAAGCATCAGAGATACATCAACCCTAAGCCCTGGTAACTTGCTGTACAACTGTGACCTTGTCCCTGTGACCTTGAAAAAAGATCACCGTCCATCAAACTCATCCAAGGTCTTCCCCAGATGCTTATGTGTGTCAAATTTCATAAAGCTTTTTCTTAAGTTCTCATGATTCTTGGGATTTCACATAATTGTCCGTATTTTTAGGAATATGTGATAATGATATAGAACATGCTTCAGTATTGTTTTAGTAAAGATTTAATCATCCTTCTATAAGAAAACTACACATAGACTGCAATTTTAAGTGATTTTTGACATTTCGTGGCTGTCAAGTACATCACATATTAATTGCTCAATTCCAAATTTTAATTAAAAGTAATTATGATATAGAGCATGCTTTAGAATAAATTTAGATAATATTGAATCATCCCGCTATTTAAAACCACCCAAAAACTGCCATTTTAAGAGATTTTTGTTCATCTTGTATTAATTGCTGAAGTCCAATTTTTTCAGAGAATCTAAAGAACATCCTACAGTATCGATTTAAACAAGATTGAGTCATCCCGCGATATGAAAACCACACAAAAACCTGGTTTTAGAAAATCATATCTATATTGAAATATAGAGTATATACGTGTATTATATAAAGATCTACCCAATTTATTATTTTTATGAAAAATGAAAAATGAAACACGAAGCACGAACTACGAACCACGAAAAATGAAAAATGAAAAACGAAACACGAACTACGAACTACGAACCACGAAAAATGAAAAATGAAACACGAACTATGAACTACGAACTATGAACCAAGAAAAAATTTCCCACACGTAAAATTTTAGATGTCCCTGTAAAAATACAGACATTAATGTTTCGTAGCTACGCCAATTGCACTAATTTGAACTGTCCATTGTTCCTGCAACCTAAGGCGAGTTAATCTTGTCAGGAATTTTGAGTTTATCTGTCACATTAGTAAGTTCGTCTTCACAAACCTTTGATGTGCCAAACATTATCATTGTTATATCGCTGATGGGAGGTCAAATTCATGGTTTGTGAAGAACTGACTTTGCTTGTGAATGCAATATTTTCTTTAAAAAAACAGCAATATCAAAATAACTTGGCAAATTACATAAGATGATACGGCCACAGAGGGGTTCAAGTGAAACTCGTCCAAAACATTTCCCAAAAGAGTTTAGATTCTGAATTTGAAAGGAGTCCACATGCCTGACATGGGAAGTAAAAGGTAGAGAGGGTCAAAGTCACTTTTGACTGATCTTGGACAGCACGGGATGAACAAGATGAACCAATAGGAACTTATTTAAAGCATGTATTTGTCTTCTCACTTTTAAATCAGAGAAATACACATACATGTGACATTTACATTGTGTTTGACATGGTCACATTTTGAAGATCTTGAATGTTTTTGATTTGGAATAATAATATGCCAATCTAAATGAATATACAAGAATGAGTGATGTGTGAAGGATTGATGAATTGTCAAAACACCTGCGATCGGTACAGTCCATGTTTGTATTGAATTATGAATCCAGGCAAAATGTTGAGTAAGCAATTTTGCCTTGAATGAAAGTAAATGCATATACATTTATAATCAGACCTGTGAGAAAAGCTTCATCAGTGCTATAACATTTAGAACTATAGAATTTCACTGGAAGCAATATCATGATCTGCTGTATGCGCGTACAGAAAAAAAACCTAATCAGTTTGGGAATCTTGAAAAAATGGAAAGATGGTTACAGGTGTAATATGATAAAGTAGACCATTTATCTGTGATCTACACGTACAGGCCGAGATCAGTGCAGTATTGGGTGGAAATTTATGTAGAATGTTAATACGAACATTTGATCGCAAAGGTTAGGATAGAAAAAAATACATTATGTAAGGAAAATGTATTTGAAAATCTTTTTTTCATGCAAGCTTTACTAAAGCTCCTCTCCAAACATATTCAGATGAGTGGCGCTATCTCTGAGATAACAATAAAATTAGCTCAAGCCATTTGGTGTTCACCAGAGGGCAATCCTACATCTTATTAAAAGAATTTATCATCTATATCATAACAAGAACCGAAAGGTACACAAAAATCCTGACGTTTACACATCAGCCCTCGTCGTCTCTGGTCAATTAGTATACAGTATGTTACAATATAGTCTTTATTATCAAATATATTTAATACTGCTTTAAGAGCTGTATACAAAAAATGCCAAATTTAATTTTTTAATCAATAACCAGAATCATTCCGTGATATTGGTTATGCTAGAGACAGACATACCCTGCTTTTACACGGACCTTTATATGAATAGCGAATGGAGACCACCACTAAATATGTGTACGGTCTGCCAACTACATGTAAATATATTTGACAAGGTTACACAGAGTTCAGCTATTTCGAGATGTCCTTTGCTGACGACCTCATTATTTTTTCGATAGTTGTTCATATCTGTAGTCAGGAGGTAAACTATGATAATAAGTGCAGCCAATGTTTCCACGCCTTTAGTATTGCCCTGCGTGGGTGCCAGACGGGGGCGAAGCCTCTTAATTGGTCATGGTTTCTACGGCTGTAAGGCTTCATCATCCACACCCCTGGCGAGATAGCATCATGAACACTTAGGAAGGAGTATAAAGATCATCAACTTAATTGTGGTATTGACATAATTGAGTGAAACATCTTGTAATATGATATATATATATATATATAATAATATTGTTTTCAGACAATCATCACAAATTTCATTTCATTTCAACCTCAAATTTGTAATGCTGGGCACGAAATGTATTAAACACTGCGTAATGGGGTGTTTTTACACATTGGCTTCCACTATCCCAATGATTTTGCCGACAACACAATACCTGTAAATGCACTTGTAACTCAATGCTATTCAACTTAATCCACCACGCCCATTCATTACTCTGTGTTCCACCTCCGAAGTCAGTTTTGGCCTCTTATGGGAAAATCGCACCATGAAATTTGGCGAGGAATACGAAGAATATAAGAATATATAAGAATAAAATCTGAATTTATTGTTGTTTGCCCCACAGATGGTTGTTTATCAACAAACAAAAACAAGTGCATTGTACTTGGCATTTATTACAGAGCAACGAAATTATACAACCCTTAATATTCTAGCATCCAGTCATCATACCATATGTCATATACAATACCAGTGTCTCATATACCATAAATTTGACTGCCTTTAAAATATTTATAAAAAAATGATAGCTTTATTTTCAAAATCCCACAGAGAATGATATAAACAAGTAGCCTTCAATCAAATCAATAAATATAAAATAGAAGTGGGAAGTTGTCAATCACCTGTTTTCATTCAGAAATTGATCACATCACGTGATGGGCAGGAAGTATGGAAAGGGACATACACAACATGTCACATTGGGCCTGGTGACCTGTCTTAATGAGGTCACATACCTTCACAGTAAACGACCTATTCCGTTCTGCTTGATTTGCCATTTGAGCCAATGTACACTAATTGGGTCAATTTACACTAATTGGGTCAACTTACACCAATGAAAACAAATATGTGACATGTCCCTGGTATCCTTCTTAATATTTCGCCGGTTTCTTTCAAATAAGTCAAAGATCAAATGTTGCAAATGAATAAATAAATAAATATATTATTTCTGGTCATGTCTTTGGTATTATATGGTATTTTTGCGATTATCAAATACTTTTTAAATGCAATACAACTTAATTTTAGTATTTGGTCATATTTTAAAGCAACAGTTCACCAAAGTGCAATGACGTGACTTAAAATTTTAACCAATCTCCTCACACCCCACGCCCAAATGAGAGCAACAACAGTATAAAAAATAAGTCTCGACAAATTATAAATGCTTATAAACCATAATCTCAGTATACAACCGTGATAATATTCCCATGAGGCTAGCACCAGAGGCTATTGGCTTCAGTTTGGGTGTGAACAAACGATTGCGACTATTGGCTCATACGATATAACAAATTATGAACACAAGTTGAACTTGGTTAATGAACCTAGAAAAATCTATTCGGTCCACCATGCGGAAACGCAAACCTCAGTCTTTGACCCTTATGAAAGTATAAATATTATCATCTGTATGCACCCAAATAGAAAAGTATAAAATATTGGACCAATTCATGTTATATACATATAATTTAGGACTGTGGACTGTTTGTGGTTAGTTTGGGAGTTCCCTTTTCCATCTCTGCAGCCTTTATCTCCTGCTCTTTTAACAACGCCTGCGCGTTCTGCTCCTGCATCTTGAAGTGCGTGTATAATATAACACCTGCAAAATAACAACATATTAAGGATGTCTGCATCTGTTAACTTATCATGACAACTTTATGACTATTTACTACTTATATGATCTACGTAAATGATGCTAAATATGTCGTAAGTGAAGAACGAAGCTGTAGCTGCATGAAAATTACAAACTGTGGGTCTATCAAGGTTAGACATGATTTCAGATTCATAATCGTTTATAATACTGAGCAACCTTTTTTGAGAATGTCTCAATCCAATTAAGAACATGGGCAAAAAAAAATCAGCTACTCTCACCTGAAAATGTGAATATGATTCCAATCAACTGAATCAGATTGATTGGATCGCTGAACAGAACAAATCCTCCAACAATGGTGAGGCTGAACTTAAGATGGCCAACCATGTTATAACTGAATATCAAAGTTAAGAAAATACACCCAATTGAATTACTATGATAATATTAAATCTCTACTTCAACACAATAAATTTCTTAAGTGTCAATGAACAGATGCATTAGCTTAAATTAGAATACTCCAATATATATATATATTATATATATATATAGAAATATATATCTATCTTAAAATTACTAATTAAATATCAGATCCCAATAACAGATCGCAACCTGCAATATACTTATGATAAATTGAACAAGTTACGGCCGATGTGGTCCATAGAAACGGGGAAATACATACAAGTCAGTTTAAAAGACATAATCCAGTCCAAATAAAAAGGATACGTGAGTGGAGATGTGTTGCCGATGATCCAGAAGATGGACAAATTGATTGCAAAGGCATTGATACCGGTGAGAGACACTAGAAGCTAAAATCAACCAAGGTAATGTCAATCAAACAATGTTTTCGCCATAAACTCAGAATTTTGTTTTACTATTTTGATTTAAAATTGATTTTGATATCTCAGTGTCATTCAAAGTGTTACACAACATGTACTAATGACACACAATACATGCATTTCATATCATAACATCAAATTGTATGACACTTGCTGTTGGTATAGTATTTACTATATGTGGCCAAATGACATGACATCATCATAAAATAATAATTCAATGAGTTACCCACAGCAGCATTGAGAGGCCACGGCCCTATGATTCCTCCAGGGCCGGTGACTGGTTCAAAGAGAGGCACGATACAGGCCACACACAGAGCGGACAGCGGGGCTTGATAGTACAGAAGCTGCATGGAGTTCACCTGGAACTCCTTCTGCTTCTCACCCACCCACTACAACATACAGGCAGACTTATTTATTGATTTATTTAAAAAAATAATTAATATAAAAATTAAATTGAGATATTTTAACAGATGTGTTAAATGTATCTGTTAATTCATATTCATCGAATGTGAAGAGTATCAGGACCTATCCTTAAATTTGGCCATTAATCTGTCTAGTGACAAAGTACCTTATACATTTTATTTTTTTCCGAGTTGTATTGGTATTTCTGTTATTTAGAATGGTTAATTTATTTTTAATCTTACCACTTGATATAGCGATGTAATAAAGACACCCATCCCTGCATAAACTGTGCCAATGACATTGAACTTGATATCATAGAAAGAATTGAGGAACACTCCTGTTGCTATAGGCAGCTACAAAGTAAATCAAGGGTTGGCATGTATAAACAAACCATTGACACATTTTGGACAACAGTATACAAATAAACCGAACGTTTTTTTAGGAATCTTGAGCTCGAGATTAAACAATGTCTACTTTATAATAATTCATATGTCACAATATTCCAATATTCTATAAGAACTAGCTGATGTAGACAATTTAATTTTTCATTTCAATTGTTAATTGGTTTTGTTCCATTACATCTTTGGATCATTGTCCACTTCCTTTATTTTGATATTGGATAAACATGAACTTAATTAAACCAAGCCTGTACTTACAATTGTCAGTTTCACTTTATTTGAGAACGTCCTGGTATAAAATAATATTTGTATTGCCATGATACAAGGCATTGTCATCGTTTTAATGATCTGATATGTTCCCACAGTGTTGGCTTGGAGTGACAGGTTCGTGAGAACCACAAATCCACAAAATGTCATACTAATTGGTAACATTTTCAGCAAGGGCAGAGATTTGGGTTTAAATATTCCAAATAACCTGCATAAGAACATGCCTATTGAAGTAAACATGAAGTGCAGACATGTCATAGTAATGTTAGGAAATCCATAATAAGTATACACTGCCTTGTTAAGCATCACAATAGAGATGGACAATGCAATATTTCCGATCAGACATATTGTCACAAATGTTTTGCTGGGTGCAATCTTGGTTTCACTATCCTTCGCCATAGCTTTATCTTCTTTATCCTGAAACAGATTAGTGGTAATTATTATTCCAATCGATAATGTGTTTCCGTTGCCTTAGCAGCTTGGTAAACACCCTATAATCTCGTCCCAGTTGAAGAAAATAACATGTATTTTACATCTGCATATATAACCATGGGGTAGGCTTGCGTGTATTGAGCTTTAAGATGTAGTGACATTCGTGCATCCTGAGTGTTTGTGATCAGCGTTTGAATGTGTACATTGTACACGTGGACAGGTAAGAGAACTGTGACCCACTTTATTGTAAACAGAATACATTACTGAGTCTCGCTGTTAATTAGTATCTCAAAATAACTTCAGTGTGTTTCATTCAGAATCGGCCATTGACTGGTTTCAAGTCCCCCCCCCTTCACAACATAAAATGAGGGATGGAAACAAACAGTCCAAATATGGTTAATAGAATACGATATTTCACAACATGCAGAAGCATATGAATGCTGTCCAATTATATTTTTCCGGAATGTTGTGCACGTACATGGCTGGCGGTCTAAAATTGTTCTTAAAATAGATGACAAATTCCAGTTGACTTTCATATATCTCAAACTGCCTTTTCATACTTACATATAAGCCTACTATGCCAATCCTAGACATTATGGCACTTTCACATATAAGACAATATGGCTTATGGACATATAGGACATTATGGCTTTTTGAGCTGAAATTCTACCCCAAAAATATTTATTTCAATACACATCATAAGCAGGTCACATTATAACTCTGGTAAAATATATCGTTACATCTACATCCATTGATGCAAAATTATAAACTTACTTTAACATTCTCTGTTTCTTCAGTTGTTGACATTTTGTTTTGACAATATGAAGACAAGTCATATATTGGATTCAATAAACAACATTTGAAGCACTTTGCACAAATGCACACTCAGATCATAAACTGTGCCAATATACCAGGCCTGGCTGAGCAGGGTAATACTACCCCAGCCATCAAAGTAAACAATGCCATGCCCCTTTCTAATGACGTCATGAAATAATATATATTAAAAAGTAGGCCTGGTTTCTTCAAGAGAGACTGACTTCTAAATGTATTTAATGTCAGTGGGTCAGTGGGTTTTATATATATATATATATATATATATATATATATATATATATATATATATATATATATATATATATATATATATATATATATATATATATATTCACGCGCCAATAATCAATTGGCCGAGAGTGACAAGATTATAAAAATGCTTCGATAACTGTTTCAGAAATGTATTAAGAAAATTTAGTCTTCAATGGCTCTGAAAGTATAATATAATATTTCCAAATGAATATTCATAAAGCTTTCGTCTTACAGTTTTGATTATATATGTAAATGACTCAATAATTTTGCAGTCATGGATTGCAATATTATGTCAAAGATACAAAATTCCTAAAACATCCCTAACATCAGCACATTTAATCATTTATATTATTTTCAATTACATACATGTATATGTGACAATATGCATGTACAAATAATCATAAATTTATACATGGAACATATCCATACATATTTTGAGTTTTGCCCTATCTCCTATATCAAGAGTCACGTGAATTAATTTTCACGTTGAAGCGTTTGTGGAAATGACAGAAAACCTCATAAATTAATGTAAAATATGATCATTATCTAAAATATTAAAAAAAAAAAAAACAGAACAGGAGTTGTTACCTGATTAATCATTTCGCCTCCGATTCTTCTTCGGGCGATCATTTTGCTGCTGGCAGGAGATCTTTCTGTGCAGGATGGCCTTGGAAATAACCCCGTTTAACAAATATGTTTAAAGGGAATTTTCTGTCAATATTTGCTCCCAACATCTTGACCCAACTTTTCAACTGAAAACACAACCAAATTCGAGAAATGGTTTAATGGAAATAACGAGTAATAGTTTTCCCTGTTGACTCATTTTTCAGCACTTTTTAAGCTGTGCTGGGCAATTATATAACACTGTAAAACAATATAATAAGAAAAAGTTGTTTTATAATGGTAAAACTAAAGAGTTAAATACCTTGCTAAAGTATATTATCTTGAATTATCAACGTTTGTAAGCTGCTAAAACTATGACAGAAATGCAATAGATTGAAGAGATTTTAAAGATGGTGCAGTTAATGAGAGGTTAGAGTGTATTTAACCGCGGTTAGAGGTGAACAGAGTCACATGTCAGGTAATTAACTCACCTGCCAGGTGTCACCACTGGCCACTGGTCATTTCAATTCCGTTCACCTTCAACCCGCCCTACTGCTTAGTGTTAAAGGTTTCTCTGGGGGTTTCTTGGGTGCCCAGACATAGAAGGTGGCAGCACCAGCAGACACATCCCGCACATAAGTTTTTACTGTTATTCACAAAATGTTACAATGTCAGGATGTTACTATTACCTTGGAGTAATAATGAATTACTCCAAGCTATTACAATGTCCTTTGTTACGTGCCACGGTTAAACGGCATTTCACATCCTGAGAACAGGCTCTGTCGCCTCACATCATGTAACTTCACGCAGTTAATTAATAGTTATTTGTAATGAGGAGTTATTATGTGCTTGGTGTGCTGTGCTTTGTGATTTACACAGGTGTGTGGTTTATGTAAATAAAGCGTAATTCCACAAATTAATATGTGCGCCGTTCTCTATCTAAGGGTGTCACCAATCCAGTCCCTTTGTGCACCTATTGAAGATGTTCATGTCGGTTAGTCTCAACTTTCATCACGGAGACATATGCACACTTCACCACGTCGCCCTCTGGTGGAATTTGAGCGTGGATTTAACACATTGAATAGTTGGGGTTACATAGACCCCATTTTTTGTCCCTATGTCCCTAAATTGGAAAGACCTCTGAGCAATATAACTTAATTTATTATTGCTCTCAGAAAAGACTGATGGGATTTCTTCTACCAACCCTATCTTTTCAGCTTGTTGTCTGCTATGCCAAGTTGTAATACTTTGAAGAGATAATTTTTTTGGGGAAACCAATCTTTTAATAGATCAGGTGAGAAAGGTGTTTGAAGTTATAGATGGGGATAGGGGTGTGTATATATTGAAGTTTAATAGATCATGATGATCATTTGTGCATATTCTTTCAATAACCCAAATCACAGAATTACTGTATAATACCTTTAAACTAATTGCAAAATTTTGAATCCAAGGGTGATGAAAAAACGTCAGTAGAATCATTAATTTGATCCATTTTTTCAGATTTTCACTTCCTCTCGTACTTATCAATTTGACAATTCAGTTTTATGATCTAAAATTTTATGACTGTATATTGTGGCGAGAGCATCAAGTTAGAGCTTCTAATTATCATATTCATCTAACAGGTGGATGTCGGTACATGCCAGCATAACATGAGACCGGATACACACTAGCATGAATAGGGTCTCGCCTGTCTCCTTATCTTGCTCACTCCCAAAATTCAACAGAGTACTAATCAAAATTCTGAGATGCATTTCATTTCACAATTTATACTTATCAGTCAGAGAAATGTGAGAAGATAAAACTCTGGAAAATGTCCCTTTTTATTGATGCATGACCATTCACTAAATAAGTCCATGATAAATATACCATTGATAAAGAGATCATTTAACCAACTAGTCATCAAAATTCATTGTCCAACCAGCAATGTTTGTTCCATCAATCAGTCTCTGGATATTCTTTTCAAAACTTTTTTCAGAGTGTTCAGTGTGGCATGACTGGTCATTAAGCATATACTTCCTCACGGATACCAAAAACATTTGTCAATTTGCATTCTCCAACCAATATTGTCTGCAATATCCATCATAGTCAGCGAGTCAATAAAGAGGCATGATTGGTCACGGAGATGTGAAGATGCATCTTCCAACCCAAAATTTTAGCTCTATCCATCAGTCACTGAGTTAGGTCTTTTCAATACTTTTTTTAAAGTCATCGCTGATTTATGACTGTAAATTCAAGCATAAATAAACCAACAAGCCCAATAGAACCCATAATAGAATAAATTTCACCAATTGTCAAGCTCAGATAAACCTACCAAGGTTTTATATCTTATTGGTGAATAATCACTAGGGTGTGACTGCTCATTGAAGCATATCTTTTATCTAAAATAACAAAAATACACAACAAAACCTCACAAAAAACAAAAGCTCTATATATCATACCCACCATAACAAGTACATGTCAATATTTTATCAAAAGTGTTCTCGATAGCCTGACGTGACATTCATCACTGATATCAATAGTGTTATCAAGTTAAATCATCCAGGCAAAAATGAGCTTAATCATTTCAAGTACTGTCAAATTCAAAGTTTTTAAGTGTTCACTGGGGTGCTCTCTTAAGCATGAATGTTTCACCATCCCCCAGTGGAGAACCTTATTATAACATTTCAACCAAGTAACATGCTTGGATGTGGAACAATAGGCAAGATGAATAACATATCACTGTTTTTTTCTGTAAAATGTTGAATTGCTTACTGAAGCGGAACTTTCATCTGGTCAACTAATATCACTCTTCAAGATGTATCATTCTAATGATAAAGATAGCTCTTTATGTCATTGTAACTGAATATAGCTTATGTTGACAGACAGACGGCTAGTGGCATTTAAGTGATAGTGACGTCATCACAGACAAAAAACACCTTGACCAATCTTTAGAAATTACGTACCGCTAACAACATGATAACCAAAGACAAGACCAACTGTAAACTTACATTCTCAGGGTTATGAAATGTAATTAATTATATCTTTAAAAATATGCATCAAATTGCCATCAAAACAAAAATATAGGTCCTGGTTTTTCCTCTTGAAATATAGTGTAGTACACTTTTACTCAAAATATAGGGTTTTCTCCCCTCAATTCTTGATAGAGGATTTATAGGATTAAAGTGGATAATATTGGGGCAGTGGGCTCCCTGCAATTATAAGTAATGATTCTCTGAACTTCTAAATCATAGCTACGAATATAAAAAGAGAATAACATTTGCAAGACTTACAGAGTTTATTCTTTAGACACTACATTTTTTAACAAAGGACTAATCACTTTAAAGAATGGTCCAGCCATCTAGTTAATCTAAACAGTGATAGATTGTAATAATACATTATGTGGTGTTCAACACCTGTTTCAAAAATATAATCTCTAATCTAAATATTTATAGCTTCACTTCACATGCTATCAAAAATATTAGAAATATCTAGAAAAAAAATAATACACTACAATTTGGAATAGATTAACAGCAGTGGATAATTAAAGTTGTGTATCACAGTTTGGAAAATACCAGTGGATGATAATGTTTAATATGTTGACAAAAACCACTACAAATGGCCTGCCCTATTGTCCTCATTTCTTCTTTTTGCCACCATCTGCTCCTTTGGCAGCTCCTTTTTTATTTTTCTCCTCATTTCTGGTTTCCTCAAGGGCCTCAACTTCTTCTATCATTGTCATACTCTGTGGAAAACACAATTTTTTATCAATTAATTTAACATATTTTCAACAAATATATATATTTTTGAAAAGTTCAGAATATTGATCTGGATGCAATATCCAACTCCCAGTTCACTAATATATGTGGGCAATAAGTATGACATGGTTCCATATATAAATTTACATGACCAAAAGTAACAGTTAAGAGGCCAAAACATGTGATGGTCTCATACAATGTGGTTGCAATAAATGTTATCTGGTATGTTCTGCAAATTTAAGATAAATCAAATGACAAACAACATTTTACTCATCCTTGAAAAATCATGATTAGCTACTAGACAGTCGGGCTAGCATCATGGGAAGGTGTATGAACCCGAAAGTGTTTTTAGTATGGGACAAATGGCTTGTGCTACAATCCCAGACTGATCAGCTTCCTAATATTGTGGGAGCTTTACTATTAGTAGGTCACAGTGACCAAGTTACATCACTTGTTCTCCAAAAAAGTAATAACCATAACAGTGGATGCAATAAATGCTATCTGAAAGGTTTGGTTAACAATTGAAAATCAGCTCCTGTGATTTTGAAAATATCACACTTGTCTGAGCCCCTCACTTACAGATCAGATATACATGTATATACCAAGTTATATAATTTTCACAGAAAAGATAGCAATCACAACAAAGTTGCTTACATGCTTGTCACAAATTTGACCTTGAACAAAGGACACAAACTTTATCCCAAACAAATAACCTTGACCAGCTTATTATCATACTATATCATATTCAGCCAAAACATATTAAAGAGATACTTTCTAGTAAAATACATTTCATAAATTATATGATTAAATAATCATAGATACATAAATACATTGAAATTCAGAGACCAACAAAATATAGCAGTAACCATGGCAACCCAAACCAACAATCAAAATTAATCTTGCAACCCCCATACATTATGATCATTTATTGCAATTTGGGCCTATGACGTCATCGTGCGGGATTTATTGCACGTGCCTGTCGAGCTGCAATCATTTTCAATTTTCACAAAACTTGTCATAACTTTGTTAATATTGGTCCGATTGTTATGATATTTACACCAAAATGTCACATTTTTCATGCTCTTTCCAACGCACAAAACCACTCTATAGTCCGTGTTTTCTAAGACGGAAAATCGTCACATCGCTGTTTTGGCTGCATTGTTGTTTGTTTACTAATTATTTATGTAAGTAGGTAATTGCCGCACGATGACGTCATTCTTTTTTTTCTAGCACGTGCATTTAAAAGAGCTATTTTTCTCCCAAAAAACATGTTTCCCTTGTGCGGTTATACTAACAGAGCCACAGATCAATGTGCGTTATAATTCTCCATCATACTACAAAAATGTTTCAGAGAAGTGAAAGTTTCCCTTTAACATGAAAAATTGAGAAAGAAAACAAAATGCAGCAAATGGCAACAGACAAACTTCAAACAGATCAAAAACATAGTCAGCATGTGTTGACTTAATCACATATTTCACAGTTGATTTTTACATTCCTTAAAACTGAATTATTAATCATGTACAAGGTAAAGACAGACACAGAAAGGATTTCTTACCCAGACATAGAAGGTGGCAGCACCAGCAGACACATCCCGCACGTCTTCCAGGTCAAACTCACTAAGCAGTGCCTTGGCCCTCGTCGCTGCCACAGGATCTATATTCTTGGGTTCACAGCCAAGGCAGCAACGTTTCAGGCCTTCTTTGCCAGTCTTGCCCACCAATGCCTGCACATTCTTCCAATTCTAAAAGTGGGAAACAATAAAGTCTTTCACATAAACATTTTCCCATGTCATATTATGTTGAGTGTCATATTAAATGGGCTGATTGGACAAAACACACAAAGGACATCAGAATTTTGTATTTTAATTAATTCAAAGTGTATTACAATTTCAAAGGTGGTATTTCAACAATTCAAAATTATCAAACTTTTTAGTTGATCTTGATATTTCCTGTCCGATTTGGAAATTGATGAATTAGCATCCACAAGCAAAATATGTGAAGACAACATCATTAAATTTCAATCTTGTATTTGGACGATGTTTTCCAACTAGTTGAGAATTTTCTCTCAAAGGGAAAAACACTTTGTGATTTATGTGCATATTAATTTGATCTTTTTTACAGCAATCCAATTAATGGTTCTACCATGCAGATATCCTCTATGTACATGTATATCACACAATAGTTCAGTGCAAACTCTGGGACATAGACACATCATTATGAACAAAAATAAATATCTACCACTACACATTGTAAAAGGGTAAATAATATATTATGTTTATACTCTTCATGCAAATAAATATGTCATAAAGGTAGTGTTGCCTCATGTGAATTCAATAACTGAGTACTGTGATCTGTTCATTCTATCAGACAAGTCACTGTATGGGGTTGGTAGGCTAGGAACACGGGGCTGTGATATGTGAGCATTGCCAACTTGCTCCTTTATGAGGTGTTTTCAAAGTTTCCCTAGTTAACCTACCAACTCAGAGTCTTCAATGTCTGCATCCTCTGTGTCAGACTAATATTATGGTGAAAGTTTAAAATATATTTGCATCTCATAACATTTAAAAGATCTTTTTTTCAGAAAATGTTTGTTTTTTTTTTGGCATATCTATTAATTAATTATTCATTCATGTTGAAAATCAATGCTGTAAATCATGTTGTAAGTTAATTTATGATGTACATCTTATTGCAATAAGAGATTTGAATCATTGAAAAAGAGTTTTTTTTTAATTTTAAGTATATCATTTTTAAGAGCAATTTCAAATAAATAAATATTTGTCATATATTAATAATCTATTTTTCTCTGTTCTACATTGTACATGTGTATCCAATGTGATTCTCCACATTTGTATCCAATGTGATTCTCCACACACTAACGATACCTTGGTATCCTTCTCCTTGTGTCCCAGGATGAGGAAGGTGGCTGTCATGACCTTGTGTACAATGGGTGGTGGTTTTTGGTAGCTCCTGATCTCGGCCACAGTGGACTGCTTCAGCTCAAGGATCTCAGCCCGGATGCGTTCCAGCCTCCGCAGCTGTAGCAGCACCTTATTGGCCTCTATCATCTCCTTGGCCAGTGGCACCTCAAATCCACTTCTCTTCACTAAGTTAATGGCACTTTCTAGTTCCTTCAACTGACGTTTGTCCATTGCCTTGTTCAGACCTGAAGATAAATTTTCACTCATTTAGGTTATCACTATTATAATTATTTGATCATGAAATTTCCTACTTTGAACTTTCTATTGTGATTATGTTATAATTTGATATGCAACATATGGGTAATACACTCACCATCTCTGGCCATGGCTTCCTTTAGAATCCTCTCTGCTTTCTGCAGATCCATATCATCATCTGGCAGTTTGGCTTTCTTGAATTCATCAACTGCATTAGGCAGTTTGTCCATATCTCGTTTCTTAACAGCTACCTTCAGATTGTATCTTATCCTTTTGTTGCGAGACTCTATGGAGTACACAGAAATTCATTAACAAAATAGTCTAAAAAATGATAAAACTACAAAGGGAAAAAAACTACTATTTCAAAGTAGATTTATCATATAGGATTTAAACCAGAAGAAAATATGTAACCTTTCTGTTTGAGTTTGGCACGTTTTTCATCCTCCTCTGCCTCCTTCTTCAGACGTGAATCCTTGGCACTCTGCAGCTTGCCCTTGGCCTTCTCCATATCATTCTCTGCATCCTTCTCATCCTGAATTGCTTTCTGGAAGATGCAACATTTACGTGTCACAGGACTGAAGTGAAAATATAGGACACTCGTGGCCCCATCAGCTCTCAACATTTATTTAATCAAATTGGTGGGAGCTTTTCACTGATATGGGTGATACAATATAGCAAAATGTCAATGATGATGGACTAACAAACAATGGAGCCCAACCCCGGGTGTCCAACACTGTGAGAGAGCCAATGAAATGTTAGTGCTTACCAAAAAGCACTTTTTCTTTTGAAAAAGAAAAAAATAGGATGCAAAAATACTAGCAATGGCTAAAGGAGCCCTCATATGGTTCTGAGCCTGTATTCTCATGTAAAATGTTAACAATACTGGTATCAAATCAGCAAATAGTTCTTGTACAGTCCAGATGGGACCTTAATATCAAACAACATATCTACACAAAACTGTAGTTAGTTAGGCTAAATAATCTCATTGATGGGGAAGAATTAATGTTTAATGGTTGCAGAGATATGGTCAATTTAAAGCAGGACAGATGGACAAAGTGTTCATTATATGCCACCTTTTCCAAAGAACGAGGAGCATAATAATTCATCCTTCTTGATTTGTGCAGCACTGTCGGTATAATGGAAAACAGTAATTAAATGAAATGTAACTTCCATGCTGCAGAGTTTTAAGGTCACATGCTATTATTGCCACTAATTGTGTGCTCTTACTACTCATTGTCTGTCAAATTTAAATAGTCATATCTGCCTGGAGACATGTGGTAAAATGAGAAAATAAAATATATCAATGTCAAAATAATGAAATTATAAATCTTAATGTGCTTTAAAATATCATAGTTGCAACAGTGATCTACTGATCATAATATAAATAAAAAGAATAGACAGGAATTGTGTTATATGATTATCAAACACATTGATGTAGTTTTCCTCATTGCTGCATGTTTTACCTTTGTGTGTACACATTCATATTAATTAATTAACTAATTAATTACAAAAATGAATATCATCATTATTTAACACTTTTGACATTTCAAATATTGTGATATTGATAAAGTAATGTCTACTTATAGACTCAAGCTTAAATACATGGGATCAGGGATAAGCTAAAACTGTAATGAAATATTATCCGATAACTCAAATACTATCTCGAAGTAAGTTACAACCAATATGTATACAAGGAATTTTACCTACTGCCATCTCATGGCATTAATCCATAGATCATAAAAAATGACATTTGACCATTTTGGTGCCTTTGTTATCAGGTAGGATCAATGAAAGTCCAATGCATTAAAAACCTTATAATTCCCAGATGCAATGGTAACAAGCAAGTCTATAAGTAATTCTTATAACCCTGTCAATGCATAAATCAAAAAGTGAAGAACACTGGACAGTTTTAGCATTTGATTTGTCAATGTCTGCTGTAAAATTCTTTTACAAGTTTTTTTGTGTGAATAATATCACCTGACGTTAAACATGTGTTCATGAATATATTTGAATACTGATATCAAAACCTAATGTTTTCAAAATAAATACATAAATGCAGTAAGTCAGCACAGTTATATGTTTTTGAATACAATTACTGCCTGTTTCAACGAGTTGATATATATCTTCTTTATTTTACCCCTATTGCCTATGGCCCCTTGATACTAATCTGCAATGAATTCATTTGTAACATGATATATACATGTACAAAGATCACATCTCTGGTTTTATAAAGTTGTTTGTACTACAGCCATGAAAGACTGACAAAAGATGATGACGATGAAATGTCTTCCTGTTCAAGAGTAAGATATTTTGTGCACACTAAATTCAGGCAACAGTCATTTGACCATATGAATAAGCTTCACAAATCTATCATATGAGTTTTGGGGTATTTCAGTAACAACACAAATAGTGTTACGCTTTTAAAATGTAGAGTATAAGTAAAATTATATATAATTTAGTTTGAACCTAGGTATAGCAAGCTAAGCCAAAATAACATTAAGGTTTGCGAGGCATATGACCAAATAACTATTGCCATATTTTGCATTATATAAAAAAATATAATATTGTGCTTTGACAAATATATTGTCCCATCACTACCTGCATTGAATCCTTTATAAAAGATCACAATATACATTATTTCACATATATCGTTAATCTTTAAAGTTAGTATTTAATGTTAAAAAGGAATAAAATGATTAAAACAAAAAGTTAATTAATTGTGATTTCATACACTAAAAAGGCATTAATGACATTGAATAAGAATATAGATGTTGGCCTAGCATACCTTAAGGACCTCCTCATCATTGATGGCTTCATCCTCCTCTCTCTTCTTCCTCTCCTCTTCCTCTCGCCGATGTCTCTCCTCCAGTTCTTTCAGCCTCTGTGCCTCCAGCAACTCCTACAAATCCACCAGCAAAATGGTCTCAATAAACAGTAGTCATGTCAAGGCTGCACCCAGGACAATTAATCCTAAGATCAATTAATCCATTTTCTTTTTATAAAACCATATTAATTTAAGTCACTCCAACAAAATATTTAACAATTTCATGTTATGTATGACATAATATATTCAAAAAATCAACATGTAGTAAATTAAGATACAAATTGGTCCATCAGTTACTGGACTAAAACTGTGCTTACAAGAAATGGGTTGATACATCTGCTTAATAGAGATAAATAAACATATTTGACTGTGTGAAACATTTAACCAGAACAAAAGTGACACTACATAATCAGCAATACACACCTCCCAATAAAAGATACTGAAAAGAAATCCTTCATACAACTAAACTTAATAAAAATCAGCCATTTTAATTCTGATTGAACCAGAATATATAATCATTAATATCACATAACATTGATTGTGCTGGTTGATGGTCTATAAATGTGGCAGATCAGGATCATTCAATTTATGTTTTTGTTCTTCAAAGATGAAATAAAAATGTTAGTTGGTCTTGTAGTGTAATCAAATTATGGTCCAATATATGTGTATGATATTTCATTTATCCTAAGCATGCGGGTTAAGGTTATACTTCTGTATATTCTTATTTCTGACAAGACTAACATTCAGGGGCAATCAATTTACCATTTCACACCTGTCCAATAATTAGGATTGATCTGACAAGTCTTTCATTATATATCATGGGTGCCAGTCAACAAATATCTAGATGTAATTCTTGCATCATAATGATGTGATCCATTCAAATATCTGTGCATTCTGATTGACAATTTGAGACAACAACTATAGTATCATTATGATACTTTGTGAGAATGTCACAATAAGTGTGCACCCTGAAAATCACCACATAAGGGACATGAATCATACAGTACCTCCCAAAGTCTCCTTCACAAAATCACACAGTATATTCTCATTTTTATATTGCTTATATGTATATATTGCAGGACTATATGATTATATATGTGAGGACAACTTTGCCAGGTATTGCATACCGGTGCTAGGATGGGGACACCTTACCCGATGCTGCTCCTCCTCCAGCTCCGAGAACAAGCTGCTCTCAAGCTGGTGGTAACATCGCAATAAAATATCACAGATTTTAGTTAATATGATAAAAACATGTGTGCCATCATCAAATTGAATATGTTATTTATATATGTTACTCAGTCGTAATGTGTGTGATTGCAATGTATTATATTTATAAATTCAAAGATTTATCTTGTCGTGTACATGTATATGAAATGAAAAAGCTCATGCAGACCAACTTTACAGTTCAAGTCACTATGGATATATCTGGTAACTAATTGACTGATAACTATTTATGAAAATGGTCGTGTGGTGGTGTTGATCTGCATAAGACAAACTTTTAAACCTTAAATCTATCTGGAAAAAGACAGATTGTTGTTCAGCATGTTTGTTTTTTGGTATATCTACATGTATATGTATGTACTGCACATTTGGAAAAAAAGATATCTGTAGACATGTCCCTACCCTCGGGTACTGATTTAGGAAATGAATACATTATGATTATGAACTTAAGTTAAATAATGTAAATTTCCATACATTCGAAAGTTCTAAGTGATTTATAGGTCAAATCAGCCTATCAATTGAAAATTAATACTAACATTTAATGAAAATGATCAAGAATACTCTAACTATTGTAAAATTAGTTTTATCAGTGTTTTGTATGTCATTAAATTACCGGTATGTGCAATGAACTTGAATAAATACTGAGATGAGTTGTTGTGGTTTTATCTTGCAAAAAATAAATGTCTGTTTATTAGCATGAGCTAGTGACATATCATCTCCATATATTACCTAGTATATGCAGCTATGCTATATCTAAAGGGTTGTACATACCTGATGCTTAAAATACAAAACTTAAACATTATAGTGAATTCTTCATACAATTCACATTGCAAGATAAGGGCAAGTAAATCGATTATCTGATTCAAGGTTACTCTTTAGTTAATTTGAAAAAAAGGCTCATTGTGAAAGGATTCATTGAGTGAATGAATTCATTGAGTAATGAAATATAATCTGTATTTTAAAAAATGGCAGTTCTAGAAATTTATTATTTTGAAGATCTTGATGGCAACAATTGATCCATTTTCTTTTGTCAGTCAATTTTAGATTTATTGGTCATTTGTACATTCTTGAAAATCATATTGATGTCCTATGAAATCTTAGTTACAGCCTCACAGACCAGAAATGACACAATTTGAAGCTATTATATTAAATTTGGTATTATTTTGTCTCAACATTTTTTGTCTTGATGGAAGGAAACAAATAATCTTTTACCTGGCCTTATCTATAAAGTAAGATATATATTTATGGGAAATGAAAAAAATCTATGGCAAAAATATTGAGAAAAAAAAAGCATGAGAACAATACAAAACAAAACAAAATAGAACACAGACAAGCTGATAACTCTTCTGATTCTAACATGCTTATATACAAGTGATGGGGAAGTTCTATGCAACTCTCTGACTTACATTGATTCTCTCAACAAGTTCATTCTGAAAAGGAAGCTCTAGATATGTTACTGACTGTGGGGACATATCTGGTTCTTTTTTTCTCTTTTAATCACAATTTAAAAAAAAATTACCCTTTAAATTGAATTAATGGAATAGTTTCTTTTAAAGTTCTTTTTTCGCCCCAAAATAATCATGTGCGTTACAGCTGAACCCTAAAAATGACATAGTCCAAGATAATTTCTTTGTTTTAAAATAACTACAATATAAAATTCAGTTGTTAATATGTCAAATGCTAAATGAGAGATTTGTTTTTAGATTTGGTCTTTATTTTGCCCTGAAAATTTTGCCCTTTTTCTTCAAAATGAATTTTGTATCACTGGGCCGTGATGAGGTCTAATGCAGCAGCTGTTGGCTAATGGAATAGTCATGAAATCCATACTTGATAGTGTATCTATAAACATTGATCCCCCCGAACAAAAATGTTACCAATCTAGTTGGCTTTGGTGCAATATAATGGAACAGTATTCCATTTGGTTGAAGGAGCAATGACATCCTAACGGAACTATTATTCTATGAGATAGCAATGTCTTATATGTTGGTATCTTTGCTATAATCAATAACACAAAATACAGTCTGTACCTGCTATCCCAAATGCTAAACCTCACATTTACTGATAGAAATCTTGCTTGTTTGCTGCACAGCACAAACAAATGAATAAGTATCAATCTCAAATGTGCACTTTCTAAATAACAGACCCTAACTTCTGGAGGACAAGTATCATCCTTTATTAGCCCAAAGCCTCTAACCAAATTATTGGAAACCTACCTGGACCAATTCAAAATGCAGTCCATTCAAAGAATACATGTATTTGACATTCTGATAAGGTATATACATGTATATACAAGGAATAAAATATTGTTTAATATGATTTGCTAACCTGTTTCTTTTCTTCCTCTTCCCTCTCTTTCTGTTCCTTTTCTCTTCTTGCCCTTTCTTCTGCTTCTCTTCTTCCTCTCTCTAGTAAGCACATAAAACATGCACATACAATGTATGTGTATAAGATTTCAAAACAAGATGATGATGATGATGGTGACATAAGACATGCAAATGAGACTGATCAACACACATTATTAAAATACCTAAAAAAAGCAACCTTTTCTTACTTTAAATTTTTAAAATCACCAGTCAAATGTCATTTTTGTTTTATTTTGGTCTTTTCATTTTTCACATAAATATGCCTCAGTATTTTACCCTTCCTTAAATTTGGTCAATGATTTATATGTGACTTAAAGTCTGTGATGGATGATACATGCTTTGAATCCAGGAGATTTTTGTTGTTGAATATCGAAACACTATTATTCTCAATACAAGTTATTTACCCTCTTCATCTTCTAATTTTTTCCTTCTCTTCTCTTCTTCATCCTTTTCCTTTTGGCGCCTCTTTCTATCTTCCTATAAGAACATAATTCTCAAATTAATGAGAGGCTTGAGTACTAAAATGTGAACCATGTTTTATAAAAATGCTGTGCATCTCTTAACCAAAAACCTCAGTTTGTTTAATGTCAACATACAGAATTGATCTGAAAAAACAAGAGAATTGTGCAAAAGAAATATGACCTCTTCTTCTTTCTTTCTTTTGTCTTCCTCGAGTCTCCTTTTCTTTTCAAGCTCTTCTTTTTTCTTTCGGTCTTCTTCTCTTTGCTTCTTTCTCCTTTCTTTCTCTTCTTCTATCTTTCTTTCCAGTTCAATCTGCTTTCTTTCCCTATCTGAAAGGTAAATATCACCAAAAAACATGAAAAATTGTCTATATTACAATTCACAATCAAAATACATATAAACATCACGCCCACAAAGACTGCTCCATATTGAATTATTTCAGAGACAAGAAAGTGTTTCCATATCATTTTCAACTGATTGAATATTAAGCATTTAGACGAGCTGTTTTCTACTGGTAAATCTGGCGAAGTTTCCTCCCCATTTTGTTACCTATAAGCATTGTTTTATACTGTGTTTTTTTATTCTCATACATATTGTAAATAACACCTGTTAAAGTTACTAGATATTCTCAGTTATTTAATATAATGCTTTCATTTGAATGAAGAGAGTATATTATCATAATGAACATGTTCAGTAAGCTAAGCCGAACATGGAGAGAACACTCATCTTTAGGGAACATTTGGTGTAACCCTGTACACCTAAAATCATAAAAAGACACCCCCTTATCAATTAGACAATTGATACTCTTCTCACACTGGCAATAAGAACAGGTCATTTTAACACAATAAACCAATATTTGAATATGGTTGTTTGTAATTTACCCTCTAGTTCCCTCCTCTCAGACTCTTCCTCCTCCATGAGTTCCTTGATGCTGGGCACATTACACAACATAACCTCAATCTCAGCAAAAGTGACACCACTGCCTGGCACTGCTCTAAGTCGCAGAAACATCTCCCATTTACGCCGGGAAAAATACTTGCCATGAACGGCCTGAATAAACCACCTAATGAAATCAATGTAGAATAAATAAGTTTGAATTGATCATCACTCCATTTGTAATAAATACTTTCAGTTCAGTTGATTAACTGTTCAATTTAAGCATGTTCACTTTTGCAAAAACATTTTTAAAAATAGCATGGGTATGAACATTTCCCAATTTGTTGAATTTATAATTCTGTTCTTATGAATTTTCTTAAAAACAATGTTTCTAACAAATTGGCATTACCACAATAAAACATTTATACAAATCCACAGAATTGATGTATGTTTTTTAAATACTTGGCTTGATCTTCTGTGATGGCATCTCTCTGCTCTGTATCAAGCATAGTAAATTCCCAACGCAAGTCCTGAACCAAAAAGTAGCGCCGGTCCATTTCCTTAAGTACCTCAAATAGTTCAGACTGCTCACAGCATGACCCGACACATGTATATTCTATTGCAGCTTCAACCTTTCAGACATACAATTCATTATTTGTGAATGTAGTAAAACAATGATAAGTAGAGAAAAAATCTGCCTCTCACTGCATAAGCTTTGCTGACAAAGTACTTTTAGAAAGAAATATCATATTTACATTTCAAGTAAATATATTAAGATATACGTAAAGCCATTGATACTGTTACATTTATAAGTAATATCATTTAACAGTTATTTGTCAAACAATAGATACATCTGTTTGGTAAAGTTACCAGATAGAGAGGAATGGTCGTTTTTGGTACCTGAGGTATACTGATGCCCCCAAGTCTCATGTCAGAGTGTATCGCATGCAGCTGGTGGGCATTAAGTTCTCCCTTCAGAGCCTGGTCATAATCCTGGAAGATCTGCTGCACCACAGCACCACACTCTCCAAGCTCACCCATCGTCTTCTATATCCTGGTGATTTAATAAATCTTAACTGAAAAAAAAGGAATAATGTTATAATGGAGAGCTTACAAAAACATAATATAGGGTTTTACATTAAGTAAAACAAAATTGTCTTATAATTATGGTATCAAATTAAGTAAAAATAAATCTGTCACCAGAAAATGTAAATGCATGATCATTTCTAACATGAATAGGTTTACTCTGACAGATGATATAAAAAACATCTGTGTCACAAAAAATGTAAATGGCAATAGGCAATCAAATTTTATGGATCAAGGATTATTTTTTGGCAAAACACAAACTTGTAATGCATAACTTGACTACATTGACAGAATATCTATTCTTATCCTTGTGCATGAACTCTAGCCAAAACATATTAAAAACTTGAGGAAGTGCTCTGTTTTCTATTAACTAATGATAGAATGACCAGAACTTCTCTATATTCCATACATTAACACTTTGATTATACCACTACAAGTCTGACATTTTTCAGCTGAGGGTACCTTATTTTAGTAAATGCCTAAAGTGTCAATGAGTCTTTAAAGCGACATCATGACTTGGAGCAAGTCTGAGGAAACCTCAATGAGTCCAGTGAATTTTTATGCTGGCATCGCCATATGTGGTGACAATTACAATGCATATAAAGAGGCATTTTTTCTAGATCAATTAGCATCAATACTTCATAAACAATACAACACAAACCTCTCAGAGGCCTGAAGTCTGTAATCAAGATGTAATGTCAAAATATCTGCTTTAATTTTCATATGTCATGTACTGCCATAAACAAATGTTTTTGTTCAATATGTTTTTTTCATCTTCATGCCAATTTTGACAAGCTGTGACAAGGTTACTTTCTGGTCCATCCCTGGTCCCACAAGTCAGGGTATGGTAAAAACAGAACACCCTGTGTGTCAATTTATAGATCTAGTTGTCATGGTAATAACTCCAGGGAGTGTGGTGCAGGACGCCAAATCTGGGATACTGCCCTAATCTGGTAACATTAAAATATTGCAGCTTTTCAAAAGGGTAAAACAGAGAATGTCAAAGTAGTTATCTCAAAAGTCAGCTCAAAACTTTGACAAAAGGTAATTATCTTCACAATAACAAGCTTTATTAATTTTAATGTTACAGGCGCTTTTTATGTTAGTTTAATATGTTTGCATATATATTGGTGTAAGGCAAAAAATAAACATTGAACATATATGTGACTTGAATTGGAAACATTGTGACCACTGTTATCAGCCAATACCTTGCTAATTGCTATTTTTAAAGAGATGATCACATCTTCTTTACATGACATTTTATATTCATAGGCCCCCTGCCAATCTCTCCGACCAATGATTAAATATAGTGGAGTTGTACAGATCTGGTTCCGGTAAAGTTGTACAGTTCCGGTGTGTACTTTTCAATAGGCCGATTGCGGGTCGCCATACTGCCCCATTGAAAACAACACGCCGGAACTGCACAATTACAATCGGAAGTGCACAAAAAACTCTCTAAAATCTAATCATTAAAAAAAACAAGATGGTAACCCGCAATCGGCCTATGGGGGAAAAAAAACAACATGGAGATCGGCAATTGGCCTATGAAAATGTAGGTGTCCATAATTTGTAATGTTTGGTTTAAAAAAAACCAACAATATAATGCAACAGTCTCAATTATCCCATGATGCACAACAACTTTATAGGCCCCGTCCACCGTTGATTGACAGCTGTGGTTACAGGGGGTCTAATGGTCTGTGGTCAACCTGCAACTTACAGGGTCAGGGATGGACCATACCAGGACTCAGGAGCGATATCGAAATTCCAACAACCCGAGGCTGAGGTGCACATAATTACTGACGTTTCACGCATCTTACACATCGTTAATCCATATAAAATGTGACTCTTATGGTCCTTGGTTTAAATCTAATAAAATGGCCGTATCAAATGTAAATACATTCACTCTGGATATATAAAAATGAAAAATATAAGTAACAACATACAAGCACCTACTCAACGATCCGCCATTTCTAAACAAACCCATTTCCAAAGGCAAAATGTGAAACAGATTTTGATTGGCTGCTATTATAATTGTGACCAATCACATCTGTTCTTACAGCTATGCCTTCAACGTCACCCAGCCTCGCTGTCAGAAGTGGCACCATTGGATGTCAGGATGTGAAATTGAGTAAATTTGGGAAAGAAATTGCTATTTTAGTAACATTTTACTGGATTAAGAAGAAATATTTAAAGTGCCAAAATGAATGCAGATGTGGAGTTTCATATTAGACACAATTATCCATGGACTAAGCTGCCTGCTAACGTCAAACAGGTAGGGAGGTTTTTGCACATCTTGAATTGTTGACATCTTCCAGTCTCATTTTGTGATTCAGAATCTGGCACTTGATCATTTTTAATTTATGAATAATGATCTTTTTGTAATTTGTTTAAGAAGAAGTGCATAATCTAGCTGGCTTGGTTATCCTCTGTTTTTCATTTCAACACTATACATGCATGTAACATATCTAGCATTGTATGGGGTCTCATCATTTGATCATGTTGATATTCAATGAATAGAAAGTACATGATGTACTCTGTAATAGACTGTATTCAATGGCATGTACATGTACAAGAATCACAGACCACAGTCAATTTTGGGTCTAATCAGGGTCCAAAACTTCATGGGGCAGCCTGATTTCAACAAAGTTTGGGCCAGAGGTGTGCACAGGTAGCAATGTCTTCGAGGCCACACAAATCGGCGAGAACAGCAACAAATAAATGAGTAAATCAAGTGCACATGATTGCATTATGAGTGAATGCAATATTTAAATTATAGCAAAAGCTTTGGCAGGTAGAATTTATGTGGGCAACACAATGTTTATTTTACTTTCTAAATTTGCCATAATGCCTTAATGGCCTCCGCCTTATGGTGCTCCGATATCATGGAATGTCATATTGCACTAAATTTGTTGTTAACGTTAGGGGGAACAGAGACACTTCATACAGAGGATCACAACTGTATGAAATGTGTTGTTGACTGTTGCTAAGATACCAAAAGTGCATGACGTCACTATTTCATTGATAAATAGCCACACCACCATTATGACGTCATTGATCCTTCAACTGCATGAAATAGTGCACCATTATAACCCATCAAAACCAACTAAATAAATACCATATATTGGCTCAGATGGGATCAATGCTTATTAATACACATAAAAACATCATGTATTGATCTTTTATGACTAATCCATTAGCCAGTAGTTGCTGCATTAGACCTCATCACTGCCCAGTGATACAAAATTAGAAGTAAATTAAACTTCATATTTCTGAAAATTTCCCACGCTTTTTATGACAAAATTGAGAAGTTTTGCAAGTTTAATTACCAAAATTTAAGAACAGGTTTACTCCAAATATTATTCTATTTAGTTTAAATAGATGGAATTTTGATTAATGGTCTATATTTTGAGATACCTAACTTTCTTCAAACTCAAGTCAAAAATTACCAAATGGTGTCAAAAATTTGCATTTATTTGAATCATTTTATTTACAAAAACACAAATTACTTGAATTATAAGACATCTTTTAAAAATCTGTCTATTTAAACTAAATAACATCATTCTAGCTAAAGATCGATGTCTTAGTTCTGCAGATTGTTAGTGTAGATATTCCCAAAAATGTTTTTTAAGTAAGCTCTATCCCTTCTTAAATTGTTACAAAAAAGCCATCTTTTTCTGATTTTTGCTTCAACTTTAAATCTAAAATGATTAAAAATGATAAAATTTGAAAAACAAATTAAAAATCAAATCAAAAGAAAAATCAATCCTGAAGGATTTGATACATTAAAGGCTGAAATCCGTTTTGTAGTTATTTTCATACAAAGCAATTATCTTGGACCATGTCATTTTTTGTGGTTTAAATGACGTTTTTTGGCGGGAAAAAAGAACTTTAGAAGACACTGTTCCCCCTAACGTTAATGTTGCTCTTATATTGTGTTGTGTTTCATTGTATTTTATACTGTGTTTTTGTATTAAATCATAAAGTATGTTTCAGAATAGCATTTATTTATTTGCAGACATTGGGTAATTCCCAGAAGGAATATGAGAAGGCGGTTGTTAACTTCAGCGTCAAGAATCAGCTCCGATACAAAGGTAATCTTGGTGAGTACAAACTAATAAATAAACAAGCAGTTTTCAGATATTATGACTAAGGGGGGATTGGTTGGGAAGGGGACCATGAGAGAGAAGTCTCCCAAATTTTGTCCTTGAGAGACCTATATAAGCCTGGAAGAAAACAGAATAGGAAAAAAAAGTAGTCTCCAACCAGGTAAGGAAGATTTTTTTCAAGACAGATTTGAAATAGGAGCATGTCCTATGCTTTTTGGCATCTTTGCTTAGTCCTTGTCAGGGATGGAAAATTTATTGTTTTTGCCTTGAAGTTGAGGAGTAATATTCTTTACCTGGCTGTTGTTGCATGTAAATGCTTTAAAAGCTGAACTCAAACTGATCCATTTGTTCCATAGAGAAACATGATTTAACATGTTTTTCAGCTATATTGACAGTGAGTTCAGTGTGTGTTAGGTCCTGGATAGGTTGTGGAGAGAGTCCCAATTTTAGTTTCTTGCCCCGGAAACCTAGGCTGTAGGGACCATGATCATGTAAAAATCATTAACCGTCAGATAATTGGTCCATCAATTCTTAAGGGAGAGCAGTGGGATATCTAATTTTCACATGTTTTTACTGCTGGTGGCAAGGAAAGGCTGTCTGACATACTGTGTCCCTTGTTAGTATGGTTGGGATCAAATACGGTTTATGTTTATCAGAATGAATACATTGTTTCCCTAGGAATATTGGCAAAACAGATGTCCTGTGATTTATCTTCAGAATTTTTTATATGGATGGTCCTGTTCTGAAATGCAAGTGAAAAACAACCATCACAGTGGATGCCATTGTAATTGGAAGACCCCTGTACCAGCCTGGTGATCCAGAAGGAATTTTAGAACCTGGCAAGGCCCATATAGATTAGTGGTTTTAAAATGCTACTGACCCAGATTGAAACTAATAAAATATTATCTCATCATTGTTTCATGTTATTGGCCATTGGATGTGATGAATAGTCCAAGAACTGTATCGACAACTTAGCTGTTATTGGCCAGTGATTAAAATCCCTAAAATGTAATTTCCTGTTTTAGTGATGTGTTGTAAGCAAAGGAATATGGTGTTCCGTCAATTTAAAATAGAAAGTACTTGGAGCATGACTGGCATTGTAACATTAAGACTCTTTTCACTGAAAGAGTTTTAGAATATTTTATTTCAGACCTTGCTGGCCAATTGGAATATTATATATTAGACATTGCTGGCCAATTGACAGAAATATATAAAAATAAATTCATATTAGATTTATCTATAGATAACATAAATATATTGAAAGGCCTGAAATAAGCTCTGAACTTGGTTTGGTACAGCAAAAGTAATGTCAGTCATTAGGGCAAAGGCTCATTGGATTTGCACCTTGATAACATTAGCTCATTATAAGGAAATTTTCTTGTTAACTTATTACTGATAGAATACTCAACTTCTTGGAATAGAAAACTTGATATGAATAATATAAATAAATTATGATGAAAATTGCACCTGACAGACCTCACAGTGTGCATGAGCACTGGCTTGTTTATAATCATTAACAAAGACCATTTACAAAATTGAGGATTGTTAGAACTTTACCAAAACACTTAACTTTGTCTGCCATTTAAAACCTTTGATTTCTCAAATGAATGGATAATATACATTTGTGAATGATACCATACAACTTTTGAAAAAAGGCAGAATATCTGCAGTGCTCCGTATAATAATTATATCTTAATAGTTTTCAGACTTCTCACAGCATCTGGACCAGTGAAAATTTTGAAGCCTGCATATATTGCCATACTGAACATTAATAGAAGCATGCACAGTAATAATCATAATCATGATAACATTACTGTAAACAATGGCCTGCTCTCTGTATGGACCATACTCAGTGATTATGTAACAATAGATTTTCAGTCAGATAGCAATTAACAATATGTTTATTTACAACTTTACTGTGTGTTTGAGGGCTGCACAGATTTAAGAGACATTTTATATTTGGCAACCTAGAGTGAATGTTGAACTCAAATAACAAATTGCTTTTTGATTGTATTTCTACTGAAATTTAATACAAAGTTTGACCTTTAAACCTACAAGTTATTTTATGACTTTGGTGGTTCAGAGATAGGAAACCAGACCTCCTTGTCCCACTGGGACCCTCACAATTGTTGATCTAAGATAACCACATATGATATAAAATGGCTAAAATACAGGTTGAAATTCAGGCCAGAATCTTCTACTTTAGAGAAATAATATACTTTCTCATACACAATGTAGACATAATTATGAAACTTGAACAAACTTGAAAGAGACAGTGGTATTTGTTCTTTAGTGACAGATCCAACTAAACTAAGAAAATATTGTATTCTGATTAAAGAACTGGGGCTCACATGTAGCTCTATATGGCATGCAGGAAAGATTCGTATCTTTATATTAAATATACAATATGGATGTTCTCAGAGAAAAATATCTTTACAATTATTCCCTGATGTTGGTCACCAACTGATGTATGAGACAAGCAGGAAAGCTGCAAAGTGAAGCAGTGTTCTCACTTGAAGCAGTATTGGATGCTGTGTGGTGACAGAAGCTGGGCCATCAATAATGTGACCCCGAAGACAAGGCGAGGATCGGTGGAGCCTAGCTTACCTGGCCTCTTCCGGCACACAGTTACCTAACTCACTTACTGCTGCTTCTGCTCTGGCCAGCCTCTGCTCACATGCTACTGAAGATTAAAGCACGCCTCTCAAGGTTGCCTAACAACCTCTCTTTTGTCTGGCAAAATGACATGAACTTGTCTCATCTGATCTATCATTATTCCTTGCTTGATCCATGGATTGTAAATATTATTCTCAAACAGAATGTGAAATGAAAATCAGGGAAAATTAAAAATAAAAAAGGCTTAATTTTGTGGATTGTATTGAACATACTGTTAATTTGTTTGATCTGAATCAGAGACTATTTTTATCACATGTATATTATTTATAGATTGATATACCTATCATTAGTTTCAGACAGACATCAGTTAATTTGATCACATATAAACATCAAATGATATCAAATATGGCAACAAAAAGACTTCATCTGGTCATATGCAGCTGTTGTGTGGCTTTATTTCTTCATGAATTTAAAGCTGGGAAACTCAAAGAAAGAATGCTTCATGTAGAATAACAATGATTATCCCTTTTATTCTTTTTAATCTTTTATTTTTTAAGTGGTGTGGCCTTATTTCATCATGAATTTACAAAAGGAGAGAAAAAAAGAATGCCAGAAGTGACAATGAATATTCCTTTTCAATTTTTTTTTCAAGTGGGATGGAAGGATATATCAGTAAACAAATGAAGCCATCAGTATTCTGACTTACAGTGTGATTAGTATAAACTGATGAACATTGCATATGACATCAGACATGTTAGATAATTCTCACAAACATTACTATAAGCTGCAGCTTTGTTGAGAAGTATTTATACACCCTAAACCTGCGAAACTTCAACAGGGATGCATATCGAAGGCTGACGTTGACGGAGACTGACGTTGACATGATAGGGTTTTGGATTTCCCAGATCAAAAAATTTATAAAGTTCAACTTCATCACATCCATGAATATTCAACTAAAAAATAACTGTATGGTCTGGTCAGTGCATTTCACATTTATGAGGTCAATGCTGGTTTGGAAACCATGATCTTTTGAGTTTTGATATTTACCGTAATAAGCTAATCTGAATCATTTCTGATTAGTTTCCTTATCCACAAACATCTTCGTGATCATTTTTGAAAATGACAGACTAATGTGTCTGGTTTGAGACCGGAGATACTTGCAAGACAGCAAATAAAAGTTCGTCCCTGCCAAGGACCTTGGTACGAGAGGTGACAGGCAGGTGACCTTGCTTCATGATGAGGTATGGCCCATCACTTTGTCAGATGCAAACATGTTATCCCAAGCACCAGACCTTTAATGACTCTGTCACAATCCATCAGCTGAAGTCTGCTGCTATAAAGCAGAATAAAACTTTAGCCATATAATCTGCCAAACACACCTGAATAGTGCAGCCTGTGGTTGGTGACCCACTGGTTTGTGAGCCTCTGATAGCCAAGATTTATTTGTTTTGTGGCACTAGACCTGTCAGGCTGGGAACACCTTTGTAGTTTGGGCTCAGCAAAATTAAAGCTACGATGGAAGTTATTTTTAACCCTCATTTATTTTAGTTTATCAAAGATTATACTGCATTTGAAATATTAGTGCATTTTTTTTCAACAATTTTGTCTACTTATATAATATTTTCTAACATGGAATTGAGAGGTATCATATGCTAGTTTACACCTCTTTGGGTGAACATTTTGGTGACAGATGAGCCCAGCTTGTCTTGTGTTTATATACAATCACCTATTTCTTTAGCATTACCTAACTTTGACTGATGGTGCGAGCCAAAGGGATTTAAAAATTTGTTTAGCAAGTGAAACATGTACATGAATAAAACTTACTTGTGTGAAAAACCTCTTGCTGATTGTACTTTTTCACGCTTTTATTCACACCTTTTTCATGTTGTGCTTTTTCGTGTGGTGCTTTTTTTGTCGCTAGCCGAATGAGAAATATTATGTTATTTAGGCAAATTTCACAAAGATAACATATAGATAATTCTATTGTCTTATCATATGTATCAACTATGTTTGCTCAAGAGGGCCCAAAACGCTAAGGTCATCGCCACATTTCCATAGTAGCTTTAAATCCCAGCTTTTGCAATCAGCATAATACAAGATACACATCACCCATAGTGTGCAATCTCCTGTCTACCATTGATGTATCCTCCCTCAAAATTGTTTTTTTTTATCAAATGCAATGCACTTGCTTTTAGTTACAGCATCAAACTCTAGAATGCTCTCTCAAATATCCTTTCAGTGCCCCCCCCCCAGACCATACCTATAAGTCTGTGATATTACTCTTGTGAGAGGCCTTATGTAGGAGATGTGAAGCCTGCTTTTGTATGGCCGCAACCATAACATATTGCAGACATCAATTGATCTTCTTGGCAATGTGCCACTGAAGTGAACTTTTCTTCTCTATCGATAGTGCACTTTATTTGCAACATTGTAGATTGTATCAATTGTCTTCATGCTGATCAAAATAGTGTACAAAATGCAATATTTGGGAAAGGGTTTATCTGAATGAAAGCACAATAAAAATATATAAATGTTGGATGAGAGAGATCATCAATTGTGCAGTCATAAGATCCAAGAATAACTCAGTTTTTCTTGCCATGTTTGTCCCAGTATCATGTTTAGACAAACAGTCTAAGTTCTGTCCCATTGCATGTCAATACATATAATTATGATGATATATACAGCTGACTCAATGTTTAGCATTGTAATGATACAAATTTGCATCATAAGCAATCCAAAAATAGTATGATGAGCATTTCATCAGCAAAGCTTATACAGTAAGTTCAGGAAACCTTTTTGGTTTTCTGTTTGTGCGAGAACTACTGGGCAGATTTCTTTGCTATTCAAAGATAAGACATAACATTGTCAGGGAGATGAATAGTATTCTTTTCCATGAGGCTCGAATTTTGATATTTTAAAATAATTTTTGACTTGCTAACTTTGTGAGAGGGGGATAATATATGTGTCCAGCTTGATCTATTTTTTGGAACTACTGGGTGGGTTTCTTAGCTATTTTTAGATTTATAAGATATAATATTTTCAGGGGACAAATCCAATATTTTCTATGATGCTCAGATTTCTAAAACAATTCATGCTTTTACAAAAAATACAGGTGCAAACAATTAATTGTTTCTCATGTACATGAAGACCTGGAATGTCCAGTATCTCCCTTTGCCAATCTAAATATAGCCTCAGTTTTTAGACTTCAATTTAAAAGTATTGTGGAGGTGAGTCAGCCGGTCTTATTGTCTTGCCATTTTCTATTTTTTGAGTATAGTATTATACATTACTTTTGCGACATTTATTAAATGTTCACAAACATTACAAGAGTAATGGTCAATACAGCTCTCTCTATTTTTAAAATATATATATATTTAGCAAACATTCTCTCACATATGCATAGACACCCTCAACACCCAGTGCCTCTAATGTAAATATAGCCTTGGAACTTGAAGAGATTCAAGTGAGAATTGGGGGTGATTAAATCAACCAATTAAATCAACCAATATATTGGATACATTATTTTTGATGTATTGAATGTTCTCCACCTATAAAGCTGGGTAAAATCTAAAAATGATTATTGAGCAATTTCTCAACATTTCAAGGAATTTTTCACAAATATATCCATACAGCAATGATCAGCACAGCTTCAAGTCTTTTGGCCAATGTTTTATATTCCAATTAAATTACATTTTGTGATGTATATGTTATATAAATGGCAGCAGCATTATGAAAAAATGACACCAAAGAGAGCACAAATATTTTTTTCAAGAGATGTGAGGTGTTTTTAATGGTTCATCAGATCAGATTCACTATAGTGTGACCAATCAGAGTCAATACTTTTTACCTCTTATATGGCTATTTTGGTCTCAGGAATGAGGAGAAATAACAAATTATGTTGTTTGGAATGTCAACGGCGTGTAAATTGTCCACGTGGGGATAATTTGGAGTGCGAAGAGTGGACAAGCCATTAGAGTGGCATCAAGCACACATGAGCATGTGACCTGGATGGCTAACATCACACAAAGGGGGGCATGCCCATCACACCTCAATCTGACGTCCAGCCTCACTGTGTGATGTAAAGGATCAGGCACAGTTATGGCATGTCAATCACCTTTAACTGTCAGTATCTCTGAGAGATGGGACAAGACTTTATCGTCCTGTGATGAATTGTAAAAATATATATCCACCTCTTTTTTTTAATATTGAAATTTATTAGGAATATTGCATTTCCTACACAGTGTCAAACCTAGTGTTCAGCTAAGAATTTCCTTCATGAGAAATCTTAGCACTTTAAAAAAAGCTTCTGGTTTAAACTATGCATTTATTGTGGTGTATCATGGTCAAATCCCTTAAATTAAAGAATGGGAGTTGAGTGAAGGGTGGGGAGGTCCATCCAGAGTAGATGGCAGCTGTATCTTGGAGCAGTCTGATCTCTGACGGCAGGTCATACAAGCCGTCCTGCAGACCTCTGAACTATCAGACCAAGTGGTCACATCGGCACAATCCACATCCCCTCTGGACACTCTCAGCATGATAAAACCAAATTACCTGTGCCGGATGACAATCTAAGCAGCCCCAATGGATGAAAAAAACTGCTTCTCAAAGAACATTAAATAAACTGATCAAGGCAACTGAAGGAAACTCGCTGAGTGGCTAGGAAGCATCGCTGTGCTTCCATATATGGAATGCTGCACTACTGCCACTAGTATGAATATTGTAACAGTGTCGAAGCCGAGAGTAGGCTGATTGGTTATTCTATCCTCACAAACATGAAAATTAATTAACACGGGGTGGTAATTGGAAGTTGTTGTTTTGACAAACGTGATAATTCTGCATTGTAATCCTTGTAGCATGTGTTATAATATTGGTGGTAATTCCACAGGAAGTAATCCTGCTAACTTCCTGTCCTTTCCTCCCGGGAAACCATAAAATGCAACCAAATGGCAGCGTGTTGGGATTTGTTGAGATACATCTATCAAATGATATACAAAGTGAGAAACATGTTCAAATAAGGTCATGCCGAGTCACTCTCTTACTTTATTTTTTGGTTGTTTCATGATTTTATTTGGCTGTGCATACCTCTTGAAAATGTGACAACATATTAAGTCACAAGAATAGCTGACATTTTTCGAGTGACCGTTGAGGTGTTTGGTCTCAACTGGACATCCTCCCAGCAACAAGTGGAGAGCACAACACTAACCATGTCACAGAGGCATTGCCATATATGACATCAATGTGGTAATTCTAACATTTCAGTATTTCCTGTCTTGGTGTTGCCTATCAGGTCTCTTTTACACATATCTTGCATTGATTATTCATGCATCTTCAAATATTGCTCACAGATTTGAATAGATCTGTTTCATAAATGTGGAATATAACCAAGATAATTGCTACCTCACGTTTCATGTTTTACATTATGTATTCTCATAATCCAAACATTGTGCGGTTTTCTTTTAGTTTTTGATATTTCAATATTGAGGCTGAATAAGATAATTTTAATCAAGGTGACCCTTGACTGAGTTCCAGGCCCATTCCTCACGTCATGTATGGACAGCATAAAAAGGTTCATAAGGGATGGTGACAGTCAAGGGGACCTATGTATATTCACATTGAGTAATTGAATATATATCCAAGCTAAATAAATCCATTTTGATAACAATTTTCACTCAGTAAAAATGTTTATAACTTCCATATTAGCAATCTTATCATCCGAGTATTTATAGAGCAGTTGGCAGGTGTTGGTATATTGTGGCACTTCCAGTATGGACAGAGCAGTTGGCAGGTGTTGGTATATTGTGGCACTAGCAGTATGGACAGAGCAGTTGGCAGGTGTTTGTATTATGTGGCACTACCAGTATGGACAGAGCAGTTGGCAGGTGTTGGTATATTGTGGCACTAGCAGTATGGACAGAGCAGTTGGCAGGTGTTTGTATTATGTGGCACTACCAGTATGGACAGAGCAGTTGGCAGGTGTTGGTATATTGTGGCACTAGCAGTATGGACAGAGCAGTTGGCAGGTGTCTATATTGTGGCACTACCAGTATGGACAGAGCAGTTGGCAGGTGTTTGTATTATGTGGCACTACCAGTATGGACAGAGCAGTTGGCAGGTGTTGGTATATTGTGGCACTTCCAGTATGGACAGAGCAGTTGGCAGGTGTTTGTATAATGTGGCACTAGCAGTATGGACAGAGCAGTTGGTTGGTGTTGGTATAATGTGGCACTACAAGTATGGACAGAGCAGTTGGCAGGTGTTGGTATATTGTGGCACTACCAGTATGGACAGAGCAGTTGGCAGGTGCCTATATTGTGGCACTTCCAGTGTGGACAGAGCAGTTGGCAGGTGTTGGTATATTGTGGCACTACCAGTATGGACAGAGCAGTTGGCAGGTGTCTATATTGTGGCACTTCCAGTGTGGACAGAGCAGTTGGCAGGTGTTGGTATATTGTGGCACTACCAGTATGGACAGAGCAGTTGGCAGGTGTCTATATTGTGGCACTACCAGTATGGACAGAGCAGTTGGCAGGTGTTGGTATTATGTGGCACTACCAGTATGGACAGAGCAGTTGGCAGGTGTCTATATTGTGGCACTACCAGTATGGACAGAGCAGTTGGCAGGTGTTTGTATTATGTGGCACTACCAGTATGGACAGAGCAGTTGGCAGGTGTCTATATTGTGGCACTTCCAGTATGGACAAAGCAGTTGGCAGGTGTCTATATTGTGGCACTACCAGTATGGACAGAGCAGTTGGCAGGTGTCTATATTGTGGCACTACCAGTATGGACAGAGCAGTTGGCAGGTGTCTATATTGTGGCACTACCAGTATGGACAGAGCAGTTGGTAGGTGTTTGTATTATGTGGCACTACCAGTATGGACAGAGCAGTTGGCAGGTGTTGGTATATTGTGGCACTACCAGTATGGACAGAGCAGTTGGCAGGTGTCTATATTGTGGCACTACCAGTATGGACAGAGCAGTTGGTTGGTGTTGGTATATTGTGGCACTACCAGTATGGACAGAGCAGTTGGTTGGTGTTGGTATATTGTGGCACTACCAGTATGGACAGAGCAGTTGGTTGGTGTTGGTATATTGTGGCACTACCAGTATGGACAGAGCAGTTGGTTGGTGTTGGTATATTGTGGCACCCAGGTAGAGCTTTGTCAGTGGCATATTGTCAGACTTGCTGCTACTGCTACTGCACAACAGGTAACAAATGCCATGCACATCATATTGCTTGTCCACAGTGGCAACAGTCAATATGAGGACAGATCTGTTATGCAGCATGAGCTGTGATATCTGGCTCGAAGCTTTAATCCTTTGCATCCACCCACTTATGCTTATTCTTTGTGCTTAACTACTTCTGTTTTTATGGCAGTTGGGGGCCATGGGCCATTGCGCAGTTGATTAGAGGTTAAGATTACCAGCACCATTTCCTCTCTGTTGATCCAAAAGTTTTGCGTTTGATTCTGTGTGGTATTGGCATTGACTCCATGATACCATTTATTGTATGAGCTGGGGCCACAGTGCCTGAAAGGCTAACTGGTATTGAATCTGTGACTGGTTGATTGTCATGACAAGGACCAGTAACATGACAATTCAGTGAGGCTGCACTATATTTGCTATAAGTAGGTCTCATCATGAAATAACTGAAATAATGTTTGAAGTGATGTAAAACCCCAAACAAATTTATGATAATTGGCAAATATTAGATGAAAGTCAGAATCATATTCCCCATATCTGGCAGAATATTGACAATATGCAATGCTATACCAAGTAGAGTATAGCAAAATGGTTTCTTTAATTAAATGATGAATGTTTAACCATCATTCATATTATGAAGAACAACCTAGATTCTTTCTTTTTTTAGGAATAGTCTTACTTTAAGTTCCCTCCAGCATTTTCCTCAGTTTTTCCCAACAACAGCATGATTTTTGTGGCAATTATCAACCATTAATGACGAAAAATCTTGGTCACTGTGGGGCTAAAGCTTACTTGTCCATTCAGGGATCACTTTAGTGACTGTTAGTCATATTTAGGGGCTTCCTCTGACAATCATTAAAGACTTCCAATCAGTTGTCCGGTTATGCTCCAATCAGTCGCTGATTGGAGCATAATAGTCTACACTTCAAACTTATATTTTGCATTGCAATAAACATTACATATTACAATTTTATCTTAAATATCAGGCAACATCAGTCAATTGACCATATTGTTCATAGCAAACCTTGCTGGCTGTGACATGCCATGTTGTGATGAAATATGACTATCGTTGAACATACCAAATATGTTTAGCAGCACACTAGAGACATGAAAATTAAATTCTTTCATTCTTTACACATAGAAAGCAGCAGTCTTATCTGATCTAATCTAATACATGCCAGTGGCAATGTCTTCCTTCTTTTTTTAGTCTGTGTTGTGAGTAGTTTTCACATTATTCAATAAAAATAATCTTCAAGGCTGCGGACAATGGATTCTGGCATGTTGGCATCCGTGGGCTCCTGTTTGACCAGTTTAGCCATTACATGGGCATTGGTCACTCTGTAACTGTGCAAAACTCACAAAATACCTTTCAAGAATGCTAACTGATCCAAACTAATGTTGAAAGGAAAAAGTAGGTAAATAGTTCATATAATAGGGTCAAACGGGCAAAGTCGAACAGGGGAATGATTGAACAGGGTTTCTTGCGAAACAACCAGTCACTGTGAAAATTAACTCCTTTGAAGTATAGCAGTAGTTTGTTCCTTGATGTCTGTGTAAGATCATAAAATGGATCAGAGGAACAAAAATGATGCATGAGATGACTTCATGGGTGAGAAGGGGAATATGTAGACATAGACACTGTTTGATCTCACATTTTCAGACATTTTAGCTAGCCCTTGAGATACAATGTGGGCCTCCGAGAAGGAAAACAGAGCCCAGAGTCATTCCTGGGCAGCTGTAGGTAAATCCGGGCACTGACATGTTTCGTGTGTTTTTAAAGAGGGAAGGAGAGAGGAGGGATATTCTCTGAGGTTGGTGGCAGGGTAGGTGGGCAAATATGGTTAGCCTAAGGACTGCTGACTTTTTGGTGCCAAGTCAATGGACAAGGTGCTCGGAGCAAACAAATACTGTGTGTCTTGCATTAAGACTGACAACACTGGGATGATGCAGGCCTTTGTATCTACCCACCCAAATAAATCACCGTATAATCAAATTTTGAATTCCCTGGTGATCAGTGAAGACATCAGGGACAAGACCAAGAGTGGACTAACAGCAACCAGCCAAGTGTTGTCTGAGAGAAGGCTAGGCTCTGGGCATCTGGTCTGCAAGAGGGCTCAAGGGCTCTGGACCTCTAGCCAAGTGGGCCTGGGCTCTGAGAGTGGGCCTGGGCTCTGGGCATCTGGTCTGCAAGAGGGCTCAAGGGCTCTGGACCTCTAGCCAAGTGGGCCTGGGCTCTGAGAGTGGGCCTGGGCTCTGGGCATCCAGTGTTGTCTGAGAGAGGGCCTGGGCTCTGGGCATCTTGTCTGCAAGAGGGCTCAAGGGCTCTGGACCTCTAGGCAAGTGTTGTCTGAGAGTGGGCCTGAGCTCTGGGCATCAAGTGTTGTCTGAGAGAGGGCCTGGACTCTAGGCATCTTGTCTGCAAGAGGGCTCAAGGGCTCTGGACCTCTAGCAAAGTGTTGTCTGGGAGAGGGCCTGGGCTCTGGGCATCCAGTTTTGTCTGCGAGAGGGCCTGGGCTATGGGCATCCGGTGTTGTCTGAGAGAGGGCCTGGGCTCTGGGCATCCAGTGTTGTCTGAGAGAGGGCCTGGGCTCTGGGCATCTTGTCTGCAAGAGGGCTCAAGGGTTCTGGATCTCTAGCCGCGTGCTGTCTGGGAGAGGGCCTGGGCTCTGGGCATCCAGTGTTGCCTGAGAGAGGGCCTGGGCTCTAGGCATCCAGTGTTGTCTGAGAGAGGGCCTGGGCTCTAAGGCATCCAGTATATTCTGCGAGAGGGTTCAAGGGCTCTGGACTTTTGGCATCTAGCCGAGTGGTGTCTGGTTGAGGGCCTTGGCTCTGAGCATCCAGTGTTACTTGAGAGAGGGCCAGAGATCTTGGCATATGGGAGATCTGGGCCATCAGTGTTGTCTGAGAGAAGATTTAGGGTTGATGTGGGCATCAGCGTGTTGCCTATGAGGGAGCATCAGAGTATTGTCTGGGAGATGGCATCTCCATCCATCAGAATGTTGACCACCAGAGGGACTGGGCTGTGGGCATTAGCTTCTGAGTTCCAGTCAGCCATCAGAGTATTTTTCTTAAAGATGACCTGGATCTTATCATGGACCAAAAGACCGCTTTCCCACTTTTCTTGGTCAGAAGTTCAGCTTTCACAGTTAACCTGAGCAGACAAGCAATATCAGGACTAGGTTATAAAAACTGCCACCTTTAAGAATTGACCCAGCCTAGTCTTGTAGAACAAAATAGAATTACATGGGCAAAATGATTCATTGGCCTGCACGAGAAAATAATCTTTTGTTTCTTTGCACAGTTGACAGTGGTTATGGGCATGATCATGAATCTGTCCAACTTGTTAAATGCATAAAAAAACTTATGTCTTTTCTGTTCTCAAAATAATGGTGAATTGTGATGATGGGTGTTTCCAGTTCTAAGTCCTCATTGCCTCTGTAACTGAATTCAGATCAGAATGATGAACAGTTGGAGCCAGACATCTATTTGGTCACACATAAATGAGAGCAAATAGTGTCACACAGGGTCAGCGCATGATCATATTGTGCCACACATCAAATATGTGGGACCAAACGACAGCTCTGCATGACCAGATAATGTTATAGGATGACCATGCATGACCCGCCAATTGCTGACTATTTGCTCCAACTGATGAAAGGAATATGCACAGCTCAGCAGATATTCCTGGAATATTTATAGTGCATCAGCCATAAAACCACTTCTCTCTTTTGTGGCTGCCTGGAATTGAGAGTTGAGAATCACTTCATACTACTAAGTTTTACTGTCATAAATGATTTGATGATTTTTATTTTGTTCTTTTTTTTTTGCAGTTCGGCATGTACGCAAGGATGAGAAGAAGTATTATGAGGAGTTGTTACGGTACAGTCGGGAGCATCTCATGCTCTACCCGTACCACCTCTCTGACGTCATGGTCAAGGGCCTACGGATCACACCCTTCGCTTACTACATCTCCATCATGTCAGACATCATGCATCAGGAGAAAAGTTACGACTCATTACCCAACTTTACTGCTGCTGACTGTAAGTACACAATATGTATTAAAAAAGTAGAACCGTTCTATGAAACAACACATCGTTAAACTTGAAGCGATGCCATCATTCCTGGATATGCTGTGACTATACATTCATGAGTCTTATTTAAGGCGATCTCTGTGACGTCCCCTCTTGAGGGACCGTGAAAGCGTTGTGACGATCAATACCCTGTGATTAGAGCTACGGCTTCTTTTTGTGTGCCCCCACGGAGGCGATTGTTGATTCATTTCTTAGGTGCAATTTGTGGTGTTTCAGGTCTGCGGCTGATGGGGATAGGACGCAATCAATACATTGACCTGATGAACCAGTGTCGCTCCTCTAAGGTAACTTCATTCTGCCGTATTATATCTCTGAGGGAGCATGTCAGACCAATATCAAGGATATAGACACACTGGTAGTAGTTACTTAGCAGGCTAGGCCACCATGTTCCCACCATATTTACATCTTTACACTGATGATTCCTTGAATGTGAAATGTTGACATTGAATTGAGCCACAGTCTTGAAAAAAATATTTTGAATGGCAAAGATTATCTGAATTCATGTCAAGAATTGATTGATCGGTTATTAAAAGTAATTCTAATGAATGAAAATAAATGTGTAGAGCTTATTGTTGTGAGAGTGGGCTATTTGCCAGTATATGTGGTGATAATTTCCAGCTGTGAAAGTAGATTGGGAGTTATATTAGCACAAGAGGAACTGAGCAGAATAAATATGTCAGCACTGAGACTTATATTGCAAGAGAATCAGGCACTTTTACCCAGCAAATCACTACCATCATGTAATCCAACCACAATCTTGGTGCTTAATGCAAAATTTAATTAAATATTTCATCCCCTTTCCACCATACATCATAAAAAGCAAACGAGGAAATGTGTAATTACAGTAATCATCACATGTCCTGGAGATTGGGTTCCATATCACTGTGTCTTTATACAAATCATGTTTATTGGATTCTTGTGTATCAAGTGATAGGTTAGGTATCGATTATGGACTATTATATAAGCTGTAAAACACCCTCATAAGTCCACGATTCTTTTTTAGACATAAACAACATTCTCACTCTATTATCATGCCTGTATGACCATGCTGTGTTTTGTTGCAAAGAATTATCCTATGGGAGAACCTCCTCCAAAGAAAATGGAATGGTGAAGGGGCCATGTTGTGGTCAGTGTTGATCAAACAGAGAGGACAGATTGGCAAGAGGTGCCAAAGGAAAGAGGTTGTTGTGTTATCAGAGTGGAAACAAGGTGGTTGACGCCTGCTAGGCCCGCTGCTTTTGTCTCAGTAATTAGTGGTGTTTGCATATTGGCCATATCATGCAAGAGTGTAGTTAGTGATGCCATAGAGTCTGTGGCCATGGCACATAGTGTCAGGAGAGAGGGGGGGGCAGTGGTCACTGAGGTGGACTCTGCATCCCATACATCATCTCAAGGGCCTCTGTGACTCCGCCCGATAGCTACTTCCCGGCCTTGAAGCCACATTCCTTACCGCTCCACGGAATAGGGAACTTTTTCATTGGAGATTTTTTTTTTCTTGGAGATTCTTTTTTCTTCTTCAGCACTGGATTATTGCACACCTTGAGCATATTGAAATGAAGGATAGGATTTGGTTCAGTATGGAGCACTGTTCTTTGTATTTAAAATAATTTTCAAGAAACTTTTCTGAGTAATATACGTTCAAGTCAACATACTACATTTGGATCAAAATGATTTATCATGTGGCTGTGATTTTTGGTGTGAAAATTGTCAGGATAGATATATTTTATTGCTTTATGTATTTTATTGCTTATTCAATTATCAATTTTCACCAAAGACAGCTTATAATAGTAGTGTCTGTGTTGGTTTAAGAAATGAATGGAAATTTCCAAATGCTTGATCTGAATATTACAAAATGATGAAAATTTAGATCATAGGATAGCCACTAGATGTCATTAACATCAACTAGCACAACTCACCAGAGGGCAGCATCTAATTTTCAAAGCTCCAGAAATATAAATTGAATAGTTTATATCTGCCGTTCTTTTCCTCCAAGATTATACACACATTATTTTTCTGACATGTACCTTTGTCAGGGGACCCACAATCTGTAAGCTGTTTGTAAATTAAGTTTTGCTTTGTCAACATCAATATTATAATACAATTCACACATTTTAAATTCACATCTTTAAAACCAGATTAAATCAGACTTAAATCAGACTAAATCAAATAAACTAAATTCTTATCTCTCATATATTTACTATTTTGACAAATATGAAAGAATATCTCATATATGGTAATAAATTCTTTTCCACATACATGAAACTAAATGCTATTTAATTAGTAACAGTGGCCACCATTGAAAACAAAGTCTTCAGTGTAAACTCTTTGACCATTTTGCAATAATGATTCCTTTCAGTAGTTTGTCATGGTCCTATTGCTCCCTGGTTTAGCAGCATCTAGTTTCAGCTCTATATGATTAGTCTCCTTATTCCTTAGCTGCCTTTAATTCACAGTCACAATTATATATATTCTAAGATGGGCAAGATTTGTAGCCCACAGGCACTGCTTCATTAGATTTGCATTAATTTAAGGTAATATCACATCCTGTGCATACATGTACTCTGAGGACACCCCATCCCATAGTCAACACTTTTTCTAAGATTTTTCAATACACAATTAATTTACATTTAATCTATTCACAATATTCTACAATGATCTAAGCGATAGGGTTAAGAAGTTGTAGACACATTTCATAAATGATAAATATATTTTTGAGGGAATGTTAGAACTGTAATCTGCACAGAAATATTTTTCATCCAATTAGTATTCGTGGTTTGCTTGGTGTGACTGTCTCTTCTCAGCTCCGTCCTGATGTGTAACATCTAATTACACAAGACACAACTGCAACAGTGGCTGTGTGTTCGAAAATTAAGCTGGGTGAAATATGAGTTTCATCTTTATAATGACAGCAGAGGCTTGGCACTGATGAAAAAAAAAAGATTGGTGTCGTGACAATGTTGCTGCCTCAAAGGTCATGAGGATCATCAGCATGGACAAATTTACATGCCTGGCCCTTCCCATATTGCACACAGGCTGAGTTATCCCTGACAAAACATCTAATGTAAAACAACTATTTCATTTAAGTCAGTTGTTTAATTCAAGCTTGCATCTGCAGACAGGAATAGATGCAATTGTATTATTTTTACCCTCAGCCCCTGATGTAATCAGGCTGAGGGTATTGCAGTACTCCTGGCGTGGGTATGTATGTATGTATGTATGTCTGTATGTCTGTATGTCTGTATGTATGTCTGTAGCGAACATCCTTGTCATCGCGATAACTCAAGAACAAATGATGGCAGCTTCATGAAACTTGACACACATATGCATCTGGTGAAAACCTCGGACGAGTTCGATGGACGACGACCTTGACCTATTTTTCAAGGTCACAGGGACAATTATGTGAAATCCCAAGAATCACAATAACTCAAGAACGAATGATGGCAGCTTTATGAGATTTGACACACATAAGCATCTGGTGAAGCCCTCAGAATTTTTCCTATGAAACATGACCTTCACCTACTTTTCAAGGTCACAGGGACAATTATGTGAAATCATCTTGTCATCGCGATAACTCAAGAACAAATGATGGCAGCTTCATGAAACTTGACACACATATGCATCTGGTGAAAACCTCGGACAAGTTCGATGGACGACGACCTTGACCTATTTTTCAAGGTCACAGGGACAATTATGTGAAATCCCAAGAATCACAATAACTCAAGAACGAATGATGGCAGCTTTATGAGATTTGACACACATAAGCATCTGGTGAAGCCCTCAGAATTGTTTCTATGAAACATGACCTTCACCTACTTTTCAAGGTCACAGGGACAATTATGTGAAATCATCTTGTCATCGCGATAACTCGAGAACAAATGATGGCAGCTTCGTGAAACTTGACACATATAAGCATCTGGTGAAAACCTCGGATGAGTTTGATGGACGGTGACCTTGACCTATTTTTCAAGGTCACAGGGACAATTATGTGAAATCCCAAGAATCGCATAACTCAAGAACAAATGATGGCAGCTTTATGAGATTTGACACCCATAAGCATCTAGTGAAGACCTCAGAATTGTTTCTATAAAACATTACCTTCACCTACTTTTCAAGGTCACATGGACAATTATGTGAAATCATCCTTGTCATCGCGATAATACGAGAACAAATGATGGTAGCTTCATGAAACTTGACACACAAAAGCATCTGGTGAAAACCTCGGATGAGTTTGATGGACGGCGACCTTGACCTATTTTTCAAGGTCACAGGGACAATTATGTGAAATCCCAAGAATCGCAATAACTCAAGAACGAATGATGGCAGCTTTATGAGATTTGACACACACAAGCATCTGGTGAAGACCTCAGACTTCTCTTGACGGAACATGACCTTCACCTACTTTTCAAGGTCACAGGGACAATTATGTGAAATCATCCTTGTCATCGTGATAACTCAAGAACAAATGATGGCAGCTTCATGAAACTTTACACGCATAAACATCTGTTGAAAACCTCGGACTAGTTCGGTGGATGGTGACCTTGACCTATTTTTCAAGGTCACAGGGACAATTATGTGAAATCCCAAGAATCGCAATAACTCAAGAACGTATGATGGCAGCTTTATGAGATTTGGCACACACAAGCATCTGGTGAAGACCTCAGACTTCTCATGATGGAACATGACCTTCACCTACTTTTCAAGGTCACAGGGACAATTATGTGAAATCATCCTTGTCATCGTGATAGCTCAAGAACAAATGATGGCAGCTTCATGAAACTTTACACACATAAGCATCTGTTGAAAAACTCGGACTAGTTCGGTGGACGGTGACCTTGACCTATTTTTCAAGGTCACAGGGACAATTATGTGAAATCCCAAGAATCGCATAACTCAAGAACAAATGATGGCAGCTTTATGAGATTTGACACCCATAAGCATCTAGTGAAGACCTCAGAATTGTTTCTATAAAACATTACCTTCACCTACTTTTCAAGGTCACATGGACAATTATGTGAAATCATCCTTGTCATCGCGATAATACGAGAACAAATGATGGTAGCTTCATGAAACTTGACACACAAAAGCATCTGGTGAAAACCTCGGATGAGTTTGATGGACGGCGACCTTGACCTATTTTTCAAGGTCACAGGTACAATTATGTGAAATCCCTATCATTGCTATAACTCGAGAACGAATGATGGCAGCTTTATGAGATTTGACACACATAAGCATCTGGTGAAGACCTCAGACTTCTTTTGATGGAACATGACCTTTACTTACTTTTCAAGGTCACAGGGACAATCATGTCAAATCCATGTCATTGCAATAACTTAAGAACAAATAATGGCAGCTTCATGAAAATTGACACACATAAGCATCTGGGAAGACTTCAGATGAGTTTGATGGACGGTGACCTTAACCTGCTTTTCAAGGTCACCGGCCCATCTCAATAATTCTAGAGTAAATGATGACAGTTTCATGATACTTGACACACCTAAGCTATCAAAGGAAGTAGATTTTATGGGGTTTTTTAACCCCTGCATCAATTTGCCTTGGTGCAGTGACGTTTTGTTCACAAATATTGTGTGGAGCGAATGTTGTGCAATGAGTTACCAGGGCTGAGGGTTGATGCATCTCTGATGCCTATGTTTTCTACTGATTTCCTGCAATTTTCGAATATTGAGATTACTTGAGTAAACATTGATTTAAATGTGATGGTCCCATATGAATAAGCGCATCACTCATTTTGAACACATTATTTTCTACTTTGTCTTAAGAGTTAATCCTCTTGATGGATAAGAGATTAGGATAACATCCCATCTAACTTTTATATCAGTATAAAAGTATTGGGATTTTTGCCACATTTATATTGCGATTCTGACAAGTTTCATCTCATTGCATTATATAGATTCTCATCCAGTCAACTGATATCATTTCCAATTTTCTCTTGTCTTGTTTCACTAGAGACGGGGAATTTTGCAGATATGGATGTGACTCACAGAGACATTAACCTCTCCCAAGATATATAGGCTTTGTCTGTGGAATTAGTGGACTTATCTCGCATCTTCATACCTCATTTTTGCTCATCTCTGCCATGATCAGAGGTGACCTTGGTGGGAGAACCAATCTTTGCTAATACAGTGACGGAGCACTGATATACAACTTTGGTAATGGCATCCTGTGTGAAGCTGATCGTTGGCTGGCCATTCCTGACAACCTAGATTACAGAATTCTAGACTTACTGGAGGTTTGTGACTGGGCATAGCTGATGCTTGCTTGAAGATTGACCTGCATAGATTACCACTCTAATAGAAATAGATTACGCCGTGTTAAGGCCATCTCCTCTGACCAAACCCTACTTCCATATTTTGCCAGTTTGGCTGACCATAGTTTTAGGCCAAAGCTTTAATGTTGGCATTGGTGGGGCATAAAGCAGAATCAACCTGTTGGCAATGGGCGGTGGGCTCCTCATGACTGCGGTCATGGTGGGCTGAAAATGCAATTGTCAATGGCTTTACCACCAAATCACTCATTCCACAAACCAAGTTCCGTCACCTGCAAGAAGGATAAATGTGGAAATAGTTTGATGCTGTCTGGGGCTAGGTTTATGTCTATTTAAGCTAAAATCAGTCGGAAATGGCATTTTGCTTCTTTAGAATAGATTCAGATGAGGTTTACTTGGCATAAACAATTTCTAATTTTGATATAATAATTTTAGTAAGAAAACTAAACCACACAACATCAAACCAAAAGATGTATGTTTTGAGTTACTGTCACATTAATGTTCTGTTAAGTTATAATAACAGGATGAATATTGATAAGTATGAGGTGTGGCCAATCTTGTCTGTGGAACAGTCAAGAAACATTTTTAAGGATATAGATCACCATTAGATCATTTTAAAGGACAAAGATCACCATTCTTCATTGCCATTTGACCTGCTCATTCTGAGTATCAGACAATACTGGTGTATCATTTCTCCATAATATCTTTCATATATTTTATAACCTCAAAGATTTTGGCTTTCTGCAAATTATATGTTGCAATAACTATTGCAAATTATATGTTGCAATAGTTTCTTCAAGGGTTAAATCATAGATGTTTCATACATAATATATTTTGACATCACAAAAACTATGAACCATTCATGCAGTATCTGCGTCTGTTCTGTCAGCCTCATATCTGTATACCCATCTAGTCTCTTGCCTCACATTATTCATAATCAGCTATTCTCTCCAGTCACATGATACATGATATCTCTATTCAATGTCTCACAGAATATCATCATTTAATTTTTCATTCATTTTGAGCATCTCTGAGCATACATACTGTAGTTAAGTTGATATCAGTGATGCCAATATTTTGTACAAATTTGCAACAATATTCTGGTTTTGTGCTATTCAGTTTGTCATGAAAGGAGCATAAATACAGGAGCCCAGTCTGGCTCAACCTCCTCACCCATTAACTCCACGCCACCATTGCCTAAACATGCATCTGCAAAGGTTACGTCAGGAAGACAAGCTAATGGTCGCTGTCTGCCAGAGTGGAGGAAAACAATAACCAAAAAAACAACTCCGCCATATTGACTATGTTCAAATGGACTTTGCCATGCAAATCTTGCTGCATAGTATAGATTGACAGTGTTTGTCAGACCTCAGTGCTTGTTATGATCTAGACCAGGAGAAATGGACAAAGAGCAGGAGGGCTGATGGGGGGCAGTGTGGGGAGTGGGCAGGTCTGTGGTGCACCTGCCTCACTCACAGAGCCAGCCTGCCACTCACACAGCCTCGGCATCAGGTTCACAAACGCTCACTCCTCCAAGCTCTGAATGGCTTTTCTTCACATGTAAAAGTGGAGGGAAATTTATGTTGACAAGCAAACATCACTGGTAACATTTTATATAATATACATATTCTGATAAATATATCATTATTGAATCATGATAGGGGTGAGGGGGGCCTTTTGGGCTTAAGATTAAACATGACAGATTCTTGTTAACCTGGTACAGGCCTTGACATTGAGGATTGTAGAGGCTGGCCCATCAGACAAGTAAATATTATATGTTCACTGGTCAAAAAGATAATTAATGATCCACATGTGTGATAATTTGCATGTAGTTCTAGTTTTCTCATCAAAACCATGAAGATATAATCCATTCTTTATGTCATGATAGACTTGAAAATATTCTACCAAATGTCTACAATAGTCACCATCTTTTCATGAATGTAAATTATCTCTAAATCAGTAAAATATTTAGTTTAATAAAGCCTGAATATTGAATTTTGGTCATTCCAAGTAGCAGTGATAGGGAGAACCTGTATTTCTTAATGTCAAGGCCTGTGTCAACTGCACAGTATTGCCATGATGCTCAGACATGATAATGAACTGATGGGTCCCACAAACTCCTTGCTTCCAGGGGTAATAGTGGAGTAAGCTGCAGACAAGACCCACCTTGAGGGTCACAAAACATCATATATTCCTTAGACTTATGACTCAGGCTACCGGGTTTTTTTCTTGCTCACAGGCAACAAGATACATGGGCTAGGTTATTGCTGACAACAAGACAATAGCATGCCAGACCATGAAGGGCTTGGCTCAGGAAGCCTGGAGGACGTGGGCTCAGGAAAAGATAGGGTCACGGAAATGGGCTGTCATGTTTCTGCTTATACTTATTGAATGCCTATTGGAATACATGTAGCAGGTGTCTTTGTGAACAATGGTGCCTGTATCAATAGCCCTGACTTGTGATGTCAGTACATTTAGGAGTAGCCCTTGTGAAGAATATACATGAAGCAGTTGCCCTTGTTAAGTTTGTACATTTAGGAGTAGCCCTTATGAATAATGTACAGAAAGCAGTTAGCCTTGTTAAGTATGGTACATTTAGGAGTAGCCCTTATGAATAATGTACAGAAAAAGGTTAGCCTTGTTAAGTATGGTACATTTAGGAGTAGCCCTTATGAATAATGTACAGAAAGCAGTTAGCCTTGTTAGGTATGGTACATTTAGGTGTAGCTCTTGTGAATAATGTACACAAATCAGTTAGCCTTGTTTATGCCTCAGTCACATTTGCACCGGGCGCCGGCCGGGCAGTAACAATCGGCCGACTTCACAGTCTGCCGGGCGCCGGGGAGTTTATAAGCAACAATCTGAGATATGCCGTAGCTGTGGTCACATTATTGAAGGGCACCGCACGGCACGTGCAAGACTGAATGACACAGACGTCTGCAGGATATCTTAAAGACGTCTGGATCATTGACAGACGTCTGTAGGATATCCTAAAGACGTCTTTATCACTGACAGACATCTGAAAGACATCTTAAAGACGTCTGTCTCATTTGACAGACGTCTGAAAGACATCTTAAAGACGTCTATGATATATCGCAGGGAGCCCGTGCGATCATCTGACGATGGTCTATGAACACTTGAAATAAATATAATCCTATTTTCACCGCACGATGCCACCGGCAGCCCTAAGATAATCTGCCGATGTCCCTGCGGGACACTGCCGGGACCCTGCCGTGCACTTTAAGATGATATTTGCTGATAAGACATCGGGGAAACGCCGGCAACTTTTATGTGGCAGCTAAAAGTTCCCGATGACCCGGCCGACGTCTTAAAGATGCCCAATTGTGGCCGATGATCTCCCGGTGCCCGCACGGCAATCTGAAATGCCTGCCGATTTTGTAAAAAATACCCATCGGCCGGGCATCTTTACTGAAATCGGTGCAAATGTGACTGAGGTATAAGTATGGTACATTTAGGAGTAGCCCTTGTGAAGAATGGTACACAAATCAGTTAGCCTTGTTAATGCCTCACTCACATTTGCACCAGGCCCTGTCCAGGAAGTAAAAATTGGTGGGCCTCAGCGTCCCGGGCGCCGGGGAGTTCATCAGTTGTAATCAGAGATATGCCGTAGCTGTGGTCACATTATACACGGGTGTCGCACGGCATGTGCAAGATGACATGACAGACTGCTTAAGGATATCCTAAAGAGGTCTGCTATATGAAACAGATAACTATAGGACAGCAGTCTGTATAGAAGTACAAACAACAATTGTTCTGAACAAAATGTGGGTATTGCTATGGGCATGATCATGTAATAACCAGATTATTAAGGATGGTTGATCAAGGTATATCCCTCCAGTCCGTGCCATGTAATCAGCTGGTACTCTGGAAGTTAATAGAGATGGTCGGAATACAGATGAAAGGCTTGCCTGGCTCTGGTGGGAGAAGTGACAGTGATAGCAATTGCGTATGATACAATTATGGACACACTGTTATATTGGGCATTCCAAACATGAGCTTGCTCCTGGCCAAGGTGGGGCTCAGTCAGTTGTTGTATTTTGTTCTGAGCCTTGAGTGGATTGTCAGCTGTCCACTCTCACTACACAATAAACTGACCTTTATCTTGTTTGGCACTCTTCTTAGTGAAAATTTAATCTAGCGAATCTAACAAAAACATAACACTATGTATTGAACCCTTTGAATTTTTAATGCGACAAAGGTTCATTTATTCACATTGGTTCTCTCATAAAAGTAATGTTTGCTTGAAATAGCTGTCTTGGTTCATATTTTGGAAGGCCTTCTGTTTGTGACAGCAAATTCCTTTGGCCATGATTTAAGCCTGATCCAGGTAGCACATGTATGGACCTTAAGGAATATAGATCAATGCGGTCTGGCTGTCAGCCTGTAGATTTGTGCTGGTGTCAGTTGGCAGAAAGTCTGTTAATCCCTATCGACACTGGCAGACAGAATTAGGCAATGTTAGGCCAAGTTAGAGCCCTCTTACCTATGCTGACTCCACCACTAAATGTGCCAGCCTGTCACAGCCTGCTTGCCTGCCTTGCCTGCAGCCAGCTCAGCAAAACTATTTCCTGCTAAAGAGGATCTGCTATAATGAGATAGCCACAAAAGTGATACTCAAGAAATGGGCTTCGTCTCCAGTCCTATTTTTTAATGTCATTTATTATCACTCAGGGGACTGTATTTTATGAGATTAATTCAGTGATATAGAGGTATTGATCAAACTTTATGAAATATCAAAGAAGATTTATGATGGTTTGCAGAAATTTAATGCATCAGACAGAATTATTTTATTGCAGTTAAAACCGATAAGATCTGCTTATATCTCAGGCAGGTGTTGCCATCATATTTTACATCTATATGCAAATAGAGCTTCCCCTTCATACCTCACATATTTAACCTTCTCAGCCATACATTATTTCTGAATATAAAAAAAAACATTATATTTGTTAAAATATATATGTTTGAGAATAGCCACTGAGAGTATCTCTCCTGTCATCCTTACCATCATAAAAGACATTTTTTATCTCAAAACTAGGCCAAATACAGACAAACAAAATGTTGAAGTTATCAGACATATGGATATCGACATCTGTCAAGTTCAGAACCGCCCTTTGTTAATGATACTCCTCACAGAATGTATTAATATTTATATGATGTTTGTATACGTGTCAGATATGCCACTTTGAGCAATTTTACAACCTTATGATACGACATGAATGTATGTGATCTATGTGGATAAATCTATGATAACAGATAAAGAATGAGATGAATCAGCTGGGAATGGATGTAAATAGGACAATAGTATTAAAAGAAAAGAAAAAAGAGAGGGGTGAAACCCTGGCTGCCAATACCTGCAGCTTGTAGTGTAGAAAGAGAAGATTCTCCATCAAATTTGGCAGGCATAGAACAGAGGCAAACAGAGTCAGCAGGCCATGTTGCCACAATTCTGACTGCTTGGAACGTCTCATTTATTGAATTACTGGGCAGAAAATCATATTATATTGTGGCTTTTGTCACTGTTGGCGATTTTTGCCATGTGAGCAATCTCATTTAACATGTAAGCATCCTATTTAACATGTAAGTAGTACCATTTAACATGTAAGTAGTCCTATTTACCATTTAGATAGTCTATCTACCACCTAAGCAGTACTGATCACTGAGTTTATCTTATTTACCTTGTGAACAATCCTTTTTAACATGTTAGTAGCCCTTTTTGCTATAACAGCTCATTTTATCATGTTTGCAGTCATGTTTATTGTGTTATGTGGTAAAATTGATGTTGGCAATAAAAAATGGTGTAAGCAGTGCAATTTACCATGTAAGCAGTGCTATTTACCATGAAAGCAGTGCAATTTTATATGAAAGCAGTCCTATTTACCAAGTTAGCAGTCCTATTTATTATGCAAGTCCCATTTTGCCTGCCACAAGCTCCAGCTAGCCAACCCAGCTGATATGTGATCATATAGAAAAACCTTGCCACATCTCCATATTTTACAAACAACTTCTCATTCTAGTTAAGTAATGTTGAATATTGAAAACAATATTGTAGCTAAAAGCAAGAAGTGGAGAAATTAGCTGGGGCACTTTACTATTTACATTGAACGTATTGAAAAAGCACCATAAATTGTCCTGCATGCAGCTGACAGGGTCTTTCATAGATAGCTTTTGCATTAAATGTGATTTGAATAAATTGAGTGATAAATCTTTTGAGCTACATAAGATATTACTCATTCTGCAAGATTTATATCTAGCTAGGTATTTCATCGTTTTTTTAAGACTAAAAACAAGTTTACTTCTGACCATTTTCAGGTTTTCCTTGTGTATGAGAAAAGCATTTTGCATGTTCTGTGTTTTTCATTTGGTAGTAATTGATGATATTTTTCTGTTGCAGAAATTTTTCCGGAAGAAGCCGGTGCGTGAATTGTTACCATTACAGCCTGTAGAGGGCGTGACAGTTGATTCGTGGTGGGTCGTGCAGGCTGGCTACATTACCGAGGATGATGTCAAGGTTAAATTAGAGATATGAACATACCCCAAAAACATATTTCAAATAAATATACTAAATGGCATTAAATGTATTAAAATCACTTCTATATATTAATTCAAAGATACTTAATGGTATATATTATCCTTTCATAGAACAAAATTGCGCACGTTTATCATTAATATTTGCTCAGGCAATTTCTGGGGACATCCATGTAAGTAAATAGCCTGAAATATAAGAAGTAAACAAACCCAATCAAAACATTGGTGACATGTGTGGAGCATCGAAAATATCCACTAAATCTTTAAGTCAGCCCAATTAACTGGTATATGGAGATTCAAATATGAGGAAATGATACAATTCATTAATGTTAATATGATTATGTAATGAATGGAATAATGGGTTTGTTACAGTCATGTATTATGGCAGAGAAGAACCTCATAGATCGCATCATAGACTCTGGGGCAATAACTTCAGGAGAACTTGACTACAGGGTGTTGCAATGTAAGTTTATCTGATACACATCTTATCAATTTGGATAACTTAAAAACAGATGACAATTTAGAGATGGTCAGTTATTTTTATGACTGGGTTTCCTGTGAGCTGCATCATGCTTGCCTCCAAGCAGTGCACATGTATTTCTGTCCTTGACTATATGCTATGTGAACATTGTATTTCCTTTTTATATATAATGTGGTGAAAATCTATTGACAAGGACAAGGCATCATGAAATCAGTCATCATGAAAAAAGCTTTATAATCACAATGAAGATGCTTGTCAAACATATTTTAAGAAATTAATTATCTTGATAGAATCACTTTTCTGATTTCCAAAATAGATGTAACATTATCGCTGTATGGTGCTTTGCCATGTATGTGACAGTGATTTTTTAATGTTATATTATTTATTGAAATAAGCCTTGGCTGCTGTTGTAGGTCTGTACCGCAAGGGACTTGTATACCTCGAAGTGCCTATTAATGATGACGACTGTATCATAGGTGAGTCAACATTCTGTGTAAATGTATTAAGCATTAAACTCATAATTTTGTGTCTAAAAAGCATATCTACAAACCAATATCGTGACATATTGAAGTTTAGCATAAAGTAATAAGATAAGTTGCAATTAGAAGTTAGACTATCAGCAGAGATCTGTCTCAGCCATCAGCTTCACATGATGGGTAAACATGGGCGGCATGGACCTTTTAACTTCAGATGAGGCCCAAAGTACGGTAGCACTGTTTGAAGTCATTCAAGCACCAATCAAAAAAATAAAATACCCCAATGATGTCATAACATATTGCTATACTCTCATAACGTCATTTTCCCTTTCATTGCTTGTATGATAACTTTCCACAAAGAATTGATGCCAATAAAAAATTATGCTTTCAAAAGGGTCTATAAATAAGGTATTTGTTCAAAAATGTTTTACAGAGACTTGCTTGAGTGTATCAAACTAAACAATAAATAAATATGAAAGGCAAATACCTTTGTCATTAATTTATGATCTTTTTAAGTATTTTTAACTGGCATAATTCCTTTAATGTTAGCATAGATTGAGCAGATTCAGCCAAAAACACAAAACATGAGTACTGTATCATACCAGAAGCAACTTAGTTTTATAATTTCACATTGTTTATCACGAATGTAAACAGAGGGACAATATATGACTGGCAGCAGGCCATATTTAGTCAATGAAGACGGATGATATTGGTGAGGCAGAGCAGCCAGGGAGATACCCCCTCAGTATGGCACTTTGTCACGTCCTCCACATTATTGCTATTAACTGCATAGTGATCCAAGACAAATTGAGAGATCTATAATAAGAGCCAGGCAAGAGGAATTGATGAGCAGCTTCCTAGCATTCTCCCCTCAAGACTCGCTGGTATAGAGTGAGTGAGTCTGCACAGACAATTTTCCTGGCAGTATTTTGCTTTGGCATTGCACTTTGTAGAACAAGACCGCTCAAGATTGAGATTGAAGAAATCTTTTAGTTTGACTCATAAATGTCACCTAACTGAGAGTTATGTAACTGTAAAGTATCAAGGTACAGAGTTGCCAGGGACCTAAATGAACCAGATGAATTGATTGTGTTTCCATAGCGACTCTGCAAGCCATATATCAGCCTGTAGCCAGTCTTGTGGCCTTGTCCAGTTTTGTTTGACACTTTGTGTCTCAAAGGGATGATAGGCAGGAGTGGCATGTTTGATGTTGGTGCTCAGTTTAACCCCCTGTGTAGCTTGATTTTCAATATCGTTTGCGAAATCTTTCAACAATCATCCAGTCATCAACAAAAGTTTTTTGTTTTTTTTGGCTCCATCAAAGAAAGATGCCATGTTAATGAATCATCAGACACACAGCAAGTTTAAGATTTGCATGCTACACAATGCGTGGATTGATGTTGCAAATTAACACTGAGAGTGAGGCTACCACCTGATGAGGCTGCTTGGATGATGTCATGTTCTGTTCAGGGATCTTCATGCTTGTCCAATAGAATAAAACTGATAGCATTTGGTGCTTATCTTTGAGGAGTGACTGGTAGATAAGGAAAGAATCTTCCTTGAATTTCTGATGATTATTTTTTTTTTTCAGATTCTTAGTGAACAAACACCTTCTCTTAGAAAAAGAATTGAACCACAAGGCCATTTGACTTCAAATATGAAAAGAGTAGCATTTTTCTTTGGATATAAATCAAAGCTTTTTGATGGCTTTTTCAGTCGACAGGATTCCAGGCGACTGAATATTGCACTGAACTGCCTTGTGATTAAGAGTTACTTGACAAACGTTTTGCTTACTGGCCTCAACAGGTGACACTTTGTTGCCCCAGGTGCTGATATACAAATAACAATATAGTGATTTAAAACTGGTTCAATTAACAAAAAAGGGTTCATCATTTCCTCGATTTATTGATATTCAAAGTAATTTTTCACCCCATATTTAATTGCATAGGAGAAAAAAATAGAATATTAGGCAGATAAAAATAGTCTCTGACTTTGAAAGAGGCTTAAAGAGAACCTTTGTATGATGAGTAGGATAAGTCTGAGAATTGCACTGATGTAACCTTGTCGCTTCAAAGTCAGCACATCAGGCTTTGATTAAGCATTACTCAACCAGCAATGGGAATAAAAAATGCTGCTAACAAGGAGTTATTGCCCCTTTTTTCGTTGCCATGCCAAATGTTGTTTTCTCAGACTGTATAGATGCAAACATCCAGGAGTGGTAGATGGGCAGAGAGACAGGAGTCTGATGCCACCTCAGTGGGATAGACTCGATGCCTGGTGCCCTCTCTCTCTCTCTCTCTACTATATTAAGAGAGGCGATCTGGTGCTCACATCACTATAGTGAGATAGGCTGGGTGTCTGGTGCTCTCTCCACTGCAGTGATACAGGCTGGGTGTCTGGTGCTCTTCCCACTGCTGTGATATAGGCTGGGTGTCTGGTGCTCTCTCCACTGCAGTGAGATAGGCTGGGTGTCTGGTGCTCTTCCCACTGCTGTGATATAGGCTGGGTGTCTGGTGCTCTCTCCACTGCAGTGAGATAGGCTGGGTGTCTGGTGACCTCTCCACTGCAGTGAGATAGGCTGGGTGTCTGGTGCTCTCCCCACTGCAGTGAGATAGGCTGGGTGTCTGGTGCTCTCCCTACTGCAGTGAGATAGGCTGGGTGTCTGGTGCTCTCCCCACTGCAGTGAGATAGGCTGGGTGTCTGGTGCCCTCCCCACTGCAGTGAGATAGGCTGGGTGTCTGGTGCTCTCCCCACTGCAGTGAGATAGGCTGGGTGTCTGGTGCTCTCCCCACTGCAGTGAGATAGGCTGGGTGTCTGGTGCTCTCCCTACTGCAGTGAGATAGGCTGGGTGTCTGGTGCTCTCCCCACTGCAGTGAGATAGGCTGGGTGTCTGGTGCCCTCCCCACTGCAGTGAGATAGGCTGGGTGTCTGGTGCTCTCCCCACTGCAGTGAGATAGGCTGGGTGTCTGGTGCTCTCCCCACTGCAGTGAGATAGGCTGGGTGTCTGGTGCTCTCCCCACTGCAGTGAGATAGGCTGGGTGTCTGGTGCTCTCCCCACTGCAGTGAGATAGGCTGGGTGTCTGGTGCTCTCCCTACTGGAGTGAGATAGGCTGGGTGTCTGGTGCTCTCCCCACTGCAGTGAGATAGGCTGGGTGTCTGGTGCTCTCCCCACTGCAGTGAGATAGGCTGGGTGTCTGGTGCTCTCCACACTGCAGTGAGATAGGCTAGGTGTCTGGTGCTCTCCCCACTGCAGTGAGATAGGCTGGGTGTCTGGTGCTCTCCCCACTGCAGTGAGATAGGCTAGGTGTCTGGTGCTCTCCCACTGCAGTGAGATAGGCTGGGTGTCTGGTGCTCTCCCCACTGCAGTGAGATAGGCTGGGTGTCTGGTGCCCTCCCCACTGCAGTGAGATAGGCTGGGTGTCTGGTGCTCTCCCCACTGCAGTGAGATAGGCTAGGTGTCTGGTGCTCTCCCACTGCAGTGAGATAGGCTGGGTGTCTGGTGCTCTCCCCACTGCAGTGAGATAGGCTAGGTGTCTGGTGCTCTCCCACTGCAGTGAGATAGGCTGGGTGTATGGTGCTCTCCCCACTGCAGTGAGATAGGCTAGGTGTCTGGTGCTCTCCCACTGCAGTGAGATAGGCTGGGTGTCTGGTGCTCTCCCCACTGCAGTGAGATAGGCTAGGTGTCTGGTGCCCTCCCCACTGCAGTGAGATAGGCTGGGTGTCTGGTGCCCTCCCCACTGCAGTGAGATAGGCTGGGTGTCTGGTGCTCTCCCCACTGCAGTGAGATAGGCTAGGTGTCTGGTGCTCTCCCACTGCAGTGAGATAGGCTGGGTGTCTGGTGCTCTCCCCACTGCAGTGAGATAGGCTGGGTGTCTGGTGCCCTCCCCACTGCAGTGAGATAGGCTGGGTGTCTGGTGCTCTCCCCACTGCAGTGAGATAGGCTGGGTGTATGGTGCCACAGTTTTTGCAGCTCCTTAAAAGTGGAAATGTGTGGTTTGATATCTAAAATAATACCTTTTTGTAGTTTTATTTTTGATATGATACACACTTTAAAAAAGTGACCCTTGATTTGGCTAGTGGATAGTAGACAATAAAGAGATTAACCTGACATGACATAGCATAGATCCTGGTTAGTTTGACATAGCCAACTAAAGGATGACCTCTGATATTTTAGCATAGATCCCTTTGAGGGTGTATTGTGTGGCCTGACGTTGGGTGCTGGGAAGGATGGAGCTTGTGGAGAGAGCCTGTCATGGTCACATGCGAACAAACATTGACCAGACTGCCTCACTGAGCCATCTCTCTCACAAGTAATATTGCAATATCCGCTCACTTTTGAAGCCTGTTTCTCAACCCAATGGTATCAAACACAGAGGGATTCAATATCCACGAGCTGTGCAAATAGCAGCACAGACATGGAATGCCAGACAGGGTAAGGTTTACCATTCATGCATCATGATGGGACAATAGGAGATGTTGTGTCAGGGAGGCTGGATCAGATGAGACAGCATTATTGGCACAAGTGCAAGATGGAGGAGGCACAGGCATACCACAGAGGAGGTCGTGTTTGTACTGGATGACCTTCCTCTCATCTTCCCCTATCTGGTCAATAATATACAACTGCAATTTCATCATCAACCAGCAGAATATTGCACCTCACAGGAGAGGAAAAGTTTGATCTATAAGATGTTATTGGATTTTAAAACATGTTTATAAATATGCATCTAGTCTGAAACCTTTGCATTTATTATCTTATTTGAAATGAAAGACTTTTACAGGAAGATACTAAGTTGCATTTAGGTCAGACAACTTTCCAGACATCTCATGCAGTACATGTAGATATTGATTTCTATGCTGCTTTCTCCATGATATATTATTTATGTCCAGGCAGGTGCAGGGTGGCTAGCCATCCTGTATTTCTGTACATTTATAAATATTTCTTTATTTTGAATATATCTATACCTTGTATTTTACACACAACCCACATAATTTCTTATCAACTTGGGAAAATGACTAATCTTTAACAACAAACCACCATGGGAAAATATTTTGATGCGATTCATGGTTGTTACTGGTTTTTATTCTGGAATATGCCTCCTCTGAGGGCCATAATATTTTAATTTGGACCAAATTTCATGTAAATACAATATAACTACATGTTTTGCTTTATCTATCCCATTTTTCTTATAATCTTTGCACATATCCAAGCACATGTTGATGAAGAGAATTGTGTTTCTCTGCTTTCAGTACCACCACTGGAGGGGTTTGTGATGAACCGTGTCCTTGGCGATTACTTTGAGACACTTCTCTACAAGATATTTGTATCCATAGATGAGCACACAACTGTTGCTGAGGTTGGTTTCACATCATGTGCTAAATGGGTTATCAATGCAATATAATTGAAAATGATATCTTAAAATGGCCGGTTCTCATGAATCACATTACAATTTTTTTTATTCATTTGCAGCTGGCCAATGTTCTACAAATAGACTTACAACTTGTGAAAGTAAGTATTAGATAATATTTATCTAGATGTTTGAGTGTGGGTTTCTTCAAGATAGTTAAAAACAAGTAACAGATGAAATATAAATTTGCATTCTTTAAAAGAATTGAACTTGTACATTTCCACATGAGAATGACATATTTATATATTGAGGACTGTTTTGGTTCAATATCTTGTTGAGGTTGACAATATTCTTAATGTCATACGTACATTTGGTAATATATATTAACATTAATTTTTGTTATTTTTTGCTAAGAAGGGAGGGTAATGTTCAGTCAGTGAAAATACCTTTCATATTATTATGTCCTGAAAAATTAACAAACAAGATTGAATGTAAACGGAATTTATCTTTTAGAATGCGGTTTCTATGTACTGTCGTCTTGGATTTGCTCGAAAGAAGAATCATGAGAATGGGTTAGAGGAATGCCATCCATCATGGCAGAATGTGACAAAGGAATCCAAAAAGTAAGCACTGGTTATCACTGCTGAAGATGGTCAGAAAATAAACTCTAATGCTTCCCTCGTGTGAAAATATCATTGAGGAGAACTTTAAATTTGTTCTCAGCTATAAAAGTATGTTACAAAATATCTTTCATTTACTAATGCAAGGAAAATTACAGTGGATTAAAAAAATATAACTGAAATAGATTTCCTGAGTTTGGATTCCGTGAATAGTGTTGATATAAATGTAAGGAATGGTGAATTCACTTTTGTTTAACCAGCCTCTTATATCATCATATATCACCATGTATCTATATATATATATTATATGTCCATATTGCAGGCCGAGTCAAGATCAGCTTTTAATAGACTGGAGTACAACCCTGAATGAGCCTCCCCCAGAAACCACAGAGCCTCAGGCCACGACACCAGACAATGCCAGCCTAGATGTCTCAGGTAAGTCTCATGCTGCATCCCAGCCATCAAGGGCTTAGCCCTCTTGTACCAGTTATACAATGATAGATGACATAAGCCTTGGAATTTGTGGGTCTGGAAAGTTTAGAGTGATGAAGTGTTGTATTTCAGAGCCATCAGGTTTACTCAACGCAAGCCATACAAAAAGGATAGCATTCCTGTTTGACTCCACACTTACTGCCTTCCTCATGATGGGAAACTTATCACCGGTATGTCTGCTTTATTCTCACGCCCTACTTTCCAAGCTGGCCGGCCATGCTCTGTGAACCTTTGCCACGCCCCTGTATATTATTATATTTAATTGTAGTATTTAGTTCAAATGTCCAATATGAGAGAATAAGATTTTTCTTTAATGTTTCAATAATATAATAACTAATTTGCATTATTTTTCTTGAATAACATCATGATTTTAATTCTTACACTGAATGCACACTATTTCTGTTTCTCAATTTTTAGGGATTGAAGAGTCATGCTGTGACCATGTTTGAAGTTGGAAAATTAAGCGATGAATCTTTAGATAGTTTCCTTACTGAGCTGGAGAAAGTCAAGGTAGAGAATGTGGCAGAAGGGGAGGCCCAGCGCTACTTTGACCATGCTATCACCCTGCGGGACACCATCCGCTTTCTGAGATACAATAAAGACGTTGCAGTGGATCCTGAGTTCTCCAGCTCTGGTCAGGGAATAGACCTGCTCAGATGTGAGAGTCTGCTCGGCCTTGAGTCTGCTACATGTTCCAGGGTCTTAAATAAAAATTACACGTAAGGCTTTTTTGAGAATTAAATCAGATATAATCTCGTATAGAATAACAGGTACAGAAAAAAACAAGTACAAAATATTTCTCATTTGCAATTTTTGTGCTCTCTGGGATTTTTGAAAAATTTACAGGATTAACTCTAGAGAGGAGTATATGATGGGAAATAATTTGCATTGTAAACTTTCATCTGCCTTTCTTCAGGATGGGAGGGAAAATTCAAATTTACATCGTTCATGAACAAGCCAATGATAACACTATTGCATTTTTGTTATGGAGTCTTTTTATAAGTATACTAAATTCAGCATAATATAATGTCACCATATTGGCAGCAAAACTGAGAAGAAAAAAAACATGTAAAGTTGAAAAGAAGAGGTGACAATATGCTAAACAGGCTGTCGCCGTTGTTCTGGATGTGCCATTTGCAAAGAATTAGGACAAATACGATCATAGTGCTGTGAAAAAGTGGCAGTTATGGGAGAGCAAATAGCAAGAATTAAAGACAAGCAGGTTAGGACAGTCACTGTGATAAATTAGTCAAAGTTACAGGGCTGTTCATACATTGCAGTAATAATAGATTAATACTTGCAATTATATGCCCAACGATCCTATATTTTCTTATACATGTATTTTGAAGCCTTTACCTACATGCCTTTTATTTTCTTCAGAATTCCTTTATTATTCTTTATGTATCAGGGAAACGACTAATAGTATATATTTTACCAAAATCCAGAAAAGCTTAATTTTTTCATCCATTTTGTTATTTGGCAAAACAACCGTTTTGTATGGCCTGCATTGCCCACTTTAGGCAAACATTTATCTCTCTTTCCTTCAAAATTTAGGACAAAATATCTGTAAATATTACTAGTCTAAAATCATATTTAAATATTATTCCTATATTTTCTCTGTAATTGGGACATGAGAGTTCTTATTTTCCGTTATTTGTACTGCAAAGTTGGCAGGGCATGCTGATATTATAGTCTGGTGCAGAATGAATTATTTGTTGAGCATACATGATGTCTGAATTGAACATGAATATGAATAAATTATTCTGTGGTATATTATAAATAAAAGATATTAAAGTTTGTGTTTTCTATTTGCAGTTTGTTAGTATCAATGGCACCTCTAAGTAACGAAATCCGACCCATCAGTAGCTGCACACCACAACATATAGGACCTGCAATACCTGAGGTGAGGCATTACATTAACTTAAGCAATCAGTAAATTAGTTCAAGCTATTTCTTCTTGAGTGGTACAAAATCACTTGAACTACATTTGCAGCAAGACGAATGAAATATAAAACAGAATAACATTTATATCTAAATATAATTTCAGGTTTTATTGTGACAATCTTATATTTAAAGTTGTTGAAAAATATTGCTTCTCTGAAAATATGGAAAAGGTAAAAAAGAAATATACAGGAATACAAATTTTGAAAATGAGGAATGCATTATATTTCAGGTAAATTCAGTGTGGTTTAAGCTATTTACATATCATATGACTGGAAGTGGCCCCCCTTCATTACTTCTGGTCAAAGGAACAAGGCTTAGGCGACTTCCTAGTGTTTTCCAGGTCAGTACTAATATATATGTTACAACAATTAGTATCCAATTAGGTTTAACTTTGCTGTAGTTCTATGCTTATTTTTACTGCTTGTCAATAATGGTGAGACCACTATCTGGGAGGGTTTATTATGGAATCAGGTTATAGCTGAGCTTTCTTCGCTTGTGTCTAAGAATCAAGATGTCTATACTGTGGAGGAGAAATTCTTACATCATAATATTGTGTTTCAGGAATATGATAAGCTCTTAGTAACAACATGGGGTCATGACCCTGGGGTTATCCCAACTTCTAACATCCTGCTGACCCTTAATGATGCTCTGCAACACTCAGCAGTCCTAGTCCAGGGTTATGGCTGGCACCAAACCGAAGGAGAGACATACTTTGTACCATTTCCATTTGTCAAACAAGATAAAGCTGGTAAGTTAAGCAAGAAAGTCACAGTGAATTTTGGTATCAACATTACATTTGTGAGTCAAAATTATGCCTGTTTTTCTAATGTGGCTTTACTTTAAGATATCAACACATTTTTAATTAGGTTATTACTTTTTAAATCATTTTCTATTAGAAAGCTATTATATAAAGTAAATATGAATTCTTGAAAGAAAGAAATTTGGAGGATGAATTACTGTTATAAAAAAATATATGCTTCCACATTGCAGAGGGCAGCACACCAGGATTTGAGGACCACAGTGCAATACAAAAACTAGCTAGAGTAATAGACCTAAAACATACATGTGGTTATGTGACATTGTTACGAACTGGCAAACCCCATCAGAACGTCCCAACCACGCCACACGGGACTGTGATAGACTCCCCTGCACACAGGTGCAAGCCAACAGAGAAGACTTCCAAAGGGGCGTGGTCAGACACAGCACTTATAGGTGGCTTTGCCAGTCCTAACAATAACTCGCCAAAGAATGGTATCAAGGACTCAGCATCTGCTGAGGTTCTGGCTTCTGAGCTGGACTCACTTGACCTGGCCCTCAGCAACCCTATAAAACCACAAGAGTCTGGAAACCCCTCGAGAGATAAGCTTAAATTGGATGTGGGAGAATGCGCGATGTCATGTGAGCCTTCAGTCATGTCTCAGAGTGGCACAGTGTCATGTGACCAGAGTGTGGAGTGTGATTGGGTGATGCTGGACTGTTGCTACGGTATCCCACTTTTTCATGCAGATGTGAATCGTCAAGTTTGTGAAAGGATAGCATCTCAGGGACTCTGCAGTCGGGACAGGTCAGTTATAATTGTGTTCAAAATATTAAGTATGAGTTAAGTATAGGTCGTAATTTTGGTAGACTTGTGTTTTTCTCGTACAAATCAAAATAGATACTGTCTCAGTAATATAAATAAATTTACAACAAAAAAGTCAAGCTGAAGACAAAATAGATCAATGTCACATAAAATAAATATTTATTCATTATATTTTAATTTGTAGCCTACAAGAGTTACTCCAAACGAGCCGAAAGCTGACCTTGAAGTTGCTCAACTTCATTGCAGATCACCAGGTAATCATATTAGGCTTTTTCATTTATATAGCACACAGGACCATCCATTCACATTCTAAGATTTCTTCCAGTAAAAAGATTCAACATTTTTTATGCTGAAAACTAAAATTATCAAAATGTTTGAGATCAGATTGTGAGAAGTGGGTTCTGGTGAAGGACTGGTAATGCTTATTATAGCTATGCTGACTATGTCAGCATAGATTCTACACTGAGAGAGGATTTTCTGTCTGTCTGTCAACTTTGATCTTCTCCTCTGAAATTTATGGTTAGAGTCCTTAGCTTTTCATGTGTAAGGTGTTGTATTTTCAGGGAACCAATACTATCTATTTTCTGTGAGCCTGAGATGTTTTCCCAATTTCTCATGATTTAAAAAGCAAATCAGTACCAATCAGTGAGTTTTCAAGTGTACAATTCAGTGGATCGACCTAAATTTAAATATCAGACACTGGGAATAGACAGTGGCTCATTCTTGTAATCTCAACAAAGTTTTAGTTTGAGATTTTCAGAATAAGGAAGGTGGTGGTAAGTGAAATAGCAACTCTCAAGAATTTAAGTAGCTTTCTTGAGCAGATATTTCATCATCCAAGGGTAAATAAATGCTTAATTTCTTGTCTTAAATAAACCTCTTCTACCTCTGCTTCTTATGATTAGGGTAATGATTTATTTGATCATTTATAAAGCAATTTGCAGCTACCCAGAAAATATTTTGAATTTTAAGCCTAGGATACAGCTAATGACAACAGAGCTGCTGACAACAAAAGAGTTAAATTTTATTTTATTGATTGCCAATGTTTATCAGACCATTTAACATTATTGGCACATTTACACATCTGTCAATAACCTAATGAGAATATTTTCGAAAGTGCAGATGTACGTAAAAGGCTTTGAATATGAAACTGCACCTGCATTGAAAGCATGGCTACAGTTTGTCAGAATCTCTGTATGTTAGAGTTCTGTTAATTAGGTTTAAGGCCTGACCAAACAATCTTTATTGTGTGAGTGAGTGGCCAATGTTAGTGCACTCTATATCTTGGAGTGTGGATAAATGGACCATTCATTCAAAGGCATAAAGGTGTGAAAGTAATAAACCAATCAGAAAAAAATGCCTGGATTGGGGCAGATGTGGGCCGTGTGCAGTGACCCATACCAGTCTCTATTGCTACATGGAGGATTGAGAAGGAACCCAGTCTATTTATTGACGAGATGAGACTGTTTTCAGGGACTGCTCCATCTCTCAGTCCCCTTCTGTGAGGGAGGGGAGTGAAGCTCAATCAAGGAAAATACACAGCTGTAGGAGGAAATTATATACTGTAGCCAGGAATAGAATACCATAATCATCTGGTAAATTTGGGAGAAGTGTCACCTGGTGGGGATAATATTGATCAATCCAAACTATATTGGTGGAAAAAAATGTTTGGATGTAGAAGTAGTTATGCAATTTTACCTCCCCAGTGACAGCTGCTCATGAGACAAAGACAGCTGATCACAAGACAAATAAAGCTATCACTTTCCATATGTCAGTCTGAATGACTGTCAATGACTATTCTTTTGGCATGATGATTCATCCTGATAAGTAGGGTTGGTATCTCAGATCAAAAGTATTCCTCTGTAACCAGCCACACCACAGTTAACACTTTGCAAACAATTATGAACATGGACATTAGTCAATGGCTGTGATGGAACTGTGTACACCAAGGCAAGTAGTATTAGTATCCCTGATGAGCATCCTGCTTCAGTGAACAGTCCCTGATGGGTCAAGGGTTGTACCATTATGCAGCTCGGTATAAAAGGAAATTTCTTCGGAATCAAGATCTTATGGACACCTTTGCCCATCTCATCAAAAAGTTTTATATCAATATTTTGTTGAATATTGGGTGTGAACAAGGGTGGTGAGAGACTCTGCTGTACAATGTATATATGCTTAGTGATATCACTGTATAATGATGAGTGTTTGATGTGTTTTGTTTAGGACTTACCTGTGTTGCAAGAGCAGCTTCATGAGAGTGGAATGTTGCCCCAGTCTACTCAAGGTCAGGAGCAGAGTGTTCCTCTGCCGACGCACAACCTTCTCTTTACCAACGGTGTCCTCTTCACATGGAATGGCGGCCAATGAGTACAAATCTCATCCTAAATCAAGACAACACCACATATTGATTTATCAAAGATTAAAAAGTTTATATTTTTTTTAGATATGGGAGATAATTTATTATCCTAATCATAGATGTAATATTTTAACCTAATCAAGAGATAATCTATCATCTAGTTTAAGAATAGATTTGCAATTCTGTTCAGGAAAGTGATCAGAAATCAGTAAATTAATCAGATGACAGAGTTTGTCTTACATCTTGATTAAAGAGATGATCAGTTGACCTGATAAGAGAAATAATATGATTTCTTGAATGGAAAAATTATGCTTTTTTCCATATAAGGGAGATAATAATTTGTTCTGATCATCGATAGAAATAATTCCTATCTATTTCTTGTTTTGAGCATTGAGAAATTCTTATCATTATTATTGAAATATTCTTTCATGAAGCTGGAATAGACTATGATATAATTATAATTTTAATAAACAAAAAAGTAAGCTTGTACAGGTGTATAAAGTAGCAAGTGTCTATTTTAGTATGACAAAGAAGTACAAGAATACAAATCCCCACATTTGTAATATAAGTAAGATAAATATATAAAGTGATGTACAATACAATATATATATATATATGAAGAGATATTATTATATCATGTTAAAGTACCAATGTACAAATGTTCTGTATAAAATTGTGAATGCTGTATTGACTGGTTCAAAGCTTATAGTAAAAGTAAAGCTGCTAGGCAAGCAGCACTTGTTGTATATAGACTGCATGTAGTCACTGCTTGCTTTTCAATCCACATTACTGGAGGTTTCTAAGGTTTTGTGTTAGGAACCTCTGGAATTGCAATTTTGTTGTACAAATGGAGTTATTAGCAAACAAACAATACTCCAGTATGAGGTATACAATTCTTTTTCGTATTTAATTCATTTGGGCTTCAACCAACCAGTTTAATGAATCGTCTGGTTGACAGGCCTTTCACCAAATATGTAGCTTTAAGCAGTTGTAACCAAACATCTATTTGGTCATGCAATAAGGTCAGCACGGCCTTGCATCTCTCCATCTGGGCACAGATAGCTGTTGTGTTGCATTATTTGGTCAAGATTAGGATGTTTTACAAGTGACTTATTTTCCTGATTAGAAAAGCACACAATAACTGCTAGAGTTAAAAGAATCCGTTATAAGATTGGAAATCTGACTATTTTTTTTTCTTAAAACTAAAATCAGCACCAGCAAGGATCATATATAAAGATGGGGGTAAATTATCATAATGAAAAAGTTCTTGTTATCACGAAATACTTTAGAGGGGTTAAACACATTTTATGTTTCTTTATGTTGTTTGAAAACCCAAACAGATGCATGTAAAATTGAAAAGTAAACAAAGGCTTTACTGGAGATAATTAAAATAACAATAATACAATAACAATAATAGGCATTCTGCCATTATTATGATGGATTGACTTGGTATAGTTGTTGTGACATTAAGAAGAAATCAAAGTAAATGAAATGTTCATGAATGCATTTAACTCCTCACACAGGACAAAATATACTATTCCTGAATATTTTAATGTGTGATATGGTTTCATAAATTTATTTGATTAATCAGTAAAAATTAGGTAATCTGATTATATCCTAATGGTGCTTTTCTTTCTGATAATGCATTCCAAATCATTCTTTTAAAGGAATTATTTTAAAAGGATGTTATAAATATTTAATTGCTGTAAATTAACTGAACCAAATCATTAAATTGTATTGATAAAGTGAAAATCACTATGGAATGTATATTACAATGTGAATAAAAGGTAATACAATGTGCAATAGAATATAGTTTATATTGTAATACTAAAGACACTACCATCTTTAGTAATGTTTAGACAATGTTGCAATATTCAGCCAACACACTATTTTGTATTCAAGCGGTGCAAGAATTTGTTTAAATTATCTGATATTTGATGTTTTACTTATTATCGAAATTCACTATCTGCATGGGTGTAGTGATAATTTAGAATTTATTTATCAGTTATCTGAATACCATTTAAGATGAACTATTTGATGAATTTCTTGATCAATATTTTTTAAAAGGTAATTAAATCTTTATATTTCTTTTTAAAAAATACCAGCAATCTAACTTGATCAACACTTCTACGGTGACCAGATTTGTATTGATCTATTGACATTTTCAAATGGGATTTATATGAACTTCAATTATATCTAAGTGATTTAAATTGACATAAGTATCACTTTTAAAGTTAAAATATTAAAAATATATTTGTATCAAACATTCTTATAACATAAATGGCATACTATTTATTTGTCTTATGATTTAAAGAAAATCTATATCGATATTATATGGCATGACAAAATATTTTTGTTTTGAGAGCACTCTATGGATAAGTTAGTGCATAACAATGGATTTAAAGATAACAAGTACCTATCCAGTGAACAATGGTCAGCTGCTTAAATTTCAAAAGCAAAAATTACATGTTTTGAACATGCTAGAATAATTGTAATGTATATTTTAGTTTTGAAAACATTCCTGTAATAGACGCATATGAGACAAACAGTGTAATGAAAATTTAATAAAAGATTAAGTATAAAGATGTTTTCTTTTCTTTTTTGATCCTCAGATAGGTTTTTCTGTTGCTAGTTTGCCTGGGTCTACAAACTTGTGACCCTAAAAGCAGGCCTTGTTTGCGCATTCAAACATTGGCTGATAATTAGAAAAAATGCCCATATAATCCATAGAATACATAATATTTGGCTTGAAAAAGTTGAAATGAATAGTACATGTTTTTATAAAAATAGTATGCAGTGACCTCAAGTTTGTTACAATTTTTTGTGCATATGCATGAGTACCAAATTTTTACGAAAACATAAAAATTGGCAATGCTCAGTCAATTCTTGACCAATTTATATCATTGATAACTCTTATTTTAGTTCCTTGTCTACTCATGCATATAAAAACAATAGGAATAGGGCCTTTTCTAACTCAGGAGTTCAGGTTTTAAGCAGAGAAGTACATGAAGACTTCGAGCTTGTGAGTAAAAATGTCACCCTGACTTGTCAATCTTGTAAGAATATAACCTACAATTATCACTATAAGATCAAGTAATGTCTAGCGTTACTGATGGATATACCCCATTGTTACTAAGCATACTTATAATCAACTGTGCATGTTTCCTGGATAATATAATGATTGACAAAGACCAAAATGTGCGAAATTGTGTGAATAGTGTGAAATACCATCTTGCGGAATATATATGTTTTGCAGCATGCCATAACTTTATCTTGGTCAGGGTTTGGGAGGCAGGGGTAATACCAGGGGCAACGGAGCTTGGACACAAAGTTATCTCTAATCAGGCGTCATTCCTGTGAGGTGGTCAGCAGCTCTGTTCTCTGTGGGGTACTTTGATTGGGGACAGATTACAGTACTTGACCACCAGGCAAGTGGAACAGAAGTGTACAGTTGCCCGGACTTGCCCGACAGGTGTGAAATACACCTCCGGGCAAGTGGGCAACTGGCTAATGTCGAGGCCTGCTAAAAGCATTATCGCTGCTGAGAACCTCAAAATGGAGTGATTAGTGCAATTAAAAATGTCCAAGTTTGGTTTTTAGCATACAAGTCTGATCTTTTAAAAATTATATCATTTTGAGAAGTCAAAAAAGTTAAATTTTAACAATCCTACAGAACATTTCTTCATATTTTTTTTTATTTAAATGCTAAAAGACACTCGAACTACTTTTGCAAATCATCCTTGGTCCAAATGACAAGTGAGATCCTTCCACCAGAACCAACAAAAGAGATCTGTCAGGCTGAGCACTGCATGAACCCATGCTCTTGACTTTTCTCATATTTATCTACCGCAAATGGTTTATATACCAGACCAGTAAAGAAAAGAACATGTGAGTGCAGTGTTCAGGCTGACAGATCTCTCAAGTTGGTTTTGGTGGAAGGATCTCAATGCCCACCTCTCAATGACGTCATTACATAGTAAAATATATGTTGCAATGACGTCATTGAGTGTGACGTCATTAAAAAGGGGCGTGGCATTGTTTATGTTGTTTGACACACAACATAGGTCCGCACATGGTGCAATGTTTTCCTCTCGGTTTTGCTTTAAATAGATTGGACATCAAACCAAAACCTTTATCTCATACCTATCTGTAGGAGTAAAGTATGAGAAAAAGTCAAGAACATAGGTTCGTGCAGTGTTCAGGCTGACAGATCTCTTACGTTGGTTTTGGTGGAAGGATCTCACAATATAGAGTGGCACTATGCCCACCTCTCAATGGCGTCATAACATAATAAATTATATGTTGTAATGACGTCATTGAGTGTGACGTCATTAAAAAGGGGGCGTGGCATTGTTTATGTTGTTTGACACACACAACATAGGTCCGCACATGCTGCAATGTTTTCCTCTCTGTTTTGCTTTAAATAGATTGGACATCAAACCAAAACCTTTATCTCATACCTATCTGTAGGAGTAAAGTATGAGATAAAGTCAAGAACATAGGTTCGTGCAGTGTTCAGGCTGACAGATCTCTTACGTTGGTTTTGGTGGAAGGATCTCACAATATAGAGTGGCACTATGCCCACCTCTCAATGGCGTCATAACATAATAAATTATATGTTGTAATGACGTCATTGAGTGTGACGTCATTAAAAAGGGGGCGTGGCATTGTTTATGTTGTTTGACACACACAACATAGGTCCGCACATGCTGCAATGTTTTCCTCTCTGTTTTGCTTTAAATAGATTGGACATCAAACCAAAACCTTTATCTCATACCTATCTGTAGGAGTAAAGTATGAGATAAAGTCAAGAACATAGGTTCGTACAGTGTTCAGGCTGACAGATCTCTCTCGTTGGTTCTGGTGGAAGGATCTCACTCGTCGTTCGGACTCTTGAGATCCTTCCACCAGAACCAACTTGAGAGATCTGCCAGCCTGAACACTGCACTCACATGTTCTTGCCTTAATATCTGAACACTTGTTTTATTCCTATCAGAAATATTCTGAATTATAAAGCATTGAACATTTTTTTAAAAACATTTATATGAAAATTCCTTTATTTCTCTTTATCAATATAACAATACATGAAAAGGCTACTGTTATATAATATATTACTTGTTTAACAAGTCAAACATGATTAAAAAAATAAAAAAATGTGACTACCTAATGTTAGATTAATTTTGGACCACCTGTAAAAAACAACTGTAAGCATTAAAGCTTGTTATAAATCACTCTTCCCTTAAGGTCTTGTACATGTAGATAATTTCAAATAACAGGAATAATCCTTACAAAGACTTGTTTACTGGATGTAGTCACTATTATAAACCAGAATTCAAATAATAATTGACTAGCAGACTGATAATTCTGGCATTACCTATATCACATTTGTTTTTAATGAGATAATATTTAGAGCTACGGTATATATCATTTGAATAATCAATTTGTGAGAACCAAGAACACTTTTGGGAGTAATTACTCTCCTCCATATAACACAAACGTTTCAATCCATATTCACAATTGTCTGTTCAATAGAACCTTTATGTAGACTTATGTGGATAAAAAAGAGAAAAAAACATTCCATAACTAATAAATAACACAGCATTAAGCAAACAGTATTTGATATTAAATTGACCTTCTCAGATTAAAAATGTAGAAGCCAGACAAAAGCAAGTTTACCTTGTCATTCTAATTTTTATAAAACACATTCTACATGTATATCTATTCCTCATATCTCTAATATTGATATTAATTCATATTCATAAACTTTATACTTTAATAAATAAAAAAATAGGCAAATTTCCCTAAATGAAATATATTACACACATCACATATCTCATATTATGTGCTTAATAAGTTAATAATAAATGTTTTGAAAGACTTTAACATTAATCTTCATGATGAATACTGTTTCTAGAAATGTTGATATAAAGATTTTGTACATGTACCGGTATACTGCTACTAATAAGTACATTTCCCAGTTCTATATCTAGCCACACATGGCCATCACATGACTTCCTGTGGTCCTGCAAAGCTGTTATGCAGTTCTGTTTGGTTAGGCATACCTCAATTGTGGCATAAAATGGTAATGCAACACCCAGGACTGTATTGTCCAAAATATGGCCATGTTTAATAGAGGTTTGTTTCTAACCACCTATGGTGTGCATATCTGTCCTCTAAAATGGTAACATTTTCAAGGTCATTTTCAGTACCTACATTTTTTTTCAAATTTAACTGTAATTGTTTTGCCCTGAATCATGAAAAATATGATTTTTAAATATTTTCTATGAAATTATTCAGGAATCACCTCAATATTCATTCATATCATGACTTGAAAATGAGTTGCTTATATTACTTTTTTTTTGTTCAAATCTTTTTACAACTTCTGTTACATAGCCATACGATTCAATATTATGCTCTTTTTAAAATTAGTTTTTTTCCTAATGAATTATAAAAAATGACCCTGATGAGAATATATGCAAGAGCATAAGAAAAGTTTAAAAAAATAATTTCCTGTTGTAGTTCAAAGGTAAAATATTCAGGGTCACTGAATAATTTCAGGGTCTTTTCTGCTCATAACTTAACTAATCTACTGGTAGGTGTGATGGATTGAAATCTCACACCAATAAAAGTTCACTGTAAAATCTCACATGTCAAGTTTTTGCAACAAGAACATGTAAGGTGGAAGACAAGATTAAACGTTTTGACAATGAAACTAACATATAAATGTTATCACACTATAATGTTATTTTATGCAGGAATATGCTAAGAGAATCTTAACTGTTATTTGGTGGGAAACAGATATAATTTAATGTTAAGTTTTATTGCAAAACAAAATGAAAAAAAATATCCTGTTTCTCAAAATGACATAATTTCCCATTTGACTGATAAGCGTATGTTTAACATAAATATATCTGTTCTGTATGTCAGATTTTTTTGTCACAGGTAAGTTAGAAAAGCCAGTTAGGAGTAATGCCTAACAAAATATCAGTGTACATATTGACATGTGCTTAATAGAATCACAGCATTGAAGTTATGTGATGTATGTTACGTTTGACATGACCATTACTTAAGATTGAGAGAGTACCACAAAAGGGCATAAAAATATGTTTCTGTTGGTTTAAACATTTGTTTTTATAAAATGTAATGAATAATAATGATATAAATTAAAAAGAGCCTAATATATCATTGATAAAAAGAGCCTAATATATTATTGATAAATATGTTCTTTATGTTTCTAAATGTGTCTCAGATAGATGTCAAAAGTAACATATTCATTTTGACCCAAATTGAATACAATCAATTTTTCATGAACTTTTTACAGAATGTGTAGCATACATGTATCATAACATGTACATAATTTCCCCCAAAATTTTGCAAGTGTTATTTGATACTAGAGCAAAAACAAACAATCTTAAGTTATTTCATATACCAAAGTGTGTGAGGAACAAAAGTTAAAAAAAGAATATCCAACTAAACTTGACCAATGTCACGTTTTGGAGACCCAAATTTGAAAAATCACCATATGGGCTGCACTGCACTTTGTTAAACCTCAGTCAAGAGCTCAGAGGATGATATTTGCCTGATTCAGGTCAGAGGTCATGCCAGGTATATATATATATATATGTCAGTAGCATTGCTCATTTTAAGATGGTTTTGAGTGCAGATATTCAGCATATTCATAGACAAGGTCCTCCTGTTCATATGTTTCAACAGAATATGGCCTTAGCTGTCGTATATATTGGATAGCTTCTCTTGGAGGTAGTCCTTCTTTTATGAAATAGCAAGCCAGCATTGTACCTGTTCTCCCTCTCCCCCAGTGGCAATGTACAACCAATGCCTGAAATCATAAAATTGAATATTATACACATCTGTGAATATTATTATTTGTCAATTCTATATTTTTCAGGTGAGTCTGTTTCAACCATTAATTCTGAACTTCATACAAGGACTATTGTTATGAGTTTCGCCAAGTAAGAGATCCTTAAAGCCAGTGATTATAAGACAGGAGCATTTTAAAGAGAAAAACATTCTAATAAAGATTTACTGACCAGTACAGGAGTAGATTCTTACCTCATCACTTTCTTTGGCATTATCTACCAATGTCACAAAATCTATAGCCTGTTTCAGTTGTGGAGACTCAAATTCTATCACTGCCATATGTGTATGCTTGAGGTCTGAAAAATTAAATATCCTTGTTAATTTAAAAACAATTTTTCATTATTTCATTGTTTTCATGATATGTAAGAGATAGAAATATAGTCTCTGAGGAGTTAGTCTAACAAGCATTCAAACAACCATAACAAAACTAAAATTTCAACAAACAAAACAAAAATTTTAACAAACAAAACAAAAATTTTATCAAAGAAAGCTAAATTATCTTTGTTCCTCTTTAAAAAACATTTAGTTTGGTATATGAACGAATATTATAGCACAAGCGCATGCAAAGCTGTGCCTTTTCAGTTCGTAAGATACTCTAATATCGCTCAGACGCTAACGCAAATCATCGATCAGAACTTTGCTCCTCACTTCTGTTCTAATTGTCCAATTTACACCAAATTTGAACTAAACCTAGTCAGAATTTCCTGCTCTATCAATGAGAAGACATTTCCAAGCAACATTAATTGATAATTTCACGAAACGATGGGCGACGACGATGTTGCCATCTCAGTTTAACTTTTTGTCATCACGCACTTCTTTATCTTTGTTTACATGTTATAGAAACGTATTCATATGCTGGGGCGCATGCGCAAATTGGAATCTATCATGCACACGATGAACCCTCCACAGTGGCGTCAGTTGCTTCAACAATAATGACCACAGAAAAAACCGAATTACAACCCACAGGATATGACTACGCATTTCCCATGATCATACCGATCACAGAATGACACAGATAGTTCCTGTTTTTGACAATGATTGCCTGTCAGCAATCATTGTCAAAAAAGGAACCATCCGTGTTACAAAAAACATTCATGTAATTCTCACTGCTTGAGTTTCAACATTAGTGATCCACCTGGTGTCCCTTGTGTCATGTAAAATGAATGCTGATGTAAGTTTATAGACATGCCAGCTGAAATTATGATTACCATTCTGTATGTTGTGAAGAGAATTTATCAATATTTTGGCAATAAATGAACAAACAGAAAAAAATTACTCAGTTTTGGAATCCTCAGATTAGAAAGACAGTTATGGATGTAATAAAGATGACTGAAATGAAATGACATGACAACCAACATTTGTTGCTAACATAAGTCAAGCTTGCCTGTCTAAAACTTTCCCATGTGCAACAGATTTTAACACACTGGGTGGCACCGGGCCAATTCAAGCAGTGAAAACTATTATGCATGTAATATAGAATACTCATATCAAATATCTGAAACACATACCAGTACATAGGTGCATGGAGGGTTTCCACTCTGTCAGTGAGACAATATGTTTGATGTTCTGTTCTTTGAAAAACTGCAGATGTGCAGGTTGTGATGGTAGACCACTCCCTGCCAATACACCCTCTATAACCCAGGAAAAATTGTAGGGTTGTTTCCCTGCCATTGGATTCTGAAATAAAAAGAAACATCAGTCAGGAATAGGATAAAATTTGAACTGTTCAACATCTCTAGGACTACATTAACCCCTAACGGACAGGAAGGACACCAACATCCACGACCGGCAACGGACACGAAGCCTGTTGACGTCCCCATCGTTCTCGACTTAATGACGTCATTATGTAACATTCCTTTGGGCAGCAACTTGTTACAATGCAATCATGATAATGACGTCAGATAACTTGAATGATGAAATTTTGACCCATTGAGCTCATTGAGCATATTGAATAAGCATGGTTATAAATTTTATCAATTTAATATGTAGATACACCAGTCCAGAAAAAAATTGGTTAGTTGTGCCAATCAACAAAATTTAGATAGGCTAGTCTATTAGGGGTTAATTAAGACTGTATCAATGGCTGTGTTTAGTTTAGTTTAATTTAACCCCTAAAGGACTAGCCTCTCTAAATTTTGTTGATTGGCAGGACTAGCCAATTTTTTTCTGGACAAGTATATCTACATACTAAATTTATAACCATTGTTACTAAATGTTCTTAATGAAGTGCTGGGGTCAAAGTTCATGATCCAGTCAGTCCGACGTCATTATCCTGATTACATTGTTACAAGTTGCAGCCCTTCAGAATGTTACAAATGACGTCATTAAGCCAGAACAATGGGGACGTCAACATCCCTCCCGTCCGTTACCGGGGCGGTGGTGGACGTTGCCGTCCTTCCCGTCCGTTACTGGCGTTAGGGGTTAAATCTATTTAACATTCCTTACTATATATTTTACTAAGAAATTTTACAGAAAGTTTACAGAAATACAAGAAAATATAATTTACTAATGTAAATTTCACAGACGAACCTGTCTTGGATCTTTGAACATAAATACAGTCTGACTCTGTTGATGATTAGCTTTCTGATTTTTAACGCTGTCTTCGCCACTGTCCGGACTATGTAACGTGGTTATCACCGAGGATTTCCCGGGTACAACTTGTGAATGTTCAGCAGTTGAATCAACAGTTAATGCACCCTGTGAATATTCACTTTGACCATTCCTTAAGCTTTGAGTTTGGGGCTTTGCCCAAGCACCTTGAACCCTGTTTTTCCTTCTTTTTCCATTGACATTGTCCATGTTCAAAATCGAACCGTTTGTTTAAAATATCCTTTGGACTTTTCTACTTCAGTAACTCACAGCAAATTTTAATCTGAGAGCAATGTGTTGCTCTCAGTTTCATGTGTAATGACTAATGCTCCTCTCATTTCTTGCAGGTTGTGCAATGATGACAGTAACCTCCAAATGCTAGATTTTTGTCCAGAGAAAGAATTCTCATAAATATTTCCAATAATTTTCACATTTCATATTTTGAATTAATTGTTATATTTCATGATATATTTTACCAATAATATTAGTTCAGTTCGCTATGAAAAAAAAATATCTCCGGCAATTTTACAGCTTTACGTCTGATGGTACTATTCAGGAGGTCGGGAGGCAATCATGATGTAAACAAAAAGTGACATGACAAATATAAACAGGACAAATGGATCACACTGAACTGGAGATTTTTCAGATTGATGCAAAAATATTTTGAGATCATGACATTTTTCTGGGGGGGGGGGGGGGGGTATGACAGCCATAATATGCATTTGGTGTCCGTTGTCCGGAATTTTAATCCCTTGGGGCCCCATGGCATGGGGGATGTTGTGACCTGGGATGCAGATTGCAGTGTATACTAGCTAATACAAGCTACTGTAGGACTCCCCTCTTGAAACCCTAAATTCAAGCATGGACTAAATAGTCCATGATTCCAGGTTTTACCAGTGAATCCTAAGATCTAGCAAGGGTTTAAAAATGTACAAATTATGTAGTGACAAATGTCTTCTACAAAGCTGTTTTGTTTTCCAAGTATATTTTGTCAGACATACAGTTCTTAGGTCTTCACCATATTGGGTTGTGATGGTAGACCACCATATATATATATATATATATATATATATATATATATATATATATATATATATATATATATATATATATATATATATATATATATATATATATATATATATATTTACGCGCTTAGAGCAGACTTAGTCTGATACAGCGCTATATAAATTTTTATTATTTATTATTTATTTATTTATATATATATATATATATATATATATATATATATATATATATATATATATATATATATATATATATATATATATATATATATATATATATATATATATATATATATATATATATATATACACACCAAATATTTATTTCCAGCTTATAATGCAATTACAAGTTATCATCTTGTTTTTTTTTCTTCTAATGATTGGATTTTAGAGAGTTTTCTGTGCACTTGTAATACGTTTATCAGTGACCTCAGAAAATGTTATTTTATGAAGCTGACATTTGTAATTGCCATAAGTTTTGCAACAGTTTTAGATATTACTGAAAATCCATTAAGTTTAAAAATCAACTTGGGAAATCCCAGAATTCCTGCAATTCCAGCTTTCACCAGATCCCAAGTTTCAGTGCAACAGAGGAGATGGCAAAAAGAACTGAGTGTTGCCGCATGAATGAAGGCACAGCCTAGACATGACAGCAACAGCAGCATAAGCTCACTGATGGATGAATGATACCACAATCAGTACCCAAGCCAACGTTAACTGCGTTAATCTGACCCAGACCCAATCATGCATGTTTAAGTATCACAGACATATAAGCCTACTTTCATGTCAGGTCCGAAATCATGGCTATCCATAACGGACAAATCATGTGAGTGAGTTTAATCTGTCTCCAAGCCAAGATTTGATTGCTAGAGTTGTCTGTTTTACAATGTGGACTTTCATGATTAATAATATATTAATGATCATAAAACAATATTGATGTAATTCACAGAATAATGGCAACAGTGGCAAGGAACACTCTCACATTCTCTCCATATAGTATCAAGAATCTCTGGATTGAAAAGGAATTGCATGTTTGGACGTGCATCAGGCAGCCTGAAGTGTAGACTGGCTGGATCTTCTAGACCCAGGTGCATAATAAACATCAAAATTAAAACAACATGCCTGTTGGTGATGCTTATGGGATCCGATTTCGTGGGATATTGAAAAGATATAAACGTAGATTGACTGCACAATTACAGCGAGGGGACATTATTCAAAGTGGGACATTGGGATTGGTGAGAAACCTTAACTTAATTTATCAAATGAAAAAAAAAAATAGCATGGCGAACAACTTGTACATGTATGTTTACTGAACATGGAAACCTCATGGATTAAAATTGATCAACCTGGTGTTAAAAGTCATTTATTTTACAAAATGATTTTTTGTGAATTATGTTAGAAATCATGATGTTAGATATTGAGTTAACCACTTTTTGTCCTGTTTCAAAGATCATGAAGATAGCTTTTGCTTCTTTTGCTTACATTTAAACATCCATTGTGACTTGGTCCTAGAATCATATGTCAACTTAATTTCTCAGTTTATGCCACAACTGACCTGTGGCTAGCCTAGACATGTTGAATTAAGCTCAGTCGAATTAAGCTCAAAAAGAGGTCTGTTCATAAGAACACCCAAATCTACAATTTCTCTGCTTGTCAAACAGCAGCCATGGTCAACAGACACCATTATTGGCCTCTCTGGTGTATATACCAACCATTGAGACCTGTTTTTGTATTGAAAATGTCTCTGAAAACTATATCAGATTATAATCTCAATCCCTGCCCATTGAGCATGTTGAGTTGGCCTGAATAGCTCAAATGGTAGAGTATTCAACTTGAGACCCAGGGATTCCCAGTTCAAAGCCCAGGCAGTTACTATTAATTGCTATGAGCAGACATGGCTGGAATCGGTGCTTAATAAGTGCTAGGTTACTGTTACCTTTAAAATATTAATGAAAAACATTCCTGGCTTGACTCATGAGTAGCTTAATTGCTGCATAATCATAATACATGATGAAGTTAACATCAAATGTGGATGGTTTTATGTTTGACAGTGCTTATAAAAAATTTTTTATTTTGTACCCCATTTTTACAGAGGGAGAATTACGAGAAGCCATTTCTTACTGAGAAAAAACTGATCATAGGCTTTACTATTTTTACAGTAAGTCTTCATCTGATGAAATTTTCCAATGAAAAATCAGAATAATTTATAAAAAAAGAAATTTTCAAAATGATTTCAATTTTGTTTTTGAAATAATGATTATCTTGGCACAAACAATAAAATGTTGTAGATTAGGTTTATTATCCATCTCTTATTATCCATGACTATCATTATGGATAATCATAACTACCGTACTACTAGCTTAGTTGCTCTTGTTTGGTGCATCTCTTGTTTTGTTTTTTTTTCCCTTAAAAACAGGTGTGTGCTTCAGCTCTTGGTTTAGGTCTAAGACTATGGCTGGATTTCTATTATTACAACAACAATACCAGTAATGGAGGGGCATGCCTACCATTTCCAGGCATTAATGAGGCTCACAGGTCCATGCAGGATAACACTGGAGAACTGTGGCTGCAACACGAATGTAGCTTCAATCAGCAACCTGTTTGTGATCAGAGGTTTGAAACTTTTATTCTGCCTTTTTGCATGTAAAGTGAACAGATTTTCAAACAACAACAAAAATAATTAAAATAACATGCATTGGGAACAGCATTTGACACAATATATACAAGCTTTGTTTAATCAATATGATTATACTAATCTATGACAGAGGCAGCCTAGTTTTTGGGAAGATTGAAAGGAAAACATCATGCATTAGATTAAATTCAGACATTCTTGTGAAATTTGATCTAATTTGTTCAATATCTAAAATACTACAGGAAGTTTGAAATGAAAGGCATATACATCTCATACAACTTTTGATATGCTTCGGGTTTCTTTCTAAATTGACCCCAAATGACTTTTGTTTATTTGAATTATTTGAATTGGCTCTTGTCACTTATAGGCTTGCACATCCATATAACATCCTTAATTTGCGTGAGATATGAAGATATGTTTTAACATATCCAGGAACTATTGTGGTCTTGGAAATGTATAAATAAGAGGATTGTCATTGGTTTAATTTAATAAATTGGTTAAGACAGCAATGACATTGAATGTTTTACATGTACATACTATTTACCCAAGAAAGCAGGGACCTATTTTTAGCAGAGTACATACTAATAGGAATAACAGAAATTTACACTCTGATACTAATTACCTAAAATAATTATTTTCTAACATTTCCTGTTAATATTTACCAACATAGCTAGCATGCATACATTACAGAAATAAGAAGAAAATTTTTGATTTCTTCAAAAAAGCAACATGATTTGGTTTAGAGTTGAATAAATTCAAGCCTGGGATCACATTTATAAATGTTTTTCTTTTTATTTGTATTTCTATTGCAGTTTTCAAGACAATCCTCCCTTAATTTTGATCTCATTAGATGGATTTAGAGCAGAGTATCTTCATCGGAATTTAACCCCTGTTATCCATAAGTTATCAGACTGTGGCGTGAAAGTGCCATACATGAGACCTGCATTTCCTACAAAAACTTTTCCCAATCATTACACTATTGCCACAGTAAGTACCGGTAATACATTGAAAATTCTCCTACCAGTATACCTTGAAACTCTATGTATGCTTATTATGATTATGATGTGCTTCATTATGCTATCAAGTTAGGTTATTTATATATATATATATATATTGTACCATTGAGAGCAACACACCAGAACTACACATAAATAAAATTTGCAAGTGCACAGAAAACTCTCAATATATGTTATATAATATTATATATATAAAATATATATAATGTTATATAATATTATATATATAATGTTATATAATATTATATATATTATACATATTATATATATTGGCTGGCTGTTAAATGTCAGCAGCACTCTGCATTGGAGCTTAAAATATATATATTGGCTTGCTGCCAATACCTAGTTGCACTTTCCCTCAGTAGGTCAGTGAGTTGATCAGCCATTGCAAAGCAGTCTCATATTCCACCACCAGCATAATCTATTGAATCATTTTATAAACTCATAAAATCACCTGGCAGGGCATACCATATTTTTTTGGTGTGTATTTGGTGTTCATTGTATATCTAGAAAAACTTTTTTTGATCATTATATAAGACACGGGAACTATGCTTTTATTCAAGTACTAAAGCATTTTGATTTCCTTTAGGGATTAAAAGGGTTCTCAGATACCTGTCTGAAAGAAAAAATCATAAATAGGTGCCATATATTTCCCTTTTGTGCCTATTTATCGTTTTATTTGATGTATCCAAATAATCTTCTTTAAAACCTTTTTCAACAAGGCCCTAATTAATAGCTCTATTTTTAGAGTGCTGTCCATATTTAGTACCGTCCTCTGGCAAAGCATCATCATAAAGGGGTGGAAGAGGTCTGAATTTTGTCATCATAAAGGGGTGGAAGAGGTCTGAATTATGTCATCATAAAGGGGTGGAAGAGGTCTGAATTTTGTCATCATAAAGGGGTGGAAGAGGTCTGAATTATGTCATCATAAAGGGGTGGAAGAGGTCTGAATTTTGTCATCATAAAGGGGTGGAAGAGGTCTGAATTATGTCATCATAAAGGGGTGGAAGAGGTCTGAATTATGTCATCATAAAGGGGTGGAAGAGGTCTGAATTTTGTCATGCTTGCGGAAATAATAGTGTCTGGTTTTTGTGCTCCCTCATTTGGAATATTAAACTGGCGCCCCATTCTGTGTTAAAATTGGGCAAAAATCTTGTGAAAATTCAGTTCCAGGTGATCATACAGTTTCAAATAGTTATTTCACTTCTTGCACTAATGATAAGATTAAGTCATGATGTAAATTAATATTTTAACAAACCAAATTATAAGATTAATGCATAATACCTTTAAATTTGTCAGTGATATAGGTATGATTTTTGATTTTCTCAACTGCTCTAGTGTCAAAGTTCTGCAATCTTTGCAGTTCTGCTCTTTCACATTTTAGGATTCCTGCAAGTAATGAGTTTCTAAAGTATTAGCTGACACTTGTTTTGCATGCAATTCCATACTGATGATAATTTTACTACATTGAGATAGACATTTTATACATTTTTCTGTTGCTCTTTCTGAATAATCTAGTTTTCATGGCTTATGATTTCTTCATCATTCTCAAAATTATTTTATGACTTTCAGGGATTGTACCCAGAGTCCCATGGTATTGTAAGCATTTTCATGTATGACAGTATTATCAAGGAAAACTTTTTCACATCAAGAAAGGATAACAGGTGGTGGTTTGGTGAACCGGTAAGTCAAGCTAATTAATACAGAAAAGATACAGTTTAAACAACCAGTTTCAGACTAATTTTAAGCAACCAGTTTCAGGATGATTATCAAACAAAGGTCATACAAATATGATTTTTTTCTTATTGGTGTAAAATAGTTTATACAAACAAAGCAGGTTCTTAAGGATGTCAGAAATAGTGCCATCTGGTGTCAGACAGCATTTGATGAAATCTTCAAATAAAAAAGACTGGCCATTGGCTTAGATTAAATTAAAAAGAATTGGTATAGATAGGAATAGATTAGAACAGATTAGAGGGAGATAGATTAGATTAAAATAGATCTGAATATAGATAGGAATAGATTAGAACAGATTAGAAGGAGATAGATTAGATTAAAATAGATCAGAATATAGATAGGAATAGATTAGAACAGATTAGAATGAGATAGATTAGATTAGAATAGATCAGAATGGACAAGAATGGATTAGAGGAAATACAGGTTAGAGTAGATTAAAAATAGATAAGGAAAGATCAGAAGAGAATAAATTAAAATCAATTGATTAAATAGATTAGAATATATGAATAAAATAGATTATAATATATTATGTTCTGAGACTAAGATATATTATGTTAAATTAGAATAGATATAACTGGAATAGATCAGAAAAAATGGATTAGAATACAGCAAAATAGGATGGATTAGAACAGAATCGTCAGTTTGGACAGGTGAGAACAGGTTAGAATAGAATAGAATATATAAGAAAAGAAAAGGTGATAATAGAATAGATTGAATTATACTCAGTTAGAATAAATTAGATTAGAATAGACTTTCTTGGGTTAGATTAGAATAAATACCTGTAGATATAAATAGTTAAGAATAGCTTTAAGAATAGCTTGAACTTAATAGAACACAGTTGAATATAATAACAATAGATAAGAATAGATTATATCAGAATAGATATACCAGATTTGGCAAGAATAGGTTAAAATGGATTATATCAGAATAGATTAAATTATATTTGATAAGAATCCATTAGATAAGAATCCATTAGATAAGAATCCATTAGATTAGAATCCATTAGATTAGAATCCATTAGATTAGAATTCATTTGATTAGAATCCATTAGATTAGAATCCATTTGATTAGAATCCATTAGATTAGAATCCATTAGATTAGAATCCATTAGATTAGAATCCATTAGATTAGATTCCATTAGATTAGAATCCATTAGATTAGAATCCATTTGATTAGATTCCATTAGATTAGAATCCATTAGATTAGAATCCATTAGAGTAGAATACATTAATATCTTGGCAAAGACTGTAATTGTGGTAATCATTTAAATGGTTCTGAAAATGTGAGAACAATAAAAAGAACTTTAAGAAAGTCAGAAATATCTTGAACTATTAGATTTGATTTTAATCAATTAATTTTCATTAATACAGAGCTTTGACTTTAATCAATTAATTTTCATGAATAAAAAGCTTTGACTTTAATCAATTAATTTTCATTAATACAAAGCTGAAGATTTCCAGACTTACTCATGGATTTTAAACTTTGAGTAAGTTAGCTATTGATTCAATGCTTACATATACAATTTATATTCGTTCCATTGTTTACAGATATGGAATACAGCAATGAGAGCAGGGAAAAGGGTCCATGCATTCTTCTGGCCTGGGACAGAGGTCGCCATCCAAGGTAATAAGACAGGCTATTAGTTCAAGCATCTCGGAAATGGGTTTAGTTATGTCAAGTTCAAATAAAATAATAACATTTCTTTTTTTTTTCCAGGAATGACACCTGACATTTGTTATGTTTTTGATGAGTAAGTAAAATGCTTCTCTCAATATTTATAAAATGATGTTTGACAGACTATTATTTTCAAAAATATTAAATCTTGAATGTGTCTCTCATTTGAAAATTATGGCTCTAACAAACAAATGAAGGGTGGTGATTTCAAGTGTATGCATAGATTCTATAATGTTTGTTTAGAGTGTGATTGTGCTGACTTCTGTTAACAAACCTATTTGAATTTTAATGATTGGTAGGACTAACCATTTTTTTCCTGGACCAATCTTTATAGTTACCGGTATTGATTAAATTTATAACCATGGTTATTCAATATGATTAATTAAGTGATGGATTTGATAGGTTCAAACAGTCTAACGTTGGTGGATGTTGACACCCTATCCGTCTGTGAGGGGTTAACATGCTAAATGGTCTCTTTTGCAGATAAACCTTATCAATTGTGCTCTGCAACCAATGTTGCAGGTGCTATATCTTTATCTTGTTTCAAACTGAGGAAGATTCTGTGCATTCTTTATTTTCAGAAAAGTCCCATTAGAGGACCGGGTTGACACAGTCCTAACCTGGCTAGATCTAGATCCCTCTGAGAGACCTCACCTCATCACTCTTTATTTCAATGAGTTAGATATTGATGGACATGCAACTGGTCCCTTCTCTTCTGATGTAGGATATGTTTTCCCATCATATATAAAATAATATGAATATATAAGTTAAAGTATATGTTAAACCATTATCAATACATTTTTTGTCAGGTTAATATTGATATTGTGGCCCTGCTTTTGAAGGATAATTGCATATTATATTGTATATTTATACATAAAGATCTTGTAGAGGAATATTTCAAAGTTCAAGATGTAATTATTGATGTCAAAATCATGAATTTCATACTCCTTAAAGGAATGAATTTTTTTATTCTAAAAATGTAGGTATTTAAAATTTAGTGCATAGATCATTTTAGACAATTTTTGATTGTGTTGCCTCAATGTGTCGGCAGGTGGAGGAGTCCTTGGTGGGAATAGATGGTGTAATAGGAAGACTCATGGATGGGCTGGTAACTCGCCAGTTAGACAAATGTGTCAATGTTCTCCTCATGGGTGATCATGGTAGGTCTCTTTAGCTTATGAACATGATTTTATTTTTTGTTTTCATAATTTTTTGCATACTTTTTTCCTTCATATTGAATGAAATCTTCTCCATCTATCTGTCTGTGGGATTCTCTTAGTTTTTATTGAGTTTTTTTATATTTATGTTTTAATTGCAATAATCATAAACACTCATATTTGTAGCAGGAACTACATGTAGATCGTGATGATTTGCATGTTTGTAATAAAACCTTAATTATTGTGAATATTGCTTTCAGGAAGGCTGAAACTGTAATGAGACATAATATATTTCAGACTAAAAAGTTTAAATTTAAATACTATTGTGACACCTTCATTACATTATTCTTCATAAATGTCTTGCTACACCTTTTTACACCTTGAAAGATTAGAAGATCTTTGAAAATCACACAAACTGTTTGTGATCTGGGAGGCTGCATTTCCAATGCCTCTGACATGTCCATGTTTGTCAGGCGCTATGAAGGGTTCTTAACTTCCAGGTATAACAGAGGTGAGCAATGAGCGTGTTGTGGACCTACGACCAAAGTTGGATGAACACCAGTTATTTGTATGTGATGGACCAGTTGGACGAGTCACCAGCAGATATAAGTATCATGATGATGGACACATAGAGGAAGTTGAAAATCCAGGTATTAAGTGATTATTAATAATAATTATAATAGGTCTATTAAAACATTTATATAGCCCTACACATATATGACTAGGCCTACTCGGGACTTGCCAAACTCGTGGCACTTTTTCCAGAAAATGTTTTTGGAAATAATATGTTTTCAGTTGTTTTTTTTTTTAAACAATTAAATGATTTATCATTTTCAATATTTATGGAAGGGCATTAGTGAAAAGAATAAGTTGATTCTTTAGCTAACTTACCGGTAGGATATGTCTATCAATAAACATGAAATCTTTTTATTTATTTTGTTCAGATAACAGTGTAAGGTTTAAATCATCGGGCATTTTTTGTTCTTTTGATTATAGAACCGATTGAGTCCATCATGACTCGGCTCAAATGTGGAGGTTACAACACCACAGCAGACTGGTACATGAGAGCTCTCCGTATAGAAGACCTGCCTAAACGGCTGCACTATGCCCGCAGCGATCGTATAGAAGACATCATTCTCATCTCAGAGGATAAATGGCAGGTGGCAAGTGGCAGGTATGTCGGTTCTTTGGTGTCACTTGCTCCAAATTTGCTACTTTACTTCCTCCAAATTTGTTACTTTTTGGTTTTAAATATTAGGCATTATATAATGCAAATCAGATCCCAATTCTATTATCCCCAGATCTTATTTTATATAGTAAGGTTTATTCTATACTTGTGACTAAACGTAATTTGGTGTTGTAACATGTATACAATTTGCGAAGATTAAAAATAGTGCAACATTATGTAGTAAAAAAACATTAACATTGTTTGAGCCATTTATGGCTCATTGTAATGTTTAAGGCAAAAGTATATTCATTTAGGAGGTTCAAACTCTATATCCTATTTTTTTTCATTCAGACATATGGACTTTTTTATTACTGAAGAAGGAAATCATGGTTTTGATAACATAGTGGAAAATATGCAGGTATTCAATTTATTATATTTCATTTCTCTCAGAGGGCATGATCTTAGAAATATATATTTAATTAACTCCTTTACAGAAAACACATCATGACAGGCAAAAATGCATCTGAAAGTCTTCAATGTTTTACCACTTTGAACTACAGCTACTATATATTTACAGGCATTCTTTACTGGGTATGGTCCATCCCTGAAGGCTAACTTTACTGCTGAACCCTTTGAGAATATTGAGCTGTATAATCTGATGACTCGTAAGTTGGCATCGTTTATTTTTGCATTAACTATTATCAGAGATAAATCACCAACAAATTGACTCACAATGAATTATTACACACTGTCAATGCATATAAATCACTTTATCTATTCTAAATTACCATTATTATGGCCAAAAGTTAATTTTTTTGTGAAGAAATTCTTAATTTTAGCTGTGCATATTCTTACAATACTTCCATCAAAACCAAGTTTTGCAGGTTACATTAAAAGAGCATCTGTGTGTGTCCATCCATTCATCATTAATCTGTCTATTTTTTAACATTTCTTTTAGAAACTCTCTAACTAGCCCATAAATGCATAGATTGGCACAAAACCCTACAGATACATGTATATTAACTTTGGCAAAATGTTTAACTTCCTGAAATGCCTTGTCGTCAAACTTCACAGATGTGTTTGACAATGACTAACCAATAAATTTAGGTCACTATCATCAATTTGCCATCATATTCAGAGATCAATTTTGAATCATCTTTTAGTTTCAACATGCAATAAATTATTTTTTTTCAATAATTCACATAATGTGTGAGGTTCAATTCTTAGGTCATCATTATATTAAATTTCAAATTATCACATTATATGAAGAAAACCCTAGTTCTCAGTTTAGTCCTGCATATACATGTATTTCCTTCCAGAATTGTTAAAAATTGAAGATTATATGGCAGACAACAATGGAACTGTGGGAAGCTTAAGCCACTTATTGTCTGATAGTGGCTCTCAGTTTCCCACATACCCACCTCCTGCTGGTCATTATGACTCTTGTGACTTTCCTAATGAAGAAGAGGCTGAATGGAGACGCAACCACTCAGATTGTTCTTCTACGAACCTTCAGGTATATATTAAATATATAAGTTTTATGTAAAATTCTATGTAAAAAATAACCCTACTAAGAAATAAAATGTGCCAGTCATTTCTCTCAGTAGCATTTGATATTGATTTGTTTTACAATTAAAGAGCAAAATAGTAGAATTTTTGTTCAAAATTAAGGCACATTGTAGAATCACTTCATGAACTTTAGTCTCTGAATAATTGAAACAATCAATAGGAAGCTTTTATTCCCACATAAATGTGAAATCAAATTGATGGAAAGTTAATATATAATATAAGTAGGCCAGTGACCAGGGAGTAACCAGGGAGTGGTAACAACCAAATCATGAATAATTTAAATGTATCTACTACATAATGTACTGGTCCTCTGACCTTGATTTAGGTGATTTACACAGGAGATGCTGATCCAAAATTGATCAGCAAATTAAATCTCCAAAAAGAAATTTCCTTTACGCCTCCTATTCTGTTGAGCACTACATTTATCTTCATATCTGGGATTGTGCATCTTCAATATTCAGATCCCTGTTAACTGCATCTTAATATTTAATAGAATGTAATCTGTCAATTTTTAGAATCTAACAAGCACACCATTAGCACAACTTGACAAGCAGTTGAATCTGTCTGATATGGAGATCACCATATCTGAGGAGCGCCACCTGGTGCCACTAGGCAAGCCAGGTTTAGACCTAACAGATTCCACACTGTGTCAGCTGACACAGACAGATTACATCTCAGGATATAGTCACAGCCATCACATGCCTCTCTGGACAGCTTATACAATACAACCATCACGGGTCAGTACACACATTGCTTTATCTCTTTTTGTAAAAACACTCAAAATACACCTGTACATGATAAGGTGAGTAATTTATTAACGGTGACAGTGTCTTGATTAATGGATCAAGAAACAATTATAATTTGTCAAATAACAAAATTATCAAGAACAACATTATGCTTTATGCAATATTTACATGTTCAATTAATCACAACAGACTAAACAATAGAAATATTTGCTGAACTATGTTATTTATATTTTTTGCAGAATATCAGTAATCCTGTTTATGAAGACACTTCAAAGGTTTGCCCAAGGCCAGATGTTAGATTACCACCAGAGGGTGCTGCTAAGTACTCAGATTATATTGATGCAAAGCAAAACTTATCACATGCTTTTTTGTATCCACCAAGTAAGTTGATTTACTTGGCTTTTCAATACAGTGTAGAAATACAATGCATAACTTGGCCTTCTCGGTATATAATGCCATATGATATATACTTTCAATATAACTCACTTTAAGATTCTACATTTTAGTTCACATACAAACTTTGTGCCTCAGCTCCCTTGGGTGCCCTGAATCCCAAGAGGACATTGTATATACTCATTCCTCAGGAAGATTGTCACAGTGTGGCATGTGCAAACATATTTGGCCAGTAATTGCAGAGGCAGATTTTGACTGATTTATCTATGCAGAAAGGTTAGCACCTTTTGGCTTAATAAAATCAGGTTATCTTAGTAATGTAAATTGTTAGAGTTAAGATTTAGTAAAATGGCCTGCACCATGTACATACAGTATATAGCAGTATATAAATATATTAAATTTATTATTACTGTGTTTCTGTTGTTTTTATATTTAGGATTTACAATGAAATTGTCGATTGAAACAGACCAATTACTAGAAGCTTATATCTCCTCAAACATCGTACCAATGTACCAACAATTCAGGAAAGGTAAGTCATGCCTAAAAAAAAGAAAAGAAATTAAAATACTTATATTTATGAATGTAAGGAGATTTAAACATGTTCAATTCTGACAAATGTGATACTGGTTCAATAATGAAACAGCTGAAGTAGAACACAGAGATTGTTTGCTGTTTGTAGGTGTGTGGCTGGAGGTCATGACCTTGGTGGAGGAGTATTCCAGGAAGTATGGGCATATCCAGGTCATATCAGGGCCTGTGTTTGACTATAATGCAGATGGATTGGGAGATTCCATGCAGGAAATCACCAGGTATGATTCTTTATCTTTTTTTCAAGCTGATTGCCTGAAACTAGCTTGATAATGACTAGGAATTTGATGGTGATGTTAAATGCACAGGGACTATTTTTTGTTGTTTCTTAAGTAAACACCAGACAAACAATTCTATCACATGAGTCATACGAATATTTGATAAATTTCACAAACACCTATTAACCATTGTTTGTAATAGATAATTATGAGATACTTTCATCTTTACTACATGGAATACATATTAAATGTTATATTATATTTTAGATTTGTAGGAGAGGGCCCAGTACCAATACCAAGTCATTTCTTCATCATCCTGGCACGGTGTTCAAATAGTGGAAACTTGTATACGTGTGAAAATGACCTTGACACAATGTCTATTGTCATACCTCACAAACCAGTCCTACCAAATTGTTGGGTAAATGAAACATGGATATTTGTTGAACAAGCAGTATTTAACATGGACATTATCATTTTTCTTATATTTATTAAAAATTATGCCTGATGCAATATGAGATCATAATCAAATAAGAAAGATGTAGACAAAATATCACTCAGATAAAATGAGTAGATTATTTTTTTACTTCCAGTCTCATCAGCGACAAGGAACATTTCGCTACATCCAGGACAATGTAGTCAGAATGAGAGATGTGGAACTCCTGACTCGTCTGCGATTGGCTGAGCACCTGAGTGGCAGCACTAGAGTCAGACTTCTGACCTATTTATCTATTGGATTATGGGATAGGATGTCCTGGGCAGATTCATTTGGTACAAATGAAGAATGCCCTGATTTGCAACAGGCTCAGTGCCCATCAGGGTAAGTTTATATTTTTCAAGATATCAGGGTAAATTTTTAGATACTATAATTGCTTGAAATGCGATGTACTTACATCTCAAATAAATTCAGATAAAAACCAAAGATGACAATTTTATATTCAACTACCAGAATCTAACAAAAATACATAGATTATTTTTCTTTAAGATATGATGCGGATCATCCACCTGTAATCCTGATATCTTTGGCCAGATTTAGACCGGATTATCTTGATCATAATGTGTCTCCCACCTTGAGCACACTCAGGAGATGTGGAGTCAGTGCCCCCTATATGAAGTCAGTCTTCCCAACACTTACCTTCCCAAACCACTACTCTACTGTAACTGTAAGTCTTGAATCTCCTAAAATAATATGTGTCAGTTTTGGGACAGTTATAGTTCAGATCTAAAATGAGTCCTGAGTAAGCTTATCCAGAAGGAAATAATTTAAGATTTTTTGGTGAAAAATATGGCAAATAGATGAATTTGATATTTTGAAGGGGTTGTATCCGGAGTCGCATGGTATTGTAGCAAATAGCATGTTTGACCTTGGGCTGAATGAGACATTCTTTCCTGGTTCTCCCACTGTCATGAACCCCAAGTGGTGGGGAGGAGAACCTGTAAGTATTAATATCTTCATTACTTATGATAATTATGAATGTTGCCAATTTTAATCCTGTATGATGACTACCATGCTATTTTATTTGGTTAAAGAAAACTATATATTTGATCGACACCCGGGTGGGGGGGGGGGGTTACTCTCATGATTTTAACCCGCGGAGGCTGGGATGGAACTGAAAACCCCAGAGCCTGAATTAGGGAAATATTCTATCATTATTGGTACCCTGATTTAGGACTAGCTGAAATTTGGTACCCTGATTTAGGACATCTATACATCTATATGAATTTTTGATACCCTCATTTAGGGATGATGCAGAAGGAGGAGATTTGGAAAAGGGGATTGTGATCCCTGTTTTAGGGAGAAATTTGAAAAACAGTACCCTGTTTTAGGGAAAATGATAAAATATCTTAACCCGGATGGAACTGAAAACCCCAGAGCCTGATTTAGGGAAATATTCTATCATTATTGGTACCCTGACTTAGGACAAGCTGAATTTTTTATATCCTCATTTAGGGATGATGCAGAAGGGGGAGATTTGGAAAGGGGGATTGTGATCCCTGTTTTAGGGAGAAATTTGAAAAATAGTACCCTGTTTTAGGGGAAATGATGAAATATCTTAACCTGTTTTAGGGAAAATATCAGCGAAAAGGACCCTATTTAGCCCAGCTTCCCCGGTAACGCTGACTATGAGAGTACCCCCCCCCGGGGATCGACATTGTTGTCTTGTATGTCAAGAAAAAGTTTAAAAGTCATTTTGCATTGTCATACAAAATTTTAACAGTTATAGAAAAGGTTGTGTTGTATATATTCTAGATCTGGAATACAGTGGAGAAAGCTGGCAAACATGCCATGACCATGATGTGGATAGGAGCAGATGTACCTATACAAGGTGAGCTCATTTCCAAGTTCACATCCACTTTTTACCTTCCAACCATTTGCCTACTTGCAATATCTTGTCGTCTTGAGGGGGGCTTTTGAAAAAGTTCTTGTTCTTGTATCTAAGCATTTCTTTTTGATAAAACAGAGCCAATCAATTTGATTGTTCATCAATCCATGTTTGAATGAGATAAAAAAATTCCATCTATGATAAAATTTTAGAATGCTAAATAAAAACTTTTATAATGTATTGCAGATATACGCATCACTGACAGTTATGGATACAATAGGTATGATTTGTTTACCTATAAATTATGTAAAACATTTTTTGTATGTGTTTTATCTTATTGAAATAGTGTTGTTTGTAGTTTTGTCATATTTTTCATTTTATCCCAGGGATGTACCCCATAGATTGCGTGTGGACAAGGTGCTGGACTGGCTGGGTGGTTCAGCAGGAGTTATGCCCAGTTTGATCACTCTGTACTTCTCCAGTATAGATACAGCCGAGCATGATGGAGGATACCAGTCACCACAGGTTCATTCACAGTTTATTTATCTCAACAGTTAGGAAAGAAATCTTATAAATTGATTTAGAAAAAAGGAAAACCCTTTTAGAAAAAAATATTGGTAAAGGCAAGGATCCACAAGAATGTCTGGAAGACGATCACAGCCTTTTAAAAAAAGAAATTATCAAATTGGTTTTCTCTGTAGGTGATGGAAGCAATTAAGGATGTTGACAAATATCTTAAGGCAATGATGGATGGGCTGAACAGGATGGGACTGGATAAATGTGTCAATGTTATCATCACCTCAAATCATGGTGAGACAATCAGTATTTGTTTAGTTTTGAGATGAGACAACTATTTAAAAATTAATGAATAATTGAACAGTTTCTTTCAGGAATCTCTGATACTTCACATGATAGGAATGCCATTTTGAAAGAATATCTTGGGGATGAGATAATGGATAGAATATGCTTGTACAATGGACCATTGGGGCGCATTAGCAATAAATATACATGTGAATTTTTCAATTATGTACCAGTACCTGAGGATCAAAAAGGTATGATCTAATTAGCTTGTTATATTGCTTTTTATTTTGAAATGTAGATAAATAATCTGATAAAAGAATCGTGTTGAAAATGTTTGGGGAGTTAAATTGGTTCAAGATTTAGATAACAAAATACTTCAAAAATGACATGATATGTTAAAAAAACACACTGATTATACCAAATTTAAAAATACTGTTAAGATTATCAGTAGCTATTTATGCAGAGTTTTCATTCCGTCAGTATTGATCACATAGTTCTCTCTGTAATTTTAGTATCACCAGATGAGATGGTACATAAAATGTCTTGTCGGATACCAGAGATGACAGTGTATTCGGCTCCAGAGATGCCAATCAGGCTCCATCATCACAACAACCCCAGAATAGAGGAGGTCTACATGCTGCCCAGGAGGGCCCGGATAGGCCAAACGTAAGCATGTTACCATCCTTATGATAAAAAAGAATGTCAGTAAGTTGCAAATTATGGGTTATAGAGGCATGTTTCAAATATAGTGAAACAGGCCTAGATTTTGAGAGATATAAAGTTACAGAGACATGGTACAGAGTGGGACGAGGGCCAGTTTGTAGAACAACATGAGTTACAGAGACATGGTACAGAGTGGGACCAGGGCCAGTTTGTAGAGCAACATGAGTTATAGAAACATGATATAGAGTGGGACCAGGGCCGGTTTGTAGAGCAACATGAGTTACAGAGACATGGTACAGAGTGGGACCAGGGCCAGTTTGTAGAGCAACATGAGTTATAGAAACATGGTACAGAGTGGGACCAGGGCCAGTTTGTAGAGCAACATGAGTTACAGAGACATGGTACAGAGTGGGACCAGGGCCAGTTTGTAGAGCAACATGAGTTACAGAGACATGGTACAGAGTGGGACCAGGGCCAGTTTGTAGAGCAACATGAGTTACAGAGACATGGTATAGAGTGGGACCAGGGCCAGTTTGTAGAGCAACATGAGTTACAGAGACATGGTACAGAGTGGGACCAGGGCCAGTTTGTAGAGCAACATGAGTTATAGAAACATGGTACAGAGTGGGACCAGGGCCAGTTTGTAGAGCAACATGAGTTACAGAGACATGGTATAGAGTGGGACCAGGGCCAGTTTGTAGAACAACATGAGTTATAGAGACATGGTACAGAGTGGGACCAGGGCCAGTTTGTAGAGCAACATGAGTTACAGAGACATGGTACAGAGTGGGACCAGGGCCAGTTTGTAGAGCAACATGAGTTACAGAGACATGGTACAGAGTGGGACCAGGGCCAGTTTGTAGAGCATCATGAGTTACAGTGACATGGTACAGAGTGGGACCAGGGCCAGTTTGTAGAACAACATGAGTTACAGAGACATGTTATAGAGTGGGACCAGGGCCAGTTTGTAGAGCAACATGAGTTACAGAGACATGGTATAGAGTGGGACCAGGGCCAGTTTGCAAAATAACACTCACAAATGAAGGAAATCCCTCCAAATACATCATTTCTACCATATTGACAGCACATTATAGGTTTTTTGTAAATAAATCTATCTTGTTACTTTCAGTGATGAACTCTATTGTGGTTTTCCAGCCAACCGTGGAAGGGACCCAAACTACAATTCAATAAATGTAATGCATATGTAAAATGTTTTATTTTCCTTCATTTAAATTTGGGATTTGTAAATTTGTTTGAAAGTAACACATTCCCTCAAATATTATTCCAGGGTTATTTCAGTGGGTATGGTCCTACTTTAAAAAGTAAAACTGCAGTGGAACCATTTGACAGCATAGAACTGTACAATATCTTAGCACGTAAGTTTAACATGATTCATGATTATTTTAATTGTAAAATAAATACGGTAATTAAATTGTTCATTTATTTTTACCCTGCATCCTGAGAGAGATATATATTACCAGGTAATGTAGAGAAACTTTCTAGCAATGGTGGTTGACTCTTCAACCAAGCAACATTTTATGACGAGTTCTTTTCAGATATGTTGGATGTACCACCGGCTCCCAATAATGGTACAGATGGGAGCTTATACCACATACTACGAGAGTCTCCTGCTGACATACCTGACCGTGGCGCATCCCAGGATTACTTACCATGTCACTTCCCACAAACTGTCCAGGAGTATGCAGAGAGGGCTAATTACACGGACTGCAAGTGTGACATTTCAGCGGTGTGACATTTATTTTACATCTGCTTTAGGTTATAAAAATCTTAAATGAAAATTGATGATATAAATATAACAATGCAATAATCAAGAATATGAGACACCAACTGCATTTAGTTGATCTCGGTGTTGATGAAATGATGGGGAAAATGGAATTTTGAAGGGAAAATAGAATTCAGTCAAGGAAAAGTCAGTAAAAAGTCATAATTTTAAAATCTGACCTGTGTGGGAACCCTGAAGAAGCATTGACTCAGTGTGTTTGATAAAATGCTCCAAGGAAGCTGAGCAGTTTTCAGGCTTCCATAGTGTTTTTTTTTTGTCTTTAAAACAGAACACTATTTCAATAATTTATATAATTTACAGTTAACATTGCAAGAGGTACAGAAGTATGATGCCAGATTAGATATGACAGAGAGCGATAGGACAGCCTTGCGAAAGAAACATCTGCCTTATGGCTTACCTTTCTTCCATAACAGCACAATGTGTGTTCTACATCATCAGGATTATGTATCTGGATATGACCTGCAACTCCATGTGCCTCGCTGGACTGCATTCACTCTCACATCAGACCAGGTATGGGATCTGTCCAGGGATATAACTCACTGTCCAGGGATGTAACAGTTACTAACCCCCAGCCTCAGGTACCAGTTGCTAACCTCCAGCCTCAGGTACCAGTTGCTAATCTCCAGCTTCAGGTACCAGTTGCTAAACCCCAGCCTCAGGTACCAGTTGCTAATCTCCAGCCTCAGGTACCAATTGCTAATCTCCAGCCTCAGGTACCAGTTACTAACCCCTGGCCTCAGGTACCAGTTACTAACCCCCAGTCTCAGGTACCAATTAATAACCTCCAGCCTCAGGTACCAGTTACTAACCCCTGGCCTCAGGTACCAGTTACTAACCCCCAGTCTCAGGTACCAATTAATAACCTCCAGCCTCAGGTACCAGTTACTAACCCCTGGCCTCAGGTACCAGTTACTAACCCCCAGTCTCAGGTACCAGTTACTAACCTCCAGCCTCAGGTACCAGTTACTAACCCCCAGTCTCAGGTACCAGTTACTAACCCCCAGTCTCAGGTACCAGTTACTAACCCCTAGCCTCATGCACCTGCCTCAGGTACATAAACATACACCCTCACTCCAGACCAGGTATGTGCCCTATCTAAGTACATAACTTACCCCCAGCCTCAGATGTCTGACTGGAGCTAGAACATACACCCTCACTCCAGACCAGGTATGTGCCCTGTCTAAGTATATAACTAGGTAACCCCCAGCCTCAAGTGTCTGACTGGAGCTAAAATATACACCCTCACTCCAGACCAGGTATGTGCCCTGTCTAAATATACAACTGACCCTCAGCCTCAGGTACTTGATTAAAGCTTGATCATAGATTTGGAGGCAGAAGGATCTCTGGATTACTGGTACCTATGCAAATTGTTGAATTGAGTGTTTACTTTGCAGTTCAAGGATAATCTGGCAGACATAGAATGTGTGAGACCTGATGTTAGAGTTGAGTCAGACCAGCAGCCAAGATGCTCAGACTTTCAAATGGACAGGGATTATATTCACAACTACTTGTTCCCATTAGGTCTGTGATCAATCAGTTAGTCATAAATATACATATTGATATTATTGTCCAAAAATATTGAATCAGAAAATCCATCCTCAGTATTAAGCCCTAAGAACTGTATTTCAATTTTCTATAATTTTAGCCATGAGGAGCAGTGATGATTCTACTATGGATGGCCTTCTACTGACCAACTCCATTGCCATGCTTCCGGGATTTGCCACAGGTTCAGTTATGATTATTTGAAATCTTGAGCCCGGAAATAATTCAATGAATGCAGTCAAAAAGAGCTTTCCTGCATTAGTATTATTGAGGCATGCAAAGGTCTTCCTATCTTTCCATCCAGATGCTGTCCAATCTCATTTAATGTTTAAGCAAAACTTTTCTTTTGAGCATTAAAGCTTTTATGAAATCGAAGGGTCACAGGCAATTTTAGAGAGAGATTATTGTTGTGTTTTTGTACTGGCAGGTGTATGGGAGCCAGTAGTGAGCCTTCTGGAGACCTGGGCTGCATTCACACTGCATGTCATATCAGGCCCAGTGTTTGACTACAATGCAGATGGACTATGTGACTCTGATGATGACATACTGGCGTAAGTGGCAGTAATCAACTATTAATATATGTGATATACATTGAATTATGATTAATTACAAATTTAGATTGAAATAATAACTGTATTGTTTAGGTTGGGTATGGGACTAAATCTCCCATAAAAATTACCCATAAGTCCATGATGGTCAACATAAATTCACAAAAAAATAATCACACAAGGATTCAAACTGTGGGAGAAAAACAAATGTGCAGTCATTTAGGTATGTCATAACCTGTTTAACTTTTCTGGTCTAAAAGTGAGGGCCTCAAATGGAATATTGGGAGAAAATGCTCCCCTTAACATTGAACATGTTTTGTGAAATAGTGATGCCAATGCTTGTTATTTGATGTAACAAGATGAAAAGTGGAAAGCCATCACATGTTTTTTTTCCATGAAAGAATAGCCTGACTTTAGATTTGAAAAAGCTGGTGTAAGCAACAGTTGTGGCGATTAAAATAAAAAGTTGAATAGGGCATAGCAGCCAATGCATTCACACCTATTGTGTTGGTGTCAATATCATTGGTAATAGCTGTAGCCAAGCCGAAGAAACACTAAAAACATGGTGGCTACAAGTCAGTCAAATATTGCACAAAAATTGCATTAGGGCCTCAAAATGACATTTTTCTATATTTAAGATAAAATTTGATTCCATGTTTTACCTTAATGATTAACCACTTATGAAATTTATTTGTAGGAGGCATGAGAACAGAAACATGTCTGTAGTCATTCCAAGTCATTTCTACATTGCAATGATGAGATGTCCAACTGATGATTGCTCAAATATGCACTATGACGTCCAGGCCTTTGTTTTACCACACAGAACTAATATTACAAACTGTATGGTATGTTTTCTCATTTAATCTATTTTGTTGGAAATATTTAGGTCTATAGTGAACATCATTGAATCTGTTTAATGTATTGAATGATTTTGTATGGAAATATTTATGTTTTATGAGAACTTTTGTTTCTTTCAGGACTTTGAGGAGTATTTATTTGATAATCGTGTAAGATTAAAAGATATAGAGATACTGACTGGTTTGGAGTTCCTCACTGCAAGTAAAGATCCCCAGGGGGCCAGAACAAGGACCAGCCTTCCTCTGACATTATGGGACAAATCATAGCTGGCTTAATGCTCCATATATTACTTTACTCATTATGTCAGGAGAAAAGTTATTTTTGTAAATATTTTGTGCAAAAAGAATACTTCTCTGTCTCAGTCATAAACGAAAGATATATTTGTCATAAAGTCATTTTATGTGCCTCTTAGATATCATCCATCCGTCTGTATATCAAGCATTTTTTAGTTGAAATATATATGATTCTGAGTAATTTTGCACTTACCGTATCTACATATTTGTTACATTTAATCAGATGTAGCCTATTTATATGATAAATGTTAACATTGTCATGGTGAGTTTGCCGAAGTCAGCATTATAATAGTGAGTGTACAGACGCTGACATTATCATAGTGAGTTTGCCGAAGTCAGCATTATTATAGTGAGTTTGCCGAAGTCCGAATTATAATAGTGAGTTTGCCGAAGTCAGCATTATTATAGTGAGTTTGCCGAAGTCAGCATTATAATAGTGAGTGTACAGATGCTGACATTACCATAGTGAGTTTGCCAAAGTCAGCATTATAATAGTGAGTTTGCCGAAGTCCGAATTATAATAGTGAGTTTGCCGAAGTCAGCATTATAATAGTGAGTTTGCCAAAGTCAGCATTATAATAGTGAGTTTGCCAAAGGCAGCATTATAATAGTGAGTGTACAGACGCTGACATTATCATAGTGAGTTTGCCGAAGTCAGCATTATCATAGTGAGTTTGCCGAAGTCAGCATTATAATAGTGAGTTTGCCAAAGTCAGCATTATAATAGTGAGTTTGCCAAAGTCAGCATTATAATAGTGAGTTTGCCAAAGTCAGCATTATAATAGTGAGTTTGCCAAAGTCAGCATTATAATAGTGAGTTTGCACATATTTCCTAAGATGGGCTCATGTAATTTGAAGCATTAGGCTGATATTAGCAGTACCTATACTTTTATTTGTGTTTTCGTGCTAGTTATTTTTTTCATATTTCTTATTTAGAAATATTCAGAAAATATGCAATTACATGTTTAGACAATGTATGTCAGACCATGTCTCTACTTTTGCAAATATTTTTACAATGGCCAAAGGAGAAAGAGTTAGAAAAAGTTAATCTCATTGTATGCGATTGTATGCGTATCATCATACATTAAAAATACAACCACATTTTATCCCTCATACCTGAGGTCTCTTGACCTTTCTTATACACATTTAATTTATTTGACAAGAGATGCATTTTTTTAGTGTTCATGATGTAAACCACAAAACCTGTTATTTTCTCATGTTCTTTTTATTGTGATTTTAATTATTATTTTAAATTGTTAAGAAATACTGTCATTTTGTTTAGCATTGTTAATGTATATCTATGTCTTTTTTCCATTTACCAATCAATCATTCACTCATGCTGTTTAAGAATTTCTCATCCTTTTATCAATATTTTTTAATTGTTATTATATATTTATGAACATTTTTCATCATGGCATATATTTCCAATTCCATTGTTCTTATTAAATAAATTGAATAATATATATTTTATTTTAGATCACGTAGAATTTCATATCAGAGATATATAATTTATGGTGAATAGGTGAGGAAAGATTTATTTGACAAAGATTTACATCCTTAACCTATCTTCTTTAAATTATATAAGTAAGCGTGTTTGTTTTTTAAGGGTCAAGTAATGTTGCACCATTATCCAGTGTAGCAATCTACTTTTATATGTTCATTATGATTTAAGGTTTTTCAATGTTTGATGATTATTGTTATCAATGTAAATCAGTCAGATGTCTTATATTTGATAATATATGATTCTTGGTAATATTTAACATTTATATGTCTAAATATTTAAGTTTGGCCAGATATACCTTTTCTAATTTTTACAAAACATTTATTTTCATAAAGCTAAATTATCAGTTACATTTTCTGTGATATTTTACCTTGTCCATCAATGCATGGGAAAGGCCCAGTTTGTTTGATGTTTATTGTTATCTATGTTCATTTATTATAATGTGTGATTGCAGTGTGAATGCATTGACCACCAGCTTTGATCTTTTGGTTGCTAGGAATTTGGTCTGGCATTAATGTGCAGTTTTGATGTTGGATGCTTATATCTATTGTTATTTAAAAAAGATCAATTTTAATTATTCTATTACAATATTATTATATTTAACTGGTTATTATTTGATGTTGCTATCTATGAGAATGTATCTTTGCATTGGAAAGTAAAATAAAAAAAATCAAATAATAACAGTGAAAATAAAAACAGATTTTCAAACAAATATACTATGAATCATGATTTACTTATTTCTCAATAATTATGATTAAGTATGATATTGTGATCTGGACAAAAGTACGAGAAAGGTTTTCCACTGGTATCAGCAAAACAAGGTTGGATTGTTTATAAAGACTGTGAATGTTATCCTAATGTTTTCTCCAAGATAAATGAGAACCTGCAACAATATATATATATATATTGCCCAAATATACCTATCAGATTGTACAACTGTTCCTCTGTTAAGGGTATGTGGAAAACAGTGTTGTAACTTATACAAGCTTATATGGCAAGGTACATATGACTAAGAATCAAAGCTTTAATAGTATGAATTTTACTGCTTTCTTTTTCAATTGATTTTGTCGTTTTAAAGGAGAATAGAAATGATCTTTTTGTGTAAAAATCAACACTTCTGGATTACAGAAATTATAAAAACCATTACAACCATGTTCTTATTTCCTTTATTGAATAAAACACTTTTCATGCATTTTTCAAGATATTCATGTACAATCACTATAGTTTGTGATGGAGGTTGATGCAGCTTACCATTGGTGTTTGTGTTGAGTGGGAGTAAGACAGTTGTTGAAATTAAAGACATATTGAATCTGATCTAAAATCAGTCACTATCTATTACACCAATACTCAATAAATATATCTAAACTCTATTTCCTTTGATAAAGTTTATCATTTGTTTCAGACTGATGTATCAATAACAGTTTACTTTATGATTGCAACTAACAATCATATTTTAAATCATTTTCATGTCGTCCTACAAGGATGCAAGGAACATATTTAAGAAGTACTTATCCTTTATTTTTAAGACTGAACTTGTGGAGAGAAGACAGTTTTTTGACAATTATTAGCTTTCTTAAGTGAATAAGCCAACATCCTTCATGATTTCTTACTAAAGAACTTGTGTTCAGTTCTAATGATAACAATGGGGATTTATTTTAAACTCTAATTTGGTCATGTTGAAGCAGTTTCAATAAGAATCTGTCAATGTTAGTGCCATTGATGAACTCCTCCTCAGACAATGTCCCATCACCATCTCTGTCCAAGGAGGCAAAGATCCTGTGCGTACGTTCCTCCGCTGACAAACCGTCGGGGTCCGGTCCCACATCACCTCCTCTTAGATTATAGATAGCCTGATGGTGGGGAAATACAAGGCAAAGTCATAGCCCAGATATCAGAGATTCTTTACATTACTGTGTATAGAAAAATAGGAACCATGAAATGTCATATCCCAGATAGTCATAGATTTTTCATGTTACAGTACATAAAATAATAGGAACCCTGCATATTTCTATAATTTTATTTACATTTAAAGATATGTAATGAGACAGTGATAAATTCACCTTACTTTGAGTGTAAATTACATATTTAAAATAGGATGATATATACATGTAAATTGATATGTTAATGGTGAAAAAGAAAAAAAATCCGTCAATATTTTTCAAACATACAGAGTGTACGACGCAATGTCATTAATAAAAAAAGTTGTAAGGAATCGACATGTTTTGCAGAACACCACATACGGGCAGGTCTTGGATTTCCTGTTTTGTTTTCATATATTTCATCTATTTTTGGACCCTGTTACTTTTTATTCATATGCATCGAATCATCATGTCAATGAGACAATGGTTGTCAAGGAAAAGCACATGGTGTGCTAAGGCAGGCTGCCAAATGATCATTCAGTTCATTTTAACAGTTTTTTTACCCTACAAGACCTCTACCCCTGTGAAGAAATGTCCTTAAGAAATAGCTTTTATGTAATAAGAAAGCCTGTTAGACCTTTGGTTGTCCTTAATATTATTTTTTATGGAGAACAAGTGTTAAATGTAGATTTTACTCTACTTAAAAGATAAATTTATGTGCAGTCAGAATGCTTTGTAGAGTGTTTCATGTTCCAGCATCTGAATGATGCCAGGATCTGCATGAGCACCCTGCACAAACTCATCTATACTAATTTTCCCATCACCATTCACATCGAGAAGTTCAAAGGCTTGTTGAGTGCGCTCAGCAGGTGTCATATCTAGCGATTCCAAGGAAAGCCGTGCACCCATTAGTCGAAACATTGCCTGGCAACAAAGTAATACAACCACAGTCAGAATATAGGCTTGGCCAAAACCATCCTGATTTATTTAACATTTGAACTATTTTCCAAATTTCACTAAGAGTGTTAGTCTAATTAAGGTATTTATTTTTGTGAAATGTATTTTTATTTTTTTGAAAAGCAGTGTTTCTCATTCAAGTAAATTTGATTTAAGATAAGATCTTTTACATTTTATATAGTAATTGAGACCAAACATTGATGAGTGCAACTCAGTGCTAGTTATATCATTCTTAATTATACAGAAAGTACACGCTGTAAATGTTGGGAATATTGTTTCCATTTCTGCCATATTTAAAAAAAGCTTTTCATTTTGCCTCAGATCAGTTGAAGCCAAATAATGTATGGGTCACCATTATCTTTTCAGGCATTAACCTCAAATTTAAGGTTTTCCCCAAATAAAACAGAAAAATCGTTTGCTCAAGATTTCAAGAATATAGAAATCTATACCATTCTAAAATTTTATATTTAATGTTCCCAACATCTCTGTTAATGAAATAGAACAAAAACATGGGGTCACCCTGCTTATTTGAAGGTTACACAGTTTCATAAAATGCCATGACATTATATATAGTTATTTCTCAGAAATGAGAAAGAAATATTGAAAAGCAACCGTGGTGACCCCATGCTTTTTTGTTTTGTATCTTTGTCTAACATAAAATATCACAATGTAAAAGTCAAAACGTTTAAACTTCTTTCTGAAAAATATCTGAAAACTAGATGATGGTGACATATAGTTTAGGTTTGCATGACAGTCCTTGGGAAATCAACATGAACTGAATACAAACAATTGGTGAAGCAGTGTTATTGTCTTATCAAACTAAAAAGTAACATCGTATTTAGCCATATGCATATTCATTTACACTGAGGTGTTAAAATGATACTAGCTAAAATAAGTTAGATAAGCTGAGATGAGATTATTTATTTATTTATTTATTTATTTATTTATTTATTTATTTATTTATTTATTTATTTATTTATTTATTTATTTATTTATTTATTTATTTATTTATTTATTTATTTATTTATTCATTCATTCATTCATTCATTCATTCATTCATTCATTCATTCATTCATTCATTCATTCATTCATTCATTCATTCATTCATTTATTTATTTATTTATTTATTTATTTATTTATTTATTTATTTATTTATTTATTTATTTATTTATTTATTTATTTATTTATTTATTTATTCATTTATTTATTCATTTATTTATTTATTTATCTATTTTTTTGCGCTGTTTTAAACTGTCAGAAAGGTCTATGAAGGTTATGATGAAATGCTGAGAACGGTTGTATCCTTGACTGTTATGCATGAAATGGGCAGGCATTTGATGCTTACCTTTATTATTTCTGTACACTCCTCCTTTGAGATATAACCATTTTCATCTATATCATACATCTGGAAGGCCCACCGGAGTCTCTCTGAGGGCCCTCCCCGTGCAGTCACGCTTAGGGCACTCAGAAATTCCCGGAAGTCCAGCATTCTGTCATCATCTTTGTCAAATGTTCTGAACACATGCTCAGAAAATTTAGTGGCATCTCCATTAGGAAAGTGTTGAATATAAACATCCTTAAATTGGTCAATGCTTAACTGACCATCCGGGAAGTCCTTCAGGAATTCTCTGTACCATTTCTTTATTTCCTCCTCAGAGAATTTCGTTTCTTCTAGTAAGTCATGGATGACCTCTGGTCTAAGTTTTGAAGTTTGCTTGTTCCCCATTTGAAATCAATCTAGAAAGAGGAATTGAAAAGAGCACGGACAAGCAACAACCTTGGTAGGATGTCATCTAAATTTGTAGATTAATGTGCATTTAACAAGAAATTGTTAGATGTTGTTAAAGAGGTCTGTCTACCTTGTTGGGGGTTGCTTTATATACCTTGTTTATTCTAGGCCATACACTTATTCATAACATATGTCATGTTTTATGTAGTGTGTTTGCACAGAGTGTAGCGTTGCAATTAGAGTGAAGTGTGTTAATTAGCAAGAAGTGTGTTAAAATATAATTGGCTTTAATTATATAATAAAGCATTTCATCACATTTAAGACAGCGTTGTTCACTTCTTTAATGGCATTTAGGAAATTATTGATCCTCAAATAGTATTTCTCCGAATATCGTTTATGAAAATATGAAAAAGACTGAACAACGGAACGAGGTTGAAAGTTGATTTATGGCACTCACCTGGATAACATAAATGAATAACCTGTGCATTTAATGTCTGTCAGATCACTTGATACATTTCACATGTCAACAAATATGCTGCATCGTTTCCTTATTCTCTGTGACATTTAGCTCCAACCTTGGAGTTATGTTTCTGACCCACTATAATGGTCAACAACTGATAAGACTATGTTGATATAAAACACGGTGCAAATTGCATGTTTGCTTGCTAGTGATAAGAGACTATTTGATGATGAACCCACAATTGCAACTGATAAGACATTTTTGGGCACAAAGCTATTCACAAATTTCATCAGTGATCATATATAGAAGTCATAACATTTTGGCCAAAATAAATTAGTATTTGTTAGATTAGTTATTCACTTTTTGCTATCTTGTCAAGAACTATTTTATTTTGGAAAAAAAATAATCAATTAATGTGGAAGCGTAACATGATAATAAGATTATAGTGTCTTCTGAATGTGTCTGATATTTTAAGGTTTACCAGAAATATATGACAACCAGAAACCCCAAAGTCGGATATCTGATAAACATCCAACCATTTTCCGACCTTTTTGTATTGTCCGGCAAGAGTTCTTATCATAACGCATCACAGCATGTTTTTAGGGTCTACCTGATAACAGGTAAACGGGCTTCGCTTTATGAAACAAACTCGAATTATCTGGTGTCAATATTTGAAAGAAATTAATCGGTCCTCAGCATGATTGACATGTGCTAAGGCAAAATAACAATTTAACAATCACTGTGGCTATGTTTCTTCCCACCCTGTGATATTCCCCAAATATAACCCACATATAATTGCATAACAATTGTCTTTTCAGTGTTAAGCAAAATGTACAGTTGTATCTGGCTGGACAAGGCTCACGAATTTCTAAATTTCCAATAATATGAAATGCAAACAAAGATTACTTGAAATTTCCTCTCAATATTCCCAAATGTAATATAATATACAGATAAACAATCCTCTATTCCTGAAGTAAGTGTATTTGAAATATTGAACTCAACCAGAAAGAACCGTACAAAAGTGAATGAAACGGCCCTTTTCACATAGGTGCCAATATTTATAGTGTAAGTTCCTCATTTGTATTGTTCGGAGTGTCCATTCTCGTGAGAACGAGTGAACAGCACTTATCATCAACATCTTTGCCTCAACAAACATTTCACGTGTGGGAAATCTTTTCGTGGTTCGTAGTTCGTAGTTTGTATGTAGTTTGTGGTTCGTGTTTCGTTTTTCAGAAAAATACCAAAATAAGTAGATCTTCATATAATACTTTATATTTCAATATAAATATGATTTTTAATACTAGAAAGAGCCTTTCCTTGTATGGAATTTATGAAAATTCAATCAAAATGTTTTTATGTGGTTTTCATATTGCAAGATGATTCAACCTTCACTCTCAGAAATGCCTGTCTCACTTACACATTATATTGTGTTTTTACATGAATATTGTGTGTCGGTGACACACCATATTGCTAACAAAACACTTCACACACATCTTATGTATAATGTTTTTGTGAAGCACAATATTTGTGACTGACCCATGCTTATTGAAACTGAACAAGAGCTTATATGTAATATTGGATAGACATTTTAGTTAATAATATTGTTTACTTAAACATTTTTCTAGTAATTCTTAGGACATTATTGAGATCAAAATCATTGTAAGGTGTTTTCTCAAATCACAATTGTAACAAAACACATTAAAGCGTATCTGTTAATTGCCATTGCCAAGGTCTCTGAAGGATAAAGAGGTTGTGTGCCTCTCTTTGAAAACAGGACGTTGGAACATTTACACAAGGGCTAGTCATGTGATTACACATTCAAATGTTGACAGTTGGACACTGGTCAGCACAGTACATGTCTTGCAATATTATGGAGTAAACGCCTTTTTATTCATGATACTATTCAACAGAAATGGTATGTATATAGCCTGTTCGATAAAATGGAACTTTTTCTTAAATTTGGAATAATTTTGTGCAATTTGAAGTCATGAAATATAATTAGACATGTTTGCATGGTCGGAACTTGATTGACACAAAAATTCTATTTTTCAATTTCAGATGCCTATTCTACACATCAGGGGATCCATTGTACCTACTGTACATGAGGGCATTCTGTTTGAGAGAGCATTCCAACCCCTTACCTAAGCAGAGGGCATCCCAGTTTCATATCATGGCTGAGTACTTACACTGAGCAAGAGGGCATCGCAGGTACCTATCCAACATAGGAGGGCATTCCAGATATCTACACCGAACAGGACAATCAACCAAGAATACATTCACAAAAGTGCATCCCAGAAACAAACTGTGGACTAAAACTGCATAAATGAAGGACATTATGAATGTCCTTCATTGAATTTGAAGGACATTCATAAAGACATGTCCACATCCATCTTTATCTAATTTAAGTACATCAAATGATTTGATTTAGAATTGTTAGTATGTGTTTATGATATGATAGTGTATAATATCAAGTTTATAATATAGAATGTCTATCACTTTTGTTAAATGTCACTTAAATAAAAAATCACTTAAATTTGCCATTTTGTGTAGTTTTCATATTTAGGGATGATTCAATCTTGTCTAAATTGATATTCTAGAATATAATTCTGATATAGAACATACTACAGTATCAATTTAGACAAGATTGAAAACCACACAAAAACTTTTTAATCGAATTTTCATAAATTCCACAAAAGAAAAAGCTATTTCTGGTATTGGAATATCATATCTATATTGAAATATATATTATGAAGATCTACTCATTTTGGTATTTTTCTCAAAAACGAAACATGAAACATGAACCACGAACCATGAACAAATTTCCCACACGTATCAGACACCTTAAGATAATAGGCTATATCTGGATATGGTTCTTCTCAAGTAGGTCAAGAGCCTTAGTTTTGACCGAGGGCATGTCCAAATTGTATGCTGTGGACGTAACAGACACGACATCGTCTTCTTATATGCCACTATTAGCAAAGCCATGACTGAAAGAAATATTCGATTATCGATGAAAGTCGATCCAAGTAACAAACATGAAGGGATAATGATTCTCTTGCGAACAGTGAGACCTCTCTGGAAACAACAAGATGTCCTCATCAAGGTGGAGATTTATCTTTTTAATTTTTAAACCTTTAAGGATTTTTAGGTCAGATCTCCTTATTTCCCTTATTGCTTGTTTTTGTTATCATTCATTACCGAACGTCTCTCATAAAGCACGAACTCAAATGCCTCAGATCAGTGCAAACAGATATTCTTTTGATATTGGATAGTGGATATTTGACTTTCTCAAATTGCGCCCACACCTATATACCCATATAACATTTTAGGATATGGGTTGACATATTGCATTCACAATGATGTATATATACTGTCAAAAACAAATATATCCTGTTTTCAATGACAAACCAAAAGCATGGCATATATTTTGAGGCATATATGGGGAGAGAGAGAGGCTTGCTAGACATGTCTACATGTCCTGTGCAATCAATTTGCAGGGCAAATTTTGTGGATAGTTGATACTGTCCTTCTTTCCTTATCTGATGGGAATATACCACAAGCAGCAAGTTAAGAGTTGTGGCACTGTCTACCAAAATAGTGAGGCACTAATAAATTGGCTATACATCTAGATATTGCAATATTTCAAATTCGGAATGCACTGTGTATTTTGTTATATTTCAGGATTTACCAGGTGGTTATTTGAACACATCTGTTGGCTGTCACAACAAAAATGACCCTGATAATCATGAATCAGTTGTAGTGCGGATATTTGCTGAGAGGGAAACGACAGATAGAAACATGGAAGTTATCGGGCTGCAGATAGGCCATGCGGCTGGGTGTGGTACCCCTTTATTGGCAATATTTGACAACGGGGTTGTAGTGGGGTTTGCTAGGGGCAGGACACTGCAACCCCAAGACTATTTGGATGAAAACCTTATGAGGCAAGTTCCTTAATCTAACATGCTCACTGTTCTTAATTTAAAACTGTGATATCTTGATCCTTCAGAAGTGTTGATATATAAAGGATTGAGATATAGATGCACAGTAGTCTTGAGATACTCGATGTGTTGGACAAAATCGGTTTATGTTGCAGTTTGATATTTTGGCACCAATTTTAAATTTCACGACATTACATGGACACATGTGGGGAATACAAGTAGAGAATAACAAAGAATGTTAAATATGTCTAAGTAAATATGTTAAATATGTCTAAGTCAATTACATCAAGATATATATGATGATACTACTGTTAGTGTGAAGATAGTTCATCGTTTTTTAACAAACCAGTCTAATTTCATTTTTGTTTAAAGATATCTTTCTTGTTTAATCACGCTGCTACTCAAATATTGTGAAATAGTTACTTGAATTGTTGTCTATGAAACAACAATATTTGATTGTTATAAAAACCCGTGCATTTTACCACGGCTGTGTGTTAGACATTGATTCAGCCAACAAACATGTTGCTGGAAGTCTGGTGGAATATGAGATGCTTGTTTTAACACATTCACCGAACAAAGAATCGTATAATTAAGTTGTCTTTCTATATGACAGGAATGTCATAAAAGCTCTTGTGAAAATTCACACATTGGATGTGGCCACAATAGACTTAGTCGGAATGGATGGAAAACCAACCCAGCTTCCAACACGGAATCGCTTTCTGGAGTTTTTGCGACATTTCATATCAGCTATTCCAGATCAAATGAAAACTCAAGAAAAACAAAAGAGGTATGTGTCAGTTTATTTGTTAAATCGTTCTAACATTTTATTACCAATTTCAAACCACACATTTAAAACTCTACAGAAATGTTTTTGTGATACACTTTTATGCTGCGAGGGTCCATACACTTTTGCTTTGGGGAGGGGGCTGTAACTCAGTCAAATCATAATCATGTTAAATTGGAATGATGTATATATCCTTGATTTGTTTTCTATTTGCTATTTGTTGATCATTTGCATATGCAAATTTTACCACGAAATAAGCAAGATATTATTGTCATCCTGTTTCAAAACATGGACAAAATATCAGTAATCATGAATTATGTTATACATATTTATATTTATGTCAAAACATGCCAATTTATATCTTTTGAATATATTCAGGAAGATCTTAACCAAATATGTGTCAGATATGTGAGACAAAATAGATATTACTGCAGCTGGTTATTACACGTTGACCTTATTATTTTCAAACCTAAAAAGTAGTATATAAAATATAATTGTGTAATATATGACGAATAGATGTATACAAGATAATCTTGGTGTGTTTTTTTTTTGTTTTTGTTTTTTTGCATAAACAAGTTTATTCATATGAAGTATACATATATCATATAATATAGTCTATAGAATGTGACAACCCCCCCACCCGCATACATAAAATACCCTACAATTGCTCATATATGAGCATATATTTATCAAATTTATTAAGTGTGTTGTTCTTAGTACATATTTCATATTCTAGTTGTAACTTATACTTTAAGTCTATCAAGAACTCATAAAAGTCTATTAAATTGTTATTAAAAAGTCATTGTTTGTAAACATAAAATTTTCCTAAAAACATATATTTTTAGCATACAATAATTCAAGACATCGAAGATTTCACCTTCTGGTTGATAACCAAAAAAGATACTCTCCTCCAGTGTATCATACTCTTCTGAAACTTGGATATCTCCAAACAATATATCGTTTAACTTCATATCTTACTCTGTCCGGTACATATATAACATTTGCTAAGTATAAAAGTGGTGGTAATGCTAAAGTATTTATTACTGTGACCTTTCCCTTTAGAGAGAGTTGTCTACTTTTCCAAATACTTTCAGATTCAAGATTCTGGTTTTAAAATTTAAAATATAATGGTCATCTTCATTACCAGCTATAGTCACTCCCAATGAGTGTACATACCTCCCTGTCCAGTCAAGGCTATATATATTTTCATCTCTATTTTTTAGTGAACCAATGTACTTTGCCTTTGTTTTTTCTATGTTTACTTTTAGCCCTGAACAACATTTCAAAGACCTTCAGAATTTCCCTTATAGACTCAGTTTCTCTTAAAAAACATGTAGTGTCATCAGCTAGTCGGCTGATTTTTACCTCTTGGTTACCAATATTGATACCTTTTATTTGTTTGTTCTCTCTTATGCTAATTGCAAGTAACTCAACAGCTAAAAGAAATAGATATGGAGATATTGGACACCCCTGCCGGACACCTCTCTCTGGTTTAAACCAGTCTGATATCTCTCCATTATTGATAATGGCTGTGGAAACATTTGTATATAGTGTCTTGATAAATAAACAAAATATTTCACCAAAGTTGAAAGCCTTAAGACTTTCATTTATAAAACCCCAATTAACTGAGTCAAATGCCTTCTCAAAATCAATTGTTAAAAGAACGCCAGGAAAGTCATTTTGTTCTGTGAAATATATAGTATCTTCAATAAGGCGGATATTACAACCAATAAACCTTCCTTTAATATATCCAGTTTGATCAGTGTCCACAATATTTGGTAATAGTTTGGATAATCTGTTTGACAGGGCCTTTTCCAATATTTTATAATCAACATTCAATAAAGTTATAGGTCTCCAATTCTTCAAAAGCCTCAGAGAGGTGTAATTAGACTTTCACAATCTCAAACGACCGTAATAGTTAAATGTAAAGCATGGTACCGTATATATATATATATATATATAGGGGAATATATATTTTGGTGGAATTTTATTTACAACTTTTAACTGTGAAAATCACGTTTGAATAATGTTTCCATTCGATTATTCATTCATATTAATTCATATTTTGAAAAAGGACATTGTTGCTGTTAAACCAGGGTAACACTTTTGAATATTATATGTCTCTAAGCACATATATCATTTTTTAGGCATCTTAGCCCTAAGTTTGTTCCAAAAATATTTGTCTCTTCTATCCAGAACAAGGCCCAGACGGCAGATAGCATGAAGCTGTTTATCCGCAAGTTTGAGAGCCTGTAGGTTGATGTTTTTATCAAATCTTACAAATATCATTTTATGGTTACTCCTTAAGTTCCATGTATTGAAAGCCATGTTAAATGTGTTCAGATGAATACTGTTTTGTACTAAATTATGTGACAAAATAAAGATTGTCCTCTGTGTTTGGGTTATGGCTTCCAGAACATTGCCTGTGTGGAAGCCACCCACTGGAAAGTCTCTGTCCTCTATTATAAGCCTGTATCCATATTGGCGTTCCAATGTTTCTAGCAGTATTTCAGCCACCCAACGCCTTATTTCGCCATTTGTTGAATCATAGACACAATATGCATCCTTTCTTTGATCTGCTTTATCCCTGTGGAGTTTAAGGTTAATGTGATGTTGCAGTGCTTTTTGGTATTTTGAATACATCTTACAAAGCCCCAAGCAAGGAATAAGTATGAAGGATGCAGCTATCAACGCTGCAGTGAGTGAGAGAACAATATAGTAAACTGCAGACTTATGGCGCACTTCACTGAGACTATCAGCGTGACAGGAATATTCCTCAATAAACCAATCCAGGTAATCTGACCTCTCATGATCATCCCCAACATGACACGCCCATTTGACAATATCTGACTTCTCCAGATACCAAGCATAGTGTTTGCTAACACACATACGAACATCCACATCGCCACATGAATCACATTTGAGTGGGTTGTCTCTCAGAGTAAACATGTTTAAGTATGATAGGTTTATGAATGTCTCGCACAAAGACACATCTAAGTGGAAAAGGTTGTTTTCATGAAGGGTGATTTCCTGTAGATTATTTTGTGAGGTTGACAGTATCTGAGCATCACTAATTTTTGATATTTTGTTGTGGTGTACATGAAACGTACTCAAAATACCACAAGGCTGAATTAAGTTGAATGAGAGAAATGTTATATAATTATGGTCCAGTGCTAGGTTCTGTAGATTTACCAAACCACTGAAAGCTGCTCTTGATATGTGTGTTATTTTATTGTGGGATAGGAGTAAACTTTTTAATAAAATCCATTTTTGAAATGAGTCATCACTGAGCTGGATGATATCATTATATGTAAGATTTAGAAACGTCATTACTATGGATAGGTCTGATGGGATTATTTGGAGATTACGATTTCCACATGCGACATGGGACACATAAGATGTGTTATTATTATAAGGGCTATAACATGAACATATGTTGCTGTCACAAGATGTGTCACACACAAAATCGTCCACAGGAATGTTGTGAAATAGAATTAAGGTGCGGGTGACTAAGTTCATACATTTTTCAACAATATATGTATCCCACAATTCCATGTTGTTTCTTAACCATGTCATGTGACAAGAACAATGTAAAGGATTATGTCGGATATCAATCACAAAAACTCCAGACATCTCAAAATTGGAAAACTGGTAAAGCAAATTTGCTTTGAGATTCACATAACGAAGATTTGTGAGATAGTTAAATGCATCACTTGATATAGAGGTTATTCTGTTATTCTGGAGGTAGAGCTTTTTAACAAAAACTACATTGCTGATATTTTGAAAGGCAAATTCAGATATTTTATTTGTTGATAAATCTATTTCATCAATTTTTCTGATAGATTCGTGTAGGAACAGGAACTGGATTTTTGTTATTTTATTATGTGTCAAATTAAGAGTGTTCAATTTGTTCCAAGTTGGAAACGGTCCAAAGTGATCAATGGTAAAATCTAAATTCAGCAAATTGTTTCCAAGATCTAAATGGAGGAGAGATTCTGATGAGTCAAATATAGGTGCATCAATTCTGCTTACCTTGTTGTTTTGTAAATGCAAGAACAGGAGAGATCCTAAGCCAAAAAACGCCTTCTTGTGTAGATGTGTGAAGGCATTTCCATCGAGATAAAGATTGGCAAGCAACGGCAAATTTTGCGTTTGAAACATAATGTATTTAAGGCTTGTATTAGAAATAATCAGAGTTCTTATTGAGGGTGAAAAACACAATGGTTCAAAATGAGCCAAAGGATTGGATTGAAGTTGAAGATATTCTATTTCATTACTGATAAATGCACCTGTGTAAATTCGTTTTATCATGTTAGAATTGAGGTACAGATTTTTTACTCTGAGACCAAAAAATGTCTCATTTGTAATGTCTCCCAAATGATTCTCTTTCAGCCATAATGTGTTCATAGACACATTTTTCCATGCATCTGGAGAAATGGTAGATATTTTGTTTTTTGCAAGATTAAGATAATTGATGTAGATGCGGTTTATACCATCCAATAACAACCACTGGTTGGAAGGAGGTATGTAGCTTATATCATTTTGATCCAAATCTATTGATATACAAGGTTTGCATTGTGATGTTTTGATATATGCCTTCACAAACTGCAAAGTATGAATTTGCATGTGAGGTAGTGTAATAACATAGGACTCCTCTGATTTTATTCTCTCACAAGAAGTGTGCACAGCAGAGTCTGGAGATGTAATCAATTTACAAAAGCATGTATTATTTGAAGAGACACTGGTTTGATGAACTACATCGGCATTGACCGCAAAACAAGATGAATCTTCTCCAAATTGATTTTCCTGTAAATCTATCCATAATACACGTTTTAGGTGTGATCCAATAGATTTGGGTACATTTATTATCCTAATAAAATCATATGAACTTAACTCATTATCTGTATCTACTATATTTCCATACAGGACCCATCTCATCTCTGCATTAGGAGTATATATATGTTCTCTGAGATCAACTATTTTCTCCCAGTTGTTCATGTACAAGTAAATATCTTTGAAATATTCAGCAGAACCATTGCCTCCCTTTTGCTCTAAGACTTGTATAGTGGAGGAGGTATTTCCCCATTTTAATGTAGGCAGGCCACTGTTCATAAACAGAAATGTCTCCTCATGCAGAAAATGAATTTTGTTAAATCGGAGATTGATAACATTTAGATTGGTCAGTGTTTTAAAGGCATCTTTGTGTATAAGGTGTATGATGTTAGCAGAGAGATCCAGAATTCGAAGAGACTTTAGATTTCTGAACATATCCATTGGAATTATTTCTATCAAGTTAAATGCTAGTGACAATTGAAAAGTAACATTTATAACTTTGAAATAATGGACAGGAACACATTTAAGATTGCTATTTATAATTTCAAATTGTGAAATATCGAGAACATTTGATACCTTTAAGTTAGCATCAGGTGTTCTATTGCAGTCATGTTTATCTTGATTCAGCCGATTGCTCAAACTCAAAACTCGTACCGATTTCAATGGAAGAAGATCGCTTGCATCAGGGAGACTGATTGATGTACCATAGATTACAAGTTTGGTGATGTGTCTCATATATTCCAGCTTGACATCTGTAAGATTAACTCCATACAGTTCTAGAAACCGAAGGTTTTCCATCTGTAGAATATTTTCAAGGAGGCTCAGTGAACATGACTTCTGGATTTGGATATTTCCTGTCATCACGATGTCAGCACTGATATTTGCCACTCCACACCAACACTGCAGTTCATATTCTTCACTGAATTTGCCCTCAGAGTAACAGTTAATGTGGACATTGTGAATATGTTGAGAATTACATCTTGCTAGATTTATGGCATGGACAGCTTCCTCCATTGAAGCCCGGGGACTGCATATCACGGAAGTATGGCCCGTGCTGTCAGATGAAGCCAAACAGCGCAAGGACGTCACCCGATTGTCATCGTCAACAAAACCATGTGAAGTTGGAATCGTGTCAATATTAGGATTTACTCCTTCAAGTTTTGATATTGGGTACAATTCATAGCTCCAAGTTGTTTGTGGAAACCTGAGGATTAATAAAATCAATGATATTGCCACAGTCATGGTTCTGTCAATTCTCGTCTGCACTCATGTAGTACTCACTGGTGCTCAATAGATGTGGAAGTTTGCAATTTCATTTTAGCAAGACGAATACATAAATCGTACAGTAAAATAGCTTAATATTGTTATGATTATATCGAAATTAGAAACCGGTGATAAGCATGCAATGTACAGTGCAAGATACAATTGAAATGAAAATACCATTATACAGCCTTTTCAATCTTTACTTTTTTATAGTCAACGACTGCATATCCAATAAACTGTACCCGGTGTTTCCACACCTCCTGCGGCACAGTGCTCTGGTCACATGCTAAAGTGACATTTAGTCACGCTTGACGTTTTCATACAACACAACTGAACAACGAATACGGAAGTTTCTTTACATGACAAACAAATATTTCATCTCTCTTTGGGTTTTTCCAGACCCAGAATTAAATTAGAAGTAATGGGAATTATAGAAGGGACATATATATATGAGCAAAACAATCCTGGGAAATACCTGAACATATATTGTTTGAAGAGAAAGTAGTAAAACATTTGTGTGGAAATAATATCATGTGCCTTGCCTGTCAAGCTTATAAAAGTTATATCTACAAATGTATATTGATAATGTCAGCTCTTAGCGCTTGATAGTAACTGGCCGGGGTTTGGTCAAGGAATCCCTGGGTCTCAAGGCGAATGCTCCACAAATTGAGCTATTTTGGCCAGATAAGTGTCCCTAGAAAGAAATGTATGTTGAACTTATTTTTCTGGTCAAATTGTGATTTACAAATGTTGGACTGGGAGGGAAAATAAAATATTGGTGTCATTGATTTGGGAAAAAAAGATTTTGTTTGTATAAAAGGGTACTCTGCATGGCGAGGTAGAGTCTATACTAGGTATAAATCCTGGATCTGCTGTGGAGAGTAATAAAAGGGTTTCTTTAAATAGGAATTTTAAGTCCGGATATATTCATTAAAAACTCACTGGATATATTTATTAATAATTGACTGGATATGTATATTAGCAAATAGGCTCTCAACTTCAAAATGCAGAGTGGTGGATTAAAGGCCTGATGTAAATTTGATTATGAGTGACATTTTCTTCATCCAAAACTCTTGCAAAATAAGATAGAAACACTATTTCAAGATCTCAATATCTTGATCTTATTTATATATATTTCTTTAAAGATATAGAACTCTATACACACAAAGAATGTATTTACCAATAACTGACAAACAAGCACTGCCAATCCGAATATTTTATCGACATGTTGGCAACTTTGTTGGAGCTCCTGAAGTGTGTGAGTGTCAAACCCAACCATCTAGAATGTTGGTTTCTCTGGATGAGTGGCAGATAGTACTCTGTGCGTCTATATGTGTGTGTGTACACGTGTGTCTCTGTGTGTCTCTCTGTCAACTTTCGGCCATCTTGGTGGTAAAAGTTAAAAGGTAAATGTAACATTTACACAGCGCTGGTTCCAGACAATGTCTGCCATCACTAGAAATGGCAGACATAGGGATATAACTTTTTTACTACTAAATATACATCTACAAATGATATGTGATCGAATGTCAACCTTCTTAGGCTATTTTGATCAAATATTGCCAGTGACCTTGAAGTGACCTTTCAATGACCTTGAAAATAGAAAGCCTATTTACACGAAACTATCTACATGTTTTATTATCCTATCATCTACATCTTTCAAATACGAGCTCGTAGAGTCCTTATTCATCAAAATCTGTTCATAATTAACAATTTGAGAGCAATTTATAGTTTTGTGGTCAATCTATAAGGGAAAACAGAGGAAAATACCATAATACTAAGTTTTTTTTAAATAATATAATAATGCCAGCTTATTGGGGGTTAGTTTATGAAAATATATAGAATACTGCACAGAAAAACACATTAATACTAAAAAGAAATTGAAAAAAAAGTCCGTCAATTTCAAGATTTATTATGAAGCTAAAATGATTAAAAATAGCTTAAATCGGTAGGGTTACAAAAGTGACAAATTGACGGACTTTAATTTGACCTCACATTTATTTTTGAGGTATTATATAAATCAAATATTAATCTTATTTCAGAAAATAATCAGCAATAAGTTGCTCTTATCATAATAATGCCATTTTTTCAAAAATTATCAAAAAAAAAAGAAATAGTATTTAAAGGAAATGGGCATGAAATTATCCAAATAGTAAAAGGGTTCATAGGCCATTTTAATGATTGGCCACTTTTAGTGATGTGTTTCATAGACATATTCATAAAATGATTTCACTAACTTCCTCATATTGTTAAGAAAAATCAAATACATGAATTTTTTTAGAAATACATCAGCTACTAAATGTTATAACCCAATTGACTCTACATTCAATATATTTTTTATTATATTTTTTTCAATAATTTCTATTCATGACTAATTTTCTCATATTTTTCAGGGAATATTTCTTCTTTTTTAGGTATTATTATGATAAGAGCGACTTATTGCTGATTATTTTCTGAAATTAGATTAATATTTAATTTAACTACTACCTCAAAAATAAATGTGAGGTCAAATTAAAGTCCGTCAATTTGTCACTTTTGTAACCCTACTGATTTAAGCTATTTTAGCTTTTAGTATTATAGTATTTTCCTCTGTTTTCCCTTATTGATTGACCACAAAACTATAAATTGCTCTCAAATTGTTAATTATGAACAGATTTTGATGAATAAGGACTCTACAAGCTCGTATTTGAAAGATGTAGATGATAGGATAATAAAACATGTAGATAATTTCGTGGAAATAGATTTTCTATTTTAAAGGTCATTGAAAGGTCACTTGCAATATTTGATAAAAATAGCCTAAGAAGGTTGACATTCGATCACATATCATTTGTAGATGTATTCTGAGTAGTAAAAAAGTTATATCCCTATGTCTGCCATTTCTAGTGATGCAATACCTAGCTGCCTACTATACCTATCTCAGGGGATCAAGAAGAACTGCAGACTCAGCAATGACAGTGTACAAGTCATCTTTATTGGGTGCACACAACATATACACAGAGTCAGGCTATTCAAGGCATGGCATGAGTGTGATGGCTATAAGACAGATGGTAACTGCAGTAGAGCTCTCCGGCCTGGGGCCGCACATTAAGGTATGCCAGTGTCAGCAGCAGAAGTAGAGCGCCCAGGTTGCGGCTCCAACCTGGTTATGTTGGTACACGCTGGATCCAAATCGAGGTTGATCTCTCATGCTCATCTATGATTGGTAATTGATCTCCGGTGCTCACTTATGATAGACAACTAGCTTGTGGCGTGATGAGCATGCGTATTGCTTTGGCATGTGTCATTCCATCCACGTGGCCATGGTAATGTCTATGATATTGTCTCATACATTGTCTATCATATACACAGTCATCATGTGTCCCACAACTTTTTAATCCCTCAGAACTGTTCCGTAGAGTACGTCCGTACTCTAGTGTTTGTTCTCCGTCGGGTATATTCACGTTTGGAAAAATAAAACATGTCATGATTCTTTGTCACCAAGATTTATAATATATTTTCTTTGTTCTGCAGATATAATGATTTGTTTCCAAGCAAAAAAGAGATGTTCAAGGAAGCAGATGATTTAGATCAGTATCTTTCTGATCTCGAGTTTCCAATTTGTCTGGGCCACGGAGATTTTCATTGTAGAAACACCATATATGACGATGTCACAGGTAGATATGATATGGCTATATGATAAGTTGCGTCTTCCAGTTGTATGCATCCTTATATAATTGTAATTTGCAACCTTAATGGGGAATGGAACCTTCACAAAATAAAGCATTTGAAAATAATATCTGAAAAATGTCAGACGAGAAATGAAGGTTTTTATAGTGTTTAAATACTTATATACTTGTTTTTCTAAATTCATGGTCATCATTTGCTGGATGCAGCCATCTTGAGAAGGGGATTCATGGTGGTACTAGTCAGTCATAAAATTATAAAATGATTGTAAATTACAGCAATATTGCAGCTTAATAATTCCCAGGATATATGTATACAAATGGCCACGGGCCGTGGCACAGTTGGTGAGAGCGCCAGCTTATTAGCACCAGTTCCTCTGTGGTGATCCAATGGTCGTGGGTTCGATCCCCGGCCATGCCGAGATTGAAATCATGATACAATTTCAGACATTAGCTGAGGTCCTTGCCAAAGGGTTAACCTGTTGTCTTTGTAAATCTGTGACCGGGTGGGTTGTCATGTCAAGGACCTGCGACATGACAATTCAGTGAAGCAGCACTATATCTGCTACAAGTAGGTCTCATCATGAAATGAATGAAATAATGTGAATGAATGAAATCTATGCAATATTAAATTGCAAGAGGGCCGTAGCCTGGAGAGGTGGCCCTGCAGTGTGATTGCTGTGAATTGCAATCATGTATTGTTAAATTTGGTCATTGATTATTGCTATTGACAAATGGACTATTGTTGTTGTGAGTTGGTTAACTGAAAGGTTTTTTTCAGAGACCATTCGCACCGGGTTCCCCCTACTCTTTTCGATAAGTGCTACTGGGTTCTTTAATGTGCTCTGGGATAGGGTCAGATACACGGGACCACGACGTTTTACGCCCAATCCGAGCGGGCGAGCAATAACCTTGCTGGGGGACAATTTAACCAGGCATTGTCAAAGGGGGACCTACCCATAGTGAGTTTAGAGGTGGTTTTATGTTATGTTCAGACTTTGTGTGTGGGTTGCATATATGAGAAGTTATATAGAAATTTTGATTAAAGAGTAGTGAGAATTGCATTTTACCCAGTGGGGTGTCCATAGGCAAAAGTGAACCTTTTTTGTTTACGCTTGTTTTGTTTGCTTTTGGATGACAGAATAATTCAGAAGATTTATATTATTATGTGTTCCATCTTATTATGTGTATAAATGCCTAATTATAGTTTATTTGAAATTGCTATGGGGTGGGTGGTGTGTGATTATCGGTGCAAATGGCCCGATTTGGGGCACTGAAAGCCGACTATGGGCAGGATATACACTGAATATCTCTGCAACCGCTGTTGGTCATTCTTGTGAAACCAAAGCCGGCAATCTGTGACCCAGGCCAGGCATTTTCACTATTATGGGTGGCATGTAATGTGCGAAATAATGTTGAAAGTGATGTATATATATATATATGTGTGTGTGTGTGTATACAGATTTTCTCTTTGTTTGTTTGTTTGGGGTTTTACATCACTTTCAACATTATTTCAGTCATTTCATGATGAGACCTACTTGTAGCAGGTATAGTGCTGCTTCACTGAATTGTCATGTCGCATACATACATACATACATACGTACGTATGTATGTGTGTGTGTGTGTGTGTGTGTGTGTGTATGTGTGTGTGTGTGTTTGTGTGTATAAGATTAAACATGATTGGTAACAAGGAAGATATGACTGTATGACTGGCGGAAGGTTTTGTTAGTCTTCAGTCGAGCTATAAATAATCCATTACACATCATTTTAGTAAACTAGATATCCATTTTATTTGATTAAGATTATATATATATCAAAATTTTATAAATTATTAATAATAATAGCTAATAGTTACAGTAGCTGTAACCGGGCAGTTTGAGAATGTTGTCCTTTTTGTGATCTACTTTCAAGACTTATTTATTTCTACTTTTAGGTGAAGTGACATTTGTGGACTATGAGTTTTTCGGGTTCACATACCAGGCTCGAGAATTCGCATTCCCGTATATTTCACGGGAATTCTCCATTTACATAGGTATTCTATCCAGACACGTATTAACAATCCATCAGCAAAGCCAAACAAAATCACGCACAGTGCTGACTTTTACATAACGTAAACTTCAAGAAAAGATTGGATTCTAACGAACGAAAGCTTTTTCAATCATTTCTCACTGTTTTTGTTATTGATATCGATCCAGAAGCATTGTTCCTATATGATTTCCCATTTTCGTATCAATATTTCATCATTGTCACTTAACCACAATCCTTCCTTGAGCATTGTGGAATTAGAAAGCATTCAAATTGGCAAGTGCTTGATAGTTGTGTGCCTTCGATGTGAGTAATGATATTTCAAATTCAACCCCAGCCTCAAGGCATTCATGATATATCGTTATCTTCAGTACAACACATGAATACCACCTTGATATTATTGCAGTTTATCAGTGCCATATCTTTAGACGTTTTGTTAGGTGTGACCGTCCATTAAATATAAGCTGCACAATCAAATGAGAGAATATAATTGCTGAATTAGTTCAATCTTAAATTTAAGGATTTATAGATGTCAAAGACCCGCCTCTCACCAATGAGACAATGCGCCTCTGGCTGAAGTTGTACCTGGAGGCAAAGTATGGTGACATTGAGGAATCTCACATGGAGAAATTGGCAATGGAACAAGAAATATTTGGTTTGGTAAATTAAATTTACCAAATATTAATAAAGATTAATAAATTGAATTTTTTTTTTTGCTTCGATGTTTTCATTAAGGTGAATTCATTTCCAAATTAGCTTATTATGCCAATTGTATTTATGTCCATTTACCGGCTAAGTTGTTTTGCAGATATTTACGTTCTTTTACATTGCAATGTGTTTGTCACTCACAAACGACCCAATGATTGAAGATGTTCTTGGCCTGGACCCATTCAAGTAAGTCTCTATCACATTGCAACCATAATCCGCAACTTTTGAGACGTTCATAATTGCATCTGTCTTCCATTTATTGAATCGTCGGACTAAAAAATGATCGTACTAAAATGTGTCTACCTATGTATCAACTCCAAATGCAGTTGACATATTTAGATATTTAATATAATAGATGTAATTATATTTCAGAGGTGCCAAAATTCTCTCCGATTGGTATTATCCCAATAGAGGCAGACTACAAGAGTTAAAAAGCATCTATTTAAAGAAATTTAAAATGTCTACTACCTCACAGTAAAAACATAATATTACAGACACTTTCATAGGTAGATAAAGTTTAAGCTTATGTCTAATAAGATTTGGCATTATGTACTATTATAACATTTTTTTATTTGAATAAATATAATTGATATGATTAAAGATCTATTTGATCATTTCGATGGGTTTCGTCTTATGAAAGTTGATCGTCAAATGTAGATCCAATATATCATATAAAATCTATAATGTAAAATCTATAATACAAACAAGATAAATGAAAAGTACAAGAAACAAATCAAATTAACCAGTTTTAATTATATATTGATCAACATATAAAACCAAGTTATATCATGAGTAGTACCCTGGCATAATTTGTCATATTAGAAAGTATAATATTTAAAGAAAGGAAACTTCATTTTATGAGAGTTTCACCATAGTGTCATATTTGCCACGAACCTAAATGAAACTGAAATATAATTGACAAATGATATTGTATCTTTTAATATAAAAGCTGACTGAATAACATGGTCTCGTTGCTAATAATTCAAAGAAGGCATTTTCTTGGATAATGATAAATAGAGAATGTGGACGTCTGGTCGATGTGTTGAGGTGACCGAGTCCACATGTGCTGAGGGATTATTCGGTAAGCTAGGAGCAGCAGCCAACCAGGGAGGAGAAGATGTTTGATAGGCATAATAATCTATTGTCTTACTTATCTATGGTTGTACGTGCACAGGTCTGGGGATTCCTGTTTAGCTTTTAATGTATATCAGTTATTTTCACCCTGACTTAACACATCTATTTGTCTGTAATACAAGTTTAAACAGTTCATACCAGCTGAATGCTTAATATGGTTACAAATAGCTGGGCTGCTTTCCGTTCCCTTTCCAGTCATATACAGTAGAGCCCAAAGAGTACGCCACGTTATATCGCGAGATTGGTGGCAATACATCGGCAATAAAAATCCCATAAAACTGTCAAGACTTTTCTGCCTTCTCTTAATTGGGGGTTTAACGCGTTACAACGGGGATCCTGTTTCTTCATCAAACATAAATCTCAGTGGGCAAGCACCCACCTTTGACTGTGGTGTGAATTGCATTTACAGCTTCCTTGCCTGGTATTCCAACATTTACTTTGAAATTAATATCATTCTTCTTTATTTAATAATTTTCCTGTGAACATGTCATATTTTTCGTTTTATTATTATTTTCCTTTCAACATATTATGAGGGAAATTTGCAATTAAAAAAAAATTCACACGAAATTGCTTATTTGTAAGGTTACTATAAAAACCATGTTATTTTGTTTAAATGAATATGCATGTGTGAGTGGTCATGATATACAATATATAATCATAACATGCTTCCTGTTACTTAAACACCTAAAGTACTCATATTTCTTATATGAATGTTGAACATGCTTGTTTTCAGTCTAAGGTCAATATTGGTTTATTTTCAAGAAATTACTTAATATATCCTGATTCCCAAAAGAATATTCCAAAAAAGCTCTGTTACATAAAGTCATGAAAGTCATAAAGTATATCAGCATGAGGGTTAAGCAGTGAAAGATTAAAGTCATGTTTTTTTTTTTTTTGTTTTTTTTGTTTTTTAGGGTTTTACATCACTTTCAACATTATTTCAGTTATTTCGTGATGAGACCTACTTGTAGCAGATATAGTGCTGCCTCACTGAATTGTCATGTCGCAGGTCCTTGACATGACAACCCACCCGGTCACAGATTTACAAGGACAACGGGTTAACCCTTTGGCACAGGCCTCAGCTCATGTGGGAAATTGTATCATGAGTTCAATCCCGGCACGGCCGGGGTTCGAACCCACGACCTTTGGATCACCACAGAGGAACTGGTGCTAATAAGCTGGCGCCCTAACCAACTGCGCCACGGCCCGTGGCCTCGATTAAAGTCATTATCATTTCACACTGATTTGGGTAATGGGGTATGCAACTCCTCAAGACATGCCATTACCCGTCATGCTTAGATACTGCACTGTACCAATGTGAACACTGTTAATGTGGTGCACATGTGCAGCACTCGTATAGTATGTAAACAGAGGTGTTCAGCAGACTGTTATTGGCACAAAAATATTGAAATGATCTTTGGCTAAAATAACAGTATTTTAAAAAAAATAAATTCCAAATAGATCATGAATTATTTGTAGTGAAATATTTATATTCTTTCAGAAAATTAACATATTTAATCAGATCCTGCATATCTCATCAATGATAAATTACCTGTATTTGACTCAAGGGAGGGACAGTCCAGTAATAAAGGAGAGGGTCACATTGTGGTGAGGGAGGGACAGTCCAGTAATAAGGGAAAGGATCACAGAGTAGTGAGGGAGGGACAGTCCAGTAATAAGGGAGAGGATCACATTGTGTTGAGTAATGGACAGATCAATGATATGAGGGAGGGGTCACATAGTGTAGGGAGGGAGGGAGGGACAGTCCAGTAATAAGGGAGAGGGTCACATTGTGTTGAGGGAGGGACAGTCCAGTAATAAGGGAAAGGATCACAGAGTAGTGAGGGAGGGACAGTCCAGTAATAAGGGAGAGGATCACATTGTGTTGAGTAATGGACAGATCAATGATATGAGGGAGGGGTCACATAGTGTAGGGAGGGAGGGAGGGACAGTCCAGTAATAAGGGAGAGGGTCACAGAGTAGTGAGGGAGGGACAGCCCAGTAATGAGGGGGAGATTGTCACTTAGTGGTGTAGGAGGGACAGTTCAATAATATGAAAGGTCAACGAGTGGTGAAGGAAGGACATTCTATTGATGAGGCAGAGGTTCGCATTGTGGTGAGGGAGGGACAGTCAAGTAATGAGGGGGGATATTGTCGTGTGGGAGGGACAGTGGTGAGAGATGAACAGGCCAAGATGAAGGAGAGGATCACATAATGTTGAGGGATCGACATTCCAGTGATGAGGGAGTGGATCATATAGTGGTGAAGGATAAACAGACCAGTAGTGAAGGAGAAGGTCACACTGCTAAGACTTTGACAGTACACTAAGGATGTTACTTTGCAGAGAATATGTTATATTAATAAAGAAAGTGTGTAAAATTGTCCAACAGGATAAATCTTTGTATCAAGTGATTATGGCTATGATGCACTGTGGAAACAATTTAGTCACATTTTGATGTGGTGTTAGGTTGCAGGTTGTGGATATAGTACACTGACCACAGATGGGTGGTCAAAGAGGATATGGGAGGGGGGCAGAAGTGGCATTCAGGCAGGCTGCTGGTAAATTTAGATATCACAGGTGGCAGGGGAGTAAACCCACAGAGTGAAAGTTGTGAACCTGACCCATTTTCCGAGTGGAATTGCCAGGACATATTTCACTCACCATACACCATTTTAAGGTCTTTTTGCAGATTCTTACAATTTAATAAATCTAATTTCAGCATTTAATTTTCTACCAATTTTGCTAAAAATGTCTGAAACAGTTAACATTTCATTATGTCTTTATGTCTGATTGTGAAATCACTTTATACATTTCTGTAAAACATTTTATCACGATATGAATCTGATATTGATGCCTGGTCACACGATCAGACTGAAATATCAGCATTATATGACACATTATGAGGTATATGACAGAGCTCATAGATGTCATTTTCAGTAGTCACACACCATTTTATGCTTTGATACAATGGAATATTTATAAGATTTTGATAAAACATAGCTGAAACTGTTATTATTTTCTTTTGTCTACATACTCGAGGATAAAATCACTGCCTGCAAAATTGTCTTATTATGATTTGAATCTGAAAGATCTTAAAATTAACACTTGACATCATTCTCAGTGGCCACACACAATTTTATGATCTGATGCAATAATTTTTTTAATCTCTTGATAGAATATGGCTAAAATTGTTTAGATTTAATTGTCTCTACATGCCTGAGGATGAACTCACCAAAATGCATTGCCTGCAAAACAGACTTATCTTGATACTTGTCTGAGAGATGTTAAAATTGATGCCTGGTCACACTATCAATGCGGAATATCAGCTCTATATGAGACATTATGAGATATATAGATAGGATTTTGACTTTTAAATAGCTACATGTCTATATGTTAATGTGCAATGTTAATACTTGACATTTATTGCACAGTTATTTGAAGATTTTGAATAATTACTCCATTAAGACAGAGCTCATAGATGTCATATTCAGTAGTCACACATTATTTTATGCTGTGATACAATGGAATTTTTTGAAATTTTGATAAATCATAGTTGAAAATGTTCATATTTCATTGTGTATACATACCTAAGGATGAAAGTATCCAAATATATTGCCCTCAAAACAGTCTTATCATGATATGAGGCTGTGATATGTGAAAATTGATGCCTGGTCCCACTATCAAACTGGAATATCAGCTATATATGAGACATTATGAGATATATAGATAGGATCTTGACCTCTAAATAGTTAAATGTCTGTTGTTTGATGTGCACTGTTAATATTAAATATTCACTGCACAGTTATTTGACGAGTGAATTATTTTATGCTGTGATACAATGAAATTTTTTGAAATTTTGATAAAACATAGCTGAAATTGTTCATATTTCATTATGTCTAGATACCTGAGGATTAAATCACCAATATACATTGCCTACAGAACTGTTTAGTTGTGATATGAGCCCAAGAGATGTTAAAATTGATGTCTGGTCATGCTTTAGAACTGAAATATCAGCTCTATATGAGACATTATAGGACATGTGGATAGGATATTGAACTCTGAATAGGGAAATGTCTTTGTTTTGATGTACAATAATAATATTAGATAGTCATTGCACAGTTATTTGAGGATTTTGAATTATTTCTTTATTAAGACAGAGCTCATATATACCATTTTTCAGTAGTCGCACATCATTTTATGCTGTGAAGCAATGAATATTTTTGAAATTTTGATAAAATATGGCTGAAATTGTTCATATTTCATTGTGTCTACATACCTGAGGATAAAATCACCAATATACTTTGCCTACAGGACAGTTTTATTGTGATACGAGTCTGAAAGATGTTAAAATTGGTGCCTGGTCATGCTATCAAATTGAAATATCATTTCTATACGAGACATTATGAGGAATATGGATAAGATATTGACCTCTAAATATTCAAACGATTATATTTGATGTGCAATGTTAATACTATATACTCAATGCACAGTTATTTGAGGATTTTGAATTATTTCTCTATTAAGACAGAGCTCATAGATGCCATTTTCAGTAGTCACACACCATTTAAGCTGTGATACAATGGATTTTTTTTAAATTTTGATAAAACAAAGCTGAAACTGTTATTATTTTCTTTTGTCTACATACCTGAGGATAAATTCACCAAAATACACTGCCTGCAAAACTGTCTTATTGTGACTGGAATCTAAAAGATCTTAAAATTGATACCCGATGTCATTCTCAGTGGCCCCACACAATTTTATGGTTTGATGCAATGATTTAAACAAATTTTTTGATAAAATATGGCTAAAATTGTTTAGATTTTCATTGTGTCTACATACCTGATCACTAAAATGCATTGCCTGTAAAACAGACTTATCGTGATACGAGTCTGAGAGAGGATAAAATTGATGCCTGTTCACATTATCAATCTGGAATATCAGCTCTATATGAGACATTATGAGATATATTGATAGGATCTTGACCTCTAAATAGTTACATGTCTATATGTTGATGTGCAATGTTAATACTTGACATTTATTGCAGTAATTTCAAGACTTTGAATAATTTCTCAATTACGACAGAGCCCATAGATGCCACTTTCAGTAGTCGAACATCATTCTAAACTGTGATACAATGGAATTTTTTTTATATTTGATAAAACATGGCTGAAATTATTCATATTTCATTGTGTCTACATACCTGAGGATAAAATCCTATCAATATATTGCCTACAGAACAGATTTATTGTGATATTAGCCCAAGCGATGTTAAAATTGATGTCTGGTCATGCTTTAGAACTGAAATATCAGCTCTATATGAGACATTATAGGACATGTGGATAGGATATTGAACTCTGAATAGTGAAATGTCTTTGTTTTGATGTACAATAATAATATTAGATCGTCATTGCACAGTTATTTGAGGATTTTGAATTATTTCTTTATTCAGACAGAGCTCATAGATACCATTTTTCAGTCGTCGCACATCATTTTATGCTGTGAAGCAATGAATATTTTTGAAATTTTGATAAAATATGGCTGAAAATATTTATATTTCATTGTGTCTACATACCTGAGGATAAAATCCTATCAATATATTGGCTACAGCAGAGATTTACTGTGATATCAGCCCAAGCAACGTTAAAATTGATGTCTGGAAATGCTTTAGAACTGAAATATCAGCTCTATATGAGACATTATAGGACATGTGGATAGGATATTGTACTCTGAATAGTGAAATATCTTTGTTTTGATGTACAATAATAATATTAGATCGTCATTGCACAGTTATTTGAAGATTTTGAATTATTTCTTTATTCAGACAGAGCTCATAGATACCGTTTTTCAGTCGTCGCACATCATTTTATGCCGTGAAGCAAAGAATATTTTTGAAATTTTGATAAAATATGGCTGAAATTGTTCATATTTCATTGTGTCCACATACCTGAGGATATAATCCCCAAAATATATTGCCTACAGAACAGTTTTATTGTGATATGAACCCAAGAGATGTTAAAACCAATGCCTGGTCATGCTATCAAACTGAAATATCAGCTCTATATGAGACATTATGAGGAATATGGATAAGATATTGACCTCTAAATATTTAAATGATAATATTTTGGTGTGCAATGTTAATACTATATACTCATTGCACAGTTATTTGAGGATTTTGAATTATTTTTCTATTAAAACAGAGCTCATAGATGTCATTTTCAGTAGTCACACACCATTTTATGCTGTGATACAATGGATTTTTTTTTAATTTGATAAAACATGGCTGAAATTATTCATATTTCATTGTGTCTACATACCTGAAGATAAAATCCTATCAATATATTGCCTACAGAACAGATTTATTGTGATATCAGCCCAAGCGACGTTAAAATTGATGTCTGGTCATGCTTTCATACTGAAATATCAGCTCTATATGAGACATTATAGGACATGCTGTGATACAATGGATTTTATAAAGGTTTTGATAGAACATAGCTGAAACTGTTATTATTTTCTTTTGTCGACATACCTGAGGATATAATCACTGCCTGCAAAACTGTTTTATTGTGATTTGAATCTGTAAGGTCTAAAAATTGATACCTGATGTCATTCTCAGTGGCCGCACACAATTTTATGGTCTGACACATTAATCATTGTTAAAGTCTTGATAAAATATGGCTAAAATTGTTTAGATTTAATTATGTCCACATGCCTGATGATGAAATCTCCAAAATGCATTACTTCAAAATAGTTTTATCATGATATGAGTCTTCGATATGTGAAAATTGATGCCTGGTCATACTATCAAACTGGAATATCAGCTCTATATGACACATTATGAGATATATAGATAGGATCTTTACCTCTAAATAGTTACATGTCTGTTGTTTGATGTGCAGTATTAATACTAAATATTCATTGTACAGTTATTTGAGGATTTTAAGTTAGGTCATAGATGCCATTCAATAGTTGCACACCAACTTATGCTATGATACAATGAAGTCTTTTGAAATTTTGATAGAACATGGCTGTTCATATTTCATTTTGCGTACAGAACAGATTTATTGTGATATGAATCTGAGAGATGTTAAAGTTGATGTCTGATCATGCTATCAAACTGAAATATCAGCTTTATATGCAACATTGTATGGAATATAGATTAGATATTGAATGTAAAATATAATTTGTAAATATTCACTGTGCCTTTATTTGAAGATTTTGATTTTTTTTCTATTTGGACAAAGCTCACATTTGTAAGGTTTGATTGTGATCAAATATGTCTAATCTTGATAAATTGCCTGATCACACACTCAAACAGAAATTTACCCTTCTCACGATATTGAAAATTTCTTTCTGATCACTTCACTAATTATTTACTCTGATTTGCAGGATGGATATTATTTTATCACTCAATTGTCATTGTCATGAATGTTGACTATCAAATGAAGTAATATCTGAACTTTGGACAAGGGCAGAATTGCACTGATTTACCCCTGTCCAGCAAAAGTGTTGTCTTGCTTCTCTGATCACAAGGATGTCTGTTGATATTCGATCTTTATATATCAGTCATGGCGGGAGCCAGAGGGTATAACAATAAACCTCCTACACAGGGCTGTACTATGGGTTGCTTCTGACATTGATACATTTGTGTGATAACATTGTCACCATTCACTCTGCATTTTAAAACTCTTTGGAGTAATATTTTAGAAATATATCCTTTTGCTATTTAGTTAATGATGCACTAAATAGATGTTTTTGGTTTATAGGGATATATTACATTTTTGATTTCATGATATATAAGTGGTCAAACTAAAAGATCAGAGCACTTCATGCGAATATGTTGTCAAAACTTGAGGGTCATTAGTAACACACCACCGCCCCAGCACACATTAAGGGCTGACGATGGCACACTTCCCTCATTACTGCTCATAATCACATTCATTTATACCACAAAGGCTTCAAAGTTGTATCTTATTCTAATACATTAATTTTCTGGTCTTCTCAATACTGCAGTCATGCCACATCTATATTATCAATACAAAGGCCACGCTTCATCTATTTCATTAATACAAAAGTCATGCTTCATCTGTGTCATCAATACAAAAATCATGCTTTATCTTAATGCTGCAGTCATCCGACATCTACCTCATCAATCCTGCAGTCATGTCCATTTGTCGCCATTAATACTGCAGTCATGTTTCGTCTTTATCATCAAAATTTGTGCTTCATCTATCTACTCAATACAGCAATCATGCTTCCTCTATGTCATCGATACATAAGTCATGCTCCATCAATGTCATACAAAAGACTTGCTTTACCTTATGTACTGTAGTCATGTTTCCTCTATTTTGTCAATACAAACAGAAGTCATGCTTCATTTATGTCAATAATACTGCAGTCATGCTTCATCTGTCTTCTCAATGCTGCAGTCATGATTCGTCTATCTTCTCAATAAAAAAGTCATGGTTTATGTATGTAATCAGTACAAAGGTCATGCTTCATCTATCTACTAAAGTCATGCTTCCTCTATGTCATCAATATAAAGTCATGCTTCATCTCTGTCATCAATATGAAATTCTTGCTTCACATATCTACTCAATACTGTAATCATGTTTCCTTTATGTCAAACAGTTATGCTTTATCGGTGTCATCAATACTGTAGTCTTGCATTTTTGTCATGCATTTCATGCTTTATATTTGTCATCAATTCAAAAGTCATGCTTCATCCATCTACTATAGGCATGCTTCATCTTTATCATCAATACAAAAGTCATGTGTCATTTACTCAATATTGTACTCTTATTTCATCTCTATACTGAAGTCATGCTTTATCTGGCTACAATAATGTAGTCATGCTTTATTTATCTTCTTAATACAAAACTCATCCTTCATTTTTCTACTCAATACAAAAGTCAGCTTCAACTGTCACTAAAACTGCAGTCATACTTTATGTACTCAATGTTGCAGTCATGCTTCACCTATATCTCTACAAATGTCATGTAGTCATGTTCCTCATCAATACCATTGTCATGTTACATCTAAATAATCAATATGGCAGTCATGCTAAATCTATCTCATCAGTAATATAGTACACATTACATCTACGATATATATGCAAGTATGCAACAATCACATTATCAAGACTACTAGTGGGATTTATTAATACTATGTCTTGTTATGACACTTATATGTCCTCATCAGTGAGAAAGTGGAGATACCCAAGCACACCATATGTCACACCATATTGTATGGCATGAAACTTGCAGTGAGAAGTAATGCTTTATATATATCTAAAGGACTCCTGAAAAATGTAATATTATCAAAATGATCAGGACATACTGGGTAATTTTTTGTACACAGAAATATCATTATATTATATCCAAAGATATATATATATATATATATATAAACTAAGATGAAGAACAGGTGTCAGTTGAATGAAACTTAAATGTACCTCAACAAGTAGCCATTATCAAGATAAACATTATGACCCCCAACACATGCCCAGATAGCAATCTCCCACAGCATGCCCTCCATGGGTTGGATTAACCCCTTGCCTTCACTTTAATCATACTTTAACATTTAAATGGTCATTTCTTATTGGAAATCTCACCATGAACCTCAATGTTATATTGCACAATTTGGAGTATTTGATAAAATGAGCATATCAATTTTAGAGCCAATAAAGTTTTAATCCTGCCCTTTCACCCTGCATTCTACTATGATCCAATCTACATGTGTCTAAATTGAATATCCTGGTTTCTTAAAGGGGCTTCTAAAATGAAGGGTGTAGAGGTATTGCAGACCTGGCTTGACAGTTTAATGAGGGGTTCATCGCGTTGTGAAGTCCCATGTGGGACATTCACATTAACACCACCAGGAATGATAAACGATCCATGTGAGATTCATCGCGATACATCGCGTTGACGACATCGCGTTAAAATGGAGCATACACTTCGGGCTCTACTGTACATCAGACCACGTCACTGATCACATGTATGTTATGCCAAACATAGGGTGGGTTTGTACTGTGTTGCCAATAAGGCCAATTTATAAATATTTGACCCTTCAGCTCGGTGTCACAGGATGTTTACGTGAATGTACCTGGACCCCTGTGCGCATGACTCAATCATTGAAGAGCGATGGTGACAACAAGGGCGATGGACACTCCTGTCGCGCCTATGGTGTACACAGCTAACACCATCTTGTGGAATACATAGGTCTGAAATAAAGTATTGTTAGCCATGGATTACCACATAAAATAACCGTGAAGATAAACGGCCTGAGTGATTTCAAATAAATTAAATGTACAGTGTGTGTAAAATATTGGGAGAAATAACCATAATAGTTATGAAATTAGGTATTTACACTCTGTGGGTCTTCGTTGCCAGGCTCTCCAACATGCCTCATCTCCATAGACATGCTTCCTATTGGAGTATAGTCATGCATATACAAATATATATTATATCCTATTTTCTGGACTAATATTTGACAATTGTATTAATTTTAGGCTTATACATACCAGAAACACATCCATATAGTATGCAATCAAATATCCTTGATTACTACAGAAACATATATCCTTATATGATGCAGAAACATATGTCCTTTTATTATATATACAGAAATATAGCCTTATTATGCAGACACACAGCCTTAGATAGTACAATTATAGCCTTACATATTACAGTAATCTGATATATTATAGTTACTGTAATATTGCCTTGCATATTGCATTTCATCTATATCTCCCAATTTATTACATTATAATCAATAAAAAACAACACTGAAATGCCCAAAACGTACCTTTAGATTTACTTGCGTACTTATTGGATTCAAGGATTATATCCACCAGAATATGGAATACAACAAATCCAACCATGAGCCACACCAGCCAGGAAGGAGAGAAACTTTCAGCCGATGGCACTCTCAGACCAAGAAACACTGTCACAACTGAAATACAAATATTCACAACGCATGAATGTCGCACAACACCAGGTCAAAGTCACAATTAGATTTTAAAAGGCGTCCTTTTGGTTGTATTAAATTACCGTCATGAAGATTGGATTTAAGCAAAAAAAAGTAGATTAAAGCAAAAAAAAAAATAAACAAGCATGTCTCAAGCGATAAAACACTGAACTTTGCTGCTTCTTCTCATTCATCTATTTCGTCTCTGTATTGAATCACTTCAGTCAACTGGGATAGCTATCAGAGCGACTGTTAAGGTATGGCCAGATTAGCACGCACTAAGTACGTCGTACTTACTTGATAGTATGAATGCCAACGTGCCCACGCCCCAGTGGAACCAGTTGAATATCTCTCTCCTTTCCGAACCAGGATGTGGCCTCGCCAGTGCCATTATCGGCTATAGGGCGAATAAAATATTGTTTTCAAAATATTATTTAAAATGTATCTGAGAAGAAATCAAACTTAACAGCCAGTCAGTTTGGGCTACAAGAACTACATTTAATTTAGTCTACATGTAATTTAGTATCTCGTCTTACTCACATTTATTGTGGTTAATGCCATAACTATGATACCCAATATTGGATGGGCACGTGCTGATACTGGCTGCCAATTTTGGAACTGAAACATAATGAGATATGAACAGAATAGCATAATCTGAAATGAAATATAGGAGAAAAATGCATATTTCTAACTCATATTGACTATTACCTGACTCATTCCCTTTTTCTCAACGAATATGATGATGAATGCGATAGCTGTGAGACAGAAGGCAGTTACCATACACGTACGATGAAGCTGAAACATGGACACATAGTATTAGTAACCTGGCATTATCCATATGTCTTTATTCATTGCATTATAATCAATTATTAGCCTCATAGGTTTGAGGTTTGTTACCTTCCCTTTTCTAATAGCAGCACCATAACCTTATTTGTCGCCTCACACATTCTATTTTCGTAGTACTTTAATTATGACCATAGTTTCATTAAATCATTTATCTTAACCTCATATATACCTTACTTATGATAGCTACATATTGTTACATTGAACTATACATGTTATTTCCATGTCACGTTGCTTCATCTAATATGATACTACCTTAATCTTGACCATGGTTTCACATGGTTAAACACTTATCTTGGCCTCATATGTCGAATTACGGTCAATGCCCCACTCTATTTTCCAACATTTCCAACAATATGTTTTAAATCCAACAATTAATTTAGGGACACTGAAGGTGTTGGTCAAATCAGATCAATCTTATATATCATATTTATCTGAAAAACTGTCAATATTCTATAAAGCAGAAAATTAGACATATCTGAATAATTCAATGTTTTCATATTTTCCATCATTTGTTACATTTTAGGACTCCTTTTTCCAAAATCATCCAATTGTTATTATATCTTGGGTAAGTATTCTATGTATCCAATAGTCTAATCTATTCGTAATCCACACACTACACATTATCTGCACAGCCCTGTATTTCTATAAATCAGATGAATCAAATGTATCTGAACACATCCACCATTAGCAACTTCCTATAAATTCCAATATTTCTATCAATCTTATCTACAAACATGTCCTGTCTTTATGTCTTGATATATTGGAAGAAACCCATCTATCAGACCCATCTATACCATTTAGCCATGTAATCTATAAAATGTGAATCAATCCATATTCAAATAATGGCATAGATATACATATTATTGGAACGATAAGATTGAGGTGAATTTCTTTGGCCTCTAGCCATTGATGTCAGTTCGCACTTTCTACTACGTCACCGTCTAGTACTTCAATCGTGTCCATTGAACCATGCGTATATCTTAACCCCGACTTCTTTTATATGTAATACTTATATAACATCTAAAATAACATTATTTTGACATTTTCTACTGCTCACAGTTTATACTTACTGGGAACCACACATCCAGGCCACAGACTTTCGTGTCACCCCAAGCCTTCTTATAGTATCTGGCAATCATAATTCCGATGCTGGCAAATAACACCCAAGCAACAATCATCAAACAACCTGATGTTTTCAAATATAAAAGGAGAAAAAAATAAATTAACATGTTAGGTGTGAATTCCGATACCAAATTTCAAACAATTGAATTCTTGTATCATAATACAGTTACAGTTGCCAAACTGTAACATAATACCATCTTTGTATCATGATGCAGTTAAGTACCAAATAAAATATCTGGTTGTTACAGACATTTCATACTAACCATGTGCTTTGTATTTATTATTAACTGTAAGTTCTGCACGCACGGAACCTGATACTTCAAGAGATATCTTGGACGATGACGCTAATGGAACTTTAACATGCTGAATCTTAGCTGCAATATTTATTATCACATTAAATTTGTTGCTTATTACAAATACATTTTTTTGAATATTTGTATATCTAAGGCTGCATTGAATACTAGTATCAAAGAATAGAATATAAAAATCCATGTGACCCCTGTACTACAACCAGTATCTTAATATATAGTATTGAAAATAACACGAGTTAAAAGCAAATATAGGAGTTATGATAATAATACAAGTTATACAACCCTAACAAATATTGGCAAGAATTTATCATTTAATATAAATCATACTACTTACTTGATTGCGAAGTAGATCCGTAACCTATCATAACATAGTATGTTTGATTGGCCAAGTTAAATATTTTGTCATCTTCTCCGGTACCTGTGACTGATTTCTGGCGAGCAAATGAGCATTTCAATTCACCGTTATTATGGGATAATGCTTTTACAGATAAACCCTGAGTTGTCTGAAAGTACAGTGCAATGCACACATTTCTCATTAAATCATTTATCATTTGGAATTAAAATTACATGAATATTTATTCCTCATAATGTTATCAATTTTTCAGATAATTTTAAGGTCGATATTTCCGCAATGAATGTGTGAATCATCAGAAAGGCCTGCCTCATGCAAAGAACATTTCACTAATGATGATATAATCTTATTTAGTGTAATTTTATCATTTTAACCACTCTTCTTTTCAATTACTTAGATTTGCCATATGAAGGTACATCTGCAAATATTTTATTTTCTCGGCCAACTATTCAAATGTATATCCATGTCAATGCCAAAATAAATAAAAGTCTTTTCGAAAAAAAATAAATAAAGAAATAAACATTATGTTTCAGAAATACATGAGAGCTACAATGGCATTACTTAGATTTGTTAAGATATGTAAAGGAATACATTATGTTGCAAAAAACATGACAACTGACAAAATATAATTAATACATGATTTGAATAGTTTTCAAAAGGTACAACATATTATTTATATATCAATTTAACCATGTATATTTTTGATAATAAAATTTATGAAGAGTGAGATTTATCTAATCGGTGAAAAGCTGTTGCGATGTTATAATTGTTCATAATTGTTTTTGAATCAATGTAAAATAAATAAACAAAATACGTGTTCAATGAAATAATGAAAAATTGAAGCTTTTACTTTAGATGGCAGTCTTTAAGAATTTTGCTTTTCAACAAGAAATGAAGTAATCGATAAAAATCTTAAAGGTTGTTTTTTTAAAAATATAATTCTATTAATGGGATAAATACTCGGCTGTTTGTTTGAACGCTCATTTGTTGACCATATATCTTAAAATGACAATTTAAATATCTTTTTGATTTTTTCAAAAAGTAAAAGAAACACTCAATTTCTCTAAATGTTTTTTTAGATTATCAATAGCTACATCAGGAATGGATGTTAACATTATTAACTGTTTTAACTGTCATCTTAAGTGACGAATGACCTGGTTTTTAGATATTCATTCAATGCCATTTAGGTAATTTTAGCAACATCAGTTTGCTCTAAATCATGAACTAAAATTCGATATTCTTTCAAAAACTCATCATCAAATCACACAAAAATAATGACAGGGAGGAAAAATGGAGATGGATACATGTTAAAAAAAGCATTTGTATTGGTAAATGTATCTTTGACATATTTCACAGAGATGGCCATCACATTATGCTGGGTAGTGTTGCTTACTGTAAGATCATTGTTGTCATAAGCACTGTTGTATGAGTAGCCCAACTTCACTGAGTTATCAGCACTGTTGCGTACGCAGTCCATGCAACTTGTACTATCCTAGAAATATAACATTATAATCATTTTGGTGCTGACATGTTTATTTATGAAAAAGAAAATATCTTTTATATATTCCTATTTGCCTGTCTTTATCATTTGTTGAATATATTGTGTCATACAAATATATATAATGCATCATCTTTATCTATAAGACTGAGTTAATTACCATATACTTGTCTCCAGAGACTCCTACAGCAACCCATCCATTGGTGGAGCCAGTACTTCCGGTGACAGCTAATTCGAAGTTGATGGTGCCATCATTGTTATTCTGCCAGGTGGCAGCAGCTACACAGGAGGCGGCATCACAACCACCGGGATATGTCACACAACCCTTGCTGACCCCACACACTGACAGGTCCAGAGACACTCCCTGGGGGACAACCAATCGAAAACTATTGTTAGATTTGATGAAGTTAATATGTATAAATATTAATTAATTAATATGTATAAATCATCAAATATTTACAGACATGAATGATTCTGTTAAGTCACACTCTTCTGATAAGGTGTATTTGTTTGTTTGTTTGTTTGTTTGTATGGGGTTTTACATCACTTTAAACATTATTCCAGTCATTTCATGATGAGACCTACTTGTAGCAGATATAGTGCTGCCTCACTGAATTGTCATGTCGCAGGTCCTTGACATGACAACCCACCCGGTCACAGATTTACAAGGACAACGGGTTAACCCTTTAGGCATGGGCCTCAGCTCATGTGGGAAATTGTATCATGAGCTCAATCTCGGCACGGCCGGGGTTTGAACCCCCGACCTTTGGATCACCACAGTGGAACTGGTGCTAATAAGCTGGTGCTCTAACCAACTGCGCCACGGCCCATTGTCATGTCGCAAGTCCTTGACATGACAACCCACCCGGTCATAGATTTACAAGGAAAACGGATTCAGGCACGGGCCTCAGCTCATGCGGGAAATTGTATCATGAGCTCAATCTCGGCATGGCCGGGGTTCAAAATCACGACCTTTGGATCACCACAGAGGAACTGGTGTTAATAAGCTGGCGCTCTAACCAACTGCGCCACGGCCCATGGCCGATAAGGTGTAAAGGTGGATTACAAATAGACATATATGAATTCGTTCTGATTCATCTGATTATTATTTTAACAAAGGGACAAGAGGGCTGTTCTGATTGAAACAGGAGGGACAATATTAAATCAATGGATGATTTTACAACTAAATGTTGGTATGGTGGGAACATGTACAGGAACATGAAAGCGAACTGGCATCCAGTATAATAAGATTGCCAATAAGAATATTCATGATTTACAACCATTACTGGAACAAAAATGGGGTCGAACAAAGCAGTGCATGACCAATAAATTCAAAGAGAACCACAGACACCAAATGTTAAAAATTTCTACAGTTAGTTATGTGATAAGCATGTGATAAATGTAGACTTTTCTGGTTTCAATTAGTATAAATGCACAGTAAATGTAAAAGTGATGCATAAAGAAAATACCTTTACTGATATAACTATCCCAACAAGAACGCTTAAAACAATCCACATTTTCATCTTGATTCCACCTGAAATATAAGCATCTACTTAACATCCAAGGTTTAAGACATGTCAAGGCTGTTTTGCAAAGCAAGATGCAAAATATATCTGTTTTTGCAATCATTACGTGTTTTTCCCTTAAGCCAACATACCTGGCAAAAAGAGGAAAGTCTCAGCAGTAGAGATTAAAAATATGAGCTGGCGTCCTGCTGAAAATACATGCTTGCTGAGATTAGTACTCAGATTAGTGGGGTGTGTGGTCATTTTCACATGTCTAAAATAGTGGTCAAATCACCGCACATTTATCTGAGCATTATTACCAAACATATTTCTTCCTATAAATTGTGATTTTATTTGACAATCAAAATAATGATTGCAATATTTGAATTTATGTTTAATATAAAACAATTAAAAAGAAATTCTAATTCTATATTGTTAATAGTGTTTAAAAAACTGTGAAACTAGAGAACTATTTTGTAGGCATTGACATCATTTCCAAAAGGTGATATTTGCACATGTAAGAACATGCATTGTTGGCTGATCTCCCTGGAAAGCAGAGAAATAAATACACATATAGGTGACATGTGACCTGTTGATTTCCATTTTGACTGATATTGTCAAATATTAACAATTGCACATTTTAGAGATCTTGAATATTGCTTTGGAATAAATAATACCCCAATCTAATGGAATGTATTTAAGAATGAGCATTGTTTGCAGGTATGTGTTAAGGGTTGATTGTCTCTTGAAGAGATACGGGCATGTCTGTATTGAAATGTGGATCCAGCAATCCAGCCACGAGAAAAGTTCAAATCATATCATCAGACCTGTAAGCAAATTGTTCAAAAAGAACTCCAATATAAAAGTTTCATTTTGTTATTTTGTTTTTTTTATTGGGGGGGGGGGGGGGGGGCAATATTAAGATTTCACCTTCAGCATGAAAATTGAAAATAATAATTTTACCAACCTGGATTCGAACCCTGGACCTTTAACATTAAAGACAGACATCTTTACCACTGAGGTTGGAAAATAAATATTTATATTATGCAAGGAAAAGGTGCTTGAAAACCTCATTTCATGAATGCTTTAAATCTAAAGTCTATATAAATTATATGGAAATATATTAGTCGTTCATGGGGTATAACTTCCTCAACAAAGGTAGCTGATCTCCTACCTTCATTGTTCTCAAATTTTGCTTTGGTTGTAATACAAAGCCAGGACATAAAGTGAGAATGTCAATGCTTACCCAGCACACTGCAAAGCTCTCCTAGTGTAATGAAACTAACTTCCTACAACATTCTACTATATATTATAACAAAACATACCGAGTCGGGGAATCTGGGTGAGTGTATTCAGTGAGTTGGTGATGGCGGAAGGGGATCTGTCCGACATCACCAACGAACTGAATCTGCTCACACAGATGACCCGACGAGGCATGTTTTGTTTTTATACCTCAGAAAACTACTGTATTGATACGTGATACGTGAAACAAGATATTTATCATTAAAAACGTTTTTTTTATAATTGTAAACAAAGCGCATGAATACACCACCTCATTTGACCCCGTCACGTGACCCGAAAATAGTGCGTACAGCCATAGACTGGTTGCCACCCTCTGTGTATCCACGATGTTCTTGACACTCGGCGGGAGACCAGTCTAAAGATGGCCGACGGAAAATAGTTTGCACATCCCGAATACTATAACAAAACATACCGAGTCGGGAAGCTGGGTGAGCGGATTCAGTTCGTTGGTGATTGCGGACGGATACCCTGAGCCGAAGGCGAAGGGTATCCGTCCGCCATCACCAACGAACTGAATCCGCTCACACAGCTGACCGACGAGTGTATGTTTTGTTTTTATACCTCAGACAGCTACTGTATTTTTAAAAAATGATACATGAAACAAGATATTTATCGTTACAAACATTTGTAAACAAAGCGCACCTCATTTGACCCCGTCACGTGACCCGAAAATGGCGCGTACAGCCATAGACTGGTTGCCGCCATCTGTGTATATACACGATGTTCTTGACACTCGATAGGGGACCAGTCTAAAGATGGCCGACGCAAACTAATCAATATTTTACAAATAATCGGCATGCGCGTATTCATTCGAAATCGCATAAATACGCGCATCACTGAGGTATAAACCACGAATATTCGGCATGGTCGTATTCATTGGAAATCTTGTAGATACGCGCATCACTGAGGTATAAATAAATATATATATATATATATATATATATATATATATATATATATATATATATATATATATATATTGATACAAGTGGCAGATGGCAGAGATCAAATTGAGTAAGGGCCCTGTTATGAAGGGTGAGTAGGGTATTGCAAGGTCATAACATGAGTTTCTATGGCTTATTTTATATGAGTGTTAAGCTAGTACATCAATTATAAAACCTGCCTCTTCTATTCAATGATATTTCTCTTTTTCAAATATTCTATCTGTCTGAAATAATGATTCCCATTTCTCTTTTAACAAAAAGTTGTTTTAGAAATTTTGTGATGTGAAAAAATGGTGCAATGCAAGACTAAACAAATTTTATACTACATTACATATATTTGAGATGTGTTTAATATCTTCCACTAATATGATTATCAGGAATATTGTTAAAAGCATGAAATGTTCAGAATTTTATAAACATGACTGTGAAGGCAAATTGATTTTTCTTGTGCAGTATATGTGATGCCATAAGTGTAACTTGTAAGGTGCTTCAGAATACACTATATATTATGCGACTCAAATCACAAAAATGTATCCTGCTTACCTGACCAATCACGAATCAAAGAGTCATGCTCTTTATACCTCATCTCAGTTTAGTTTTTGTATGTCATTTCATGGTCCACTGGTGAAGCATCCAGCGTGACTGATAAATGCGGTATATGAATTAGCTATATTTACCACCATGATGTTCTAGTCGTGACATACTTGCTTAAGTATGACATGAATATAAAGTCTTGTTGTATTGAGTTTTGTCTGTGTTCTAATTGCATGTATGGTACTAATGTCTATTATAACAACATCATTATCATTAAGATTACTAATTACAGAAGGTTTTGAGGTATGAATGGTATCATATATTTAATTCCAATCTTTTAAGAATAAAATAGGTTTTGTGGTTATTTATGTCATCAGACATAACTGTGTCCACTTAATTCTCTGTCAGGCCTTAATATTATGAATGTCTTTGGCAAGATTTATGTGTAGTTTATGACATTGCTAAACTAAGAAGTGATACACCCATCTTCCTATATCATGTGTATGTACATGTAAGTATCCATCACAACACAACAGAAACCTTGATTTACATGTACTTCAACTTTAAGGAACTTACCTGTTTAAGACATGAAGTTTGTATTTGACAGTTAAACTTCGTCTTCTGGAAGACAGGGACTGTGGTTACAAACTGGTGGTGCAAAGCTACCTGTTCCCGTTGTTTCTACTTTGTTGAAAATGGACAGTTAACTAATGGCTGCTAAATCATTCCACATGCCATAGTAACCTTAAGGTTGAAATTGTGGACATGGTAGGGTAGACATAATATCAGCCAGGTGTGCAGTACTAAATATAGCTTGGTACAGCTTGTTTTGCACATCTCTACATTTCTAGGCCACAGATATAGGTCAGAGCTTCCTGTATTATCAATGCAGACACTGCTATGGTGACATGTACCTGGTGGCTGCTATGCTGTGAGCGGTGTCTACCTATTTGATTTGTTACTCCAGCTATGCAGATGGGAAGGGGTCACACAGTTCATGTCCAGTTTATTCCTCGTTTTATTCTATTTTATTTTCTGACATGATATGTTCATCGAAATATATTTTCTAAACATGTTTAAGTTACAATGTTAAAGATGGATTAAGATCATCGGAATATGTAGCTAACATGGTCCTGCTTAGGTTCTTAGGGTAAAGCAACCGGTGATCAAAGATAAATTAACAATTAACTCAATCAATAATAGCCTGAAATGCAGATGCTCTCAGGGATTATGGCTGCATCTCCTTGCCAGATAGCCTTTCATGCATGCGTATCATTATATCATAAATATATATTACCTGTTGATATGTTACTGAGGCTGCTTGTAAGAATTGTGTTATATGTAGTACATAAAGTATTGTGTCTTTCTGCATTGCAACATGACACTCAAACATTTATCATTTATCTTAGAGAATCTTTATTTTGTTTTCATCATGTTCATCAGATTATATTTGACATATCTGTCAATCAATTATTACTATCCAACTGTAAAAGACTTTTTTTTCAGAACACATTCGTTCAACAGCTATACAGTTACTAATACTTAGAATGACCACTATATAGCTACTAGGACATGTTAAACTTATGAATGTGAGTAAATAATTAGCTATTATTGCTAAAGTTAAAGTTGCACTTTTGTCTCATTTCTAACTGCAAATATTTGGAATGTGATAAATATGCAGATAATTTATAATGGTCAAAGCTTTGCAAAAAACTTCAAGGTCAGTCTAAAGATGCGTTATATCCAGACTGCAGGTGCTAGATGTAAGACACCGTAGATCCCTTGCATGATTGTTATCATTGAATAGCGATAACAATGGTGATGATAAGAACAATGGCGGTCACACCAAGTGTATACACTCCCAATAACATCTTGTGGAACACCATATTTGCCTGCAAAATAAATAAGCGAAAATATTACCGAGTGCTACACATTGGAAATTGGAGATTTTTGGAGAATGATCAGATTTGCCTACCTCTTTTGGGTCTGTGTTTGTCACAATGAACACATTTACCTCGCTTTAGTGGATCTGTGTTTGATTATTTTACCAGAATGTTCACATTTACGTAGCGTTGATGGATCTGGGATTGATTTATTTTACCAAAATGATCACATTTACTTAGCGTTGATGGATCTGTGATTTATTTTTTACCAGAATGATCATATTTTCCTAGCGTTGGTGGATATGTGATTGATTTATTTTACCAAAATGATCACATTTACCTAGCGTTGATGGATCTGTGATTTATTTTTTACCAGAATGATCATATTTTCCTAGCGTTGATGGATCTGTGATTTATTTTTTACCAGAATGATCATATTTTCCTAGCGTTGGTGGATCTGGGATTGATTTTTTTTACCAAAATGATCACATTTACCTAGCGTTGGTGGATCTGTGATTTATTTTTTACCAAAATGATCACATTTACCTAGCGTTGGTGGATATGAGATTAATTATTTTACCAAAACGATGACATTTATCTAGCGTTGTTAGGTCTGTGATTGATTGTTTGTCAGAATGAGTTGTTATCGCATTGGTCTTACCTCTGGAGGCGGTTCTATTGTGGCTTGTTCTCCAGGAGCCTTCATCTGTTGAGACATTTCCCCTGAAATTAATTAAAATAAAGGATTACCGTCTGTTCTACCAATATCTGAACAATATCATGAAACATATCACGAGAAATTTTTCAGAAACTATGTTCATGCAAATATAACAGTATTTCATTCCCAAAGACAAGAGAATTGAAAATGCAATTGTTTCTGTTGATCCGAATATAAATTGCACATTTTAAAGATAACTATGATATAAAGGTAATTGTTTCATAGAATCAAAGTTACTTAATTCACGAATAAATTAAAAGAAATTACATGTATATATTATCTATTTCCTTGATATAAAAAAGCTTTTTTATGCCATTGTTCATTCTGTAAAATTTACCTGTAATAATTCAGATATATACTATATCGTGGGGCATAACTATGGCACAAGTGAATACCGAAAGGTAGAATTGGTTTGGATCTATCTACTATGTTAATAACAAACCTTTGGACTTTTTGGTACATTGTTGAACTTCCAGTACAATCTCTACAATGACATGGAAGACCACATATCCGACCATGAGCCACACCAACCAGTCCGGAGCCATACCTTCTGATGAGGGAAGCTTCAGGCCCAGGAAAACCGTCACAACTACAAACATTTAGTGTTATAACCTTATTTTTCATGCCAAATTGTGCATTTTTAATGTATATTTAATGGCACATTCAACAGTTTACAAATTGGTTTTTCCTATAAAACTGAAAAAGTTAAATGTGTTTTTCCCCGGTAAATCTGGCGCATTGTTAAATTGGTGAAATGATAAAGAAATCATTTGTCACTGCTTGTGTCGTCGCGGTGTCTCCTGGTTTGTTAGTATGTGTTACGCATGGGGGAACTTTGAAGATCAGTTATTCATGTTGATTGACATATATATTTATTCCATTAAGTTTGATAACATTTTATACTTTTTATTCATCTGAAGATTAAATCATTGATAATTTTTTTTCTGTGTGTGCATTAGTTCCCAGATATTAATGTTTTCCTCTCACAGCAATCAGAATGCTAGTCATCATAGCAGCTGTCATGTCAATAAATTTAAACTAAAGCAGTGAGAATCGGAGACGTTGTCTCGAATGATTGAAAGACCAAGAAATAGTTCTAATCATCCTAAAAATTGTGAACTTGAATGTTGATTTTTTTTCTCAAAATGATTCTAGATATATATAGTTGACAATAACTGACACTATATTGTAAAAATGAACGTGATATGTTTGTGACATATCCATAATCATTACTTCTGCTCTGTCTGCAAATATAGATAATACTCTCATTGTGCTCACTTGAAATAATATAAGCCAGCGTCCCAACAATCCAGTGACCCCAGTTAAATATATTCCTGTTGGTGGCGTCAGGGGCCGGCCGCAGTAATGCCATGACAGGCTGCAAAAACAAGTCACGTCAGTTCATATGGGTCACAGAATGATTATACTTTCTTAAGAGACACATGTTAAGTCCATTCAAAATATTAAACGTTAAACAAAATGGAACTCACATTAATGATGGATAATGCCATGACGATGATTCCCAGAAAGGGGTGGGCACGTGTAGATGTCGGTGTCCAGTTCTTATACTAGAAATATATCAGACCATATGAATATTGGTGGCTGAGATAGGAATATTGTAAAAAATGTATTGTTAAAATTGTTAAAAAGGTATATACTTAGTCACGAGGTTTTCAATACTTTAAATACCTCACTGAATCCTTTCTTTTCAGCAAATATAATAATAAAAGCAATAGTTGTTAATGAAAACGTCGTCACCATACAGGCCCGGTGTATCTGAAAAATTGAAGAAATAGGAGATAGAAGCATACCTACTATTAACAATCATGGTACCATATCTCTCAGAGGTATGTCTGTTTGGGGACAGGTCTCCAACGACACGTACATATAAACAATTACATTTTTCAGAAATATTGACCATTTACTTAAGAACACTTAAATTCACACAACTCATTCAATTTTGGTATCTTCATAGGTGGCTTTGGGATAGACCTTCTACATATTCCAGCACATATCTACCTCTCTTTTGGTAACCATAAGTAACCAATGATTTGTATTAAAAAATGGTAAAAAATGGGAAAGACTAAATTTCATTTTTTTATATTATTGTTCATTGTGGCCAAAATATCACAATTTCTTATTGTCAATCTGGCTCGCCCACTATATGTCAAGTAATAACGGATTACACATAATATTTTGTGATTTTTCTTTTGCATTAAACAAATAACAAACCACAATTTTTTTCTAGAATTTGTGTGAGAAATGAACCTGAGTTTTCAGTGGTCATCTTTACAATTCTCTAACTGTTCACTCGGCCGCCAGGGTAGGGAAAAGACATTTCACCACGAAATCTAAGTGGCACCAAAGCATCTCCATTTGTCCAGCCGATAATTTAAAGGTATTAAGCACCAATCCTGTTTTCTTGGTTTTGCAATGGTATATATACATATGAACACCATGACGTATTAAAGTCTGACATCGAGCAACAAGAAAAGTTGCTACAAGACATAGAAGTTGCACAGTCTGAATAAGATTTTCTCAGCCCGTGGTTGCACGTGACGGGTAAATACGGGTAGCATGAACTTTATTTGATCTCAATTGAGGCTCAAAGTAGGGTAGCACTGTCTGAAGTCATTTTGGTACTATTCAAAAGACAATACATTTCATGAGCATATTGCCATGCTCTTATGACGTCATTTTACCTTTCAGTGCCTCTATGATGACACTCCACATAAAAATGACGCCAAGAAAGGAGTGTGCTTTCATTAGGGGCCTATATATTAGGTTCATGTTCAAATAGGTTTTACAGACAATGATGGAGATGCATTTTTTCAAAAAGTTTATAGACATGAAAGACAAATACATTTATCACCAATATGTGAATTTTAAACGTTTTTTTTTTCAAAATTGGTGCTTAATCCCTTTAAATTTCCCACTCTCATTTTACTTTGGCCTTTTAGAGATTTTGTGGCATTTGTCAAGCTTAGCTATCAAAAATGATTTTGACAGTAACACAATGCATGATTAATTAATGCATGATTTTTCACATTTAGAATTTCCTCACCATCTTAACACTACATTTCCCATGTACATAAAGTATATTGACACACTACATTATAAGAATTTACTGTGGGACATTAATATAGTTCTGGACTTACAGGAAACCAGCCATCCAGGTTACATATTTTGCCAAAGGCTTTCTTGTAGTATCTCGCAACCACCATGCCGACACTGGCAAATAACACCCAGGCAATGATCATCAAAATGCCTACAAATCAAATATATATATAAATATTATCAGGTGTATATTGTCTTACAATAAACAACTGATACATTATCAGTTGTACATTGTCAGGTATTTATTGCCTCTAAAAATAAAAGCCTTTTAATTTTTTATAATTTTTTTTCTACGGTACAATTTAACAAACATATATTTCAAAATCAAATTAATAATAAACACATCACCAAAAACAACTTTAAACTGGAAAAACTGTTTTTTATTTAATGGTGCCATTTTACATCACAAATGGTGATTAGGATGATGTGCAATTCTGAGGTGCTCATTGACAAAGTATACTATATACCGTGAGCCTTGTACTTGTCGTTAACTGTGAGGTCTGCGGCAAGGGAAGTTGTGGATTCCAGAGAAGAGATCTGGGTGGACGCCAATGGTACGGCCGTGTGCTTTGACTTAGCTTCATATGAAAGGGGAGAGGTTAGAAACATAGTACAACATGCATAGAGTCCCTGAAGTAAAAATGAGTCACACGATAGTGATGAATAATGTTTACCTTAATAGAGTCTCCTTATTCAATGATGCATTTTGTAAACTATATAGATATAGCATAACTAATTTAATGGGTTAACCTAAAAAATGCGCGAGTTCTGAATTGTTTACTAGCCATAGGCAACACATTTTGACGCATTTGGCCACTTAAAATGACCAATATTAAACTACATCTTTATGTCGTTATAATTCATGAAAGAAAGAAAAATGACCTCAACAATTTATAGTTTGCATTGTTATGGTGACAGATATATTCTTTTAATTTCCATGAAATATACCCCGGATTTTTTTAAAGGTTGCTTGGCTTTAAATCTTAACTTGCACATTTTGCCATTGTGTGTGAACGTTTTATTGAAACGAACCAATTTAAATTTAGTTTAAATGTAGAAACCGATAATTATTTTCATAAAGATGCATCACGCCAAAAAATCAACAAAAAAACAACAACAAAAAACAAAAAACAACAAGAACAAACCACCTACTTGCTCCTGCAGTGTTTCCGTAGCCGATAAGGACATAGTATGACGTCCCCGCCAGATCAAATATCTGAGCGTCTTCACCAGTCCCTGTTACTGTCTTTTGGCGAGTGAATGAACATTTCAGTTCTGATCCTACATAACTAGGGCTTAGATTTGTAAGTCCATTGGTTGTCTAGGAATATATGAAATTTAAGAAAGTCAATTAAGATATAAGAATTGGATTATTTATTCATCGATTACCAGAAATAATAGCTATAGGTAGGGTTTTAATGTTTGTTTCATGACAAAATAAGAATATGAAAATTAACCACGAGGTGCAAGTTAAAGAAGGTTATTCTTTTAAGGAAATTGAATATCATTTCCTGATAAATTTATATCTTTGTGGTCATGGTAAGGATATATTAAGACTTACACTGAGAACGGCGTTGCTGTATCCAGAATTGTAGGAATAACCAATAGACAATGCATCCGTTCCACTATTTCGAACACAGTTCATGATACTGGTAGCATCCTAAATATAATTAATTATGCTGATAGTTACTGCTTAATTCATAATATCTACAAACATACTGTACATATTAATAATAATGATAATTATAATATTGATGATAAAAATAATGATGATGATAATCAGGATGATGATGATGATGATGATGATGATGATGATGATGATGATGATGATGATGATGATGATGATGATGATGATGAGATGATGAGGATGAGGATGAGGATGATGATCAGGATGATGATCAGGATGATGATGATGAACATTTTATATGTAAAGAAGTTTAGTTGATATTGAAACATTCCAGTCGTTACCATATTTTGGGAGGCAGAGACTCCTACAGCAACCCATCCATTGGTGGAGCCAGTACTTCCGGTGACAGCTAATTCGAAGTTGATGGTGCCATCATTGTTATTCTGCCAGGTGGCAGCAGCTACACAGGAGGCGGCATCACAACCACTGGGGTATGTCACACAACCCTTGCTGACCCCACACACTGACAGGTCCAGAGACACTCCCTGGGGGACAACCAATATATAGAGCCTAGCACAGTTGATACAATGTAAAAACCAATGGACATAGGTTGTTAATACTTTGTATGTATAACGTGGCTTTATAAGATGAAAACTAACTATTAAAATTCCACTAAGTTCTCTTTCTGTGAATCTTGAAATAAATATGTGACTGGTCACAGAATCAGAAATACTTCAGCAGATATTTCTCTATTGCAGTATGAAATAACAAAGCTTCACAAAACAAAAACAAATACATAATAACTATGCTTTGCTTTCTTGGCTTTGAAGAATTACTTAATTATTCATACTTTCTTATCAACATGATCAAGAAATATATGCAAAGAAATATGAGACTGGATCTCTCAGTCTAGGCAGTTAGGGAGGTTATCTTATTTTAAGAGGCTCTGCCTGTAAAAACCTGCAAAATCTGCAAAATGTGGCGAAGGGTGTTCTCACAGATCAAGACAAGCCATATGTCATTTGAAAGGGTAGGGTCTAACTAAGATTTTTGCCAAGGGCTTTTTTTCAGAAATTGATGGTTGCCATGGTAACATCATTTAAACACCCCAAAGTCAGGGTACCCCTTTTTAACAAAAAACACACATTTGAAAAATAAAAATCCCGAAATTCTGCAATATTTGCATCAAAATATTTCTTAATGAAATTGTATTGATCTATGATGCATGTATTTATTATATAGGACCAGTCTTTAGATTTTCATATTTGACCTTTACTTGACCCTTGACCTCATTAAAAGCATACAGTGGTGTCCCCTGGTGGCCATGTTCGGAACTAGAGCCAAAATGTGAAAAACAAGGCAAGTTTATGGACATTTTTCTCCCAAGGCCAGCCAGGTCCAGAAGTCTCACTATTATGGCAATATAGAGCAACACCTATATTACCAACATCAACAATAAAATTCGCGGGAACTTTTAAAAAAAAAATTTTAAACCCCGAAGAAAAAATGAAAAATCAAATTTGTCATTTTTGATATTCAATAAACAATACAAGTAAAACAGGCTCACAAGACACCTAAATCATATGGGAAATGAACATAATCTCACACAATCACACCTGAGGGGCTCTAGTCGATGTTGGTAAAACAAAACATATTCAAGGTCAAAGGTCAAAGTCAAGGTCATGCATCAAATATTTGGCATTTTTCTCATTTTTACTGATTTTTGTGAATAATGAACAAATATTATGAAACAAAAACATATACAATTTAATGAGATGTTTGATTTAATCAAGTTAGATTGGTTATAACAGATCTGTAAAATATTTCTGTATAGATTTTAAACTTAAATAACATGTTTTTTTCAAATTATTGTCCAAGGTCGTTGGCGCAAATCTGCGCAGGGTCATCTGTTTTTCAAAAATAGCATTTTCATCCAAATTTGACATATTCGACCTCCATGATCTCAGTGACAAATAATGTGAATATACTAGCTAACTGGTGTAAATTATTCAACACAACCTCCTCTTCAATGTCCGATTACAAAATCATTTGCTATTAACTATGTTGCTATGGTAACCAGGTAATCAAAATACCTTGTCCTCAATTTTTCGAATTTTTATGATTTTTGCAATGTTTTGCATTGCAATTACTCATTATAATGACATTGATTGAACAAACTATGTTATCTATAATGGTACACATAGGTCATGCCCTTATTTTACATACAGAACATATTTTAGATCAAATGTGTTGCTATGGTAACCAGGTGATGCAATTACCTTGTCACTCACTCAGACTGAATTCACCGATTTTGATGATTTTTGTGATATTCAGCAATCTTATTCTGAATGAAAAACAACTTGAATGGACCATTTATATAGTCCCATGTGATAAACACAGTCCATACCTTTATGTTTCCCACATTGAAAAGTTCAGATCATATGCATTGCTATGGTAACCAGGTGATAAAGATAGCCAGTCCCTGATTCTGACTGACATCACCGATTTTGATGATTTTTGCGATATTGAGCATTTTTATTCTTAATGAAAAACAACTTGAATGTGTCATTTATAGAGTCTGTTTGGTAAACATGCTCCATAACTTTATGTTACCCAAATTGAAAAGTTCAAATGCATTGCTATGGTAACCAGGTGATAAAAATACCTTGTCCCTAACTCAGACTAAATTTACTGATTTGATGATATTGAGCGATATTCAATATTGTTTTTCTAAATGATAAGCAAGTTGAGTAGACCAATTTTATAGTCTTTTGTAATAAACATGGCCCATACTTTAATATTCCACACATAGAATGTTTGAGATCAAATGAATTGCATGGGTTGCTATGGTAACCAGGTGATGAAATTTCCCTCACTCAGACTAAATATACTGATTTTTGACAATTTTCAGCTATATTCAATATTGTTATCCTAAATTTTTAAAAAATATAAATCTTTGTAATTGTTGACAGTATGTACCGTACTTACTCATGTATAGGACAAGGTTTTTGTTCAAATTCCCTTAGTTGATGTTTGGGGGGACGTCTTATACACGAGAGCAACCTGTGGACGAGGATTTGTGCCCAAAAATTACGGCACTACGAGTTTTCATTACGAACATTCTTATTTTCGAAATAACGAATATCAGACATAGCGTATCCATTTCAATTGCGTTTTAAATGATAAATACAGGTATTTAGCCAATATTATCACAAATTATGCTTCGCAGGTCAAGAATTTCTCCACGAAGTAAAACGTAATACGATGTACGTGACGTCCTTGATCTTAGCATTTTGCATTTCGTCTTTGTTTCCACTGCTTTGAGTCGTGTCTTCCCTTTATGACAGAAATGCTTTCACACGTGGATTGATTTTAATTGCGTTTTAAATGATAAATAAAGGTATATACCCAATATTATCACAAAACACGCATTAAAATGGCCGCCAAGCTTCAGCTGAAGCTTGAGTGGTAGCAGAGCCGATATCTTGTGAAAAACCAACTCGTCTTATATTCGGAAATTGTTTTTTTTTCAATCAAATTAACCTAAATTTTGGGGGTTCGCTTTATACAAGAGTCGTCCTATACATGAGTAAATACGGTATATGTATTTCTTACCAAACTATTCTGTATGTATTTCATAACAAATTTTAAAAAAAAGTTTTATTTGTCATTGAACCAAAGGCCATGAACATAAATGATGATCATAAAGAGGAATAACCATATTATAATGATAACTCATAAATCAGTTTGTGTAGTAAGGGAATAAAATCAACACCCTATGACCAATCCCCTTTGGAGGGCTGGTGCACTCTTTGCCATTGGAGTCACTGCTGACGTCATGAAACATTGAAAATAGCTCAAGTTCACCCAACATTGAACTTTTCCAAGCCCCTCATAGGTAGATCACATCTGCCAGATCATATTGATTGCAATCTTGAAGAAAATATAACATACACAAGCAAAGTTCTTTTGTGCTGATCATGACCTTGACCCTAGGTCATAAAAAGTGTACCAAAATAAAATATGGAAATTTACCTATATTTACATAATATCAAGCTCAAACTTTCTCTGATTTGTAAAGGATTAGATTCACAATATGTTAGAAGCGTTGATCTATATGGCCTTTAAGTAGATCTCTGTGACCTAGTTTATTTTACTATAACATGATAATATGTAGGTCTAGGAATTTCTGTTGGATACATGAGTAAGTACGGTACATACTGTCAACAATTACAAAGATTTATATTTTTTAAAAATTTAGGATAACAATATTGAATATAGCTGAAAATTGTCAAAAATCAGTATATTTAGTCTGAGTGAGGGAAATTTCATCACCTGGTTACCATAGCAACCCATGCAATTCATTTGATCTCAAACATTCTATGTGTGGAATATTAAAGTATGGGCCATGTTTATTACAAAAGACTATAAAATTGGTCTACTCAACTTGCTTATCATTTAGAAAAACAATATTGAATATCGCTCAATATCATCAAATCAGTAAATTTAGTCTGAGTTAGGGACAAGGTATTTTTATCACCTGGTTACCATAGCAATGCATTTGAACTTTTCAATTTGGGTAACATAAAGTTATGGAGCATGTTTACCAAACAGACTCTATAAATGACACATTCAAGTTGTTTTTCATTAAGAATAAAAATGCTCAATATCGCAAAAATCATCAAAATCGGTGATGTCAGTCAGAATCAGGGACTGGCTATCTTTATCACCTGGTTACCATAGCAATGCATATGATCTGAACTTTTCAATGTGGGAAACATAAAGGTATGGACTGTGTTTATCACATGGGACTATATAAATGGTCCATTCAAGTTGTTTTTCATTCAGAATAAGATTGCTGAATATCACAAAAATCATCAAAATCGGTGAATTCAGTCTGAGTGAGTGACAAGGTAATTGCATCACCTGGTTACCATAGCAACACATTTGATCTAAAATATGTTCTGTATGTAAAATAAGGGCATGACCTATGTGTACCATTATAGATAACATAGTTTGTTCAATCAATGTCATTATAATGAGTAATTGCAATGCAAAACATTGCAAAAATCATAAAAATTCGAAAAATTGAGGACAAGGTATTTTGATTACCTGGTTACCATAGCAACATAGTTAATAGCAAATGATTTTGTAATCGGACATTGAAGAGGAGGTTGTGTTGAATAATTTACACCAGTTAGCTAGTATATTCACATTATTTGTCACTGAGATCATGGAGGTCGAATATGTCAAATTTGGATGAAAATGCTATTTTTGAAAAACAGATGACCCTGCGCAGATTTGCGCCAACGACCTTGGACAATAATTTGAAAAAAACATGTTATTTAAGTTTAAAATCTGTACAGAAATATTTTACAGATCTGTTATAACCAATCTAACTTGATTAAATCAAACATCTCATTAAATTGTATATGTTTTTGTTTCATAATATTTGTTCATTATTCACAAAAATCAGTAAAAATGAGAAAAATGCCAAATATTTGATGCATGACCTTGACTTTGACCTTTGACCTTGAATATGTTTTGTTTTACAAACATCGACTAGAGCCCCTCAGGTGTGATTGTGTGAGATTATGTTCATTTCCCATCTGATTTAGGTGTCTTGTGAGCCTGTTTTACTTGTATTGTTTATTGAATATCAAAAATGACAAATTTGATTTTTCTTTTTTTCTTCGGGGTTTAAAAAAAAAATTTCAAAAGTTCCCGCGAATTTTATTGTTGATGTTGGTAATATAGGTGTTGCTCTATATTGCCATAATAGTGAGACTTCTGGATCTGGCTGGCCTTGGGAGAAAAATGTCCATAAACTTGCCTTGTTTTTCACATTTTGGCTCTAGTTCCGAACATGGCCACCAGGGGACACCACTGTATGGATTTAATGAGGTCAAGGGTCAAGTAAAGGTCAAATATGAAAATCTAAAGACTGGTCCTATATAATAAATACATGCATCATAGATCAATACAATTTCATTAAGAAATATTTTGATGCAAATATTGCAGAATTTCGGGATTTTTATTTTTCAAATGTGTGTTTTTTGTTAAAAAGGGGTACCCTGACTTTGGGGTGTTTAAATGATGTTACCATGGCAACCATCAATTTCTGAAAAAAATCCCTTGGCAAAAATCTTAGTTAGACCCTACCCTTTCAAATGACATATGGCTTGTCTTGATCTGTGAGAACACCCTTCGCCACATTTTGCAGGTTTTTACAGGCAGAGCCTCTTAATGCCATATTATAATTTACTTTATACTTTTTACTTTTACTTAATATAAGTCTTTCAAAGGAAATCAGGAAAAAACGTGTAAATCTGTGCATATGTATATTTTAAAAAGTAATTTCCACGGGAAGAATAATTTGGAAACCTCTATTAAAGTCCAACACCGATTTATACAGAACAGTATAGTCTATTTTGAAAAGATTGCAAAGTTTAATAAAATTCACTCACTTGGGCCGTCACCAGTATGCATGGTATTAGTATACAGGTTAACCACATTCTGAAATAACAATCACAAAATCTAAAAATTATTTCATAAAGCTTCAAGATCTTCATTACTTTCTTTGCAGATCCAAGATTAATACCTGGCTCTGCAAGTAAATGATATATTCTGTTCAAATGGAGAAGAACTTTATATGGGGAGAAATATGATGGGTGATAACATTTGATAGAAAGTTTGGGATAGAAGCACTTATTATTATTCAAGGAAAAAGTGCTTGAAAACCTAATACATGAATGCTTAAAGGTCATGAATATTTCAGATGGCACAAATGTTGTGAAGCTGGACGATTAATAGATTGGGGAAGCTTTCCTCTGAACGGCTGGGCTATTTATAGAGTACGCACTCCCACACAATGGTGTCGCCACTATCACAGTTCCATCACTATTCAGTGCTCTGAGGAGTGTGTACAGGGTGGTGTATTTTGTCTACCAGTCCACCTAGCGGCAGAGCATTCTGTGCAATCCAATAGGAACTTTTTGAATTTTAAAAATAAAATGGCAAATAATTGTTTCTCATGCGTTTTGAGATATAAAACATCCAGTGCCTCATTCTGCAAATCTAAGCATGGCCTAAGATTGAAAATTCGCTGTTTTTCTTTTGCTACATAGACTGTTCTCGACCTGTAAGATGGCTAAAGGCTTCAGATTATCATATAATAATATAATTAAGCAATTTCCAGGAAATGCCATAGCATGTTTTCCAAATGAAGATAATCATGATAATAAATAGCAAATAAATGTCATCCATCAAAAAACGTTTGATGAAGCACTCACTGATATCTACTAATTACCAGGTCATGGCTTCTTAGCAGTAACTTGCTGTGTTGCTATCTAACCTCAATACTTATCAAGGACGACTGCAGAGACTCTATGTATAGTGCATAGCGTTTTATTGGCAACATTCGTACAATACCGAGATGTGCAGTGTCTGAGTCAGTATAAGGCATGGCGCAAGTGTGGCATCTGGGCTCTCATCTGTAGGCATCTGATTTGCTCTCCTCTGGCCATCTGATCCTCCCTCGATCTGATCTCCGCAACTTCTCTCCTGCGTGGCCTGCGTGACACCTGTATGTACCCACGCAGCAGCTCATTATAATATGCTAATGTCTTAATGCTCGGCAGATGAGCCATCGCGGTCATTTTGTGTTTCACACTCACTACCTTTTGTTTTGAAAACATGATAATTCTAATTCACAAATGTTTCCAAAGTGAATAATTACCGTGGCATGTCATTATCATTTCAGATTCTGCACGGTAATAATTGTGCTCTAGAACACTTTTGTTCTCTACAACAGTGCAGCAATTCTTCATAACAACGTCCTGATAGCAAAATGACACAAAGTTAATACTGAAATTGCTAAACAATACTGCATTTCCATGTTGTATCGATTATGACAACTTAGTAAATTTTTTTAATGTTTTTCACACAGTAGGAAATGAAGTGTTAATCAAAACCTTTCATTTTACACACAAAATTCAAATTTACCATTCATTTTTATTAAATATGAAACAATTTTTATTAAATTTGAAACCAGTAAACATATTCGTTTAGCTAATTTTTTCTGGAGCCATTTAACTCAATGAAATCCACAAATAACTGAATGCAAATATCTACCTTTGAGCTTGGCCTTGTGCCCACAAACAGAGCAGTATAATCAAATACATCTCAAGTGCTTCATGATTTCAATGTTTGCAAAAGTTACACTTTGTTTAGGTTATTATATAAGTCTTGGCAGAAACAAGCTGTGACTATTTTGTTTCGTTTTAAATTGTTAGAAAATTTTACACCCAAAGGGGAATCCTGGCCGTGCAGAGATTGAAATAATTTCACAATTTTTCATATGCCGAGATTGAATTAATATCACAATTTCTCATATGACAAGGCCCATGACAAAGGGGTAAGCATGTTGTGACCAAGTGAGTTGTCACAGCAAGGACCTGCGACATGACAACTCAGTGAGGTGTCACTGTATCTGCAGATATATGAAGTACTGCCTCACTGAATTGTACTTGGAATGACAACCCACCCAGTGATAGGTTTAACATATTAATCCTTCAGGCACATGACCGGGAATCTTTGGATCGCCACAGTGTAACTGGTGCTTATAAATTTGCACTCTCACAAACTGTGGCCTCTCAAATTGTTGTTAATTTCTTCTCTTATTGGTTTCAACAGTGATTATGGTGTATATGTATTGTGTCGATTATAGACAAAGGTGTCTGAAACAGTTTAGACATTGTACATTGAATAAATGTTTTAAGAATCGTGTTGAATGTTTGGTTTTATAAAAAAATAATTACGGTCATTAATAACAAGATTTTCTAAATTATACATGCACTCAATATCAGTCCCTGTCACCAAAGCTATAAATGTGTGCACAGAATCGAGCGCAAGTCATTAGTATTCAGAAAGATCTGACTGTCAACTAAATTGGGGAAAGAATACAAATAGATTTGTTTTGTTCTGGCAGTTGTACTGATTGGTCAGTATATGTGCTAGACACCTGGTTACAATTTATGACCTAATGTTGGTCAATTCAGATTTGATGATATTTTGTGAGCAAGGCAAGTATTTATAACTCGGTGATTACCAAACTTTGAATGAGATCAAAAACAGGCCAATGACTGCAGAGGTAGTACTTGAATACTACCTATGTAATGCAGAGTACCTTATACAATGTCTTTTTTCAAAACAATTAGGCCAGTTTCGATATCACTACACAATACATCAGGGGGACCCTGTGATTAGTGTATTGACTCGCTTTGTCTATTTGCCATTTTGATGACTTCTTACCATGAACCGCACCTGCACCTTATCTACTTATTTCCTCAATCGTAAATATCAAAGAATACCAATCATAGCACATAATCAGCCATGTTCCGGTTGACTGGACCTGAACAGAAGGTTTATTCTGGCTATAAATAAATACACACCCCAAATACGTTCATAAGTATCACATTATATAAAGTGACAAATCTGGCTGCATTGTCAGGATATGTATTATTACAGTATATCTAATTATCTTTTTATATTTTTGATTTTACAAGCTTTTGAAGTTTTAATATTTACAGGACATACATTTACATAACATCCATTTTGTACTTGCATCTGCAAGCTGTGAGAGACGTTCACAGACATGTGAAGCTGAATGATAGGAAAAAAATGTCTTACTTACCTGCTACTGATGACAGCACAATTTCCACACACCAACACAAGCAACACATCTGTATACCATATACTAATATTTTGTACGCTCAACTTCAACTCCAATGGAAACGCTCGCCGGATCTTCAACGCGTTGTTTGAAAACTGTGGCTATAATTAGCGATTCAGCTAACATGTATATTGTGTGAAGGCCTGCAGGATCCTGTTATGGTTGGCTAGTTCTGACCCTCGGGTAAAAAGTAATGTTTACTGATCAATGCAAACATCCCAGGTATACATCCCAACCTTGTGCCTTCCTGTTGAGTACTGTTTGTCAGTAACGACCATTATCAGCTGGTGAAGTATGCAGTACACTCAACATGACATGGTGCATATAAAGAACACAACTTGGATATATGTGTGATTGAATCCCCTGTCTATGAGATGCAAGCGCTCCAAATATACCAACTAATTAAAACCTCCTCAAAGGAAAACAAAAAAGTGCCTTGGGCATTATAATGAGATCCTCAAGATGGAATAGTAATAAAAGTAGAATAAATATCAGTCCGTGAACACAAAGTGCTGGTCTCCGACTGCCATTGAATGCCTTATTTAATGGGTAAAATGATAAGTTGTACCTGGTGATTATTGATATTTCTAACCATGCCTTTGATTTGTATGGCCAAAAGGATATTTGATATAAGGCGGATAAAGATGAGATCAATATATAGCCATGTGTCATCACTTTATTTCTTTGGTTAATTCTTGACCGACACAGTGCCTATCAAAGCACGGATCAATAAAATATTTTTGTTTTAATTGACCAATTCGTAATACCGTGATCAGCATTGAAGAAAAGAATGTAACCTTCTGGAATTATTGGGTCGTGTGCAAGATCAAGGTATTGATATGTATATCTAACCCATTTACTTGTGCCAAAAATATCGTTAAAAGCATACTTGGTCTTTTTCATCACATATCAATGGCATATCAACATGTTACAAGTCTCCCATAAATGGCCAACCCTCATTAGTGCCACGCAAATAAAAAAAACAAATAAAAAAACAAATCAGCCATACATTCGTCACAGGAAAAGGGATATATGCATTTAAAGTAGAGAATATATCCTTTTATTTGAGATCTTGGTCAATATTCTCAAAAGATGTATAAATATAAATGTAAAGATATATTTTGAATAAAAGGCTTCAAACATTAAATCTAAAATATCGATTAGCGAATTGGTCTTGCCGAGTAAACTTATAGATGTAGACATGCATGTCATTTACTACAATAAAATGCCAAATATTGAGAGTAAAATCTTTGTTTTTGAACCAGCTTGAAAGATTAAAAAGTTGAATAGAGTAGAGTAACGAATCACATGTTAATCTGTTTGTGTAAGTGTTGTCTTTGACACAGCGCTGTGAGGAGTGTGAAAGCACCTATTAACCAGAGCAAGATGAACAGCTCCTTTTGAGGAATGACTGGGATATTTCTTTTGAGTTATGACATCAACACCAGTTGGTATGATCTTGTGAAAATTTTCAATAGTCCAAATACTACTAAATATATCAAGTTCAAATTACAGTTTTAGACCCAGCAGACATGCGACATGAAAAGCAGGTGTATATCTGGTGGAAATTTCAGAAAATTAAGGGCAACCAAATATCCACATGTTAAAGACGTGATTTTCAAGACATGAATTTCTGGTCCAGTATATGATGTGGTTGAGATGTTTTTCAATATTGTTATAAAAGATTTTGATTTCAAAATATATTTTTTTTTATTAGTGATCCATTTTAAAATTTGTGAACAACTTCTCTGAAATAGTAAAACTTGATAAGTAAATCTTAAAATTAAAAAGCCTAAATATGCCATCTACATCTACATCTACGGAATACAGGTCTGGATCTGCGGTTGCAGATATCTTGAGTCCCGGATAAACACTCAATTTCCAGTCGTGCCCCCACCACCCACCATTGCTCATGCTCATGCCAACATGCCTATGTACAAAGTTCAATAAATATATATAATCATGATTAGTAGACGGCTCCGCCGGCCATCACAGCTAGGCCGCCGAGAGCTGGTCTGTCCATTTGTCCTCTGGGTGGGACCATCTGTAGCTGTCCTTGTGTGAAGCAATTCTGCAGTCTGCTTTTAAATGTTTCAGCTGTCTCCGCCATTACAACAGTAGCTGGTAGTATATTCCACACTCTTATTGTTCTCGGAAAGTAACTGAATTTATACACATCAACTGTGGGCTGCACAAGCACGTACGGATAGCCATGGGCACAGCGCGAAACTCTGTCAATGGGAGAGATGTATGTGGGGATGGTCACAGCACAGGTATTGTGGACTGCCTTCCAATATATGGTCATCCGGCTGGTAAACCTTCTCTCTTGTAGTGAACGCCAACTGAGATCTTGTTGTAGGCCTGTTACACTTATGTGTCTCTGGTACTGCCCGGTGGTAAATCTGGCTGCCTTTCTCTGGACTTTTTCAATCTTCTGGATGTGGTTCTGTTGATGGGGATCCCACACCGCTCCTGCATACTCTAATATAGGTCTTACTAAGGTTGTGTACGCTTTAGCTTTGGTCTCAGTCTTACAGGTACCTAAATTTCTCCTGAGAAAGTTTAGGGACTTTTGAGCCTTGGCTGCTGTGTCTGTGACATGTTGTCCCCAGTCTAGGTTATGTGTGAGCTCTACTCCTAAGTATGGGTGATGTTTCACTGTTTCTAGGACTGTGTCTTTCATTTTATACCTTGTGATGATTGGTTTTCTCTTGAGTGTTATTCTTAGTAGTTTACATTTATCAGGGTTGAACCTCATCTGCCAGATGTCTGCCCATTCGCTCAGTTTATCGAGGTCCGCCTGGAGTGCCGATGCATCGAACCGATTCGAGATGATTCGATACAGTAAGCAATCGTCAGCAAATAATCGTATGCTCGAATTCGTGTGTTCCGCAATATCGTTTATATACAATATGAACATTAGTGGTCCGAGTACCGTTCCTTGCGGCACGCCCGATTTTACGCTAACGCCGGATGATGATTCGCCATCGATTATGACACGCTGATATCGTCCGGTGAGCCAGTTTTCGATCCATCGCAAATTACCGTTTCGAATTCCGTAAAAATCAAGTTTCGATAGTAGTCGTCTATGTGGTACCGTGTCGAACGCCTTCGAGAAATCGAGTATGAGCAGATCAAGCTGTTGGTGAGCATTCAGTCCTTTTGCTAGTTCCTCTACAGTATTTATTAACTGAGTTTCACAGCTGTGTTTAAGACGGAATCCATGCTGGAAGTGAACTAATATGTTATATACATCTAAATGGTCCATTATTGATTTGAATATAATATGTTCTAACATTTTGCAACTTATGCATGTTAAGCTGACAGGGCGGTAATTGCTGGCTTGTTGTTTGTTCCCTTTCTTGAAGACCGGAATAATGTTGGCTTGTTTCCAGTCTTGAGGGACCTCTCCTGTGTCTGATGACTGCTGGAATATGATCTGTAATATTGGAGCTATGTCTTCTGCAAGTTCTTTCAGAATCCTGGTGGAGATCAGATCTGGACCCACTGCTTTCTTGATGTTCAGTTTTTGCAACAAACATTTGACCCCTTTGGTTGTTACATAGATTTTGGGCATATTGGGAAAAGGGCTGTTGCCTTTACTGGGTATATGCTGTGTGTCCTCATTTGTGAACACTTTGTCATATTGATTGCTTAGAATATTGGCCTTACCTCTGCTTGATGTTTCTAGTGATCCATCGTCATTGGCTAGTGGTGGAACTCCAATGTTGCTTCTCTTCTTTGCTTTGACTGTTTTGTAGAAATTCTTAGATGGTCTACCTGTATCCTCATCTTCAAACAGGGAGTTAACATATTTCTCATAGGCTATCTTTATATCTTTTCTTACCGCTTTTTGTAGGTCTCTATAATGTTGCCAGTGATGGTGCTGCTTTGTTCTTTTAGCCTTGGTGTGTGTCTTGTTCTTTCTTCTGATCTTCCGTTTCAGTGCTAGGTCTATCCATGGGAGGTCTGGCTTACCTTTTAGTGTTTTCTTTGGTATGTTGTCATCTATGATCTTATTGAGACCTCTCTTAAAACTTACCCAGTTTTCGTTGGCATCCTTGTCCATGTGCTCTTGTATGAACTTTTGTCTGAGTTCTTTAATCTCTGTCTTTATTTTCTCTGAATCTGCTCTGTTATAAAGCAGCACTTTTCTGGGAGACTTACGGTTACTCTTGATTTCTAGGTCTACTTCAGCTGTTACAGCATCATGATCACTGATACCTGGTCTAGTTGAGATGTTATTTACCAGATCAGGTGACGAGGTAAGAATTAGATCAAGGGTATTATTACCTCTAGTAGGTTCCATTACCATTTGAGTCAAAAAGAGGTCATTGAATGTGTCCAATGCTACCTCATTAAGCTCCTTCCCATACTGTGGGTTTGGCTTTACTGTGAGACTTTGCCAGTCTATGCTAGGCAAGTTAAGATCTCCACATAGTATTAGGTTTGGAAAGTTTGTTCCAAAAACATTGTGTAGATTATCTCTGAGAGTCATTAGACTTGACATGTCTGAGTTTGTGTGACGGTAGAAGGATCCTATGAAGAGGTCGGGCTTGCCTGCTATCTGTAGTTTGGAAAGAACTAGTTCTGCTGTTGTATCTGCTAAGGGAATCTCAGTTAAAACTAGATCACCTTTGTATGCTAACATGACTCCATGTTTGGAGTCTGTTTTATCATCTCTATGAACCTGGTATGTATTACCTGGAAATATTTCAGCATCAGTTACTTCTTTAGGGACATTTGTTTCATTTGCTATGATAATATCTGGTTTTTCAGTGTCTATATAAGCATGGAAAGCAGCTCTCTTTTCAGGGCTGTATATACTATTGCAGTTTAGAACTGAGATTTTGACACTATTTCTTTGTCTTCTGGTTCTATTCTGTTTGGGAGCCAGGTCTTCAGTTTGAATTTCCTGGTGGGTTTCATCTAGGTCTGTGTCACTCTCTGTTTCTGACAGTCCCCTACTGAATGAGTTTGACAGGCTGATACTGCTGGACTCGCTCAGTGAGCTGCTTCTTGAGGTGTTAGGGCCGTTACAAGCTGGGCAAATCCATACACAGGTGTTGGTTCCTTGTATGTGGGAGACATATTCTTGAGGTGTTACTCCGCAGCACTTTATGTGAATCCATACCCCGCAGTCCTCGCAGCCCATAGCTCTATGGTTGCTGGCGACTGGCCGTTGGCAAATTCCGCAAGGATACTTGATAGGCCCAGGGTTGATGTGTATATCTCCACTTAGTATCAAAATTAGTGAACACAGAGTGGGTGTTTGTGGTGATGTACCTCTGAGGGCTATATGCTTCCCGATGGCTCTTGGGATTGCAAGCGATGGTGTATAGTCCACTTTGGCATTCACTAGCATTGCTATGGGTGATTGTTCATATTGTGTGGTGTTGGGAGACTGTGATGTTTTGACTACAAGCAGGGCTAAGAATGTTAGAAGCCATAGCAGGAGTTGTGCATAGTTGTGCTGTCTATGGTGGCTACTCAATCTAGTGATAGAGCTAATGGCTTTGGTTTTACTATTGTCACTATATCTAGATCTATACTGTCTATGTTTGGCATTTGGTTGGAGCAATGAGTTTACAGGATTGGCGCCATCCGCCATGTTGTTTGGTGGGGGTGGTTGCTTACCGACCAGTTTTTAGAGTGTGTTCCTGGGATCTCAGAGTCTTTTTCCCGCCTGGATTTGATGTAGATATCTTCTTGGTGTTACATTTGATGATTTGGTAACAAATGGTTGCAATCAGGCATCCATGATCTTGTAAAAGTGCAAAAATTGACAGTGCTGTTCAAAATGCGTGTTGACGGCTCGAGATAAAAATGCCATTTTATGTTTGTATCATTGTTGTTGAACTATATTTTGAGCAAGGTGTCTTTATTTCTCAAAACCTAGCCCAGCCAAGGGTAATCTTTTTCATAACGGGGTAATAATGTTAATATGAAAAACTAGTGGTTTTTTTACCTAGTATATTTATCCTGTTTTCTTGTGGATAATCACGTCTCAATAATGTGAATAATTCACATCTTATCCACATGGAAAAAATCAAGTCTTTTCTTCCTGAATAACTCACGTCATTTTATTTTGCGTATTCCACCAGTTTACCACGTCAAAGTCATTTCAAAGTTTTGTCAGGTTTTACAGTTAACATTTTAAAATTTACATTACATTAAGTTAATAAATGCTTTGAGAACATATTGTCACAAAAAGCGACATTTTCATGAATGAAAAAATACATTTGATTTCGTTTTATAGGATTTTACATAATTTTTAGCTATATCATGAAGGATCCTACTCACTCAGCCATCAAAGGTTAATCCTTAAAGGATGGGCATCAGCTCATATGACTAAACGTATTGTGAACTGAATGCCGGCATGCCTGGGATCATCAAGGGAACTGGTACTATTAATCCTGCGGTCTAACCATCTGTGCTTCGGGCCATTTCATTTATCAATGAAGGAATGACAACTGCAACCACCCATCCTTTGTTCTCAACATCATATTAAAATTCATTAAATCTACATGTTATTTGATGCTGTTTTAAAGGTAATCCTATTAAGGTGATCCATGACTTTTTTGTCATTTTGTCAACCTGTCTGTTTTTATCTCTAGATTCATTGCTGATTTTTTTGTTTTCGCGTTATTCTTTTCATCTTGTGAAAATATCAAAATGCGACTTAAGTCATGGCTGTGAAAAGGTACTTTCATAATCTTAAAAGTATTTGAGCCCATTCCTTGAATTTTCCCCAGTTTATGCACACTAGTTGTTCCTAGGATATGCCAAAGAATAAGATAGTAAATATAAATTTTGTTTATATGTGGGTTGGGTGACAAATTATCCATAACTGCAATACATGTAAATGTGTAAAATGCATTTATGAAAGTAAAATATAAGAGGAAAAAAATCTTTTGAAAGGGCTACTTGTTTGGGGAATGTATTCCATGACGAGCCTTGATCGCAATACCACTGACACTGATATACATGCAATCAACTAGCTCATTACTGATCAATTTAGGTACTCAGTAAAACATTTTTATTTATTTATTTATTTATTTATTTATTTATTTATTTATTTATTTATTTATTTATTTATTTATTTATTTATTTATTTATTTATTTATTTATTTATTTATTTATTTATTTATTTATTTATTTATTTATTTATTTATTTATTTATTTATTTATTTATTTATTTATTTATTTATTTATTTATTTATTTATTTATTTATTTATTTATTTATTTATTTATTTATTTATTTATTTATTTATTTATTTATTTATTTATTTATTTATTTATTTATTTATTTATTTATTTATTTATTTATTTATTTATTTATTTATTTATTTATTTATTTATTTATTTATTTATTTATTTATTTATTTATTTATTTATTTATTTATTTATTTATTTATTTATTTATTTATTTATTTATTTATTTATTTATTTATTTATTTATTTATTTATTTATTTATTTATTTATTTATTTATTTATTTATTTATTTATTTATTTATTTATTTATTTATTTATTTATTTATTTATTTATTTATTTATTTATTTATTTATTTATTTATTTATTTATTTATTTATTTATTTATTTATTTATTTATTTATTTATTTATTTATTTATTTATTTATTTATTTATTTATTTATTTATTTATTTATTTATTTATTTATTTATTTATTTATTTATTTATTTATTTATTTATTTATTTATTTATTTATTTATTTATTTATTTATTTATTTATTTATTTATTTATTTATTTATTTATTTATTTATTTATTTATTTATTTATTTATTTATTTATTTATTTATTTATTTATTTATTTATTTATTTATTTATTTATTTATTTATTTATTTATTTATTTATTTATTTATTTATTTATTTATTTATTTATTTATTTATTTATTTATTTATTTATTTATTTATTTATTTATTTATTTATTTATTTATTTATTTATTTATTTATTTATTTATTTATTTATTTATTTATTTATTTATTTATTTATTTATTTATTTATTTATTTATTTATTTATTTATTTATTTATTTATTTATTTATTTATTTATTTATTTATTTATTTATTTATTTATTTATTTATTTATTTATTTATTTATTTATTTATTTATTTATTTATTTATTTATTTATTTATTTATTTATTTATTTATTTATTTATTTATTTATTTATTTATTTATTTATTTATTTATTTATTTATTTATTTATTTATTTATTTATTTATTTATTTATTTATTTATTTATTTATTTATTTATTTATTTATTTATTTATTTATTTATTTATTTATTTATTTATTTATTTATTTATTTATTTATTTATTTATTTATTTATTTATTTATTTATTTATTTATTTATTTATTTATTTATTTATTTATTTATTTATTTATTTATTTATTTATTTATTTATTTATTTATTTATTTATTTATTTATTTATTTATTTATTTATTTATTTATTTATTTATTTATTTATTTATTTATTTATTTATTTATTTATTAACTTACTCTCTGAAGCAGATCCAGGACGTATACCTGGCTCTGCAATTAAACGACATCTTCAACTCTTTGAATGAGTGTTCAGAGGCCACACCCAGTAGAAGCAGCCAGTAGACAATGAGTCAAATATTTCGTCACATGGGGTAACATGGCCAATAGGTGTCATTGTTACTATTAGAAAATGGGTACAACAACAATTGAGAATTTAGTGACATGTGTACCAAAATAGTCAGACAAAAATAGTCAGCAGGGAATGGACCATTAATCTTCAAGGGAGGAGGAGGAAAACAAATCCTTCTTGGGCAAAGCTAATATGTCAGGCCTCACCATATACTGACTGAACTAATGATGTAAGTGATGTTAAAAGCCTTAGCAAATTGAAATCAGTGTTAAGGGGGCATGGCGGGTTTACAGAGCCTCTCTGATTTATAACTTATTGGGCACCTTCGGGAGATAAAGGAAAAATTCAAGACATGCCAACAACAGTTTCCTTTTGGATTTAATACATATGTGGTTTAAAATGCTTTTAAAAGTCATTAAGATGTCTTTTTTGTGTCATGAGCTATCTGTGTAATAACAAATGGCATTAAACATACCTAGAAAACAAAATTCAACAGTAGATAAAGCCTCAAATAAAGGAAGTCAGATTTTGCCAGAATTTAGTCAGGCTGTGTTTCCATATGTGCAGTGTGTCATGCAGTACGCAATGCAGTGCGTCATGCAGAGCGTCATGCGGTGTTCACATGCATAGAGAACCGCATTAGCTTCCAGCCTCTCACAGCACGTGGACAACTGCACGTGCAGGGATACCCATGCATACGCAAATATGATGATATATCAAAAGAGGAAACACAAATCTTAGCAATTCCTAACCTTTTCAGGAAGATGATGTTGTAAACTGTCGAAATGACTGCTTTCCTTCCAAATTTGTATCTGGCCATCATCTAAAATGTATTAGCCTGTTGTCTGTGATTTTAATATTCCAAAAATATATTAGGAATGTTACTTTATATTGTTCAGATCAATTTAGTGCCCGGAAGTAATTGGAGTTATATAACGTCACAATACATTTTCACGTGAGGTCAATCAAAAGAATACCCACAACATTCAAATATGTTCAACTCACCAATCAAGATTTAGCATGCACGTAGGCTGACTTCCGGGCACAAAAGTGATCTGAATTTTCCGCAGCCAAGAAAGTTGGCAAAAACATGGAATATATTTAATATTTTGGAATATTTTTCTCTGGAATTGTTTTGTCTTTGTATTCTGCGTCCACTGTCCAAAGCACACCATTCATAATGCTCTGTATGCTCTACGGTGGGAAATTCCTGACAAACTTGTTTCATCTCTTGAAGTACATCATATTTGCGTTCGTAATCGCCTCATGCACGTGCCAACCATTGACATGACCTCATTGACCAGCACGTGCAGTGAGAAAAAACTGATGCGGTTCTCTATGTTCACATGTATGCGTCAGTTATGTGATGTTTTCATGGTCAAACTTCTATTTTGGTGCCAAAATTAGACTTGCAACCTATGGAAAATCTATGCGTCACTCTATTCGTCAGTTTTCATTCGCTACCCTGTGCGAAAGGCCATGGGTCAGTTTGCTTACGGACATCATTACCAAAGAGAACTGCATCAGTTTGTTCTCACTGCACGTGCTGGTCAATGATGTCATGTCAATGGTTAGCACGTGTATGATGCGATTACGTAATTCAAATATGATGTACTTCAAGAGATGAAACAAGTTTCTTGGGATTTCCTTACCGTGACGTATACAGAGCATTATAGAGCATTATGTGCTTTGGACAGCAGACGCAGAATACAAAGATAAAACAATTCCAGAGAAAAATATTCCAAAATATTAAATATATTCCATATTTTTGCCAACATTCTTATCTGCAGAAAATTCAGATCACTTTTGTGCCCGGAAGTCAGCCTAAACACGTGCATGCTAAATCTTGATTGGTGAGTTGAAAATATTTGATTGTTGTGGGTATTCTTTTGATTGACGTCACGTGAAAATGTATTGTGACGTTATATTACTCCTTCAGCTACCAATTACCTCTGGGCACCAAAGTGATCTGAATTTAGTGCACAGATGTGTTGCGAGAGCCTAGCACCCAGATCAGTTGTGAGCGACCAGAATGACGCGATTTGACCAGATTGGTTCAGATTTAATGCGGATTGGTTCAGAGCTCTCCCACCCCTGTTACACGCACACACACTCTGTTAAACTGTGTAGAATAACTGCTGTTCTTTTTGTTGCAGCATGGGGTCCTGTCTTCAGGGTCAGGAGGATCCTGGGGCAGAGTTTGTCACATAGATTGGGGTTTCAGCGGTTACCATACACTACCTCCAAATTGGATAATTGGTCCCATTGGTTGGAGCACTCTAAAATGCCAACGTTTGGCACTTGTGAATTAGTCTATGTACATTTTTAAGTCAGTTACATTCGGTTTTGTCCCACTATTACAGGTCTTAGTATTTTCACATTATCCATGCTGACATTTCTCAAATAATATGATGCGAAGGTGGACTGTTGTGCCCATCTTGCTGCTGCCAACACACTGTCCATTGACACATTAACATAGAGGGCAGTTGAATATTCCAGGGCTTGGTCTTCATGGGCATTCAACTGAAGAGAATTTATCATATCCTCATTACAATTTTCATAACCCATCCTTAAGGTGTGTTTAAGCCATGATGAAACTGTATTCTTGCCCACAGCTTTTCGTTTTCAATACTGAAAAATAGCTGTGATGTGTCTCCTCTCATGTCTTTTGTTCTTTTTAGATAAAATCTGAGGGCTCATACAGGACACAGTTTCGTATCTTCTTTCACATCAGCCCTGGAACTTATCTGTGCTACCTCAGTCTCCCTTACCATATTCAAAATTTTGGATTCAGGGCCAGTCTGATGGATTTCCTGTTTTAAGGGAAAGTTAGAGACTTACAGTCTAAGGCATATATTTCTCATCTTCTCACTTGATGCTAGTGTTATTAGAAACACTGTTTTCAAAGTCAGTAGACGAATTTGAAGTCATCCCTAGTGGTTCAAAAAGCAATTTACATAACATATCAGACAACACAGTATCGAGAGAAACATCCAAATTTGCTTTTAGTAATTGTACTCTAGTAATAGCAGTTCTATATCCTTTAATTGCGGAAAGTGACTTCTTTTCAAATCTTGAATAAAATCTGCTACATGAGGAATATTAGCTTCTTCCGGAATCACTTCTCTAACTTCACACCACATAGAAAATGCATGACGCCTCATAACCCTTCCTGGAATCCTCTGCCCCAGTGATCGTCTCCGCTAACTCCTTTGAGAACTGAGGATCTGATAGCTTCCACTTGTGAAAATTAAACTCTTCTGGTCTCCAATGAAACACTGGTCTGAGTGGCTGTTTCAGTTGATCTTTCCTGAGAGGTAACTGTATTTGTTTGTTTGTTTTGGGGTTTTACATCACTTTCAACTTTACTTCAGTCATTTCGTGATGAGACCTACTTGTAGCAGATATAGTGCTGCCTCACTGAATTGTCATGTCGCAGGTCCTTGACATGACAACACATCCGGTCACAGATTTACAAGGACAACGAGTTAACCCTTTGCCATGGGCCTCAGCTCATGTGTGAAACTGTATCATGAATTCAATTTCGGCATGTCCAGGGATCGAACCCACGACTTTTGGATCACCACAGAGGAACTGGTGCTAATAAGCTGACACTCTAACCAACTGCGCCACGGCCCGTGGTCCCGTCTCTTATATTGTCTTTCGTATATAAACAGTCGTTCTGTGTCCCACACATATACAAACGAAGGAATGGTTGTGACAAGAAGAACATTTATTTACTTATTTACAATCCACATCACAAAATACCGGCCAAAACTGCATTTAAAATCACAATTTTTTTTAATTGAAAGTTTTGAAACACTGGAAACCCTTGTTATTTAGTGATTTCATTTTCATTTACAAAGAATATAACAATTTAAGCAAATCCTGTATGATTAGAATATTTTACTTGCAGATGACACTGGTCTGCTATAATATGTGTTACCCCACTTTTTTATTTTCCCCATAATTTTATAAACACAATAATATAGATTCTAAATCAGTTTCATTATATGAAAACAAATTAAGCCATTATATTTTTTCACCACTGAATAATTTCAGCTTTTATAATCCTAAGTCAGCTGACCAGTTATCTGCCAAGGTAAATACTGGTCATCCCATTTTTACAGTTGGCTGTTGTCGGTAATTTCATCATCCTAAGTGTTTAAGATATTGGAGACAACGATTGCGGCAACGGTGGTGACACCAAAGAGGTATATTCCCAATATTATTGTAGAAATAACGCATCCCTGAAAAAATGATAGTTGAAACACACGATTATTTATGTGTTGATGTACATAAATTATTATTCACATAATCCTTTGTACACCATATGCGCAAATGTGTATTGCACATCAGCCTTTATTTTACGTCTATTCTAAATCATGGTACTTTTGGAATTGTGGAAAATAAGCTTCACAAAGGAAACACCACAGAATCCAGAAGTATGGACAGTCAGATAAAAATATCATAATTTTACCACAAACATTCTGAAGAGTCTAAGTAATGAAAATTTAATTTCAGCGTTATATGAACGAGCCCAATATTCACATTAGTTCCACTGAATATTCTTACTTCTAATAATGGTATACATTGAGAGGAACCAGAATAGCTCGATTAAAGAACATATGTAGAATTACCTGATTCCCCCCCCGAGAAGGGTTCACCATTTTAAAGCCATTTGCTTTTCCATCAATACTTAAATATACGTCTCCTGAAAAAAAATATATCCCGAGTATCAGCAATAAATCGATCACGATAACATTTTTCGATAGTCATAAACACTGATTTCCACTCAGTGATATTTTCAAAATGTAATTAATCCTCAAAGAATTATACTGATTTCTGAAATTGTTAACTGTTCACTTTTATTCTGAGTGCAAATCTTCATTGCAACAAATGGATGCCTATTCTCAGCAGGCCCTGGGTTTATACTTCACCATGTAAATTAATGTCATGAACCTTTTAAAATTTACACATATTAGATCTACAAACCTGGATCTTTTGTTTTGAAATGCAACACTCTCAATATCACATCTACGATGACATGAAATATGACAAAACCGATCATGACTTCAACTAACCAGCCTGGAGCCATATCCTGGGAGGCAGGAAGCATTATGCCAAGAAAAATCTGAAATACTGTCATTTAGAAATTGACTCATTATAAATTCAAATATGCATACTTGATTGCGCATGAAAACATAGCGTCAACGATCTACCATTTAATGTAAATAATCAGAGATTGATTTCTGTAGTATTTAATGTTACTATTTCATTTTAACGGAAACCAACATTTGAGTCAGGATATAAGACAGAAAAAAATGGGTGTGTGTACTCCTGGCTTTCTCATACGTGTGTGCTTTTTTCTCAGTAGTCTTCCACATGAACACTTGAAATGTCTTAACATTTCTGATTTTTTCAAAGCTATTTTCCCCTTTCATACAGACTTTCATACAACTATATTTTAATCATTTATTCTCAAATTCATCTTTTTTCAGAGCGGGATTTGTGTTTCATACACTCTTCCATACAAAATCGTGATTATTTTCAAAGCCATTTTTCTCTTTCCTACAGACTTTCATACAACTATATTTTAATCATTTATTTTCAAAGTCATCTTTTTTTCAGACCAGGATTTGTGTTTCATACGCACTTTCATACAACATCTTGATTTTTTCAAAGCCATTTTTCTCTTTCATAGTCTTTCATACAACTATATTTTAATCATTTAGTTTCAAAGTCATCTTTTTTCAGACCAGGATTTGTGTTTCATACGCACTTTCATACAACATCTTGATTTTTTCAAAGCCATTTTTCTCTTTCATACAGTCTTTCATACAACTATATTTTAATCATTTAGTTTCAAAGTCATCTTTTTTTCAGACCAGGATTTGTGTTTCATACGCACTTTCATACAACATCTTGATTTTTTCAAAGCCAAACGTCCTTTTTACAAATATTGTAGTGTTTAAATATTGATTAATGTCCTTTATGCTTTTGATTCAATAGGGAATGTATTTTACACCGTAAATGTGCCAATTCCCATAAAATACAGTATTTTACTCCTCTACCACTAGGGGGCACTCATTGAAAAGATTCATAAATACCCTTAATGAAATATTTCTTTTGCGGATTTGATTATTATTATAATTATTGTTATTATTATTATTATTATTATTATTATTATTATTATTATTATATATCAGTTATGAATATACCATTTTACAAACAAACCCTCTTGGCAATTTATGTTTCAAACAATATACTTACTTGCAAGAATATATACCAAATTACCGACGGCCCAGTGAGCCCAGTTATATATGTAACGGTTATCATCATAGAGTCCAGGCCTGAACAAGGCCATGATAGGCTGAATAAAACAAATATTATCATTGAAAGGATTATGGCTTTTAATGCTGACGTATACAAAGAGTGAGCTTAAATACGTATTCTGTTTCAAAAAGTGTTTGTTATTTTGAGATCAAGTGACTTCTATGTTACTCTGTTAGACAGAGGTAGTCTGTCCTCTTCCTCGGTGGAGATCGACTACCTCTGTTCAGCAGGGTACTTCCATATGTGTTAATTGACTTACATTTAGTATAGTGAGAGCCATGACTATTATTCCAAGTATTGGGTGAGCACGGGTCACATTTGGTTCCCAATCATCAAACTAAACGTAAATATAAATCAAAAATGTATTTTGCCATTTATAACAATGTCATTTCCTTTATTTGTAACCCATATAAATTGCCTAATAGTTGTCATCATCTATCTGATCATATTTTACGTTCTTCATGACAATACTATCAGGGACATTTTTATTAAAATATACTATTTGAAACATTGTTTTTGGTTAATATACTTGTAGTTAACATTTTATACATACCTTAACTAACTCTTTGTTTTCTACAAATATCACAACAAAACCTATGGTTGTGAGGCTTAATGTCGCTATCATACAAGCACGGTGCACCTGGCAACATAAATGGTACGTCAAATATCTATTGTAGTTGGGTACGAACAATAATTTTGAGTTGTCCATGATTGTATGATAAATAATTAAATCCAAAATTGATAACTACTTATGAGTTTAAACAATACAAGTCATACAAAAAACGTTTGTCTATATTATATTTTTCAATTTGTCTATATTATTTTCTTTGGGTTTTTTACACCACTTTCAACATTATTTCAGCTATTTCATGACAAGGCCTACTTATAGCAGATATAGTGCTGCCTCACTGAATCGTCATGCCGCAGTTCCTTGGTATTGTCAGGCCACAAACAGTAAGATTAGATACAAAATGCGTTGTCATATTGGTATTAGATTCATATCCTTTAAAATTTGGGATAATCTGAACTAAAAAAATACATATATTTGCTCCTAGTCACATACATCATTAAAATCATTTTATAAATTGCTCAACCTTTTTCTTTTGAATTTTTGGCAATAAGATTATGGTTTTTCGTATATTTCATTTTGGAAATGAACAATTATTTGTCATGAGTAGAGATGTGGCCCCGAAAATCTGATTGACAATAACATCTAATAAATCATTCAGACCAGAATTTGTCGTGCGAATTCCGTGATGTTCAAGCGCTACCAGCCTTATAAGTCTGATCTCCGTCATTACACTTGCAAAATATGATCAAATGGCTACAAATAAGCAAAGCAATCGCGTCACTTAATTCAATTGGATCGTTTACTAACAGGGAACCAAATGTTACGGCCACAAAGGAGCTCCTCTCCCCACGTGGTCCTGTAGTATCTGGCCATAATGATGCCCATACTTCCGAACAGCACCCAGGCAATTACCATCAAGCTTCCTGCAAGACAACAACCATTCACTTCATATATCTTTACATCGATTTACGACTGAACATATTTACGACGCTTTGATGATGCTGAAATGAGTATTATCTAGTGCTTGTAACTTTGAACTTTATTTCAATCTTTACAGGGGCTAACCGTTCAAGTGCGAACCTCAGTCATGTGACGGGAATCGAACCCACGACATATGAATTATTAACCAAGGAACTGGTGTTAATAGGCTTGCGCTCAGACTAGCTTAGTCATTGCATCTGGCTGTATATAATATAAATGGTCTAATAAGATGTATGTCTTTGAAACATGATAGAACTGAGCCCTAATCATTGGAACCTTAATTGCTCATACAGTAATCAAGTGATAATATATGACAAACAACACCTATATTACTTACCATGGGCTTGATACATTTTATTAATAGTTACAGTTGCGGATAACGAACCAATCAGATCCAGAAGGCAAATCTTATTGGAACTAACAACTGGAAAAACTTCATGTTGCTGCTTTTCTGTAGAGTAAAGATTCCGAAGATAAATGCATGAACGGAGTGCAAGATAAATATAAACACAAACGCAACACTATAAAAACTGTATCTAATGGTTTTAACTGGATATAAGATTTATTCTTAGTGTTAGTACTTGATAGACATACCAGATCCCGTCGTCGGGCCATACCCATGAAGAATGTAGAAGGCCTCATCGGTTATATCAAAAATCTGATCATCTTCTACAACTTTAAATCGTCTGAATGAACATGCAAAAACCTCATCAGTATACTGCATGCTAATAACTTCAAGCCCATCGACGGTCTGAAAACACACATATATATGCTGTCATTGTAATAGGACTATTCCTTTCTCATTTCTCAAACATATTTAATATTTAATCATCAGTAAAATATGATATATATAGATATATCGCAAAGATCAATAATGGGTCGACGTCTGCATGGTCGAAAACACTTCGGGTCAGCATAAGACGGCCACTTCACAGAAAATAATGCGAGACTTTCATTTAATAATAATTAAAAGATTATATATTCCATCATTTGATTCGATCTGGTCTTACCTCGAGCTCCGTATTTTTATGGTTTGAATTGTAAGAATATCCGACTGTTAGACTGTTAGTTTCGCTGTCACGAATGCAGTTCATCACACTGGTAGAATCCTACAGAAAAGCAAGTATTATTTGTTTCAATTTTCGCTTAATATTAGACTAATAAAATAACCTAATTTGTTGGAGTTTGTATACATCACATCATATCTTACGAAAAATGCTAAGGAGCATGAAGTTCTTTTGATATTTGATCTTATCATCTCGACAGATGCAACAATGTCTCCGTGCCCAATTTGAATCTTTTTTCGTTTGCGTTTAAAGAGCGGACACCTCTGGGTTTTAAAAATAAACAAACGACTATTTAAGTATTTTGTACCATTATATTTCACCCTTAGATCTAACAATACGTGTAAATTACAAACCATGACATTTGATTCGGAAACACCCAGAGCAACCCAACCGTTCGTGCTTCCGATGCTGTCTCTCACTATGAGGGTAAAGTCAACAAAATCCTCGGTCCCCACAGTCCACGAAGCTATGGAAATACAGTCATCGCCCAAACAACCACTTGGGTGTGTCACACAATTCAGTTTGATTCCACAATCTGACAGTATGCTGGTAAAATCTATCGATTCAACTGAAGCAGACATGCTAATTGAATCGAAGTTTATCGTTTCCGGAAATACAACAGGATCTTCATGATGGTGTAGTTTATCTGTAAGGAATATTAGCAATCTGAATACTGGAAATATATCAAAATCGCAACACCAAAAAAGGCAGTGTAATAAAATGTGCTGACAACGGTGTGAGAATGTAGAAAGACAACGTTGTAATCAGGTCAAACCACAATGTGCTTAGCACGTTGAAAAAACGAAGAAAGACAACATGCTAACAACTTTAGTTTCTACATCGTGTTACCTGGGTACCTTTAAAATATCGATTCCAAAGGAATTGATTTGATTATTCAAGGACAATACAATTGAATGTTTTAAACGTAATATTGCAATCCCATGATTTCTTTAAAGATACGGATAGCTGGTAAACATCTTTAATATACCTCAAACAATATTGCCTATTAAATTATATAACAGTACATAGAATTAATATTCCATTTACTTGCACCATCTTTATGCCTTTATCCTAACGGAACATGATAATATTTGGCTCTCAAGTCAAGTTTGAAGTATATGTTGATTAATCACTATTGATTTGAAATACTGATTTAAAATTTAAAGGCTTGGACAAAAGATAATTGTGCACTTACTTGAACCATCTGTATCTCCATATCCTATCAAAACATAATATGGTTTGGCTGTCAAGTCAAAAATGTGATCATCCTCAGTGGCTTCTGTCACAGTTTTGTCCCTTGTGAAAGTACACTGCAGTATTCCGTCACTATAAGATGGGTCTAGGTTGCTGAGACCAGCAGTTGTCTGAAGACAGAAAGAGTTATCTTTCATAAATCTAAAGATTGTGACATGAGATCTATATTTGTCTGGTACCATATCTGATCTGATTTGTTTGCATAAAGGAACCTTTTAAGACTTTTTTGGTTTAATCGGGTCACATAAATTTCTGTCAAATAGACTCAATACCCAACTTTTCACGAAGAGTGAAAAGAGGTGAATGAAAATTTCCTTGTATTTCCTGCATTTACGATGATACTTACATCAAGATCAGAGTTGGCATGCCCATCATTGTACGAATATCCAATGGAAACAGCATCTGTATCACTGTTTCTCACACACTGCATTACATTTGTTCCATCCTATAACATATAAAGACAAGCTCCACAACATTTCTTTGGAAATAGGTTCATTTATGGCAAACCAATACCAACCATTTCATCATTTAAAGTCACTAATGATCCACAAGAATGTGTGAAATATCTTCTTTTTTGTGAAATGGTCTTTTTATGACTTGTCTCTCTCTGCAACAATGGCTATTTGTGCCCTTGGAGACTTTAACCTAATATTAAACTCATACTGCTATCAGATGGAGGCACACCCACCACCTCCAGTCACCCGCTTATGTATCCAAGAAAAGCACAGATCCATTTCTCTACCAACTGTGATTGTGGGAATGATATCACAATAATGGGATGCATTGAGAACGATATCTATATGACAATGACAAACACTCTAATTTGCATATGATGTGAATAAGAACTGATCAGAATTCAATCATCACCAAACAATCAATCTATACTTGACATATATGTTCAAAGTTAAGACTTTGGGCGCAACCAACTTACCATCTCCTGGGTTTCTGACACCCCAACAGCAACCCATCCATTGCTTGCACCCATGCTATTCCTAACAATCACTGTAAAATCTACAGATGTATCACTGGTTGATGACCATGAGACGGCTGCATCACAGTCATCACCTGAGCATTCCATTGGATGTGTTAAACAATTCTCAGTTGTTTTGCATTCTGACAAAAAGGTATCAAAACTGACAGATTCATCAGGCACTAGCACTCCAAAGTCCACCATTTCATTGGTTGCAATTGGATCCACAGGGTGTTTCACTTTGGCTGAAATTGATTGGTAGCAATAAGGCAGATATCATGAATTTGTCAAAAACGCTGTTCATCCAATTCAACAAATTCTAAATAAGTCTAACTCAAATAATTATGTAAAAGTAATAATGAAGTCTACTCATTACGCAGCATGAAGTTTACCTTAAATTACTTTCTTATTATTGGTTTGAAAAACTGATTTAAATGGGCAACATTTAAATGCCAAGACAAGCAATACTTTCTGTGCACTTACTTGAACCATCTGTATTTCCATATCCTATCAAAACATAATATGGTTTGGCTGTCAAGTCAAAAATGTGATCATCCTCAGTGGCTTCTGTCACAGTTTTGTCCCTTGTGAAAGTACACTGCAGTATTCCATCACTATAAGATGGGTCTAGGTTGCTGAGACCAGCAGTTGTCTGAAGAGAGAAAGAGTTATCTTTGATAAATCTAAAGATTGCAACACAAGATGTATATTGGTCTGGTAAAGAATCTCATTTGATTTGTTAGTATTAAGGATTTTCTCAAAACTACTTTGGTTTTATCAGATCAGATAAATTTCTGTCAAATAGACTCAATACCCTACTTTTACGAAGTGTGAATGGAGATGAATGAAAATATTTGTCCTGCATTTACGATGATACTTACATCAAGATCAGAGTTGGCATGCCCATCATTGTACGAATATCCAATGGAAACAGCATCTGTATCACTGTTTCTCACACACTGCATTACATTTGTTCCATCCTATAACATATAAAGACAAGCTCCACAACATTTCTTTGGAAATAGGTTCATTTATGGCAAACCAATACCAACCATTTCATCATTTAAAGTCACTAGTGATCCACAAGAATGTGTGAAATATCTTCTTTTTTTGTGAAGTGGTCTTTTTATGACTTTTGTCTCTATCTGCAACAATGGCTATTTGTGCCCTTGGAGACTTTTACCTAATATTAAACTCATACTGTCATCAGATGGAGGCACACCCACCGCCTCCAGTCACCCACTTATGCAACCAAGAAAGGCACAGATCCATTTCTCCACCAACTGTGATTGTGGGGATGATCTCACAATAATGGGATGCATTGAGAACAATATCTATATGACAATGACAAACACTCTAATTTGCATATGATGTGAATATGAACTAATCAGAATTCAATGATCACCAACCAATCAACCTATGTTTGACACATAGGTTCAAAGTTAAGACTTTGTAAGCAACCAACTTACCATCTCCTGGGTTTCTGACACCCCAACAGCAACCCATCCATTGCTTGCACCCATGCTATTCCTAACAATCACTGTAAAATCTACAGATGTATCACTTGTTGATGACCATGAGACGGCTGCATCACAGTCATCACCTGAGCATTCCATTGGATGTGTTAAACAATTCTCAGTTGTTTTGCATTCTGACAAAAAGGTATCAAAACTGACAGATTCATCAGGCACTAGCACTCCAAAGTCCACCATTTCATTGGTTGCAATTGGATCCACAGGGTGTTTCACTTTAGCTGAAATTGATTGCTAGCAATAAGGCAGATATCATGAATTTGTCAAAAACGCTGTTCATCCAATTCAACAAATTCTAAATAAGTCTAACTCAAATAATTATGTAAAAGTAATAATGAAGTCTACTCATTACGCAGCATGAAGTTTACCTTAAATTACTTTCTTATTATTGGTTTGAAAAACTGATTTAAATGGGCAACATTTAAATGCCAAGACAAGCAATACTTTCTGTGCACTTACTTGAACCATCTGTATTTCCATATCCTATCAAAACATAATATGGTTTGGCTGTCAAGTCAAAAATGTGATCATCCTCAGTGGCTTCTGTCACAGTTTTGTCCCTTGTGAAAGTACACTGCAGTATTCCATCACTATAAGATGGGTCTAGGTTGCTGAGACCAGCAGTTGTCTGAAGAGAGAAAGAGTTATCTTTGATAAATCTAAAGATTGCAACACAAGATGTATATTGGTCTGGTAAAGAATCTCATTTGATTTGTTAGTATTAAGGATTTTCTCAAAACTACTTTGGTTTTATCAGATCAGATAAATTTCTGTCAAATAGACTCAATACCCTACTTTTACGAAGTGTGAATGGAGATGAATGAAAATATTTGTCCTGCATTTACGATGATACTTACATCAAGATCAGAGTTGGCATGCCCATCATTGTACGAATATCCAATGGAAACAGCATCTGTATCACTGTTTCTCACACACTGCATTACATTTGTTCCATCCTATAACATATAAAGACAAGCTCCACAACATTTCTTTGGAAATAGGTTCATTTATGGCAAACCAATACCAACCATTTCATCATTTAAAGTCACTAGTGATCCACAAGAATGTGTGAAATATCTTCTTTTTTTGTGAAGTGGTCTTTTTATGACTTTTGTCTCTTCCTGCAACAATGGCTATTTGTGCCCTTGGAGACTTTTACCTAATATTAAACTCATACTGTCATCAGATGGAGGCACACCCACCGCCTCCAGTCACCCACTTATGCAACCAAGAAAGGCACAGATCCATTTCTCCACCAACTGTGATTGTGGGGATGATCTCACAATAATGGGATGCATTGAGAACAATATCTATATGACAATGACAAACACTCTAATTTGCATATGATGTGAATATGAACTAATCAGAATTCAATGATCACCAACCAATCAACCTATGTTTGACACATAGGTTCAAAGTTAAGACTTTGTAAGCAACCAACTTACCATCTCCTGGGTTTCTGACACCCCAACAGCAACCCATCCATTGCTTGCACCCATGCTATTCCTTACAATCACTGTAAAATCTACAGATGTATCACTGGTTGATGACCATGAGACGGCTGCATCACAGTCATCACCTGAGCATTCCATTGGATGTGTTAAACAATTCTCATTTGTTGTACATCCTGACAAAAAGGTATCAAAACTGACAGCTTCAACAGGCATTAGCACTCCAAAGTCCACCATTTCATTGGTTGCAATTGGATCCACAGGGTGTTTCACTTTAGCTGAAATTGATTAGTAGCAATAAAGTGGATATCATGAATTTGTCAAAAACGCTGTTCATCCAATTCAACAAATTCTGAATAAGTCTAACTCAAATAATTATGTAAAAGTAATATTGAAGACTATTCTTTTCACAGCATGAAGTTTACCTTAAATTACTTTCTTATTATTGGTTTGAAAAACTGATTTAAATGGGCAACATTTAAATGCCAAGACAAGCAATACTTTCTGTGCACTTACTTGAACCATCTGTATTTCCATATCCTATCAAAACATAATATGGTTTGGCTGTCAAGTCAAAAATGTGATCATCCTCAGTGGCTTCTGTCACAGTTTTGTCCCTTGTGAAAGTACACTGCAGTATTCCATCACTATAAGATGGGTCTAGGTTGCTGAGACCAGCAGTTGTCTGAAGAGAGAAAGAGTTATCTTTGATAAATCTAAAGATTGCAACACAAGATGTATATTGGTCTGGTAAAGAATCTCATTTGATTTGTTAGTATTAAGGATTTTCTCAAAACTACTTTGGTTTTATCAGATCAGATAAATTTCTGTCAAATAGACTCAATACCCTACTTTTACGAAGTGTGAATGGAGATGAATGAAAATATTTGTCCTGCATTTACGATGATACTTACATCAAGATCAGAGTTGGCATGCCCATCATTGTACGAATATCCAATGGAAACAGCATCTGTATCACTGTTTCTCACACACTGCATTACATTTGTTCCATCCTATAACATATAAAGACAAGCTCCACAACATTTCTTTGGAAATAGGTTCATTTATGGCAAACCAATACCAACCATTTCATCATTTAAAGTCACTAGTGATCCACAAGAATGTGTGAAATATCTTCTTTTTTTGTGAAGTGGTCTTTTTATGACTTTTGTCTCTTCCTGCAACAATGGCTATTTGTGCCCTTGGAGACTTTTACCTAATATTAAACTCATACTGTCATCAGATGGAGGCACACCCACCGCCTCCAGTCACCCACTTATGCAACCAAGAAAGGCACAGATCCATTTCTCCACCAACTGTGATTGTGGGGATGATCTCACAATAATGGGATGCATTGAAAACAATATCTATATGACAATGACAAACACTCTAATTTGCATATGATGTGAATATGAACTAATCAGATTTCAATGATCACCAACCAATCAACCTATGTTTGACACATAGGTTCAAAGTTAAGACTTTGTAAGCAACCAACTTACCATCTCCTGGGTTTCTGACACCCCAACAGCAACCCATCCATTGCTTGCACCCATGCTATTCCTTACAATCACTGTAAAATCTACAGATGTATCACTGGTTGATGACCATGAGACGGCTGCATCACAGTCATCACCTGAGCATTCCATTGGATGTGTTAAACAATTCTCATTTGTTGTACATCCTGACAAAAAGGTATCAAAACTGACAGCTTCAACAGGCATTAGCACTCCAAAGTCCACCATTTCATTGGTTGCAATTGGATCCACAGGGTGTTTCACTTTAGCTGAAATTGATTAGTAGCAATAAAGTGGATATCATGAATTTGTCAAAAACGCTGTTCATCCAATTCAACAAATTCTGAATAAGTCTAACTCAAATAATTATGTAAAAGTAATATTGAAGACTATTCTTTTCACAGCATGAAGTTTACCTTAAATTACTTTCTTATTATTGGTTTGAAAAACTGATTTAAATGGGCAACATTTAAATGCCAAGACAAGCAATACTTTCTGTGCACTTACTTGAACCATCTGTATTTCCATATCCTATCAAAACATAATATGGTTTGGCTGTCAAGTCAAAAATGTGATCATCCTCAGTGGCTTCTGTCACAGTTTTGTCCCTTGTGAAAGTACACTGCAGTATTCCATCACTATAAGATGGGTCTAGGTTGCTGAGACCAGCAGTTGTCTGAAGAGAGAAAGAGTTATCTTTGATAAATCTAAAGATTGCAACACAAGATGTATATTGGTCTGGTAAAGAATCTCATTTGATTTGTTAGTATTAAGGATTTTCTCAAAACTACTTTGGTTTTATCAGATCAGATAAATTTCTGTCAAATAGACTCAATACCCTACTTTTACGAAGTGTGAATGGAGATGAATGAAAATATTTGTCCTGCATTTACGATGATACTTACATCAAGATCAGAGTTGGCATGCCCATCATTGTACGAATATCCAATGGAAACAGCATCTGTATCACTGTTTCTCACACACTGCATTACATTTGTTCCATCCTATAACATATAAAGACAAGCTCCACAACATTTCTTTGGAAATAGGTTCATTTATGGCAAACCAATACCAACCATTTCATCATTTAAAGTCACTAGTGATCCACAAGAATGTGTGAAATATCTTCTTTTTTTGTGAAGTGGTCTTTTTATGACTTTTGTCTCTTCCTGCAACAATGGCTATTTGTGCCCTTGGAGACTTTTACCTAATATTAAACTCATACTGTCATCAGATGGAGGCACACCCACCGCCTCCAGTCACCCACTTATGCAACCAAGAAAGGCACAGATCCATTTCTCCACCAACTGTGATTGTGGGGATGATCTCACAATAATGGGATGCATTGAAAACAATATCTATATGACAATGACAAACACTCTAATTTGCATATGATGTGAATATGAACTAATCAGATTTCAATGATCACCAACCAATCAACCTATGTTTGACACATAGGTTCAAAGTTAAGACTTTGTAAGCAACCAACTTACCATCTCCTGGGTTTCTGACACCCCAACAGCAACCCATCCATTGCTTGCACCCATGCTATTCCTTACAATCACTGTAAAATCTACAGATGTATCACTTGTTGATGACCATGAGACGGCTGCATCACAGTCATCACCTGAGCATTCCATTGGATGTGTTAAACAATTCTCATTTGTTGTACATCCTGACAAAAAGGTATCAAAACTGACAGCTTCAACAGGCATTAGCACTCCAAAGTCCACCATTTCATTGGTTGCAATTGGATCCACAGGGTGTTTCACTTTAGCTGAAATTGATTAGTAGCAATAAAGTGGATATCATGAATTTGTCAAAAACGCTGTTCATCCAATTCAACAAATTCTGAATAAGTCCAACTCAAATAATTATGTAAAAGTAATATTGAAGACTATTCTTTTCACAGCATGAAGTTTACCTTAAATTACTTTCTTATTATTGGTTTGAAAAACTTATTTAAATGGGCAACATTTAAATGCCAAGACAAGCAATACTTTCTGTGCACTTACTTGAACCATCTGTATTTCCATATCCTATCAAAACATAATATGGTTTGGCTGTCAAGTCAAAAATGTGATCATCCTCAGTGGCTTCTGTCACAGTTTTGTCCCTTGTGAAAGTACACTGCAGTATTCCATCACTATAAGATGGGTCTAGGTTGCTGAGACCAGCAGTTGTCTGAAGAGAGAAAGAGTTATCTTTGATAAATCTAAAGATTGCAACACAAGATGTATATTGGTCTGGTAAAGAATCTCATTTGATTTGTTAGTATTAAGGATTTTCTCAAAACTACTTTGGTTTTATCAGATCAGATAAATTTCTGTCAAATAGACTCAATACCCTACTTTTACGAAGTGTGAATGGAGATGAATGAAAATATTTTTCCTGCATTTACGATGATACTTACATCAAGATCAGAGTTGGCATGCCCATCATTGTACGAATATCCAATGGAAACAGCATCTGTATCACTGTTTCTCACACACTGCATTACATTTGTTCCATCCTATAACATATAAAGACAAGCTCCACAACATTTCTTTGGAAATAGGTTCATTTATGGCAAACCAATACCAACCATTTCATCATTTAAAGTCACTAGTGATCCACAAGAATGTGTGAAATATCTTCTTTTTTTGTGAAGTGGTCTTTTTATGACTTTTGTCTCTATCTGCAACAATGGCTATTTGTGCCCTTGGAGACTTTTACCTAATATTAAACTCATACTGTCATCAGATGGAGGCACACCCACCGCCTCCAGTCACCCACTTATGCAACCAAGAAAGGCACAGATCCATTTCTCCACCAACTGTGATTGTGGGGATGATCTCTCAATAATGGGATGCATTAAGAACAATATCTATATGACAATGACAAACACTCTAATTTGCATATGATGTGAACATGAACTAATCAGAATTCAATGATCATCAACCTATGTTTGACACATAGGTTCAAAGTTAAGACTTTGTAAGCAACCAACTTACCATCTCCTGGGTTTCTGACACCCCAACAGCAACCCATCCATTGCTTGCACCCATGCTATTCCTTACAATCACTGTAAAATCTACAGATGTATCACTTGTTGATGACCATGAGACGGCTGCATCACAGTCATCACCTGAGCATTCCATTGGATGTGTTAAACAATTCTCATTTGTTGTACATCCTGACAAAAAGGTATCAAAACTGACAGCTTCAACAGGCATTAGCACTCCAAAGTCCACCATTTCATTGGTTGCAATTGGATCCACAGGGTGTTTCACTTTAGCTGAAATTGATTAGTAGCAATAAAGTGGATATCATGAATTTGTCAAAAACGCTGTTCATCCAATTCAACAAATTCTGAATAAGTCCAACTCAAATAATTATGTAAAGGTAATATTGAAGACTATTCTTTTCACAGCATGAAGTTTACCTTAAATTACTTTCTTATTATTGGTTTGAAAAACTGATTTAAATGGGCAACATTTAAATGCCAAGACAAGCAATACTTTCTGTGCACTTACTTGAACCATCTGTATTTCCATATCCTATCAAAACATAATATGGTTTGGCTGTCAAGTCAAAAATGTGATCATCCTCAGTGGCTTCTGTCACAGTTTTGTCCCTTGTGAAAGTACACTGCAGTATTCCATCACTATAAGATGGGTCTAGGTTGCTGAGACCAGCAGTTGTCTGAAGAGAGAAAGAGTTATCTTTGATAAATCTAAAGATTGCAACACAAGATGTATATTGGTCTGGCAAAGAATCTCATTTGATTTGTTTGTATTAAGGATTTTCTCAAAACTACTTTGGTTTTATCAGATCAGATAAATTTCTGTCAAACAGACTCAATACCCTACTTTTACGAAGTGTGAATGGAGATGAATGAAAATATTTTTCCTGCATTTACGATGATACTTACATCAAGATCAGAGTTGGCATGCCCATCATTGTATGAATATCCAATGGAAACAGCATCTGTATCACTGTTTCTCACACACTGCATTACATTTGTTCCATCCTGAAATAAATAATTGTTGGACTTGACACATAGCTAATATTTGTAGCTTTATAGAAAGTTCCATTAATCTGCAAAAAAATTTGATTGGGGGAAAAAATTTTCTTTATCATTTTCCATAAAGTAATATATCACAGGACTTTATTTCATGGATACCATTATTAATTTTTTAATATAGCTCTAAATATAAAAGAAATATTTAACTCACCATATTCTGTGTTTCAGAGATTCCAATAGCAACCCATCCATTATTTTGGTTTGTGCTTTGAATCACACTCAAGTGAAAGTCAACAGTTGATTTATTAATCACCCAAGCCGCGATGGCAATACAATCATTTGAGACTTCACACCCATAAGGATACATGACACAGCCATAATTGGAACCACACTGACTGGAATCGAATACCATGCTCTGTTCCATGAATAAAATGAATAAAGGACAATTATTAATTAGTAATTATCGCTAAAAGAACTCAAATTCAAAGTTATCACACAATAGCAAGTTGATATTATGCAGTAGCATAAATTACACGGGTATATGTCATCGTCTGACCAACAACAAAGTCCGATCTGATAGAATAGAGGAAGGATGTCCAATGACACAGCCAAAACGCATATTGGGAATAAAGCTAGATCTTTATTGATAGAATTGAATTTAACGTAATTGAAGACAATCTTTTATCAGAAAGAACTGAAATGTCACAAATATTAAACAACCGTGTTGTGTTGGCGGAATTTATGATATTCCGTAATCCTTAGTTAATAACAGGCCTAAGCAGAATCCTATAGAGTTGTGAGGATGATCGCATAAATCTGTGTTATTTGGCATTGCAAGAGCATATAACATATAAAGCTAAATAAATGCCAAATTACATGTAACTTCCATAAAATGTCGATCATTTCAATCAAATCATTTCAACTCTACTAACCCTGCCCATATCACTATTTATCGCGGAAAAGGTGCAAATTTGTGAATGCCAAGATAAAATAGTATTGCTCTATTTTGAACAGTGTCAATTATTCCTTGCTTCTAACCTACCCAAATACAAGAGCATTAACCTGAAATTGTTGTAACACTGAGTTATGTTAGAGTGCTAAATGTTTTGAAACCAATTCCCTTGAGTTTACCTAATTTAGTTTTAACCGAACCAAGAGCTCTATAAGCAGAACCAGTCATCACGGAAGCTGTCATTTGAAAATTGAGATCATCAAGAATAATTCCAAAATATTTATATATTTTCACACATTCAACTCCGCATTATCAAACATCAATTTGAACTGATTTCTTTGCGGTAATTTAGTCCTAGTATAAAACTACTTTTTTTAACATTTACTCTCATCCCCTCATTAAGATATAAGAAAAGAAAAGTGCAATACTATGAAATCAATACATTTTACATATATAATAAATAAATGGAGTTTATATAAATTTAAAGCAAATTTTGATCAACAGGATTGTTCCAAATCAACAGAAACCTCGTGAGTGAGTCGTCTGTCCCATTTCCCGTTGTTAGTATTCTAAGCCAATGAAAAGGAATGGTCTGTACATGATCTATCTTTACGAAAGCCATTTTGCTCATCTGTAGAATATCTGATAAATTGTGTATATCTGTAACGTTTAATTACTACTGCAATAATTTATAAACAGTGGAAATGAGATGGATGCTTCTGTATTCTTTTGATCATACACACTCCCTCCTTGGGTTAGTCCAGATTGTTCTCAATCTACATCTACATGTCTATCATTTTATTATATAAATCTATACTTCCTGTTAATAATTTGATGAAAAGCAGATTGCCTTGGTAATATTATACTTAAATCAATAGTTTCATCAATATTCTAAAAATGTGTCATCATGTCCGGTTTTAACTTTAAATTACAAATAATATTTTAATACCTAATGGATTAAGGCATATACCCAATAACATATTTTCCCCTAAGTGTAAATATCATATCTTCCTCATCGCCAGTAAAAGTGTGAAAGGCCTATGGCTGTTATTTCTACTGATGTACTGTTTAAATAATAAAGACTTTCATTTTATCACTTACGATTGCTGGGGTCATGAAGGTGACGACATACAGCCCAAACAGCGTTCCCCCTCGTTTGACCTGCATGGTGACCCTCTAAAAGCATACATTTGGGTTTCAGCGTTATTTCAGTTATATCATGACGAGGCCTGCTTGCAGCAGATAAAGGTCGTTGACACAGGTTTAGAAACACAGATGTACCCACACAGATTTACAAAGACTGCAATTTTTCCCTCAGACATGGGCCTCAGCTCATATGTGAAATTGTGACGTAAATGCAATCTGCCATGGCCGGGAATCGATACCGCGACCTTTATCGTCACAGAGAAACTGGCGCCAATAATGACGTGCTCTTCCAAACTATACCATGGCTGCGGCCCCAATATCTGGGACAATAACAAGACTTCCTCAAATTTAAATGGCCAAATGGGTGAAATAACTCATGTTCATGGAAATATCGACCATATTGTTGATGAACGACCATATTGTTGATGAACGTTTATGTGACCACATTGTGATCAATATTGAAGTGGTCTCAAAGAACTGAAACCAACCAAGGAAAAAATCATTGAGATCCAGAAAGATGGACTAAGAAGTGAAATGAAGCTCAATGATTGCAAGACTGATTGCAAGAATGGTGCTAGCCTGTGCCAGCAACTCAGGAACAGATGATGACAACACATTAGGTGTTTTTCCCTTTAGCCAAAATACCTGACAAAAAGAGGAAAAATCTCAGGTCAGGGTCCCAATGGTGGAGATTAAAAGTGTGAGCTGGCATCATGTTGAGAATGCTGGTTTGCTGAGATAAATACTCGAATTAGTGTGTTGTGTGGTCACTTTCACATGTTTAAAGTAGTGGGCAAATCACTGCACACACACCTGAGCATTATCATTATTACACATATTTCTTTACTTAAATTGTGGTTTTATTTGTTAAATAAAGTAATGATTCCTATATTTGGTAATTTGGTAGTAGTAGTAGTAGTAGTAGTAGTAGTAGCAGTAGCAGTAGCAGTAGCAGTAGCAGTAGCAGCAGCAGCAGCAGCAGCAGTAGCAGTAGTAGTAATAATAATAATAGGCTCATATGTTACTTTTAAGGAAAAGTATGGAACTGAAGATTATGTTAAACATTGTGTCTCATGCTTTCATGCCCATTCGAATAGAAGTTGGCAGCCTTCTTTGGCATATAGCAACTCATCTTATTACTCTATGTCATATAGCAACTTATCTTTTTACTCTATGTTAAACTTCAATATGTCACTTCTTTCACGTTATCTTGTATTCCCATTGCCTTTCAAAACCTTAAAAGTGTTTATTCGTTTTCACGGCACGAGTGATTTTATCACTGTAAAGTTACATCAGAAGTGGTCACGTGACCAAACGTCATCGTAAAATTCATCATAAAACTCGGACAAACTGCAGGCCCGGGGGGGGGGGGGACATGATTTTAACCCGCGGAGGCTGGGGTGGAACTGAAAACCCCAGAGCCTGATTTAGGGAAATATTCTATCATTATTGGTACCCTGATTTAGGACTAGCTGAAATTTGGTACCCTGATTTAGGACTAGCTGAATTTTTTATAGCCTCATTTGGGGATGATGCAGAAGGAGGAGATTTGGAAAATGGGATTGTGATCCCTGTTGCTGAAATTTGGTACCCTGATTTAGGACTAGCTGAATTTTTGATACCCTCATTTAGGGATGATGCAGAAGGAGGAGATTTGGAAAAGGGGATTGTGATCCCTGTTTTAGGAAGAAATTTGAAAAACAGTACCCTGTTTTAGGGAAAATGATAAAATATCTTAACCTGTCTTAGGGAAAATATCAGCGAAAAGGACCCTATTTAGCCCAGCTTCCCCGGTAACGCAGACTATGAGAGTACCCCCCCCCCCCGGGACTGCAGGTTGGCTAAATGTGTGTCATTTGTAAATTTCCAGCTAATTCCTATTTAATTCAGTGGATAGTGAACTTGTATCAGTTGACAATCTATGTCGATGTAAGCAGTTTTTACTTGGTTTTGAAAGATATCGAGAAAATTGGGAATGAAAAACAAGAAAATGTGCTGATTTGGCCGCTTCTCACTTTGTGTATTCTTTTTATATACACACAATTACAGGAATAATACTTCATACCTATGAGTATGAAGGAGATTCATGTTGTTTGAACAGAATGTGTTTGTTATCACCGTCAATAATAGGGAGACCTCCATTGAGACTCATGCTTGTCGCTAGCATTGGGGCCACCCTGTGTGAGACCAAGTATGCTTTAAGTACTTGGTAAGACATATTTCAATCATTTACAGTAACATAGAGTAGTGGTGAGGTCACATATTTTGAGAATATATCGGAATAAGATGAAAGATAATGTAGTTCACACGAATAAGCCAATGATCAGATCCTTTAATGCCAATAATGTCCAATTAAGCAAGAGGAAGCGTCCATCATTTTTTAACATACAAAATTTAATATAAAACTGATAAATATTGAAATTATATTGGCTGCATCTAGTCATCTCAGTTATTGATATATCTTTAGATTCCTACTGGGTGCAAGACAGTTTCACCCAATCCTGTCCATTTCGCATTGATCAGCTTACATTTTTACAAAACTTTATTTATCTATTTTATTTATTATCATTTTTGTGAAATTTGAGGATCAAATTATCAGCTGATTATATGATTTATTTATTTATTTATTTTGCAAAATAAGACATGTTAATGCTTTACTTTCGAAAAATCCTCTTTTAAACAACCATGGTTTACAAAAGAAATTGAATTTAATAATCTCTTACCTTCAGAGCAATATGGATATGTCAGTGGAGTCAAGGCAAACGTTTCCGTGTATTTCTAGACAGTAATAACATGTCCATATATATATTGGACTGCATAGTCTAGTGTATTTCAATATTTCTTTAAAAGTGTACAGAGGGCATAAAATGGAGCAAAGTATCGAGAGAGGTTGGCATAAAATGGAGCAAAGGAGGTTGGATTTAAAAATAGATTTTATAAGGACTCGCAAGTCCAGAATAATTTTCTTAAGCTTCGAAACTGTCAAAGAAGTTCTTATTTATGAACTGTTTCTCTGTTTACGGTCCTTAAACAGGTCACAACCCCAAACTCCACCAGAGGGCGACATGGTGATCCTATCACTCCCACTCCGGGCCACATGATTATTCAACTATCTAATAGTTACTAATATATTACGCATAGTAGCTGAAAATACTTGGTTGAATACAATACCTTGAATACATGTTCAATCTTACATAACCGCCAATTCAATAACTCTCATAGTGTTTAAGAACTATATGAATGTGAATATATTTTCTTGGAAAATATGTACACATATTCATTTATTTGTACATGTATCCATTCATCCCATCATTTGTCGTCATGCCTCAGAGACTGCCAATAGTTTGATAACTTGAATGGAAAATTGGAACATATTTTAATTAGAAGGAGAGTGGACATGCTCCGTTGCTGGTGCAGAATGCTTAAAATGGAAAACTCTAGACTCACAAAAAGAATATATTTCTGGAAGAGAAGCCTTAACGCAAATAACTGGTGCAAAGAGCTTAAATCTGTGTTAAATATGATAGGGCTTGGTGATTACATTTATATAGACAATTTGGAACGAGCGTGAAGTTCATTTGATATTTGATATTTGATATTTGACGTTTTTTTCAAAGTATGCCTCCAAGTATATATCTATACACACTTATAGGATATGGGTCAAAACAGGATATAAAAGGATATATACCCTGTCAAAAGCGGATATATCATTTTTATTCGCAATAAATCCAATTTTTATACATTTATAACTTAGAAATGTTTTTTAAATGATCTCAAAGACTTTTGATTGACTAATGGGACCTTAGACATACTTGGTAGACATGTCTAGATTATGTCTAGCCCCCTCAATATGAGAGCATAAATCTGAGTTCAATGGAATAGCCCTTTTCCCCTGACAAAGTCAATATATTCGACCTACTGACTGGTATCAGGTTGGGGAGGAGGGATGGAGAGTACTAAAAGGACTTTTGATTGACTAATGGGGCCTTAGACATACTTGGTAGACATGTCTAGATTACGTCTAGCCCCCTCAATATGAGAGCATAAATCTGAGTTCAATGGAATAGCCCTTTTCCCCTGGCAAAGTCAATATATTCGACCTACTGACTGGTATGAGGTTGGGGAGGGGAGGAGAGTACTAAAAGGACTTTTGATTGACTAATGGGGCCTTAGACATACTTGGTAGACATGTCTAGATTATGTCTAGCCCCCTCAATATGAGAGCATAAATCTGAGTTCAATGGAATAGCCCTTTTCCCCTGACAAAGTCAATATATACGACCTACTGACTGGTATGAGGTTGGGGAGGGGGGGAGAGTACTAAAAGGACTTTTGATTGACTAATGGGGCCTTAGACATACTTGGTAGACATGTCTAGATTATGTCTAGCCCCCTCAATATGAGAGCATAAATCTGAGTTCAATGGAATAGCCCTTTTCCCCTGGCAAAGTCAATATATTCGACCAACTGACTGGTATGAGGTTGGGGAGGGGGGGGAGAGTACTAAAAGGACTTTTGATTGACTAATGGGGCCTTAGACATACTTGGTAGACATGTCTAGATTATGTCTAGCCCCCTCAATATGAGAGCATAAATCTGAGTTCAATGGAATAGCCCTTTTCCCCTGGCAAAGTCAATATATTCGACCTACTGACTGGTATGAGGTTGGGGAGGAGGGATGGAGAGTACTAAAAGGACTTTTGATTGACTAATGGGGCCTTAGACAAACTTGGTAGACATGTGTAGATTACGTCTAGCCCCCTCAATATGAGAGCATAAATCTGAGTTCAATGGAATAGCCCTTTTCCCCTGGCAAAGTCAATATATTCGACCTACTGACTGGTATGAGGTTGGGGAGGGGGGGAGAGTACTAAAAGGACTTTTGATTGACTAATGGGGCCTTAGACATACTTGGTAGACATGTCTAGATTACGTCTAGCCCCCTCAATATGAGAGCATAAATCTGAGTTCAATGGAATAGCCCTTTTCCCCTGGCAAAGTCAATATATTCGACCTACTGACTGGTATGAGGTTGGGGAGGGGGGGGGGAGAGTACTAAAAGGACTGTCTAAGGCCCCATTAGTCAATCAAAAGTCCTTTTAGTACTCTCCCCCCCTCCCCAACCTCATACCAGTCAGTAGGTCGTATATATTGACTTTGCCAGGGGAAAAGGGCTATTCCATTGAACTCAGATTTATGCTCTCATATTGAGGGGGCTAGACGTAATCTACACATGTCTACCAAGTATGTCTAAGGCCCCATTAGTCAATCAAAAGTCTTTTTAGTACTATCTCCCCCCCCCCCCTCCACAACCTCATACCAGTCAGTAGGTCGAATATATTGACTTTGTCAGGGGAATAGGGCTATTCCATTGAACTCAGATTTATGCTCTCATATTGAGGGGGCTAGACGTAATCTAGACATGTCTACCAAGTATTTCTAAGGCCCCATTAGTCAATCAAAAGTCCTTTTAGTACTCTCCCCCCTCCCCAACCTCATACCAGTCAGTTGGTCGAATATATTGACTTTGCCAGGGGAAAAGGGCTATTCCATTGAACTCAGATTTATGCTCTCATATTGAGGGGGCTAGACGTAATCTAGACATGTCTACCAAGTATGTCTAAGGCCCCATTAGTCAATCAAAAGTCTTTGAGATCATTTAAAAAACATTTCTAAGTTATAAATGTATAAAAATTGGATTTATTGCGAATAAAAATGATATATCCGCTTTTGACAGGGTATATATCCTTTTATATCCTGTTTTGACCCATATCCTATAAGTGTGTATAGATATATACTTGGAGGCATACTTTGAAAAAAACGTCAAATATCAAATATCAAATATCAAATGAACTTCACGCTCGTTGGTTTTCAATATAAATATTTTCCAGTATTTCACAGTGTTGAAAACATGGGTCTTATTATCGTTACTGAGCATGATTTAAAGAATTTTTTAACCATACATTTAAAGATAACTCAGAGTTGCATAGTGTTTAACGTATTTATTGCAAACATCATAAAGTTGAACCTCGTCACTATCAGCCATTGCAAACATAATTATATTACACAGTATATTTTTGTTTTGCCCAATCGCTGTCACGTCCGAAAGGCGTAACGACAAATATCCAATTTGGTAAATAAATATCCAGGTTCAAAGTTCAAATTGAAATGGAAATGATATTTGTTGGTCCCCCATTCAGATATTAAACCGGAAATTCTATTTGACAGTTATCCCATCCCATCGACTTGGAGTTGAAGCAATTCTGTTTCACCCCCCCCCCCTTCAGACAGTCTCAATTTTTTTGTGTTTGACGTTTGATACGGACCATGGACTCAATACTTGTTCTCATGAGATCTTACATATTTAAATCCATTCTATACGTTATTTAGACCAGGTATTTAATCGTAATTATAAGTGCTTTTCAGGGCCAAGGGTAGTAAATTCATTTATATGTATATCAATGGCAATTCTTTCCACCTCCCGCTGGAGTGAAAATAAAAATATTTGACTGGTAACCCATCCTTTTCTTATTTCAATTAATAGGGGACCAGTTGATGAATATTGACAGCAGTGGCTCCACACGATTGACACTTGCCGTTTTGCCATCAATGCGAGCGGCAGATCGCCGGATCCTCCAATTTGTCCCGCCGAGTTCGCCGAGGGTTTTCCGAGGGTGGAGGTCAGCATCTGCCACTTTCCACCACCGGTACCTGCTGGCTCAATCGTGGAGAAACCTGGCTAACTTACCAGACCCAATCGTGTGGAGCATTTGTGAGAGCTTGCCCAATCTCCATCAATAGTAAATCCACTAGGTGTCACGGTAGTGAAAAGTCAGTCGTTATGCAGTGGATATTTCCATGATGGCCTCGGGACTATCAAAAGTCGCCCCAAAGTTTTCACATACCCAATATCCGTCAAAAGTTGATGATATTGACAGCTTTCGGACCATGACGGCGATTGGGCGTAGCAATTTGCAAAACGATATTCGGGCATCTCTCAGCACCATTACATGCAATTTCCTTACCTGAAAGAGAAAATACGCAGCCCACGCTTATAGAATCTGACGCAGGGTTACGTATCAGAAAAAGTGGTGTTAATATTGACATTATTTTATATACCTCACAAAATCTAACGTTCATATCAATGGCGTTAATGTCATTATCAACCACCAGGGCACTTATTACTACCTGTGACACTAGATGGCAGTGATTTATATAGTTATAGCCTGGTTTATAAATATGTATCTCAGACATATATATATATATATATATATATATATATATATATATATATATATATATATATATATATATATATATATATATATATATATATATATATATATAGACAACAGTGCTGTTGTGACAATAGAACTCTTTAAAGTTTTACCATTGATTTCCGATGTTATCACATCATTTGACGTTGTTGGTACATTTAGAGGAGAATATTTTGGAACTTAGAAGGCTTTGAAAATGCAATCGCAGCTCTGTTGTTGTCGGCTGTATGTCAATAGATCTTTCAAACCATGGTCGAACCAATCTTAGCAAGTTATTGTGTTATTATAAACATATTTTATTGCTGTCTTTAATCTTTATTAAAAAAACATATTCATTCAATTTTCAAGTTTGAATTGCAAATGAAGCAGTTGCAAAAATAACCAAAATATACCCAAGTCTAAATTTGTATTGAATTTCCGTATACTTTTTCATATGCAATTTGATATAATTGTTAATTTATAATCATGTGAATGGTATCAATCTTTTCTGCACCATGTAATAATGTTATCTTTAGGTCCATTTTAGATTTAGTGTTCTATTTGGCCAAACTCCTTATTTTTTCTAACAAAGTGCACCTTCATTATGGCAATATTCAAAAGTTGACTGGAGATTATTCATTCCAGGAAACACAATCCCTTTTTTCGGAGGTATCATCTTACCCAAATTAGATTTTTGTTTCTGATTTGAGCGTCAATTTACACAGATATGTATGTACTTCACTTTTACTAAATGCAAGAACATCGGTAACCCTTTCTGCTATCCCAACATATTCATTCAATAACAGATTTTTTCAAATACTGAATTTTATTATAAAATAACTCAAGTAAAACATTTGATCTCATCTGTTCAATCCAAGGATTCGCCAAAAAACATGGATTCTAAATTTAGCCTCTCATGGCATTTATTTAAGATGGCAATTTCTTCCATTTCAGGCTTCTTTTGAATATTATATATCTGATGTTGAAAACAAAATTTAGTTATTTCATGTTGTTTCGTGAACGGAAAGGAATTGTAACGAAATAAACACAAAATATTTCTATAATAATGACTGTGTCTACCAAACATTGGATAATATGTTTCTGTGGTTTCACCATAATTTAAATATAATTCGACATGTATTAAATTTGACATGTGTTGAAATTTGGTAAATGGATATTTATTATATGAGTAAGAGTATGAGCCCATTGACACGTTTTCATATTTACAGAATAAAGGGAAAATGCAAGTTTTAGCTCATGGCTTTTTTCTTTAAAATCTCTTGGGCATTTCTGCGCGTGTTGTTGCAACTACCCCTTTTGATAGAGTGGAATATAAAGTCTCTTCAGAATCTCACTTTTTGGCCAGACATCCAACAGCTAATGCAATCACAAGCACTGCAAATAAAGATTTACACGTGTTTTTCATGTGGTTAACACTGTTATATAGGAATTCATAACGATACAATAAACTTCCTCATTTTGAATTGATAACATATCTGATTTTGAACACGATAATCAATGTATCCGAATGTTGAACACTATAATGTATCTGAATTTTGAAGATGATGATATATCTGAATTTAAATATATACATATTAGATCTAAGTGGATCAGTCAAAATAACCTCGACAATAATACCAAACACAAGAGAGCATATACCTTGGCCATAGCTGCGAATACTCGACCCGGATGAAGAGTGTGGGACCGCTGTTGTTGCTTTGTCTCCTTCTTCTGTTGGTGGTGGGGTCCCAAGGTTAACCCTTTGACTACTTATGGCTGGAGTCTTTGTGTGTTGCGACTTTATTACGCCTATCAATGAATAAATACAACTGGAGTTTTTGTTTGTTTGTTTGTTTTTTGTTTGTTTGTGGTCTGTGTAAAGAGATTAATATATTAGAACATACATGGTTTCTATCGAAGGATATATGTAAAAGCGGAAAATGATTGAATATCACACTTAAAATGTTCCAAGATTTTACTTTATCAAAAAAACAATAAAAAATCTTTACCATTATAATACCTTGACTCCCCATGTGCCAATAGCACATATTTGTTGAAGGTGTTGAACACTCGTGCGTCTTCTCCAGAATAATTAGCCATTCTCTTGATCTCACACGTGAAGACTCCATCCCAATACTTTGAGGTGTGGTCAATTATGCCCCCATTGAACTGTAACACATTGGCTTTATTCAATGTATGAACACAGTTCATATGTGTAAATATCAAATTGTATTTATATAATAAAAATGAAACTCCAGAACATAGGCATTGTTGAAAAACATATCTACATGCATACCATTTATAAACACATTTATTTCATTCAAAATTTTGAAGAAAACTTTACATCACTTGGTGCATTATATATATATATATATATATATATATATATATATATATATATATATATATATATATATATATATATATATATATATATAAATATATATATATATATATATATATAAATATATATATATATATATATATATATATATATATATATATATATATATATATATATATATATATATATATATATATATATATATATATATATATATATATATATATATATATATATGTAATATATATTGTATGTATATAAAACTATATATAACTGTATTAATATGTACACAAATATAAAGCATACATCGTCCACGGCTACGTTTGTATGGACGGCAGTGTTGTACGAGTTAGTGACTCGGACATGTCCGCTGTTCGGATGACGAACGCAATCTATGACACTGGCATCATCCTGAAATGAGAATAGAGTGAAAAATAAATAATTTTATCAATTTTCTGCGCGCCATGCCATTAATGATAAATTGTCCCCCAGACTAATACGATTGGTATCTCCCGACCTACTGTGTGCCTACCATTGATGGAGTTTCAGTGAAGCCAATGGCGATCCAGCCTATTTCCTTGGCGCCGTCGTCCAACCCTGTCAGCTCTATACTGACAATGGCGCCATCTGGGTCCGATGACCATTTTGCTGTTGCAGTGCATAGTGTGTTTTGTCCACCACAACCTTTGGGCATTTCAAGACAATCCACCGCCCCACCACACCCCTCCACTGTACCAAGTCCCTGAAAGTATTTTTTTCATTTACACATGCACACAGATAAATATATATATATATATATCGCCATCTGTCTTTCCTACTATGGAACGTAGTGGTGACATCTGGTGTCCGATCGCAAAATAGAATGTGCCTTACCTGTGTTTCCCAATGGCTTTAATAACTTAGAACTGAAACCAACACAAGCATTAAGATAATCATACATACCCAAGCATCCAAGATACAGGACGATATAACGATGAGAATTGCAAGAAGTAGATGGCACTCTCTTAGTGGATAATTCATGACAAAATCTATGACAACGTCGGAAGTAAATTGCAGGAAAACATCCAAATATGACTGGAAAGAACAAAAGGATTTTTTTAGGATTTTTTTGTCTACTTTATTACACAATTTGAAATACACAAGTTCGTAGATTTAAAAGAGGTGTGAGGACAAGTGGCTCACGCTTAGATAATAATCTTACTGAATCTGAGGAGAGTGACAGAACTGATTCAATGCTGGCCATGTATTCCTCCTTTAAATTGAAGGCTATTTTAAATATTATTTGAAATTGTTGACATACAATTGGTAGCTTGTCAGAATATTAAATTGGCAAAATGGTGGTAAATCAGTTTCACATGTAATACTCATTCAATTTCTGAGAAAATATCATTGTTAACTCATATGTTAGCCCTTAAAACCTTCTCAAAATTTGTTTTCTGTTTAAATAGACAAGACTGTGATCAATGATCTTCCACTGGAAGCAGGATTAATTTAAACTACGGTATCTTAATATATCTTGTTCAATCATTTATGAAGATCAGGCTAAAGCTCAGAATTTCTAAAAGAAAATATTGACGGTTTTTATAATTAAACATTTTCATCTTACAATCCAGATCTTCTGAGTTTAAACCATCTTTAAGCAAAGGAATTTCTTATCATTTCTTATATTTTATCAATCTAGTTATTTAGAATATTCTACTCCATCTCATTATCAATTAACATATGTAACTTAAAAAAACAAGTCTTCAAAAACGCGTTAATCTAGATACAAAACGTAATGTATACTTGACATGGAGAAATAATCAAAAGGAATTGTTAAATTCATAACTGAGTTGCACATGTCATGTGGGTAAAAGTGTCCCCAGCTGACCCTTCAGCCACAGACAATTCAGCCGTTACGCACAAGTGCGTGTTCATTTGTGTTCACTCCCATTTTTCAGGTTTGGAAGAAAGGCTACACTATCATATCATGACCTGTTTTTTTTACATAAACGAATACACCTGACTTACGAGGTGAAACCCACTAGAGTAATCTAGGAACAGCAGTCGTGATGCGGGGGGTGGGATTCAATATGGGAGAAAAACATTGTATCTGTAGCCATGCAGTGAAAGCACTGAAACTAAGAAGGCCGAAAGTTGGTCAAATAGCATAAGGATCTCATAAGGGCCTTATTAAGACGCGATGTCTTCCTGCTTGTGTTCACTAAACGAAAGTTGTACAGAATTCAAAATTCTTTAACCATGTGTGTGTTGCCACACGGTGTTTCTGAAATAATGCAGGATATCTGTACTATCTGCCATGGCAACGAGAGAGCTAGAATCTCTATGAGGTTGTCTCAAATGTGCAGTAGTCCATGCATTCTTGATAATATCCAAGAATAATTACCGTTTACACAAAGTAGTGGTGTTGTTTTGAGAACATTTCCATTTATGTCAATCAGGCAATACTTGTTACAGAGAAAAATAGAGGTCAGTCCATAATTAAATTTCATTCAGTGTCACTCAAATGTACCCTTGTAGATACCAATGAGGGGTTGATTTCGGTTTACTCTGATTCTCTGATAGAATATATATTCTTAATACGTTTCTACATATGTCCAGTGATTCTGGACAAGGCACCTTCTTACAACTTTCGACATTTGACATAATGAAACTCACCTGTTTGTGTAGAATTTAGCTTAAACTGTATTGTCAACTTGAATACTATTTGACTCTATGCATATAATAGTGTATAACCAAGAAGTACATCCACAATTACAAGGCATGCTTCGACACACATAGATGATTGTGAGGAAGACCTTGAGGCCAACAAAACAACATAAACGTCATGTTTTACAAATCTGCTGGTTGCCTAATAATAGACTTCTATATTGGTGACATTTAGATAAAAACAATTTTTAAAGCATCCTCCCAAAGTTCAAATGAAATTCTAAATATTTCTTCAGGACTTAGACGTTCAATGATGCTGGTAATGTTGCGTTCAGCTGTGAGAACCAATGTTTATTGAATGTCCTTTCTGTGACCGAAATAACAGGTGAGATGCACACTCACCATCATGCTTGAAAGACCAAGCCTTGTGATTTTTCAACACAGTCAGTGCCATGATATATATGATGAATTGGGCCACATATGTAAATTTGTGACCTATCAGAACATGCTCATTCTTAGAAAGACTCACACATTAATTAATATATCATACACTGATTCTTTAAAATATATTAAATAACAGATTGAGATATTCCTGATACACAAACAAATATCAATAACATATATACACATATATATATATGTATCTATATATATATATATATATATATATATATATATATATATATATATATATATATATATATATATATATTAGATAATGGAGACGCCAACAAAGGTGTAAATTGGACATAAATGATTTATTTCATAATAAATCTACATTCTACCACCGAGCAGCCAATTTACCTTGGCGCCATCTACATTAAACATTATACAATTTTACCATCTTAACTATTACATACAAATACATACTTATAAGGATTCTTTACATATAAATCTACCATAATAGCGTAATCATACTGATGTCGCTTTATGAGCGCGTACATGTTATTAAATATGATTAATATTTTATATAAATTGTGCATTTACATATGTGGCCATAAGCCCATAAGCTGGATATAAGCCTTGTACACCCGTAGGTACTTATAATAAGTAAAACTCTTAGCTCCTGGGTTGGGATGGTGGGAGAACTTTGCTTCCTCGATGTTTAACTGATATATGGGGGTAGCCTCGTGCTCCCTTATATATTCCCCCGGGGTAGACCCCCTGGTGACATGTGACATGGCCTGGGGCAATTAGCCTGGCTGACCTGCGCTGCCACACCTCTAACTCACTTTATATCTCATAAAGTCTCCTTAGATAATGGAGACGCCAACAAAGGTGTAAATTGGACATAAATGATTTATTTCATAATAAATCTACATTCTACCACCGAGCAGCCAATTTACCTTGGCGCCATCTACATTAAACATTATACAATTTTACCATCTTAACTATTACATACAAATACATACTTATAAGGATTCTTTACATATAAATCTACCATAATAGCGTAATCATACTGATGTCGCTTTATGAGCTCGTACATGTTATTAAATATGATTAATATTTTATATAGATTGTGCATTTACATATGTGGCCATAAGCCCAAATGGGTAGAGAATCTAGCCTAAGGCCATAAATATGATACTGGGTGTGAATAACTATGTGTGGTGTAAGTTACATGTTGTGGGTTGTTTTATAAATATTACTTGTCATTCTTGGCAGTTGCAAGTCTTCTCGAAAATTGCAATTCATGTGCTGATGTGTCTCTTATGTAGCCTAAATAAGCATCAGACTTCCATTGGCCTAGCCTGGCGACTTCCCACCCCTGCCAGTTTCCGCTTCCAGTACCTGCTTGGGTGGCTGCCCTACTTCTTAAGCTATGACTGGAGTAACTGGCAGGAGCCAGTCCCAGGCTACTGGCCAGGTTTTTTTATTATTTTGTTAAATTTGAACTTTGAAATTGGTACCCCTGAGGGGGAGGAAAAAAGTGGAATGTCGCCCTGTAGGAGGCCTACGCTGGCACGGTTGGCCATGTAGGTCCACATGCAACAGGGGGCGCAAACTGGTTTACCAGAACAACCTATCAGTTTCTTGCATCCTTCCATATTAGTCTTAGTTCTTTTTATGTCGAAAATGATGTACCTACTTTTTTGACGGGTACCAAAATTAACCTGTGAGGCAGTAGGAGGGGAGACTAGCCATGTGGCCCCTGGTGTATCTACCCCGAAGTACTCGGCCCCCCTAAGACATCCGAAAAATCCTAATGTGAGTGCTGCCCTCCAGAGGGACCCCATATAGTCCTGGGGGAGTAAGGAACACATTGAACATAACATATCAAAATCTATGGGCTGCTTTTTTACCTGTGGTGGGGCTGATAGCATTGTGGCCCTGAGTGCCATTAAGACCCTGGGTGTGTTAGTGGGTGGTGGGTCATGGCCGTTCATGATGTGAAGTGATCTAATCGCTGCTAGATAGACTGTTATGGTGTTTGGTGCAAATGACCTACCATTCTTACCTGGCTTACTGGACATATAAGCTATATACCTTAATATGGTCAGCTCGGAAGCCGGGAAGGCGGTGAAGCCGTATGAAGTGCAGAACTTCGTATATTGGGTTTGTGCGGAGTTGTATGTCCTCCGGGTATTGGCCTGTATCCCGTTGGACATTAAAGATGATACCTTCTGGTCCAGCTCTGAAAAGAACCTTGCAAGGATTAGCCTAATGCTAAGTGAGTACAAAGTGGCGTTAGCCAAATATTTTTTAAGACCTTCTTTGAGCGTTTTCAAAGGTTAGCCTGTTCCAAAGCCTATATGGATAGACTGTTAATTGTGCGCTATGGGCGCATGCACTAGTTATACAAAGATAGTACTGTTAAGGTAGCTCGGCTATGGGCCTGCTTTATAAATGAAGCTTGCGAGCTTATAAGCTATCGTTTTAGCTGATTACATAAATACATGTTAAAAATAATCTAACATTAATATTATTAGACCTGCTTTAATATAGTTACATTTGATAAAACATTTACAGATTCTTATACATAAGATATATTAGACATTTATTAGACCTTTAGATTCATTAGATCTGTTAGATAATTAATTCCTTTTATGTGTGAACACCAATACATATTAATACTACGCGTATTCCTTCAAGCCTAGGGTGCAAGTGCGACCCTCATACACATTAGTGGGAACTTGAAACGTCCAGGTATTAAAAGTCATATGAAAGGTGAGCTGGGTCATAGTTGAAAATCCATTGGGTGTGACTATCACATAATAACACTTCGCGTTGATATGACAAGCTTAGGGTGCCATTGGCTGCCCGTGATATGATTGAGCTTGATTAAACGTCCCGGTATCAAAAGTCATATATGATAGGCATAGGTGGAGTCATTGCTGAGTCTGCGTTGGGCATGACCTGACGGAACCTAGTCATGTCCAGCCTACTGATAGCATCCGCTGCTGTATTATAAAGTGTGCCAATATGAAATGCTTTATAGTGAATACGGTATATGCTAGTATATAAATATAATGCTCGCAACAAATTCATTAGGCAGGGATCCTTGGACTTGGCGTTGTTTATACAGTAGCAGACAGCTACATTGTCAATATTCATGGCTACTTTTTTCCTTGTCAGAAGTGGGCCGAAAGTGGCAATTGCTATGACCACGGCTGCTAATTCACGCCATGCTATGGTCATATCTTTCATCCATTTGTTATGAGAGTTGAATTCCACTAATGTCCATGCGTTGTTATAACATGCGCCTATGCCAACGTCGGATGCATCTGTGAAGAGTATCTCGGCTTCGGCCATTGACCACTCAGTTGGGAACCAACATATGCCGTTGTGCAAACTAAGGCAACGTTGCCACCACTCCAAGTCGGCACGTGCCTCATGGGTTAACCTAACTTTGTGGTGCAAATGTTTTGCCCTGGTTGCTAAATGGTTTAAACGCTTTGTGAATAATTTTCCGTCTAATACAACTTTTGAGCAGAATATTAGTTTACCAATTATTGATAATAATTCCCTCTTAGTTGCATAACGTCTACCTGAAAGTGATTGAAGCTCTCTTGTGATTTCAGTGATTCTCTCTTGTGAAATACTAAGTTGCTCCCTAACAGTGTCGATCACTATACCCAGGAATTCTATTCTTTGCGTTGGACCAACGGTCTTTTTCTCCTGAATTTCAAAACCTGACTCCCTGCATGTTTTTACAATGATATCTAGAGATTTCTGGCATCCAGTTACAGTGGGCGACAGAGAAATTATGTCATCAAGATAGTGGAGAGTGTCGGCTGCTGCACCCTTCTTTTTATAAATGAAGTCTAACCCTGTAGCGAAGTCGTCGAAAAGACGGGGGGCGCTAGTGAGCCCAAATGGCAGACATGCCATCTGATAGAATTGCTTGACTCCATCCATGTCGTGCCATGAAAAACCTATGAGTTGCCTATCGTCTGGATGTACCATCACACTTTGAAAGGCAGAGGCTAAGTCTGTTTTGCCCATCCAAGCACCCTTATATTTTTGAGCTAATCTTACTGCGTCGAGGACTGTTGCATATTTGAGAGAGTACTGAGTTGCGTCAATGCCCTCATTGATTGCCCCCCCGGGGGGCCAGGATAAATCATGAATGACCCGAGCTTTCCCCCCTGGTTTTTTGACAAATGCCCCTAGGGGTGATGACCTGAAACCTGCTGGGGGGTCTTTAAACGGGCCCTCTATCCTACCTAAGTCTAGGTTTTTTTGTACAAATTCCGACACTTTGTCCCTGTGTACAGTGGCCGACGGCCAATTGTTGGAACATAAAGAAACTGTGCGATTGCCTTCAAAACCTATTCTTACTCCATGCTGAGCCCTTTGGCATAACAAATTAGCAAATGCTTTATCTGGGTGATCAATCATATTTTCTTTCCAATATTCATGACGGAGAAACGTGCTTGATCGTGCTTGTTGAGCACTTACCCTGCTTGATGCATAATTCGAAAGGCAAGGCACCGTGGCACTGTCTGCACATGTGCTGGCGCTTGCGGTTCTTGTATGTACATTTGAGAATGTTGAAATTGTTGCATATTTCAGACTGACGGGCTTTTTGTCCAAATTCCCGCGCTGTCGGCCCCTGTACCGACAGCGCCATGGCAGGAAAGGGACACTCTGTTATACGGGTATGCTGGTAGCTTTTACACCTGCTACAGAGGGGGGCCGAAGCCTTCACCGCTGTGGCATCTAAAATGGTGTACACTAGATGTGACTCTACTTTAGAGAAATCTACGGAAACCTTAGCCAAATTTTGCCTATGTCTCATATCTAACGTTGCTACATTTGCCCAGTTATATTTCTTATCCCAATCACAAATCATTGTCCTATAATCAGACATTTGGTCGTACAGATATAAGCCGTGAGTATGCACCATAAGCTTTTCATACACTGCCCAAGCCTCTAACCAAGTCTTTATGTCATATATGGCTCTGGAACGTTGGTTCTTCCTTCTATATTTAATGTTCCCAGAGGGGTCCAGATATGTTTGCAGATCCTGATTACTCTCATAGTCAATAATTACAGTAGGAAGGAATTCATTTAATGCCACGTACTCACCCAGCACAGCCCCTTTCACCACTTTCTCGGATACTGTCTTGACATGGCACATATCAAAGTCCGTGATATGTGCCATACTGCGGAGCCCAGGTATGGGTGTGGTCGCTGTCAACGTCGGCTGGAACTGAGGGTGTGCTGTGCTGGGTGCTGGTTTATATTGCCTGGAGTTGTTGACCTGTTGCCATGGTTTGTTATGGGGTTGCCATGGGGCTCCTATGTCCTCGTCGAACAACGCCCCCTGCTGGTCGATCCAGGGGTTGCCTGGGGTGGCCTCTGGTGGATCTCTTACAGTGGACAACAGTGATCTGTTAAACTCCTGCTGAGATAACATGAAGTTTTTTAGTTGTTCTTGCATGGTGTTAATGTTCTTTGAGAGTGATTCTAGCGAAATGTCATTACTTTGGCTATCTGCTTGCGAACTATTGTTAGCCAAGAATGGGTTGTTTTGACTTATCTGTGAGCCACTGGGTGAAGGCTGCTTCCCAAACGCTGGTGAGCTGGTCCCAGTGGCCCGATCTGTCTCATCTTCTTCATTCGATGATGCCTCGTCGCCGGTGTGGTATGGTACTTGCTCTGCCGGGGGGTTCTGGCACACCCCCAGGCCGGTTGGCCCAACGTGGCCCTTCATGGGCCCTCCGCACCCTTGGCAACAACGTGTTGCGGCGATCTTTGGCATAGCTTTGCTAGAACTTTGCTTCCTCGATGTTTAACTGATATATGGGGGTAGACTCGTGCTCCCTTATATATTCCCCCGGGGTAGACCCCCTGGTGACATGTGACATGGCCTGGGGCAATTAGCCTGGCTGACCTGCGCTGCCACACCTCTAACTCACTTTATATCTCATATATATATATATATATATATATATATATATATATATATATATATATATATATATATATATATATATAATGCACCAAGTGATGTAAAGTTTTCTTCATATCTTAACAAAATATTTAATCAAATAAATGTGTTTATAAATGATATGCATGTAGAGATGTTTTTCAACAAAAAGTTTCATTTTTATTAGTTTTGTTTTCACATTTTGATTGCCGAAACGATGCAATTTGCCTACCGTATAAAATCAAGATTATTTTTTTTAAAATAAACAATGATAATGAACACAAAATAACATGTTTATTGTGAATATTATATATACAACATCATAAAATATCTATATATAACCCGATTTGTCAGCTATATTTGAACAGCTACTGATAAAAGCACTCAATAATCATCTAAAGTTACATGATCAGATATATCAATAGAAAATGATATCCCATGTAATAATGGTCAACGAAAATAGTATCAAATCTCAGATCAATAAAGAAAGTACAATTAGAATAACAAATAATAACAATTAGAAAGAATTTCATTGAATAAGGTCAATTATGTTATTAGATAACAAACAAAACCTAAAAACGCATTCATAAGATTGAATTTTCACACCAATATACATCTTCCAGGAACACATGGGACATATATATTTAGTATACAATTTGAGAATATGGGCTGTGCTTATTTCAGTGATTGAATTTATTGATTTATCTATAATTGCATGGGCATGCCTAACATAAGCCTTGTGATTACAGTAGAACAGCGAAAGGAGTGTGCCGACATGTGGCTATAGCATATAGCGCCTGAGACAGATGGTTATAATAGGCAGAGTAGCAGGGGGATATAAGATATAGCGCCTGAGACTGGTGGGCAGAGTAGCAGGGGGATATTAGATATAGCGCCTGAGACTGGTGGTTATAATAGGCAGAGTAGCAGGGGGATGTAAGATATAGCGCCTGAGACAGATAGTTATAATAGGCAGAGCAGCAGGGGGATATAACATATAGCGCCTGAGACAGATGGTTATAATAGGCAGAGTAGCAGGGGGATATAAGATATAGCGCCTGAGACAGATGGTTATAATAGGCAGAGTAGCAGGGGGATATAAGATATAGCGCCTGAGACTGGTGGGCAGAGTAGCAGGGGGATATAAGATATAGCGCCTGAGACTGGTGGGCAGAGCAGCAGGGGGATATAAGATATAGCGCCTGAGACTGGTGGGCAGAGCAGCAGGGGGATATAAGATATAGTGCCTGAGACAGATGGTTATAATAGGCAGAGCAGCAGGGGGATATAAGATATAGTGCCTGAGACAGATGGTTATAATAGGCAGAGTAGCAGGGGGATATAAGATATAGCGCCTGAGACTGGTGGGCAGAGTAGCAGGGGGATATTAGATATAGCGCCTGAGACTGGTGGTTATAATAGGCAGAGTAGCAGGGGGATATAAGATATAGCGCCTGAGACTGGTGGTTATAATAGGCAGAGTAGCAGGGGGATATAAGATATAGCGCCTGAGACTGGTGGGAAGAGTAGCAGGGGGATATAAGATATAGCGCCTGAGACAGATGGTTATAATAGGCAGAGTAGCAGGGGGATATAAGATATAGCGCCTGAGACTGGTGGGAAGAGTAGCAGGGGGATATAAGATATAGCGCCTGAGACTGGTGGTTATTATAGGCAGAGTAGCAGGGGGATATAAGATATAGCGCCTGAGACTGGTGGGCAGAGTAGCAGGGGTAGCAGGATATAAGATATAGCACCTGAGACTGGTGGGCAGAGTATCAGGGGGAGCAGGATGTAAGATATAGTGCCTGAAACTGGTGGGCAGAGTAGTAGGGGTAGTAGGATATAAGATATAGCGCCTGAGACTGGTGGGCAGAGTAGTAGGGGTAGGAGGATATAAGATACAGCGCCTGAGACTGGTGGGCAGAGTATCGGGGGGAGCAGGATATAAGATATAGCGCCTGAGACTGGTGGGCAGAGTAGTAGGGGTAGGAGGATATAAGATACAGTGCCTTAGACTGGTGGGCAGAGTAGTAGGGGTAGTAGGATATAGGATATAGCGCCTTAGACTGGTGGGCAGAGTAGCAGGGGTAGCAGGATATAAGATATAGTGCCTGAGACTGGTGGGCAGAGTAGCAGGGGTAGCAGGATATAAGATATAGTGCCTGAGACTGGTGGGCAGAGTAGCAGGAATAGCAGGATATAAGATATAGCGCCTGAGGCTGGTGGGCAGAGTAGCAGGGGGAGCAGGTATGAGATATAGCGCCTGAGACTGGTGGGCAGAGTAGCAGGAATAGCACGATATAAGATATAGCGCCTGAGGCTGGTGGGCAGAGTAGCAGGGGGAGCAGGTATGAGATATAGCGCCTGAGACTGGTGGGCAGAGTAGCAGGGGTAGTAGGATATAAGATATAGCGCCTGGGACTGGTGGGCAGAGTAGCAGGGGTAGTAGGATATAAGATATAGCGCCTGAGAATGGTTGGCAGAGTAGTAGGGGTACTATATCCTGCTACCTCTGCAGTGGCACCTCTTCTTCCAAGGAATGCCTTGATCACTGATGATATACTATTGGTTTATGGCTGAAGATGTTTATTATATAACTGCCTCGTGCTTTGGACCAAACTGATGTTGAATAATAACCAATCCAAACACGGGCAGCTGGCAGTTTACATTTCTGCGAGGATCAAAAGCTGCAGGGACGGCTTCCGGTACAAAAGGCAGGATCAGGATCTGAATAATTAAACACCCCATCTCCAGCCCAGATCAATAAATTTGATATTATACTGCTAACTGGGACTTGGGCCAGAAGAACTGGCTTGTGGTCATATAGAAGAAAAGGAGACCTCTAGATACATACCAGCACTACCAGACAATCATTAGACTGTGCAAGCCAAACCGGCATTACCAAACATCAGTTAACATGATTTCTTTAAAAAATCGATTTTACTATCACGTTAAAAACAATGCTATTTTCTCATTCATATAGTAGAATTTCACCAAAAAATATACTAAGATAATATTTCAAAAAGGAAAGTATCAAAAAGTTAAATGATTGTACCATAATTTTGGAGATTTTTGCATTTAATCAATTTTACAACGCCGTGTTTCTAAATGTGTGTCAATTTTGAATATCTTGCAAGAACATATATTTGCTACAATATTAGTCTGTTATGGTCAGACAAATTGATGACGTTAAACAAGTTGAGTTTGCCAAGATTTACACATCCTGTGCAAAATTAATGCACCATTTATTTCTTGATATTTCATAATAGTGTTATTCTTAAGATCGAGATGGCATATTATAAAACAGGAGAAAAGTTCAGTCAGTAGACTACAATTTATTACTCTATATTAAGTTATAGCATATGTACATTAATGAACTTTAAACAACGCTGTATTTCTTTACATATCTTTTATGCAACATGTTAATTCTTGAAAAATATAATACAAAACCACTGATTAAATACGCGAAATGCGTTTAAATTGTCTGAATCTTAATCGTGTATTGCCCTTGCCTATTCTTGGGTTCCTTCATGTTTGTACAACGAAACAAGTTTACATTCATATAATACACTATACATTAACTAAGATTGGGTAAGAAGAGTGAAGCTACAAACGATTTAAATATTACATTATAAATTAAGTTCAGTTATCGGTTGTGCACATGTATATCATTAGTAACTGAAGAACGGTACCAGTTAATCTGTGAGTATCATTCTGCTCCATATTATACACTTTATGTTAATACTAAATTATCATATCTCATCAATACATATTACATTATGTTGCAACGTATTTAATATACAATTACACAATGAATTACCTCTGAAGTGTTTTAAAAGTGAAAAGGGTGTATTTTTTTATTATTTCTGATTTTCGCATTGTGTATCTAAAACGATCCATGTAAACACATTGCATTGAATAAAAACATAATGTTACAAGTATTAGACAGATTGCTTTGGTCATAATAAATTGAAGATTGGTCTGTCTGTTTTCATAAGTAATCAATTAAACAGTAAAAAGCAAGCAAAATATCAATATACATATGAGGCAAGCCGTCTTGAAACCACTTACAAGAAATCTCCCATGCTTTATCACGTGTACTATGCTCTATGATAGGTCGCTCAATCAATGCTGTCAGTTCAGTCATGAATATTCAAGATGAAACTTCATGTTGAACGTCAGCTTAACTGTTAAGAATTGATTTATTTATTGTCTCCCTCGCAGGTATCAACATAAAACAAAACATTACAACTTATGGGATCAAACATTTCACACCACACCTTGAAAACGTCAAATAACATGGTGTCTCTTGGCATCTTCTGTTCAATAATCACACTATGATGACTGAAAATGATTTGGTTTTAATCATCGGATTATTACTTATTGATAGATATAATAACAGAGTAAGATTCTCTCACACCTTTAAATGGCACAGTGGAATTATTGTGACACATTAATTTGTATTGTTTTGCAAACCGTATTAATTCAAAGAGATGCTTGCATGGACAGTAAAACCAATCCTTAGAACCTTTATAAAAAGGCTTGGACTTTTTATAGGGAGGATACACGTGGCCGATGAAAACAAGTTGGGATTTTTCTCCTCGTGCATGCTGCACCCTGGAGTGATTTATGGTCCTTCTCTTAACATATATACGATATGACGTCTCGTGTACCAAATATAACAGTTGATCAGAAAGTTATAAAACTCACTTAACGTTTCATTTAGATGTGGTGGAATCAATGAAATTGGCATTGTTCTATATCAGGTACGATGTGGCTATAATGATGATCAAATATTTGTGCTTAATGTAATGTTTGCATCACCCTCCTATGTAAACAAAGCACAGATTTACTCATATTAACCTTACATATTAGGTTTAAAGTTTTTGGAAATCTCATTGTGTCATACTCTCAGCAAATATCAATTCATTGGTAATTAGTAATAATCATTACGATGAAAGACACTTCATACAAACAAATTGAGCTAATAAAGTACATGACGCTTTAGATTAGATTGTCTTCTCATTATTTAAAATGCACATGTGCATTAAAAACGTCTCTGCGATTTCAGTATCTGTTTTCTCCCGGTGTTATCTGTGCTGGCCTATCATCTACCATTTTGCTATATTCTACCCCAGATAATGTCAGCTTATATAATAACATAATGGATAACCACATTGCCTTGTTTTGCCAATTGAAATAACCAGGAACTGTAAATAGAAAATGTACATAAGATACATAAGGCGAACATTGCGATGATATAATGTTTGTTAGAGCCAAGCATGAGAACAGTGATATATATTTATTTTTATAAAAGATCTGTGATATCATGTTGGATAACTTTGGCATTGGTCTGGTCCATACATGATGTGTATACGTCCTCACTTTCTGTTGACATGAATTGACAAACTGAAAGATTGGCTGAAGATCTCAATCACTTTGCCGAGATTTCATATATTTTATTTACCGCATTCAGTGCAGCCATAATATAATCGTAAAAATGCAAATTGAATGCAATTTTTTTTATAAAATACTTTCTATTTATATATCTAGATTTTTTTTTTTAAATACTTTCTATTTATATGATCTGTTGCTGTAGTTACTATCAATACTCACAGCTCGTATTAAGTTTGTCCAGACCAAAGCATCTTGCCACACAAGTCGTTCTCTCCAGAGTGAATGAGCCGAGAACATCACCAGTCTTAACTGAATAAATCTGAAATAATCAACTGAAATTTGACTATCCAAGTTGTGTTTACATAGGATTTTAGAATGTTTTTTCAATTAATCTTCTTTCTCTAGTTACGTTACAAATTAATAGAAACTATTATCAAACTTAAAGTTTAGGTTGCCCTTATGTGTGTTGTCGGAGACTAACCATAAATTCGATGGGTGCCTTGCAGACCAACCGACAAGGCACTTTAGCATAGTATATCATTCTGTCCCAGGTCGGGTCCCACACCTCTATCCGGGATCCTACTGATTTCCTGAAAGTATTCACTGACTATATGAAAAGTCATTCTATATAATCCAATCAGTGTGCATGATCTTTTATGGATTTCTTTGATTTACATTACTGATTTCCTAAGTGTTGTGCAGAAATAAGTAAAGTCTGCAATCTGTCATTTAAAAGTAATAAATTACAATTATTATAAATTGTATTTTATTTTCTCAACTTTATACCATTTGAAATTAGCAATGTGGGCGTCGTCAATAGTTCTGAGTTGTGCCCTGTCGAAGGGGTATTTGTTGGATCCAGTCATGACAATGTTAAGATAGGGTGTTGTTGAACCCCCAGGTTGGGTGCGGCTGATGGGAAGGGCACACGGCACAGGGGTGTTTGTGCCACACCCAACCGAGTGATGACGACTCTCTGAAATATACAATACAGCCTTTATTTTGATTTGACGTTCTTATCCTCTAAATACAATGCTGCAAACCAATATTTTCCTTTTGTATAACTAAACTGTAACATTTAGATTTTGTAAATGGCGTGTATAAATTAACTTACCCATATGACATTCCAGATAATTAGCGCCAGAGCCATCACAGATGTGGTACTTCATATAGTTCTGACTTGGATTATCAGGAGCTAAATAACATAAGATGGACATGACGTCACCATTGATTAGTACATTGTTGTCAATGTTCTCAATGCCAATAGGAAATCACAAGAGCTCAAATACTGTATGGAATATATATGACTTATGGTCCAGACAAATTTAAGGTTCTCTCAAATCTCAACATTGGGTGAGTAAACTTCAATGTACATGCTCATGTGTATGTATAATATGTGTCATTTTGTCCTGTAAACCTTGACCATAAACTTCAAGTATACCCACATGCAATCAGTAAATGATATGATTTGTGAAGTCTAACACAGAATTATATATTTTACGTGCCGTCAAAATATGACAAGACAAGAAGTGGTATGAATAGAATCCGCAGAAAATTTCATCAATTTGATATTCTAAAGGATTAACCAATTAGATTTTAAATTATTTGAATTTTATTTTCAGATATTCACCCTGTGAAAAATTCGGAGAGAATAGGAGTAGAAGTATGTACAAGTTTATGTTTCTTATCATTTGGTTTGTAAATATCTGATGTAGAAGTATTAATTTTTTTCTATCTCTTTGATCTCTTTGTTTACATGACCATTGATTGGAGTCTTACATTGATCCCATCATTACAAAGGGATTATGCAACTTATTGCTTGACAATGGAATTATGCATTGACATCGAGGGAAAATTCCTCTCGATCCTCTTATAAGGGTACACATCTACAAAATGCTCTAATTAGGGTCGTAATTAATTGTAGAATTAAGCGTCTATGTATTTATTACGTTATGCACCGGTATACGGAAAAAAAACCAGGAATATAAAACATGACATTCTTTTACACGAGAGCAACAACTCAGAGAAACCAATTCAGATCGCCATCTGGACTGAATATTTTCTATGTGCTCCTATATCTAAATGGCTGAATTGAGATTGAAAATATAGCTGATTTCCCCTAAAGAAATAACACCTCATGGATTAACCAACACGCTGTTGTCAATATAATAATATCAATATTAACTTCAACATACCTTTGCACCATTCTGGCTCAAAGACAACATCCCATAGACTGTCCAGTATAGAGATAGTCTCCTTGTGTGATTGTGGTGTTTTGTCTGGTTTTGTTGTCATTGCTTGCTGGCGTTCCTCAGCTGTGTCCTCTGTGCCTGTGCATGTTGTGGTGCTGGTGGCTGTACAGTGTGCTGTGCTCATGTCTTCTCCTGCGAATGAATGCTGCTCTGCTGTGGATGTCATGTTGACCGTGATTATTCCGAGATCCTTGTCTGAGAGTGTGATAATGTAACAATACACTGGGACTTCCACACCGATCACAGCCAGGAATCTACAGCAGTCCCGCTGCTGTCCATCTGCCCATAAATACAGCCGTTATTTCTAGGTCAGGTGGAATAATCAACCCTGTGGCTGGGATGAGGGGGTGTGGCCTGAAACTGACTGGCAGCTGTTGGAACCAATATATTGATTCAGTATTCCTGTTGGTGTCCTGTCAGAGAAATATTATTATGCTGTGGTGGAAGCGTGTTTCGTCCCCTGGGCCTGGAGTCGCTTACATCAAGTACAATTAATTGATTATTTATGATAATGTTAGGTCTTTGGCACTGCTATTTGTAAACTAGCAGTGCCACCTGTCCATCTGTTCATTAAGATAATATATGTATACGCAAACTACAGATAGGGAAATCTTCAGATTTGATTCTTGATAAAATATAGATTGAACAAATACATATCAATTATAAATACCAACAATTTCGTAATAGTCTAACACAAACATTAAATGCGTTCAAGTTAAGTTTTGGGTGTGGGATTAATATCAGGATATGAGTAGTGAGAAATGATTCATTAGCAAGGCGCACGGTGTCACGGGTTTGAATCCCGATTGCAGAAATAAATAAATCTAGCTACTAATGAGTTGTTTCTCACTCCTGTTTGAATTTTATCTTTATTTTAATATGATTTCCAAAAAAGTGCCATATCAAATTTGAGATCAATGGTCTAAAATTGGTAAAAATCACGTTGAGATCATCTATAATGATTACAGTAATTTTTAATTTGGTTAGTAATGTAAGTGTTCTCTATTATTTTGCCTGTTTCCTTGCAGTCCCATTTCTCAATCTCTAACCAAATGTAGTGAGGATCAAGTAGTACATGACAGCCTTCTCGTGATCGAGAGCTATATATTGCACTTATATTATATTTTTTCAAAACACACACACACACACAATAATACATCTAGATAAATATATTTGAACAGATTAAATATTAAGAATATCTATTAGTGTCTTCAAATATAAAACTATCAGAAATATAAAGCCATCAGAATCACTTTCGATACAATACTTGAACTAGAGAACATTTATCACACAGAAGCAGATTTTGCCTCAACTAGAGAACGTTTATCACGCAGAAGCGGATTTTGCCTGAACTAGAGAACGTTAATCACGCAAAAGTGGATTTGTAGTGTTACAAAGCATAACCATGATTGTCCATATTTGTCCAATAACAAGGGACCAGGTGGCGCTGAAGTATCCTCTCCTTCCCCATCCCCCACCCTGCGTTATCAAGAAAATGACTCTGAAATATGGTTGTTCGATATGGCATTGCATGAGGCACATTCTGTAGTAATAGTGGTTGAAAAACTTTTGTAGTAATAGTGGTTGATAACAAATTTGATGATCTACAAATCTCTCACTGGTAATTTAAACCAGACATATTAATTATTCGTTCTGCACATTATCAAAAACACAATATCAGTGGGGTAGTTGGTTTAAAATTAGCCTTTTCTAAAATTGTTATATCAAAAAATATTTAAAAAATTTAAACTATGTATTCTTTCAAAAAATAAACTTTCAGAGGTAGTTGTGAAGGACATTATGACGTAGTTTTTATGAGCAAAATTCTCACAGAAAATGTAAAGATGTCATACCAATCTCTTCACACCAAATAGATGGGCGGGCTATATAAGTGTCCTTGTAAACAGACCTGAGGGGTAATTTTATATAGATGTAGATTATGTATTTAAGCTAGAATGAGGTATAATTGACGTCAGAACCTTTTTGAGTGCAAACAAGTTTCTCTAAATGAGGCCAAGTCTGAAATGCTGATTTTTGCTAAGAGGAACGGTCGTTTAAAATATGTGATACTGACATCACACTTAGTGAGTTTATTGTTGACCTGAGGATTTTGTTTGGCATGGACATAAAGACAGAAATGGGGAAGATGTGCAAAAAGGAACATTAACATATTACTATATATACCACGGTTAGACATTGTCCAGACAACAAATCGGTTGAAACCCTGATATATAGAATTGTTCCATTTACCATTTAGAGTATGGCAATGACTGACTCCTTCCTTGCTGGGCTTTCTGCAACTGAAATTCAAAAACATCTGCAGACCTCTGCAGCACTTGTAGTAGGGAAGATCAGGATATATAAGAAACTGAAGGACCTACACTGGCTTCCAGTATGTACCAAAGTTGATTTCAAGATTATACTGACTACCTGGAAAGCCCTTACTGGTAAGGTTCCTCCTTCCTTCCAAGATATACCCACCATTAGGCTGAGTGGTAGAACATTGCGATCCAATGAGATGTTGGACCTGGTCCTTCCTCAAATTCACATGCAAATGGGAGGGGATAGGGCCTTTTTGTTTTGCTGTTGTTGTTGTTGTTGTTGTTGTTGTTGTTGTTGTTGTTGTTTAAGAGATTTTGAAACATATCTCGACCAACTTACAGCTGCCACATTTTGAGCGCTCTCACAGCTTCCGGCTTGCAAATGAAAACAATAGGTGCGAGTGCGCTCGCCACTATGCCCCATCTTAATCTCCAACGCTGGTTCCATAACAAAAACTATACTTTAAAGTTTGGTATTTACTCTTGAGAAAGTAACACGTCATGATTTATGGAGACATGTTTTTACCCCTATGCTCTTCATTATTGTAAAATTACACAATACAAAAGACAAGTTAATAGTATGCAACATATATGATATCTAACCATACGATGTATGGAACAGTATGAAATAATACGAAGTCAAGATCTAAGCGTGATTCATTTACAGAAGATTAATAATTGATGTATTCAGTATATATGACATAGTACATCTACACTCAGTTTATTGACAGTAATATTGTCCATTGCCTCGGAGAATGGATCACAAATTAGACTTCTGATGGTTTTGTCGTTCTTTAAATTTTAAGTCTCATCTGAATCGATTACATTTCTTTATTGCTCATATAAGACAAAGAAAAAATATTTCATTTGAAAATTACACACATTATACATATGTTTCTATTTTCAAATACTAAAGTTGTCAATTTCCCGAAGCAGGAGGAACTCTTTAATAGGCTCGGGTAGAGGTAAATGATGGATTTTTTGGCTTTGGGGGAGGTTGTTGCATCCAATTGCCTTTCTGATTCTTCTTCGAGACAGATGTTTCAATGCTATTGGTTGATGTGCTTTCTCCAACAGCTCTTCAAGAACATGTGAACTAAGTTTAATATTCTGGCGTCCAGCTGATGCAAACATGGACGCGTCCATACCTGCAGCCAGTAACATCTGCACGACGACCTCGTGTTTTCCCAGCACTGCCAGGAATAGGTTGACGCCATGTTTGAATGTTTCATCTGAAACGTTAAGTTCTAGATCTTCTCCGGATTTTAATAGTAATTTAACAATGTCAAGGCTAAGGTTGTCAAAGGTATCACACCTCTTTGAATAAAGATGATATCCAAGTGGTGAAAATCCCGCATAGTTCCTGACATCAACACAGGCCCCAGCTTCTAAGAGGACTTTGATCACAGCAATATCTTCTATGTCCACCGCTGCATGGAGGGCAGACGCATACCCAAGTCTGCTGGTAGCATTAATATCAACGCCGGCTTCTAGCAATAATCTTACAGTATCAGCACTGCAGTTTAAAATGGCTTCAATCAAAGGGGCTGAGACACATTGGTCCAGTTGTTTTATAGATTTCAGGCATTTGTGCCTGTACATATAGCATATAACATGTTCTAAACCTCTCCTGATAGAGTTGTGGAGAAAAGATACATTCCCTTCCTTGATTTGACACGGGTCAGCTCCTTCCTTCAGTAAAAGTCTCACAATATTCATTGTCGATTCAGGTAAATAGCGCTGGATATTTTCAGATCTTCGCGTTTTCTGACATATTTCCGCCACATTGGATATCGTTGAGTTGAGAGGTGAACTATTTTTGTCAGCACAATTTACATGGGGACGGGCTTTGATGATGTGTTCAACAATTTCCTGATTTGACGTTGCCACTGCCAAACACAAAATACAAGACGAGTCCGTGCGATACTGCCATATATTTGCACTGATGTTCAGAGACATTAACAGTTTAACACATTCTGTGTTTACACTTGTCACTGCTTCGTATAAAGCATCTTTAAATTTGTAAGTTATTTTAGTTTCTCTTTTTGCTGATATTGTTTTCTGGAACTTTTCTGGATCATTTCCTTCGTTGGCACTTTGTTCTGATGAATATGCAGTATTGCAACTTGCGTATTCTTCCGTTTTTTTGTAGTGATCTATAAGAGTTTTAAGAATGTCAACACGCCCTTGTCTTATAGCAATCGTAAGGGCGAATTCATCCGGATGACACAGATCACACTCATCCTGTGCCAAGCAAAACTTGACAGCCTCTATATTGCTACAGTATACAGCCAATGACAAAGGAGAGGAGCAGAAGCATGCAGAGTCTGGATAAAATAAAGCCCCGTGATCAAGCAAAAATGCCATACATTGCACATTGTTGGCTTTAGCTGCGTAGCCCAGAGCAGTCATGTTCCTCTCCCCGACATCCTGTCGCCTGTGCACTTTGTTGATGTTGAAACCTTTCTTCAGGAGATCCAAAAGTGCCTCTGTGTGACACTTCTCAGCAATATGGAACCATCGTTGAAGTGGAAGTGACATAGTTGATCGAGACCTTCCTAAATTAGATAAAATGCCAATAGATTTTGTTGACGTTTATACTACATCATCAAATGGAAGACAACAGAATCACATATAAAATATAATGATCAATGTCAATTCTTTTATGTGCTATATACAAGTAGTATAAGGGTAAGATTTATTATATATCGATTCTATATTCACATATCACAAAATTAAGTTTATCATACATGTATTTGTTCTATGGCCTTCTTTCCTTCATTGCTGTATTTCTACAGATCTACAGCACTAGCCATTGCACGGGGAAAAGGGGCTTTTGACCTGAAAATGGACAGATATAATAGAACAGCCATCTCATGTCAGACAAAAGCTGGAAATAATGGAATAACGCGTTTTCCAATTTATCTCGAGTGCTATCTGTTTCTGGCCTAACAAATCACGCTGCAAAATAAAGACTCTCATTAATGTGAAATGTGACGTTCCAATATACGTGTATTTTATAATACCTACCCAATTTTTACATTTGGAAATGCAATGCATCTGTTGTGTAGGATGATTTACACCGCCCGGGCAGAGAATATTGAGTTGCACATGGAGATGCAGTCAATGTTATTATGTTACTATGACCCAGAATCATTGATGCATGACAGTGATTCTGGAGCGCTCTCCACCATTTTTAATATTAACAAGAACACTATGCCATCAACGTATGTAATGAGTTTAATTTATTGTAAATATAACATTTTTCATACATTTCATACTATTTTAAATCATCTCTGTAATGAAACAGCTGATGACTTTTCGAAATTTGTCCACAATATTTCTGTGAACAATATATATCCCACTGTTAGATGACACAACGCAGGCATGTATAGTTTGTGCGGAATAGCTATTACATATTGACTGCATTTTACCACCCCTAAGTCAGGACACCCCTTTTTGGCCATACTCATTCAAAGACTTTAAGGATAGACATGAATTTCTGTGTTTGAAGCTGATGAGACAGGGCTTTCATTATAAATCATTAGTGAAACAGCTACACAAAACTAAGCATAAACACAGAGATCTCTTTGCTAAATACCAGTCAGTCATTGAAGTTCCTTTGCCCATCAACATCTCAAATCAACGGCATGTTACATTACGCTGATACTCATCTCACTGTATTCCTTCATTCTCATCCCTTCATTTTATCACTAGTGGAATCCTGCTTAAGATCGCGAGGGGGCGTAGTTTCCTACTATGAAGGTGTACGAGTAATGTTCCAGCATGCATGCCATTGATCTGTGTTTTCAGATCATGTGTTGGTACATGAAGCCTACACCCTGCTAGTTATAATCATCTGTTTGGTTCATTTTCATACAGTTTTATTTACTTCCATTGCATGCTTATACATTCTCATGTTATCATACTAGTCTTGTTAAATTTGTTTCTGTTAGTCATTCCAGTTGTTAAACATAGCATACAATGCACATTTCACTGTAAAATTAATGTGTGTCAAATAAAACACATTATTTGTCTCAATTTGGAAACACTTTATCGTGCATAAATATTATTGTGAAACACATTTGGAAAAACATTTATTTTGAAACACAAAATTGTGTTTAATGCCCTGTCCTAGAAATGAAACATAATAATGTGTTTAACTGTATTATTGTGTTTATTCAATACAGTTTGTACAAAAGTGGTAGACATTCTATATTATAAATTTGATATTGTATATTATCACACCATAAACACATAATAACAATTCAAAATTATTCTCAATTTATTTGTTGAGAGTTTTTGAGAAAGATGGACGTGTTCATGTTTTTATATGTCCTTCAAATTCAATTTGAAATGTTTCATACATTATACAGTTTGTTTAGGATGACCTTTCATGCAGTGTCATCTCTTATGCAGTTTTAGTCCACAGTTTATTTCTGTGATGCTCTTTTATGGATACATTGTCATTTAATTCAGTTAATTGTCCCGCTCGGTGTAGATATCTGGAATGCCCTCCCATGCAGAATAGGTAACTGGGATACCCTCTTGCTCAGTGTCAGTACACGTTATTTCTGAATGTCTTCCACTTAGTTATGGTGGTTGAAATAATCTCTCAAACAGAATGCCCTCATGTAAAATAGGTACAACAGATGCCTTGATGTGTAGAATAGGCATCTGAAATTGGTAAATCATTTTTTTATCATTCAAGCTCCTACCATGTAAACAGATTTAATTTTATTTCATGAATTCATATCGCACAAAAAATATTAAAAGTTTATTAAAAAGTTTCATTTTATAGGACAAAAGATAAAAGCATACCATTTTTGTGGAACAGTATCATGAAGAAAAAGGCATTTACTCCATAATAATGCAATCCTTGAACTCTGCTGACCAGTGACCAACTGTCAATATTTGAATGTATAATCACTTGACTATCCCTTGTTTAAATATTCTAACTTCCTGTTTTCAAAGAGAGGTACACAACCATAATCATTTAGAGACCTTGACAATGGCAATTAACAAATATGCTTTAATGTGTTTTGTTACAAGCGTGATTTTAGAAAACATTTTACAACGATTTTGATCTTAATTATACAATAAAAATGATCAAAAAGTGTTTAAGTAAACAATATTATTAACTAAAATGTTCATTCAATATTACATATAAGCTCTTTATTAGTGGGTCAATCACAAAGATTGTGTTTCACAAAAACATTATACATAAGATGTGTGTAAAGTGCTTTATTAGCAATATGGTGTGTCACCAACACATAATATCCATGTAAAAACACAATATGATATGTTAGTGAGATAAGATATTTCTCAGTGTTCAAACATAAACATCCCTAAAATCTGCAATATTTATTTATTTATGTTTATTCTCTAAAATGTGAAAAGCAGTTGTTCAGGTAAATATTGCCTAAAACGAAGAAATGCTTATGTCTGAAGGAGCTGAATACATCCTTGCAGTGGAATAATCACGATTTTGATAATAGTAGATGGCACCACATGCAGGCAGGGGCCCACCACTATATGATATGCAAATAGAGCCAATATGCACACTTTTCTGGCTAGCAGCTTGTAACTAATGCATTTCATTTCCAGCTGGTATGTTTACCAGCTGGGAACTTTTTTTGTATGAATCAGCTGGCTCAAAATACATTTGACATTTCAAAATGGTCTAGCTGACAGACTGATGAATTTAATTGGCTGGCTGGTAAAGTATTGAGATTTTGACACCTACTGGCAATTTCGCCATTGAAAACTGCAAAATAAAAAATAAATTATATTGTATGAACACTATTGGACAAAGATTGTTCAAGCCTAATGATATTTCTACTGTAATTATAAGTTTTTAACATTTAATTATTTATAAAAGAAATTGGTTCATTACCAGCTGTTAAAAAACATTTGGCATTGACAAACATCCATGAACAAAGTTAACAGCTGTTTATTCCATACAAATTCTGAGCTGGTAACTTTCCCAGCTGGTAAAAAATAACAGCTGACAGCCAAAATCCCAAAGTGTAGCTGGCTGGTATTATAAAAAATATTTCCTTCTAGAAAATACTAAAAATGCATATTGGAAAACAATTTTTTAGCTGAGTGATATGTTGTTCACAACATTCTATAACATACTCTGCCCAAGTTTCACATCTCTATCTCAATTTTTAACGAAGTTGGTAGTGGTGGGCCCCTGTGCAGGTGGTTTTACAAGAACTGGCGGGAAAATAAGTATGTCAAAACTTGTTTCTGCTGATTATACCAACAATAATATGTCTCAATGTAAGATTTTAATTCAATCTTAATTTAATAGACAGACCCCAAACCCCAGTTCAGTGACCTTGTTAAAATTATAACCACTCATATCTTAAGTTTGGCTTGAAATGTGTGTCACGAAAGCTTGTCTTCTCTAAAAAAATGTACTGAAAGAAAGTGACTAATGTCAATATGGGCCTAGTTAGATGGGAGGCTAATTGAGTTTTGCATACACGATATTTCATGCAATTGTTGATAAAATGCATTTTGACCTCATGAAAATGATGCACAAACATTATTCAATATACGTGAAAACTTTATTATCAAATAATATACAATATATCATGTTGTGTATTGGACGGATAATTCTAAGACATTTGCACAGAACGTTTGAGCATATGTAAAGCATCGATTATAAAATAAGGCATTCTGCAGGAAAAGGTTTAGTTTCAAGATATTGGACGTGTTTTCCCTGACAGAAGAAAATAATAATAATAGTAATATTAATGTGATATGGTTAATGATAAAACATATCCCTGCCTTACTACTATATAATAAACTGGTATCTTCTCGTGTTTAATATTTAATATAGATTTCATCCAATACGTTTTTCCTCGTCTTCTTTACCTTCAAAATTTTTTGTATTGATTAAATATTTTGTACTGATTAAATCAGAGATATTTAATTTGCAAATTCAGCAGTATTCATTCATGAGAACATGATAACCAGCAGTGTGATATGTACGAGTACGGGTCTCTTTTGAGTCAATCAGCAGCATTTTACTTTCTGATCCTTCGCTTTGAGATGTATCCATGATATTGAAAAGCAACTTGAGACACATGCAAACGCAATCTTATAATGTTGTCTTCATGCCACAAGAGGAACACATGCTGGTGTGTTCTTTATAAGGCCAAAGTCTTCTCCATCGGCACTTTTCTCCAGAAGATAAAGCCGACATATGATTGCAATCAGTAGACTCTGGATATCTTTGCATATTCGCGCCCTCTGTGGGACAGTTTTAAGAGGAACATGAGGGCGATCCACGCAATCCTCTGCTTCGTACTCAGCCACTCAGGTACTGCAAATATATCCACAACTCTACAATTCAAACATTTATAACCGAAAGTGACTATCAAAATAGAGGCTATGTTCTATGGACTGTTAAGACAAAGTAGCACAACACCATGATGAAGATTGATGATATAGACAATGAGCCTATCATAAGTAGGGCCATTATTACAGTAAGAGGGTTCAATTATCAACGTTTCAAAATACATTTACTTCACTGGGGATAAGCAATTTTGTTAACATATCTTCATTTCTGCATGGAGATGGAGGCCCACTGTATTCCACTTTAATATTTCATGACTACCTGCCCATTGGCTGAATGTTTTAGTTATAATCCATCTCAAATGATATTTAAACAAGAATCAAATGATATTCAATTAACATTCCTAATAAGAATTATTCGATTTAAAATGAGATCCGTATGAATGAGATTTCAAATGAGATCCAAATAAACAAGTTTTTCCCTTTAATCTCTAATAGATACCATTGGGCCATCACAATTATGCATTTATTTTATCTTTGCGAATTATCCAACTACATTAAATGAATTGGGAAATATTCAACTGAAATTATATATTAGTCTAGATGACTGTTTCCAAACCTTAGTCTATTATATTTATGATATAACATTTATTTAACATGATATATTTCTTTTTAGTCATCCATAGAATAAATAGCTTACTATTTGTTGTGAGCATTCCTCCATCGGAAGCAATAGCTTGTCTCGACACAGGATACATAGACTCTATGGTCCCTAATACCTCATCTGTTTCCGGCAAGACAACCTGCAATTCACAATAGTTATCTTTTACAAAGCACAAATATATCTGCCAATTTTTTTACATTGATTATTTCACACATTAAGACACATATCACAAAGAAGAAGTACCGCCTTACCTTTTGAACCATATTAGAAGTGCACATTGTTATAACAAATATCTCACCCTGCCATCGCACACACACCTGTTCGTCCACATGGAAGGCGATGATTTTCCTTCATATAAGTACAAATATATTTGTACTAATTTTACCTTTGTAAGCAAGCTGCTCTTTCTTGATCTGACCTATGCCAAGGTCAAGATCATCTGAATGTCACTCTGTGACTCTTTGAGAAGGAAATATGATATTGAAAAGGGCATTTTGATTATCGAGTGAAGCTTCAAGGTGGCTTCATCTGGTGAACCCAGTTTTAAAAATGTAGTTCATCGAGATCATTTTTGCCTGGGGGTTGGCATCATTTGTCTTTATTTCATTAAAAGTCAAATGTATAATCTTATCGAAGAACACATGTAACATTTGTCGACCTTTAGGACATGGATCTTAAATCCACCAGTTTGATAATGAGGATTTACTTGTGGGTAATATTTTACATACTTTTGATCGCAAACTTAATTGCATCAATTTGTTTGGATTTCCATTCATGTCGAAAATGAATTTATTTTACAATTTCCTACATGACCTCAGGTCCGTGTCTGAAGAATTGATCTGTTGTCATAGTAAATCTGTGACTGGGTGGGTTGTCATGTCAATGATATCTCAGACATGATAATTAAGTGGTAGCATCATATCTGCTACAAATAGGTTTTGTCATGAAATAACTGAAATATTGCTGAAATGACGTAAAACCCCAAACAAAGAAACAAGCATATCCTTGTAGAATAAACTGCAGAATGATGAGGACTTTACCTTGTGAACCATGTCCATTGTACAGATGTAGCATCTTTTCACTTCAAGGATTAGGATTTTGTTGTTTGCCATGTCTACTACCTCAAAGCATGACGATTTCCTGTATCAAACAGCGAGAAAGGTGCATAACTAGCAAACAACAGGCTGTTCATTTTAAAACTTTCCTCTCATTTTGTCTTTTTAATGTGTACAACAATGCGTGTGCACTGTACTTCATGCAACATTCATCTCTAGTGATTTTTGTACGGTAATAGCTTTTGGTTTGATATTCAATTTGACCTTATCTCAGTTATCAAGAGTCACATTTATCACATATACTTTAATCAATTATCCTTGTATAATTTTTATTGAGATTTTTTTTATCTTTAGATATGGGGTTCAATAAGCTTTGTCGATCTATTACAGATTTCTTAATCATAAAGCAATTCCTTATATTGGAGGCGGGTAGAATATAATTTGCTGAAAGTTTAAAAAAATCAAAATGTTGGCATACCAAGTGACAGTGGCAAATATTGTTCCATCTCTAGCGATTATCTCAGCTGTGTCAATGGGAGATTTTCTTAATCTCCCTGTGAGCAGAATACAGAAGAGATCACCGCCCCCAACATTGCGAACGTGGATCTTCACCTCTCTCGGTACACAGCCCAAGCAGCAGCCACAACAGGAATCATACGCATTTTCTGAGAACCACAAACATATCATGAGATGTTTTTCCATAGGGAAATATACCTATATATAGGGAAGTATGAAACTCTGGAGTAAGGAACAGTCGTTGAGAGGGGGATTAAAAAGTTAAAAAGTTAAATAGCCGGGGCATGTTTTCCTTGAGTAATTTCAACTATTTTACTCTTAGATAATACAACAATGGGAAACACGATTTTCTGGTTTAGCTAAGTATCTATTTTACTCTGAACTAAAAAAACATCTTTTACTTTGAAAAAGACAATTAGTCTTAAGTTTAACTAAGGATTTGCAGACAACCAGGATTATGCGATATGTGCAATCATTTGTTACATTCTGTCATCCATCTAAGACAGATACAACATGTCAAGCATGTCTCCAGTTTACTATTTGCTGGTATATTGATTCATTAATGGATCATTTTCATAGTTCATCAGTAACTGTGACCCTGAGCATCGCCAGAATACCAATATTAGTTTGGAATATCCAGTTTTTGGAATAAATATGTCTTTATTGGGTTGTTTATGTGTCGAAACATAATTCCTACCTATGTTCCTTTATTATTATTTGCTTGAATTCAGAAGTGAATTAACGATTAACAATTACACTGGGAAAATGTAACCATTCTGTTAAGATATTTTTTTTATCGAAATACATATATATGTGTAAAATATTTCTTTTATCAATTGTTGCTGACCTATGTCTCCTTCCAAGAACTTGATTCCATTCTTGCCGTAAGCTATGTAATGTAGATAACGATATGTCCCTGTATCAAACGAGTCTGAAAACATTCAGAAAATAGCATATATCAGATTCAGTAATTTATATAATGTAAATTTGTTCATGATAAAATTCATAATATTGCACACACGTTCATAACGATCGTCTCATTTAATGACATTTCAAATTATTGAATAGACTCATACTGCTTGTGTATACAAATTTATGGGGACAATCTATCATTAATATTTCATGGGAATTGCCATTATTGGTCTCATATTGTCATCATCGCATTACACTGCGATCCTTCTTAAAACTATTTAATTATGTTCTGAAGCATTACTCGCCAAATTTTAAAGTACGATACAGGTTACAATAAACTTAACCACAATTTGTTGAATTTCTCGAATCTTCGGCTGTTATTAGGTATTTAGGTTGGTTTCTTCCAAAATGCACAGGAAATAAATGAAAACGAAACATATAGAAGTCTCTATGAATTAAGTGAACATATTTGCATGAAAAATCGTTGAATCTCCCCTTCCAATATTTCAAAATCTATTATTTCTAAAACGAACAAGTAGATAGAAAATTTTAAAACGAACAAATAGATAGAAAACTTATATAATAAAGAATAAGCGCTATGAACAGATTATCTGATATCAGCGCTATACAAATTTTATTATTAATATTATTATTATTAAGAAATAAAGTTTTGTTTATGTTTCTGATTTCAACATAATGTTTCTATTAAAAGGTTGTAGTTACCAGCGACCCATTCACTGTGAAGGTTGATAACGTTGTACTTTGAGAGAAGTTTGAGGTTTCCGGGGAGAGATTCCACATCCGGGAGCTGCCTCATCTCCGGGGCTGAGGCGGACCTCTCCGTGGACGGTCCCGGCTGAACGGTGATGGCGTCCAACTCAGGAACAGTCAGTCGGTCCATGGCGATCATGCTACTTGAATGCCCTGACAAATTCGCCATGTTGTTTGGAATATACTCTTGCTTTCAAAATCTTGAGTTCCTTTCTGAATATTTCAGTTTGGTTGTGGTGACTGATCCAAAAATCATACCTGTTACCGGTAGAGCTAGCGAAATCAAACATATATTTTGGCAAACCTAGATTTGCATCAGTAAGACAATTAGAAAGGTTAAAATGTCATGAAAAGCTTGACACAGCCTATGCGATAATATGAGTAATAAAGTGGTGGGTTATTATATAGGTATGGTGTTATAGCGACATCCCCTGAGTGTTCTCGTCCCGCCTCATCAACCACACAGGCGAGTATTCTAGTATCTGGAATGGAATCCCACAGCCAGAGCAAATCAACACAATTGATGCATATTGATCATAATGTACCACTAATGTAATCCATATATATATATATATATAACTACATATATATATATATATATATATATATATATATATATATATATATATATATATATATATATATATATATATATATATATATATATATATATATATATATATATATATATATATATATATATACAGGACTATTACAGGGTAGAAAAGACGCAAGTAAACTCTGAAGGATATTTGTCACAGGGACATAAGGGACATAAAGGGCCTTTGGGGGATATTTGTCACAGAGACACAAGGGACATAAGGGACCTTTGAGGGATATTTGTTACAGGGACATAAGCTAGAAAGGATTGTAGTATTGATGTCCGGCAACGGAGTACACAGTCAAACCTGCTTGATATCTGGCATAATAACTGGTGGACTGAAGCAAGCTTTGCCACGAGGAACACATCTGGTTCTACTTTCTTTCTTGACACAGGGAGAGTTTGAGCGAAGGAGTTCTTCTGAGTCAGTAACCTACTATAGGCATGGTAAGGATGGAGCAGAGGTTAACCCAGTCCAAACTTTGCCATGACTCCACAATCGTCAATGAGAAATTTGTCAATAATAAATAAACGTGTTCTGGTCTGATAGACAAATTGGAAGAAAACAATTGACAGACGGACGATGCTTGTTTGTTGTGCTTGATCCATACGCCTATAAAATTATAGATAACAAGGTATAAGGATTTTACCTAATTATATCTAAACATTACAAATACAAATCGGTCTCAATTGCCAGTTGATGCTTAAATTATGATAATAGAAGGGAACTCTGCTATCAATTAGTTAGATGTTATATGGAATACTTGTTAATAGTTCAAAATTTGATTTATTTAAATATTCAGTTTGGAATGCTGCTGTACCTTATCGACTGTTTGACCTATCTATATGCGTGGCTTTCTATGTGTTTGTCGAGTGGTCCGCTTCGTGACTAAGGTCCCAAGGGACTTGCTTTACCAGGCAAAAGGACAACGCAATGCTTCAAATCGCAATCATTTGAACGCATTTGAAATGTGACAGACACGTAAAATAGTAGAGTCATGAACGATGTGCATTTGTTTGTAGATGAGGAAGATGTATATAGGGGAGATGAAACTGTCCAACTTGTAAGATGTATGTGAGATGAGAGCAATGCTGGAATATATCACACAGAATCAATAGGACCTCCTTAATGCTGAGCACACTCATAATATTGAAAGAGCTCCTGTTCATTAAATATTACATCATATTTTATGTATATGCAGCACTAGGCATAGAAATTCCGAGTAGAGAATAGTACTGCGACATACAACGTTCGATCATATATGTATATGGTATATAATAACGGGAATGTATTTGTCGCCAGGGCAGAAACTTCAATTAATAAATACACTATGCGAAGGTACTTGGCATAATTGATAGTTGTAATGAAATATATAACCCTAATAACTGCGAATTGGCAAGTTTTCGACTATGTAAGTTTTGGAATATGTTCCTCCACCAGCACAACAGATATCACAGAATAATATAAAATATAAACTGTCACATATTACTTATAAAAACATAACGTGAGTTCACGTGGGGCAGAAGCACCATTCATTAAACTTCAAGACATTATTCGATATTCAATCAGAGAGCCCTGTATTTGGATGTTTCTGTACCATGACCTTTATGTTGTGACATTTAGATTAGTTTTATGTTGTTGATACTTCTTGGTAGAAGTAGCCAAGGAGAGATTAATAATTTGGCATTTATGCTTTGAGTGTGGGAGCAGTTTCCGCAAGCTGTAACACAGAACTATAAGCATTAAACCACCAAAGCTTGCTTTTATCATTCATGTTTGAAACTCATCCATAAACAATGTGTACATAATCAATGGATTTTTATTACAAATCCTCTGATGTGGAATAGATACAAACAGCTTTTTTGGAATATATAAGTGGGGTGTTCATATGCAGAAAGTATCAATAAACATTGCGATATAACACGATATGGACAGCGGCCGGCCCAGGACATCGTCTGGTATAATATTGGCTTTATTGTGGACAACATCAGTTCCTGCCTCATTTATCACGTCAAGTAAGTCATGTTATATATATGTATGCAAAGAAATATTAGAAAGATTAAACTTTGAAGTGGCTGATGTGCTGAAAAGTACATGAATAATGTGAATTTATATTTGAAATAGGTGGATATAAGGTGAATGTGTATTCTTCATATGGGGAGTCAAATAATACAGAGAACATCTTGAAGAGGTTACAGCAAGCTTTTGATGGTGACATTTCTACATGTTTCAACCTCACGTCAGAGGAACTAAGGGTTGACGCTACAACCCTTATTGCGGCGCGCAGCGACCCCAAACCACTTCAGAATGACATATATGTGAGGATCACTGGCGATATGTCATGTTGGGGCCATGATAGCTATGGGATGTGTGACCAGGCAGGTACCTTACTTCTCATGGATTATATACACCCTTTTGTGCCAGCAGTCACTGAAAACACCTATTGTGGACCATTCTGTGGCCAACCTCTGAAATGTGACCTCCGAGCGAAGACCATCACAGATCGCCACGCCATGCCATGCGAATACACTTGCAAATGCCCCAAGATTCCTAACATCGACTGCACAAAGATAGTGATAATGCTTGCAGCAGGAACCTGTCAGGAGAACAGACATTCTGTCAGTATCTGCGAGGTAGAAGTAATTACCGAAAACCAGTATGTAACAACCTCGGCAAACACTGAAAAACCCACCATGTATGACACAAATGCATAACATGTTTTTCCCTTAAGCCAACATACCTGACAAAAAGTGTTCTGGCTTTCATATTGCTCAAAAGAGATCCCAACATGAAGATTTCACCTTTGTTTATATCAAGACCAAAAATGTTACAATTCTGTATGTTCCGATGTGCATATTGCTAAAATAAAACTTTGAAATGAAGATTTCAGTTTTAGCATGACAAACAAACAAAAAACATACTTGTTCCCACTGTGAATAGAACCCCAGACCTTTATCATGGGAGACAGATGTCTTACCCACTGAGCCATGTTGAAAAGTATGATTTTACCTTCTCACTGATAAATCACACAAATAGACAAGATCACTTTATCACTTTATCAACTTGAAGTTATTTTATAAAGGGATATTCAATAGTTTCACACAGCAGCCTAAGTTAAATTTATAGACTAAAATTTTCCAAAAATATGCTTGCCTAAGATGATATGAATAGTAATGCAAAGAGATCAGTAATGCAAAAAGATACAGATATCTATAATTCATCTCTCATTTAAATCTAATCATTTTCTAGTAAATTCTCTGTAGGTAGGTATATAAGGTTCGCATGTAATTATTTATATTGCATATGAGGTGTGTCATATAACGTCCGGGCATTGGCCAAGGCGCAGTTGGTTAGAGTTCCAGCTTATTAGCACCAGTTCCTCTGTGGTGATCCAAAGGTCATGGGTTCGATCCCCGGTTGTGTCGAGATTTAATTCCTTATTCATTTTCACATATGAGCTGAGGCCTGCGCCAAAAGGGTAAACCCGTTGTCCTTGTGACCAGGTGGGTTGTCATATCAGGGACCTGCGACATGACAATTCAGTGAGGCAGCACTATAACTGCTACAAGTAGGTCTCATCACGAAATGACTGAAATAATGATGAAAGTGATGTAAAACCCTAAACAAACAAACAGACATATAATGACACATTTTATGTATTTAACTTGAACTCATAAAACAGGAAATTGTAATAAGCCAAAGAAAGTCAGTTACTGGAGTAGTGTTTATCTGTCTGGAGAAGTCATATTGAAAGTATTCCAGTAGGATGTTAGTTTGAAAGGGAGTTAATGTGTTGATATGTACTCAATGAGTTCACTCATAAAATCAAGATGGCCGAATGCTGGTTGAGAATGTGCTTAATTGATGAAACTCAGGAGCACCACTAGGTATTTGCAGACTACATTAAGCTCAAGATGTATCACTGTTTGCATTCCATTTATGCAATCCACATTGTGATACATGTGATATATATATACATGTGATATATATATATATATATATATAAAACCTTTGAACAATATATATTTTATCAGCTCAATTTGTTTAGAGGATTTTGGTAAGTCAGGAATGTTTTGAAGGATAAATAAATGATGCACAGATGATCAATAAATAACGTGACAGATGATATCTTTTATTCAATCGTCCAATTATTTTAGTGAGCAATCAATAAACAATAAAGAAACCAATGGAAAGATTATTCGTTGTATATGGGTGTTTTTACATTGAATTCCTCTATATATCATTGTTTGGGTCAACATCTGCAGCACTTATAACTCTGATAAAAATGTGTTATTAACTTGCATTAGAACAGTTTTATATTGAATGTCCAAAGCTTTGAGTCGGAACAAATAGACAATTGACAGTGTGTACTATTTCTTGTTTGTTTTTATTTAATAAGACAACTGTAATGTATTCAATGATCCCCTGAATAAGTTTTATATTCCCAAAAAACCAATAATAACAATATCAAAAGTAAAGTAAAACCTTCTGTTCACTATCCCTTTACCCTTCAGGCCATGCATTCTCCAGTATGATGTTATAATTGCTATGAGTACAAAGCATCTATCGGCAAGATTTATATATAAAATGCACGGCACAAATACAAACATGCGTAATATATTTTGTGACCTAACATGGTACTTTTATTAGAGGCGGTGCATTTTCTTTTTCATAACCCGTAGACATCTCAAGTTTGACATCTGACATATGGAAATTAATAGTTGTAAGTGTCTTGGCAATAAGTTATTATCACTCCCCTTACCGGCAAATGTATTTTGAAATTTCCTCATCAAACTCATTTATTTTTGCCTCAAATGTGTGCATTAATTTCCTCAAACTCAATCTGTTGTAAATGAAAACAATTTCTTTCACTGTGTCTATATTTTTTCATTTTTTATCTAACCATGTTTTAAGTATGCTATGTAATTTCCATGGGTTCTCAAAGATTATTTTCAGCTACACACAGCTCCAGCTTTAGTCCTTAAATTCAAGGTAATGTATTCGTAGATATTTGCAGTATCATGATTAGAAAACACTACATAGGAGCATAAATTCCCTTTTCTGTTTAGGATATATTGTTATAAAGTAGAGAGTCTCTCTTTGCTGAAATATCAGCTGTAAAAGTTATGATTTAATGTATTACATAATTTTGATGGAGGTATCATCACAAGGGTGCCAAAGTATAGACCTTGTTTTTAAAGTGAAATAAACCATGAACATTCATCACTGACCATTTCTACATCCCTACACGGTGTCCCAACTATCAAAGTATCATTATTGTCACAGGACACCTCTTCACAACCAATTATCTTAAAAAGTTGACCCTGTCATGTCATAGGTTTGATGACTCCATGTTTCTTTGGTTCTATATCATTGCAAAGTTCAGGTTTCTCAGTGCCAAGTGTTACTGAGTAAAATACAGACTATCTTAGTCCAAATATATTAGGACTATCCCGTTGAAATGGGTTTGAACAGGGAAACCCCCAAACAACAACCACATATTCAAACTCCACCAGAAGGCGAAATGGTGAACTGTTTTTACAGAGACAGACAAAGTTTAAGAGAAATTAAATCTTGGGACTATTTACTTCAGTGGAGTAGTCATTTTCTGGGGTAGTAATCAGGCGGAACCACAACAAAATGCAGGGCAATTTTACATTCAGTAGTAAAGGATGTTATCATATCTATCACAAAAAAAATCGGACAGTTCCTGAGCACATGGCCAGTGAAAGAAGTACCGGAAGAATACTAATCTGGGTTGGCCAGAGGTAAAAGTTTGCATGTGCCTCTGGTGGACAGTGTGCCACATATTTCCAGTGACGTGTGACCGGAATTCCGCCCACAGCATACGGGCACCTGCGAGGTGGTTTACTGTCCCTATATGGTACAGTTATTAGTGTCTAACCGAAATAGGCAAATAAATAATTAAGAGAAGAGCCATCAAAGAAAAATACTGCCGCGGACATTTAAGTGTAAGAGGTGTCATCTGGTGGCAGATACTACTATGAAACGATGTGCATTGTAGATTAATCAAGACTCCCATGATCAAACCAAATGATATAAATAGGTTTGATCTCAGCCATGTGTCTATATATCGCATTACTATATATAAACTAAGGGCGTGAAAGCTCTTTCAACACATTTCTGTCAACCTGGTGTTTCAAATCAGATTAAAAATACTTACCAGGTATGTACATCCTAAACTTTAAAGGTTACTACTATCCATTCAATGATTAGATAGCAAAGCATTTTTAAAAAGTGAAAACTTTACCTTATGCCTTTTAAAAATATTTCTTTGATGAAGTTGAAAATTGTGTTCCAAGAGAAATAAGAAAAACCGGTGATTGAGTATAATATTATTCTCTTGAAAATTTGAGTATAATATTATTCTCTTGAAAATTTACAAATTTTGCGCCCCCTGTTGTTTAATTGCTCATGAAATTTACAAAGAACAACAAGGCATTGTCACACCCCAATTAGCACAGGATGATAGTATTCTATGGGACACTATTGATTTCCATAATTCCCTCAATTGGATCACAGGTTTTTCTGATTTTGTTTACAAGTGATCTCAGATTTGGGCAGAAATATTAATTAAGGTAAGGCTAGATTAAGTTTTGAAACACTGAATTTCTGGATTGGATGGCATAGATCAGGTCATAAATGTAAACTTTATACATGGAATAAAAATGATCTCATCCAAGGTTGTGATTTAAGCTTTCATCCCTTTAGTTGTATACAAGTAAAGGGAAAATTGACATTGCATTGATCACACAATTTCGACACTATCTTAGCTTTTCAGTTTCCCTTTGCCCATGATCCACATAGTATATAAAATGCATGGTCTCAATCCCGACCCAAATCATGGAGGGAACCCAATCTATCTCATACAGAGTATCCAATCTTATGTCAGGACAGAGTACACTCTATTACACATCACTGTCCATCTGAGTCAGGATCAAAACAAGAATTCAACATTATATTTAACTAGCTTAAGGTCGGACATAACATGCGATTTGTGGGATTTTATGTCTAACGTCTTTTTCATTTTCTAGATGTATCTGTAATTAGTCAATCGAAGTATTTGATAACATAAATACAAACGTACTTGATATTAAAATGTCAACTGGCCATCAAAGTAAGTATATTTCAATACCATCTATTTAGAGTAATCAGAAAAAAACATTTTAAAAACTAATTCACATAAAATATTTCATTGTCATTTTATAGAAAAGTAACTTTATTTCAATATAGCAACAAGGACATTATACATGTCTGGAATTATTCCCAAATGCAACACATAATATTTTTCCGCAATATCTAACAAAACTCCATCAACATCAAAGTTCTCTTGTAGAAAGTTTCAAATAAAACTTACATGAATATAATGTACATAATGGAAATCTAAGCAATAATAAGATGTTTATGATATGAATTGCGACCTTTATGCATTGAGCGATGATGACTTTAAAGAGCAGTGGCATTGGTCAACCTCAAGACATCATGAAGATATCAACGTGGCTTACTTTCCAACATAAGTTCAACATATAATGACATTCTCAAAACGTTGATTGAAGTTTTATTGTATTGTGATCATTAAATTTCCCAAGGCACGGGCCGTAAAAAGTTGTAATTGTCACACAATACAATATTTAATGAAAAATATTCAGTTGAAAACAAAATATGGCTTGTTGAATGTTCATATAAACAATTAACCTGTGGCAAGTTCCAGCTTATGATTTGAAACTACTATACACATATATATATATACATATTCTCAAAATTTTATAATAAATTATTGCTTAACATATTCTACAAATTACAAATATATAATTTATATCAGATACCTAACATTCGTACCTAACATGATATCACAGTCTACACATCACACTTTGTCACGTGATAGTAATAAGCAAAATCTACTGAATTATCCTCGCATAGAGGAAATTGAAGCTGACGTCATCATCTGAATGTATCTTATTTGCTGTGGTGAAGATTGCTTTCCTTAAGCACAATGTCAATATTCACAATTCATGGCGATTCTCATCATTGATATATATGGACAGTTCACAAATAATTTATTGAGGCTCGAAAATTGAAGGTGGGTCGAGAATATATTCGTTTGTGTGGGATTTCATCATAATTGCTTATGTAATATCTTTATTATCTGGCAACTGTATTTTTTATCAAAGCATATATGGACAACGGCAACTACGATATCGAAACAAACTATAATTATACACAATAACATTGATATGTCATCTTAAGAAGCAAAGTAGTTGATATGATGAGATGATGGTATGTTCAAATCAGTCCGAGCAAGACCCAAATATTTCTTCTTTTGTGCATTAAAAAATGTGATCTTTTGAAGCCAATATACATCAGCTTACAGGTGCTTATGTTATATAAGGCTCATGGGATCTGCTGCTGAATGATTAAGGGAAGTGTCTCAGTCTGCAGGAATAAATACTGCTGATTGTTTAAGTGAAGTTTCTCAGTCTGCAGGAATATACTATGTCTCAGTTATATGGCATCAATGAGACATGGGTCATACTCTACTGTACTGAATAGTGCCATAGTTGCTACCATAACAGATCAACCCTGAATAACTACTACGCAAACTTTCAGTCATCCTGGTGCCATTGCTAATAGTCTGACAGTATAAATGGCAAGGGTCCTTAAGACTTAATGGACGACGATCACAGTCCCGGATCAAATAGCTTCTTGATTTATCAGACTTAAGTTGATAATGACACGTAAAGACACGTAATGACTAGTTTCATTCTATTAACAAGGTGAAAGAGACCCGCTCTTCATATAGTGTAAAACTTATAGTTCCTCTTTAAAGTTATTTAAATTTCACACCATAATGGTTTGTTTCAGCGGAAATATTTCCGATGGATATTATATTAAATATTTCCGGAAGTAATATTGATGAAATGAAAATAATCGATCATGCCTAAATTGTACATAACTCATATAATTTTGGATATTGAGTTATAAGAGAGGAACTGTAGGTAATATTTGGTTCATTCTACCTATAACAGCACACAAGCAAAGTAAACCATAATCAATAAAGGGTACATACGTCAATAACAATAAACTCATTATAAATAATGTACTTGTAGGTTGGAACTAATGGAGCCAATGTGCTTAGTACATGTGAATGTATTACCAATGAGCATATGGCCGATCTGCATCAAATTCATACACATATTATAGGAGAAGAAAACATTCACACTCTATATTTTTCCCTTATAATTATTGCTGTGAATGACCTCCTCCACAAATTATATAAAAAATACATATTCATCTTTCTGTTCTAATGATACGTGGGGAAGATTTCTTGACATCAATATACTGTTTCTCAAACAGTTCATAATCAACTTGTGTTATAATTACAAAAAACAACATGGAAAACGTGTATGATTCATAGATGGCTGTTCTCTAAACTGTGATATGTAGTTCTCATTAAAGCTGTAAATCTCAAATCACCAACAATTCTATCGATTCGGCCAGGCAAGATTATATGGGAATTTGTGGAGATCATTTTGGCAAGGAACGCAAGCTCAGTTTATAATAAATTACCTTTAGTCTTTAGCTTTTTTTGGTTTACTGACAAGTTTCTTGGCATTTTCTCTTGCATGTCTGGTATTACTGTCCAAAGGATTAGTGACTAGGGCTGTTGTACCAGGGACTTCATGTCTCGCAGCAGTTGTGTGAGGACAATTGGGTAATTTGTCTGTGCTTTTGGATATTTTTATTGTCTGAGATTCTGTCTCCGTATTTGCCAATGGTTTGCCAGTCGCACATTCCTTTAACACACCAAGATTCACATTATTTTTTGGGGAAGCAGTACTTCTTGTGCGCTCTGCATTAGCTTTTGGCGACGTTTTCATGTGTGTTGGTGAGTTCTTAGTCTTTTCTGCGGTGATATGTTTACATATATCCACACTGTCCTCCTTATCTGGAGCCAATAGCGGCGTATCATCCGGCTTCTCGGATATATAAGCACGTCCTTTATTGGGTCGAAATGGATAAGTTGACCCACATTTGGAGCATGCGCACATCACATTCTGGTTGTAGCGCACCCTGGTGGTGACCGTGTCACCTTCACAATTACCATCTGTTCTATTGTGACATATTGTGACCTCTGTGGATCGAGACCCACTGGGATATTTCACGGAAGTTTCTCTTTTCACTGGGAACTCCAGCTCAGCTGAACCTGTGCCAAGCAGTGCTTTTAATTGATCCTTACGTTCTTTGGTGTATTTGACACGGTCCCTGACCTCTGGGTCCTCAGGATCCATGGCAACAGAATCTGTTGTTGTTGTCGTTTGCGAATCTTTAGATTTTGAAAACCCAGATTGTGGCGGAATAAATGCTGAAAAATACATATATTAGATTTTATTTATTTCCCTTGATTCAGACAACCATATATCAAATAATATAAAAACAAATGCATAAACATACATTTAAAATAGGGCAGCCCTAGTTCATCGTTTGCCTCATGTGTCCACTAACAAAAAAAACTGGTTCGGAGGGACAAATTATACTTGATATGAATAGTGACCATCCAACTGAGGTCAATAATATTAATAGCCTACAATACGATACAGGTGTCACATGGTCAATTCCGCGATCTATTATTATCACTGCCTATAATATCTTGATCAAGTGTAAGTCTCTCTTTTATCAAGGAAATATATTTATAGTCTGTATTATGCTTAAAGTACCACTCAATACATATCATTGCAATGTTTTTTGCTTTCTTTCATTTTTGTGTGATTTCCTAGGGTCGATAATAAAGTTGAGAATAAAAATGATGTTTGGTTTTGTTTTCGGATTGATTCCTAAAGATTGTGATTGTTGAGTCAAAACAAACAATTGACTAGCGATGCCCTTAAATGTATAGGTCTAATGTTCTACAGAAAATGGTGTCATATTCTTAAAGAGAATTGAATTTGAATATAAATGTATTTTGTTCTTACATCTAAATGACCCCGATGAATCGGACTGGTGCAGCTGCTGGAAATTAAAAAGTAAGACATTAGTTATCATGAACTGCCAACGTTTGTATGAATATTCTAATATATCAACTATATGCGTCAATGAATTCAAATAAGTGGTTAAGATTACTTAGAATTGAAGAGAAAAGAAGGAAACTAATATTCCATTATTCTTATATTAAGGCCAACACAACTAACCCCTTTGGCTTGTTCTGAGATGGTTACTAATTGTATACAATGTTTGTGGCTTTCTCCCACTATTAATGAACATCTCTGCAATAAATCCACGTTATAAACACTATAAATATAGTTTAGTTCAGTTATTTTCATAAAACAATAATATACTTACATAAATATGTTAGTTTTTTTAACTACATGCTGTTTTCTTAAAGTACATGAACAATATCGAATCTTTCAGAAAGCATCTGTTAAGTTTGTATGTAAAATGTAAAACATCTTATTATCTAGATTAGTATCAATATTGGCAGTAAAATATGAACATCCTGCATGAATGTTCATGCAAAATGAAATATTGGATTGAGTAAATGTAAACAGCAACACTGACCTTTAAGTGAAGGACACCATGAAGTATGAGGAGCATTAATCCCTAAAACATATCAAGTATTTCATTTGTCAATCTTTGATTTATTAATATATTTAATTACTCCTTCAAAATGTCATCATCTACGCATATAAGCCACATTTACGCCGATTTCACCTGCCAATGTTTTTTTTCTTTTACTTTGACAAAATCGTGAGGCATGGTTGGGACACTTGGAAGTTGTCGATGTCTGCCCAATTACCTTTATCTAAACTCATCGGAGATCAGGTGTGAGAAAAGCTGTTTCTAATAAAATAGATGGGTTGGCTTACCTGTACTGCCATTGCAATTGCAAATAACCATTTGTTGCCCGTAGTTTCATGATTCACCATGACAACGCTTGTTACGCATGATAGAATCAAATGACTCATCAGAATGACGGACCGACATATTTGAAATCTACAGCAAAAAAATATATATTTTTCAAACTTTATTGTACGTTTTCACAATCACGAAAACCAGACATTATTCTTCATTTATCAATCTAAAACATTTGTACAAGAATAGCGGAGAAAAAACTTACACGTTTTTCCTTTTCTCCAGTTTGGATTCTGATTTTCGTATCCATATCAAGTCTCTCAGGAGAAGTAGCATTAAGATGGTATATGCCTGCAAATATCAAAAAGACTTCAGATTATATTTCTTCAAACGTGAATACTCGTCCATTATCGTATTTTTTAGAACATATCACCATGAAGGGTCGAGGGTTCATATACCGACATTATCATGATACTATCACCAAACTAGTAAATCATTAGGTTACTTACTAGTATTATAGAAATAGCAATAATGCAGAAAGCGTAGACCTCCCATTTACCGCTGTGGAGCCAACAGCTGCAAAGATAACACAATATAAACATTAACCACCAGGTATTAGATAGGGACACATAATATAAACATTAACCTCCCAAGTATTAGATAGGGACACACAATATAAACATTAACCTCCCAAGTATTAGATAGGGACACATAATATAAACATTAACCTCCCAAGTATTAGATAGGGACACATAATATAAACATTAACCACCCAAGTATTAGATCGGGACACATAATATAAACATTAACCACCAGGTATTAGATAGGGACACATAATATAAACATTAACCACCCAAGTATTAGATCGGGACATATTATATAAACATTAACCACCAACCAAGTAATAGATCGAGTCATATTATATAAACATTAATCACTTAAGTATAAGACAGGGATATATGATATAAACATTAATATAAAAAATGATTTGATGATAAAAATGGTGAGTTACATTTTATGAAGTGATCGATTTATTTTATTTGGAAAGTGATTGATTGATATGATTTAACACTTACTGTTGGCGCGACAGACTAGAGCTTTTTACTGCCTCTGATGTAATCGCAAGTATAATTATGACTAACACCGGAAAACCTGTAACATACAATATGCAATCGGTTTGAAATTAATGGCTGTGGTAATGGAATATTTTTAAAAAACTCAACAAATTTTACGATTATATCTCAGTATGTTTGTAATAAAAGCACCTTTCATTACGTTCTAATATACATGTATCGTCAAATTGAGTTTCATTAGACAAATGATATAAATTAGTTCAGACTTCTTCCTTTTCATTATATAAAGAACTCACCCCAACCAGTAAGTACAATTTTAACAGGACTAATGACCGCAAGTCTTTTGAGACTGGTACAGAATAGGCACACAGCCTCCAAGAGGAGGAATGTGAATGCCACGAGATGGTAGAGGCTGATCAACATTACTACCGCCTGGCACAATACCTGCAAACCAAACCCATACCGCATTGACAAACACATAGCAACATCATCTGATTATCATAGAGAAGTATATCTGCAAATAAATTGCTTTGGCTGCCACCTGGCGTAATACAGACAAAACATGATGTGAAGAGAAAATATCAAACTTTCAAAGCAAAGATTTCTCCTTTGAAAGGAAAATCTTTTATGGACCTAGCGTAATACAGACAAAACATGATGTGAAGAGAAAATATCAAACTTTCAAAGCAAAGATTTCTCCTTTGAAAGGACAATCTTTTATGGACCTAGCGTGAGAGATTTACAGGAAAGATTTCTTTCAAAAAGAAAAGATATAATACCGTGCTGCTGAACATGATTTAATTACAATCTCATGCAGTAGATATTTTAAAAAGGCATCAAAACTGTTTTTTTTTCACACTTAAGTTAATAAAATCATAAACATCATAGTGTGATTGTAGGTTTCCAGCTTGTGTTTTATAATAATTGGATTTTAAGAGAGTTTTCTGTGCACTTCCGATTTTAATTGTGCACTTCCGGTGTGTTGTTTTCAATCGGACTATGGATATGAATATACATGTATTCTGACATTTGTAGATTTTTATAAATCAAGTTAGGCAAATTCTGGGAGATCGAGATGGCACAGTGCAATATGTTGAATAGGGCGTACCGGCGAATAATTTGGCACCTATTGTGTTGAATTGAGATATTGGTAACAATGCCCTGACTACAAACAAGGCGGCCATTATTTGGTCGAGATATACCTCTAATTCTTTTAAGGGTCTGATGTAAAGTATAAATTTTAATTCTATATGTTGTTATTCCTCTAGAACAAAATTAATATACATAAATTCTGTCTGAATATCTATTACAAAGGATAAATATTAATTTTGCACTGTGCGTGACTTACCATTGATGATGATTTATTTAACCCAAGGAGAAATACGATATTTAAGCATATGATAGCCACACAAAAGTTTATCACGATTGTCTTCGTTTCCAGCTTAGATTTACTGCAATATAGAATAGAAAAATACAATCTCACTCATGTTTCATGTGACTCGGTCACGTCGGCAGGCCAGTTTAACAGCATAGGCAAATAATATATACATGCAAAATAACCCTAAATTTAAACCTATTTTTTACAGAAATAAGAATATCAGAATTCTTCAATTTTAAATATCTCATATTCATTTTTGACATTAACAAACATTTTTATAATGATTTGTTTTATTATATTTATATATATATATATATAAAAAATCTGAATACCTCCACAGGCAGAGTCTAATGGTGAGAGTTGCGATGCTACATATGAGGCAGATGACGCAGCCCACAAGAGACAAGTTAGCAGAGGTCACCGGTTCCAAACTTACATGCTGCAAATATATTTTTTATTGATTTATTTCATTTTTGTTATTTATTTCAGCAAAGAGTTATTAATTTCATAATGTTTTAATATGGGTTTTCGGTAACTGGGAAATAAACCTCAGATATGACTTACAAAATATGGCTGCTGAGGTGCGGTGAGGGCGAAGTGTCCCGGCGTCTGGCACCGACACACGGTCATATCTCTGGTGACCTCCACAACATTGCACCTGTCACTGCTCCACTCCCCAGAGGGAAAGTCGCTGCAAACATACAAATAGTCAGTTAGTCTGTTTAGAAATATATCAAATGGGATTAAATGCATCTTTACTATATTTCTTGAATCATTGGTGTGTAATTGGATACTCACATGAACTTCCAGTTCATGCAATATGACGCATTTTGAGCTGCCACAGGCTGTAAAGTAAAAAAGAGAAACCATCGTAAATCATAAGTATAGATCATGGCGAGCTGATAAATATCACAGCAATTATTTTGTAAGCTATAAGTTTATTTTTTTGTACTCACAAATATTTTATAATGTTTGAATGTGATGTGAACATATGGATATTCAGCTTCGTGATCAAAATCAAGATCGTTGACCGCCGGACCGATAGTGATAATTCTGGAGTTCAGACCTTGGTGAGCGGACCTGAAATATAAGTCAAATAACATTGATATCAACATTTATAAAGATGATAAATAACTGTCACAAATGAATATGCATTATATCCAGCAAATAACATTAAATCAGGTTCGCACAGTGACTGGGAACTTATATTTTTTAGACGTGAGTTGGTGTAGATAATGCAGGCCGGAAGTGCAGGCAATCTACTGAGGGTCATAAATCACAGAGGAGGCCGTGAATGCTAAATGTCACCAGCACCCGGTGCTCACAACTGACCCCGTGAGGTCAGTCCAAGCCGGACGCCATAGTCTCATCTCCATTAATTATTAAATACCTATTCCGGTCTCCCACGTCAACAGGTGAACCACGCCAACATTATATTGTGGGTAATCACGTCAATATCTCATCTTTGCCGTTTTATCTAGGTATACTAGCAGAATTAATTTGAAAAAATAACCTAAAAGTGTTATACATTAGTAATACAATGAGGTGTCACTTACTGCAAACTGTCATTGGATAACAGCTGAGCGAGGTTGAGGTAAGACGATGCCAGCATCACCACGGATGAGATGTCTTAAAAATGCACAAATTTACAGTGTTAATATAGGACAGAAAACTTGAATGTAAGAGGAGTTATATGTAAATATTGAAAGCATGGTCTGCATAAGCTTACACATTTGATTAAGATTAGTGGCATTTTGCTCAGTGAGACAAATACCTTGTTCTTCTTGTGAGACAGTGCGTCTTTTTCGACGAGTGCCCTTGGGTACAGTAGGGTTTGGTTGGAGTACAACATCCATTGCATCATTGCTGTATAAACGGGTCTCGCCATCAACCACCGATAGGTCTGCTAACTGTACCCGTAGATCTGAAACACAACCAATAACAATGTTTATATATTTAATATTGCTTTTGAACTGTTAAGTATAAAAATAAGTTCGAATCTCTATATATATATGTATGTATTGTGTTGATATTTTATATTTGTTACATATCTGTATATATGTGATATTGTTTTAATCAAACAAATTTTAGTGCTATCTTAGCTTTTAAGATTCCCTATGATCGAGGTACAGAACATATTATATATTGGGTCCTATAATTGAATATCTAGTTAGAAGAACCACACCAATCTATATGTTCCTCACATATGTTTCTAATAACCATATAAATATCCAAATAAAACTTCCAAAAATGTTATCTTGATAATTCATTTTTGCATTTGCTCTTACATAGCGTACTTATAACATCGTGGTATCTGTTTTTCAAAGAAATATTTCTTGTAATAAGTTGTAAGGAGACACACCTATCACTTTGGACTGAATATTAACTGCTTGACTCAGTGGAGGGTGCCTCCATCTCTGATCCCGGCGGATACTGTCCATTAATTTCATCAAATATCCTCCTATTGATCCGGACTGGTGAAAAGAGATGACAGATCATATAACATCATATTAGTCGACTGCACTCAATATGAAATATGGTCAATACAAATATTCCCTTCAAGAAGTTACTCTAGAATATCATAATATTGAATATCATAATATTGTAAAATATGTAGCACAAATTGCTGCAATAGTATTCCATAAATACTCATCCAAATTTATCAAAAGATATTTTATATATCAAACCTTTCAAAATATGTAATAATTCTTTTTTTATACAACTGCTAAATAATATTCCACGAAGTTGTGATTCAAGTGAGTCCTACACATTTTACTACAGGTAAAGCTTGCCCAGCTAGTTAATCATTAGATTTGTTTTACTTTGTAAGCCTCGTGAATGAAATATCTCAGAATGATCTGCTTTGAGAATGCCAAATATATGTAAACTGAAAGTTACCTTGAATAATCAATCATACCACGCAAATGAATTCAAGATAAGATTGGTAAACTTTTACTGCCGACACTGCTATAGATATACTGCAATAGTTATAGGTAACTGTGGTGCCAGCTTTGTTTTATATAAATTAATTAAATAAAACACATTTTTATTTTACAGTTTGATATTGAGAATTTCCATTGGAAAATTTCTTTGCTTTATGACTATTAACTGTTCTGAACTTACCATTCTTTCTTCGCTGTTTCCTGACAGGCCACGTTCAAAGATCATACTAGCAAGCCCAATTATTTCCTAGATCAGTGCAAAACATCACATTTAGTACATACCAAACAAAGAATGGCAATTTGTTTCTTTGTTTTTTTTTAAAATAAAATTCACGAAGAGGGAAAAAGCTGGTGGAGACAAAATAATTAGATTCCAGGTTAATACCTTAAATGAAGGGCTGAGACTGCTGACGTCGGGCCCATAATATCTGCAGGCATAGTCCTGTATACCATATAGCAGTTTGCTGACCTGCTCCAGATCCCCCATCATGGGCTTGGCTGTATCTTGCTGCCTAATGAACGCCGCCAAACCATTGTACAGGGACTTAGTGTCACTGGCAATATATCCCAGTCGGAGCTTGTCGAACTTAATTGGAATAATAAAGCAAAACCATAAACAAATATTGCCAGGATTACAGTATGCTACAAACAGCGTTGATCTGATTTAATCAAACAAATGGTAAAGGTTACTTATTCTTTAATGTTTTGCTGTTGGGCACTGTGCGAGGGGAAGATATTATTTGGAATACAGCGGTCATTATTGCTACTGATGTAGGTGCTGCGTGTACCTCTGTCTGGACTGCTTCAAGTTTGAGCGAGGTGCATGCTGTGAGGTTGGGGTCCTTCCACGCACTAGATCCGGTGCCCTGACGCAAACAACGGCGCATAGCCTTCCCTTTAAACAAATATTTAAGTTTGTTAGATGGATTTATCAAACCAAATACAGTAGTTAATTATTTGATATCATTTAATAGTAATAATTCTTTTATAAATTTATGCGGGTTTGCGGGATAAAATACATAGAGTGCGACAAAATAACACGATTATGAAAACAAAAAGCAAAGGAAAACAAATCAAGGGGATAGGAAGGCAGTGACATTGACCTTTTTCATTTTGTGGACATCTTTGAACATCAGTGCTGTTAGCCGCTGTTTTGCTCCATACAATACCATTGTAGACCTCCTCTGGACATATCTGGTCTCCGCTCATGTCTGCAAGCAATCATCAAAGCATTGTTAATATCACAATTTGCCTGAAATATTTACTCCTTCTACTCACTGAAACCCACTGAGAACATGGCGATCGAATGAATACACAATACCGCTTACTCTTGGTCACAGTGATCTGGCATTGCTCCATTACTCTGCCCGATATTTTGCTGTCTATAATGCAGGTGTACACATCTGAGAAGGTTGCTTTTCTGATGGTCAACCTACTGCCAGTAGGAAACAGATCTTCAGCTACTTCCTGGTTGTCTGATGGTGACAATACCTGAAGATTGATAATGTAGCTATATACGAATAGGACTGATTTATATTACTTACTAGGTTTTGTTTGACTGATAGGACCCTCAAAAACTAGATAAAACATATTTCTTGTTTTATTCTTTAATAGTAGCTTTGTTTTAATAATAAGATCATAAAATTAAACTAACCTCGCCATCCCTATACCAAGTGTACTTAAAGTTTCCAGTCTCATCATCCCTTGACAGACACGTGCATGTAGTGACCTCCCCCTCCAGTACAGAAACAGACAGGGGGGACACTTCCACGTGGGGTTTCTTGATCACTTTGACCTGAATGCTCTTCTCCTTCACTTCTCCCCAGTCTGTCACCTGACACTTGAACTCACCTGTCAAATACAACCGTACAAAATAGGTTTTACTGGATACTGTCCCTGTCTATAACGATGATTGGTGCAAATCATGCACCCATTGTTTTGTTTGATGTTTTCATTAAATATTAATGCCCCGGTATTTTTTCATCATATTTCCGCTCGGTCCCAGACAGGCAAGTACAGATTAATATTATTTCTTTTGCACATGTACATCTTTAATGTTAAGTATATCCTGCTTGTGGCAAAATGAAGCATCTAATTTAATTAATTTTATGGAATTGGGAGAATTAATCCAAACTTTATCACAGATTAGTTCGTGGCAAATTGTGAGGTTTAACAACGAAGCTTGTTCAACAACATATCATCTCTCTATTCCTGATGATAGTTCAGATAAGTCCCTTTTGACATTTATCTCTATTCTTGGAGGATAATTACTTCAGTATAAACATGAATGTCAACCAGGTAAAAAGAGACATCCATGTGTCCCTCTGGTGATCAAACCAATGCTTTTAGGGAGTTAAAATGTTCTCACTATTGTACTTTCTCTCAATGCTGGGTTGCTAATGTATATAAGTATAATAGATGTTAGCTTGAGGAGATAAATGTACTCGACAAATTTTCTGTCTGACTACATGCCTTGCAACCAATATGTATTGATCCATGAAAACGTTATTAGCAAATTTGCCTTTATCTATGCGACATTAGGAAACAAATTACTTTGATCATACGGTAACAACGTATCGTGAAAGAATAGTTCCTCACACACACACCTGTCTGATAAACTGTCTAATAGCTTGTCTAATAACGTGTCTAATTATCTAATAACCTGTCTAACTGCTTAATAACCTGTCTAATAATCTGTCTAGTAGCATGTCTAATTGTCTAATGACCTGTCTATCTGTTTAATGACCTGTCTAGTAATAGGTCTAATATCCTGTCTAATGATCCTAATAGAGACAAAAATCAATCAGGCCTACCTTCATCAAGCGCATGCGCTTTATCAATGTTGAGGACAGCTCTCCTCGTCTCGCCGTCATGACTTGGTATCTTCATCTCCCACATGTTTCGCTCTGTCCGGTGAACATTGATAGGTGCACCGTCCTTAAACCATTTGAACTGCAGACCATCAGATCCCTTAGCTTTACAGTCTAGAGTCAAAAGTCTCCCCTCCTGTACAGGCTTGCCATCAAAATTCTGCAGACTCATTGAGTGCAGTGCTGAAAATGTATTTTAGACGTTTACTTTTTTTGTCATAAAACCAAACGTTTGTTTAGAAATGCCTGACGTTGATATTTAGACTATTGAATTTATTTTTCAGGCATTATGATACATGTATATTATCAACAATAAGAGAATGACAAATATTTCGGATTTATGAGGTTATAGAGGGTTCATGATATATTCTATATTATTATTGCAATGTTTACTATAATGAAAGAACCGAAACGCATTTTGCATGACATTTCGTCTGATATGTTGTGCTTTCAATATAGAAAATGATATAATGATACAAGATACAACATTGCTTAACTGATGGAAAGGTTTCTTAGACTACTAAAATGTCTTATGTCATATTGAAATTGAGGAGGGATATAAATGGATGAACCTTTGTTACTAAAGAGTTATCAATGATTTGGCAATAGAAAATCGAAATATGAGGAAAGTCGAAAGGCGGAATCAAAATTAATGAAGACCTTAGATTAATTAAATGATTTCGTTGTGGGCACAAACTACACTTAATTCGACTTATTTTTGAGGTAATTATTGTACGATATGGCTTGATTGAAAAGTACCCAGACTAAAACTGTTGAGTATACTTAATTAAATATGAAGGATATGTTTTAACATAACATTGACAATAATAGAAGACTATAGCATTAAAGTTTGAAAACAAAGTGACAAGGCAAAACAGGAAAATATCTTGGACACATTTCTGTCAAATTTGCGCTGCTCTTAAATGTTCATATTTCAGATTTCGATTTTATTATCATTTATAGAATTAAGTTGTCCTTTGAATTCTTAAACCAGGGAGTGAAATTGTGATTTTGCCAGTGAGAAATTTATCAAAATAAAATTGTCCCATTATCAATGACCTTATGTTATTTTGAAATGAAGCTTGGAATTGGGATTAGTCTTGTTAAGCAAGAAAATAAAATATCATTACATGCCAAATGTTAAATGTTATTAGTATGGTTGATTAAATGTCGGGATACTTTTTTGTCACCTTAAATAATGAAATTCTTGCAGATTTTCTCCATCATACTATGCCTAATTAAGGTGCTATCTTGATAACTTATCTTTAATACATACCTGTTTTGCCTATTTAATGAAAATAATGCTCTTTGAATAAGTTTTAGGTTCATATAAAACAATTCCTTCTTGATTTTATCAGATTTATACCCAGTTTGGTTCAGTGATATATTTTCATCTCTTTGAGACCAAACTCTCTCTATTTTTTGGATTAAAAAATATATAAGCTTTTGATCCTTACTGAACATGCACGGACATAATGGATTGGAATAATGTCCAATAAAACAGTAAATGGAACATGGCTGTGTTATGTGCATGTTCTATTTCTGGTTTTCATTACAACCTTTGTCAAGCTTCACCTTTATTGCATGTTTATGATTCTATGGCATAATATGATGACAGTTACCCCACACCGCCACTTCCCTTGATCTACACTAGCATTGAAGCAAACAAGAATTGATGTCTGTCTGCTGATTCTGTCCATATCTTTGTGATGGCCTCTCCGGCATCTTCTTTGTGTTTGTTCTTCATTCATGTCCTATCACGCCTGTTATTCATCAGTTGTGGTTGTTTGGCATGTTTACGTGTTGGGCTTTTTGTAAGAGGCAAATTAGTTTCCCTTAGTCTTCTTCTAACACTACTATATATAAATATATATATATATATATATATATATATATATATATATATATATATATATTCAATCAAATTAAATAACAAAGCCTGAGTAATGTCGATGCTTGTCTCGTCCCCGACCTAAAGCATGATAAGGTCTATTGAGGGATTGAGACGGAGCCCAGTCTATATATACACCACTAAATATCACATTAGATAGAATCAATACACGTCCGAGTACACGTCCTATTCTATGTAGCAATACATGATATACTCTAACACCATCGCTGCCTGATGATGTCCAACACCTAAGAATACGATGTTACCTGGCTGTGTGTCGAAACTCCTGTACGTCTGATCCATTGATACTCCACACAGCCTCGTTTCGGCGATGAGCATTTCAAGTAGGACCCATACCTTCTGCTTGTCTGACTTCTCACCCATAAAGAAAAACTCAATATACCACCGACCATCCTGGTGACTGCAACATACAAAATTGTAAATTTTAAAAAGTACTACAAATCTCAATTATTGTCAAATAAGCGAGGAATTGTGTATCAATTTCATCTGGGTTTTGTTATTGTAATAGAATTATCAGACTACAACTACATGTCTGTCAGGAATATGTCTTGGTATTATTAGTCGTCAAGGCCAATCGTACAATAACATGCTATTTTAATTATGATAATTATCTTAACAAGTAAGGATTGGAAGAAATTATCGGAAATGCTGTTCATACCTGACGTTTAAGATTGTCAGATTCTGGAACTCTCTTAATTTGCTGAATTTGCTGTGTAACATTAGGTCGTTTATCTGTATGAAAGGAAAACAAATCCCTCATTATATGTTTACGGTTGTATTTTATATTCTATGTCATAGCTTCATTCATTATTATGGTGTTGCATACAGAAAAATTCGATAAATTCCGAAATTCACCTTATCATGTTAATTATATTGTCATATCCTTAAGAAAATGGCCAGTTTACCTGTTGTGTGAAGCTGTTGGTAATTGCTTTCACGGTACACATAGAGGACAATGTCCCATTTCCTGGATGGGGCGGGAAGCGAACCTGGGCATAATATCTCATACGTCCTTTGGAAAGGAGAAAACAGATTATTTATTTCTTTTATTACAAGCCAATTAATATATTATTTGCAAAAGATCTGCTGCCAGAATTATAAATGTTCATTTGAGTTGAGAGACTGTTAGGGAAAGATCAGTGATCTCTGGGACTGGCGTCTTTGAGAATATATGGCATTAGCAAATTTGGGCGGAAATTGGCTGCCTTCCTTCGAAACGAAATGTCGTCTGCCGATGAAGTGATTGGCGGGAAAGTTAGCCTCGACTCATTTACCAGCACACATCCGTCATTTTGCGTCGTAGGGGAAAGGTGACACGGTCATGAGCACATTTTTAACACGGCTGCTCCTACTAAGCCAATATTTTTTTTATAAGAATGGCTAACGGCTGACATAAACCCAATCTTCTTACTCAGTCAGAGTTAGGTTCGTGGGAATTGAGGTTTGTCAATTTTGACTTATACAGGATGTTTATGCCAAATATTTTCATTATTCATGATAGTGGCCTATTACTAATCAATTGCATTCACATAACAAAGATAATTGTCCTGTTTATTTATCAACTGTCACGTTCTCAATGCCACCTGCATTTTTTTTTCAAATCCAATCTTTATTGGCAATGCATGCCACGTGAGAGTATTAACATAAAAGACGTCTGCTTACCCTTTTCAACGCATGTTTTGTTGTCTTCTAGTAATCTGTAACCCTCCTCGCATTCACAACCCCAACCTTCTTGCGTCTCGATGCACTTCTGTGTACAACCCATCTCATTGCAATCTGTGTCAGATAAAACATAAAGTTTTGTTTGGAGAGCTAGGTAGGCACTATGTCACAGTGTTTAAATCCTTTAAATTTAGCGGTAATTTATTTCACTTGCAACGGCGTAGGTTGCTTCTTAAAATGCTAATTTGCTTCCTAAAATGCCAGATGTAGACAATATTGATCATGAATATACTGAGTAAACTTTCATCTACCTGTGTCAATATATCCCTCAACCTTGCTTTCACACTGTGCTCCTTGAAAGCCAGGGGCGCATTCACAAGTGTTCACCAATGAGCCAGCAAAATACCTGCAATACCAACGTAATATTTACATTCATATCATATGTTAGATGAAATACAATACCTCACATAATATAAAGTGATTATTTTTTCAGTTTGATAATAATTATTGTTACATTTTGGTTTCAACAAACCATCCTTTTTTCTTTCTTTTTTCATCTAGCCGATGGAATTTTGTTTTGGTGCAGTGAAAAACAACCAGGTCTTTCATGTCAGTCAAGAGCACATTTCCAAAAGCACAGCAATGGCCTGGCATGTACATGTATTGTTTCCTTGACAACCCTCATATATACAACATTGCATATTTTATTGACATTGAAAATAAAAAGTTCCGCTGTAGAAAATAAAATAAAAAGATGTGCTATAGAATGATTTGACAAGAAATCATATGCGAATGTGTTGCTACTGATTAATATAATATTTGGCTTCAAATTGCATGGACCCGGTTACAACTCACAAGAATATTGCACGCCCCCCGTGCACAATAAAAACATGTGAAAACTCTGCACACATATATGGATCATAACCACTGAAATATCTTAGCAGAGAGTTTTGTCAGCACACAAATATTGCCCAGATGAAATCAATGGATTTGCCTCTTTTCAGAGTGATCTGATTCCATCGCTATTTGTATTTGCTAATCAAACTAACACTGTTTCTATGCCTCTACTCTGTGCTAAACCACAATTGCTTTATTTGATTGCCCAGGAGATAAATCTCACAGCGATTATTCCACCCGGACACCAGATCGGTGACCTTTGCTTTTTGTGCGGTATCCATTTCACCCTGGCTTATTCTCGCCGCGGCGATAGCAATGATGCCTAATGGAGCAAATGCCTACTCCCGCCTGCCTACCCCCGAGTCAGCAGAATTGACACTTTGCTCCATAACACTGATGCGATACTTTATACCAGTGATAAATTTTACTTTCACAATCACTGGATCTTAGACTTTTTATTGGTGATAGTTAGAGTAGTATCGATCCATGACTTGTTTTATTAATAAGAGAAACTACAGGACTTTGATCTGTTCAAGTTGGGGAAGAATATCTCTGTCTCATTAATGTGCCGCAATAACTCCTTTCTTAATGCAAGACACGTCATATTTTTATTGTAGTTACATTGCTGTCAATTTGTCTTTTGAAGAAATGAAATTGAGCTTTGCCTGGATCTTGTCTTTGGTCATAATTAATAAACCTGTCTGGGTTTTAATCCGATAGCAGGTGCTTCAGGCCACTGCAAGGCCCTAGAAAGACAAGGTGGCTGCCACTAGGTGGAATATATACTTTCGGTTTAGGGGGTAACGGCTGAAAGCCAGAGTTTCCACAGGAAATCAGAATATCTTCGTCTTTTAACATATATCTTATTTCTATATTTGAGAGGTTCAATACATTCTCTCTCTTTGTTTCATTTTCTTTGAAATTTTCCTGTCTCCATATGTCTAATTGGGAGACTTGTTTTCAAAATCCAATTGTTGTTATCGTCTTAATGCCGTAACTCACATTACCCCATCATATTCAATAATGTACATTGCAGATGATAATCTAAATGTGCTACTACAAAATGTAAGGCTTTGATAACAAATAAATAACCTATATAACCTATAGTGTAATGCCGACGTTTGCCTGATGAAAATCTAATCTGTAAGCAAAGGAGTCTCAATCTACACAGCAGGAACCGGAAGTGCAAGTGATCGCAGCACTGTCAGCCGGCTTTCATTGACAGGAGATTGCCTCAGCACAGACCACGACAGTGCACCTTCGTACATTAAGATGGGTGTATTTCTCAACTTCTCGCGAATGTAGTCAATAGATATTGCATTAGTTTGAACTTTATGGTTTCAAGTGAACTGTATGAATCAATTTTGGTAGATTTTGCTGATTTATTTTTCAATTTCACAATTGTATTTTATCATCTAAACCTATGATGTGAGAGACCTCGTGAAAATAATTAATGCTAATTATGTGTCTATACAATTGAATAAAAAAATTGTTATTTGTATCACAGTCTTTAGGTATGATGGTAATTGTCACTGTGGTTTGAGTGATATCTTCCCTCCTTTACAAACAAATCAGGCTAATTACGCAGTGTTCTCAGTATAAATGAGGAATTTTCGAAATTTATATATATATCAATTCTATTGTGTTTATTTCGAATGGAAATATATTTTATTTTTTAAGACCCTTTGCCATCAAATAACCTTTCTAATCTCAATGATAGATGTGTAAATATTTTTATCTTATGTAGTTATTTTCATTCAAATAACAACAAGAATGATTGTTTGAACGATGACTGGCTTAATTTCCTGAGATATAAAATAACTCTTCGTATTTCAGTACCTATTCTCTACTATTTAAAATGTGTAATATCGTCTAGAACATTTGGCTTTGTGTTATACACGATTAATCTAGGAGGAATTGAAAACATGGTGTCAGATTAAATGCGAAAAGAGCAACCAGAACAGGCAGTTGACAATACCTCAGGATATAGAACACGCGCATTATCTAATAAAGCATTATACTGCGCCCAGACCGAAGCCTGTCCATAACAACGTAATCAATGCACATATTCCCAAACCACATATGTATGTAAGGGGAATAGAGCGCACCTCTAAACATTATTATGAATTATTACATTTGACAATCATTTCACTCGCCTCTCGACGCCCCTGTGCCGCTGCACCAAAATAATCTGATGCCGTTTCCTCTAACTGCTAATGTAAATGACAAAATTTGCTCTGTAAATGACAAATTTGATCAGATGTTTACTGATATATATATATATATATATATATATTAGGGTGTTCCATTTTTGGCAAAAGTTATCAGATCTTATGGGCCATCTGGATTGGGGTTACATATGCCTTAGATATGATGCTGATTTTTTTTGGGCTTGATCGGACCGATTTGAATTTGTCCCGTATGACGTTTTTTGCAAAATAGGCAAAAATTGCATTTTTCGGCCTTTTTCGTTACTTTTTGACAATTCTCTTCATGAACATTATCTCAATTGTAGATTATGTTGTATGTCACTTACAAGTATCAACTCAGTTTAAGGTGTTGACCCGTTTGTAAGTGATATATCAGATTCTCTGGTTGAAAGTGAATAATAATGTAAAAAACAAATGACTTTAAACACAGATAGAGGCAGAATTTGCTAAATATAGACAACTTTAATCATATATTCATCATACATATCAATGATATCATCAAATGATGTCAATGCAACAAATGAGACAACAACCTGGTAAACACAGTCTGGAGCAAATTTTACATGACTCTTAAATGCATAATACAAGGTAATTAACATCAAGTTATTTCCATGGTACTAGAATTATTCTTGACTTCATATTCTCAAGAATTCTCAGGGTTATCATTCATATTCTCAAGTTCCTCAGTGCATCACGTTTGAGACTATGGAATATTTCTCCATGACAGTTGGCAATAACAATGTAGTCATCCTGCAGATTCCCATCATGTGTGATATCGGGATATTCTGTCACATCCTTGATGGCCCTCTCTGCTCCATCATTTACAACTTCTAGCTTCTTGACCATGTCATACATAGTGACATAATCCTGGTCAAGATGCCAGTCTGCCACTGGGCTCTGAAGCCATTGGCTGTTTAGTCTAGTTAGATTAAACAACAACCATGAGCGTGGTCCAACAAAGTCAGCCAGATTACCACCATTCAGCAGATTTTGGTTTGGAAAAAATGGCTTTCCTGTATGAAAGTTGGCAGGCTGTGGATTCTATAGCAGTTGATCAGCTACCTGTTGCCGTTCCACCTCTGGCAGATCTTCATCAAAGAGGCAGAAAATGACACATTCCTGTGTAAGATACCAGAGGTGGCATTTCACACTTTGGAGAACAGCTACAGTGAGTGTGCATTGTTTTGTTCCAGCTCCATGTACTGTTTCATACCTCTTCAGCTTTGTCCACAACTCTAGGTCTAATCTTGGAGCAGACGAGCCTGTAGGTAGTGCTGTACAAAAACAGGCAGATATATTCGGCCATAGCTAGGACACACTGCTCTTCCCTCGGAGTAAGGTGAAATCTGTCTCTTGCTCGTCCACGAAGCATGGCAATCTTCAGGAGGTACAGACCTTGCTGCATGAATCTGATTGTACTTACAGCACCTGGTCTTCTCATCCTAAAGCCAGTCTGAAATGGAGCACCATGGCGACGAGGGTGTACAACCTACAAGAGAGAAAGCAATAATGTAGAACTCAAATGATCAACATTTAATAACTTCTCTCTTCTTCTCCTGATCTCTTCTTGATGCAGCACATTTTTCTCTGGCAGCCAGTTTGAGGTCTACACCACCCATGGTGTAGAGCTGTGGGTGCTGCTTCTGGCCTCTGTAAAATATCAAGTCCTCCATCCAGTCATCACTACACTCTTCCCGCAATGCTTCCTCTATAGCTGCTTCATCTCCTAGGGAGATGTCAAACAGACTGTTTAGCTGGTCTTGATAAACTTCTTGAATTCTCTGTTCAGGATTTCTGGAAAAGGCGTGGTAACCTTTGATCACATTCACAATCTGAAGCCCTCTCCATCTCTGCAAGATATGCCGCTTCTGTGGAAGGTGATTATTTGAGAAACTATCAAGGGGGGAGCCAATGGTATGTTTAAAATCCAAGGAGGAGACACAGGGACTTTTTGTAGTGCTTTTCTTTCCTTCAGTTTCTTGGCTCACAAGGTGCATAAGTAAGTTTTGTGCCCTGGCTTGTTTGCCCTGGTAAAGGCAAAGGATCAACCACCTTGGACTCCTTGGATGGCCGTGTAGTAGGAGCTCTAATTTCTGGTAGGTCAACGTCAGGCACTGCTTTCCTTTTACGTCCACTATTCTTATTCCCAGGCATAATTGTTAAACTGTTCCTACTCCACCACCAACAAAGCTAGAGTTTCTATATAAAGCACTGAAAGTTTATATCATTCTGGCTATGCACATGCACTACATCATCTACTCCATTTTGAATCATTGGAATTTATGAAACACCTGCAAGTGCAAGAATGATATAATAATTACCATAAATGACATAATAGTCACTATACACATGCACCGTGCATTGCATATCAGCACAATTCCAAGCACTATCCAAGCACTATGCTACAAATTACTGTTTCTTTTGTTAAATATTTCACAAAATAACTGAAAAATATACTACAAATACCTTTTTGTAAATGTCCTCTTGTTGAAAAATTGATCACATTACTTTCTTGTATGATGTGCAGATGACACTTCTGCCCACCATGTTTGACCCGGTGTTGCTAGCAACAGGATATGAACTTTGACCTACTTTTTATACTTTTCTAATTTGCATAATAATACACATACCCACTTCTTTATCATCAATATTACTATATAAAGAACAAAAAAAGCTGGGAATCCATTCATATTAACCAAAGCTTGTAATACTGGACAATGATATATTGTATCATGTATCTATGTATTAAGCGAGTGATATTTTACAAATCAAACCCCAATTTTCCTATATATAACCATAAAATGTGATACCTGTTTTACCATCTGGTCAATACTTATCATTGAAATGATATTCATGGAATAAATAACAGAAAATCTGCAAATGAATTAATATTGAGGAATGATAATCCTGAAAAAACTCTGAAAAAAGCCATTTTTACCTATTTTTGCAAAAAACGTCATACGGGACAAATTCAAATCGGTCCGATCAAGCCCAAAAAAAATCAGCATCATATCTAAGGCATATGTAACCCCAATCCAGATGGCCCATAAGATCTGATAACTTTTGCCAAAAATGGAACACCCTAATATATATATATATATATATATATATATATATATATATATATATATATATATATATATATATATATATATATATATATATATATATATATATATATATATATATATATATATATATATATATATATATATGACGTCTTAACTGATAAAGTTGTAAAGTTGTAAGTCTATGGAGAGGCGCTCTATTATCGCCCCGTGTCATTGGTTGTTTTGGTGCAATTTTAGGCTCTTCTGTCATTTTTACATTACGATTAAAAAAGGGAAAAGGCGAAAAATAGTGCACAGCCGAGCATTTAATCAGCCAATATCGAAAATCTCAGTCTTGGCTTTGGAGATTTTGTGAAACTTTTGAAATTTTTGCATAACTTTGCTTTTCACTTCCTTTTGGTTTCCTGTTATATTAATTTGCACCTGCGCGAGCGTGATTAAATCACCTCATGAATTGTGTTCTGGCTTATTATAACCTTCCCTAGGCAATTTTCCCTGGCTTGAGTAGCACCAGTTATTTTTCAATGTGTCTGACAAAGTAACAGTGTCATCTGAACGCTGAAACGTCTGCACAAATCAGATTTATGCATGATGAAGAGGCAATAGTGTTATCAACATTGAAGGTTGCAAACACCCATGTTGTATTGACCTGTATTACGTCACAGGTCTACAGGTCGAGGTGACCTCACTCTAAACTATATGGTGCGAGTTCAGACCGGAGATGATAAGCACGCGATGGCTTGTCAATCTTTCTTAAAACTTATCTGAAACATATAGTGCTTAGATTCTGAGGTTTCTAATGTTTAACTCGCACGCCACTACTGGTACCATGTTATTGTTATAGCAATATTGTTCTCTTGGTGAAGTTATAATGTACATTAACCTAGACAGATATAAATACATAAAATACTTCTTACCTGCATCTTCCTCCATTTCTGCACATATTCATGCCATTGGCTGGGTCACAATAGGGCCCATATTGACACTCGTCTCCAAAGTAACCTGGGAAACAGTGGCACTTATAAGTCTCAAAGTTTTTGGTTGCAAAACAGTTCCCCAAAAAAGAGCACTTGAACACGGAGCAGGCATCGGGTCTTACGGGTTGCTGCTGCTCCACGATTTCATACGTTATATTAAAGCCATAGACATCCAAGAGAAAGTCATCTACCCGTAGATGGATGTTTCCTATTTCTTCCACCTGGAATCTGAGGAGTAGGTAAGGTTTGTATACAATCAGCGAGGTGTATTCCTCCTCAAAGTTGATCTCCCCAAGATCATTTCTACCCCTGTAGTTGCGCTCACTCTCGTAGAAGTCATATTCTGTCAGCTTGAAGCTTTCCCTCATGTAATACTGGGTGAAATAGAGGATGATCTGGCTGGCGGGCGGCGAGTGAATCAACCACTGGCAGGAGATGGGCACTGGGAACTGGCGCGGGAAGTTGGGGGTTTGAATGAAGCCTTGGCTGCCATTAACGTACCCTCCACACGTTGTGACGCCACCGCGGTGGTGCGTTAAACCACCGTGGCGGTACGTCTGTGATGTGACGGCGTTTGTTGTACACATCAGTGCAAGGAGTGTGTAAATGAGAATCATGTTTGCTGTGTTCCAGAGCCCAAGCATGACACATTTTTTCCCTGTCATCTCTTTACTTGTGTTTCGGTGTCTTCCATAGTGGTAAACACAACCACTTCTCCCAGCAAGTATCTCCCAACCACTGGTACATAGAAAAAGTGTGTATATATATACGATTCTTCTTTGCAAAGTGCAAGATCACCTAATTACGCCTTACGTTGCTGTCGCTTCCTCTTCCCACAATGCTTTGCTTCCACATGTCATTTGTCTTCCTGGGTGCGCACATATCAGCGGATCGTTTCGTTAGATATGGCGATTGTAATATCCCAAAGCAAATATTTTTGCATAAACAGGAATCTGTCCATTGTTATTATCCAATTGTTTCTTTGGACCGGTGACACGGCGAACAAATCTGGTTATATAAGAATGTGCTTGTTATCAGAACAGCAGGGTCAGACGCTGGTTACGGAGATAATGTTGTCCGCTAGTAGAATCATGATAACGGGGAAATTGCCCACATCTAGTTGTGTTGGTTTTACATCGCCATGCCAGGTATTGTATTATTATCGACCAGTCCAACGCCATGGATCCTATCTCGTCCTCTTTCTGGAAATATAGGAGAAGAAACATTGACCATAAGCCATATTCTCATGTCAGTTCTTTGCAACTATAATCTTTATGACTATAATCTTTATGACTATAATCTTTATGACTATAATCTTTATAATTAAAAGAAAAATACATGCATAAAACCAGTTTTGTAAGGCCGTCTTCAACTGACTGGAGATCGACTTCATTGTATAAAATATTTTACTGACACAAAAACTTGGCTGGGTTTTAAAGTTGGTCTGTGTACTCCAAACCAAAAAAAAATTATTGATATCATTCTTAGTTCAGAATGCGACAGGTTTGTGAAATATATTGTGGCCATATTATCTTCTCATAACTCTGTACATGAAAAAATGAACTCAAACTTGGCTTGCCTGCATTTACCTGTAATTGATTTGACACAAAAATTTGAGCGTCATTAAGTATGCATTAAAGTCTCATCCTTAATGCAAAAGGTGCCATTAAATAGTTATATGTGATATATAACAGTTATATGTGATATATACTTTTTATATCAGATGATACACCACTCCCTGAATGAATGTCTGATAACGAGGTGTTAGCAGAGATATCTGGCATTCAGGAGAGGGTGTCCATATATTATATTCTGCACACACACAGAACATTTCATATATCATTAAATATATCATAAATTATAACTTTTCAGCCTTAAAAATTAATATTCTTCCAGGGATGAAATATGACAAGATGGACCATTTCAATACTTCTCAGACTCTTGTCCCTCTTATCTCACTGAATGCACTGGTCAACCTCAACATATTGAGAATGACAACCTTTTGGCAGATATGGTGAAGGGAACGTTTCTCATTCTTGCTTTAAATGACACTGACCAAAGGACAAATCAATCATTTCAAAATATGTAAACATTATATTTGACAAATCTGTAACACCACTCGGGTATTGATTCTCTATAGGTAGGTTTATGAGTTGAGCATGGCTCTACATGAGATTGAAGGGTGAAGAGAATAGTGTAATGGTCACACATGCAGTATGTTTATTCAACTTAAACTGGACTTTACTGACAATCAAAGGAAACGACAAAGAAAGTCAGTGAAGCAAGTGATATCACACCTGAGGTGTATTGATGACACTAACCATTGATCATTGCACCAACATCTTGTCAAGTGCTCTTAACTAAATATTTACAGCTTATAGTTTTTTCAGTTACAGTTTTTTTCCAGGTGGCATGGCGACAATATTAACATCGTTTTTTTACAAATAGGGTTAGACTCTTTACATTTGTTATGGACATATTTCATGATCTGTTTTAACATGGACAATCAAATGTCACACTTGAGCAAATATGTCACACATGATTGTGCACTCAAAAAATAATAGGCTTGACTGATCTGAATTTGCATCGCGTTCCACGGCGCATGACTTGCTATACTTTATTCTTGTTTCATCCAGTTTTGTTTACATGTACCAGAATACCATGGGCTGTGGTGCAGTTAGTTGGATTTCAAGCTTATTAGTTCCTCTGTGATGATACTTAAGTCGTGGGTTTGATTGCTAACCATGCAGGGATTACATTGCTGAGACACATGCCTGACGGGTTAACATGGGTTGTCATGTCAAATACATCTTCAGGAATCAAGGGTTTATATTATAGTACCCATAACCCTTGTTTCTGATACTGAGAGTGGCTAAAGTATAATAATTGGTGAACCTGAGCTCTTTTCAGGACAGAGAAGCTCATTTTTAAAATTGGCTAAATTGTATATTTACAGACCACACGTAATAGCAATTATTACCATTGCAATCAGTGATCATCCACTGGTGCGCATCTGGTGTAATAGGAATCCTACTTGATCAACTGTGAGCTACTTTTAGGCCAAAATAGATCACATGTGGAGAAGCTGATCATTTGCACATGGTAGAAGATTAGAGCTTGTTATTATGTAAAGTTCACTTGAATTTGATTCAGTGACTTTATGTCAAGATCAAGGTAATGAGCTCTCCTATGTCACAATACATATTGAAACTTAAGCTACATTGATCTGATAATAACTATTACATAAGTCACATATGAATATAATCCCTTGAGAATTTTAGATAAAAGTATAATTCAGATAAAATTGATCACTTTTTCATATCTTGCCCTGGCATCATTGACCTTAACTTGACGTTTTCATCATAAAATTCCTAACAATAAAAATACTTAATGCGACATATCAGATATGTGAGCAAAATCACATATATTGTTGATTAATTGTGGTTGTTAGATACATTATTCGTATGGAATATGGCGTGTTGCATGCCATTCTTTTCGCACATTTTCACCAATGGCAATAATTACAGGAACAAATGTCCTTGGTATCTAGAATCTATATAGTTATGTGTTTTTTTTTTCTCATAACATTTATTTTTCATGTCTACTGCTGTAATCATGTACTGTCTGTGTCTTATGCTCCAGGTATTTACTGCCTGTACCTCATGATGTATACATAGAAACTGTCTGTATCTACTGCTGTAATCATGTACTGTCTGCGTCTACTGCTGTAATTATGTACTGTCTGTATCTACTGCTGTAATCATGTACTGTCTGTATCTACTGCTGTAATCATGTACTGCCTGTATCTACTGCTGTAATCATGTACTGTCTGTATCTACTGCTGTAATCATGTACTGTCTGTGTCTACTGCTGTAATCATGTACTGCCTGTATCTACTGCTGTAATCATGTACTGCCTGTATCTACTGCTGTAATCATGTACTGCCTGTATCTACTGCTGTAATCATGTACTGCCTGTATCTACTGCTGTAATCATGTACTGTCTGTGTCTACTGCTGTAATCATGTACTGTCTGTATCTACTGCTGTAATCATGTACTGTCTGTATCTACTGCTGTAATCATGTACTGCCTGTATCTACTGCTGTAATCATGTACTGTCTGTATCTACTGCTGTAATCATGTACTGCCTGTATCTACTGCTGTAATCATGTACTGCCTGTATCTACTGCTGTAATCATGTACTGCCTGTATCTACTGCTGTAATCATGTACTGCCTGTATCTACTGCTGTAATCATGTACTGCCTGTATCTACTGCTGTAATCATGTACTGCCTGTATCTACTGCTGTAATCATGTACTGTCTGTGTCTACTGCTGTAATCATGTACTGTCTGTATCTACTGCTGTAATCATGTACTGTCTGTGCCTAATGATGAAATGATGTTTATGCTGAAAGTACATGCTGGAAGCGATAATTACGTGTCTGTCTGCATATAATGCTATGGGCATGTTCTGTTATGTGTATGAACTTGGAATATAATGAATGAAGTTGTGACACCATGAGATCAAAGCTACGATGTGTATTACTGCCAATCCATTTGGTTTTGTTACGATATGCGAGCCTAAAACTTGAGGAATATGACTCTCCATTGATAGTATTTAAACCGAGATATATTTACTTTTTCCACTGTCATAGATATGTGAAATTTATTTCTCTTCTCTACGAACTACTTATTCATAAAATCCAAAATTACACTATCAAAAATCTCAAAATAGTCAATAATTAGTGGCAGTAGCACACATCAGATCAAAGGGTAATTATTCCATTGTTTCATACAATTGGTTGCTATGGCGTCATGTATACAATCTACAGCGTCACAACATCATCATAATAAGTATTTAGAAGTATATACATATATGCTCTCCGAACTCTTCTCTGATGTTAATCGACGGATGGCTGTTATACTCAACTGTGATTCTGGTGTGCTATTAGCAATGTAAAAAGCTATGTACCTTGTGATTCAAGGGAAAAGAATGATAGTCTTTTCATGATCTGCCACATATTGCTGAAGTTTGGACATAATTTTTATTTATTAACTTTTACAAATGCTATGCCAATGATATGTTGCATAATTTTTTGTGCTTTGTATTATGTGTGTATGAAATAAAATGATAATAATAATAATAATTATAGAATATTTAAACGTATTTAGCCAGTCACGATTGAGATCATTGTCTATCTTAATTACTGGATGATAGATTGTTGTAATGTCTACTTACTCCTATTGGGAGTATATACTCTGTAACTCTTAATCGAAGTAATATGAAAGTCACCAGCTGGGACAGATAGGCCAGTGCCTTTTGTTCTTAAAAAAGGTATAACAATTGTCCTGATGTTTCATCACTGGACTTAAACCTTCTGTGTGGTTCTTATCAGCATGTATCATGAGTATATGAATATCAATATCTCGCAGGTGTCGCTCTTAGACACTTGGTCCATTTCTCAGTCCCGTTCTTTGAGGAGGAGAATCGGAAATTAAACTTGGTCAAATATTTGTGATGAACAGAAAACATGTTAAAACAAATGAAATAAGCTTAAGGTAAGAATGTGTTTTTTGTCGGAAGATTATGTCTAATATAGGTATTGCTATGAACAATAACACGTACTTCGCTACAGATGGAATTGGCAGTGTACACGAACCATCGCCTACGGCATGAAGAAATTGGCAGTGTGCATCCATACCAAGACGGTCAGAGATCAGAATTTCTGGGGAAGTAGCTATTCACATGGAAATTGTTACTCATATCTTTCAACAGCTAATGTGTGAAAAACATGCAATCCCCTGGAGACATGCACATTCGTGGTTGAGATTAGACAGAAATGTAACATTATCTTTTTCTTTTTTTTGTTAAATCACATGCGTCATCGGGGTTAAATCATTCCATTGAACTAGACTTAGACTATGATTATCAATTCAGCAACAATCTTAATCTTCACATATATATTCGATATCGCTTTAAGTTTGGGTATATTTGATATTGCTGAAGTTTGGACTAAACAAGAAAATATATGTGAGTCTTTATCGTTAAAATCGTGTTGATAACTCAGTTGCAATTATTCAGACTTCTTAGCCATGCTGTGGTTGATCAGGCGTTCGTGGCGTCCCTCGAGGACACTTTCCTCAGTCTGATGTCTAACATCGCCAATATATCAAGAGAGATGAATTAATGGTGTAAACGCCCTCACGGCAAACTGGAGAATCCTCAAAAGTACACAAATAAAACCATCCAGGAAACCAAATTTCTGGGGCGTGCTCATTATAAACTCGTTTTGAGGTAGGGAGATGTATGGTGGTTGCCTTGCTATACTTCCGGTTAGAATACCATCTTGATATTTTCACCAAAAATAACGCTCCATAGTTATTATATTGAGTGAATAACACATTTCTTGTATGGTGTTGAGCAGGATGCACGACCATTTGGTGACATTTAAGCTACGGTTGGTTCTCCAAGTATTTCTCAAGATATCAGTTGTTAATCCTCGCCACAGGGATTAATTGTTTCCATCATCTCAACATAGGTTAGAGGTCTATTTACCGGAGCTAATTATGATACTCTTAATGATCTAAGATCTCATTTATTTGATTATCGTGAGATGAGCTTTCTCTTCACAGCCGTGAAAAACAAGCATATTATCAACATAGAGCAAAACCTAAAAAGAGATTCTTTTATAAATTCTATGATATTGCTTATTACTAAGCGACCAGAAATTTTACAATTTCACATAAAAATTATAAAAGACATTTTAGATCAAAATCTATTTGATGAAGGCCATAATTCTTGATAAGGTTTATCTTATCGTAGTCAAGGAATGTTGTTTTGGTGATCTTTTTTAAGAAATGCACACGTTTTTGTTTGTCTGTGAAATTGTCTGGTAACACAATATGACACACGCCCTGTTTTCTGGACAGTATTCTCTGAATTTCCGATATTCCAATATCACTCAACATTGATGTAGACATTGCAGCACCAGTATGCCTAAAATAACCTGATGACCTCTGTAATACTCTATCAACTGTCTTCTCATGTTGATTGATTTTATCGATAAAAACTGAAGGATATCGTGCTACTTTCGACGAGCCCGGTGCCATTCATGTCAAGTGATTATTTCATTAAAACAAGCCGTGTTCAAATTGAAATCAAATTAGATCCAAGGAGCATTTCAGTATGGTCCAGCCTGCCTCTCAACCTGCACTCATTGTAGCTTATTCATTCTGGTGTTTCATTAAAGACCAACAACACCCCCATTTCAAACCCCAGTCATTTCAATTATTCCTTGTAACTAGCCCCTTTTAACCCATTCAGTTATTCACCTGCATATTTGAGTGTTTTGCAATCAAAATCTGACATTTCCATATTATTGCTCACATATATATGTCTGGTCTGCAATTCAGAATCTTTCCTCCATTTCGATAATGAATTATTATATTAAGGTTGAAAGAGTCTTAAAAAGTACGTAATTAAAGCATGGTCTGCACAAAAACAAAAGTCCACCTTTCTCATGAAGGTTTGATGAATATTTTATGACATTTGTCTGATTGGCTGGTACTACTATAATCCCCTTGAAAAGATCACTGCCACGAGCAAAATATGATCACATATTCAGAAAATGTTAACATAGTAAAAGTATTAAAATCATATCTCAAAATCTTCTTTTTGTGCCTTATATGTGTTCCTATTAATGATATTTCAATTGCTCATCCATTTTATGTGAAGGTTTCCTTCCCCTTTGAATAGAACAATAGCACAAAGCATCTAAGCTAGACTTTCATGTGTAAGAACTGCACGTGATGGGTAATATTACAACCAGCGGCGATATTCTGAGAAGTTCATTTTGGCCACAATTTAAGGCAGCTCATCTCCCTATCTTATTTTCTCTCTTTTTCCTTCTCTGCAATCTATGATGAATTAATAAAGTCTTAATGTTTTTTTCTTCTTCTCCCCAAGAGAAAGAAAAAGTTTCAAGATTTATAAAACACACCTGCTTGGCAAGGCCACGACGTTGCTGTAAATTATGTAAATTATGTACCATGCTACGAGTAAAAGGACTGATCTGACATTTGAATCGAATCCAATACAAAATCAGACTGGAACTAGTAACATTTACTATAGGTATTATTTTTTTAATTAGATTAATTCTTTGGCACTAATTTGGAGAATGATGGCATTTATATTACATATGAAGCAGGGTTTTGTTTTGCAAATGTCATTGAAATGGTTAACACAAAACATCTTGAAACTGAAGTAGAATACCATAATAAAGCATTATGTTGCATGACGGAGACAAATGAATGTATTTTCCCAGACTTGCCTCCTTATAATATATATAGAACTTAAGCAACGTTATTTTCTACCTTGTTTATCTCAATTAAAACATAAACAGAATTTCCGTTTTCTATAAAAAAAAGACATTTTTTAATCTCTTTAGGATTCACAGCAAAATGTTTAAATGACCTTGGGGGTAAAATCTACACAATGCACGTGTAAGTTTTAATTGGCAAAACCAATTATTGTGAAGTATTGATGTTCATCATATTCTAATGCATGGAGAATCTAATCATATTAGGCTGGGTTAAAAGATTATGTTATCGGCTTGCCGATGCGGATCAAAAGTGAACAACAGCAGTCATAGCCTACGGTACATTGTCGATTTTTTTCTTGAAAAGAAGAGAGACGATATATTTTCAAAGAGATCCCAGTAGATCAGCTTCCTTTATGGGTAACCTTAATCCGCCGGCTATCGCAGTTCTGTGGGGTAGGGGAAGGTTTGACCAGCCACATTGCCATTTGCCATAAACGAGGGCCATGAGATGTTTTTCATGGCTCAGTGATAATCACAAAGTAATCCAATGAATGTCCAGATTTCCTTTCTATTTTGCGCTCTATACTCCACCGACATCGATCTTACAGTGACTTACTACTTCTGAGGTAAATGTATATGCAATCTTTTAAACTAAACTTTAAGAAACAAACATTCAATCTATTTTGATAAGAACAGGACCAAACTGACCAAGGTTCCTAAAACTGTTTTCTCAGACTCAGACTTAAAGCAGTCCTGCATGCCTCGCCCACCCGGAGTGAAGGCTGCCTTGTTGACGTTTACAGTCCTCTTTATAGTTACATAATAGGCTTAAAGTAAACAAACCAGTCCCAAAACGATACTGTCTGTCTCACAATGGGTGTAAAATCTATCTATGTTTACAACATCGCTATATATATATATACTTAATGTATTCCACCTGAACTACCCATGATACATGAATGATCATTGGCCGTTGGTGAAATTATATCTACACCTTTATAACACATTTCCCTCCTGAACTGGATCGACTGGGACCACTACATTCTGTGCAATGACAAGTCCTCCCGAATCACAAGTCCCAGGATCCGGGTGGTGTTATTGTCAAGCGTTTATCTGTACAGAGAGTGTAAACAACGCTGATTGGGCTGTATTCTATATATTATCCTTAATGCGTGGCTCGTGAAAACAGTCTCACAGATCTGATATAAAATGAAATACTTAATGTAATTCAATGAGTTAAATACAATGATAAAAGGCTAATATCACTATCCTACCTTACTGCTGATATGGATGATGACATTTGATATACAGGTGTTATAGGTAAACATTCACATGATATTTAGCCATACATGATTAAACTCCAGACAATGTCACCCTGCGGTTCGGCCATCTGTATGAAGATATCAATATGGTAAACTATTGAATTATTCCCTTCTCTGGTGGGCCAAACATACTCAATGACTGATAATGAGGTCTCGTCATAGGATTATGTAAGAGTATGGATTGGCCAATCGGCGACCGTCGATCTGCACAGTGATCAAACATGTTGTTGTGCTATCCAGCTGGCGAACTACCAAGCACCAAGATTACACTGAGTTACGTAAAACGCTCAACCCAGCAACACGCAGTCCCGGAATGAACAAACACAAGCCAGGTCTGTTTGGGCATGACGTGCTTTCATATACCACTTTACATAGGTGTGCCAGAAAACAAAAGAAAGTTGTTTTATATGTCCAAGCACTATCGGTGGGATACTAATTGGTTTTGCCGAGTAAACTTATAGTCTGAAGTAAATGTCAACAGCGTGTTGTTTTGTGTATTCAGGATAGCTCATTATATTTGCTGACATCGTCTTCATCCCAGCAAACTTTGTTTGTATTATGCTATTTGTTTGCATTTCTAAAGAATGCTAGGAACTTTTAGTGCTTTACTTCAGATTTAGCGCTACTATCAGAAAGCAGACCCTATCCATGTTCCATGGATGCCACATCCATTTTTTTTATCGCAGTTTGTATTTTTTAATGTTTCGTAAAAAGAAAGATGTATATTCATAGCATGCATTTTTTGTAACACGGATAGTTCCTTTTTGACACTCATTGCCTGTGGGCAATGAGTGTCAAAAAAAGGAACTATCTGTGTTATTCTGTGATGGGTACGATCATGGGAAATGCGTATTCATTTCCTGTGGTTTGTGATTTGTTTTTTTCCGTGGTCATTATTGTTAAAGCAACTGACGCCACTGTGGAGTGTTCGTCGTGTGCATGCGATATATTAGACTGGTGCCGCCCTCTGTTCTTGACACTCGGTAGGGGACCAGTCTAGTATTCGGCGTATGAATACAAGTAAAACAAAAGAAAAGAAGTGTGTGACGTAAACAAAGCAGAACGTTCAAAACGATGTTGTCGTGTTCGCTCATCGTTGCATAAAATTATCTTATTAAATTGCTTGGAAATGCCAACTTAAATGTTTTTAAAAGATGAATGAAAATAATTTCAACAACCCCATCAGTTTGCAATGATTGTTTGTGTTTAAATGTATTTTTTTGTTTATTTAAATTTTTGTTTTGTTTGTTGTAATTTTTGTTTGGTTTGTTGTAATTTTTGTTTTGTTTATTGTAATTTTTGTTTTGTTTGTTATTTTTTTCCCATCCGTGTTACATGTGGAGCACCACTTTTTCTTGTTTAAATTCCAGTCCGCCACTATACACAATTTAAGCTGTGCACATCAAAGGCGAGTCAACCCTGGTTTGGTCGAGTCGAAGGTCCGAGGTATACACGTAAATTATGTTGCAATCTTAGACAAAGGAATCTGCAAACAATGATTAGGCAAAATTATGTGTGGCGGTCGTAGAAAGCATATGCTGTCTGCAAACCAAATGATAAGAACATGTTTGAGCTCATCCACGTGTCTATATATAGTATTAATGTAGGGTTGTTTTTAACTGAAGGGAGATTTGACATAACATTGATCAAACAATTTCAGCGCTATCTTAGCTTTTCAGATTCCCTGTCGGTGTTGTCGGTGGAAGATTCCCTGTCAGTGGAAGAGGATCAAACTCTGTTGCTTTATGAAGTTTTCACCAGGTTTGATTGATAGTTTCACAAGGGAATCTCTGAATGGCATAGTAAGCCGTTAATCTTTTTCTAATCCTTAAGCCGATGTTATGTCCCAATCTCTAACCATCTTCCTTAAAATATCCCATCTTTTCTTATTACGTAACCATCATCTCTAATCCGCTAGATAATCGATATTTTGGGTTCTCCTATACGTAACCACCCCACTCATGTCACAGAGCGGGAATAATTCGTGGCCGGTGCAATCCAAAGTCGGCTACCATCTATTTATAACAAAACATTCATCTCTTCAGAGTGGTAAAAAATAGAGATAACATTTTGGGATTATATAATAGGTCCTGAGCAACAATTAGTTCCTTACTAATTAATTACTATTGCTTCTAATTACTGCATACTTTCCGCGTTGTTATCACACATTTTGGGAGCAGTTGATATTTTGCACTTGTGTTTTGTGAGAGTGCATTAAGTTGCTTCCAAAACTGCAATGATTTATTCTATCATCGATTCTGCCAGAGAAAAAACAAGCTCTCATTTTTATGGTCTGAGGTCAACTGAACTCTCGTGACCTTTTGTGACATTGTTTCATCGTCTCCAGGACATCTGTTACCATCTAATACTCGCCTTCTCTGGATGATTCACTGCCTCGCTTTCATATAATCCATAAAATAATCCAGCATTTAAGTCTAATATAAACAATTATGTTAACAGTGCAGTCACGTGAAAAATTATGACATGATGAATATTGATAGACGATGACATATGTAATACTTCTGCTTTATATTCCTTTATGATGCCATTTAGCAACATATTCTCATTAATTTGCAATAAATTACATATCGGATTGGATTTTACTGCTACTTTATAATAGCTATATGCTCTGTTATGGCTCAATTGCAATGTCTAAAAGACAAATAGCTTAAAGGCTACGTAACATAATGTGACATTTAACCATGGGAATGTTATTGATGAGAAAACGCCATTTCACACATGTACATTGATTAATATCGTAATTACTGTAACTTGCAAGAATGAAATATATATATATATATATATATATATATATATATATATATATATATATATATATATATATATATATATATATATATATATATATATATATATATATATATATATATATATATATATATATATATATATGCATATTTCCGATTGTCATGTTTGCTAGATTTATAATTGGCCTAATGACCTCACTCTGGAGGTCGCTATTACACAGAAAATGAATCAAACTATATTAAAGCCGAATCCAGCTTTGGCCTAAGACAATGAGAGGGGAATCTACAAGAAACAAACCACAGAGTTGCAGACAACAGAAGCCAGACATGTATCATGTAATATTTATAGATATGCAAATTAAGCATACACAAGTCAGTCTGAGAAATAAAATCCTGGGCCTGAACACATCTGGTACCAAAAGTAGCACAAGCCTGGCATAAAGAATCTGCCATTAAGTTTAATAACCACTCCATCTCCGTCATCCCAGCTTCGATTAATAGCGATATTGGCCATTTTCCTATTTCCGTTCCAGTCAGCTATTGGCCAAAATTGATGAACTCAAAAAAATATGAAACTTTATAGCATGGCATAGCAATTACATCTAATCTTGGTCGGGTCAATGATGGACGCACATATGTTACCAGTATTTGTGTCTGATGTTGCCCGTCGTTACATTGAATAACTACAGAGTGTTAAGCTGAAAATCAGCACCTCATCGTCTAAATATTGATTTCCTTGTATTCACTTCCATTATAGATCAGCCAATAGATCTCAGATGAAAAACTACCACTTCCGTCGAGACAACACTCGCAATTCCCAAATTTCATCATTAATTTAGTTGTCAACAAGTGCGACGAGCCAAATTGCAATTTAGGCAATCTATAGGTCACCCTTACTTGCATATACGGCGTAAATTACACTACTCTGCCAAGAAATTAGTCTAATTAATTAATATATGGGACTCTTTTGGTTGAGACGGAGTGGCAAAAAGTTCTGTCCCCCATATATATATCGTCTAAGTATTTTGTAAAATATTTCCTTTTGGAAAAAATGAAAATATCTGACATTTGATTTTTCATGACCAATTCCAATCACCTCAAAGAAGATACCTTTGTACAAAAAAGCTGTAATTAAGCAATGGCTTAGTCCTAATCAGCTTCGTACAAGGCAGACAGACACGTTGTTATCTTGTGGTGTATACTCAAGTTCTGTGGAGATTCTAATCCGTTTTTAAATTTTCGTGAGATATGTAAATGTTGATACAAATAATGAATAATGTTGGGTTATCTGTATCACATGTGCACTGCAAAATCGTTAAATAAAGGCACATTGCATGGCAAGTCCAGCTTGATGCCCCGGTATCACTTAGTCATTATAAGTGTATGTCATGATAATCCTAAAAAAACAATTAATTAATTTCTAACACACATCTCACAACATTGTAGCTACATTGCATATATTGAGACAATATGCCAAACAAAACATGAGATACGTCTGTTTCATGCGTAATTACTGAAGCCACATGATTAATCCAGATTACTCCATGGAATGAATACAGTAATCCTATTGTTTGCTCATATACAATGGAATTGTTTCTGCCCAGCTTTTTGTCTCATAATAATAACATGCGAACTTTCTCCGGTCATTGGATTGCTCAGGTATCCTGTTGCTGCTTAGATATCCTTAGTGCTCTCGGGTTGCATAGCCTTCCTGTTTTATCATATTATCCCAATATATTTTGTATATCACAACCAAGACTCGATCAAATAGACATGTGATCGAATTTGTATATCTTCATCTAAATGTTGTATCTTTACACTTGAATCTGGCGAGCAAGCAGTGTCAGTCGATATGATGCGACAGTTGTTTCCTTAATCGTTGAATGAGCAAATATAATATTCGTCCAATCCTCGTGGGCGATTCCTAACATGAAAATTAAACCTGAAACCTTTTGGATAACTACATCTCCAAATATTGTATATAATATATGATATATGATTGCCTGGCAGATATCTAGCACAATTATGCACTAATAACCCGGAACGGCCACATGCGATATTTGAAAAGGTAACAATCAATGTCATAAATTTTGCAGTTCTTTTCTTTTGGCATGTTAATGTATGCCCCTAGGTTTTGTTTTTAAATGTTTAGGATAAATATGCGCACATGACTTACCTTTTCATAACATTGTTAATCTAATCAAAATTGTAAACTACCAGTGGCTTCTAAATGTCATGTTTTGAAAAAATATTCCTGATCATGTCAACATATGTCATCAAGCAGATATACGTTTTGGTGGTAACTTAACGTGACCTAATCGTTTGTATGCTCCTGCGAGCCATGTTTTTGTACTAACTGACATGTGATTCGTCCGGATGGGGTCATGTGGCATATTTACATGCTCTCCCTCAGGGCTCACGCTGTCATGTATTTATATACCTAACATGCTGTATTCACAATGTTCAAACCCACACAGAGTATTGTTACTTCTCCAAATGGACTCCTAATATGACCTGAAGTATTTATACCATGCATCATTATTAAAGCACTTTCTAAGCAGTATATACCATGCGTCATGATTAAGGCACATTCTATGCAGTATATACCATGAATCATGATTAAGGCACATTCTATGCAGTATATGCCATGCATCATGATTAAGGCACATTCTATGCAGTATATGCCATGCATCATGATAAAAGCACATTCTATGCAGTATATACCATGAATCATGATTAAGGCACATTCTATGCAGTATATACCATGAATCATGATTAAGGCACATTCTATGCAGTATATGACATGCATCATGATAAAAGCACATTCTATGCAGTATATGCCATGCATCATGATTAAGGCACATTCTATGCAGTATATACCATGCATCATTATTAAAGCACATTCTATGCAGTATATGCCATGCATCATGATTAAGGCACATTCTATGCAGTAAATGTCATGCATCATTATTAAAGCACATTCTATGCAGTATATGCCATGCATCATGATAAAGGCACATTCTATGCAGTATATACCATGCATCATGATAAAAGCACATTCTAAGCAGTATATACCATGCGTCATGATTAAGGCACATTCTATGCAGTATATACCATGCATCATGATAAAAGCACATTCTATGCAGTATATACCATGCATCATGGTTAAGGCACATTCTATGCAGTATATGCCATGCATCATGATTAAGGCACATTCTATGCAGTATATGCCATGCATCATGATTAAGGCACATTCTATGCAGTATATACCATGAATCATGAGTAAGGCACATTCTATGCAGTATATACCATGAATCATGATTAAGGCACATTCTATGCAGTATATACCATGCATCATGATAAAGTCACATTCTATGCAGTATTACCATGCATCATGATTAAGGCACATTCTATGCAGTATATGCCATGCATCATGATTAAAGAACATTCTAAGCAGTATATATCATGAAACTGAAACTGAAACATATTATCTTATATACATTCAGAATATCATCTTTCTGGAAATATTGCATAGTACTAAAGCATTGTACCGCCCAAGCCACGGGATATGACTCGTCTTGTGTTAACTCTATGTTCGGTATAAAAAGGCCACATTAGATTCATATCACATTTATATTATGAAAATAGAGTTTATCGACAATGAAATTACATTAAACAATTCTAAATGCACCACCTGAGACCCCAGGCATGTAGTATTGTCCTATTTGGAAGTTTTCGTTCACACATGTTTTGTAGAAACAATCAGTCAATGTCGCAAGCGATTATCTGAGGTAGACTGCATTGAGAAATTATAATTGTTGATTAAATACATGAGCTCAGAGTATATCATTTCTCAATTCAAAAACAATAAGAAAATGCATCAAATGTGACATTTGATAGTAAAATCTAGGTAAAAACACAAATTATCATTAGATATCATGTTACTGAAATCGTTCTGATTTCAAAGACGTAATTTATTCTTCGTCTGGGAGTGTAAAGGTTAATCGTAATGTTGGTATGTTGGGGAGTAATACATACTCACATTCCATACAAAACCTTGGTACATGGAGTGGCATATGTGTGTATGTATTGTTCTGGGTGGATTATCTGCCTTGGTTCGGGGGAGAAACTCACTCAAGGACTATGTGACACTCACAATATGTGACATTCACAATATGTGACACTCACAATATGTGACACTCACAATATGTGACACTCACCATATGTGACACTCACAATATGTTAAACTCACAATATGTGAAACTTATAAAATGTGACACTCACAATACTATGTGACACTCACAATACTATGTGACACTCACAATACTATGTGACACTCACAATACTATGTGACACTCACAATACTATGTGACACTCACAATACTATATGACACTCACAATACTATGTGACACTCACAATAATATGTGACACTCACAATACTATGTGACACTCACAATACTATGTGACACTCACAATATTATGTGACACTCACAATATTATGTGACACTCACAATACTATGTGACACTTACAATAATATGTGACACTCACAATACTATGTGGCACTTACAATAATATGTGACACTCACAATACTATGTGACACTCACAATATTATGTGACACTCACAATATTATGTGACACTCACAATACTACATGCAATGTGATACCGCGACGAAATGTGGCACAATACTGTATGCAACGTGATTACCTTGAAAAAGTGAGACAGGAAAAAAGAGATAAACAGCCATAATTGGACAGATAATTAGACGTAAAAAGAAACTAAAAAGCACGAGTAGTCTGATTTGGAAAACACTGTCCAAAGACATAGAAACAGAATTAATGCACATATAGACTTTTCATTCTCTAACCTTTTTCAGGTAGAACCTCCAAAAGGGTCAGATTAATGCTGTGTATGTCATGTTGGAAATTTCTTGACCAATAATCTCTTTCTTCCATTAACAAGTAGAAAGTCTCACCATGTAGCTTGCAATGTTTCCTATTTCAGATACAAAGGAGAGTGCCCATGAGGTGGTGGTTCTTCAAAATAGAATATACCTAACTTTGGAGGTGAAACAGTGGGGTAAGGAACTCGTGGGGGTGAAACAGTGGGGTAAGGAACTCGTGGGGGTTGAAAAGTTGAATGACTGAGAGCGGTTAAAATATTCGTATCTATTGCATAACATTAGAAATCACTCGATATACAGTAGAAGTACCGAAACCATGAAGGCCGAAAGTTGGCCAAAGGTTGAGTCTAACACATTGTTATACGCGTTTGACTTTGTTGGGCCTAACACGCTGTAGACTTCATATTTCATAGAAAATCAGGGTGTGTCTGCATCTTATATATCTAATTCCTACGTTGATAACCGTGTTTTCTGTGGGTTGAATGTAATTAACCTGGTCCTCGGTATGGTAATGCCAATTATCCTATTAGAAATATCAGTAGCTGGATAGATTCTTAAATCTCTAAGACATAGATCAAGCAAATTACATTGTAAAGGGATACCAACTTGGCTCCAGCTATCACATATGATGTTGACGTTAACACAATAGGGTGGAATTATTTCGCCGCCATACCCTATTTAACTTTTTAATCCCCCACGACTGCTGTTTATTCCAGTGTTTTTGCTGAAATAAACACTTCATTTTATAATGATTCCTCTCAGGGACATCATAGAGACAAAACCTGTAAATCTTTCACAATCATTAAGATATTTCATAACCACTCATTTTGATTAACATTATCAGCATGATCAATTTTTTATAATCTATAATCCATAATATATGAGAAAAGAAGGTGCATATAGGTTACACGGTCTAAATAACATCAAACAACCGCCATATAATATAATGTTGACAATAGTTCTTGCAATATTTTTAATTTGGGAAAAAACAACCATCATATAATTGATACATTAGTATCTGAGTCTGCACAGGACATAAATCATAATTCATATTCATTATCTCGTAGATTTGGCCATGTATCAATAATTATATACATATAAATGTTCTGTATGAATATCCTACAAATCATAATTCAAATTCCTATGTGCACTGCCAATCACTGCCAAACCTTCATATTAATTTGACTCCAAAGGCTTGAAAGACAATATTGCAAATCACTCCAAAGGCTTATAACTGAAATGCATTGGTAAAACTCATAACTCTGAGATACAACGTAAATAAGAAGTGTGGTTATCATACATATGTACTGGCCATATTTTATGTCCTTTGTCCCCTCTCTTTATGTCAGTTCACATCAACGTGAAAAATCCTTCTCTGAGATCTGTACAAATAAAAAAATACTCGCCATGGGTATAAATGGATCATGTCATTCGTGTTAATATGTGATATTCTATTCACTGTAATTTTATCGTTTTTAGTGGATCTCTCCGCCCGCTTTATGGTAATGTTTTTTTCATGTTTTACAGTTTTATTATGTTTTACATTTCTATTATAGTCTGGTATGCCATATGTTATGTAAGTTTCCTTCTTATTATAATGTGTGACTGAGTCTTCCCTTGTAAACACCTTATCATTTGCATGATGAACTCACCTTGGGGTTGTCCCGCGAGACCCTGCCCAATCAGAATGGCATTGTCTTCTATCAACTTTCAATCAGCCACTAATTCTTCTAGTGATGTAGGCAACACATTCTTGTAATGAAGGATTACTTTGGTACAGCTCATAGAACATCATTACCTAGAATTAACCTGGCTGAGCATCAAATGCAGGAGAAGTGAGGACGTATGTGTTATTCAACCGATTCTCAAGAGATGACATTATAGAATGTTAAATCACACATATCAGACTGACTTATCAAGTTGAAACGAAATTTAGGTATACATAGACTTCTCTTTAAATATATATATATATATATATATATATATATATATATATATATATATATATATATATATATATATATATATATATATATATATATATATATATATGCCAGATTGCGTATAGGTCACCTTGATTCTCCTCCAGCTTTCACGCAATGGCAATTGCTGAAGTGCAGTTGCCTCGCATGACAACCGTCCCAGGGAAATGTGGAATAAAGCCAACGTTTCCTTAATCTTGTGGCTTTGTGACTTCCAAGTTTGTTTTCTATCAATCTCTCGAGGTCTGGTATCACTGCACAACCTGCTGTTTTAGCCCAACAAGACAGCAGATGCGACTTATAGTTGCCAAGAATAAATATACTGGTGACCTTCATATCTCCAGGGGAACCATGTCTGAAAGGGATCTTAGACAAAAACTAACTAAACGTATCTTACAGAACACACTGTAAATGCCATATCTGGGAAAAAAACGCTGACAGTCACGTAATGAGATATTACAATTTCCGGTTCCGTAGAGTTATTAATGGTGAAGGGAACTATTCATCACAAACATAACACTCACGAATTGTGCCACGGTGATAATAATCAAGGCTCTTGGTGAATGTGAACTCCTGGTTACCAATCATCTTGTCTTCATCGGCGGAGAACAACAGCAATGTTCAAAATGTCACCAAAGACAATTACAGAAAAAATTAATAATAAACAATACTATGTCTGGAATTGTCTGTGTATAGATATAACAACCACAAAAAACAAGCTCATGACTTGAGTTGGAAGAAAGTTTAAGATATGTTATAAATACATGTTCACAATAAGGACGGGCGAGGCTGATATTGGACAATGCTTCACAGCTTTTTCTTGCATTCGATATATTCATCCCATTCAAAGACCAGCAGAGGAGCTTGCTAGACAAAAATCTCCCGCTGGGAGAAAAAAATGCCGTATTGGTAAAAAAAAAAGATTTCTCAAACAAGCACATTTGGCTGGCACTAACTCAGTTAAGATGTCTGCGTTCATCATTATGAGTCTCTCCAAGGACTCGATCAAAAACTTGTCCTATTTAATATTCCCACCATATCTCAAGCAGCACTGCGATTCAATAATGATTGAGAGATTCTTTATGAAACATGATAAATGATGGAACCACAAAAAAGGGAAATTACGATAACTCTGTCAATAATATACATTGATCACTAGAATCATTGGTGACCTTAAATAGATTTGATAGACTTGTGACTTGGTTGTTAGATTAAGACAAATGAGAGACAAGGAAATATTTCTGTATGATACAAGTCATAAGAAGCTCATTCTTATATTTTTTTTTATTTTCAAGAGCTTTAAATCCATAATGATCATCCATATGACAGTAACACATATTTCATCTGCGAGAAAATAACAATAATTTCTCCATATTCTTTACACATGTGTTTGTGCCCCCTGCGATGATAGGCGCAGATAGCGGTGACGTAGGTGGTAAGGGCTTGAGACCGCCTGGGCAGATAATACATACTGCCGCCCTGCTCAAATCACAGTTCAGCATCGGATGCCATCAATATCCCCTGGGACACAGTGAATCATACAGCATGGCAATGAAGCAATGATACAAGTCACATAAACCTCTACACAACCTTTACTGCGGTTTCAGCGTGCACTTTGTTGCTGATTCCTTCAACCCCACATAGATAAATTCGTCCCGGCATCTGGTACAAAACTAGAAGCATCATTCAATACAGAAATGAATTGCCTTAATCGATGAAAATGGATACTCGCTTGTATGATGTGCATGAGAATACCACATTTATGCTGTCTTTTATGTCAAAGTATATATTGCTAAAGCTTCTTATCGGTATGGCCCTGTTCAAGCTAGGTCTTGTAGGCCATGTATGGTATATCGTGAGTGCCAGGATAAAGACTGGGCTGCTCTACTCAATGTCTATACACACATGCATCATGGGTATCTCAGCAGCCAGACTTACTTGGTCATAGCCTTTCTGTTGTGCCTCACTTTTGTCACGAAAGCCAACCATACCATCTGAAATCTATTAATCAAACTTGTTTACGCCAACTTCCAGAGGCATAGAGGGGAAACTCCGAACAATCGTTTCGAACCAACAAACATTAAACCCAAAATTCTTCTCAAATTTCTTCTCAAGCATGTTTTCTGTCTTTTTTACTTTGTTATTTTTTTATTGTATTTGTATATATATATATATATATATATATATATATATATATATATATATATATATATATATATATATATATATATATATATATATATATATATATATATAAGCTTCTCAAGCATGTTTTCTGTCTTTTTTACTTTGTTATTTTTTTTATTGTATTTATATATATATATATATATATCTCAGGTAATATTGCTGGTAGGTACTAAAACACAAGAAGGTCCGTTTGGTTGAGGATCTGGTCTTATCTGATTCGTTTATTTTAAAGTTATTTTATATCTGATAGGTAAGAGCTGCTACATTTGAGGTTCAGGCGGGAATCATCATAATGTTACACAAGCAAGTGATTCTATTTAATGCAGTATTTCTATTTTCTAAAATTAGGTCAACTGCCACAAATTTGGGTTCGTCTTCAGCAGAGTAACAATTGTGGAAAATGACCTTCCGCAGAGAAAGGATAAATCTGAAGGCATTTGTATTTTGAGCCTTCTAAACTGTATACTTATAATTCAAAGACATGTTTATGGTAATGCTGAGACATTTTTGAGACATTATTACCTGAGATTCCAGTTTGTGCCAGTTTGTGCCAGTTTGTGTCAGGAGGTATGCTACCTCCTTGTGCCTACTGCTCGTGTTGTTGAGAGGATCAATTTTCTCGGCCCTATTTTGATTTTCATTGATACTATTACCACCATTGCCTGGACTATTCCCTATCATTCCCTTTGTTGGACAGAGTGGTTAATCTTGAGGCCATTTGTGCACAAGAGGAATCCTATTAGTGCCTATGTCAGACACCAGGTGTGCTCACGGGTGTTCTGAGGAGTATTCCAAAGATAGATGGTCAACAAGTCTGCCAGTGTTAAACAAGAAGGTCATTCCATTATTATGGTCTCAAACAACAAATGTCCACTAACTAACCATCAGACGATTACTATACAAACACATAGAAGGGTATAAGATTTTAATGGTTATAAAATCCATACCTACAAGGTAATGGATTTGTGCAAGCGATGGAAACCGTACCTTTGAAGCCTGGTCAATGACACAGCCCTTCCGTAAGCAGGCGGTGTTTCAATCCTTATCTATAGTTAAATGTACACTAACTATAGAGCGGAATTATATGTTGTCACCACCCTCCTGCTTTAAATACACTTTAAATACAAACTGGTCTTATCTTGATTAGAATGACCATAGTCGCAAGGCCCTGCACTTACTGCAAATTACACATTAACCATTTCCATCCATGGACACACCCAGTTATATGTCAAGTTTAAACTTATGGATGAGAGATTGACATCATTTCATTCAATGATTTATATTGATTTGACGATGCATTTGTATTTTGTAATAAATGTTGTAGATCGCGAAGTCTATAATCTATCAAATATGTATTTTGGATGGAAATGTGATGCTTTTATGATGTCAGATTTTCAAGCACCTTTTCCATATATAATATATATTTCCATACTCTAAGCTTTGTAATCAATTGTTAATTCCATCATATTGCTAAAACATAACTGGAGTAATTTGGCTTAAAAAGGCCTGTTTTTCACTAGAGTACAAACATTATTTCATGAAAGCTTTAAGAAATAACTATTCTTACTATGGGATGTAATATAATAAAATATGTGCTGTGTCGGTTCCATCTTAATCCTGTGTGTGTGGAATAAGTCCTTGGATTCCTTATGCACCGGCTATATTAGAATGGCGTATATTATCACTTCTATAAAAGGACAAAGAGCACATTGAAGACCCTAAGATCAAAGCATGTCGTGTGTGATATTACTCTCCTTAGCAGATCCAGGATTTATACCTGGCTCTGCAAGTAAACGACATATTCAACTCTTTGAGTGAGTGCTCAGAGGCCGAGCAGCCAACAGACACAGAGTAAAATATTTTGTCACATGTATTAACACAGCCTATTATTGTCATTGTTCTGGTTAGAAAATGAGTACAGCATCAAATGCATGTGCTGGTAATGACACTTGTAAGTCACAATCAACAACATGTGTGTGGTTTTGGCAGTTTGTTTTGGTCTGAAAAAAGGCAGGCATTGAGTGTATGCATATGCGTAGTTCACCAACTGCGCACTTGTCTGTGAATTATGCAAATAACTATGCAAAAGAAGTAGGGACATATACTACCTCTGCCCCTATATGACTCTACCTGGCCACGCAGAGTTGTGTAATCTGTGACCCATTGTAGTCTTGAAGATCTAAATATAGACCTAACAAAAAATCAGTAGTCAGTGCAACTTTTACTTATTATTGATAGGTAAAATCAAATTATCATGCATAAGTGCACCCTCTGCTTATCATGAAGGTACTATATCTGGTATATGCATAAATATATCCTCTGGGTATCAAATTAGTAAGCATATTTACAACTTTTGGGTAAACATCTGAGAAACATCTCAGCAGTGGCCACACAGCATGACCGAGGTGCTCGTCCCTTCCGGGGCACAGGTACAACCTCTGGGAAGTATGCTTCAAGTACAAGCAAACATATAAATATAAAAAGTGGAACCTCTGGGTGGTATGCATTAGTATAAACTCTAATATGTATGCACAGGTAATCTCTTATTATCATGCATGTTTATTAGTATGCATAGTCTTTATTAGAATATATTGGTGACCTCTTATTGGTATGCATGTGTAACGTCTATTATGCTTCATAGGTAATCTCGTACTAGCATGCACGGGTAACCCCTTATTACATAGGTTTGTTTATTTGTTTGTTTGTTTGGGGTTTTACATCACTTTCAACATTATTACAGTCATTTCGTGATGGGACCTACTTGTAGCAGATATAGTGCTGCCTCACTGAATTGTCATGTCGCAGGTCCTTGACATGACAATCCATCCGGTCACAGATTTACAAGGACAACGGGTTAACCCTTTAGGCACGGGCCTCATATGTGAAATTGTATCATGAATTCAATCTCGGCATGGCGGGGGATCGAACCCACAACCTTTGGATCACCACAGAGGAACTGGTGCTAGTAAGCTGGCGCTCTAATCAAGGCCCGTGGCCTAATATACATAGGTAACCAATGTAACCTCTTGGTATACATAGGTAACCTCATTAGTATACAGAAGTAACCTTGTATTACTATACAGAGGTAACCTCTAGTATGCATAACTAGTATGCATAGGTGACCTCTTATTAGTATGCATAGGTAACCTCTTATTAGTATGCATAGATAACATCTTATTAGTATGCATAGGTAACCATTGGTATGCACCCTTCCCGCCATTTCATTAATGTTAATACTATAGAGTTTAGGTACAATCATCGTGATCGCTGACGGCAATATCTTACTGTATTTCGCAACCTCCCCATCGTGTGTGTGTACAACATCTATGACCAGTGTAGCTGATAGCCACTGCTACTCGAAACATCGATCCATCTCATTATTGTGAACCCATATAAACCTTAATATGCTATCAACATTGATTCGTCCCAGGAAAATCTTATAAGATAAATAACAGTGGCCGTATATAGTGCCTACACATGTTGGACATTTTATGTTACAATACTGATGTCACATGCTTGGCTTCCACCGCAAGACACCATCACATCAAAATATATCTCACAGAAGCCTTAGGATGACAAGAGATGGCTTACGGTTCAAAATGTATTGAGACCAATTCCACTACTGACTGTTTCTCTATCCATACTAACCCAGATGTCATTCATATCATCAGACAACGTACGAGTATGATATTCCAAATGTAGCATATTTGTGAAACATATCTAAAGGCAGTTCCATGAGATTATATCGATATACATATATTTATGGTAATCCATTTTCAGCATTTTTGAACCGCTGTAAAATAATTTCATTCAAAGTGTGGTGGACAAAAATTGGCTGTTCAGAGACTGAGAATGCTTAGCTTAATCCTGAATAGTTTGTATGAATTAATAGCAATGTATTTACCTAAAATAGGAGTAATAAAATATTTGCGTATTCATTATCTAAACGGGATGATCAAATAAGGTTCCGCACAAAAAGGATTGGTAGCATAACTGTTCAATATTCACCTTCAAAGTGTGTTCGTGATTGAATCATTGTAACATTAGTTTAGGGTATTCTTAGTTTATTCTTAGGACCAGCCCGTGGAAGACAATAGTTTACAAAAGCCTTCAGGTCTACCTGAACAATAGATGAGGGGAGGTCGAAATGGGCTTTATATGGCAAAAATGTCACATCATTTTTATGGTTTGAATAAATTGTAAACGTGTGAATAAAATTCTGATAAAAATTTCATAAACAATTATTTCAGTATAACTATTATACATTAAATATAAAAACAGATACAGAATAATGCTGATGTATATGATGACACAATGATCCTTGTCATCTGCAGCTCAGATTAATTTGATACAATTAAAAGGACTATTATTATTTATAAATACTCTAATCAATATGGCTTTGATGATATATAATAAGGATGGTTAAAAATAAGTACAATACTTCCAAGATAACAGGATCATGGTTTACAGATTACCAAAAGAAATTATGTTTTTTTCATGAAATAATAATGCAGCCTAATTACATTAATTCCGATTTTATCTTGTTTGCTGAAATGATTTTTCTTAATCTGTTGAAGAAATATTTGAAAAAAAATAATACAATATGAATCATGTGGTGTACTTACATATTTTACATATCTGAATTTATAATGGAATTCAGTAGTCTATCACAATTTGTTGGCTTCATTGCTGCCAATATCTGCCAAATAAAGATCAATACATATAATATAGTGTGGGTCGAGATTCTGCACTGGATCACCTCGTAGTATCACAGTTGCAGATATATTTTTTTTTATTTCGCTTGATCTTATGCCCTTCTCTTTTCGAAGAGTGACTGGGGCCTTTCTATTTCATTAGCACAGATCCATGATAACACATCTTAAACGCATTTTATCAATTAAGCAAAGCGTCTATCTCGTCTGGTATAAATGGTTGGATAATCAAGTCAACCTCTCGATAAAAGGAGCAAAGATGTGTGTTCTATATTTGATTCCTAGATGGAAAGGAAGTGGTGCACCCGTTGTGCTCTTTGTTGGCGCCTGGTGTGTTAATCCACTGGCTTACCTGTCGTTCTCACGTTATGCCCTGCACAATATTCAGAATGGAATAGCTTGGAGAGTTGTTAGTATAAAACCTGAGCAGCATGAGTCGACCTGCACATAAGCTGGGCGATTTACGTTCCTCACCTTATCAGCTAATTAAAGTATACAAAGTAGGGGGACTGAGGCAGCGACCAGCCACCTGAGACCACAGCATCACATGGGATATGTTTTCAGAAGTGATTATTCAAAAGGCCGCAGAGTGCCAATAAAAGTCCAAATTTGCAAATTTGGTCCCAGCGCAGAATGATTGCAATCCATGACATTAACCAGAGGTCTTATGCAAACATATACCGTGTAATACACAACTCTTTGTAAGTTCCGCCACGTCCCGATAGAAAGATGAGAAATCTTTGCCTTAAATGATTAGAATGGCTAAGTATGCATGCAACCTGATATAGTGTTTGTTAGTAGTCGTTTAAATTCCATATGTCTGCTACCGAGTGATGATATGTTGGCAAGGTAGATATTTATCTTCATCAATAAATAATAATTACTATACCCGGGTATTGTGTCAGCGACTAATAGAGAGCAGTTTCATGTGTGGCCTCAGCAGGCCAAACTGGCCATTCATTTAATATATATATATATATATATATATATATATATATATATATATATATATATATATATATATATATATATATATATATATATATATATATATATATATATATATATAATACATAAACCTTGCAATAACTCGGCAATTAGAGCAATGAAGCAAGTCTTGGGTTGCTTTCCCATTGCTTGAAAAAAAGGTTCTTATTGAGTGATATTGTACTGTAGCAAGATAAATCTGTAAATATGTTTGCACCCAAGATATATTTACACGCCGAGCGAAGTACTAATATCTATGCCAGCATCACTGTATACACTGCCTACGTAGAAGCGTTCATCTGTGGCATGATAGGTCAACCGAGCGCTCCCATGACAATAATCGGATTTCACATAGAGTTTTAAACGCAAACCCCTAGTTTAAATATAAATGTAGTTGATATAATAGCAGAGACGATGAGGGGAACCATATTGAACTCGCCTAGCGGGCTTTTGATTGATCGGTTCAGTCCCAGTTTTGTCGTCAACAATAATCAAGCAGACCATGGCTTATTTTGAAAACAGTCCTCAGAACAGCATCAGTGCATGGGCATCTGTACAACAACATGAGTGTGCTTGTTATAATCGCAACCGTTACTCGTGATTTATAGACACCATCAGCTAGCGCTTCAATATGCATAGTAATGCGGGTTGCAATGCGAAGATTATCGAAAAATCAGAGAATAGAGCATGTCTTTCATATGACAGAAACCTACAAATCATTGAACATGATTAAAAAGGACCAAACCCTTGGGCAAAACTGATACATTCTTTCATTGTGTAAACATTTTAGAAGCTAAGAGCTGCAGACAAATATTAAATTTGTAGGACCTGGAAGATGCCACGTAAACCTATAAAGCTTGGTATTTATGCTACTATCCACTGCTACTCAATGGTGATAATATGAACAAGTCCCCACTTTGATGTTTCACAACCCGACATGTCAATATCTCTAGTGGAATTGTCAGCACTCACGTTTCCCAGGACGGACGGAGCAGGTAGGGTACCCGTCCGATTCTACATACCGACTACAAGTGTGTTTATCTATTCTTGGATATGATCGGCTGGCTAAAAGACATGAGGATCCAAACACATCCACTGCCACTGATAGAGCTAAACGGGACGAAAAAAGACAACACACCAATGTGATGATATCAATTATCGCAAGGAAATGTAACAAATGAGGCGATGACATTAACGAGGCTTACCTTTGATATGGAGATGTATTGGATAACGCTGGAATAGGCAATGGTTGGCTTTAGTGGAAGCTACCAGCATAACAGCATGACTGATGTCGGGACTGTATGAAGCATCTGTAGCCAGTATAGTGGTGAGGGGCTGGTAAGGTAGGCAGTGATATAGCAGCTTCCCCATCTCCCTTCCTACCTCTGCCTGGCACTCTGCCCGCCGCTGTACCAGCTGCCTCACTAGCATCTACGTCACGTCATGCCATAGCCTCATTCCGTGGCCTCATCAGGTCGTGACCTCATAAAGTCAAGGCCGACCGTTCCCTTCGCTGGCCTCAGCAGGACGTCTTCAACCCCTGGGTGTATTGCTTTAAGCATTGCCTGACTGGCCTCTCCGAACTAAACCGTCTAGAAGCTATAACCGCAAAGACAACGCCCAGGCAGGTTATAGGAGAACTGGTCAACTGAACAATGTGCCCAACAAAGTGCCTCTAAACATGAGCATCCACTCAAATTAGTCTGTTTTTGTCACCCAAAGCATGACATGCATTTGTGACTTCGTCCACGTTCCCAAAATTAAGTGTCTTAGAGTAGGTCCTGGTGATTGTCTGGACTGCCTCAATCATCATTTTCAAACCACACATTAAAACACATGTCTGCAAACAAGCATCATACTTTCATATAATAAACTCGATATTATGTGTTAACTTTAATAGAATATGAGGTCTTTGCTGACTTATTTATAGTTATTGGATTTCGATTTGTAATCGATGCCCCTATTCCCACCTATAAATAGGCCCTCCTCTTCTTCCTTTTGCATTCACCACCAATCCCTCATCATCAATTATTTACATGACTTCCACTACCAGTAAGTCTCTTAGGCAAATACTACTGCGAATGTATGTACATTTAGGATCTTTACAGTAACACAGTAGCAATGCAAACATTTATAAATACTAATGTTTTGTATTGTTTATATTCGCAAATTAATTCATTTTTTTCAAGATTTGATTTTCTTTATGCCAGATAAATGAATGCAAATATTGATGTTTAAACCTTTTAACTTCATATATATTGTATATGAAAAATATGAAAAATATTGTTCGTGTTTGTATCTGGTTGTATTCCCCCTTCTTTTTATCTCTATGTATCAAAATTAAACGTTTTATTTGTAAGCTTTGTTTGCTTCGTTTTGTACACTTTCCATATACATCAGCGTGATTTGCCTTTGTCGAAATATTTACGGTATTCTCCCCTTTCACACCATGACAAATCACGCCTGGTTTTTTTGTAACACGGATGGTTCCTTTTTTGACAAGCATTGCCGACAGGCAATGCTTCTCAAAAAAAGGAACTATCTGTGTTATTTTGTGATTGGAACGATCATGGGAAATGCGTATTCATTTCCTGTGGGTTGTGATTCGGTTTTTTCTGTGGGCAGTGTGGTACAAGCAACTGACGCCACTGTGGAGTGTTCACCGTGTGCATGCAATAGATTCCAATTTGCGCATGCGTCCCGGCGTATGAATACATATCTTAAAGAAGTAAACAAAGAAAAAGAAGTACGTGATGTAAATAAAGCAGAACTTCAAAACGAGATCGTGTTCGCCCTTTGTTGCATTAAAGTATCAGTTTGAATTGCTTTGAGATGCTTCCCAATCGACAGAGTATAGAATTCTTAGTAGATTTAGTTCAAATTTGATGTAAATCGGACGATTTGGCAAGCAAAAGTCTGATCGATGATTTGCGTTAGCGCCTGAGCGATATTACGTAATCGAGCTTGACAGTGTGAAAATCATACCACATCTTGGCATAAAAATTGTGCTAAAAAATTGTTCATGTACCAAATTAAATGATTTTAAAAGATGAATCAAGATAATATTTCATTTTGTGGATTTGTTTATTTTAATTTTTGTTTTGTTTGTTGTAATTTTTGTTTTGTTTATTTTAATTTTTGTTCTGTTTGTTGACAGTGTGTTAGTTTGGTTAGTTTGTTAATTTTTTTCTCATCCGTGTTACATGTGGATCACCACTTTTTCTTGTTTATTTAACACACTGTACTAATTCACACAATAAACACACTAAAATTTGATAAACCATTTATTTGATAGTGATCCATACTCGGCAATGCTCATTCAGTTTATATTTTGAAACATTTTGGTCATGATTTATAAATCATAATCATGTTTTATACTAAATTGAAGTACTCTTTATAGAAAACGGATTATACAAAGGAGAATAAACTTACATATCCTTTTTACAATAGTCCCTAGAAGGACACCTTGATTTTTTAATTGATCTTTATATCTTTAAGATACAAAACAATGAATGAGTTCGCTATTGCTAAAGCTAATGTTTCAAGAATATATATATATATATATATATATATATATATATATATATATATATATATATATATATATAATCAATGTTAATAATCAATGTTATAATGTTTGCGATGTAATTAAACCCGATTTGATAGATGGGATTTGTCTTCTATTGTATTATATCCTTAGCCTGGGGGGGACAGACAGCATGTCATTAGCAAATTGTGCATCTTATTCTATATTTTACTGTATGAATCGGTGCCAGTATGCTGGGCTTGATTAAAGGTTGCTGTCATCTTACACATTAATATAGGTATCAATTTACCACTCAAATGTCATACTGATAAATGAGATCTGGTCACAGTCATGTGAATACGTGCAGTTCTTTTTTATTATTCTAATGCATTCTGAAAATTCAATAAATATGTGCCTATCAATTTGAGCATATACTGATTTGATATCCAGTTATACGTGGCTATTACTGAGAATTATTACCTCTGACCTTGGTGTAAATACTCTGTCTAGCGAGCTATGGCTAGCTTTGGTTAAGTCTGACTATTTCATGCATCTACTCACTTCTTTCCTGGGATCGTGATATCAAATATCAAATATCAAATGATTATATAGATATTTAGATATTTAGATATTCGGATATATAGATATCTTTTGGGGGCAGAGATCCTCAACTGGAACCAGCCAATCCCCGTAGACACAAACGGAAATGTTAATACACTAGTCAGGAATTGCCTTAAACTGTCAGTTTAGAATCTACATGTTCGCAAAAATTGATACACAAAAATGGCCACAATTTGACACTGGCTTGAAACAATTTAATAACAATATGATGCGGGAAGAATATAACGACATAATGAAACAATGACTAACATTATTTCAGACATCTTGATATATATTTAATCTTGATATTCCCTGTTAATGGAATGATGTGTCAATTCAACAATTCAATCAATGCAATACATTCAGTTATTCAATGTCAACATAACAATCAAGTATATCAAATTCGGTCGAGATATGACGACTTATTAGAACTTAGTATATATATATGAGATAATACACTGTTCCCTGACTGACATTCATGAGGGGGTGTCAGTGTATTATTTCTTAAACCCACCGAGAACATGTCGTCCAAGTTGATATCACCCTCCAGGGGTGATAAATAGCAAGTTAGACTCTTCTGCTTGTCCATTTCATCTGGTCATTTCACTTGGTCAGACTGTGAATTGTCACCTTTTAGCAGATAAGAAGAATTATATAGGTTTTCTGGCTGATTATGATGACAGGATATGAAATATGTCACAAATCAATAATTTTAAAATATGTAAAAATATTTATAAAATGGTAAACCATGATTTTTTGGGGTTTTTTAAACAAAAACCTTTGGATTTGGCCACAATATGTTTGACAAAAGCTCATTATGTCCCATATAAACAATATATAAGTTTCAATGTTGCCGAGTTCAATTCAATACTTCACATTAGTCAAACCTTAGAGTACAATATAATATTATACTCCAAGGTCAAACCCTTCTGAGGAAATGAGTTTTTGAACTCGGCCGTTGCAGAGATTGAACTCCCGATCCATTTTCCCATACGAACTGAGGCCCGTGCCTAAATGGTTAACCCGTAAATCTGTGACCGGATGGGTTGTCATATCAAGGACATGCGACATGACAATTCAGTGAGGCAGCACTATACTATACTACAAGAAGGTCTCATCACGAAATGACTGAAATAATATTGAAAGTGATGTAAAACCCCAAACAAACAAACAAACAAATCAACATAGTACTACAATAAAATGAATTATGTAATGTCCAGACATGTATATTTAACTTGAACTGGACTTGTACTGAAAAGTAGACAAAGAAACCAAGGCAAAGGAAGTCAGTGAAGTGAGTGATATCGCACACTAGGTATGTATCTATCAGTATTGGTTAAGGAGAGGTTAGATCATTTAGCCGTGATTAGAGCCAAACACGGAACTGCAGGAATTGTCCTTAGCAGGAGTTTGCGGGTATCTATCAACTCTTGTTTTGTGAACATGGCAGATTGAGATTTTCGGAGGTGTAATGTAACCGCCCGGCTTGGTCTGTAGAGTGGTAGACTATTGTAACAATCATCTTCAATAACAGAATCAACTATAGCCCGTATGCCCTTTAATCTCCATTCTCCAAACCTGTTAAGTCGCAAGATTGTCCTTGCCCTTGACAAATTGCCTCTTACTCAAACGCTAATTCAATATTGAATTTCTCGAGGCAAGATAACACATTTTCTAATATAACAACCACATGTAGCCCCGATGCTCTGTGTGTTTATCACAGTTAAAGGAATCATAGTATACTTCTTATATTCTTCTGGCCTTGACCTTTAGGAGAATGGTTAGAAGCAATGTGGTGAAGACTGATGCACACCCAGAGTTATAATATGCCCCGTTGAGTTCGCCCACTGAATGGTGTTGAGAAAAGCAGGAAATGGTGTCTGAGAATTCTCCAGATATTACTGACAGGCATTGACTGGTTTCACCTGGGAGACAAACGCACAAGTCCTGCGCCTGGAATGTGTGAATATGCCACAGCGAGACCGAGCTAATGTCGTCTGCTTCCAGCTATAATGTCATCAACAGCTATATATATATATATATATATATATATATATATATATATATATATATATATATATATATATATATATATATATGCTTCCAGCTATAATGTCATCAACAGCTATATATATATATATATATATATATATATATATTGTTTCAATCAAGCTTTCCAACTCGTTTTGTAGAATTATATTCAACAGCATCTCAATGATCCAAAATGGAATTTAATTTCAAAAGATTGTGAAATGTTTATTGTGATTTTCATCGACATTTTCATGACGTTGATAGAAGGTTGTCATTTTCACAACCGTGATATTAGAGTATGAAATTTAAATTTTGAAAATCTGATGTTTCCTATTATCTGTCATTTTCAGAACATTAGAGTTTGCAATTTAAACTTTGCAAGTCTAATGTTTCCTATTATCTGATTATGTTATGTTTGAGATAAACAGGAAATCCCCAGAGTTATTTCATCACAAAATGGTACATACCTATAAATCTGTATTGCATATTAACAATAATATAGTGTCTAGATTTCCGTGACATATTTATGGGTGAGTAGTTAATATGTAAAATTTTGAATTGGGTTTCAATTCACGATATCATAACCCATATGTTAGGATGTGTTGTGTTTCCTCGCAGGAGTGGTCGGCATGCACATTGTCATGCGATATCAAACACCTAGGATCTCGATATTATTCTTGCTTCTATAAAATATTAACATGCAAAAATGTATGGTCGTTACCATATTCCATTACACACATTATAGTCTGCGTGTTGCCGTTTGTTTGTTCTTTTTTTAAACTTTGATAAAGAGTATTGACGCTGAATAACCTTTGAGAATTATATGTTTTGCGCATGGATTATGGTTTCTATGCATTATAAAGCCTTTGTCATTCTGTACTCTATGAATTCTTGAATGCCGCATTAACATGGCCTGAATTTTATTATTTTGTTGGAGGTTTGTGCGTTGTATATGAGTTTGTATCCCGCTGTACCTAATGGTACCTAATGGTGACTCTCGGAGTGTTTCCAGAGATTGGGGCCTACATTGGGCTGAGGAGGTCATCAAAACACCATTTGTTTATTGTATTACACAGTCGTTGTATATTTGAACATGTCAATCACACATAGAGGTATTTCACAGCACAATTATAAAGTAGTCCTTTTCTTTTCAAAATTAATAAATTGTGTCGTCTATTACATTTCTTTGGTTGCCAAACCATACCTTTAACTGTAAAATCACCGATACATTCAAATCTGTTATTTAAAAAAGAAATTTGAAAAACATACTGTCATGATTTTATCATAAAATGTAATGTATAAACCAAAATATTATCTGTATTTGAGATAAACCATGACATATCCATTATCCTAAATGTATCTTTTTTTAAAAACTATCTGGTAGGTGACTATATACTATAGTCAGGTTTCTACAATATCGTGTTTTGAAGTTGATCCGTAGATTTCCACAGTAGCTATTCAGTTACATTTCTTCTCATTAAGATATCTGAAAACTAATATTTCTTGTGATATTTTTGGCGGGCGGCCACACACCATACTAACGATACAATACATCCGGATCCTGTGGGAGTGCACATGCGCGCTCCGATGCAGATGCCAAAATATTTAGCAGCTGTTTAATTTTCACTTTCTTTAAAGTTAATGACTTAAAGTGCAATACAACATGCTGTTACAGTACAAAATATTAAATTGAAATATATCAGATGTCAATGTATATATATATTGCAAAAGTTGCCAAATTTATTGCAAAAATTGCAGAAGGTATTAATAAATTAACGTAGTTTCCCTATAACGAAGCATTTCTTTTTAAAATCCTCAAATGTTATAAACCTGGACTATATGTGTCAAATATGTAACAGTAAGGTTTCGAGTATGTTCAGTTTCTTTTGAATATTTTAAGGCTCGGTCTCACTGTGACAAACAGGCTTAGTGGATGGGTTGCGGAGTGGAAAATTTCACGTTTGCTTTTTGTTCGCTTTTGTGTGCTTTGAAGGAATGAATGAGACACACACAAGTCGAAAAAAGCAAGCGGACAATACCAAAGCGAAAAACACGGATGAACACTGATATAGAACGAGAGTATTCTGGAGAAAACACGCAAAAAAAGCGTACAAATATGGATTTATACGGACAAGACGGATGTATTGCAGACAGAACACGAATGAGAAGCAGACCAATACGGACGTTCGTTTTCTGTTCGCATCTTATTCTGACCAACTCCGTTCCTTATCCATGTCTTCTCCGTACCTGTTCGTGTTTTCTCTGTACCTTGTTCACATAAATGCAGGATTCAGCAAATATCACCGGACACAGTCAGAACACAGTCAGGACACAGTCAGAACACATTCAGGATGAGATACGAACAAAGCGTTCGCATCCCTGATGCAATCACCATGTGCAACAAAGATGGTGCGAACTGGCCATTCGCATCTCCTCCGCACAATATTTTCAACATGTTGGAAATGTTTTGTGGGCCAAAGCGTACATACACGTACTGCTCTGAACTCTAAACGCATGAATTTAGAAGGAGGTGCAAAGAAGCGTGGCCTGTTCACTACAGTGAGAGTGGGGCTTTAATGCCTATTATAGAAATATTTTAGAAAGCAATTAGACAGCCATTAGAAAGCCGTTAGAAAGCCTACATGGCCAATAAGAAACTGCTCTACTTGGGTCAGCATCATAACCGCTGTTCAGGTCTCCAAAGTGACCAATAGGTCTGGTAAATTGTTATGCGTTTGTGTATGTGCAGCTGTTACCCTCAATACAGAATTTATTATGTTGATACCTTTTAGTTACATAGCAAATATTTAAAAAATGAAAAAAAAATGTTTACATTTTCAAAATAATTTTAAGGTCATTTTGAATCTTTTTCGATACGGTTCTCTTGATCAAATGTTAAATTATTAAGTTGTAACAGGTATTGTGTCTTTGAGAAGGATTGCTCAAGTATTGTATTGGTCTTTCTAATTGTCAGCTCTTAATAACTTGAAGCAATTGATGCACTATATATACTTTTAAACGAGTTCAGTATTCGGGATCAGCCCATTCCATACAGCGGGTGCAGCCTATCAAGTTATGAAGTAAATGATGACTTAATTATTATAACAGCTAATATCAATTATTATAATTAATTTGCATGATTACATTTAATAACCAATAGAATAAAGTCAAACGGTACGATAATGAAAAATGTTAGTGCTATACTGCTCGTACAAACCGTGCAATCAATTACAATCAACCAGTCTTTTATAATGGACACATATTCCGAGCAATTGCCTGGCTAAGGTTATAAGATAGATGTAAATGTATAACATGTACAAATTGGAGAATTCCCGGCTTTCCTTAGCTTTGCACTGTGGTTTCATTTCAATTATCTTTCCCGTCACCATGGTAACTAAAAGCTCCAACAAGCTCTTTTTACTGATTAACATAAATATTCTTAATTGGAATTTGAGATGTGTTAAGTCTGTAATCCGATCATATAGGTAAGGACAATTCGCTTTTTTGTTTAAAGTAAATGTTAAATCTAAATTTGTGATAACTGAGAATGATGCAGAAAACAAAATGTTATATGTTATAAACAAAAATGTATTAAATGGTTTTTGCTTTTCGGAGGCATCGTTTTGTAAATTCGAAAACTAATTTCAAAATTCGCATTTGATTTTGCCCACACCACAAAAGAGGTAAATGCACTCCCGACACAATATTTCGTCAACATTTTAATCCCCCTTACTGGATTTATTTTTCAATGGGACCTGTCTCAAGCCTGGGATATTTGTTTTCGATTTTCTCAAAATACATTTCTTCCTAACATTTATAATTCCTTACATTCTATGGATTGCATGTTACAGATGCCAACGTCTTAAAGTTTGATTTAATCTTTCCACAGTGCTAACCCTTATCATAAACGTGCATTTGCAGTGGATGATTGGGATTTGTATTATCCTAAATCAGACAATGTCAATTTGTGACTATTCATTCAAAACATTGCATCCTGAAATTCCAGGAGACAATTCATGGTGATCTTTTTCCTTTCAAAGTGTCTATCTGGAAAAAAAAATACAGATTGCAATGTCTATTTTTTCTGATCCTTCGAATGCCAAATACTGTAAGATGACGTGGAGGAGTTAACTAATGACTTCTCGTTGGTTGCTATATAAACAACAATATTGATGTAATACATCAACTCGAAATTGTTCAAAAGCCATGGTAGTCATTTCATATGCTTTAGTGTGAAGTCTATGGCTTGCTTCAAATGTCTTTAAATGTTTAATAATCTTCATAGTATGCTGCTGAGTAGAATGAGCGGGACAATTTGGTTTGCTCAACTATTGTCACAAGCTTTATTTATCAAGCCATTTAAACATGGAAATATTTCTAGCTACCCTGTATTATAACTACTTCTTTTGGGTGTGTATTGAATTATATTACTGTAAGTTCAATTAAGGACTAAATATTGCACAGATCATCGTTAAAGACAGGGTCACTGCCTGCACTGTCATTCATCAATCACTCATAATTGCATTTTTCTGTATGATCTGGCGTGATTATGATTAGCCTTATTATTATTCTTTATGAGTTATATAATTTGATATATATATATATATCGTATGTTACATCTGTAGGTATGTTTGATACAATACAATTATATATTCTTGAGTTAAGGGAAAGGTAAACAAACTGATTAGATAGATTAGCTTTGGTAAGCGGCCTCAGTCTCCAGCTGCTAATGAGGTTTGTGCCATTTAACATTGTTGGCCATCGTTCAATTACACTCCTGGCTCTCATTACTGATAAAAGACATTTGTCTTAAGCAACAAGGATATAGCGAAAAATAAAATAATCACACAAGCAAGTATATCCATTCTCTTACATTTTAATTTCTAAAGTATTTTTAGCTAAATGTTCAAAGAAAGACCAGTCCTTGCTGTCATGCAATATTCTGATCATTTTATGTGATATACATGCTTTGGTACGCCTTATTACCCACAATAGCCCACCAATGAGGAAACCATGTTCAAAGCATGTATTATATCAAGTGATTTATTTACATATACCTTTTGTCTCTGGCATAGGTGAGGGTTTTAATGGCAAAGGATCATTTCAAAAATAGTATAACAAAAACAAATAAGTGATCATTTCACATATCGTATAATAACAAAAAAAATAACTTCAAAACCTGGGACGAGACATAGATCCAGTCATCTGCAGTTAAATGTAACAGTTAACATGTATCAAGTGTGGCGTGATGTTCAGAATACCTGGCCATAGAGCAATTCCAATTCTCAGGCTGGCCAAATTAAGGTTTATGTGAATCAGTAATTATATTTTGGTCACGGAAATATTATTTGGGTTTAACCTTCTAACATCCATGTTAAGGTGCTAACTGCCAGTCTCTTTCCTAATAGTGCAGCCAATCATATTGTAGCCACAAAGCCACTTATCACAGACCCTGGCATGGCCTTGGTCCGTGCTGTGGCAAAGCGATAGCAACTGTAGAAGGATCTACAAGCTGATGAGGTCCTTTGTGCGATGTAGATGTGATTCTCTGCTGAATGATATAAGCTGACAACCGCACATATGTAATCTGACAGATTGCTCCAATGAATGAGACTTGTTGTATCAACATCACCTAGTATTGCTTACCATTATCTCATACTTGCTGCTTCACCTAGTATTGCTTACCATTATCTCATACTTGCTGCTTCAAGAAATTGTTCTGCACCTAGAAGATATGTTTTGCAGATCACTCCTGTGCCGAACTATTCTCTTTTACTTTTATGTTTCCTTTCCATCTGTATTATTTCAAATGAATGTAATATTTGATTGAATAACATTTTGGTGTTCACGTGTCATATTAATTGTCAATTACGTAATAAATGTGATTGATAATTAATCTAATGCAATTTCTTCATTTGTTAATTTCTCTTAAATGAACATGATGAATGTCTGCGTTTGTTGTGACATCTAAGATTTTCAAAATCTAGACAGATAGGCCCCCTGGTGGCAGAGACGACAGCCCTCTGTGGGCATCTTAAAATGGATGACTTGTCACTCTCGCTGAGAACGAACCACACCCTTCTTATAAAGTGTAGTGTGGCCAAGTGTCACCGTGTGTATTAATATCAAATTGATCACATAATGTCTGGCACTCCATCTACACTTGCCTTTCGAGCTACAGAAAAAAATAATGTGCTATGCATTAGGTGAACCTTACTCAATAAGCCCCTTGCTAATCACTCTGACCAATGATTAAATATAGAGGAATTGTACAGTTCTGGTTCCGGTAAAGATGTCCAGTTCCGGTGTGTAATTTTTTCAATGGGGACAAAAACAAAAATGGCCATGTCTGAATCTTAAGCAACATGAATTGAAGTTTTCCTGAAGGTTTTTTTTAAAATGCACTGAAGCTTTCTTGAAATCACAGAGGTGACAAACAATTTTAAAAAGAATCGGGCTATGTTAAAGTGATGTGTGGTCATGAAACCGTGTACAAACAAGCTATCCTTGTGTTTTATTGAAAGTGCCTCACGTGTGACCACTACTGTGGTCTGTAAGGATGTAAGGCCTGTACCAATATACAAAAACAAATGGACAAACAGGCCCCTTTTAGCCAATTTACTCTAGTGTCCCAATCTGAAGGTGCCATATTGTTAGCAAACCTTTACTTAATAGATGTTTGTGTTTGTGAAGGGGAAATACGATGTGTAATATTTTTTTTATCATAATGTTTATGGTGAAACCTTTATATTATATAAGGAAAGAGTGATTGAAAATTTGATTTCATTTAAGCTTTTAGGTGATAAATACTACTGAATAAATGCTAAAGATTTCTTAATTCCCGCAATTTAATGAATACTTGTGTGATCCACTAAAAACATTACCGTGGAAAAAATGCATCACAAAGGTGGTTGAATCTCTACTTATTTTGTTTATTGAGAACTCTTTAATGGCAGTATGTGAGCACATTTCAATAATTTTCATGATAATAACAATGTCCTTATTAAAATAGTTTGTCAATCTTGGGGCACTGATAACAAATATTTCATTGTTTGAATGTCTTAAATTAGTCTCCCGATCATATAATACTGCAAGAGAAGGTGAGGAATTTCATTTGACTTTTCCTCTCAAATGTTTAAAATTCTCTTGATTTTTTTTATGCTAAGTATGTGAGTCTGGTGAGTCAGTGGTGGGAAGGATTTGATGTCAGCCATCAGGACCACCAGGACCACATTAGAGCTCACTGTCATATCAGTGGTAGGCTCACGAGAAAGAAATTACCGGAGACGAGAACAGACAGCGCTGCCCAACTCGCAAACACTAATTGGCAATCGGTATGTTGTTCTCAAACATTTTTGGCTACTCGTGATCAAGCATTCCTCATCCAGATATGAAAGTATTGTGGTATGAATATCTCTATTGTAAATAATAAAGAATGATTTTTGTAAACTCTCGGCATGTCAAATGATAAACACCCTAAAATGGGACCGGATTACATGATTTTCTTTTTGTCGAAATGGAACAAGATTACAGTACATTGCCCATTGTAGGTTTCCCTACAGAACCAGATATCGGTAAAATAATTGAAAATTAAATAATTGTGACATTTTTCCTGTCTTTTCAACTAAACATGTGTACTTACTCCCCTAATTACCACTGCTTTTTTGTCACAAAAAATAGACCAATAAATACATAATATGTCAGTCTATATTATTAGTCCCTTTCAAAGCAATATATTTCTAATTGATTCTGAAGTGAAATTGTAGTGCCGGGAAAATGAATCCATACGTTCCTTTGAAAAACTTGGATGAGATGCTTGTAGAAAATGGACAGTGAATGAAAATGATGGAAAGTCCTCAGAAAAACTAGATCATCATCTCTCGGCACAGCTGGGTGTAAAGGCGATGACGTCACGAATCGGGTGATTGACGAGGGCCATTCCACCACTGCCCTGTTTCTGTGATTTTTCTTTTTATTGGTAGAAAATGTTATAATTGAAAAGACCAAAGGCGTAATGTATGCCTAGACAACTGTGTCTATAGGCTGTTCATTAACGGAAGTATTAACTCTCTCACATTGGAAAAAAAATTAACAGACGTTTTTGTTTCTTATAAAGCAAACATGAAATGATGTGCGGAAGCTTTGGGTATATTGAAGAGTTGGCTCGTGTTGCAGCGATGAGAGACAGGACTGAATGCGGTAATATACGGCACTACTTCCTGCGCATTAATATCGTGATAATGACACCCTATCAATGCACTCCCTGCAGCAGAACATGGCAAAGAAGTAGTTCCAGTTACGAAATGTTGCCAGTGATTAGTTTTCAAATTGATAAATATCCTGAAACTGCCATCCGATCTCTTTATTCATTAATCACGATATATACTCAGATTAAATGACATTTATACTAAGATCCATTCCTATCCTTCAAAACGTACATGTCAATTGGGTTTAATTCATTCTACCATTTTCATCACAATAGGTATTCATATATCGTTACCACACATGATGGCTGAATACACACGGTATTAATATGAGTGATACTCAAAAGAATTACATATTGAGAGTTTCGACACGTCGTCTAAACGTCGTCTATACACTATAGATACGATATTATTCATTATAAATTCTGAATTTCGAAAGGTCTTGTTAGATATTTATTGGGTATCCAAAACACGCAATTGGTCGCCTAAGAGGGACAATATCTTTCCGTTTCAGCTGTTTCTGCCATAATCCAGGTTTTACATTATCATCTTGCGAATAGTAGGCAAGGAAATGAAGTCCCAGCAGGTTGGATGCAGCGTCCCGGCTTGACTCACCCACTCGACCTTATGAGGACAATGCCAGGCCAGGCTGGAGTATTGTAAGTCCTGGAGATGTGTATTCATGCACTTTGTATAGAAAATACACCTGTTTATAGATTTCTCTGGAAATATTGGGACAGAAAATCTAGCCTAGTATGAAACGGGAGACCGTGGCAATTATATGATCAAAAAATAATTTGTTGATGTATATTCTGTGTCTATTTATCTACCATTTATAACTTTGATAATCTAGAAATTTTGACATGCCAAATCGAAAAGATCAAAGAGTATATATATATATATATATATATATATATATATATATATATATATATATATATATATATATATATATATATATATATATATATATATATGTGTGTGTGTGTGTGTGTATGTATATATATATATATATATATATATATATGTGTGTGTGTGTATATATATATATATATATATGTGTGTGTGTGTGTGTGTGTGTTTGTATATGCATGTTTGTGTATGTTACAAACTATTAGAAGAACACATCTACGTGGGAATCTCAGCAGTTCCAAGTGCATGTTTTTGAGCAAATCTAAGTTCTAAGATGCACTTGTCAGACAGGTAGGTCAAATCAAAGACTGAGAGTATATGTTTGACAGGTGAGAAAGAAGATTTCAGCAAGCACAAGCATCTTCGCCTGGATAATGGTAGCCAGTTTAAGCGGGCAGAATGGCATGGGGCAGCAGAGACCACTTGTGTTAGTTAGGTTGAGTGACGGTGAGGAATGGAGCATGGCGCCCACGTGAAGGCTGCTGAGAAGATAGACACACCTGCGTGCAAACTCCACCTGTCAAAGAAGGGAACTTTATCTGTTGCAACAGAACACCTAAAATCACTGATATTCCTTTTAGATTATCACTTAGATAATAACGAGATGATATTTGTAAGGGTATTTTTATGCAATGTTTCCTAAATTCTCACATGTATTTCCGCGTCGATAATTACCATATTGTTGTGAAAATGTATGTTCTATGAATTGTCAAATAAGAATAGAATCCTTAAACTGTTACAAATTGCCATGTATTATTTGTTAGGGAAGGAAAACGGTATGTGATATTCCAAATAAATTAAAGCGAACAATACGGTACGATAAAAACAGAAAGCATTGTCCTTGCTTCATCATCAATTGCGTATAATATATTTCCATTCGAGTTGGACAAAGTCATATTCATGTAAATTGACATAGTAATAATGTCACGTAAAGCGATACCAAAAAAGAGAATTGTGAAGTTGCAAAACCGTCGGCCTGGATCGTCATGGTTTTGCAAATGGCAGTTCACACTGTATCATATTATCAATACCTCATAAGATTATGAGGTATTGATATTATGTAGCCTAACAAAAACTTTGTGTGCCTTATTTACTCGCCGAAAGGTGGAGCTACTCGTAATGAAGATGTATGTGCGATACTCACAAGGACAGACGCTTTCAAATGTCTTGGCAGCTCCATTAGGACAGAACTAAGTGAAAATGAGGAGATCAAGAAGAAAAATATGACATGATCCAGAGAGTTGTTTGCTAACAGCAACAAAGTCAGTCCTCAAATCTGTGTGTGTTTATCTCAAAGATATGGTCAGGAAGCATCTTTCTAGCATGGTTGGCAAGGATGGAAGTTGGACGATTAACAGGTTGAAAGCTTCCAAACACGGGGGAATAGGCGTGTCAGGATAATACATCATCTCCTATCCATGACACATCGGAGGTACCTGCCATCCCTCTTCGCCTCCAGCTTAGTAAAGGATCAAATTTACAGTTACTTATATTCAGGTGCTCTGCTTTTTGGAAAACAGCCTGAATGAGTGAGTCTTGTTTCATCTGATTTTTTTGGTCCAAATTATTTCTTTCCAAATACAATTGTTTTTGTACTGGACAATTCAGATTATCAAATGTAAATATTTAAGGCATTACATTCACACAGTCACTTTTAAAGTGTTTCAACTTGGTATGAAATCGTAAATGAGCTTGTTTGACTTCAAAAGAAGACGATGGTGGCAAGTCAGTCTTGCAAGCAATGAGTATTCAATGTCACTTATTAAAGGTACAGAAGGTTATCTCAGTGCTAAAATGGTACGTGAAAAATAGAGATTGTTTTTCTTTGATTTGTCTTACGATTTGCCTTAATGATATCTTTCACTCCCCTTTATAAAGCATTCCCTTTTACTTGTTGCTTTATCATTATGTCGCATCATACACAACACCAACACCAGACAATTATAGAGCACTAATCTGTGGATCAGACAATTAGTGAGCACTAATCTGTGGATCAGACCATTAGTGAGCACTGATCTGTACATCAGACCATTAGTGAGCACTAATATATAAATCAGACAATTAGTGAGCACTAATCTGTGGATCAGACAATTAGTGAGAACTGATCTGTGGATCAGACAATTAGTGAGCACTAATCTGTGGATCAGACAATTAGTGAGCACTAATCTGTGAATCAGACAATTAGTGAGCACTAATCTGTGGATCAGACAATTGGTGAGCACTAATCTGTGAATCAGACAATTAGTGAGCACTAATCTGTCAATCAGACAATTAGTGAGCACTAATCTGTGAATCAGACCATTAGTGAGCACTAATCTGTACATCAGACAATTAGTGAGCACTAATCTGTGAATCAGACAATTAGTGAGCACTAATCTGTGGATCAGACAATTGGTGAGCACTAATCTGTGAATCAGACAATTAGTGAGCACTAATCTGTCAATCAGACAATTAGTGAGCACTAATCTGTGAATCAGACCATTAGTGAGCACTAATCTGTACATCAGACAATTAGTGAGCACTAATCTGTGAATCAGACAATTAGTGAGCACTAATCTGTGAATCAGACAATTAGTGAGCACTAATCTGTGAATCAGACAATTAGTGAGCACTAATCTGTGAATCAGACAATTAGTGAGCACTAATCTGTGAATCAGACAATTAGTGAGCACTAATCTGTGAACCAGACAATTAGTGAGCACTAATCTGTGAATCAGACAATTAGTGAGCACTAATCTGTGAATCAGACAATTAGTGAGCACTAATCTGTGAATCAGACCATTAGTGAGCACTAATCTGTACATCAGACCATTAGTGAGCACTGATCTGTAAATCAGACAATTAGTGAGCACTAATCTGTGAACCAGACAATTAGTGAGCACTGATCTGTGAATCAGACAATTAGTGAGCACTGATCTGTAAATCAGACAATTAGTGAGCACTGATCTGTAAATCAGACAATTAGTGAGCACTGATCTGTGAATCAGACCATTAGTGAGCACTAATCTGTGAATCAGACAATTAGTGAGCACTAATCTGTGAATCAGACCATTAGTGAGCACTAATCTGTACATCAGACCATTAGTGAGCACTGATCTGTAAATCAGACAATTAGTGAGCACTAATCTGTGAACCAGACAATTAGTGAGCACTAATCTGTGAATCAGACAATTAGTGAGCACTAATCTGTGAATCAGACCATTAGTGAGCACTAATCTGTACATCAGACCATTAGTGAGCACTGATCTGTAAATCAGACAATTAGTGAGCACTAATCTGTGGATCAGACAATTAGTGAGCACTAATCTGTACATCAGACAATTAGTGAGCACTAATCTGTGAACCAGACAATTAGTGAGCACTAATCTGTGAATCAGACAATTAGTGAGCACTAATCTGTGAACCAGACAATTAGTGAGCACTGATCTGTGAATCAGACAATTAGTGAGCACTGATCTGTAAATCAGACAATTAGTGAGCACTGATCTGTAAATCAGACAATTAGTGAGCACTGATCTGTGAATCAGACAATTAGTGAGCACTAATCTGTGAACCAGACAATTAGTGAGCACTGATCTGTGAATCAGACCATTAGTGAGCACTAATCTGTACATCAGACAATTAGTGAGCACTGATCTGTGAATCAGACAATTAGTGAGCACTAATCTGTACATCAGACAATTAGTGAGCACTAATCTGTGAACCAGACAATTAGTGAGCACTAATCTGTACATCAGACAATTAGTGAGCAGTAATCTGTACATCAGACAATTAGTGAGCACTGATCTGTGAATCAGACAATTAGTGAGCACTAATCTGTGAACCAGACAATTAGTGAGCACTAATCTGTACATCAGACAATTAGTGAGCACTAATCTGTGAACCAGACAATTAGTGAGCACTAATCTGTGGATCAGACAATTAGTGAGCACTAATCTGTGAATCAGACAATTAGTGAGCACTAATCTGTGAATCAGACAATTAGTGAGCACTAATCTGTGAACCAGACAATTAGTGAGCACTAATCTGTACATCAGACAATTAGTGAGCACTAATCTGTGAATCAGACAATTAGTGAGCACTAATCTGTGAATCAGACAATTAGTGAGCAGTAATCTGTACATCAGACAATTAGTGAGCACTGATCTGTGAATCAGACAATTAGTGAGCACTAATCTGTACATCAGACAATTAGTGAGCACTGATCTGTGAATCAGACAATTAGTGAGCACTAATCTGTACATCAGACAATTAGTGAGCAGTAATCTGTACATCAGACAATTAGTGAGCACTAATCTGTGAATCAGACAATTAGTGAGCACTAATCTGTGAATCAGACAATTAGTGAGCACTAATCTGTGAACCAGACAATTAGTGAGCACTAATCTGTACATCAGACAATTAGTGAGCACTAATCTGTGAATCAGACAATTAGTGAGCACTAATCTGTGAATCAGACAATTAGTGAGCAGTAATCTGTACATCAGACAATTAGTGAGCACTGATCTGTGAATCAGACAATTAGTGAGCACTAATCTGTACATCAGACAATTAGTGAGCACTGATCTGTGAATCAGACAATTAGTGAGCACTAATCTGTACATCAGACAATTAGTGAGCAGTAATCTGTACATCAGACAATTAGTGAGCACTGATCTGTGAATCAGACAATTAGTGAGCACTAATCTGTACATCAGACAATTAGTGAGCACTGATCTGTGAATCAGACAATTAGTGAGCACTAATCTGTGAACCAGACAATTAGTGAGCACTAATCTGTACATCAGACAATTAGTGAGCACTAATCTGTGAACCAGACAATTAGTGAGCACTAATCTGTGGATCAGACAATTAGTGAGCACTAATCTGTGAATCAGACAATTAGTGAGCACTAATCTGTGAATCAGACAATTAGTGAGCACTAATCTGTGAACCAGACAATTAGTGAGCACTAATCTGTACATCAGACAATTAGTGAGCACTAATCTGTGAATCAGACAATTAGTGAGCACTAATCTGTGAATCAGACAATTAGTGAGCACTGATTAACGTGCACTATTATGTAAAATCCGCTTTTAAATTAAATGTATAATGACTCTGCAGATGACCAACGTTGATACTATTAATGAGTGAAATAATATTACATCCAAGATAAAAATAATGTAACAACGATTCAAGATATTCTAAGAAAATTGAGTAGGAATTCCGGTTGATGTTGAATAATTACACCAACATTTCAAATGCTTGAACAGTTGTGAAACTTTAAAACATTATTAACATTTAACATTTAAGCGATTTCTGCTTTCTATTATATAAAATAAACGAAAATTAATTTCATTGTTACATATTGTAAACGAGATCTTAATTTGCAGTGTTTTTGGTTGGAGATAGTCCTGGTAATCCAGGTGCGAAAGCAATGTGAAATGACGACACTGTGAGATGCACTATTTCTTCGTATCAGGTTACATTCTTTAATATGGTTTCTTTTTATATGATGTTCGAAATTGTCTGTCCCATTATCAAAATTGAATTTGTCATTATTTCAGCAATAGAATACAAATGTAAGATTCAATTTCAATGCACAATTATATGTTAATGAGAATTATTATATTCAGGTATCATGTATCATTTGTAGATACGTCAGTCAGTCACTTTGCTAAAACTCTGTGCTAAGTTGAAACATGACAGCCACAGTTACATAAACACTCAGCTAAGCTGTATTCCGCCAGTCACTTTGCTAAAACCCTGCACTAAGTTGTAACATGACAGACAGCCACAGTTACCAGTCATACCAATCACCAAGCCACGCTGTAACATGTCAGTCTCACTGCCAATAACACTCAAAGAAGCTACGGCCTCACGGTGATTTCGCAAACGGCACTCGGCATTGTTGCAACATGACCGTCGCATCACTTGCTGGTTCTGTTCAATGTTATTTATATTGATCTGCTGAGTTCTGTATGGAAATTGGCTTTTCATGTTGCTACCAGTCCCATGGGGGTCACTGTACTCTTGGGATTACCTTGTGCCACGTATGTCTATCAATCAGGTAGACTGTGATGACGTGAAAAATCTTTCACCGTTATTTTCACAAATTTCCGAGTCTGATTTCTGCTGAGCATTGAAAACTGAGGAGTGTCTGCAAGACCTGAAGATGTTTGGTTAAAATGCTTAAAGAAAGTTAGACAGTGTTTTGGTGACTGGTTAAGTTAGACTTTAACAGTCACCAAAACACTATAAGCGTAATATTCTTAATATTATAAAGCGTGAATACTGCTCATATCTGCACTCAAGATAATAATTCATCTGGCCAAGATAGCTCAATTGATAGAGTATTCATCTATTCATCTATTCAATCACAGCCAGTTATGAGTAGAAGTTGTCTTGAATCAACGCTGTATATATGTCAGATTTACCTTTTCTATTTGTAGTTTGAACAAATATATATATATATATATATATATATATATATATATATATATATATATATATATATATATATATATATATATATATATATATATATATATATATATATGTCAGCCCAATCTGTTCTGACACAATAAACCACTGACATTTGCAGGCAATGCTTTCAGCCACTCTTTGCCATATACATTTACTTCACGAAAACAGCTTCAATCAACAAGACGTTCTCTTCGATTGGTGCATTATCTGCCGAGGAACTTTTTGCCCGTCAAGGACGAATTTTCCTCCACATATCATGTGATCAGATCCCTAGAAAGTAAATTGCGTTTGTCGGGTAGCCAAATAGTGAGCGGGTCGTGCTGACGCTCGCCATTTAACCTCTTTAAGTTGCTCTCATCCTTCAAGACATCAACAAGAAACACCCCTAGCACCAGATGACAGCTCACCCATCAATCTTAATGGCAATAGAAAACAGCAGCAGGGTTTCATAATACGACCCTATAGCTTGATGGGTATACTACCTTTTGGAAGGACTAAGCCAGAGAGGGCCTGGCAGGAAATGGTGGGAAGTGGCTTAACATGTACATTGTGTATGGGTAGTGATAAATGGAACTTTATGCTCCATCTTCCACCCATCATGTCCACATCTTCTGTGTGGAAACCTTTTCTGAAAACCACTGTGGCATCCAAATAGTTATCCAGGAGACCCTAATGTGTGTCTTCTGTGAAATTTAAAATGTAATTTCGTTGTATTAGACTTTGCAGAGGAAATAAAAGACTATTTATTCTGTTGATCAATGCCCCTAACTATGGTCACATGACATCGAGAATGAATCCCTCCTTTACATTGGAACCAGGCGGGAGTGAGGTACGTGCTCACACAGAGTGGATGTCATTTGTTTTTGTCACTGAGATAGACAACAGCCTGAGGTAGTTCCATAACCATACTCTTAAAAGCTCTTTTGCGTACCATTTAAAGTCACATTAGTGTCATATATGTGTTATTTTACAACACATTAATATAAATATAGCATGTTTTATAACCGTAAATTATTGTGAAAACAAATATCTCTCCAAATATAACAGCTCGTACATCATAGATAATAACCATAAATCATTGAGGAAGGAAGATATTAAATATGTCCAAATATGGTTGGCCAGAAAATAATCATACCACTGGTAGCTCTGTTGAAAAGCATGGCTGATACATCCATAGCTGCGGGAGTGATTGTGAAAGACCTCTGCTCTACCAACATGGTCCATTGTTTCACCATAACAGAAAATGTTCTAATCAAAATACTCAGCGTGTGTTTAATACTTTCACTGAAGGAAATGACTGAGCTTTACTAACAACTGGAAGCTGGAACCCTTCCTTTGTGTGCAGTTATCTCCTATTCTCATTTCATGTTTTATCATTTCATTTCATTATTACAAAGTGCGGGGCTAGTAAATTGTGCAAAAAGTGTGCAAGAGGTGAGTAAGTGTGCGAGGGGTGAGTAAGTGTGCAAGAGGTGAGTAAGTGTGCAAGGGGTGAGTAAGTGTGCAAGAGGTGAGTAAGTGTGCAAGGGGTGAGTAAGTGTGCAAGAGGTGAGTAAGTGTGCAAGGGGTGAGTAAGTGTGCAAGAGGTGAGTAAGTGTGCAAGGGGTGAGTAAGTGTGCAAGAGGTGAGTAAGTGTGCAAGAGGTGAGTAAGTGTGCAAGGGGTGAGTATGTGTGCAAGGGGTGAGTAAGTGTGCAAGGGGTGAGTAAGTGTGCAAGAGGTGAGTAAGTGTGCAAGAGGTGAGTAAGTGTGCAAGATGTGAGTAATTCCACTTGGAACTCTTACATTTGTATTGCAAGGTGAATAATCTCAAGAATGATTGGATCTCATACCCGAAGGCCCAGCCCTCTACTGCATGCAAGAAAACATTGAAAGTGCAAAGTATCAAAATCGCAACATGGAAACCACATGCACTGAGGATGTTGGGATCAAATAATCTCTTTCCCCTCAACGTCTTTGTATGTTTTATCGATATACACCTACCGCAGAGGAGAAACTTCACCGAGATTCCATCCCTCCTGACATTTTGATAAAGACATCTGACATTTACAAGCAATCCATATGGCTTATGTAAGTGTACAGACACCATCAACACCATCTCTCTAAATCCTTTTACGGACAGCATGATATCACATACAAAGGTGGGATAGAGGACGCCACAAGCACACTTCCTGGTATTGCTGTCATGCCCATTAAGGTAAATTACCATAGTGTCATTTTTGATAAACATTCCATTTGACAGTTTATATACATGTATCAGTGTTTTTTACAGTTAGTTTGAGTGCATGCGCATTAGGACCAGTTCCTCTGTGATTGGCTCAATAAAATTTCTCCCATAAGAAGAGAAGGACTTTCATAGAGAATAAGATCATATTCTGGCCAAGAAAATAACCAGTTATAAAATTACATGCCAGAGCTCAGATTGTTGACGCTTATTCCAGGAAAACTGACACAACGTTCAAATGACAACCAGAAACAATATGCAATAACAACATGAGGGTAAAAATCCTTTTCCTCCATTATATTAACTCTCAGTTTACTGTAGAATTCCTTACAAATAAATGTATAGATCAGCAGTTCATTGATTTACACGTATACTTTCATGAACGTGAGAGCATTAAATAATGATAATAATTTGTTTGTAATTGTATGTAAAATGTAATTGTATATATTAATATTATGTCTCGTAATCCCATTGTTACTCTATTAAGAAGATCAAGTTGACCTGAATTTGCTGTGCTAATTTGCACATCAATGGATTCCCATCTGTATCGTTAGTTTATTCTTCTTATTTGAGGTTTTATAGCCTCAGTAAATCCTCTGTGAGATTGTTTCATACATTCCCAAAGGCAGTCAAGGCAATCACCCACCAGCTTTCTGAACTCACGTTTATAAATCTTTATGATATCATTACCTATATTTATCTGTGTGACTCAGATTTTTTTCATGGGTTAAGTTTGTGAAATTTCTGAAAGGTCTTTAAAGACTGGATGGGGTTTGGTGAGTACACGCTATCTCTGTCATGTATTTTGTTTCAGCCACTCGTTTATGCATTGATTGTCGGATCTCCTTTATTAAATACTTTTCCCTGGGCTCAGTATTAGGACGCCCATTATGTCCGGTTTGTTATAAATGACATCAGTCAGTTCCTCAGAAGTACAAAATAATGATGTTTGCAGATGATGTGGTAATTGATTGGACCAAATCTAAGCTAAACGGTACCAAGAAAAGCATAGTATGCTCTGAACAGGTAGCGCCCCCTGTTGCACGTGGCAGAGCCAGTACTTGCCAGTTACGTTGGGTCAGTCCGTCTTTGCTTCCCGCTCGGGCCTCCCTATCTCAAAATGCACCTTTAGCAAAATCATAAAGGACCTTGCCAGTAGTACTGGCCTGGACCCTGTCAGTTATTCAAGTCACAGCCTTAGAATTGGGACCACACCTCAGGCAAGTACTGGTAACTGGAGGGGTGGGAAGCAGCCATGTTAGGCAACTGGCAATCCAACGCCTACCAAGGCTACATCACAGATAAAACAATACACGAACTGGAATTTGCAAAAAGACTTGCAACTAAGCCTTAGCCTTCAACACTTATTACACATTATGCAGAATACATATCACAACTCATATTACACATAACTCCAACTCATATTACACATAACTCATGCTAGCCACAGCTATACCATGGGCCTAGGGCCACATATATGTAATATCATTTATATCATATTACATTCATCTAATGATCATATTTCCATGTGTTATCAATAAACAGTATGGTCAATATGTGTAATGTTCAATCGCAATGTATGTGGATTCTATATATACCCCTGGTGAGACCCCCTGGTGACATGTGACATTTAGGAGCTCTCTATTGAGATCTCTATCTAGGAGATCTCTATTGAGATCTCTATCTAGGAGATCTCTATTGAGATCTCTATCTAGGAGATCTCTATTGAGATCTCTATCTAGGAGATCTCTATTGTGATCTCTATCTAGGAGATCTCTATCTAGGATATCTCTATCTAGGAGATCTCTATCTAGGAGATCTCTATTGAGATCTCTATCTCTATTGAGATCTCTATCTCTATTGAGATCTCTATCTCTATTGAGATCTCTATCTCTATTGAGATCTCTATCTCTATTTAGATCTTTATCTCTATTGAGATCTCTATCTCTATTGAGATCTCTATCTCTATTGACGACAAAAAGATGTCAGCAAGAGTAATGAATTATGTTCACATCAAGTATTCTGGTTAAGAGCTTGTTAACATCTTAAATGGCAATTCATAGAATATGAAGGAGATTATTATCTGGCTAATTAAATGCTTAACTGTGTGCATGCTATATATCGCTCCACAACATTAAATAGAAAATTCTTTCTGTACATGCTCAAGGTCGAGTATGGAGTTATCCACATCACTAGAAATGGCAGACATAGGGATATAACTTTTTTACTACTCAGAATACATCTACAAATGATATGTGATCGAATGTCAACCTTCTTAGGCTATTTTGATCAAATATTGCCAGTGACCTTGAAGTGACCTTTCAATGACCTTGAAAATAGAAAGTCTATTTCTACGAAATTATCTACATGTTTTATTATCCTATCATCTACATCTTTCAAATACTAGCTCGTAGAGTCCTTATTCATCAAAATCTGTTCATAATTAACAATTTGAGAGCAATTTGTAGTTTTGTGGTCAATCTATAAGGGAGAACAGAGGAAAATACTATAATACTTAGTTTTTTTTAAATAATATAAAAATGCCAGCTTATTGGGGTTAGTTTATGAAAATATATAGAATACTGCACAGAAAAACACATTAGTACTAAAAAGAAATTGAAAAAAAAGTCCGTCAATTTCAAGATTTATTATGAAGCTAAAATGATTAAAAATAGCTTAAATAGATAGGGTTACAAAAGTGACAAATTGACAGACTTTAATTTTACCTCACATTTATTTTTGAGGTATTAGATCAATTAAATATTAATCTAATTTCAGAAAATAATCAGCAATAAGTTGCTCTTATCATAATAATACCTAAAAAAGAAGAAATATTCTCTGAAAAATATGAGAAAATTAATCACGAATAGAAATTATTGAATAAAATATAATAAAAAATATATTGAATGTAGAGTCAATTGGGTTATAACATTTAGTAGCTGATGTATTTCTAAAAAAATTCATGTATTTATTTTTTTTCAACAATATGAGGAAGTTAGTGAAATCCTTTTATGAATATGTCTGTGAAACACATCACTAAAAGTGGCCAATCATTAAAATGGCCTATGACCCCTTTTACTGTTTGGATAATTTCATGCCCATTTCCTTTAAATACTTTTTTTGGATAATTTTTGAAAAAATGGCATTCTGTGTGGTTGATTTCATGAATGGAAGTCGAACACGGCCAATATTAAATGCTACTGAAAGTGCTCTGCAGGGTGCTTTCTGGACGTCCGCTCCTCCCACTGCTATAAACCCGTTACATGCGCTATGTCACTCATTCTCGGGGCCCCCATAGGGGGGGTATGAAAAACCCAATAATCCCCCTTTTTTTACCTAAAAATCCAAAAATCCTTATCTTTTGTAGCCAAAAATCCTTAAATATTTTTCCCCTCAAATCTAAAAATCCAAAAGTATAAAACAAAAAATCCTAAAATATGTTTACATTTAGTACAAATTTATTTGGCAATGAATTACATAACATGCATGATATAACATGATATTTAGTGTTTCACACAGGTCATGCCACATTACAAAATGTACTTGCAGAGTCCACTTGGGCCCACAGAGTTTGAAATTAACAGTAATCTCACTGTTATAGTGATACGGAGACACCCAATTCTTTTGAACATATTCAAAATTAGTAAAAAAAGTAATCTGTGTCTTTCCTTTTTTTTGAAACTCTTTTAGGCCTAGTGGCCCTTGTGTCACTAGTAAATGACAACTGAGATAATTCCTCACTAATTAACTCTTGCTGCTCATTGGGTGTCTCTGTATCACCCTGATCCTTTATCAGGTCCAAAAGATTGATCAAAACCTCCTCATTCAGAACATTTATATCATCCTTTGGAACATATTCATAGTTAGTATCATCTAAAACAGTGATGACATTTTCTCTATCTATGACACATTGTTTTTGATTTGAGAACTCTGTGGGCTCAAGTGGGCTCTGCAAGTAGATTTCCCCTTTACATTTTCCCTTCTCAAGCATATCTTGCCTCAGTTTACATATATGCACATGTTTGATTGTGTTAATAACTACAACAGAACCTTTTTTGACATAGACACTTCTCCCTTGTTAATCCTAAACACTTTCCTCAAAATCCAAAAATCCCAGATATTTCGTCCCAAAAATCCAATAATCCCTCTTTTTTAGGCCAAAAATCCAATAATCCTAAAACCCTATGGGGGCCCCATTCTCGCTGATGATTTATTTACGATATCACAGATTCTTTCAAATATTTGTGAAAGAAAATGTATTTTGGTATTTATTCTTTGGTATGTATTCTTGGAAAACCCCATGAAGCTATCGTTTTCATCCGCAAGATACCCAGAGCGTATCGCTAGAAATGGGAGACAAAACGGGTACTAAAAGACTTCCGATTGCCGTGGGTACATAGTGTCACTTTTACCTGGCATAAATAGTGCTAGAAATCTTTCACTATGGATACATATATTCATAAAACAATATGAGCCTTTTCCCCATATTGTATAAAGAAATTAATAAATGAAAATTTGTGAAAAGATATCGGCTTTGGAATTTGAAAATCCATATGTGTTTACATTTTTTTCTCTCTATTTCTAATTTTGTCCATTTATTTAGAACTTTTCTCATTTTGAGAGTTTGTCATTGATTTGTATCACGATTAAAGCAATTTTAGTGGTTATTTTATGAAATTACATTTTTATCTCATATTCGAAACGTCAAACGATTGTAATGGTTCAATATAAAGTCCGTCAATGTTCGTCTTTTGTTTACCTCCCGTGCTTAAACTGTTAAATCGAGTTTAGGTTATTTATAAATCTCGACATTGACGGACTTCACAGTTTTTGCTTGGTATTGATTTTTTTCTGTGCAGTATAATATGTACTTTTATGTGTCATTCACTTTTAGCCCCTAATGGACCAGCCTATCTAAAATTCGCAAAGATTTATCTGCCGCTAGAGGGAGTTGGTTGGAGGACCGGCTAATAAGATGCCGTGACTTACTGTTCCAATGATGTCCACTAGCTCTCTGTCCATGATCTGTCATGTGTTTGCATGATCCCGTGTCATGCGCTCACCACAACACCACACATTACCGGCATCTGTGAGTCTCAAGCTAGCGGCAGGATAGTCCACCTTTGACCCTACACGAAGATAGGTTAGGTATGAGTGACTGAGAACTGTCAATCTTCACACTGAAATATTTATCTTCTCATTTATAGCCAACATTTAACGCCATTGTCATTTTCGTCTCACCTATAGAAAGTATATACATATATCACGGTGAGATAGGATGGAATATTATCAGGTCAATTTAACGTTTGTCCTTTTCGTGCATATCATATGTCAGTGAAAGACCTTCCATGATACCCAACCAAAGCTTTAGCACAGTGTGAAATATGATTTTCATGCAAATCGCATTAGCATATGATGTTTCACAACAAGAAAAAAGAAATCATTTAGGTTTTATTGTGCCAATTATTGAAGAAAGTGAGGTCATATGATGTATGCTGTGCTCCATAGTGGCAATGCACGGCTTCCATATAATATATTTTTTCCTTTACTCGATTATTCCAAAAATGGAAGCGTGGAGAATATGATAACCAATTGGTGACGTGCGAATCAATCGGGTCTGAATAAAACATTCATATCATAATGTTATCTTGGATGTCCACACGAGAGGTCTACCATAATTTTTTAAAACATACCTTTTCAAATATATTTTCTCAGATAGTTTATTGAATGATATTCAGCTTTGGGATAATCCTCTTGGCTAAGGTTTACTAACACCCCCCCACCCACCCACCCACACACACACACACACACACACACACACACATAATTCAACCAACCATATCGTGAAAAGGTAACTGCTTTAGGTCTGCCGAATGACACAGAGCGTGAACAGGAAAACACAGACAGCATGATAAATCGGGATTTGCAGTTATTCTAATTGATGTCTGGAGTGGTTAGCTACGAAACAAGTTATGACCTGCCTGTTTATTTGCGATATAAGATTAATCTTAGGCAATCCAGAAGCCGAGGAACTTTGATGTAACCCGGTCAGCATTAGGGAAAGTGTGGTCGGTGCTGTCTGCCTTTCAGTGACAATAAAGAGAGAGATTGTCCCAGAATAAAGACTACTAATAGTTTTCTTGTAAGCATGAGTCAACATTTCAAACCAAAAATTATGAGAAAAACAACTTGATTGCGTAATTTGTGGTGCGTATCCGAGATATTTCAATAGCGTTCATGCCCTCATCGCCCTCATAAACGAGAAGAAGATGAAAAGAATATGTCCATTGGTGTCAGAGACAAACCATTATACTTTCAACAGAGTCATTACTTTGTTTTTAAGGAAGTAAAATCTTTTTGGAATGTTATACTTCAGATATTTTGCCAGGGCTATGAGTTATTAGGTTATGGTTTTATACGTATGCACGCATTTTTCTTGGCTGTGTATGGAAGGAGTATGCCCAGACATACATTAATGTTATGATTTTAGGTGGTAGCTGCGTATAGCTGCCACTTAGCAAATGATTATTTTCATGGTGAAATGTGTCACAGTCCTTTTTGGTTTCCACTCAGTCACCTTCCAGTATGAGTAATTGTCTCGACCTCCACACTCTCTGCTCTGGAATCATGTAATATTCACCCCACCCCACTCAGTGTTATAATGTTAGGGAGCCCATTAGCTATTTTGTAAACATCAGACAGAAACATGTCAGAATTTAAAATGATCACTAATCATCAGTACCAAATTTGTTTTCCTACACTTGTACACCAGCTTTAAAGTTAAATAGATAGTATTCCATTCATATGGCCTGTGAGGGATGTGTTCCGACAAGACTGACCTCATGAGGTGAATCATTTTGAGGCCATAAATACCATCATTGCAACCATAAACCTCCATCGTGTTGTGGCTGCCAACACAAGGTCGAATACATAGAATGTTCTCATAAGTTTCACGGCCATACCAGAATAAATATGCTTCAGCTTTTTCCTTGGCTCTTAAATATACTTTTTTAAACAAAATCAGCGCAATCTGATATTTTCCCCCTTCAAGAAAAATTACTTCATGCTATAGAGCACAAATAAACAACAGGTGAACTCTATGATAGGATAAACAACCTTTGGAGTATTAAAAAAATAACATGGCACGCAAATAGAGTAATGGGATGAATGAAATATTTCCTTACCTGCTTATATGAGAAAACTATGGGAACACAGATGTATGTCTGTTATTTTTCAAACTTCCAAGTGAAATGCACTGGGATAGATGTTCACGCTGTCAATGTAATAAAAACAACTGGGTTCCTCGTATAAATGCCATGAATCCGATGATAAAGTTCATGTTTTACTGCTTAACATGGGAAACAGAGGCAACAGATACTCTCACCCTCTCGGATTATGGTTCCATGTTTAAAAGTGTAAAGGTCAGTTCTTCTGTGCAGAATAAAGTTTGGCTGCACCTCATCAATGCCTCAGGGAGGTGTGAATACTGCTCACAGTGATCCTTACGCTGTATATGTGTGGAGAGAAAACTAAAGCTGGCCTCAGTTAAGGTGAAGGCTTCCTTACTCAAGTGTGACTGACAGCAGTGATAAAATGTACCAGCCAAGCAGAACACCATTATAGGATACTCTTGACATGAAACCAGCAATGTAAAGATTTTCAATTAAATAGCAACTTGATGTTTGTTGTGAAATCCATGCTGAATGTCACGTTGACATGTTAATCCTTCAGTTAAGCCATCATTTGAAAGCAACATTTTAATGTGTCTTTTGAAAAAGCTACTACGTTACCTTGAGGACAAAAAAACCTATCTCTAAAACTAATGCCATTAACACCTCATTAAAGAGATGGGATATCAGGTTTCAACTTTAACAGTCTAATGACAGAACTCAAAGACAAGTTGTGCAACCTGAACTGTCAAACTCCCAATCCACTTCTCCAATGTAATAGAAATATGCTGCTCTCAAATACTGTATATTCAGCTTTCAAATTTAAAACGCTGCCTTAAATGTTCTAAAGATTAATTTACACTGCCCACTATTTAAATCTAGTGAACTGTACATAATGTTACATCAAGTGGGCAAAAATATATGGAAATTACAGATGGGTGTTATTAATCCATTGTAAGAATGTATTGGAGGTACAACTTGTTATTGAACGTCAGTATGTGACCCGCCGATGTTGACTTCCACACTCATGCTGTGACGATTGCAGCTCCTCTGGAATATTATATGGGTAATGAAGAGAGTCCATGGATTCTCCAAAGGTTCTCACTGGAATATTAAGAGGCTGGTGACGAGGGTCCATGGTTTCTCTAAAGGTTCTCACTGGAATATTAAGAGGCTGGTGACGAGGGTCCATGGATTCTCCAAAGGTTCTCACTGGAATATTAAGAGGCTGGTGACGAGGGTCCATGGTTTCTCCAAAGGTTCTCACTGGAACATTAAGAGCCTGATGACGAGGGTCCGTGGACTCTCAAGGGAACCTCACTGGAACATTAAGAGGCTGATGACGAGGGTCCGTGGACCCTCAAGGGAACCTCACTGGAACTTTATGCTTGTGATGACAAAGGTCCATGGACTCTCAAGGGACAAAAGTACAATTCAAATATTTCTGGGAAACAAAGTAATTAAACGTAGATCCTGAATGTTAGTTCGAATACTGGTATATAAAAGCATATGCCTGATAACAAAAGTTATATTTTGTCAAGGTCAAGTGCTTGGATTTGATGGAGATTTTATAGGTGCATAAAGTAATAACCAATTTAAATGGGACATGTTTATATATGCATAAGCGCACGGGGGTAAACTTATTTGTTAAAATTCTCCATTCAGACCTATTTATTGACTTACATGACACGGAAAGGTAATTACGCCAAGGTCAGAGCATTAAACAATTGGCCATAAACGATATAGGTCATTAGATTTTATGTTTTGTAACTACTTTTTTTACAATATAGATATAAACTGCTCGTAATATTGAAATAAAAATATCCTTTTCAATTTTATATATATTGCATTTTTTTCAATCGTTCAAAATTGATTGCCGAATCGTGGCAAAATCAAATTCCATACCAAAAAAACTGCATAACTTGCAGATAATATGTAAATTTGAATTCAGTATCTAGAAAAAAAAAAAATTATGGGTAGCCATGTCAGATTATAGAAATTTATAACATTTTTAACATTTTGAAATATATGTTTCTCAACATGTTAGGTAAAGATATAGATAAATCAAATCAATAGGGCACCATGCTTAATTTTGAGTTATTAACCTTTCCATAGTCAGGTAGAATTTTCTGTACATTGCACGTTTATAGTAAGAATATGATATCTCTATTTTTCTTTGGATTATCAACATTGCTTTTGTTGTTTATTTCCATACCAATCATGTTTTAAAAAAGCATGGTAACCCATATTTGTGTGTGTGTGTGGTTTTCTCTGTGTGTGTTTGGTTTGTTTTAGGTATTACCATAAATGTTGCTAACATAATATTTTAAACATATGTCATGAATTTCTATATTTTTTCTAAATATATGTGTAAATATTTGAACAAAAGACAGTTTTTTCGGTTATATTTAATACAAACATCCAAAATCTTAGGTCAACTTTTAAAAAATCAATGCCCCCTATTTTTTTTTTCTTTGTTTATATAATTGTCAGACAGGTGGGGATATCCTATTTTAAAATTTAAAGGATGCTATGGAGTTCTACATTTTTACTAAAAATGTGTTTAAATTCATGACAGTTTTTCTCTCAAATTTAAATATTCTGAACGTTGAGTTTCAAAAAAATATTATAATGACCCCTATTTTTTAATAATATATTGAAAGTATGACGAGGAGCGAATTATTTTATTTTATTGGTGACCCCTATTTTATATATATATATATATATATATATATATACATATATATATATATATATATATATATATATATATATATATATATATATATATATATATATATATATATATATATATATATATATATATATATATATATATATATATATATATATATATATATATATATATATATATATATATATATATGTGTGTGTGTATGTGTGAGTGTGTGTGTATGTATGTATATATCAGATTTTGGTGATAGATTTTAAATTGTTGGCCTCTAGAGGCCATGACTGTCCTCAGAGAAATCAACTTTAACAACAAAGTCCAAGTATTTCATCATCCTGAGAGTCATCTATTGGAAATGCAGGTGGTGCTACCTGTTGAGCATTTATTTTGTTATTTCCGTTATAATGTGTTTGACTCACTAGATTGCAGCAATTTCTCTGGACGACAAAGTAATAATAATCAAGCCATCTCAAGAATGTTGGACAAAGCACAATTTGAAAGATTAAAACATGGAACATATTCCTGACAAATGTAATCTATATATTTTATATATAGATTCAATTGTCATCACTCCATCCTCGGTAGCTAAAGCGTCCAATGGATAAGATCGTCTCCCTTCAAATGTATTGAGATAACATTCACATCAAACAGCTCCAAATCTTCAAAAATATTTCCAATGGAAGAATAACAAAGCTGGTTAAAAGTGAACAGTGAACAGAAAGTAAAACTTTTTTGTTGGTAAAGAGTAAGGACATGATATCAGAGTGCATGATGCAACAAAACAGCAAGAGGGTCTCATTACTCTGGATAAATGATCAAATGAGTGGCAAATGGACTTTAATGTCCAGAAATGTAATACCCTGAGCAGTTAGAAGAAAAGCCCAACTCTTGAAACCTGTATCAAATGGTCACACCCTGCAATATGTTGCGCAATATCCCTATCTCTGAGTTGAGCTTCAAATAGATATGAAATGGGAAGTACATATTTAAAAATATGTTTCATATGAAGCATTTGGGTTGGGAAAAGAATGCCATTGCCTGGGAAATATTCAAGAGGCTGCATATAATACCATTGTTCATCCCCACATAGAATATTTATTACATGAGTATGCCACTTACCTCGGATAGAATCACTGCAAAGGAAAGCTGCGAGATTTGGGACTGACAATTAGGAAAGAGAAATTGCCTTTGCACTGTAACCAAATTCTGGAAGACTTTAATTAATTGGGAAACTCAAGCCAAGAGAAGGACTTGGAGATTGGTTCTATTGTGCAATGTCATTTGGGGAGAAATAGTCTTTAAAGACCAGAAAATTAGAATAAAATTACCAGCTACAGGAAAAGAATTGTAGAAATTGTTACACAGAAATGCCGACAAGCTGTGATGATAAATTACAAATACAGCCTTTTTCCAAGGACTGTCACTTGCATAATATTTCCTCTTATTAACCACATTAGAAACTTGAAACTTGGAAGCCTTGAACCGCCTTGAATAACATAATATTTCAGATATTAGAACACATAATAATAATATAATTGTGAGCACATATTAGCATGCCGTTATCTCCTTTAATCGTTTTGTGCGCAGATTATCTTTAACAAATCGTTTGATCTTATCTTAACGATTTAAGATTTAATCACATGTTTGATGCAAATAAATAGGCAACAAATAGATCATCAAAGGACGTTATCTGAGTTCTTATTATCAATCTTAGACATTCATTCAGTTGTTATGAACTAATTAATCATAAACGTATGGATATATGGTTCAACTTGAGATAAATAGAATATATGAAATCAGGACATGTACAGGAAACTGAAGACCTCCATCCCTGTAATTAATTGACTTCACAACCATAACAATTTCGACTGTTTACACGTAATATGCCCACAATCTCACACATTTAACTCAGCTTTTGTGTAAATCAATATTTAATGTACCTGTTCGTGTAATGATATTCTGTTTATTTATAATATAACCGGAGACTTAATGATAAGTCGGATCATGCAGTATTTCTATGAATTGGAAACTGGAGTTTTTTAAGACTCTGAGATCAGTGCATACTTTTTATTTATCTTTGACAAAGATACCTCAGATAATTTGACATAGTTTGTATTCAAATTAATAAAAATCAAATCTCTGTTCTCGGTGGGAATTGGAATTTTTCAGGACCTGAACCTGCAAAGATTGTTGAATTTAATTATCGAGGTATCTAATTTACTTTTTCTTTTGCAGAATGGAACTTAATTTTTCTAAAAGTCTTTATGGGAGGAATGCTGTGTCACAGAAATAACCGTACTTCTTCATTGAAGCAAATAAAACACTAAATAACAAAACACTAAATATGAAAGTTTGAATAAGAACTGAATATTAAAGAGTTATTGTGTTTGGTATTTTTTCAGCTTGACAATTTCCTTGCAACAATACCCACAATGAATTATCTATATCACCCAGCATTTACTTGTCGATTATCATTGATCCTATCAGCACATATAGTTAGCATAAATGCACATGTATTGATACTCATACATCATAGATGGTCACAGATGATTAAGCAACCATGTCTTTGAAGCATCGTGGTTACATACATATCTGTTAAAACAAAAACCAAATTCAAACAAATTGTCAACAAGAGACTTATTTTATAGCTTATATTATTTTTATATTATATATATATATATATATATATATATATATATATATATATATATATATATATATATATATCGAGAATGTGTATTCCGCTTCCATGGCGTTAAACCATGAAACACCACCAGAGTTAATCGTGTGAAAGGAGAGATTTGAAAAAAGTAGACGTCGGTGCCAGGGTGCCGATAAATGATACTGGACCATTGGACCACCTCAATATAATCCTCGCTGCTTGGGTCTGGACATGAATCCACTGACATAATCAGCTATAAAATAAGTCTATTGTTGACAATTTGTTTGAATTTGGTTTTTGTTTTAACAGATAAAGATTATTTTCATAATCAGTTCAATACTATAAACGGTCACGTTTATTTTCGGGATTGCAAGTTCCATTTTTCGAGAATATTATATTTTTTACAAGGTCAGAGCATAACATTTTAAATCATATATTTAAGTACCATTTATCAGATAGACAACAATATTCTCATTAAATACAGTTTTGTTATTTAAATCACAAAGCCACCACATCGCAGTCATCAAATATTTATTTCACTGGGAGAATGCTCAGACTGAAAAAGCTGTTTTTCCATAATGCTGATGACATTTAAATGTTGCATAACAAAAGTATTTATCAAGGTGAAAGAAGAATGATTATATATGTATATTATTTTGTATTCCATTCTGTTCTTCTTCAGTTGTTCCAGAAATATTAAATTATTTGTAAAATTTAATATTTTTAGGTCTGCAAAAAAATGAAATAATGAAAAAAAATCAGGGCCGAGAAATCTAAATAGAAAGTGCACGCACTGGCCCCAATAAGCCTGTTGGACGCATACCTATTCTCATTGTAAATACATAGAGTTCATCAGCTTTCCCTCTGCAACATGTCTTAAATCAAAACTATACACGGCGAGAAACATTTGAAAGTGATTAATTGACCACATGAATCTATAGCATTTGTAATATGCATAATGATGGAAGATATTTAAATTTGACATGATAGAAGACTGCATAAGTGGGAAGATTGATATTATAAGTTCGTGGGTAAGATTTATGAGAGTTTGGATTATATGTGGCATATGAGGTGCACATTTAGTTTATACATGTTACTTAAGGTGTACACAGGCGCCCCTTCTGACTTAGTGAGGCGATACATACAGAGGTAAGGTCCCCAAGTTGACCCGTTGCTAGGGACTCACCGGCCAGATCCTCTCGTCACACTCGTGTGCTACCATACCTGAGTGTGGAGGATTATCATAGTACACATGTTAGTACTGAGCAGGATCTACATGGCAACGTCATATGATAGCAGATAGGACAAACACTGTTGTGCAGTTGGATTCCAAGTGAAGCTCCCAAGACAGTTGTCGGATTATCGATCCTTTCCTCTGGACTGGTGCATGCGGCCAAATGATAGGAAGATTCTGTGTCTGATAATATTGACATAGGACAACAACATTGCTATTGCATGCGTAAACTAGTAATCCAAATGTTGTGGCAGACGGCATTAACACTTTACAAGCCCCGAATGAGAGCGCGCTAAGAAGCTGTCCGTTCTTTCCTGCCCGCCCGCCCGCTCAGACGGATGACGGAGATGGATGACGGGGTAAGAGCGGTTCTGGCGGGCAACTTTGACGTGGAAACTCTTCCTGACGTCCCGTCGCGAGTCATCAAGGTCTACTTGAGCTCCACGTTAACAGGTCAGTCACTTATCACATTGCTTCACTTATCTGAGCGAACCTAACATGTTTACCGGCTTCCTCATAAACCTTGTTTTGATATACTTAAAACTTAATGTTGTTTACACATAATTCTGTATACAATTTATCAAATGTTATTAACACCCAGTTCCAATGACTAAGAGAGTGAGTTATTTGACTTAAGGTGGGGAGATGCGGACTTGAGAGATTATTTCTGATATGCAAAGTTTTCTTGTCACAAATCCATGTTCATAAAAGGTGGTTTTAGAATAAGCTTTTTGTACACTTTAATATTATTTCTCATGGTCATGATTTGTATGTGTGCTTTGAAGCTGAAAATCTATGGTTGGTAATGTAAACAAATCGACTACTGATCAATGACACCAGGTTAAATTCAAGCAGACATCTTTGATCCCTCCCTTAAGAAAACAAACCCGTGCCCACGCAATAATTAAAGTCTAATCGATATTCTAACCGTAATCTGTGTATGCTCATCAAATTCTATGATGTGCTTTGACGATTCATTAGACAAATGACAGATCGTAGTGCTCTTATCAGCAATAATCAGTAGTTTCTTTCCAAATCATTTCTTAAATTGGTACCAAGTGAAATCGATAACAGTGAAAAGGATTTAATGGCATCTAATTAAAACGTCTAATGTAAAACGAAATTCCTCTTTTAATATGATATTTAAGACACCACATTGGTCGGATTGAACGAGACAAGAATGAAAGTCCAGTTTTCTCATTTGTATTATCTGGACTTGGTGCTTGCATTTAGTGTATTGCTTGATATCCCATTTAAAGTTACATTTGCCATATTTATTCATGGGCAATTTATGGTCATGCTCATTTAATGTAATTAAACTATAAGTTCAAGTTGGGTTATTTGTGGTATAAAAATATTGATCGTACCCATGAAGAATTGATGAAACCTGAACAATTGAAAGATACATTTCAAAATCTCAACTCTAAATAAGGAGAAAAAGGTTTATGCTATTCTATACGGAAATCGTCCTATGTCATCGTCAATTCAGACCACTTTAATCCTTGGCGATGAGGCGGCCGATTATATTTGAATAATCCTCTTCTGTACGAGGCAAGCCCAGACTTGCTCGGTATGGAAGATTAAGACATTGATATTATTCTATTATTGTGATTGTATCTCGTGATTGTAATGGCACACTATATAATATAATATGTCTGGGCAGTGTAATATAGTACGATACATGGAACCCGCTTGAAATATTCTTATCTCAGATTGTAGGATTAAGAACAAATGTGATAAAGCATAAATCCAATTTAATGTAGACATTCATTCATTAATGATGCATTATAAGCAACCTCAAATCACTCAAGTGGAAAATTACGCTACTGTGGATGTAAGGAAACCACCAAGAGATTATTGTCACGAGCGTTCAATATTCTCTATAGCCTTGATATCTGCCAAAAAAGCATGTAGGCACGACACGCATTATTTTCTCTTCACAATTAATATCTAAAGCAAGACCCCCTGTGAGTTAATACACATCTGAGAATGATTAGATTTCTGAATTTAACAAATACACGACTCTAACATTGTTCACCAGCAAACATACATACAGCAACATTAATAGAGGATATGTTTGTTAGGTAAAGCAACATATAGCACTTGTGTAAACTAGACTGTATGTTGCCGGGTTGGTTTGACAGGTCAATATATTTATATAGTATTCCCTTGCCCTATGCCTTGCTATTTGATTGAACACATACAGGAATAGGTATTATCAAAGAGTCCTCCAAACATCTAGGAACAAAAGCGATATATCAAAAATACTTTATTACAAAAATTATTTTTTATATTTGGCCACATTTTATCTCAGATTGACGCTACAAATATACACAATTTCTTCATCAAAATCAAGAGGTTTTTACCGTGACATTCCGTGTTAAAATAAGAAGTAATCAACCTTGATCCGCTATTGTGCTACTACACAGAACATTATAGACTCTCAATTTGTGGATGTAAGTGCGGGATTCCTGCACATTAAGCTACACTTTTCCTGTAGTGCGCACTTCATACAAGTAATCAAGATGCTGTCCGAAATAATTGAAATACCCGACATGCTATTGTGTATATTCAGAGTAATTGACATTCATCTTAAAATCATTAAATGATTTTATATCTTAGATTTTTGGTGTTTTGTCTTTCATTCTTTGTAACACGTTTTCATAAAAGAGTGTAACACGCTTTCATGATATTTCAGATACCGTTCAAGAGAGGATAGCAGTTGCAGAAAATGTCTATCTTAGACTGAGAAACTACTGCAAGGAAAAGTATGGCTTAGAATTCCAGGTTTGTAATTTATTTTTAAACCATTAAAAAGGAAATATTCTTCTTATTGATAAAATGTAATATTTACTGAGCTGTCTCTCTTTTCATCAAAAGGAATCTACAATTAAGTTCAAATGTTTGATTCTTAACTGTAAAGATAGAATGATTTCAAGATGAGATGTGTTGCTATGTAGTTAGTGGACCTGAGGTGGGGGCGGCGAGAGGAGTGGACGGAGGACCACCCAGACAGCAATATATTCCACCGGGAGATATCGAACTGTCAGAATCTGTCTGCAGGACCTAGCTTTGTGGTAAGTCATAGTGAAAATAACCAACATTTTTATATCATTTTTATATCACTCAATAGGTTTTATTTTTTTTACTGAAATTGCTTTCTTCATTACTGAGTTTCATGCCTAAGTTTCATTACTAAGTTTCATGCCCCCTCTTCGTGCCAGGGGCTGAGATAGTGTGGAGATATTCAAGCACAGATTGCTCGTCTTGAATATTCATGAGTTACAGGCTACCGTGCACTGATGTGGTGTTACCTATCACGACAGTTTCTGTGGCAATACATGTATTTATATAGAATGTAGTTATCATTGTCAGTAAATCAATAAATGGCCAAAATACTACCAGTTTGTATATCATTATATGTACTGGCAAAGATGAATAAGGGAAAGATATGCAAGCACTGCTAGTTTTCTTCATTTCCATGTTCCCTATGTTTCTGCTATAGAATCTGAAAATAATCCTTCACCACAAGGACAGTGTGGGGTCAATATCAATAGTGTGGTCAGTTCATTACACAAGAAAGTAGTACTAAAGAGAAAAGAATGAGATGTTTATGACTCATGTATTCATACACCCTCTCTGCCTGAGACGCATCACATTGAAATAAGACACAATATGGCTAAACTCATGATATGTTTCAACACAGACATAAATTTTAGTACTTTTTTATTACTGTATCTTTGTATTTTCATTCTGATAATAAATGTGACTTTTCAAAAGAAAATATGTAATTTCAGCATAACATGCATGGAACTATTTTCCTGGTGTAGTGGTATTCACAGGGATGATATCCACATATGAGTGAGGCGTCAGAAGCAAGATGGCAATTAAGGTCTATAATCCACAATCAGTTTGAAGCATCGGGAGAGAACTTCGTGTGGTCTCGTATATTTACGTAACTGCCTTCGGCTCTGCATGCTCTGGGGGATTCCAGGATGAGAGTGAGGCTATGACGTCAGTGGGGGGTATTTCTCATACAGCACACATGGTGTCCAGCTGCAATAACTGAGTCGAACCCGTTTTAACGGTAGTTAAAACGGGTTCAATTTAAATAATAAAAGTTTAAGACTAGCTGGTTAAGTTTACTTTTTCTGTGCTAAATTAACAAATAACATGACTTTGAACACATTTAAGCCAAAAAAACATAAGTCTGTCCCAGTGTTTCATTGTGGATTATAGACCTTAAGATGCATGTACATTAAAAAGTAATTAGGCAATTTTTATGATGGAGGTGGGAGACAAACCATGTCCAAGTGATGTGTCTATTTATATATTTTATCCCGTTTACATATTCTGGGCTCCAAAGGTGCTTGCATATCTTTCCCTTATCCATCTTTAGTACTGGTGATATTGCAATATATGTAGAAATGTACTTGTCTCCTCTTGAGAGGAGCGACCCTGTACCTCATATTTTCCTACTTGATATAAGGTTAAATTTTGAGGGCGTCGACGTGGCTCGTTATAATTGGCATTATGTGTCATCGGAATATTGCTTGAATTACACATTAATTATAAAAAGCGTTCAGGCCACAAAACATTATCGAAATCCAAGTCATCCAATTTGTACCAATAAGGAACTGATAATGTGTGCATCTCATTTTATTGCTAATTTATTGAAAGTACACTATGTTTGTCATTCTAGGCATTGATTGGTCAGCACTATGGCAACCGCCCTCTGCCGTCGTCTATCGTGGATCTCGATTTCCACCTTCTACGCGATGTCCTTAGTAAACACCGCAACCGGGAGACTCGCGACGCGTCCCTCCTGGATAAGTGGTACCAGAAGGACACCAATGTCACCCCCAACGTATACAGACTCAGGGTGCCCAAACCAGGAGAGAACCTCTATGAGGACAATGATCCAATGGTATGCCTTTATCCTCACTGTAATAGCTGAATAAAAGGTCATGTTGACTTGTTGCTCTTATTTCAATAATCCTGGGAGAAAAAAAGTAAGGTTTTCTAACTACTTCATTTCCCTTGGTATTACAATGCACTGTAAGGCACCGCTGGCACATCGAATTATCCCGTTTATCTCATCACAGAATATCCAAGTCACCTTAATTAATCATGCAACTAATAGTTATTAAATTGTACGGAACAGTATATCTCAGAAATTAAAAAAAATGACTCTTGGCCTAATTAAATACAGAATTACAAGTCTGAGGGTGAGAGAAGAGGGCGAAACGTGATATGTGTGTGTCTTTTTACAGAGTGTTAAATACAAGAAGAGTGGACTGAAAACCTGGGAGCAGACAAAAGCACGTATTGGTCATCTCTTGCACAAGGCAGTAGAGTATGCGGTGCAGGACAATCGCATTAATGACTCAGACAGCATGCACTACCTTATGTCAGGTACGCCATCTAGTGCTAAAATAATTTCCAATAGATTTCAATAGAGTTTTATTAAGACGATTGTTTAATGTTCTCATTGTGTTATGTTAATCAGATCTGGAGCGTGAGATAAGGCAGGGCCTGCTACTTGTACCCGACCCACATGACACATGTCTGGCATTTGTTCGAAATATTGTTGACCTGAAAAATTATGTGCCCCATCAACAAACAAGCAAATTTGTTGAGCTGTCATACTGTGAGAAGGAAGACAATTGGCAAGTGGATCCCTGGTGCGAGAAAAGTCTACAAGAGCTCATAAATAAGAAAGTTAGGCAGTGGCTTCCAACAAAAAACGTCTTCGACTTTGAAGTGCTGTGGAGGTTTGACAAGGGCATTGATGAGAACCTGCACAGGGAATATTTGAATCAGTTCTGTGAGACATTTTTTGAGAGCATGTGTAATCTGATTGACAATGTGGGCCATAGCCATGTGCCTGTGGAGCTGCCGCCAATGGTTGATGAAGCCTATCAAAGTTGGAACGCATGTAAACTGATGAACACTGGATTTTGTCGGGAAGTGCGGGAAGGTCTTCTCCAATCCATTCACAGCTATGTAACAAGCAAAGGCAACCAGCCTCTGATACTTCATGGCAAAGCTGGATGTGGCAAATCATCACTGGTAGCCCAGGCTGCAACTCAGGTAAATACGAAAGTGATGGTAAAGCAAACTATCATTTCATAGATTCATATGTGTCTATTATAAATTCCAAATTAAGCGCATTTCTTTTTTATTCTTTCTATGTGCACAATAACATTTATGGGGGAAACAAATGTGTGTAACTTGTTGAGCCGTAACCTGATTATGATTACATTCAAGAGATTATATATATATATATATATATATATATATATATATATATATATATATATATATATATATATATATATATATATATATATATATATATATTCACTAACATTAAATGTAAAGTTCACTTAAAATACTACTTATGCTCACGCTTATGTCTGTATCGCTTATATCTTATATGTATTTGTATCTGACAGGCACCAGATTGGCTGCATGCCGGTCCAGTTGTCATCATACGATTCCTGGATGCACGTGATAACACTGATATTCGCAAAGTGTTCTACAGTATCTGTCAGCAGGTTGCTTCACTCCTTGGCCAGGATGAATCCAAAATTCCAAAGGATTTCAAGGAGCTAAATGCATATTATATTTCCATCCTGAGTTCATTTCCCATGGACAGAACTCTTGTGATCTTTTTGGATTCATTGGAGTTTGAAGTTCTCCCATCCAAAGCTAATCAACAAACGCAGCTTGGATCTACATACGATCAATTCATTTCACAGTGGTTACCGCTCAATCTGAAAGACAATGTCAAAATTATCTTTAGTGTTGATTCTAGCATTAATGATGTATTTGACAAAGGTAAAGACGGCCCAATTCTAGATGACTCACACATGTTGGAGGTTTGTGATCTTCCAAAAGAAGAGTGTTTTATATTAATGAATAAATGGCTAGAAGGCGACCGGAAGTCGCTCACCCCAGAGCAAAGAAATGTGTTACGACAAGCTTTCAATATTTGTGGCAATCCACTGTATCTCAGATTAGTCTTTCAACATGTGAGAACTTTGACATCTTATCAAACATTGGATGAAAATGTCATGGCCTTAGATGTACAACAGGCAATACACAAATACCTGGATTACCTAGAGGCAAAGCATGGAAATTGTCTGGTATCTCACTCCCTGTCTTACATGGTCGCTTCTAAAACTGGACTGAGTGACAATGAAATGGATGATGTGCTGTCACTAGATGATGAAGTGCTGAATGAAGTGTTTCCAGACTGGGAACAAGCTAACATACGTCGATGTCCATCCTTATGTTGGGCCAGACTGAAAGCTGACCTCCATGATTTCCTTGTACGACACGACATAGAGGGTGTTACCGCATACTTCTGGAATCATGCACAGTTTGTAAATGTGTGTAAAAGCAGGTATATGGATGATGAAAAGGTGACCAAGGAAACACATTCCACTCTTGCAGAATATTTCCTTGGAACGTGGAATGAAAAATTGAAACCATACCCAAAACCGGGTGTGAACAATAATGAAGATGTTTGCTACGCTGATAGGCAGGTTCCATCACAACCCCTGATCTATGTCTGTGCGGATGGAAATGTCAGGTTCAACAAGAGAATGTACAGTCAGGTACCAAAGCATTTGTTTTTTTCTGGCCGCCTAAAGGAGTTCAATGATTTGGTATTGTTCAAATATGAATTCATCTTCAACAAAGCAAAAGCTTTGTCATTGGAGGATGTCCTTTCGGACTTTGCTATGAACCCAGGAGTGGAAGCAACTCTTGTAGAGAAGGCCCTGAAAGATGCTCAAGTGTATATCGAGGACGATATTAATTGTATGCCATGTGAACTGACCGGAAGATTACTGTCCTACTATAGCTCGCATCCAAATATCCATAAACTTTTATCTGAATGTGGCACGATGGGACTCAAACACTGTAGCTTAATACCACACTTCTCTTATCACCAGATTCCCGGAAGTCCTCTCAAATACTCATTTGATTCCAATGGCATTCCAACCTGTTTTAACTTGATGGGGGAGATGTCAAGATACTTGCTTGCTAAAGATCCCGAGAACGCCACAATTCGCTGCTTTGACTTGGAGACAGGCGAACTCAAGTCCGACATATGCACATCCATAGGTGAAATGTTTGTGCCTCCTAATGGTGAAGTACTGGTTATCGTGGATCATATGACTGAGAAAGCCATCAAGCTACACAACATAAAAGATGGCAGCTTTCTTGGTCAATTGATTCCACTGAATCAGATACAGTTAAAACCGAAAGAGAAATATAGACTGGACCATGTGACCTTATCAAATACTCATATTGGTATCATAGTATCAACAGACCAAAGCTACCTTTGTTTGGCAGATTTAAAACGTTGCAAGTTCCTAGATATGAGAGGGCTCAATGGAAGATCATCTGTATGTGAAATTACACCAGATTCAAACTATGTTTTTTGTAATTCTAATGACACACTCCTATCCTATGATTTGAATACCCTTGAGAGTGTATGCAACACAAATCTAGAACACAGGCCTAAACAGCTGGTATTTTGCCGAGATGTCATGAGGGGCTTCATGATCAATGATGTAGAGAACAAGATCTATGTTCTGCACCTCCGCGAAGGCAACATTGAACTGATCTACAAAATCGTCCTGACTGAGTACTTCAAAGAGGACAGTATACAGCGTTTAAACCTTTCAAATAACCAAGAACTTCTGTTGGTGCAAGGGAAGCATATTCTTCTGGTATACCACGTGAGCACTGAGAGGGTAATTTGCAGCATCCGGCGGCCAGAAGACATCCCTGACGAATTCAAGCTTCCACGTTCACACTATAGGGATATCCATTTCACAAGTGCTTCCTTCTCTTCAGACAACAAGTTTGTCATCGGGTCTATCTTCAGAAACATCTATGTGTGGCACTCTGCTAACGGCCGCCAGCTGACCAGTGTGCAAGCCCCAGTCGGAGTTATTGAGCAGCTTCTGGTGCCTGATGATAGAGGGCAGATCATTACTCACCTCACTGACTCAAACAAAATACACGTGTGGGGTCTTGGAGATGCAATTGGTCAAGTGAGCACAATTGATCACCTGACCAGGCCCGTGGAGGAAATACTAGTTACCAATGATGACGCAAGGGCCTTTGTGAAATGTGAAGGAAGTGATGAGGTGGGTGTGCTGGACATGAAGACTGGTCAGCTTGAGGACCTCTTCACCCACCCATCAGAGGTCGTCAGCTTCTCCACAACACCAGATGGCAAGTACCTGTTTGTATCAATCAAGCCTAATAAGCCAAACACTGCCAATAATATCTGGTATCTGGATCAAAGGAAGATCATCTACGAGTTTGGCAAACTACCAGCTTACAGTTTGCCAATGCAAAGTGAAAATACTATCATCAGCATCATGCAGCAAAGTATGGACTTCAAGGCCCCTTACTATATTTCACTCTTCAATCTGAATCATGGCACCTTTGAGGAGTACAACCTGAAACACGAAATAAAGTTTGTTTTGTCAAAGCCCTTTGTGACACCGCAAGACAAATACCTAGTAATTCTAAGTGCTGAAGAATACCAAGAGACCCGCGGCCATTACAAAGACCCAACAATATGTGCCATTTCGCTCCAATCCAATATGGCAATGAGCACGTTCAGCGCCAAGGAGCTGCAGGACGTCATGCGCATTCGTCGCATCCTACAGATCAAACCAATGCACAACAACTCCTATACAATTATAGTGTTCTTCACTAATGAACCAGATACCACTCACAGAAAGGGATACGATCACTGTCATGGCTTTCTCATCTTTGATATTTGCAGTGGGGTTGTGTGTCAGGTCATTGATGACTTTTTGGCTCCAAGCACACCAATGGACCACGTCATCTTTGCACGGGATGTAAGCATTTGCCTTGATGACCAGTCAAACATATTTGACATGGGTACAGGCTACTACGTCAAACAGCTCTCCAGGAGGAGTGAGCGGCCCCAATGCTTGGCGCTGGGTGGCAAGGTGACCGTGTATTACAGTGGTTCGGTGATCTATGTCTTGCGCATCCAGGACGGCCATCAGATAGGCTATGTGGACACGCATCATGACATAACCTGTCTTCAGCTAGGTCATGACGAGCGCACCATCGTGGCCGGGGGTAAAGATGGCGCTTTTATGTCCTACGTGATCATAGATAGCCAGTATGATGACGCCACCAAGATTCTAGCCAGCATGCCTGGCAGGCAGACCCCACCGCCTGGACCCAGACCCAAGAGTGTGGCTCGTATATGGGACAAAGTGGACTCGGCCAGCCTGCCAGCCTATTCCCGCCCACCTTCCACCATCGCTTCAGGCCCTTCAGACCGCGAGATGCTGCGCAAGGTTAAACCTGTCCCCAGAACCCGGCCTTCTTCCTCCGACACGACTCTCAACTCCATCCCCCGCTCTCAGGTCTGCAGTGTCATGTAATAAAGGCCCAGCTAATTCTCTCCTGTAAATGCTATATAATTAATCAGATGTATGCTGCTTATTATTGAACAATGTATGCCAATTATTAATATTAGGAACCTATCTTCATTTCACGTTGATAGTCATAACGTCAGGTATAAAACTGAGAACATATCGGTGTTGCGTGATTTGTTGCCGACAATGTTTAATAGACATTTCAATACATTTCTTCAGCTGATTAACAAGTCGAGTTGTTTAAAGTTACATCTCTGCACCTGTGATATTATTTAATATTTCATTTCATGAATTTTACGAATTATTTCTAGTATTAAATATTAACATTGATTAATGATCACTTTAAAATGTTAATATTATTTCAAACAAGCATGAATAAGATACTATTCATGATATCAAATTTATACTTCAATATAATAAATGACTTTTTATTGAAAAGAAAGTGTATTTTATTTTTATTGTCTTCTATATCAGTTGTCTTTTATATTTTTGGCAAAAGAATGCTTGCACGTGTTTAACCCTGGTCTATGGCATCAGATGAGGAAAGTCTGGAACAATCTCTTATTGAAATTTAAATACAGCATAAAATATTACACCCCAGGATCTCAGAAATCTCAACCAAACTGGGTAAACATGGTGAAGGCGTCAGATAAATGTTTCACGTGTCTGCTCAATGTCAGTTTGGGGGAGGGGAGGCGGGGGATTAAATCTTTGCGCCATTTTCCAGTTTTTTAATGTTCTAGTGCAGTTTCCCAGTATTTGTCTTGGTTTAAAGTTGTCCTTGACCATTAAAGCACATAGACTAAGTACACTGATACAAACCGACCTAATTTTATAAGCCAAAGACTGGAGAGCAGTTGGTTAGAGCACAAGCTCATTTACACCAGTTCTCAGTTTGCAGTGAACCAAAGGTTGTGGGTTTGATTCCCGGCCATTCCGGCATTGAATTCTTGTTACATAATGGCCTATTATGTGCCTTGTATAACACGTGCATGTATTGTCATTTCTTCTTGTTTTTCAGTGGCCAAAGTCCACCAAATTGCTTAAATAATGTCCATGCATAGTATACAACAATGTTGCAGTCTGGGTGTCCATTGAGGGGGACACACTGTGTGACCTAAGTCAGATGTTAATTTTTATACTAGTTCAAATGTCGGTCAACAGCAACAATAGAGACTATAGAATGCTGTGCAAGTGATAGGGATGGGATTTGATCACTGCCCTACTTAGTGTCAGTAACCCAAAGGACCATTCCCATGCCCCCCCCCTGATTGATGTTACATAATAATAATAATAATAATCTTTATTTCATGAGGGTTACACTTTTAAGCACCTTAATAAACTTATGTCACCACCACCAACCAGCAGCGAAAGATCAAAGTTACCTTCCACTACCTCAATAAAAAATTGAAACTTTTGTGATCATTTTTTATTGTGAAAGGACTTCTAAAACTCTTGTTTTTGAATTCAAAATGAGACCATCATCTGAAAGGTGTAAATCTCTACATTAATGCCTGTATAAACTGAATAACAATGAGCAAAGTTTGATTTCTACGAGGTGGTAATGTTCTTTAAGACACATTTTGCCAGCCTTGGGTTTAATATGGTGACAGAAGTGGCCAAAATTTTCAAGGGAAATGGTTTTCATTTTCTTTTTTTTTAAGCCAGACAATGCAATATATGATTCAAATATTTTTGTTATACTTACATTGCAAGTTACATGACCATTGATTAAAAACAGATAAAAAGATCATATATATTCTGGACAGACAAATACTGACTGATATGAGATACTCACTTTGGATAAGGATATAATGACTTTGAATAGGAAAAAAATCAAAACTACTGTACAAAAATGCAACAGTTGGCTGAAATAGTTTAATAAAAATTAATGTTTATTGAATTTCTACAAATACTTCCCATTCATTTGGGTATTATACTCATCAACCCAAACATCAGAGAACATATTCTAAGAGAGTGCAGTATTCTCAGAATAAAATATTTGGGTCAAATACATGTTTTATCATAATCGAGCTAAAATGAGTGCCAATAATTTGCACCTAATTATGCCATACCCGAGAGTATGTATAATAGATTAATGTAAAATAAATAATAATAAATGGAAACACTTGCTGGCTGTTTGTAAGGCCTAATATGGTTAAGAACCAATGTTGCAATGTACTCGAAAAGTTGTATAACAATGCAGGACATTTAAAAAACATTAAAACATCTTCAACATCAGACATTTCATTGTCTAACGTCAGACATTTTCTTCTAACGTCAGGCAGGTCTGACAGACTGACACTTTTCGCGTACACTGAATGTATATTTAACACAAGCTTGATAAAATCATATCTTGTACCTGTGGCATTCAGCCATCAAAGGAATTCATGTATGTATTATCCAAGTTTAATCATGTTTTTTTCACCATGCCTACCCACAACTGATACATTTTCTAATGTACATATAAACCATAAGCATGGAAAAATGCTAGTAAACAAAGTTCAGTCTCTTGACTTCATGTGTGCAATGTGTTATAAATATTTTTTTAGAACATAGGCATCAGAGATGCATCAACCCTCAGCCCTGGTAACTCATTGCACAACATTCGCTCCACACAATATTTGTGAACAAAACGTCACTGCACCAAGGCAAATTGATGCAGTGGTAAAAAAAACCCATAAAATCTACTTCCTTTGATAGCTTAGGTGTGTCAAGTATCATGAAACTGTCATCATTTACTCTAGAATTATTGAGATGGGCAGGTGACCTTGAAAAGCAGGTTAAGGTCACCGTCCATCAAACTCATGTGAAGACTTCCAAGATGCTTATGTGTGTCAATTTTCATGAAGCTGCCATTATTTGTTCTTAAGTTATTGCAATGACGTGGATTTGACATGATTGTCCCTGTGACCTTGAAAAGTAGGTAAAGGTCATGTTCCATCAAGAGAAGTCTGAGGTCTTCACCAGATGCTTATGTGTGTCAAGTCTCATAAAGCTGCCAACATTCGTTCTCGAGTTATAGCAATGATAGGGATTTCACATAATTGTAACTGTGACCTTGAAAAGTAGGTGAAGGTCATGTTCCATACAAAAATGTCTGAGGTTTTCATCAGATGCTTATGTGTGTCAAGTTTCATGAAGCTGCCATCATTTGTTCTCGAGTTATCGCGATGACAAGGATGATTTCACATAATTGTCCCTGTGACCTTGAAAAGTAGGTGAAGGTCATGGTCCACCATGAGAAGTCTGAGGTCTTCACCAGATGCTTGTGTGTGTCAAATCTCATAAAGCTGCCATCATTCGTTCTTGAGTTATTGCGATTCTTGGGATTTCACATATTTGTCCCCGTGACCTTGAAAAATAAGTCAAGGTCGCCGTCCACCGAACTAGTCTGAGGTTTTCAACAGATGCTTATGCGTGTTAAGTTTCATGAAGCTGCCATCATTTGTTCTTGAGTTATCACGATGACAAGGATGATTTCACATTATTGTCCCTGTGACCTTGAAAAGTAGGTGAAGGTCATGTTCCATCAAGAGAAGTCTGAGGTCTTCACCAGATGCTTGTGTGTGTCAAATCTCATAAAGCTGCCATCATTCGTTCTTGAGTTATTGCGATTCTTGGGATTACACATAATTGTCCGTGACCTTGAAAAATAGGTCAAGGTCACCGTCCATCGAACTCGTCCGAGGTTTTCACCAGATGCTTATATGTGTCAAGTTTCACGAAGCTGCCATCATTTGTTCTCGTACTATCGCGATGACAAGGATGATTTCAAATAATTGTCCATGTGACCTTGAAAAGTAGGTGAAGGTTATGTTTTATAGAAACAATTCTGAGGTCTTCACCAGATGCCTATGGGTGTCAAATCTCATAAAGCTGCCATCATTTGTTCTTGAGTTATGCGATTCTTGGGATTTCACATAATTGTCCCTGTGACCTTGAAAAATAGGTCAAGGTCACCGTCCATCAAACTCGTCCGAGGTTTTCACCAGAAGCTGCCATCATTTGTTCTTGAGTTATCGCGATGACAAGGATGTTCGCTACAGACATACATACAGACAGACATACATACATACATACCCACGCCAGGAGTACTGCAATACCCTCAGCCTGATTACATCAGGGGCTGAGGGTAAAAAAAAGATTTTAACCTGACATGGCATTGTGGAGAATGACACTGGTTGTACATCCCTGCTAGTTATAATCATCTGTTTGGTTCATTTTCATACAGTTTTATTTACTTCCATTGCTTGCTTATACATTCTCATGTTATCATACTAGTCTTGTTAAATTTGTTTCTGTTAGTCATTCCAGTTGTTAAACATAGCATATATCAATCTATTGAGCTGATACAGAGAGCAATTATTTGAAGAGAAGAGTATTGTGTAAATATTGGCATACCATTAGAATGATCAAATTATAGTCTCTCAGTTCATTTTTCTGACTGCCAGTTAAATATGAAAACAAAATACAATCACAATTTTTGCTATCATAACACAGGTATTACATGGTAACTGACCAGCCCCAAACACTTCCAATAGTTGCTTGTCAAAATGGTACAATATATAAATAATATGGCGAGATATATAAAACAAATTTGCCCACATTTTGAACAATAATGTCAAGGCCTTCATTAAGAGTATGAAATGTTTAACATATAACATATTACAAATGTTTCTATTGAAAAACAAATAAAAAATGAAGGCTGATCACAATGAAGGCTAATCTTCCTCAACCAGCAGAAATGGCTATTTGCAGCACTCATGATTCAAAAATAGGTCAGTAGGCCAGTGACCAAAAATAGGTCAGTAGGCCAGTTAGCTGCTTACAGTAAATCTGTGATGAAATATATAGTAAAAGCAGTTGGTGACATTTTAAAGTCTTTGACCTTGGAAACAAAGGTCAATATCATGTTTTAGAAAATCAAATGTGGTAGAAATTTTGAGTCTGTAACAATTTGAAGCATGTGACCTTAAAAACAGGACAAGGTCATGATTGTGGTCATCATTAGGTCTGGATGGGGCGCATGTGTGGTAAGATTTGGAGCCTGTATCCCACATAGCTGATCAGATTTAGCAAAATGTTAAAGTTTTCATTGACAGATTCACACCTGCACACACAAATGGAGCCTGGTGCCACAGCTCCATTGTCACTTGGGCAGCAGGAGCTAAAAATCAGAATAATAAAATGTTAAATGTTAGCTTTCATTTTTTGATAAAGTCACAATCTATTATTGTACATAACTGTGAATGTCATGTGAAACCATTCTGGAGCAACTGTTTTGTTTATTTGAATCATGTGATAGATATCATGGCATCCCTCCAAATTCTGAAGCAAACATGTCATTCAGTTTATGCCTGTGAGCTAAGAATGAGATGAAGGTCACAGAATCTCCACATTCAAACGATCTTTTTAAAGGGCACTTTCTTTCTAAAATTACCTACTGAGATGGGAAAGGATATATCCATGTGTACATAATAATGTTTGTATCCATAGGAACCATGTTTCCTTATGATCTGTGGTGTTTCCATGGGTAAATCCAGGCTATATCATGTCCTGTAAGTACTCTTCCATAGTAGGTTAGGGCTTCCAGGGTTTTTTACTCAATGAAGATCCACGTTTTGTGCCACGACTTTCTTGTTCACCTAAGCGATACCTGTTATTTTGGTTAAGTAAAATAATAATCAAATCATGCTATAAAATTTCCAAAACATAATCAAGAACTCAGCGCAATACATAAACAACCCTTGAAGTCAGATGTATAAGAAATACCTAGATACACTAGATGCCTTGTGACAAATGTTACAATCGGTACTGGATTATCAGTGATAGCAGTGATAGGGTCTTTTATTCTATGTTGCACTCATAACACGGCATGTATTGTCTTTTCTTCCCACATTGTTATTGGCTTCATTGTGCATCAATTTTCAATGGAAAGGGACACTGAGTAAGCTGCTACTTAAATAATGCCTTTACAGAGTATACAACACTCAATACCAGCAGCAGTAAGTCAAAGGTTATTTATAGCACTGATGGTCCAAATGTAGGACAATAGGTCTTCCAGCTTGATTTGCATATAAGCAGCTGAATTGAGTAAAGATAACGACAATAGGCCGATGGCGGGTTACCATCTTGTTTTTTTTAATGATTAGATTTTAGAGAGTTTTTTGTGCACTTCCGATTGTAATTGTGCAGTTCCGGCGTGTTGTTTTCAATGGGGCAGTATGGCGACCCGCAATCGGCCTATAGGCCAATTGTCGATCTCCATGTTGTTTTTTTCCTCCATTGAAAAGTATACACCAGAACTGTACAAATTTACCGGAACCAGAACTGTACAAGTCCTCTATATTTAATCATTGGTCGGAGAGATTGGCAGGGGGCCTATAGAGAGACTATAGAGTGCTGTGTTTGTAATAAGGTTGGGATCTGATTACTGCCCTACTAAGTCACATTGCCTAGTAACTCAAAAGATCAAAGAATCATGCTCCCTGATGTCACATAAGCTAATGTCACCAGGAACCAGGAATCAAATAATCAATCCTCACTAATGTGCATGTGAATGAATGAATGAAATCTATGCAATATTAAACTGCAAGAGGGCCGTAGCCTGGAGAGGCGGCCCTGCAGTGAGATTGCTGTGAATTGCAATCATGTCTTGTTAAATTTGGTCCTTGATTATTGCTATTGAAAAATGGACTATTGTTGTTGTGAGTTGGTTAACTGAAAGGTTTTTTTTAGGCCATTCACACCGGGTTTCCACATCTCTTTTCGATAAGTGCTACTGTGTTCTTTAACATGCTCTGGGATAGGGTCAGATACACGGAACCACAACGTTTTACGCCCAATCCGAGCGGGCGAGCAATAACCTTGCTGGGGGACAATTTAACCAGGCATGGTCAAAGGGGGACCTACCCATAGTGAGTTTAGAGGTGGTTTTATGTTGCGTTCAGATTTTGGGTGTGGGTTGCATATATGAGAAGTTATGTAGAAATTTTGATTAAAAAGTAGTGAGAATTGCATTTTACCCAGTGGGGTGTCCATAGGCAAAAGTGAACTTTTTTTGTTTACGGTTGTTTTGTTTGCTTTTGGATGACAGAATAATTCGGAAGATTCATATTATTATGTGTTCCATCTTATTATGTGTATAAATGCCTAATTATAGTTTATTTGAAATTGCTATGGGGTGGGTGGTGTGTGATTATCGGTGCAAATGGCCCGATTTGGGGCACTGAAAGCCGACTATGGGCAGGATATACGACTATGGGCAGGGTTCTAGTGGGATCTTTTCCAGTTCCTATCTGGGCACAGGATACTGAGTCAGGAAATAATGCAGATCCACAAAGTTTAAGGCATTATAGGCCACCTCAGCTGCAGCCTGGGTGTGGTCAGCGCCATCTTCCACATCATATACTCTATCGTCATATTGTCTAAGAGGCATTGTGTAAAAGCATTCTAGCAGCTAGTGCCACAGTGGTTTACTGGTGGGCCTACTGCAATGCTCGCAGGCTCTATCCATATCTCCTAACAATTCCCAAGTGCACTTGTAGCCTAGTCTAAGTCTATGCATGGTGACCTGTAGGGATCTGTGGTTCTCAGCTAGTCTGGGGAGTGGCTTGTATCTAGTGGCTATGGCAAACCATCTGGCAGTTCCTGAACCGGGTACTCTGTATTTGTGCCTGAGATAGTGCCTTTCCTTTGAATCAGAGACAAAAAGTCGTCTGGTCTGGCTAAGAGAGGGGAGGACATGGGCTGATATCTTGGATAGCTTGGAGCCTGCATTCGCAGCCTCGTCTGCCATATCATTACCCTCAAGTCCAATGTGACTGGGGATCCAGTGTAGCACAACAGCCCTATTGGCTGATTGTATCTTATACAGGGTAACATAAACTCCCGTGATGAGCTTAACATTGTCTAAGGGGTGACCTTTCTCTAGTGCTTTGAGGGATGACTGTGAGTCTGTGATTACTAGTACTGGACCTGTCTTGTTGTGAAGGGCATCTAGCTTGTTACTATGTAACCTTATATAACTTGCAGGGGACAAACAAATGAACGAAGGAAAGGAGGTAACAAACACAGACACACACACACACACACACTAACACAGTGATTTCTAATACTCTGACAACCATTTCTATTAGAAATTCACTTGTTTTGGAATAGGAACAAAAGGATACATATTAATATTGGCTTGCTGTTTAAGGATGCCAGTGAGGAGGAACTCAGTGTTAACAATGGGGATTCCAGCCTCTACGGCAGCCTGGCACACACCCTCATCTTCAACACAAGACACCACCACTGTCTGCTCTGTGAACTTCTTTGGCATTGTATTCAAAATCTGTAAAATAGAAATATATTTGGAAAGATTAACAAATATTTGTTGATAAGACAGGAGAATGTTTTTCAGTTAACTTATCACTAATTATATTCCAAGTGTGGTTATTGATAACTGTCTTATCACTTGATTACTGAAAAGGTTACACTCAGATTTCTTCTAACTCACAATAATGACAACATATCAACATTTACCAAGCTATGAAATTTCTAATTATGCATGGCTATTCTTTTAAATAAACCAGTTGCAAAAAAAAATTCTTAGGGGTAATAGTACAACTATCTATTTACTTGTGGGTCAATCAATCATCAGTTAGGACTAAAACAACCCTAATTATGACATACCTGGCCTCCAGCACATTTAATGATGTCTGAAAAATAAAGCAGGCCTTGTATATATATATATAGTAAGTTACTCAGCTTTTCTGTTTATATTAGAATCATTCTACAGTAAATGCAAAGGTTTATACAAAGTCGCGTCACTTACCCTTCATTTGGCTGGGATCAGGCTTGACATTTTTGGTAGCATGAATCTTGTAACCCTCCAGCATTTTATTCTGAGCTGCTTGCTCAATAGATCGGCTTAAATTGAATCCAAATTTCTTTTCATTGGCATTATCCTGAATTATGAATGGACTGCTGTCTGTAAACATAAAAATAAGTATATCATATTAATGTGCTACATACTGTATACAGACAAATTTTCGCGACCTTTTTATTTTCGCGTTAATTCGCGCCAGGACGTCATTCGCGAAATTAAATGGACGCGAAATTGAATTGTTTTGACTTTGTTCTCACTGATTCCAATTATCAGCGTTCACAGTTTTGCGTTTCGTCATTGTCTCCACTGCTTTGAGTCGTGTCTTCCCTTTTTGACAGAAATGCTTTCACACGTGGATTGATTTTAATTGCATTTTAAATGATAAATAAAGGTATTTACCCAATATTAACACAAAATACGTTTTGCAGGTCGAGAACAGAACAATACCATTCATCCATTTAACATGCATTACGCATACGAGGTCGTCATGTTAAAAAGCGGGAGTGACGGGGACAAGCTCTTATTTTTGGCGCAAAAACAATTGGAGTGTTATCAACTCGCATTGAAATATTAATATATTGCGCAATGACGGATCCCTGGCTTCTCTTCGTGTTCCGCACATCAAATTTAGCAGTGGAACACATGGTCGTAATTTTGAAAAGCATTAAAAGAAAACATAACGTATATCGCACGTAGCGGATCGATTCTAATTCCGTTTTAAATGATAAATAAAGGTATCTACCCAATATTATCACAAATTAATCCATCCATTTAACATGCATTACGCAATACAAGGTCGACATGTTAAAAAGCGGGAGTGATGGGGACAAGCTCTTATTTTTGGTGCAAAAACAATTGGAGTCTATCAACATGCATTGAAATATTAATATATTGCGCAATGATGGATCCCTGGCTTCTCCTAGTGTTGCGGACATGAATTACCGCGACGTCACGTACATGATATTTACGTTTTACTTCATGGATAAATTCTCGACCTGCGAAGCATAATTTGTGATAATATTGGGTAAATACCTTTATTTATCATTTAAAACGCAATTAAAATCGGAAGTGACGGGAAGAGGCTCTTGTTTTTAGCGAGAAAATGATTGTTATTAACTCGCATTGAAATATTAATATATTGCGCAATAATGGATGGTTTTGTTCTGTACTCGACCTGCAAAGCGTAATTTGTGATAATATTATGTACTAGAAATCCAAAATTCGCGAAAATAAAAAGGCGCGAACCTGTCAAAAACGGCGATGGCGCGAAAATAACTAGGCGCAAATTTTTCTCTGTATACAGTAGCTTGTCCTTGTTGAAAGGCATTTATAATGAGATGATATTCTGTGACAAATAACAAACTTTTACTTCATGGACAGCCAGACAGATTTAAAGTATCATTAATTGTAAAGGTGTTTCTTACCTATAAAAATAGAGGCATCTTTGCATCTGTCAAGCCAAGAGGAGGAGACAATCTGGATGCCTCGAGCTACCCCACATAAAAACTTGACAGTGCGTCTCACCTGCAAATATTCATAGCCATCACAATATGGATATTACAATGCCTCTTGATGTGCATTTTACAATCCTCATAATGTCAAACATTAGTCAGGATATTGTAAAACCTCTAAAAGCTAACAATCTTCAGAACATTTATAATAGTTCAAATATCAGGTCACAGGCATAGGACTAGTCACCAAGATTAGTTCTATTCCAAGATGACAAATTCAACTGAATAATGGTCATGTCAACAATTCCATGCACTTATAAGACAACTGGTGAATCCAATCTAAAGCACTCTACAGAATACTGATAACTCATATATGAATAACTTCTCTGAATATTGATAACAATTCAATATCACTTGAAAGACTTAGCAAAGTAAGTATTCAAAATACTCAACTGGGTATGGGCATAACCATATTAAAGCAATTGACTCAAAAGTGAATATTTTCCAGTTTTACCTGGTCTGTGATTAGGTGAGTGGCATCATATATTGACTCGACCAGCACTCCACCCAAATCCTTCACTATCTGAAAATATATCATCATCCATATTTGTAATATTTTCCAATTATGTTTGATTGCTCAAATTGAGTATCCCATATAAAATAACACAGCAAATATTCTGTTAACTATATAATGGAAACCTTGCTTTCTTAAAACTAAAAACAACAAAGAATTATGATAATTTAATGTTAAAGATTAATAATATGATTGACCATTTTACTGAAATCAAATCAAATCAATCATGAATAAAGATTTGGTTAAATCACTTAAGACTAGTTGACAGAAATAAATGGCGAGAGAAAACTGCAATATTTCAAAGTGACGCAGACCTTTTGAGCCTTCTCGTCCACTACACCTGTGAACATGACTTTTGGTTTACGGTCGATGGTGCGACGTCGCGAGGGTGTGGCTACCTCCTCCTCTGTCTCATGCTTCACCCGTGTGGGAGTACCAGCAATAGTTCTCCTCCGCTTCTGACTAGAGGCTCCAGACTCCTGGTACAAAATCCAAAATCTATGAATAAAACCTCTAAACTTTCTGTGCAGCTGTGTGTCAATACAGAATTAAGTATGTAACAATTTAATATTGAATTGTTTTGATCAAGTGATGTGATTTTATGTTGTAGAAAAAGACAGAGATGAAAAAACAGACAATACGACAGTGACCTTTCTACCAAGTTTGGTCAAGAAGAAAAATCATGTGCTGATGATGAATGTCTTTTTCGACAACCGGCTCTTTTAAACTCATTAAAAATGGTATATATCAGTTACATAGTTTCCGTCAATTGTTTTAGCTTGTGCCTAGCAGGTTTTAAAGGCCAACAAATTTGTTTTACCAACCTGAGAGCTGGGAAGGCTGTTAGTCGGTGTTGATGCCCTCTTCCGCCGACTGCGAGTTGGTTGTGATGCTGATGTTGCGGATGCTTCGGACATATTGTCATCCTCTGCTGCCTCTGGTGCCTCTTGTTTGACCACAACTGTTCCAAGAAGACGACGGTTTTTACTTCTGCCAACAGCGGCAGCAGACTCAGCAGGTTCAGTTTCTCGGACCTTTGAAGTAGAAGCTGATGATTTTTTCGGTTTCCCTTTCTTTGATTTAACTTCTTCCACTGCAGTGTCTCCCTCTAAACCTAAAGCACCTACTTTGTGACGTGAGGATCCTCTAGTTGAAGGAGGTTCTTCTGTGTCTGCTTCAGTTTTTATGTGTGCCGTGTCTCGGGTTGGTAATGGTGGTTTTTGTGTCACTGCAGACGTGGATTTACCAGAAGTTTTGCCACTGCGTCTTGACCGACTTGTTGATGGTTGTTCCTCTGTTGTCTCAACAATGGTAACTGCAGTCTGTTTTTGGTTACTCCTCGCTCTTTTAGCTGGGAGAGTATTTTGTTCATGTTCCTGAGTAATTTCTTGACTCTGGTCTTGAGAGGAGTCTGATTTTGATGTTTTGACTGAGCTGTTTCTTGATACCAGCTCATCAGCCTTTTTACTTACACTGCCTTTTGAAAGTCTGGTATCTGTGCTGGCAGATCCCACAGAGCTATCTCTTGCTTCTGTCCCACTGGCCTTTTCAACTCCCCTTCCCCTAGAATATCTAGTACCTGCTGATTCTGCAGAACTGTCTCCAACCATGGTTTCCTCAGATTCCTTAGCTCCTCTTCCCCTAGTTCTTCTAGTGTCCAAATCTGATTTCGCAGAACTATCTCTAACCACAAGTTTATCAGTTTCTTTAGCTCCTCTACCTCTGGATCTTCTTGTGCCTAAGTCTGCTGATTCTGCAGAACTGTCTCTTACAGGTTTATCAGTATCTTTACCTCCTCCTCTGGATCTTCTTGTGCCTAAGTCTGCTGATTCAGAAGAACTGTCTCTAACCACAGGTTTATCAGTTTCTTTAGCTCCTCTACCTCTGGATCTTCTTGTGCCCAAGTCCGCTGATTCTGCAGACCTGTCACCAACAGCAGGTTTATCAGTTTCTTTAGCTCCTCTACCTCTGGATTGTCTTGTGCCTAAGTCTGCTGATTCTGCAGAACTGTCTCTTACAGGTTTATCAGAATCTTTAGCTCCTCTACCTCTGGATCGTCTTGTGCCTAAGTCTGCTGATTCAGAAGAACTGTCTCTTACAGGTTTATCAGAATCTTTACCTCCTCCTCTGGATCTTCTTGTGCCTAAGTCTGCTGATTCAGAAGAACTGTCTCTAACCACAGGTTTATCAGTTTCTTTAGCTCCTCTACCTCTGGATCTTCTTGTGCCTAAGTCTGCTGATTCTGCAGAACTGTCTCTTACAGGTTTATCAGTATCTTTACCTCCTCCTCTGGATCTTCTTGTGCCTAAGTCTGCTGATTCAGAAGAACTGTCTCTAACCACAGGTTTATCAGTTTCTTTAGCTCCTCTACCTCTGGATCTTCTTGTGCCCAAGTCCGCTGATTCTGCAGACCTGTCACCAACAGCAGGTTTATCAGTGTCTTTAGCTCCTCTACCTCTGGATTGTCTTGTGCCTAAGTCTGCTGATTCTGCAGAACTGTCTCTTACAGGTTTATCAGAATCTTTAGCTCCTCTACCTCTGGATCGTCTTGTGCCTAAGTCTGCTGATTCAGAAGAACTGTCTCTTACAGGTTTATCAGAATCTTTACCTCCTCTACCTCTGGATCGTCTTGTGCCCAAATCTGCTGATTCTGCAGAGCTGTCACCAACAATAGGTTTATTAGTTTCTTTAGCTCCTCTACCTCTGGATCTACTTGCGCCCAAGTCCGCTGATTCAGAAGAACTGTGTCTTACAGGTTTATCAGTATCTTTACCTCCTCCTCTGGATCGTCTTGTGCCCAAGTCTGCTGATTCTGCAGAGCTTTCTGTAGCTGTCTCAGCAGCCTTCTTTTTTCTGCCCTTGTATTTACTGACTGTTTGTTTGTGAGATATTGTTTTTGACGGATCATTGAGGCTTTCCCTACTACTATGCCCTCTTGGTGAAATTTTTGTTGATTCTTTGTGTTCTTCCTGAGCACTAGGTTCTGACTTAACCTCTTTGAGAGCTTGATGTTTAACCTTCTTTCCTTTGCTTCCTACTTGGACTTCTGGTTCTGAGATTTCTGGCTCAGGTTGAGTTTGATTTATTTGTAAAACAGTTCCTCGCCTACTCCTGGACTTTGGCTCTTCAACTATGCTCTGATCTACTTCCATATCTTCAACTGTTGTCTGTTTCCCCCAAGAAGATCTCCTCCCACTATGCAAAGTTTCAGTTATTGTTGAGTCTGTCACTTTGGCTGCCTTGGGATTTGCTACCTCTGCACTTTCGTCAGTACTTTCAAGTTTCCTTTTTCTAGTTTTACCTCTTGATGGTGCAGCTTGTGGCTTGGTCATGTTGGATACAGCCTTGGAAGTTGCCTCGTTCTCTGCTTCTCCTGATTCTGATGCCTGACTGGTCCTACTCTGCCTGCTTTTAGTGGCTTTTTGAGCAGAAATCTTCCCCTTGACCCCATTCTGTGAAAAAAATACATGAAAGTAAAATCAACTCTTTACTTGAAGTTAATTTTATTCAATATCTAATTTCCTGTCATTTTTATACTGAGAAATGTAAGAAAATGTATATGCATATATGTACGATGTTCACTTTCTTTTTGCCTTACACCAATTTCTGCAAACATATCAGATTAGGGCAGTATCCCAGATTTGGCCTCCTGCACCCCACATCCTGGAGTTGTCACCATGACAACTAAATCTATGAATTGACACACAGGGTGTTCCATTTTATCATACCCTAACTTGTGGGGCCAGGTGTGGACCAGAAAGTAACCTTGTCACAGCCGCAAGACTTTTTTTTTAAACTCACCAAAACATATACTAGATTTAACCAATCAGCTCCGAAATTGGTACGACAATGGAAAACTTATTGAACAAAACGTTTGTTTATGACAGTATATATATATATATAGTCATCATATTTGTCCAATAATTACAATAAGATTTTGGCATACCTTTGTCAAAGAAGGATTTAACCCTTTTTCTGTTTCCTCTTTCCTGTCAAAAAGCTGTGTACCCTGATTGCCTTCTGAAACATAGAGTCATGGAAAATAAACAAGGGTGACCACCCAGTCACAAAGTGCTGTTGTATATATGATTGGTCATGAGTAAAATTGATGTTTAAAGGTAAAAGTATCAATCCTTTTATTAGGTGTATTGAAAGCTTATTTGCATATGAACATCTAGTCTCCATAGCAGATCCAGGATTTATACCTCGCTCTGCAAGCATTGGCCATAATCAGTGAGTACTGAGAGGTCATGCCCATAACAAGCTTTTTTTAGAAGCCAATGGACACCAAGTAAAATATTTTGTCACACGTAATAGCAGAGCCAATCAGTGTCCTTGTTTTGGTGAGAATGTGACTACAACAACAAATACATGTGCAAGTATAACTCAGTCAACTGGTGTCATTGTTTTGGACATGTGTGAAGTTTGTTACTTATTCACTTTTCACAGTTCATCATTCAGATTTTTTGTTAAATCAATAGATGAGGTTGTCAACATGTTATATTTGCAATATTGTCTTCAAAATTATCAACAGTTCAACACATATGTGAAACGAGTGGAAAAAACTAGCACAGGTCAATTCCAAGGTCACCAAATTTTGTATGAGGGTTGAAGGGTGTCCAAATAAGTAGCCATAAAATATTTTCCTGGCAAAATGAACGGTTACAAGATGGCGCTACATACAACTTTTAAATTATAGTAGTAAAAAAAAACTTAAATTCTAATATTCAAAGCTAGATAAAACTAGCACATGCAAATTCCAAGATCACCAATTTTTGTATGACTGTTGAGGGGTGTCCAAATATTTGTGACCTTTGAATTGACCTGTGCTGGTTTTTTCCGCTCGTTTCATATGTGTTGATAATTTTATTTTTCATGATTTTCATTAATATAAAGTGCCACAAAATACATCTCAAAGACATTTTGAAAACAATATTGCAAATATGACATGTTTACAACCTCATCTATCGAATTTGAAAATATTCTGAATAATGAACTGAGAAAAGTAAATAAGTAACAAACTTAACACATGTTTGTTTTGTTTTGGTTAGAAAGTGAGTGCACCTGATGTGTGTGCGAGTATAAGCAATTGGCGGGCATCGTGAGTGCACATGTGCAAAGCCCACCAATTGCGCACCTGTCTGTCGATTATGCAATCGACCTTGCAGAATAGGTTGAGACAATGTCATGCCTATTGTGGCAGAGGTAGTATATGATTCTACCTCGCCATCACAAGGCAAATTTAAGTTTTACTTATAGTAATAAGCTAAGTTGCTATAAGAGAAAGAATTTGTACTCCTAGTAAAGGTCTGTCTCAGCCATAAGCTGCATGTGATGGGTAAACACGGGTTGCGAGAACTTTGTTTGACATCAAATGAGGCTCAAAGTAGGGTAGCACTGTTTGACATCATTCTGGCACTATTCAAAGTACAATACATTTTATGGCTTCAAAAGTATATTGACATACCCTCATGATATCATTTTACCTATCAGCGCCTTTATGATAACACTCCACATACAAATGACGCCAAGAAAGAAGTGTGCTTTCAAAAATAGGCTGTGCAATGGGGTTGTGTTCAAAAAGGTTTCACAGACACTAAATGGGGTTGCATCAATCAAAAGATGTGAAGGGCAAATACATTTATCACCAATATGTGAATTTTAAACATTTTTTGCAAAATTGGGGCTTAATCCCTTTAACACAAATGTTGCCATGTATGTCTCACCCAACAATGTCTGTGTGGTTGTTGTAGAAGCCTCCATTGATTCATCCTCACCATATGCCTGTGTAGCCTGCAATAACATCAGCAAACATGCGTCCAGTTTTAAATAGATTCTTTAAAAAATGAGTAGATGAATTTAACATGCAGTGATTTAAGGTTATTGTTTCAGTTTGACATGCTTTTGTTATTTGAATGATTTCAATTACCTCTTCATTTCCTGTTTGATGTAGATCCATATTTTCTTCATATCCTTGGGTGGCCTCTGCATCAGTGTTGACTTGTGGGTTTGATTCTGGAACAGATTTCTTCCCACCTCCTTTCTTTCCTAATTTAGATGATACAATAGAAGATTCTTTTTGGTCTTTAGTAGTTTTCCTACTACCCTTTCTTGTTGGTTTTGGTTTCTCATTATCTTCTTCCTCTGTTGGTTCTTTGGATGTGCTTTCTTGATTTCCAACATTTTTGTCTTCTTCTATTTTGTCATCAAATTCATCCGATTTGTCCTCAATTTCTTTTGGTTTTCTTCCCCGGGTTTGTTTCCCTTCTTTGGTAGTGGCTGCTTTTTCACTAACCTGTCCCTCTTTTGTTGAGGTTTTTTTTCCACGTCCTTTTCTTCCTCCTTCATTTTGGACTGGTTGTTCATTTTGTTGCTCTGCAGATTTAGTTTCTTTCTGTAGCTCTGCTTTTCTCCTTCCTCTAGCACCTCTTCCAGATGGCAGAACCTCTTCAATCTTATTGGATTTTAATAAAGTTGTTTTTTTACTTTTGTTGACTGTAGCCTTTTCCAGATCCTTGTCATCATTTTCACTCTTTTCTACTACACTTTTAGTGAACCTGACATGAGCAGTTTTGCCTTTACCACCTTTCTTCTTCATAGCAGATGCAGGAGAAATTTCCTTCTTTTCAATCTTGTCATTTAAACCAATTTTTTCTGGTGTTTTACTACTTCCAGGTATTGGAGCTGATGCATCACTGAGGTCTGGAAGATCCTCCTCATCAATTTCATATGGTTGCGTCTCTTGCTCATCTGATAATGTTAACAGCTTTTTCTTAATTGTTTTACTTTGAATAACTTTAACTGATGCCTTATTATCATCATTCTGTTGAGGTATATCTGCAGAGATATCTAAAGTTTCATCATCATCTCCATATGGTTGGGTAGCCTGAAGGTTGGGATCCATCTCTTGGGTATCATCTTCCTCATCTAATATAGAAACAGCTATTGTTGGCTCATCATACAGTGCCTTCCTCTCTTCTTCTTCATCGTCCGCAAGGGGAACTGCCATAGTGGGGGCATCAAACATATCTTTCTTCTTTGTCTCATCTTCCTCTTCATCATCCTCTTCATCCTCAACAAGCGGGACTGCCATAGTGGGAGCATCAAACATATCTTTCTTCTTTGTCTCATCTTCCTCTTCATCATCCTCTTTATCCTCAACAAGCGGGACTGCCATAGTGGGAGCATCAAACATATCTTTCTTCTTTGTCTCATCTTCCTCTTCATCATCCTCTTCATCCTCAACAAGGGGAACTGCCATAGTGGGAGCATCAAACATATCTTTCTTCTTTGTCTCATCTTCCTCTTCATCATCCTCTTCATCCTCAACAAGGGGGACTGCCATAGTGGGAGCATCAAACATATCTTTCTTCTTTGTCTCATCTTCCTCTTCATCATCCTCTTCATCCTCAACAAGCGGGACTGCCATAGTGGGAGCATCAAACATATCTTTCTTCTTTGTCTCATCTTCCTCTTCATCATCCTCTTCATCCTCAACAAGGGGAACTGCCATAGTGGGGGCATCAAACATATCTTTCTTCTTTGTCTCATCTTCCTCTTCATCATCCTCTTCATCCTCAACAAGCGGGACTGCCATAGTGGGAGCATCAAACATATCTTTCTTCTTTGTCTCTTCTTCCTCTTCATCATCCTCTTCATCCTCAACAAGGGGGACTGCCATAGTGGGAGCATCAAACATATCTTTCTTCTTTGTCTCATCTTCCTCTTCATCATCCTCTTCATCCTCAACAAGGGGGACTGCCATTGTTGGGGCATCAAACACCTCTTTCTCCTTGGCATCATCCTCTTCATCTGTAACTGAAGTGTAGTCCATTGTTGGGTCGTCATGGCCATATGCTTGTGTTGCTTGCAAGTTTGGGTCCTCAACACTAAATACCTGCGTATCTGCCTCACCTAACTGGATACACAATACATCAAATATCAAATTATATCCAAGATACATCTGACACAAAAAACATGCACATATCAATAGTATCAAATATCCTGTTCCGTTTTTTTCAAGTTATGCCGCACTCTGTGTGTGTGTTTGTTGTGTGTATGTGTGTGTGTGTGTTTACTAAATTAAAGCTTACAATATTTGGAGAGGGCTTGGAATTGATCTTCCTTGCTGGCAGCATGGGAATCATAAATCCTTCATCATCAGTACCACTGAGGACCTGGGTGGCTTCATCCATGTCTACCCCTCCTAGTACTTGAGTGTCCGCTTCCATGTCTACCCCTCCCAGCACCTGGGTGGCTTCGTCAATGTCTACCCCTCCTAGTACTTGGGTGGCTTCTTCAGCATCTACATACATGGTTGGTTCATCAAATATCTGTAAATACAAGGCAAGGCTCTTTAAGAACATAAATATACCAGATCTTTAGTTGATTCTTTTTAACCAGTTGTTTGCATCAAATGATATAAAATCTGACTATTTCTGAATTGCTACTCATAAAACATCAGAAACCATAGGTCCTTTAAATTGACTGACCCGAATAACAAATTCAGATTTCCAATGTAAACTTTTGAATATGTTGTATTTGAGTTAATAAAAACAGGAATCAAATCAATTTTAGGGATTTGCCATGGTAGTCTTTAAATGAAAAAATGAAGAGTTGTTATACACAGACAGACCTGTGTTGCTTCTTCTGATCTTATCCTCTTGCTGCGCTCATCAGCAGTGCCTGGGGTATGATCTAGGGTTAATTTAGGCACTGTATCTTCAGTAGCTCCAAATACCTGAGTGGCTTGTATGTTCATAATAGGTTTTCCTCCCTTTGATCTGGTTCTGATGTCCGGCGTGACACTCAGTTCCAAAGTTGGGGTCTGAGTATCATCAAACACCTGGGTAGCATCGAGCAACTGTGTAGAATCAGCAGACCGAGATGATGTCGAGATTCCTCGTTTTCTGGTGTCTTTCTCTGGTGCCTCTGGAGTATCAATACCTAGGACTTGAGTGGCAGATTCATCAGCCCCAAGAACCTGTGTGGCAGCTTCCTCTTCACCAAACTCTTGTGTTTCCATAATGCATGTGTCACTCCCAACTCCTGATGACCTCCTAGGATGATGACCTTGACCTTTTTTTGATTTAGGGGAGGGTGTGGCAATCACAGTAGCCTGGCTCTCAGTAAACACCTGGGTTGAAGCATCATCATCAGGTATCACCTGAGTTGGCGTGTCATCATCAGGTATTGTCTGGGTTGGGGCGTTATCCTCAATTAAACCCTCATCATCTGTTTCATCCCCATCAGTTGCTGCCAGTGTCTTGCCTTCTTCATCAATATCTTCAAATGCCATAGTAGGTCCTCCACCAAGACTGATCTTCTCAGATGCAGGCACAAATGCATGGGTGTCTGTTTGTGACTCAGGAATAGTATCGATCCCATCACTAACTCTGGCAGATTTTTTTTTTCTGGCTGACATGATGTTTTTGGCAGTATGTGCCGTCTCCACATCCATGTCATAAGCAAGTGTAGCTATGTCAGCCTGGGGGACGTTTCTGCGAGCGGCAACTGCACTACGTTGAGGTGTTTCTTCTGGTACCATGGTGTATGCTTGTGTAGGCCCATCCTACAATAAAAGGCAAGGTACATTTATTGCTTGGTCTTTATTTTGGTCTCTCGTTTCTGACCTACTCACTACTCAGATTAAAGTAGAATATGTAATTTATGCTGTTATATTTAGAACAGTAAGAAATCATTTCGGCGAATGTTTAAATTACTACTTTTATTTTTATCTTTTTTTTTATAGTCTTGTCTAAAGACAACTTACTGCTTCGTCAAAAGCTGGATAAGCTTGGGTTTCTGCATCAAATCCTCCTGAGTCTTTCATTTCCTTTTCATCTTCTAAATAATATCAAATTGCCATTATTCCTTCAGTGTTGACAACTGTCAGAGGTACTCTCAGTTCCAATCCTAATCTTTTCACACTCAATATTTTAAACACCATCAGTTTGTGCACACATGGCAGCCTATTTTTTTACTCTAATTGTTATTTATCAATGTCTAATGTTAGAATACATCTATATCAATATGGCATTGTTTTCTATGGCACAGAAACCCAAAAACCATTAACTTATTTACTTGAATATAGGACGAGGAATTAGGACCTAAACCTTTAGTCAATGTTTGGGGGGGGGCTTATACACGAGGGCAACCTTAGGATGGTGATTTAAGGCACCTTCGGGCGGCTGATCGAGTGCTATAAACAATAATAATTAAAAGCGATATAATTACTATCTTTGGTTTATAATACACAAAGAACGATTCTACCATGTGTCAACAGTAGTCTGCCTCCATTTAATAAGTGTGTATCATGCACAAGTCGGAGAAAATATTTGTTAAACACTGTTTAAATATGCATACACAACACAAGGTCACCATTTTGAAAAGCAGAAGTGACAGGGAGAAGCTCTTTTTTTGGCATAGAAATGATCGGAGCACCACTACAGTGTATTAACTCGCATTGAAATATTAATATACTGTGCAATGATGGATCCCTGAAACTACAAATTTATGTTTTACTTTTAAAATGGCCGCCAAACTTGAATGGTAGCAGTGACAATGTCTCAAGATTTTCCAACTTTTTTTTAGGTAGAACCTTGGAGTATAATGAATGGAGTTGTGACACCATGAGAACAAAGGTGCTATGTGCGTTACTGCCAAACCATTGTGTTTTATGACATTGTGTCATATGAGCTGAAAACTTGAAGAATCTGACGTTATTCAACTTTATGACAATTTTGACTCATCACAGACAGTATTTAGACCAAAACATATAACGAGTGAAATGTTCTTCTTTCTCCACTAATTATGGAGGTATAAATTTTATTTCTCTATTCCAAGTGTAAACAATTCTACAACGTTTTAGAAATGTCCATGTCAGCCCAACCCGCGAAGAGGTCAATACAAATGCATTGATTTACCTGAAATATCACACAATTCTGTCAACTTGCACAACATTCACATTTAATTTATACAATCAACACATCCATTGGCAGGCCTGTACAATGTATCATTTTTTTAATTGGGAAAACATCTTTCTTTTAATATTAATTTCAAATCTGCCAATATATGCGTCCATTCCATTTACATAGGGCCACGGGCTGTGGCACAGTTGTTTAGAGCGCCAGCTTATTAGCACCAGTTCCTCTGTGGTGATTCAAAGGTCGTGGGTTCGAATCCCGGCCGTGCCGAGATTGAACTCATGATACAATTTCCCATATGAGCTGAGGCCCATGCCTAAAGGGTTAACCCGTTGTCCTTGCAAATCTGTGACCGGGTGGGTTGTCATGTCAAGAACCTGCTACATGACAAATCAGTGACAGCACTATATCTGCTACAAGTAGGTCTCATCACGAAATGACTGAAATAGTGTTGAAAGTGATGTAAAACGCCAAACAAACTAATCCATTTACATAGCATTTGCCCAGCAAGGTGATTTCATATTGATGCAAAACTTTTACCCCCAAAAATCTGATATTCTCACAAAAAAAGCTTGTGACTTTTGAAAAAAACAATTTTTTTTTACAAAAATTGTATACTGGTTTAAAAAATATTGATAAACAATTATGGCACTTTTTATAAACATACTATTCAAATTGTGAAAATCTCATCCTTCTATACCTATAGATACTTTTTCTATAGGTTTTGTAGTTCTTGAAAAATGTCTATGGACATATGAACTTTAAGGGCTTGTCGGGAAAAGCCTATTCAGTTAAAAATATCCAAAATTTCACAATTAGATTCCCCAAAACCTATTCATTATGAAATAATGATTCTTTCTTTCAAATTCAAAAACTCAAAAATAGCTCAAAAATTGGCGGTAAAGCACATTGCTTCAAGGAGAAACTATCCCATTGTTTTTAACAATGTATTCCATTGTATGTAACAATGGGTTGCTACGACGTCATGCACACAAGCTACAACGTCACAAGTCCATTCATTATACTCCAAGGTTGAAACAACTCATCCTATAATCGGAAATTGGCCTTTTCAAGCAAAATAATATCAATTTGGGGGGTCATCTTATACACAGGGTCGTCCTATATTTGAGTAAATATGGTAAGTGTTGTGAAAGGCAGATGTTGGGGCAGTGTATGGCTCTACTTACCTTCATCACTACTTTGCAAGGCATATGCCTGGGTAGCCATGTCTGCTATGCGTTTCTTTTCTTCTTCATCCATCTCATCCTCTGAGGCAGAATCAGGAATGCTGGCTGTTGCTGATCAACATATCATTCGTATTAAAATTGAAATACTTTGAAGAAAAAGTGTTTAAGAAAAAGGGTTTAAACAAAACCATATTCTTCTTGTTCATTATTCCAGGCTTGTGATGGCTGTTCATGGTCATTATAATAAAGAGAATTTACATGGAAGACTGGACTGTCTTCAATTCAAAACAAATGGCCTCTGTACAAGCAACCTTGGAAGAATTGACAAAGCTTCACACTGATATTCATAAATCCATAGAGATAATTCCCATACCTTTGAAGGACTGTTTTGTACTCACCCATGTGCTTGCTTTTCTTACCACCAGCCACTGCCGGTGTCTCTGCCATGACAGTGTTATTTGAAAACAATTTTGCTGAAATGACAAAATTTTTACTTTGAATCATAGTTTCATAATATTTTACAGTGACAGATGCTGGCTTTTATCACTTCCGAAGGAATATCCCATTTATTTTTCATTATGAGATGACACACATATTAAAATACAATTCTTTCTGTGAAAACCCATAAGGCACTTTACTTGTTTGCACCAGTAACTTTCTATGTTTTTTATATAAATGTTTTCATTCATTATGGTAACAATTACTATAGACATGGTTACTTCCAGTACCATAGGGTTCTATGATAGACTCTTTGTGGCTTCATTACAGTAGGTGTTAATTTATCTGTATTGCGGTCTAAATGGTACAGTTTGCAATATTTTCTCTGAGACAAAATAGTAATTTCACTGAGTTTCATTAAATATCATTTGAATTACCACTTGGATTAAATGTTTAATAACATACCAGGAGTTGGTGAGTCTTCTTCCTCATCTGAGGCCTCAGCAAACATGAGTGTAGCTTCTCCACCGAGCAGACTTCTCCTAACAGGCCCACTCCCATCTTCAGCAAATGCCTATAATATATACATGAACCCTTTTTTACTCGAAAAAAATCAACTTTTGAGGACTGAGTTGTCTGTTGATTCATAGGAATACACATCCAATTATGTAAACATCTTAGGTAATCAAATGTAATATGAATAAATGTTTTTCAAAAATTCTTATTTTTTTATTGATTTGACCAATATTTGAGCATGGGTGGGGGTGGAGAGAAGAACAGGTTCAGGAGAGATATCTGAAAATTTGAGGTGGCAACACGAGACTCAGTGTTATTTTGGGAAGAATGTGAGAGCTGGGAACAAATTTTCTCACTTATCTCTAGAAAAGCTCTCAAAGGTTCTTATATCTTAAGACAGGCCATTGTAAGACCTTATAACATTTCAAAATAACATATTTTCTTAGACTTTGCAAATGATTTACGGGACAGAAACATTAATGTATGATAAATACTGGGACAAAATGTGATCCTGCAGGCTTTTACTTATGTAAATGACAATATTATTCTCTTTTCATGAGAAAATCGATTTTAACAAATCAATTTCAAACACAGTGCCTCTCCTTACCTGAGTTGGTTGCAATAGATCACTACTAGGTTCACTTTCATCACTAAGATCTTGAGGTGGTGCCACCTGTTGGTCAGATTTATTGCCTTCATCTTGTGATTTTATCATGGATTCAGATCCTGTTTCTGATCCAGTGTCTGAGCCTGCATTATCACCTCCTAATACTTTGTGCTGAGAAAAAATATAAAAATAAAATAGCAAAGCTCATATGTCGACCCACCATGGTGGCAAAGTTAAATGGGTGCATAAACTATGGTGTAATGAGGTAGCGATATGAGATTTTGGTCCTTGTAAATGAATAAATCAATATTATTATTGACTGAATTAATAATAATAATAATACTAATAATACTAATAATACTAATAATACTAATAATACTAATAATACTAATACTAATACTAATAATAATAATAATAATAATAATAATAATAATATAATTTATATAGTGCCCATTCCACTCCGGTATACAACATTGACTGCATATGCTCTGGTTCAATCAGGCTTTTGGGTAAAAGATAACAATGGGCCATAGCAATCTGTTCTTGAGAAAAACCACCAAGTACTGCTCAATTCTTCCAGTATTAGGGCAAAAATATATTACATACTGTGCAATATCGAAGTAATCCATCAAACAGTTCTCCTTTTATGAACCAGAAATTATAATGATACAAAATATCTCCTGTGACCTTGAGAAATAGGTGAAGGTCATCCTTAGCAAGGGATTTGGAGGATACATACTAGTGCTTATGTCCAATATCAAAGCCAAACTACCAAATAGTTCTCAACAAATCATCCGGAAACCAGCAAGTACTGCACAGACACAAAACTGCTCATGTGACCTCAAGAACTAGGTCAAGGTCAATCATATGCAATCCTATGCAAGGTATATAGGACTTACATAACCCTGTGCAAGATCAAAGTAATCCATTAAATGGTTCTCCTTTTATCATCCGGAAACCATAATTATATAAAATATCTCTTGTGACCTAGAGAGACTGATCATGGTCATTCACCAGTAATCCCATATAAGGGAGGTGGGGGACACATAATCATGTGTGATATCAAAGCAAAATACCAAATAGTCCTCAATATATCATTCAGAAACCAGCAAGTACTGCAGAGACACAAAATTGCTCCTGTGACCTTGAGATCTGGGTTAAGGTCAACCATATGCAATCCCATACAAGGTATATAGGACTTACATAATCCTGTGTAATATCAAAGTAATCCATTATACGGTTCTCCTTTTATCATCCGGAAACCATGATTGTACAAAACATCTCCTGTGACCTTGAGAAATCGGTCAAGGTCATTCATCAGTAATCCCACACAAGGGAGTTGGGGGACACATAATCATGTGTGATATCAATACAAAGCCAAATACCAAATAGTTCTCAACATATCATCCGGAAACCAGCAAGTACTGCAGTGACACAAAATTGCTCCTGTGACCTTGAGATCTGGGTCAAGCTCAACCATATGCAATCCCATACAAGGTATATAGGATTTACATAATCCTGTGCAATATCAAAGTAATCCATTAAACGGTTCTCCTTTTATCATCCGGAAACCATGATTGTACAAAACATCTCCTGTGACCTTGAGAAATCGGTCAAGGTAATTCATCAGTAATCCCACACAAGGGAGTTGGGGGACACATAATCATGTGTGATATCAAAGCCAAATACCAAATAGTTCTCAACATATCATCCGGAAACCAGCAAGTACTGCAGTGACACAAAATTGCTCCTGTGACATTGAGATCTGGGTCATGGTCAACCATATGTAATCCCATACAAGGTATATAGGATTTACATAATCCTGTGCAATATCAAAGTAATCCATTAAACGGTTCTCCTTTTATCATCCGGAAACCATGATTGTACAAAACATCTCCTGTGACCTTGAGAAATCGGTCAAGGTCATTCTTCAGCAATCCCATACAAGGGAGTTGGGGGATACATAATCATGTGTGATATCAAAGCCAAATACCAAATAGTTCTCAACATATCATCCGGAAACCAGCAAGTACTGCAGAGACACAAAATTGCTCCTGCGACTTTGAGAACTGGGTCAAGGTCAACCATATGCAATCCCATGCAAGATATTAAGGACTTACATCATCCTGTGCAATATCAAAGTAATCCGTCAAATGGTTCTCCTTTTATCATCCGGAAAGTTCGGACACGCGGAATCTTGGACACGCGGAATCGCGGACGGAGCCCGATACAAGGTCTCCCCTCCCCTATGGGGTGGGTCGACAAATACATTTCGTGTGTATAAGTAAACTTGCATTTTTTACATATACCAATTATTATAGCAATGATTGTAGTCAAATATCCCATATTCACCAATGAAGTGAGATGTCATATTTAGGTACATACTTGAGTTTGAATCTTTTGATAGACACATGTTACATCACCAAACGTAAGTCTGTCGCCATTTTGTAATTCATACCGCACATCAGGTGTCAAGAATAGCTGCAAAATTAAACAGGAGATTTGCTGTCATCCAATAGATCTATCTCTTTTACAAATTCATATTTGTGATTTCAAACTGCAGTCAAGAACAATGAGATGTAGATTTATACCTTTCCTCTGCGGGATTTGTTTCTGCTGCTTTTATCATACACAAGGTGAGTGTCTCCTTTTACCTCTATGCAGGCATGCTGCTTGGAAAGGGCCTGCAATATAACCAGAATAAAACCAATTATACTTCGCTGCATGAGAAATTATTTGAAACTTTCACAATAACATTTTTGGTGGAGAGAGATTAAGGCAGAGTGCTATTATCTATTTCTGGTAACACATATTCTATATATATTTCTTTTGCAATTATTTTTGAAAGTAAAATATTTCAACAATTATCTTTGTATCTTGATGGAATTTTTTTCCCCTTACTTTTAATTTTTGACCTGTAATGTAGGTCAAGGTCACCAAAAGACAAACCATTTCTATATATTCAAGTGATGCATCCATGGCTTAAATTTCAATAATCAAACATCATATAACTATATATAACTAGGATATAACTATTTTGGACAAAAGGGGTCTGGAATATGGAGCATATTCACATGTAGACCAAAATTGCAGGTAAAAGTGCAGATATACAGCTCTAGATAACAAGACAATTTAGCAACAATGCTTTTTGTACAAGCTGAATAGTCTTCAGACATTGGTTTCTGGCTTGTGTCTTGATCAATTGGTTTGTTTTCACAGGTGACTACCTCACTTACTGGATTAGAATTGAGTGCTTTTTCTATGCACATCTGGGCATAAAAAAAGTGCAGAATCATAAGTGCAGAATATATATGTAATTCGGTTGTTAAACATCAACTCCAGCTGCATAAACGAAGTGAAAACCAAATTGGAGGGATAAAATTCAAATCTAAAGAATTGGCTATTCTAAAAACATATTCTCTTTTTGACTACCTACATACCATTTCAAAGTAGGCTAATTTCAAAGCAGGTTAATCAAATGCCATTTGAAAATCATACCTTGAGTGGGATGTATACATTACAGTTGTCCTGTTGACGCCCAACAACATTTTCACCTGCAATAATTAGAGAATATTTTTCAAATTTTCAGTTGAGTACACAAATTCTATTTGTCAAACATATTTCTATGTCTATTAAAATTAAAATTATTATTTAATTATATCGCCATTGGGGTAGTTTGTATCTGGACAGTATGAGCGAAGTTTATTACGCCCAGATGTGTCGTAAATCACCATCCACAGGTTGTCCTCATGTATAAGAGCTCTTGTTGCATAAGTATATTTACGTTTCACTTTTAAAATGGCCGCCAAACTTGAATGGTAGCAATGCTGATGTCTCGAGAAAAATCGACTCGTCTGATATTCAGAAATTGGTCTTTTCAAGCAAAATAACATCAATTTTGGGGGGGTCGTCTTATACAGGGGTCGTCTTATATTCGAGTAAATACAGTATTTGATATTAATTACCTATGGAAATGGAGAAAGCAGACCAACCATGTGAGCTAAGTGACAGTAAAATAGCAGATTTTTGTGGATAATTACCCGGATTAAATTACTGTTGTTTGAAATGGGAATTTTTTGGGGTTAGATTAGGCTGTCTTTCAAGTTACAAATATGGAAAACCTGGACCAAACATGGTCATTTCTTCTGAGATCTTTAATTCAGGCAACTCATACATTTCTTTTACACTTGTGGGTTTTTCTGAGTTATTAGGAAAGACAAATCTTCACATTTAACATTTACAATCATGATGTTAAACTACAATTAATCATGGATGAATTGAAAAATATTTAACTTAATACATACCTTCGTATATGGGGAATAATGTTTCATTAAGTCCTTTTTGACATGTCAATTTCAGATGAGCTACCTGAGAAACGGAACAAGATAAACTAATATCACAACTGACATAGTCAACAGAATAATGAGAAGTTCAAAGTCATATGGGGCTTGTGGCTTGACTGTTCACTGCACCATAACTTTCAAAACTGATATACATATTATTAATCAAGATGCTTCTTACAGGCAAAAAAGCTTCATATTCAGTGAATAAGTTCAGCCCAATATTTACCTCAGCATGGCTGTTTACTGAAGTATGAAGTTTATCGCAGATATGAATAAAATTCAAAAGATGCATTGTCAAGCCAAAAAGGACAGCCTAATTTATGATACAAATATTGAAAATTAAACTCGGGAGGGGGATTTTTTCACGAAGGCTTTTGTTTATTTCTTTTACTGAAAAGTAGCCAAATTAGGCAACTGATATCTATAGTCTGAACCTTAGTTTAAAATGTGTTTCATGACTATTTAAACACTTTTGGGAAGACTTGAAGAGCTTATGCATAATATCATAAAAAGAGATACGCACTGGAATCCTGTCTGTTGTGGACTGTTCATCATCAGTGTCCTCTTCATAATCACTCAGCGGAATGGCTTGTGTTGCCTCAAGATCCATTTTCTAGACTTTCTGAAACCAAAAAAATCCTTTGTCAAGACTAATGCATTAGGCAAATCATACATTTACAGGTTTTGGCCATGTCAGCCACTTTGTTGAAAATAGAAACTTTTATGTAATATACAAAATACGAAATGTCCAATATTTATGATTGTAGAGTTCTTCCTGACAATTGTTTAATTAAGGTTATTTTTTTCCCCGTGGAGTAATAGAGACTGGTATGGGCCATTGATGACTGCCCCAAAATGGCAGTCCTCCATGTGGATTATGCCCTTATAATTAACATCACCACTCGTACTTGTGCATTGGTTCACAACAAACCATAACTGTCAAATCTGATTACCAAAAAAGAAACAGTTTTGCCTCTAGAATTGGGAAGTATATTATTGCAGATTGCAATATACTGATATAAAGACTGCATTACAAATAAGCAGTAGTATTGACATTGGCTGGTTATTGAACAATATGAATCTGAAATTTCCTTCCAAAGAAAGGTGGGTGGAAGTTTACAATGCAAAGTATTTCCCATTATGCACTACTTTCTTGAACCAATCCTGTCAAATTTTCACAGACCACCTTGGAGTTGGCATCCATGTTAATGTGTTTACTGTGACAAGTGGGTCAATCTCACAATATTTTTGTTTAGAACAAGATTATTTTTTATAAACTTACCTTTAAATAGTTTTATTGAAATAACAATAACATGCATATCAGTGAAAAGAGAAAGCTGTGAAGATATGGAATGAAAGTGTTCAGAAGACATTACTCAAAACTGCAGGTGTAACATTGTTTGTACAGTTTGAAATTAGCGCCTTCATTCCCAAGGCACCCCCGTGAAATTAGTACGTAAGTGGTCAGTACCCTCATCCCAGGTCGGGGACATGCAAAGAGGAAAGGGTACTGATAGCCTAGATCCCGGGGCCTAGATACGAATTATGGTCAAAATCACTGTGATAGCAAGTGGGCCGCGCTTTAGACTGTCACATTGAACCTCGGTCAAGCTGCTCAATCTGGGCAATTTATCAATGTACAATTGTAAAATAGAGAATATGTGAGCCTTAGCTTTGCTTAGAAATGCATTTTATTTACGTTTTGGAAGATTAAATGACCGCCGAACTTGAATGTGTAGTTCTAATGTTGGGCCTTGGTGAAAAGTGAGAGTATTCACAGAATTATATGCCGGAGAGTAGGTCTAATTACGGCGGAAAGTAGCTTATTAATATTAAGATTGGCAGATGCATCTTTTAGATATTATACATTGATAAAATAATCAAAATCAGCTGCTTGACCGCGGTCCAATGTGTCATTTCAATAGCGCTGTCCACTTGTTATCGCGGTTATTTTGACCAGGTACCCCAGATACCATGCTTTCCAGACACTCCGCACCCTTCACACAACCGCACCCGAGACAATCCACACGGCCACCAAAAACTGATTGTACCCTGACTGACCTGCAATTATCATTATGTATCATCCGCCGGGATATATTAACATTTAATGATGCTAAAACATTGTTAAATCGTCTTTTATTTACAAGTAACCAAAACTTAAGTCGCCATTTCTTGCTTTCTGAAATCTCGTGAGCTGGAACGTTAACTTCAAAATGGAAGAAATGCTGAGTGGGATCCATTCTTGGCACAAATGAACAAGATGAAAAGTTTGTTTGATGTTTCATACACTTTTGGTAAGTTTTCTCACGGTTTTGTCTTCTTGGCATTGCTTCACCTTTGTTATGACATTTCCTCTGCGACTTTTAAAATGGCGGAGCAACATCCATACATGTGATGGTCCCTGCAAAATCTCGGCAAATATTATGTTTCCAAAATAAATTAAAACAGATTTTACACAAGAAAGAGAAAATAGTTTGATTATATTGAGTAAATTTGGTCAGGTCGGTCTGTCTCGGGTGCGTTGTAGTTTTGGGTGCAGAATGACAGGTGCGGTGTGGCAGGGTGCGGAGTGTCCTTATAGTATAGCCATCTCTTGTGCTTCATTCTGTTTTGCTCAAGGGATGCCCACACATCCCATTCAGAACCTTTGGAAAAGTTTATGATGACAATTCCTCATCAAAGTATACAACCTATGAAATCAGTGACCTACAATACTGGAGTGTAAGAGTAAAAAGCAGTGCCAATGGTGTCTACTGATAGCCGTACTACCAGCTACCTCAGTACCACGGTACCTGCAAGCTACTCGATCTGTCTCTGGCACCCGTATTCTGGATTCCATGCCAGTGACAGTTTCACTTGAGCTTGGGTACCTGGTGTTTGTTTAAAATGTTCCGTGTACATTGTGGAAATGTCAAAGAATTATTATTTTAAAGTCAAGACAATTCAATTTCTCACCTGCATCTCATGAGTTTCAATACAAGATTTTTGATAATGTTTCCCGCACTCAACTTTCTCGCGAGAAGAATCCGGGTACCGTAAAAATAGAAATGCACATGTGTAGACGGAAAGTAAACTTCAAAATTCAAGATTAAATCCTCTTCGGTTTATTCCAAATTGTATATTCGTTAGTTTGATTATACGTAATAAACGAATAAACCCATGTGAATCTTTTTGAAAATATTTGGAATTTGCCAATATAAATAAATGTTTTGCTTCGTTTTGCTTCTGTGATTTCACATTTTGCTGCTTCTTTTCCTGTCGGCTTGCCGGTTGTGTTCTGAAAACTGAAAACTAAAGAATTTATTCGATATTTTTGCTAGAACTAGTCCTTACTGTTCATCAAAATGGGAGTAGAAATTGAAACTACTGTAGCAGGCGATGAGAGTAAGTAATTATAATAAACCTTTGAGTAATATACCACTCTAAGAATAAACTAAATTAGCAAATAAAAACGTTTCTCGCTTCCCGAGTGGCCAGGCTGCAGGGCCATGATCGGCGTGGGGCCAGTTTTTTCTTCGCTACCTTTAACTGCCGCGTCTGACATCTACATCTACAGTGACCGGCAACTGTCCGAAACCGGCAGATTAAACTCGGACATTTTTAACTCCGTCAAATATCGAGTAAAATTGTGCTGTACTAATTGCAATTGAGCTGAATATTGTGCCTCACATGTCATCTTGTAATTCCTATTCCTTTCAAAACGTTAGAAGTGTTTATATGTTTTCACGGCATGAATGATCGCATCACTGTCAAATGACGTCAGAAGTGGTGACGTAGCCAACTTCTCCGTATAAGTCAATGGAAACTCGGACAATCTGCAGGTTTCCTGAATGCGTGAATTTCCCGCTAATTCTGTAAATATTGAAAGGATATCATTTTTACTTCACATGTCTTTGAAGTAGACTGTCTTCTATCGATGTGAGCAGTTTTGACAAAGTATTGAAAGATTTTGTGAAAATCGGGAGTGAAAAACATGAAAATGTCCAGATCTAGCTGCCGGTCACTGTATATGTTAACTAGGCAAAACCAATTGGCATCCCGCCGAGAGTGCAAAATTGCACTACGGGTTGCCGAGTACTTTGCTCTCGCTAGTATTTTGCGCTCAGGGCCTTGCACATCCTGTCGGTGAAGTTTTGTATCCACGATTAAAAGTCTTTGATTTGTTTACAAATCCGGGCATCCATTGTTGCAAAACAATCCCAAGATCCATAGTGCGTCCAAGAACAAGGGATCATTATTTTTATTCTCCAAAAGTTATTGACTCTTTCATTGATTAAATCTGTGCAAATAATACGAAGAATATACATATATTTCAAGTATTACAGGCAGATTTTTTTCTTCTGAAACTTGCCATGTAACTTCCCAAATATTGTAACAATGTAATCATGATAATGACGTCAGACAACTTGGATCATGAACTTTTGACCCCAGCAATTCATTGAGCATACTGAGTAACCATGGTTATAAATTTCATCAATTTGGTATGTAGATACACTAGTCCAGAAAAAAAATGGTTAGTCCTGCCAATCAACAAAATTTAGAGAGGCTAGTCCTTTAGGGGTTAAAGTCACAGTGGGAACTGCAATTGCACAAGGAAGATACTCCCAAAAACCGATTTTAAATCCACCTTTTTCATGAATGTTTAACCCCCCTTGGGGACTCGTCAATATAAATTTTGTTGATTGGCTGGACTAACCATTTTTTTCTGAACTAGTGTACCTACTCGCGCTGGACCAGTTACTGCCGATGAAGTAGACCATGACTGGCAGCGGCTACAAGTTTCCTCTCCAGCTTAGCCGGTTATTGGTAGCAACGGAAAACTGGTCCCTCACGAGTACATACTTAATTGATAAAATTTATTACCAATATGCTCGGTATCAGGACGCTCCACACCCTGACAAACCACACCGGTCAAACCGCACCTAAAAATACAATGCACTGCATCCTCTACTCTCCTTTGCATCGGGCTCAGTATAACACCCTCTCCGATTATGCAATCAGACATGTTCAAACAGGCCCTTTCCATAAGCCCCATCCCTTAATGTAACCAGATGCACATGCACAATGCGATGACGTAATTACAGCCTCTCAATCTTACAGCATGTGTATGATAATTGACGCAAGACAAATATTAATATTTCTGAGTGACCAGATCGTACGACACTTGGTACCATTATCACTAGGCCTGTATTGAAGAGAAGTGAGAACAGGCCTAGTAAAGCTGGGTATGCATCCTCAAAATGATCAAATTAAATCTTAATAAAACGTTTGTATTTCTCTTCCTTGTCCTCCAACAATGCAACAATTGTTTTAGTTTATATTGTAAATGTAATATTTGACGAGATATTGCTCAACAACTGCTCAGCATTAGTACTTCCCACCATTTTGAAGTTAGTGTTCCAGCGAGATTTCAGAAAGCAAGAAATGGCGACCAAAGTTTTGGTTGCTTGTAAATAAAAGACGAGTTAACAATGTTTTAATATCATTATATGTAAATACATGACAGCGGATGATAACTAATGATAATTACAGATCAGTCCAAGTATGGTCTGTGTTGGGTGATGTTTGTCTCCGGTGCAGTTATACTCTGGTGTGTGAATGGTGTGGATTGTCTAGAAACCATATGCTCAATGAAGTACTGGGGTCAAAATTTCACGATCCACTCAGTCTAGGGCATCACACCGGTACTCGATATTATCGATATACCGGTAAACAGACATCGTCACGATAACCAGTATTGTCATACTGGTGCTTCTTAGTTGTATCGAATTGGGCCCTCATATCATCATAATAACACAGATTTTTGTAACACGGATGGTTCCTGTCGGCAATCATTGTCAAAAATAGGAACTATCTGTGTTATTCAGAGATCGGTACGATCGTGGGAAATGGGTAGTCGTTTCCTGTGGGTTGTAATTCGGTTTTTTCTGTGGTCAGTATTGTTAAAGCAACTGACGCCACTGTGGAGTGTTCGTCCGTATGCATGCAAGATTCCAATTTGCGCATGCGCCCGAGCGTATGAATACTTAAATAAAAGAAGTAAACAAAAGAAAAGAAGTGTGTGATGACAAAAAATTGAAGACGGCGATATCGTCATCGCCCATCTACCCATCGATGTGCAAAATTATCAATTCACATTGCTTGGAAATCTTATCCAATCGATAGAGCATGAAATGCTGATCGATAATAATTAATATGCGTTCCTATAACTTGCAAACAAAGGTAACGAAGTGTGATGTCAAAATACAAGATTACCGGCTCGGCAAAGCCAAAAGGCATCCCACTGAAATGACAACATCGTCATCACCCATCGCTGCACAAAATTATACCTTTAAATCCCTTTAATAATCGATAGAACAAGGAATTTTATGTAAGTCACTTTAGTTCAAATTTGGTGTAAATTGGATAATTAGAACAGAAAAGTCGAATCAATGATTTGCGATAGCGCCTGAGCGATAATAAAGAAACTTACGTAATCGAGCATGAAAAGGCACATCTTTGCAAACAGTTGTGCTAAAAAAATCGTTCATATACCAAATAAAATGTTTTTAAAAGATGAATAAAAATAATTTCAACTATCCCACCAATTTGCAATGATCGCTTATGTTTAAATGATTTTGTTGTTTATTTAAATTTTTGTTGTTTATTTAAATTTTTGTTTTGTTTGTTGTAATTTTTGTTTTGTTTATTGCAATTTTTGTTTTGTTTGTTAATTTTTTTCCCATCCGTGTTATATGTGGAGCACCACTTTTTCTTGTTTACTCGATATTTAACGCATCGTAAGTTTTTTAATCTTTCAAATGTAAATACGACGACTGAGGGATCCATCATTGCGCAATATATTAATATTTAAATGGGAATGAATACGTTGTGACAGCACTCCAATCGTTTTCGCGCCAAAAATAAGAGCTTCTCCCCGTCACTTCCTGTTTTCGAAATGACGAACTTGTGTTACGTATGCATATTTAAGCATTGTTAAATTCACATTTTCTCCGATTTGAGCAAGATATACACTTATTAATAGGAGGCGAACTACTGTTGACACATCATAGAATATTTCTGTGTGTATTTTAAGCCGAAGATATTAAATATATCGCCGTTTGGGGAGCTTGTACCCGGACCGATAAAGACAGTCAATTATTCTTCTATTTCGGTTCAGTAATATCGGGTTCGTAATATCGATATGTAGCGATATGTATCGAATATTGATATATCATCGATACGTATCGTATCGATGAAATCCAACGATGTGATGCCCTAACTCAGTCTGACATCATTATCATGATTACATTGGAACAATGTTGCAGCCCTACAGAATGTTACAAAATTGAGCAACAAACATCCCTCCCATCCATTACCAGTGGTGGACATTGCTGTCCTTCCAGTCCGTTAGGGCAACCTATTACCACAGATTATAGTGGCTAAGCTGGAGAGTACCCTTGAAGCTGCTGGCAGTCCTGGTCACAGTCCGGCGGTTCAATGGATATCTTAAAGACTGGCTATATTCACAAAATATTCCTCAGAGCTTCTCAACTTTGAAATATTTTAAATAATATATGTTCTTCAACATTTTATGGTATTGCCAAGCTATTACCAAAGAAATATAATCATATTCAATCATGTTAATTTTTCATTTCAGCAAATTTTCCAACACGTGGCCAAACGGTGAAGGTTCATTACACAGGTAAGACGTTGATCATGATAGTTAAATTAAGGTATTGTCCATTACTGGTCTAGCCTCTATTTGTTGAACAAAATGATTGTTTGAAAATCATTTGATTTTCAGTTGTTAAACTTGAGAATAATATATATATGGAGAGAGATTGGCTTATCTACAATCTATCTCATTGCAGGTACACTCACAAATGGAAAGAAGTTTGATTCCTCCAGAGATCGTGGCAAGCCCTTTGAATTCAAAATTGGAGTCGGTCAGGTTATCAAAGGTAATAAACATGTAACATTTTTGTGTTTTCTCCAGAATACTTCAGGGACAGGTATCTTAGGCCTGGTAAATACATAGCAACTTATTATTTTAAAGCACAAATGTCTCTTAAATATATAAGGGTATATAATAATGAGTGTATTAGTTAGTGTTTGTCAAGTTTTATTTAAATTTGTATCAAATAACATTAACGTTTTTTTTCTTTTATTTTAGCATGGGACGAGGGAGTTTTAAAGGTATGTGAAAATACAATTCAATGTTAAGTAAAAAAATATAGTATTTTGAGGTAATGTCTGGCATATGGTTTTCATTTTAAATGACATGCTAACTGTTTGAAATTAAAACACATCAAAATTTTATTTATTTTCACCAGATGAGCATAGGACAACGAGCAAAGCTGACGTGTTCCCCAGACTATGCGTATGGAGCGGCTGGTGCTGGGGGAGTCATCCCACCCAATGCAACCCTCATCTTTGATGTAGAGCTGATAGGCTTCAAATAGAGCAACTTGTTTTTCCATCCACTTCATGACAGAATCTGCCTCTTCAACTTGTGTGAGCTGCCATTCAATATGAGGACTAACACTGGAGGAATTCCCATGTCATACTCGCCATCATATGATGGATTCATTAAGGGACTGGAAACTGTCCAGACATGAAAATAAAACATGGTTACTGCTGCAATAATCTGCATTAATAACAAAAGACATCTATAAAGCATTTTAACCTAATTCATTTTAAAACATCATCATGAATTTGTAGTCAGCAATCAGAAAACTTTTTGAGTCACAGTTATATTGATTATATTTTCGTGTTTTTCTAAATATACTTGTTGTGAATTGTGCACAGATATATAGTAAGGGCATTCAGACAATATTGGCTGTTGGTACTAGGTTGTCTCACCATGACCTCATTCTCAGGGCTTCACAATTAGCATTTAAAGTACCATCAACATATCATGAACATAGCTGTGACAAGATCACAGTCACCATATACACCATTCCTCCAGTGTTTAGATGCTACAGACCAACCTTTAAGAATGCTTAATTTCTGAATACTTTTGTGTCGGTAATTCTCTTTGGAATTATTATTCTTGGCTGTCAATGTTAATTTTACTTATCTTGAGTACAAATAGATGAGATATCTATGACAAGTTTAATGTGTGTTCTAGAATAATAGATATTTGTTAACAAAAGCAAATCTGTCATTAAGGGACCATGAGAAAAGAGAAATAACCACATTCATACATCCATAGAATAAATATTCCATATTATTTTTGTAGTTTTTATTTTATTTCAGTCCAACTATATGCATGTATGTGACATGTTTATACAGCTTTTCAGAGTTTTTTTTTATAAATGTCATAAATTGCACATAAAACCATAAAAATTCTGTCAAAATTTGGTGGATATAACTTTCAAATTATGCTTTATTTGAATGTAGGGTCAGATTTCTTTCATATTGAAAGATATGACATTAGATAAATAGCAAGACATGACAATATTAATATATATGAATCTCTAAAATTTTTGGTCCATTTATTAGGAATGAATTAAAATTAAATTGACTAGAATGTTATGACTATCGTGGTAAATGCATGGTCTTTATCACTATAAAAGTTTATATGTCATTGTCATTTTAAGTATGAATTTGAAAACCAAAATTGTTGCATCAGATTGAAATATTGCCAAATCATTGAGACCTCACATTGCTGACTTCATGCTAGCTTTGGTGTTAATGTCACGATCTGAAATGCTTTGATTATCTCAAAATTAGCATTATCACAGAAGAAACTCAAAAGCCTCACCCTTTTCTTTGATGCCACATTGGGTTTTATTTGAGTCCTCAGAGTAAGCTTTGTATTCTAATGGACTTGAAACTGCACAGTGCATCAATTCCATTGCACGATTTTGAACATAAACAGGATATCTTTCAAATGTTTGATAGACATTTTTGTCATAAAAATTACTCTAGTTTTCAAGATTTCTTGAATGAAAAAAAACTTACATTAACTCGTTTCGTTTTATAAATAAACATTTGCATATCTGCAACTAATTATATCAAGAGAATGTAGATTAAGGCTTTGTGCATTGATTTGGAAATTTGATAAAAAGACCAGTTTTCCAACTTTAGAAATTATAAAATTTTACACTAACAGTTGGCATGGAAGTTCTTCCCTAATCATGTATGGCTAAATTAATTGTTCAAATGAAGTTTTTTTACACTAAATATAACATTACATATTTTGATACTTGGAAGTAACAGAATAAAGGTATTAAATATATTGTATTGTGTTTTTTATGTGGGAAATATAGGATAAAATCTTATCTTCAAGTGCTATCTTCAAGCTTACCGTAATTACTCGTGTATTTTTCTTGAGATATCGGCTCTGCTACCATTCTAGTTTCAGCTGAAGCTTGGTGGTCATTTTAAAAGTGAAACGTAAATATGCTTACAATACACTGTCTTATATGCAAGTATATACGGTAAAACATAAAGACGATGTTCATATTTTCGAAATAACGAATATCGGACGTAGCAGATCGATTTTAATTGCGTTTTAAATGATAAAGGTATTTACCCAATATTATCACAAATTCGAAAAAGGGAAGACACGACTCAAAGCAGTAGAAACAATGACGAGATGCAAAACTGAATGCTGATAATTGGAATCCATGAAAACAAAGTCAAAACAAAGTGTTTCGAAATAATAGACATCGGACGAAGCGGATCGATTTTAATTGCATTTTATATGATAAATAAACACTGTCGTGTGTGTGTTTGGTACCTCTTTTCCTCTATTTTCTTTGAGTTTGTTCATCCCCTGCAAGTAATATAAGGTTACATAATATCTGGGACATGGGTGGGTATTGATCTTAGGTCACTGGTTACATAACATTATGTAACATAAGGGCCCAATTCTTTGAACTTTTTGTTGCTGGCATTTGTGACAAAGGGCAGCAATTAGATCCCAATCTTATCACATACACAGCACTGTATAGTCTCTATTGTTGCCATCTTTACTCAATTCAGCTGCTTGTGTGTAAAGTTAGCATGCCCTAGCTCAGAGACTTTATGACCTTGATTTCAACAGTTGATGATATAAAAAAAAAACCTTGAACTGTGCAGGTATTGAGTGTTGTATACTCTGTAAAGGCATTATTTAAATAGCAGCTTTTACAGAAACTTTATGCACAATGAAGCCATTAACAGTCCAGGAAGGAATGACAACACATGTGTTTTGACTGCAGCACGGAGTAAAAGTCATTAGTTGATATATCAACCAAAGCAATGTATATAGTATCAAGGAATCTGGCTGTAGCCTTTTATACTATATATTGTTTACACCACTGATTATTACAGTACTGATTGTGACATTTGTCACAGGGTATCTAGTTTGCCATAGATGTGAAGGCGACAACACTTTATTATGATGGAATGGAACAAGTAATAATATAATAATCTGTCCTGTAATTGTGGTTGATATTAACTTGACATCCATTTTGAGCCCTTTTCTATTATGTGAGGGTCTATACACTTTTAAGTAGGGGGCTGAAACTCAGTCAATGGTTAATATTGATACTGACCTTTAAGGGGAGACTATTCAGCAAATTATCTTTAAGAGTAATTAATATGCAAATGTAAAATTGTTTAATTTGAAGTATATGCTCAAATATTTTTTAAATGTGGCCACTTATTCTTCAAAATCATGAAAAAACATGACCAGAAATTGACAAAATGATTGTGGGGGAAAATACTCATGGCAAGGTAGAGTCACATCCTACCTGGAATAAACATTTTGTTTTTTGCAACCAGGAATTCTGCTCATGAGCATACAAATTCCACACAGCTGTGCAATTGGTTGCCACTTGTGTATGTACGTGCATAATGCCAAAACATGCCCATTACATTATTCAAAAGTAATTTTGAATGGATCATTTATAATTGGGGGGGGGGGGGGGGAATTGAAAAAACATGATTGGAAAAGTATATAATTGATATAACAGCCTTGCCCAAGTAGAAAACATCTTCTCATTCAACCCTTTTGAAGGAGAAAGAATCGTTTGCAAATTGTGGATAAGTAATTTAAATTTCATTAATATGAATATATAACATGAAAAGAAGACATTATTTTAGTACTTGTACAGTGGTCAAATTTAATGAACTTGTAATCATCTTTTGCTGGTGGCAGTCACCTTGTCCACCCAGAACCTGATTTATGACTGACTTAAATTTTGATATCCTGATTTAGGGATGATACAAAGTTTAAAAAATGATACCCTGACTGTGGGGTGATGCAATAAGAAAATGATACACTGTTTTTTACCCCCACGGTCAGCCAGTCCAGCCGATGTACACATGTTAGAAATTTATAGCAGTGTTGACAGCTGTGTTGAATTTCAACAGTGTAGGGTCCAGATCCAGGGTTCAGGTCACTTGTGTATCGACCTCCACCACAGGCAGCCAGAGCAAAATCACTACTTTTATATATAACGGTAGGTTAATACTTTGTAAAAAATAAACACTTTTAACATTTTGAAAGACAGTAGGATTACAAGATAACATGTGAGACACAACATTCAGCTCAATTGCAATTAGTGGTGGGTATTACAACACAGAATTTTGGAGGATATGTATTTCTGAGGGGCCTGCAGATCTTAGACTTAGCTGTCAGTGTCACAGACCAGACTGGCGGACATCTCAACTGTATAAATAAACATAGAATTGAAATTTTTCAAACATAGAATATATTCCAGTCAGTGTAGTCAACATTTACGGCAACTTCTACTTCCATCACTACTTTTATATAGGTTAATAGTTAATATACAAGACTGAGACAGAAAGGGGCTGGGGACTTTCACTCTCTGGCAACCTGTGATATTAACTACCTTAGTCATCATGGCTTCCGGCACATCACTTGTGCCGTGAAAACAAATAAACACTTTTAACATTTTGAAAGACAGTGGATAACATGTGAGACCCAACATTCAGCTCAATTGTGATTAGTGGTGGGTATTATAACACAGAATTTTGGAGAGATATGTACTTCTGAGGGGCCTGTGGATCACCATGGAGTAATTAAGATGGAGGGTGGACTGGGGGAACATCAAAGGTTTCATGTGCGTTGTCGCCTTATCTAAACCGGCTCACACCCACTAATTGGCAGCTTGGCCTGCCACTAATTGGCTGCTGGGCCGGCTGTCAGCAAGGGGGCTGGCAGATATGCTCAGCACCTCTGCAGTTTGACAGTTGTCAAAATGAATCCCTGAACTGTCAAACTTTTATCCCATATTATATCTTAATAAAGAATAGTCTTTCAGCAGTAGACTTCTGCATTTACTAGTATACACAGTCTCTAAAAAGTCATAAATTTTTATACTGGTAGAAAGTTTATTAGAGTTTATTAGAGTGGCAAAATGGAGGATTTCGCTGATGACTACACACAAATTTATTGTTTCTGTCTGCAAGCTGAAACTATGGATATGATAGCTTGTGATAATCCAAATTGTGAATTAGAGTGGTTTCATCTCAGTTGTGTGGGACTTACTGAGGAAGAGGTTCCTGAGGGAGAATGGTTTTGTGATGACTGCAGACCACAAAAAGGTGATCTTTTTGTTAATAATAATTAAACTGGGAGATAAAAGCACATTTTACTTTTCTCTGTTTATTCAAAAATGGCTACAGTTTTAATATATTTTGTTTTTTTCCCTATAGGGAAAGTCTGACTTTTCAATGCATCATTGCATGCATCGTGATCGTCCTTATTGACCTGAATGCTCTCCTTCATTAGCTCATCTTGAAGTTTTTCCTCTAGAGACCTATTTTTTCTCTTCAAGTTTGCATTTTCTTTTTTCAGGTTTTCCATTTTGCCACGCAGTTGATCATTTGACAGGTATGAATTTCTGACTTTTGATCCAGCATTTATCGATTTTGCAGTCTCTGCCCTCTTGGACATAATATTCAGGCTTTTCCTATAGACAGAACACTGTTCACATCTATCTTTTCCCTCCACAACAATACGACAGTGCTTGTGTCTTACTGTGCGATTGCCATTGAAAGATTCTTCAAAGGCTACCATTTCTTCATTATTGTCCTTGAAAATGCACAATCCATCCTGATTCCTACTCTGGCAAAGTTTATCATAACCTCGATTTCCAGGGCAAAATTTCACCCGCAGCAGGGCATTAACATACCCACTTGGTGTTTGTTCCTTCACTTCCACTTTACCAGTGATATCCTGATCATATGCATCCACTTTGTATTTTCCTGACTCATAAATGGTCATCTCACATAAGATCTCTGATCCTGACCTGCGTGTGAGTGACAAACTGTCTGTCTTTTGAATACCAAGTCCCTTGTCAATGGCATGAAGGATGATTTGGTTCAGGTCAATAGCTGGTGTGTCTGTCAATCTGGATGTTTGAAGTGGCCAAGAAACCAGATCTATTACAAGTTTGTGCTTTTTCTTCTTTTTATGTGCTTGTCTCCATTTTCCTAACTTGACATCACATTTCTGACAGACATATGGTGGATGGAATGATGGATCATCTTGACTGATGTCAAGGCCTAAGGCAGTGCTGAGATCTTTTGAGTATTTCTCCTTTGGTTTAGGTTTGGAACCATTTGTAGATTTCTGTGCATCTTCTCTCCCACACAGCCTGCAGAGATCCTCAAGGTGAAGCACTGAAAAACATAAAATTTAATCATTATCTATTTTTCATTCACTCCATTCATTCATTTATTTTCATTTGCTTATTCGTGAATTTTCATTAATTTATTTTCATTCATTAATTTTCATTCACAATTGTAATGAAAATGCTTTTTATTTAATATTTTGAGGATGATGAAAAAGCAAAACAGTGCATAATTTCTGGATCAAGATTTGGCCAGTTCCCCCAGTTCATATTGCTTTCAGACAGAAATTGGCTATAAAACCAACATACAGTGACCGGCAACTGTCCGAAACCGGCAGATGAAACTCGGACATTTTTAACTCGGTCAAATATCGAGTAAAACTGACCTGTACTAATTGCAATTGAGCTGAATATTGTGCCTCACATGTCATCTTGTAATTCCTATTCCTTTCAAAACGTTAAAAGTGTTTATTTGTTTTCACTGCACGAATGTTTGTGTCACTGTCAAATGACGTCAGAAGTGGTGACGTGACCAAGATTACTGTGTAACTCAATGGGAACTCGGACAATCTGCAGGTTTGCTGAATGCGTGAATTTCCCGATAATTCTGTTCATATTGAACATATGTCAATTTTATTCTATACGCATATGTAGTTAACGATCTACTATCGATGTGAGTGGTTTTTACTCAGTTTTGACAGATTTTGTGAAAATCAGGAGTGAAAAACATGAAAGTGTCCGGATTTGGCTGCCGGTCACTGTAATTCAAAAGGGCATAGATTCTATTTTACATGTAAAACATGTGTATGCCAAAGATCAGAGTAATATTTTCATTTGGGATTCCCTGTGCCATAAAAACCATGAAAAACTGGCAACTTTTGCACAGTGGATTGTAATCCCCAGCTGGCCACTGGGCAGCATTCCCCAAAATCAGGCACAAGTTTGACCTCAAAGTTCACCCATCGCACTGCATCGCACCCTAATAAAAAACACATGTTCAGACACCTGATAAACTCATCTGTTTGCCCCCCAAATCTCAATGCACGCAAATAAGGGTAACATTAATCAAATGCAGAATTGAAATACCAACCTTTCTGGCCAGGATCCATCATGGTTGAGTCTTCTGAATCCATATTTCAGCTTCATATCATCACAGAGAAACCAAATAACCACCAAACTGATCAGCAAGGAAATTCAAAAACAAAGAAAATGGCGGGGAAGCCCCCAGCCTCGTTCTGGAGGGGGAATCCCCATATGATAATTAGGCAGGCCAGAGGCACAGATAGGGTTTCTGCTAAGCAAACAAATGCCGACCAGCCTGGCAGGACAACACACATGCAGATCAGAAGAAGTCACACCACACTGCTATCTGGGCGGCTGCTGCCCAGCACAAATTGGTAGCTAATTGGCTTAAAATCCTGTGCTCCCTCTATCTTTCCTTTCTCTATTATGGGATCACAAACCTGCCTGTCAGTGTCACAGACTGGCAAACACCTCAACTGCATAAATAAACATAGAATTTGAATATCTTTTTGCAAATGTAGAATATTTGAAAATTAATAACTTCAAAATGGGAGAAAGGCCCCATGGTTATATGGTGATCACAGTGATGATCCCACAGATTTGTGATAAGGCTCGTGATTTGGGTCACAAAAGTGATGGTCTGCACGAAAAGGGGGTGCAGGGTATGTGGTATTGTCATGCACCAAGTAGGAATCTTGCACAATGTAGGAATAATTCCTACATTGTGCAAGACAAAGTAGGAATTCCTACATTGTGCAAATAAGTTGGAATATCTGAGTCATGAATCCAAATGTCAGGAACCTGGATGAGGAGGTTTAGGCCATAAGAATATTGGACATAATAAATGTAGGATTGTTAATGATTGATTGTTAATGATTGATAATGAAAATATGAGCATGCACTGATGTTAGTTGTGTGCATAAAAACATGATTTTATCTGTGCCTATGTACATTTCTGATTAACAGTTAGGAAGATAACTGGGTGTGAGCCTCTAAGTGTATACACTCATTGTACATACACTATTCCAAAACAATACTTTTTTGTACATTTTTGTCAAAATAAAGTGACAATCAACATTTTCATTTCCAAAGATGTCACATTTCCATTACAAAGTGCAAGTCAATCAATATTTGTAGCCAATGTTCATATCCTTTAATGCCAACAATGTCCAATTAAGCCAGAGGAAGGGTCCGTCATATTTTAACATACAAAATGTAATATAAAACTGATAAACATTGAAATTATATTGGCCGCATCTAATCATCTCAGTTATTGATATATCTTGAAATTCCTACTTATTTGCACAAAGTAGGAATTCCTACTTTGGGCAGTTGTGCAATGTAGGAATTCCTACTGGGCCATGATTCCTACTGGGTGCAAGACAGTATGAATGTCAAGAACAAGATAGAGTTCATAAATGTGACCTTTTGTGTGGTCTGGGTTTGATCTCAATGTACCAGACAGTAGGAGCCCTCTCTAGTTTAAGAGAAACGGCATTTGAGGTTTCTGTTTGCAAAGTACTTTGCGTCTCTGAAATGTTCACAACATCGAGCTCCGAAATTCCTTTTTGTCTCTCCTACACATTGAAGCCCGTCTTTGGTGCAGGTCAGTAGGTATATGAGATTATTGCTTTTGCAGTCCACTTTGACCCTCACTCTATGGCGTATGCCAGTGGTGGTGCTTTTAACAGAAGTGTTTCTGTTGAACTGTGGGCAATAGCTGCAATTGTTGTTATTGCAACGGGGGTTCCTGTCCTTTGAGTCGGGAGGGTCCCTCGGCGTGAGAGGCCTTGGGGGATTGACTCTAGCGTGACAGTTTATCATGCAGGTTGGAAAAAAAAAACCAGTAAAGGTTTGCTAACAATGAGGCAGCTTTAGATTGGGGCACTGGAGTGATTTGGCTTTAAGAGGCAGGTTTGTCCACAAGTGTGTCTATTGGTGCCCTTATAGACTGCAACAGAGGTTACATGTCTGTACACATGTGACCACATCGTGGTACTGCACAGTACTTGGCACTTTCAGCAAAACACAATCATGGCAGGTGTATTTTGTTTGATTTCAGTGACATTCATGTTGCTTATTCATATCAACATACTCAAAATCTCTGTAAAGTTGCCTGTGACCCCTGATTTCATGAAAGCTTTAATACACATTCTGAAAAAAACGAGACTGATAAATGAGTTCTAACACTTTGGTAGATGAGGGTATTAGTGAGCTCAAATGATGACTATCAGTTTAAGAAATTTAAACACTATAAATAACTTATTGGACAAAACGTTTTATTACAAAAGTCATTTTCACTTTGTTATACAACATTATATATAATTACCATGGCACAAAACCGATTTCAACATTTTCACTTCATGCGTGTCATCTACATTACCCTTACACCATATGATTTGTTTTCAATTTGGTCAAATGCTCACATTTGTTATGAAGACAGTTTCCCCAAATGATTACAGAGAAACATTTCTCCTAAGCTGATAATATTCATGTTGGCATCCTTCTTTAAATCCCAGAGGGAACTTCGACAAATGGACACAAACTTCTTAATCTGTCAACTGTTGAAATCCAACCACAATGATACCATGACACCAGTCTCCTCCAAACGGTTTCCAAATTAACCAGTCATTTTTTTAATATGGTTTTATTTCAAACACAAATTTCCCAGTATTTGCTTTATTATTGGATTTCAGACATGTTTTCTTTAATACTAGTATGCAAAACAAATAGAATTTATATACAAATATGGAGAAAGATAATCATGATTTTGAAAAATATAGTCCAGTCAATATACATGCATATATATCTTATCTAATAATAAGGCAATTCTTTGCAACACAAATCCTAGGTAAGAGTTACAAGTGGAAGGAATCGCTTGTGTAAAAAGCATATGTACAATAAATTCTCCATCAATATAGAAATTGTTGGAAATCAAAAGTTGAATATTTTTATATAGGTTTATGTTACCTTAGTCCAGAATTGGTTTTAATAAAAAAAATTAAGAAAATTGTTTCATTCTTAGGATGCATGGCCAGATTATGTATATGAATTCAAAAACCAAATCATTTATTTTGTGATAAAATGTATAAGAACAAGAAATCTTTTGCTTCTGGGTTGTGTTCTCTTGCTTCTTGATACATAAAAATAACCATAAATAGTGCATAAATAATGATTATAATATTTATTTTCTTCAAATTTAATGTGAATTGACAGGAGAAAATAACACTTCCCTGAAGACAAACAATTTTTGCCACAGCCAGAAAAAGAATATTGACCAAAGGGAAATATTTCAGGACATTCATCATTAAGTTTTTTTAAATAAAGCATAGCGCAAGACATTTTGCATGCATTCACCAAATCTACATACATATTTAATGCTATTTTATGGTATGAAGTGTAAAATATACAGTATAAGAAAATAGAAGACCTCAGTCCCATGAAAGAGATAAAAGAACAATAGACAAAATATAATCATCCAGCTTGCACAAGGCATAACAAACAAAGATGCACTTTATGGAACAACAATATAGGCATGAAGCAAGTATATACATATTATAAGCCGTGATATTTTATCCTCTATCACAAATTACAAACAATAATTACAATATAATTGTAACTCAGTAGGTTCATTTAAAATTATTTGATATTTCACTCCATTTTATTTATTTTTTTCAATTTGGTTTATTACTCCATATAATATACACAAAATCAGAGTATCTTTGTAAATTTAATATCAATCATCCTTTCCACAATTTGTATTACAAACTACAAAATCAAGTGGAGTTGCTATTTAATCAAATTCTAAACCTGATCATCTTGTTCAACTAATTTTCCTCTTATACTTAGGTATATCCCTTCCAAGTACAAAACTGTAAAACATGATGTAATATACAAAACTTCAAGAAACATATAAAATTATTTGTAGAAAACTGTTCATGTAGCAAAATATCTATACTAACTAATCATTTAGTGAGTTTTTGTAATTGCATCTAGCTTGGTGAAATTGTCAGATCTCATCAATTATAAAAAAATAACTCTGCAATCTAAAAAGTGCAAAACTGTATTACCACTCATGGCAAAATAATTATAAAACTCCTGTTTTATTTTCTAAGAGGAAGCCCATCTGAATAGGCATTCAACAAAAGCACTGACATAATCATGACCTCTTGGAATATTTAGGTAGATAATTCGAAACTCTGCGAACATTGAAATTTCTACTCATAAAAAGGAGTTTCCTTTTCAACAAACTATTTTAAAATTAGCCTGCCATAACAGTGGTAGTCACGGGCTGTATGCAGAAATAATAATATACAGCTCAAAACTAGAACAATTTTCTATCTATTAAAGACCAATCTAGCATTTTGATGTTCCGGAATTACAGCAATCATCACTTTAATAACTAACTTTATGAAACACGAGGAATAAGCCAGTGAGAACATTTACATGTTTTTAAACAGGACAAATGACTCTTTACTTCATGAGTTAATAAATGGAAAATAATCCTGTTTGTCACAATTTGGAGGCAGGCTTAATTGGACTTTAAAGTAAGCAGGTACTTTCTAAACATAATTCACAACACTGGAATATGGACTATTCACAATCATTAATAGTAACATTAGTAATGTTTTGACTGAATTGATTCAGTTGATCACTGTTAATAACATGCAGCTTTAGAATATTACTCTTAATCACCCCTCACATAATTCACTTGGTTTCTCCTTGTAGACTGTGGTACCGTGATGATAGTGTGTTCATGCCTTACATCTAATTTGCACATCAAACCTGCACTATAAATCTACAGAAGCTTCTTTCGTATTTAGTTTAGTTTCATTGAGTTGAATGTCAATTTCCTTTCAAATTATTTCTTCATAATTATATTCAAAACAAAATGTTGACTATCATATAATTTGACAGATTAAATGTTCTCAAAAAAATCCAGGGTGTTTTTCCATTAAATTTCTTTTACCATAATTTGTTTTCGTTGGTGTTATTTAACCTAATGATAATATTAACTTGTTTTTATTTGGTCATTTCTAAATGTTGTTGCCTGGCTTGCCCTTCAGTTCTGTGCTTTCAGTTGGCTCTTCTGATTTAGATTTTTTTGACTTTTCATGGTTTGCTATAGCTTCACTACTATTCTTCACGAATTCCTGAAATATGAAAACAAAAACTGATAAATATAGAAATATATATATATATATATATATGTATGTGTGTGTGTGTGTGTGCTTACTAATATGGATTCAATATGATGAATTTATTCATAAATTGTGCAAACCAAAGAAATTTCTTAATGTACTTGAGATAAAATTCAAAGTGTACATCTTCAAAATTCTTTATTATAAATTGATCTCCATACAATATATCCTGTGATAAAAGTAAACATGCTAAATTTACAAGAAAACAAATTACTGAAAACAAAGCCACATTCTGAATTATTTAAAGATCCAAACAGCATGCTACAATTATATTGAAAATAAGTTGTGTATATTGTTTAGAGGATTAAAAAAAATGAAGCTTCTAATCCCATCCTTTTTTATCTATAATTGCTTTGTCCAATGGGATGAGACAGAGCCAAGGAGTGTCAGGTGTAGTGTGACACGGAGTGATGTCATACCTGTCAGGTGCAGTGTGACACAAAGCCAAAGAGTGATGTCACACCTGTCACGTGCAGTGTGAAACAAAGCCAAAGACTGATGTCACACCTGTCAGGTGCAGTGTGACACAAAGCCAAAGAGTGATGTCACACCTGTCAGGTGCAGTGTGACACAAAGCCAAAGACTGATGTCACACCTGTCAGGTGCAGTGTGACACAGAGCCATAGAGTGATGTCACACTTGTCAGGGGCAGTGTGACACAGAGCCATAGAGTGATGTCACACCTGTCAGGTGCAGTGTGACACAGAGCCATAGAGTGATGTCACACCTGTCAGGTGCAGTGTGAAACAAAGCCAAAGACTGATGTCACACCTGTCAGGTGCAGTGTGACACAAAGCCAAAGAGTGATGTCACACCTGTCAGGTGCAGTGTGAAACAAAGCCAAAGACTGATGTCACACCTGTCAGGTGCAGTGTGACACAAAGCCAAAGAGTGATGTCACACCTGTCAGGTGCAGTGTGACACAAAGCCAAAGACTGATGTCACACCTGTCAGGTGCAGTGTGACACAGAGCCATAGAGTGATGTCACACCTGTCAGGTGCAGTGTGACACAGAGCCATAGAGTGATGTCACACCTGTCAGGTGCAGTGTGACACAGAGCCATAGAGTGATGTCACACCTGTCAGGTGCAGTGTGACACAGAGCCATAGAGTGATGTCACACCTGTCAGGTGCAGTGTGAAACAAAGCCAAAGACTGATGTCACACCTGTCAGGTGCAGTGTGACACAAAGCCAAAGACTGATGTCACACCTGTCAGGTGCAGTGTGACACAAAGCCAAAGACTGATGTCACACCTGTCAGGTGCAGTGTGACACAGAGCCATAGAGTGATGTCACACCTGTCAGGTGCAGTGTGACACAGAGCCATAGAGTGATGTCACACCTGTCAGGTGCAGTGTGACACAGAGCCATAGAGTGATGTCACACCTGTCAGGTGCAGTGTGACACAGAGCCATAGAGTGATGTCACACCTGTCAGGTGCAGTGTGAAACAAAGCCAAAGACTGATGTCACACCTGTCAGGTGCAGTGTGACACAAAGCCAAAGACTGATGTCACACCTGTCAGGTGCAGTGTGACACAAAGCCAAAGACTGATGTCACACCTGTCAGGTGCAGTGTGACACAGAGCCATAGAGTGATGTCACACCTGTCAGGTGCAGTGTGACACAGAGCCATAGAGTGATGTCACACCTGTCAGGTGCAGTGTGACACAGAGCCATAGAGTGATGTCACACCTGTCAGGTGCAGTGTGAAACAAAGCCAAAGACTGATGTCACACCTGTCAGGTGCAGTGTGACACAAAGCCAAAGACTGATGTCACACCTGTCAGGTGCAGTGTGACACAAAGCCAAAGACTGATGTCACACCTGTCAGGTGCAGTGTGACACAGAGCCATAGATTTATGTCACACCTGTCAGGGGCAGTGTGACACAGAGCCATAGAGTGATGTCACACCTGTCAGGGGCAGTGTGACATCAAATACACCATGTCAGGAATAAACATCTCATTTCTCATCATCTCTTTTTTTTAAGTTGGTAAGGGAGGGAGATTTTTCTGATGTCCACAATCCTGATTAGTATTGTAAAGTATCAGTATTTAGTTCAATGATAACTTTTGCTTGGTAATCACTTCAAATATTCAAAGATCTCTGTTGTGTCAGGAATTTTCTCAACCCAAAAATAATCCAGGTGGCAGTCAAAAGACTCAGCCACCCCCTCCCCCTCCCCCATACTTGGAGTAGAGCCTTTTTCCCCACACAGAGGAATTGAGTGATGTCACACCTGTTTTTTAAAAACAATTTCATTCTTTTTTTTTAATCCTCCAAATCACAAGTTGGAAATACCATAAATACATGCCATCTTAATCTTATGTTTCAATGCCCAATATCTCACCTTGGTACACATTATAGTGGAAAAGTATGGGTGTCTTCAAAATCACTTTACAAATAGATTACAATTCTGAGGTCACCAAATATCATAGGATGGTATTTGGTGATTTCTGACTGCATTAAGTGGTAAGTGAGATGGAGAGGAATATACCCTCTGTAGGAAGATCTTCACATTATATACCAGCAATATAGACGAACCAAATTTAAAGCAATAACTATTCACAGGTTTTAAACATGTTCCCAAATACCAAATACTAGTATTCCTTGGTGAAATACTGCTATGCTCTATATTTTACCATTAGATCCATATCATGCACAGGTAAAAGATCTTGAATTTTGTCACTTTAGTTTACTTAAACCAGAGTTTGATAATATGTATGTCGATTCTGTTGGGCTATGAGCTCCACAAGCATAATTCTACCAAAACATACGAAATTATATTTTTATGCACTGAAAAAAGGGATGTATCTTGCTCAGTCTCAGTTAAAACTCTGTCCTTTTTTGAGAATCTCTGACCACAAATAATATCAGACAAAATTCAAGGTCATTTGCTTTTACAGAAAATTCACAATACAGAAAATAGGTCTATGCTAACTAGCCACCAAAATTTACTGGAAAAAAGTACCAAATATTAATCAAAATTAATCTGAATACCATATTCAAACTAACTTTTGTCAAGCATACTCAAAATAATCATAGGAGGATATGCAAGTTTCTTCTCTCATCATCAGAAACCCTTGCAAACCCAGCATATGTGACACATTTGAAGTACAGAGGCAGAATTGGTTTAAATATGGCAGTATGCTACCAGTGATCATCCTGATAAAAATGTACATCCAAGAATCATGAAACCAATAATATCTCCTTGTCCAATGCATATTGAGCTCAATTCTGCTCACTTAATTTTTCATGACAGTAAATGTTTTCAATAAAAATATAATTTATGGTTATGAATGGCTAAGTTCTTTTTTTTAAAGTTATTTTAACATATGGTATTTCTCTTGGCCAAATGATTGATCTTTGCTTTCATGATTCTCTGGTGTTAGTGTTAGTGACAAATAACCACACAAAACACGATCCGATAAAATGGGTTACGTTTTAGACGGCAGTAGGAGGGGGTTCCTCCCCATCAAGCATATCCCCTGCTTTCTTCTGTTTCATCTCTTTGTCTATTTGTTCACTCGCTCCCTTTACATACTCCTACAATCACATCGGCTAAATCACGTCTTTGCATTTACAAAGCTACTTTTTATCTGTTTAGAAAATTCTGGATGATTCATTTGAGTCAGTGATGCATAAAATAAACAGATCTTTTTTTTCAAATTTGTTTGAGAAATGGGGATAAAGATACCAAACATATAAATACTACATATTTGAGTGCTGACATTGAATTTCAAACTTGAAAGAAGGGACTGAGGGGTTATAATATCTCCTAATTCATGAATTTCAAATTACACTAATCATTTTTTTTAATTACCGGTATGGTCAATTTTGTACGTACATGTACCTTGACATGTAAAAGATCTCAATGAAGCACCAGTCATTAAAGTGTTATGTTTTAATTTCTAATGACCATTTCATCATTCACAAGAATATAGCTGCTTCATATTTTGGTATAATTCATGGCATTTAAATATTCCCCTTCCTACTAGCCTTATTAGATAATGCATTACTGGATTAACCTGTGTATCAAAACAAAGAATAGCACCAAGTTAAAATGTTTCAACATATGCCAATGGCCCCAAAGCTATGTTGATTATTGTTTTTTTGTAATGTAGTGAACATATTCTGCAATGCATGAAAACTGCTTCATAAATGATCATAAAACAGCTTTGCAGTTCGAGAACAGCCAATATGGTAACAATAATGTACCCCAATATTTGGGCTGACATTTGTTATGTTATTCAGAATGGCAGCCTTATTGACAACTCTGTGATAGCTATTAGCTTATTTTCAAAATAATGAAAAATCCAAACCAATCTGAGCCTGATGATAGATGCTATATAGATAGAATTGGTCCCAATAAATACATCTTATCTATTAAAAGCTAATAACTAATAGCTTGTAATTTCAGAAGAGAAAATTTGTCTAACAGACAGAATGACAGAAATATTCTTCCCTTCACTGCAGAAACTATGCTGACATAGTCAACACAGCTAAAATCTTGATATATCTTGCATCTCCTAATAGAATCCAATTAAGTTGTTTTGCACAATATTTTATTTTGAAGTTTTGTAGAATGTTCTATTTATACTATAGATTTAGTGTATACAGATCTAATATATCCTATATGAAACTTCACAAAGGTTATAGAAATGATACTAAATTATTAACTAGATAATATACAGGAGACTTGTAACCAGCAAGGGTAGCATGTGTAACCCTACGTCAGGACCTACCGGTAACCTATACTCAGTGCTCGTAGCACTTTTCAATCTCCTTTATCAGATTTGATACTTTTTTTTTTTAAATGGGTTATTTCTCTTAATTTCAAAGAAGGAAATTTTATTAAGTAAAAATTAAGTTTGAACACTTTGTTTCTCACATCTGTTATATAGTTTTTGAAAATCATGTTAAAAAAAAGAGTGCAACTCATTTAGTGAATCAAATATACAACCTTTGAAATATGCACACCGTGAAAATAAAACAAGACCCCAAGTCAGTAATCCACATCAGACACATTTAGCTCCTATACCCTGACAACAATTTCAACCACCTTAAGCACCGGTAGATATCCTGATTACAGCAGGAGGTACTCACCATTAGGGACACGTCCATGAAGTAGCGTCTCTCGTCGGTGCCGTCGTTCATCTGGCAGTCCTCACAGAAGCACAGGAGCAGGGTGTCAATCACCATCTGCATCAAGACATCACCACATTATGCTACCTCCCCCACTCCAAACATTCTCCACTCATGCATCACACATTGGGACGTTGCCTACTTTAAACTTGACCAAACAATTAGAAATATTAAACAATTAGAAATATAAAACAATGGATTACAAGTTTACCACTAATCAAGTTGTTTTAACAAGCAATCCTGTGGTTGTAGAAATATAATAATTTGGACCAATCATCTCAAATATCAGCTGTTTAAAGTTTTTAAGGTCAAACCATTACTGTAGTTCCTCTATAGGAGAAGACTCGTCGATAAATATTATATATTCTTAATCCTTCTCCATAACTTAATGAAATATCTTGATAGTATTTACAAAGTTTTAGAAATAATAGATATATGAATTTCTATTAGTAGATTTCATAAAATTAATCAAAATGTTGAATATTATATTTTTCTGTATGTGTGGTAGTGTATATACATAGCGAGGAACTAATGGCATTGCAAAGGCTAAATTGTGGTATCATTTTGGTGGCAAAATAGTGTAAAAGCAGCATTGAAATAGTTGTATTTTAGTCATGAAATAGTTTTATTGTAGTCATGAAAGGGTCATTACAGTGGTGAAATAGTGGTGCAGTGGTTAAATTGTTGTATTAATAGAGTGGCAAATAGTAGTTATGTCGTGGCAAAATAGTGTTAATGGAGTGTCATATTGTGAATACCAGGTAGTGATATTTTAGTGCTAAAACAGTGTTACTGTAGTGACTAAAAAGTAGTATACATGTATAGTGGTGAAATAGTGGTATCTTAATAGTAAATCATGATCGTATAGTGATATATAAAGGTAATGCAGGGGCGAAGGAGATGTGGATGAATTCTATAAATATGATTAGTTAGAACAATTCACCCTGCCACACTCGTTTCAATTTTGATTAATTCATTGCACATCTTTGTCTGAATCTGATATCTAAATATGATCTCAGGAGCTAGAGTTTAGAATTGTGTGGCAATGTTCTTATTCAATTTATGGATGACACCACATCTAAAAAATGGACTGAGTATAATGTAACAGATTTTATTATACACAATATACAGATAATCTATGTCAAGAAAATATAAAAGTGCAGTACATATTTGCATACAAACTAACTACCGTAAGTCTATAACTATGGCTAAATCTATAAAAACAGTGGATATACCTAGTTTTGCATGCATTCCCCATGTACCTTTAAATGCAAGTGACCCCACACACAAAAGAAGGTTTGGTGAAGGTTAAGATGAGCTTACCTCATAAACAGAGAGGAAACAGTGGGCAATCAGGAAGCTAAATACACAAACTAGCAGCACTGGGATGGCATAATAGTGCAAGTCTTCCTTCGTCTGAAAGTAGGTACCACCCAAAGGGGCAAACCATGAATAAATAGGCCAAGTCAATTTGGACTGCATCTTAACCCGGGTCTAGATGCCACAATCCTATTGGTCTGGTACCAAGGGGATAACATGTACAGTTCGACAGATAGGAGTCTTCTTGTTGTCATCTCAGGTCATTCCTGGTACAGTATTAATATGAGGCCAAGGTCACTCTCTCAGTTGAAATCTGTTAGTTTGTATCTTGTTTTTTGTTAATTTGGATTTCTGTTTATTGGTATTGGTTATTTGGTAGCTTAGTAATAATATAAAGCATGGTTAAAAACTTTCTGAAAAAATTGGTGTATATAATTTTTTACAGTATTTTCAAGTGAGGAATCACCTTGTCATCCTCTATGTGAATGTACCTTGGGCCATGATCTAGAGTCACATTTACAGAATGATGCAGGCATATGCATATATACATATGTACATATATATTGGCAAGTTTCATGTTTCCAACAGGCTGTACGAGGTCAGCATTCACATCTCCATAGCTTTGTATAAATATATAATCATCTAGAAACATGCCCTTGTTGTCTCTCATCATGCCGTATGGTTTTTGATCATGACCCACATTCCAATGTGCAGAGCCACACATCACCAGTTATGATCATATTTTTAGCAATATACAAAACAAACCAAAAATCTTGCTTGATTTGGCAATATTAATATGTGTGTGTGTGTGTAAGTGAACAATTATGTTTCATAGCACAAAATCATCTGGGCCTTCCATGTTATGATTAGGCTGCACTCTGGTAAATCAAGTGGCGGCATCTACTGGGAGATGTGGTCACTAACCTCATAAATGGTCAGCACACTATGGGCCACAAGGAAAGCAAATGTTGCCACAAACAAAACTGGAACTGCATAGTAATGGAGTCCCTCTTTTTCCTGAAATTGTCTAATCGAATTAATGCCAATTCAAATCATCAATGATGAAGAAAATATCATTTTTAAACCACGATAACAATCTAACATATCAATTATAACCTTATTTGTACCTGCAAGAAAGAATTTTTTCACCTCAAATTCTCTTAAAAATACAACTATAAATCATAAGAAAATCATTTTTTCCCTAGTCTTCTCAGGTTAAATTAAGATTAATTTGCACATTAATTCATTCTTATTTGTCATATTTTGGAGTGTCTGTTTCCCTGAAAGTGAATTTGACATGTTTGATTAGTAACTCGGTATTGATAGTGTTTAATTTTAATATAAATTATTTTCAATGATTATCAAACAGTTGGACAAATATTTGAAATGCTCTTTATAAACTGAAAAAACCTAATCAAAAAGATAATCTCACCTTAAGCCATACAATACCAACAGCTGCAGTACCAGCCATAACACCAATCTTGCCCAGGAAGAGAACAAAGTCTCCAACACTGTTGATGGCAGCTACCCTCAGGACATTGGAGGCTATGATGCTGAATGCCTGAGTAAACAGAAAACACAATACTGGAACACTCCACATTTTGATATACAAATCGTTCAGTAAAGAAAAAAGAGTAATCAGACTTAACTCCACATTGGAGGTCATGATGCAGTTAATAAACAAGTATGAAAAGGATGAATGTTAAGGTATAGTCTAAGGTATTGAATAAGATTGCCTTAATTTCGAATATCATCCACTGCCAGATGCCAGGTCAAAGACACCATCTTTGACATATAAAGGACATTTTTTTTTTTTTATAAAGGACATGAAATAAATTAATCTTTCCAATAAGGAATATTAAACTTACTCTTCTTGCTGCCTCACAAAAGCTCTTTCCTTCGATTGCTGTAAAAATAAACATAGGAAATCTGAGAATGAGCATCTCTATTTGGAAATGAGCCTATAAACAATGACAAGGCAACATCAAATAATGTATATGATCTATCCAGCAGGACACCGTGGGAAGGATATGCTTATCCAGCAGGACACCATGGGAAGGATATGCTTAATATATCTTAATATTGATAGTCATATTAAAAATTTGGAATGCATAATATTAGCTGTCAATCTTACTGCATTTCTGTGTTTGTGATCAAAACAAAAGTCAGAAGACAAGATGCTAAAGAAAAACCAATAATAGAGACAGCAAAAATATCAGAGTTTGACTCAAACTGCATCTGTGTCTGTGACAACAATGTTGAGTATATCTTTTAGTGTGGATGCTACCTACCAATGACGGTGTAAGCATTCTGGTTGAGGAACTTGAGGCAGCACTCCAGGCAGTACAGGCAGCAGATGCAGCACTTGAGGCAGCATTTTGCCAGCATGTTCTCACTTCCCTTGCACCTGCAACACCAATACTTCAAGTGACCAACACATTCTATAAATAACAAATCTTATATTCAACAGATATATTGTATCAAACAGATCTTATACATGTGTTATAACAAACACACTCATTTAATTTAATCATGGCTTGTTTTTACTCCATCAATGTTGTTGTCTCATTTAAAGCAATATTAATAAGAATAAGAATGTGAGCTTAATACATTTGAAAAGATTAACAATGTTATTGTTTTTTGTATAAAGATGTGAAGGTATCTGCTCAAGAGGGAATAACTATTTTCTATTTTTTAGATGTTCACAAATGGCAATATATGATATACATAGCCAAAGCAAGTGATGTCTCTGGGATCAATTTGCATGAATTTTTCCGTTTTCCTCTGGTGACCTCATTTATACATATTATAATACTATTTTATGTTATATATAGGTCAGTGGCAGCTGAGGCCTTGAACACACATCCGTTCTCTGTCCGTGATGATATAGTAGAGGTACTGACTTGTTCTGGATGTACATGAGGATGAGTCGTGGCAGCTTAACAAGCAGGATGATGAAGGAACCAAATGCGACAGAGCCAATGTGATGCAGGATCAGACGACAGGTTGACTTGCCAACAGTGCAGCTCAGCGAGTCCTTGTCTCTGCAAATATAGCATTCACCTTGCAAATAATCCCAGTGCTATAAAAAGCTAAAACAATATCATCCTATTCTTATTTATAAAAAACAGTAAACCATTAATTCTTGATAACCAATATTGAGAGCATATAGTTGTATTTTTGGTAAACTTAGAAGTATTCATTAAACATGTTAAGAGAATCTTTTTTCCTGCTTCCTTTTTACAGGCATTTTAGATCGGTGACATCTAAATACTTCCAATTTTAAAATTCATCAATGTTTGATTTTTTTCTAATTTGATAGCATTACCTTGTGAAGTACCAGGTGGTGACCGCTCCAGCAATGACCATTTGTTGGCAGGCAAGGATGAACTCCGAGGTCCAGATCAGTCCAATAACATAGTACCACCACATTACTCTCACAACTGTGTCTTCCTTGTAGTCCACGGACACCTCATCAAACTTCTCATAGTTTGCCTCAGGATAACCTGTCAAGGGCAATCATAATATGATAAAATTTTAAACCTATTTCTTCTTGACCCACTTAACGTCTTGACCCACCAAAAGACTGTGTGCAATATATACATCAAAGCATGGAGAAGCGAAAGCCATTCATTTTTTTTGTTTATGAATATATATGAATATGTCATAATAGAAATTCATATGGAAATAAATGCTTTTGATGTTTTAATACCTTCATACATTCCAGATCAGTTTGCTACAAGATTGAATATATGAGTAATTTTTGTAACATTCATTTTCACTTTTAAAATTGATAAAATTTTATTTTATTTCTGAAAACCAATGGATTTGATTATTTTCTTTCACTGTTCTTTTCTTAGCCTCATCAAAGAAAGTGGTCAATCCAACTCATCAACCTTACCTGCAGTCGAGATGAAAGCGAAGATGACAATCCAGAAGACAAAGAACAGCATGAGAATGATGAAGGTCCATACTGGCTGCAGCAGCAGCAGTGGTGTGGAGGTCAGGCACTTGCCGGCCTCGTGGAACAGCGCCACCACCAGGGAGATTCGAGAACGCATAATGAGCAGAATCAACAGCAGCAACACCTGAAATGTAGGCCATTATCAGTCACAACCTCGTGAATAGTCATCAAACACTTGCCTCACAAATTGCTGGTAAATTCAATTGATGACAAAACATGATTTTAGAAATATAGTACAGGCGTTGTAAAACACTGTGCTGAATCAAGTGAATATTCAGACATAACTCGTACATGCTCAAGGTTTATGTCACGCTGGCAAGCATTTCTTTCTTCATCAATTTTGCACTTAAGAGTGATGGCACAAATAGAACCAAAATGTTTCCTATTTACCAATCAATAAATGTGACATTCATCATCTCCCTCATACATTTAGACAAAAAAAAAAAAAAAAAAAAAAAAAAACATTTCAATTATAAATTCTGAAGAAAGAAGAAATAGAATAGCAATAACCAATAAATAGATAGGATTGGTTGAGAATCACAGCTTACAGTAAGGATTGTGGCAACAATGGCAAATGCAAGGAAGGCCTTTTCATTGCTGATGTCCACAGACAGCAGGGGAATGTCCAGGTTTTCCTTTGCATCTAAGCCATTCTTCGTATCCACGTAGGTCCACCACAGGAATGCTGTACCAACTGAAATGTTCCAAATATTATTGGTTAGATATTGTTTATTCAGTGTTTGAAGAGTTTCTTTCAATGCAATGTGTCTACTACAATGTTCCAGTTGACCAAGACCATAATCGTTAAATCTGACAGAATATTATTTAATAAAATTAAGTTATTAAATTTGTGTGGAATCAAATTATTGCATATTAAGCTTTCTTTGAACATTCAGGACACAGTGACCAAGTTACATTAATTTTTTCTCCAAAAAGGTTTTCAACATTGCAAAGATAATGGTGACAATGTATGCTATTTGGTGTGTTCTCTAAAATAATTCAAATCTCTTTGATTTTGAAAATTGGGGAGTGTGACTTTAAAAACATTATGTGCTGACTGATATGAAGGTACATATTAGGAGCAATTTATAAAATAATGGTTAGTAGAGGAATAACTGACTGATGCTGCCGAGGCCTGCCAGGATGACAATCACCCACACAATGATAGAGGCCAGGTAGCGGATGAGAACAACCATCAACAGAGCAATCCCTGCAAGTACAATAAATAAACACATCTGCAGTCTAACAACCAATCAACCTTTAAGTGTAAATTTCAGATGTTTATCAAATAATTATCATTGTCTATTATTATATTTATATGAATTATCATATGCAAATTACGCACATGATTTTAATAAAAGTAATTTATCTATGTGCTATGATTATTTATCATACCAAGAGCAATAAAGCAGAGTACAAGCATCTCCTTCCAGCTGCTGTAGAGATCGCTGAGTACTCGACGGAAAATATCATCTGCATTAAGGAACTCATAGATGCCCTCTGTGGCATTCTTTATTGAGTCTGGAATGCCTGATGCGAGCTTCTCAACATCAGGAACACACCGATTCAACAAAGACACCCTAAAAGGCATGGAAAGAACATTGCATTATTTCTCATCATTCCTTTCGTCAATAATATGATATTAGTTAACTGCTACTGTTAACAAAAAATATTGACCAGGTTGATATCGCAGCAAAAAAAAAAAAAGTTAAATATCCCAAACTATAAAACTGCTTGTCTTATTGTTCAAGTTTGAATGTTATGTGGACTCAAGTCAAATATATTTTCATTCTATGAATGATATAAATTGCTTACGTTGCCAGGACCGGCAATTCTGGGCAGGGACCTTCTTTATCAAAATCTTGACTTAAATATTCCTCCACCTTGATGTCATATCTACAAAGTTTGGATCCAGTATCCTTTGCAAAGTTGTAGACATCTTCCTTGGTTTCCAGTTTGTCTGGGGGACACTCGCTAACACAAACCTGCATGGCATCGAATGGGTCCAACACATCCATGAAGAACACATTGCTACCAGAAAAACAACACACATCTGTCAACTTCCACATATATAAAAACAAAACGACACAACTCAAATAGCAATATGTTAAAATTCATAAATCAAAATCTCAGTTTTCCATATTTAAAGATTATTAAACATTTCTCCTACTCCATGCCTGTGACATCTTCTCCACTGAGTGTGATGTTTGTGATTTCGGAATTTTTCTTGTTGCAAGTGTTGCCAAAACTGTCGTATCCATATACAAGTCTCATCGCATCCCCCTGCACCACACTAAAGGCTGCGATATATACCTGAAAGACACAGAGAGGATCATTACCTAATTTTTTTCTTTTCTAAATTAAATATATTTATCAATATCAATTTCTTCCCATTTAAAACAATGGCCTGAATTTTTTTTTTTGCATCAAATACTCCTCTTATAGGCATAGTATATTAAATAGGCTTAGCTTGTCACATAACTACATTACTGCCCTAATACTTTCCCACTGAAAATGTATTGAAGTCTCATTACATAAACCCTGGACAATACCACTTGTTCAGACTCTTTGAGATTGTTACTTAATTGTCATTTAAAATTATTCATTAAGAACAAAACACAACTTTTATTTCTTAGATGAATATTGTGATTTGTTAAGAAAATTATTTTAATCTAAAATATTAAATGCATTTACAGATATTAGCAAATATGTATGGAAAAATAAAATTGTCTAAAATTCATACAATAATTTTAATCAAAATAATATTTTTAGATACCAAAAACTCATGATCTGAGTAAAAATAGGTTTGTCCATACCATTCCACCCCAAAATGCCACAAAGAGGATCAGAAAGATGATGTCTGTGCAGCATACATTTCTCTTGGTCAGGGGATTGCCCTTGGGTGGCTCCTGGAAAATAAACACTTAAATACAGATCCTGTCATCTTATTTTAACATATGGCACAAGACTAATTCCTTAAAAAAGTAATTCCCTGAAAGAAATTATATTTCTTCATATCAAAACTAGTCAAATGTATGAGATGGTCAGCCTTACATTTTTAGTATCAAAATGACCCTTTTCAAATTCCATATTTATTGCTGTAATATTTAAATCCCAAGATTCAGAATATTCCAAATTTTGAATATTTAGTTCAATTCATTCTGCATTTATTCTATTGTAATTAATTTTATTTTTTCTTTTGAACACTGAACTTATTTGGTACCCAACAAGTCTCACAGCTATTTTTATGGAAATACAAAATTATGAAATTACATTGAAATATTGTGATCTGAGTAAGATACTGATGTCAAAAGGAAATTACATCTATTTTAATGCAAAGGGTAATTCTCTTGTTTCAATTCAAAACATTGTTGTAGTTAATTCAAAGTATTTTTGTATATTTTTCAAGTTAAAATTAAACATTGAGTACCCTTTCTTAGATCCAACATTAGGCCAGTAATAGAGCCTTATAAGTGATGTAAAGCTTTAAGATATCAATCTTAAATGATCTGATCACTTGGGAATCACAACTCAAGATAAGTTAATTCATAATCTGTGATTCTTATGCTTAATTTTTTTTCAATATTCTTATCAAATATAACAAGGTGTAGATCTCAGTATAAATGCAATTCTTTGATTAGTTTTTTGAGAGTATCAGTTATTTTGTATTGATTAATGTGCAAAAAACAAAGGGAAGGCATTTAAATTACAACAATAATTTACAAGAAATAGGGGAAAAAAACTTACTTATAGCTAACCTGAATGGTGACATAAGATTTTAAAGCAAATAAACAAGTACTCTTTAGATTTGTAGGTGAGTACCCTTAATGACAAATTCAGATACACCTCATGTAAGTAATAGCACACATCTCATCCTCCCGAAGTAAGTAAGCCCCAACTTACTCCATATACCGGTAAGTCATACATATTATCATATCTTAACTATTGCCAGCAAACGACAATGATATGCCTTTTAATAGAAAATCAATCATCATTATTTTTTGTCTCTTTCCTCTTTTTAAAAAAGGCCTTTAATACCACATCTTGTTTTGTCTAGCTAAATTACCTGTATTGCTAAAATCCAAATCTTAAATATGCTATTTTTTTTCTTAAATTATAGTAAAATAAAATATCAGAACCACTATATTTGTTGATTTGTTCTATGGGATCCCCATCATCTCAAATTACCAGCCAAAAAAGTGGACATCATAAATAAAAAAACTACCGGTAGTACTTGTGTCATGACAGTTGTAGATCTGGGTTTATAAAGGAACTAGAGTTAAACATATTATGTGAACCACAGTACTGTCCAGTTCAAAACCACAACTGGTGACAAAATTTAATTTTGTTTCATTCCAAAAATAAAAAAAAATATCTATAAATTTAACAAACGATAAGCAGTTATAAATATTTTTCCACGCTGTGTCCAATTGGAAAAACAAGAATGAGAGAGCTTAGACTGTTCAGACTGCCAACATTAATGGATAAATGTCAGTAATACTGGTGCCCTGTTTATTCATCTGAATCTTATATGTTTACATCTGTTACCATTTAATTCACTGCACATAAAACTGGTTAAAACCTGGTTTTGTACTGAACAAATAACCACTCAAAGAGGCTGAGTCTGAAGGATGTTAAGATAGAGACAGCCAAGATGAAACAGATGTGACATTCTACAACATATACATACATCCAACAAATTGTCATGGCCCTGGAAAAATACATGTATCAACCAGGGAATTAGTTAAATGTAACAATCAATAAGTGACAAAATAAATTAATGTATATATTGCAGTTGTGATGATACAAGATTTATCTATTACCTAACATTTTTATTCTTACCTTCATCTCCTTTTCATCTGACTGAGAGCATTGTCAGAAAGAATTATGTTTGTTTTGTAAAACTGAAAATATTTTGCATAGACAAATATAACAGAAATTGCTTAAAATCACTTTATATCATATTGAATATAAAGTCTCCAGACAGATATGTCAAAGCCGTACTTTTGGAGTCACAGGATATGGGAATTCCATCTCCTTTTTTTACATATAAACAACATTTTGAGATGATGTTTTTGTCAAAGTTGTGAGATATTAATGTGCATCACAACATCATCAACTTACTTCAGTGCTACTCTCAAGTAGCGGAAAAAAATAACGAAATCCTTCCTCATTTATCTCATCATAATACCTACTCAAAGGTTTTACTGTTATTTTCCTTTCAATCCGAACACTTTTCCTACCAAATTGAGGGCTAGTATGTTTTCCTTTGTTAAATATATTCCTATATTTATAAATCATTGTCTCTTTAAATCCTGAGACACAAATATATTGGGAAAAAAATGAGACACTGATATATCGTAAAAAAATATCACAAATTGATCAAAATAGCATTATTTGTTTGGATCGGTGATAGCAATGGTTGGTGAGATCGTGGAATGTTCCGTACTTCTTCCCATTCTAATTAACATGTCATGTTCATGCTGCTATATTTATTAAAGAACATTCAGATTGACCAACAATTCTCTGCTAATTGTCAGCTCAGTTGGTGATCATCTGCACATGACTCTTTGAGTTGCTTTAATATAAAATCAGGAAAAACAAGGATCATTTATCTGGCCAATTCTGGCATGTGTTTAACAATTTAATTAAATAAGATTGCATATGAAATGCAAATAAAAATGCTTGTCTTTGTTATCCTACATGGTGGATATTTTTAAGAGGCTACTGAATTGTGTGAAAAATGATGAAATGTATTATTTCATCAGATCAGTCACCTTCATGTGAACTGTTGTTATGAAAGATATAGGTTTATCTAATGAGGTCTAAATTACTACAAGCTTCAATATTATCTCATCCCATTCTTTATATTCAAGTACTGTACAAAATATAATTATACTTCCTTGCTGTGAAGAAAGTAGTTGTAGTTGACAGAACAACTGATGATAAGCCCAATTAAAGCTTGATCAAAATTAACAAAATTTACATCACTCAACAAAACTGTCACCCTTGTATATACATGTCAGAAGATTGTGATGCTTTGAATTTTAAGTTTTCAAGATGGCAAACCTTTTGTTTTGACACACATACATGCCTTATCTAGTTTTCCTTCTATGACTACATGTTTATGTTTCATCAAACCTCTACCATTTATTTTGATATTTTAACTTTACAGTAAGACAAATATATAGTCTACCACCTTTGCACTATGTCTAAGGTTAAGAATGTCAGTGTTGTAAGTATGTTTTACCAAAGGTTGTACCTCTGAATCTCCACAACAGCACCCACACATCTTGTCACTGAAGTCTTCAACCGGCTACGATATACACTATCTGAAACACACACAAACAGTCATTACCACACACTACCATCCTCAGAATGGGAAAAATTATCTATCTTTTTGACAATGTGACTGTCTCCATTTTTTAAAGATTTTTTGTGTTATCATTGTTTGTACAAATACCTACAAATAATTTGAACTGTCAAAATCTAAATAATCAGATAAATCAAGCTTCTTTTTGTGTTTCTTTATATTATGTTATTTCTGTCCAAGTTCAGAGTTTGTCATGCAGATATTAAAAACTGGTTAAGAATGTTGTCAAATTGTCAATGAATTAAGTCAGAGATGACAAATCAAAAGTTGATAATAGGGAAGTGATGTATACGAGACCCCTATCTATATAAACAAAACATACTAGTATAGAATCCTCACGATGCAGCTTAGAACTTTCCTCAGTTGACAATCAGACAATGAGACAAACTTAATATTTGACATCACTCAGCATGATTACTACGACTTTTGTTATATTATCAAAATGAGCATTCATCAACCAATATCTCCTCTGTATAAAGGGCATGTCTACTTGAAATAGGGCGGGGTGTCTTTTCCAGAAATTTACGTTTTGACAAGGCGTTTATCATGATCCTGTTATCAGTCTGGGCCAGACAAACATTGATTAAAGTCTTAATAGATAAAGATATAAATATGTAACAATACAAATGGACATTTTTTTATGATGTACAGTAGAGGTACTAAGAAATTGTGATGTTGATGGGCGTGATAGCAAACCAAGGCTTGTTCCTTGTTGACCAGATAACAATCCACAGGTACTGATTATGCTGATCTTTAACAATGAGGATATATTATTTATTGCAATGCCAATGAATTGCAACAATATTAGGTCAATGTAAATGTACTGTCTCCGCAAGCCTGCTATATGAAAGTAAATGGATAGAGTACATATATATATATAAAACAAAGATGAGAGCAAACAGGCATGCTAATAAATGCCTTGATCCTGCAAATTAAACAGTCCAGTATTGACCACAGCACAGAATCTCTCTGGTCTATTTGCTTTCTCAGTTATTTGTGATCTCATAGGGCTCAATCATCATCATGGTAACATATTGCACAGGATTATTTTGTTTCATTAGTGCTTGTCTAGCACCACAGATCAGCAAACACCAAAAATATATTAACTCAAAGCACTGTGGTCCAACTGTGTGAAATCTTCTTGCCATAAACTATTAGCTGTGATCCTTTTATACCACATGTCCTTTCACCTTTTTCATGACTTAAAAATATTCAATAACATCTTATAATCCTTGAGGATGAGCTGTAAAATAATTAAATTATTATTTAGCAATATATCTGAGATTAACATGAAAATATTATATGAATAAATAGTGAATGTGATACCGTGGTTGATGTGGTATTCATGCAGAGATGTGAGCACTGGGAAATGCCATAGCCGAGTGCCTCAGGAAGGGACTTACCACATATCACCGATCAAAATCTATGCCACAGAGAGACAGGCTGCCGGCTAAAAAATAATCCAGTCTGCCAACAATATACAGAGGTCTGCCTTTCAAGTTAACCCAAAGATCAATCAACCAAAACAAAAAGTCTACCCTATGGAGATTGATATGAGATTTTCGATTCAAATCATGTAACTTATGATGTAAGCTTATAACTGTCTGGCAGGGTTTAGTCTGACTAAGCTGTATGTATTATCAGATTGGTGTGTTTTACAAATAGGTATTTCACTTTCTCAGGATCAATTGTAACAAGTCCAAGTTATAAACAGGTAATATAGGTTATGTCTGTCATAAAATAACTATAATCATGACAATGTGCCAGAAGAATCATACAAGCAAAACACATATATAAATAGAACACTAAATTACTATATCCCTGCTAGCAGCTATGGCACAAAAAGATTGTATCTCTATGACACAAATTTATTGTTCTTCTTTGCCCGTCATTTTAACTATATACATGACATATGGATTCAACTGAAACAGTAAGAAACCCCTGCCAAAATCTTTTCATGAAAGTATGACCCTAAAGCCATTCCAGAAAGAACTCTGAGTGTTTCTATTTTATGGCCTGAAACATGGAAAGGAGGAGGCCACTGGCTATTAGCTCATTTATTTGACATTAATTGTTTAATTGAAAATAATATACATGTCATACCAAAATGTAAACTGCTGGTATTAAGAACGTATCAAATGACTATGCCATTAAGTATAATACTTTACTTTTCCCACCCAGTTACTCAATTAAATGTTATATCAGACTGTCCAGGCATGGAATCCACATTTATACTTTACACTTAATCAAGCTTTCATGTTTTAAACGCTGGGCTATAGTATAGGTCTATGGAATATATCACTATCAGTGAGCATACAAGTTCAGCCTTTCAATATCATTTATGCAAATGTTCGTAACACATAGACATATATTATATCAACACCCATTGTCATATACTAGATTCTGTTCTGTAATATCTGTGTCATTTGCAGAATATTGCAATAAATATGACAGTCTTGCCAATTCCAAATTGACATACATTCACTTATCTATAATACAACAATATGTACACCATTTGTAAATATGTTTGTGGTGCATGTATATATGTATATGAATTAATCATAGAATTTTGTCATATTTTTGTCTATCTTTGCCCTGTGCATGTCAACATATTAAATTAAACCGTGGAACCACACAAAGTTTGTCCACTTGGATCTTTGCCAGGTCCATCAGACTAATAATAATAGTCTAGCTTTGGGAACACATATAACCATGACTGAGATCATGGTGTTCTTGGCCAAGCATTTAAAAGTCATTTTCTTTTAAAATCTTAATAATATACAAAAACAATGACACTGATCAGTAAATTTATCTGAAATACAAAATTTATAAATGACATTTGTACTTTTGTATTTTGTGACAATTGCTGACCATCTGTGCTCTATCACCAACACCGCCATATGCTTCAAACTAATACATCAGGAGTGTCTGGGAGATCAACAATTTTAGTGAAAAACTTGATGATATATCAGCAAAATATCAGATATCAACAATAATTTACTTATTCCAAAACACTTTTTGGAAGAAATTCACATTTTATTCATTATGAAGTAAATATGTGAAGTAATAGTCTAGAACAAATTCCTTGAACAATCATCAAGAATCCATTTAAAGTAATTTCCATAGAAAATTAAAACAGATCCACTTCCATTGTTCAGATAATATAATACCATCTCTATCATGAGATCTTATTTTATAGATATCCAATTCATATTATCTGGATTCATTTAGAAGGCAGGAATACTGTGAATGTTAAGAAAGTACAGAAACTCTTCAGTACTGACCATGAATGTAGACAATGGTGAGGCTATAGCAGCACACCGACTGGTAAATGTGCATGAATATAAAACCAGCAGATACAGCATTAATAGTCCCCGAGTAGGCTGAGCAGACCGCCAGCCACATTATCCAGCCTCACCAGGCTCATCCTACAAACTGTCACAAAGTACACCACGCTCAGATCATCATGATACTGAGTGTTATAAGTCAGGCTTATTCTTCAAAACTAAACAATCAGTCCAATATTTGAAACCGGGATAACAAACACATGTATATACATCCCTCATCATGCTTGCAAGTTAATTAATTTTTTGGGGGGTGAAATAATGATTCGTTGGAAAGTTTAAGGTGTCTACTAATAAATGAATAATTCTACAGTGGTCAGTTTATGGAAATTCAGCAAATTCAGTAAAATTCATGTGCAGAATTATAGATTCATTATATTTATAATATGTCACACCATGTGCACATATATACTGATGGCCAAAAGTGTGCTCATAAATGTGAAAGTGTAGTTCATCCATGCCTATGCCTGGCTGCATCAATAAGAATGAACATTATAGTTTGGACTCAATTTAACCATGTCTATGGTTTAACAAGCTAAATCAATACTAAAGCATAATTTGTAACCATGGTGATGCTGGGGAAGGCATGTGTCGATGTTTTAGAGAAACAAGAGTGAGGTTGTGTAAATTTAGCACACACCTGGTCCGGACACAAAATACTAATTATTTTGAGGCTGACATGTGATGGGCACCCAAGCTATTTCCTCTGTAACCACCAGGGCAAAGTATGAGCATGACAAGGACTGGCTTGCTTAATATGAATACTGCACCTGTATCTTACACATGCATCATGAAGAGCATTCATACAATATTACAGTTTGGTTTGCTTAATGTCTGGTAAAGTGTTAATCAAAGCAGCTAAAATTTATATTCTTAAATAATCTATTGAACAAGAAAGTTACCATCCATACAGTGAGGAGATCAAATATTACAACTGTAAGAGCAATAAACTATTTTAATTTGGGACAAATTCCTTTTTGATCTCACAAAAAAAACAACCGATCTTGCAATATCTATGACCAAATGATTGTATCCAACTGATCTTACTTGTTTTATGGTGATAATACAATTAGTAAATTCATAAGAATAATCAAATGTTCAACTTGCACGTGCCCATTGATAATATCACAGTCTAAGAGAACACAATGAACTTAAGATACTAAATTGTGACTTAGTATCTTAAGTTGTCATTTATCCTCAAAATGATGATGATTATCTTGTGGATTTAAGCCCTCAAAGTTTCGTAAAGTGTGATATGGAAGCCAATTTCAGTCTGCAACAATGTGCCAGAGCTGATTAAAATTGGACTACCGTATTTACTTGTGTATAAGACGAGGTTTTTGTCCACAAATCCTTAGTTAATGTTTGGGGGGTCATCTTATACACGAGAGCAACCTGTGGACGAGGATTTACGCCCAAAAATTACGGCACTACGAGTTTTCATTACGAACATTTTTATTTTCGAAATAACGAATATCGCACATGTGGATCGATTTTAATTGCATTTTAAATGACAAATAAAGGTATTTACCCAATATTATCATAAATTACCGTATGCTTCGCAGGTCGAGAATTTCTCCATGTTTTCGCGCCAAAAACAAGAGCCTCACCCGCCTTTCAAAATGGCGATCTTGTGTTGCGTAAATCACGTATGCATGTCGTAATTCTATTTCTATTAAAATAAAATTTATTATTTAATTATATCGCACAATTCAATTCTGCCTTTGATGTCTTCCCTTTCAGTGGTGTGAAAATTAGTAAAATTTCACTGATACCAATTATCAGCCTTCACAATTTTGCGGCATTTGTTTCCACTGCTTTATGACAGAAATGCTTTCACACGAGGATCGATTTTAATTGCATTTTAAATGATAAATAAAGGTATTTACCCAATATTATCAAAAATTATGCTTCGCAGGTCGAAAATTTATCCACGAAGTAAAACGTAAATATCATGTATGTGACATTGCGGTAATTCACGTCCACAACACGAGGAGAAGCCAGGGATCCATCATTGCACAATATATTAATATTTCAATGCGAGTTAAGAAGGCTCTGATCGTTTTCGCGCCAAAAATAAGAGCTTGTTCCCGTCACTCCCGCTTTTTAAAATGACGACCTCGTATTGCGTAATGCATGTTAAATGGATGGATGGTTTTGTGCTGTTGTCTATGTCTATTATTTCGAAACGCTTTGTTTTGACTTTGTTTTCACTAGAACCACCTCGTCTTATATTCGGAAATTGGTCTTTTCAAGCAAAATAACCTCAATTTTGGGGGGTCGTCTTATACATGAGTCGACTTATACACAAGTAAATACGGTATATATTTGAAGGAGTAAGATGAAGGATTTACAACCGTGAAGACATTCTACACTGACCTCAGAACAGAGATGAACACAGAACAGATAATCAATAAGGCATCTTTGTCTGTGTCCAGCAGCAGCAGACAACAAAGAAAATGTGAGTGCCAAAACTGCAAATAGTCCTCAAGGTTCTCTGGTGGTCAAATGGTAAATCAGGTCAGAGGAGGGATCAGCCTCATAACACAAATGACAATGTTTGACTAATTAACATGTTTATAGCTGTTTATATATAAAATATGTGAACTTTGTCACCTATGACATAAGCATAGATAATATAGTGTGTAAAGCTGTAAACATTTGTATATGATAAGGATGAGGGTATTTGTATAAGCATGGTCAGTGGTATATTACTCTAAGGTGGGACAGGGTGGTCATTTTCACTCAGGGAATCAAAACATACATCATTGTTCATGTTTCCAGACATTCCCAGACAGAAATTTCAACTTTATACTGCTACCTAAAACTTATTTCTTGTTGAATGGTCAAAACTTTATCAAATAGGTTAATTACAAAATATTTTCATACAATTTGTGTCAGCATAGTCATTAAGACCCAAAATGAGGCAAAACTGAGCAGCACCACTAATATATACCACAATCTTGATGAGTGTTCTTTGCAAATCGTTTTGTTTTGGCGTCAATGTGGTTTGAACAGCTGATGCCACTGTGGAGTGTTTGCAAAAAGAAAGTAGAGCACAATGATGTCACACTTTGTTTACAAAATTGAATACATTGTTGTCAAAACACCTTGTGAAAATACCAAAAAAATGTTTTAAAAAAATGGACAAATACAATTTCAAATATATCATCTACACTTGTGCAACTGTCTAACATTTATGGTGCTGTCTAATAGTGTCAAAGTAATGTCTGCATTTCACTCATGTAGGTCCCTTTGCACAAAACCTACCGGTAGCTGGACATCAACTGGTTCAAGAATTAGGTCAACAATTTGGTCAAGGTATCGATGGTTGTAATACTGCCGCAATACACGATGCTTGAATAATGTAAACAATATTTCATATCAAGAGTATTTCTGACACAAATAAATAATAACTATACTATTCATGATATTACCTCCTCTCTGATCACGTTGATACTTTTGTATACAGTATGTAATCACATGGATTGCGTAGAAACAATGTGTGGCTTACATAGAAATAACAAAGCTAGTAAAGATTTGAAGGCCAGAAATTTGCACGATGATTTTGGTCAGAAATGATTTGCAAATGTTTTTCATTTTTGGCCAGGGCATAAAGTATTGCTTTGATACCTATGTGTTGACATTCATTGCCAACAGGTATTGAATTCCCCAAAGGAGACTACCTGTATATATTGCACTGGTATACTTCCATATAAGCATGGTCTGAATCCTAGGATTACTTTGTAAGTCTAATGAAAGAATCTTGTATAATTCTTTGTAAAATTCAATTAAGGATGGAATATTCAATTGAATCATTAAAATTTGTAAGTCTAACAGTTCTTAATATTTTAAGCAGAGAACAATGGACTTTATTGTCAGTTATATCACCAGTGTGTTAATCTTTATACATTTTTATTCACTCACGATTGATTAATAACATAATTCTCTATTTTGTTGTAAAAATATGGTTTACAAACAATGACAAATTAAAATTTTAAAAATTAGATCAATGTCTTGATTCCCACTTAATGTCAATTGAATATAAGCTCATATCAACCCACACTCTTGTAAACATTTAATTTGGTATATGAACGACTATTCTAGCACAATGGTATGCAAAGCTGTGCCTTTTCAGTCTTGATAAAATAAGTTCCTATAATATCAGTCAGGCACTTCTGCAAATCACCGATCAGACTTTTGCTTATCATTTCTGTTCTAATTGTCCGATTTACCTGCAAATTTGAACTTTGACAAACATGATGATCTTGTTCTGAACGTTCTGCTTCATTTACATAACTAACTTCATTTTCTTTGTTTACCTCGTTTAAAAATGTATTACTACGCAGATGCATGCACAAATTGTAATCTTTTACATGCACACAGATGAACACTCCACAGTGGCACGAGTTGCTAGGACCATATTGACCACAAAAAAGCCAAAACACAAACCACAGGAAATGAAAACACATTCTCCATGATCGTACCGATCACAGAATAACACAGATAGTCTCTTTTTTGTATACAGGTCTTAAACCTGTAAGAAATATATGTTACAATAAAGTCTGTGTTAGAACACACTGTATATAAGCTAACGGAGGCGACGAGGCAGTCAGTGGCGGATCCAGGAGGGGTCTGTGGCTAGGGAGCTTTTGGGAACTGGAGCCCCTTACTTTATGGGATTGGAGCCCTTTTCATGCCCGATTACGTAAGTTGTTCTATTATCGCTCAGGCGCTATCGCAATCCGACTTTTGCATGCCATTTCTGTTCTAATTGTCCGATTTACACCAAATTTGAACTAAACTTACTGAAAATTCCTTGTTCTTGCGATTGGGAAGCATTTCCAAGCAATTTTAAAGGATAATTTTGTGCATTGATGGGCGATGACGATGTTGTCATTTCGGAGGGATGCCTATTGGCTTTGCCAATCCGGAAAACTTGTAGATGAGCATTTTGTCATCACGCACTTCATTATCTTTGTTTACAAGTTATAGGAACAGACATTATTGATCAGAATTTCATGCTCTATCGATTGGATAACATTTCCAGGCAAAGTGAATTGATAATTTTGCACATCGATGGGCGATGACGATTTTTGTCATCACGCACTTCTTTATCTTTGTTTACTTGTTATATGAACATATATTCATACGCTAGCACATGTAGACTGGTGCCACCCTCTGTGTATCCACACGATGTACTTGACACTCGGTGGGAGACCAGTCTATAGCGCATGCACACGACGAACACTCCACAGTGGCGTCAGTTGCTTTAACGATAATGACCACAGAAAAAAACGAATCACAAACCACAGGAAATGAATACGCATTTCCCATGATCGTACCGATCACAGAATAACACAGATAGTTCATTTTTTTGAGAAAAGGAACTATCTTTTCAACAAAGGAGCCATCCGTGTTACAAAAATATTGCTTAAAAATAAAACCATTTTATCCATGCCATTTTTTTGTTTGGGGGGAGAGGTTATTTTGATTTTTGTTTTGTTTGTTGTAATTTTTGTTTTGTTTATTTTAATTTTTGTTTTGTTTGTTGCAAGTTTTGTTTTGTTTGTTATTTTTTTCCCATCCGTGTTACATGTGGAGCACCACTTTTTCTTGTTTAAAAAAGACTTTCTTGTTATATCCACTGCCTGTCGGCCAAAAACAGGCCATCTGTGTTATAAAAAATCATGATGGAAACCTACAATCGCACTGTTGGAATCCAGCCGAAATAATACAACCTTGCTAAAGTGCAAGAACAAAAGGGACCCAAGACCATTACTAAATGCTATTTTAAACTAAGTGTCTCAGCTTTATGCAAGTAATGAAGTACAGTGACCGGCAGCCAAATCCGGACATTTTCATGTTTTTCACTCCCGATTTTCACAAAACCCTTTAAAACCTTGTAAAAACGGCTCACATCGATTGAAGATCGTCTACTTCAAAGGCATGTGAAGTAAAAACGATATCCTTTCAATATTTACAGAATTATCAGGAAATTCACGCATTCAGAAAACCTGCAGATTGTCCGAGTTTCCATTGACTTATACAGAGAAGTTGGCTACGTCACCACTTCTGACGTCATTTGACAGTGACAACATCACTCGTGCCAAGAAAACAAATAAACACTTCTAACGTTTTGAAAGGAACAGGAATTGCAAGGTGACGTGTGAGACCTGACATTCAGCTCAATTGCAATCAGTACAGCAAGGTATGCTAGATGTTTGACCGAGTTAAAAATGTCTGAGTTTAATCTGCCGGTTTCGGACAGTTGCCGGTCACTGTAGTTCAAATAAAACCTCAGTTCTTGCTATGAAACCCCTTGCAACTACTTGTGCCCAACCAGTTTTCCGTCGCTACCAATTACTGCCGATTACAGCGGCTAAGCCGGAAAGGATACCGTTGTAGCCGCTGCCAGTCACGGTCTACTTCATCGGCGGAAACTGGTCGCTGACGAGTACGAGAAAAAGTCAACGACGACGGCAGCTGCCAGCCTGCCGTTCACCCCCTTGCAACAGACTTCTGCGATCCCGCCCAGTTCTTTCTTGGTGACAATGCTAACTGAAGAGTTTTATAGTTTATGTTTCGGAATCACAAAATATGAAACTAACTATACCTGTGCCTTGTTGTATATGCCGCTCTTCCACCACGAACCAAGAAAATAATTTGGGTTTGTTAAGCTGCTAGTCTAGCTGATTGAACCGAGACTTCCTTCCGGGTCAATTCTCAAGTGCCGGAAAGTAGAGGCACCTACTATTGTCGCAAATTTGGTGGAGTTTTGAACGATTCTACGAAAAACCTTTAGTAATTATATACAAACAAACAAAATCATAAGCTTCTCTGGGTTTGATCGAATTCAATTACCCAGAAATAATAAATGTCTAGCAAGAAGGGTGTCGTTATTTGTTTATAATTGTTGGCAAATAAGTTTAGACTGGTTCTCATTGTAATAGTGACCACACAATGTAGATGGTGTATACAACGAAAAGATACCAGTCCAAACAAACTTGGTTGTGTACATGTTAGAGCTTACCAACCTCCAATCAGGCCAAGTCCAGATGGGAGCTTCAGGGTCTAAGGTTTTTGGATGTAAGAGCCGCTCTGATTGGTTTAGAGACCGAAGCCCTTATTGAATATTCTGATTGGCTAGGCTAAATATAGATTGGTGGAATCCCTTCAAAATGGTGGACTGAGTTGGTGATAACATGTGTTTGGGGAAAGAGAGATTCTTTCCAGCGTCTTGTTGACCATATATAGCTGATGTAATCAATAATTAAGTATGATGTAACTACCCTGAGTACTGGCACCATATATTGGGAATGTGACAAACAAATATGACAGGTTTGTGCACATTATTTTCACATTATTTTCTCTTGTTCTCATGATTTAACTTTTAAGACATATTTAAATCATTTCTGTGCATGTATTATTTGCAGAGGTATAGGAGAGGGCAATATTTGATAATTTATTATCATGACTTGGGGCTGGAAACTGTGCATCTCAGATTTTATGACAAATATCAAATATTTCTTAACAAAACCAACAAATGTCAATCATATAACATGCCATTATTATTTATTCTTGTTAATTGTCATTTTTGATTGCATTATCTTTGAGAAAACTGACATTTTGGGCGCCCTGAAAATTTCATATATTGTCACTGCTCTGCATAGTAATGTAAGATGATCAGATTTCTGCCCCAAATCATGATAATTAGTGAATATTTTTGCACAAAACAAACAAATGTGTATAATATAACATGCCACTGTTCATTCATTCTTACTAATTATAATTTTTCAATGCACTATCTTTATAAAAACTGACATTTTGTGTGCCCTGAAGATTTCAAATATTGTCATTTGTCAATGTTTTACACAGAAATCTGAGACACATGGTTTTCTACCCAAGTCCTGATAATAATAATATAGTTCTTTCTAAAACATACGAATGTGGATAATGTTACATGTTATCATTCATTCAAGCTAATTATCATTTTAGAATGCATTGTCTTTGAGAAAACTGACATTTTGGGTGCCCTGTATATTTCATATATTGTTACTGGGCTCGGCCAAGCGGTAACGGAGGGACAGCATCACTGAACAGCATAACATAAATGCATTTATTCCAGAAATACAAAATTATTAGAAATACTTAATTATTGTTTTTGACAAAGCCCACTGAACATTACAATATGCCAAAGTATTGAGGATCATACTGTAAAAGTTTATGTATGGTATCAAAATATGTTTTCTGTAACGGAGGGACACTTTTGAACAGCAGCTTTGGAGTCATGTAGCAAAATGGGCTTAACATAAAGTTCTTATGAATATTCTTAAAAATCACTATATCATATATCATCTACACATACCTAAGTAGTAAATACCAAAATATCAAGTTTATAACATTAACACTGTTTTATTTATTAAAGAAATATTGTCGTAACGGAGGGACAACAGAAAATAGTGACGGAGGGACACAAATGTTCAGCTGTAATCTTGTCAACAAGTAACTTCTGTAGCAAACTGTACATGTATTATTTAGGTGCTAAATCTTTATGAACTTAACAGAATAAATTTACAGAATAAATTGACTGAAATAACATAAGTAACAAAGACTAAATACACACCACAAATGACAACTGGGTACTAAGGATGGTCAAAATAACCATGTGACAAAGGTGACTGCGCTACTGAACTGCCACATTAGACAGACCACAGTCAAACTGCTGAATTTGGACATTTTATGAATCTAAATTATCCACAAGTGTAAATTATCTACAAGTTGGAGAAAATATGAGTTTAACAATGCTTAGAAATGCATACTATTTACGTTTTTGAAGACTAAGACTAAAAATGGACGCCAAGCTTTAAAGGTTATGCTAATGTCCAGGCCTTAGTGAAAAGTGAAAATATTAACAGAAAGATATGACAGACGTGAGGTATAATGATGGCAGAAAGTAGCTGAATAAGATTAAGATTGGCAGCTATGTTCAGGTTTTAGATAAGAGGAGGGAATATATAGCTATCAAATGAAATGCACATGCACTTGGTCCAGCTGTCCACTTCTTGGCCATTTTGGTCATCATAAGGATGACACACACAACTCATTCCATTACATCATCATGTCCTTAGCCTTGTGTTATCCTAACTGCATCATCCCTAAGAATGGATTTGTCAGGTAAATTAGACACTTTGACAAGATCAAACGGTTACATAGTGTCACAAGGAATCACACCTATCAAACAGCAATTGTGTTGTCTCTGATGGGACAGCTTGTGTACCCAGTGCAGGTCAGCTGGTGGCTTTCTTCCTCTGACTAAAGTACCAATGCAAACAAATATGATTTTTTTGCCATAAACTCAGACAGTATTGAAAACCAGTGTTTATAATACATGAGTATGTAGACAGGGAAATAGAATTATGTATCACTGACCATGTTGATTGATGCATGAGTATAAACATGAAGTGTCTATTGTCTCTCAGGTGACAGACCACATATTAGCCAACCAATACATGTTTAACCAAATAAATTGTTTGTGTCCATTTCCACTTGACATAAACCACTTTAAGAAATAAAAATTTGTGGCAAATAACTGAAATAATAACAACTTGCATGAACCTGAACATTTGTCCCTCCGTTACTAGTAACGGAGGGACAGGTTTTCTTCATATAAAATCAACCAAAAATTAAATGAGTTTCATAAAGCATACAGAAGGTTATGATACTTCACTATAAGCACCTTACTTCTAGAAAGTTTCACATTCCTTGTGATATGCATTGTAGCATGAGGTAAAAATTTCAATATTTTTTGTAACGGAGGGACATGTAACGGAGGGACAAATTTATATTTTAAAGATTTTCCCCCAAAACATCTTTAGACTTGTGTGCCAAGAATTTGACTTTAAATCATGATAACATAGCATCTCAACTTTATTAAAGTCCCATTTCCACTACTTTGCATGTGATTTCTAATAAAATACACCATGTTTTCTAAATTGATAGAAAAACGACGACAGACAGCAAAATGAACCAACAAAATAGGGTCTTAAACAAATTGTGATTATTTCGCAACCAATATGGGTAGAGAAAAAAATAAAACAGTTTCAGAAACTACAGTTTTTAGTTTATAAGGTACAGTTTAAAAGAAGCACATATTTTGAGTTTCACTTTTTCATGTTAATGTTCACTTCCCCTTGGCTGAGCCCTACTATTTTACATAGAAATCTGAGATGCATAGTTTTCTGCCCCAAATCATGATAATTATCAAATATTTTTGCACAAAACCAACAAATGTGAAGGAAAAAAAGAATGAATAGAGGACAGTTTGTTCTCTCTGACATTTTTCAATCTCGCATATCTCTGCCAATAATTGATGGATTTTCAAATTTTAAAAACTCATTCTCCCCATGACATGTGGAAGAGCACTATGCAGTTGGTCTACATCATCATGCAAAATTGATCCATGTACATTTGACAACTGTCTTTCAGAGCCATAAACTATATTCAATTGATGTCTATTACATATAGAATTGTTTATATGCATCTAGATATCTTGTGAATCACTTAACATAATGCAAAACTACATATATAGCTGACAGGACAGAATTAGGAGTTGTATCCTGAGTGAAGTCTACTGGTGGTGTAGACCACAAACTGTAAATAAGATTCATTGAAGTAATTGAAATTGAATTTTCACAATTCTACATTTTACAGATCTGTGATGGCACCTACCTACCTTTTCTGGTAATGTCGAGGACACCAGCCAACCAACCACCTATTGTCAGCAATTAATGTGGATAACATAGACTCTCATTTCTACAAAGTCCCATCTGTGCCTACAAATTGTGAGACTCAGTACAACTTTGAGAAAATGTCAACACTGGTTAAACAGTCAACATTGCCTACATCCCTGGATTCTTGTGGATTAGCACCAAACCCTTGTTATACACCGGTGAAAACACAATGTAGGACTCTGCCATTTCATAGTCCTCAGACACCAGTGAAGATAACAGAAGGTGTCTGTGTTGTGTGTGGCAAAGCAAATTCCCTGTTAGCACAGCCACGCTCTATTGGTTCTGCAGCTGGGATTAAGAAAAATCTCCATGGCCTACTTCTAAGATATGGACATGTGAATATAAATGAAGGGAGTATTTGTAGATCGGATGAAGCCAGGCTTCTTAATCTTGACAAGAAATGTTTAGAATTTAAAAGGCAATGCCTTAAAACAAGGAACACCTTTTTGTACAGTACAGGGTTGAAGCGATGTCAGAAGACATTACAGGTTGCTCAGACACCGCAAAAGAAACTTTTCAGTCAATCCTTCACACCATTGGAATGTAGTAATGCATTTCCCTCTTCAACAACACCAACCTCATTCCTTATTGAAACACCATTGGAATGTACCAGTGTCTTTCCATCTACAACAATGTTAACGTCATTCCCTGAAGAAACACCATTGGAATGTAGCAGTGCATTTCCATCTACAACAATGTTAACGTCATTCCCTGAAGAAACACCATTGGAATGTGCCAGTGTCTTTCCATCTACAACAATGTCAACGTCATTCCCTGAAGAAACACCATTGGAATGTAGCAGTGCATTTCCCTCTTCAACGACAACCTCATTCCCTATTGAAACACCATTGGAATGTAGCAGTGTATTTCCATCTACAACAATGCCAACCTCATTCCCTGAAGAATGTAGCAGTGTACTTGCACCTCCATCAATCTCATCTTCAACCCCAACATCAGGGCAAAGAAAGAGGAATTTGAGTCCAATTCGGCAAACACCAACATCTAAAAAAAAAAAAGCATCACAACATACAGTTGACAGTACTCCATACCATTTTGACCATTCTTATAGTTCCTCAACACAACTACCATATATCACAGCATCCAAAGCTGCTGTCCATTTAGCTATGGCTCAAAGGAGTAATGAAGCTGAAATAATCATGTCTTCACAACTAAAACAAACTGAATGTGTTGCTTTAATTGAACTTGTTAAATCTGGAGATGTATACAAAATAGCCCAAAGAATCCTCAACACTAAACAGATGTCACTGAGGAATGCAGTAGTGTCTATTATGCAGATGGAACAAGACAATGTTGTGCCACATTTGAAAAATAGAAAACACAATAAATCTGTATTAATGAAACATCCAGATTCTACAGCACTAGAGCAATTAGAAACTTTCTCATGGGAGAAGATAGTAATGGAATTTGCCAGGAAATTCCCAGAACTGTACAACATGTCTCTAGGATTGCTCATATCACCAGAGGGGAGAAGAAATCCAGCTTCCATAGACTCTGTTTTACCCAAACTTGGCATGGTCTATGCAATATGTGCACAAAACCGGGTACCTGGTCTTAGCCAAGTACAGAGGATGGTTGCAGCAATACTAACAGAAGGTCTCTGTGATGTAAAGGTAAGTAATACCAAGAACACTTTGAATTATTAATTATGTAAATTTCCCTTAAGTAAAAGTTGCTGACTTTCACAGAAGGAGGAGCTGTAATGTTCAAATATACCATATTTCCTATACAAAAGCTTTAAAGCAAACCATCCAATTGAAATCATTAAAATTTGGACTGAGATTTTAAGCTATTTCAGAAATGGCCATTTATTTCAGACAAAACAGCTATTTATAAGATATGTTCTAATCTTTAGATAATACTTATGGCCTATAAGAATAAGTTTTATTATAAGATTATATTAATTGTTATACTAAACATTTTTACCATATTATTTTGCAGTTAACAAAATGTTCAGATGTTTCAATAACAACATAAGGTATTGCCAACTTACTTCTTCAAGATGATGCCTAGATACTAAGGTACTTTTTCTTATCTTAATGATAATCCTATTATGACCGTACACACATCCGGTTCACTGACCAATCACAGTAGTCGAGACAATGATGGGAGACAGTGGCAATTATTTAGACCAATAAGAGAGCAGCTAACAAATGATTAACAGAAGTATACAAAGTAACAATGGCGGGAAGCGGCGATCACCACGTGTCTACATTTCACCATGATATAAGATGGTTCTCTCAAAACAACCAAGAAGAAAATGTTCATGGTCATTTGGGGCAGCTTCAGATTTTCTAGTATTACATAGACACAATATTGTCCTTTGCCAAAGTATATAACAGTCAAACATGCAAACATCTTAACTGTTAAATCTATACCTCTGCAACAAATACATGTATAGTGTGACACAATTTTCTGTCATGTCCAGGATTGGTATAATTATATGTAGGATCATGGCAGCCAAACTTAAATTCCTTTTTATGTTATTTTTAACAGGTATTTGATCGCCTGGGACCTGCAGGGTTGACAATCAGATATGAAACTACCTTAGATCTGATACAAGACCTGAGTAACACTGGGGAAAACCTCCTCATCAAGGCCATTCAAAATGGTATGAAACTTCGTATATGTGGTGACAATATTAACTTTTGGGTCAAGGTCAGGGATGAAAGGATAAAATGCCATTCTCACATGGAACATTACTATGGCTATGTAGTTATGGTATATGATCACAAATTCCCAGAATGCCAGAAAGGTGCACCACAAAAATCTGTTGAGGAAACAACAGCACCTGTTTTAATGCTTACACAAGAAGAAATAGAAGCTCTTATAGATGATTATGTTTACTTGGCACAGAAAGTAGCTTTGGAGCACTTTGCATACTTCAAATTTATGGAACAACATGTTCCAAAGCAACTTGTTGATGACAAGATAGAAATGCTGATGAAGAAAACCCCAATAATTCCAATGCCAGCGGTTCACCGTAATGAATGCCACTACAGTGACATGCTTGAAATCATGAGAAACTATGTCAGCATGTTAAGTAGGGTCTTTGCAGCAGCAGGCTACAGCAGTCCCCCAAAAGTCCACATAGGCGGAGATCTGCTAACTAGAGTGATGCATTCTGGAAGCAAGTTGCTCATGCTTAATGGTCCTACACCTGATGATAGATTTGAGTGCCTGAGCCCGATATCAGCTGAGTTTTTCCATATGGCCATGAAATTGTTGAGTATCATTTTTAAAAGACTGTGGAATAAAGACAGTGGACAGGAATTTGGAACGATGAGAGCAGAGCAGATCCGTATTCAAAGAAAGGATGTGAGTCCCGATGTCAAAAAATGTTACACAGAGGATAAAGATTTTTTTATCAGCTTTACAAATGCTCATATAATTGAATTGATTCGGCAACACTTTGTCATGGATGATGTCAACGCTAGCCCATGCCTTGCAAAATCTCCTCCAGATCAAGAACACATATATGAATGGGCCTGTGATGAGTTCAGGTCAATGATTAGGTCAAACGTTGGGACATTCCTTTATAGAAAAGACTCATTGCCAGGTAACAACAACAATTATTTTATATTGTTAATTAAACATTATAAATGATGATCAATTGTCATGGCTCAGGCCATCTTTATAAATAGTTATCTGTTGTTAAATATATTATGTTAAAGTTAGTTTGATATCTTCATATATTTAAGCGATTTGAAATGTCCTAATTATTCACTGTAGTTTCTCTGACCAATACATCTATATAAGTTTAATTCTTGAATTCTGGAACACATATTCAGTAAGAGTAGACTGTGGATTTTATTTGTAACCTTTAACCTTAAAAATTTAATAGTAATTAAATGCCATGTCCATTTCAAATCAGGTGGCTCAGTCTCCCAACAAAGTGTTACATCTGAATGTGTCAGTCCACGTGCCCAAGCAATGACACCAAGACCAGTTTATCCACGTGCCCAACCTGTGACGCCTGGATCAGTCACTCCACATGCCCAAGCAGTGACACCAAGACCGGCCTATCCACATGCCCAACCTGTGACGCCTGGATCAGTCACTCCACATGCCCAACCAGTGACACCAAGACCGGTCTATCCACGTGCACAACCTGTGACGCCTGGATCAGTCACTCCACATGCCCAAGCAATGACACCAAGACCGGTCTATCCATGTGCCCAACCTGTGACGCCTGGATCAGTCACTCCACATGCCCAACCAGTGACACCAAGACCGGTCTATCCACGTGCACAACTTGTGACGCCTGGATCAGTCACTCCACATGCCCAACCAGTGACACCAAGACCGGTCTATCCACGTGCACAACTGCTGACGCCTGAATTAGACAATCCACGTTCACTACTGGGGACACCAAGACCAGTTTATCCACGTGCCCAGCTGGTGATGCCTGGATCAGTCAGTCCACATACCCAACCACAACCAGTGATGCCAAGACCAGTCAAGTCACGTTCACTGCTGGTGATGCCAAGACCAGTTAAGCAACATGCCCAACTGGTGACACTTGGGTCACTCAGTCCACGTGCCCAACCAGTGATGCCAAGACCAGTCAACCCACGTTCACTGCTGGTGATGCGTGGATCAGTCAGTCCACATACCCAACCACAACCAGTGATGCCAAGACCAGTCAACCCACTTTCCCTGCTGGTGATGCATGGATCAGTTAAGGAACGTGCCCAACTGGTGATGCCTGGATCAGTCAGTCCACATACCCAACCACAACCAGTGATGCCAAGACCAGTCAACCCACGTTCCCTGCTGGTGATGCGTGGATCAGTTAAGAAACGTGCCCAGCTGGTGATGCCTGGATCAGTCAGTCCACATACCCAACCACAACCAGTGATGCCAAGACCAGTCAACCCACGTTCCCTGCTGGTGATGCGTGGATCAGTTAAGAAACGTGCCCAGCTGGTGATGCCTGGATCAGTCAGTCCACATACCCAACCACAACCAGTGATGCCAAGACCAGTCAACCCACGTTCCCTGCTGGTGATGCGTGGATCAGTTAAGAAACGTGCCCAGCTGGTGATGCCTGGATCAGTCAGTCCACATACCCAACCACAACCAGTGATGCCAAGACCAGTCAACCCACGTTCCCTGCTGGTGATGCGTGGATCAGTTAAGAAACGTGCCCAGCTGGTGATGCCTGGATCAGTCAGTCCACATACCCAACCACAACCAGTGATGCCAAGACCAGTCAACCCACGTTCACTGTTGGTGATGCGTGGATCAGTTAAGGAACGTGCCCAACTGGTGACACCTTGGTTACTCAGTCCACGTGCCCAACCAGTGATGCAAAGACCAGTCAACCCACGTTCACTACTGGTAACACAAAGACCAGTTTATCTACGTTCCCAACTGGTCATGCCTGGACCAGTTAAGCAACATGGCCAACCAGTGATTGCAAGAACAGTCAGTTCACGTTCACTGCTGGTGATGCCCCAGTCAGTCAACCCATCTGTCCAATTGGCCATGCCTGATGACACACAACCACACCCATCATATGCTAAAGGCAAGTAACAGACAGTTATCCAAAATAAACATTTCCTCATGATGTACCTCTGTAAGAATATATAACATTATAAAATTATGGCAGATTCAATGATGATAATTTTAAAAGTAAGAAACCTTTTTAATGTGTTCAAAGAAAAATCAAATGAAGTGAAAATAAAAACTGTGAAGTGAAAATAAAAACTTTTTGATACAATTTCAGCATCAGAATTGGGCCAGACAAAACACAAAGTATGTGTAGGCTCTGCATATTATAGAGATATGAACATCACGAAAGCAACATCATTCAAACATGCAGTAAGTATTGCACACTAAAGGTACTTTTTATGCAATAAAACAAGATTTCTCTGGCATTCCACAATCATGCTTGTTAGTGCAATAAAACCCAATTATTTCTGGAGCATTCACCATATCTGTCCTGTACCTGTCTTGTGTTTGTCCATCCTCATTGTTTGTACAAGATTTCTCTGCACTATTCACAAAGGTTCCTAATATTTCATTAAATATTTCATACTTTCTGCATGGGACTAAGTACACTAAAGCCATAAAAAGATAACTCGTTATTCTGTATGAATAAGTACATGTGTTATGTTTGCAGCATCCGCCAGCCACAGGACGACTCCTGAAAAAAGCTGATTTTCATCAAGGGTCAACAAATTTCTCTCCTGCGTCAAGAGGCAAGCAGTGCACAGCAATGTCATATGTTGCTATTGCTGTGTCTGCAGTTTTCAGTCCTTTTTTATGGACTGAAGACCACATGAATAAAATCTTAGAGATGGGGGATGAGCTGTACCAAACAATTCCCCACAAACACATATATGTTGATTATACCGAACTTCCTGATCAGATAGAAATTGCAGTATTTAATAAGACATTAAACACAGAGATTCTTGCACATCTGTCAGGACATTTGCATGATCATGAGAGCAGTCTTTATGCTTATAGTTTAGATGATGCCATAGAAGTCGCATGCGAAAGTACCTTGAAATGTTTGTTAATAACATGTGAACGCACAGTGGCCATTATTAAAGAATCAAATCGTTATTTGTTGTATGATTCACATAGTCGGGGCCAGGATGGACTTGTAAGATCGAATGGTACTGCTGTCATACTTGAATTTAGTACCTCACAAAATTTAGCGAGACATGTACGCAAGTTAAATAAAGGAAACTTGCATTGTCCATTTGATGTGATTGCAGTCAATCCTACATTAGTATCTTCAGATATTGTCAGTCGCACTTCCACCACCGATCAACAATCTATAGGTGCAGCTAGTCACACTTCCACCACTGGTCAGCAGTGTACAAGTGCTGCTAGTCACACTTCCACCACTGGTCAGCAGTGTACAAGTGCTGCTAGTCACACTTCCACCACTGGTCAGCAGTGTACAAGTGCTGCTAGTCGCACTTCCACCACTGATCAACAATCTATAGGTGCAGCTAGTCGCACTTCCACCACTGATCAACAATCTATAGGTGCAGCTAGTCGCACTTCCACCACTGATCAACAATCTATAGGTGCAGCTAGTCGCACTTCCACCACTGATCAACAATCTATAGGTGCAGCTAGTCGCACTTCCACCACTGGTCAGCAGTATACAAGTGCTGCTAGTCGCACTTCCACCACTGGTCAGCAGTGTACAAGTGCTGCTAGTCGCACTTCCACCACTGGTCAGCAGTATACAAGTGCTGCTAGTCGCACTTCCACCACTGGTCAGCAGTATACAAGTGCTGCTAGTCACACTTCCACCACTGGTCAGCAATGTACAGGTGCTGCTAGTCGCACTTCCACCACTGGTGAGCAATGTACAGGTAAAACTTTCCAGATAACATTGCAAGATGGAAAGGTATTTAAGATAACGCTTCCTCCTTCTTCATCAAATTCACCAGCACCTCCTACACAATTACCTGAAGTCAAACCTGATAAGGTATTTGAGTTGTCAAGTCTCACACTTGAATTGGGATTTGTTTTTAAGAACTTTTTAGAATGTATAAAATGTCCTAACAGAAATAGAATGATAAGAACTCTTAAGTTGCTAATGATTATATTCAAAGCGGACAGTAATATGTCAAAGTATGCAGATGAGACCCTCAGATTCCTTGTACTTCAGCTATGTAAATTGTCAGAAGAAGATGCCTGCCACATGTTTTATGCCATGTTTGTTAATACTAAGGGCAAGATAGACACATTTGTCCCTTGTGATTTGGTAACAGAATGGTATGTGAAAGCATGTAAGAAACACATAAAGCATATGTCTAGTAATAAAAAGGAGAAAAATATAGAAAGAAAGACTGGGGCACTTGCATGTTTAGACACTCTCATGTACAGATTTGATGATGTCACAGGTGTGCGCAGGAGAAATTCCAAGCATCGCAAAGTATCAGCAGTAGATGATGAGCTTAGCATGGCTGCTGACCTTCAAAGGGTCAAACCATTTGAAAAAACTGGGGGCAGGTGTCATGATCACTTCAGAAATGTCAAATGTTCAATGTTAGGCCACTTGAATTATGACCACTTTTTACAGTGGTTAACACGTCGTGCTACAATTCATGCCACCAGCCTGGGAAACTGAAGGGAACAAATTATAACATTTTCTTAGAATTTAATTTGTTGAGTTGATTCAGTGTGTTTTTGGGTGCTTTCAAATACTGTTCTCAAAATATACTGTGCAAAAGTAATCATTTAAATTTCATGACAAATAATGAAGATAAAATATATGGTAAAATAATGTAATATAATTTTGTACAGTGTAAAGAGTTTTTTTTAAAAGACATAAATGAACAAGGATGTGAATGTCCTCAAGTAGTTCGATATCAATTTGTAAGAATTATGTAAATTTCATTGAAATTCTAAATGTAGAATGAGGATGCCTTGTGTGCCGTATACTCCTTGTGTGACAATGAGACAGGTATCAGCTACCATGATGCACAGCAAAGTCAGTGTTTTGGTATAGACAGGTGATTCTGGAACATACATTTATTGAGTTAACTTTGTTTGACACCAAAGTAAGGTCAATTATGATATATCTATTTATAATATTCCATAGTTTTACTTTTCCATATATTTGAATAAAGTTTAATTGAATGCCTTCTCTGTGAATAGAGAAAGGTCCCAATCAAGGAATGGTGCTTAGTTCTTGCTGGTCTGATTTGTAAAAACATGTCATGTTCCAATCAAGAATGTTACTAACAATATTCTATATTCATGTACTATATGGTATGCATAAAATGTAAGAAAAAGTTAATGAATGTTGAGCCTATATTGGAAATATACAGTATTTAGGAAAGTTCAATTGTTAAAGTTCCTTTCAAGCTAGCTAAAGCCAAGCTGTACGTCTAATGTACCTTTAAATACTCTTGATAAAACTGAACTGAAATTATTGTTAAATATTTGATATAAAGTTTATTTTCAACATTGCAATGTTAAAGGCATTAGAAAATTTTGAAATTGAGATAAAATGATTTGAAAACTTTAGATGAAAATCAAACAATCATTTAGTTTATTTATGCATAGAGATAACACTACTATCTGATAAAGTTTGGAGAGGAGCTTTATTAATAAAGCGGAGCGACAGGCGCTCATGAAACCACACTACACACACACAGCAAACCATCATAGATACATTATCATTTAACACTCAGTACAATTTAACATCAATAACATCAAAACATCACTCATTGATAATTGACTTATTGCAGATTATGAGCAAGATATCATGGCAATAGCCCAATTCTCGTTTCCATCTTTAATGCAGATTGGGTGGGATGGTGGCAGACAATCAATTCAATATGATACTATTGACTGCCCAGGTGACGAACAGTCACAATGTGAGTTCACTCATACCTGCATGTTCATTGAGGTTACTGTGACAGGTGACATTCATTGATCAATATACGCTACACTCTGACATGCCTGAAACCTAACGTCTAAGCCTCACTTAATGGTCTCTTCTAATAGGTGTACAAAACAGGTTTTTTGTTAACACAATACAAGGCAAAGAAATCTTTATAAACTGGCATGTTCATGAAAAATTAGACCTATATAATAGGTTGTGTTGCCTTTATTTGTATATATTCCTAACAAATCTGCCAGGGACTGACTAGAAATAAAAGTAACACTTATTGTTATCAATATTAGTCTTTGCTAATGTGATATGAAGCTTATATTGACTTATATTCGGGTAGCCTGTTAATAAATAAAAACAAATGAGATTCTCATTGTTCATATTTATAAAGATGTCACACTGGCAGCCATGGTGGTGACAATATAATAGAAATGTGTCATTAATCTATTGTACAATAAAGATAACCTATTATTTCATGAGATGAAATAATTAAATACATCATTTTTTAATTGTAGTCTTTTATATTTTACACAATATGTTTGAAAATAGATTCTCTGCAAATACAAATCAAAATGCTATAAAAAGAGGCTTATATCAAATCTAACTTAATTAGATTTTAAACCAATCACAACAACTCAGAATGACCTGATGAGTTGTTGCATTTATATTAGCCTCTTATCTTATACAGTGATGAAAGTCAGCATTCAGGAAAAAACCTGAAACCCTTAAAATTTAACCTGAAGAAACCTATAACCCCTTTCAGAACCTTAAAACTTTACCTGAAGAAACCCCTAACCCCTTTCAGAACCTTAAAACTTTACCTGAAGAAACCCCTAACCCCTTTCAGAACCTTAAAACTTTACCTGAAGATACCCCTACCCCCTTTCAGATATGTCAATTTTGGATGTTTCACACTGAGTTTAGAGCATTTTGAATTTCACATTGAAAAAAACCCTGAATTCAGGTTATTTCCTGAAGACTTTCATCACTGCACGAATTCATGTTATTGCACAATATCATAACTCCTAACAAATTTTTATTTGACACTGTTGAATAATCTCAAATGAAGCTCGAATATAATCTGCATTGATATGATGATAATTTGCCTGCATTGTATCTTCATCCATAAATAAATGGTAGTTACTTGAAATGTCACTAACTAAAGTTGGAGTCAGCCCTGTCAATAAACTGGCATCAATCTGTGTACATATTGACTGGTTTACAGAACAAAAAAATGCAGTTAGGGTTTCATGTAAAATGTTACATGTGTCTGAATTGAATTCCCCATCTTTGTCAATGTTTTCATGGTTTAAATCAGAGTTGGAAGCACACTGCTCACAGTCACAGACCATTTGACAATTGTCACAACAATCATGGTTCATAATTGTTGCATGGGCATCCACAACACTTTCCTTTTTCCCAGCAAAATGTTTGTTGAGGAAGGCCCTCCTGCATGTTTGAAGCAGGCAATACTCTTTCATCTCTGGTCTTACAACTGTCCTTCCCAAATCATCATTATTAAAATGAATGACTGCTGTTGCTAGCTCATCAGCAGCTCCTCGGCCAGCTCTTCCTGTCTCCTGTGAGTAAGCTGCAAATAAATACCACACTCACATAAATAATGGCCTTCAACATTAATGACTGAACAGATGGAGATTGTGGCAATGATGAGTACTTTTTGTATATTTAAAAGACTAAACTTTAGGCCTTAAACATGAGCTAAATAAATGACAAGATATTTCAAACAGGTTTGGTTGATTTCTATATTACTTATAAAAAAGGTTTCTTATAAAAAATGTTTCTTCAAAGTATACACTTTGGCAACAAAATGCATGCTTGAAAAAGGATCAACAAGCAACAACAGTGGAATACTTGATGCAAAACAAATATTCATCCAAATTAAACAAGTTACTAAACGATATGTATATAAATTTATGTATAATGCATCCCTTTACATTTGAGCATAAATTTAGAATTAAAATGATTTTGTCTGGTTAAACAATGGATTAGCCTCAGCATATCCAAGTCAAATGTTTGCCTTTTGTCACAAATGTTGGGAATGTAATTGTCATTTTTGTACTTGCAAAAAAAAGCTGAATTTATAACTTTTCAGTGCTTCCAGACATTACATAAAACATAAGGATAAGTATGGATTTAAATACAGTAAACCTAAAAGCTCTCTTGACGTTGACAGTGTGTACTCACCTTCAAGAGTAGCTGGTATGCCTGCATGGCAGATACGCATGATGCCAGGTGCATCTATACCCATGCCGAATGCTGGTGTTGCTAGGAGCAACCGTATATCTCCATCTTTTGACACCATGTCAGAGGAGACTGCAGTCTTCATCTAAAAAACACTCACTTTATTATTGCTTGTTACATTTTTATTTGTAATTGTACATCTAATTATGTCATAATTCTGTTCTTTTGAAGTCATAATATGGAAAATGTTTTGAGAAGGGTAAACATTTTCACAGTAACAAATTACCATACCTGTGGTAAGAGTGGAGCATGGAACTGGGATACTTCTTTCACACCTCCTGTGGTCACTGTGCCATTGCTGAGAAGTTTGACTGCCAGTTCGTTTCCAAAGCCACACCATTTTAGGTCAGTATATATAACAGTCTTTGGAAAGTCATCTTTCTGGACTTTCAGCTCTTTTAGTAGAGGCATGAGTACAGAGGTGTAGGAACCTTCCACTGTCATGTTTTTTCCACTGTTTGGTGGGCGTCTGACTGCCTTATAAAAGATGTTACGTCGGTCTGTGTGACCCGTGACAACTTTTGCATCCTTCATGCCCAAAAGGCGACAGATATCCTCCTGCATAGCAACAGTGGCTGTGGCTGTTACAGCTAACATGGTTGGCCTGCTCTCAGGAAACAGAGTGCGAAGTTCGTCAATCAACCTGAACCTTACACGGAAATTTTCACCCCATTGCACCACACAGTGAGCCTCATCAACACAAATCAGTCTCACTCTCCTGTTCCACTTTGCTTTCTTTAATACTTTGATGACATCTGCATCAAGAAAATCTTCGGGATGTCCAATAAGAAATGAGAAGTTGCCTTCCTTTAAAGTGTCAAAATCAAGACATGGGTCCTCATCCTGTTCAACATCTTCCTCTGGCCAATCCTGAGTAGTTGAGATGCTACCTAATATATAAATATAAATGTAAATATAAATACAAATACAAATACATATATATAAATATATATATATATACAGGAACGAGAATGACGATAATTTAAGATTTGTTAACTATAATTTTATCCTTGTGGCAATACGATTCTCTCACATGAGTTCATAATTTACCTTAGATATTGAACACAAGCATTACATATACAATCTGATTAGATTATGGCAGTGATTGGGTGGTTTTTGTTGCCATGGCGACCGTCCATAAGTGCGGGGGACTAAACGTCAATGCTCTTGTTTCACATTTATTCAAATAAGTTACGCACCTGCTCGTAAAAGTATAGCCCGACTTCCGATGACCTCCAATTGCTGCTGCAAAATCACATTCAATGGTGACAGGATGAAAGTGATGGGTTCTTCTGGATTCCTCTCAATGAGTTGACAGAGAATTGGAACCAGCTCAAACAGAAGTGACTTGCCATAACCCGTACCAAGAATGGCTAACATATCTCTCCCCCTGCATTTCGTTAGGCACTCGATCTGTTTTTCCTTCAGCGTGGTGATTGCTTGGAGACGGTTTTGGGCCCTATATTTATTAAGGATCTGTAGTGCCTGTTTGTAGAGCAAGGATTCACTCACAGGTTTCACAATAGCTTCACAGAAGACCTTAATGGACTGGCACTGTATCTAAAAGAAATAGGAAAACAAGGTAAATAGTTTTAGGCAATATAAACAATTATCTTGCACTTTGTAATTTTTGGTCATTCAAATCTGTGGTACAAGATTTTTTATGGTGGGAAAAAAGAACTTAAGTAGACACTTCCCTCTTATGTCAAATAATTCTCCAAATTATGAACATATTGTGTAGGATACATGGAGTGGCAATACATATTATTTGTTATGTAAAATATGGTTTTATGTCATTTTGGAAATTCACTCCTGTGACCTTGAAAATGTCACCATGTCAAAATCCTATTTACCCTTCAAATAGGTCATTGTGAACTATTTACATTGATAACTCCTCTGAGTCAACCCTAGGAGAAACAGGTGCACAAGTGTGAGACAACTGCACAAGTGAGATATTGCTACAACAGTGAGATAGCTGCATCATTGAGAGCTAGCTGCATGAATGGAACTTCTGCATAAATGAGATATAGCTGTGCAAGTGAGATACAGATGCACAAGTGAGAGATGGTTACAACGATCAGAGATAGCTGCATAGATTAGATATCAAAGATTTAGAGATATCTACAAGTCAGAGATAACTGCTTAAGTGAGAGATAGCTATATGATTGGGAGATAGCTGCAAAAAGAGATAGTTGCACTAAGTTCAATCTTTTAATTTAAATGGTTTATGGCATCTCAGACTTGTCCCAGACAGAAGTTGTTGAAAAGGCAAGATATAATTTTCGACTTCTTAAACTGATGCTTTCTTAGTTCAAATACTGGGTACATGTAGATAATGAGAATAAACCAAAATTATCTCCATGTGAGTACACAATAAGATATTTAGGATGACAGATATAACATGTCATTCTTTTAAATGGATATATCCCTTTTACCCTGGCAAACTAGGCATGTCAAGAACAGCTCCAAAGGCATCGATAACCAGGGTAAAATCTGTTGGTAGGAGATATGGCCCTTATCCTCTGACAAAGTTAAATGGGGTGTGTCATAAGGGGCACAGGAAAGTAGAAAAAAATTGGCGAGACCACTTGATGGAGGAAAAAAAAATATTAAGAATGCCAACTTTAAGAAAAAAATTAATTGAGACTCACACATTTGTAAAAAAGAAATTGGGAAAAATTGGGAGTTTCAACCCAGTCAATCTTAACAGCCCCTAGATCAAATTTTCAGGCACCTTTTTTTTAGATATATCATTATTAATTAAAGGGATTAAGCACCGATTTGGAAAAAAACCTTTAAAATTCACATATTGGTGATAAATGTATTTGTCTTTCATGTCTATAAACTTTTTGAAAAATGCATCCCCATCATTGTCTGTAAAACGTATTTGAACAAGACCCTAATATATAGGCCCCTAATTAAAGCACACTCCTTTCTTGGCGTCATTTTTATGTGGAGTGTCATCAGAGAGGCACTGAAAGGTAAAATGACGTCATAAGAGCATGGCAATATGCTTATGGCGTCATGAAATGTATTGTCCTTTGAATTGTACTGAAATGACGTCAAACAGTGCTACCCTACTTTGAGCCTCAATTGAGGTCAAATAAAGTTCACGCTACCCGTGTTTACCAGTCACGTGCAGCCATGGGCTGAGAAAATCTTATACAGACTGCAACTTCTATGTCTTGTAGCAATTTTTCTTGTTGCTCGATGTCAGACTTTAGTACATCATGGTGTTCATTTGTATATACACTGTTGCAAAACCAAGAAAACAGGATTGGTGCTTAATACCTTTAATATTTCAATGTAAATTGCAACAAAATTTATAATTCCAAATTTCACTCATAGAAATGACATGGTTTTGTCATCTACAAATCCCAATTTGTCTTGTACATAATGATTATTTCTCCACATAAGACATTTTTAAAATCAAAATTTGTAACTCATCTGATTGATCGGAATTAGTCATTTGAGAATTAAAAAAATGTCTTGTAACTTTGAAATCTTGATATCAGTTGACTTGCCCCTTTTTTAAGATAAGCCATATTGTGGATTAGAATGTGAATATTTTTCCTTTTATGGACATATATATCCTAATCCTAGATGTTTACATAGGAATAAACATTTTGGTACATTTTGAAAAGAATGTCAAACTCCCAAAAGAGCTTTGTGCTCGTTCATAAAATATTTCAGCTCTTTTCATCTCTTTCAATTTTTGATGCAAAATTTAAGCAAGAACAAGTGTGACAAGCAGACGAAACTTGTAAAAAGGGCAAAGAAGGAGAGAGTGATCACTGACCAGTTCCTCGCATGCCATGGCCTGGGCCTGCCTAAAGAGGTTGAGGTCATACTCGGAGGTGAGGCCGGTCATGAGAGGTTTGCGTCCCATCTCGTGCTGCTCGCGGTGCTTCAGGTACTCCTCCTTCATGTCCTCCGTCATCTCTACCTTTTTGCTACGCTCCTTTATCACTGCACTCTTCACCTGCTTCTGGTCATCTGTCACAATCTAAATATAATGTGAAGAAAAAAATGTGACAAAAGTACATTGATATTAAAGTCCTGCCATAGTTGCATTAAAAATCATAGAGATAATTTTGATTATTCCTGCATTAAGTGAGGGTTTAATTTTCATAAATATTAGAAATGATAAGCTATTTCTCAAAAGTCATGTGATGCATTATTATCTTCCATTCTTCATGGTAACAGCATGGGAACAGTCCAAAATACACGAGTTTACGAAACTACATAAAAATCTCCCCCTCAAAGGCTTTGAAATCAGTTGAAGTAAAAAGTAACAACAATTTTAACAAACCTGTATTTGAAGATCTCGTCTTCCTTCGAGTTTTTGTTGTTGTTTCTTCTTCTCTGCATTTTGAGCATCTCTCTCCTGACACTGTGCTTTGCACTCCTCCACAGTCATATTGTTGTACAAAGGGCAGGCTGAGAGAGTCCTATGGGTCTCGTGTCTACCTGTGATGTGACCTAAATTGTAAAAAGAAAAGCATTACTGAAAAGGATTACACTTGATAAAACCTTACAATATGTCTATTCTTTTTTATTAAACACTGAGATGTTATTTGGTTATGTGATTATCAGCTTCACAATTCAACATACAATTAGTGTATATGCCCTTTAACTCATACAAAAAAGTCAGTTCTAACATTGAAATATGAATTGTCAATAGACAATTGCAAAGTGACAATTTGATTTTATCAAAATGGCATGTGAAAGATCTGCTATAAATCAAAGCACTGTTGTTTAATCTTGGTGGGTGCCTACCTTTAGAATCACACCCTGGGAGAGGCCACCTGCCCGAGTTCCCGGTGTATTTCATGGTTTCTTCGGCTACCACTCTAGCAGCCCCTCGTTCATAACCCAACATGAAGCTATCAAATATGGGTTTATCTTCTTGAGGTGGTGGACCTCCATCTGTGTCCTCATCTTCATCATTGTCAGAGTCTACTACACGTGGAGCAGCAGCCTTAGCCTTCCCTCTCCCTGCAGCTGTCAATAAAAGTAACAGGTTCAGCATGTTTATCCATCAAGAAATTGTGTTTTTGTTATTGTTTATTTTTATAAAACTATTGGTCTTTGGGCCCGATTACATTTGGTGTCTCATCATTTGCCTCAAAATCTTAGACTAATGTGATATTTCCACAAAGATGACCTGCATAACATATTTAAATGTAATCCCCCCAGCCCAAATTTCTATTTTTGACTTTACCTAGAAAAAAAATAATTAGTTTCTAATTGTACATCATGGTCTGTGTGAGAATGGTTCTCAGAAGAAAATATCCATGTAAAATATTCTAGCTATAAATGTACATTTTCCTTTACCTCCTATTTCATTCCTGTCTTTAGCAGTTGTGGCTTTGCCATCACCTTTGCCCTTTCCTGTTTTTAATTGCTTAGCTGAAGATTTCACCTGTTCTCTTTCTCCTGAAAGTATAAAAAAAGTTCTCAATCTGAAGTGGAAATATTTTGGAAAGTCTGTATAATAGGATAAATTACAGAATTTCGACTGCCTAAGTGAAATTATTGATGGAAAATAGATATATAGAGAGATAAAGCTAAATTAAATCACCAGACCAACAGAGTGTAAACATGTGTGGTAGTAAAATCACCTGTGATGCTACAATTGGCTTTTGTATCTTTTTCATCAGTAGTTTCTGTGTCAATGGACACTTTATGTCCCTTGCTGCGACGACGTTCTCTATCATCAATGTTGTCAGATTCCCCGACTGATTCACTGTCCGAAGTGTGATTTTCACCTGAGTCACTGCCTCTGTGCTGAAAAGTAAACATGGACCCATAAAAATATGACAATAATCAAGGAAACATCCATTCAGCCACAAATTGACTGATATATTAAAGGGGTCAATAAATATGCCAAAAGAAACATTGTTTCACTGAAAATACATCATCTATTGCTTTTTCAGGGACCAGGTTTTTTTTTATAGAAATTTACATTCAGAAAATATTGATAAACAAATTAGGCATTTTTTTATTGATATACTCTTCAAACTGTGAAAATCTCATCCTTTTATATCAAGATAATTTTTCTATAGGCCTTGTAATTCTTGACAAATGTCTTTGTACAAATGAACTTTCAGGGTTTGTAGGGAACAGCCTATTCAATTAAAAATATCCAAAATTTTACGATTAGATTCCTCGAAACCTGTTCATTATAAAATTCCTTGTTCTAGTGATTGGTAAGAATTTCCAAGCAATTTATAGGGATAATTTTATGCAACGATGGGCGAGCATGATGACATCGTTTTGAACGTTCTGCTTTTACATCATGCACTTCTTTTCGTTTGTTTACTTCTTTTATTTAAGTATTCATACGCCCGGGCGCATGCGCAAATTGGAATCTTGCATGCCTGTCGGCAATGACTTTCAAAAAAGGAACCATCCGTGTTACAAAAGTTACCTTAAGATACCCCTAACCCCTTTCAGAAATATCATTTTTGGATGTTTCAGACTGAGTTCAGACCATTTTGAATTTCACATTTGAAGAAAAAACTGAATTCAGGTTATTTCCTGAAGACTTTTATCACTGCATGATCGTACCGATCACATTATAACACAGATAGTCCCTTTTTTGGATATCCACTGCCTGTCAGTGGACAGGCAATCATTGTCAAAAATAGGATCTATCTGTGTTATTCTGTGATCGGTACGATCGTGGGAAATGCGTATTCATTTCCTGTGGTTTGTGATTCGGTTTTTTCTGTGGTCAATATGGTTCAAGCAACTGACGCCACTGTGGAGTGTTCATCGTGTGCATGCGCTATAGACTGAGATTACGAAGTGAGTGATGACAAAATCCTCATCTACAGTGACCGGCAGTCAAATCCGGACATCTTCATATTTTTCACTCCCGATTTTCACAAAACCTTTAAAAACTGTGTAAAAACTGCTCACACCGAAAGAAGATCTTCGACTTTAACGGTCTGTGGAGTTTTAATGATATTCTTTCAATATTTACATAGATAGCGGGAAATTCATGCATTCAGTAAACCTGCAGATTGTCCGAGTTTCCATTGAGTTATACGGTGATGTTTGGATACGTCACCACTTCTGACGTCATTTGACAGTGACACAAACATTTGTGCCGTGAAAACAAAAAAACACTTTTAACGTTTTGAAAGTCATTGGAATTACAAGATGACGTGTGAGGGACAACATTCAGCTCAACTGCAATTATAGTACAGCAAGGTATGCTAAACTTTGACCAAGTACAAGTTTACTGGCTCGGCAAAGCCAATAGGCATCCCGCCGAAATGACAAATTTTGGTTTTGTTTGTTGTAATTTTTGTTCTGTTTGTTGTTAATTTTGGTTTGTTATTTTTTTTTCTCATCCGTGTTACATGTGGATCACCACTTTTTCTTGTTTACTGAAGTACTCCACGACATAAAAACTGCCCCTAAACTGCTCAACAATATTTAAAATGCAAATAAAAGACAGAAGGAAATGTCCTGAGGAAAGGGCTAGTTATTTAGGGAGTGTTGGTGCCATGAGGCATGACTACTATTTCACGTGTCCCATATAAATCAATGTAAATTCTCCCCATCGGTAACTCACCTAATATCGCTCATATTATGCCTGCCACTTGGCGGAGCCACCAGCAGTGAGTGGAAACCACACAAGCTGCCAAGTTATAGTGATGGGTAATTTTGTATGGCCAATAAGCATCGCATATTATTTTAAACTATTGGCCGAGATATTAATGTGAAATCTTAAAAACTATAGTTGACATCTTGTTTTATCATTTACAATTAAGGCAGTCATTTTCGGGGCCAAAACAAACTAAACTCGACCGAAATCATACACCACTGTCTTCCACTTGTTCTTACGATTTCAGACATATAAGAATCAAATCTGTATGTGTATTATTAGCAGAAATATCAATGTGAAATATTTAAAACTATGATTAACATTAATATAACAAAGTTATTGGCCTCGGCTGTTCATTTGATATATAAACTCCTCTCTCTTACATTTTTTTTTTCATTTGTTGCAGGTAACATTGCAGAAACAAGAGTTTGTTCCATGGTCATCAAACTTCAAAATATTTTATCTTATCAATAAAAACAAATTCATAATTCTTAATTGTTTATTTTTTGTTTGTACTATGGTTAAGATCAAACGGCATGAAGCCACCCCTAAGATACATTGACTGTTTGGATAGTTCCAGAAACCAACCCAAAGACAAATTGCAAACATGTGTAAAATTGTTGAAGCCACCCATAAGACAGAATCTGTTAAAGCCACCTTCAAAGTCCTTGTAATGTAAGGCCAAATCTGTGATCAAAGGTTATTCTGTCATTGTTTCCACAACTCAGCTTATGCAGTTTTTGATATCTTCCCATTTGACAATAATATTCTGCAAAAAAATCTTATTGACAGATAAGTTGGATATTTTTCATATCATTTTAATTCAGATATCATATAAGTAAGATATTTATCATATAAGTAAGATATTTTTCACATAAGTAAGATATTGTTCACATATGATTAATATTTTTCCGAAAATGACTGCTGTAATTGTAAACATTAAAACGAGTAGTTAGTGTTAGTTTTACATATTTCATATCTCGGTTCATAATATATGTACAGAAAAGATTTACATATGTCTGAAATCGTGAGAACAAGAAGACAGTTATGTATTATTTTGTAGATTTAACTTGGCTTTGTCCCTAAATGACTGTCGTAATTGCGAACATAAAACCAGAAGTTAATGGTAGTTTTGATATTTCATATTCATATCTCAGTTCATAAGATATGTACAGAAATGATTTATATATATATGACATTGTGATAACAAGAGGAATTAAGACAAGTATATATATATATATATAGTGTAGATTTTATGAAGTTTTGGCTCTGAAGATGACTGCCGTAATTGCAAACTATATATCAAGATGTCATTTATAGTTTTGAAGATTTCATATTAATATCTCGGCCAATAACACACTTACAGAAATGATTTAAATATGCCTGAAATCGCGAGGACAAGAGGAATACAGTTATGTATGTATTTTGTAGATTGTATACGTTTTGGCCCCGAAAATGACTGCCTTTATTGCGAACTCTATCTCAAGATGTTAATTAGAGTTTTGAAGATTTCACATTAATATCTCAGTTAATAATACACTTACAGAAATGATTTAAATATCTATGGCATTATGAGAACAATAGGAATACAGCCGTGTGTATCACAAACGCATGCAATATGCTCCTATCAATAATATCAGATGTACATAACCATGTACGTGGTTATGTACATCTGATAATATACAATGGTTAACACGTGTTCACAAGTTTCTTTCCACTCAATAGCCACGATGTCTTCTGAGCATGCGCAGTAGCCACACGTGACGTCAGACCGATGGGAGCAAATTGCTATAACTGTAGATGATCCACAAGTTGGAGAAAATATGAGATTAACAATGCTTAGAAATGCATATTATTCAGCTGATTATTTACGTTTTGGAAGATTAAAATGACCGACCAACTTGAATGGGTAGTTCTATAATGTTGGGGCCTGTTTGAAAAGTGAGAATATTCGCAGAATCATATGCCTGACATGAGGTCTAATTACGCATGTACGGTGGAAAGTAGCTTATTAAGACTAAGATTGACATGTGACACTTGTAAATACTTTACCTCAAAACATTCATATATAAACTGACCATTCTTTAAACAAGGTTGGATAGGCTATACAGTGACCGGCAACTGTCCGAAACCGGCAGATTAAACTCGGACATTTTTAACTCAGTCAAACATCTAACAAACCTTGCTGTACTGATTGCAATTGAGCTGAATGTTGTCTCTAACACGTCGTCTTGTAATTCCACTGACTTTCAAAACGTTAAAAGTGTTTATTTGTTTTCACGGCACGAATGATTGAGTCACTGTCAAATGACGTCAGAAGTGGTGACGTAGCCAACTTCTCTGTATAAGTCAATGGAAACTCGGACAATCTGCAGGTTTCCTGAAAGCGTGAATTTCCCGCTAATTCTGTAACTATTGAACGGATAGCATTTTTACTTCACAGGCCTTTAAGACTGACGGTCTTCTATCGATGTGAGCAGTTTTTACAAAGTTTCGAAAGGTTTTGTGAAAATCGGGAGTGAAAAACATGAAAATGTCCGGATTTGGCTGCCGGTCACTGTACATGCACATATACTTACACTTTGGCTCAAGGTATTGACGTCTTGTTCTGCATCCATTTTCACTGGCTGTTGTCTGCTTTTCTTGGCAGTGTCACAGCAGATTTTGTCCCCGCATAACTTTTTTCCCGCCACCGGAAGGAAGAGATAAAATTATGACATCACCAATTCTAACAGGAATTCCTGTTAAAATGGCCGCTGCCCTCAACCAGCCCAACTGGGTCGCACAGATTTATCTGCCGCTAGATGGAGTTGGCTGGTAGACCGGCTATGTACATGTTGGTTGTGATGATGATGGGGGATGGCTGACCTTGCAAGAATCTTTTGGATAAGGGCGCACCGACACTTTTGTACTCCACTCATCAACGAAGTTATATTGATAGAATCCAGCACACAGTCACCACCAAAGGAGTGCACGCCCATATGGCTTGAGATTATAAAGTTGATGTTTAATCCAAGGGTTGGAAGCTGCGCGTATGATCTGTTGAGGGTTGTGATACACGCTGCAGTGTTTCATGTTGCTATTCACATTGGCCCCGCCAGAGGACACACCACTACTACTCTGGCACTGGCACTGACATATTATCTTATCAATCTTTATTAGAAAATGGACGATTATCAGGTCAATTATTTAGGATAACTTAGGATTCAATTATAGATTAAGTAGGTTTTGTCAATCTTGCCTTGTTTGTTTGGATCCCAGAAATTTCAGTACAGTAGATGTGATTTGGAATTTTGCAATCAATACTGACAACAGCTGATCATGGCAGTTTTGTTAAGAAAAGGGATAAGTGACAGACTTCTGATTTGCAAATCACTTTATCCCAGGAATATATGGCAGCAGTGTCCAGAAGCAAATGGCACTAAGAAAGTGTTTTGTAAACAACCAGAAATCAACTGGAAAAAGTCTTACAAACAAGAAAGACAAATAAGTGTCTTGTTTCATTATCAAAAGAGATATAAATTGGGATATATCTTGGCAAATCAGTTCCACACATCATCTCGCAATAACATTCATCCACTAATTTGGCTTGTTGTAAAGCCCTTGGCGAAAATTGGATCAATAATAACTGGAAGGTATGTTTGTCTTCTACTTTTTATACACACTATTTTTAATAGGCTCCATAGAACATGAACATAGAACAGATATGACTTTGCATCTAATTGCACTAGAAATTTCATACTTCAAAATAAATATTCTAAAAAATGTATAAATGTAATTTCAACTACCTCACCTGTATGGAATGACTTTTTGATTTTGGTGTTTGAATTTATGTTTTGTTTGTTTGAATTTTCATTTTGTTTGTTTGAATTTGTGTTGTTTCCATATATTTTTGTTTCTTTGTTTCATTTTTTAATTTTATTTCTTTACTTTCAGTTTCTTTTTTTCTGTCTGTATTACATGTGAACCGCCACTTTCTCTTGTTTATTGTGATTAGCAATGCACTTTGGTCATATAGGTACTTTGTTTAACATGGTTATAAATGTCAGAAATGATTTTCTTCAGATCACTCAGAAAATGGTGGCAGAAGCTTCCAGAGGGAGAGAGAGCAGGTCATAAGGAAAAACTGCATACGCATCGAGGAAAAATATTGGCAGCATTTGGATTGCTTTTATCTGCCGGTGTTGTCAACTATGTCACACATCTCCAGGAAACCCCCATAACAAAGCGTAGACGATACATAGCATTCACACCAGAACAGTTTAGCAAGATATCAGCTTATGAGTATGATGTGGTACGTACGTCCTCACATATTATAATCTATCTTGTGTATGTAATGACAGATCAGTCATCATATACCATATATATTTTTATGTAAACTATATACTTATGTATTTATAGATATACACACAAACACACACACACACACACACACACACACACACATACACACATACATATCCCTAATAGCCGCCCTCTATCTTATTACCGCCCCGCCCCCTGCTATCAGCAGACCAGGCCTTGGTGGCTGGGGTAGTGGAGCTGCAGACAACAGACTTTACAATCCCACAGGGGTTTGCTATCTCAGTAATTAATATGTAAACAGTACTCACAACTTCACTTGCAATACCCATGCAAACATATAAAAAAACACACCCTTTGTAATGTTTGCCACAAACACCTGTTTAATATTTCTTAATTTCACATGATGTTTCACTGTAAACAACCCCTCATGCTTGCATCAATGTGTAAGATCTGACACCTGAAAGCTGAGTGAGGGTTACATAGGGGTCACAGTATGGTGCCCAGTTGCACACCCCAGCCTCTTGTAACTTAATTGGTTAATTGCCCTCTAGACATGTGGTCAAGTGGAGGAACTACAGGGCTCAACAGTACAACAGTGATTATAACAGATTGTCATTTTCAATACTTTACATGCATAGTTGTTTTGTGTCTGGGCTGATATATTCATTTTTATTTGGTCATCTAAAATATATTGAACAACACTTTGATGTACAATTATCAAACATATTAGTGGCCCCCTCAGAGGCAATGTTTCCAACCCCACCCCCCCCCCCCCCACCCCCGAGGCAGCAATTAGGGATAATTTTTGGTGAATATTAATACATAGTTGGGCCCAATGATTGTAATTGCTTTATAATTTTGTAAATTTTAAATAAACCTGACAATGTATTGTTTTTATATCAGCAAATGGAGACGGCAAAAGACAAAATAATAGAAACATCACACCCCTATTATCAACGTGTGTTGAGGGTGACTCAGCGTATTGTCAATGCCAACCAGGATTTAGATTTCATGACAAAACAGAACTGGACTGTCATTGTTATTAAATCTCCAGAACAGAATGCCTTTGTGTTACCGGTAAGTTACTTAAATTTTATGTCATTATTCATTTGTTTATGTCATTAGTCATTTGTGCATGTTCTCATATAGTGCTGAATATGTATATGTATATATATATGTTTGTTTCACCAAATATAATTTAAAACTATGGTGAATAAATCATTTCTATTCAGACAGGCCATATCTTCGTGCATAGTGGAATGCTGGACCTAGCTCAGAATGATGACCAGCTGGCTGTGGTGCTGGGGCATGAGATGGCACATGCCCTCCTCACACATGGGGTATGTTAAATTCAAGTAGTCATGATTAAGGTCTGGTAGTGACCATTGAGAGCATGGCTATGATCTCTCTAAGTTACCAGCTTTCTCATTGATTTTAAGGTCTGATCAACTATTTTGCTTGTGTGAGTGGTCTGATTGTGTGTGTTGATTAAACCAGTCAATTGAGAGCATAAAGGTGATGATGTAGCCAATTAATAAAAAAAGGTGTCAAGATTCTGGCAACAATGGGCCTCGTGCAGTGAATGGTATTGGTCTCTAGATATTCGAACATAGAAGATTGAGATGGAACCCAGTTCAAATCCACGAGTCCCAGCCTCATGGTATATCTTTATTAAGTCATTGGTCTTAATTGCATGACCCCTTTACTGTCAGAAACTCACAGTAATTAGACAAAAAATTCTTAATCTTAAAAATTTGTATAACTTCGCTATAATTTTTATTTTACCTATTTTGAATAATTATAAATATAGTCCAGCGGGCTTAGATAAGCTGAAAAGGAAGTTCCTTAAATTCTTGTGAGTTATATTCCAGTCACCACCACATTCCTTTTTTTTCTGGAAGTCTTAAACTGAAGTTTCAAAGACTTTATAAGATTATGGTTAGAAACAGTTTTGATTCTAGCCCAGAAAACAAGGAAGGGGACCATTTTTTCTCAAGGACATGTTTAGAACTTTATCATAGGACCTTATAGTCATATACAAACTAGGTTTGCAGTGAATGCTGCTGGGGTGCTTGGTGGAGCCCTCTAGCTCCCCGACTATAAGGCAAATTTTCATTATGCATTGTGTACATGTAAGAGCAATATTTAGTGATATCTGCATGTACAAATTGAAGTAATCTCCATTGAGAGTAAATTCTAGAGTCCATCTATTTTTTATTGTATAATATGAATAAAATAAATATTTTTGCCTTAAACTTTCAAATAAATGGTTTTAAAGACTTTGACACTTCATAAACTTTGATGCCATTTGGAAATTTATGATGTGAAGAAAGATAAAAATTTCCAAATATAGACCGTTAATCAAAATTCCAAACTAGGTTTTTAAAAGAAAAACCCTTATGTTACCTCTTTGAAGTGTTACTGGAAATTTATGATGTGAAGAAAGATAAAAAATTCCAAATATAGGCCGTTAATCAAAATTCCAAGCTAGGTATTTAAAAGTAAGTGTTACAGACTATTGGTGTGATCAGAAAAAAAAATTGTTACCTCTTTGAAGGGAAATATATACTGTATATATCTTGCTTTGGTCTTTATAACAGTGCACTATTTTATGTATTCTGAATGCTGCATGTTGTTGACGAGTCCTGAATGCTGCATTTTGTTGACGAGTCCTTTATTTGAAGTGGATTTGTTGTTGTAGGCAGAGCAAGTGAGTGTGGCACAACTTGTAGACTGGCTGGTGATCCTGGTGATGGCTGCTATATGGTTCTTCATGCCTACAGATGGAGTGGCACTTGTCACGCAGTGGTTCAATAACAAAGTAGTCCAGGTATGCTTAAATTCATGTACGCTTATATTATCTAAAGGGCAGAATAACTGCTTACATTATCAAAAGAGCAGTTATGAGCAGAATATATTTATCTCAAATTTAGCTGATTTTAGGGTTTCTTAAAATTTAAATGCACTGAAGTTTTGCGAAAATTTCCAAATATATCCTGGTTGCTGAAGTAGTCAAAACATTTTTATTTTAACATGCAATTGCATTATTATAAAATATCTGAATAAATTAAGATGCATTTATGTGTGCAAATGTTTTACTTTTTGTAAATATATTTCTGATTGACCAAATGCAAAAATGTGGACAATTTTGTTATGATATATCATCCTTGTAATTTGAATGTTCTTGTATTTTCAGTTACTTCTTCACCTACCATACAGCAGGAAATTGGAGAATGAAGCTGACGAAGTTGGTCTTCACTTAATGGCAAAGGTAAAGTAAAGAATAAGGGCCATTTCAGTTTTTAGATCTTAAACCAACTGTAGCACAATATATAAGCAATATATTAAACATGGTTAAATCAGAGCAAATATGCATTTTGTCACTTTCTAAAGTTTCAATATTCTTAGATACTGGTATATATATTTCACCTTTCCAAATTTAAAATTTGTATAACTTGTGCCAATCAATGTGCATGTACCTCAGTTGCAAAAATCTACCAGAAAACATTACATGTCAATAGATCCAATAAAAAACTTGAATATTTATTGCATGGACATATTCTTGATGTTCATAAAGTAAGAAATGGTCCGAAAGAGTGAAAATGGATACTATTTTTACCATATTGAAGGGAAACTTTCACTTTTCTCATACCCTTTTGAAGCTTGGAAGAGAATAATAACGCACATTGATCTGTGGGGTCTGTGAGTATGACTGCACAAGGGAAACATGATTTTGGGGAGAAATATGGCATTTTGAATGCACGTGCCAGTTAAAAAGAATGACATCATCATGGGATAATAACATAACCAGCGCTATGAACAGACTTGTCTGGTATCAGCGCTATACAAATTTTATTATTATTATTATTATTATTATTAACCTAACTAATATGTAAACAAACAGAAATGGTGCTAAATATCAAAGATATAATTTTAGATTTTCAATATGGTTCACTGTATATTGGTACACTCGTTGGGAAGTACATGAAAAATGTGACATTTTGGTGTAAAAAGAAGTATTTGCAGTTTTAAGAAATTTGAAGATGATTGCAGCTTGAGTTGCACGTGCGTTAAATCTCCCACGATGATGTCAGTGTCAGTGATAGCAATAAATGATGTTTTGGGGGTTGCAAGATGAGTTTTAAATGTTGGCTTGTGTCTCCATGGTTACTAATATATATTTTTTTTGTCTATGAAACCACCTCTATGATCATTTAATTGTGTATTTTATACATTTTATTTTACGAGAAAGTATCTCTTTAAAGGCTTGCTATGATGTTCGTGAAAGTAGTAACTTCTGGAACGTGATGGAACTGATTACTGATAAGTCCACCCAGGATGGCGAATTGGCTGTTGAATTTCCAGAATGGCTCTCTACTCATCCTAGCAATGATACCAGGGTTGACACCCTCAACCAGCTTATACCAAAGGTACAGTTTTGCAACTTTTCTAACAATCATCACCGCCAGACTGATCATATGTAAGGTGTACAGTGCTGCACTGTCCCCTGCAACAATACCACATGTCCAGCTTGCTTGAGTCCCAGGTACAGTTCATATATTGATTCCATAGATGACACCCTCGACTAGCATAAGGTCAGTTCTGCAGCCTTCCTAACAATAATACTTGAGTTGATAACCTTAAGAAGCTCACAAATGTTGTCCATATTGATTCCATAAAAGACACCCATGACTAGAATAGGTCAGTTCTGCACCTGTCCTAACAATTATACTTCAGTTGATATCCTTAAGAAGCTCACAAAAGTTGACCACTCTGATTCCATAGAAGACACCCACGACTAGAACAAAGTCAGTTCTGTAGCCATACTTACAATTATACTTCAGTAGACACCCTCAAGACGTTCACACCCAATTTTGTGCCCTTCCTTAGAAATAATACCAGGGCATACATACCCAAACAGCTTTTATTGGTGTTTCACACATTCTCATTATATTAAACTTAGAATTTTTGTGGTGTAACCAATATAATGAAACATTGAGTGTAAAGGCTGTGCTCCCTAAATTTACCTCATGAGTGGCTTACCGTATTTACTTGTGTATAAGACAAGGTTTTTGTACAAAAACCCTTTGTTAATGTTTGGGGGGTCGTCTTATACACGAGAACAACCTGTGGACGAGTTTTACGCCCAAAAATTACGGCACTACGAGTTTTCATTACGAACATTCTTATTTTCGAAATAACGAATATCAGACATAGCGGATTGATTTAACAGTCTTATACTCGAGTATTTATGGTAAAACGTAAATACGATGTTCATATTTTCGAAATAACGGATATCGGACATAGCGGATCGATTTTATTTGCGTTTTAAATGATAAATAAAGGTATTTACCCAATATTATCACAACTTATGCTTTGCAGGTCGAGAACAGAACAAAACCACCCATTATTGCGCAATATATTAATATTTCAATGCGAGTTAACTATCTTTTCACGCCAAAAACAAGAGCCTCTCCCGCCTTTAAAAATGGCGATCTATTGTTTGTGTTCATATTATTTATCATTTAAAATGCAATTAAAATTGATCCGCTACATCCGATATTCATTATTTCGAAAATATGTACATTGTATTTACGTTTTGCCGTAAATGCTCACATATAAGACCGTTAAGATCTTGTATCGTAAGCATATTTACGTTTCACTTTTAAAATGGCCGCCAAGCTTCAGCTGAAGCTTGAATGGTAGCAGAGCCGATATCTAACTCGTCTTACTCGTCCGATATCTAACTCGTCTTATATTCAGAAATTGTTTTTATTTCAAGCAAAATAACCTCAATTTTGGGGGGTCGTCTTGTCCACGAGTTGTCCTATACACGAGTAAGTACGGTAACTATATTTGAGGTTCGTAGATGCCTTCGCTCATCAAGTTCTTTTCGCATGATATTCAAAGCAAAGAAAATAAACTGCAAACAGCAAACAACTGCCTACATTCTGGGGTAGTTTTTTTGTGTTAAAATATATTTTGTTGTTGCAGGCAATTGAAACCAGAGGAGTCTATAAATGTCCACAACTTGGGGTTAAGGATCCCCGAGAGTATATCGAATTCTTGCGCCATTTTGTAGAGGAAAAGACAGAACAAGGAAAACAGGTGGAAATAATTGTGAAACCTGTAGATGAGCAGCAAAAAAAGGCTTTAGATTTCATCAAGCCATTTCTTGGAACAAAAACATCTAAAAAATCAGATGAAAAGGAAATTGTGGTTAGAACTAATTAGGTAATTACATATTATATTGAACTGAATTATTGAAACCTCTAAATTATTTTTGTTCTTTTTACCCAAGATGCAGTGACTGGCAGTTTCTCGATAATTCTGTATGCAGTGAATATGTATCAATTATACTTTACTGGCCTTTAAATTAGATGATCTTCTTTAGATATTTGTAGCTTTTACTCAGTTTTAAAAGATTTCGTGACAATTATGAGTGAAAAGCTTAAAAATATCCGGATTTGACTGCTGGTCACTGTAGTTTTGAACATTCTTGAAAGCAAATTCAGCCCATGTCACAAATACCTGTTAAATGCTGTAAATCAGATGTCAAAAGAGAAATTCTTGTCAAATATTCATCTCATGCTTAAAGTATGTCTTTCTTGGGATGAATATCCATATTTATATGTACATTATTTGATGAAATGTTAAAAACATTTTAAATATTTAGGATGATAAATATTAGTGTTTTAGAATCATATCCAAAAATCAGATTTCACACATGCAGTGAATTGGTGTCTCCGTTTTATCTTTTGAATTGTTCAAAAATTGTATCTTTTGAACAGAAACATACATGATTGATAAAATTGACAAGGTGCAAAGTTAATCAGGAAGACTATGTGATATACACAGCTGAATCAGGGCCTTAGAATTACAATCACTTGAAACAAATGCTGTGATAATATGAAGATTAGACTATAAGATATGCAGCAATATATTAAGGAGATGTAATTGCCTGTCTGAGAAAAATATTAAGCTCATATTTATAATTATAAAAATGGGGGAATAATTTATTAGTTTTCCATCACATAGTTGTCACAGTATATCAGATTTGCACAAGGTGGGGCCCAGTGACTGAGTGGTCTGTAGGTCGTAGCAGTTAAATAATGTCCCTTATTTAGTGTTGGAGAAATATGCTGGAGAGAACCAGTCTCAGCTAGTAGATTATGTCAGAAAAGCCTGGTGGCGCAAGTTTGAATGAGTGTAACTGGGTTATTGCAAGTTGGATGGTTTGCAAAAGGGTGTTATGAGAAGTTAGATATTTTGTAAATGTTGACTATTTGCACAACAGGTTTTCTCTACTCTTTTTAGCAATGCTAACTGTGCCAGTATGAGTTAGCAAAGCTTCTGCAGTGAGAGGAAAATTTTTTTGTCATCTTGTTTGTCCATCAACTTTGATCTTCTCTGAAACTACTGGATGTAATTTTTAGCTGTTCATGGGAAGGTTGTAGTATATTCAGGGGACCAATTCCATCAGCTTATCATCAAATTAATTTTTTTCCATTTTTTTTTATGATTATCAAAAAATCAACTCAACAGCTATCAATTACCCAGTAGTTTTCAAGTGTGCAATGCCATGGCTCCGCCTGGGCATTGAAACATCAGAAACGTGGAACATCCATTGCCTCATTCTAGTGAGCTTGTTATATTTTCATCTTCAGACTGAGTAGCTGCCATATTGGATTAAAATAAGAACTCAAGAATTCTCTTTTATACCAGTCCCTGCCTGAATTTTCTGTCATTCTGTCTGTCAACTTTGATCTTCTCTTCTGAAATTACTGGGTGGGTTCTATTTGGAGCTGTATTTTCAGGGGACCAATTCAATCTATTTACCATGTAATCTTCTGATTAACGCCTCAGCTTGAGACTTTCAGAAAAAAAAGAGGCATCAAAACAATGCTTTATATCTTGTCTAAAAAATTCTTACAATGACATCAACCACATGTTTCAACCATTCCAAAGCACATACACATATAACTTTCTAGTTGAATTTGTTGTGTAAGGTGTCAAGATGCCTTTTAAAAGGGAGTAAATCTACAGAATGTTAGCAGCTGAGTATAATATCAATGGAAAACCTAGAACATCATGGCATGTTTTTCTCACCTTTAGATTGGTCCTTGCTTTGGTGTTTCTATGCAAGCTACAAGTTGTTTCTATGCAAGCCACAAGTTGTTTCTATACAAGCCACCTGTTTTTATGCAAATAATGTGATCAAATTATGTAATGTGATTATTGTTTTCTGGAGGCAGAAGTGGAAATTTAATATCACTGGCCCTGGCATGTAATCCCTTTGGCAAGGCAAGGGCTTTAAAGGGGAATGTGTGGTGAATTGAGTGTGAATTCTTTTGCACATGCATACACACCCGGACTATTCAATGCCACATTTGACTTATGGAGGTACTGGAATGTAACTTCTAATGCCTCAAAGCAATCGCCTTTAGTAATCACTTGTTGACCAATGAAGTCAATAACAATCCATGAAGAAATGACAATATGCAGTGTTATATAAGACACACAGAATACAATGTTTGCTGTTTTCTGTATTCAGGCTACTGGCATGGGGATGGGGCAGGGGCCTTGATATTTACCGGTAACAGAGTTTATAAGTTAGATCAGACAGCAGAGTACAAGTGCACTTAACACACTGCAGAACAGTGTTCAAGACCTAGGTCATTAGGTCAGATATCACAATGTATTAAAAAGAATCTGACTATAGCCATGTCCACTATTATTGTTGACACCACAGATTATTACAGTACCCTTAGTGACATTTGTTACAAGGCATCTACCATAGTTTTAATCAGGTCAAGACTTCTGAAATATGGAGTGATGGAGTAAGCCCTAATATTGTGTACATTATGATGAAAGGGATTAAGCACCAATTTTGCAAAAACAAAAAAAACGTTTTAAAGTCACATATTGGTGATAAATATATTTGTCTTTCACATCTTTAAACTTTTAGATTGATGCATCTCCATTAGTGTCTGTGAAATCTATTTTAATACAACCCTATTGCATAACCTTATATAAAATGCACACTTCTTTCTTTTGCATCATTTGCATGTGGAGTGTTATCGTAGAGGCACTGAAAGGTAAAATGATGTCATAAAAGTATGGCAATATACTTATGATATCATGAAATGTATTGAATAGTGCCGAATGGCATCAAATAGTGCTACCCTACATTGAGCCTCATTTGAGGTCAAACAAAGTTCACGCTACCGTGTTTATCCATCATGTGCAGCGTATGGCTCAGACAGACCTCTGCTGGGAGTGCAACTTCTATGTTTCATAGCAACTTATCTTATTACTCTATTATAATTTCAATCTGTCATGATGTTAATATGTGGCTAAGCTTTCAATACACCAAATTGTAGAATTGATGCTTAATACCTTAAACCATATTGTCTGCTCTCAACCTGTGAAGCTGGGTAAATACTAAGAATTATTATTTATGACTTTATATGCAAGCATTTCAAGGAATTGCTCATTAACATTACCAAAAAGGCAATGGTGAGTACAACTCTAAGGTCACTGGCGACTCCCTGTACCTTAGCACAACTTATTGTACATAGGAATGAAACATTCATAGGGGAAGTTAAAATGTTAAGGAAAGTGTCAGTGCTTTTGTCTATCACAAATCTAAGGAAGCTAGTGAATGACTTGTTACAAATATATATATATTTAATATATAAAGAATAAATGTGACTTGATAGGGCTGATTGAATTTTAAATATGTTTTAACACTGAAATGTTTTTGTCTATTTTTTGTCAAAACCTTTGAAAACTTGAATAATGTTTTTGCAGATGCTTATTTGATGGATGGTTTTCTAGGTATGTAATCAAATGTGATGAATTGACAGAAGGCAAGAAAAAGGTCTTGTTTATCATCGCCACCTTTGGTTCAGCTTTGACCTTTTACAATGTCTGCTATTATTGAACCCGTGCAATAAGCATAAGTACAGACGTGCATATCTGTGTTCAAAATATAAATATCAGCATGTGTCCTTGCCCCCCTCCCCTTCCCACTAAAATAAAAAAATTGATGAGAAACAAGACTACCGGTACTTTTTTACTGACTTAATATATTCATTATCAAGAATTTACACAAAGTAAATTTCAACTATTTTAAGGAAGACAAATATTATAAAATATTAGATTTTAGATTTTACAGAGATGATATTTCTAAATAAAGGTTCTTCAATGAATTTATCAAGGGATTATTTTTTTCTTTATTTATGCAGGAATGAGCACTTCTTGAATCTTGCAAATTCATGTAAACAAACTTAAATCTCATATATTACTTAAATAAGGATGAATATACTTCATTTTTAAAGGTCTAATTTGGACAAAATGACATGAGAATGAACATATATTTTGGGAAACATGGGTACATGTAAGTTTGTATACTTATATCAGAATTTGGTCTTGATTTAAGGTGCTGTGATGAAAAAGTATGTAATAAATTGGAACGTTTGCTCTAATCTTTGTTTATGTATATGTATATATATATATATATATATATATATATATATATAAAATATATATAAAAAATGCTTGGCCAAGAACATCATGATCTCAGTCATGGTTATATGTGTTCACAAAGCTAGACTATTATTATTAGACAAAATTTTTTGACCAAGTGTCCAATGGATAATTTGGATTTTAGCAGAAAACTCATCTAGTTTCAAATGGCACAGAAATTTATGTAGGGAAATATGATGGGTAATAATATGTGATCAAATAGTTTGGGGTATAAACATTTATATTATGCAAGATAAAAAGTGCTTGGAAACCTCATTTTATGAATCTTGATGGGTTACCTCTTGTGCATATAAATCTTTGACTGTGTGGGTTGTCATATTGCACATGGGCCATGAAAATTAAGTGAGGCATCACTGAATTTGGTACAAGTAGGTCTCATTCCTTTTCAAGCACTAATCCTGCAAAATTAAAGGGCAAGAACATGGTTTCCTCTGCTTAAGTTCGCTTAGTAAAGTTTTGCTAACAGTGGGGCACCTTCAGATTGTGACAATGGAATGATTTGGCTTACAGAGCCCTGTTTGTCCATTGGTAAAGGCCAAACACCCTGACAGACCACAAGAGGTCACATGTCGCCACCTGGTGGTCAAGAATACAGCCAGTGATTGGCACTTTCATCAAAACACAATAATCATGGTCAGTGTATTTTGGTTTGTTTTTGTGACACAGCTTGCTTGTATCACAGTTTCAAGGCCACATATCATTTAACCATGCCCCAACCCTCTGTAAAATTGTCGATGACCTCTGATTTCATGAATGCTTTCAAGCTTGAGCTCATGAGAAATTGTAGCAGGACTTCAATCTTAGCAGAGCCAGGAAAAACCCATGACTTTTGGATCACTAGAGACACTGGTACTGTTAAGCTTGTGCTTCAAGGTTCCCATGCCCCAAATCTGAAATGTTGTCTGCTACCAGTCCAACACAGATATTCACCATGGATAAATAAACATATGATTGATGTGTGTGAACTTTGTTACTTATTCACTGTTCACAGTTCATTATTCAAATTTTTTTCTAGATTTATTGTACACTATGTCAACATGTCAGATTTCTAATATTGTGTCCCAAATATCACCATGCAGGATTTTGTGCCATATTATGTGAAAGGAAATTATAATAATTATAAAAACGAAAAATAGTATTTAAACATGAAATGGCAAAAACAAGTGCAGGTCAATTCAAATTTCACCAAATTTTGTATGCGGGTTAAGGGGGTTCCCATGATGTTATTTATGAAGCGATTCCCCGGCGCATTTAACGGTAGCAAGATGGCGCCACTCAAAACTTATAGTATTTTAAGATTTAAATAAAATAAATCCTACTATTCCAAGTAAAAAATGACTGGCGCAGGTCAATTCAAAGGTCACCAAATTTTGTATGCGGGTTAAGGGGGGTCCCATGATGTTATTTATGAAGCGATTCCCCGGCACATTTAACGGTAGCAAGATGGCGCCACTCAAAACTTTTAGTATTTTAAGATTTAAATAAAATGAATCCTATTTTTCCATGTAAAAAATAACAGGCGCAGGTCAATTCAAAGGTCACCAAATTTTGCATGCGGGTTAAGAGGGGTCCCATGATGTTATTTATGAAGCGATTCCCCGGCGCATTTAACGGTTGCAAGATGGCGACACTCAAAACTTTTAGTAATTTAAGATTTAAATAAAATTAATCCTATTTTTCCAAGTAAAAAATGACTGGCACAGGTCAATTCAAAGGTCAACAAATTTTGCATGCGGGTTAAGGGGGGTCCCATGATGTTATTTATGAAGCGATTCCCCGGCGCATTTAACGGTTGCAAGATGGCGACACTCAAAACTTTAGGATTTTAATAGTGAGATAAAAATGAAACATAATATTCCAAGTAGAAAATAACTGGCGCAGGTCAGTTCAAAGGTCACCAAATTTTGCATGTGGGTCAAGAGGGGTCTCATGATGTTATTTGTGAAGTGATTCCCGCATTTAACGGTAGCAAGATGGCGCCACTCAAGACTTTTAGTTTTTTAAAGATTTAAATAAAATAAATCCTACTATTCCTAGTAAAAAATGACTGGCGCAGGTCAATTCAAAGGTCACCAAATTTTGTATGCGGGTATGTTAATAATTTATTGATAAAATGTCATCAGACGAATTACTGTTTGCATTTAAAATGTAGTTGACAAATATAACACGTACACCAATATTGTATTCAACCAAACATTTTCTTCATTTGGAAATAATATCAATTGAAAAAGAATATCATTTGAAATATTGGTTCAGTGATGGCCCAGTATAGTTTTATACAGTATGCCTTTATAATAAACCAGTACCGGTTCAATGTCGGCATTGTTGCTGTCTAAAGCCCTTTACAGATTGGATATAGCTCCAGTGAAGAAACAGTAATATGTAGCAGATAAAGTGCTGCCTCTTTTACAAGGACAATGGGTTAACCCTTTCGCATGTGCCTCATCTCATGTGAAATTGTACCATGAATTCAATCTCAACATTGTCAGGAATCAAACCCATGACCTTTTGGATCCCCACAGAGGAAGTGGTGCTAATAAGTTGATGCTCTTACCAACTGCGCCATGACCTGTGGCCCCATTACATCAGTGCTATATGATATGTTGGGGCAATACCTGCAAAATAATATCAAAACAAACAGTTTTTGTCTAAAATTTCAAGCTTTATTCACAAATTCATTTCATATTAGAAAATAATGGTACCAATTTGCCATTGCTGAACCAGCATTGGACCAATACCAGGCAGTCAACATGTACCTGAACAAATCTTACAGCTAAATGCCATGATTGGACCAGCAGCGGACAAATATCACTTCACCATTATCAAACTTGAAGCCACCAGATGGTGCTGTTCAGCTAGTGTGACATCTAGCAATAATCCTTGTCATAATCATGCCATTATCAGGCCAGTGTTATTGTATTCAATCAAACATTTTCTTCATTTGGTACATTATCAGAGATAATATTTGCTTGTGTATAACTACTGCCACCATTGGACCAGTGCAAACCGATACCAAATGTCAGTATATGTTACAAACTTTATAGGAGGGAATGAAGCCAGTATCGGACCAATACATCAATGCTTACTGCTGATATCTGACCCAATAACTGCCCTCTGATCTCATTCTGGGACACTGTTAAATATCAAGACTCCTGGCCCATCCCCATGCCAGTGGCCTGAACACAGATAACAACATAGGCTACTGCATGTCTTGTATAACACCACACATATTTCTTCTCAGGTTGTTCTTTGCTTCACTGTTCAAGTTTCCATGGAGGGTACACACTGTATGAGCTGCTGCTTAAATAATCACTTTATGTTAGTTGTAACACTGGTGGTTCAAATGTAGGTCAATAGGTCTTCCAGTTAGGGCATACCAGCTTGAAGTACATTTCCATATAAGCAGTGGTGTTGAGTAAGATTGGAATAATGGTGAGCTGTGTATGTGATTAGGATGGAATCTGATCACTGCCAAAGGATTTGTCAATGGATGCCTGAAGCCAGAGACATCATTTCTGGACCATTCTAAGATGAGTGTAAAATGTGTAAAAACATAGACTGACTGTAGTTTGAAATGTTCCAAAACATTAACTTGATGTTCATATCATAATACAGGAATTTACCCCTGGTGGGAATTTTTACCAGGTGGTGGCAGCACTGCACAGAAAAAAAATATATCACCTGGAGATGTGTGAACATCCGGTCAATCTTACTTCAAGACATTCTTGTGTTTTGTCATAATAAATCATTAAATAATTCAGATTGGTCACAAAAAGGTTTTGTAAAATATCAAAATAAGTGTCCAGTTGGATGAAACTTGCTGTTGCTTAAATGCACATGACCTAAAATAACTTGCCAGGTGTTGAACACTTTGTTGAGTCAAGTATGAGTTTAGGCTATCTGACAAAACTTGTTCAAAAAGTTAAAACAATTATTTGATGATTTAAGAGCAAATATTTTTATTTTGATAAAAAATAAACAATACAGAATGAGTGACAAGTCATGAAAATATATATGATACTGCAATGATAGAGTATGTATCACAATCAGTCTGAAATTTGGTTATAGCATTATTTTTCGGTGCATTATAAAACTTTAAATATATTACTCATTTACACGAAGAGAAAATCATTACTAAACATATTTTTGATAATCATAAAAAATTCAGTTACTGTAATTTACTGTTCTAAATTATGATCATTCTTGTACAAAAGACAAAGATATATAGTATTAGGTGAGAAAGTGTATCAATTTTCCCAACCATTTTTCACAATATCAATGATCAGAAAGTCTGATTATGCAATAAATGTTTTTTTTTGTTTTTTAATTATTTGTGTTCAGCAATCAAGCTCTTTAGCTTTTCTGGATTAGCTCCCACCAATTCAGCAACCTGAAAATAAACATTGCCATTTTAAGTACAGAACAAAGCCTTTACAATTCTTTTTAAAATAATGTTTTATGCAAGTGTCAAAGGGATGCGACATGATACAGGCTGGGACGATATGGCCATCATAACTTTGTTGGACCGGATATATACAGCAGAACAGTTTAAATTGATTAAACTCTTCCAATTAGTTGCAAGCACAATATGCAACTCATTTCAAATCTGAGCAGTTCCTCTTATATCATGTTCAAACTTTGTATATTTAATTTTTGTAACACGGATGGTTCCCTTTTTGACAATCATTGCCGATAGGCAATGATTGTCAAAAAGAGAACTATCTGTGTTATTCTGTGATCGGTATGATCATGGGAAATGCGTTGTAATTTCCTGTGGGTTGTAATTCGTTTTTTTCTGTGGGCAATATGGTTCATGCAACTGACAATACTGTGCGTTATAGACTGGTGACCAGCCTAGCGTCAAGAATATCGTGTGGATACACAGAGGGTGGCACCAGTCTACATGCGCTAGCGTATGAATACGTTCATATAACAAGTAAACAAAGATAAAGAAGTCCGTGATTACAAAAATTTGAAGACGGCAATATCGCCATCGCCCATCTATGTGCGAAATTATCCCTTTAAATTGCCTGGAAATGCTTCCCGATCGATAGAACAAGGGATTTTAAGTAAGTTTAGTTCAAATGTGGTGTAAATCGGACAATTAGAACAGAAATGACATGCAAAAGTCAGATCGATGATTTGCGATAGCGCCTGAGCGATAATAGAGAAATTTACGGAATCGAGCATGAAAAGGCACATCTTTGCAAACAGTTGTGCTAAAAAAAATCGTTCATATACCAAATTAAATGTTTTTAAAAGATGAATAAAAATAATTTCAACTACCCCATCAATTTACAATGATCGTTTATGTTTAAATGATTGTGTTATTGTTTATTTAAATTTTTGTTTTGTTTGTTGTAATTTTTGTTTTGTTTATTGCAATTTTTGTTACCTGTTTCCCTCCTTTGTAGAGTCTAAATGTTGGCATAGCACTTATTTTTTCACTTGCAGCAACATCCTGAAATGTAAAACAATTTGATCATTATTATAGACTAATGATTTCAAATTCTGTCATTTTATTAAAATTTTTATCTTTAATTATGATGTTCACAAATATCGTATAGATCTAAATTTGGTTATTCCTGGTCCACATGTGTAACTGATATAGAGCACCAAAAGAAAGCACATTTGGTGGTGAGGTAAGGACAGAGTATTTCTTTGGTAAGATAAAATTTATGAATGATGATTGATATGCTTTGAAAAACTACAATATTGTCACAATTTAAGGATCATTTGGACTATCAATCTCCAGATCCACAAGTCAAAAAAATAGTCAAGTAAATTTATTTTAAATCGTCAGATTTCTGAAAACATTAGTTCATAGGAGCGGTATATGAAGAAAACAGGGTATGGTGATTAATTTTTTTTTTGTAATGCTTGAGAAAATTTTCTGGAAACTGCTTCATATATGACCATTTAAAATTTTTCCCTAAGCAAACTTGAGCAGATGATTATTTTGAGCTATCAAAATGGATGTTACATATTACATATCAGCCTTGGACTCAACTTGTTATCGTGATTCTCATTGGCTATTATTTGTAATGTTATTGAAAATGGCAGCTTGAAGACAACTCAATGATGGCTATTAACGTTAGGTGGAACAGACACTTCACACAGAGGATCGCAACGGTATGAAATGTGTTGATGACTGTTATAAAGATACCAAAAAAGCATGACGTCACAATACTGGCTTGATAAATATCCACAGCACCATTATGATGTCACTGATCCTTCAACTACATGAAATACACCACCATTATAACCCACCAAAACCAACTAAATAAATACCATATATTGGTTTAGAGGGGATCAATGCTTATCAATGCACATGAAAACATCATGTATTGATCTTTTATGACTAAACCATTAGCCAATAGCTGCTGCATTAAACCTCATCACTGCCCAGTGATACAAAATTAGAAGTAAACAAAATATCATATTTCTCACAATTTCCCACGATTTTTATGACAAAATTCAGAACATTTGCAAATTTACTTATCAAAATTTAACTACAGATTGTCCAATTATGGTTCTATTTGGAGGAAATTTTGGTTAAAGGTCTATATTTTGAAATATCTGACTTTCTTCAAAGTCAAGTCCAAAATAACCAATTCTTGTAAAAAATGTCCAAATATTTGAATTATTTTATTTAAAAAAACAAATTACTTGAGTCATTAGGCATTTTAAACAATTCTGTCTATTTAAACTAAACAGCATCATTCTAAATAAAGATTAATGCCTTATGCCTCAGTCACATTTGCACCGGGCGCTGACCGGGAAGTAAGAATCGGCAGACTTCCTAGTCTGCCGGGCACCAGGGAGTTTATCAGCAACAATCTGAGATATGCCGTAGCTGTGACCACATTATTAAAGGGCACTGCACGACACCCACAAGAAAATGACACAGACGTCTGCAGGATATCTTTAAGACGTCTGTATCATGCAACAGACATCTGTAGGATATCCTAAAGACGCCTATATCATTTGACAGACGTCTGAAGGACATCCTAAAGACGTCTATATGAGACCATTGGATCATCTGACGATGGCCTGTGAACACATGAAATAAAAAAATCCTATTTTCACCGCACGATGCTACCGGCAGCCTTAAGATAATCTGCCAATATACCTGCAGGACACTGCCGGGACCCTGCTGTGTACTTGAGGATGATATTTGCTGATAAGACATCAAGGAAACGCCAGCAACTTTTATGTTGCAGCTAAAAGTTCCCGATGACCCGTCCGACGTCTTAAAGATGCCCAATTTTCCCTATCTGCTCTACCATATACGCTGCATTTTAAGAGCGCTGCGATCGTATTTGACCCAATTTTTTGCACACGGCACATCCGGGAACAGCAGCAACAGCTTGTTTGGGGCATTGTCGCCTCTGCCTTTCATCTTTAATAATAATAATAATAATAATAATAATAATAATAACAAAATTTCTATAGCGCGTATACCAGACAAGTCTGTTCATAGCGCTGTGTCAGGGAAATGCTTCCTGAAGAGATAGGTTTTCAGTTTACTCTTGAAGGATACAACTGATCTACTTGTTCTAATCTCATTAGGAAGTTGATTCCACAGTCTCGGCCCTACTGATGAAAAGGCTCTATTGCCCACTGTCTTGAGCCTAGTCCCAGGGACCTGAAGGTAAGTACCATCATTTGATCTGAGAGACCTCTCCCCTTGTTTCACAAGGAGTAGATCACGTAGGTAAGGAGGCGCCTTACCATTTAATGCCTTCCAGGTTATAAGAAGGATCTTAAAATCAATCCTGGCCTGGACTGGGAGCCAATGCAGCTCCCTCAGTTTCTCAGATATATGATCGAACTTCCTGATCTTACCCACTACACGAGCTGCAGAGTTCTGTAGGTATTGCAACTTCTTGATGTCAGTATTTGGAAGGCCAGCAAGGAGGCCATTACCATAATCCAATGTGGATTTGACAAACGCATGGGTAAGTGTGATAGCCGTTTTCTCGTCTAGACAATTTCTGATAGCCGACAGATTCTGGATGTGGTAATAGCCCTTCTTACACATCCTTGCTATCTGAGCCCTCATGTCTAGATTAGAGTCTAGAGTGACGCCGAGGTCGACTACTGAGTCACTAGGCGATATATCAGTACTGCCCACCTTAATAGTGTTAGGGACACTGCCACGATTGGCAGTATTGTACCTGTCAGTACATACTAGCATCTCAGTCTTGCCATCATTGATTTTCATTTTATTTGAAATCAGAAAGTCCCTGACCTCACAGACACATTCTTCCAATCTGCATCTGCTGATTTCGGCCTGCCTGGCAGAGCAATGGTCAATGGGGATGTAAATCTGGGTATCATCCGCATAGATATGGTAGTTGAGACCATATTTACCCAAGATGTCTGCAAGAGGTGTCATATATATGGTAAAAAGAATAGGACCAAGGACTGAGCCTTGTGGGACCCCATACTTTATGTCCTTTACAGAGGACCTTTTCATTCCAACTTTGACACATTGTTTCCTGTTACTTAGGTATGACCGTATCCAATTAAGAGCATGACCTTTGATATGACATCTACCCTCCAATCTGTTGAGCAGGATTTGATGGTCAATGGTGTCAAAGGCAGCAGACAGGTCTAGCAAAAGTAGGATTACCGACTTTTTCTCATCTAGATCCCGAAGGATGTCATTTTGTACCCTGATTAGGGCAGTCTCTGTGCTATGATACTTCTTGTAGGCAGATTGAAACTTATCAGTAAGACCATTCCTTACCAGATGGGGAATCAATTGCTCAGATACTGCCCTTTCAGTTAGCTTTGAGATATAAGTAAGGTTTGAAACTGGTCTATAGTTACATTCGATCAGTTCCAGACCCAATTTCTTCAGTAAGGGTGTGATTATGGCCATCTTCATGTTATTTGGCACTGTTGCATCCATTAAGGATTTATTTATAATGGATGCAATTAAAGGTATAAGATCATCCAGGATGTTGAGCAGTAACCATGTAGGGATTGGATCCAGCTCACATGACTTATTCGCTGACCCTCTGATTAATTTACGCACCTCCTCATTGGATAAGGGGAGAAATCTATCAAGGGATTCTGTCACCGGAGCATCACTATTGTTCGTAGTGTCACCTGGTGGTGGGAAAGTCATTTGTGGATTATTGTCCATATCAGAGCGAATTTTCTCAATTTTTTCAAGAAAAAAGTCATTGAACCTCTCAGCCAAAGCGACTTCACAGTTGGTTTCGGGCATTGGGGTGTCCTTATTCTTGTGCATGACCGTATCAATAACCCTGAATAGTTTTTTAGGGTCATGCTTGTTTTCTTCAACCAAATTAGAGAAATAATTGGATTGAGCCAATTTCAGCATGGAGTTATATTTGTTTCTTTGAACATTATATAATTCCTTATCAATCTGGAGTTTGGTTTTGTTCCATTTCCTCTCAAGCCTCCTCTTGAGAGATCTCTTGTGCTTTAATTGGTTGCTCATCCAGGGTACTGGTTTACGTTGGGTAACTCTGGCATGCTTGAAAGGAGCATGCTTATCCATTAGTACCGGAAGCTCCCTATCATAGTAGTCCACTAATTCACTGAGGGATAGTTTGTCCCAGAGTGAGCTACTATTTGTCAGGGACCTGATATCATTTTTCAGCGAATCCATGTTTAGGTCCCTAAAATTCCTATATTTGATAGCTTTTTTAGGGATTTTAGGGGCTGTGATCCCCATGTCTAAAATGATCATTTTATGATCAGAGATATATTCGTCTACTGTATGACTTTTGAAGGATTTATTACCTTTGAAGGTAATAATGAGATCAAGGGTGTTGCCTAATCTATGAGTAGGCTCAGTCACCCATTGATCTAAGTCAAAGGTAGAAAGAATATCCATAAATTTGATCACATCAGGCTTATCTGGCTTATTTACATGGAAGTTATAGTCACCCAGGAAAATTACTTCATGATTGAACGAGCCATAGTGAGCAACCAGTTGAGTGAATTCATCATAAAACTCGGAATAGGTGTATCTATTCCTTTCACATGGCTCAGGTCTGTAAATAGTCACAAAGGTAAGTTTTTTTCCTTTAAGCAGGATGGATGATTCCATCAATTCCATGGTTTTAACCACTGGAGGGTTTACAGAGTTGGTTTTGAAAGGGAGCTCCACCCGGTGGAGAAGTCCTAACCCACCTCCGGAGCGCCCTCTCCTGGGAAAAGAGTGGAACTTCAGGGACCCCCCTTCAAGTTCCCTTTTTACCCTATCATCAGACTCATTTAACCAAGTCTCGGTTATGAAGAGAGCGTGTAGGTTATTTTGAAAGAAATAATCTCTGACCAAAAGAACCTTATGCGTAATGCTTTGAATGTTGCAAGAACCAATTTGAATGTGGTTATTTAGTTTAGCAACATCAGGCCCCCTATTCTGAGTGGTAGGGTTTGTGTTGCCCTCTGTATGTGCATGTTGGGCAGTGCCATCTGTTGGTGGCATTGTTTGCGTTTCTGAGCTCTCTAGAAGCGGAGAGAAGAAATTAGCGGTATCTATGCTGTTTTCATTGGCAGGAGAGTGGCGACACCTATGTTTATTTTTTGGAGGCTTGCCAACCACGCAATTCCTACCACGAAAAACGCCCCCTCTGATAATTTTGCCAAAACTGCATGATTTTGACGAATTGCATGGACTCTCAACATATTTGTTGTTCAGTCTATGTTTTTGTGGCCGAGGAGGCAGAATAAATATGTTTTCCCAATAAAGATGCTTTGGGTGCGATATTTGTGTATATCTAACAAAATTGAACTGACAATTTAGCTTGCTTGCCCCATGTACGGATAGTAGTGTGTTCGACTTTATGTATTCACAAGTATCAAGCACCCATCGAAACTGACAAGGGAACAGTTCAATTTCATTCTCAGACTCGAATATATTAATATTTGAGTTAGCAACAATGTTAAGTAATGATTGAAATTGGGCAACTGAGATTATATTAAAATTAATATGTCTCAGAGAAGAATTCTTCTTAAACGTGCTCGCATGGTCATCACATAACAGTACTTTTCTCGATCCTATACCATTGTGGGGCAAGGATAGAGTCTCAATATTTGTGTTAGAAATCTTGTTGTATATGTTAAAACACGAACATATACACACAAAGCCATGATTGTGTAGCATTGAACAGGTAGGTAATCCCTTGTTTAAGGATTATTTCAGCTCAATGAAGAATGTATAGTACGGGTCAAGCTGCTATATGAGAGCTTGACACGTTCTGTATTTTGAACTACTGTAATAGTTGTGGGACGCTATAAATAGATGTAGTCCTGCACAACAAATATTCTGTAGAAATTTAACCAAAAATTAAATATTGGCCAATGTGTATATTATCGTAGGTATATACCACAAATAACTACCAAAGGTCCACAAAGATCGTGGGGGTAGTAAGTACACTCAGGCAAAAGGGAGTCCACAAGGAAGGTAGACGTTGCACTGATAACTTGTTTAAGATTATCGCAGAAGGGAGGCCAAATAGTGGGCCAGCTACGATTGTTATCTTAAACGTAAAATGGAAAGTCTGCAGAAGGTAGCTGCAAAAGTTGTTGTTTGGAATACGGAGGGGTATAAGGTAACAGACCAGGCACTCGACACAGGCAAATAAATACCCAGGGGTTGAAATGCAAGAAAGGGCTATTTGTGTAGCCGCTTGCAATTTAGTTGGTTTGAACAGCGTGGTGGAGCAGGTAACGAGTACTCTGTTCTTCAACCGTCGGAACAAGTCCGAAAAAACACTGTATAATGGTTTAATATACCGAATTTGCTTCTAGAAGCGTCTGAAAATGTTTCCAGACACGTATAGCGTGCAAATTAGATTGGTATATGTACCTATAAATAGGTATGTTGCAAGAAAGAACCACTTGCGTAGAAAACAACTGAAGGCCTGGCAGAAGGCTAATGTTAGATAAATGCACCCGAAGGCCCAGTGTGGGCTGGCGACTTGGATATATTACACTCGAGGGCCTAGTAGGCTAGTGTAATATGGAATTTCACCCGAAGGCCAGTGAGGCTGGTGAAAATAAAGGGATTTTAGAGATATTACACCCGAAGGCCTGTAAGGCTAGTGTAATATAGAATTTCACCCGAAGGCCTGTTAGGGCTGGTGAAAGAAAGGAAACAGTAGGTTAAATGTATCAAACTTAAGCACTCGACACAGGCAGCACAGAGTGGATGCTCGTGAGCGCGGTGCCTCGCAAAGACAACACAGTATGATCCCACCCTCGCGAGCGGATTTCCAATCAAAACTGCCGTCAGAGCCTGCAAAAAGTCTGGTATCAGATAGACCACTGTAAGGTTCGGGTTCTTAGCGTGAGAGTGTGGCAAAAGACCAGAGATAGATACCTTTAAAACCGACAATAAAGACGATTTTATCGGAGCTCAAACTTAAGTCGCCATTCCACTCGCGCGCATGCGCAGAACCTTTACATCATGGTTTTTCTCAGTTTTGCCTCTGTAATGTTGACATAAATTATGTAGATTGCAATATACTTATATAAAGATTACACAACAAACACGCAATACAGCTTGAAACTCTTACGTCACATGTGTACTGCGCATGCCCAGCCTTCACTCCCGCCATATTGAAGTCACATCGCACATGGTGAAAACTACAAATTTGAATGTGATTGATATATGCGTGATTTACAACCAGATTTTAACTTATTTATGTGCATATTGCTGAAATAGAAGCCCAATATGAAGATTTCACCTATGTTTTCTGTATAAAGTCATTGTTCTTTATATTTTCTATGTTTGCAAAAATCAACTCAATTCTACATGTTCTGATGTGCATATCGCTCAAATAGAAACCCAATATGAAGATTTCACCTATGCTTTCTGTATAAAGTCATTATTCTTTATATTTTCTGTTTGCAAAAAAAACAACTCAATTCTACATGTTATGATGTGCATATTGCTCAAATAGAAACCCAATATGAAGATTTCACCTATGTTTTCTGTATAAAGTCATTATTCTTTATATTTTCTGTTTGCAAAAAAAACAACTCAATTCTACATGTTATGATGTGCATATCGCTCAAATAGAAACCCAATATGAAGATTTCACCTATGTTTTCTGTATAAAGTCATTATTCTTTATATTTTCTGTTTGCAAAAAAAACAACTCAATTCTACATGTTCTGATGTGCATATCGCTCAAATAGAAGACCAATATGAAGATTTCATCTATGTTTTCTGTATAAAGTCATAAAATTTCTATGTTTGAAAAAAAATCCTTGGAAAGGGCTAGTTATTTAGGGAGTGGATTCCATGACTGATCAAAGGGTATTTTGACATTGGTGTGAAAAACGCCAAAATGCCAATTATCAGCATTCACAGTATTGCTCTTCAGAATCCTTGTGATGTAAGGTTAAACCTGTGATCAAAGAGCATTCCCTCATTGTTTACATAGCTTTGAGTCATGTCTTCCCTTTTTGAGAGAAATGCTTTCACATGCATATACAAAATATACAAAACACATGTAACAAATATACAAAACACATGTAACAAATATACAAAACACATGTCAAGTATAAAAAAAACTAAATGTACCAGCAAATTAGAAAACTGACAAGGGCATTGTACATGTATGTATCGTAAAATATAGATATTATTGAGAAAAAAAAACAGTGTGCAAAAAGATAAATTTTTGGTGAAGATATGCTATAAAATATAAATATTTTGAACAGAGATTGGTTTCACCATGTCTGGTCATTATGACACCTGGTGGCCATCAGCGGAACTAATGGTGGGCGATAATATAAGTAAGGCCAGTGTGCTGTATAGCACTGACATTGGTGTGTCATTGTATGATGTCAGTCTGAAATTTCCCTCCCATCTTGAAGCAAGGCGGGCAGAAGATTACAATGCAACATCTTTCCCGGCATGCACTGCTCTCTCGCGCCAATGTCGTCATTTTTTCACAGACCAGCTAAAAATCGCCCGGTAATCTGAACGGCCGGTCGATTTTGTAAAAAATACCCATTGGCCAGACATCTTAACTGAAATCGGCGCAAACATGACTGAGGTATTAGTTATACAGATTGGCAATACAGTTATTCTCGAATATGTTTTCAAACTTATATCTATCCTTTCTATAAATGTAACCAAATATTCAGCTTTTTCCATTTTGGACTTCAAAACCTAAAATTATCAAAATTGATAAAATGCAAAGAGCAAATTAATCAAAAGAAAGATCCCTTCATCAGCCTTTTACACATTAATAACTGTAATCGTTTTTGTATATTTACTTTATTACCAAGCAATTATCTTGCACTCATTTTTTGAGTACAAATGTATTTACCCAATATTATCACAAATTGTTCGAGAACAGAACAAAACCATCAATCCATTTAAAACGCAATTAAAATCGATCCACATGTGGAAACAATGACGAAATGCAAAACTGTGAACGCTGATATTGCAGAATTGAATTGTGCGATATATTTAAATAATTTTAATTTTAATAGACATAGAAGTAAAAGTAAAACGTAAATACGATGTCCGTGACGTAGCGGATCGATTGGCCACATGACTCACAAGTCATGTGATCATTGACTTTGCAGATTTGCCAGAGAATTGCGTTTTAAATGATATATAAAGGTATTTATCCAATATTATCACAAATTCGCTTTGCAGGTCAAGAACAGAACAAAACCATCCATTCATTTATGCATTACGCAACACGTCGTCATTTTAAAAAGTGGGAGTGACGGGGACAAGCTCTTATTTTTGGCGCGAAAACACTTGGGAGAGTATCAACTCGCATTGAAATATTAATATATTGCGCAATGATGGATCGCTGGCTTCTCCTCGTGTTCCGCACATTGAATTTACCGTGTTCCGCACATTGAATTTACGTTTTACTTTAAAACGATGAAATAACAGACATCGGACGTAGCGGATTGATGTTAATTGCGTTTTAAATGATAAATAAAGGTATTTACTTATTATTATCACAATTACTCTTCTCAGGTCGAGAATAACAATGCGTTTTCATTATTTATCATTTAAAACGCAATTAAAATCGATTCCACGTGTGAAAGCATTTCTGTCAACAGGGAAGACACGACTCAAAGCAGTAGGAACAATGATGAAACGCAAAACTGTGAACGCTGATAATGGAATCAGTGAGGACAAAGTCAAAACAAAGCGTTTCGAAATAATAGACCTCGGACGTAGTGGATCGGTTTAATTGCGTTTTAAAAGATAAATAAAGGTATTTACCCAATATTATCACAAAATATGCTTCGCAGGTCGAGAATTTCTCCACGTAGTAAAACGTAAATACGATGTACAACAGCCTGCCCCATCACGTTCCGCTTTTCAAAATGGCGATCTTGTGTTGCGTAAGCATATTATTCTTGCCGTAAATCCCCGTCCACAGGTTGCCCTCGTGTATAAGACGGCCCCCCGAAACATTAACTGAGGGTTTGGGTACGAAAACCTCGGCTAATACACGAGAATTTACGGTAAGTATATTGCAGTCTGCTGAATATATGTCACCATTCCGAAGGCAAAACTGAGAAAAACAACAATCCAAAGCTGAAAGACAGAGGCAACAATACACCAAACAAACTGTCACCGCTGTTCCAGATGTGCCGTGTGCAAAGAATTGGGAAAAAACGATCATAGTGCTGTGAAAATGCAGCGGATATGGTAGAGCAGATAGCAAGAATTGGTCCCTTGAAAAGACAACACCTTTCCTTTTAATAGCGAAGAACTCCACCTGGTTCTTTCAAAAACAATTACGGGATGAAGGACAGAATGACAGAAAATCCCGGCCCCACCATCAGTGCAGAAGCTATGCTGACATGCCTGGTTTCTGGCACAAGCATTCTGCTTCATTATATCTTTATTCCTGATTTAGTTTGGCAACCCCAATTACAGCTTGAAGACAGATATTTACCTAATTTATTGAAGCTAGCAACTTTCTTTATGGAAACAATATTTAAAGCATTCATGGAAATACAAGGGTCACAGGCAATTTTACAGAGGTTTGGGGTATGCTTAAATGATGTGGCCACGAAACGGTGATACAAGCAAGATATCTCACTAAAATCAACCAAAATACACCGACCATGGTTGTTGTGTTTTGCCGAAAGTGCCAAGTACCAGGTGGCCACATGTTTACAATCATGTGACCTTTATTGTGGTCTGTCAGGGTGTTAGGCCTGTACCATTGAACAAACATTAATGGACAGGGCTGCGTAAGCTAATTCACTCTATTGTCCCAATTTGAAGGTTCCCACTGTCACTGGTCAGCTAAACAAAGTTTGTTGACAAAGTGTCCAATGGATGATTTGGATTTTAGCAGAAGACTCGCCCACTTTCAAATGGCACAGAAATTTATGTAGGGGGAATATGATGGGTAGAAAATTTTGATGCCAAAGTTTGGGGTAAAAAAATTTATGTTATGCAAAGAAAAAGTGCTTGAAAACCTCAATTCATGAATGCTTTAAAGAGAATGTTTATATAACTTACTTCAACATCATCTACATCAAGCTTGTAAAAGTCAACATTGCTGAATTCTTCGGACATTGCCTGAAATTGATTATTAAAAAAAGATTAAGGATACATCATATATAAAAATATATATTTAAATTTTCGATACTTTATTAATGTCTTTAAAATAATATTTATCTTAACAGACTTTTTTCTGTATTCAAGGTGGCACCACAACAATAAAAAAATATTCAAATATGGTATTCAAGATCTAAATACTAAGTGACACTAGTGTATACATTGTCACACAAAACATTGTTACAAAGCAATTAGGGTAACTTTCTGTGATGGCTAAAATAACAGTTGACAGCCACACACTTGTTGTAACTACTTTGTTTTACATCTTTATCTCACAAGTTTTCATGCCCTGGTTATTTATGCTGGATGGGCAATTTTCTTCCTAATTGATGTCCAGCAGGCCTGAGAGACCTGGTATTCATTCCAATACTGTAAATGAATGTCAAGAAGTTGTGCTGCCTGGGTCTGGGATCAAGTGGAAATGTGGCCAGCTACTTTGTGTTGTGCCTTTGTGAACATTAGAGATTAGCCTTTAATATGAACAAATTCGAATTCATGTTAGTAAATCATAAGCTTAAAGTCATCCAGGACCCAAACCCATCAGAAAAGAATAACCGGAATCCTGTAAGCTGGAAACACTCAAAGTACAGCCAGACACTGCTGGTTGTGATATTCAGCAAGAGATTCATTTGATTTGTATAAACTGCAGCTTATTTAGGCATATCAGGGGATCACAAACTGGCACACAGAAATCAAGAATCGTAACACACATTTCTGACCTCTCACAGATCAATGATTTAGTCTCTATAATGTGGTTCATTTATTATAACATAGTTCATTTAATCATTTAAGAGGTACACAGTTGCTGACCTATCGTTCACTGACTCACTGACAATCATGTTTCACAAACACGTTTCACTGTTTTCACAATTTTTTTCAGAAATTAAGTGACATAATATAAAAGGTAAAAATATATTAAAATCATTCAAAATTTAGAAGATATATATTGTAAATCATGAAATTCTTACACTAACCTTCCTCAAATGGAAAGGTCATCAAGGTCATTTGTTGGTCAATATAAAGTGTGGATGTAACAATGAAACTGGCATGATAGTTGGCAACCCGACCCAGGGCACAACTAGTTCACAAATGAAAAAACTAAATCAATTGACCCTTTAATGTAATAAACTTATTGAGGCTCTCCTGTGGGAAATTTATGTGGATGGGCTATTTATAGAATGGTATTGTTCACTTTTTTCTGATTGTATGCCTCTTAAGAAGAAATCTTACTTCAAAGTTCCAGCTGTACAAAAAAAGCAGTGTACCTTGTACAGATATTTTCCATATTGGGATATTATTGGAATTATCCTTTTTAATGATGAATATATACAATGCAGATTAAATGCAGATACCTTCACACATGGCAAGATGAGTCCATCTTTCAATTGGCATTTACATTCCCTTTTCTGATGATTATTCATCTTGACAACTTGACAATTAGATGATAGATTGTTAAAAAAACTGAACAAGATTTTTAAGATAGAAATTTAGAAGTTTAGGTTTTTTGTATTGCAATCTTTAGTAAATGTTTACACTGCATTGTGTAAAAGATGATATACCAACCTGCACTTTGGGGCCAATCACCTTACATGGGCCACACCATGTAGCAAAAAAGTCAACAACCACCAGTTTTTCTGTTGCAATTGCAGTCTTAAATGCATCCTGAAACAAAGTAAATTATAATCAAAAATTATAATAAAAAAAGTGTTAAGCTATGAGAAAACTTCACAAATTTCCAACTATCTGAAGTATAGTATGGTTTTAAATTCTTTGATGAAATTCTGCATTTCAAACATGTTTTTTTGACCAAGTAAATGCACTCTTGTCTGTGTCTGTCTGTATGTGTGTGTCCGTCTGTCTGTATGTCTGTGTCTGTCATTGAGATCATTGTCTGACCTGCTTCTATGTACACCGTGTACAGGTCACTGGGATTTAAGTAAATTTAAGACCATGTTCGTGAATTTAAATATCATTAATGGCAAGAGACGATATTGCTCAATGCACCACGATACTCGTACTGAAGCCAGAAAGGCAAGGGTTTACAATAAATTTAAAACGAGAGGCCTCCAACAATGCATTCCAGAAACAGGCTGGCGAGATCATATCATTTAGCCACATAAATGTGGCTATTGGCTAAATGATATTAATATCCTTCATCCCTTATGCTGATCACAGGAAGTAATAAGAAAAGCTCATATCTTTTTACTTCAAAGTACAGACAGTGCTTCAAGTGCAGTCTTTTTGAAACTTATTTCAACCATGATGTAATAATTTACTATGAAAATTTAGAAGGCCAGGATCTGAATTGTAGACCGGGCATGTGAGCAATAATAGGGAAATGTCAGATTTTCTGAGTAAAACACTCGAAATTACAAGGGGGGTCTTATGTCAACAACTGGATGGGATGGAAAGGGCTACTGACAAGGATTAAATGAATGGGGTTTGAAATGGGGGTTGTGTTAGTCTTTAATGTAAATTGATAAAATTTTGGAGGAAAATGTGAAGGCTTGAATTAAATGTGCAAATTCCCTCACATCATAACAATACACTAAGTCTGGAGATTGGTGCTACCGTTTCATGTCTGGCCCCCATTTTGGTTGCTCTTATGAAAACTAGTGATAGGGATCCATCATTGAGCAAGATAGTATTATTTCAATGACAAAGATTACCCTGTGGTGGTGCTCATTTCATTTCTCTCCAAAAAAAATAATAGATTTTACCCTGCACTTCCTCTTTCCATAATGTCAGCATTTCTTGTTGAATCAGCACTTATTGAAAATATTTATATTGAGCATTAGATTTGAAAACATAATTGAAGAGAAGAGTCTAATAGTTAAATCTTAAGATGTTAATAATATAAATTGGCCAAGAGCAGTGCCAGTAAGCCAGGTCACTGTATGCATTTTTCATAACAATTCATCTTAATAATAATGTGTGTGGCTTACACACCAGGTCCGCTGACCAATCACTCAAGTCAAGACAATGGTGGGAAACAATGGCAATTAATTTGACCAATCAGAGAGCAGCTTATAAATGATTACAAGACAGGTAATAGCTTTGGACAGGCAATAGTTTTGGACAGGCAATATTTTCTGACCAAGGCCTGTGAACAAGTTAAAAATTGTTATAAATGATGTTCTGTGAACAGCTACTGGTACTTCTTAACACATGTCATATGATTTTGTTTAAATCATGTCATTACTCGTGTATCAAATGATAAATATGATTTAAAACTGTATAAAATAGGAAGTAAAAAATAGGATACACCAACGGCAAAAGTGGGTCAAATCGAGGTCGCGCTCTTCTGCATTGGAGATTTCACACAAGTTGCCGTTGCCTGGGAAGCACAAGGTTTGTGTAAGAAAATGATTTCATCGTGTTTAATCGACTGCTATGAATAAGTTAACAAACGTGATCATTTATTTTCAAGCACAGTACTTTTATGAAATAGTTGTCATGTATTCTTGCTATTTTGCATCAGACTACAGGCAGATATTTTGAAATTATGATGATTTTTATGGTACATGGTGAAGCTCTTGCACACCCATGACAGCACTGACATGACGATATTGTAAGTGCTGTAGTCAAGAGACAAAGTGGAAATCAAAAATTCTAAAATGATAACTTTGTTGACAAATGTTGTAAGATTATGTGATATCAATTTCAGACGAATCCATTCAAAATTAATCAAACTTTAACCAAGCAGTATTGCAATGTGAGCGATAATAGGGGAATGAACATTCATTTCCATTGGAATTACACTGGTCAGTGTGTGACAAATCATCTCTAACCTCACAGTTTGGGTCATTACATCAATCAGATAGTCAATATGTATGTTTCCGATAATGCAGAGTCCACTGGGGAGTGAATGGTCGGCAAAACTGGGCCACTCTGTTGTAAACAATGGCACACTTGTCTGCTGATACATGTGCTTGTTGTCGAGAAGCAAATATCTTTGTAAATATACGTGTTATGGATTAAAGAAAGGCATTTTCTGAAAGGGAAGGATCAAAAGAAAAGAATGTGTAAATATCAAAACATTGCTTATTGAAAACACATCGTGATATGCAGTGACATTTTAATACAAAACAGTGACAATATAGGAAATCTACAGGCACCTAAAATATCAGTTTTCTCAAAGATATTGCAATCATAAATGATAATTAGCAAGTATGAATGATAACGGCATGTAATATTATTCACATTCGTTGGTGTCGGTCAGAAATATTTAGTAATTTTCATGATTTGGGGCAAGAATCTGTTCATGTCAGATTTCAATATAAAACAGTAAGAGTGTATGAAACCTGCATGGCATCCAAGATATCAATTTTCTCAAAGATAATGCAATCATAAATGATAATTAGCCAGAATGAATGATAACGGCATGTAATATTAATCACATTTGTTGCTTTCGGTCAGAAATATTTAATAATTTTCATAATTTGGGGCAAGAATCTGTTCATGTTACATTTCAATACAAAACAGTGACAATATGATAAATCTACAGTGCAGCCAAAATGTCAGTTTTCTCAAAGATAATGCAATCATAAATGATAATTGACAAGAATGAATGATAACGGCATGTAATATTATTCACATTTGTTGGTGTCGGTCAGAAATATTTAATAATTTTCATGATTTGGGGCAAGAATCTGTTCATGTCAGATTTCAATATAAAACAGTAAGAGTGTATGAAACCTGCATGGCATCCAAGATATCAATTTTCTCAAAGATAATGAAATCATAAATGATAATTGGCAAGAATGAATGATAACGGCATGTAATATTAATCACATTTGTTGCTTTCGGTCAGAAATATTTAATAATTTTCATAATGTGGGGCAAGAATCTGTTCATCTTACATTTCAATACAAAACAGTGACAATATGATAAATCTACAGGGCAGCCAAAATGTCAGTTTTCTCAAAGATAATGCAATCATAAATGATAATTGACAAGAATGAATGATAACGGCATGTAATATTATTCACATTTGTTGGTGTCGGTCAGAAATATTTAATAATTTTCATGATTTGGGGCAAGAATCTGTTCATCTTACATTTCAATACAAAACAGTGACAATATGATAAATCTACAGTGCAGCCAAAATGTCAGTTTTCTCAAAGATAATGCAATCATAAATGATAATTGGCAAGAATGAATGATAACGGCATGTAATATTAATCACATTTGTTGCTTTCGGTCAGAAATATTAAAAAATTGTCATGATTTGGGGCAGGAAACTGTTCATCTTACATTTTACTACCAAACAGTGACAATATAAGAAATCTGCAAGGCTCCCAAAATGTCAGTTTTCTCAAAGATAATGCAATCATAAATGATAAGTCTGATCGATGATTTAGCACCCTTATATCCAGGAGAAGTGAAGTTGGAAGAATTTGTTATTATTTAATAAGGTGCTCTGACATATACCGTCATTTTCATTTATTTTATATTTGCTCTGCTTTGTTACTTATTTTATGTTCAATTCTATTAATATGCTTAAATATCTTTGTCAAAATAGCAAGAAGTGTGGATCTGATCTCTTCACAGCCAAGCATTTTGTAGATTTTTGTTCTTTTTCAATATTCTTGTCAGTTTTATTTTTATACAACTATTTGAACATCTTTGCAGATTGGCGGGATGAATGCTTTGACCACCACGGATCAGCCATCGATAAGAAATAAAGAAGTCCAGAATGCGGTGACAAGAATGTTTCGTTTCTGTATAAAAAATGTAAGAAATCAGTCATTCGCTCATAAAAAATAATGTTCACTATCTGTTCTAGCTACCAAGTAATTTTCATTTAATTTATATTTGCTCTGCTTTGTTACTTTTTTTATGTTCAATTCTATTAAATATCTTTGTGGATTTTTCTTTCAATATTGCATATCTTGTTAATTTTAATACAACTATTTGAACATCTTTGCAGATTGGCAAAACTGAAATGATTGTGCCTCTTGCCATATCAATATTTGACATTCTACATTAAACATATTGACATTTTTTTTGCAGAATGCCTCAAATGCCAATGTACGGCTGTTGTTAATAAAGAAGTGCGTTATACAGCGACAAGAAGGCGCCAGATTTTAAAATTGGAAAAAAAATGTTACCAGAAAAAAGTGGTTTAACTGCATGTATGCCATTATGTTTATTAAGAAAATTGAAACTCTTTAGCATGACACTATTTTTTCATATGAGCAAAAATGAGGTAAACAGCTTTTTTCAAGTGCGAGATCAAGGGTGTATCGTGAGATGTGGTTCGAAACCATGCTTCAGCTGGGCGCACCCATTACCTCAAACAGTCTCAAATGAAATCCATAGTCTCATGCCATGAACATTTTTGGAGGGCAACAATCGGTATATCCTTGTGCTGCAGCACCATTGTATCCATTACCAACTCCCCATTGTAAGACGGGCTGAGACCAAACTATGCATTAACAATCCACTGTAAATAAAAACATGTAAAATGTAATTTGTGACTGATAAATAAAACATATTAACATATCATTCTGCAAGTCATTTTTTTTTTTTTTTTTGGTATTATATTGTATCACATAATGTTGTTTTTCATATGTGATGAAATGGTAAAAATAAAGTTTACAGTAATGGGGACTTGCATACTGATAGTGATGACTTCTTCGTAACACATAAGCCCAGTAGCCACGTCAAACTGAAAGAGGCAAAAATTCTATGCACTTGAAGTTGAAACTTTTATTGTGTTTTGTTGAGACATAATACAAATCTTCATGTAATAATGCTGATATACAATGCCAAACTATACAAACTCACCTTTTATTCAGTGACCAGAACCAGAACCATGCTCATCATTCCGAGGCTGCTTCCAAGCTAACCTTGGATGCTAAGTCAAACAGTTTTGTGGCTCTGGGTCTGATCACTAATAAGGACCTGGCTTCCCGATCCTCTCAGGGTGTCCAATCAGACAGGGCCACAAATGCTACCTGATATCAGGTGAGCTTGACCAATATGTCTGGGAACCCTGTAGGGGGAGCGAGAAACAGGTATGCTCATAAATATGATAATTTAGAAAACCTAAAATATATGTCTTTGATGTGGGATATGGCTGGTTGCAATATACCACATAAAAAATGCTTGATGGGATCAGATCACCAAACATTGGAAAAAAACTGGGCTTATCTTGCAAGCAAAACAGAACAAAGCAGCTTGTTAAATTTCACAGAACCAAACAAGACAAACAAAACTTGGTTAGTATTCCAGTAGAAAATAAATGGCATTAAGCGATTGAAAACAAACTTAGAACTAAGAAAAAAAATTAATCATACATTTATGTTGTCATCATTTTCCAAGAAAACAATAACTTAAAATTTGCAGAAAACACAAGTCTTTCCTCTGTTGTGTACTATTCACCCTGCTTGTACAGATATATGTGCCTAATTTGTTTCAGGTATTTGAAATGACAGCTCCAAACCTGTAGAGAAAATGTGCCAAATTAAAATAAAATTTTCGTTGGCACGCTATAACATATTTGATTTTTAATATTACATAGAATAATAAAGATTTTTGCATTGCACTGACAAAGTAATTCTATGATTGAGACCACACTCATAACATCTGATGCTCATAAACATGAATATGAACCCAGACTGTCACTGATAGAGTTCACCAGCATACTGGAAACAAAGGGTTCTGTCAAATGTCAAAAAGTAAACAATTATCTTGTTACCATATGTTGAAAATACAGCTTTGACAAACACATATTCATATTCTTTTCGAAATGTACATGTGTTTTTTTAAAAAGCGAGTCCAAATATGTCAATTTTAACTGACGTGTGGAAGGTACAGCTACACTACAGGACTGCTTCTGTCAAATGCTAGGGGCCGTACTTATTCAGCTATTTTTTTACCAAACCTGATTTTTCATGACTTTCTAACCATCGAAATCCATACTTATCCCTGGAGGTTTTAGGAGGTCTTCACAGTTCTCAAACAAGCAAGTCTATGTCTACAACATATTCAAAATATATTGAAAACCCCAATGTAATAAAATCACCAGGTTACTTTTGCAGAGACATGTTTTTTGCAAAATTACAAGTCTTTCTGACAAATGTAAACAAACCACAAACTCGTGACAGAAATACACTAATTGTGGCTCAATCTTTGTCAAATCTAGAATTTAGAGTCAGGATGTCTAACTGAACCAGACTGCCAACTTTGAATACAAACTGTTAAGTCTAACAGTGTGAAATTATGACATTTTTCTGACACTAACTAGTTTCCTCCCTCGCCATTCCCAAACTTCCCTCAGAAGTTGCCCGCTATCTCCAACACAGAAGAGTGCGTCACTGAAATCCGGTACTTTTGCCGTTGGTGATATGTCATGCACAAACAGGAAGTAAACACAAAGGTCAATATGAGGTCAATATATGCATGGGTTACGCATGTAAACTGTTTATTGAGCGATAATGTGACAACTTTAAAGGTTTTTGAGAAAAAATGATTTAATTTGCTTCCAACTCAGCCGTAGCCTCTCTAAGAAAATTCAGATCACTTTGGTAGCTCAATGAGAACAATAGGTCAAGCAGGGTCAATCAAAACAATACCCACAACATTCAAATAAGTTCAACTTATCAATCAAGATATTAGCATGCATGTGAGTAAGCGGACTTCCAGGCACAAAAGTGATCTGAATTTTCTGCAGCCAAGAAAGTTTACACAAAAATGGAAAATATTTGATACTTTGGAATGTCTTTCATGGGGATTGTTTTATCAATGCATTCTGTATATGCTGTCCGAAGCATGCCATCTATAATGCTCTGAATGTCACTTTGAGGAAGTCCCCTGATTTGTTTGTTTGTTTGGAGTTTTACATCACTTTCAACATTATTTCAGTCATTTCGTGATGATACCTACTTGTAGCAGATATAGTGCTACCTCACTGAATTGTCATGTCGCAGGTCCTTGACATGACAACCCACCTGGTCACAGATTTACAAGGACAACGGGTTAACCCTTTTGGCACGGTCCTCAGCTCATATGGGAAATTGTATCATGAGTTCAATCTCAGCACGGCCGGGGTTCGAACCCACGATCGATGGATAACCACAGAGGAACTGGTGCTAATAAGCTGGCGCTCTAACCAACTGCGTGGCCGAAATCCCCTGAAACTCATTTCCTCTCTCAAAGTAAACAAGAAAAAGTGGTGCTCCACATGTAACACGGATGGGAAAAAAACGATTACCAAAATACAAACAAAACAAAACTTGCAACAAACAAAACAAAAATTAAAATAAACAAAACAAAAATTAAAATAAACAAAACAAAAATTAAAATAAACAAAACAAAAATTAAAATAAACAAAACAAAAATCAACGGCAGCCAAACCCGGACACTTTCATGTTTTTGACTCCCGATTTTCACAAAACCTTTCAATACTTTGTAAAAACTGCTCACATCGATAGAAGACAGTCTACTTCAAAGGCATGTGAAGTACAAATGATATCCTTTCAATATTTACAGAATTAGCAGGAAATTTACGCATTTAGCAAACCTGCAGATTGTCCGAGTTTCCATTGAGTTATATGGTGATGTTGGTTACGTCACCACTTCTGACGTCATTTGACAGTGACTCAATCATTCGTGCCGTGAAAACAAATAAACACTTTTAACGTTTTGAAAGGAATAGGAATAACAAGATGACGTGTGAGGCACAATATTCAGCTCAATTGCAATTAGTACAGAACAGTTTTACTCGATATTTGACCGAGTTAAATATGTCCGAGTCACTTGTTGCCGGTCACTGTACATATATGGTTGGTCACAGAACATTTTTTGTTTCCAACAAATTAAGACCTGTGGAGAAGTCCTTGTCAGAAACTGCCTGTCGCCAGTGTCGGAAACTGCAACGATGACCGTATTATGTAACATGTACAAGCCAATTTTCCAATTTATCAGCCAATGTCATGAGTGACCGAATTCTATGAGCATTAGCCCAACACCTGTGAACATGGATTACCTGAACATGTGCATACTCGAACAGAATTAATTATTGCATAAGCCTGATAAGGTGTTGTTGCCTTGCGACCAGGCGCCGATACAAAATCGTTTGTTTGTTTGTTTGTTTGTTTCAGTCTTATCCAGGTACCACCTGGCAGCTATGCAAGCACAGCTCGACCTTTCCACCCTTCCCACTGTCACCACAAGAATTTTGCCCCCTACATTCCACTTAAAATATTGGCCAGAGAATAACCAGAACAATCAACCCTCTAGGCTTCCTCTATCTACTATTTGTCTAGCTACCTGACCTTAAACCCCTGGCGCCTCCCGTGCATACAGGGGGGAAGCACACCCCGACATTCCCTAACCAGGCATATAGCCTTCCCCCCAGTGAAGCTAAACCCCGGGAAATCACGAGTGCCGGTCCCACTCCTCGTTTTTAATGACCAAAAAACATATGTATATGTGTACAAATAAAAGCTTTTTGGTTCAATAATATTGGTTATATATTTACCTCATCTGTTATCACATTGACTACCATTGTTGGTTCTTTGTTGACCAAGGCGTTGAAATCGACTAACCAGGGTGGAATGTTGGCGGGACAGCCAGTGAATGTTTAGACTATGCAGTCCAATATATATTCTCGACCGGGAGTATCCGGGTCACTCAGTGCATCACGTGATTTCACAGCTTGGCGACCAGAGCGCGAGCCACTGGCCGCTGAAAACAAACTCGTAGCAACCATTGACAAGAAAGAGCAGTGAACCTTCAAAATTTACGTTTTCAGTGATATCTTTGCAATGCTTCAAGATATCAACAAAAAGTAAAGAGATTTAGAATCTGTGGACCAAGACGCTTCCATTGACATGATTATGTACATGTACATCGTATTACAAAGTATTCAGCGCAGATACGAAGAAATTTTGATTATCACGTCAATCATGTCAATGGAAGCGTCTTGGTCCACAGATTTTAATTGCGTTTTAAATGATAAATAAAGCTATTTACCCAATATTATCATCAGTAACAATTGACATAACTTTATCCTACAAAGCGATCATCGTATGTAAAATTCTTACAAGATTTACAAGTCAAGGTCACGTCTTTTCGCAAACGATCTCTCTTCTGTGCCAAAAGATGAAAATTATCTGACTTACGAAATTGAAGAGAGGGGCTCAATTGCTCAATTTTGAGTTGTCAATGATGTAAATCGGCCAAGAACTCACATAGTAGGGCCAAATTGTAATATTTTTGTAACAAACTGGAACTTGCACATGTGCCCATTGTGACAAAATCAGGGTCAATGGGTGCAATTTTCATAACAATTTATTCATACCTTTCAAATAAACTTTTCTATGCCAAAAAAAATCAATATTCTATTTCTTTTAGGTATACAAGACATTTCTCTAATTATGAGGCAATCCTATGGTTTCGCGAATCCTATGGTTGTTAGCTCTAATATCTTTGGCTACAATACACAAAGAAATATTCCACCACGTTTTGACGCTAAGATCAAGGACGTCACGTACATCTATTACGTACTACATCGTGGAGAAATTCTCGACCTGCGAAGCATAATTTGTGATAATATTGGGTAAATACCTTTATTTATCATTTAAAATGCAATTAAAATCGATCCACGTGTGAAAGCATTTCTGTCAAAAACTTGAAAAAGGGAAGACATGACTCAAAGCAGTGTTGCGTAATGCATGTTAAATGGATGGATGGTTTTGTTCTGTTCTCGACCTGCAAAGCATAGTTTGTGATAATATTGAGGTGATCTTGATTGTCATACGACATTTGGGTGAAATCTGAGTGAAATCTGAGCGCAATAAACGGTGATAAATTTGTAAGTTCTCTCTGTGTTCACTTTGTTTTCAGCGGCTCCAATATGGCCGCCGTGGTCGCGAGGTAAGTCACGTGACCTGTGACGTTGCACCAAGGTAGGGAATAGGACTATCAAGGACATCTCGTTGTGCAGCGGGCGAATATTGTACCTATTTTGGAGGGGATTGCTCTGATTGGCTGACATAAATATAGAACAGGGAAACCCTAAACAACAACCCATATTTCCAGTGACGTATGACCGGAATTAGTGTCTAGGTCACAACATGCGGCCACCTCAACAAACGAGGCTCAATGACATATTTCCGGCCGTGCCCTGCTTCACGGTCAAAGCATACGGGCAATTGCGACGTGGTTTACTGTCCATATATGGACATGTTACTAGTGTCTAGTGAATGTTGCACTTGAAAAGGAAGCGGAAATAGCAAGGGAACATATGATGTTTGTACGCATGCGTGGATGGTGGAGACGGTGGATGGTCGAGACGGTGGCGACACTGCGCGGGAGTGTGCAACTCCACCAGAGGGCGACCACACTGTCCAGCCCACCAGAGGCATACGCAAACGTGATAGGTTCACCACATCGCCCTCTGGTGGAGTTTGGAGGGCGACATGGTCAACCAAACTCCAATGTTGCAGACCTGTGCATTTCGTTGACAGAGTTACTCAGAGATATTTAAGAGGTGTTAAATGTCTCTGGTGTAATGTGGTAAACCTATCACAACTGAAGAACCTGAGCTCTTTATTAATATTCATATATGCTTGGAATAAAGATAGATAACTTAAGCAGAGGATACAGGAGGATGGTGAAAGTGCAGAATCTTTTGTTACTCATCAGTGAGGGCACTGGTGCGCACCTTGTCAGCCTTGTAAACTCAGAGATATTTATAAACACGTGTTAAATGTCTCAGGTAAACTTTGGGCCTAAAGTTTAGCTATTTATTGACTAGAAATGTACATGTACTTCAACATGATGTTTCATATTGCTAATGGACATTTATTAAATTGTTCTGACATCAATATCATGAATTATTTATATTTTCATCAAGATTAATTTGTGCCCATCACACCGGATCATACATCATAAATCATCATAAATCATCATGATCATGTCATCATATCAAATTTTCAAAATCATAACATTTGTGATTTTGATATGCAATGACCATTATACATGATTATGAGGGATATAAACGTATCCCAGGCTCACATTTTGGACTAGATCATACATGTTTCCACATATTTCCTCATAATAATGATAATTATGAAACATCATTTTATATTATTTATATTATAAGCCAATCACAAGCACTGTGCCTGTGTGCAGCAGAGGGTGATTCACATGGAGCACATCGGAGGCCACAAACTAGGAAGCTGTTATGACAGCCACTAAACATGGTCTCCCATCTATAAACATGGTCTCCCATCTATAAACATGGTCTCCCATCTATAAACATGGTCTCCCATCTATAAACATGGTCTCCCATCTATAAACATGGTCTCCCATCTATAAACATGGTCTCCCATCTTCAAGGTGACGACATGTTAGAACAAGAACAATGCAATAGAATAACAAGTGTACACAAGACGCTTGACATGGTGCAAATCAAGGGCACAATATTTGTTTATACAATTATAATAATAATTAAGTTGAGCATGTCAATATTCTGTATGGTATTAACAGGCTAAGTGAATTTACAAAGCCAAGAAGTAGAAAAAGACAAACGAAATGATTTTTGGGAAATCACTTCCCCCAGATCATCCTAACATAGTCTCTGACAACCAACATGGATGTATTTATACCTGTATCAGGTCTTTCTCCCCAGCCTTGTGGTAAAACATGTTTTTTCATTCATTTCCAGGGGGAGTGCTGCTACTATTAAATATACAATTATAAGTTATGGTTAAGGGAATATAAAAAAATCCAGGTTTTAATAAATACTCAGATGGGCTCATCCCTTATCATCAGACAAAGATATATTATCTTGTGCATATAAAGTTTTCTTATATCATGACACTTGGGAAGATTAGACAAAGAAGTTTATGAAAGTGAAAAATATATTCCTCATTCAGTTTTGATAGTGTAATATATTAATTCATGCCTGATCAAAAGCAAGAAAAACAAGTGCAATTAGTGGGCAACATTTAGTTTGATCTCTCTGATGATACACCTCAGAAATACATGTTTTCATAATATGGATATTTTCATAATATATTCATGATCTGCAGTCGGTGGTGCCGGGCTGCGAATCTGATGGAAAATTTACTATTTGAGCCTCTATGTTGACATTTTGGGTTTTTCACACCACTGAATGAGAAAACCTCAAAGGATTCTTTTTACAGAAAACAAAGGTGAATATTGGGCGTTTATTTGAGCGATATGCAGATTGAATTATTTTTGTCAAACGTAGAAAATATAAAGATTAATGACTAAATACAGAAAACAAAGGTGAAATCTTCATATTGGGCTTCTACTTGAGCGATATGCACATTAGAACATCTGAACTATTTAAATGGCTGACAGGGATTTGTTTAACTGCCCCCTCCTATAGGCTTATGCTTTGGCGAGGTACATGCGTGCTCACCCACAGGGTGTCAAATGGATTTGCCCAAAGCATAAAAGCTTATTTCTGTATTTAATTCTGTACTTATAACTTGTGTTTGAATTATGCTCATTTACAATGTATATATTAAAATATAGACAGGAATGCATTTTGACATCACATAAAGAAAATGTCACCTTGGCAGTACATACAACACATATGACCTTAGTATCACACATACAGAACATGTCATTTTGGCATCTTTAACAAGACATGTCATCGTTGCATTACATAAAGTGTCACTTTGGCAACACACAGAGAACATACAAACATGTTATAGAGTGATATACAAATTATCCATTGTTATCTTTTAGCCATCATACAGAGTTGGCATTAAGGGTATTTATGGGTGTTGGTAGTGAGTGCACAGGAGTAAATTACCAAAATACTGTACTTGATGGGAATTGGTACATTTACGGTGTAAAAATACATTCCCTATTAAATTAAAGGCATTAATGACAGGAATCAATATTTAAACACCTCAATATTTGAACTATAAGGTATGAATACAAGTATATTTCTTTCAAAATAGTATTTTGTCCTAATTTTCCTTGATGATAGTTTTCATGAGAAATGAAGAAGACAAGCAAATAAGTTCTGTAGATTACACAACTGGAGTAGGCTTGTTTTTAGCTGTGTTTGTTTCAGTTCTTTGGGAAGAAAATTCCCTGTGATCCTAGTGAAACAGATTTTCTTATTTTGAATTGTGTAATTTGGAAATAAAAAGGAAGTTTGTCAATCAGATATGTGAAGGGAGGTGAAAAAATTCATATTTTTGAAATGATCAAGTGTGCTTTACTCCTATTTTTCTCTTAATGTATTTGAAAAATAGAAAATCTTTTTCATTAGGATCACAGTAAATATTGTTAAGATCACATTTACAAAGTTGTTTGGAAATCCACTTTATTATGGTCCCACAATCTGCAGAACTTTTTTCCTTTAACATTTTGACATGACAAAATATGATATGAAGCTTTCAATATAATCAAAGAAATTCCATTGTGATTCTCAAATAATAAATCAATAATTTTATTACAAAAATGAATACCATAAAATGTCATTTCATGACTTGAAAGTTTTAATGAAAAAGAAACTATTTTTGACAGCTAAGCATTTTTCCCGTTTTTTTTTTAAAACGTTCCATTTTGGCATAAAAAGAAAGTAGTTCCCTCAGAAAATCTGCCACCAGAGGACACTCACTACCTACACCCATAAATACCCAATGCACTATTTCCCTTAATTGTAATAATTGTGAGCTTAATTGGTGTTATAATTTACTACTGGTATTGTGACATTCCTTCCTGAGAGTAGTGATAGTGAAATGTTTTGTACAAAACTTTAACAAATACAAGATAGTCTGAGGTGCACAAAGTTGAAAAGGTAAAAATGGTAAAAATGATGTTCCCAATATTGAGGTTGACTCCATTACTTAAACACTGCTTTATTTCAGAAGTTTTAATCAAATCAAAATGCTATATCACACACAACTTTCATTGTTATCTTGATCCTCATTTGCTGATCGGATAATTGTTGTTCAAAATGGCAGCCCCCGTATTAACTTATTGCTATTAAAATCCTTTCAAATCAAAACAAATTGTAAAATTCTTTGTCTAAGAAAAATAAATAATATTAGTCCCCTGAGAATACATATTGTACATATTGCTTTTATCTATCCCTGTCTTTACTGCCATTACCATGGAAAAATGCCCTATTGCTCTTAATGCCGAATGATATAATTATGTTACCCTCTGCCGTTAATTCTCAAACAAAATAACCAAATCCCCCCCCCCCAAAAAAAAAAATAATAATAATAATAATAAATATCCATTCCATTTTGAAATTCAATTTGAAAACTCCAAACGATATTATGCTAAAACACTTTGGCCACAAGATAAATTGACCTGACCTGGCCTGTTCTAAATTATCAAATACGTATACCTTCATAATAATTTTCAATATTACATTTTTGGATTATTAGTTGTTAATTTCTAATTCATTGATACTTCACAGAATGAAAAAAATATATATATCAGCATGCTGTATCACGTATGTTATCTGTCCATTACATGTCTTTCCATAAGCGAATATACTTGACTTTGAAAGTGAAAGACTCGAGTCAGGAAAAGTCGTGTAGAATTAAAAAGTAGAATAGGGGAAAGCGGTAGGTCACCGGGAATGTTTAGACCAGAAACGTCTTGAAGTTCACGACAGGCTCTCTTAAAGTGGAAGGAAACCTTCACAAATCGTAGATTAGCCATTTAATGTCATCAATATGAATACATATAACATGAAAAGAAGATTTTGGGATATCATTGTAGTACTTTCACTCATGTCAAGTTTGCAACTTGTAAACTTGTTATTATATTTTGCTGGTGGCAGCCATTTTGCCAAGGGGATTATAGTAGTACCAGCAAATTAGAAACAAGTTGTATAACATTTGCAAATTAATTAAAAAATGTGGTTAAATAATCCAAAATATAACAAGTATCTTTGTTTACCACAAACACAGGAGATATTTTTATCAAGGTCATGTCACCAACAGGTAGTAAACCAATCACACTTGGCCTTTTGTATGGTACAGAGTTGAGGCTTATAAAACGTTAAATTTGTTCATGGCAGATTCGCGGAAGTCTCTGTCGCGGACATACAGCAAGATTGCCATAGGGCTGCCAGTGACATGTCATGCTTTTACTTTTTATTTAACACAACCTTTTTGATATCCTAGCAATTATTTTAGGGGCTCTGTATGATATCCAACAAAATAGGATACGTCTGTACCATTTAAGGGCATTTATGGGTCTTTTCTGTATTATTTTAGGATATTTATAGGTCTTTTCAATGAGTGTCCCCTCGTGACAGGGGGAGAAATTGGCTCTGCAGATTACACAACAGAAAAGGCTTGTTTTTAGCTGTGTTGATGTCAGTTGAGTGGGAAGATAATTCACTGTGATCCCAGTGAAACAGATTTTCTATTTTTTGAAAATCATTAAAAGAAAAAAGAGGTAAAGTACACACTTGAACATCTTTTCCTCCTCTTTTCATATACATATAATATATAATTGCCAAGTTACTGTACATACAATGTATAATTGCCATTTCTTTTTATTTCCAAATTATACATTATGTCAAATGGAAATGAGAAAAGATGTTTCAATAGGATCACAGTAAATATTGTTTAGATTACTTTCACAAAATTGTTTGGAAATCCACTTTATTATGGTCCACAATTTGCAGAACGTTTTCCCGTTAACATGTGGACATGATAAAAGAAATCTTAGAGCAGTGATATATTATCACGGCACGTTTTTAGGAGTTTCTTTCAATATATCAACAAAATATCAATTGTGATTCTCAAATAATAAATCATTAGTTTTTTTATTACAAAGATAAATATGATAAAGCATTATATAATGACTGAAAAGTTAAAATGAAAAGGGAACTATTTTGACAGTTAACAGTAAAGCACTGGTGTTCCCGTACTTTTTCGATATGGTTTAATAGTTAATAAAACTGTGAAAGAGAAGCATCGAGAAGCATGATTGGTGAAAACAATTCTCAGATAAGATTTGCCAGGAGCATAAAATGATATTTCACCAGCTGTTTCACTTTCATTGAAAGAGATTAAAATTATAAATATTGATAAAATACAGGTAACACGTATTTTCTCATTTCTATTTGAAAGAATATTCTTGTTATAACATTATTGGTGCTGACAAACCTTATCTGCTTACAATGGCAAAGTTGCTGTTGGGTATCATAAGCATTTCCTCCCAAATTGTAGATTTCTAAACTAAGCTATTGTGCATCACCAGTTCAATCACAGGTCTCTATGGACATAGATTTGCTTAAAGGGAAATATAAGAAGACTATTTCTAAGTGAACAACACTATCCTAATGATAATAATAATACGACTATCTTTCACATATCTGTTGACTAATCACGGGAGCTGAAACAATGGTAGGGTTGGAGGGCTTTTTTTTTACCAATCAGATGCCAGCTAACAAATAGTTTCAAAAAGTGTCTATAGTAACAATGGCAGGAGATGGGGAACAAGATCTCTCTGTATTTTTATGTTTTAACCTTGCAAAACACCAGAAATAATCCTTATATGTTCGAATTACTGTTTGATTCCTGGTTGCAAAACATTATGAATATCAAAACAAAGCCATGTATCCATATCTGTTGATATCGAATGATATGTATACACCTTTATCAACCCTTTACCCTAAATAACTGATAATCTTCTTTAATGTGGATGGAGTAGATAAGTGGCTGTAAGCTCTTTCCACTTAGAATTAACATGGACGGAATCCCTAAAACCATAATATTAAGTTTATGTAGCGATTTTGGGGTTATTACTTGTGTGACCAGTGATTTTATGAATCTTCTGTAATATCTTTCCCCAATAGACAAAACTGGTTGACATGGTCTTGACATGAATCTCAGACGTGGTTTTTATGTGATTAACTGGTAGAATATGCAAAATGATTTTTTTCACATGGATAAAGACAGAAATTATTTGGGTGAGAAACAATGTGCTTTTCATATCTGGGTATTACAAGGTGTATCTCTCATATACTGGGTTATATTCATATCAGGAAAAAAATTCCCTTTTGCACAGATAGGTTAGTCAGAATTGAGGACACATAATTCAATATAAATGTCATCAATAATACAAATTATGAATTTTTGACAAAAATAAAGTGGCATAATTTATGTCTCGAACAATTCTGCTAATATAGGTGGCCTCTCTCGGTGTGTTCGGCTTGACCAGTACATGAATAGAAAACATAATCTGAGCATTTTAAAGGTTGGGATTTATATTGAATAATTAGATCTGATTTCTAAAGTTGATACTTTACCATGTCATCATATCTTGAAAATCATATCTTGAAAATCATATCTTGAAAATCATATCTTGAAAATCATATCTTGAAAATCATATCTTGAAAATCATATCTTGAAAATCATATCTTGAAAATCATATCTTGAAAATCATATCTTGAAAATCATATCTTGAAAATCATATCTTGAAAATCATATCTTGAAAATCATATCTTGAAAATCATATCTTGAAAATCATATCTTGAAAATCATATCTTGAAAATCATATATTAATCTTGTCAAAGACTGGATCAGAAATTCGCGTATTGAAAATCACGTCCAAACCATATCATTAACTGGACCAGAAATATTAGCCACGTCATTAACTATATGAGATTTCAACTAGAAATCCAGGCGGTTTTCACGTGGCGTGTCTGCTGGGATACCTGTTTGATGGTGGCATAGTTGAGAGTGGTTGTTTTTTTGTTTTTTTTGTTTTTTTTTCCGTTTGCTGCTATGATACATGCACTCGTATCTGACACTAATTGGAAGTTAATTTACATTTGTCGCCCGTATTGTGTAATATGTATATTAATTGTCCAAACTTTTATTTGTGTTCCTCTATGATTTCTTTCAGCTTGTCTTTATTTGCTCCGGACATCTCCGCCACCTGAACATGACAAAGCAGCACATCGCATATATGTAATTATAGGTAACAATTCTATATGAAATACAAGCAGACGGAGATAGATCCAATTAATTTTGAGAAATATTTAATACCTTTTCTCCTTTCTTGAAGAACAAAAAGGTGGGCATCACTGATATTTCCAATTCCTCGGCCAGCTCCTGTAAGGATAAAATAATTCATATATTCATTCATTTATTTTGCCAATTTGCCAGCTTGCAGACTATAGACAGTGAGAATGTGTTTAAACTTACCCCTAAATTGTCAACATCTATTTTGATGAATATTACATCTTCATATTCAGGGCGAACTGAGAATGCCTGAAATGAAACAAAAAGGGGTAGATTGGCAAACCACGCAATAACCACGCAATATTGACAAACTGTCTTTGAATATATATACCTTGTGGGATGTTATAAATTAAACCCAAATTAGCAATAATGGTATTACTTCGAAATGAGGACTTATCATCTTGCAAGGGCAGCACCAAGTAGCCCAAAAGTCAACCACGATCAGCTTCTCTCCGGAGTTGTCAATGATGTCTTGGAATTCGTCCTACAACATTGGTTTACACATTATACCAATATTTGTTTTAATATATATTTAAAAAAGCAAGTATGCCAAGAGTTGAAAAAACATGTTTTTTTTTACTGATACCAAAGATGAAATCTTCAAATTGTGTTATATTTCAGCGATATCACCATCAGAACATATAGAATTGATTTACTTTAAATTTGTAAATGTAGAAAATATAAGAAATGATGATTTTATGCAGAAACCAAAGATGAAATCTTCATATTGGAGTTTTCTTTGATGTATATGCACGTCAGACCATATGAAAATTGTTTTTGCAAATGTAGGAAATAATGATTACCAAAGGTAAAGATGAAGCCTTTTTATTGTGTTTTAATTCAGCAATTATCAAACACATATGCACAGAAACTATCATATAGAAACCACAGAGCTGATTTAATAATTGATTTTTTAAACTCCGAGTAAGTTGACCACGAGGCCAACCTTGAGCATGTTTTACATAATGCATATTTTGTATCTAAGAAAAAAGGAAAAGTCCTATAGCACTGTATATCATATTGGAACAAATACGTGGGACATATGATATCGTTATTGATCTGCACGCCACACCTGCAACGTCAATCCAGACTTTTTTTAAGAAGAGAGGCATCAGGTATTATGTGTTATCATTTGCATTCTGTCTTTCTTCATCTCCCTGTCATTTCCTTGTTCCTCAACCAAATTTGTATTGCTCATGTTCATCGATTTCTAGCCTTTTGGTCTGTATGACAGGGGCCCACCAAATATCTGATATTCACACAAATGTGCCCTAGTTAATGATAAACATATGTAATAATATAGACTATATTATAAGAAATTGCATATATGGCGATCAGAAACGACAAGGGCTGGTGTGTAAACGTCATGGTGTGTATAAGTGTGCATGATACAAGATTTCTGTGTACATGTCATAATGTGATGTATTCAATTCATACTCTCGAAACAGTTTGCAAACAGTTTGCAAATCTGCTCGGAAACAAAGATCGCCTACTCCACACACATTAAGAAGAACAGTAGTGTGTCTTTTGCTGGTTTTGGATTAGATTTTCATAATCAAACACATCTTCAGCAGACAACAATATTTGGCAGGATTTACGGCCAGGCTATTTGATATTTGGGGGATCGAGAAATATAAATATAAATGTGAAGCCATCTCTCACTTATGCAGCTGTCTCTCTCTGTTGTAACTATCTCTAACTTGTGCAGATATCTCTCACTGATGCAGCTGTCTATCTCCCATTGTTGTAACTGTCTCTCACTTTGTAACTATCTGTGTTGTAACAGTCTCCCATGTTGTAATTATCTCTCCCTTGTGCAGCCATCTCTCATTGATGCAGCTGTCTCTCACTGTTGTAACTATCTCTCACTTGTGCAGCTATCTCTCACTGATGCAGCTGTCTATCTCTCATTGTTGTAACTTTGTGACTATCTCTCTCCTGTAAAGCTGCCTCACCTATGCAGCTATCTCTCACTTTTCTAAATGTCTCTAACTGCTTGTAATTATCTCTTGCATGTGCAGCTGTCTCTCACATGTGCACCTGTCTCTCACTTGTGCAGCTTTCTCTTACTTATGCAGCTGTCTCACTGTTGTAACTGTCCCTCAGTGTTGTAATTGTCTCTCACCTGTGGAGCAATCTCTCACCTATACAGTTGTCTCTCATTTTTAAATTATCTCTGTTCTAATTATCTCTCATGTGTGCAACTAATAGTGTTCAAGTAAGGTCTACGTTGTCCTTCTACATTCTGCAGACATCTTGTTTTATGCAGGCATGTTGATATTTAAGCCTGCATTCTACCGGTATATGCCCCTTTTCGCAAAACCTAGCAGGACCTCAACTGGCTCAATAATTAGGTCAAATTCCGGATGGTTAAAAACAAAGCCTTAGTATAGAAATGAATGTGTATTGTGGGTAATATTTCATATCTAACATAATTCTGACAACAAATAAACGATAACTGTACTATTCATGATATTCCTATGATGCAACTTATCACACAAACTTGCAAAATATGTTTATTTGTTTGTTTCTTTATTTGGAGTTGAGACCTACTTGTAGCAGATATAGTGCTGCCTCACTGAATTGTCATGTTGCAGGTACTTGACATGACAACCCACCTGGTCACAGATTTACAAGGACAACGGATTAACCCTTTGGCACGGGCTTCAGTTCATGTGTGAAATTGTATTATGAATTTAATCTCGGCACAGCCGGGGATCGAACCCACGACCTTTGGATCACCACAGAGGAACTGGTGCTTATAGGCTGGCGCTCTAATTAACTGCGCCCAGGCCCATGGCCCTGCAAAATATGACTGAAGTGGAGACTGGTTCAGGGTCAATAAATTCCACCAGAGGGCAGGCAACGTGGTGATGGAACAGCGAGATTGCATGCTCTTTTCAGTGGTGAATTTTATTGCAGCCCATGCCTCACATAGCAACTTTTTTTCAAATCTCGTCACACTTCCTCTCTGATCACATACATGCTTTTTTATATAGTATGTAAAAAGTCACGTCATAAGGAAGGTCGTTATAAGAAAACCTGGCCGGGTTCTTTGTGGTTCCTTTTCACGAGATGTGATCAACTCTATCAAACCATAGAGAAAGTATCTGTTTTTTCTCTATGGTCAAACATAGTCAGACCTGAATTTCCTTTTGGATTATGTATATCAGCATATGTGAGAGTTTGTTTGTTTGTTTGCTTGTTTTGGGGTTTTCATCACTTTCAACATTATTTCAGTCATTTCGTGATGAGACCTACTTGGAACAGATATAGTGCTGTCTCACTGAATTGTCATGTCACAGGTCCTTGACATGACAACCCACCTGGTCACAGATTTACAAGGACAACAGGTTAACCCGTTTGGCACAGGCCTCAGCTTGTATGTGAAATTGGATCATGAATCCAATCTCGGCACAGCCTGGGATCGAACCCATATCCTTTGGATCACCACAGAGGAACTGGTGCTAGTTAGTTGGCATTTTAACCAAGTGGGCCACGGCCCGTAGCCACATCTGATGTGATATATTGGCTACAATATGCACACATTTCTGCATTTGAGCTCAGTTTTACAACAATGCTAATTTGACCAAACTATTGACTTAATTATTGGGGTCCCACTATGTATTTTTTTTGTACAAAGGGGCCTACATGAGTGAAATGCAGATATTGGTTAGCCAGTTCCATGAGTGAGAGAAACACTTGACAAACAGTCAAAATAGAGAGAGATAGCTTCACAAGTGAGATATTTGCTTCACAAGTGAGATATTTGCTCCACAAGTGAAATATAACTGCACAAGTGAGTGATTGCTGCACAAGTGAGAGATTGCTACAACAGCAAGAGATAGCTGTATTAAGACATGCGAAATAGCTGCACAAAGTAAGAGATATATTTATATATGGTTACAACAATAACAAGTGAGAGATTGATGTAACAGTTAGAGACAGCTGAATAAGTGAAATATAGCTACAACAGTCTGACACAGCTGCACAAGTGAAAGATAGCTGCATGAATGAGAGATAGCCACAAAAATGATAAATGGCTGCACGAGTGAGAGATAGCTACAAAGGTGAGAGTCGAGATCACTACAAAAGGTAGAGATAGCTGCATAAATGAGAGATAGCTGCACAAAGTGAGAGATAGCTACAACAGTGAGAGACAGCTGCATAAGTGGGAAATAGCTGCAAACATGAGAGATTGCAGCCCTTCTCAGCCGAAGGCACCTGTTGTACCAAATAAAACATAGAGCTTTCCTAACCATTTAAGATGAGCCCTACGTTGTGCCTTCTAGTTTGATTTTACCACATTATGAATGCGGGAAAGATAGAAATGGCGGAAAATGATGAGATTGAATAAAATTGTTTTTTGAGCCACATTGACGGCTACTGCTCATTCGGGTAGCTTGGATATGAAGGTTAGTTTGGAAACAGGTCTATCATTTTTCTCAATTAACTCCAGGCCAAGCGTCTTTTGGAATGGAGCAATAATCGCTATTTCCATACTGATAGGTACTGCTGAATCTGATTGCGATATGTTTGTTTATGATGGCAGTAACGAGTGGAAGAAGTCCATCCAAGAAGTCCTATAGCAGCAAGGTACGGAGATGATCAAGCTGATATAACTTCTTTGGTGCCTTCTTGAATAGCTTGAGGACATTTTCAGATGACAGAGGTGTAAAACTCTCCAAGGGGGAGGTATCATTTTTAGTAGCATCACCATTGTTAGTAACATAACCAGAGCAGTACCAATTTGTATGTTTTAGTGGTGTGATGTATGCATGCGGTGGTGCCAGTGACCTTCGTTCATCATGTTGACGTGATGTATGCACAGAGTAGTGCCAGTGACTTCTGCTTGTCATGGTGATGTGATGTTTTGCACAGAGTGCTACGTGTGACCTTTGTTTATCATGGTGATGTGATGCATGAACAGAGTATTCAAAGTGACCTTTGTTTATCATGGTGATGTGATGCATGAACAGAGTATTCAAAGTGACCTTTGTTTATCATGGTGATGTGATGTATGAACAGCGTGGTGCCATTGACCCCCGCTTATAATAGTGATAAACATATTGGTTCCAGTGACTTCTGTTTATCATATTGATGTAATGTATTCACAGAGTGGTTCCAGTGACCTTCGTTTATCATGGTGATATGATGTATGCACAGAGTAGTGCCAGTGACCTTCGTTTATCATATTGATGTAATGTATTCACAGAGTGGTTCCAGTGACTTTTGTTTATCATGGTGATGTGATGTATTCACAGAGTGGTTCCAGTGACCTTCGTTTATCATGGTGATATGATGTATGCACAGATAGTGCCAGTGACCTTCGTTTATCATGGTGATGTGATGTATTCACACAGTGTCTTTTTTATCATGGTGATGTAATGAATGGGGTGTGAATGTAGCGTGTGTCTTCCTTTTCTCAGTGTGATGTGATGTATGCACAGATGTAAGATACTAATATAATAGATTAGATATATTGCACTAATATAACAATCCTGGTCCAGAATAAAACCTGCGACCTTCCATGTTGACATGAGTGACTCTAATTCCAAAGAATATCTTACCTGAGTAGCAACAATGCTATTCGGTATTATGCTGTGTAAACAAGGTGCAACCCATGTATGTCTGAATTAATGTTCAATATTCTGACATATAAATACCTACTAGCAACCCAAAATAGATAAATAAACGATCGGATATTTAAAGGTAAATTTAGTGGAGTCTTACCTCTGTTTCAACGTCTTTAAATTTGACCATGGTTGCTGAAGGAGGATAATAGTTAGGCAGCAGCAGCTAGATGTGGAGATTAAAGGCAAAGTGATAAGCAGGTCGTGTGGTGCAGGTGAGAATAATACATAGCACACCTGAGGATGCCTTACACACACACACATCCACACGTACAAACGCACACGTACACAAAAATGTGTCCTTCCAGCTTAAATTTAATCCAAGATTCGATGTTGATAAAATAAAATAAAGGTCAAATAATTGAAATTGACATATATCAGATTATTTGGGTTTTCAAAAAGTTTGATCTTTTTCCAAATCAAGACAACGATTTATTTTATTTTAAGCTGTTCAAATCTATATTTCATCAGATTTGCAAACATAAGAATAGAATTTAAGGAAAATGTAAAATAAAATAGTACATATATATGCACAGAAAATTGAACGTATACGGCGACAAGAAATGAATTAATACATCTTCAATTAATCTGCCTGCAGGAAACTGAGTGTAAATCCCCAGTCTGATTGGTGACCTGATTTAGTTATGTGGTTGCTTCTTTTATGTATCAAATACATCCTAACCTGTAGACACTGGATATTGAAAGAGATTTAAAGGCTTTTTGCAGTTCTAAAATGAATTGGTCCCAGTGCATCTACTCGAGAGAAAGAGACGAGGAGTGTCAATAATTTATTGAAAAAAAAAAACAAGCAAAAAACCAACAACGAATATTTGATAGTCAGACAGACAGACAGACAGACAGACAGACACAGAAACACACACACACACACACACACACACACACACACACACACGGAGCAGTAGCGTAGAATTTAAAGCAGTGGTTCCTTGTCCGCAACTGCTGATGAAGACCGGAAGTAGTAATATGGTGAGTGAGGATGCAATTAGATGCAATTGATCTCAAAGGTTTGGCATCGACACAAGGGAGGTCATTAGATATTTACACCTGTGTGATCTTCCTCAATGAATTGACTCATCTTCAGACTGTCTTGCCGAAAGAAAGTCCTTGATAAAAAGTCGTTTTATCGCTGTCACTGCCACACTCAAGCACTTCATTGTACTGCGAGGAGAGGGATTGGATCCTAAAATGATATATTGGCTCCTAAAATGATATAGGGTCAAGATTCCAAATTCAATGGGGTAAAAAGTATCAGATAGCTAAAAAAATATTTAATCCATCCATAAAATTGTTAATTTTTTTCTCAACCTTAACTTATGGATATCTCTGTTCTCTTCCACCCAATCCTTAAGTTCAATGGTTCAAAACTTACATTACATTGTGAAATGTTTCTGCCCAAAGTTGAGATCACTTGAAAGAATCAGAAATGAATAGTGTCCCATAGAATGCTATTTTAGACCTGTGCTTAATTGGTAGTAACAATGCCTTGTAGTTCTTATTATGAACAATAAATTGACCAGCATGGGGTACAAATTGTAAACGTCCTCGGGAATACTCTTATTTAAAGGGTGTGCCATCACTTAATCACGGACTTTTTCTTGTTTCCCTTGAGACATAAACTTCGTGAAAGAAATTTTGTAAGAAAGCAAAATGTCAGGTTCACTTTTCCTAAAAATGTTTTGCTACCTTAGCATTGTATGGATCAACTAGTCTAATTCAATTTGTAACATTAGATTAGCAGAAAGTGTGATGCATGAGTTTTCATGCCCTTAGTATATATGCAATAATATATACAGACACATGGATATTTTTGGTTTGCAGCCCATTTCCCAGGTTGCATGCCCAACTGGCGTCCAAAACAGGACTTCTCTATCAGTCCCTGCCTCCAAAGATAGAAAGGTGTGCTCGGGATTGACTGCAAGACATGCCTATCCCTAAAAAGAGCTGATTGGTGACAGAATAAATGACGATTTATGCAGATTCTTATTGGTTAGCGTCTCGGTGAGAATGGTCAATTCTGATTGTAGGATGGTGGGTGAGACTCACATGCATGACAGAACATGGTGGTCCAGATTTCAATCAACATCAAAACAGGACAATGACAGCAGAGGCAATGACAACTACTGATGTAATGTAGAGTATGCCCAAATGAAGTCTCAACAAAAATCAAGGTAACTCACTAATTTGGCAACTTTAGGTTCTAAAACATAAACAGCTTGCCAAGAATATTTGTATGGTTACACACATAGTGTATTTAGCAAATCATTCTCTGTATATAGAAACACCGCCTCTACTACTTCTTATTTTCAATGAACACAGCTATAATAAACCATGCCATATGCAACCTAAATCTAAGTCATTTACACTCATGTTACTCCCATCTCCTACCTATACCAGCTGATACCACCTGCTTTCATTGATTTACAATCAAAACGGTCTTGACTGCGCACACACACCTGGACTGATGACTTCAAATATTGTATGCAAAGCTCTCACACTCTGATTGATAAATATCGTCATCTATTATTACCTAGGATACATGCCATATGTCAAATGCGGCTCTGTATCATACTTTACTTGTTTTTAAAGTGGAGGCATGTTAGTGTTTTACAAATGGTATTTAAATGCTTATCGCTGATTTGGCTTCACCTCTCCAAAGACGTATGGGAACTAACAGGTAGCCGCTGTTGATTCTAACAATCAATAATATTACCAGAGCCCATGGCAGACATCAGGCAACTTCAGACTCTGATCGGCCGTGATACCGGCTTGTGAAACAACATATAATGGCTGGCGATACAACGGCAAAGACATCGTGTGACAGCTGTTGAAGTGCGTATAACTTGAACCAAAAGCTAGGTCTCTAAGTAGTGTTGCTGGCAACCCGTTCTTTGCGAATCTCCTATTTGATATTTCCCACGTACTTATATATAGATAGGTTGTTTTCATAAAACTCTGGTTTACACAAACCAATTTCTTTTTATATTACAAATGTCAATCATTTTGAGTTGCTTCAAAAGACTGATACTTTGGAGTAAAAGAAATAAATATTGGAGATTACCTGTCGTCTCATTTTCCTGAACATTTTTATTTTTTTCAGAAAGCATTTCTGGATATCAATTTGATTTAATTCAAACAAGTCAATATTTTCGACCTGATAAAATAAAATAGATGTTATGGCGAAAGTGCGTGAAATTTAATAGAGTAGTGCATAAAATGTTTATGTTTTGCATTTCTTTTATTGTTTTCCTATCTGAAAATGAATCCACTTTTCACTGATGTGGTTGAAATCAGTCAGCCAGATATAAATGATAATAAAGTTTTGATTAATATTTCAATAGTTATTCGAGAATAATAATCTGTCTTTCCAAATGAAAATATTTCACACCATTATTTCCTCCAAATGTTACATTTTGAAATAATTATTCCTGTAGAATATCTAACTTAATCCTAGTTGAATAAGTGATTATCACTGGTTAGGAGTGATATTTTCCGAGTATAAATTAGAATCAATGTCAAAATTTCCAGATCTCACAATTGATTATGTAGATTCTAACTATTTTTCTCTTTCTTACTTTTAATAGAGTGTCAGTGTTCAAATGACGAATGTCAGTCCGTTATTCGTCCTGGGCTGGAAGGTCTGGAAAATCTTCCGGTGGTCAAGCTGGGTCCAGGGCTGGAAGGTCTGGAATATCTTCCAGTGGTCAAGCTGGGTCCTGGACTTGAAGATCTGGAATATCTCCCAGTGGTCAAGCTGGGTCCAGGACTAGAAGGTCTGGAATATCTTCCAGTGGTCAAGCTGGGTCCAGGACTGGAAGGTCTGGAATATCTTCCAGTGGTCAAGCTGGGTCCAGGACTAGAAGGTCTGGAATATCTTCCGGTGGTCAAGCTGGGTCCAGGACTGGAAGGTCTTGAATATCTTCCACTGGTCAAGCTGCGTCCAGGACTAGACGGTCTTGAATATCTCCCACTGGTCAATACAGGTCCTGGACTTTGGGCTCTGGAGAACCTTTGTGTGGCAACAATGGGTCCTGTACTGGCAGCAGTACGGACAGTGCGAGGGCGATACGAACTGCGCGATAATGGTACGGTTGATAACTTTGGCACTCGCTCTTTCTCATAACCCTGACTTTCTCTCTGAATGGAATCCAATATTTCACATACATGGGATCGTCCGTTAAATTCTGACTTCATAGATTCTGCTTCAGTTAATAACTTGTTCAGTCCAAATCTTATTTCCTCAAGGTTTCTTAAGAGGCCCTGTTGGCTTAGAACCAGAGACCTTGCATTCTGTATGTGCTCAAAAATGGAATCTCCGGACAGGTCATCTTCCTTGATTCGAACCACAAGTCTCTTACTCTGTCTGTCCGTGCTGTATTTATGATTAAAATCTGGAATATCCTCCACGGGGGAATGCGTTGACCCAAGCGGGGAGTTGTAAGAGAGAGGATGGGCATTGAGGGGAGGGCTTTCCGGCCTGTCGAGTTCATCATGGTCACTCTGTGGCAAGTAACAGCTCTCGGAATCGTTCTCACTGCTTTCTGGCAGCACAATCTCCTCGGAAGCGAAGGAATCGTCATCACTAATGACGTCATCAACCTGCCCACCGACCTCCATTATCGCGTCACCGTTGGCTTCAGACTCCATCAGTTTGGAAAATAATACTACAATCTGAAAATGTACGAAATATTTGCATAAATATGTTAGTTGTGGAGTTGTGAAGTTCAAGTGCAGTACGTTGTATTTTTTATAACATACTTTATCCTGGAAGTTGAATTTACTGTCATATGACTAGTCTATTTAATTTTGGATTTTAATTGGTTTCGTTTGCTTGTTTGGGGGTTTTACATCACTTGGAATGATATTTTAGTCATCTTAAGACCACTTGATGGAGAGAAAAAATATTGAGAATGTCAATCTACAGAAAAAAATTAATTGAGAGTCACACATCTGCAGAAAAAAATAATTTGTTGGAAGGATAATTTTTGGGGAAAAAATGGAGATACAACCTTGCAGAACTCAATTTTAGAGGGTAAAATGAACTAAAAATAAATTTTGCCTCACTTCGCTCGGCACTACAAAAATACAATCTACCCAAAATATGTTTAGCATCATGTCTTCCTCATGCTAGTTTTGAGGCATCAGCAACAAAAACAATTTACAACATAACTTTTATGGTGACATACAATCTGAGAGCAATAATAAATGTTATATTGCTGTCAGATACAATCTTTTGCCAATATCTTTTTATCTTTTACATTAACAAGATATTCAGCTTGATTACTTTACTTAACATTTATTATTGGGATTATTAGATTTTCATAGTCTGGATTTCTTAACTTAACATCAATTATGATATCTTAACAATGACATTTGCTGAAAGACACATTTTCAACAGTTATATTATTATTTTTGGGGTTGAATGCAGGTTTTAAGCAATTAATATGTTTGAATAATGTTTGAATTGGGCAGTTTTAAAGCCAAACCGTTATGGTATCCAGGCAGAGAAATGCTTTGAAGTCAATTCAATAACAATCATAATTATTTATTGATAATTCTAAGCTCCTGAGCAGTGTATGGGGCCATAGTATTGGGCTCTGTCTGTGTGTGCATGGGTCCGTGGGTCTGTCAAAATATTTTGACATTTTGCTATCTTATCAGTAATCTAAGATACAAGCTTTACATTTTTATCACACATGCATCCCATGAAGGCCTAAATAGGATGAACTCAGCTATGACCTTGAATTGGTCAAAGGCTTTATATTGTAACCAAAATCTTATATTGTAACCAAAATCTTTGAACTTTTTGCTATAATTGCTATATATTATAGGCACTGGCCTACTGACCTATCAATAATTAAGATGTCTGCTGTCCCACTCCTTGTCTACCATAAATGAGTACATACTTTTCAGTGGCTCTTATCATGCATATATCAGGTCTTATGCCCCAGTCACATTTATTCCTCTTCCAAACATTTGTTCCAATATCCCAAAAGGTGCTTAGGTGATGGATTTTTTAAAAACAAAATCAGTTGTCCACCTAGGGCACCTTTAGACTGCCTGGTGGAAAAATGTGTGGTTTCCAGGCGATATATAGTCAGTGCTTGGGTGGTCGTGCAGTGCCCATACCTTGTCACCACACTCATGGCAAATAGGACAATGCTTCATGGAACCCCAGATTTTATAGGCAGATGAAGTTTACTTCAATAAATGACCAGTTGAAATACTTGTACTAACTGTGATTTAGTGTAAATAAAGCATTGTATCATTTTCTAATAAATCATACATCCATTCATTAAAAGTAAAAGAATTAGGATGTTTGGACCCTAGGATATAAATTGGTGGCCCAAGTGACTGAGGAAAAAAATTGAGAATGGCCGAGTGCCAAAAAAAACACGGCAAAATCTTTTCCCTCCAGCCCCCCCCCCCCCCTGAATGAATAATGATCTATCCCTTAGATGTAATGCTGCCTCACTGAATTTTTATGTTGCAGATATGGCAATCCACCCAGTCTGTCTCACTTGGCCATGCCCCACCTGAATTATGCATAACTATAAAGTCTACCTGTCTATCTCACTGGGCCGTATCCCCACCTGAAATATGCATGACTAACTAGTCTACCTGTCTATCTCGCTGGGCGATACCCCACCTGAATTACACCTGATTGTATAGCCTTCCAGTCTGTCTCACTTGACCATACCCCAACTAGATCATGCATGACTATCTAGTCTACCTGCCCATCCCGTTGGGCCATACCCCCACCTGAATCATCTATCAGTATCCTGTTCCCCTGTGTGATAAGACCATATCCAATATACTATATATAATATATACACTATACTATATACACTATACTATATAAACTATACTATATATACTATACTATATATACTATACTACCTTCGCCTCTGATTGACAAGGGCGACGAAGAAACAGTGCGGCGCCCGATTCACCAGAATCATAACAAAGTTCTGACAGCAGGAAATTCCCAATGATTGCCAAATGTGGGCAGGAGATGTGGTGCTTCAGCCCAGACCGCATGTGACCGTCATGCTTGAGGCATCTCCCTCACCACAACATGTCTATACAACACCAACAAATTCGCTCTTACTTTTTTTTACCTTTTTCAATATCCGTGGAAGACAACACAATTGGCCTTCATGTCCTGGTCACAGTCCCGCCAAATGACCCTTATGACATATTTGTCCTTTTCCTCAATCGTGATCAGATCAGCCAATATAACAACTGTGTTTAGTTTATCTTGACCACGGGAAGGATATATTTACACTGAGGAGATCCTGTGCCTTTATGTGGCGAGGGCCGTGGCTGATATCCAGCCCGGTCCTCTGAGGTTGCCCCGATCCTTGTCTGCTGTTTAAATATGGCACAGAAACTCGTTTCTCCTGTAGTTATAATATCACTGGAATGTTCATATCCGCCATCCAAAAAATCTCAAGACAACTTTGCATTCTAGATGATTTTACATATAAACTAATATAAGTTAAGCATAATTTTATATATCGAGAAGAACCAGTATCTATTTATTTTTTAAAGAAAGTTCACCACCAGGTTTTTTTTTTGTTGGTTTTGGGGGGTTTTCTTTTCTTTTGTCACGGATCGTAAGCATTTCCCAAAATTGGATCACCTGTTTCGATAATTTTTACGCATAAAAAATTAGGACGAATGACATGTGAGATAAAACCGTTATTTTACCCCCCCCCCCCCCCCCCATTTATCTTAGAATTTAGATATATCTCAAAGGGCGTCACTATTATCATGAATTATTTTGCATACAAGGATAGTCTGTCCGACATAGCGGTGTAATTATAGCCATGATCCATTGTTTGGATTTCAGTCTTCAAATTCCTTTGCATGCGCCTCTCTATGTATCAATGCGTACATTTTCTCTTTAGTTCCCCTAAATTACGATGTTGGCTTTTTATCACTAAAGGATCTGGGCAATGATTTTAGTAATTCATGCGCCGTCAATACGTGTCATAAAATAGTGAGAAGACAGTGGTGCTATATATTCTGTATACATTTATTGATAAATTAAAATAAAATAATGCCTATACATATACAAGGACAATGTGATACCATTGGAAGACATCATAATGTATATAACGTAATTGTTGCAATCATAATAATCTCTTATTTCTGACAAATCACAGTAAAACTCAAAAGATTTCAACTGAGTCAGATGTGATAATCAACTGGTTTTTTTCATTATGCTTATCCATTATCACATAGCTCAGAGTAATAATGATCTTAATTAACATTGTTCTTAATGTGTATCAGCAAATATAATGACATTGAGCATTGATAAGTCTGTGAGCCGTTTATTGTAGGGTATTTACTTATAACGCTATACCATCATTATTGTCAACAGAACAAATAAAACCAAGTGCTTCTTTGAACTAACGTAACCCCGCAGTGCAATGTTCTGCGCAATATAAAGCACCGAGAGTCTGTACATGGTGAGGTCATGGCACCCGTCACATGGGGCAACCCCAAGGTGAGGCCATGGCGCTGTTACACGCGGTCTCCCCTATGACCTCGCCGCCGTATTGATCACGGACAAAGGCCTGAAATGTCTCCCACAAAACGTTTTAAACATGAACTTGTCTTGGTGACATCCCTGATAAATTAAACTACAGCGAATGTAATTAATTGTAAGAAATAAATAAAAAAAACATTTTTGATTACAAATTGTTATTGATTTCTACACGGGTGATGATGACCTTTCATGTGACTGTCCCGGACTATGTATATCCGCGTCTACCTCTGTGACACGCTGGGGTGGGAGATCTCTTCTCCCTTCATGGTGCCCCCTGCTGGTTCTAGGTCTATGAAGTCTTCCAGCGTAGTCAGCTCCCCCTTGTGGCAGGTCTCTGAGGTGTAAAGGTGGCAGTGGCAGCTGACTTTCATCATCATCATCATACCCATTTTCATCTTCACGTGCCAAGGGAAGGGGAGATATTTGATCTTCATCATCTTCAGTGTCTATATGTATTCTGATCCTGTGTCTGGTCCGCCTGGGTCGTCTTCTGTCTCTCCTGCGGCCAGGGACCACTCCGCCCCTGCTTGCCCCCTCGGCGCCGTGCACACCCTCCTCATTGCCGTCGCTGTCCAGATGTACCGGGACGAGGACGTTCACCGGGGGCTGGTGATACTCTAACCGTACCTCCCCCTGCTCTTCACGTTCCTCGCCGTATTCGCCACGCTGCTCCTGTTCATCTTCAGACGACGACGGAGAGGTAATGTCCAGATGTCTGAGATGGGGAGGAGGATGGGACCTAGAGTTCATGAACAACCTGACTCGCTCCATCTCCCTCTCCACATACTCCATCTCTGCCCGGAGTTCATCATACCTCTCCAGTAGGTACTGGTGAGCATCGACTGCCTCCCGTAACTCCTCCAACCACTCCGTAGAATAAGATTCCTTCACAGATTCCTGCCTTAGAATCCCAGGCATTTTGATACTAGATACGTATAACACTGAACTTAGTCCTGGGGAAGTGTGTACTTTTTTGTTTCTGAATAATAATGTGTGAGAATGTATATATAGGTGTGGGACAGCGTGAGTGAGGGCGGGAATCCTGGTGAGGATAGGCACCTGCTCATGTGACCCAATAAAGGAAATGTCCCCCGGTGTCACACACATCACAGCGCCATGAGATGACACACTAGTTGACGACAATGAACTCAGCATAATTAGGTGATCTCATCGCTGACCTTAACGGGACCAACATCTATATAGGCCATATACTAATATCACACCTCCACCTTTCTCCGCTTTTGACATACACATGCCACATGACCGATCTCCGCTTTTGACATAAGAGCGACACATGTTACTAAGATTGCACAGAGTGATGAGGTAAATAAAGGTTTGATCTAGAAATAGACCGTGCTGTGCTGACCTGAATGGTGGTCACTGTTTTGGTTGATTCACCTGAGGAGCCAAGCCACCTGTCATCATTATATGTACCTGCATGTAACCTTACTTAATAAATTCATGCTTCACACCTCGGTCAGTCCTTTGGACACTCAACAAATGGACGCCACAATATCTTTGGTTCTGTACCAGTTTGGCTGATGTCCAGAATGCAGGTAAACTGTATGGGCACATGCTATGGGTACATCTCATCACATTGGTATCGCACTCCAGTGAATTAGAATAATTTAGTGTTATTTAAATTACTTACTGTTGGCAGTAATATGTTTTAAGTGTGGGAATGACTCAAGCATAATTATCTGATAATAAACGATATATTACAAACGTTTACTTAAGTTATATAAATATATCTCATAATATATCAACATGAATCCAACGAAACTATAGTTCTTGCACCATTTTTACACGGTTATAAAACATTTGCTTTTATGCACTTTGAACAAGATACGCATGTGAAGTGTGTTACTTATTCACAGTTCTGTCGTAAGCACTGTGATAGAAACAAATCGAGAATACGACTAGGTGAAAACTTCAATCAAGCAATTTCGTCCATCTGAAAAGGTGCTGTGTGAGCACCATGCACCAGAGATATTTGTCTTATCCAAGTACAAGGTTTATATATATAAAAAAATAACAGTTCCATCATGGGCTGACGATTTCCTAAGAGAATCATCTAGTCTCGTTGCACCAGTATTGAACGTTCTCAAAAAGTATGGGAAAACTGCTCAACTGTCAAAATAGTTCCTTTTCATTTGAACTTTTCAGTCAATTTATATTGCTTATGATATTAATTTTGTAATACAACTTGTAAATGTACCAATTCCTATAAAATTCAGTATTTTGATCATTTTCTCTTGTCCGAATGGGACGCTCATTGAAAACACTCCTAAATATCCTTTATCTCACTTACCGTGGATATTACAATACATTTGAAAGCTCCTAAAAATCTTTGGTATTTTTTAGACATAGATATTTCAAAATAATCAGTTATCAACTGTGTCATTAACCCCTAAGGGACTAGGCTATCTAAATTTTGTTGATTGGCTAGACTAACCAATTTTTTTTCTGGACTAGTGTATCTACATACTTAATTGATAAAATTTATTACCATGGTTATTCAATATGCTCAATGAAGTGCTGGGGTCAAAAGTTCATGATCCACTCAGTCTGACGTCATTATCATGATTACATTGTAACAAAGTTGCAGCCCAAGAGAATGTTACAAAATGACGTCATCGAGCCAGAACAATGGTGACGTAAACATCCCTCCCATCCGTTACCGGTGGTGGACGTTGCCATCCTTCCCATCCGTTAGGGGTTAAAACAAAGACATGTCATTTTCATTGTAGTACATAGGCATCAGAGATGCATCAACCCTCAGCCCTGGTAACTTACTGTACAACATACGCTCCGCACAATATTTGTGAATAAAACGTCACTGCACCAAGGCAAATTGATGCAGGGATAAAAAACATAATAGTGCACATCTGCTCCCTTTGATAGCTTATGTGTGTCAAGTATCACGAAGCTGTCATCATTTACTCTAGAATTATTGAGATGATGGGCCTGTGACCTTGAAAAGTAGTGAAGGTCACCGTCCATCAAACTCATCCCGGGTCTTCACCAGATGCTTGTGTGTCAAGTCTCATAAAGCTGCAATCATTTGTTGAGTTATCACAATGATGGGGATTTCATGATATATTTGTCCGTGACCTTGAAAAGTCGGTGAAGGTCATGTTCCACATAAAAGTCAAAGGTCTTCACCAGATGCTTGTGTGTGCCAAATCCCATAAAGCTGCCACCATTTGTTTTTGAGATATTGCGATGCTTGGGATTTCACATAATTGTCCCTGTGACATCATTCAAACATACACACACACATATACGTCAGGGGCTGAGGGTAAAGAGCAAAGTACAACATATAAAGCAAATAGTTTGAATGATGTGAAATTTGATCAAGATATTATTGATGCCTAACGTTAGAGAAGTGAAGTCTTTTCTACACCACAACAGGTGCTATATTAAGTGTGCACACCATAAAGCTACCTGTTGTTGCTCAGTATAAAACAGGCCAATCCATGGCCACAGATCTCTGATGGTCATTTATTTTTGGTAATATTTGTAAACTTGTCCTTTAAATGCCTGCAGATTGCTATATAATTGACACTTTAAGCATTTACCAAGCTTTGCAGGTAGAGAAGTCACCAGGATAAAAATAATGTGCCCAATATTGGTGCCAACTCCATCATCTCCACATTGTTTATTCCAGAAGTCTCAGACTCATGTTGTAATTAGATAAGCTTTGCTTTAGATTATATTTAGATTTAGATTATCCAGCTACAATCGAGATGACTGAAAGCTAAATTGTACAAAATTTCTTCTTTTTTTAAAGCATTTTTATGTTTCCACACAAACTCTTTATATCGAGGTTAAGATTTTTGGTGTGGTCAGTCTCAAAATTGTCCACTAATTGATTTTACTTTAACATAAAAAAATAACCAAACTAAAGTTGTAATTCTATTCCTTAAATTGTGTTTATTCTCACATTGCATTCACAAATATATACAGGCTAGTAATTCAATACAAGAAGTGTATAACTGACATATTGAGTGCCATGCTATATTGCATATTATAAATATACTATCAATTTTTTTCTTGGATATTACAAATTCTTATGCCACCACTGTGCTTGACTCTCGTGCTTGTGAAAAGCTTCACATAAATGCCTCTGTGGTGCTCTTCTCTAAACGGTTTATAAAACAGCACCACATTTTCCAGTATTAACTTACAATAAAATACAAAAGTGAGTCTTTTTCCCATACAGGAGGATAATATCTTCTTCATATTTATACACATGTACACTGTCACTGATTCCAGTCAAACATAAACTCTTCACAGCTATATACACATGGTGTAATAACAAACATAACAATTAAGAAAACAACCAAACTCAACAAACAAGTGATGACATCAAAAGCACTTGGATACATGTTATCTGAATGTATTTTATTTATGTAATATGCAAATTAAGAAAGTGAAATGTGTTTCTCTTGCTGACTATGATAAAACCAAATTACAATTCTATTCTATTACAATTTCTGACAATCTTAACCATGATAATTTATGTGCATGGTTGAATATAAAATGTATGCAACATTGTCCATTACTTGCAGATGTCTTACTAGTCTGTAATACCACTGCATATGCCATATTTGACCAAAATTATATCCAACAATGTGTTTAAAAGCTACATGCCACATGAACCCATTTTCCCCGTTCTTCACATAAAATACAAAGCAATAAATATTATACTTACAACTGTGTTTGTAGTGTTAAGATAATTTATAAAATCACAAACCCAGCACAACCTTATCAAACCCTCAATAATAGACCTCTCATTTTCATTTATCCCAGATACTAGTAATATCCAGGGCAACTTCCCAGACCTTGTTGGGCTTATCATGTGCATCAAAATTGTATTGATTATAAAATACACCAATAAGTTCCCTTCAAATTTACTTGCATCTGATAAAAATTTGTTGCTTGTCCCAGCTGCCCTCCTGCAGCAGAACACTTACTGACATAACCCAGCTGCCATCCTGTAGGACACTTGCTGACATAACCTAGCTGCCATCCTGTAGGACACTTGCTGACATAACCCAGCTGCCCTCCTGTAGGACACTTGCTGACATAACCTAGCTGCCCTCCTGTAGGACACTTGCTGACATAACCCAGCTGCCCTCCTGTAGGACACTTGCTGACATAACCCAGCTGCCCTCCTGTAGGACACTTGCTGACATAACCTAGCTGCCATCCTGTAGGACACTTGCTGACATAACCCAGCTGCCCTCCTGTAGGACACTTGCTGACATAACCTAGCTGCCATCCTGTAGGACACTTGCTGATATAACCCGGCTTTTGTCCTGTAGGACACTTGCTGACATAACCCGGCTTTTGTCCTGTAGGACACTTGCTGACATAATCCATATGTCCTCTTGCAGTACTATTACTCACATAACCCAGTCTCCTGTCTGTAGAATACTTCATGACATAACTGAGGCACCATTTTAGATACTGACTGACATACCCAAGGCAGCCCTCCTCTACGGAAATAACCCATGCACCCTGGTGTAACTTACGTATTGACAGATTTCAGTTATCCTTGGTCATCAATACATACTGGCATATCTGGTAAGTACAATAGTGTACCATATATACAACCACAGCCCAGGTATCAGGTATAACACACATATTTACATAATGTACACACTTTTGTGCAGCTTATATACCTACATATAGAAATGAAGCCTACACATTTACATACCAAAGCCTCCAACATTAGCCCACACATACCATGAAGGTACCAACATATTAGCCCACATACACTACAAAGGTACCTACAATGGCCCCCCCAGATATTAATATTAGCCTGCATACACAATCAAGGTACCAACATTAGCCCACACACACTTTGGAGGTACCAACATTAGCCCACACACACACTATCAAGGTATTAATTTTACCATACCCTACATACACAATCAAGGTACCAACATTAGCCCATGTACACTATCAAGGTACCACCATTAGACCACACACCGGGAAGGTACTAATATTAGCTTAAAAAACTGTGGAGGTACCAACATTAGCCCAGACACATACAATGAATGTACTAATATTAGCCTACATACACTATCAAGATGCTGATAATAGCCCACACACACACGCACAATCTGGGTTCGTTCCTGGCAGCATCACATTGCTAAATTAGGCTCTCAAGTCTTATATTCAATAACTTGGTTATGACAACATTTCATGTAAGCTTGCGTAAAATAAACTTTATCAAACTGAACATAGTATTACTAATTTCACATCTATGGCTAGCTTGTTATGACTAGTGGCACCACCTATCACTGATGGTGAATTATGAAAACACCCAACCTTTATTATAAGTCAAAATGGTGTACATTTTATCATCTTCTTGGTTAATATGCTCTACAAGTGAATAACACACCAGTGACATGTATTTTATACCTCACATATAGGTGATATATTAAGAATATATGCACATTATTCAGCTACCTAATCTATGGCATTTGATGGGTAATCACAATTCTTCATTCATCACAAAACTATCTATCATTTGATGATAGATTTGGTATCCAACACACTCTTAAATGCTGACTGTTCCACATACCTCATCTTTTGTCAAATGTAATTGAACTATTTGTATTCTCTTAAGTGCATGAGACAGTCTTAGAATTTAAGAGACAAAATGGGACAGTCCGAATTGATCTAATATAAACACACAGTAAGTGTGATAGCTTTCAAAGCTATTTACCAACCTGCAAGTGGTGTGTCTTTGATTTTAAAATGTTTAAAATACATTCCAAAATCGATGTAATTACATTACATTTGATAATTCAGTTAGCATAAAAAAATGGTCCACCATTCATAATAATTTTCCCATGAAAAACAAGGACAGCTGCTATGCCAAGACATTTAAGACACATCCCTCAAAGTATGCTGTGTTTCTATGCCGAGCGATGCATAACACATCCCTCAAAGTATGCTGTGTTTCTATGCCGAGCGATGCATAACGCATCCCTCCAGAGCCGTATGCTATACTTCAACGCTGTTCTTGAACATGAGGATACTGTTGTAGATCTTGAGGGCAGGCCCAAGCTTGATCTCCATCAAGTTCACCAGATCCTTTTGGTTCAGAAGTAAGAGGGATTCACCATCAATTTGCTAAAATCAATAACAAAATAGTAACAATTATTAAAGAAACTTATAATTGAAAATCTTAATTTACACGGTCTCAATTTCTGGTAAACATTTACACTGTCTCAATTTCTAATAAACATTTTTTTTGGAGCAAATTGCATTCTGACCTTCATTCTTTAGGAATACAAATTATAATAACTTTTTTAAAATGCATTAAAATAGATAACATAAAGATTTTAAGTGAAAAAATAGTCATGTGAAAATTTATTTCATCCAAAATAGAGAAAATATGCTTGACATGTTCGAAAAATCTTCAAAATTAGGTCAATGTGGAATCACTGGGCACATGACTCTTAATTTCTTACATGATATAGAACATCACAGATCGTAAAATGGGTTGGTATGTCAATATGGATCCTACCTGATCATGGAACACCCTCAGATGTTCTTTGCAGCCGGGCAGGGAAGCCAGGAACTCACACACACGCGGGGTGTCCCACAAGGCAATGTCCTTGGCTTTGTGTTTCTCGACTCCAGGCAGCAACTTGGAGTGTTGCTCCCAGCAGAATGGCAGGTCCTTGGCGGGGCTGGTCACCATAGATGACATGAACACAGACTGGTGAATGCCGTGGTGCAGCTGGTTGACAGCTCCACCTCCCTGAGGTGTAGTACTTGTGGTACTACTTGTCTCAGAGGACTCTGACATCCGCCTCCAACGATTAAACTTCTCTGTAACACCAACAGCATTCATTAAATGAAATATTATAAATACATTGTAAAAACAATTAATCCTTGGCTCTCCACTTCAGATATCATGAGCAAAAAAATCCAGGACAATAGTTAGCTTTTTGAAAAAAAATAAAACTTAAATTGTTTCATTTGTTTGCTTAAACAGTAAAATATCAAAGAAGGTCAATATATTCTGAATAACTAGGACAACAAGCTGAGGTTTTTCAGATATTCAGAAATAAATTTATGCCAAAATCATTATATGCTTCAAGGAAAAATTGATTTATTGAAAAGTCAACTATCTTGTGGACTATTAATGATCACACAGATGAAAGCAATGTCTTCAGACAGGGGACAGCAGTAGTATCAATGTGGTGTAAATAATTGTGATTGATACCTGTCAATCATTACTACATTCTGTGGGGCAATGCTATCAGAAGCTACTTACTCTTTCCTGCCTTTTTCTCCTTGTATTCTTGATATTCCTGCAGATGTGCTTTTATCAGATTGTGTCTGCAATCAAATAACATACAGTTTGGATGGCTGTGTTTTGATGAGTATTATTTGTCATTTCTGAATAATAAGCATTTCTTACCAGACTGTCTCTGCAATTTACAGGAAAGAATCATGTAGTTGAGTGATACGAGTGATCTGTGATCAATTTGAAACATAAATTTCATATGTACAGGAAGTAAAATTGCTACCACACACCTGTGAAGAGCACTTTATGACTTGTGTGATATCCCCAGTTAGTATAGGCAGCCAAGCACAAATGCTTTGGGAAATGGCATGCATTACAAATGCAACATTTCTCAAAAATGAATAACTAAATGAACTAAATTGCAAAAATGTTAAGATTTTATAAGACATCAAATGTTTATATAATCAAAAGCAGATGTATTGCATGAGAAGGGAGAATTTAAAGATCAAAATACACATTCAACTGAACATACTTTCAACAATGAGAACAAAATAAGTAGAAGGGGAGCATAGACTTACTTCTTGCGTCCTCTTCCTGAACCAGGCCCAAAGAGCGGCCTGTTTCCGTTAAATATAGTAGTGGCATAGGTGACAGGTTTGGAGATAGTGGGTGGTGGAGAGGGGTCAAGGTCATCACTCTTTTCGGCCAATGGGCAGCCGGAAAGTTTGTGGTGGAAGGTATATTTGCCAGTCACATGACCAGAACCATCACATCCTGGCGTTGGACATTTTCTGAAAATGTCGGCGCCCAATCAGTATTTATCATTTCAAAAGTTAGTCTATTTCTTGAGTATTATCAAGCATTATTATAGTTCTAACTGCATCATGATTGTATTTTCCTTTTGAGTTCTATTTTCCTATGAATTGCTTGACTTTTTTGGTTTATCTGCTGCTTATTATTTTATTTTTTTTCGTGTAATTTTTGATGATTTGGGACTACCTCAACTTAAAGTAATAACTCACAGATTCTGAATATTCTTATATATGATCCCCTAACTAATGTATACTCATTTTGGGGTCAATGGTATGGGTCATGCCAAAATAAACAAGAACAACAAAATTTGATTGTATGATCAAAAAGCAGATTAAAAAAAAAATTAACAAAAAAAATCACATGTATGATGCAATTGTCAAAATAATACTAGGCAAAAAACATGGTTGTTGGTTGATTAAATAGATGCAAACAGTTATCATGCTGCAGTCATTTCATGCTAGTCTTCATCTGATCACACCCCAATCATCGCTTCTTACCCTGATTATCATCATTTCCTGAGTGTTTATTATAAAACTGAAGCTTGTATAGCACAGACCATGACACTTACTTGAATTCAGGCGAGGTGAAGTCGAGAGTCTTGGTGACTTTATTGGGAGTTGCAATAGTTAACTCAACTGCAGTAGGTCCCAGTCGGTCAGGAATAGGAGATTCCTTATTCATGTTTAACTGCGAATAGGGACATCCAAATGCACTGAAAATAGGGGTCAAACTTATCAATGTGCTTCTGAGTGCATGCTATAGTGCAGGCCTTGACATAAAGAGAAAAATGTTGGTTGCCCACTTGGGCCACCAAAGCATGAGAAGTGGTGGCCCGAAGTTTCTTAGGATAATAGGATGATAATGATATGATATTTATCGAGGATTAGAATAATAAAATCAAGATAGTTTGGGCCACTAAAAGACCAAGAACATGGTTGCCCAACTGGGCCACTACAACAGAGCATTCACTGGCCTGAACAGCACACCTGGTGGCCCCGGGACACCGGGCCAGTGCGTATGTCAAGGCCTGATAGTGGCTAGGCAATAACACAAATGTCATGATCAAATATTCAGGAGCTGAACCAAACACACTGTTCTCTATTCAATTTCTTACATTAAATGATACATTTCATAACTTTCAGCAAGAATTTTGTTCCAACTAAAGTAGGGTCAACTGACAATAAGCAAACAATTACTGCAACATAATCTATCTTTGAATGCTACAAGAACCTTGCAGTGAACAGTACATTTCCGGTTGCTTTTTGTCAAATATCAATTTTCCTTCAAATCTACAATATTGGCTTTGGATGCAGCTCAGACATTGTGTGGATGATTAAAACTTACACAAAATAACATTACAGAACCACATTAAAAAAAATGTTTATTTGTACCCAAAATAATGTAGCTGTTAGGTTAAATGATTCTAGTCTTGTAAACATGAAAAACACTAAAATACAATAATAAGAATGGTAAGTGTTGATATTTGCTGTGTACCTGTGATGTCCCGTGTACTTGGCTCCCTTGATGTGCCCAATGCCACTACATCCAGGAGTCGGGCAACCTCCATGTCCTGGGGAATTTACTAAGTCTGCTGGAGCTACAAATAAAACACACCTTAATGTAATATATTAGTAAATTAATAGATATCTAATCCAAAAATGTGATAAATCGCGAGACATTTTTTTCATAACAAAAGGGGCATACTTGATTGAAAGCCATCGTTCTACACACACTACATCAAGGCATTAGGAAAAACTATCCCTTAATTAAAATTTCTATCTTACATATTTATTAATTACAATGTTTACAATTCCCTTGAGCAAATTTAATGCTTTCAAATTGCAATAAACCTAAGAAATTACAGGGAAAGTGGCCAACTTAGCATGCAAGGCCTTTTAGTGCATTTTTGGGGCAATAAGAAAATGTGGTGGTGTGAACCAGAACACTGAATAGTCTTGTGACCTTGACATTCAGAAAACATCTGACTGTATGGGATCAAAACTTGTGTCAAGTAGGTTCCTGATGTATTTACTGTCAAAGATGAGTTTGTAAATTTAAAAATAAATCAGCCAATCATTTAAAACTTACATATGGGAGGTGTGAGCGGATGTCCAGTCTTTGCACACCAGCCTGGAGGGTGAATATCAGACAAGTCATCATCCAGCCAGTAGTCATACACTTCTGACCAACCATCAAAGTGAATCTTAAAGCTGTTTGCATCAACATCAGCCACTGTGGCTACGCGAATCAAAATAGGATTCCTGCGATCTACTGCCTCAAACTTCATCATCACCTCAAACCCATGCGGCATACGCTGAAATACAGTATACAGCTACATCACAAATTGACAGACATTTTGCATGATCTGTAATATAACTCTTAACATATTTACTTCGCTTGCTTCATAATTTACATTAACGCACAGGCCAATGGTCTTTGAGTTATGATGATAATTGCTTTTTTATGTTTGTGAACATTTTCTGAAAATGCCTGAATGCCAATTGCTTTTTAGTGAACATTTAAATTCTTTCCCGGGGCAGACTTCAGTAGATGATAATTTTTCCCAAAGAACATGCACATAGTATATTGAATTTGGCCCCAACTTGTTCTCACTGATCAATTGTTGTTGTGTTATTCTGTTATTCAAAATGGCTGCCTGCTTGACAATTCAGTGATAGCTATACAATTTCTGAAAAAAATCACAAAAAAGTAAAAACAATGCTTAGTCTAATGGACAAAAGATAGAATTGGTCCTGAGAAGTAATAACTAAGAACTCTGTCCTGTAGTTTCAGAGGAGAAGATCAAAGTTAATGGGCAGAATGACAGAAAACTCCCCCCCCCCTTCGTCACAGAAGAGGCTATGATATGCATAGGATTACTCATGAAATGCTTACATTTTTGAATGCTCGTGCTGGCACAGGAGATGAATTTGTACTCTTTAAGTACTCTTCCCAGGTGAAACCTTCAATATCTGGATAATCTAAATTTACAAATGAATAACATATGAGCATATTGAATTACTGAATTTTTTCCATGCTATAATAATAATATAATACTATATCATTTATTTGGATTTGTAAAATACATTTCAATCAGTACCTTTAAAAGAATAGAACAAATATATAAATTTACAATTTAAATTCATTTTTATTTAATGAACATGACCATACCATTTGGAGGAGAGAGTGGTTTGGCATTCTCCTGACACCAGCCGACGGGGTGAATGTAGGGAGAGGAGGGCTCACACCAGTAGTCGTAAGAGTCCTCCCAGCCATCAAAGTGAATGAGGATCTTGTCTCCGAGAACATCAGCCACTGTCGACACGCACGTCAGGGCTGCATTCTTTTTGTCCACAGCTTCAAGCTTCATACCGACTCGGAAACCATGTGGTGTCACCGACTGAAACCAGCATACAATACAAACAATTTCATAATGTATTTGATATCATCTCCAAACTACATTGGTCTAGCTAATTTAATCATTGACTCAGTATGTTCAGCTTGATAAAGTACTTCCATCTGAGATGAATTTATTTGATTTCCATCCATCTACCATGACATGATACTAGTTTACCTTCAAGCCACCAGTCACATACTAATCAATTTTTTTCTTGCAAAACAGACATTGTCCGAAATGTTAAAACAAGATTATATTTTGATAATCTTACTACTCATAGCCTACTCACAGCAGCTGAAGTATTTGTAGTGAAGAGGTGCTTGGGGGCCGCTTGTGCCTTGGACATTTTAAGGTAAGAGGCCCAGTTGAAAGTCTCAGCAGTGAAACCCTTGGGCACTTGAAGTTTCTTTCCATTTTTCTCTGCCCATCCACAAGGGAAGATTAAGGGACAGTCTGCATTCACCCAGAAGTCATGACACTCTGAATATCCGTCAAAATGAAGTCGTAAACGATATCCCCGCACCTCGGTGACACTGAGCACGCAGTAGAGAGATGGATGTTCTGGGTCAATGCCCTCCAGCTTATTTCCCACCTTGAACCCATTCTTTGTGCAAGGGAAAGGCTACAACAATCAAAACATACAAATAATTTACAAAACAGATTGCTCTACAATAGACTCTCGTAAATTACATGTCTTCTGCATTGTTTATGATAACAAAAATCCTAAACAATATGACATTTTACTTACATCCCTGAACAGTTTGGTAGGGGCAACAACTGCTTTTTCCTTTTCCAAATAGGAACTCCATGAAAATCCTTTTGTTTTCTTGGCTAAAAAGAGACGAGAATAACATTTACTCAGTTTTCATTTCACAACATATATTTGTTTCAGCAACTTTGCTAATCGTTAAACTTCAGATTCAACAATAGGTACCATTAGTCAATCCGTAGAGTAGCTTTGCAGGTTCACTGGCTGGTGTAGTTGGTGTTGCTGACACAGGTACGGGAGAGGAGGACCCCGAGGCAACGGACTCCACCTCTTCCTTTATCTTCATAATCTTTATATCCCTGGCCTCTTCTGATCCATTCAGAAGCTTTCTCTTCTTCTTTTTGTTCTGTATGCTGTTTTTGTCTGGTACAATTGTTAATTTAGGCACATGTTTCCTGAAAATAATATAACACAAAATAATCAACATGTGACCAATTATCACCAATAATAACTCTTATCAATCCAAAGATTTCATAGTGGTAAAACTTAAGATTTATTAATGATTTATGTCAATAAATAGCATAAAAAAGTTTCATGAGATCCTTACTTGCTTGCAAAATTAGCAAAACAGAGTCTACTGCAGAATCTCCCATTGACAAACTCTATGCCTAAGCCATATACACCACAGTTCTCACAACAGCATATCTCATCTTTTTGTTGTGCTGCAGCATCTCCTGAGGTGCTTGTGTCTCCATCTGTTGACAAACACATTTACTTGTGATTTTACTGGTAATTTGTAAAAATTAGACAGCACAATATATCCATCTTAAATATGAAGGAAATCAAAGTTTTTCGGTACTTACCTTGGTCTATTTTTGGTAGACTTCCTTCTGAGGTTGTATTGTCTTTCCCAGATGTTTCAAATCCCTCCAGGTCATCAGTTATCATTTCTATCATTCCAAACTCATTCATTCGGAACTTCACAGGGAAAGTAATAATAATTATAATAAGTATTTAACTTAGAGTTTTTGTATATCAATAAAATATGAACACAATCATTCCATTTGCAAAGATTGTGATAGCAGATTTCTTATTTGAGAACTGAAATTTTACAAAGGATTAGTCCTAACACAATTAAAAAGACATTCTTAGAATGGAATATAATAGAGTTTCTACCTTAAGATCACTTCCAGGCAAAGTTCCAACACCATTTTCCCACTCCATAGCCTTCATCATGTCAAAGTCTGGATCATCCATACCTGCAACTTCACCACCAGGGGTCTCACTATCCTTCTTGCTTGTTTCTGCCTTATTCTTTGCATCTATATTTCCCTCTTTTGTATCAGCTTCCTTCAAAGCATTTTCACCTTTTGTCTTGGTTTTGTTTGTATGGTTGTTGTTGTTTGTTTCTGTTTTGGCCATCACACTTGCTTGTGAAGTCACTGAGGTTGGTGGCGTGGACGCATTGGCTGCGAGGTTAATAGGATGGCTGAGACTGAGAGGTGTGGCCAAGGTGGCAGTGATCGGGATGGTAGTTACTGGTATTGGTAGAGAGCTGAGTTCTGACAGTGTGCCCATAGCTGGTACTGCAGTGACTGGTACTGTGACTTGTACTGGCACGGACAGAGAACCACTGGTTACCTGAGATGAAACTGGCTGCCCTATACTGACCTTTCCACCGGCCATTGTCATCTGACTGGTCACCTTCAGGGGTAACTTTGTCATCTGGGTGACCTGTATTCCACCAGATGGACTTACAAGTCTTGTACCTGGTGGTAGCATGGCAGGTGTCAGCACCTGTGCCTGTACTGATTGTGGTGCCACCTGCATGGCCTGGGTAACTCCCTGACCCATAATTTGCTGTCTGGCATTGACCATAAGCGATCCCCGAGCAGTCATCATGGTGGTGCCCTTGGCCCCTTGCATGCCTGCCACACGGATGTTAAGAGCTGTGGTTGGGTTTGGAATGCGCAGATTGACGCCCTGCTGGGGAATGATGGGAATTTTGGGCAATGCTCCGCTCAGAGTTGCCACTGCTGCCCCACCCACTGCTGCTATATTCGCTGAACATCAAACAAAATTATCAATTAAATACAGAAATTCAATTTAAGCTTCATATAATATTTCTTAGGTACACTTTTAATACAGTGCTTTACATGTGTCAAAATGACAATGATGAAAAATGTAAAATAGAAAAACATTTGGGCAAACCTCTGTTATAAATTACCTTTCACAATGTTCATATTCTGTGTTGACAGTGCTTCAGTTTTCAAAGGTGGTACTGCATTGTTTGTGCTACCAGCTGCAGGTTTAATGTTTATAGCACCTGAAAAATTGAAGGTCAAAGTAACATGAAATTGCACACACACCCCTTTAAGGCCATCCTCCAAATAACAACTAACTGTCATTAACAATTCCTGAGAAAATTCCAAATTTTTTTTCAGTCCATGTCATGCTCCAAGGTGAAAGGTTAGAAGCTGGAATCAACATGATGTCGCACATCTAACCCTGAGAACACTGTATATACTATATATGGAGCATATTCTGACCACCTGACTGACCACCCACCTGACTGACCACCCACCTGACTGACCACCCACCTGACTGACCACCCACCTGACTGACCACCCACCTGACTGACCACCCACCTGACTGACCACCCACCTGACTGACCACCCACCTGACTGACCACCCACCTGACTGACCACCCACCTGACTGACTACCCACCTGACTGACCACCCACCTGACTGACCACCCACCTGACTGACCACCCACCTGACTGACTACCCAACTACCCTCCTATCTCAGACCATAACAATACAAAATCCCACCTGACTTGGCTCCCGAGACTTGGCTTAAGGTACTAACTCATGTTAAGAATCTATTTGCACAAATTGATCCTGCCAGTCTTTTTTTAGCACTTACCATTAGCAATGGTTAAGTTGATCGCTCCGGAGAATCCAGCTGGGGTTGTAACAACATTGGCCACGGCTGGAGAGGAACCTGGTACTGATACCGGCAGACTGGGCACAGTGGCCGGTAGTAGCTGGGCTGGGGCAACATTCGCAGCCATGACAGCAGAAGTAGGTGTGGGTGGCGACGTGGTAACAGTTTCTGATGGTGCCAGTACTAGTGAAGAGGTCTTCTGAGTAACAGGAGGTGTCTCATCCCCAGCCATTATGTTTTCCGGGAGAACACTGCTAAACGTTTGAGATAACGTAACTGGGGTAGTCATTGGTTGCGAGGCTGAGGCTAAAGTGGTCATTGGTTGGGATGTCGAAGTTGAAGAAGTCACTGCTGGAGAAACCAAAGTTGTACAAGTCACTACTGGAGAAACCAAAGCTGAACTAGTCACTGCTGGAGAAACCAAGGCTGAACTGGTCACTGCTGGAGAAACCAAGGCTGGGACAGTTGCTGGTTCAGATACCAAGACTGTGGTAGACATTGGTTGTGATATTGAGGCTTGGGTTGTCATTGGTTGAGATACCTGCTCAGAAGTGGAGCATTCCGATTGTGACATGGAGACTGTTGAAGTCATTGACAGGGATTGTAAGTCTGAGGTGGTGGTCACTGGTTGAGACGTGGAGTCGGCAGTATCCGGCAGCTCAGAAGTGCGGACTGGACTACTCATTGTTCATAACTACCTCCAACCTACAAATACATAATATCATAATAAGTGTCCTTCATCTTTGTGGATCATATCAAAACTTACTGGTATCATAGATCTAGTTTTATCAAAATAGAAGGTATCTTCTGTTCTGCAGGCTTGTAAATAACACCAATTAGGTCAAGGTTAGTCATGAGCAAATCTATTTGAGGTTTTCACTGTAGGTCCTCAGACCTGTGTTCAAGATTCAAAGATTCTGCTGCACCATGTAAACTGTTACTAAGATATTGTGGTTAAGGTAGATTTTTATAAAAACTAGACACCATGGTACTGTAATAATCTGTGATGTCAACAATAAAGGCCTACATGGCTAAAGCCAGATTGCTTAATACTATATACACTGCACTGGATGATATTTGACCTAATGATGCAGGTCTTTTCCTCTGTGCTGCAGTCTGTTAGGTACACTTGCACTCTGCTCTCTGATCTGATTTATTGACACTGTTAAATATCATGACAAATGCCCCATCCCCATGCCTCAGTGGACTGAATACAGAGAACCAAAATTATGGTGAACAGTGAGCATTGTGTAACACCACACATATCGTCACTTCTTCCCTGATTGTTATTGGCTTCATTGTACATCAAGTTTCCATGAAGGGGGACAAACAGTGTGAGCTGCTGCTTAAATAATGCCTTTACTTTAACACAAACTCAATACCAGCAGCAACTACGTCAGGGGTTAGTTTTAGCACTGGTTCAAATGTATGTCAATAGCAACAATAGAGACTATAGAGTGCTACACCGCAAAGGCCGACCAAAAAAATGGGATGGGATCTGATCACTGTCCTACTTTGTGTCAGTTGCCTAGCAACCCAAAAGATCAAAGAACCATTTCCATGAAACTAAGCATGGATTATGAATTTAATATGGACATCAATATATAACACAAGAAATTCTATCTTTTTATTTATTCTATGCTTCCTCTTTCCTTTTATGAAAATTAAGGACAACAAAAAGTTCAGCCAAAGAAACTTCATAGCCAATAATAGCCAATAAGTCCAAGAGAATATCATCATGGCAATATACAAAAGATAACCAAACAACTTTTAGTAATTGCATTAAAGTTTGCTTCTGGAAAACTTTTATGTGGAGGTCATTCCTGCAAGGTCAAATATCAAGATTAAATGAGTTCACTTGTGAACAAACATAGGTAATTTTTTGGGCAAGCAAGATATGTTACAAGACATGTGGGAATTGTCATGAAAATCATAGAATCTTCAAGACATTTTGGCATTGATCCAGATATTGTCCTAAATATTGACATGAATCATTCATGTGTAAAGTTTGTAACCATTCCAGGCCTTTATAAGTATGAGAACACATAAGGAGTTTGAACTCAAATCTAATTGCAGAACACAAAAAGATCACAAAAAAGTGAAAATCGATATATGCTATTTTAGTGTGTTAAGAAATAGCAGAATTGAAGGTCATTGCAAAGTCAAAAAGTCAAAATCTCCATCATACTGTACATTAACACCTCACGGTCAAACTCTATACCAAAATATAAACTACCACTTATCTTCAGATACTGAGAAACTGTTTGGTCAAACAGTGCATATTATGTGTATGAGCCTGTCATCTTCAACTCAATGTGCTTCTCAAATATACAAGACAGAGGATGTTATTGTCAATTCAATGTGTACCTAAATGTACCAGGCAGAACCTGTCATCTTTGACTGGATGTGTACCTAAATGTACCAGGCAGAACCTGTCATCTTTGACTGGATGTGTACCTAAATGTACCAGGCACAACCTGTCATCTTTGACTGGATGTGTACCTAAATGTACCAGGGAGAACCTGTTATCTTTGACTGGATGTGTACCTAAATGTACCAGGGAGAACCTGTCATCTTTGACTTGATGTGTACCTAAATGTACCAGGCAGAACCTGTCATCTTTGACTGGATGTGTACCTAAATGTACCAGGCACAACCTGTCATCTTTGACTCGATGTATACCTAAATGTACCAGGCAGAACCTGTCATCTTTGACTGGATGTGTACCTAAATGTACCAGGGAGAACCTGTCATCTTTGACTTGATGTGTACCTAAATGTACCAGGCAGAACCTGTCATCTTTGACTCGATGTGTACCTAAATGTACCAGGCACAACCTGTCATCTTTGACTCGATGTATACCTAAATGTACCAGGCAGAACCTGTCATCTTTGACTGGATGTGTACCTAATTGTACCAGGGAGAACCTGTCATCTTTGACTTGATGTGTACCTAAATGTACCAGGCAGAACCTGTCATCTTTGACTCGATGTGTACCTAAATGTACAAGGCAGAACCTGTCATCTTTGACTGGATGTGTACCTAAATGTACCAGGCACAACCTGTCATCTTTGACTGGATGTGTATCTAAATGTACCAGGCAGAACCTGTCATCTTTGACTGGATGTGTACCTAAATGTACCAGGGAGAACCTGTCATATTTGACTGGATGTGTATCTAAATGTACCAGGCACAACCTGTCAACTGGATATGCATCTCAATATACCAACAACAAAATCAGGACACACAACTAAGTCTCAGTCCCTCGGCTATATTTTTAAATTAAAATTTTTTTTCCCTGGTTTAAGAAAAACAAATTTACCTTCAAAATACAACTTAAACTGTCAGAAACTCAATGATTATGTAATGTGAATGGCTATTCCTTTCCACTACTAATCATCATCAAAGTAACAGTTTGAACATACTTAATTTTGTGACGATAGGTTTGCTGCAGGTGTAATATAGACAAACCATATTATATGATTTTCAGCTGCCTTCATCTATATTTAGTACATTGCTTTGGCGATGTCTATGCTGCTTGGTATTCACCTGCTACTTAAAAGATATAGATTTTCTCAAAACATCAATGAAACAATATGCATCATTAATACTTGAATTGATAAGTGAGATATGTTCAGATAATCATAAAAACAAAACAAAATTTGCCAGGATGTTAATAAAAATATGGTATAATGTTGTTTTTAGTGATGAGTAAATTTTAATATATGATATGGGTTGTGTTGTATGATACATATTATTAAAAGAAATAATTTTTCACTCTAATTTTTGAACTCAACACTGTAATGAAAGTTTAATGATACATATTTTGTACATATATCAAGTCCAGTTGCTCAATTATGATCTTTTAAACTGTCATATGTGGAGGACAATAAAATATATAGAACATACTTGCTGTTAGGGCTTCACAAATTATTGATATAAGGGATCTTGTTTGAGGGAGACATGAGGTAATGGCTCATTAAAATCACAAATGTCACATTCTAATCTATGTCTGAGGGGACCCACATAATTTTTTAACAAAATAGATTTTGGTAGTGCATAAGTGCATATCAGTACAGCAATGTAAATGTTTGTTTCTTTTAAAGAGTCCCATAAAAAATGACCCCTAATAGTTTTAAAATATTGTCTCATCTAACTTTGAATTTTTCTCATCACTTAAAGTTCACAAAGAGACAAAAGTCACAAAGGCGTTTTTATAGCAATATCTCTGATATATATATATATATATATATATATATATATATATATATATATATATATATATATATATATATATATATATATATATATATATATATATATATATGTATGTATGTATATGATATATGTTCAGTATATTGGAATGTAACATTTTTTTTATTTTTGTGAGATTAACTACATTACCTCCAACCTGCCAGGTATACCTTGTGATATATATAAAAATAAAACTGTGTCACTGCGTCACCATCTTAATATTCAGAAAGTAATAATTGTCAGCTAATATCTATTTTTATCTTTTTGGAGATACCATTTGAGATATTTAGGACAATAAAAAATCTATCTAAGGATGTATAATCATTGTCCCATTTTAAATTAAGGAAACTTGAAATAACTAAATAATATACCTGCATAATTTTTTTACCTGAAAACCGCCATATATTCTTCAGTGTAAGGTTCAAAATCTATTTCTTTTTTAAGCCTTCCAAAAATGACAAAAAAATAGTGTGCAGATGCACACCTGGCTGTCATTTGTGTTGTCAGTTGTAGCAATGACCTACTAGAGACGCATCAACTGCACCAGACATCTTCAAAATATTCGCATCAGTCGCATCTTTATCAGTTTTTATTTCAATTTTATTCCTTCAAAGATCAAAGTTCATTGTTTGATAATTTCAGACCATTTGGGATTGACTCTACACTCTTATCACCAACTAGCCTTTTACAAATTAAAATAATTATACACATAGACAGGTAAAATGATCTACTTTTTACTGCAATTAATGAAGAGCCGTGCAAACAGTATTAGACAAGAGACACTCATATCATTACAATGCCACGTAGAATTAACTATGCACACTCAAGTTTTACCTGAACCATCATCTATTGACATTATTTTATCTCCCCAGTTTGCGTGCCAATATTTAACTAGCTTATTTTTTTCTTTTCTGATTCATCCATTTCAAATCGTATCGCTGACAAAAAATGCTTGATAAGTGAGATAAAAATTGCTGGAAATTAAAGAGCACATGCATTTAACTCAATGGACAAATCAAATAAATGCATATTTAATGTTTTTTTACATAAAAGGCTGTGCGTTGGCAAAGGTTGTTTGCAAGTTCCATATTTATCTCAGATACATCAGTATGCCATCACCACTGCTCATGCTCCAAGCCAAGCCTCATGAATATTAATTATCATAAATTATGCAGCTATCTCTAGCCAGCATACGGACTGTGGCTGTTCAGAGAGTGTGTTCAGCGAGTGTCGCACAAGTTTATACATATGAACCTCAGCTTTGCACTCTAGCACTAAACAAACCATGGTCCCCTCTATTTTTAGGTTTATCCAAAATATTAATTGTGCTTTTACACACGCTTGACAAGAAAAGATGTGTGTGCCCTTGAACAAGTCTCTTCTCTCCTTTCCATCAATATATCTATGATGTCATGAAATCATTCCAGAGACCTAATTGAATGCTAAATACAGATGTAATATTTTATGTTCAGTTAACAAAAGCAACAAGAAAACAGTGTTTGATGATATAATGACAGCTGGGATATTCTTCCATTCTTCTGCAAAGCAACAACTACACACAGTCAAATACATTACATCATATATATCATACCATATCTGAGGCCCAAAAAGTATTTTCATAAAGCTTCATTTCAGTTGCAAAATAAAAACAAAATTGATCAAACAAAAATGACTTTGTGTAATATATACCATAATTGTATCCAAATGTGGTATATTATATGAATGGTATATGCATAATATCAATTAAACTATATATATATATATATATATATATATATATATATATATATATATATATATATATATATATATATATATATATATATATATATATATATATATATATATATATATATATATATATGATGCAATTGGAACAAACCTCCTGTTGCTTGGTATCTACACATACATTATTAATCACTCCACACTACTGATCAAATGACGAGTTGGACCATAGTTAGAAAATGACATATATCATTGTCACTTTCTATAGATTTAATTTTTGTCTTCCTCTCACTGAGGAGAACACTTTCTGCTGGGTATTCCCTGTCCAGGGCAAATCAATAGACTAAACATGTGACCCCATCATTGCAATGAATGCTGGTGAGGCAACTGTTAGGGGATTGCAAAACAGCAATAATCAGCCTTCATTCATATTGTAGCCATTTTGAAAACCAAAATCGCAAAAAATAATTACAAAATACACTTAGTATCAATATTTCTTGAGATACTTTTATGCTGAAATTTGATATCTTCTCTACCTGTACTCCATGGTTTAATCAATAACCCCATCTGGAGTTTCTTTACACCTTAGCAACTGTGACCACACTATTTGCATCTCAAATGAAACAACCACTCAATTAAATAGCTGAAAAGTATCAGGAAATTACATATGTACAATCAAATTTGTACATAATTCACGATGGGCTTGCTGTACTTATTAATAAATTGGTACTTTTTTCTCTCTATATTATTTATATCCATGTGATTGTATATTCTAAAATCAAAACATTTTTGCTGACCTTGTTAATAAATAACCATAAATTTATGTTAACAGTTACGAATATAAACTGGCAAATATCCTTTTTATCATTTTACTGATAAAACATGTACTGTGGTAGTTGGATAACATCAAAACTTCATGGACCAAAAGAAGGATGTTTAAATTAAAAACAATTCAGTGTGTCCCAGTTGATAATGCCAAATGGTCATGGCGGTTAGATGTTATGAAAGAGGACTAGGTTCACACTTTGGCGTGGGTAGTGGTTGCCTCAACATACATATGTACACAACTAGGTCAGCCTTAGAACTTCTCACTCTTACACACTACTTCCCATGATCTAAATCTAACTGCTTTCATTTTGCAAAGAAATCTTCCTTTGATAATGAACCAATCATATGCAAATGTTCGTGCTCATAAACATGATATGCTGGGAAAAAAACATGGGCTAAAAGAGCTATCCTGGTCATTGCTCCTTTCTAGTGTTTGAATATTTCTGAAAATATTTGCAAAATGTTTCATGAATGATTATTAAAATCCTTTCCAAGAACAGACTTGAACATGTCACATATTGAATTCAGATAGAGTTGGGATAGCTTAAAAGGGTAATACAACCCTAAGAGTACTATTGACTTCTTATCAAATTCTACCCAACTACATAAATTCCTTCAGCATTTTTCTCACTACATGCTTATAAAATTGTTTGACATCTAAACTATTTTTGTCATATCACTTTAACACATTTTGAAGCTTCAAAACTTATTACCAATATCAGATCTGTATATTTTTTATTTTCTTTATTTTACAAATTAAAAAAATAGTCTTCCCCTTTCAAAGTGAACAATAGAGAAAAAATGTCAAGAATTGAAGAATTAAAAAAATAAATATATTAAACTAAGTTTCGATTTATAAAAAAAGTCATTGTTCAATATCTTTCATACAACATAAAACATTGTAATTGAAAAATAGATAAAACAAAACTGATGAAAATATGTAATTTAAAACCATCTATAAAATTTCTGCAAATGATAGGGAGCAGTTGGTACCTCCTCCAACTGTCCACTTAACATCTAACAAGTGTCATTTAAAAAAAAGATTTGGAACATAATTTTTTTATCTGCCACCCAATATCAATGTTGATAAAAATGCACATTAAAATTAGGACTACTGTCCTTTTTTCTGGACCAATTTTTATTTATTTACTAATAAGATGGTTTTTTATCTTAATATCTTTAAAAAAAATAAAAGACTAACATCACATATTCATTTTCTAACATGTTTCTCAAAAGCTTGAAATTTTAATTGTATATACTTAAACCAAAAAAATTTGAAGCAAACCTATTGAAATACTGCAAGGGACATCGATGGTATCATGAGATGTATGCATATTGAATTACTTGATTTAAATGTTTGGTATTAATCTAATTTAAATCAAATCAACTACTTATATTACTGTATGAAGCCGGTTGTTATTAAAGCGATGAGTGCATTTAATCTGATAGAATCAAGACTTTCCTGGAGTGCAAATGCATTTTCTAAAATTTTAAGACTGGCATGTTAAAATGCCCTCATTCTGGCAGGGGGCACCACCGTCAACTCCACCATCTTGACTCACCAACTGACTTTTTAAGTTCAATCCTCAAACTGACAGTTCAAAATGACTTTGCTTTTCATTTTTTCCGTACTTAGGAATGTGTTACCACATATATGGCAAAAGTGTATGACCAAATGAAATAAAATATTCATGCGTTTATCTCACGGGGATCTAGGTCTACAATTTCATTTCTTGCGGGGAAATGAATACACTTTTTTGGCGACAGTGACAGTCACTTGTCTAATCGTGTTCGATTTTCTTGGAAAACAGTGGTTCTTGGATATTGAAAAATTATAAACCAACTAGAACTATTTGTTGACATTGTCCTTCGCGCACAAAATATTGTTGACAAACGTGTATAAGTTGGATAAACTTGACTGATATGACTGTCGACGTCACTGGAAAAAATAAGGTTTCCCAACCGAGAAAGACTGGCCTCGTTTTCGCAATGAATTTGCACTCTCCCAACACGACGAAGACATAATTTCCTTGATAATCTTCTTTCGTTTTGTAACTAAACAAACCTTTGTTATTTTCATTTAAAATATGCAACCCATAGAACAAACCCTTTTCTACCCCTTAATGCGGTTTTTCAGTTCTGTAGTTTTGAATTCATTAAATAACTTCCTTGTAAAAATTGACAAGCTTTTCCCAAAAAGTATGACATCGAAAAGAAATATTAAAATGGGTAAACTCAATGTAATCTTTATGTTTACAAACAAAAACTATGACCTGCCTCTAGGAAACTTGTACCAAGTGCAAGAACAATTTCTTTTTTACTGTATCAAATTTATCTATGCTATAAACAAGCTAATAAGACATGCAAAATAGAGAAATAAACTAAATGTAACCTACCGATCTGAGCCCGTGCGCCATTACTGTCAGCAAAGGACACGATTTGCATATTTCCAGGGGGAAGGAGATGGAATAGCCTGGCTTGCTGGCACCTTCACCTCCCGCGTACAACGAATTTGTTATTCAAAAACGATTTAGATAAAACTAGACTGGTATTATGTTTTAAGAAACTCAAATATCGGGAAAAAGAGATATATTTCACCACTCATTAAAATTTTATGCTGTGAATTGATGCAGTTAGTTAGGAAAATCATCGTTTTTCATTGCTTTGATTGACAGAAAGTTTAAGCGCACCTGCGAACAACGTAAACTCCCAGAGTGCATCGCAATGTTGATCATGACGTCACATAATTTCTCAATGTTGTTGTTTTGATGAAGGATTCATCGACGAAAGACTATCCCAACACAGGAAAATACGAATATCTGCAAATTAACGCGTGAGTAGTATGCTAGAAAGCGATGCACCGTTCATCTAAGGGTTTAAAGACTGGCATGACAGGTCAATTTAGAGGTGATAAAATCGCTTAAATGCACAGACTTGTTTTAATGGCGAGTGTTTTGGATGCAAAATGTCTGACAGCTGACATTTTGGATGGGGTCAACACGTTCTTCTCAGCTACTTTATGATTCAGGACCCCATTTCTACCTTGTTGTTGTTCACCACAAGATAATCATTTAGATATCATTGCCCATTACAATAAAGAAAAATAAACTGCAAATATGAAAAGAAAGCGTGACATCACAGCTTGCAGTGTTTTTGGTTTTGACAGATGAGAGACTGAAGTCAGGACCAGCTGGTATTCCAGGTTCGAAGTGCTCTGCCATTTTGACAGGTCATCTTGACAATGATTTTCTTACATATATCTGAATACAATATTTTTTTGCAAATATTTGAAGTTTTCTTTCTTTCACCCTCTCTTAAATTAGATCAGTTTTTTTTCTAAGCACAACATGAATTGAAGTGGATACCAAGTACATATCATAAGAATCATTTCCTGCACTACAGAAAAAAACAACTTTAAAACAGTTAATTTTTTGATACGTTATTGTAGACATGTGTCCAGTTGAAGCCATCAAGCCAGTAATAGTTTACATTGCATTTATTAAATGCATAGTAGAGGTCAGTGAAGAAATTTAAGGAGGCTGTTATTTATACATGTGAAGTCAAGCTTTGTACCTGCAGAGTTTACATGATGATAGACAAAGCTAAACAGATTTTAGACAAGGGTAGACAGTTTTTTATCCATGCCTTAGGTCTAAGAAGAATTTTACTGCGAGTATCTGCGATAACGTGTTGAATATTATAGCATCAGTCTGGTCAATTCATGTTGTGTAAACATCATCATTATCTATGAGCATTTTATCTACTGGTGGCCTTGCCTAAGAAACAGGTGAGAGGAGAGTTTAGAGTTCACTTGGAAAATTGTACAAAAGTGATAGTCATGCATATTCAGGTTTTTTTGTAAATTTGTATGTACATAATCCAATTGCATGATCGCAGGATACACCCATTCATATATCATGCATTATAAATGGCCCAAGGCAGGCAAGAAATCCAAACTAGGGCATCAGCAGAATTTTTATTTGGGACAATTTCAACTTTTCATTGCCATTTTACATCAAATTTATTATTAATACAGGTAAAACACATGTGTTGTTCATTGCACTTTATGAGTGCTGCCATATTTGATAACTTGTGACAAAAATAACAATCATGTTGAGCATTAAATGCTGATTTTATGCAAATGGCTGTTTCAGTGAATGAGAAACAATGTGCAAAACTTCCACATGGCTTAAAAATTATTATATAGATTAATAGCAAAAGTAGACATGTCAAAAACTTTACTAAAAGATATACTTCTAAAATTGCAATATGTATGTATGTGTGTGTGTGTGTGTGTGTGTGTGTTTGTTATTGTTTATTTACAACTTTTCTTAAATTTGAGGAGAGTTAATGGACCCAGGCTCAGGTGTGTCATACTAGTTCTTTAAGAGGCAGGCACATATGTGACCTACTGAGCCTTGAAGAGAACCAGTCACAGATACGACAAGCAGAGAACCAGGCATGGGTGTGTCATACTAGTTCAAGAGGAGTCAAAGAAACATGCCTCTTACCAGGCTTCAGAGTGCCAGGCAAATTTATGAATAGAACTAGGCAGATGTGTGACAAAAAAGTCAAAGTATGTGAGCCAGACACAGGTGTAGCATCAGTTCAAGAAGAGCCAGACATAGTATGCGATCTCAGCCATTTGAGAACTGGATATAGATATGACATACAAGTATAGGTAGAGCCAGGCTTTAGTGTGTCATTAGCAAGCACAGGTGTGAAGTACCCTCCTGCAAGAACCCAAAATAGGTATGATATATTTGCATCATAAGAGCCATGAGCACGTGCTACATTTCAGTTCAGTCTATTCAGTCTATATAGTCTATATATATGAATAAATATATATATATATATATATATATATATATATATATATATATATATATATATATATATATATATATATATATATATATATATATATATATATATATATATATATATATATATATATATATATATATATATATATATATATATATATATATTCTACTATTGGGAGAGCCAGGCTCGAAAGTGACATATTAGTTTTAGACACACAAATCAAAGGATATGTCTATGTCCACCATACAAGATCAGTGCTTTAATCAAAATTTAATTTCATAAATGCAAAAGAAGATTGTATTGTGTTTGATCATACCATGTTTCATATGAATCACACTTGTGTTCAGAATTAGCTCAGTGATTTTGCCAGGGTTGCAACTTGCAGTGCAGCAAGTATAGTTATCATCACACTATAGATCATATTATGTAGCAAGTGTTTATGATGAAGCCACATGATGGATCTTAGTATGTAGTGAGTGTTCATGATGGAGGCACCACATGATAGATCATACTGTATGGTGAATGCTGATATTATGTGGTGAGAACTGATATATTGTAGTCACCGCATTATAAATCATACCAAGCTGTCAGTGTAATTATTGTTGCCATCATCACATGACAGATCATACTCTGTGACCATTGTTGATATTGTTGCCACCTCCATATGATAGATCTTACTGTGTGGTGAGTGTTGATATTGTTGCCACCTCCATATGATAGATCTTACTGCGTTGTGAGTGTTGATATTGTTGCCACCTGCATATAATAGATCTTACTGCGTTGTGAGTGTTGATATTGTTGCCACCTCCATATGATAGATCTTACTGCGTGGTGAGTGTTGATATTGTTGCCACCTCCATATGATAGATCTTACTGCATTGTGAGTGTTGATATTGTTGCCACCTCCATATGGTAGATCTTACTGTGTGGTGAGTGTTGATATTGTTGGCACCTCCATATGATAGATCTTACTGCGTTGTGAGTGTTGATATTGTTGCCACCTCCATATGGTAGATCTTACTGCATGGTGAGTGTTGATATTGTTGCCACCTCCATATGATAGATCTTACTGCGTGGTGAGTGTTGATATTGTTGCCACCTCCATATGGCAGATCTTACTGTGGTGAGTACACCTTATACCTTATAGCCACAATTGATATATATATATATATATATATATATATGTATATATATATATATATATATATATATATATATATATATATATATATATATATATATATATATATATATATATATATATATATATATATATATATATATATATATATATATATATATATATATATATATATATATATATATATATATATATATATATATATATATATATATATATATATATACAAATTACCCATTTCAGAATGTATCAAGTAACAAAATTACACAAGATCAATAAATTAAGGTAATTTGAAAATTGAGATAATGATGAAATTCCAATTAATTGTTAAAAATAAGAATATGAATATCATTCATCTTGATATATATGTAAAGTACTTGGCAAAAAAGTCAGTAAGTATACTATTACACTGACAGAAAATTGTAAATATATCAAATATATGTAATTTTCTCTTTTTTACATCTTATGATTAGAACTTCCAGTGATATAAATGATCTACATCTATAAGTTTACTCGGCAAAGCCAAATGGCATCCCGCCGAGAGTGCAAGGTTGCACTAAGGGGTGCAGCTGATACACACCAGCTGCTGTTGCCACCTCCATATGATAGATCTTACGGATCATCTTACGTATACAGAGAGCAATTAATATCAGAATTAAGAATTATAATCAGAAGTTTTCTTATTTCTTCTCCTTCATTTGTGATATTACAGAAATTAATATCAGAATTAAGAATTATAATCAGAAGTTTTCTTATTTCTTCTCCTTCATTTGTCATATTAAGTCCATCCTTTTATTTTGGCTTTTAAGATCAAATTAATGTTTTCAAAGTTATCCAGCTTTCTTACTTTTTGATTTTTTTTGCCAATTTTTAATGGTTGTGTGTGGAAAGTCAATATGGAAAGTCAATGTACTGATGCAGTTTCTGTAGCTGTATTGGTTGCACTTAGTTCGTCTTGTTGTCAGTGTAAAGTTTTAGCTTTGGACTTCCTTATTCTACTTGTGCATACCATGTTGGGAAACGAGAAAAAAAATATATTTCATAAATACCAAACGATTGTAATAAATTTGATAACAGGTATTTTACGATAGATAAGTGAAATGCAAAATAAATTGCCATTGAAAATGTTGATAATCAACAAATATTAACATAAAAAATAATAATGATTTTGAAATACTGATAATAATATGAAGATGCCAGGGTATTAACTACCATTTTGATGCCTTTTTATTTGTTGTGCTTTTTATTTGTTGTGAAAAAAAAATTGAGACATTGTATTTTTTTGAAGATACCTGCAAAACCTTCACTTTGCAGAATTTCAGTCTTATTTGGCACACAGTCTGGCAATTATATGACTGTTCTTATCCCTTATAAATATGCTGATATCTTTTTTCCTGGGAGGGAGCTAGCTTCAGCCTCATGTGCTTTTGATCTATTTGTGAATGGGAAAACTCTGCACAAGTTGATCACTATTGATCTGACCCTCAGGTTGTCTTCCTCTGCTCTCCCTGCATTAGTAGTATTATTATGAGCCCAAATAGTTTCCCTCAAACACATATTATTATTTTTATTTATGCAGATATGAGGGTGATTTTCAACATCAATATAAAAGTTTATTTATTTTGAATCAATTATAAAGATTTTCAGCTCAACATACAGAATATGCATATGTTATTGTTTAGAGTATTATCACCTTAATTACTGATATAAGATTACTAAAACAAGATACAGTTAAATTATTTTTGTTTCAATGTATATCATGGAACATTTTATTATATAATCTATAACAAATAGTCCCCAGAGACAAACTTATTGATTTTATCCTTTGTCATGAACAAATATCTTTGCAATCAAATTAAATGCTTTTGACTGATTTGATAACTCACAGATATACTGCTATATAGTCTTTCCAAATAAATCACCATTTGTCTGTTTAAAAGTTTTGCATTACTTTCAACATTATTTCAGTTATTTTATTACTTCTCACAGATATAGCACTGCAGCACTGAAGTCACAAGTTCTTGACATGACACAAGTTCTTGACAAGTCACCCAGTTACAGATTTACAATACAACAGGTTAGCGTTAGGCAGAACAGTTGTTGACGGTTGCCAAAAGACCAAAAGGTATGATGTTACCATTTCATTGATAAATGGTCACAGCACCTTTATGATGTCATTGCTCCTTCAAGCACATGAAATAGTGCACCATTATAATAAACTAAAGCCAACTAAATAGGCAACATATTTCTTTTCAGAGAGGGTCAATGTTTATAGACACATGTGGACACATCATTTAGTGATCTTTTATGACTTATCTATTAGCCAATAGCTGCTACATTAGACCAAATTACTTATCAATGATAGGAAATTTATCTGTTTATATGTAAATAAAATATCATATTTCTCTTTATTCTCTATAATTTTTATGGCATAACTGACAACAATTATAAGTTTAATTGACAAACATTCTTACTGTAGATATTCTTCTAATTAGCTTAAATAGAGGGAATTTGGATTAATAATCTGTATTTGAATTTTGAACTTTCTTCACCATCAAGTCAGTCATTACCCAATGGTTTTAAAAGTCTACATATATTTGAAATATTTCATTCACAAAAACACACTTAATGGTTATCGTACAGACCTTTTTCAATGTCTATTTAAACTTATATGCATTATTCTAGCTTAAGATACATGCCTTAGTTATAGAGATTAGTAATAAAGCTATTCTCAGAAATGTTGTCCAAATGAACTCTATCCATTGCAAAATGTTGTTTTTTTTCATATTGAATTTGAAATAATGATAATTGATTAAAGTTTAGGGTAAATTAAAGAAAAAACAAATCAAGAGAATAATCCCTCCAGTAACATTTGACACTTTAACATGTGAAATTGTTTTTGCTGTTATTTTAGTACAAAGCAATTATCTTGCACTATGTCTTTTTTGAGGGTTTAAATGTTGGGCGGGGGACATATTTTTAGGGGAAAAAGATAAGATAAGATAAGATATACGTTCTTTATGCAGGGGAACCCATTCAGTACTGATGTACTAACCTTGGAAGACACTGCTCCATCTAACCTTAAACTTTAACACTTCAAGCACAGGCATCAGCTCATATGAGAAATTGTAACATGAATCCAATGCCAGCATGGTCAGAAATCAAACTCACAATCTTTGGATTACCACAGAGGAATTGGTTCTAATAAGCTTGCACTTTAACCAACTGTGGCACAGCTCAAATATACCATCGAATAATACCCAACAGAATTTTGGAATATTTTAAAGAAAATTAAAACATAAATGAATCAGTCCAAAAGGTAAAACTGGAGCTGCTGAGCGTAACCAATTTTTCATGGAATTATATTCCATGCATATCTCAGTGATAAATTATGTTATATCACCAGCCGTAAAGGTGAGATTCTAAATCTAATGCTACATCAGAATGTACATCAAAACCCATATTCCAACAAAAATGACAGTGCAGTGTAGAGTTCATATTGGAATACTTTCAAATTGAAACAAAATAAATATATTGAAGAGTAACCTGTTTTATAAACATTATTTACAGATGACTTGATTGTGATAGCTTGAGATTTAAAAAAAAACATCAGAAAGAATCATGCTTAATGTTGAAAAATAAAAAAGCTCAAGATCTTTTTTTCTTGGAGCCCACTAAATGTAAGCCACTCTCCACTAGCGTAGGATCATCATAAATCATCAAGGTTTAGTTGTCTGACCAAGAAATAGAATCCATTTTATACTATCCAGAAATATTTCAGGGTCCTGAGCTTGCATTTAAGGATAAACAGGAAAATTTCATGTCACATAAAACATAATAAAAGATGCGATGGAAAACATTTTTCAATCCTTAATCGGAAGTGAATGAAAAAATTAAGGTCTATGTTTAATTTCTCACACCAGCTGGCAGTATGATTCAAGCTCCTCGTCCATATGAGACATTAGCCACCAACTAAACTGAACTAAACTCAGTGAGTCATAGGTATAGGAACAAATGTTTTTTCATGCCACAGTTATAATAATTTTATACAAATGAAACAATCACTTTGTAAATGAGACTGATATGAGTTTGTTTTCTTTGTGCATCACATTTTGGTTATTACATAATAAAACATCAGAAACATTTGTTTAATACATGATGATTAAATTTGTTTAATACATGATGATGATGATGAGATATTGGCAGTCATGCAATAAAGAATGGATGGATAGGTTTACCATAATGATACAGAAACCATGTTAATTTAATTTATTTTTTCTAATTTTAAGACAGAAGTTTATCAATCATACGAATTCTTGTTTTTTATAATTATTTTTTTTTCAACTGTATGATTAATAATCATACAGTGTATTCAATCCCTTCTTATTTGATTTCCTCTCTTATTTATATCAGTATTTTTTATACAACAGAGGGAAACAATTAATGTACTTTTTTCTTTTATTTCATTAAAACCTTTGTGTTGAATGAATTATTTTTCAAATGATTAAGGAAATTTGCCATTTTCACTTCACTATCCTGTTAAGAAAATTGTTGTTTGCCAGTCTCATGTTCCTAAAATTCTGTAATTTAAACCTTCTTGAGGCTTTCAGATAAGGTAAGAAGTCACACACACAAACACATCTTGCTTTTAGAAGCATTCAGCTTATGTTAGCATTCACATAATAACTTTTGAACTCCCATTTCTTGACTTTTATATGTACATTGACTACTGAAAATATTTGAATTTTCCCTCTTCATGAATAACCTATTGTGCATTTATAATTTGCAATACCCTCCATAAGAGGACTTCTCTATCATATCAGTCCCTACCTCCAAAGATAGAAAGGTGAACACCAGATTGACCGCAAGTCATGACTATTCATAAAAATCTGGCTGATTGCTGTCTATTCTGCTTTTTTCTGGAAGCTGTACTGATTGGTCACTTTCTGGGTCAAATACCCTGATCCCAAGTTAAAATCTGATGTAGGTCAACTAAGATTGCATGATATTTACAGTATGGGCATTTATGATATAGGGCAAAACAGCAGAGGTAGTGAGATGATTGTATGAATTGTTATTATTAATAATACTACAGTGTAGTGCAGAGTCAACCTGGAAAAGCCAGTTTGCAGTATACTACTCCCCTCCAAAGCAGGACTTCTCTGTCATGAGTCCCTGCCACCAATGATAATAAGGTAGGCATATGATCAACTGCAAGTCATGACTATTCATAAAAATTTAGCTGAGATTGGTGACAGGATAAATGACTATTCATGCAGATTCTTATTGGTTAGCGTCTCAATCAGCCAGCTGATTACAGGTCATGACCTGAGATTGGTCAATTCTGATTGCATGATATTTTGGTAGGTGAAACACATGTTACTACTCTACATGGAGAGGTAGAGTCTCATACTACCTCTGCCCCTATAGGCATGAAAGTATCCCTACTTTTTCTGCAGGGTTGTTTGCATAATCCACAGACATGTGCACAGTTGGTGGGCTGTGCACATGCACACAAGGCCACAGCCGTGGCGCAGTTGGTTAGACAAGAGCACCAGTTTATTAGCACCAGTTCCTCTGTGGTGATCCAAAGGTTGTGGGTTTGATCGCCAGCCGTGCCAAGATTGAATTCATGATACAATTTCACACATGAGCTGAGGCCCGTGCCTGAAAGGTTAACCTGTTGTCCTTGTAAATCTGTGACCGGGTGGGTTGTCATGTCAAGAACTATATCTGCTACAAGTAGGTCTCATCATCAAATGACCAAAATAATGTTGAGAGTGATGTAAAAAAAAACCAAACCAACACATGCACAAATTAATGCCAGCCTTCTTTCAGACCAAAACAAGCTGCCACAACCACACACACAACTATTACTTCAGGGCCGATCATTTGACTATCAGGCAGATTTGGATTTTTCCATAAAACTTATCTCAGTTCTGCCTCACTGAAAAATATCTTAGCACAGGTGAAGTAAAAAAAAAATCCTATTCTGCCTTTATCTAAAAAAAAAATCTCATCTCTGGGGAAATTCCTGGATCTGCAAAGGATAGTACTCTGGGCCATCATGACTGGGCATGATGCTCCAGATTTCATTCAACGTCAAAACAGGGCAATGACAGCAGAGGTTGTGAGAGCTACCAATGTACATGTAATGCAGAGTAGATATTGGTGGACAGTATTTACATGTCCCTCTTGTACATTCATATAATACAAACTTTTAGAGGATCACATTTTATTCAGCACAGCCAGGTGTCTGGACCTGTGCATATTTCTTGTAATCAGTAGCTCATGCATTATGAATATTGAGGCACACACAGTGGGAGGAGACGTACTATTTCTGTGCTGTCATTGAAAGTTATGGCTTGGTATACTGTATTTATGATGGATACATCATTTGAAAGGGCCTAAAAAAATAATCTTCACTACAAACAATAACCAAAAAGTAATCCAACAGTTTCAGTTGGATTACTGTGCAATACATAGGTAGTATTCAATTACTACCTCTGCACTCATTGCCCTACTCTGCATTACACAGGTAGTATTCAATTACTAGCTCTGCAGTCATTGTCCTACTCTGCATTACACAGGTAGTAATCAATTACTACCTCTGCAGTCATTGCCCTACTCTGCATTACACAGGTAGTATTCAATTACTACCTCTGCAGTCATTGCCCTACTCTGCATTACACAGGTAGTAATCAATTACTACCTCTGCAGTCATTGCCCTACTCTGCATTACACAGGTAGTAATCAATTACTACCTCTGCACTCATTGCCCTATTCTGCATTACACAGGTAGTAATCAATTACTACCTCTGCAGTAATTGCCCTACTCTGCATTACACAGGTAGTAATCAATTACTACCTTTGCAGGCATTGCCCTGTTTTGGATCTCATTCAAAGTGTGGAAATCCCCGAGTCATAAATTCTTGCCTTGCTCACAAAAATATCATCAAATCTGAATTGACCAACATCAGGCCATAAATTATAGTCTGGTGTCAAACACACAAACTGACCAATCAGTACAGCTGTCAGGACAAAACAGAATCTATTTCAGTAAGCATTTATTCCCTGCCAATCAGTTCACAGCCAGATATTTATGAATATTGATGACTAGTGGTCAATATGTGCACACCTTTATACCTTTGGTGGCAGGGACTGATATGATAGAGAAGTCCTGCTGTGGAGGGTACAGTTGGATGGGCAATTAAAGCAAATTAACATTTTATGTTCCTGAACTGCATATTTACTCTTCTCAATTGCACCTGTTCACAGTGTTAAATAATCCCTGCTCCCATGTTATTTTGGACGAAGTACTTCAACAATAAAGGAGTTGAAAAACTCATGTTAGCTCAGGCAGACAATGTGTCAATAAATTTACATGTGAATATCTGGTGACCCATTTCCTGATTTTAATACTTCCACATTCTTGGACTTTGAAGCAAAGGATCTTCATCTGAATTTACCTGTATATCATTATAACTTGATCTTGATAGCATTTATCACAGGTGGGCATGGTATAAATAGGTAATGATGTATGAATTTAGATACATAACAACCTTGAATTGGTAGAAATGTGATGTGCATCAAAAATCCTGTGGGAATTATCAGTTACTCCAGTTTTCTCATTATGCTGAAATATGGCCATTGGCTGACTGCAAAGCAATGTTCCTGTTTGTGTTTTGCAGGCCAAACATCACTGAAAAGGAAAAGGTCACTTCGCCATGTTTCATTTTGAACATTTCAGGCAAGACAATGATAAGGCAAAGATGGTCACTTTCTCTTATTCATATCTCTGCATTTCAGGCCAGACAACACTCGTGCTGGGAAGGTCACTTACCCTTGTTTCTGTTTGCACATATCAAGTCATACCCCAATTATCTTTTTTTACTTTTTATGTGTTCGAACATGTTAAATGATACAGACGTCTTTAAGATATCCTGAAGACGTTAATCTTGCACGTGTCGTGTGCTGCCCTTTAATAATTTGACCACAGCTACAGCATATCTCAGATTGTTGCTGATAATCTCCCCAGTGCCCGGGGCCCAGCACAAATGTGACTGAGGCATAAGACATTATTGAGGCTGAACCAGTCACTTTAGGGCTTGACATACGCACTGGCCCGGTGACCCGGGGCCACCAGATCCTCTGTTCGGGCCAGTCAATGCTCTGTTGTAGTGGCCCAGTTGGGCAACCATATTTTTGGTCTTTTAGTGGCCCAAACTATCTTGATTTTATTATTCTAATCCTTGATAGATACCATTTCACGATCAATAGACATTTGATTGGGACAAGTATCCCCCACTCAGACACTATGCAGCCTTATGTACAATGCTCTTTATTGTATCACACATCCTATTATCCTTAGAAACTTCAGGCCACCACTTCTCATGCTCTGGTGGCCCAACTGGGCAACCAACATTTTTCTCTTTATGTCAAGGTACCCTTACCCTTATTGTTGTTTATACATTTCAGGTGAGACAATACTAAGTATGGGTGGGGCTGTTAGCGCTGGTGAGGATAACGATGAGTTGGTGGATAACTTGGTTGAAGCTGACTACATCAAGTCGCCTCACATTGAGAGAGTGTTTCGTGCTGTGGACCGTGCACAGTACTACCTGCCTGACCACAGGGAGAATGCATACAAGGACTTAGCCTGGAAGCATGGCAACATCCACTTGTCTGCACCGTGTATATACTCGGAGGTGGCAGAGTCACTCAAGCTGGGACCAGGGATGTCCTTTCTCAACCTTGGCAGCGGCACAGGATACCTCAGCACCTTAGCAGGCCTTCTTCTCGGTAACTCATTATCCATACAAACTTTCTGTCCCCATTTTCATATCTGTTAGTAATTAGCCTATAAAAAAACTTTTGAAAAACTTTTTATTTTGGTGAAGAAAAGGTCCTAATTGGAATAAGATGTGCAATGTAAAACATTATTAAACATCCTTTATTTTTTTATGGCTCCAACATAAAAATTGGAATATATTAAAATTTGTTTATTTAAAGGTCCAAGCCAATCAAATGACCACAAAATATTTTAAATGTATTCAGGCCTTTTATATTTCAAAATACTGATATCTTTAATTCTTGAAGAAACATTGAGGTGGTTTGACTGTTACCATCCCCTATAAACCTTTCTTGTGTCTTTTCTTGTGGGAGGGTGCTGTAATGAGGTGGTCAGGCAAACAAAGTGTTATATGAGAATCTGTTTATAATTGGTTATCCATTTGCTTGTTATCAGGACCATACGGTGTAAACCATGGAGTGGAGCATCACACAGATGTGGTCCAATATTCCTGTGACAGACTGGTCAACTTCAAGAAGAAATGTGAAAACTTTGATGAATTTGAGTTTTGTGAGCCACAATTTGTGGTTGGAAACTGCTTGCTCTTGAACTCTGACTGCCGCCTCTATGACCGCGTGTACTGTGGCGCCGCCTGCCCTGCTGAACATGAAAATTATATGAAAAACCTCATCAAGGTCGGAGGAATCCTGGTCATGCCGCTCAATGATCAGGTGAGTCTCATTTTTAGTCTCCCACAATCACATATGTTCAATGGTTGGACAGGACCTCTTAATTGCCAGATTATTATATAGTGATGAAATAATTGAATTCTGATTATCATCTGATGAATCTGAGTGAAGACTGGAAATATATAATGCTTTTTGCTATAATTATTTTTGAATTTAAAACATTTCACTCTGCAGTTCCTAAATATTTCAGACTTACATTTGTATAATTATAGAAATATCACCATTCTAATTTGTGTATTTCAGTTACTGCAGATCACACGTACAGGGGAGACTGTTTGGGAGACAAAGAATGTGCTTCCTGTGTCCTTTGCTACTCTGGTTGTACCGAACAAGAGAAATGGTGTTGAAATGGTAGATTTGCGTAAGTATGGATCTGTCTCTGTTATGAACTCAGCAGAACTTGTATTTATTCAGATCAATAAGCATAATACATTGAAGCATAAGGTTCAGTTTTCCCTGCTCTGCTTATTTTTGGTTCATCTTGTACAATCATAAAGGTAATTTTTTTAAAGCTTGAAATTGCTTTTGTCAATTTGATAATGAGATGTTGTTAGTAAGTATCAACTTTTACACCATAAACCAAAATATCAAGTATAACTTTTTGGGTTCCTCATACAATTTTTTACACAAATTATTGTACAGTGAAAAGACAGCTGCTCGTGTGAGAAATAGCTATAAACAGTGAGAGGCAGCTGCACAAATGAGAGATAGTTCCAATAGTGAGAGACAACTGCACAAGTGAGAGACAGCTACAACAGTGAGAGATACAGTGTCCTTTCCCAGCCAAAGGCACTTGTACTATTATATAAAAGCAAACATACTTGCTTGCAATTACCTTTATCATAGGCACAATTTTTTTTTTTCAGCGGATGTTGAAGTGATGACCCTGCAGGAAATTTGTCGCAGTGAAATTCGTGCGATCCTTCGTGCCAACATAAAAGCTGAATATCCCTCCCTTAGCAAACGTAAACCCAAGAAAGCCAAACGCCCCCAGCGCCGCAGTCGCAACCGCATCAACGTAATGCCTATGAACATGGGCATGATGATCTTGGGTCAGTTTGCCGATAATGAGGAGGAGGAGGAAGAAAGAGCACCAGGAGATGGGAGGAGGATTGAAGCTAGTGAGGAAGAAGAGGAAGATGAGATTAGTGAGCTAAGAAGGAGGAGGAGAAGAGATGAGGCACAAGGAGAAGAGGACAGGCAGGTGGTGAGGAGGAGAGGCAGGAGAAGTAGAATAGAAGATGATGAAGAAGAGGAGGAGGAGGAAGAAGAGGAAGCCCCTGGAATGCCCGAGATCCTCAGACAGATGGCGGCCATGCAGCACCACTTCATGCGGATAGCACGGCAAGAGGGTAATAATCGGGACCAAGATGACCAAGGCATCGAGGAGGACCTGGAGGAAGACCTGGAAGAGGATGTTGCCAACAAGAGAAGGAGGAATCCTCGTGTGCAGATTGAAGAGGATGTTGACAATGGCATGCTGGAGAAGTTGCAAGAGGTGGAAGGAAATGGCAGCAAGAGTACTGAGAGATCCCTGTCTACGTCCAGTGATGAGATGGAAGTAGATATGTCTGAATCTAGTAACCTCAGCTGTGCTATCCCCATCAGCCCCGGCAACGGGCGTCAACGTTGCTCCTCCAGCACCAGCGTCTCCACCTCCTACACCTCTGGCATTGGTACTTGCAGCAGCGTGGAAGAACCTGTTGAAATGGACTTTATCAAAGAATTGGAAGACGAGGAGGAGGAAATTAATTCCAATCTGTCAAATGGGAAGACAAATGGCCACAGTTTCTCTAGCAACGGGAAGTCTGGTGACCTTAACAACCGAGACAATAGCCTTAATGATGCATCAAGCAGTACTGATGAGCACCTGTCAGAGTCGGATGATTCTCATGTGGTGTCACCCTTTGGAGACCCACCTCCGTATCTTCTGCACCGCTCGGTCGGCAGGAAGGCTGGCATAGATATGGACACTGTGGACGAGGATGACTCTGAGCCTGGGGAACCAGCTTTCACATTTAGTTCATGTATGCGTACCAAAGTGGAACAACTGCCCATTCCACTAGCCCTCAAACAATTTCTTCTATTCTACAGGACATGAGCCCTAGCAACTGCGCTGTTCTTATCCTGCATACCTGCCATTGTATTTACCATTTTAGCAACCTGGATTGACCTTAAGGTGACCTTTGAAAAATTGATTTAACTTTGAAAGGTAATCCTAGACTGGAAACCTTGAGTTAAAAGACCCAAGGAAAGTTGTTGATGGTAGATCTCAAGACATCATAACTGTGTGTACATACATGTATGACCTATATTGAATCATAGACTGAGAGGTTTCCAAAGTGATTTGAGGCAAAATGGATTATAGCTATATTTTGTGTGCACCATTACTGGCCAAGGACACTGTGAGGTGACTATATTAAGCTATGATAAACATATATGTAAAAACAAAACTGCATGCCGCACCCTATAAAAATGGGATTCTCACTACTTTTTCCACTGTCAACCTTTCCATGGGAAAGAAAAGATCATTATTTATTCCAGGGATGATTTTGCCATTATCAGGGACACCTCCTGCCTGCTTCTTCAGCTGGGGATTAGAAATAGACTCGAAGTGCTTCATCATGCAATATGATTTGAGCCAGTGTTCTTGTGAGGCAAAGACATCATTACAACATTTGTTATTTTCCATTTAAGTAAGGGCTGGTCAATATTATTTTCCCATTATTTTTTATATCACATTTTATATTAAATAATCCTTTTTTGAACTTTTGAAAAAGTTCAAATCTGGGAAAAAAACATCAGTAGATGTACTTCTTATAGCAGATTGAATTGTTTCTTTGCATTTAATACAATTGTTGTCCATCAGACCAAATTTAGCACCCTCTGCTTCCCAGTTATCATCCTCTTGTACATCAGTGTGATCTTCCCTCCATATGTTTCTTAATGTTACACAACAATGTAACCTGGTAGCTTGCTTTATGCTTGTGATGCTTATATCAAATGTAATATAAAGTCTATATATACTAAAGTAAAGCCAGTACCAACATTCTAGGCACTGATCTCAGCCCTTGCAGCCTGATCTCCCCCCGGGGATCTCCCCCAATTTGCAGCCTTAAGATTAATACTATTTTGTGAGTGAAATTATAACAGTTATAAAGTTAGGTCAAGTTTGGACCTGATCCTGCAGATTCAAAAAAGAGTATCATTTTGCAAACTATGATAGGATTCTCCATCTGAAATTACTGTGTTTCAACTGGTATCTTTTGTCCTGTATTGCATAAATATCAATGTATGGTTCACAAAGAGATAATTGCATGCATTTGTTTTGATTTATATATCAGATTACTTTCAAACAACATTTGGTTATGTGTGCATGGCAAATTTAAGAATTGGATACTAATTTATTAAAAAAACACAGGCTGTACTAAATGTAATGATAGAGAGCAATTCTTTGCCGACTCCAGGAAATCCTCAGCTGATATTTGATCTATTGAGTAATTTGAATGTACGTATATGATATGTAAGTTTGAATACTTTGTAGTCCCCGTTCACTTTCACTTTCACTTTCACTTTATATTTTGCATTTTCTCAGTTATAATTATCTGTATTTTATGATAAGGTTTTCAATTTTTTGAAAAAAATATGATATAAGATGTGATAAGTTTTGCTAATTTTGTTTGCTGAATATTGATTTATGTATTATTCCTATTGATGACAATGTGTTGAGTTCTCCATGCTTCTCCGTGCACAGCCATCATAATGCCAAATTTTGTGCTGGATTTGAAGCTGTTTACCACAATAATAAGAGCCTGAAGTAAATAGCCCTTGATATATATTCACATGGCAACCCCACTGTGACATTATTTGTGTTACATCACAATAGATTATAATTTGGAGGGCTTGGGCAGGCCTGTGGCAGTAAAAGGGTGCATGAGTTGCCCAAATCAGTGTAGCGATTTTGTTCCAACCAAGGCTGGAGCTTTAAACATTGCCTGACAAGGTTCAATGTTAAGGTAGTGCTTTTGAATTCAATCAGTAAAGATGGGCTAGGATTGTGCAATGTCAAAGTGACCAAGTAAACTAGGTTGTTGAATCCACCATGCCCCTTTTGTGGAAGAATATAGGTTCCCTCCCTTGTGGTACTTGTCGCTATTCCACTCGGATTGATCAGCCCAAACTAGCATAATAGATATAGCAGTGGATCAGTTTGGTGGTTATTTAAGTGGAGGATGAGAGGTGATGCCACCAGTGTTACTTCACGCTTTCATGATTGGCTTGAATGCCAACCTGATATAGCCATAGTTGCTAAAAGGGTTGTAAAAATGCCAAGATGATACAATCCACTCCGACAGATCCAGGTGCAGCAATACCAGCAATTTTTTTTTTTTTTCTGACTTTGTTTGTTGACTCTAGGGACAACCAGTTACCTGATGAATGGGGAGGGGACAGTTGGAGCTGCTGGAAATGTAATAAATGGTTGGTGGGGCATGCTATTAAATCTTCCTTTTGTCCTTGACCAAGTTGATGTCAAGGCAGTAAAATATTTTCAGGCTGAAACTCTGGGGTCCATTTTCGGTCATCTTGTTCTTCCTGACTATGTGTCCACAGATACTCATATAGACCAAGTTAAAAATACAAAATTCTATTTACTTTGGATGTTTTTAACAGATGACGGTCACTGATAACAATGGAGACGAGGGCATTAAGTACAAGAACAGTAATATATTAGTTATTTTCAGAAGGAAATGTGCCAAACTTTCATAAAATTTATCCCTAAAAATTTTTCTCAACTATGATGTTGAGTGCAAAATTCTTGTATTTGCTTTTGAGCTTGGAACAAATTGCAATGTGTGTACCCTGCTGCCCTCTGCTGTTAAAGTTATTTTAAAGCTGGAATGCATTATAAAAATTAAATGACTCTGATAAAGAATTGTTTTGTTTCAAAATATCTGCCAAAGGATTTTGTGTATATATATATATATATATCCCAGAGATGTTGCCATAATGATTAGGGTTTTCAAGTAACAAAACCAGTTCTCAATGACTTTCACCTTCCAAGGGACCATTTTTGGTTTTTGTTTGTGGTCTATACTTTTAGTTTATCAAGAGCTGTGTGAATGCCATAATATGACCCGATCAACTTGAAAGTGAATTGTTTCTATTTTTTGATTCATCACTTATAGACGTGTTGCAAACCTGATTAAAGCTACCCTTGTCATCTTGAATTGAAATATAAAAAAATATCTTTGATACTTGATATCGAGCTGGCATTAATATCAGTTTTATAGAAATTGCGATCAGTGTCGCTCAAATAAAACATGTTTAGAGATCATGTAATAAACCAATCAATGGTTAGACGATATGGTGTTGTGGAGAGGAGACTTGAGACATTTGAAAACCAATGATTAGAAATTCTGCACTCACATTCTGTAATGCTTGATAAGAGAAACATTTGCTGTGATAACATTACATTCAAAAGATCTAAAAAGTATAGTTTTAGTGGGCTTTTTAGAACTAGGATCATTTGTCTGAAATTGCTCCACTGACATGTAGGAGGCTCACTTGTCAGTTGTGCATGTTTTATATACATCAATCACCTGCAAGGTATGTAGTTCTATGTCGGTGTCCAAATCCACAAGTCTCACAATACGCAAGTCCATGTCAGCAGGATTAAAAAAATTCTCATTATGAAAATGTGTATTGAGACCAATCATATGATAGTATCTGATTGTAGTATTAAACTTGAGACTTGAAATACACAAAGTATTATTGATTAGTTGATTGAAAATTGTAATACAGATGATGTGAAGGTATCTGCTGTATTTCAGTATGTATCATGAGCATCTCTTCCTACATCCAAGATATTATGACTGCCCACTAGAAATGAGTCTGTCAGAAATGAGTCTGTCAGAAATGAGTGCGTCAGAGATGAGTCCATAATACAGACAGATGCATTGAGAAAAGCAGGTTGTATTATATGTCCAACTGATTGCGTTAAAATGTTAGAGATTCTAATATCCATGTGTGAACATTGTGCTTGCATAATTAATCATAATAATATATATTATTGTCTCTTAATAAATATATTTGCAATGTATGTACAGCCACCAGAACTTGATCTTGTGGCCAGATATATCTCTCTCAGTTGGTGATCACAATATTCTGCCTGTTATTTGCCATATAAAACATGTAGGAGTAATTTTTTTGAAATAAATAGCAGTCTTTCAAGAGTTCATGTTTTTTGTATTTTTTAAAGTTTTAACTTGATAGGGGAGGAGTACTCAGTTGTTTGTTGCAACAAGGCAAGCATGACATGTATTTTTTGGATATTTCTTGTTAAACAGGTAAATTGTCCAGACCCAGTAAAACTTGAGGAGATTGCCTCTCCCAGATTGGTGCAGTTACACATGTTGGATGTATAACCGTCCCGGCAAAAAAAGTGTCTAATGCAGATGTATATTGTATTCCTGCTATAACAAATTAATTTTACATCTTGGGACACCGGATCATGCATTATCAATTCCATTCCTTCAAAATATGAGATGCAAAATTTATAATTCTAATTAATTAATATTGCCATATTGTCAGCAAATTGGTATAAAGGTATAAAATTGAGAACTAAGACTATGTTTGCAATAAGACATGATTTTATTTGGACAAGACTTGCCAGCTATCCACATTGGACTTTATGCTAATAATGTACATTGACAGTCTACCAACAGAGGGCACTGTACAAGATTCACACATAAATACACCTCTTTTATAAAGTCTCTTTCTGTCTGTTACATTCTCACATCAATAAATTACAAACATACATCACAAGGGAAAGTCTTTTTGTTTTGTGTTACAGGCATTCCATCCAATTAATATCATGTGACATGATATAGCATTGCATTTGCCAGCCTGTATCTGCAAATCAACAAATACAAAACATGATAATAATATACATGTTACACATGTAAAAGTAAACAAGTTATTTCCCAAATCAATTTGGGTCATCTGATAAATAAATAGCTTTATTATTAGATTCATTTAATGATTGAGGAACATTTTCATGGACATCAGTTATTGATTTAATAATAAATTACATTGAGAACTGAAAGGCGATCAAATAAAAAGTATAAAGAAACAGATTTATTTACAGCAAAACTTGTATTTCCAACTTTGCAAGTATATCAAGCACAAACAAGAAACTTCCTTTCTCAGAAGAAAATAAATAATTTGATAAAACAATAAATTAATGTAAATAAATAATATTAATATTTTTGTTAATAAATAAATAAATAAATAAATAAATAAATAGATAAATAAGTATTACAAATATACTGTTATAAAAACCATTTGCTATTTATTCTGATTGCCTGGTATGCCTTTCAAATGTTATATATTTAATATTGAATTACCTGCTTCAAGGAATGACCAGTATTACAAATGTCAAATTTCCTTTTTATATCAAAAGACCAGGATTAAACATTGTAGCACTTGGTACCATTGAGAAGTAAATTGTCAGAGTGAATCTAAGATTTTAAAAGAAATTACACGCCTCTCTCTTATGAGAGTGAAAAATTCAAATACTACTAATAAATTACGGCTGGAAATGTCTCAGTCAAATTTGGACTTCCTATCTCACCCAACGGAATGTTATGAATTTTAATCATCTGCAAGATTTTATTAACAAGTCAATAAATATAGCTAAAACATTTGATATAAACGCAGGACTGGAATAAATGAATTGAGATCCCCTTTGACTAGTATTTTCCTGTCTGTAAGCAATGTGCACCATCCTGGTTGAGCGATCCGACATAAACGAGGTAATTTTCTGACCAGTTAAATAAATATAATACACTGTTGGAATGCAATGTTGATCAACAAAAGTTAAAAACATTTGGTCTGTACAATTGTAGTTTCCCAGCAAAATGGTTAACTCTTATTATCAAAGTCTTGTACACTTTTAACAGCCATACACAACATAGACATTCATTAAGTGTAGGATTTGCCCTTTAAAATAAGAATAAATATATATGTGATCAAAACTGAACAAATTAGGATGATAGCATTGATCCCTTTCACTCATCACTTTCTCATATTAGTACTGAACAATATTGCTAACAAAGAGCCATAACTAGAAACAAACCTGACTGTCTGCACCACTTTGATATATGCACCTGCACCATGGGTACAGTGAACCATGAAAACAAATCATTGTGAGCTTGTCATATTGTTAGTTTACCAACAAGTGTAATCTCATGAATATGCATGAGCAGATACATTCATTTGCATATGAACATCGAGTGATAACTGTCGAGTCACATGTAAGCAAGCTAATATTGAAATAAACACCATCAGTCACAAGAAATGGAATGATTGGGGCTTCATCACAAATCACATATAATGTAAGTTAAGTTCTAAATGGTAAATAACGCCAAAATATGCAAAAAATACATTGCATTTCAGCTCACATATATAACCTTCATATGCTGACTCTGCATAAATGTCATTTTCCATACACACACTCTAATGTACACAGAAATGAAACATAATTTTCCTGTATATTTCTTTGATACAATAAGGGCATTCTTAAATACAAGAATGGTATCTTAGGGTGGGGTGAGTGACTCATTCCTTCACATTATCTTCTTCCACATTGAGCAGCGGTGAGACTGTGCTGACCGTGCTGCACCCATTTTCACCTAATGATCCTGTCCCCACAAGTCGCTTTCCCACTAAAGTACATCGTATATATTTATACAAATATTGCAACTACTTGCAATTTGTACAAATATACGTAAACCACAATAATATATTAATATATCCATCCAAACATTTCACTTAAAGTGTATAACAACATGCTCTGTACAATTATATTGTTGTATATTGCAATACATATAGTATACATATATATTATATGAAAATCTTTATTATAATTTATAGAATATTTCTTGATACCACATTAATATCATTACGCACTATTATAATAGGGCTGTATAAATTAAACATGACTTAAATTATTGAAAAAAATACATGAATTTCAATTATGGCAACTGTCGTTATGGCCCTTATGAGATCCATACTGTTTCCTGATTGGTGGAGAGATTCTTTTATATTTATCTTGTATCAAGATAAAATGACTAGCTCAAATAAATAAATTAATTTTTTAAAAATCTTCCCAAATTGTCTATCTCAAAATGAACACATGAGACATTGTTGGAGCTACGTGCCGCTGTGATGCGGAATTGAATGTGGCTCCCTCTATACTACATTTATGCCAGCCAGTGCCTGCTTTACTGCGTTGTACAGCGCTTTATTCTCAGAGTTATAATTCTCCAGACACAAGCTTCTCAGTTGTGTAATGTATGACTCAAAGTTGTCCTCGTGTAATGTTTCATTCATGTTCGGCAGTTTGATATCCCTCAGACAGTGAATTAATGACTTCTTCATGTAACTAAGATACTCGTTAAGATTCTGTGTTTTTTCCTCAATGGTTTTGTTATCCTTGTCATGAGATTTAATCTTGTTTTCCATGCATGTGATCTGAGCTCGGAGCTTTATCATCTGTGCCTCCATGGCACAGTTAGATGTTTGTAGTTTCTGTATTTCATCCTCCAATTCCTTAATCTCTTCATCATTTTCAACACCTGCAAACATTAATACCTCATGTCAACACCCACAAACACCAAGCATTTATGTTAACACCCACAAACATAACTTATATTTGTCAACACCTACAAACAGGCTAGGCATTTTCATATTTCAACTACCAGTTGACATTTTTACATTCTGATATGTTGTTAACAGGTAAAAATCTAACAGAAAAGTTTCCATGAGTTTGCCATGATAGCAATAACATCAGTGAATTAATTATATTTTTGTAGAGATTTTAAGGAACTTTATCAAATTTATCACAGGCATTCTTAATATTAATTTAAACTACATACTGAAGTCTCCAGTGGCTGCTTTCAGCTGTATTGAAGTGATTTCCTCATTGCTTAGTTTAGCCTTCTTCATGGCATGTGTAGCACGGGGACATCCTGATAGACTTCTGTGTGATAAGAAACTGCCATTTGAGTGGCCTGACCCATCACAACCTGGTGTTGGGCATCTGTAATTTAAAAAAAACCCTATATCCTATGAATAATATTATCACTATCAAATGTCCAGAATGTACAAACATGTCAGGCACCTCCAGCATGTCGGAACTGACCAATCACAGCAGCCGAAACAAGACAGTGGACATCCTTTGCATTTACTTTGACCAATGGATGGCTGCCTAACAATACCTTGCAAAAGGTGTTCTTAAAACATTGTCAAGAGGCAGTGTGGAGGCCTTTTGATAAAGACTTGCAATTTATTGGAGTAGGTTTTCAAAGAGTGCATACCTTATACACATACAACACCACCACCATCAAGTAGTCTTTGATGAGGTACTTACCAAATTTGATAACACAATATTGAATGTTCTGTTCACAATGGAACCACTGCTTGCAATATACTGTATGCTTGCAAGTGTCTATTGAAATGGAAGTGGGGATTAAGGCTTGTCTTCATTTTAACATTGCAAATTCAGGTAAAGGTTTAAGAATGTTCAAATTTCAGTCTAATTTCCACTTTTCCTATATTCTTAAGATTTGCGTCCCATATATGATGAAAAAGGCATTCAAAGTTACATTCATGTATACACTAAAGCATAGGCATTCAGATTTATACATTGGACAGAACTCATCCAAAATAACTTCTGAAAATGACTTTAACTTTGCAAAGTAATTTGAGTTTTGATTGTGATAATGCAAATCTCACGGTGATTCCACAATCACGAAAAGTATCAATGCTGTTCAACAAATATTTATTTCACACTTTGGGGAGATATTTGTCAAAGTTGTGTGTCAGTAGCTTTATCTATTCATTTGACAAAGTGTTGAAAATGTATCTTTTTACTTAAAGATGGTGATTCTCATTGACAGATCAATGTTTTTAGTCATTCTGTCTGTCAACTTTGTGTTTCTCCTCTGAAAATACTAGCTGGATTTCTTAGCTACTTGAAGGTGAGGTGAATATTGCCAGGAGATTAATCCTATGTAATTTACATGAGGCTCCGATTAATAAAAGAAAAAAAAAAAAAAAAATTACTGAAAATAAAATGGCAAAAAGTAAATCATTTCTCTCACGCATAGAGACCTGGAACTTCCAGTGCCACATATGGCTGATCTAAATATAGCCTCAATTTGATACTTCTGCAGGAAGGTAATGAGGCGACGGTCAGAACAGATCTTAGGTAATTTTCCCACCCCATCCTAAATTTAACTGGGTTTAAAATTGGTAAAATTCAAGAAATAAGGGAGAAAGCTAAAGACAGAACTTATTCGGAAATGTTAAGCAACTCCCAATAATATTTTTACTTTGCCATATAAATGTATATTTAAATTGTTACTTCTGAAAAAAATAAACAAGCGTCATTGTTGCTACATGAGTTGTGAAGTTGTCCTTACACAAATGGTGTGGCGGCCACGTAGTTTCCATCCATCCCTTTCATTGGTCGGTTGAGAATGGTGGAGCCACTGCTGGAGTCTGTCAGCCCATTGGCTATGGCTTGCTGTCGAGCCAGGCGGTGACGATTCGCAATCGGACACCCAGATGCACTGAAAAAGGAAATAAGTATTATAGTAACAGATTTAATCATGATTTATTCAAGTGTGAAACATATTTCGTGTTCTCTATCCAAGAGACTGTATTTTCTACCTAAATTGATAGACTGATTTAAAACAAATAATATAGCATAATAAATTAAATGGACCACCTAATTCAGCCTGTTTCAATAGGAAAGAATAGGCATAGGAGATGCACATACACTCAGTCCAAGTCATTTCATAAGCATAACGCAAGCAATGAATAAATATTTGAGAACAAAAAGGTGGGGTCAGTTAAAAAAGTGGGGTCAGTTAAAACTTATCCATGACATTTCCCCAAAGATTTTACAAACAAGGCTTGAAAGGAATCCTTTTGAAGTTATCAACTTTAAAAGTAAAAGGCCTGGTATTCTCCAACTTGGTCTACTTTCCAAGGACAAAAAAGTTTACCGAGGGGTCATGAGTTTAACTCATTCAAGAAATTCCCCCCAAAAGTTTCGAATCCATGCTGTATTTGAAAAGTCGTTGCACTTTCAAGAAGAATAACACACATACACCCACTTACCCACACACCCACACATGATTTCAAAATTGTAACAGTGCCGGTAATGGGTTTAATTTTATTCTGGCTGAGAATTTCTTATTGATAGAACTGGGAAAAAATTCATGCTGACTGAATCATGCACAATTAATTTCATACTTGCAGAATCTGAATGAATTTATATAGGGAGAACCAGGTCAAAGTTAATTTGGTAGAATTCAGAACTAGGTCAGAGTAATTACGTGAGGACACAGCAAGCCTGACTCCATGCCAGCATTACCTGGTAAAATCAGATGCTACAATCATGGTGAAACAACCCATGGAAATAATTTAAATTATGCGATATACAAAAAGAAGACAGTGAAAAACAAAAGTAAAGAAGTTTAAAAATTGTTCTTCATTAAATATAATAACAAAATCATTTAATCATCAAATAAACAAAAAGTGGTATATCAAAACAGTGCGGCATACTACAGCTACAGAGGTGAGAAAACAACAACATGTATTAATCCTCTATCTGCCAGTGTGCTGCAAATCTATCTGCAAATGAAGAACTCATTTAAATAAAACAAAACTTTCTAGCACAAAACTGAGGACACAACAGCCAATTTACAACAGTGAAGAGATAAGCTTGGCGCTGACGCCAGTACCTGCGGTGGGAGAGATATTTGCCGGTCACATGACCCGTTCCATCACAGCCAGGGATAGGACATCTGTAATGTACACCAGCAACCCAATAAACTTGCAATCAAATGCCAAATATCATGTAACTTTAATGTCAAATTTGATATCAGCATTCCATTTCATAAAATTCATGCATTCTTTCTTTTTAGCTTTTGTTTTATGGTTATTGTTAATTTTCTCAATAATATTAGTTTGGTAGTTTAAACTTATTCACACCAAAAAAACTATACACATTATTTATCTAACTCTACAATAAAAATAATAAGTGAATAAGGATATATCAGAAAATTCCACCTTTCAGCCTTGTTCAAATAAATATTAAATTAGTAGACATTCCTTTGAAATTCTCACTACTCATGATAGCTGTTATAACATTTCAATGGACACTATTTACCTTTCTGAGGTCCGCACGCATTGAATGCTGGGACAGATTGTAGACATGAAGGCAAGCGAGCTAAGAAAGAAAATACATAATTTCCTTATTATTTGGCCAATTTAAACAAATTTTATGCCAAAGTACCAAAATGTATAAGATTAGGGTTGCACAATAAAACCAATCATTTCAGCCATAACAATGAAATTATAACAGAAAGTTTACTATTGTTCTGCCTTCAAAAGTCATGTCTTAAAAACATAATCTACCTGGATAATAAAAAATCTTTACCATGGAAATGGAAATGAGTCATTTGGTATTTAAGGCTTTCCAGAAATATAGTATTACTTGAGTGCAACTGGACCACTTTATAAATTGTTGTTTTATGAGAAAGGCTAAACATTTCCTTTAAATGTATTTGCTACCACAAGTAGTGAGAATAAGTTAACATGTTAGCATGTTAAATACTAGATTGTACCATCTTGGGAGGTGATTCCCAGCAATGAAGGATTAAGATAGGACAACAAGTAATCTAAGGATATGCAAATTCTAATAACATACTCTTAGGATAGATGCAAAGTCCATAACATAATCTAAGGTCAGATTACCCTAATCTAGGGATAGGGCCAACCTCCGACAACCTAATCTAGGGATAGAAGCAACCTCTGACAACCTAATCTAGGGATAGAAGCAACCTCCGACAACCTAATCTAGGGATAGAAGCAACCATCTCCTCATAGTTTAATATGGGGGTAAAGGCATCTCCTCATAGTTTAATCTGGGTGTAAAGCCATCTCCTCATAGTTTAATCTGGGTGTAAAGGCATCTCCTCATAGTTTAATATGGGGGTAAAGGCATCTCCTCATAGTTTAATCTGGGTGTAAAGCCATCTCCTCATAGTTTAATATGGGGGTAAAGGCATCTCCTCATAGTTTAATATGGGGGTAAAGGCATCTCCTCATAGTTTAATACGGGGGTAAAGCCATCTCCTCATAGTTTAATATGGGGGTAAAGGCATCTCCTCATAGTTTAATCTGGGTGTAAAGGCATCTCCTCGTAGTTTAATACGGGGGTAAAGGCATCTCCTCATAGTTTAATACGGGGGTAAAGCCATCTCCTCGTAGTTTAATATGGGGGTAAAGGCATCTCCTCATAGTTTAATACGGGGGTAAAGGCATCTCGTCATAGTTTAATACGGGGGTAAAGGCATCTCGTCATAGTTTAATATGGGGGTAAAGGCATCTCCTCATAGTTTAATCTGGGTGTAAAGCCATCTCCTCGTAGTTTAATATGGGGGTAAAGGCATCTCCTCATAGTTTAATACGGGGGTAAAGGCATCTCCTCATAGTTTAATACGGGGGTAAAGGCATCTCCTCATAGTTTAATACGGGGGTAAAGCCATCTCCTCATAGTTTAATACGGGGGTAAAGCCATCTCCTCATAGTTTAATATGGGGGTAAAGGCATCTCCTCATAGTTTAATACAGGGGTATAGGCATCTCTTCAAAGTTTAATCTGGGGGTATAGGCATCTCACAAAAATCTTGGGAAACGAGAAACTCACAATATGTATAGTGACAATTGCAATCTAAGAATAAGAATAATCTAAGAATAGTACCAACTCTAAATAATGTAATCTAGGGATCAAGACAACACCCAATAATATGATCAAGTACAGCATATAATCTAAGTACATCAGGAATTCCTACAGACAGTGGTTACTCCCAAGAATGTAATCTCCTGACGGTGACTTCTCCCGAGAATCTACTCCATGATAGGTGCTTATTGTAACAGGTTATGTCAATGGAGAACAGTTACTCAGTTATCAAGTGCAAATGAATGAAGAGAGGGGGACTCACTTGAGAGGTTCAGGTCCTTCTCCCTTGTCTCCGTCTTTAAGGAGTAACTTCTTAGGCTTGTTTGCCCTTGGGCACCCAGAGAGGCTACGATGTGAGGAATAGTTGCCCGTCACATGACCCGATCCATCACAGCCTGGTGTGGGACACCTTATAAAAGATAACCAACTATACATGTTATATAATTATGTTAATATCAGAAAGGTTCTTAGGACTTCTTTTCTGAAATAAAAGTGCGAAATGAAATTTATAGCATGAATTAATTTCTAAATCCATTAATAATACTCAACATCATGTTACCATTTTGGCTGTGTTTCATGTTGATAATGTGTTACACAATAGCTGCATGATTTCATCATATTTCCAAAGAGGGAGTGTCATTTACACACAAACAAAAAATTATTCAAGTCTCATGTTGCACTTTTCATTAGGAATTGTATGTCATATTGATGATGAAATTTAGTCCAATGACAAAGCATAGTTGCAAAAATAATCAGATAACTTTCCAGCAATTTTCCCATTATTTTCTACGTAAGTCATTATTGTGCTATCTCAATTTTCAAAAAGAAAGAGGATATGATAAAGTATGTTAACAAAGCAAGGTGGCTCCCTCTAGTGATACTAGCAACTTACTTCTGTTCAACTTGATTAGCCTGTACGAGGGCACGGTCAGCGTGAGGACAGCCAGAGAGGCTGCGGTGGGTGGCATAGTTGCCAGAGATATGCCCCATGCCATCACAACCCGGGGTGGGACACTGGATAAGTTCTTTTCCCCGAGGGGACATTGGCTTGTTAGATCTGGGGCTGAGAGGCATGCCACTGATGGAAGGAACAAACCAGGGTTAGTAAATCACACTGCTTATTTTATCTATCTATATATATTTCTTTATTTGTGAATGATTTCCTTGTTTTAAAGCAATTTAGGTCTTGTTAAGCTTGAGACTGTTAGTACATTTCTATATAGATGGTTATGATATGTACACCAAGCAATTAATTTAACTATTGAGTCACTATAGGTCAGTCATTCTCATATTGTCTAAAAGGCCAGGCCCAGCAAACCATGTGATCAACACATGTTGTCTACTTCTTCTGGCTACTGGTTTTTTAGCAATCATGTCATTACAGGCAAACATATGTCAGTATTCACTTACTGCATCTGGTCATAGTCCATGGGCTCCGGTGGTAGGTCCATGGGGTCCAGAGGCGGTTCAGGAGGCAGATCCATGGGTTCTGGAGGAAGCATGTCGAGGGCAGTCTGTTGCGTGGACTGGTCCTGGTGGAGTGAGGGCAGAGGAGAGTGGTCCATGGGGTGTGGCATGGACTGTGGACTGTGGTTGCCGGGAGCGTGCTGCTGCTGCTGGTGGTGCTGCGAAGGAGAGTGGTGATTGTTAGGGCATTGTTGGTGGGGAGTCATATGCTGAAGGGGCACACTCTGCTGCTGCTGCTGCTGGGAGAGTGGGGCCTGGTACTGGGGTGATGTTGACTGGTGTTGTGAAGGTGGAGACTGGTTCTGGGAGGATTGAACCTGGTGCTGTTGTGTTTGAACATGGAGCTGTGGGGTTTGTGTCTGGTGCTGTGGGGTTTGAATATGATGCTGCGGGTTTTGAATCTGGTGCTGTTGAGATTGAATCTGGTGTTGTGGGGCTTGCACCTGGTGCTGTGGGAGTGGGGCTGTGTGTTGTGGGGGTGGTACCTGATGCTGTGGGGTTGAGCCGTGCTGTTGTGATTGGGGAGGCAGGCCTTGTTGCTGTGGAGGCGGGGCTTGTTGCTGTGGAGGCGGGGCTTGTTGCTGTGGAGGCGGGGCTTGTTGAGGTGGGGCTTGTGGGGTTGAAGCATGATGGATAGGTGGGGAGGGGTGATGGATAACTTCTGGTGGTGACATCCCACCAAGGCGCAGTGATGTCAGTGGTGACATCTACAATAACAATTACACCAATTCAGTATTTCTCTGATTTCTCCTATTTAAAATATTACATATTCCATTTATTTGTAAAGGGGGAATCACATGAATTACTAATCAAAGGCCTCATCTGCATTAAATATGATTTCTTCCCAATGTTTGTAGAAGAGTGAAACAATATGGCCATCAAAGATGCAGGAATCCTCAGCCCTGGGGCCAGCATATAATGGCCGCATATAATAGTACCTGGTGACACCGGGTCACATATAAGCAAAACTCATCTGAGATATTCATTAGAAGTGTCAGAATTGCTATTTAGCTGCAGTGTTGCAGTTTCAATATTCCTATTGTTTTGTCCTGGCGAAAAATGTTTTTAAAATATGAACTTTAAAGAAGATTGCCTATGAATACTCAATGACCTTGGAAACCAGATCAAGGTCATTAGTATGCTAATCGATTTAATGTTTCCCTTAGACGATCCTGTATATGCTGTGTATAAAATTAATGATTCTGCTGTACGCTGTTCCTGAGAAATTGCTTGAAGTTTGAAGTTTGCTTGAAGCTTGATATCTCGCATTAAAAAGCCAATTTTCCATAGATATCCCAACTGTTAATAATCAGGCTGAGGATGATAAGTGAGGCAGGGTGAGAGCTTACCTGTGGCAGCGGTGACTGGTGCATGGGCTGTGGAGTTGGTGGGGGTGACATTGTTTTGGTGGAGAAGTCCATGGGTTCTTCCTGCATGTTCTGCTGTGGCGCCACCAGTACTGTTGGCCGTTGTTGGCCACCATTTATGAGGCATTCCTCAGATTTCTTCATGCTGAGGTCCAAAGTTTCCATCTCCTCACTTCCAGTTTCCACCTTAATCTTGGTGGAAAGATTGATTGGAACCTGCCACATACAAATATTCATAAACTTTACATAAAGTCACCAATTTAAAAAATGAGTTAAATGCTAAATCGAATCACTAATCTAATAAGTTAACATAAAAAAATGTTTCTATTTTGAAACAGAATTGAATTACCTGTGGATCATATCTATACTGTGGTTTGTAGTGAGGTCGCTTGCTGAGAATGTTGGGTCTATCAGGGGCATTAATGCTGCTATTCCCATTACTGTTCCCATTGCTGTTCCCATTGTTGCCAGCATTGCCATTACCACTCATGCCCTCTTTGCCCTTGTTTGCAGTGGGCAGGGGCTTGTTGTAGTTATATTCTGCAGGGGGTCGGTTATATTTCTCAAGTTCCTTAGCAAGGTTGGTGCGTGGGGTGGCCGGTGAGACGTAATAATCATTGATGCTCTGGGGCAGGTCAAGCTGTTTTGTGACTATCATGGGTCTTAGTACACGGTCTGTACCACCAGAGGGCGATGCTGGCACTGTGGCAGGAAAAAGTTGCTCATATACAATTTCATCTAGAAAAAACATTAGTTTAATTATATCTATTGACACATGAAGGAAGAAAACACTCTTCTTTTAATATTATAAATGCATCAAATCAAATAAAATAATTTCAAATCTCAATTCCACCTGATGATTTAAATGATCATAGCCTGTTAAGTCCATGATCATTAAAACTTAACATTTACTCATTTGAACTCACCTTGTGGATCAGGTGTTGTAGCTGAAAAACATAAATAAAAGAAATAACCTTATTAATACAATTTAAACAGATGTACTCTCACAAGTGCCTAATTACTTTTTGTTACAAAATACAAATGAATTATTTGATTTTAATTGTCACTTTTATGACTTTTAAGATACTCTGCACTAACAAGACTAAAGTACGTGGGCAATGTTTCTGAGGTAGATTACACATTGATACCCACCATTTTGGGCGGACAGTTTTAACAGATCATATTCACTGCAGGGTACTACTGCCATTTGAGAAGGGGAGCCCTCTTGGGGCATGACCACCAGGTGGCACTTATCTAGCAAACAAAATACATTAAGCTAACTTACACAGCACAAAACCTAAACAACAGTAACTCAAGATCAACACACAGTGCAAGCAAACAACACATTCATGAACTTCTAAACAATTTTTGAAAGATGATTAACAATATCATTTTTGTCTGAAGGTGATTAAGTTATTAAAACAAACAATGTACATAATTTAAGTAAATATCTCACATAACACAGAAATCTAAATACTGATGTATGAGCTTGTGTGCATGGTGCATTTTTTTTCTTCAATGGTATTTTGTTACTTTCCAGGTATTAATTTTACATTTTCTGAAAATAATTCTAATTTGCATCCCATTGTTCTCCGGCCCTAAATAAATGATAACAGATATTGTCACAGGACTTTGTGCTCTGCTATTTTTTTTAACTTGGGGATTTCCTCTTTCAAACTTTATTAACTAAAACTTAGGCAATGATAGAATGTAAACACACTACAAATGTAAATTTGAAGTGATGACTTAATTACAAGTTTTGATACTCCCATCTTGTAAAATAGGATACCTTATCTAATCTATTTTGTGATTCAAGCAAAAAAAGACAACCAAAATTGTTTTGCTTTATAATCCAAGATGAATGACATCATACAGGCAATTTATGTTTTGAAATACGCACTCCACATCCTGATATCAACATTATGCTGAATCTTAAATTAATCTGAATCTCCATGACATTCAAGCAATGCGAATGTGTCCATGTAAATGGTTAAATCTGAATCTTGACAATAATAATGTGCTTTATAATCTGCTGTCAAAGAAAACTTTTCCTGCCTTATGGAAAATACCAAACTTAACATATAATTCCAACAGAATAAACATTTCAAAGAGGCAGCTCAGGTGTTCTTGCATTCATGCTTCCTCTGACATTGATAGCACACAAGAACCATCAAATGCAACATTATTCATAAAACTGCTTTGTCTTTCAGAAATAGGGAGGCTATTGTAAAATCATGTGTGATATTGCAAACCATACATTTCATGATCATTTTTTCTCTGTCTGATTGTGAAGGCATGGCACAACATTCAAATGTCGCATCTTGTGTTTTCAAGTGACAGGTAAATACACATCATAATTTGCTGAAAATGGTTGTGATTAAAACATCAAACACTTGGCAAAGCATCACTTTTATTTTACGCCTCTCTGATAAAACAGTTGTACAATCAATGCGCAGTGTAAGGGTTTTAGTGTTATCAATATCAATGCAGCTTTAATCACAATATTCCCAAGTTTCTTTTTATTATGAATACATATATTTGCAGTAATTTTGATGAGATCCTCTTGATAGCTTTTTTTTCATTTAAGTCATAATGTTATTCCTATAATAGCCAAAAGACCTCTGGCTAGATGTACCTAGAATCATCTGCTTAAATTTCACACATAACTAATCGCAACATATGACAAAAGTGGTGAAAAGATTTACAATGCACAACAATATTACACAACTGAAATGGTTGAAATGAATGCACAGATAGGGTGGGGCATGCAATGTTGAGCTTTCATCTTTCAGTTATCAACTATAACACTACTAGTCAAGTGCAATAAGTGCCACACCACATCCCCGCTAATGTCTAAATGCACAATAACTACATATTGCTTTACCTTGTTTTTTCACCTGATGAACTACGGCCATTTTGCCCATGGCAGCAATGGGACATCCTGACAAACTGTAAGTGAAGCAAAAAAGAGATGGTTTGCAACACGATACCAGCACACTTGCTGTCAATGCCTGACACTCTGTGTTTTATCCACTCAAAAACAAACTAATGACCAAAAATTGTCAGGACTGAATTGACAACAAAGGATTGTTAATTTTATGAGATAAATAACTAGATAGTGATGAATAAATGAAACATAATATGCACATCCTTTACAACATTCATCTGTTTTATATTGGAAGCATGATAAACTACACTCCCGAAACAACCAAAGCAAACAAGTTGTAAGTCAAAACTTTAACAATGGAAATCTTTGCACAATAACTTTGTTTGTTTACTGAAATAAAAATTGGGAACAATAGAAGTCAAGATCATGTATTTAACTTAAAAGATATCTTTTCACAAGAAATTTTTCTGTGTTGCAAAGATATTAAAAAATCTGAATGTTTTTTTTCCTATCCAACATGGATTGTATTATAATGAAGACAACTAAAAGAGAATAGAAATCTAATATTTAAGACTTCAGATGTGATCTCTAATATTCCTGATTCAACAAACATCCCACATTTCCTTTTCTGTGTACAGCTGATCAATTCTTTGCATTTATTTATAAATTGGTTTACAGTTAAGTAATTACAATGTTGCATGGACATCAAAGGTCATAATTCATACTGTTCTGAAAAATGAGCCAGAACTTGCAATGGACTCACAACACTTGGTTTATTCTGAATTTACAATGCTCACCTGGACAAAAGGAATGATGTGGAATTATTTTTTTCAATAAATATATGTTGTTTTTTGTAATTCTGAAAATAATTCTGTTTCAACCAAATGTAGTGGTTAACCAATGTACAGTATCACAATACTCACTCAATGAACACACATGCCACATGCACTCAACTCCTTAATCTGGGTAAATTAACCTGATATAAAAGTTGATCAACTATTCATAACAGCTGGTGTACTAAATCACTGACAAACTTCTTTTTGAAAAAAAAACTAGTGTTTGACCACAAATGAGTTTCTCAATTACACAGAAATTTGGATTAATTTTGCTGGTTCATAGATATGGTGTTGTCAATTCTGCAGGGAATTGAGCGCAGTATTTAATGGTGAGCCAGGCTTTTACCTGTGTGAATGTGAGTAATCAACACACACACATCCATCCTATTGTCCACACACTTTTTATGATTAGACCAATCAAACCTTATTTCTGATGAATGAACAAAGGCACATGATATGTTTGAAAGCAGATATGACAGGTATCCAAATAGGAAGAATTAAGTTGCCAACATGTGTGCACCTTGAGCTGGGAATACTGTACTTAATGCAAAATGCAACAAAGAATCGTTATCATCTACTAGTGTAGCATACACACGCAGAGAAGGATTATCATTTGTCCATGACTGCAATGAGGTGGTGAGACTCACTTTCCTTACATCTACATGTCATTATAATACCAGCATGCTACTCCATAAAAAAGCTATATTGGACTGAATGACTGATATCTTGAATGAGTATGTAACTTTCCGAGGTCTTTCCCAGGAACTTATCCTATTAATGAGGGCTGATTTGTGGGTTGAAAAATAGTTGGAGGGGGGATGGATGGATAAATGGGTGAGAAGATGAATTGAAGAAATGGGATAGAACGAGAGAGGTTCAAAAAGCAGGCATGGATGGATTGATTGAAGAGTGTAGTAGCGGTAAGGTAAGTGGGGTAAGGAAGTGAAGTGGATGCAGTGGGTTGTGGAGCCCAGTTGGATAGATTTGTAAACCCATTTTGGGTTGGTATGGATATATGGTTTAAAGAGTAGGGACACATGTAGAGAGATCGACTGAGGAGTAGGTGTGAATAGATGGGTATATACATAGATGGGCTTAAGAGTAGGTGTGATTAGATGGGTATATACATAGATGGGCTTAATAGTAGGTATGATTAGATGGGTATATACATAGATGGGCTTAAGAGTAGGTGTGATTAGATGGGTATATACATAGATGGGCTTAAGAGTAGGTGTGATTAGATGGGTATATACATAGATGGGCTTAAGAGTAGGTGTGATTAGATGAGTATATACACAGATGAGATGGGCTGAGAGTAGGTGTGATAAGATGGGCTGAGAGTAGGTGTGATGAGATGGGCTGAGAGTAGGTGTGATGAGATGGGCTGAGAGTAGGAGTGATGAGATGGGCTGAGAGTAGGAGTGATGAGATGGGCTGAGAGTAGGTGTGATGAGATGGGCTGAGAACAGGTGTGGGTAGGTCTGACAAGAAAGGGCAGATAGAGATACACAGATATATGGGAAGCACAGATAAGCACTTACCTGCGATGAGAATTCCTGTTACTATTAACATGACCTCGTCCATTGCAACCTGGTGTTGGGCATCTAAAATAAAATAAAAATCTTCCTTGTAATTGAGCATTTGTTTAAATTTATCTTAAAACATATGAGAAGATTATCTGTAAAAATGGCTTATATTGCTCTCATTTTTTCTGCAATCAGATTCATGAATACAAACTGGAAAGGTTTTTTGTGGTAGTAAAGGATATTTCGACATTCTAATTTTTTATAAATAGTTGCCATATTAATTTTGTTTCGTAAAGTTACTTTGATTTGTAAAGTTACTTTGATTTTGTTTAATCTATAGAAGGCATGACATTATTTCTAGACAGTTCTATTAATGTCAGTATATTTATAGTGATCTGCATTTTGGATGCAATTAAGATTGCATCTTTCCTGGTTCTCTCAGGACTGGATGTATAAAAAAAGTTTTCTGATTGTGCTTAAGATTTGTTTGCCAGAGTAAATATCACAAAACTAAAATTACAATGATCAGGAGTAGGTCGTCCTAAAAACTTATCAGATGCATTAAAAAATGTTTATAATCTATGTCATGGTGTCAAATACCTTGTGTTAGAATTCTGATTGTGCATATGTTAAATTGTAATGTAATAGTACTGTGAATATTTACCTTAAAATGTGTTCATGCATTGCCAGCACTGCAACATAAAGAATACAATGATTTCAGAAAGTTTACTAATAAAGTGTAATCATATACACACTATGTACATACATGAATCTTACCAAAAACGTAATTACATTTTGCAGGTATATACACTATAAAATGCAAAATGCTGTTGGTATACTATATTAAAATTGTAATATTATAACTTTCATTAAGTGGTAGTCTTCAACAAAAAATAATTGCAATTCACATGTTCCTAATAAAACACTGATTCTATAAAAGTTGGGAAGTTTCTTAAAGGCTATGTCAATATACATTGATAATATGATATCTAAAATAAAGTCACTATGTACAATAGGCTGTCGCTTCCCAAGGCAGACCTTTAAATGTCAATCCTGTAAGGATATGTGGAAATAATTATTTTAAAAACAATTTTCCCTGCAAAAATATCATTATAACTCACCTTCTGGAGACACTTTATCTTTCCTTGGGCAACCTGACAAACTGTGAAAATACAAAATGAATAAAATTTATACATAAATGTAGGATTGCATCAATAAGTGTATATTTAATGTCATTGTAATAATCTAATGTATAAAAATAATACCGATATATATATATATATATATATATATTTGTGTATACATTTATATATTTGTGTATACATTTATTTATATTTATATACTTTTATTTTGCAATCACGATTCATGAAAATATTAAGTTGATTTTTTTTCGTCTAAATATTACAGTCTTCTAAAATATAGTGGCAGATATGAGAGTGAATGGATACCTGTCTATTGAACATAGTTTAATTCTATCTCCATATGATATTATCAATTTCTAAACATGGAGATCATATTATAGGTTTTTCAGATGATAACTTTCAAACATTTTTTCCAATTGAAAACAGAGGTTTATATTTATGTGGATATCCCAAAATGATTTTAATCATTTGTAAACATATCCTGTACAAAGAATGCAGCTATTAAAGATGCAGATTTGAATTAATGTTCAAGCATCAGATGGATTATTGAAGAATTTGCTAAAATCTAATTAATTTGTCTCAATTGACTCCTTCTAACTATCAAGAAAAGTCCTTTATGAAATCAAAGCATGGTGCAAGAACATAGAAAAATCTTTATTATAGTTATTATTTACACTAGTCAAATATCCTGTTCTCACTTTTATATGTTAACAAAAGTAACTAACATCAGAGATTAGATTTTAGACTGGTTGCCTTATCTTAGAACTACCGGTATGTATCAGTTTGCCCTTCTGTCATGACTCAGACATAAAATGGCCATTTTAGCTATGTGGACAATGTCAGCATAACACAGCAAGGGAAGAGAAATTTTCTGTCATTCTGTCTGTCCTTCAACTTGATCTGCTCCACTGAAACTAAGAGTTCTGGGCAGAGTTCCTAGCTATTGATGGGTAAGATGTATTTTCAGGGGATCAATTCTATCTATTTTCCATTTGGCTCAGATATTTTTCCTTTTATAAAAAAATCTAAGGCCTATTCTTGAGTTGTCATGGAACCTGCCATCTTGAATCATATGACAAATATCAGCCAATGAGAATCAAAATAAAATAAACATTGGAGCTGAATTCAATATGTAATGTAAATTTTGTTTGGCTGAAATATACACTCAGCTCAGCTTAAAACTTCTAAAATAGTGAAATAATGTGGGGGTGATGGAGTCAATATTGGGTACATTATTTTTACAACATTGACTGTTCATGATCTGCAAAGAGGAGTAAATATTTCAAATGATCATTTTTGAACCTATTTGCAGACATTTCCAGAAAATGTTCACAAGCATTACAAAAAAGCAATGATCAGGATAGTTCTATGGTCATTGACCTAAGTTTTATTATTCTAATCATGAAATTTTGAATATGATCATAATTTGAATTAATATGTGCTCACTTGTGTTTCTACACTCACTGACATCACCACACTTATCATCATTGGCATCATTTAACTCTTGGAGATATAATATAATCTTTATTATTTGGTTTTTATTTGGTATAAAAAATTGTTTTTTGTTGTTGTTGCAATTATGAATTGATATAGTTTCTTGCAATATTATTTATACTTGTTTTCGTTACTTGGATGACAATCATTATTTACATCTTTACTTTAATCATTATTTCTATTACTGCTTGTATCAGATAATTATACTGTTACTTTTCTCTGGTCGTCTTATCCTTTTATATGAGAATTACAACTGTATCAGGATTAGTATTTGTTTTGTAATCTGTGTCAGAGTCATTATTGGTACTGTAATCTGATCTGCATTGTATCACTTTATGGAAATCATCATCTCCCATTGTCCCAGGAGAAAACAAATAACTTGACATATTTCACTGATTTGGTTTATCCACAATTAAGCAGTATATGCGATACCTCTCTTTACAGAGCTGCATACCATAAACCATATGTCTCCAATGGCACATTCTTTTATGCTCTCAGCATATTTGATAGTGTAAGTCATTTTTATACCCTCAATTCATAAAGTTGGATAAAGTGAATAAGTTTCCTGCTATAAACTCCAATGGAACAATAAAAACCTCTGCCATCAAATCTACTTTCTTTGCAAAGAACATTGTATATTAAAGTTGTAGAAGAAGCATGTGATTGAATTTCTTTGCAAAAATAAGCGATAGTTTAATTTCCTTTTTCTGCATATGAAATAGATTTGGAGGAAGCGAGTGACACTGCCTGTTGCCGCAAGCAAAGCCTTCTTTGTAATTAACTTGTGAAATTTGCCGATGACAGTTCACAAAATTAAAGTGCTACAAGCTGGATTGCAAGACTCAGCCTACATTATTGCTTGGGATAAAATCTGGGCTCAAGCAGCTAAGACAATAACACAAAGCCCCACTTCAAATACTTCTAGCCACTCGCATGCCATGTTAGCAATTATGCACTGCATTTTACATTTCTTTATAGTCTTTTCAACATGGCACACATATGAAATGGCGCTATTATTTACTTCAAAGAATATTTTCTAGAACGCATGATTTATGTTCAACTTGTTTACCACATATATCATTGGTAAGATTTCAATTATTTGTATATATTGTCTGGAATCTATCAGAGGGTATCGAATACCATGGCCGATTATATGAACAATTCCAATGTGCAGAAAAGAGATCAGTGACATCGAAAAAATATTTTTTCATCCTAATGTAATGTAATGGCTGAAACATTGGACATGCTGCAAGATATAAAATGTTCAAAAGGAGAAATTGACATGACAGTATCATTAGCAAACTTTACGCATAAAAGACCTGTGTTCATTGCTTTGTCCTCTGACTGCCATATAACATAACAAATTAAAATTTAAAAAACCCAGTTCAAATTTCGATTATGTTTCAAGCATGTAAATGTATCAACTGATCAAGGAATTGTGATCACAGAGTTAAGATATGATTTCATTCTTTTAATTATATGGCGTGGACATGATGCTTTGCCAAAGTTGTCAACATTTCACTTTTTCAAGTTACATGACAGCAACTAAGATTATCTCTGATATCGTATTTGCATGAGATGCAGTCTCATGTCGACCAAAAGACAATTTTAATGTTGTGATTTTGCAAACCCATAAATATGGGGATTTCATAGCAAAACTTAATCTTCAAAGGACTTGTTTAAAAGCTCAGCATAGCATTTATTTGATATTTCAAGCAATTGGAATGAATAATTAAAATTTCTGTGACGATCTTACTTGTTTAATTACAGATTTGTTGCAATGTATTTGATCTAAAAGATAGCTTACTTGTTTAAATATGGCAAGTCAAAATTTCATTAAAAATAGGACTATCAGAAAGATTATAAATAAGATCTTATTCAATCAAGGAAAATAATGTGAATAGAACTGTTACAAGACCTCTCTACCTAGAATTTGTTTTTCACTATAATGTATCTAATTTTACTTTTATTCATGGATAAGTCAGAAGTAATCATTGCAGAAACTTTTTGAAATGAGTAGTTTAACAACAGCAGAAAAATATGTGGCAGATAATTTATGATATCTTATTAATCAACTACTCTGGGATTATCTAAAATAATACTGCTACTCTAGTCTTGAAGTTTCACCACACTGCATTGTAGAATATAAAAATCCAGTAATGTTATTGCTTTGTTGAATGCATCTGGGACCTGAGAATACTTAAAGTAAGTTATGAGAAATCAACTTAGTTTACTGGGTCTGCTGCATCTATATTGTATCATTGTTATTGAAGAAACAGGCAAGTTACACAATGAAATGGCAAGACATTCTCCGAATATGTAATACACTGGAGTTTAACATAACAGCAGTTTGAAACTGTTAATCTTAAAGATATGACTGTAAGAAATATTACATTTTGGGTGAGATGAAATGAGAAATTTGGCTCCGTAGAAGGTAGAATTAATTCCCAAATAACCCTATTTAAATACAGCAAGAATTGAAGTAATATTCCCAAATAAACATTCTTTGCAATTTTTTCATGGAAGTAGAAAGGTAATGTGATGTAATTTGAATCGTCCTTCAAGAAAAAACTTATATTTTCTATTGTAAATTTGGCCTGTAAACTTGTGTCATTGTAAATGTCATTAAATCTTGCAGAAACCGAATACATGTAACTGTGTGCTATATTGTCAACATATATTCTCATCTGTCACAAAGCATCCACCAACAATATTCAACTCTCAAATATTACACTTTTTTTGTGATTATTACATTCAAGATTGACAAGCGACTTTCATTTATTCAGAAATTTGAAATATCCTGTTGAATTCTGCACATTAATTAATTCTTGTTATCCAAAAAACGACTTTTTCTCAATGCATTATGTTTCATTTGAAACCACTTGTCATTACTTTCTCAGTGTATATTTGTTTCCAATTTTTTTATGCGAACAAAAATTATCCTGACTTCTTAAAAAGTTTTGGTGTAGTGTTCACTATTATCATATATTTGTCTGAATTGATGCATTTTGTTCATGGAAATTATATAGCCTACAATGCAGTTTTTTCATCCACACATTCATTATTTTCTTTTTAGAATATAGTTTAGCTGTGTACTGTGTTTGATGTAATACTTATTTTGGGTACAGAACTAATTAAAACTAATCATTAACATGCCGCGTGCAAATTTTTTTTTCCTCAAATACTGCCTGAGTGCAGTTGGCATTTTTTTGTTCAACACAATGATGTAGGGTCAAAATCTAAATTTCTAAGCAGTTTGGAAAAAGATTATAATATGTCATATTATAATATGAGATTTTATTCCCTTTTGAGAGAATATCCAACTTTAAGAGGAAAGTCTTTGGTATTGAACTGGCCTAGTAGATTAAAATTTGAATAGGGCAGTCTCACAAGTGCATTTACAAGTATTTTTAACACCAAAATCATTTGTGATCATGGCAGCCAGATGTGAAAACACAAAAAAACATTGTCTAAAATTTGGTCGATAAATGATTCAGAATCTCTCAAGGCCCTTACATGTAATGCTACATGAGAGATAAGTGATTGTCAAACAGAGCTATTCTATATGGGAGATAAGTGAGGGTAAAACAGAGCTAGTCTATATGGGAGAAAAGTGAGGGTAAAACAGAGCTAGTCTATATGGGAGAAAAGTGAGGGTCAAACAGAGCTATTCTATATGGGAGATAAGTGAGGGTAAAACAGAGCTAGTCTATATGGTAGAAAAGTGAGGGTAAAACAGAGCTAGTCTATATGGTAGAAAAGTGAGGGTAAAACAGAACTATCTATATGGGAGAAAAGTGAGGGTAAAACAGAGCTAGTCTATATGGGAGATAAATGTGGGTCAATCTGAGCTATTCTATATGGGAGATAAGTGAGGGTAAAACAGAGCTAGTCTATATGGTAGAAAAGTGAGGGTAAAACAGAACTATCTATATGGGAGAAAAGTGAGGGTAAAACAGAGCTATTCTATATGGGAGATAAGTGAGGGTCAATCTGAGCTAGTCTATATGGGAGATAAGTGAGGGTCAAACAGAGCTGGTCTATATGGGAGATAAGTGAGGGTCAAACAGAGCTGGTATATATGGGAGTTAAGTGTGGGTCAATCTGAGCTAGTCTATATGGGAGATAAGTGAGGGTCAAACAGAGCTAGTCTATATGGGAATTAAGTGAGGGTCAAACAGAGCTGGTCTATATGGGAGATATGTGTGGGTCAATCTGAGCTAGTCTATATGGGAGATAAATGTGGGTCAATCTGAGCTATTCTATATGGGAGATAAGTGAGGGTCAATCTGAGCTAGTCTATATGGGAGATAAGTGAGGGTCAAACAGAGCTGGTCTATATGGGAGATAAGTGAGGGTCAAACAGAGCTGGTATATATGGGAGTTAAGTATGGGTCAATCTGAGCTAGTCTATATGGGAGAAAAGTGAGGGTCAATCTGAGCTATTCTATATGGGAGAAAAGTGAGGGTCAATCTGAGCTATTCTATATGGGAGAAAAGTGAGGGTCAATCTGAGCTATTCTATATGGGAGATAAGTGAGGGTCAATCTGAGCTAGTCTATATGGGAGATAAGTGAGGGTCAAACAGAGCTGGTCTATATGGGAGATAAGTGAGGGTCAAACAGAGCTGGTATATATGGGAGTTAAGTGTGGGTCAATCTGAGCTAGTCTATATGGGAGATAAGTGAGGGTCAAACAGAGCTAGTCTATATGGGAATTAAGTGAGGGTCAAACAGAGCTGGTCTATATGGGAGATATGTGTGGGTCAATCTGAGCTAGTCTATATGGGAATTAAGTGTGGGTCAATCTGAGCTATTCTATATGGGAGAAAAGTGTGGGTCAATCTGAGCTAGTCTATATGGGAGATAAGTGAGGGTCAAACAGAGCTAGTCTATATGGGAATTAAGTGAGGGTCAAACAGAGCTGGTCTATATGGGAGATATGTGTGGGTCAATCTGAGCTAGTCTATATGGGAATTAAGTGAGGGTCAATCTGAGCTATTCTATATGGGAGTTAAGTGAGGGTCAATCTGAGCTATTCTATATGGGAGATAAGTGAGGGTCAAATAGAGCTAGTCTATAGGAGATAAGTGAGCGTCAAACAGAGCTAGTCTATATATGAGATAAGTGTGGGTCAATCTGAGCTATTCTTAAGTGAGGGTCGATGAGAGGAAGGCAATGTGGGAAATAAGTATAAAGGTCAAATGATTAACACCAAGGCTCTTCATCTGGGAGTTACTGTGCAGTAGGTTAGTGGGATTAACAGGAGGTAACCCTACCTTCTATGGTGTGAATATAGCCCTGTCACATGGCCAGTTCCATCACAGCCAGGAGTAGGACACTTGCTTTCTGAAATCAGAGAAAAAAAAGCATTCATGAGACCTTCTTCAGGTCAATGACATATCTTCATGCAGACAAATACAAACTCTACAGGTATATTGAGACTGCACTTGCATTTTGATATTCCTCAAGTTGATGAGACAGATGTGTCCACAACAAGATGCCCATGTATCATTATTGATCATTTTCAAACCTTAGTTAGCCATGCCTAATGGCATGACAGGTGTAACAATCCCTTTGCTGACTTGCTCTGCCTGGCATTCTGACTGCAGATCTGTGAGGATTTGATGGCGAGGGGTGGGCCACCTGATCACCGGCGAAATATGATCGCCCATAATCTCATTGTTTCAACATGTAACACAAAATGCAACTCCATATTGAAGTGACAAGTAACATTTGCCGGCAAATTAATAACAAATATGTAATGTTACACTTACCAGTTACCGTTATTAGCGTGCATGTCAGAAATGATTCTAAATATTCCTGTGCTGTTAACAGGCATTAACGAGCAATCACAAACCAAATGTACAAAGTTTTCCTATTATTATGTGCTCTTTCTTCTGAAATTTGGCATTGAAGTACAAAGTTTATATGTTAAGCTCACTATGGAGATTATGATAACATATATGTATACATACAAGTAGTAAAGTTTAAGTTGTAGAAATTTGAGAATTGACAAAGATGTTGGATAGCAAAATTCCAATTAATATACTCCATTATCAACCCTACATAATATAGTAACATTACACCATCACTCACAAATCTTTCATAACTTTTGAAAGTTAATATTATCAAGTTATCTTGTGTCAAATTTGAAATTTAAGCTCTTGAAGTATTTATGAAAAATTAAGGCCTATAAAATGCACACCCTTTGTCAGTCAATGAGGCCCCTGGGAATGCCCCATTTTTTTATAAAGAGAACAACTGATTTGGTTTCAACACTAAGTCTCTTAGGGCTGAAACCCTGCAACCTTCTATGGGAAATTCTAAAAACAATCATATTCAACAGAGATATCAAGTGCCATACATTTCTTTCAGGATACTAAAAGCTTGTTTATAAATTTTACTATCAAACAGAAAACACAGATCAAATTCATCTTGCTTAGTTAAACTTGCCCTCAAATTTATCTTCATGCGGAAAGATTGTTCACTGGAAAATGTAATACATAATCCATAGAATCTCTTATTGTCTTAAAAGCTACATTTGCCTCATCATCCTCATCTTTTAATCTGATTTACTTTTTAATCAAACTCAAATAAGACTGTTAAATAAAAATAAAGATTGTATTAGTGATAGTGTAATGATTGCAGCACATTTACACTCAAAAATAGTTTCCTGCATAAAATAGATGATAACTGTCAAAATATTCTTATTTTACGTGAAAGTGTCTTCCTGTGATGCATATTGTACAAATAACTATCTCAGATGTCAAAGTATATACATATTTCATACATGTTATATTTGTATCCACACATGAAATAGTTAACCTCTTTTACATGTTCAATTACATGATAGTTGCAGAGACCAGAAATTATGTTCAAGTATACTACACATATGAAAGTAAGGAAAATAATACTGCCTTACATTTTTATATCAATGTAGAGGTCATATTTCAAAAATAATATGTCTACTCTGAATAGACAGTAATAAAAGTACTTTTCTCCTTAATATTCTATACATGTAAGGGGAAATGAATTATAGAATCCAAAAGGTATTTTGAATAGTTATTAAGTTACTTTAGGATCAGAAAACCAAATCATTAAAGTGTTGACTATGAGATATATGTGTGCATATTTATCTTTTCTTCCTTCGTGAAATCAGATATTTTGTACAAAATGAAAGAAATGCATTTATCTCTTAAATATCTAGAATTTGAATATTTTTTAGCACTTTAAAATATATTAACATATTTGGCTTCCAAGCATGATTTTTTTGGAGTCAGTGACTGTTTTTCAGTAGGTTCTCTTGCAAGTTTGACTTCTAAATTAAGCTGCAGAAACGTGGATTTTTTAAAGTTCTGCAGTAAAAATATAAGTGTACAAACAATTGGTTTTTAATTTTTAAAATGAAATAAGCTGCATAAGAAAAGGAACTATCAGCCACTTTGCTTGTTCTTGAGGCTGCATGATTTTTCTTTTCCATCTGAGTTCTTGTAGGTTGTAAAGTTAATGCAAAAGATTTTACATGGAACTTTCAAAGTGAAGTTTGTGCAGCTTATGTAGCATTCTTGCACTGCTTCTCAATGCATCCTTTCTGAGATTTGCATCACATTAAAATTGTTTTTCAATTTTCTGAATTATTGTTTTAATTGATAATACTGGCTTGAATAGTGATATCCATCACACTTATTTTTTTAATTAAAGAAATAAATTATAAGACTAGATGTCAAATTTGGTGAAACCCACCTGGCCATACCACCATTCTGAACATCATTTCCATCCTTGAATCTATATGCCGCGGTGCCAACTTGCACCTTGAAACACTCCCTGGTAACACCCTGTACTCAGAATCGCAACTCTCTGGTAACACCCTGTACTCAGAGTCATAACTCCCTGGTAACACCCTGTACTCAGAGTCACAACTCCTTGGCAACACCCTGTATTCTGAGTCACAACTCCCTGGCAACACCCTGTACTCAGAGTCACAACTCCTTGGCAACACCCTGTACTCTGAGTTGCAACTCCCTGACAACATTCTGTAATGCGAATCACAACTTCCTGGCAACACCCTGCACTGTGAGTCGCAGCTCCCTGGCATCACCCTGAGTCCAGAATTATAGCTCGCAGGTAGCAGAGCACAGCCTGATTGATCCTCTGACATCCTCATACATTGCGAAGAGGCAAAATTTGCAGAAGAGACTTTGCTGTCTGAGCAACTCCCCGGCAACAAGCTGCCCCGTGAGTAACTCTCATTCCCACGTGGACCTGCCACGTTTATGCCACACCAAGGCTTTAATGGACTGCTTTTCTATGTCAGACTTTGAAGATGTAATCCCTGATAGGTTTTGTCAGCTTTTCTTACAAGAGTTTATCTATCGAGGACAATGTGTTAGCTGTTTCTTCTATTTGTGTATCGACACCATTAACATTTGCTTTTAACCGATCCAGGTCACAATTACTGAAAGTGACATCAAAGTGTAAGCATTAAGTGTGCACTGTCAGATGATGCACTGCACATCTATGCTGCTCAGTAATCCCCTGGTCTTCTCAGCTACTTCTTGCTCCACACTGTCATAACTTCACTTCTCATGCCAATCGTGGATTCTTAACTAGTTGTGAAAGTTGCAGTGTTGACAGCCCCATCAGCCAGTGGAGGGAGGATCGCTCACTTGTTACAAGTGTGTGTCCGAGCCAGCAGCTTAACAGTTACCACGGCAACGCCACAGAGTGGTTATTACCTTCCATGGTTGTGCTACTGTGTGTATGGTTTTTGCCAATAACTTGAGTGTGGCTGCAACACTGGGCTGACTCCACTGCTTGCTTCCAATTTCACTGCACACATGATCACTCCAACAAAATGATTCTTCTGAATTCAGCGCATCTGCTGCAATTACTGCTTATTAAAATCTGACAGAAAGAAATATGCTAATTGAACTCATCAACATACTGTGCAGGCTTGGTGGCTCAAATGTGCTTTTCGACCATTTAAAGCAATGCCACAAGCAAAGGAAGTCACTAAGAATTTTTATGCTATGTGACTGAGAACTCCTAAATTTAACAAAGAAATAAAAAATAACTGGAACTTCGACTTTACAACAGCAAACTATGAAGCTTTAGAACCACATAAATCTCTGATCATTTTAAGATGACCTGGCACAGAACCTGAGCACTGATTAAAAAAAAATTGTTGTCTGCACAGCTAAAAAGGTAACCCAAAACATCCCGAATAAGTGTGCAAAAATGCCTCTCCCATATCGCACAAGACAGAAAAACAGAGCGGCAAGTTTGGTGGCGCACGAGGCTACACCCTGGCAGTGATTCACATGCAGGCAAATGTTGCACCGTACTTACAAAAGCATTCCTGGATACAAGCCGTCTCCCCGCGCCACATGACACATGTGACTCTGGATGGCACAATGATTGAGGCAAGATGCTTTGTTTCACCGCTCTCATAATTCTTATCAGGAGACCCGTGCAGAGACCAAACTCCATTCACAGGTCTCCATTCATCCTCTGCCAGGATTTTTTTCTTGTTTTGATCACAAATGTGCTTTGTTTTGCATTTTAATTCTTTTGAGATTGGTATTATAGTTTTTTTAGTATGATCTTTTGTTATTAATTACTTGTAAAATAAAGACTATGACATGTTTTTAAGTACTTAATTCCTAATAAATAAAACTTGTGAAATGAGAAAAAGTTCCTGGGGATTTTTATCAATTTTGTTTCAAAACAGAAATTCAATTACTGAACTAAAATTTGGGGAGAATAAACAACATTTTTCATTTTCAAATTCTTCTGAAAGGTGGATTTGTGCATCCACTTAGTTTGAAACTCTGGTACCCATCTTATGATAAATTATCAGGTAATCTATCAGGTAATCTATCAGGTAAACTATCAGATAATCTATCAGGTAAACTCTCAAGTGACTGAGCTTTGTAACTTTAAAATTTTGTTTTCCAAATGATTTTTTTCATTAATCCTGGGTTTCTTAAAAGAATAGCATCAAGAGTTTTAAATCTTGGGAAAGTTTGAAAACACCATCCGACTGAGATAATATCACCATTTTCTTCATGGTGGCCATGAGAGTAACTTGCACAAAGAAATATGTACTCAATAACTTTATGTGTGCATGAAGTAGTCTTTTTGATACTGTTGTAACTTGTGACTTAAAACAAAGCTTTGGAGTGTTGTTCAGATCAGTGCGCATTTTCTTTGGATCAAACACAAAGGTCACTGTCAATCAAAGCGTGTCCTGCATCTTGCGCACCTCTCATAAACATTTGGTTGGGCGGCTTAATTACTGCACCAAACCTTGCAACTAATCTGTCTCTTTGTAACATTGATCAAAACTGAACCCGAGCAGAAAATTGTAAAAAACATAACTTGTGACGATGCATTTTGAAATGATAAACTGTTTTATCTGTCCTCTTGCACCTGAGTTTTAATGCATAAAACTATCTTTTTACTTTAGGATATGAGTCCTCCCTTTGATGAATTGTGATGTGTGAATGTGCACATATTATCACTGCACCCAAATGGCACCATGCAATAAAAGCTCTTTATGTAAATTCTAAATGGAGAAAATAATCTGAAAACAGCTCAGAAATTATCTGTTGTGTGACCAATTAAAAATTTCTCATCAACATTGTACTTCATATATGAACTGCTCAATGGCAGATTTTTTTAGCTTTTGTGAAATTTCAAAATGAGAGCAAAGTAATCTTGAGGCTGAGTGGATGCATATTTGAGTGTGCGGGATCAAACAGGAAAAGTTGTCGATAATTTTGTATTAAGAATGCGCTCATAAAACATTTGAAATTAAATCCAGGCCTCATTAAGACAATGAGAGGGGAGTGATCAGGTGCAGTGAGGAGAACCCCATTGAAATGCTCAGCTTATCCAAAGTTCCCATGTCGCTATCACTGTCATAATAGGTGCAGGGATCCGGCAATAATCCCATTATAGGAATATTGTCATAATGAAGCAATGCTATGCAACCTTTTTTGAAAGTCTGGTTTGTTTTTCAAGATTATTGCAAGGAACATCTGCTGATGAGGCGACTTATCAGGAGAAGGAAAGTAATGATTTCTCATACAGCCAGTACCGGGCATCATTAGAGAAACAAGGATCAATCCATCCTTTTACATTTGGAGATTGCCAAACAAAATGGGCTTTTTCTTTGACAAGGTCTGCATGCAGACCTAATAAAGGTTTTATGATTTACAAAGCAAAAGGTTTTCATTACTTGTGGTCATTACATGTCGTTATACTATACTTATATGAAACTAACGAATATTTTAACATAATCCATTTGGGTGAAACTGTTCAGACACAATTTCATCAAATTTACAAGGTATTCTGGGAAAGATGGTGGCTAACTTTTTAATTCTTGCACCAGAAACATGTCCAGACTCTAGAGTGGATGATCTGCAAAACCGCTGATAATGTAAGATAGCACATGTCGTGACATCATGAATGCATGATAGCACACGTGGTGACATCATGAATGCAATATAGTGAATGTGGTGACATCATGAATGCATGATAGCACACGTGGTGACATCATGAATGCAATATAGTGAATGTGGTGACATCATGAATGCAATATAGTGAATGTGGTGACATCATGAATGCAATATAGTGAATGTGGTGACATCATGAATGCAATATAGTGAATGTGGTGACATCATGAATGCAATATAGTGAATGTGGTGACATCATGAATGCAATATAGTGAATGTGGTGACATCATGAATGCAATATAGTGAATGTGGTGACATCATGAATGCAATATAGTGAATGTGGTGACATCATGAATGCAATATAGTGAATGTCGTGACATCATGAATGCATGATAGCACACGTGGTGACATCATGAATGCAATATAGTGAATGTGGTGACATCATGAATGCATGATAGCACACATGGTGACATCATGAATGCAATATAGTGAATGTGGTGACATCATGAATGCAATATAGTGAATGTGGTGACATCATGAATGCATGATAGCACACATGGTGACATCATGAATGCAAGACAGTGGATGTGGGGACATCATGGATGCATGATAGCACACATGGTGACATCATGAATGCAATATAGTGAATGTGGTGACATCATGAATGCGTGATAGCACACATGGTGACATCATGAATGCAAGACAGTGGATGTGGGGACATCATGGGGCAATTAAGTCATAACAATTTTCAACAGCAAAATAATGCTGGTAAACATACATGACATCAATGATGACATCACTGATCATCACACAAAACCATTACCATTAACAATGGTAATTGGCCAATGTTTGGCAAATGGAAAGTATCTATTAGGAGATTCCTACTTTTGTCTGACTGACTGATATTTATCCCATCTTGGAATAAATTCTGGACTACAAGCATCTTGCCTGTTCTACTAGTAGAACCTTAATAAATTTAACCCATGCCCATAGGAGTTTGTAAGAGAAAATGCAGGGATTAAAGACACTATATTGTGCCGTTAATAGGCCAAATAGAGAAACCTGCTTCAAAATGACAGGTCTTATAAGTTTGATTTCGATGAATGAAATTTGTCATTTATAATTCTATCCCAATCAGTATCATTCTGAGATGTATCTGTTTCAAAGTTTATTGCAGGATGCATACTGATATAATGTGTTTCTATTCTGAGTGAAATAATATCATTGGATAATGCTATGTAAAATAAACAAATTGAATTGGGTACTTTTAAATTAAGATGGTTCAAAAAAATTTAATTTTATGCAGATAACTTTTCACAATAGAAAATATAGTAAATTCTTAGCTTGCATCTGAAAAAAATACTTTTGTTAGTATTTCCATTAAAATTAGTATTATATGGCAACATTAGCCCTAAGGTTTCATTGAGAACTATATTGTATTCATTTTATAGTTAAGTTAAAAAATGGTAGACATTTTATTTTGTAAATTTCTATTAAAATGTTCATTAAAACACAGCAAACTTTGAAATACACTGTCCCATTGTGACAGACCACACCTTCGCATATTCTCAACTCAATTTGAACTCTGTCAAGAATATTCCCACCACATATCATGAGCTCCCCCTGGTGAGTATTACCTTAATATTTGGAGTAAATAGGTGGCAGCACCTGAAACTGTTTTGAGCCACTCAATTAATATCTGCTCTCTATCTCACCAGGTGTCACTCATGTAAATGTTTTCTGACTACTATTGTTCATTCATGTTGAAGGTTTGACTCAATATCGGTGCCAAACTTGGAAAATTCAGCACCTTTTGGCTCCCAATGTAAAACATGCTCAGAGTTTGCCTCAAGGTTGGAGGCAAGCTTACTCGAAGTGTGTAAATTGCAGGCACTGTCTCTGTCTACTCTCTCCAGATTTTAAGTGGAGGGAGCAAAGAAGCATCTACTCCACCCATATAAATGAATATATTTCATTATTCTATTATCTGATAACAATGTGGACTGAGTTCAGTGTAATGATGATGATGGTATTTATTTATCTAATCCATAAAACATGAATCAGAAAGTTGCCAAGACAGGCTAATGCCTAACTAAGCTGGCAACCCTTTACAAATACATTCTTAGATTATGTTGCAAAATTAGTATATAACAGATACATATTGGTTGATTAACAATGGTGGTGATAGAGGCAGGTTCATAAGATGTTGTGATGATATAAGATATGTAATAACAATAATGTGATGATAGAGGGGAGTTGTATAATAAAATATATATATATATTTTAATATATTAAACCTATTTCTCATTGTTCAGGGGCAGTTACACATAAAACTTCAAGTAGTGATTTTTTACAGCTTTGGTGAATGACTTGTATGTGGGTTTCTTAGTAATGATTGCAGGTAACACATTATAAAATATTGCCCCTTTAACTTTAAGGGTGTCTTTGCCCATATTGGTGCGAGTCCTGGGAACATCAAGTTTCTGTTTGTTAGAGGTATTATGGTTATGAACCTCATTTCTTTTGATGAAATAGTGGTGAAAAATGTCCGGTAGCATATGATTGAGTGACTTGTATACTGTTTGAACCAGTCGCATTTTGAAGATATCACTAACTTTGAGAGAATTTAGGCATTTGTGGACATGTACAGTTGGTGTATCCCACCTCATGTCATACAGGTTTTTCAATATCTTGTTTTGCATTATTTGCACTTTTTTAATAATTTTACCCGAAGCATGACCATAAACCTCAATTCCATACTGTATGCGAGAATGAACATGGGCATAAAAGAGCTGTTCCTTACAGTGCTTAGGTACTTGTTTCTTTATCAGCTTAAAAGAGCTTGCATACTTTCGGAGTGTCATTACAAGGGAGTTGACATGGGCATTCCAAGCTAGTTTTTCATCGAGTATGATACCAAGATACTTTGCTTGTGAAGCTCTGTGGATGGTATGTCCTTGAACTTGGAGGGTATTCCAGTAGTCAGGTACAGTTTTTCCTTTGGTCAGGAAAATATTGTATTGGGTTTTTTTCAATACTTAGCGTAGGTTCAAGAATATGAAGGCATGGTAGAAATACCAGAAGCATCTAAATAATTTGCCAAAGTGGAACTGTCCCCAAGTAAAAAAAGGTCTTACTCAGTTTTTAAAAATTGAGAAATGAGAAGACTCCTGAAATGACAAAATCAGTAAATATAAACTTCTACACACTGGGTGGATATAAAAAGCAACTTACCGTCACTTGGATGAGGAGATTTACGATGGAATGGACTCATTCCTGTAAAAACAAAACAAATACATTCATTGAGAAAAAAATCACTCACAATTAATTTATTTTATCCTATTTTAAGAGCTTGGAATATATATAGCTAGGAATCCTGCTGAAACTGTGACTGACATTTTTTTACAATACATTTAGTAAAATAGAAACATTCTGACCATTATATCATAACCAAAAAATAATGATAAAGAAATTATGGGGAAAAAACGTTTTTCAAGAACATTTACAATTATTCAGTTTTGTACATTTTGGGGTAAAGTGAGATTGCCTTGTCCGAAAAAAGCTGCTGAATATAATCCTACCATTGGGTTAATCCACAATTTAAAAGATAAATTTGAAATTCAATTCAGTTTGTAGTATTATTTGTATATGTGACCCAGAAGTGTATGTCTAAAGCAAATGACACCAGAGCTCTACATTCTTCTTGCAGGTATTTTATTCTTACTTTGAAAATTTCTATTTGAGGAAATGAAAAAGCACAAATATGGCAATATGAATATGAACTTGATCAAACAGTTTGTTTCAGAGATATATTATACTTTGATAGATGTTCCAATTTTTCACCTTTTTCTCATCATTTTGAACAATTTTTATCTGCATAGCATCTGACGTATAATAATAGGCAATGTTTCAATGCAGATTTAATATAATGTTTCAGTGGTTTACAAATAGACTCAATTCTTGTGGACTCAATTAAAACCTTTTGGATAATTTCAGTGAGGATGATATCTGTGAGATGATTTTTTGTATACAAGCATTGGGCTTCCAAGAAAAAAAGTGATTTGCGATTACTGAAAATACTGCCTTCCTTTCATAGAGATTTTTTGCCATTATAAGTTAAGGTAAGCATAATATGTTGTGGACTTAATTTTGAAGATTTTGCAAACAACAAAAGATAAACCAAAAACAAAAATAATGTTTGACAGATCATTACACACACTGCTTGATAATGTCATACTTTAAACAATCATTCAGAAAAAAATATATTGTTTGAGGTGGGCATGTGAGATTTCAGATATCTATTGCTAAAAATATAAAGTGTGTAATGTGTATATTAAAATGATTATGTTAAATTTTATCCAACTTTTTGTATGAGTAGAAGTTTGAGCAGAACTTTGTGTGGCATATCTTTGAACCCAAAGGAATCTTATAGCTTAAAGATTCATTGCTAATATTGTAGACACAGTCTCTTAATGACATTCGAAAAAAACATGTTTATCGTTGTGTTGACATGTGCTTCGGTGCATCTTTTTCACAAAGTTGGCCCCAGGCAAGAAGATACATTACCAAAAGATTTGAGTTTATTTAATAGCATTTGTTTCCAAAGAATCCACTTCATACCACTTCATTTTGATTCCAAAATTTCATTCAAGAAAATATCTTTGAAAGAGTATTTAAGAATGAATTCCACAAAAGGATTTTGTGAAGACATGGATACTCTGTGTAAAAGCTTGCTATATGTCTGTAAATAAGATGGTGAATGACAACATGAAACAATTTGTTTTGAGATGATGAACACAGAGCCTGAGAAATAAAAGTGAACAACTTTTGAATGACTGATAGGGAGTATACTGACCTTTCTTGTCTTGTGCCATGGGAGACATCTTGGCTGAGGGTGGTGTATGTGGTCGCGAGGAGGAGGAGGCGGAGGCGGAGGCAGAGGAGGAGGATGAAGCCAGCATGTTTGCCAGGCTGTGTGATATGGTACTCCCCAGGGTGGCTGTAGAGGATGCCGTAGAGGAGGAGGAGGAGCTGGAACTGGGTTTACTCATGTTCTGCTGTGGCGGCTGTGCCGTGCTGGAAGCGTTCGGGGTGCCTGATGATCGTGGTCCCTCACTATTTGCAGCTGACCATCCAGCTAAGACGGTGTAGGCAGTCTCTTCCAAAGAACTTTGGGTGGCACTGTCCATGCCTGATTGGCCACTCTCTGCTTTACCGGTCTCCATGGGAACCGTTGCTGCCTCTATCTGTGGTGTTCCCATAGCGACAGACTCTGCCTCAGTTCCAGTGGGTTGTTCTTTCTTTTCTGGAGCACTCACGGTAGGCATGAGTGGTTGTGGTTGTGCTAGCTGTGGAATCTGTGTGGGCTGTAAAGGCAGAGTCTGTGGAGCCAGTGTAGAGAAGGTTGCGTCCTGCGCGGGTGGAGGTGGAGGTGGAGGCTGAGGTGGAGGTTGTGCCAAGGTGTGCGGCGTGGGCAGTACCACCTGAGCCTGAATGGCCACCACCTGTGCAGGCTGCAGTTGAACTATCTGAGGTCCAAGAGGCTGGTGTGGAATCTGTAGTTGGAGGTGGGGTGGCAGAGAAAGCGTGGTCGGTGGGTGACTAACTATCTGCGGTGTGCTCATCACCTGCTGCGGCTGACTGATTATCTGAGCTGGCGGACTGATTATTTGCTGTGGCTGACTGACTATTTGTATTGGTTGGGTGACAACTGTCTGTGCTTGACTGACAATCTGAGGAGAAATGAAAGCTTGAGCAGCAACCTGCTGTGCCTGACTAACCGTCAAAGTGGTCTGACTGACAACCGGAAGCGGATGTGTTATCAATGCTGCTTGACTAACTGCTAGTTCCTTGGCTTCAGGCACTGTCTGTGAAGTCTCAGCCTTCACCTCCATCTTTTCCTCCTCTTTTATCTCAGACTTATCAGCTTTTGTCTCCACCTTAGGCTCGACATCATCTGTTTTCACAGACTCCTCAGGCTTGACCGGTGCCACTGTGGCACGTTGTGCCTCTTCTGATGCAGGTTCAGTCTGCATCTCTTCCTCTGGTCTCTCTGTTACCTTCACTGCTGGTTCCTCAGTCACCTGAGCCTGGGATGGTTTATCATCCACAGACTGTTGCTGCACCAGTGACTGAATACTTGCACACTGCTGCTCTATCTTGAGCAAATTGTCTATATCATCGCTACTGGCTGGCTGCGAAAACTCAGAATCTGATCCATCTTCTTGATCCTTTTCTTCCTTTTTGCCTACCTCCTTTTCTTCTTCCTCCTCTTGTGTCTGTTCTGAGCTGCTTGATTCCACCTCAGACATAGACTCGCTATCATCAGAGCCTGTCTCTCTCTCTCCACATATTTCTTCTGTTTCCTCTTCTTCTTCTTCAAATTCCTTTTCTATTACTTTATCAACAGTCTTGTCTTCCTCCTCCACTAATTTATCATCCTCTAGGACCTTTTCTCTTTTAACATCTGTTTTCTTTTTATCCTGTTTGGATTCAGATGTTTCTTCCTTTCCATCTTCTTCTGTCACCTTAGGTTCTCCATTTTCCTCATTCTCATCAAACAGAGTTTCAAACACAGTACTGCTTTCTTCATAACTGAACATAGGACCTTGACCTTCCCATTCTCCTGACAAACTTCTCAGGGCTCTCTCAGCTTCACGAATATTCTTTCGGTCCTCATCTAAGTCTGTTGAATCTTCATCTTCTTCAATTTCATCTTTTTTATCTTTTCTAGACTTTTTAGGGGATTTGTCACCATCTTTGTTTGCATTTTTGGTTGCCTTCCTGGCAGGTGAAGGTGAAAGAATGACTTTAAAGGAAGTTGATGATTCTGCTTTTGACTTATTCTTTAAAATCTTCTCTGTACCTTTAACATTTTTCCTTGGGGAGGTGGTACGTTTCTTAGGAGAGGATTTGAGTGCCGTTCCAGCATCGTCCATATCAACCTCATCACTGTTTACACTATTATCATCCTGTGTATCAACCGATACTCCATTCACACGTGATCCTCTCTTCTTATTTGGGCTGCCATTTTCCTCTTTCACAGCAGGAGAATTGTCTCGAGGTTCCCGTGCACGTCTCTTTGCTGGAGGTTCCAGGCCTGTATCTTCATCCTGCTTGCGTTTCTTGGAGTTGGAGGCTAAGGGACAGGCCTGTACACTGCAACAGAAACAAACTTAACTTACTTTCTCATTAAGTAAACTTATACTATGCCTGTTCCATAGGGATATATCATCCTTGCTTATAGCACCACCTTTCTTTCATTCTTAGATTGTAACTGCAATTCCAGTTTTGTAAGCAGATATGCATGTGAATCTCACCCTTCACAATTCACAAAACAATACAAGAGATCGACACCGAAATACATTGTTTTATATACACTTATTCTTTGTATGTTGCCTATCATGTTCATCCTCTATGAATGTAGTTTGTGACTATAGCTCTCAAATATATCAGCATTTGACACTGAGATAAACAGTCTCCCAGTTGTAATATTACACTTTTGTCATGACTCAACTGCAGCACAATACACATGCAATTTTATACATTTCTAAAGAAACATTTCAGATCCAAAATCATGTGCATGTATGTTTTGTCTTTGTATATATATTTATGTATAAATATATAACAGATTTGTGTCCTTACGTTCTATGTCTGGCGTACTTTCCAGTTATATGTCCTTGTCCATTACATCCCTTTGTTGGACAACTGAAACAAACAAATAAACTATTATCATATAATATTATAATTTCTGAAAGAGCCTGACATGAATTATGATGGCTTGAAATAAGAGTTATGGAAATCCCAATTAAATTTGAGACTGATTGTGAATTAAAAGGTTAAAAGAAAAAGTTCATATTGCTATTACTTACCCTCCAAGTTCTGGCACAGGCTCTGCAATATATACAAATATAAATAATCATGGTTACCCCATTTGCCTTTTATAAAACAATCCTTTTTTGTCCTATTGTATCATATTATATAATAATGCACCAGAATCTAACAGACAGACTACTAGTTCCTCAAAAATCACATATAAATAATATAATGATTCCAGCATAGAAATATTTGAAAAGTATATGTATGATATTGATTGACAATATCCTCTGTGAGATGTTCATGTTCATATCATTTTTACCTGTACATGAATCATGGAGATATTAAGTGGCAAACACTTACAAAGTAACAAACATCATCAGCTTGACTAAACTTAGAAAGTAAGCACCAAATAAAGTTATTATAATCCTATTTTAAAGATCAAAGAAACTTAAGGCCAGAAATATAAAGGTAAATAAAAGCTTATAAAAAGTTGTCATTACCTGGTGGTCCTTTGGCTCGGGTTCGCTTGCTCTCTGCACTACTTGAAGGCTCCACCTGAAATCAATACACAACTCAGTCAGGTTACCATGGCAACTGAACCAATATGGTGGCTGCTAGTGGTGACATGAAAAGAAGAAGTCTTATGGGGCGAAACCATTCATATGCTGGTGGGAAATCCATCCCAAAAACCCTGATTTGCTCCACCCAGTGATCTGTCCATCTCACCCCTGCCCCCACCCCCACCCGTTTATCTCCATCAACTTTCTCTATTGTCTGATCTCTATATTAACTGCTCTATTATTGTCACTTTGTCTTTGGCATCTATCAATCATGTCATACTTTAAGCATTACCTGCATTATTTTGTGACAAGATAAATCTCTTTGATTATTTAAATGTGATTGCTGGAGTTTTTTAGCATCCAGTCATTGTATGTCACTATGATATAGCTACTGTGAATCGCAATTATCCATCACTTAATTATCTTCTCATTTATAAATATATAAAAGGAGATTATATTTCTCAAATGAATTTGGAAACAATAGTTTGAAGGCAGAAAATGAAATGCTTTACTTGAATTGGTTGCCCATTGAAAATCTGTTGTCATTATGACATGGCAATGTCATAATGTCATAATGGCAATTGTCATAATGCACATAATGCACATATAAACTTGGATCTCAAAACAAAAAGCTATATGTATGACATCTTGGCAATCAATATGAGGGTAAGTTAAGAAATTAGAAAAAAAATGTGCTACCTTGCTCATAGTTTTGGATCCAGATTCACTTGCGTTGTCACTGGCAGCTGGGCAATCTGTAAATGTCAATCATAAATATTCATTTTACATCAATTTTTCTTGTACATTTATTATTCTAGTCAATCTCAAAGTACCTCAATTATCACACTAAAACAATTAGTTTAACATCCAATCTTTGCACATGGATTTCTATAATTGTTTTGGTAGATTACTTTATGTATTTTCTATAGCTCTAGTTAGTATATCACTCACCAAAGAGCTTAATAAGTACAACTATCAGTAAGAAACAAATCTGTATCAATATTCATCTTTTCTTTCATCAATATAGTTTTTATGAATAGTCATGACTTGCATCTGATCTTGATGCACATTTTCATCAATGACAGCAGGGACTGATATGAGAGTGAGAAGTCCTGTAATGGAGGGTAATGTCAATAAGATCCTCAGCATTCTAAATGTGATATAATTTATGGGAAAGTCTGAGACATATACCTGTGTGTTTGTAATGTGAGAAAACCTTAATATTTGATTTTTTTTTACAATTTTTATTAAATATCACATTTTCTTTTTGAAGCAATCTAGTTAACCAAACTATCAGTATGCTTTGAAAGCTAGTATAACCCCACACTGTCCACGAGTGACAAGCAAACTATTACCTCTGACCAAAACAGATTAGTATTCATCCAATATTATTAATAAGACTCACAAATACATAGAATGGTTTTGTTTTTTTTTCCAAAACCTGACCTTATTAGTTCTATGTTACATATAACTTGAAATCATTTTAAAGACAGTTTTTGTTTCATTTAACCTCTTATTGAGTTCCACTAATCATGAGACTGGCATCCCTTCAGTATGCAATGAGTTGCAGGTACCTTGTCATTTGCCTGGAGGAAGTGCGTGAAGTGGAAGGCACAGTCAGGATGAGAAAAAAAAATACACCACAGGCTACTGTCTGGAATGGAATGGTGGATGAGGATGGTGATAAAGGGTTAGGATAGGGAAAGCAGGCTACTCTTTGGGATGGGGTGGTGGATGAGGATGGGTGATAAAGGGTTAGGATAGGGAAAGCAGGCTACTCTTTGGGATGGGGTGGTGGATGAGGATGGTGATAAAGGGTTAGGATAGGGAAAGCAGGCTACTGTCTGGAATGGAATGGTGGATGAGGATGGTGATAAAGGGTTAGGATAGGGAAAGCAGGCTACTCTCTGGGATGGGATGGTGGATGAGGATGGTGATAAAGGGTTAGGATAGGGAAAGCAGGCTACTCTCTGGGATGGGGTGGTGGATGAGGATGGATGATAAAGGGTTAGGATAAGGAAATCAGGCTACTCTCTGGGATGGGGTGGTGGATGAGGATTGGCAATAAAGGAATGGTAGAAAAAATCATTCTGCTGACTGGATTAAGTTGTAAGGGGTCAGCAAAAAGAATGGCTTACATGGACTTCCATGAGAGTTTGGCCTGAAAACTATAAATAGATCATCTGTGGTTCTTAGTTCTTATGAGAGGGAGGCAGGGAACTGTAGATTAGAGCAAACGTGACCTTGCAAGAAGTGAGTGATTAACCTGAGGGTGCCTGTGAATCAGCCAACATGGCTGCCTCAGACCTGCCACACTGAGACCTTGGCCCTGATTTAATGACCATCATCGACACATGTCAGAGATGAATACACAATCCTGCATCTCACTGAGCAGTTCACAAGTACAATGACCTCATTAGCGTAATCTGTGCCTAGCTAAGAAGGCCTGCCCACCTGCCGTCAAGCCTTCCTATCTATCTTGCGATCAACCTCTTTTGTGTCCATACTTTAAATATACACATTTGTTAAAGACCAAGGCAGAGTATAGACTACATATATGCCCTGTTATAAAAGAAAAAAATAAGAAATATATAATCTATAACTGTGTTCCATATAAGAGTTGTAATTTCCTTTGTTTTTCTTTGCCTCTTCCCTTTTTGGTCCTTATTCTTTTGTTATGACATTCACAACACCAACATATGATTGGCATCTTTCAGTGTCATGAATATGAAATGAGGATGTATCACTCAAAACCTTTTGAGCAACTTAAATGCTAGAATATATCCCAGACTAAAATATAAGACATTCCACCTAGAGCTATTAATCATTGGATATAATCATCCGGTTTGACCCCTTCAAGGCCAGTGTCCATACAAAAAGAAACACTGAATAAACACAATCATATAGAAACCCTCCACATGTTCAGCAAGTTAAAGGTGTTAGCAGTGAAAGAGGTCCACATTCAAAATGTGACAACATATTATCTCCACGGAAAAATCTTCCCATAAATCTCTTACACAGCTCACATGACTACATATTACACTATGGTATGTATAATTACTGGCATTTCTTAAGTGATTTAATATGATCTCCTCCATTATTACTGCTTATGGCTGCATTTTTTTCTGACAATGACTCTCTGGGATAATATGGTGATTCTGGAAGCTTTTTAATTCAGTTCATTCTCCAATTTCATATCATGCTTTCATGAATACCTCAAAAACCAAAACATTAGGATGATTCTCTTTCAAAGAACACTGTGAATAAGAATTGTTTTCAAATGAGAATGATGAGAATTTATATCCAGAAGCAACACAATATTAACACATGAAACATAATACGTAAGTGATACTACTTTTAGACAAACAACTGAATTCTATATCTTTAAACTCGTATGAACATCTCAGTAAAATGAGTGCAAAATAATTAGTCATTAAGCACTTCCTGTGCTTAATTTGCCAAAAGAACGTTCTGCAACAAATCTTTTCCAGCAAAACCGTAACTGAGCTGTTCTTGTTGAAGGACACCAGCATTGTGTGAAACTGGAAACATTTTTGTCTTTTTTTTTGTGGAGAGTGGTATGGTTGAGCTGCAGATATGAGGATTGCATGATGGTTGGCCCTGGCCTTGCCCGTGTTCCACTAACACACTCCCATGAGGCCACCCAGGCCCTGTTCCACTAATTCTCTACAGAAATCTTCCATTTGAGGCCTAGACCCAGTCATGGGTCTTGCTTTTAGTGCTGGCAGTGCAAGACTTGAGCAGCTCAATAAAATGCCTAATAACAACCTGCCCCCAAAGAATGCATCTTCACACTGCTCTCCTCAAGCGGCCACATTTAAACCCAAATAATATAGAACATTGAGATAAAGAGCTCATATTGCCTCCTCTTACGACTCATCCTTGGCTTAGGTGGACCTGGCCATCCAGACAGAGTTTGTTAACTTGACAATATGGTGAGAAAAGTCTGAGACAACCTCAGCAAACGAGCACATAATAGAGAGGTAATTATTACGGTATTATGATCCTTGTTACAGCCATGCTACAGGATCAGTCTCTGTTATTTGTTTTGTGCAATAATTAATTCCAGGGGCATGTAGTCGGTGCACATTAGGAGATATGTACGATTGGTTGTCTATATTCACAATCAAGTTCCATGGAGACTGGCCTGTATATAATATATGCTATATATTCCCTCTAAATAACTCACACAACACTAAAATTGGTCCATGAATAGTATATTCATATGGATACATCAAATATATAATTTCGTACAAAAGAAACAAATAAAATTAGCATAGTAAATTCATTAACAGTACAATAGTTAATGTATTGTCATCAACATTATTTGGGCAAATAATAATGTTAATACAAAATGTAAAAAGGCACCTTTTACACAATACAATTAAACTAGAAGTACTGGCATATATAGTTGCTGCAACTTATTCTAGGGATGCAGACAGTTTAATGAATTGCATATCACGGTTCTCTCTCTTTATATTGCATACTGGTTTACATGTATCTGCATGTCACAAGGAGCCTGAAATATCTTGCAAATATTAGAGCATCTGCAAGTTTTCATGTCTAATAAAAATTGAAAAAAAAGAAGAAATTGTTGTTTTAAAAGCTATTGGTCAGGTTTGAGTAGCAGAGCAAAGGAAAAAGTCTGATGCCTTTCATCACCTTTAATGACTCTTCAGAGGATGACAAGCGAATGAACAAGAGAGAAATATAAATCTTATTATGCTCTGCTTAAAGGGAGTCTTCCTTTTTTTAAATATAATTTTGTACTATGGAGATCCTTTATCTCTGTTCCTAAGACTACATATTTGCAAAGTCAATTTTTTGGGGTTAAAATGTGACATTCTCAGTGCACATGATGACTAAAAAGGTATGACATCATCATAGGATTATAACCTACTTACATAACTCATTCATAAACAAACAGAATTGCAGAAATTATAAAAAAAACTGCAGCTTGACTTACATATGAGCTGAATGCCCAACAATGAAATTATTCGGAAACATCTTTTTAAACCCAAATCATTATTTTGATTACAAAATATCTGATGTTAAACCTGACAGCTTTTTTGTCTGACTGCCAACAAACATTTTACTACACCCATAAATACTATGCAATTTTAGACCACGGGCCGTGGCGCAGTTGGTTAGAGCGCTAGCTTATTAGTACCAGTTCCTCTGTGGTGATCCAAAGGTCGTGGGTTCAAACCCCGGCTGTGCCGGGATTGAACTCATGATACAATTTTCCACATGAGCTGAGGCCCGTGCCTAAAGGGTTAACCCGCTGTCCTTGTAAATCTGTGAACGGGTGGGTTGTCAAGTCAAGGACCTGCGACATGACAATTCAGTGAAGCAGCACTATATCTGTTACAAGTAGGTCTCATCACGAAATGACTGAAATAATGTTGAAAGTGATGTAAAACTCCACGGAAACAAAAACATGGAAACTATGCAATGTTAAATAAGCTGTTATCATACTCACATGTGACCATGACACAAACAAAAGTGGCCAACATACAAGTGAGAACTAAGAAATTGACAAAAAATGTAGAGGCACTCAATAATGATAGCTTGTGTAGTGACGCATAGAAGGGGCTTTGATCTCAAAGGGAAATGAAATAGAGGCTCTGTCAGTTTTGCATAACAAGATATTCACATTGCAATTACTATGCTTTGACTAAAAATGATGAAGGATACGTTAAGTACAACTTTACCCAGTGAACCCTCGTCAGACAAATGATAAACGATAGCATCTTTCCTAATGAAAACATGGAGAGCAAATTAACAAATCCCTTACACTGAACTGAATTACACTTAAAATAATAAATATTACTTCTCAAATAACAAGAAAATATTTATTTTTGTCTTTTTTTCTCCTTACAATTTATTTTGTTAAACTTTCAATACCATTGTGAAATGATTTAGAATCATGCAAACTGTTAATGCTCATCTGAAAATAAAAAATCTTTTGCATGGTATGTTAAATATTTGATGTGATATAAACGCATTATGAAGCTCATATTTCTGTCAGCCTCCTAAATATTGGGCAATTTCACATCTCAGTGCTAATCTTGTATTCATATTGCAAAGGACAGATACTAAATTGGCGTTTTCACACCAAGAGGAAGAATTCTGATGAAAGTGTCCAAGTAAATGCAAACAGATGTTGTGATTTTGTGATTGGCAGTACTACATGTTTACTACTGCCTATTTTACTCGCATTGTACCCCAATATCTTGCCAACCACAGCCGCCTCAAGAAACATCACCACCATGATATCTTGCCTACCAAAGCTGCCTCAAAAACCATATCACCACCCTGATATCTTGCCAACCAAAGCTGCCTCAAAAACCATATCACCACCCTGATATCTTGCCAACCAAAACTGCCTCAAAAACCATATCACCACCCTGATATCTTGCCAACCAAAACTGCCTCGAAAAACATATTACTACCCCAATATCTTGCCAAGCACAGCTGCCTTGAAAAACATATTACTACCCTGATATCTTGCCATGCACAGCTGCCTTGAGATACATACTGCTGCCCTGATATCTTGCCAATCACAGCTGCCTTGAAAAACATATTACTACCCTGATACCTTGCCAATTATGGCTGCCTTGAAAAACTCTGAGATTATATATATATATATTTGCATTTGTTCTATTTCATCTGATATAATTTCTACTTTTCACATGTCCTGTATAACTAACTGCTTTTGGTGACTGTAAATAAGCAGCCTGAATTGATGAGTAGAGATGCTGCCTGAGTTGATGAGTAGAGATGCTGCCTGAATTGATGAGTAGAGATGCTGCCTGAGTTGCGTGGGGCCTGCTGGGCCAGGAGGAGTTAACCAGGCCACCAAAACTCTTTTATACAGGGCCCATATGGGAATTTACACACGTCCAGAAGCCATTAGTTCTGTCTTTGATTACCAACAATTATTCATCTTGTCTCAGAAAGGATTGAAATGATCCACAACTCTACTCTATTTGGTTAAACATATTTACAAAGCTGGTGCTTTGCCTTTAAATGTGACAAAGAGGTTATGTGTTATGGGTTGTCAAATTAAATGTCAAACTTATATTACCTTGCATGTTCTGGCCAAATCAGAATTCTTGGACCAGGGATAATATGCCCCAAATAACATTACATTAAAACCCTTGAACATGAAATGGTCTATGAAGAAAATCTACAAAATACCTCACAGGCTAACAGATAAAATCTCATTATTTACTCTTACCTCTAGACCTGACAAATAATGTCTCAGGATATACTCTATAATAATTCTAGACCTGACAAATAACGTCTTAGGATATACTCTATAATACCTCTAGACCTGACAAATAATGTCTTACTCTATAATGCCTCTAGACCTGATAAATAATACCTCAGGATATATTCTATGACACCTCTACATCTGATAAATAAAATAGGCTCCAGACATGACAGATGATACCTCAAGATATCCTCCATAATAGCCCTGGACCTGACAAATATTGTCCTTAAACCTGCCATTAGCAGCAGCCTTTAGTGAAATATGGGCCATAACCTGTTCACTCTGTCACCCGGTCAGAGCTGCTTTATTCATGACGAGAAGTCATCACCAGAGGTGAAAACATAACACGTGGCTCCCCCTGTATTCACCATCACACCCAACTCTCCATGCATCAGGTGTGATGTATAAATGGCATAAATGATTTATTCCCTATGGAATACCATACTTCAGCTTTGGTTCACTCTGTATGATGGGAAGTTCTATCAAGACAGATATGGGCATGTCAGAAGTGGCAGGCATGCAACATTCCTTCATTAAATCCACCCACTCGGGTGGAAGCGCTTTCAGACATGTTGATTTGTCACAAAAAGACAGTTGATCTGAATTATTTTCTTTCACTTGTTTTGGTTTAATAATTGTGGCACCAGTTGATTGTTGTTGTATGAGGCAATGAGTGACACTAGTCTTGTATAGTTATGAGGTCGATGTGGATGATGTTTTTTTTTTGTTTTCAGAGATCTGGTCAGTCTAGTGTGTTGTGAGTGGCACTGATTTTACTGTGTGTTGCTTTTGATGAATTGAGTGATAATTGTTGCTTGCTTCCTGTGGTCTGGTTATGTGAGTTATATCAGTGGCTTGCTTCCTGTGGTCTGGTTATGTGAGTTATACCAGTGGCTTGCTTCCTGTGGTCTGGTTATTTGAGTTATATCAGTGGCTTGCTTCCTGTGGTCTGGTTATGTGAGTTATATCAGTGGCTTGCTTCCTGTGGTCTGGTAATGTGAGTTATACCAGTTGCTTGCTTCCTGTGGTCTGGTAATGTGAGTTATACCAGTGGCTTGCTTCCTGTGGTCTGGTTATGTGAGTTATATCAGTGGCTTGCTTCATGTGGTCTGGTTATGTGAGTTATATCAGTTGTTTGCTTCCTGTGGTCTGGTTATGTGAGTTATATCAGTGGCTTGCTTCCTGTAGTCTGGTTATGTGAGTTATATCAGTGGCTTGCTTCCTCTGGTCTGGTTATGTCAGTTATATCAGTTGCTTGCTTCCTGTGGTCTGGTTATGTGAGTTATATCAGTTGTTTGCTTCCTGTGGTCTGGTTATGTGAGTTATATCAGTTGCTTGCTTCCTGTGGTCTGGTAATGTGAGTTATACCAGTGGCTTGCTTCCTGTGGTCTGGTTATGTGAGTTATACCAGTGGCTTGCTTCCTGTGGTCTGGTTATGTGAGTTATACCAGTGGCTTGCTTCCTGTGGTCTGGTTATGTGAGTTATATCAGTTGTTTGCTTCCTGTGGTCTGGTTATGTGAGTTATATCAGTGGCTTGCTTCCTGTGGTCTGGTTATGTGAGTTATACCAGTGGCTTGCTTCCTGTGGTCTGGTAATGTGAGTTATATCAGTGGCTTGCTTCATGTGGTCTGGTTATGTGAGTTATATCAGTGGCTTGCTTCATGTGGTCTGGTTATGTGAGTTATATCAGTGGCTTGCTTCCTGTGGTCTGGTTATGTGAGTTATATCAGTGGCGTGCTTCCTGTGGTCTGGTAATGTGAGTTATATCAGTGGCTTGCTTCCTGTGGTCTGGTTATGTGAGTTATACCAGTGGCTTGCTTCCTGTGGTCTGGTTATGTGAGTTATATCAGTGGCTTGCTTCCTGTGGTCTGGTTATGTGAGTTATACCAGTGGCTTGCTTCCTGTGGTCTGGTTATGTGAGTTATATCAGTGGCTTGCTTCCTGTGGTCTGGTTATGTGAGTTATATCAGTGGCTTGCTTCCTATGGTCTGGTTATGTGAGTTATACCAGTGGCTTGCTTCCTGTGGTCTGGTTATGTGAGTTATACCAGTGGCTTGCTTCCTGTGGTCTAGTTATGTGTGTTATATCAGTGGCTTGCTTCCTTTGGTCTGGTTATGTGAGTTATATCAGTGGCTTGCTTCATGTGATCTGGTAGAGTTATTCGAGTTGCTGCTGTGCTTAAAATGTGCTACATTGAGATAAAGTGTGCTGTTTGTTGAAGTTAATGATTAATGTTGTCTCGCTTTCATCACAGAGTTTAATCACTCAATATTGAGGCCAGAAGATGATGTTTCTGTCCTAACTCTTCCAATCTTAATGTCTCTCAATGCACATCTTCACTTACTGTGCAACTGATAGTAACAATAATAATGACAAAAACAAAAAATCAATGAGCTAAGTTTCTGTGTATGGTGTCTTTCCAAAAGTTTAACCTGAACTTGACAAAATTGTCTTGATATTAATCAGAACATATAAATGCTGTGGCAGGGTTTATCCTGGTAATGGAACGCCTATTAGCTTCACACAGATTAGACTGAAACTCATGAATTATTAATCAACCACAGTTACCATGGTAACCCATGCATTATATCTCTACATAGCACAGGAGAACTGATTAGATGTAAGGAATAACTTTGTCAATCTTTTATATGCAATTAGCTGATGTTATATCTCCAGGTAAGATCCATTCAGGGCTGTCACACAGTATTAAAATATCAGGATTCAACTGCATCATATTATCAAACAATATGGATAATGGCTGTTGGTAATATCATAAATATTAGCAAATTCCCAAACAACACTAAATGGTATTCTGATGAAATTACACAAATTATGATTGGATGTGTATTTGAATGTAAAAACATAGGCATCAGAGATGCATCAACCCTCAGCCCTGGTAACTCATTGCACAACATTCGCTCCACACAATATTTGTGAACAAAACGTCACTGCACCAAGGCAAATTGATGCAGGGGTAAAAAAACCCATAAAATCTACTTCCTTTGATAGCTTAGATGTGTCAAGTATCATGAAACTGTCATCATTTACTCTAGAATTATTGAAATGGGCCGGTGACCTTGAAAAGCAGGTTAAGGTCACCGTCCATCAAACTCATCTGAAGTCTTCCCAGATGCTTATGTGTGTAAATTTTCATGAAGCTGCCATTATTTGTTCTTAAGTTATTGCAATGACGTGGATTTGACATGATTGTCCCTGTGACCTTGAAAAGTAGGTAAAGGTCATGTTCCATCAAGAGAAGTCTGAGGTCTTCACCAGATGCTTATGTGTGTCAAGTCTCATAAAGCTGCCATCATTCGTTCTCGAGTTATAGCAATGATAGGGATTTCACATAATTGTACCTGTGACCTTGAAAAGTAGGTGAAGGTCATGTTCCATACAAAAATGTCTGAGGTTTTCATCAGATGCTTATGTGTGTCAAGTTTCATGAAGCTGCCATCATTCGTTCTTGAGTTATTTCGATTCTTGGGATTTCACATAATTGTCCCTGTGACTTCGAAAAATACGTCAAGGTCGCCGTCCACCGAACTAGTCCGAGGTTTTCAACAGATGCTTATGCGTGTAAAGTTTCATGAAGCTGCCATAATTTGTTCTTGAGTTATCACGATGACAAGGATGATTTCACATAATTGTCCCTGTGACCTTGAAAAGTAGGTGAAGGTCATGTTCCATCGTGAGAAGTCTGAGGTCGTCACCAGATGCTTGCGTGTGTCAAATCTCATAAAGCTGCCATCATTCGTTCTTGAGTTATTGCGATTCTTGGGATTTCACATAATTGTCCCTGTGACCTTGAAAAATGCTTTTGTGTGTCAAGTTTCATGAAGCTACCATCATTTGTTCTCGTATTATCGCGATGACAAGGATGATTTCACATAATTGTCCATGTGACCTTGAAAAGAAGGTGAAGGTAATGTTTTATAGAAACAATTCTGAGGTCTTCACCAGATGCTTAACGGTGTCAAATCTCATAAAGCTGCCATCATTTGTTCTTGAGTTATGCGATTCTTGGGATTTCATATAATTGTCCCTGTGACCTTGAAAAATAGGTCAAGGTCACCGTCCATCGAACTCTTCCGAGGTTTTCACCAGATGCTTATATGTGTCAAGTTTCACGAAGCTGCCATCATTTGTTCTCGAGTTATCGCGATGACAAGATGATTTCACATAATTGTCCCTGTGACCTTGAAAAGTAGGTGAAGGTCATGTTTCATAGAAACAATTTTGAGGGCTTCACCAGATGCTTATGTGTGTTAAGTTTCATGAAGCTGCCATCATTCGTTCTTGAGTTATTGTGATTCTTGGGATTTCACATAATTGTCCCTGTGACCTTGAAAAATAGGTCAAGGTCGCCGTCCACCGAACTAGTCCGAGGTTTTCAACAGATGCTTATGCGTGTAAAGTTTCATGAAGATGCCATCATTTGTTCTTGAGTTATCACGATGACAAGGATGATTTCACATAATTGTCCCTGTGACCTTGAAAAGTAGGTGAAGGTCATGTTCCATCGTGAGAAGTCTGAGGTCGTCACCAGATGCTTGCGTGTGTCAAATCTCATAAAGCTGCCATCATTCGTTCTTGAGTTATTGCGATTCTTGGGATTTCACATAATTGTCCCCGTGACCTTGAAAAATAGGTCAAGGTCGCTGTCCACCGAACTAGTCCGAGGTTTTCAACAGATGCTTCTGCGTGTAAAGTTTCATGAAGCTGCCATCATTTGTTCTTGAGTTATCACGATGACAAGGATGATTTCACATAATTGTCCCTGTGACCTTGAAAAGTAGGTGAAGGTCATGTTCCATCAAGAGAAGTCTGAGGTCTTCACCAGATGCTTGTGTCTGTCAAATCTCATAAAGCTGCCATCATTCGTTCTTGAGTTATTGCAATTCTTGGGATTTCAGAAAATTGTCCGTGACCTTGAAAAATAGGTCAAGGTTGCCGTCCATCAAACTCATCCGAGGTTTTCACCAGATGCTTTTGTGTGTCAAGTTTCATGAAGCTACCATCATTTGTTCTCGTATTATCGCGATGACAAGGATGATTTCACATAATTGTCCATGTGACCTTGAAAAGAAGGTGAAGGTTATGTTTTATAGAAACAATTCTGAGGTCTTCACCAGATGCTTATGGGTGTCAAATCTCATAAAGCTGCCATCATTTGTTCTTGAGTTATGCTATTCTTGGGATTTCATATAATTGTCCCTGTGACCTTGAAAAATAGGTCAAGGTCACCGTCCATCGAACTCGTCCGAGGTTTTCACCAGATGCTTATATGTGTCAAGTTTCACGAAGCTGCCATCATTTGTTCTCGAGTTATCGCGATGACAAGATGATTTCACATAATTGTCCCTGTGACCTTGAAAAGTAGGTGAAGGGCATGTTTCATAGAAACAATTTTGAGGGCTTCACCAGATGCTTATGCGTGTCATATCTCATAAAGCTGCCATCATTCGTTCTTGAGTTATTGTGATTCTTGGGATTTCACATAATTGTCCCTGTGACCTTGAAAAATAGGTCAAGGTCGCCGTCCATCGAACTCGTCCGAGGTTTTCACCAGATGCATATGTGTGTCAAGTTTCATGAAGCTGCCATCATTTGTTCTTGAGTTATCGCGATGACAAGGATGTTCGCTACAGACATACATACATACATACATACATACCCACGCCAGGAGTACTGCAATACCCTCAGCCTGATTACATCAGGGGCTGAGGGTAACAAAGGCTGGTTCCAGGGGAATGAGGCAAGTAGACCAAGACCTGTAAATCAATAGTTCTGGTGAGTTTTATGGAGGCACTCACACAGCTGGAATGAAGCCTTTTGCTTCCATTGACACAATCAAATAATGGACAAAGTACCATGATGGCAATCACACAAGTATAAAATATCATTGAGCTGTAATGATATTATTGTGGCAATCACACGAGTACAAAATATCACTGAGTTGGAATGATACTATTATGGCAATCACACGAGTACAAACTATCACTGAGTTGGAATGATACTATTATGGCAATCACACGAGTACAAAATATCACTGAGTTGGAATGATACTATTATGGCAATCACACGAGTACAAACTATCACTGAGTTGTTATGAAGCCAAGGTGCCAAACACACAATTTACAGAGAATGAGTTGCACACGATAGGATTACAAGCCATTTAATTCATGGCTGGTTTGTTGCATTTTTCAGGACACAACTATTGCTTCCACAGAACAAACTGTTCTACCATGTTATCATGTGTATCACAATTTACTAATATGATCTTGTACAGCTTAGAAATATCAAAATATGAATAATAACAAATGTGACATCTTTATGGGTCTTATGGATTATAATGGGGTAGAGGTCTTGCAGTTCCTATGAGGCTTATACTTATTCTAAAGTAATTTAATGTTTCTATTATTCAAGAAAATATTTTCGTTAATCAATTTGGAACAATCAAATAAGGCTCAATATCACAGATGGCTGAAAATGGTTGGAAAGCAAAAAAATGTTGGCCTGCATGAACCAGTTCCTGATTACTTTCTATTCATGAGCACCTGAACATAAAACCATGTTGAGCAAGACAAATGTTAGCCTTTATTGAACTTGCAATTGGGTCAATATTTTGAAGCATTTATATGATACATCTATAGTTCAGGTTTGGTGATGTTATTTTTATTTGTTGTCAACATATCATGCTCAAAGGATTTTCAGAAATGGGGTTCCATGACCTTGAAATGTATGTCAATATCATCAACAATTTGTTGTCAACATATCACGTTCACAAGAATTTCAAAGATCAGCTCACATGACCTATAACAAAGGTGAAGGTCACCAACAAGCATAAAATTTCATAATTTCTATAAAATGCATATCTAATAAGTTTACACTTGACGAACTTGCTCTCAAGTTATCTAGTTCACCAAAAAGGCCCAGATGGCACAGGCTCTGATAATACCTCTTCAGCAAAATAGACCTGTATTCTAGGTGGTATACATCAAATATTAGTTGTCAATGTCAACAATGATGGACTAGCTCTCACCATATAAACATAAGGTGTCATCCATTACTGATGCTGCTGTAGCCTGTTATTGGCACCTAACTCTGTCATCCTTGGCTAAGTTCATGCCACACATCACACTTACACAGGAAATGCGATCACTTCTATCTATACACTGGTGAAGAAAAAATATATATTTTAAAGTTATGAGCTTGTTGTGGATGGATGTTCTCAAGACAATGCAGGATCTTAGCATAAACGGCCGTGTCAGGAGAGGAGATAAGTAGCATTGATCTGAGCAGAGCAAACAATCCCTTCACAACATGACTCACGTGTGGCCCTTAGTTCACTGGATGAGGCAGCTGTATTGATCCACTTCACATCAAAGTTTTATTGTTATCTGATGGTTCTATTCTTATTACCATGTAATCCTACCAATAGCTTTAAATGTAAAAACTTTATTTTTTGAAAAATTGTGCCTCAAAATCACAAAGGAAAAAAAATGTTCTCTGTATCACTACAATGGATGTTCATCTCTTAAAAGGAATTTGTATTCTTATTTACAGGTTATTCCTGTTCACAGATTTAAATGTGTATATTATATGAAATTTGTTTAAAATTCACATAGCAAAACGGTTCTCTGTATTATTAAGTGAGCCACAGTGGATGCCCCTCACTTACTACGATATAATTGCATATCAACAAAAATAAAATATTCATTGGATTTAATACCAAATATTGTGTCTAATTTCTGAATACATTACAGAAATGGTAAATCTCAGTGCTTTAGAGATCTCAATGAAGCCCTCCACATTATACATTCAATGTTAGTGTCAAAAATGATGAATAAACTAAAAGGTCTGTGCCCAATTTATTTATAATCTTCTGATTCTTTTAATTGAAATGAATATGAATAGTTTAAAATTATTTCATGAGCTTTCAGGTTGATAATAAATTCATTTTGCATTTATGAATAATTTGATGTCTATTAAATGGTGTTTGTATTTTATCTTGTCATTTTGCATGCTTCCTCTGTGACCAATTATCTCTGTCCAAAAAATGGTTTGTTATGATAAATTTGCTTTGGAAATACTCCTTTCTGTAATTTGACCGGATGTACTTTACTGAGTGAATTATATTTGAAACCTATTTAAGAGGAACCTGCTAATTCTTGCTAATGAGTTTTACATATTACACATCATTAGAAGTTTCTGATTTCTTGCCCATGACTTTGTATGTCATGAATAATAGCACACTGTGAAATGGATGTAATAATAATGGCCCATCACATTAAGCCAAATGGGGAAAACCTTGACATTTTTTTCAACATGCATAAAAACCTATTAGAAAATAAAGAATCTGGTTGCATGTAATATTCGCATCTGCCAGACAAAGCAAACATGCATGATATGTATGCTATCATGCAAAAATGCACTTCAACACAAGTTTTATACTTTATATCCACGTCTGCTTTGTTGCCTTCTCAAAATTCATTTTAAAATCAATATAAAGATGGTGCAAGATAGGGAGAAATGTTTCAAGGTAAAGAAAAAGGTAAAGAAAAAAGAAATAAGATACTGAAAGATACAGAAAAATATTACATAAATTATAGAATAAGATTCAGAAGTTTTGGGAGAGTGTGCTAAATTTGGAAAGATTTTGTAGGAATATGCCCCAGATCTGGGAAAAGTATGCAAGGTGTGCTGATTGTGTGCCAGATTATACCAGATTATACCAGATTATACCAGATTTTGAGACAGTATTCTCAATTCTTGCCAGATTTTGCCATATTTTGGGAGAGTATACCAGAGTTTAAGAGATGGTAACAGATACAGGAAAGAGTTGTCAGTGTCATTTTCTGGATGACAAGTTACCATCAATAAATGAAAAAAGTTGAGATCCTGTATCCTGTGGCATTCTGGTCAAACACTCTCCCATACCTGGACTTCATGGAATCCCAGTGTGTTAGGACGTGTTACAAGGGATTGCATGAACATTTATTGCTGTTTTCCCTTTCTAATGTTGGATTATAAGAATGATAGATCACTGCAGAATGATGCATAAGATGTATCTACGTTATAAATGCTTCTGCACTGCTCAGAGGAATTATCATGTTTAACCCTCTACCTGCCACATAACTCTGCCGTGAACAGCAGCCATTACTCTCCAAAGTCAATCTCCAGGTGACAATGGATGTCCATAGCAACTTTCATGATTCTGATTAATATGTTTTCATTTTTTTTTTCGATGTCAGTATAATCATGTTTATTGTAAGAGTGAGGACAATAAGAAATACTGGACAATACTGCCCAATCTTTGGGTAAAGCTGAAGATTGAATGTATCAATATATTTCTTCTGATCAGTTCTCTGAATGGTCATATGACTCTGTACATATGTATTGTAACAATCATGTCACTTTGTGGATCTCAATCATCATCCTATATTAACTATTGTATCACCATATTCAAGTTGTACTATAATAAATATGATGATTCTTGTATGGTGATATCAACTACTAACAAACTGCCTTGCATTTATTCTTCATGGATTAGCTTGTAGGATACTGACTTAGCTAGATTGCCATAATTGTTTCTTTGTCACATGACCTTTGTAAATTGTAATTGTTGAACCCTTTCAGATGCAATAGGCTCTTCAATTGTTATCTTATACTTCATCTATTTATTTCCATGAGCCACACCCACTTTATAGAAGTTGAATCAAACAAAATACTGTTATTTGCATTGTTGTAGTGTGTGCTAATAATATACAAAATACCATTCTTGGCATACATGAATTTCTGGTTATATATATTTAATTGTTATTGGTAGGTGTTTCACGTCTGGATAATTTGAATACCTGTGTTATTTGCATGGAACAATTTATCTATAAGGTTAGGCTGCAACTAAATTTTATGTTTAATACCTAGATATTTCTGTATTAGTTTAACAGCTGGGGTTCATATTACCTTCATATTTAGGCCAGTCTCATCATGCACAAAACCAATGATACCTGACACTGTACCAAAACTGGTACTCAACATGCGTTTCTTGGTACAGAACCATACACTCTGGTACCAAACAACAAGATTTCTGACGGTTCAAGTGTCCATCTCACCACTGCAATATATTAATGTAATATGGGACATAAGATATGGGTTTTTATTGTGTGAATACAAGGAGCTGTTTGCACTATAGTGGCAAGCTCATAGGCTGCCTCCAGGCCATCCTCATGCAAGCTACAATAAGGTCTTCAGATGGACCTGACCCAGTCTTGTAGTTTAAATGCCAGAGTTCACTTTTGTCTTGTCTGCAGGATAAAACATGGTTTTTGAGACCAGACTAAAATATAAACCTTTGCATGCCACTGGACAAATTTTTCGATAATTATCAATATTTTAAATCTGTCTAGGCCACCTGTTCATAATGTTGCAATAAAATGTAAATGCCCGTTAATCCATGCTAGAATCCTTGAGTGATTACAATTGAGGATGTCAGACTCCTGCTTCGTTCAAACAATCCAGGTTAGTGTAAAGTCCCTGCACACACAACATAGATCCAATTTTATTAAATATCCAAAATCAATTTTTGTGAGTCACTCATTATCTGAGTAAAAAAATAAAATAATTGAAACGCTTTGCTTAATAATAGTGTGTGATGTTTCAATGTCATGCAGAACAAATTAATTGACTAACAATTTGTTCAGTCCTTGTCTGCAGTGATGCTCTATAATTGTTGGAATATATCTCTTGTTTTTCAATCCAATTTAATAGCATACATTGTATACTCTTCACCAATTTGAGTTGAATGTTATGAAAACAACCAGTACTTAAACATGTGGCTTTGGCTAATTCAGATCTTTAACGCAGGTAATGATAGTGAAGTGGCGATACCCATTGTCATTTACTGGCTATAATTCTAAGCACTGGGATTGTAACACCACACTCAGCTAGGTTCAGGGCCATATCATCCATACATCACAAAGCTCACTTTTCCATATATCTACTGTTCCAAGCTTGATGTCATGATCAGGAATATTATAACAAAATGTGTCTCTCACAAAGAAAATTTAGATCACTGTAATATATCTGTCTAATCCTATTATAAGATATATCAATACATGTGCTCCAGTCCTAAAAGCTCTGACATTATCAAATATTTCACTTTTTTCTGAAGCGATATAGTGATGAAGATGATGTGGAGCAAGATGACAGTGATAGAGTCATGTATAATATCTGGGGTTTACATAAGGTGGCTCTATTTGAGATGCTTTCCCCAAGAGTCCTCATTACCCACACAATGTACATTATGAATCACCCTCATATCAACAAACTCCGAGAATTGAAGTAACAACACATTTCTCTGATGTGGGGGTAAATTACAACAAATTCCAGTGGATTTTCAAGGTAAATACATACAACAACGGTATTTGCCAAGTAACTACACTATAGTGTTTGTTTTTACTGTTAGGTTACTACAAAGAACCAAAAATGACTGGAAAATACAAATCAAATTGAGATTTGCCAATCTATTATAAATTATGAAAGGATTTGCCAAGTATCTGTACATATGAATGAGGTCGGCTGTAATTTCTGATCGTGAGCAATCATTCTATCTGGGTCTTAGATGGGAATAAAACTCATTTCTACCGAGTAATTACCAGCCAGGATATTCCTTGCTCTCAGGGATTTATCTGTTGCTATGGAAACAGAGCATCCTTGTCCCTTGACAGCCTCTTTTTGAATTTTAGACCTCAGCATAAGCTCTCAACTAACAGCCTAAACTTTGTCATAACTTGTCACGAACTCGGATTTCCGTCCATGAAAGTCAATATATCTCCATGACAAGAACCCAAACTCTTCCTTGCACTGATATAATATATGCATACATAGTATGGTACACTTTGTCTCAGTAATGACAGATCCAATATTATGTATGATTATGTATCACACTATATAGTCTAACATATCCGACTGCAAATATATTTTGTGCAGATATCTGCAACTGAATGTTGTTAAACTTAGAAGTTGTGTCAATATTGAATGTAAAACAAGAGGTAAGCCACATGTCTGTCCACAGAGAACAATACAGTGGCAGGTAAATCAAGCTACTTGTTTACTGCTGAGGCAACTCAACATCTGTTGTAGAAATTTATATTCATTACACCAGTATTGTTCTCAATTTCAGTTCCTACAATTTTCGTGTTTGTGGAGAAAGTGATACGCGGACATAATATTCAGAGTAGTGAAATTTCGAGTTTTGCAGCCAACTGTGAATGATAACAGTCAAATGTGAAAACACTAACAACCTGCATCTGCTGGGGTGAGATATATCATGTGTAATGGAGATAAGAGTGGCCAGTTGTTATTTGCTACAACATACCCGGATTTGTCAGCTTTGCTCTCAAATTTGGTAATTTTTTTTTATTTTTTTTAATTTTTTTGGGGGGGGGGGGGGGGGGGAGAATTTTTGTGCACTCAGTTTAAGTGAAGCAAAAATAGTTTAGTGTGTTGTTACAAACAGTCCGAGAATGAAGTGGAGCTTTCAGGCCTGCATTGACCTATCACCTTATCTGAGGTATCGAGCTTGTCGCATATGGCGAAGGTTATCACCACACCAGTGCTACAATGAGGACACCACACAATATATTTCAAATCAACACATTGCCAAGTTAATAATGTATTTAGAATGGTTACTCATGAAGGTTTGTTAACTCTATCTGTATGTTGACAGTGAGAGGCCCCAGGGGAGCTTGTGTCACACTCCAAACACCTGCCCCATTCCCAACCCTTACCTAACATCTACAATACAACAGACAAACCCAGCACATGTCAAGTTTACATATGTACAGAGACTTCAGAGGTAAATCTAACAGATGACAATGACCTGTCTCAAATAATCTCAGCCTTAAATGCTTTGTCACAATCACATCTTTTACATTTATGTTTCATGAACTAGACTATGAACAGCTGAAAACTGCTGTTCTTAAATCTGAAGAACATTACATTGGTATCTAAAGAATGACATATTTTGATAAATTCTATTTTTATATTGACAACCTGTTCAATTCAGTTTACAGTTAGAGTAATACATTACAAGGTTTAGGCTACCTCAAGTAATCTCAGGAGCCCCAACCAAGATTCAATGACCTACTCTTTTCCTTCTTATTTTTCTTTTGTATTATTACATAGTTAAAGACAATTCTTTTCTAAAAAAAAACTCTTGGAATCCAACATAATTTAGAGCAATACCTATTGTATATTGACCTCCTTCTTTTAATTTTTTTTTTAATCTTTTTGTTTTGACCTTTTGAAAAGTGACCTATTTTGTTTTGATCTATTCCTTTGCAAGTGGAACTATTATCTTGGTCAATCAAACAAGAATGATATAAAACCTTTGTAGCATGGCATTTAAAAGAAATTGTAAACTGACCTTTTTCGCTATTTTTGCTGTTGCGTTTTTGTGGGGATTTAGTGGTGGGGGTGGAGGTGGGGGTGGACTTCTTGCCCCCACTGCCAGCCGGGCTCACAACAACCTGAAAATACAAACAATCATAATCAATATTTATACCACATCACCACAACTACATCTAGCTTCCATGAGACATGAAAAAAAAAACACTGCACAAATAAGACGAGACAACACAACATAGATCTTGAGATTAACAATATGCTAGCAGAGTACACCTGATATATTCCTTCAACACAGCATGAGACAAAGGCTTGAAATAAGAGAAAGTGTCTAACAGAGGACTTCAATATGATGTTGTAAGCTAAGCAGCATCTCAGTGATGATGAGGGGAAGCATCTTAAACCCTCCCTCAGTCTCTCCACTATACCTTATCAACCCATCTCAACAACTTAAACCCTCCCTCAGTCTCTCCACTATACCTTATCAACCCATCTCAACAACTTAAACCCTCCCCCAGTCTCTCCACTATACCTTATCAACCCATCTCAACAACTTAAACCCTCCCCCAGTCTCTCCACTATACCTTATCAACCCATCTCACCATTATTATTGAAGGAAGTATGGAAACACACATTGATATCTCAGGTAATCTCAATGATTGATCAGTAAACAGTATGCTTCTTATTAGCTGAATGGGACCACAAAGGTTTCATTCATTCCTAACACAAATCTTACTCATCAACAACTTTGTCTGGTTACATTGTATAGCTTATTCACAAATGTTTCTAAGCTTGTGGTGTGCATTAATTAGTAGCCCATATCTTACCACCTTACAATGTATTTCCTATAATCTGGCTTGTATTAGAAGTAAGTTACTTTCACACAAATAGGCACACCCAAGTTTATGATAAAATATATCAGCATTCATTATGTTTTACCACCAAGATTCAAATCATAATTTAAATATATTACGAGTATATCTGGAGTTTCACAAGGTTGAAATGCAGAGAGATATTATTTGCCATCTCCCGACATTATTACTGTGGACACATCCTGTAACTATTTGTTAGATGGTCTCTGGTGAAAAAATTACTATTCAACCAAACCATTGTTTCGGCTGCCGTGATTGGTCAGGGACCAAATCTCAGATTCTAATTCAATACATAATTTAGTAACAAATACATCACATAGGAAAGTGAAACTATAACTATATTTCCAAATATTTCCATATTCTACACTTAGAAAATGTGTTTCTCTACACACTGATTAATCTCATACCATTTTTTAAAAATAAAATAGTGGCTGAACTGTGTGATGCTTGTAACATAAGAAGCAATATATATATTACCTGTCATTCATTATACTTGTAGTCTTATTCATAACCATTGTTTCATTGCATAACACAACTGAAATAGACATTTAGTCACATATATTCTTACCTTTGCTTTACACATTATGTTTCTTCTATGACATTTTGTAATTTTTCCAAAGTTTGTGATTTCTTTAACAGGTTTGTATTGGTGGTTGACATAGTATTCCATTGTCCTGCATTCCTACCAGAGTTCCACCAAACACTGCCAAGTGACTGACCACCAACTTTTATTCTAATGAGCTGATTATCATAAAACATAGTCCAAGCAAGGTCAGTGATTGGCTGAGGCATATTGGCATTGCATTGTGGGTCGTGTGGCAAGCCTTGAGGTGGTAATTACATATTCTATAATTACCCTCCTGCAGCTGACATCCAGCCAGCATTTAGTACATGCTCCCCAAGCAGCTGCTAGTGCACCCTCCACCAGCCACTGGCAGCATGCTGCTCTGGAGTGTTCTGCTGTATGCCACCTGACCCCACCACCTGCACACTTACAAGGTGGGGACAAACTCCAACTTTACACAACTAACTGTAATGACCCCCTCATGCTGAGAACTGTGAAATAAATTCTGTGAACCTGACAGCTGGCACATTATAGGACATAACTTTTAATTTATCTTCTTAAAATAACTTTGCCTAGAACTTGTATACGATGTCCAACATGAGAAAGCAGAGAGTCCCACATACACAAATACAGACCCATTAATCAATCACAATAATTCATGTTATGATTTCATCACCTAGTATCAAGGTAAAGTTATGCTCATTTATGTAATTGATACTTGGCATTAGAATGTAGCCTTGTCAGGTCACCTTGTCAAGCAGCTTTGTACATATTTATTCAATAATCTAGGTATAATGTTTAGGTGTGACATTTTATATCTAAAACCAGCCAAGACAGCAATAATGAAATCAGTAATCAGAAGCAAAATCTATTCAATCTGTATATATACCACACATGTATTAATCAGATTGTTTCATGAGAATTAGAAATATTCAAGATAAATATAAAAAATGCACATGACATGGTCTTCTTTAATATTCCTCGTTGCAAATTAACAGAATTATAATAACAATAACAAGATCAGCACATACCAGAATATGTTCATGATTCTCAAATATATTCAGTATTTCAACAATATCTACATTGCATATCATGAGGTTCATTAGAAATGATATCTATTTCAGTTCAACTTCAACTAACATTGCACATAGCACTCAACATAGAGCAAGTTTTCATTTTGGTTTGGTGTTTGGCTGATGGCCTGGGGGCTACGGATGGTAAATGATAACTCTTGAACATCTTACTGCATGAGGTGATGAGGCTGTCACTCAGACATCATTAGTTCCTCCATCCCCACCATCAACTCTCTCTCTAATTGAGTCCTTTCTACTATCTAATTAGTCTCCCCTGTTCAGAGGCACTGACAGGTTTTACTTCTTACATAGTCAATTTCCTGGTGGGTTATATAATATTACTCATATTGATAAAAGCAATCTGGTATTTATCAGGATTTCGATAATACACTGTGCTACTGTTTGTATTCATGTTTCTAGGAAGTGATTCTTATGTATTTTTGGCATATTCTATAATACTATCAGTATTTTGGAATTGCCACAATATTATTTTTTCAAATAATTCTAGTGACATACATAATTTTTAACAAGATGCATGTGATATTAAAGCCATCTGGGAAAGTTGCCAGAACGATCTAATGTGTAGAATCAATCTTCCATTTTATCCTCTTTGTTGAGTATGCTAAATTAGCTGATGGCATCAAGTCACACAAGAACACAAAAACGATCAATTCCAACACAGAGAATGTCAACTTCTCACTTTTTTTTACGATAATAGCAATCATTTTATGCAAAGATAACATTGAGCTATTACATATCATAAAATAAACAGGAAAACATTTTTTTTTGGATAAGACTAAACCATTTTTTGATATTTTCCGATTCCTGAAAAAGGTCTTTATTCTATCCCATCATGGAGGCTATAATTATAGAATTTTTATTGCTTTTTTGTAGGAGTGACAGTAAATCTGATCTGAGTAATTGTATCTCCTGGCAGGGGATGAAATACAAATCTATGCCAGCTTATATTACACTATAATTATGGCTGACCCAGCAGTGGTGACCATTTTGATCAGATTATCCTGCTCCATCAAGAATTTATGCCTGGTCAATATCTTGCAGTATGAACTGAGTCAGGTTACCAGATCAACTCTTTTCATGCTTCCTGTGGATTTGCCTATGGCTTTTAAAACAAGAAAAATACAGGTGACCAGTCTTCTGTTTCCTGTGGGGATTTATTCTGGTCTGACATTGACCTTCCAAATCATTTTATCATGAGAGACTCAGACAGGTGACCAGCCAGCATTTCCTGTAAGGGTTGAGTGTAAAATGCTGACTTTGCCTGTAGCAAGAGGAAAAGTCGGTGATTGACATCATCTCCCGGGATCTGATGGGCAGCGAATGTCAAGTCCAATTTTATCATGTCCAGGCCAGACTTTCATATTGACCACCCAATCCAAAACTAAGCTTCCATTCAACAACTAATCTTTTATGTGGTCCTCATTCATAGGCTCACCATGTGACTATTCAGATTACTGTGATATTTGCCATCTCAGGGCAACTCAAACTGCATGATCCAAGATATAACCCTAGCTCAGATCTGCCTGCATAATCCAAAACAACTTCCTAGATTAGCAGGATATGTAAATTATGGAATATGAGTTCCTATCAATCTCATACCAAATTCTTCCTCGGTAGGCTGTTCATATTCTATCTGCATAAACCCAGATATTATCTAAGGTCTTCCATGATTTCAGATATCTTAAATTGATCAAATCTCTATAAACAAAAAACTGTCCTGTGGAATTCTTTTTGTTTATCAAAACTATTTGCAGTATCATTCTTACTAATTTAATTCCCTATAATCCAAGAAACTTCTATTTTCACAATCCTGACTGTTATTAAGGCCAGGTCTATCGATATAATCCAAGATATCATCAATGACAGTCCTACCATTGTAATCACAAATATCAGTTCCATAAACACAATATGACTATACAACGTGTGGCAAGCTGACAGCAGGTGGCGCTGCCGATAAAACATCCATTTGATAAAATGTGTGCTTGAAAATATAAATGTTGATATAAAAATACATATATTTAAAACCTGACATTATGTTTCACCCCCATAAATTAAATTGGTGTCAATAATGGTAACATTTTCACTATTGTATTGATTGATGACATTGGTACCTCATCATTTGATTTCAAAAAGTGATATGCCTAATTTTTAGTTCAACTCAACCTGTATGATCCACCTGCTCGGGCCTAAAAAAAGAAGCTTGTTTCTGATTTCCCTACCTGACCTATACCCAAAGACATCGTCAAAAAAGACTTGAAATCCACTGTTTCCAGAAACATCACGCACTGCCCATCCAATTTAAGTCCCGACTATGTAAGAACTCGATTCCCGGCGACTAATAATCAAAGAATTATGTACTGTTTAAATCAACTGAAGACGTCAGCCCTGTTTGAAAATATTTCTTTGTTTTTTCTTGATCTCAGCATCGTTTCGCCATTGTTTACGAGTTTGCGCAATCAGGTGAAAGTGGGTCAGTTTATTCACGAGAGTGACAGCAACGATCTGAAGCTCAACAACGTTGTGGTCCTTCTGACGTCATATGAAGATTCTCCCTTTGCGTTTCCATGACGTCATCACTTGGACTCTCCTAAATGCCATTTCACGTTGTCAGGTTTAATATCGGGTAAAATCTGGAGAAAAAACGCTACAGAAAACTCACGGATTTGCAATTATAGATATTATGACTGGGAAAGACCATGACATGGATCAGAACTGCAACAGTCAATCGCCGGAAGTCGAGTTTAATTACTGGGGAAACTTCAATATGATGGGCAGTGCGTGGTGTTTCTAGAAACAGTGGATTTCAAGTCTATTTTGCTGATGTCTTTGCGTATAGTTCAAACCTGCTGCTCTAAAGATTTTTTGGACTTTCCTGATGAAAAGACAAAGTGTCAGTTATGATGTTATGATATTTGATCACTTTTAATAAAAATAAATAAAGAATTTTTTTTTAAATAAAAATAAGAATAATACAAAATCTATCCCCTATCTATTTTTAGGGCATGTTATTGGAAATAAGATTATCATTTTCTTTGGCCTTATTCAGATATCATCCAAGGTCACCTCCAGAAGTATAATCAGATATCATCCTAGGTCAGTTCCACCTGTGTAATCAGATATCATCCTAGGTCAGTTCCACCTGTGTAATCAGATATCATCCTAGGTCAATTCCACTTGTGTAATCAGATATCATCCTAGGTTAGTTCCACCTGTGTAATCAGATATCATCCTAGGTCAGTTCCACCTGTGTAATCAGATATCATCCTAGGTCAATTCCACTTGTGTAATCAGATATCATCCTAGGTCAGTTCCACCTGTGTAATCAGATATCATCCTAGGTCAATTCCACTTGTGTAATCATATTTCACCCTAGGTCAGTTCCACCTGTGTAATCATATTTCATCCTAGGTCAGTTCAACCAGTATAATCAGATGCCATTCTTGATCATTTCCACCTGTATACTCACATATCACCTTTGTTCAAATCCACCATGATCAAAGTAATCCCAAGGTCAGTCCACCTGTATAATCTACCTAATTAATCCATCTGTATCACCCTAGTTCATCTCTACCTGTATAATCTGCCTGTATTATCAGATATCCTTCTTGATCAGTTCCTCATATATAATCACGGATATATCCCAGGTCATTCCATCCACATAATTACATATATCATCTTAAGGTAATCTTACCTGTTAAATCCTTATAATATATGAAATACAACCAGAATGATTACTTTTCTACTGGGAGACAAAAGAATCTTACTGCCATGCAATCTAAATGGCAGTTAGACTATATATTTCCAAACAAGCCAAATTATAATGGTTCTGAGCTTTCTTATTCGAAAGATTTGTCCCACTTGTTTACTTCATGTCACAGCCATGTCTTTATCATCCTAGTAGTTTATTTTGCAAAACTCAATTTGTGTGTACCAACTATATTGCCATTTAAATGGACTGAAAGAAAGCTCAAATTTCTAAAACATATAAACTATACTGTATGAAAGAAGCAGAATCTAGTGTTATTCTGTAATGAAATGCTTCAATCACAAGTGCCATGGCAGTCTGACATTCCCCTGTGGAAGCCAAGGCCCCTAATAAATAGGAAGCAAGTAAGGTTGTAGTGGATGTTGTGCAGATCATATAAATCTGGGCCTGGCTCCCTCATTGATATGCTACCCACACCAAGTCACTGGAACTGAAATAGTTTACCAAATCTCTGGAACCACAATAATGTACCTATTCACCGGAACCACAGTTGTAATCAAATTCACTAGAACCACAATTGTACACCAGGTCCCTCGTATTCAAATAGTACATGACAACTGCAATAGCATGTGTAAGCTTTAAACAAACAATAGCAAACCAAATCCCACAAAAGGAAATGTCAGAACAAAAATAATAGCACATAATCACTCCTATCACATGTCAAAATAATTAACTAAGAATTCTAATATTATATCCCATAAATGAACCAACAATATTAGTGGTATGAACTTATCAAACTTTTATTTGTAGAACTGTATTTTCACATTATCTATTACAAATCTTATCACAGGAAAGGGGTTTACTTTTCCTTAAAAGTATGAAGTAAAGCTATTACTAAATATCACAAAACCACTGCTTTCTGTTGTGAAAGTGCTTGTAGGATGGCTTTAAGCAGTGGTCAGTGGTGGTGACAGCATGACCACAGTGTGACTGAGCCAACTCACCTTCCAGCATGCATTACATAATGGCCCTGCCTGTAGTATTCCTCCAGGAATGAGGCTTTGGCATGCTCCATTATTCCTCAGTGAACATTACTTTCCCTGCACCTGGGTCTGCATATAAGCTTGTGTGTGTGTGTGTTGTGTGGGTAAAGCTCCCGTCCACTTCTCTCTGCTTTAAACTTCACATGGTACTCCTCAGTGTTCCCTTGCCATTGTTTCAACTCGCACAACAAACTTATCAGTGACACAAGTCTTGCCCGATGAGACAGTGGACTGTGAACTTGCTGGGTTATTGAATGAATAAATCACTATTTACATTGAGCCAGAGCGAGGCTGATAGTCGGCAGGCCTCTAATTGTGCCAGTCAATACTGGAGGCAAAGCAGTAGGCAGGGACGTGTGTGTTGCTGCTGCTGCTGCAGCTGCCTGCGTAGCCTGCCTGCCTGCATAGCCTGCCTGCCTGCATAGCCCGCCTGCCTGCCTGCTCACCACAACAGGGAGGGCCACCAAAACATACAAAATACATCTGAAAAAAAACCTGTTTTGTTTGCCTTTAACAATGTTGTGTATTTCTTAACATTTACATGTTATCGGAACCTGATTTGAACAGAGGTTGGAGTACTTTGGGTAGTTTGAGGCATGTTTCTGAATGTCAGAGAGGAATGTGACAGGTGGCCTTAATGTGAAGCTCGTGGGCTGGCTCAGTGCCTGACACTATGGCTCACTGTCTCACCAGCCTCATCAAAGACAACTACCTCCTCTATCACAAATACAACAAAAAATTGTTTTATATCTTTATAGACATCATTTAAAAAAACTTTTACATTTTTGTTCTAAATTTATCTCAATAGAGGTTTCAATATAATAATGAAGGCTGACCTTCTAATTTTGACTGGTTTATTGCAATTTGAGCCCCACCACAGCCTTAAAGCATGCAATAAAAGCTGCTTATGGCTGAGTATTAATCTTTTGAAGTTATAAATGACTAATGGTTGGCTGGGGGCTGGCAGGAGAGTGCAGTACTGACTGGCGTTCAACGTGGCACATATTCTCTAGTCACTATCCAAATAACTTCCTTTTAACAACCCCTTTTTTGTCAACATTTAAAAAAAATTCTCACTTTTTCTTTTGAATCCTGCCCTTCTGTCAACAAATCTAATTTTAATTTCCAATCCCAGCCAGACACTCACTACCCCATCCAACTCACAACTCTTCCCCAGTCACAACTTATCCTCACTCACAACTCATCCCCACTCACAAGACATTCTCACTCATTACCCCACCCTACTCACAACTCATCCCCATTCACAACTCATTCACACTCACCACTCATCCTCACTCACCACTCATCCCCATTCATAACTCATCCTCACTCACAACTCATCCTCATTCACAACTCATCCTCACTCACAACTCATCCCAATTCACAACTCATCCCCATTCACAACTCATCCTCACTCATCACTCATCCTCATTCACAACTCATCCTCACTCACTACTCATCCTCACTCACAACTCATCCTCACTCACAACTCATTCTCACTCACAACTCATCTTTGCTCACCATCTCTTACCCACCCACAACAACCAACACAACATAAACAATCATAACTCATCCTTGCTGACAACCGAACTTAACTGACAACTGCAACTCACAACCAAACTTCACTGACAACTGCAACTCACAACCAAACTTCACTGACAACTGCAACTCACAACCAAACTTCACTGACAACCGCAATTCACAACCAAATTTCATTGACAACCGCAACTCACAACCAAACTTCACTGACAACCGCATTTCACAACCAAATTTCATTGACAACCGCAACTCACAACCAAACTTCAATGACAAATGCGACTCGTAACCAAACTTCACTGACAACCGCAACTCACAACCAAACTTCACTGACACTGACAACTGCGACTCATAACCAAACTTCAATGACAATCATGACTTACAACCAAACTTAATTTACAACCACAACTCACAACCAAACTTCATTCAGGATCCTTGATGTGCCATTGCCATTTATGTAACAAATGGAGCCCTGATATGGGACTTCATATCCTTCCTGCCCATGCCGTCTTCTCCTTCAAACCAGTCAGAGACCATATTGTGTTCTCATAACGAGCCCATCAGAATCCACATGTTTTTGTGACACTGCACCATGGCAATGAGGTGCTGCCCATTATCTTAAATGCACTTGCAGTGCTTCACACCTTCTGCTGATAATGGCCATTGTTCAGGTTTTCTTGTTTTCTCAGCCATCCACAAAGCAGATATTTCTCAGGGCGAGGAAAAAAACATTGCAAAATAGGTGAAACATGGATCCATACATTTTCCCACAATGAAAGATTTTTCAGTGAAAATCTCTTATATGGAGTTACTCATTACTGCATTTGACACTTATCTTTGTTGCCCTTTGAACTATTATTGTATATATATGCTTGCACTGATAATTTCATTCAATTTCATTTCATTCAAGTTTGCCCTACTGGTTGAAGCAAGTGACTTTAGGTCAGTCCATCAATTTTTTAGAGTTATTTTTCTACTAATTTCTATTATTTGACAAATTAAAACAGACAATGGGCAAGCAGAATTTCAAACCATATATCAGACACTGCTGCTCTTAATATATGTCATATCAATTCATATGAAGAGATCTATTTTTATCTGTATTGAAACAACACTCTGACTCAGATCTCTGGCCTTCACAAGGAATTCCTGTTGAGATGGGCAGGTCCTCAGGGGTTTTGCTTTGAACAATATTCCCCAAGCAAGTTTGCTCAATATAACAAGAAGTCCTTTCGGAAAAATCAATACATTGCCAAGACTGTGAGAGCTTCTCTGAAGGTCCAAAATTTTACATGCATCCAATTTTTTTCTGATTTGTAGGTCACATAACTTTGAAGCTGAACTTTAGAGCAACCAGTTTCTGCTGATGAGGATGACCATTTCTGTGAGCAGCTACAAGGGTCCTCCCCAGGTTAGCCACTGTTATCAAAGCTTATTGGTAGTTATGGAAAACTGGTTGGGCAAGAGCACTTGAAAGATACCAGTCATGATCAAGATCACTCTCATTTCAAAGGGGAAAGAGAGAGAGAAGTGAATTTTACATTTAGTAATTTCTTCAAGTCAGTTAATAATGTATGTGAGCAGACAAAACTCATATCCCACAGACAAATATAGGCAGAGAAATGTATGTTAAGCATCTAATTTCAACTACACAATGGAGGAAATGTGATATGATACATAAGTTATGGAAACAGGCAACAATGATAAGTATCATATATACAATGGAGCTTGGTGGTGGGACTTGTCTGTAAATGTCAGGCCAACAAACTTGCTACTCAGCTGCCATCTTCCACCAATAAATACTTGAATACATGATCTCATTCCAACTTTAAAACTGAGCCATCTTGAACTTTGTCAGTTCTAACCTCTAATAGACTCCCGTTTTGTAGAACTGTATACATGTTAAAAAGTCTGATAATTTAAAACTTTCCATGAGTGTTAGATTTCTGCAAAGGTGTCTGAGCTTTGTATGACAACTCCATGCTGGACGTTATATGGAGGCTCTCAGTCTTTGATGCTCTCAGACATAAATATCAATTAACAGAAGGTAATAAAGTGCTGCAGGGCAGTACTAAAAATATCTATTTACATTATTATTTAAACTGTAAAATAAAGATTATCTCATAACACAAGAGTCTAAACACTATTCTTGTTCTGTTAGGATTTCAAGCTTGTATGATCAATATTCAATATTGTTTAGCTCTCAAGCTTGTGTCATCAGCATTCTATCTTGTTAAGCTGTCAAGCTTGTATCATCAACATTCAATCTTGTTAAGCTGTCAATCAACATTCCATCTTTTTTTAACTCTAAAGCTTATCAACATTCTCATCCAAGGTAGTTGATCTAAAATACTATAGATTGTCTGAACTTTTCAGTTCCATTTTTCATAATATAAGTAATAAGTGTATTTTTATGTCAGCATTAAATATTTAATCAAAGTTTAAGGAAAGATGTCACTTATGTAATGTAAACAATGGATTCAAAAATATTCACAATTCACAAAACAACAAATTTTAAATAATGGAAAGCTCAACAATTGAAGGTCTATTCCAACATCTCCAAACACTTTTCATTGCTCAGTCGCCATTTGGCAGGAAAAGGGTGGGCAATAAACAAGGGATATGAGTGATATACAAAGAAATCTATAATCATCATATATCCAGCCTCAAAACAGAGGCAAGTGGAAAGATGCACTGACTGTGTAGATGATATTTAGATAGATTCTATCATGCAAGTGTGAAGCACTGAGTGTCTCTTGGTTTTGGAGGTGAGATCAGGTGGCGTGTACAGTCCCTGTCTGTCTGTCGCTGATATGACAGGATTACTATATCAGAGAGCACACATTGAACCACTTGCTGCACCATAGCACATGAAAATAGCCAAATGACCAAAATATTTCTCATATCTATGACATCGTATAATTCCAAATTTATGAGAGAAGAAAAAATAAAGTATTATTGACAAAAACTGATTGCACTATATCTGATTTAAGCTTATAACAAACAAGTGTTGATTTTAAAAAATCAAGCTCGCGTAAGTTTGCAAAATCCAAATGCAAAATCCAAAATCCTTGATAAAATCCGAGAAAATCTTCTTACTCTACTACGCACTCACAAATCACTTCTGAAACAAAAGCGCCATCTGACGGTGTAAGCAGAATTAATGTGCCAAAACATGGCCGCCATGGACCGATAATCGGGGTATGCTCCATAGACTTCCAGCTTATCATGTCAAAACCTCGAACATTCAGACCTAAAGTCAAAACAAACGTGAGCGAAAAAGTAACAATATATGATGCACAGATGTACTTGATCACTGATTCACAGTATGAATGCTATTATGGTAGGCAGCATGCACTTATCTATTATCATCAGCAAGAGAGTAGTCTGGGCACAATCCACATTGTCAGATCACTACCTAGCACAGACAGACAGAACAGGACATCCATTTCCCAATCAAGCAATCTTTCTTTGATCTAAACGTATCAAGGATAATTGAAATTTTTAATCACATCATGCGAACTTTCAGCCAACCTGCTGATAACCAACTTTCCATCTCCATTTGATTTGGCTAATTATTACCACTGGAAACCTCAGTTGCTATGGCAATAACATTTACGAATAGCATAAAAAGTTTGCCATTAGATGTCAAAATGTCATGATCCTAAGATCTTATTTCATCACAATACTGAAGACGGTATTCATGATGATGGTTGTTTTAACTCTTCTCCATACAAGACACTTTATTATAAGGTAATTAGACCAAAATTGAGAAAAAAAATAAAATTTCAGATATTATTTTCTTTCAGCATGAATGCTTCATGTTTAGCATGAATGCTTCATGTTTATATTTAAGTAAAGATCTAATTTTGGTTTCAATAAGTACATGAGATATCTGTACTCATCATGGTGCAGTTAGAGGAGCAAAGTTTGCCAATATGGCGGTGTTGGTGATCCATCATGTGTGCGGAGGCACGCCCCGCACTCCGTGGCCATGTCTCAGCCGGCCTTGTCTCCTTGCCTGCATCTCACAGACTCAATTACCAGTCCTTGTACCGCACCAATTCCTGCTTGCTACAGTCAGGGCACGTCCTGCCCACCAATTGGCTGCCGTTTGCTTGGCCTCAACCTCACCCACTATTTATGCCAACATTTTTGGAACTTTTATTGTCCATATTTCCTTTATTATAAATATAATTTTGATGACAAGAACATGATCTATGAAATGTGCTCTATGTAACAATGTTCTATGCAACTCATATCTCCAATGTCCTGTTCTTCATTATTTCTAAAAACTGACACATTATGAAATTTATTTAGAACTGATCTGTTGACTCTTATACTAAATATCCAAATTTAATCATTCATTAATAATAACAATATCTAATATATTGGTTACAAAGAAACAAAACGAAATTGATTTACATTGAACATTATTTATCATGAGTTGTACAGTAAGAGAGTACACGTTGTAGTAGCTCTCCTCAGTATTTTGATAGTAAAGTTAGTAATAATCTGTATGTTGTTATCCTTGCAGCAGGTGATGTGGAAACTTGTGGTGCTAAAACTGGAATGTATGGCCATTTTTGGGCCCCATTTTTCAGGCCCGATGTGAGGCATCACTGACCGCACACCTTTAATAGTACTTGGCTCTGCATGGACACTCAGCCTCATCAGTCTAGTCATGTGACAACAATCACTTGAGTTCTGCTGTGTGCTCACCCTGGGCATTTATTATGCAGAGGATGAAGGCAAGGGATTTTGTTTTTGTCAGGATAAAAACACGCAGAATTAGGCAGACCTTCTCATTGTGGCCATCAGCATTGATAGATCTGGTGCGTGTTAGCAATGAGTTATAATGTAAAGGGTCATAGGTCAAACTCATCCTTCCGTAGTTATGGGCGGCTTTGTTCTAACTTGGATCCTAACTTTACGGCTGCTCCCTGCATATCACAATAGAGAACCCTGCCCAGCACTGACACACACTGCATGCATCTGATCAAACTTCAAACGATATAATGGCTGTTGTCTATTGCAGCAATTTCAAGAAAGGCACAATCAAATTGTGCAGATATCTCCAAAAGATTTATGTATATCTACATCTCATAAAAAGTATTGAAAAAGGCATCTATGAAAAATCTGTTATCTTTATAAATGATTTTGTCTGCCTTAAATATATGCTAAATTTCAGTATTAAATGCACAATGAGTATCAATATCAGCTATCCATTACAAACTGGACTGAGGCCTCGCTTATTGGTGTCATAAGCAGTGACAGAAGAACACAATATTGATTTGTTTGTATGACCTCAGTCATCGCCAAACAGGTGGACTGCTGGAAGTCAAATAACCCTTTATCTGCATAATCTGCATTTGTCTCCCTGACCATGGATTGCTTACCCACGAGTCACAGAAACTTTCTACAAATGAAAGCTTTTACTCCTCAGGTTATGTAATTTTAAGTAGAAGTCGAAAGACATTTTTATCTGTTATTTAATTCTGAGGATCTTCATTTTTTTCTTTGTAAATCACTATATTTAGATGATCTACCTTGTTGCTTAACCATAATAGCCATAATGACTGTCTATTTTTTCCTATTTTATATGCATTTTCATTATTGCACAGCTTAAGGATGATTTGATGATGTTCAACTTCAACTCTCAGATTGCAATAAAGCATTGTTGATTATTATTTCATTTTTTTTTTTACTTTTTCATTTACTGTGACATTATATAATTTTTTTGAATATTTTATTCAAATATCTATGAAAAGAATCTATGAAATTGAGAAGTATTACCTTTTTACCCAAGCTAAGAATTCATACAATTATCTTATCATATCTCATAGGAACAACCTGAAGGCAAGTGTCGTGCCATTAAGGGTAGAAATATCAATGTATTGGTTTGGTACACTGGTAAAATGTGGCACTAAGTTCAAGGTGGATTTTAACACATTAAAGCTTTTTTTACAGAAATATTGATGTATTTACCAACTTGTCTGTAAGAAGGTTTAATAAATCAAATTTATTCAATTATAGTCAAATTTATTCAATTATATTGTCTAACCATTTGAGCCCTAATTTCCTTTATATATCAGGTGTTCTTCCCAGGTTTACGGTAATCTAATGCTTTGTATAAGACTACAAAACAGTGATCCTGTAAGAAATCAACTGCATTTACAATATGTGCATGTATGTATTGATAATGAAGTTGTTTTTCATTTAATGGACTTCTTTTAGGAATTTCCGATTAAGAGGAGATTATCTCTTGTTGAACATGTAATCCAATGTGGGTCAGAAAGGCGTAACAAATAAATGAAATTATATGTAGTATTTCTGACACGAAATAAGGCTGTTACATGATGTCACATGAAAGTGGATTTCCATATTAGATCTAGTCTATTACAGAAATAGATAATATTGATTCAACAGTATAAATGCACTTAACTGTCTCTGAGAGAGATGCATGTAATGTTATATAAGACTGGCATCTGTGTGCCACTGTGCTACTGAACAAACCCACAATGAATAGACCATACAGTTTGTACATTTGCAGTATTGTGGCTTATATTACAAATCCACAATTTCTATAGGACAAGAGACATGTTCACCAATCGATTCATATGTGAACTTTGTTTTGTCAGTCAATCTTATTCAGCTTATGTGAGTCCATAATGCTCTGTATATCCATTTCACTCAAACTAAATGTCAGAAGTATTGAAGGCCTTGAATTATTTTCAGTTAAGTATAGCATCTGAGATTACTTACTTATTACATTTAAAAGATGACAAAGTTAATGGTGTCACAGATTATATCAAACATATTTGGCATGATTCCAGATATATTTTGGAAATTATCCAGGATCAAATCGGGTCCAACCTCTCTGAACTCAGTATAGAAACTACTAATACTTTCATGTATCAAAGCTTTGAATACACTTTTAATCATCTTTTGAATGAATGAAATTATTCATAATATGATGAAAATCACTTTTGTTACTGGATTTTACACTTACCGGTATGTTACTCTGGCAGAAACTGATTAGACGATGGCATCACATTTTGGTTATTTGATGAACAGTAAAAAAATGAAAATTAAGAAAAAACCGGACAATAAAAAAATTATTGGTCCCTTCCAAAACATTTATGTTCACTGCATACAATATAAATGCTGAGCTGTCTCTTTTCACAGCCTTGGAGAAATATGGTGAAAAACAATACAAATATGGTATATTGTTCAGTTATCCCAAGAACAGTTGTCAGATACCTCTCTTTTAGTTCAATCTATAAATGTGGGAGACATAATATTGAAAAAAGGAGATCTGATTTTGAAATATTCCAAATAAAAAGTTTCATGGCAAGTTTTAAAACACATGTAGATGCTGTAAAATTGTTATTTTTTTTTCTATGAGTAGAATTTTCCCTGATTAACATGAACTTATCTTTCCTTGATAAAATATTATATACTGCAACAGTAATATCGAAATTCTGGCGAAAAAAACAAGTTGTTTTACAATGAGTGGAAAGGTGATTTCTGGAAAAATAACGTTGTTGGAAAATCTAGATATCAGAATAACTCGTAGCACCAAAAATCCACCAGATGGCAACATTGCATCATCAAGATGGGGACCAAGGTGCCAGGGAAAAGCATAACATGATGTAAAATGCCTCCCATGACTTGTCCAGGACCAAAGAATTTATCACAAGATATCCAAGGATCAATTTGTTTGTTTTTTAAACTATCTCAGTGAAGAAAAGAAAACTTTGATCTATGAAATTGGTCAAGATGGAGGCAGGTATGTGATAATTGGCCTGTCTGTATGCCAATGTATTTGGGTTATTTACTTTGTGGTGAGACTTTTTTTTATTCTTAGAAATATGCCTGCATTAAACTTAATGCCTGTGAGTCATACTCAGCTCAGTGTCATCCAATCTAGTAGTGTCCTCTGGTGGTGATGATACACCTTTAATGCAAGTTTGAAGTCAGGAAAAAGCCTGCTTTCTGCATATTCTGATGAAGAAGCGACACCTTGTGCCTGAAAATATCTGCAGTGACATCTGTTGTCCAATTCAAAAACCACCCAGCACAGACCAACCTCCCCCCATTCACAAAACAACTTCTTTAAAGACATTGCAATTTTTCAAGGGGCTATTGAGGCCCATTGTTCATTTTTTGTAACACGGATGTTCCTTTTTTGACAACCATTGCTGACAGGCAATGGTTGTCAAAAAAGGAACTATCTGTGTTATTCTGTGATCAGTATGATCATGGGAAATGAGTAGTCATTTCCTGTGGGTTGTAAAGCGTTTTTTTCTGTGGTAACTAACGCCACTGTGGAGTGTTCATCGTGTGCATGCGCTAGCATATGAATACATTCATATAACAAGTAAACAAAGATAAAGAAGTGTGTGATGACAAAAAGTTGAAGACGGCAATATCGTCATCACCCATCAATGTGCGAAATTATCCCTTTATATTGCTTGGAAATGCTTTCCAATCGCTAGAACAAGGAATTTTCAGTAAGTTTACTTCAAATTTGGTGTAAATCGGACAATTAGAACAGAAATGACAGGCAAAAGTCTGATCGATGATTTGCGATAGCACCTGAGCGATAATAGAGCAACTTACGTAATCGATCCTGAAAAGGCACATCTTTGCATAAAGTTGTGCTAAAAAATTCGTTCATATACCAAATTAAATGTTTTTAAAAGACAAATAAAGATAATTTCAACTACCCCATCAGTTTGCAAGGATTGTTTCATTTTGTTTATTTTAATTTTTGTTTTGTTTGTTGTAATTTTTGTTTTGTTTATTTTAATTTGGTTTTGTTTGTTGAAATTTTTGTTTTGTTTATTTTAAGTTTTGTTCTGTTTGTTGTCAATCTTGGTTTGTTATTTTTTTTCTCATCCGTGTTACATGTGGATCACCACTTCTTCTTGTTAAAGATTTTTTTTAAGAACTATAGGATGAAAGGGAATATCATTTAATGAAGAAAAAGAAAAAAAACTTTTGCCATTAATGCAACTTATGGATTGAACCAAAATAGCTTCATTCACTGAGGCCAAATTACCTGCACTCTCTGTTTCTCACTGTTTCTATCAGTCTCTGTCTTGTCATTAATAAATATTTCCATGTATCACTGACTCTGACATGAGCCATTTCTCTCTGAGAGAACACAACAGCATGTACATATGCAACCCAAATAGTAGAAAGTAAATGAGCTCAAACAACATAATGAGTCTAAAGGTGTCCTGCCCACTACACAATTATTCTCCAGCTGAAATTCTTCTTAAGACCCATATACACTTATTGCATGTTGATGGAACATGGCAATGACATTGTTTTGTTTTAAGAGGAGACACCTGAAGACTTGATAAAAGCATGAAACCTACAGATAGGAAGTATTGCGTCTGTCCACTGTCATACTTTCCTATCTCACTAGCCTAAATTAATACACATATACAGTCATAATTGCCTCTTTTCTCTGTGTCAGTAACCACAAGAGCTTAAAAATCACTCTAAAAATGTAATCTACAATACATTGAAAACAAACCCAGTGTAGACATATGACACATTTTAGTTGCAATTGATTCAATAGTAAATCACACACTTCCACTTATTGGCTCACCACACCATCATTTAAACACATTATTTTAATGAGATGTTAATTTTGTTAACTCCTACATTATTTTTTTAACAATCAAACTGTAATGTATTCCAAGTAGAAGATATGGAGAATAACTTATAATACCTGAAAAAAGTTTCATATTTCATTATATTGTTAACAACCAAAGGAGGGCTCAGGAGGGCTAAGGGGGACTAAAGGGGCTTAGAAGGGCTAAGAAAGGCTTAGGAGGGCCAAGAAAGGCTTAGGAGGGCCAGGAAAGGCTAAGGAGGGCTAAGGAGGGATAGGAAAGGCAAAGGAGGGCTAGGAAAGGCTAAGGAGGGCTCAGGAGGGCTAAGGGGGACTAAAGGGGCTTAGAAGGGCTAAGAAAGGCTTAGGAGGGCTAGGAAAGGCTAAGGAGGGCTAGGAAAGGCAAAGGAGGGCTAGGAAAGGCTAAGGAGGGCTAGGAAAGGCTAAGGAGGGCTAAGGAGGGCTAGGAAAGGCTAAGGAGGGCTAAGGAAGGCTAAGGAGGGCTAGGAGAGGCTAAGGAGGGCATGCAGAAGGTTGTCTTGGTCACTGTCAGTGGCACAATAATATTAAATAAGACATCATGGAAACCACAATTTAACTCCAGGGAAATCTACCTTGAACACATATCTATAAGGTATTTTATGTCTTAATACTGCATCTGAAATATTTAATATGTATCATTGTTTTGATCAAATAGGGATGGCATAGATAATGAATGCTTAATTCACTTCTGTTTAGACATGAATAACATAAAATAGAGTAATTGCATCCTTATATTCCAGACTTCAACTTATTTCTGGATTTCAACTCACTTCTCCACAAATTTGAGATTTTTTCATAAGATTTTTTACTTGTATCTTATCCAAAGAAGCATATTCTATGTAAACTTGCTCTTATGTCTTGAAATAGTTCAAGAAACGTGGAAGTAGTTGTCAAATGCCTCTTGACAATAATATTTGCAGTGTTACAAACTTTGTCTATATCATGTAGGGAACCAGATACTAGCTGTTGGGATTCTTTTTTATTACTCCTTCCTTTAATATTTTCAAATTTCAATTTTTGAGGATCCATTCTATCATTAAATTGGTTATAACTTAAGTCCTATTGATCTCGGTTCTGCATTAATACTTGCATCTTTCACATTTAAAAAAAAAACTTTGTCTTAAATCTGTAACATTTTGCTTTTTTGCTATCCACATAACAATCACATTTAAATAATTAATATCAACATTATAAAGGTATTGAATTGCAATTTAAACCCTATTAACGAAATAAATAATGTGAATATGTCTCACCTTGTTGTGTGTTTCCTCTTCACTTTCTTCCTCTGATGACTCTTCACTCTCCTCTTCTTCAGCTGGCTGGCTCTTTTTGTTTTCTACTTCTTTTAATGTGATTTCTTCTTTACTGAGGGAACTGCCTTTAGCTAAAGCTTTGCCTTTCCCTTGTTTGTCTTGAACAGAACTGTTTTGTTTCTTGGTTGGTGTACTGAGACCAGTTTTCTTTCCACTCTTTGTTGGAGTTTTCACTTCTTTGTCTTTCTCAACTTCTTCAGTCTTTTCTTCTTTCTCTTTGATAATCAAAGTTTTGTTTCTGTCTGTAACTTTGTCTTTCTCTTGAAATTTCTTCCCAGCTTTTGTTGGTGTTTTAGATTCTCCCTGTGTTGTCTCCTCTTCTTTATTATGTTTATCTGCTGTGATTCTATTGTTGAGAGTTGTCCTGTTGTTCTTACTTGCACCTTTCTTACCTCCTTTTAAAGGTGATTTAGGTTCATCATGTTTTACCTCTTCTGGTTTCCTGCTGCTTGTTTTATTATTTTTGCTTTTGGCTGAACTCTTATCTTTTGTTTGTCCTTTTTTCCCATTTACTTTTACTTGTGTTTTGGCAAAATCATTATCTTCATCATCACTGCTATCTTCTTCATTTTCATTTGATTCAAATATCTTTTCCACTTTATTGTTCCTGCCTTTGCCAGGAGATGTTTTTGTATTCCCCACTGTCTTATTCTTGGGTGTTTTTGAAGACTTCTCTGTTTCTTTCTCAGGCGATGGAGTGTCTTCAGCTATATTTTTTGCAGCAATCTTCTTATCTTTAGATACTGTCTTTTCTCCAATCCCACCTTTGACTGAGTTCTTACCTTTCTGACCAGAACTTATTTTGGAAGGGCTTTTTATTGGAGATGTTTTACTGTTCTTGGTAGTTGCTCCTTTGATTTTTGAATTTCCATTTATAATCTTTTCTTTTGTCTGATCTATCTCCTTACTTGCAAGTATCTTCTTTGGGGAAGATATGGCCTTCTTCACAGCCGCTGCCACAGTCTTTGCTGGGGTCAACCGTGACTTCTTGAGGTTTGGAGAACTGGTCAAAACCTCCTTTGGACCCTTACGCCTCGTCCCCAAAGTCCCCCCAGAGCTCATCACTGAAAGTACAAAGTATATATTGAAACTCATTATTGACATTTCTTTTAAAATACTGAAAAAATAAGCAATATTCTACAAATTAATCAAAACAAGACATTCAACGAAAGGTTTATTTAAGTGGTAAACAGTGTCTGAAGTTTAGTTCATAATGCTGCTTGCCCTGAGCTAGTTTTGGTCAAGTAATGCAAAATAATAGAAAAATACCATGAAATGCTGGTCCTGGTAAAAAGTTACTTGCTCAGGGTAACAGGGTGAGCTTAAATTTAAAACACTGGTGGTAAACAAATATATCAAGTATGAGGTATATAAATCAAATGCAACTGCTGGATTTGAAATTAAAACACTATATGAAAGGTGGTGCTTATGGTGAGTTCTGTGGCCGTGTGGCCTACATTGGATGGATCATAGATAAGGGATCACTGCTATATGACAATGGGCGTGAGAGCCTTTACATGACCCTGTTGACCCAGGGGAGATGGTCTCTGCTTCACTCACCTCATGCGCCATCTGCTCCCTCTTCACATTTCACTTTCAAACTTCATACTCTTGGCTTAATCATGGTAATGCAATTTCCCATGCAATTACCTTGATAGAATTTTTATATCATTGGTTTGTAAAGTTAGAAAGTTCCATGTTTACTTTGTTTAATAGTGCAGCTGATGTATTGACTCAATAAATAAATGATAAACCATGAATGTAGTATTCAAGTTAGGTATAAAATTATTATAATAACTTAACTTAACAGTTCAAGCTTTGCTTATCAGGGCTCTCCTGTAAATGAGAACTTATCTGTAGAAATTACCAGCAATGAATCATGGCTTTATGTTACGCATGAGGTACAACTTTGTTTGCTGCCTCTGTTATAGATCTCGTAGGCTTCCTCTATTAATTATTCAGCATTTACATCACAGGTATGTGATCTGCCCCGTTGTTTATATACCGAAATGCAAAGCAAACTTGCAATACTTTCCTCATGAACAAAGTTTATAAATTAGTATGGGACTAGCTCCAGCTCACCTCTGATGATTTTTTATGCTTGTAGTATTCCAATGATAGAGATAAATCAACATTTCAACATTTCCTCACAATGCAAATTTGTTGCAAAGTTATCCATGCTTAATTTCATCACATCAAAATGTCTGCTGCACCACTCATGAATATTTCAGTCAAACTACTCATGCCTGCCAAAACTATTGCAAGCCATGGCCATCTGTATCAGAATAAATACTTGCAACTAAGACACCATAAGGCGAGGCAAGTGAAATCCCAAGAAACATCTTCTATTTTGCATAGTTTATAATAATATAATAGGCTATGTGGCTGTGTAATGATCAACATGTACTGTGGCTGCGGAAGAACACCGATCAATAAACTCCCCACAACTTCCAATGTTTGTGTTCACTATTGCCTGACAATTCTTCCACAAACATTTCAAAAATCCTGTATAAATGGGATAAAAAGTGGAAATAAGTATGCTACACATATTCTGCCTTGTTTCTGGTCAAATAATCATTGCAAAAGAGGCTTTAAATGTGAAGCATACGAAAGCCTGGCTCGGGTGGGGTATAATCTAAGCATCAATTGCCATCTACGACATGACAGTTTTCAAGTTGTCGTATCGGCTACCCCAGGTGGCACGCACCACTTGTATATTTTAAGCATTTTCCACATGAGTGCACTAACCCCTTGTCCTAGAATCTATGGTCTAATGAACCCAGTTGTCAACAAAGCAACGCTTGTCTCCCCACTGGCAACAGGAATACCAGCAAGGAGGAGATTTCTCCATAATCATATTCGTGTAAGCACTTATCTGTACATACAGACAACAAGATGCTTATATAGAAGTGTTGTTGCTACTTGGTGGGCACTTCCTACCTCCTATCTCTCAATACAATGCCTAATGGCTACTACACAGTCGTACTCACCAGTGTGGAATCCTGGCCACAGGACCACAGAGCACCAAATCCTGTCAGGGGTCGCTTACACAAACTCCAGGTCGATGGAGGGGCAAAAAGTGATTGGAGCATGCTCAGTTACCCACAATTCTCGGGAAAATACCAAACATGGCTGCCCCTGAGTTTGCAAGAAGCCTGCAGCCCGATGAAGAGAAGCAGCTGCCGTTCTTCCAGCATCAATACCACTGATTACCACACCCTTGTCCTAATTATATATCCTCATCCACATTTGTGACCAGAAACTTAATGAAGCCAAACTGTCTTTCATACTCTCACGTCCTGTTGGTGCTATTAAAATTTCAAATGAGTTTGTTTTCTTCAGTATCAACATTAAAGATGATAATGGTGTAGGGAGAACTTAAGAAAGTACATCAACCTTCACTGAATGCAGCTAAATATGCAGAATAACAGACAACCATTTATGTTTCATTAACACCTAGTTCACATTGTCATGATCAGTGTGAGTGCAATTAATGATGGCTGGAAACAATGGGGAGAAAGTGGAGGTGAAAAGCAGCTGTATATGTCATAATACCCCTCCAAAAACAATGCTCCCTAACTTCTTCAACCTTAATATTAGCACAACACCTTGTGGCAAACAATCTGTTGTGGACTACTTTCTTGGAATTTTATTTGACATATTTTATTGAACAGTTTGGTGATCATTTTTTTATGTTTTAATTTGGAGAGTCATATAAGAGGTAGTTAAATTCTACACATCTCTTGTTTTTTTTTTTTTTTTGTTTTTTTTTTTTTTTTTTGTGAAAAATCATAAATTAACAGTATCAGAGTACTAACTTATTGTGAAAAACAACAAGCAATCTTAACTGAAATAGTATTTACAAAATAACAAAATTTGGGAAAACAGATGAATCATTTTTGAAAATGTTTGATCACTTTAAATCATATCATATTCCAGTATATATATATGTAGATGTTGGAACAAAAAATTTGATCACAAAGAACTGATGCCTGTTATTCACAATAATATTTGACCAAATATCATGTTTCTAATTTTTTTACTTCATGGAAAGTTTAATGAAAGTTGATGGTATCCACTAATCATCATTTTTTTTAACCACATTAACTGGAGCACGAAAAATAAAAATGTCCCACATTTAAAAGATAAATAGTGAATCAGAATAAACACCTTCTAAACCCAGACTGCTGAAATAACATTTATATTTTGAAGCCTGTACTCACAGGTTTCAATAAAATCAGGTTTCGCATAGATCTGATTTCATAAGTAACAGAAATAATTTCTAGAAATCTAAATAAGACAAACAAATATATCTTCCATTTCCTCACTATCAAATTACTTAACTTTTTCACTCTTGGTAGTAAGGATCATCAATGCTCAATGCAGAATAAAAGTTTGGTTGAGTGACAGATGGTTCACCCCTCTACTCTGTGTGGTGAGATCTACTGTAGACTGTGTCAAACTTGCAAACTATGATCAATATTTCATGTTTGATATTTACATGTGTGTCAGCCAGTACAATACAGCTGGATGCAGTCTATTCAAATGTGCTGCTCCAAACTTTTAAAAACTTTATGTAAGTATTCACATGTTATTGTGTTTCACAAATCTTGTTATCATGACATAAATATAATATTATATAGCAAAAGCCTGGCCTTCAAGTTGCCTCTGTAACTGTTAGTTGAAGAATAATAATCAATACGTAAAATTTTATTTTACAGGAATTTTCTTTTAGATCTCATTTTATAAAGGCAATACCTGATAAGATGAGGTATTGATAAAGGTCAATACTGACATATAAGCCATCATGCCAGTTTTTTTGGTTTTGTTTTTATTCTGTAAATGCTGTCTTTTATTGTGTTTATCAAATGACCACAAGTGTCATTTTAATAAATAAATAAATAAATAAATTAATACATAAACATAAATAAATAAAAATATGTTTTCGCAAAAATCATGCCAAACATAAAATTCTTGGCAGGATAGTAGACATGAGCCAAAGTTTTTAACCTGTCAAAATTAAGTCACTCCTGTAAATGTAAACCTTAATGTTAACGAGTGCACTGAGCATTCCATTTCTCAGTTACACTGTGAAAGGGTTAAAGCTGAAGGTGTGGAAGTATAGCTAGACATACATAGGGATAAAATTATGACAACAATAACCATCAGCATGGGACAGAAAAATTCTTTCAATCTTGTTTCAGTTAACATATAACTAACTATATGATATATTTGATACCAATATGCTTATAAAAAGAATAACAGATCTATTCAAAACATTAAAACATAGAATGTAAAGTGAAGATTATCTAATTACTGGATTTTAACAGTAAGATAATATTGTTGGGTTAAAGAGTCAAGTTTTAATGAAGAGTCAAGTTTCATGAAAATGATTAGCACTGATGTCCTTTAGAATTACTGTATCTGATTTTATCTCTAAGTTTACGCTAGAATTTCCTTTAAATCATAAGTTATGAAGGCCTGTGTCCTTGTATAAAACTGAGGAAATTGTGACTAATCACCCTTGGCTGGATCTGCTCATAAGCACTTGTCCTAAAGAGCCATCCCTCAGAAATACTTTGGATGAAAATTGGGATACACAAGAGGTTTGCTGCCGTTTTGACAAAATTCATCAGATTTTTTTTCAAAGTTGATAATCTTTGAGATAACATTCATTTACCTCTATATTGAAAAAAACGAACACAAAATATTGTTAAATAAAGATTTTACAAGGTCCGAAACATAGAAATATTTCATCACTTTGGCTTTGCAGTCAGATCAATTTCAAAGAGGTATCAAAAATATATCAATTACGGAACACAAACATTGTTAGATAAAAGGTCATTCTGAGGCAAAAATATCATACACCCTTTATATTTATATGTAAATGATCAGAAGAGTTTCTATAGTTACAATTGTGGTTAAGATTTCTCAGAGTTGGATTTTTGCAGAGATAAAATTCCAAGAAAAAATATATCAGTTTCTAAAAATACTTTCAAAATCAAAGCTTAGCGGGAAACTGCAAAAGGTTTTTACATTTTATGTTGAGTTTTTACCTATTAACAACATATTAAAAGTCAAATTTCCATTTTGAAATAAAACATAGGCATCAGAGATGCATCAACCCTCAGCCCTGGTAACTTACTGTACGATATTTGCTCCGCACAACATTTGTGAGCAAAATGTCACTGCACCAAGGCAAATTGATGAAGGGGTAAAAAAACATTATAGTGCACATCTACTCCCTTTGATAGCTTCTGTGTGTCAAGTATCACGAAGCTGCCACCATTTACTCTAGAAATATTGAGAGGATGGGCCTGTGACCTTGAAAAGTAGGTGAAGGTCACTGTCCATCTAACTCTTCTGGGGTCCTCACCAGATGCATATGTGTGTCAATCCTCATGAAGCTGCCATCATTTGTTCTTGAATTATTGCAATGACATGGATTTGATATAATTGTTCCTGTGACCTTGAAAAGAAGGTGAAGGTCACCATTCCTCAAGCTCATCTGGGGTCTTCACCAGATGCTTATGTGTGTCAAGTCTCATAAAACTTCCATCATTTGTTCTTGAATTATCACAATGATGAGGATTTCATGTAATTGTCCCTGTGACCTTGAAGAGTAGGTGAAGGTCATGTTCCATACAAACATGTCTGAGGTCTTCACCAGGTGCTTATGTGTGTCAAGTCTCATAAAGCTGCTGTCATTTGTTCTTGAGTTATTGCAATTCTTGGGATTTCACATACCGTAATTGTCCCTGTGACCTTGAAAAGAAGGTTAAGGTCATGTTTCATATAAAAAATTCAGATGTCTTTACCAGATGCTTATGTGTGTAAAATCTCCTAAAGCTGCCATCATTTATTCTCGAGTTATCGCAATGATGGGGATTTCATGGTACAATTGTCCCTGTGACCTTGAAAAGTAGGTGAAGGTCATGTTCCATCAAAACAAGTCTGAGGTCTTCCCAGATGCTTATGTGTGTCAAGTATCGTTAAGCTGCCACCATTTGTTCTCAAATTATAGCAATGATAGGGATTTCACATAATTGTCCCTGTGACCTTGAAAAGTAGGTGAAGGTCATGTTCCATACAAAATATCTGAGGTCTTCAAAAGATGCTTATGTGTGTTAAGTCTCATAAATCTGCCATCATTTGTTCTAGAGTTATTGCGATTCTTGGAATTCACATAATTGTCCCTGTGACCTTGAAAAATAGGTCAAGGTCGCTGTCCATCAGTCTCGTCTGAGGTTTTCACCAGATGCTTATGTGTGTCAAGTTTCATGAAGCTGCCATCATTTGTTCTCGAGTTATCATGTTGACAAGGATGATTTCACATAATTGTCCCTGTGACCTTGAAAAGTAGGTGAAGGTCATGTTCCATACAAAAATATCTGAGGTCTTCAACAGACGCTTATGTGTTTTAAATCTCATAAAGCTGCCATCATTTGTTCTAGAGTTATTGCGATTCTTGGAATTCACATAATTGTCCCTGTGACCTTGAAAAATAGGTCAAGGTCACTGTCCATCGGCCTCGTCCGAGGTTTTCACCAGATGCTTATGTGTGTCAAGTTTCATGAAGCTGCCATCATTTGTTCTCGAGTTATCGCGATGACAAGGATGTTCGCTACAGACAGACATACATACAGACATACATACATACCCTGCCAGGAGTACTGCAATACCCTCAGCCTGATTACATCAGGGGCTGAGGGTAAAAATAAAAACCTATATGGACCAAATGTCTTTTTAATGGGCAATAAAGTTAGGTAGATCTTGGAGTAATTATGAATGGAGGCGCAACAGCTGTTATTTGAGCTATGGCGTCATAGCAACGCATTGTTTCGCACAATGGATTCAAAATCCTTTGATCCTATCATAGTTGCCGACTTCAGAATGATGGAAAATTTAATATCTATATTTTTAAATATTAAACTAACCAATATTTTAATTGTGTTTCATAACACACTCTGATTATTTTTTTTCAAAGAAAAAGTCAGAACAGTTGTTCTTTTGAGGATTACAAACCATCCACTCAAAATGACTTGAAATAAGATCTGTTGTTGTCTGGTACGATTGCTTTAATTACTATTGTTCAAAAAAAAAAAAATAAATAAATATTCCAAACCTTTAATTTTTTATACATGTTTTTAAAAAATATTTCTCTTTCTATATTACTTTTTTTTAACTTTTAAAACAAAATATTGTTTATGATATAGCATTTAGAAATTTCTGATGCAGTTTTTTCTTGTTCATATTTCATTGATTTTAAATGATGACATAACATTTCATAAGACAAAGTATCTATGACGGCGCATAAATTGGCAGGGCTATAAATTGCATTTTCTGATAGTTTTTTTTTACTGAAAAACATGGTATATTTTTTTAATCTGCCAATATATGCGCCAATAATTAAAAATGAACTGGAAAGACAAAAATAACAATAAAGTACATGATTTCCTGATAATCTGAGAAGAAAAAGGAAATTTTGACTCATTTTCAAAATTATGATATGAGTTTGAAAATCTCTTCATAAAATCGTCTATACTTGGAGCAGAGAAATAAAATTTATATCCCCATAATCTGTATGAAAAAACAAACATTTCAATCGCGATATGTTTAACTCTAAATCGTGGTTTTGATGCCGTAAAATAGCTCTGAAAATAAAATTACGTCAAATCTTTCATATCTTGCACCTATATGGCGTCACCATAACAATGGGTATGGCGGCAACTATGATGTCCCTTTTGATCTTGTGACGTTGCGCCTCCATTCATAATTACTCCAAGGCTAGATCATGTCCAAACCCTTCCTTATTTAATTAAGTGAAGGTGAGCAGGTTTCCAAAGTGTTTTTATCAGATTAAAGAATTTTTAAATTAAAAAAAAATCCTTTTATTTTAAGTCACAGGTTGCCAAAAAATGGCAGTCCACAACCTGTACCTGTCTCTATCCTTTATAACTATAGAGTAGAAGTGATGATACGGGCAACAGATGTCACTACAGGTACTAGTAGTAATGGTAGTCAAATCCTGAACCAACCATTCCTGAGTATAATTCACAATGAGCAACACAATATTAAACTTTTACATATAAATACACTGTGCACCCCAATTTATTTCTTGATAATTCTCCTTTCAAATTCTAGAGAGAAAAAATAAATTAAAATCAATTCACCAATAGAATCTATTTTCTAAACAATGAGAGGGGAGTGCTGGAATTTTTCCTTTGCAAAATATCTTCCAGGCAATTTTGTGACAATAATAATTGGTTGCTCTTCATTTTTGAGCTGCACTGATTCAATCTTTTATACATCTTATTTATATCTGTCTAAGTTTGATAATGAATTAGATGAAGCTTGAGCATTTGAAATTGTCCTAAAAATTGTAATGTACAAATCCTTGTCTATGGGCAAAAGTAGTTTTTTGTTTTTTACATATTTACAGCATATTCGACATGGATAATGTTCTGTTGAGAAGTAGTTTTCTTTTAACAAATGAGTAAAAATAATATTATCTTAGAGCATTCATACAAAAGTCAATCCAAAAGTTATAGTTATAAAGATATTCAGGACAGATCTAAGTTTGATTGCATTCTTTGTCACAGACTTCACATATATACTTGCTCAAATATTTCATCATGAAAATAACTTCAGTAAAGAAACTATAATAAAAATACAAATATGATGGCACTTTTTATCTATACCTATGTATAGTTTATATTATATCATTCATAAATTTTTAGTATCATCCTAAATACTTGGAAGAAAGAAGTATTTTTTTAATAAAGTATAAAAATGTTTAACATTGTTTAAAATGTATACCTCCAAAGAAAACCTTTTCATTGAACTCATGTAGATTGAGTAAAAAAGTGTTTAGCAAGGACATAGTTACGAGATGACATCTTCACAAATCACATCTTTGACTGACCTTGACCCTTGCATATAATATATGATTACTTTGCAAAATCGTCACCATGAAGATGTTACAAGCTTTAGGCCTGGGGCGATAAGTCTAAACTACATAACTTTTTTTTTGTGTCATTGAAAATATGAGATTCCTGAACTAGGCAAATACATCTTTCTGACCACATTATATGAACCATAGAAAATAGTCAGCTGCCTTTAACATAAACCGCAGAATAAAAGTGTCTTCGTTTATAACTTAATTATCAATATGAATTTCTGATATGTCATACAACTTGTCAATCTGATTGCCAGTTCAGGTGTTTTTATGACATATGTACACATTGTTTTTCATAATTATTTTCATTTCATATATAAAAAAACAACCCCAGTAGATGTCACCCCAACCACAACTCACTAAACCAAAAAAATGTTGTCCCTTTATAAATGCCTTTGATGAAAAATGACACATGCACCATGAAATCTCTTGTTCTGAACATAAACTCCCAATCCCTTCAATAATGAGAAGCAATGTTAACTTAAGTGGGGTAAGTAAGTATTTCAAATATGATATGCAGAAGATAAGGGAAAGGCGATGTGATGGTGGATCGCATCTCATACAATGATCCAAGCATCCAAACAAGGTCAGCTGCCATATAGCCGATGCCCCCTGCAGCCTCCCCATCATAATGTCTTGCGCCCGGTAGGAATCGCGGCCAAGTAGGAATTCCTACATAGCGCAAGTGCGCTCAGTAGGAATTCCTACTTTGCGCAAAAAAGTAGGAATTGTCTCTTAAGAGATTTTATGTTTTTAAATCCACTGAGAATATCCAGTCACGTTTACCAGTGTTGTCCATGTATATGAGACAGAACTTTGCATACTGTTGGCAAAAAAAAATCGTTCAGGTAAGTAAAACTTCGCGAGTGAACTGTCAAACTGTCATTGTTTACATATATTATTCTGGTTTTATAATGTTTAGAATTGACGTATTTGAACTCACTTTTTTTTAAAACACATCTACATTTTACAAGGAATATGAATATATGGTAGACGAAGCTGTATCTAGTAATAAGTTGTTAGTAAAACATCGTTATTCGTATATCGCGAGTGAACTGTGAACTGTCAATATGGGTTCCACGAATACTGGACGATATGAGCGTGTGGCAGTATGATGCCTATGATATATATATATGACTGAGTATATATAAATATATACGCTCATTAAGGGACACGCTCATATAGTCCAACGCTCATATAGTCCCACGCTCATACTGGCACACGCTCATCCAGGTACCGGTTCCACAGGCAGTATGGTTCAGTCTTTAAGTCTTAAAGACTGAACCATATATAAATTAAGATATGTTTTCAGTGAGCGTTTATAGCTTATTGCAATACTTGCAATACACAGGGTTTGGTTTCCGCCAGCGGAAACCTATTTCTGCCGAAACTGTCAGAAACCTCTGTTCCCAAGTCATAAATCAATAACTTCTATTACTTCCCCCAGCAGATTGTCACATATTTATGTTGTATTGTCATGTGAATACTTTAAAGTTTAAGAAGTAGTGACAAAGATCATATAAAATGTAAAAATATATTCAAAATAAGCACACTGTTTTGGACACCCACACAATTAAGCGGCATAAACTGGCATAAACTCAAAATCTAACATATCTTAATAATCCCATGATGTCCACATGCACATCCAGTTTAAGGACCAATCACGGCAGTCGAGACAATGGTAGGAGATCATGACAATCATTTTGACCAATCGGAGAGCAGCTATTGACGATTACAAGAAGTGTCCATCGTAGCAATGACAGGAAGCGGTGATCACCACGTGTCTACATTTCAGCATAGCATAAATGGCTTTCTCAAAATAAATGACATAGACAAATAATTAAACAGCTGAAAAAAATTTTTAATTGCCAACAGGTCATTTGGGGCAGCTACAGATTTGTGTAATATATGTATATAGTGGCCCATTTAACATTTTGATCCCACATTTTATGTGGTGTTTTAAACAATTTTATTATGCAGAATAGATATTTGGCTTAAAATATTTTGTTTTCAAATTAGTTATGCAATGTTGTAATGTTAAAAAGTAAGAACAAGCAGCAAACTTCATGTCTATTCCTTTCTGGTTTCTACCACATCCACAATTTGTTTCATCCCTCATTTATTCATACTTGAACATTAGAATCTGCATCAATATGTTAATATGTAGGGCTTTTTTGGTCAAGGTCAAAGTTATTTCCCTTAAATTTTCTGTGTTGCATAGTATCCCAGCCTCCATATCTATTCAAGTTCCAAAGTGCTATGCTGTGGAATTGAAACTAAGAGTTTTAAGATGCACAATTAAAAAAAATTAGTAAAAGCCAATTTGAACATTAGAATCTGCATCAATAAGTTAATATGTAGGGGTTTATGGTCAAGGTCAGGGTTAGTTCCCTTAAATATTCAGTGTTGCATAGTATCCCAGCCTCCATATCTATTTCCAAAGTGCTATGCTGTGGAAGTGAAACTAAAAGAGTTTTAAGATGCACAATTAAAAAAAAATAGTAAAAGCCAATTTTACAAATATTCTCCCTAGTTGTGCTGATTTGTGCAGTAAGAGAGAACCATTCATAAAATCATGGAAAGATTGACTCTACCTCACGAAGAGTAATCACTCTTGAACAATCACAAAAAGCCTCTGATAATTTAAATATTTTATTTTACATCCTCATATATTTTCCATTAAACTTCATAAAGCAGCTGATGATATAAACATGAATGAAAGAAAGTTTACAAAATGATCATACTGTACAGGTGTGGATTCTTTCTCTTTGCAACTAGAAGCCGGACAACATTAATCTGGTTCTCCTCTAATTCTGTCTGTGTGTCTGCAGGACAGTTCCGTCCAACAAACACATAAGTCATGTCTCCTGCACCCACTGCAGGTACCACACTCTTGGCATTTACAAAATAACACTCAGCTCAATGGTTAGCATTCTAATATGGCATTGAAATATCACCAGATTTTAGCTTGATGACTGTTTGAATCTAAGATACCACAGCTTTTAACAAAATTATGTACATATACATATATGAGCAATGTAGGAATAAGATATACCAGAATGTAAGAATGGCCAAGTTGGGGTCAAACATCTGGCACATGATGGATTCCTACATTGTGCAAGTTGCACAATGTAGGAATAAGATATACCAGAATGTAAGAATGGCCAAGATGGGGTCAAACATCTGGCACATGATGGATTCCTACATTGTGCAACTTGAGCAATGTAGGAATAAGATATACCAGAATGTAAGAATGGCCAAGTTGGGGTCAAACATCTGGCACATGATGGATTCCTACATTGTGCAAGTTGCACAATGTAAGAATAAGATATACCAGAATGTAAGAATGGCTAAGTTGGGGTCAAACATCTGGCACATGATGGATTCCTACATTGTGCAAGTTGCACAATGTAGGAATAAGATATAACAGCATGTATGAATGGCCAAGTTGGGGTCAAACATCTGGCACATGATGGATTCCTACATTGTGCAACTTGAGCAATGTAGGACTTCATCATGTGACAGATGTTTGGCATCATATTGGACATTCTTATATGCTGACATGTGACAGATATTTGGCATCATTCTGGTCACTTTTACATGCTGGCATGTGTTATTCCTACATTGTGCAACTTGAGCAAGTAAGTCTAAAATGCAATAATGTCTAAAAACAAGAGCCTCTTCCCGTCACTTCCGCCTTTCAAAATTGCGACCACGTGTTGCATTGAGTCGTGTCTTCCCTTCTTGACAAATGCCTTCACACGTGGATAGATTTTAATTGCGTTTTAAATGATAAATAAAAGTATATACCCAACATTAACACAAAATATGCCTTGCAGGTCTAGAACAGAACAAAACCATTCATCCATTTAAATGCATTACGCAATACGAGGTCGTCATTTTAAAAAGCGGGAGTGATGGGGACAAGCTCTTATTTTTGGCGCGAAAACAAATGGAGTGTATCAACTCGCATTGAAAAATTTAATATATTGCGCAACAATGGATCCCTGGCTTCTCTTTGTGTTGCCGCACATCAAATTTACCGTGTTCCGCACATCGAAAACGTAACACGATGTACGTGACGTCCTTGATCTTAGCGTCAAAACTATAACACGTGGTAGAATATTTCTTTGTGTATTTTAAGCCAAAGATATTAATTATATCGCTTTTCATTATTATCGTTTATAGCACTCCATCGGCCGTAAATCATCGTGATAATATTGGGTAAATACCTTTATTTATCATTTAAAACGCAATTAAAATCAATCCACATGTGAAAGCATTTCTGTCAAGAAGGGGAAGACACGACTCAAAGCAATGGAAACAATGACAAAATGCAAAACTGTGAATGCTGATAATTGGAATCAGTGAGAACAAAGTCAAAACAAAGCGTGGCCAATCGATCCGCTACGTCACGGACATCGTATTTACGTGTTAATACACAAAGAAATATTCAACCACGTGTAGACAGTCGTCCGCCTGTCCGATATTTGCTTTCACGCTAGTATTGCGTAATGCATGTTAAATTGATAGATGGTTTTGTTCTGTTCTCGACCTGCAAAGCATATTTTGTGTTTATATTGGGTATATGCTTTTATTTATCATTTAAAACGCAATTCTCCTGCAAATCTGCAAAGTCAATGATCACATGACTTGTGAGTCACGTGGCCAATCGATCTACATCACGGACATCGTATTTACGTTTTACTTCTATGTCTATTAAAATTATTATTTAAATATATCGCACAATTCAATTCTGCCTTTGATGTGGTGTGAAAATTAGTAAATTTTCACTGATACCAATTATTAGCGTTCACAGTTTGTTTCCACTGCTTTGAGTCGTGTCTTCCCTTTTTGACAGAAATGCTTTCACACGTGGATCGATTTTAATTGCGTTTTAAATGGATTGATGGTTTTGTTCTGTTCTCGAACAATTTGTGATAATATTGGGTAAATACCTTTATTTATCATTTAAAACGCAATTAAAATCAATCTGCTACGTCTGATATTCGTTATTACGAAAATATGAACATCGTATTTACGTTTAACCGTATTTACGTTTTACCGTAAATACTCGAGTATAAGACTGCTCTCGTGTATAAGACGACCCCCTAAACATTAACTAAGAGTTTTTGGAAAAAAAACTCGTCTTATACACGAGTAAATACGGTATATATATATTATATTATATATTTTATATATATATATATTAGTATTAAAAGTTGACTTGAAAATCAAATTATACACCTAAAGGTATCAATCATTGAACCTATAATTTTTTTCAGTTTTATTCAGAAAGATACTTTTTCTTTTTCATAAAAAATCATTTCATTATTTATTTTCATGTGTGCATTTTTATGCAGATTTTCTATTAATATACATGCTCACACTGATGACTTCTTCGTAACGCACAAGCCCAGTAGCCACGTCAAGGCCAGTCATCATTTACTGGGTTTATTTTTTTTGTTTCCCAGAAAAACCAAAGCAATGGGATAGCCAATATTACTCTAGGTGTACTTGATAGTATTAAAAGTTGACTAACAGATGGTTTCAAGTACTTTGAAACCCTCCTGACTACACCACTCTTAACGCTTGATGGGTGAACAGATCACCAAGCAAATTGGTAAAAAAACTGGGCTTATCTAGCAAGCAAAGCAGAATACAGCAGTTATTGAAGTGAATTTAACAATTTGAGCAAATTAAATGTTAGTAAATATAAGTATAAGACAAAATTATGATTAACTATTGTGAAATTAAATCCATAAGGTACATGCTCAGTTGATGCTCCCTCAGGTGAGAAAAAAATTACTACCCTGCATTAACCAACCTGCGTGTTCTCTTGTGGATTTCAGATAGATAGCCTGTATGTATGTCAATTTTAAGATCATATGTTGTTTTCAGATACCTTAAACCACTGTAAAATCGCATATTTTTCAATATGAAATACAAACCTTTTTTCATGGTCATTTCTGATCACTCACGAAAAAGAATTGCATGTTCTTTTAAATAATTCCAATTTACAAGTTTGTTAAACACTAAATTCTGGCACCGTCTCCACACAGCTTGCGTCCAGTGTATTGAAATGGATGCAAGCTGTTTTGGGCTTATCAATGCAGAACTGAGCTGAAAGTTATGTTATGTTTCTTCCCATATTTAAACAACTGGTTAAGTCATAATTTTAGTATCATAATACACTGTGAAGTTCTATAAATCATGGTCAATTTTGTGAATTATTCAAACTTACAACTTACCTGTTGTCCCTTACTTTATCTAAAAGAACTTCATGGAACAAATTTTAAATTATTTCAAGTTGTTCAATAAATAGGCCCATTCAAACACATTTTTCTCACAAAATATTTCTATCTGAATCTTATAATTAGATGTGAGTCTGTGGTGTATTGGTATTTTATTATTTATTATTATTATTATCATTATTATTATTATTATTATTATTATTATTATTATTATTATTATTATTATTATTATTATTATTATTATTATTATTATTATTTTTATTATTTTTATTTTTATTATTATTAACAGACAATGCAGGTGTGACAATATTTTGATCAAATGCATCTTCTGAGAAACTGTGCAAGCAAAAGAGCTGCAGTTTGTATGACCTCAGATGGGCTGTAGCCTGGTTGTAGCTGAGCCATAGCCTGGCACCACCTTGAAACATTTGTCAAAACAAAAACCAAAAAAAACTCCCAGATATTTTGGGCTTTTTGTATTCGGCAACCAAGCAAGTATCATTCTGAAATAATATTATCAATGTTACTGTCTATCTTGCTATAATCATGGAGATTTATTTAGTCCATGCTATAGACGAGTTTGAGGTCCTACTTCAAAGCTCACGTGTACATACATCTTTGATAGGAGTTGGTCAAGAAATAAGAACGGAGGGATCGCTATTATTTTCTGACAGCTCCTGGATTCACACTCACGATTTACGAATAACGAATATTTACTAACCATATGTTGAAAATAATGGTTTAACAGATATATATTTACATTCTTTATAAATTGTAGATATGTTTAAAAAAAAAGTGAGTTCAATTTGGTCAATTTTAACCGATGTGAGATAAACATGATAAAAAAGGAGAATGTAAATAAACCTTGCCCCCCCCCCCCACTTCCCCATGAGCGATAATTGGACACTTTCGTGAACTCGATCAGCACACAGGCAGTAGTCCTAAGCATTAAAGAGACCAAACCAAGTCAAGCAGAGACGTTTAGTTTAATGTGGTTTGTCTCATGAAACATTACATTTGTATTCCTACTTATTTGCACTAAGTAGGAATTCTTACTTTTGGTTGCGCGATGTAGGAATCATTCCTACATCGCGCAAGATTCCTACTTTGCGCATGACAATAACAATCAACCCAAAACGGGCAAGCGACTCTCTCAGCCTCTCAAACACAATCCTGGCGATAGAACCAGCCTCACAGACATATCTGTAGATTAGCGCTGGTACATTTAATAGTTTGGCAAAATATTATTTCCCGGCACTGCCTTGGTTATTTAACCAGTTCCATGTTTACGTGATTGACGGATCCAAGAAATTGTGACGTTTGTAAGCCAACTTGACAGGTGTTCATGAACCTATTCTGCATTCAATAAATGTCCCAAATATCTTCATCAAAACGCCAGTAATTTGCATAAAAAATAGTGGAATACTTACATGGTTTCTTTTTCTTAGCTGCCACCATACTTCATGTGTAATGTGAATTGTTTTCTGGGTGAATCAGAAGATTTTCATTGAGCGGCTGCTACAAAGGAAACACAAGAGTTTGTCTCCCACAATGCTGCTCGCAAAAGTTTGTGGCGCATGCTCAGTGAAGCTCAAACTTTGTCCGCAAAATTCAAACTTCAGAACTGACTTCAGTGAACACCTGCCCCTTCCAGGTGCTGCCTCAAATAGTTGTGGCCAGTGTGCACCAAACAACAAAGTTTTTTCGCTTTCGAAACTATCATTGATTTGAACCTATCTTGACCTTCAGTGCAGCTGTAATTTAATATTAAGTAGCATGGTCAAGACCAAAACTATTAGGTATTTTCCTGGGGTATTTTCTTAAATGATGTTATTATCATACACGGTAAGAGATGTTATTACCATACATGGTAAGATAACTATATATGCATATAACTTCTTGTATCATGGATCTTGAAACATTCAGAGTATTCCTATTCTGAAGTAGAGAAGAACATATTCATTATGGTTCATTCAGTCATGTATATTTTTCACTGAGTAGGGGGGGAAATAATCCAGATAAAACTGAAACGAATACATTATTGTTCCGAAGATGCCCAATACAAAAAAATTTCATTTTACGTCTTGAAAGTACCTTACCTACCTTAATCATAACAAAATGTGATAACATTTTATCATTGTATCATTTATCTGATATAGTATTCTGATTTATATATATATATATATATATATATATATATATATATATATATATATATATATATATATATATATATATATATATATATATATATATATATGTGTTCTCACATTTTGTCATGAATATTTCTATTATAAGGTAGGTAGACCATACACACAAAATTATAGCCCTTGATATGATAAAACACAATCCTTGGTTCTATGTAAAAAAAAAGATAGTTCCGGGGGAAGGTACAGTGAAGGCTATATGAAACCGCCTTTCGGCAGAACGTAAACCCAGTTTGGTATGCCCTCTGGTTTTCAGTTGATCGATGTGATTTCATGATCAAGGGCAATGCGAGGTTATAATGCATTCTGATAGTTTGTATGAATTCTAAAATTAAAGATGACAAAAAAGAACATACATGTATTCAGAATGAAGAACCGGAGATACAGAGAGAGGAACCTGAGATACAGAGAGAGGAACCCGAGATATAGAGAGAGGAACCGGAGATACAGAGAGAGGAACCCGAGATACAGAGAGAGGAACCTGAGATACAGAGAGAGGAACTAGAGATACAGAGGGAAGAACCCAAGATGCAGAGAGAGGAACCCGAGATAGAGAGAGAGGAACCTGAGATACAGACAGAGGAACCTGAGATACAGAGGGAAGAACCTGAGATACAGACAGAGGAACCCGAGATACAGAGAGAGGAACCTGAGATACAGAGAGAGGAACTTGAGATACAGACTGAGGAACCCGAGATACAGAGAGAGGAACCTGAGATACAGAGAGAGGAACTTGAGATACAGACAGAGGAACCCAAGATACAGAGAGGAACTTGAGATACAGGGAGAGGAATCCAAGATACAGAGAGAGGAACCGGGGATACAGAGAGTGGAACCCGAGATACAGAGAGAGAAACCTGAGATACAGAGAGAAGAACCCAAAATACAGAGAGGAACCCGAGATACAGAGAGAGGAACATGAGATACAGAGAGAGGAACCCGAGATACAGAGAGAGGAACCCGAGATACAGAGAGAGGAACCTGAGATACAGACAGAGGAACCTGAGATACAGACAGAGGAACCTGAGATACAGAGGGAAGAACCCGAGATACAGAGAGAGGAACCCGAGATACAGAGAGAGGAACCCGAGATACAGAGAGAGGAACCCGAGATACAGAGAGAGGAACCTGAGATACAGAGAGAGGAATCAGAGATACATGGAGAGGAACCCGAGATACATGGAGAGGAACCTGAGATACATGGAGAGGAACCCGGATACAGAGGAACCCGAGATACAGGGAGAGGAACCCGAGATACAGAGAGAGGAACCCGAGATACAGAGAGAGGAACCTGAGATACAGACAGAGGAACCTGAGATACAGAGGGAAGAACCTGAGATACAGAGGGAAGAACCCGAGATACAGAGAGAGGAACCCGAGATACAGAGAGAGGAACCCGAGATACAGAGAGAGGAATCCGAGATACAGAGAGAGGAACCTGAGATACATAGAGAGGAACCTGAGATACAGAGAGAGGAACCTGAGATACAGAGAGAGGAACCCAAGATACAGAGACGAACTTGAGATACAAAGAGAGTAACCTGAGTTACAGAGGAAAGAACCTGAGAGAGGAACCTGAGATACAGAGAGAGGAACCTGAGATACAGAGAGAGGAACCCAAGATACAGAGAGAGGAACCCAAGATACAGAGAGGAACTTGAGATACAAAGAGAGTAACCTGAGTTACAGAGGAAAGAACCTGAGATAGAGAGAGAGGAACCCGAGATACAGAGAGAGGAACCCGAGATACAGAGAGAGGAACCCCAGATACAGGGAGAGGAACCCCAGATACAGAGAGGAACTTGAGATACAGAGAGAGCAACCTGAGATACAGGGAGAGTAACCCGAGATACAGGGAGAGGAACCTGAGATACAGAGAGAGGAACCTGAGATACAGAGAGAGGAATCTGAGATACATGGAGAGGAACTTGAGATACAGGGAGAGGAACCCCAGATACAGAGATACAAAGAGAGGAACTTGAGATACAGAGAGAGGAACCTGAGATACAGGGAGAGGAACCCGAGATACAGAGAGAGGAACCCGAGATACAGAGGGAAGAAACTGAGATACAGAGAGAGAAACCGGAGAGAGAGAGGAACCAGAGATACAGAGAGAGGAACCAGAGATACAGAGAGAGGAACCCCAGATACAGAGAGAGGAACCCGAGATACAGAGAGAGAAACCCCAGATACAGAGAGAGGAACCCCAGATACAGAGAGAGGAACCCCAGATACAGAGAGAGAAACCCCAGATACAGAGAGAGGAACCCCAGATACAGAGAGAGGAACCCCAGATACAGAGAGGAACCCCAGATACAGAGAGAGGAACCTCAGATACAGAGAGAGGAACCCCAGATACAGAGAGAGGAACTTGAGATACAGAGAGAGGAACCTGAGATACAGAGAGAGTAACCCGAGATACAGGGAGAGGAACCCGAGATACAGAGAGAGAAACCCGAGATACAGAGAGAGGAACCTGAGATACAGAGAGAGGAATCTGAGATACAGGGAGAGGAACTTGAGATACAGAGAGAGGAACCTGAGATACAGGGAGAGGAACCCGAGATACAAAGAGAGGAACCCCAGATACAGAGAGGAACTTGAGATACAGAGGGAAGAAACTGAGATACAGAGGGAAGAAACTGAGATACAGAGAGAGAAACCCGAGATACAGAGAGAGGAACCCCAGATACAGAGAGAGGAACCCAAGATACATGGAGATACAGAGAGAGGAACCCGAGATACAGGGAGAGGAACCCCAGATACAGAGAGAGGAACTTGAGATACAGAGAGAGGAACCCCAGATACAGAGGAACTTGAGATACAGAGAGAGGAACCTGAGATACAGGGAGAGGAACCCGAGATACAGAGAAAGTAACCCTGAGCTACAGAGAGAGGAACCCGAGATACAGAGAGAGGAACCCGAGATACAGAGAAAGGAACCCGAGATACAGCGAGAGGAACCCGAGATACAGAGAGAGGAACCCGAGATACAGAGGGAAGAAACTGAGATACAGAGAGAGAAACCCAAGATACAGAGAGAGGAACCCAGAGAGAGGAACCTGAGATACAGAGAGAGGAACCCCAGATACAGAGAGAGGAACCCCAGATACAGAGAGAGGAACCTGAGATACAGGGAGAGGAACCCCAGATACAGAGAGAGGAACCCGAGATACAGAGGGAAGAAACTGAGATACAGAGAGAGAAACCCGAGAGAGAGAGGAACCCGAGATACAGAGAGAGGAACCCGAGATACAGAGAGAGTAACCCCAGGTACAGGGAGAGGAACCCCAGATACAGGGAGAGGAACCCGAGATACAAAGAGAGGAACCCAAGATACAGAGAGGAACTTGAGATACAGAGAGAGAGGAACCCGAGATACAGAGAGAGGAACCCGAGATACAGAGAGAGGAACCCGAGATATAGAGGGAAGAAACTGAGATACAGAGAGAGGAACCTGAGATACAGAGAGAGGAATCTGAGATACAGGGAGAGGAACTTGAGATACAGAGAGAGGAACCTGAGATACAAAGAGAGGAACCCGAGATACAGAGAGGAACTTGAGATACAGAGAGAGGAGCCTGAGATACAAAGAGAGGAATCTGAGATACAGGGAGAGGAACTTGAGATACAGAGAGAGGAACCCGAGATACAAAGAGAGGAACCCCAGATACAGAGAGAGGAACTTGAGATACAGAGAGAGGAACCTGAGATACAGGGAGAGGAACCTGAGATACAGAGAGAGGAACCCGAGATACAGAGAGAGGAACCCGAGATACAGAGAGAGGAACCTGAGATACAGAGAGAGGAACCTGAGATACAGAGAGAGGAACTTGAGATACAGAGAGAGGAACCTGAGATACAGAGAGAGGAACCTGAGATACAGGGAGAGGAACTTGAGATACAGGGAGAGGAACCTGAGATACAGAGAGAGGAATCTGAGATACAGGAAGAGGAACTTGAGATACAGAGAGCAAATTCAAGCAAATTTCTTCTATAGAAGAGAAAGAAAAATATTTGATATTGTATTATTACTTGTAGATTTTTTCTCTGGATCTGATGATATTGATGAGTTTGCAAACTTATTCTGCACGTTTATATTTCTGGATAACATTCAATTGGGATATGTGTCTATCCAGCTCGGGGCCAGGATTCTATGCCGAGCAGTGAGTAAAATTCGGAAAGGTGGAATTTCACTAATAAATTGTTTTTCACTTCAGTGCTATAAATGGGTTTGTGTTTATGCTTATGTGGTAACGCTAGAGAAAGTCATTCTTCAAAATGAGTAGGACACTAAGTCTCAGGGGCAGGATTCTGATATTGCTTAAAAGTCACATGACAAGAAAATTGTGAAAATGATTATATTGTGTCATAATATATTACAATACATGGACATTGCATTTCAACATGTTTTACACATTTTTATAAATGGAGTACAGAATTATAGTGGATCAAAGTGATTTGCTGGACACGCCCCTTTTTATGTGGGTCAAATCAGGGCTGCTGAGATTTTGCCGGAAGTGACGCATGTTCGCCCTTCATGTTCAAAACAAACCACTCCAAGCCAGTGAAAGTCTTGAGGGATTGTAATTTATAAGTAATAACATGAGTGTTGATAACATCTTTGAACCATTGGGGGCCTAATTAGCACATGTGGACAGTAGGTCAGATCATGTTTCACATCATAGTCACTTGGATTCTGCCTGTAGTGATGGGGAAGACAGGAACACAGCCAGCCTCCCAGTTGCCCCTTGAGATTATTCAGATCCTACAAGGGACTGACTGAACTATTCTTTATCATAATGTTATGGTCAAAGTCATTTCCTCGTTGAGAAAGAAATGTTGATATCTCAACGTTTAGTATCAATTTTAAAGAATTTCTATTTTTATTCAAAATTCCTTTGTCTGTTTGTATATAAATATTGATATATGATTTAGTTGGGTACCCACTGACACGCAATAACAGACATTAAAAAAAAAAAAAAACTAAACATTTCAAATGGCCATTGAAATAAAACTGCAGTGCATAAATAATGTATAACCAGACCGCAAAATTTAGAAGTCAAAATAATTTCCAGCAATGAAACAGATCTAGAAATATGTGTCGAATGCTTTCAAAACATTTATTTTCAATTATGTCAAACGAAGTTTAGCTCAACATTACTGAATATGAATAATATTCAACCAATTGATATTGTTACTGGTAATTGGTTAACAAATATATAAATAAATTTTCAGTGTAAAAAAATATGGAAATATCAACTAAAAATAATTCATAGATATTTTAAAAGGGTCATCTCAATGTTCCATTTACAGTTTGAAAACCCTTAAACTTCATGCCATAATGTTTAGGGCTAGCTTAAGTGTCTTGAAACTGATAAGAGTAGAGCAGGCCATATTTCAGACACTATTAAGTCATGTTTGTTTATTTTCTTCAATTAAAGTAGGGATTGTGGGATGGGAAGCTGATGTAAATGCAAGTCTCTATTTTACAGCCTTAAGTTTTGCCATTAATCATATTTTCAATGGGTGTTATTTGTGTAGAAGAAAGGACATCAGCTGTTATACATGTACAGACATAGGAGGAATATGTGTGCAGGAGATGCATGCGGGGCGCAATGACGTAGACAGCCTGCTGACCCAGTTCTAGGTCAAGGGAGTAGGTTAATTACCCTGGGGGTTCAAAGATCTTAGATTATAGCTAAACTAAACATCAGACTGCAGAAAAAATTGTCAGATATTTCTCAGAGGTATGAAATCTAAAGATTTACCACTTAAAAAAATTCTTGTCATATGACTTTTAAATTTTGAGCGGGAACTTATCTACTAGTTACCAGTTCATTCGTGCTTAAATTTTGCTGCAACAGGCAATACGAATATGAAAAAAATCACCCGATATGGTTGATTTTAGATTTTTTTATTGAACTATTAAAACAGTAGTTATCTAAATGTCTCAACTTTTAAAACTGGACACACCACTTCTGGCTGATTATGACATTCATATATCATCATGAATTACATTCAGGATTATTAAAAACTCATGCTAATTTAACACCTAGACTCTGTGCTGTTAGGCAGATCTACCATGATGGAATGTAATTAAACTCTTATTTGAGAATAATTCCTCTGCCCAGTTTATTAATATAAAAACTATTTCCAATTCGTTACTTGTACATCACTGAGATGACCAGTCAAGTTAATGTTTGTGCCATTTAGCCCATGCTGGGCAACTTGAGTTGAGTCAATGGTGTATTGAGAATTTGTGAACACAATGGCTAATATCTTGAAGAGTTTATTTCTATCTATTTTGAATAAGTTTGGCTTGCAATCTTTGCAGTGTTGCTCCCTCAATTTTATCAACCTGGAAAAGAAAAAACAACCAAAATATAAATACATTACTATTTTTGTTAGATTTCCTTTTGGATAACTGTTATTTTAAATATTGATATTAGAACACATTTAAAAGTTGTGAAGAAGCAACATTACCTGTTTGCCCTCCTTGTAAAAGAGGAATGTTGGGGTACATCTGATATCAAGCTCCTCTGACAATTTCTGCAAATAATATATGTTATGCAATTAAAAGGGTTTTTTTAATGATGTGCTATCTTTTTTACATTTCTGTATTAATAATGAAATAACATTTAACATACTTACGGATTGTATCTCAACATCAATATTAATAAATGTAAAGTGTCCATTTAAATCTGCCAATTTCTGAAGAGAAAATAAGATTTATTGTCTGAGACTGAGAATATAGTTTGTTACAAGTTGAAAGTTGGAAAGTTGGATTTACACCAACTGAAAATTGGAGCATGGTTATTTAATGAATAGTGATATGTGTATCTTTGGTAAAGATTTATCTATATTTCAATATTATTTTGGATATTGTATCTAGAATATGAATAATGAATTAAACAATTAGTAAATTAATGTCTTAATCTTAACATCATTAAATTGATTGTTCATTAATGTCAAATCATATTAAAAACATTATGCCTTATTTACATGAGACACTGTACCATAAATCCCATTTTTGATAAATAGATGTGACTCTTGAAGGTAACATTTTCCTTTAAATTTATTATCTGTAGAACAATTTTGCAAGTGAACCCAACAAGCCAGATTTAATCAAGAAAAAAGCCAGAATAATCAAGAAAAAAATAAATATAACAATAAATATAAGCTATTACATCTTTCGCAATTTTAAGTAGGGTGGGACTTTAACATTCCCGTTTGTTAGAGTACATCGTTCTGAAAATCTACTAGCAATTTACTGACTGATCGACTTCAATATCAGTCCTTGTGCACAGCAGAGAATCTACATATAGTGAAAATAAATTTGATGTTTCCCTTGTTGTTGTGCCTATCAAAGATATCCCATTTTTTGCTGTCATTATATATAAATCATTATGCATATTAGGTTTTTTCATCCATGGTCCTTTTAAGTTTTAAAAAGGCAATTTCTCTAGTGGCCAGTAGTACCCCAGTCACATTTGGACTGATTTCAGTAAAGGCGCCGGGAGATGGGTTATTTTGTCAAAATCGGCCGGCAAGCCAGGGAGTTGTCAGAACGCCGGGAAATTATCGGTCAGAATGGGCTGAGCCCCCCCGTCAGACTGATTTTGGGATGCCGGCAGAGTGTTTCAAGGATGGGAGGCACAGATCCTCTCTTACGTCCATAAAGTATGGAGTCCCACAGGGATCAGTCCTAGGGCCCATACTATTCACAATCCGAATTTAAGTCTCCTCTGTCTGACATCATTGCAACATATGGTCTGAGCTATCATACCTATGCTGATGACAACCAAAACAACATCTCCATGGATCATACGAGAAGACATCATGTCGACATATCTAGACATGGCCATAAAAGATGCATTGATGAAGTCAGATCTTTCCCGGGTGCAAATAAGATGAAACTAAATTATGGCAAAACCGAGATGCTGATCTGTGTTGACAGGCATAGCACTTCCTCAAAAAATACAATTTCAAAAATAAAAATAAGCTGTCACATTACTAGCAAAACTCACATCATAATCATGAGACACACAGCCATAATATAAGAGGCCATGGGCTGTGACACAAGCTCATAAGCACCAGTTCTTCTGTAATGATCCAAAGGTCGTGGGTTCGATACCCGGCTTTGTGGGCACTGAATCACGATTAAATCTCACATGCGCTGAGGCTCATGCCGGAAGCATTACGCAGTTGGCCTTGTAAATCTACGACTGGGTGGGATGTCATGTCAATGACCTGCGACATGACAATTTAGCGAGGCAGTACTTTATCTGATACAAGTTGGCCTCATCATGAAATGATCAAAATAATGTTGAAAGTGATGTAAACCACAAGCTAACAAAATAATACAGGATCGAGGAACTATATAAAAAAGCTGAGACTTTCCAAATATTCGAAGTTGTATCATACATAAAATTCACATACACAGTCAGCAGAGTTTCGCAAAATACACATATAGCCTAATATTGTATACTGAATCATATTAGATCCACATTTATGTTTTAAGACAAGGTGGAATGTAGCATACTGATGTAATGGGACCACCAATACTTTGTAATATTATTTTATTGCTCTTTATTTCATATCTATTTTTATATTTCATTTTTTCAGTTTCAAAATATCTATTTCATTCATGTACATTCTTTTGCACTTTAATAAGAATATTTTGTCATTGTATTATATACTATCAACTTTTGTTTTGCTGAATTACACCTCCATCTCAAGGATATGTTATCAAAGTCCATGATTTGTACAAGACAGAAAGTTATGGTGATGTCATGTAGAAAAGTGACGAAAATAAAGACTGGGCTAAAATCAGTCTTTTTTCCACTGAGAATATATTTATTTTATATGTGCATGGCGTATCAACTATAAAAGTAGATCTGGTTATACAGCATTAATCTTTTTATTTTAAAACCATTGTTGCTGGGCGATGCCACCATAAAGAACAAAAATGTTATTATTCGGTAACTAATGTAAATACAAATGTATGGTTTCAGTTTATTAGATTTATTCATGTCATGTTTCAGATAAGAGGACCTAATACACGTTCCAGAGAAAAACAACCTGGGCCTATGAAGTATTTTTATGTTTTAGATATGTGTATAATTAACGGGATTTTGCAAACGTATTTTGCAAGCAGGTCTTATCAATACCTCAACAATAGGAGCAATGGCTTGGCATGGTTCGCTCCAACTCGTGTAGAACTGCACCAGAACTGGGCTTGCGCTTAAAACCATACCGTCAAAATCACTCTACAATATAGGCATTCATCACATGGGAATTCATTCAATAGTTTTCTTTTCTACAAAAAAATTATTTACATTTTATGACATTTCAATTATCCCTGTATTTCAATCACATTTATATCATATATTATATTTATTTGCTAAAGTATATTTAGAAGGTACATAATGTGCATCAAAGATACAAATGTTTCCTTTAAATAGATCTGGTGCACTGGAATGGCAGTTTGTGCATGGTAACTATGAAAATTGACTGCTTATTACCAAATATGCTTATTTCACATTACAACAGGCATTTAATAACAAATAAAAACTTTATATGATGACATACGCTTATCAGAATTGAGATTATAATAACTATGTATCAACAACATAGGGAATGAATGCAAGCGTTCCAATGTTCAAAGGTTTTTAGCACGATAATGATGCCTATATACTTGAAAATCGATAAAGTAATATGTACAACATTGAAAAGTGTCAAATAATAAATACATGTATATTTTTAAAAGATTTATATGAATGAAAAGGCTGCATGGTTAACGCTTTTGCACATATTGATATAAATTACAAATAAATGATAAAATAAATGTCTACCTCATCCCAAATGGTTTGTATTCTGCCCATTTTGGTATTGTACGTGCTGGGATCTTACAGATCTGGTCACACGGAGAAAGGCTGTGGATGTTATGTGTTTGGATTGTGTATATGTCAACACAGATGTATTTAGCTTATTTGGATATAATGGCGTGCCACCAAATCCATACTTATCTCTCATAAGGTTTCAAAAGTTCCACTTGAATGTATGGTCATGCAGAGATATTCATTTCTGACCCCGAGGCTTTAACTCGTACACAATGTAAGAAATAAGCTTTATGATTATGATTTAACTCTTTGTAATGTTGCAATAGTCATGTATTGGTTCACCGCAAACATTATTATAATGATCCATAAAATGAATATCAAATGTTTATATAGTTTATTTATATAATGTAGAATTTCAATTTGCACCTCAATAATTCTGTTTGAAAGGTTGTATCAAACAGTATTTTGGCTTGAGTTCACAATTTCATTTGAAGATTTTACATAATAGGGACTGTTTAGATTTAAGTTAATCCCTGCAGGGAAGCTTCATCGGTAGAGAGAAAGTAGTAGAAAGAGGGGAGGATGTTGGGAGGAGTAAGATATTTTCTTCTTTTTTTTCTTCGAATATGCTTGGAATGCACCGATTCCCAGTGGACCAGGATTTCCCCTCATTCCTACCACCAGCCCATCCAGAGCACAGGGTACCTCAGGCTGGCAGACAGCCTTAACCAGTGCCACATCAGAATTGTCCAACGAAGGAGCTCCTGGCACAACTGGACAGCCGACTGGAGGCTTTAAAAAGGAACATATTTATATTTAAGAATATTATATTTATACTCTTGATCATGACTTTTCGTCCTTTCTAAATTGTTCATCACAATACATCCAAGATGGAGCCATGAGCCGTGTTGCAGTTGGTTAAAGCACTAGCTGATTAGCACCAGTTCCTCTGTGGTGATCCAAAGATTGTGGGTTCAATCCCCGGCCATGTTGAGACATGATGAGTTTGATATTGTGTGATCTATTATCAAGGTTAAGAACACCAATTTTCAAAACCCTTAATGGGAACACTCAAAATTAACAATATATGAAGAAAAATATATAAATTGATGTGTAATGCATGCATTTATGGATTACAACATAGAATTTGATATTGTGTAAAGTGCTATTATTATTATTATTATTATTATTATTATTTTCATTATTATTATGATTTTTTTTTCTCTCCTGGAAAACACAAGACAGTCCATTTTGGCACGGAGCCAAGGTGGCTCCAAGTCTCACATAGATCACAATCTAAGTCTTTTTTTGTTCCCCAAACAAAGAACCCCTCCCTGGCCCCACCTGTGAGGTCGGCGCGTGAAACATTAGCAACAGACAAGGATGGATATCAAATTATTTGATACGTCATGGTTGCTATGTTCTTTGGAACCACGAGGTTCCTTTATGTCCGGTTTGATTAAATTCCAAACAAATCGAGTCATTCACTCGTCAGCAATTGAAGAGTCACGCAGTGTGACGAAACGCGTCAGGCAAGCTTTGAATAATATCAGAAAATACAGCTCAGCGACAGAATACCACCAATAGCCTGTAATAATTATATTTTACCTTCACTGGTGGCGGAAGTCTGCTTTAGTCTCTACTCGTGGATCGACCTTGACATTGCTGCGTCATCCAAGCTTAGTTCCTGTCCGGAGTCTTCAACGTCGATTCATGGAGCCCCCAAGATATCGATGACTTGCTCGCCAGAGCCCCCAGGCGCTCTGCAGAGCCGGATACTCCTTTACTGGATGAATTACATCAACGTGAGCCGGATAAATCGCCGGATTTTAACGTCCTGTTGACCAACCTCACAAGCAACGCAGCGCCGCCACCGGCGGTTGCTAGAGGAAGTCACGTGTCCAGAGAAGAGGCACGAGAGTTGGCTCGGAGTTTTGGCGTGACCTCTGTGACGGAACCACTCCCACAGAGGAACCCAAAAAAGAGAACACTGAAGGACAGCTCTCTCGCCTTGTCGGAGGGCATAACGACCCTGGATGAGGACCCAATCCCCACGGAGGTGCGGGACAGAATGGAAGAAACCTCACGTAAGGTTAGTTGGGCAGATTCGGTAAGATCCCCGATTATCGCTCGCCCCAATATTCCTACCATGGACAATATGAACTTTCAAAACACATCGACATCCTCAGCCTCGACCCCCTTGAGGGTCAGAGACCTTATTCCGGAGAACACTTGGCCCTTCTACTATGAGCTTCGCTCTACCGTAGAAAAGAGGGCCAGGTCTGCCACAAGACTCGATCATTACGATTCCCTCATCCGAATTAAAATAGTTTTAAGCGAATTGCACCTGCTACCCAGGTTACCCCAGGATATTTCCCTGACTTCCCAGGAGAAAGCCACCTGGGAAGCTCATCTCGTCGAGCATGAGATGGACATGATGGTGTTGGCTCGCAACGCCCTCAGGAGACAGACCACCACACTGGATGTGGAGGGAGCACGCCAGAGTGCATATTTTAAGTCCCTCCTACAAGAGGAGGGGGTGTCTAATAGCACCCTGAAAAGGATTATTCAGACCATAGGTGAAAAAACATCAAAGGATATGGCAGCCTACAAGGGCCGCCTCTCAGCTATTGAGAACAAAGAACGCACAACCTATTCCGACCTAAAAAGGCGCTGCCATTTTCTGTCGGGCAAGGGAGCGGCTCCGGGCCAGAAGGCACAGAACCGCTCCCGCTCCTCCCCCCCACTGAGGAGGACAAACAAAGGAGCCCCCGGATGGAGCTCTCTGCAAAGTAGAGGAAAGGAGGACTTCCCCCCTCTCCCCAAACCAGCCCACCCAGAGAGGAGGGCACCAGTGGCTGGTCCACCAACCACTACGCGCTGCAACTCCCCCACCAAAGATGAGTTGATGGCACGTCTGGAGGCGCTGGAGAGGAGACAGCAACCCTCTCAGTACCATCCTTACTGCAGATCCCCTGCCTCACGGGGAGGGGAAGGGGACAAGGCCCCCGCCCCAAGAACCGGTACTCCCCCCAGAGGAGGGAATACAGGAAGTATTAGACTTGTACATTCTAAAAACAGTAGACGATTGGACTGTAGTTTATTCCTTTAAGGATCCATCCTTTTGGATATTAGAAGAGTTCCGTAACATCAAGAACTCTCACTGTACAGGACTAATGAATAATTTTGCCATCCATTCCAAACTTCAGAAAAAAACTCTTAAGAAACGCAACACCAAAAAAACTAAAGAACCAAAATTGTTGAACACTTGGGGTTTCTTAAAGCAGAATTTATTAAACCTTCCAATGGACTGTATCAACCTATTTGATTGTGAACCAAATGTTTTGCCTCACAGGGGCAATGTACCTAAAGTTGACACTTGTGCCAATATTTATATTAATAAAAACAATCAGAATAATTCAAATATACTAGTTCCTGAAAATCTTGTGTTGAATCTTTCTTCCACCGTACTCACAGAATCCCAAACATCGATTCTGTGTAGAGGTCTCAGCTTCTCCCCCACACCAGGAGAACCTGACATGTCAGATATTTTCATAGATTTACAAAGGTTTTTCAGGAAACTCAGATTAAAGCTCTTCTGGGATGATCGTGCCGACCTTCCCATGAACCAGAGTAATGGTGATCAATCCTCCTCTGAGGAGGATGATGTGATACCTCCCTTCCATGATAGAAAATTTGTGGAAAAGAGTAAATTTGACCCTGTTTTTTTATAACAGGGGCAACCTAGATGCCTACCAGAAAACGGTTAGACATGAACAACTTCAACCTGTCAGAGCCCCCAAAACTAAAAATTTCTCTAAAGCAGAAAATTTAGCCTTGAGGGAGCTAGCTCTAAATCCAGAAATTGTGATTAAAAAGGCAGACAAAGGTTCTTGTGTAGTCATCCAATCTACTGATAATTACCTAAGTGAAGGTTATAGACAATTGGCCAACAGAAAGTTCTATCGGCCTTGTCTGACAAATAAAACCATGGACAACAATGAAAAAGTCCATGACTTGGTAAATGAGCTTCTACAGAAAGGCTCAATTTCAGATAAAGTTGCTATCTACCTCAAAATTGACAAACCTAAGACCCCGACATTTTACACTCTGCCGAAAATCCACAAAGATATACGACCCCCTCCGGGACGTCCAATTCTGAGTGCCAACAACGCCCCTACGGAGCGTATCTCTGAATTTGTGGATCATTTCCTACAACCATTTGTTAAGGAAATGAGATCTTATGTCAAAGACACTACTGACTTTGTCACTCAAATAGGGCTGATGGACCAACTCCCCATCAACACCCTAATATTAACCCTAGATGTTGATTCACTTTACACTAATGTCAATCACCAACAGGGACTCAAGGTTGTCAAAAGATTATTAGACCAAAAGAGAACAGGACCAATCAACCCCACGAATAATGATCTGATTAGACTGCTCAGTCTGGTATTGACCAAGAATCACTTTGAATTCAATGGTCAATTTTTTTATTTTTGTTTGTTTGTTTGGTGTTTTACATCACTTTCAACAGTATTTCAGTCATTTCGTGATGAGACCTACTTGTAGCAGATATAGTGCTGCCTCACTGAATTGTCATGTCGCAGGTCCTTGACATGACAACCCACCCGGTCACAGATTTACAGGGACAACGGGTCAACCCTTTTGGCACGGGCCTCAGCTCATGTGGGAATTGTATCATGAGTTCAATCTCGGCACGGTCGGGGTTCGAACCCACGACCTTTGGATCACCACAGAGGAACTGGTGCTAATAAGCTGGCGCTCTAACCAACTGCGCCACAGCCCGTGGCCTCAATTTTTTGATCAAATAGGGGGGGTTGCAATGGGAAGTAGAGTTAGTCCTACTTTTGCCAACCTGTTTATGGAATGGATAGAGGAAACATTTGTATACACTAGAGAAAAACAACCTCTCATTTGGAAGAGGTATATTGATGACATATTTTTAATATGGACTCATGGTAGAAATTCCCTAGATGAATTCATCAACTCTCTCCAAAGTGTGTTCCCCAATATCACCTACTCAGTTTCTATTTCAGAAACTTCAGCCATCTTCCTTGACACGTGTGTCAAACTAGACTCAAGTTGGAAGATGTACACCACCCTGTACACTAAACCTAGACACTCACACTTACCTTCATTATACTTCAGCCCATCCATCTCACCAAAAAAGGAGTGGCCCCTACAGCCAACTCTTAAGGGTCAAAAGGATCTGTACTCACAACACAGACTTCTTGGATAATGCTCATAAAATCCTCAGATATTATGAAGCTAGAGGTTACCCTAAAAACATCTTAAATGATTCACTAGAAAAGGCCAAGCTTCTAGTGAGAGACACGTTGTTAACTCCTGCAGTTAACCCTCCAACCCCTTTAAATGGAGACAATATCCATTTAATCCTCACCTTTAACCCATCTATACCAGATGTCAAGTCAATTGTAAACAACAATTGAAATATTATAGAAAGTTCACGGAATCTCAAAGTCCTACACTCAAATAAAATTATAGTTGGTTACAGGAGAAGCAAGAACATCAAGGATCTGCTGGTCAAATCCAAAATCAGGTATCCCCCCATTGTGAGGGACTTTCAAACAACTGGTAAATTGATAAATGAATGCGTTTATCAAAACCAGTGTACTTTTTGCCCCAAAATGAACACCAGGGGCAAAATTATCAGCACCCAAACTAAGCGCAGCTATTCTTCCCTTGAGGACGGCAGCTGTGGGTGCAACAACTTGGTATACTTGGTTACCTGCACAAGATGCAATCTCCAATATGTGGGAGAAACCAAGAACACGATCAAAGAACGCTTCTATGATCACATGTATAGGATCGGACATGTTGCAGATCCTAGCAAAATTCCACCAAGTCTCATCCACAAGGAACATACTTCAATGGGAAAACATTTTGGTACACTACCACATACCAAAAGCGATATGTCAATTCAAATTATTGAATTCATAAAAAAAACCCACATCTGGACGACACAACCAAATTTAGACGCATAAGGGAACTTCACTGGATCTACCAGTTGAAGACTGTCGACCCACTTGGTATCAACTCGATGGAAAATGTTAGAGAAGCCCTATCCTGTATTTAAATTTTTATTATTACAGCTTCTCATAATTTTTCTTCTGGGACTACTCAGAATAGCACCTGAGAACCCGTGATCTAAGCCTGTGTGGCTTAAGTGAGCTATCGTCTCAAAACAATCTGTTTACTATTTGTTTTTTTCTCTCCTGGTAAACACAAGACAGTCCATTTTGGCACGGAGCCAAGGTGGCTCCAAGTCTCACATAGATCACAATCTAAGTCTTTTTTTGTTCCCCAAACAAAGAACCCCTCCCTGGCCCCACCTGTGAGGTCGGCGCGTGAAACATTAGCAACAGACAAGGATGGATATCAAATTATTTGATACGTCATGGTTGCTATGTTCTTTGGAACCACGAGGTTCCTTTAAAATTGAATACCATGCCAATGTGAGAAATCAAAACCCATGTCAAAATTCTGAAAAAATTCACATGTGTAACTCATTATCTATCAAATCAAATAATAGAAAAAAAAATAGTGCTAACCAGGTTAGATTTTTTTTTACACTGATGTTTATTATTCAAGTTTTTATATTAGAAATGGTAAGAAAAACGTAACATTTTTTGAGAAATCCATTACCAAAATTCCAAAATCCATGCTAGAGTAAAAATATTTTGCAACTGTGAAGCTAACTGACTTATGAATCATATGAAATAAAAAAAATCATATAACACCATACTATTTTTTTCACAACGACCATTTCAAATTTATAATATAATACAAAAATGGCGTTTTGTGCACTATTAATGATGAATTAACATAAGAAATCTTTCCCAATTCATTTGAAAGAAGACTTTATTAATGTTATTGAACATAGTTCAGCACTTAACATTTATATTGACAAATCTTGAAATTAGTATTTACATAATAATTAATATAATCATGATAATGCATTACCAATGTAACAAATGTGAATCACAATCATACTTATTTCAATTCAAGACTGTGGGTCACCAGTACATAATGCAACATTCTCATACTGCTTCTTCAACTTCTTTTTCATGAATTTACCTCCTTTACCCCTCACTTTCTCTTCTTTACCTGACATGCTCTTTTTCCCTCTTTTGGATTAGACAAAAATACCAAAAGTTACACAACAAACCCATAACATCATTTATCTGTACCCGTTTCAACAGTTAGTTCCACTGTTTACCACCAGGTGCCTCCCTTGGCATGGTATTCAATTTTAAGTCCGATTTGATTAAATTCCAAACAAATCGAGTCATTCACTTGTCAGCCTCTGAAGAGTCACGCAGTGTGACGAAACGCGTCAGGCAAGCTTTGAATAATATCAGAAAATACAGCTCAGCGACAGAATACCACCAATAGCCTGTAATAATTATATTATTATTATTATGATCTAAACATCTGTTGACCTTAGGCTCAAGTCAAGGTCATAGTATATTCTTCACTTGTAAGCACTTTTCCGATAGTTAGAACATAGAAATATCAATACAACCTTGCAGAGCTAATCCTTAAGAGTCATAGTTTGAATTTTGGTGATTTTGAACTGAAAATATACATATTTCAGCAGGTATTGAATAAAAGTTCATTCTACTTCTTTTTTACAGATGGTTGATTTACAACAGCATGGGAGAAGTGTGGAGGTTTCTGCTTAATAGCATGTAGGAGTAAGAAATGCAAATGATCATTTACAAAATAATCTGTACACATGCTTCCTTTTTCCATACTTTATCAGGAATCATTAACATATGATGGACCGCCAGTTTTAGCATTCCTTGCAGCCAAAAGAGCAAGTTAGTTTGTAGCGATGGTTCTACTTATTCCAGGGATTGATTTTGTTTGTTTGTTTGGGCTTTTACATCACTTTCAACATTATTTCAGTCATTTCGTGATGAGACCTACTTGTAGCAGATATAGTGCTGTCTCACTGAATTGTCATGTCGCAGGTCCTTGACAAGGCAACCCACCTGGTCAGATTTGTAAGGACAATGGGTTAACCCTTGAGGCACGGGCATCAGCTCATATAGGAAATTGTATCATGAGTTCAATCTCGTCACAGCCGGGGTTCGAACCCATGACCTTTGGATCACCATGGAGGAACTGGTGCTAATAAGCTGGTGTTCTAACCAACTGCGCCACAGCCCGTGGCCTCCAGGGATTGAAGCTAATCCGAGACCAAAGAAAGCTGGTGAGAAATTGTTTTTCCAAATTTGTTAAAAGTTAAATATAAGCTGACTAGTCAAACTATTAAACAATATTTGCGGCTCTATATCCTGAGACATAATTTTGGTCAAAAGAAAATATTTTTCTGTTGACTTAAAATATAAACTGACTAGTCAAACTACAAAACAATATTTCGGGCTCAATATGCAAGTTTTTTTTATTCTGGTTTCTATCATTATCCATGGCTGAGACATTGGTTTGATCAATTTTATTTGTTTGTTTGGGGTTTTACATCAATTTCAACATTATTTCAGTCATTTTGTGATTAGACCTACTTTTAGCAGATATAGTGCTGCCTCACTGAATTGTCATGTCACAGGTCCTTGACATGACAACCCATCCGGTCACAGTTTTACAAGGACAACGGGTTAACCCTTTAGGCACGGGCCTCAGTTCATATGGGAAGTTGTATCATGAGTTAAATCTCGACATGGCTGGGGATTGAACCCACAACCTTTGGATCACCACAGAGGAACTGGTGCCAATAAGCTGGCACTGTAACCAACTGCGCCACGGCCTGTAAAATATTACCCACAATATGCCTATATTTCTGTACTAGAGCTTTGTTTTCAAGCATCGCTAATTTTGACCTAATTATTGAGGTCCCATTAGGTTTTGTTCAAAGGGGGCCTACATGGGTGAAATGCAGACATTTTTACCCAGCACGATAGTGAGAAACAATTGAGAGATAGCTGCACAAGTGAGTAATAGCTGCACAAGTGAGTAATAGCTGCAAAAGTGAGAGGTAGCTGCACAAGTGAGAGATTTCTACAACAGCAAGAGATAGCTGCATAAATATGTGATAGCTACAACAGCGAGAGATAGCTGCAACATTCAGAGATAGCTGCAACAGTGAGAGACAGTTACAACAGGGAAAAATAATTACAATGGTAACAACAGTGAGATATACCTGCATAGATGAAATAGCTGCACAAGTGAGACATCTGCATAGGTGAGAGATAGTTACAAAAGTGAGACAGTTATAACAGAAAAGTGAGAGATAGTTACAGCAGTGAGATAGCTGCACAAATGAGACAGTTGCTTTGAGGTGATATTGAGGCTTTTTCTTCATTTTGGCGTTTTCTATCAAATGACCTCGACCTTACAACCTTTAGAAAAGCTCTAAAATCCTATGTTTGTTATCTATTATAGAAGAACCTAGCTGTGGACAGTTTGTCAGAAAAGAAATTGATAAGTCAGGTCATTCAATTTTGGCCAAGAGAAATCAAGACCAAGGTCATATCCTTAAAATACAGATTAAAACATAACCCCATGGGTTGATAGCTCTGCTGAATTGAATGAAAACACATGAACTGAGATAAAATGCAACAAGCAATCAGGTTATGATTTTCCATACAAGCTCCCAATTCAGTTTTGATGAGATATTCATTAATATTTCGTAAATCATTTTCTTGTTACCAATGCAATATTTCATTCACAAAATTTTTGACCTTAAGGCCACTGCAATAAGGTCAATGGATGCAGGGGCAAAATAAAACTGATAGTGCACAACTGCATGTCGTGGTTACCAATGCAATATTTCACTCACAAAATTTTTGACCTTAAAGGGGGAGTTCCTAATAATCTAACCTTATTTTTTTTTAACATGTAATGAAATATATGGTAATAAGATATCATATCACACACTTCCTACATTAATCTGGCCAACTGTTTATTTACAAAGTGGATCTTTGTTGTGGCAGCAGGCTGTCCTGGAAAGAATGGTCGGGTTCGGGAGGGTAATAAAACTTCGGAGATTATACGTCACGGGTGTAACTCCTTATCCCGGGAAACTGGGTCTCACAATGGTGGGTGAAGCTGGCCCCTCAACATGTACTCAAAATAAGCTGCCCTCAATGTCAGGGGAATTGTGTGTTATAAATATTTGCGACAAAAGTAATTGACAAGGGATCAATGTTTTCAATTTCCCAAAAATTGTGGCAACAAAAGTTTGAAATACACAAAATACGCAGGTTTGAAACACAGCCAGGATTATCTATGAAGAGAACATTTTGTTCTTGAGTCAGAATATGGTAACAGTTGGGCCTGAAACAATGACTACCAGAGGTTCCCTAGGCTAAAATGAACTGTAATTCTTATTAGACCACATCACAAACCTAGTGATGATTAGATTAGCTGAACAGAGGTCATTTCACAATCCACAAAATAGAGGAAAGAAGTTCTAGACAAGTCTCCACTACTAATGATCAAGTGGCAGTGTCAGAAACACTACGCTGAGACTAAGACTAAGCATACTACATGTACTAGGTCAGGGTGCTGAAATGAGAGGTGAATGTAGATACTTCAGTGATTCAATGTGTAGTCCCCAGGAAAACATTTACCAAAATATTGTCAAATTTAAAGAAAATGGTCCTTAATTTTAAAACCTCTTTTAACTATTATTTTATATGAACATGTTTGTGATATGCAAGTCTTTTCAAGATTTTAAACTTTGAGTATATACTTTGTGGTCCATACAAATGACTGAAAAATAAGATAAGTTAAATCGCATGGCCAAGGTTCGTGTTTTGTTTTCATAATTGTTAATTGGCACAGTGTGGTATGTTGTGTCATAACATACTATATGCTATCATAACATATACTATTTTGATTTGTTGAAGATCATCCCCACTGTCAGACTCTTCTCAATCACAGTTTGCAGGCTACGAGTCTTGTTTGTTGTGGGGGGGCAAATTGCCATCCCTGAACTTTACCCTGCTCAATAAAGCTACCTGAAGGTGGCTCAGACCCACTTCTTTCATCCTCAGATGATCCACATAAACTTTGGACCTCTATTATGTCAGAAACACTTGTTGAACAAACACTATCTGTAAAATCTCCCTCCGACTCCATGATGCTGGGCTAGGGGTTTTCCCAAAATGTTACACTCTCTACGTCACCACCCCACGTGACAGGGGGTAATAAAATTCCGGACTGACTTCGGAGATATGTCATGATCCAAACTTTGAAGTGAAATTTGATCATCACAACATTTACAAGATACACTTGAAATTTGTGAGATGACTACTAGCAACCAAATGAATGATTTTATGACAAAAAAACACATGGTTTGGGGTACAACCCAATTATTAGGAACTCCCCCTTTAAGGCCACTGCAATAAGGTCAATGGATGCAGGGGCAAAATAAAACTGATAGTGCACAACTGCATGTTGTGGTTTTAAGCCATGCCCAATATTTATTATCTTAGTTCATTGTTCATGAGATCTTCTTTGGGTATAAGTACGCAAGATGTATTTTCAGAGGTCTAATTCTATCTATTTTCCATTAGGCTCAATTCTTTTTCCATTTTGTCATGATTTTTTCAAAATCTAATAGCTATCACTAAATTGTTGGTTAGAGCACCAGCTTATTAGATCCAGTTGCTCTGTGGTGATCCAAAGGTCGTGGGTTCGATCCCCGGCCATGGCAAGATTGAACTCACGATACAATTTCCCATATGAGCTGAGGCCTGTGCCAATGCGTTAACCCGATGTCCTTGCAAATCTGTGACCAGGCGAGTTGTCATGTCAAGGACCTGCGACATGACAATTCAGTAAGGCAGCACTATAACTGCTACAAGTAGGTCTCATCACAAAATGACTGAAATAACGTTGAAAGTGATATAAAACCCCAAACAAGCAAAACAAACAAACAAGGAGGCTGCCATTTTGAAGAACATACCCAATGAGAATCAAGATAACAAGTTGGGCCAAATTTGATATGTAACATGCGTTTTGATTGGTCAAAATCATTATCTGCTAAAGTCTGCTTTTGAAAAGGATTTAAATGATCATTTAGGAAGAAATGTTCAAAAACATTACAAAAAAACAATGATAAGCATAGCTCAAAGGCCATTGATATTTGTTTATTCACTTTTAATGGTTGAGATTTTGCATGCAGACAAATTTTGAATTCAAGGTCAATGTGTCAAGGTCAAAGGTCACATGAAGTATGACAAGGCACGGCTATGACCTAAGACCTTTCTGTATACCAAGTTTTAATTTCTTCTTATACGTGGTTGCTGAGATGCTCCTTACAAAATTTGTGACATCAAGGTCACTGTACTGAGGTCAATGGTGACATCACTAAGATTTGAAGGAATCTGAATCTTCAACTCTCTATCTACCTCTATATAAAATATGAAAAAAATATTACTGCTAGTTTTTGAGAAGATTTTTAAACATAGTGTTAGTATATAACAGATATGAAGTGTTTTTCATTCACTTCTAATGGTTGTGATGTGGCATGTTCACAAATTCTGAATTCAAGGTCAATGTGTCAAGGTCAAAGGTCACATGACTAAAATTGTATGACGAGGCACAGCTTTTAAATAAGACATTTCTGTATACCAAGTTTTAATTTCCTCTAATAAGTGGTTACTGCTCAGTACAAAATTTGTGACTTCAAGGTCACTGCACTAAGGTCAATGGTGACATCATTAAGATTTGAAGGAATCTGAATCTTCACCTCTATATCTACCTCTATATAAAATATGAAAGATATAGTACTGGTAGTTTTGGAGAAGAAGATTTTTAAAGAAATGTTGACAGACGGACCGACAGACATTTTCCCCACTCCTAAAGCTCTGCGAGCTATGTCTCAGCAGAGCTAAAAGGGTCATCCAGCAATAATTCTGCTACACATAAAAATACATATAACACCACTCTGAAATACAATACATATAAGACCACTCTGAAATACTTCTGTAAATTAGAAACAAAAAGTAATTTTTCAAGGTCAGTTATTTGAGGTAATTGAAGGTCAGGTAAAGGTCAACACACAATATTCAAAACAGTCCAGGGGTTAAAGTTTTAGATATAAAATAATCTTTCTCTGACTATTTTTCAACATAGAAATATATTTGTCAAAAATCATAGCTTCTGGCAGTAGCTTTTACATAAATGCAATTACTCTGTAATCTGTTCCCATGGAAACCTTAATTTGTACTATATCCAAAATCCAGCCACATGTTCTGCGGGGAAATTTACCCCCTTAAATAAGCCTCCTACAGGATCTGGTTCCCCTACTAATCTAATGTTTGATCACTGACTATCCTTCTTATTGCATCTTGGATCACTCAGAATAATTCCTAAAAATGTATGATTTAAGCTTTTAAGCTCAACTTGAAAACCCTACTGATGTCCTCCTTTCATGATATGGGCTCCCACACCCAAACATAATTTTTTTGTTCTCCCCCATCGACAGCATAGCCAAGTCTTATTCCTGTACTGTTCCTAAAGGTGTATATAATCAATTTGGGCAAACTGATCTATAATAACATAAACAGCTATGCCTCGAGTAGAAAATTGTGAGGTGGTCGCCTTAAATAAATGATGGTTATTCCTTGTATCAAATCACAGGCTTTCCATACTTTGAAACAGCCATTTCTTAATTAAACTGGATAAAGGCAATCAGCTCATAATCATATAGAGTAAACAATATTTTGTCAGTCTTTTTGGAAATGAAAACTTATATATATATATATATTTTATAGTTTTTATTTCCAAAAAGACTATAGTAAACATTTAGGACATAAAAATCCAATAAAGATCAAGATTGGCTGATGACTTTTCTATTGCAAAGTTGTACATATATCATCATAGTATTTGAGTTATTAAATGAAAGGGACAGAAAGGCTGACCACAGGGACATAATGCCCCTGCTTCACTGCATGTACATGAGTCAAGTAAAAATCAAGGTTTTCTCATAGATTCCTATTCATATTTATCAAATTCATATTTACAACAATCCTTGTACATGTAAGATATACATCAAAAGCTATTTAAGCTTATTAACATTACTATAAATTGAATGCATGAATATGTTCAGCAATATCTTGGGATCACAGTGTAAAAATATAAAGTGTTAACATTCAGTCACCAAAATCCTTCAGTTTGAATGCTTTCTCTCTTTACGTTAGTAGTCTGGCTCGAAGCTTGCATGGCTTGTTGTCTTGTCTGTTATCACTAAATTATTGTATCCATTAGAATTTATCAGATCACATTAATGTACCATGGTGAAATATGTTGAGAACAGTTCTTCTCCCTCGTATATATCTCTCAAGGAAACGAGGACAACTGTGCGGACCATTCTACAAAATCAAAATTGTTAAAAAAATATGAGATGATAGAATATGAATAAACTTGGTCTAAAGTTCTAATTTTAAGTAAATATACTAGCTTCTACTTTTCTTGCACTTATATTTCCTTTTGCTGTAACATTCTACGGATGATTCTCAAACTTTTTTATAACTCTATGGAAGCTCTAAATAATTCTTGCCTTGTTTGAAAATTGTCCAAACATGATGAGTAGTATATATTAGGTATGAACTGCCTCAAGTGAAAAGGAAATTCTTCAGGAACATCATATTCCTGATAAGACACATTAGCTTGATATTCTGCAAAATAAAACATACATAACTAATGTGTGACATCATTTGTTTCATGGTTAACAAAATTATATTGAGGTAAACTATGATAAGAGTATTGTAAATATTTCATTCTCAGAAAAATTAACCAAGAAACAGAATCATCATAGATTGACTTTTTACTTACCTTTGTTTTGGTTGTTGACATACTGACCAACAGCCATTGGATTGACAGCATGGTCAGTCAGCCATGACATATCACCAACAAAATATCCTCCTACACGTTCCCTTTGACAACATGATCTGAAAGAGGACATCAAGGAAAATTGTACCTAACAATACTGGTATCATATTTTGGTTAAATAATTTCCATTACATTTACACCTTTCATCAACCATTTTGGAATCTTTAAATCCAGAATTAAGCCTCCTTTATACCATACTTACATTTGGCATGTTTTTTGGACTATGCAAATTATAGGTAAAACTATTACAATGGGAGCATGATACCTTTGAAATACACCTGTAGTATATGATGCAGTTTGATAGGTAATGGCAAATTTAATATTATACCATCAGTTGGACAATTCAGCATTATTTTCGTATGTGTATGTATAGATTTTTTTTATTCCATATTTTTCATAGGTGTGAGGGGATCTGTTGGCCTGCAAAGGAACTATGTAGTGGTCTTAAATATTATTGGGATATGCGAACTTTCACATCAAAGATGGTTGATATTTTACCTGTAAATGAGCTTTGAAATCCTTTTATCATTGCCGTCAATGAGAATGTTATCAATACAACGGAAGACAAATTGATTGCCAATAGACTGCACCAAAATTGGCTCTGAGGGATAATAGACTGTACCTGAAAACAAACAAAATAAAATGTACACAACATTTGTGGAGCAAATTAAAATACAAAAAGCTTGCTGGAGGGGAGGACCAGCAAGGCAATGCGTTATGTCAGTACTGCTTTAGTTTTGATGGTTCTGATCAGTGCTCAGAAATATATCAAAATTTATCAAAACAAAGATGTTATATATATTATTATATCATAACTATCCATTATCAATCTGTGACTCTATAACTTATCTATGTCATTGCAGTCCCTAATGTGTAACTTTTATCCCTCTGTCCCTTACATAAACCTAAACTGTTCCCCAATAACCAATACATATTCTCTCAGGGCTAATTATTATATGTGCACAAAGTTGGTGAAATGCCCACCTTGGAACCAAAATAGTGGAATTTTCAAATGATGAGAGGCTTTGTATATTTTGTCTTATCAGCTGAATGACATCCAACAATGACTATGACAAATGAACACTCAACGCAATAGTTATTATCGTGATTAAATGCTCATTTATACTGTGTGATATTTGATATGAATGAGGGGTTTCCTGTGACACAAAATGGGAGGATGAACGGACAAATCCATTACAGATGGACTACTGTTTGAATAAACTGAATAATATTGAACACCACTATGTTGAGTATTAAGCAAACTACTTGTTGTCCCGATTTCCACATCATCAGTGATAAACACAGTACACAACCTCTTACCTTACCTGGATACATGGCCACCACGGTTGCCTTAGGGATGAAGCCGGAAGTGACCACTACCCCGGTCCCGGCGCCAGGCACTCTGCTCAGCTGTCTCTGTATGGAGAAGCCGAGGTATTTCTTCATGATATCCAGCCCGGCCTCACTCGCTTGCTCATTCCCATATTGCCTCTTGATTGCTCTCCCCATCTCTGCATCCAAGAATTCACTTCTATGGTCCCTGGATGAAAACTGTTTATTTGTTCTGTCTGTTTGAACTAAATTTCCACATGTATCATTCGTTGAGCCATATATTGGAGCTTGTAAACCTTTAGAATGAGTATTCCCATGAAACTGGTTTCCATCATGTATTTCTGACTGAATGCCTCTAATACTGTTGCTTAATTCTTGTTTGTCTTTATAGGGCTCAACTTCTGAAGTCTGTTGAGTGGTATTGTAAAATATGCCACCATTGGGGGTTAAACTTTGGTGAAGCTGAGTAAAAAATAGAATTAAAGTTTGCTGGACTGTGAGGTCATCTATTAATTTATCTACTCCTCCTTTTGGAATGCTTCGTACTGACCTGCAAATCATAGGAGGAAAAATCTGTGAGCTAAATCATGTCTGAAATTGAAGTTTTCATATTTTACATATCTTAATTCGTAAATAAATGATATTCTAATTTCTTATAATAAAGATTTTGAGTGAGTCGGCCTCAAACAGAGACTAATCTTGAAAATTGATATGATACTTTAAAAAAAAAAAAAAATGTATATTGTTGTATTCTCCGTTTGAAGATGACAGACTGTTTTATTCTCAATGTCAGTGGAGGTGTAGAGACACAAAAAGATCAGCACTTTTCTCCAAGTCAGCTGGGCTGCTGGCCGTAGGGTGGCTCATTTTTAGAAAATTTTTGAAAATCATTGCTCCCAAACCTGATTTGAATGCGTATGGGTATGAAAACCACTGTGATTTTTTTTTGGAATTTTTCGAAAAATTTTAATATGCGCACGGGGGGCGTGGGGGTCAAAGGGCAAATTTACTGTATGAAAAAAGTCAACTTTGTCGTAGAAGGTTGTATAATAGCTCAAATCGTAGGTATTGATGAGTAGAACAAACTTTGTAAAAGAACATATGCTCTAAAACATCATCTTCATACCACAAAATGAATATAACAGTTTTTAGGGTCAATTTTGTAAAACATTGCCATAATAATACAGTAGTGAATGATTTATTCTCTATTGAAAATGTATTGCTGCATCTATCATACCTAATTAACACAATTCTCATAATTGTCACTACTTTGCCTTAATAGTCAACATCAACAGTAAGAGTGGTGTATACATATCAGCTGACTTTCAATGACGTCAGAATAGAGTCTCTAATATGAGTTCACTGTCTACACAAAGTTGAGATTTCTTTTGCGCAGATTGCCAATGCGGCCACGGTGGTCACCCTACTGCTGGGAGGTTCATTAAAAATAGGTAACACATTTATATTCATCCCATTCTAATATGTCTGTGTATGGGTTTTACTGAACTGACACAAACAGGCATCATCTCAATACGTATTCATAATCTTACGGCTGACCTTTCAGCTTTCTACGTTCTCAACATTCAAATTAAAGTGTCTTTTGTTACCTGTCCTTGAGATTGAGGACTATCCATGGCACGAAGCGATATCTGTATTGCCTCCATTTCTTGAGCAACTTATCCATCATCATCTCCTTATAACTCTCACAATATTCAATTTAACAGTTCCAAGTCAACTTAGCAGGAAGGTCTGCAACTTTCACCAATCCAAACTTTCATTTCTTCACCTTACCATGTTTTGCCAAATTAAAGTTTGGCCTAAACAGTCCACTCCACAAAATAGTGCCATCTGGTGAAGTTTATATTCTGTATTGCATTTACTGTGGCACCACACCGTATACACCATGTTTTATCAGATTTAAGATTTCCAAGTCTGTTATTAAATAAGGATAATATGCAACTATAATGCATTTTGATATAGATCTTCTATTTCAAGTGGCCACATAAGTTCAGCAATATTGTCTGCAGACAGATCTTGTAGTTTCATCGCTTTTACAATAGGAACTGGATTGGCTTGCTGCATTTCTCCAATGACCATCATATATTTACCTAAAAAATATTATATTTTCAAGGTTTAGATTTGTCAGTATACAATGTTTTCTTTCTCATTGTCACATTTTTAAATAATCATCATTCTTTTTATATACAATCATGTTTAAAATACTTTAACTGTAAAGTTCATTTTATATCTAATTTTAAAATCAAGACACTTCTGGTCATTAACCAATGTCTACAAGACATTTAACCTTGATTTTACTGAAAAAGTCATCAGAGTTATAGGGAGGTCAATGTCAAAGTCATATCCAACATTTATGTCAAGAAGAAAATATTTGTTGATAATCCAGGAATTTTTGTACAAGTAAGCAAAAGATATTTGACCTTCACCTAGTCAGAAAGTTATTCCATGGATGCTGGCATTTGGAAGTTAGAGTTCATAAAAAGTTTAAAAAAAGACTGAAGGGCATTTTATTTTTCCAGGGGAGAGTAAACGTAAAATTTAAGTTATCTAGATTATTTAAAATAACCTAGTTCTATAATCACAATAAGCCTGATAATACAGACCAACTTGTGGTGCTGGGCATCCTGGCGGAACGGATGAGAAATGAGTGACAGTCACAACACCTGTGCTATCATCTAGCTCAAACTGGCTAGTCTCACTGGCAACCTACAATTAACAACATCAAATGGTATATTTACAAAGTTACAAAAATCTAGATACCTTGTGACAGATGTCGTGCAACAATAATAGTAGATGTGACATCATTTTGATCTCCTAATCCTATATACACTATATATTGCAATTGCTATATAAAACTGTTGGTATCTGACCTAATGACCAAGCTTTTGTACTTTGCACTTGTAGTCAGCATGTTACCCAAGCTTACCGGTATGTAGCTAGCAACCAAGGGTAAATGGTTCAATCTCCACCATTTTTTTACCATGTTATTGTACAATGTGATGTACATTATACATAAACAAATTCCTGGCATGTTAGGGGTGCAATCAAATTAAATCTTGCTCAACTCAATTTAAACTTTCAATTTTTTATGCATCCAAACATATTGGAAAGGGTCATCAAAAAGTGCAGTTTGTATTAATAGTCTGATAACCTCTGCATAGAATATCTCTCCAATAAAAAAAGACTTTTATACACTTATAAAAAGATTTAACACTCACATTGATGACGGTTCCTTGTAGCCACACAACAGAGAAATGCACAGCATTATCACACTTGTGGGTTATCCACACTTTGAGGTTTGACACATCTTCATGCTCACCACTTGGCCTCCCAGAACACAAATCCTTCACAAACAACTTTCTGGCTGGTAAACATAAGCGGGACGACATTCCTTTATCTGAAACAGTCAACCTAATATCAATAGGTGTCTCACCATAACATACTAAATGGCTTGTTTGCCAAATGAATGACATACATGTTGATGATCTCTCAAGAAGTCAAACTCCACCAGAGGGCGACTTGGTGAACCTATCACCTCTGTACAAGGTGCCTTTTGGTGCTGGCTCAGCACATCCACCAATTTTCATGCAACTGTCCGTCTTACTTATTTTTATTTCTTAGATTGTACTCAGATTGGTAAAATATGATATATTTCACCCTAAATACAAAAGTTTGTGCATATAGAAACAACTATTAAGTTAAATAAAACTTGGAACTACTTTCTCAATCGGAGGAGCCATTTTCTAGGGGTGTGATAAGGCGGAACCACAACAAAGATGGCCGCTTTGTTTATAATTTGAATTCTTTTAATCTGTTATACTTTTGGTTAAACTAACCAACACAAAATGTTCAAATGTTAAGAAATGAACTTTAATGCATCTCAAGGCAACTTCATATTTGATATTAAGAGATGTTAACATGCCAATCACATTTACAACACAATGACAGTTCTTGAGCACATGGCCAGTAAAAGTAGGACCGGATGAATACTAATCTGGGTTGGCCAGAGGTAATAGTTTGCGTGTGCCTCTGGTGGACAGTGTGTCAAGAAGTAGGTCAGTCAGCTGTTTCATGGCAGCCCCACCATCCACAACTAGCAGCACCTGCATGACTGTGTTAGTAGACCAATGAAATTGAACAATTAATTTTAACAATCACAAATCAATGTAAATTTGATCTAGAGCAGGTATATTTCTAATTATGTGCACATTTTGGTGATAATGAGCCATGCAGTTACTGAGATACAGTTACCAGTATACAAGATGAACTAACCCCAATTTTTTAATATTGTTTGTTTTGATTTTCTCCTATACTTTTAGTTTTATCTGTTCAAATATTTGTGTTTTTTATTTATCTTTGAGTTTGGTTGCTTTTATTTTTGTTTGATTTCTTTTCAACGTGCAAACGAATGTCATTAAGGACAGCAAAACACATTTATGTAACAACATGATTGGAGAGTGTTGTTTGAGAAAAACTGCATAATTCATCAATAAATAGTACCAATCTTAAAAATAATTTGCATAAGAATTTATCATACTTTTTAAAAGATACGTGTCATGAATCTGCAGGAATCCGCGGATGATTGGCATGCCTGCACCGATGAGCCAACCCTAGTTCAATCACATGGCAAGTTGCATTGATATTGCTATATTCATAGTCATAATAGCATAATCAAAAAGAGTAACATAACTATATTGCTGACCTTGACCTTGATACAGTCAATAAATCCATCTGAACAAATATTCTTTATATGCACTTTACATATCCAAAATGTCAAGTTCTAGATCAACTTCTGCATGTTTTTGGAAGTTGTGAACTATTCGGCATACAAATAGGTTAATGTAACCTAGTTACCAGTACATAAATTATTCACAAAACCTTGAACAAACATGTTATATAAAATAAATGTGGTGGCAATAAATGTTATGAATATTATAATAAATGCTGACCTTGACCTTGATACAGTCAATAAATCCATCTGAACAAATATTCTTTATATGCACTTTACATATCCAAAATGTCAAGTTCTAGATCAACTTCTGCATGTTTTTGGAAGTTGTGAACTATTCGGCATACAAATAGGTTAATGTAACCTAGTTACCTGTACATAAATTATTCACAAAACCTTGAACAAACATGTTATATAAAATAAATGTGGTGGCAATAAATGTTATGTGGCATGTTTCGCCAAATATTAAATTTAAGTGATTTTGAAATTATCTTCTGTGACCTTGAAAATAGCTCAAGGTCACCCAATATCAAACTTGTCCAAGTTTGCTGTAATCTTGAAGAAAATATAGGATTCACAAGCAAAGTTCCTCTTTGTGTTAGACATGACCTTGGCTTACAAAAAGTGCGTCTGAACAAACTACCCAGTTTCAATATTTTGAAACTTGTCACCTATATGGCCTATAAATAGGTCAATGTGACCTAGTTACATAAATAATTCTCAAGATTATGAACAAAAAGATATATGTACTCTCTCTCTCTCTCTCTCTCTCTCTCTCTTTCTCGTTGCTTTAACAATTATGACCACAGAAAAAACTGATTTACAACCCACAGGATATGACTACGCATTTCCCATGATCATACCGATCACAGAATAACACAGATAGTCCCTTTTTGATATCCACTGCCTGTCGGCATTACATAATATATGTTGCAATGACGTTATAGGCCAATTGCCGATCTCCATGTTGTTTTTTTTTTCCCCATTGAAAAGTACACACCGGAACTGTACAACTTTACCGGAACCAGATCTGTACAACTCCACTATATAATATTTAATCATTGGTTGGAGAGATTGGCGGGGGGCCTATTGAGCGTGATGTTATTAATAAAAGGGGGGCGTGGTATTGTTTATGCTGTTTGACACATACAAAATAGCTGTCCCCAGACACGTGAAAGTACGCCCCGGCACATGATAGTACGCCCGGTAGTATTCCAATTTTGGTGCAAATCGAGTCAGGCCCTTGTTGACCAAAGGTCGATAATTGGGCACTTTCGAGGAGAATACGACTGTTCGGTCCGTTTTGTTCCTTCACTGATGCTCCCTCCTTATCCTAATCACAACAAACAACGTGACAAATATTTATACATACACGCAAAATAACTCAATAAGTAATTTCTGGAAAATACGTACTTTTTGAGCAGTTTTATCATTCGTAGATTCTTGATTTTGGATCCTTCGAGTTTTTGACATTTTCCCGCCAGCGACGATTGGTGGCAATTTCACAGCATTAATTTGTTCTTAAACTCTCATCATTTTATCATCTACTGATATTTTTATTGCACAATAAACTTGATTACTTGTTAGTGATGCGGTTTTTTATGCAAAAAATTTAGAATTGCTGAAAATAGAAGGTCGCAATCTTCAGACGATAAACAGATAAACATGGCCGAAGAAATCGAGTCTGAGGTTTCGCCTCTTGGGTGTAAACATTATGGGCGAAAGTGCGCTTTTATTGTGAGTAAAAGTTTCAAGAAACTTATTATTTGAACACACGGATACATTTACTAGCATGGCGAAGTTTTGAAACCCTACTTAACGCGGATAGTTAATTATCTCCCTTGATCCGCCTTAAATTTCTTTCAGACTGACCACCCTCTTCACATGGCCCGTAAGTGGCGTAACCCTTGCCACTGGCACTGAGTTCCAGATGCAGTCGTGTCTAACGTCAGTTGCGGGTCATCAACATGTTCTAGCTTTACTGACTATGCCAGCATAGCTTCTGTAGTGATGGGAGAGAGGGGAATTTTCTCTCATTCTGCCTGTCACCTTTGATCTTTTCCAATTATTAGTATTAACCCCTAATGGACTAGCCTATCTAAATTTTGTTGATTGGCAGGACTAACCATTTTTTTCTGGACAAGTGTATCCTCGTACTAAATTAATAAAATTTATACCCATGGTTATTCAATATGCTTAATGAAGTGCTGGGGTCAAAAGTTCATGATTAAGGCAGTCTGACATCATTATCATAATTACATTGAAACAAGTTGCAGCCCTTCAGAATGTTACAAATGACGTCATCAAGCCAGAACAATGGGGACGTCAATGTCCTTCCCATCCGCTGTTGGTGGTGGACGTTGCTGTCCTTCCTGTCCTTTAGTGCTGGGTGGAGTTCCAAGCTATTATGTATTACTATTACTCGCAAGGGAACAGTTTCCGTTGCTACCATCACAGCAGCTAAACTGGAGAGGACCCTTGTAGCCACTGCTAGTCACTGTCTACTTCATCTGCGGTAACTCGTCCAGCGCGAGTAGTATTAGTGCTAACAACCACCCATTTTGCACATTTTGGTCTTTGTCAATAAATTAATAGTCTGGCATAACATGAAGTTACCTATATGTGTGATATAGTGGGGTATATCTATCTTTAAAACTTGTCATTACTTTATCTTATAAAGCAATGTGCGTATGTTATATTCTTACAAGATTTGCTTGACTGAGTAACAACCCCCTCACAGTATTACAAGAAAGTCTCTTTTATTAAAAAAAGAATTTGTATACAGTTTCCTCTTTGAAAATGATATTTATATTTTCTCATCATTTTGAAGTTGCCGTAAATGTAGACTACAGTGACTGGCTACTGTCTGAAACTGGCAATTCAAACTCAAGACATTTTTAACACAGTGAAACATCTAGCATACCTTTCTTTTGTGCATGAAGTTATTAATTTTCATATATTCTACGTTTGCAAAAAAAATATTTAAATTCTATGTTTATTTATGCATATTGCTCCAAAATTCTGTGCTATAATACCCACCACTAATGTTAAAAGTGTTTATTTGTTTTTACGGCACAAGCGATGTGCCGTAAGCCATGATGACTAATGTAGTTATATCACAGGTTGCAAGAGAGTGAAAGTCCCCAGCCCCTCTCTGTCTCTGTCCTATATACTAAGTATTAACCCATATAAAAGTAGTGATGGCAGTAGATGTTGCTCAGGCAACCTGTGGTGGAGGTCGAGATATATGTGTGACCTAATTCCCACACCTTATCCATGGATCTGCACCCTCAGAATTCAACACTCAGTATTTTACATAGTCAGCGTTAACAGGGAAGCTGGGCCAAATAGGGCCCTTTTGGCTGATATTTTCTGTAAGACAGGTTAAGGTATTTGATCATTTCAGAGGTGTCACCTGCTGGGACAGTAGGCCAGTGCCTAATGTTCTCAGCAAAGAAGTGGTAATTAAGCTGTCTGCTGCCTCATCATGCTCATGTGTACACTAGACACTAGACAAGGGCATAGTATCTGTTTATACAATTATAATAATAATTAAGTTGTACATTTCTATATTCTGTTTGGTATTAACAGATGATGGTTAATTGGTTTACAAATCCAGGATGTAGAAAAGACAACAAAAAAATGATTTGTGGGAAATTGCTTCCCCCAGGTCATCCTCACGGAGCTTCTGACTACCAGATATCAGATATTTGTACAAAGTCTTTCTCCCTAGCCTGGTGATAAGGCATGTTTTTCATAACTGGTGGAGATAAAATATTTCCCTAAATCAGGTTCTGGGTTTTTCAGTTCCAACTTCTGTGGGTTAAAATTATGAAAGTACTGACTTCTGACTTCACAAGCAATATTAAAGATTTAAATTATAACATCCATAAATTGCTCTGCACAAGATTTATGGTCCCATGGTCCTTTGTTCAATGAAAGAAATGTTGTTCTGTAAAAAAATCTTGCTGAATTTATTGTCACTGACCAAAATGTTTGGACAGCATTTTTTAGGTATGCTTTGGGTAATTTTCTGTGTCTGTCAAACTAAATCTTTTCCTCATAAACAAATGTGTGCAGGCAAGATGTAGTGTTATCAGGGGATGAATCCTATCTAATTTCCACGATGTTCAGAAAGTTCTTTTTTTTTTTTTGAAGGCAGAATTTACTAGTACCTGAAAAGGTGATGTTAAAATCCTCCAAAAGTACACTTATTGGTGAATAGAATGATATGGTATTTCAGATAAGCATTCTTTTTCAAATTTAACTTTCATTTTCAGTCACCTTGTTGCAAAAAGATATACACCTGCAGGCTGTGTCACAATGAAAATGAACTCCATGAAATTGACAGAAGAGAAGTGTCTCGAATAAAATGCTTAAAATGTGATACAGAGCAGAAGGTAGGTCTTAAAATGCTATTGAATCAGGTCTCAAATTGGTTGTGATTTGATGAATAAGCTATTGATATTAATTATAGTTTTCGTTTTGAATGCCTCAATTTTCTTTGATATCAGAAGAATAAGTGGATGGTGATAAATAAGTGACACATTTCTTTATACTTAATATTTAAAAATGTTTTGTATTTTAATCAGGAAACACAAACGATCCAAAAATCATGCTTGCGCTGAAAAAAGAAAAGCCTTTGCAAACCACCATTTTTTAGTAAACTAATTAACGTATGCTCACCAGAAAGTACAGTATGCTACTGATACAAGCAGATTAGATGGTGATATTTGAGAAAGTTTAAAAAAAATGTTTTGATAATATGAAAAGGAACATTCATAAGAAATATGGTGGATCCTACGTGATGAGTGTGGCTGTTTTAATCTGTGACAGGTGCAGAGACAGTGTGAGAAGTGTGGGGTGGTGTTTGGGAACTACTTCTGTGCTGAATGCCGTCTATTTGACGATGAAGACAAACAACAGTTTCACTGTACTCCTTGCGGCATTTGCAGGTAAGCCAATTATTTTTTTATATGAACAAAAATTATGATGATTCATTACTTTTTGTTATTTTTTTTTAAATGTACTGTTTAATTAAAATGCTTTGGACAAAGAACATGTTATATGCATAAGTATAATCAATCTTTAAAAGTGTATGATGGATTATGGTATGAATTTCAGAATTGGGGGGAGAGAAAACTATTATCACTGTGATAAATGTGACCTATGCCTGGCTGTGACCATGAAGGATGCCCATAAGGTAAGATACCTTAGTATTAAATCCCAAGAGGGACTAAAATTGATATATTTAGAAGTGAAATAAGCCATATGTAGTCCAAAGGAGGTTAGAAGATGTAAACCTCAGAAACATTACACTTTTCAGGTGTTAATGTCTTTAAGAATAACAAGGAAACATGGTGCTTCACATGTAACATAGATGGCGAAAAAATAATAAAAAAATAAACAGAAAGTAAAGAAATCAGATTAAATATTTAAACAAGCAAACCAAAATATATACAGAAATAACACAATAGACATCTAACAAACAAAAATTAAGAAAAACTGAATTGAATAAACAATATAAAAATGAAACAGTCATTGCAAACAAATTGGGTAGAACTAGCACTCATAGGATTCACACATTTATAACATTGGCTGATAATAAAAAAATGCCCTGCATTTATGTTTCGTAAAGAACAGGAGATTTTTTCAGTGGGATAAGTTGATATGAAGAGTATCAATAAGTTATGAAAATTGCACCCACGCCCCTCAAACAAGTTATTTTTTGTTACAATAACATACAAATTGGCACTGCTCTGTCATTTCTTAGCCATTTTACATCACTGACAACTTAGGTATCGGGCTGCTCCCTTCAATTATGTAAATCTGATGTTCAGTTTTTTTGTTTTGATTTTTTAAACAAAATCCGCAAGGAAGTCACTCACCATAGAATCATCCTGACCATACAATCATCCTGACCATACAATCATCCTGACCATACAATCATCCTGACCATACAATCATCCTGACCATACAATCATCCTGACCATACAATCATCATGACCACAGAAAAAAAGCAAAATACAATTCACAGGAAATGATAACACATTTGTCAGTACCATTCAGTACACATTAGTACCATAGTTCCTTTTTAATTTGATATTTTACAGTGTGTGGAGAATGCATCCCGTTCAAACTGTCCAGTGTGCATGGAGGATCTACATACTTCCCGTATTCCTTGCCACATTCCCAAGTGTGGTCACCTTATTCACAAGTAAGATATAGATTTTTACCATCAGCCCCTGATGTAATCAGGCTGAGGGTATTGCAGTATTCCTGGTGTATGTATGTCTGTAGCGAACATCCTTGTCATCGCGATAACTCAAGAACAAATGATGGCAGCTTCATGAAACTTGACACACATAAGCATCTGGTGAAAACCTCGGACGAGTTCGATGGACGGCGACCTTGACCTATTTTTCAAGGACAATTATGTGAAATCCCAAGAATCCCAATAACTCAAGAATGAATGATGGCAGCTTTATGAGATTTGACACACATAAGCATCTGGTGAAGACCTCTTTTGATGGAACATGACCTTCACCTACATTTCAAGATCACAGGGACAATTATGTCAAATCCACGTCATTGCAATTACCCAAGAACAAATAATGGCAGCTTCATGAGAATTGACACACATAAGCATCTGGTGAAGACCCCAGATGGTTTTATGGACAGTGACCTTAACCTGCTTTTCAAGGTCACTGGCCCATCATCTCAATAATTCTAGAGTAAATGATGACAGTTTCATGATACTTTATCATAAGCTATCAAAAGAAGTAGATTTTATGTTTTTTTTTACCCCTGCATCAATTTACCTTGGTGCAGTGACGTTTTGTTCACAAATATTGTTTGGAGTGAATGTTGTGCAATAAGTTACCAGGGCTGAGGGTTGATGCATCTCTGATGCCTATGTTTTTGTAATTTAGAACCAAAAGAAAATAAAACACAACTTTAAGCTCCAGTCTATTTTTATTTTTTATGATTGTTACTAGCTCTTTTCTAATTAAGGCAGTCATGTACTTTAGACCCTTCGCCTGTTTGTTTGAGTGTTTTGCCCCCCCCCCCCCCCCCCCAAAAAAAAAATTGGACATTTTCCAAATACTGCTCACATGGAGGAATTGAGGCCTGGTCTCCAAGTCAATCCAGCCTTCTCACTTTATCATACTTAATTATTAAGTTATGGCTGACACATGACTGCAATTAAAAGATGGCTGAAACTGACTGCAATTAAAAGAAGGATTGCACATAAAGAAAAAAAATAATGCATCTTCCCAAAGACTTCCATGTATCAGCATAGTTGTCAGTATTGCCATTAAAACAGTTTTGAATTATTTGAGTAATCTCCAAAGCTTATGACACCTTTCTCCTTGGCTGGGTAATTGACCACAACATTCACAAATGCAAGCGCTTCACTCAAAAGTAAGATATTTAAATACCTCCTTTGAATAGTTTTTGTTAATTTCTTGTCTATTTCTTTCCAGACCCTGTTTTTATGACTGCCTCAAAACTGGGTAAGTTGCAACATATCAGATATTTTAATTATTACATTAATAAATGGAGGCTTATCAAAAAGTTTAGTGAAAAAGTTATTTGGGTACATATTTGGTACATATTTATGAAATATTTATATTTGAAATATGCAATATTGTATAAATCACATCTACATTTTCAAAATAAGTTTTAGTCCATGGTAAGTAAAGTTTTTCTGCTTTAGTTTTGGTTGACAAGGTGTACCTGCATTTCTGATGCCCATTTAAATTAATACTCATGATGGATTAAAAGGCCAGTACCAGTGAAGTGTATCTATCTAGGTGTAAGAGTATGAGGCTATGTTTTAATCAGAGGGGATCATATTGAGCACATTGTTCTTTTCAGAAACTATACATGTCCAGTGTGCAATGTGTCAATGGTTCAGATGGACTGGGATATGTTGGATCGTGAGATAGAGGGCACACCAATGCCAGATGAATACAAGGACATGAAGGTGCAGATCTTGTGCAGAGATTGCCACCAGGTGACCACCTTTTTTTTTCTTTTTTAGGGAACTGGGGGGGGGGGGGGGGGGGGGGCAAGATGTGCAATTAAAAGTCACATGACAAGAAAATTGTGAAAATGTTTATATTGTGCCATAATATATAACAATACATGGACATTGCATTTCAACATGTTTTACACATTTTTATGAATAGAGTACAGAATTATAGTGGATCAAAGTGATTTGCTGGGCATGCCCCTTTTTATGTGGGTCAAATCAGGGCTGCTGAGATTTTGCCGGAAGTGACGCATGTTCGCCCTTCATGTTCAAAACAAACCACTCCAAGCCAGTGAAAGTCTTGAGGGCTTGTAATTTATAAGTAATAACAAGAGTGTTGATAACATCTTTGAACCACTGGTGGCCTAATTAGCACATGTGGATAGTAGGTCAGATCATGTTTCACATCATAGTCACTTGGATTCTGCCTGTGGTGATGGGGAAGACAGGAATACAGACAGCCACCCTGTTGAGTTTGACAAACTTACATCTGAGATTATTCAGATCCCTCAAGGGACTGACTGAACTATTCTTTATCATAATGTTCTCTGATGCCTATGTTTGAGAAATAAATGTTGAAATCTCAAAGTTTAGTATCATTTTTAAAGAATTTCTATTTTTATTCAAAATTCCTTTGTCTGTTTGTATATAAATACTTACGGGTATATATGATTTAGTTGGATACCCACTGACACACAATGACAGACATTAAAAAATACCAAACTAAACATTTCAAATGGGCATTGAAATACAACTGCAATGCATAAATAATATATAACCAGACCTCAAAATTTAGAAGTCAAAATAATTTCCAGCAATGAAACAGATCTAAAAATATGTGTCGAATGCTTTCAAAACATTTTTTTCCAATTATGTCATACAAAATTTAGCTCAACATTACTGAATATGAATAATATTCAACCAATTGATATTGTTACTGGTCATTGGTTAACAAATAAATAAATAAATTTTCAGTGTAAAAAAATATGGTAATATCAACTAAAAATAATTCATAGAGATTTTAAAGGTGTCATCTCAATGTTCCATTTACAGTTTGAAAACCCTTAAACTTCATTCCATAATGTTTAGGGCTAGCTAATAAGTGTCTTGAAACTGATAAGAGTAGAGCAGGCCATATTTCAGACACTATACCCAGTTAAGTCATGTTTGTTTATTTTCTTCAATTAAAGTAGGGATTGTGGGATGGGAAGCTGATGTAAATGCAAGTCTCTATTTTACAGCCTTAAGTTTTGCCATTAATCATATTTTCAATGGATGTCATTTGTGTAGAAGAAAGGACATCAGCTGTTATACATGTACAGACATAGGAGGAATATGTGTGCAGGAGATGCATGCGGGGCGCAATGACGTAGGCAGCCTGCTGACCCAGTTCTAGGTCAAGGGAGTAGGTTAATTACCCTGGGGGTTCAAAGATCTTAGATTATAGCTAAACTAAACATCAGACAGCAGAAATAATTGTCAGATGTTTCTCAGAGGTATGAAATCTAAAGATTTACCACTTAAATTTTTTTTTGTCATATGACTTTTAAGGATATGACAATAACAGGGAAGTTAGGATAGATATTCATGGCTGCACACTTCATGAATTACATATAACTATTTACGGATATCACTACCATAAAATAGGATTTTTTTCCCCAAAGCACTTAATAAGAGTGCCTTATGTGAGAGTGATCTCAAGCTATCATAAATATCATACTGAAACTTAACTTGGCTTCAGTTTGTCCTTCCTGACTCTGTTGATCTTAATTGCCTTAAATTTAATTAGCCAGATGTTATTTGTACTTGCAGGAGAGCCGTACCCTCTTCCATGTTGTAGGATTAAAATGTAAAGAGTGTGGCTCATACAACACGTGTCGAGCAGCTGAACCTGAAAATGCACCAAACGATGCCAGTCAAGATGCCAGTCAAGATGACAGTCAAGGTGACAGTCAAGGTGATAGAAGAGATGGGGATGGGGCAGATACAGACTGTCCTTCAACAGGAACAAATCTCTAATGACAATAAGGCCTTCCTCCACCACAATCAAGCTATTATCAGATTTATACAGATCATGCTATAGGGACAAATGTGTTATGTTGATAATGAAACCAACCTGTACAGCACATTTGCAATTATCATCAGACTCTTATGGTAGTAGTTATTTATGTTAAACCATGATATACGATATTTACTGACTGCCACAAGTACAAACATATAAGAGATACGTGCATACATACCTCACCTCAAATACTTTGAAATGGATTGTTACATTGTATGTCTATTAGTAAGCATCAGTTTGCATTCATTTTCTAAACTAAAAGTATTGACCATGCATTTTGGTAATATTTTGCTAATCAAGGATTGCTAATCAAATTTCCCTTTAGTAATATTTGTATCTTTAAACATTTAACCTGGTAAACACCATGCCAGGAAAACAATGTCTTTGTCATATCTATGTACCTAATTATCCCTAATAGCCACCCTCTACCTAATTACTGCCCCTTCTAGTAATTAATATATAAACAGTACTCACACTTCCAATACTCATGCAAACATATCAAAGAAAATACACACACCCCTTGTAATGTTTGCCACAAGCACTTGTTTAATATCTCTCAATTTCTTGTGATGTTACTCTGTAAATAACTCCTCATGTTGCATCAATGTGTAAGATCTGGCACCTGAATGCTGAGCGAGGGTCACATGTAGGGTGCCCAGTAGCACACCCCATTCTCTTGTAACTTAATTGGTTAATTAACCTATAGACATGTGGTTAAGTGGGGGAACTCCAGGGCTCAAAAGAGATTGTCATTTTCAATAGTTAACATGCTTAGTTGTTTTGTGTCTGACATATTCATTTTTATTAGTTCATCTAAAATATATTGAATTATTCTGTACTGTATAATTATTCTTACCATCAAACTATTCTTCAAGTGCAACAAGATGTGGTCATTTAATTACTAAACATCATTTGTGAATCTGAAAAAACAGTCAATTTTGAACACTAGTCTTAGCATGTCAGCCAGTCACATATCTATCAGTGGCTCCTAAGAGGCAATGTTTCTGCCCCCAGGGCGGCAATTAGGGATAATATGGTAAAAGCAATAAGGAATCCCTTATTTTGTACAAAAAAAAACATCAACACATGCATCCTCATATTATCAATGTATATTTTATTTACATCAAGAACCATAACTTTAACACATGTTATTATTATTATTTTTATTATAATTTCTATTTCATTATACTCGCAAGGTAAATATATAGTGATGAAAAAAGGTGTGTCATTGTTATTAGCTGTGCAGACTTTATGTCTTCATAGCTTATGCAATTTGGCAGAAATGTTTCTGTCTTCAGCCCATTAAATTCTTTTTTCTCAGAAACTACTTTCAGGATTGTTTCTCACTTGCACTGCATGCTTTATTTCCCCTCCATTTACTATTAACCTGTAGAGATGAATTAATACTTGAAATTATTATTTATAAAGCAAATTGTAGGTATTGAAATGGAATATTTACAAAAAATCAATTATCACCACAGTTCTAAGACCTCTGGTCTATGTTTTGTGAAATAGTTATGCCTCAGTCACTATCAGTGGGACTGATTTTATAAGACAGAAATCTCACTTTTTTAAAATCATTGGAACCACATTTTTGTACAATGCAACTAAATTATCACTTCCAGTGTAAATATGTATGAGAACAGAAAATTAACTTGAAAATAACTGGGTGTACATAAAAGATGGCAGTGAGATTATTAAAGTATTATTTAGTTGCAAAGTTTGGCAATAATTTGAAACAATTTTTAACTATTCCAGAACTTGTTGAGGACAGGAACAAGAAGTAGTGATAGGAGATTACACAAGATGGAGATAGGACTTTGTAAGATTGAATGATGATTCAATTAAAAATAGGAATCAAATGGCATCACAACTCAATATTTTTCTTCTTCAAAATATGCCATGCGTAACTGGGGCCTTAGTTTATTAAGAGTTCAATAAGATAGCACAAAATGCTTTACATACAAATGTCTGTTCAGAAGCCCAGTAATACATCTATGAGGTGTTATTGATTTAAAGAGAAACTTTCACTTCTCTGATACACTTCTGTAGTATGGAGGAGAATTATAGCAGCTTGGTAAGTACCACTGCACAAGGGAAACAGGATTTATTTTAGAAATGAAGCTTTTTCTATGGGGAAATTAACTGCTTATATAATTTGTAAACAAAGAGGAATGCAGCTGAAATAGCAATTTATTATTTTTGAACAAGAATAATGTGACATTTTGGTGTAAAAAGCGTGCCAATCGGACCAGTATTAGAAAAGTTATGACTTGTTTCATTTGAACTTAAGATCATTGCAGCTTTAGTTTAGTTGACAGTGACTGCAATAAATGTTCATATTTTATGAGGGTTGCAATATGAGTTTTAAATGTTAGTTTGTGTTTCCATCCAACTGTACATTATATTTGTTTTCTTGTTTTTTTCCCCATAGGAACCATCTTTTGATCAACTGCATCACTAGTGACATAACAATGCTCAATGTTGACATTCTTATTCTTATTTTCATTCTGAGAATTTTTTTGAATGAGAGTCAAAAAACAACATCATGTCCTGAATCTTTTTACTGTGAACATTTGTCCCTTATAAGGCCTCAGACCTTGAAGTATAAGATGCAGCATTTGTGTCATGTAGTTATTCCTGCTATTGTTCTTACTCCTTTGTTTTTCTTGTCACTGCAACCCCCTTGTCTCTGATGCATTTAGAATTTTCATAATCTGCTCTCCTAGGTTTTTAGCTGTTCTGTTTGAAATTGATGAGAGATGTGTGAGTTTGTTGTGTATGCTGAAGAAAGTGTTTTCACTTCTGATTGCCATTTGGCTATTTTTTTTATCCACTCTTGATGTCAATGTGATGTTATTGAATATCTCCATCCCTTGGACAACAATTAACATCTGACAGAATGGGTATCGGCATATTTTCAGAATTGCTGAATACAAAGAATTTTGATAAATATGATTTAACTCCATGAAAATGCCACAGACATGGAAGTGCAGAGAGCGTGAAGTCAATCAATAAATGTTTACAAAAGAGGAGCTAGTTTTAAAGCTGCTATTTTTCCAAATGAATCTTTAACTTGACTCATTAATTGGTTATTGCTGTTTATATAAAATACTAGCATTGTTGATTTTCAATTATGAATATAATAATATACATATTCATATATATATTGCACATATAAAAATACAGTGTATAAAATGATAAATTTTATCAATGGACTTCAAAATAAAGTTTTCCATAGTTAAATTGATTTTTGTGATTTATGGAAACAGTGACAAAGTATTTCATTGAAGTTGAAAGTTTAGAGTCATCATTTGCAAATGTTTATTTTCTCAAATGTTTATTTCCCCGTGGCCTTTTTGCCCTAAATGTTTATTCATGATTTGCTTTGTACTTGTAAAATGACTAGAGCAGGCAGAAAGGCATATATTCCTGAACAAGATGCTCCTGTTTATGAAGGTTTTACAGTGCTGCCAGAAGGAGTTGGGGAAACATCTGGGGTTGAAATCCCATTTGGGACAGCACTTTTTAGCTCTGCTGAGACTTTAGCTCGCAGAGCTTTAGGAGGGGGAAAATGTCTGTCGGTCCGTCTGTCCGTCCGTCTGTCAACATTTCTTTAAAAATCTTCTTCTCCAAAACTACCAGTAGTACATCTTTCATATTTTATATAGAGGTAGATATATAGTTGAAGATTCAGATTCCTTCAAATCTTAGTGATGTCACCATTGACCTTAGTGCAGTGACCTTGAGGTCACAAATTTTGTACTGAGCATATCTCAGCAACCACTTATTACAGGATATTAAAACTTGGTATGCAGAAATGTCATATGTTAAAGCTGTGCCTTGTCACACAATTTTAGTCATGTGACCTTTGACCTTGACACATTGACCTTGAATTCAAAATTTATTTGTGAACATGCCACATCACAACCATCAGAAGTGAATAAAAAACACTTCATATCTGTTATATACTAACACTATGTTTAAAAATCTTCTCCTCCAAAACTACCAGTAATATTTGTTTCATATTTAATACAAAGGTAGATAGAGAGTTGAAGATTCAGATTCCTTCAAATCTTAGTGATGTCACCATTGACCTTAATGCAGTGACCTTGATGTCACAAATTTTGTAAGGAGTATATCTCAGCAACTACTTATAAGAAGAAATTAAAACTTGGTATACAGAAATGTTTTAGGTCATAGCCGTGCCTCATCATACTTTCTTAGTCATGTGACCTTTGACCTTGACACATTGACCTTGAATTCAAAATTTGTGAACATGCCACATCATAACCATTAGAAGTGAATTAAATGCACTTCATATCTTTTATATACCAACACTATTTTATACAGAGCTAGATAGAGAGTTGAAGATTTAGATACCTTCAATTCTCAGTGATGTCACCATTGTGCCTTAGTGCAGTGACCTTGATGTCACAAATATTTTAAGGAGCATATCTCAGCAACCACTTACAAAAAGAAATTAAATCTTGGTATACAGGAATGTCTTAGGTCATAGCCGTGCCTCGTCATACTTTCTTAGTCATGTGACCTTTGACCTTGACACATTGACCTTGAATTCAAAATTTATGAACATTCCACATCATAACCATTAGAAGTGAATTAAATGCACTTCATATCTTTTATATACCAACACTATTTTATACAGGGCTAGATAGAGAGTTGAAGATTTAGATTCCTTCAATTATCAGTGATGTCACCATTGAGCTTAGTGCAGTGACCTTGATGTCACAAATTTTGTAAGGAGCATATCTCAGCAACCACTTACAAGAAGAAATTAAATCTTGGTATACAGGAATGTCTTATGTTAAAGCTGTACCTCGTCATACAATTTTAGTAATGTGACCTTTGACCTTGACACATTGACCTTGAATTCAAAATTTGTGAACATGCCACATCACAACCATCAGAAGTGAATAAAAAACACTTCATATCTGTTATATACTAACACTATGTTTAAAAATCTTCTCCTCCAAAACTACCAGTAATATTTGTTTCATATTTAATACAGAGGTAGATAGAGAGTTGAAGATTCAGATTCCTTCAAATCTTAGTGATGTCACCATTGACCTTAATGCAATGACCTTGATGTCACAAATTATGTAAGGAGTATATCTCAGCAACTACTTATAAGAAGAAATTAAAACTTGGTATACAGAAATGTTTTAGGTCATAGCCGTGCCTCATCATACTTTCTTAGTCATGTGACCTTTGACCTTGACACATTGACCTTGAATTCAAAATTTATGAACATTCCACATCATAACCATTAGAAGTGAATTAAATGCACTTCATATCTTTTATATACCAACACTATTTTATACAGAGCTAGATAGAGAGTTGAAGATTTAGATTCCTTCAATTATCAGTGATGTCACCATTGAGCTTAGTGCAGTGACCTTGATGTCACAAATTTTGTAAGGAGCATATTTCAGCAACCACTTGCAAGAAGAAATTAAATCTTGGTATACAGGAATGTCTTATGTTAAAGCTGTACCTCGTCATACAATTTTAGTCATGTGACCTTTGACCTTGACACATTGACCTTGAATTCAAAATTTATTTGTGAACATGCCACATCACAACCATCAGAAGTGAATAAAAAACACTTCATATCTGTTATATACTAACACTATGTTTAAAAATCTTCTCCTCCAAAACTACCAGTAATATTTGTTTCATATTTAATACAGAGGTAGATAGAGAGTTGAAGATTCAGATTCCTTCAAATCTTAGTGATGTCACCATTGATCTTAGTACAGTGGCCTTGATGTCACAAATTTTGTGAGGAATATATCTCAGCAACCACTTATAAGAAGAAACTAAAACTTGGAATACAGAAATGTCTTAGGCCATAGCCGTGCGTCGTCATACTTTCTTAGTCTTGTGACCTTTGGCCTTGACACATTGACCTTGAATTCAAAATTTGTGTCACTTCATATCTGTTATATACCAACACTATGTTTTAAAATCTTCTCCAAAACTGCCATTAATTTATGTTTCATATTTTATACAGAGCTAGATAGAGAGTTGAAGATTCAGATTCCTAAATTCTCAGTGATGTCACCATTGAGCTTAGTGCAGTGACCTTGATGTCACAAATTTTGTAAGGAGCATATCTCAGCAACCACTTATAAGAAGAAATTAAAACTTGGTATACAGAAATGTCTTAGGTCATAGCCCTGCCTCGTAATAATTTCTTAGTCATGTGACCTTTGTCCTTGACACATTGACCTTGAATTCAAAATTTGTGTGCATGCAAAATCTCACAACCATTAAAAGTGGAGCAGACTTTAGCAGATGATGATTTTGACCAATCAAAATGCATGTTACATTTCAAATTTGGCAACAACTTGTTATCTTGATTCTCATTGGCTATGTTATTCAAAATGGCAGCCTCCTTGACAACTTAGTGATAGCTATTAGATTTTTGAAAAAATCATGACAAAATGGAAAAAGAACTGAGTCTAATGGAAAATAGATAGAATTAGACCTCAGAAAATACAACATCTTGCCTACTTTGGGATCTTGTATGGAAAATCATAACCTGGTTGCTTGTTGTACTTAATCTCAGTTCATGTGTTTTCATTCAAGTCAGCAGAGCTATCAACCCATGGGGTTATGTTTTTTATGCTGAAGATGAAATCTTCATATTGGGGTTTTTAACTCTGCTGACTTGAAGTCAGCAGATGAACTCAATGATAAATATTGGGCATGTCTGACAGCCACAAGGTGCAGTTGAATTTGGTAGCAAGATAATGATTTACAAGATATCAATGAATATCTCATCAAAACTGAATTGGGATCTTGTATGGAAAACCCTATCCTGTTTGCTAGTTACACTTGATCTCCGTTCATGTGTTTTCATTCAAGTCAGAACATAAAATTCATTTTTTTGGCAAATGTGGGAAAATGTAAAAAAAAATGATAGCTTTATACAGAATTCAAAGATGAAATCTTCATAGTGGGGTTAATTAAAATCTAATACCAGTAATGGAGGCTACAAAGTTGAGGATTTCAAGATTTAATCATGGATTTTAAAACTTTTGAGTAAGTTGGTCATGAGGCCAACCTCGAGCATGTTATTGAATTAACTTCGAGTAAGTTTGCCTCCAATATTGAGGTAAAACTTAACATTTATGCATTTATTCCTGGCTTATTGATCAAGAAAGTGGTTTGGCATGGACCGCGATATTACACAGTGGTGCCCTCTGTGGAGAAAATGAATTGAAGTTTGGAGCAGAAAGTGCAAACCAGAAACTGACAGCAACCATATTTTCACATTTTTGACAGGTGACAAGAAAACAACCCGAAGGAAGATTCATATGAAAATAGGCAAATATCACCAACTTCTACTGAACTGTAAGTTACATACATATGGTTATTGAATTGATTAGTTGTCATAGTAAATACGTGACCGGACGACACTGTCAGTGTCACTGATCAGGCAATTTAGCCTGCAGTTGCACTGTCCACACTGGCACTGACATTGTGGGATGCCAGTTGGTTTTGCCAAGTAAACACAAGATTGGACTAAGGCCTAGTCCATACTGGCACTGCCCTAAGTCTACACTGGCACTGATACTGTCCTGAGTCTACCCTGGAACTGACACTGGCTTAAGTCCATTGACACTGTCACTGACACTATAACATTGTCCATACATAGCTCACCTGACAGTGACACTGCCCCTGACTACTAGTTGTGGAACCCCGACTAGCGCGAGCAGAGCTCTGGAGGCTACGTCGGGTTGTGTGGTGCCCCCTATCCCTCGTGAAGAGACAGGTCGCGACACAGTGTCGCGACCTCAGTGTGGACAGCCAACACACTCTACACTTATTATTAAGACATCTCAAATGTCTTTGACATCTAATCTTGCTTTCTTGTGAGTTTTGGATCCAAATTAATTCATTTGTAGAAGTTATTTAGGGTTACACTTCAGAGGCAGTGAATTCCTCCCCCTTATGAGCCGTCGTAGGTGTTTGGAGTGTGCGTCCTAACACCTACGACTGGCTGTATCGTAAGTAGGTCAAGGAAAGACCCCAAGTTGGTTGCACACGTGAAACAGTATTCTGTAAGAAATTTAGTTGTATCAAGCTCCCACAATCGTGAACAAAGATACAAATACACCAGGTGATGAGTTTTAAGTACCAGAAAATCAACTTTTTCATTTGTTAAGTTATATATATTATGAGAATATCACACTGGATGGGTGGTTTAGAATCTCTTCATGCGTGAATGGGATGACACTGAAACGGTCATATTGCTCCGACCAGCCCAGCCAGAAGAGAACAAGGAGGACCAAATGCCGTTTCTCTTAAACTACCTGACTACTGAGTTCACACTGGCCTTACTCATGCCCAACCAGTTTTTATTTGCTACCAATAACCATTGATTCAAGAGGGGAAGCTGGAAAGGTCCCTTACGGCCACTGCTAATCATCATGATCATGGTTTACTTTATCAGTGCATGGAAACTGGTTGCTGACAGGAAGCCTCCACTGGCACTGACACTTAAGTTTAGTCGACACTGGACCACAGTGTCACTGACAACATCCTACCAATAACCACTGATTACAGTAGGGAAGCTGGAATGATCCCTTGTAGCAGCTATAGTCACTGTCCTGATCATCAGCTGACATGTAGCTTTCAATGGCACTAACATTTTCCTCAGTCCACATTAACACTTACACTGACAAAACAGGGACGAACTGGTTATCACGATTATCATTTTCATTTGGATGATTCTATCAGATTCAGTCAATTGCCATAAATCTTGTTACTTTGTCCTGTTATGACATTATAGTCATGATAATAACAAGAGCTAACATGAAAATTTTAGGGCATTCTCGGCTGCAGCACCGAGACTATGGAATGGTGTCCCTATTGAACAAAGTAGGAAGAGTCCTAGAGCTTTTACATTTATTGTTAAATTGTGTAAACTGGGATACAAAGCTAGAATTCATCAATTACATGCATTTTGGACTTTGATAATTATTATATTATCAAACAAAACATGGACAGTTGATAATATGACATCTATAGTGGGATTTATCTCTAAGTAACACTTGACATTACTTCATCTTATAAAGCTCTGATTCTAAGTGATATTATCTAAGTGATATTATCTTATTACCTTTATCTTATTACCTTTAAAAGATTTTGTGCACTTCCCTCTCTTCTGTGCTTTGGATGTAAATTAATATATTGCCCATGAGACTTGCATAATTTAAGAGAAGAGCCCAATAACCATTTTTGAACTGTCAATGTGGAAATTGGCCAACATTTGATAGAGCAATACCAATTTAGTCCAGTCAATATATGACAAAAAATGGCCTCACCCGGAACAAATTAGAACAGAAATGAAACTGATAGAGAATGTCTCAGAAGAGCCTAGAGAATAATATAGTAAAAGTCTACCAAAATCCAAGTAGTGGAACAATGCGTAATTTGCATAAATTCAAAATGGCCGACACATGGCAGGGCAAATCTTAAAAATTATATAGCTTGGCTCCTATTTGACATATTTGAGTAATCTTAGAGTCTATTTTATGTTTTGTGGACATGGGAAATCCATCGGGAAACTTTTCAAATTGCTAATACCCATATTTGGTACTCTTCCTCTAAAAAATGACCAATAAAAGTAGAGAAAGAAGTCGAAAATTAGCACTTTGTTTTACACCTTTTCTGATATCTTGTACAACACATTATTCTACAATAACAAGTTATCAAAAAAGATAAAGACCAATAATTTTCAAATAGATTTTTTTTTAAATTGGGTTTAATGATCTATAAACAATTGAATTGAATTTGCACATAATTGCAAGCCATAGGCGACTATTAGTGGTGATTATTCACCCACAGGAAGGCAATCCCCTGCTATCATCAAAAAGTGGGGAGGGATCTTAAACCTGCTGCCTGGCATAGATACTCAGGTTCATGAGACCTCGGTTTTTAGTCTCATCCAAAAATCACCTTCCTTCACTAAAGAATGTGAAAGGACCATATTTAAAATGTCTATGGTATGACACCTTGATCTCAGTCCCACATAGTGGGTTGGAAAGTACCATTTATTGTCTTTGGTATGACATTTATTTCTTTGCTGTTATTTGTTGTGTTATTTTTTGTTTGTTTTTCTTTTGTTCTTTACCTCATGATTAGATTAACTAATTTCCTAGGATTGTACTAGCAGCTTTGAATGCTTCAAAGTAAAAGCTGAATTTACTACCAACACCAAATAGTACCATAAAATATGTCTGCTAATTACTTCCAGATTGTATACATTACAATACTAAACCTAGGTAAGTGCTTGTATGCATGTGACCACTTGTTGGTTCAAAGAGTACAGTCAGTACTTGGCACTTTCAGCAAAACACAATAACCATGTTTGGAGTATTTTGGTTGATTTTAGTGAAATAGCTTGCTTGTATCACAGTTTCGTGGCCACATGTCATTTAAGCATACCCCAAACCTCAGATAAATATCATGTGACCTCTGTGATTTCATGAATGCTTCAAGGTATTTTTATGCAAAATGATGGGGCAGTTTGATACCAAGACCTAGCTACAATGGAGCCACTACTACTCTTGGATGAGCTGCTTGAACCAATGCTTGGCCAACTGATGCTACTTAAACTTTTGCATCAGCTCCTTTAATGATATTCTGAAGCAAGAAGAAGCTCATGTGGCAATGTTTTAATGTCATGGGAGCCCCCATCTTTTCTCAAACTTAGGTTACCACATAGAAAGTTCAAAGCTGATGGCAAGAGGGTTTAGTGCATCGCAAAAACTGACGACCCAAAATGACTCGAAAGTATCTGGTAGTAGTCTGAAGACAAACTCCATCTTTGCCAGAGAACCTATTGAAACTCTTCATTAGTCTGCTTGATGACCGCTCAGATAAAGCAAACAATAATTACTGTTCTCTGGGCATAAGGGTTCTTTGTCCAACCAGATGGACAGTAAAGGCAGATGCTATGAACAATGTCATTGTGAATTTTGAATTTTAAGTCTGGGAAGAGGCTTTAGATTATGTTAGAGATTCTAAAATGCGCAGTAGAATTAGAGGTGTATTAGATGTGTACATGAGATGTTTTGACTTTATCATTGTTATAATCTTAGTAAAATCTGTCAAAGTCCACTAGTGTCAGCAGCTGCATGCAATTATAATACTCAAACAATTATAATACTCAAAGCAAAAAGGGCAGACACAGAATTGGTGGCTGGGGTAGTGGAGCTGCAGACTTACAATCCACAGGGGTTGGCTATCTCGGTAATTAATATGTAAACAGTACTCACAACTTCACTTGCAATACTCATGCAAACATCAAAGAAAGTACACCCCATGTGATGTTTGCCACAAACACCTTTTTAATATTTCCCAATTACATGTGATGTTACACTGTAAATAACTCCTCATGTTGCATCAATGTGTAAGATCTGACACCTGAATGCTGAGTGAGAATCGCATGTGGGTCACAGCATGTTGCCCAGTAGCACACCCCAGCCTCTTGTAACTTAATTGGTTAATTACCCTATAGTGTGGGAGAACTACAGGGTTCAACACTGATTATAAGAGATTGTCATTGTTAAATACTAAATATGCTTAGTTGTTTTGTGTCTGGACTGACATATTCATTTTTTTTGGTTCATCTAAAATATATTGAATAATGCTGTGCTATAGAAATATTCTTACTATTAAACTATTCTTCAAGTGCAACAAGAAAAGTCCTTTGTTCTAAGTGGTATTAATGCATACTCTTTTTTTTCTTTCCACCATAAAGGTCACCTAATGTACTGAATATATAATGTATTTCATAGCAGAATGATACTATCATCGTATGAAATACATTACAAGAAACACTACATAAGCTATTTCCTTATCATGGCCTAAAATAACTGCTTTACACCAACAGCAAGGGCATGATATTATTTCAGTGTGCAGGGAACCTTTTATCAATCAAAAAAACATGAATGTAAGCCTGAAATTGTGTGAAACGTCAATGAGAGGCAGCCATTTTGAATTTATGCAAATTAGGTGGTGTTCCACTAAGTTGATTTTGGTAGACTTTATATATGTTCATCTGGGTAACATTCTGAGACAAATAACACCAAAATGGTTTCTGTTCTAATTTGTTCCGGGTCATTTCATATTTTGACTGGACTAATTTGTATGTTTTTGTAACAAGCTACCGGTAGTTCTAGAGCACTTGCACATTGTGAAACTGGCGAGGTCACTGACACTGGGTGCAATTTTCATAACAGTTCATTTACACTATTCATATGAAATTTTCATTGCCAAAAAATTCAGTATTCTATTTGTGGTTTGTATATATATATAACAATTTCCCAACTTTCAGATAATGTTATGAATGTGCAAATTCTATGAGCCTCAGGCCTGCCATAAATGATTACATGGATTTTATCCCAATCATATATTTCATTTGTGTGCTGCAGGTTACTTACCTCAACATCAGATTTGGCAATGTCATCCACAGGCCAATCCAATTATTGAGTAAGGAAAATTCCAAGAAATTCGGATTACAACTCTTTTTACCTTGTTGCAGACAATATGTAACTAGTAAGCAATGATTACGGTCACTAATCTTGAGAAAGCTGAATTGATCATTTCAAGGCAAAATACAATTACAAGTATTTTATTCTCAGGAGGAGACCCCCTGGATGACTACTAGAGCCACCCAGTGATCCATGGGAGAATTAAAGGGTCCAGGTGACCCGATATTTACATGTATTGCCACATGGTTTATTTTTATGAGCTATCTACATTTATCTGGATCAACAGATTAGTGAGGCAAAAGTCATTTGTGAGGTGAACCTTAAACTTGCAAACAGTTGTTTTTGCATTGTGTTACCATTTTCAACCACAGCAAAAGCCTTGCCAAGAAAATTTCATGATATATGTGGCTTATTCATCATCAACATTGCAAGGCTTAATATGGAAGCAAGCACATGTAATATATCCCTGCAGTCACATGCCTTACCTTAAACAGGCATTTCGAAGTGACAAGTTACAGTGAAAAACCTCACATCTCTGAATGGAACAGCTTGAAGCCAATGAGGCTGTAACCCTGTGCACAACATTAATTTGTGTCTTTAATATGAAACTATTATCATGGTAATGGAGCCATTTTGATCAGTTACACCTGTGAACAGGATGAATGTTTTTAAAGTCATATTATCATTCGGATGGAGGATGTCTCAGTGCTGAATAGGACACAGACCAGAAATAGTGGTCACAGATTGGATATATTGATATGAATCTTTACTGCAAGAAAGCCATTGGTCAAGATTCTATAACTACAAGAATATTGAAAGGATATCCTCATGGGAAACGTTTGAGATGTTACTTGATGTGTATGACCACAATCTTATTAAATCCAAAATTATGATTGTTATTATAAAGTAAATGGTAAACCTATATTTCGCTTTAATAATATCCAACTTGGAACAGGCCATTACTACAAATATCTTTGGGTATATTTTCAGACTTAATTACTCTTCCTGTACTTCCTGTATTTTTTGCACTTCCTGCACAACCTTACCCACAATCCTCTCCAAAATAGTATGAGACATTTTGATAATTACCGGTATCTATAATTGTTTATGTCTCTGAAATTTTGAAAGTTTGAACGAACTTTGACACACTTAAACTAAATATTGACCATAAACTATATCAGCTTCTTTCTTTGTATATCTTAGAAGGTACCGCCTCATTTAAGACTTCAGGTAAAAGCAATCAAATTTTCATGCAAACTTTATCCAAGCCAAAGGGCAGTCTACCCTCCCTAGTCTACAGAACTGTGATATCATGGTGGTCCCACATGGATCATTCATATCTATTTCATTTTTGAAAAAAGAATGAACTTATTCCTCATTTCAATAATAATAGCCTTCTCAATAAACCGATCATCCATTGATAACAAATTCTTTAAAAACACAACAATAGGATTAATTTATTATGAAATGAGGAAAGTGATCTAGTTGAAATGTCAAAAATCAGAACCAATATTTGACAAGAGCATCCTGCCAATATAATTCATCAAATTCAAGCACACTCCCTTGTGTGTGTGTGTATGTGTGTGTGTGTGTGTTTTCATAGAAGTGAACACTATGGGTTGCCATGTCAAACCAGGATAAGGTCATACGCCGGTGAGCCAGCAGGATGTGGTTGGAATGTTCATTAGGGTTGTGAGATCTTGTCCCAGGTGTTAATGTGAAGCATGTGAGTCACAGGTGTCCCTCACCTCCACTCACAGCTTGAGACCGAAGAAGACAATTATATGATTTCTGGCTTACGTATGATATTGAATTCATGCAAAAAAGATTTTGATATTTTACTCAAAAGTTGGAGAATGTTTTCCACAAGTGTAAATAATTTTATTTAACATTTAATGTTATGATAGGGATATATTTGCTGTATATGAATATATCTGAAAAGATTTAAAGGCACTTATTGTAAAATGTGTGCCTGCTACAAGCCTGAGGTGCAGAGTCTGGATGATTTCCTGTTTGCATAAAGTGATTTTTGCTGTGAGTAGATTAACACCTGTCATACAGATGCAGATCCATTTATGAAGAGAATTATCAGGAGGCATTGCATAGTCATATTGAAAACTAGAAAATATGGAGTCATCGTCTGATTTTCAATGAAACAATTCATCCTTGGCCTTGTTGATGTGCACTTATGTCTGTTATCATGTTAAAATCTGGAAATCCTCAAAACATTGATAACGTGGCATAAAAACAACAAACAAACAATAGTGGCAAGCAAGCAAGCTACTTTATTATAATGCCTGCACATTTACAACTTTTAAAAGCCAACTTGTCAAATTTTGCACCACAATTACAAATTGATCGGTTTCAACAGCCACCTTTTCATCAGAGGTTTAAGTGCTTCTGAGTGTTTGAGACATGTGATTTCATCATCAGAGTCAATTAGATCAATTCATTTTTTGTGCAAGGAGGTAAAATATCTCTAAACAACTGTGAGAAGAGCAGTGATCAGATCCCATTTTGGATCATATGCATTTGAGCAATGGCAACTTTTGACCAAATGGATTTATTTTGGCATTTTGCAAAATCAATTTGTGATCAAATTAATTTGATTATTTTTTTTTTTTTAACAAAAGAATGTCAGAAAGTAAGATTGACTGGATGTCAACATATGATATGAATTTACTCATTATGGGATTTTTTCTGTACAGTTCTGATATTCTGATCACAAGCTTTCACAAGGTATCTAATTTACTTTCCATAAATTTTCCATATGAAAGATGTGTATGGATTCATTGAACTTTCATGTTCCTATTGGATACGCTGACATTGAACTCCTTGTCTTGAATTCAGTTACAGTTGGTTAAGAAATAATTAAATATAAAAGTAATGGAATTCTACAATACATTTTATATCATTTCAATGATAATATCTGGGGATTGATAAATATTACTCCCAAGTTCAGGCATCTGTTATACCCAGGTTTTTTCTTAAATGATGAAAATGATATTCCTTTATGAAAATCTAGTTAAGCAAAAATGAGGGGCTAATTAGCAAGTTAGATATGAGATGTATTGTATATTATGGTATCTGGTATGAGCTGACAAATACCAGGCAGAGTAAAGGTTTGACATGCTGCCAGTATGAGCTAACAAATATCAGGCAGATTAAAGGTTTGACATACCCCCAGTATGAGCTAACAAATATCAGGCAGAGTAAAGGTTTGACATGCCCCCAGTATGAGCAGGCAAATACCAGACAGAGTAAAGGTTTGACATGCCCCCAGTATGAGCTGACAAATATCAGGCAGAGTAAAGGTTTGACATGCCCCCAGTATGAGCAGGCAAATATCAGGCAGAGTAAAGGTTTGACATGCCCCCATGAGCTGACAAATACTAGGCAGAGTAAAGGTTTGACATGCCCCCAGTATGAGCAGGCAAATACCAGACAGAGTAAAGGTTTGACAAATACTAGGCAGAGTAAAGGTTTGACAGGCCCCTAGTATGAGCTGACAAATACCAGGCAGAGTAAAGTTTGACAGATACTAGGCAGAGTAAAGGTTTGACATGCCCCCATAATGATCAGGCAAATACAAGGCAGAGTAAAGGTTTGACAAATACCGGGTAGAGTAAAGGTTTGACAGGTCCCCAGTATGAGATAAATATCAGGAGGAAAGGTTTGACAGAGCCAAATGTCAAGCTAACAGATATTAGGTTTGGCAGACCAGTAATCCTAGCATGCTGAGCAGTATCTCAGGTAGAAGTTATTTGGTGGCTCCCTGGACAAGCCTCAGGTCTGAGTAGCATTAGGATCCTGTCACACCTGTATCTCTGCTCTATTGACACACTCACTCACATGTCAGAGCCTGCATATGCATATTCAATTTGTGCATTGCTATCATTACAGACCACTATGCCGAGGGTAGCAATAACATGATGTGAGCTGATGACCACACTGATTACACTGATCCCAAAGAAGCATGTAGAAGGATGATGGAGGATGAAAGCAGTCAGTCAGTGGAGAGTGGGCTTCCTTGTGATAGCCACCATGTTCCTTCCTCCCCTGCAAGGTCCTCGCAATCCTCCACGGACCACGTCACAGTGACTCTCCTAAACAACAGGTAATAAATTAGCCATATCTATATGTGTTAAATAACATCCTTGCTGTCTTCAGTTCCCCATGCCCTCCCAGTCTGCTATGGTTTTACAGTCCTCAGCAACTGCAATCCCTTCCTCTGCAGCTAATACTGCGTGAAAAGTGAGATTTGCAAGATGCTATCATATACATTTTGTTGGGAGTAAAGTTAAAATGAACATGACCTTTCAGACATATTTACAAACTGCATAAAGACATAATATTTCCAGCCCTTTACAAGAAAACAAGACAAATACAGACTATTACATACATGTAATGATGGACAAGAAAACAAAATATGCTTAAAATATATTAATTTGACATAATATTTATACAAAATGCTTTAATATAAAGATAGCATATCTACAAGGGAGAAAATGTATCCTTATTTGACCTAAGGGTATATTTGGATAACTAAACTTTTGCACAAATGGCTGCCATTAGGATACCAATAATACAAAAGTTCATTGAAATAAGATTTCTCAGACAATTTGTATCTGAAATGAAAATGATTTATAGAATTATAAATGTAGATAACATGTACCATTGTAAGACATTTCTCAAAAGGTAAAATGCCTGACAATAATGCCATAAAAGTGTTAAAGATGGCAGGCATGAATTTGAAGTGTTGCACACTTTTCATGTGACTTACATACCAAGATTTGCTAATATCTGTAGAACATAACAATCATGCATTCCTGTTGTCAGATATCTGTAAGATCAGGAAAACAATGGCTAAATTTGTGTAAATGTCACTTTTTGGGCAGTGTATAGACCTTGCTCTCCCCCTTCCTCTTTTCTCGGTTTACATCCACACAGTCCTTTGCAAATAGTTTTCTCATGTCTTCTATAGGCCATGCCACTTCTTCCTCAGACCTTTGCAAACAATGTCCTCCCAGTCCTTTGTAACCATGCCACCTCTTCCCCAGACCTTTGCAAACAATGTCCTCCCAGTCCTCTGTAACCATGCCACCTCTTCCCCAGACCTTTGCAAACAATGTCCTCCTAGTCCTCTGTAACCATGCCACCTCTTCCCCAGACCTTTGCAAACAATGTCCTCCTAGTCCTCTGTAACCATGCCACCTCTTTTCCAGTTCTTTGCAAGCAATATCCTCACAGTCCTCTGTAGCCATGCCACCTCTTCCTCAGACCTTTGCAAACAATGTCCTCCCAGTCCTCTGTAGCCATGCCACCTCTTCCTCAGACTTTTGCAAACAATGTCCTCCCAGTCCTCTGTAGCCATGCCACCTCTTCCTCAGACTTTTGCAAACATTGCCCTCCTAGTCCTCTGTAACCATGCCACCTCTTTTCCAGTCCTTTGCACACAATGTCCTCCCAGTCCTCTGTAACCATGCCACCTCTTCCTCAGACCTTTGCAAACAATGTCCCCCCAGTCCTCTGTAGCCATGCCACCTCTTCCTCAGACTTTTGCAAACAATGTACTCCTAGTCCTCTGTAGCCATGCCACCTCTTCCCCAGACCTTTGCAAACATTGTATTTCCAGTCCTCTGTAACCATGCCACCTCTTTCTCAGACCTTTACAAACAATGTCCTCCCAGTCCTCTGTAACCATGCCACCTCTTTCTCAGACCTTTACAAACAATGTCCTCCCAGTCCTCTGTAGCCATGCCACCTCTTTTCCAGTCCTTTGCACACAATGTCCTCCCAGTCTTCTAACCATGCCACCTCTTCCTCAGACTTTTGCAAGCAATATCCTTGTGGTCTCCTATAAACCATGCTACTACCCTTTTTTTCAATCCTTAGCAAACATTGTACTTTTAATCCTTTGTAGTCTATGCCACCTGTTCTTTAGACCTATATAAACCACATAAACCAGTCACATATAGACTCCATGCATTCCCAGTGATCTACATTTTTAGTACTTTATTTCTAGTTTTATTATTTCAAAAAAGCTATACAACATGTTGTTGAGTAGATAAGCCAAGAAAATGGGGTGTGATCAAAAGATGAAATTATATCAATACAGTGCCTTCAAATTTGGGTGCTCCTTATCAAAATTGTCATACAATCAATTATTATTATTTTATTGCTTACCCCACTAAGTTTGGAGCCCTGGTATGGTGGGTTAGAAACAATAAGGGAAAAAAAAAACATTTTCAGTATCAATAAACTATTATCATTGTTCAGGTTACTTAATTTATAATGGAATGAAATAATATGGAGAAACATTTGCCAGATTTTACTGGCATATTCTGCATTGATACATTCCTTTCATATCAGGTACTTAAACATATTGATAAAAAAGATAAAAAGTAAAAAATATTTTTAAAATTTGCCCAGGCGTTAATTTTGTATCCTCCCCTGTGCCTGTGCCTCATATGAGTAACTAATGACCACAAGAGTGATTGGAAATTTATGCAAAGTGATTGGAAATTTATGCAAAGTGATTGGAAATTTATGCAAAGTGATTGGAAATTTATGCAAAGTGTGGAGATAATTATCCTGTCAGTCAGCATTGATTTTCATTTGCAATTTGATTATGACTGCACCATTGTGAAATTGCAACTATGTACACTAACACACTTTTACACATACTCACATTTATATATATATAGTAATAATGTTCATATATTTTTTCAAAATCACAATCTTCACACACACATCACTGAATGGCATTTTTTGCACTGTGATTTGGCTACAGGTCTTTCTGAATAGTCGTGGCTTGGATTCATCATCCAAACACATTGAACATCACTTAGATAGCATCATGGGTAACACAAAAAGCCGCATCCGTGATGTACCCGGTAAACACGAGCTGTACCCTTCCAGCTCTGACCCCCCTCCACCCAACTCTAATCCTGGCCCTCCCCCACGGATAATGGACCACCCCAGTGTTACTGATGATTTCAGGTAGGGACAATTACCTCTTGGTGTTGTTGTCATTCCATAAAATTAATGTCTATCTTTGTAATATGTGTTGCATTTAATGTTATTTATTTATTTTTGATCTTTACCTATTGGTTTGTTGTAAATTGATCAATCATTAAGAAGGATTTAAGAATATCCAATATGACATTTACCTATGAAGATAATCTATGAATTTTCCAACTGATCAAAATTGACTCTGCGATATGTTTGATGCCATGTACACATATACTGAATATATTCACTAATTAAATAAAGGTGCCTGTATATTTGAGGTTATTAGCGATGAGGTACCTGTATAAAGATACACCCTATCAAAGACATCAGACAGCAATCCTTACATTCACAAGAAGGGTCGGAAATGGAATGCATATATATATGTTTTCTGCCTTTCAATCAATCAAGCCAGTTATGCTTCAACTTAGCATTGTATCTATATTTATCTAGTGAGGGGGATGCCAATAATGTGTAGTCACTGCCTCAAAGATGGCTCTCTTATATTGATATAACTTCTGATCAGTTATGCTATGTCACACAGATCTGAGTTCTTCAATGAAGTAAAATTGACTTAATGTCCACACATCATGTGAACTTATATCCAGGTGGTGTAATTTTTTCTGTGTAGCGCTGATATCACATGGAAAAAAATCCCCACAGTGAAGATCCTCAACAGGGTTATATTCATATCATGTATGGGCATCAAGTCAGTATTTTTGGAACAGTCTCAAACATGTTTATTTATTCTATTTTTTTTACACTTGCCTATCTTGAAATGTTCCAGAAATAATGTTTCTGACTCCATGCAGACATTGATAGATCCTTTGAACTTTTGTTTGCAAGTTATATAAGGTTGCATAATATCAGGGATATTGATCCTTTGATCCTTGGTTGCTAGTTAAATATGCATATGTAACATCAATCAGGGGACATCTGGGAATGGTCCTTGGATATTTTGTGTTGCTAGGCAACTGTGAATTAAGGCAGTAATCAGATCCCACCCTTTTCACTAACACACGGTGACAGTAGTTTATAGTCTCTTTGTTGTTGCTATCTTTATTTATTATATACCACTGCTTGTATGTAAGTGTACTTTAAGCTAGCATGCCCTAGCTGCAAGACCTATTGACCCACATTTGAGTCATCAGTGCTAATCTCTGACGTAGCTGCTGCTGGTATTGCGTGTTGTATATATCTAAAGGCATTGTTTATGCAACAGCTGACACAGTGTGTCCCCCTTCTTGGAAACGAGACATACAATGAAGCCAATAACAATCTATGCTGTACAAGGTAATAGACTAGGTTGTTATCTGTGTTCAGGCCACTGGCATGGGGATGGGGCAGGAGTCTTGATATCTAACAGTGTCTAAGAATTAGATCAGAAAGCAGAGTTCTAGTGCACGTAATAGACTGCAGCACAGAGTAAAAGACCAACATTATTCAATCAGATATTAACCAGTGCAATGTATATAGTTTTCAGGAATCTGGCGGTAGCCATGAATACTATTGTTATTTACAGTTTATTTAAGTGACATTTTTCACAAGGTATCTAGTTTCAATTGGTGTTCACATGTCATAATAATTATCAAAAACATAATAAATGTAACTGATAATTATGCTTTGCCTATTTCTACAATATAAATCAATTGTGAATTTCTCTGTAATGGAATGACCCCTGGTGGCAGAGATGTGGGCATTTTCAGCTGAGACTGAATCACACCTTTCTAACAGAGTGCTTTGTCACCAAGTTTCACTGTTCATATTGATATCAAAATGGCCACATAATGTAAATGAGTTGTGAACTAGAATGGCTTACACACAACATAGTTTGTTACCTTCTATTTTGTTAACATTACTTTTACTCTGCTATGAAAACCCCAACCGTCTGCAGGAGATAAGTATCCTTTTCTATTTTATGAGAAATCCTCCCATATGACATAACAAGGAATACCCTCCACAACAGGACTTAAATCTTATATCTTTCCCTGCCATAAATGGTAAAAAGATGTGTTCGGGATCAACCACAAATTATGAATATTCTGGCTGTGCACTGATTAGTGAAAGAATAATAGACAGATTCTGCATTGTACTGATTGATTAGCACCTCAGTCAGGTTAGTTAATTCTGATTGGATGATATTGTGACGAGCTTGACTCATACTCATGACTGGATGTGGAGGACCAAATTTTGAATGCTGCAAATACTGGGCAATGATAGCAGATGTAGTGAAACGAACAACAATTAGCATTACTACCAATGAAATGCAGAGTAGGCAAGGTTCAGGACATGCAAATTTTTATTATATGTTCTATAATCATATTGGATAATTGCAGAGAAGTTTATGTGCATTTACATGTAAATATCACTCATATGTACCACCCGCTTTAATAGGTCTATTAGTGACAATTGGCTCTGTTTCACTAGTGTTAGGTTTAAGGAAAACAATTTGGTTTGAAGGCATAAGTCTCGAGTGGTGAAGTTTCCCTCTCAATTATGACCTAATGGTTGCACTTCCACTTTAAAGGTGTGCACTGGCATGGAGCACGACCTTTGGCATGACCTGAGGCCCCATATGGCATAACAGATCCATTTGGCTGAGCTGCAGCTGTGGGTATGTAGAGTGCATCATCCCATGTGGGATGTCTCGCTGCCGCGTGGGCCGCCTCACTGCCGAGCTTCAATGCATTGTGCTACCAAATGTAGCCATATATGGCTCAAGGATGTTCACAAGAGCCAAGTAGATAAAACAGATGCACTGGTGAGGACACACTGACTGCCTGCTTGTGTAAGCTTGTGACCACTACTCACAATGTTCAGGAGACAGTTCTCCAAGAAAAATGGTGCACAACAGCTTCTTAAAGCCAGGTATGTAAATATTCTGGGAAGATTACCAGAGGGACTTTTTGTCTGAATCATATGCTCCCTGTCATTGGGCATTTACTTTGAAAATGTAAATATGAAAAACTGAGAACCCATTAATTTATTTCTTGTTGGATATTTTAGGATGGACCACAATAAAAATATTTGACTTTGCCACAATGACTTTACAGGAGTTGCAAGAGAGAATAATGCATTATTGGTTTCATGCAAATGATGCTTTGCAAACACATCCACAGATCATGATTTTCCTCAGGAAATTGGATTATGTGTAAAGTAAACCATTCTGAGAGAAGGACATTTCATTTGTATATTCTCTTAAACATGTGATTCTGAGAGAAATCTCAGCTTGTGCTTGTATATACCATAGATCATAATATATCATTCTGATAGAAAGCTCAAATATAAAGATTAACATCTTAAGAGAAATCTCAGTCCAATCTCAGATGTTAATTGTACAGATCTATTTGTCATCTATTTTACTCACTTTATAATAGCTTACTTAACATGTACCACTTAACATGTTACATATGTAAAAATCTATTTGGAATAGTTTGGGAAGTGATGGATTGTAACCAGTGTCCTTAGCGTGTGACCACTTTATATGTGAAGCCAACAAACTTCCAGTAGACCTTTTTCAAGCCCTAAAATAGATCAGAATGTAATCAAGAGTAGAAATTGGAGATGGCTTTGAAAATAGATGTGAGTCAGATGCCAACTTGACTTTCAACATCTGCATGACCACAATTAACAAATGTACCGGTACATTGTATATAAGACATACAGAATTTCTACAATATTATTCATAATTTGTTATTAGCTTTGGCATTGGCATAAGATTAAAAACTATTAACTAACAGGCTAACATCACCAGTTTATAAAAATATCAAGAAACTTTGTAGTAATTAGTCTGGTTGTGAGTCCTTCCAACCATCTGTCAATCCCAGCATTAAATAGTGCTGTGCCATTCTGGTCTAAAAACTGGTTTAGTCATGGAAAATGTGGAAATTTAGTCACAGATAATAATGGTTATCTGCTAAATATAAGCCATGAGGTACATTTAGTTTGCAGCAAGTGTGACCAATACCATGTTATGATAATGAAATGTGTCATGTAAATGTGTCAAATGTTAAGATCAAAACAAATGTGTGCTCATCTCTCATGGGAAATGGTCTGCTGAATCCTTGAGGCTTTGTGAAGCTTTGATTATTGACACTTGTGTCAAATTAACATACTCTTTAAGCCCATTATAATTACATATCACAGCCCATTATAATTACATATCACATTCCAAAAATACATAAATATCTTTAACACAGAGAACAGAATTTTAAATATTTGTTGACAAAGTTGCCTGATATCATGGGATCCCTGGATGAAGTTTGTAAAGTTGCTTGATATCATGGGATCCCTGGATGAAGTTTGTAAAGTTGCTTGATATCATGGGATCCCCGGATGAAGTTTGTAAAGTTGCTTGGTATCATGGGATCCCCGGATGAAGTTTGTAAAGTTGCTTGATATCATGGGATCCCTGGATGAAGTTTGTAAAGTTGCTTGGTATCATGGGATCCCCGGATGAAGTTTGTAAAGTTGCTTGGTATCATGGGATCCCTGGATGAAGTTTGTAAAGTTGCCTGATATCATGGGATCCCTGGATGAAGTTTGTAAAGTTGCCTGATATCATGGGATCCCTGGATGAAGTTTGTAAAGTTGCCTGATATCATGGGATCCCTGGATGAAGTTTGTAAAGTTGCTTGATATCATGGGATCCCTGGATGAAGTTTGTAAAGTTGCCTGATATCATGGGATCCCTGGATTAAGTTTGTAAAGTTGCTTGGTATCATGGGATCCCTGGATTAAGTTTGTAAAGTTGCTTGGTATCATGGGATCCCTGGATGAAGTTTGTAAAGTTGCCTGATATCATGGGATCCCTGGATGAAGTTTGTAAAGTTGCCTGATATCATGGGATCCCTGGATGAAGTTTGTAAAGTTGCTTGATATCATGGGATCCCTGGATGAAGTTTGTAAAGTTGCCTGATATCATGGGATCCCTGGATTAAGTTTGTAAAGTTGCTTGGTATCATGGGATCCCTGGATGAAGTTTGTAAAGTTGCCTGATATCATGGGATCCCTGGATGAAGTTTGTAAAGTTGCTTGATATCATGGGATCCCTGGATGAAGTTTGTAAAGTTGCTTGATATCATGGGATCCCCGGATGTAGTTTGTAAAGTTGCCTGATATCATGGGATCCCCGGATGAAGTTTGTAAAGTTGCTTGATATCATGGGATCCCTGGATGAAGTTTGTAAAGTTGCTTGATATCATGGGATCCCTGGATGAAGTTTGTAAAGTTGCCTGATATCATGGGATCCCTGGATGAAGTTTGTAAAGTTGCTTGGTATCATGGGATCCCTGGATGAAGTTTGTAAAGTTGCCTGATATCATGGGATCCCTGGATGAAGTTTGTAAAGTTGCTTGATATCATGGGATCCCTGGATGAAGTTTGTAAAGTTGCTTGATATCATGGGATCCCTGGATGAAGTTTGTAAAGTTGCTTGATATCATGGGATCCCTGGATGAAGTTTGTAAAGTTGCTTGATATCATGGGATCCCCGGATGAAGTTTGTAAAGTTGCTTGGTATCATGGGATCCCCGGATGAAGTTTGTAAAGTTGCTTGATATCATGGGATCCCTGGATGAAGTTTGTAAAGTTGCTTGGTATCATGGGATCCCCGGATGAAGTTTGTAAAGTTGCTTGATATCATGGGATCCCTGGATGAAGTTTGTAAGGTTGCTTGATATCATGGGATCCCTGGATGAAGTTTGTAAAGTTGCCTGATATCATGGGATCCCTGGATGAAGTTTGTAAAGTTGCTTGATATCATGGGATCCCTGGATGAAGTTTGTAAGGTTGCTTGATATCATGGGATCCCTGGATGAAGTTTGTAAAGTTGCCTGATATCATGGGATCCCTGGATGAAGTTTGTAAAGTTGCCAGATATCATGGGATCCCTGGATTATGTTTGTTATGTTTTGCAAATTTTGACAGTTTTAAATTCATGCTTGAGTAAGTTAGACAGACAGACAGAAGTTTAGATTTGATTCCACTGCCCAGGACATCCAAAAAGGGCTTGATTTGTACCCAACACTGGAAATGAAAGCATGACCAACCATTAAATCATATCCTGTGGAACACAAGGGGTGAAATAAAAGTGACAATATATGAATATCCGATGTTCATTTGAATCAGTGTGCTGGAAAAAAATTCATATATGTTTACCCTACTGGCAGGAAGACAATAAAATCATTAGCTGAGACATCACATTAATATAGATATGTGCATGTGCTTTGTCCTGTGCAGTCATACCACAGGCAGCCAGAGCGACATCTACTGCCACCACTACTTTTATATAGGTATTAGTATCAGGGGTGGGAGAGTTCTGAACCAATCTGTGCAGTAAATCTGAACCAATCTGGTTAAATCGCGTCATTCTGGTCGCTCACAACTGATCTGGTCGCTAAATGACGTCATTCTGGGCGCTCGCAACAATCTGTGCACTAAATCGCAGCCAATCTGAGTGGTATCTGAGCGGTGCCGTACGGTGAACAATGGCCATACTGAAAAAGTTGATTTCATTAACCTATATATATCAACTATCATACCCATTTTAAAAAGAAAATAACATTCTCATCAGTTACATATATAACCACATGATAATCTAAAACTGATTTTTAACGAGATTTTTGCGTAATTTTAACACAGGAATGTGCCCCAGTTTAAGATTGCATAACAAGGGGTAATTCCTGACTTGGGGGCACAAATATTACTGCAAAAGCGTTATAGATATGTCATAATATTTACACTATCATGAACAAGACACTGTTATACACTCAACTGTAACGAATTTTTTTAAATTTTGTGGTGATTATTATATGATTTTGAAGCTTTTTATGAGATATAAAAAAGTCTTTACATAACAGAACTGCCCAGATTGGTTCAGAATTGGTTCAGAACAATGGTATGACGTCATACCGCCCAGATATGTTTCGAGTACCGACCAGATTGGTTCAGAGCTCTCCCACCCCTGAGTATATAGGACAGAGACAGAGAGGGGCTGGGGACTTTCACTCTCTGGCAACATGTGGTCATACATTTAGACAGTCCTTCATCTGTGCATCTTAGAGGCACAGGCTTGATTTATATTGAAAGCTGTTGAAATACTACAGCTGAGATATCAACTTCCAAATTTGGATATCATGTGTTTTATATTGTAAATTTGATTGGTGTCAAATATGTAAATGTGAGTCGGGTGTAAATATGTAAATGTGAGTACCGGTATGTTGTAAATAGAAATTGTAATAGTCAATATGTATGTTTCATATAAAGATGGAAACTTTGTACTCATTAACCAATAATATTTAAAGGTATTAAGCATCAATTCTACAATTTGGTGTTTTGGAAGCTTAGCCACATATGAACATCATAACAATTGGAATTATTATAGAGCAATAAGATAAGTTGTAATAGGACATAAAAGTTGCACTCCCAGCAGAGGCCTGTCTGAGCCATAAGCTGCATGTGACCGGGTAAACACGTTCTGCCACTGTTCAGAGGCCAATACATTTCACTACATCATAAGCATGTTGCCATACTTTTATGACGTAATTTTAGCTTTCAGTGACTCCAGGAGTGATTATTCTTACTCTCTGCTGAATCAATGACAGTCAATGATTCTATTATCTGATGAGTCAGTCACAGTGATTGTAGACATTATGTGCTGAATCAGTGACAGTCACTGTTTATATTACCTGCTGAATCAGTGACAGTCACTGTTTATATTACCTGCTGAATCAGTGACAGTCACTGTTTATATTACCTGCTGAATCAGTGACAGTCACTGTTTATACTATTTGCTGAACCAGTGACAGTCACTGTTTATATTATCTGCTGAATCAGTGACAGTCACTGTTTATACTATCTGCTGAATCAGTGACAGTCACTGTTTATACTATTTGCTGAACCAGTGACAGTCACTGTTTATATTATCTGCTGAATCAGTGACAGTCACTGTTTATACTATTTGCTGAACCAGTGACAGTCACTGTTTATATTATCTGCTGAATCAGTGACAGTCACTGTTTATACTATTTGCTGAATCAGTGACAGTCACTGTTTATACTATCTGCTGAATCAGTGACAGTCATTGTTTATACTAATGCTAATTGTTTATACTAATAGAATTTATTTTGGACTGTTCATGTTTAATATATCTTTTTGCTTGTATAGAATACTGAAGAAAAGAATGCCTCAACCCTTGGATATCTATTGCTGACCTTGTTGATTTGCTCTCACCATGTTTGCTGTTGGTCAAATTTTAGCCTAAATTTTAGCCTAAAATTTGACAGACATTGTCTCTTCTAGTGTTGTGTTTTGGATTTTGTAGCTGATTTCTTTTCATGTGCAATTGAATCAGTCTTTTTTTCAAATCTTTTTCAGTTCTTCTGATGGCATGGGCATGGCAACCTACTGTGCCAGTAAGAATTCTGTGGATTTGGCAATCGACCCAATTATCACTTGTAAACTCTGTCTTATGGAATGTCACCTGGAGGACATGTATGAACTCAGAGACTGCAAATGTCTCTATTGTGGAGTGGTGAGTACACTGGGCATTATTGTCCAGATTTGTTTTTTCCGAATTTTTTTTAGCAATATATAACATGGATTTTGAAAGGTCAAAATTATCATCTGCTCAAGTCTGCTCTGGGAAAAGATTTAAATGATCATTCATGCTGTGCCCAATCGGCATCATGGTCTGACAGCTTTTGGGCAACTATTGACAGTCCCGTGGCTGTCATGGCTATATCCATTGGATAATGACTGTCGTTTCACTGCCATGACACCAAGGGGATTGACAGTTGAGGGTCACTGGGTAAAGGTAGGGTACCCATAAATATCATTTCTGTCAATTTGAACTTTGACCCAAACTATTCCTCTTTCTGCAAGATTAGAGTACATATTGGTGTAAATACTTGTAATTCCATACCATAGTTCAGGGCCACCTTTGCTATTTCCAGTGATATTATATTATTGACAACTTCAAATAATTGTTAGACCATCACAACAGAGGAAGTAATCACACTCATAACCATAATTTAAAGATCACGGTTGAGTCTAGGTGTTAAATGCATTCATGTGAAATGTGATTAAAACTATTAACTACTGTTTATTAATATCAAAGATACCATGTAATTGTAATTCCAGGGAATTCTGACCAATACTCTTTCAAAAATAGATATAGATAGGACAATGGATTTTTTGTACCTACTTGGATGTTAGCCGTAACACCTTTTGGTCATGATAACAATTGGGCAACACAATTTATGCAGCAATTTCCAGAAAATGTTCGCAAACATTACAAAAAAGCAATGATCAGCATAGCTCTAAGGCCAGTGGCCAATGTTTCATAGTTACAGACATTTACAATAAGAACATGCCTTGTTTAGTAGATGATAGAAACAGGGCTGGCAGTATTCCATCTTTCCAGGGAAGAGTGACAATTTAATTTACTTTTTAAATTAAAGAAATTAAACCTCATTAGAATACAAGCAATTTAGGTCTTTTGGAGTCCTAATTATAATGACATTGATTGGGTCAGCACACCATGTTTTGTCCTCGCAGTCTTAATTATAAATTGAATCACACCCCAGCATACTCGTTTTATAACTATTCTTTGTTTGCACCATATAATGCTGCTCATTTATCCAGTATCAGGATTGACATAAAATGAATGAACGCTTACAATTATTCAAGAAAATTGTTATGAACTACTCCATTCGTAGGTCCCTCATATGACCTGTGGTTAGTTAATTTGACCTTTCTATAATTATCATCAACATTAAATAACTATTATTACTAATCCAATTGTTGTTATAAAAATAATTTTTTTTACTTATCCAATTGAATATTTTTTCTGTCACTTAGTGATTTGTCTCTATTTGTTCACTGAGAGATCCTCCATTCCCTTAGTTAATTTGTTTTCCATATATGAATGTGGGGGTGGGATTTTTGACTTTGAAAGGGAAATATTAAATCTTTTTATTGAATTATACCTCAGTGGTGCGCGTATCGACGAGATTTCCAATGAATACGAGCATGCCGAGTATTCGTAGCGTATTCATTAGGTGCGAACTATTTTCCGTCGGCCATCTTTAGACTGGTCCTCCACTGAGTGTCAAAAACATCGTGTATACACAGAGGGCGGCAACCAGTCTATGGTTGTAGGCACTATTTTCGGGTCACGTGACGGGGTCAAATGAGGTGCGCTTTGTTTACAAAACGTTTTTAATGATAAATATCTTGTTTCATGTATCATTTTTAATAAAATACAGTAGTTGTCTGAGGTATAAAAACAAAACATGCCTCGTCGGGTCAGCTTTGTGAGCGCATTCAGTTCGTTGGTGATGGCAGACGGATACCCTTCCGCCATCACCAACTCACTGAATACGCTCACCCAGCTTCCCCGACTCGGTATGTTTTGTTATATTATTTCTGACCCCTATCAAAAAGTAGCATTTTGTTATTTGATTTTTTCCACTAAATAATTTAATATTATTTTGATGATGAGGATGACCAATGGGATTATTTTTGCATCTAAGTATTGTATTGTAGGCATGGTCCATCATGAGCTGAATATTCATTGTATTTTTCATCAAATATGATGACAACTTACTCATGTGACAGCTTTCTTATGCTGTTTTTCACAGACATTCAGTGAGCAGGCCATCAGTTACTTTTAAATTGATCATGGGCTGACATAGCAATAAGATCTTAGTGCAATAGCTACTCATTCTGAATATTTATCAGTTATTCACAAGTTGTAGGGCAATAGTGCTCTGATTGGTCAGATATGTCAATTGACTGTGTCAGGCATGTTGTAATTTGGGAAGGCCTGATATATGCGTGATAAGAGCGACAATGCAGACCAGTGGTGTGATGGCACACAGCTTAAGCGACATCTTTGCTTAGAACAATATTGGCTTGACTGTCCCAGTAGGTGACACCTTGGTTCCTTTGACTAAAAAGCTTGCTTTATTGACAGGAAATGTCAGTAGGAGGGACTTACATAAATAGCTTGGTATTTTTTAGAATAGGGGAGTATGCAAAAAAATCATATAATTTTGAACACTATTCCAGTCCCTGCATGGACCCTCACAACATAAAAAAGGTTCATAAGGGATCATACCTGTCAAAGTCAAGTCAAATTTCAAAGATATTCCTTCGATGGTAATGTTGAAATGCTGACCCTTATTAATTGCCTTGTTGACTTTTGTGATTGGTCAATGAACCGGATGTGTGTATGACTGTCATAATATTATTATTATTAAGATGACATAAAATTAAAGAGTATTTGTTGTACTCTTGTTTGAATACTCAAAATGAGATTGTTCTACCATGATCCAAGCCACGTAATGTCAAAGTGTGAATTAAATATCAGATTGTAGGTATCCTCATTGATTTAATGAACATGTTATTTGTGTGCAGTGTGTGCGTCAGTACCTCGCCGTTGTGATAACAGAGGGCAGTGTGGTGGCCATCACCTGTCCTGATGCCAAGTGTACAAAGCAGGGCAAGATGGCAGCATCAGAGGTACCATTTATTCATATCGTTCTCTATATTTGTCATTTGTTCATAAACTTTAAAAAATCTAATTTGAGTCAACAGCATGTCAATTTGCATTTATGAAAGGTAGCAAATATACTGATGACCTATTTGTATAAATCCGCTTGAAATACTTGTGCCATGTGTCCTCACCTGGTTGTATGAACTAAGCATCATAGACACCCTGAATTAAAAATGCTAACTTATCAAAATTAAGTTAAGTATCATAGCCCACCAAAACTAAGCATCTCGCCTATCAGAACCAAGCATCCTAGCCTATCAGAACCAAGCATCCTAGCCTACCAAAACCAAGCATCTAGCCTATCAGAACTAAGCATCTAGCCTATCAGAACCAAGCATCCTGGCCTACCAAAGCCAAACATCTAGCCTATCAGAAACAAGCATCCTGGCCTATCAAAACCAAGCATCCTAGCCCACCAAAACCAAGCATCTAGACTATTGGAACCATGCATCTAGCCTATCAGAACCAAGCATCCTAGCCTACCAAAACCAAGCATCCTAGCCTATCAGAACCAAGCATCCTAGCACCAAAACCAAGCATCTAGCCTATCAGAACCAAGCATCCTGGCCTACCAAAGCCAAGCATCTAGCCTATCAGAAACAAGCATCCTGGCCTATCAGAACCAAGCATCCTAGCCCACCAAAACCAAGCATCTAGCCTATTGGAACCATGCATCTAGCATATCGGAACCATGCATCTAGCCTATCAGAACCAAGCATCCTAGCCTACCAAAACCAAGCATCCTAGCCTACCAAAACCAAGCATATAGCCTATCAGAACCAAGCATCCTAGCCTACCAAAACCAAGCATCCTGGCCTATCAGAACCAAGCATCCTAGCACCAAAACCAAGCATCTAGCCTGTCAGAACCAAGCATCCTGGCCTGTCAGAACCAAGCATCCTAGCCTGTCAGAACCAAGCATACTGGCCTGTCAGAACCAAGCATCCTGGCCTGTCAGAACCAAGCATCCTGGCCTGTCAGAACCAAGCATCCTGGCCTGTCAGAACCAAGCATCTCAGCCCCTACCATTGCCTGCCTGATGTTCAGCTCACCTGAACCAGGTTTCACAAAATGAACCTTGCCCTATATCTTACCTGAATTTAGTGCCATGGTCTCATCTCAATTAAACTTTTGTTGAGCCTATGAAAACAAAGTGGCTTGACTACCCTGATCCTACTGATCCTGGCCTGACTTCAAAAAGCGTCCTGAATTACCTATTCCAACCCTGAGGAGTATACCTGTAATGTGATCTGGCAAACCTGATATTTTTATTATTCTCTAACCTTCTACTAAAAAAGAATTGTCATAGTTGTAAATGGATTATTTTAGATTCTTAAATTTGCTTTTCATGCTGTTGTACCATCTCTTGTATATATATATATATATATATATATATATATATATATATATATATATATATATATATTTTGATCACATCTTTAATACATTTGAAATTATTTCTCTAGATTGAAAAGCTGGTCGATAAACCAATATATGAAAGATACATGAGATTGCGATTTGAAAGAGGTAAGTTACATACAAAAATATAAAGGATATTTATACGTCAGTGTGTGAACAGGGGAAAAGTGACAGTCACATTCCACAATTCTGTGCCCTCCTGGAGGCAGCGATACCTTACAGATTGCACACCAGATGGCGTATTGATTCCTGTTTTGGAAGTGTTGATTGTGTCTTAATATTTAACACCATGAGGTATTATTTATTCATTTATATGGGCAATTAAGTGCCATGCAGTTTATGGCAAACTGACAGTTTGGAAATATCCCCTACAGTTAAGCTACTAACATAATTAGGGAAACTGGTGTTTGGCTGAAAAAGTAGAGAAAAAAAATTTGTTCAAAGATAGAGCTCTCTAATCTGAATAATAAATTGGGTTGTGTGATATACACATTGGAACACCTTTTCATATTGCTTTATCAGATAATATTAAATATTGCATGGGACCAATCATAGCAAATTATCAAGATTCAGAAAGTATAAAAATCACTGCACAATTAAGGTCTCTCTTATGACTTGTAAAGGCACCCACGCATCTACCCACCCAGGGCAAGGTAGTCCTTGAGGTAATGCCTGGCCTTGATTTTAATATTTGTTATGATGTCATAAAGACTAATTTTAGCTTTCTGCATATACTTGAGGATAATCAAGTAAACAGACATATACCATGACATAGACTCAGACATAATAAAAAAACAATAAATATTTGATTCTGAAAATGATGGCCACAAGTCCATTTGCCACAGGTATATATTATTGTTTGATCTGTGACAGTTGTTGGATTGATCTGAGAGCAATATTTATCATTGTCCTCAGGCCAGACTTTTCATCAATTTGTATAAGCTTTTGTGAGTGTATATTTTTCTGAGAGAAGGGACTTGCTCTCAAAGTGTACCATGAGTTAATCTGAAATAATACAGGCAGAAAAAGATATACTCTTGAACAACACTTTCCTGTTTATTGAGCATGTTTCTAAAAAAGTTTTGTAAACTATTTAAACATACTACAAGGTTATGAAAGTTTTCCAAATGAAATATAAAATAAATATACATATTGAAGTGATTACTTGATCTAGGTGCATTTATATAGAGAATAACTTTTAAACTTTGATTAACTACAGAAGTGGAACTTGACCCCAGCAGAACATGGTGCCCAGAGGTGGGATGTGAGACAATATGCCATGTTTGTTCTGCTTCTAGAGGGGGCCCAACTCCACCAAAACCTGTACATTGTCCCTCTGTAAGTATTTCCTTATCTGTTTGTATCCATGTCTGATACCATATGTTTTATTATATTGTCTTCCGGTACTTCAGCTTACCGGTATATTACAATTCAGTATAGACATAAGAGGACATTACAAAATTAATCAATGTTTTGTCTGTGACATCCCAGTACCCTATAGTCTGTTTGATAATTGCAGAAGTGTATTGAATATATTTTTTTTACTAATCACATTCAATAATGACAATAAATATAAAAGATGATTAAGAATTAGATAAATGATTAATGAAACAGATTACTGACAATATCAATGAATCTGAATAAGATTTTTCAGTGCTGCATGCTTAATATTAAAGTACTTTTTATTTCAGTGTGGATCAATGTTCTGCTCTATGTGCAAGTGCAGGTGGCATGCCAACCAAAGCTGTGATGAGTTCATGAAGAGTGGACGAAAAGAAGATGAAGGGCAAGTTTAGCTTTCTTCTCAGTATTGTGTTGTGATTTACAAAAAGGAATGTTAAGTTTAGCTCTCTTGTCTAAAGTACTAATTGTTAATGAAGATGAGAGTTACCGTATTTACTCAAATAAAGGACGACCCTGTGTATAAGACGACCCCCCCCCCCCATTTAAAAAGGAATACATAAATACGTAGTGTCAGGGATCCATCATTGCACAATATAATAATATTTCAATGCGTCAGGGATCCATCATTGCACAATATAATAATATTTCAATGCGTTAATACTGTTGTGGTGCTCCGATCGTTTTCGCCCCAAAGTAAGAGCTTCTCCCGTCATTTCTGCTTTTCAAAATGGCAACCTTGTGTTGAGTATGTATATTTAAGTAGTGCTAAAAGTATTAAGCATCAAATTAAAACAATTTGGTGTTTTTAAAACCTTAGCCACATTTGAACATAATAACAGATTGAAACTATAATAGAGTAATAAGATATGTTGCTATGAGACATAGCAGTTGCACTCCCAGCAGAGGTCTGTCTGAGCCATAAGCTGCAAGTGACGGGTAAACACAGGTAGCTTGAACTTTATTTGACCTCAATTGAGGCTCAAAGTAGGGTAGCACTGTTTGACGTCATTTTGGTACTATTCAAAGGACAATACATTTCATGACGTCATAAGCATATTGCCATACTCTTATGACGTCATTTTACCTTTCAGTGCCTCTATGATGACACTCCACATTAAAATTATGCCAAGAAAGGAGTGTGCTTTCATGAGGGGCCAATATATTAAGGTCTTGTTCAAATAGGTTTTACAGACAATGATGGGGATGTATTTTTTTTTTAATTATAGACATGAAGGACAAATACATTTATCACCGATATGTGAATTTTAAATATTTTTTTTTCAAAATCGGTGCTTAATCCCTTTAAACTAACATTTTCTCCGACTTGTGCATGAGATACACTTATTAAATGGAGGCGGACTACTGTTGACAGGTGGTAGAATTTTTCTTTGTGTATTATAAGCCAAAGATATTAATTATAACGCCATTGGTGGAGTTTGTATCTGGACAGTATGAGCGAAGTTTATTTACTTTTCATGCTGATAAAGTCAATTATTCTTGTAATTATGTAATATTCTTGTCTATGGTACCAAATGATGGTGATGATTTCAGGTAAGTTAACCTTTCTACTGTCTATGAAACCTTGGAGTAATAATGTATGGAGGTGTGACGGCAGTTATTTGAGCTATGGCGTCATAGCAATGCATTGTTTTACACAATGGATTCAAAATCCTTTGATCCTATCATGGTTGCCAACTTCAGAACAGTAGATAATTGAAGATTCATATTTTTGAAAAAATGAATTGGCCAATGTTTTATTGAAGTATTATACCATATTTTGGTTTATTTTTTTCTAAAGAAAAAATCAGAATAGTTGCTCTTTTTAGGCTTACAATACCATCCTCTCCAATTTACTTCAAATATATTGGTTCATTTCTGTTCTTATTGCTTCAATAATAACTATTATGAAAAAAAAAGAAAAATGCATATTCCAAACCTTTTATTTTTTATACATGTTTATAAAAATTGTGTCTATTCGTGTTGTTTTGTAAAAAATATTAAAACAAAATATTTTTTTATGATACAGCATTTATAAATTCCTAATACAGCTTTTTATTGTTCATATTTTATTGATTTTAAATTATGACATAACATTTCATAAGACTAAGTGTCTATGACAGCGCAAATATTGGCAGGGATATAAATTGCATTTTCTGATAGTATTTTTTTTAATGAACAAAATGGTATATTTTTTTATCTGCCAATATATGCGCCAATTATTAAAAATAAACTGGAAAGACAAAAATAACGTGATTTCTTGATAATCTTTGAGGAAAACAAAAATTTTAACTCATTTTCATAAACATGATATGAATTTGAAAATCTCTTCATAAAATTGTGTAAACTTGGAGCAGAGAAATAAAATTTATATCCTCATATTCTGCATAAATAAACAAACATTTCATTCGCAATATGTGTACCTCTAAATTGTGGTCTTGATAACTTAAACTAGTTCTGAAAAAAAATTACGTCAAAACTTTCATATCTTGCACCTATATGGCGTCATCATAACAATGGCCATGATGGCAACTATGACATCCCCTTTGATCTTGCACCATTGCGCCTCCATTCATAATTACTCCAAGATGAAACCAAGTGATGGTTAAGATTTCAGGTAAGTTAACCTTTCTACTGTCTATGGTACCAAGTGATGGTGAAGATTTCAGGTAAGTTAACCTTTCTACTGTCTATGGTACCAAGTGATGGTGAAGATTTCAGATAAGTTAACCTTTCTACTGTCTATGAAACCAAGTGATGGTGAAGATTTCAGGTAAGTTAACCTTTCTACTGTCTATGAAACCAAGTGATGGTGAAGATTTCAGGTAAGTTAACCTTTCTACTGTCTATGGTACCAAGTGATGGTGAAGATTTCTGGTAAGTTAACCTTTCTACTGTCTGGTACCAAGTGATGGTGAAGATTTCAGGTAAGTTAACCTTTCTACTGTCTGTGGTACCAAGTGATTGTGAAGATTTCAGATAAGTTAACCTTTCTACTGTCTATGAAACCAAGTGATGGTGAAGATTTCAGGTAAGTTAACCTTTCTACTGTCTATGATACCAAGTGATGGTGAAGATTTCAGATAAGTTAACCTTTCTACTGTCTATGAAACCAAGTGATGGTGAAGATTTCAGGTAAGTTAACCTTTCTACTGTCTATGGTACCAAGTGATGGTGATGATTTCAGGTAAGTTAACCTTTCTACTGTCTATGGTACCAAGTGATGGTGAAGATTTCTGGTAAGTTAACCTTTCTACTGTCTATGGTACCAAGTGATGGTGAAGATTTCAGGTAAGTTAACATTTCTACTGTCTATGGTACCAAGTGATTGTGAAGATTTCGGGTAAGTTAACCTTTCTACTGTCTATGGTACCAAGTGATGGTGAAGATTTCAGGTAAGTTAACCTTTCTACTGTCTATGGTACCAAGTGATTGTGAAGATTTCTGGTAAGTTAACCTTTCTACTGTCTATGGTACCAAGTGATGGTGAAGATTTCAGATAAGTTAACCTTCCCACTATCTGGCACCAAGGGATGGTGAAGATAAAAGGTAAGTTAAGCAATCTAGTTTTTGGTACCAAGTGATGGGTCAGTTTAGCCATCTGGTATCATTTCATGATATTTGCTATCTATTAGGATAGCAATCCTTGATTTCAGTATAAGAAGATTTATGGCTATTTTATTCTCAATATCTGATATTCATTGTTTGTTGCAGGATTCCATTCAGCAGTTGTGAGGATGCTCAGATCAAGAGATGTCCATTATGCCATGTGCCCATTGAGAGGAATGACGGGTGTGCTCAGATGATGTGCAAACGCTGCAAACATGTCTTCTGCTGGTACTGCTTGGCTTCCCTTGATGTGAGTAAAATGAAGCATGTCTATGGAAACAACAGCAATCAAACATAAAAGAGTAGACTCCAGAATAGACTCAGTGAGGCTGAAAACTCTTCAGATAACATTTTCAGGTTCACTGCACCATTACCTTGTAAAAGAAGGTTCAGGCGACTAATTTTTAATATACTTCTGTCCATCTTCAGAATTTTTTTTATTAAAAATAACAGTTATGTCATCACAGGGATATTTGACTCAGTAACTCAAAATGTTGAAAATGACTCACATGACTCCATAAATAAATGTCATATGAATCCTGTTTTTCATCCAACCATCACTCTGGCTTTTTTAACGAACAATTATCTGAAGCCCAGCAGGTGAAAACAATAAATCTATCTTCCCTATTTCCCAATTAATTAAAAAAAAAAGTGTATAATGAAGTCACATTGTATGAATATGAAAAGAAAATTATGGATTTCAGGATGACTTCCTGTTGCGGCATTATGATAAAGGACCATGTAAGAACAAACTTGGACATTCCAGAGCCTCAGTCATATGGCACCGGACACAGGTAACACAGACTTCAAAAGTCTTCAAAGAAACCAAAATTATTTTGTTTACTCCCAAATGAATATTAATAAAGAGTGATGTAATGGAAGTAATGAGTCTCCTTCACATAATAAAATGATCTGAACTGTCTAATTTTATCTGAGGATATGACTAGGATATGAATGATCCCCAGTTTCCTGGACTGTGTGGTATGTTGCAGGTGGTGGGTATATTTGCTGGGTTTGGAGTTTTACTGCTGGTGGCATCCCCATTCCTGCTTCTGGCAGCACCGTGTATTCTTTGCTGCAAGTGTAAGGTGTGCAAGTGTTGTGAAGAAGATGATACCGATGTGCTGACCACGTGATCACCTGATATTATGGATCATACCATCTGATCAGCATGGATTCCAGATCACCTGCTACTCTGGATCCTAACACCTTGTCAGCTAATTTCAAGGATTCTTCATCACGGGATCAGCTTATATTAAGTTTATTCATCACCTGATTAGCTATTAACATGGATCTTTTTATCACTGAATCAGCTTATATCCAGTTTTGTCCAACACCTGATTAGCTAAAATCATGATTTTTTGTTATCACTGGATCAGCATAGATCAATTATCATGTAGGGCCATGTGATAATTAAATGCATGGACCCTGTAATGTACAGTTGCTAGAGTTAGCTGTTTTCTATAACATCACAGGAATTTGGTGACTAATAGGCACTGGATGTTATGGATCCTTGCCCATTTAACACTATTTTTCAATAATCACTGGATATTTTATCCTTGGTGAAGGAATATCAAAGATCATTGCTGAGATGATCTCCAGGATTTGGCTTATAAGCATGGAAGGGATTTCTCTGAAATAACTTTTGTGGCTTGCATCTGATTGGGACACACAAGTGGTAGATGTGTGCTCCATAGATAGCAGCACCTGTCCTATTACCATCAGATGACAAGTCAAAACAGAATCACTAGACTAGTAGGGTGCCACTTTTCTTGAAATTGTGCAACAAGAGAGTCATACTAGACAAGTAAGTTATTGTAAAATTGAAACTGAAATGTTATATAAAGTTTCATATAAATACATGAGAGACTGGCAATGGTGTCAGTGATCATGATGTGATAGTCATATAGAGGTTCTGGCTGTGCCAGAATCTAGGCTCAACTTGAGGCCACTGCAGGTCAGAATATTCACACTTCCATGCTATCTTATATGAGGTATTTGCAAAAGTATGGTTGTTTTGTTTTGTTAAATGTCATGCAATGAATGAATTTTTGAATATTTCCCACTGATAAGTGGGTCCAAAATTCCAAATGTATATGATCAGCTCATTTTGTATGCTTATTTCGCAAACATGAAAACATAACAAACATACTTTTGCCATTTATGTAGTAATACTGAGGTTACTGTTTTCATTTAAAATGTATTTAACTGCAAAGGGAATTCCAATATGTGTCCCTTGATCCATGTGTGATGCTAGTTGTTCTATTAGTCCCTGGTCAAATGTTTTGCAGAGGACATTAAAATGGGCAGTGTCTGTCAGTCTGTCTGTTAATACATCTTCTCTGTTCAAAGCTTTTGCAGATGCTCACAACTGCTGAATGAACTGCAGATCTCAGAAAAAAATCACAATGACAATTTATGACATTGATCATGATTCAATAAGGTCAAGATTAAAATATCTTGCAGATACACAATTTTTCAAATCAATGTTTGGATTGCCACAAAACTTAATATTTACACAATCTTATGATCTGGGACTCCTTAACAGTAACCATTCCAAGACCAAATGTCTTACTGATGCTCTTAATAACATAATAAGTACCTTGATTATGTACCTTTCAAACATGTAATATCTTCAGAATAACTTTAACCTTTAACATTAGATCACTTATCAAAATACCAGTTTAAGTATTGCTGGTTAATACAGGAAATTACCCAGACCTGGGATTTACATGACAAAGTTTGTTTTTTTTTCAATTTACCAAATGGGACTTTTTACTGTCCTTTCAATATTGACTGGACCGCTATAGAATTGAATTTATGAGTGTTTTATATCCCCTTTTTCCATTGTTGAATGTAGGTGTTTATTGTAACCCTCCCATATAACCTGTAGGGTTTATTGTGCCCCTTTTTTACATTTCGTGCCTACCGTCCACTTCTTTTCTTACCAGCATTATCTGCATAATTTAGTATCTCCAGTCAGAGTTCAAAGCGTGCATTTGAAATCTTTGCTTTGGAAAATGTAACTGTGACTTCTCAGTTTCCTTCAGTAATTAGTCCAGAAGGTGCTGAACATGCAAAAACTAATAATCAAGATTATCAAGACTATATAAAAGATCAAAATTATCTCTTAAGTTTATAATCTTGACATTAGTCTGTGTTAATCCAAATTTTATCAGATAATAATGGTGATGTTTCCATACCTGCTAGTTATGAGTTATGTTTGAATTGCTGAGTTAATATAAAAAGGTTTCAATCCACCAAAGAGGTGAATTCAAAACATGTCCATTTCACATTTACTATAATTTGATATTTTGACAAATTCTGAATACGGAAAAAATAGAGAACAGTGAATAATCAAGAGATAAAACATGATTGAGGGAGCAACCAAAGATTAGTCACAATAACAACCCTGGATAATGATTTTGTTATGAAAGATTGTTTAACAGCACATTATAAAAAATATATTCACCAGTATGGACAGAGCAAAGATTGTCACAAGCTGGGCTGCAAGCATATTGTAAGCGGTGCTCAAGCACATACATGCACTTCTCAAAATAGGTCCTTAAGAACAGTGTAGTAAATGATCTCAATATCAGCATTACTAAAGAAATATAACTTTGTGCCAATATGCAGAAAAACTGTCATGTTTGTTTAGTCATAAGATGCATAATGAGGACACCTTTGTTTTTTCTGGCATATTTTACCATGTAAATATTTAGAAACTAACAAATATGTGAAGGAATATGTATATATTGCTTTCAAACGAGAAAATAATTTATTGCTAACATCCAACTGTAAGACTCCTGGGTTTGTCAAAATATGCGGATATCTTAAGGGTGGGAAACAAACATTCCCTTTGCCCATACATGCGATTTGAATGACATCAGTTGGGAATCAAAGAACTTGAACAACATTCTGTATAATATATTCATATTTTGGGGGAAATAAATCAATGTTTTGTTGGTTATTTGGCCAGCATTTCACTTATTCGTTTTGGCGACAAACCAAAATCATTGTTTGCCAATGTCTGGAGCGTTTGTGACCATCATTTGTGGTTTTTTTCTCCCAAGGCTTTAAGTATAAAAATGGTTCAAAATGTTACATGCTTTCACGACAGAAGAGTTATGACATTATATATGAGCATTTCATGTTTTCTTTTCCTTCCAAGTTGCCATGAGTATGTTATTAACCCTCTGAAGTGTGATAGTTCAAGTTTGGTTTTCTACTTCAGTGACATTTAATGTGATAAATTGTTCTTTATTAGTATTTATTGCCAGTCATTGTTTTATACATCAATAAACTGTACTTGTAAAAATAATGTTTAGCTTCTTTTTATGGGCCAGTGGTTTTTAAACACTACTGATGTATGGGAATATGTACACCCCCAATATATAAGCAGAAAAAAAATAAGTTGTGTGCAGAAGGTCATTTGGCTCAATTGAACATCATAAACATGTTCAGATATTGTATCACTGTCAAATCTAACTTTGGTTCAGATGGGCAATATTTGCACATTCAGCCCAATCATGTCCAATACTCCAGTACTTCGTTTTTTTTATTTAACAGTTGTGCTGCTATAAACTATCCTTATCAAATCACTTTATACTGAACAATTCTTTAAGCAAAAACTGTGGTGTACACTAAAAAAAAAGGAGATATTTATGCCCTCCTCCTCCGAGGGAGGGCAAATAGTAATCACTTTTCCGTCCGTGTGTCCGTCACAATATTTGGAATGGCCAACACTCGAAAGTGGCTGGACCATAGGGATGATACTACATATGCCTACAACAATATAGTCCAAGTAAATATTTTCCATGAAAGTTTGGTGACCTAGGTCAAAGGTCAAGGTCGCAGTGACCATCGGGTCAACTTTGGCCATGAGCGCTCAAACTTCTATAAAAATGTTTCAATTTTGACACAAGTTGGTGTACAGGTGTATTTTATGAGGGGCTAGGCTAAGTTCGATGATGGGCGATACTGACCAAATTTTGAAGTTATGGTGGCCATTTTTCAAAATGGCCGACGTGCCGATTTTGTGAATTCTTTTGAGAATACACTTATATCAAACATTATTACTTATTATCAATTGGTATAAGCTGCAAAAATGTTTATGTAATTGGGTTAGTGTGACCTACTTTTCAGGTGAAAATCAACATCCCCATTAGTATTTAGAGTGGCCCTCATTTCAATGCTCCAGAACATTGGGGTTTGATTCTACATAATGGATGCCGATTCTGTGAATTTGAGGTGCGGGGCAAACTGGCCACAGGGGTATGCAGGAGGAGGGTATTGTTCTGCGCTCTCGGAGCGCATTTTAATTTTATGTGTGCCACGAAGTCTGGTATAAAAAGCCTAGTCAGAAACCAGATGAACACTGGGTCAACTGCATCGGATATTTTAGAAATCTAGAAAGTGTGTTCTAAACATTACTTGTAAATCCGGTGTTGAAATGGACAGCAAGATTTCTGGACCAATATTTATGTCTACAGCATTGCTGTACTATTCCACTTAAATCAAAATCAAAGTCTTAAATTGAATTATTTATATACAAAAATTTATTTCACAATAATCTACATTTCCATGTGCAAGATAATATCTTTAAAATTTTAATTATAATTATTTTAAAACAAAATATCTGTGACAATGAACACAATTTCTCTATTACATTAATATAAGCAACATTAAAATACAAAACACATGTAAAATTATGGCTATGAATTGCAACTCATCTTGCACATAAAATATACCAGAGCTTTGAGAAAAGCTTGGTAAAATGTAAAATTTTTATTAAAGGGGTGTATATACAAAACCTAAAATGCTCCCTGCAATCTAAAATGTTTACACAATTAAATTAATGGCCCAAAAGTGTGGCACACTTTGCTTATATACAGTAAAAGATACCTGACAAAAAGGTGCAGACATCTGAACATATTGGCTCTACTGCCAAGTGAACTTCTCATGGTAATTTACAACACATATATAATACATCATGTACAACTAAGAGACTTCACTCTGGCCTTGTGCCTGGTTAGAAGTCTGCATCAAGGGTAAATTCGTGTTTAGCTCCAGGTGATGACATAACACCCATCTTCTGATACTCTCCAACTCTCTTCTCGAAGAAATTGGTCTTTCCTTCCATTGAGATCATCTCCATAAAGTCAAATGGGTTCTCCACTTTGTAGTACTGAAATACACAAGATTTGGGTTAAAATAATGATTTTTTGTTTGTTTTTTTTAAATCATTTACATGCACCAGAGCTTCACATTGGCAGACCTTCTATAATCCCTCAATGGCTTTAATATTCTACTGGTACAGATTTATTTTCATTGTTATATGTTATGAACCAGTTTTTGACAATGGCCAGGAGATCGGAGCCTACTCTTTCGGGCCAGTGACCCAAAACCTCAATGCAAAGGCCATTGCATTGTTTAATTTTGTTGATTGCAATGTGTTTATAACGATTACAATGCCACAATTGATGTCTTTTTAGCTCTGATAAAAAATTGGACATAATATGCACATTATTCATTGAAATTAGAGCTACTGACCTTTTCACAGCCAAGTTCCATGAGCCATTTGTCTGCTACAAACTCTATGTACTGTTTCATGAGATTCATGTTCATGCCGATAAGGGCACAAGGTAGTGCTTCTGTCAGGAAGACCTGCTCAATAGCCACAGCATCTGTCACAATCTCGTAGATGCGTTCTTGGGAAGGTTTATTCTTCAGGTGACGGAACATCAGGCATGCAAATTCGCAATGCAATCCCTAAAACGACAGAAAATTGAAGGAAATTTGACACATCAAATCTGATCACAAACAGAAACTTACTTTACACCACAGAACTACAGATTACAAATATTCACCTCGTCCCTGCTGATCAGTTCATTGCTGAAGGTAAGGCCAGGCATCACACCACGTTTCTTGAGCCAGAAGATTGATGCAAATGAACCAGAGAAAAAGATTCCCTCAACGGCAGCAAAGGCTACCACCCTTTCCCCATAAGTGGAGTTCTCATCATTGATCCATTTGATTGCCCAATCTGCCTTTTTCTTTACACAAGGCATGGTCTCAATCGCATTGAAAAGGAATTCTCTGCAAAAAGAAAAACTATGGATGAATATGCAACCAAAAATCTGTGAAATTAAATTCCCTTCACTTTGTCATATTTAAGCTGCATTTGGTTAAATATCATACCTTTCTGTTGAATCTTTGACATAAGTGTCAATGAGTAAACTGTACATTTCAGAATGAATGTTCTCAATGGCAATTTGAAACCCATAGAAGCATCTTGCCTCAGTCACTTGCACTTCTTTACTGAATCGTTCCACCTGAAATATTGGAACAAAATGAAAAATCAAAATGATGAATGATAATCATTAATAATTGAAATAATGATCAAAGTTGCAAATATAAAACTATCAAAATTTCTCCAATCCAAATTAATTTTACTCCTTAAAAACATATATTGCAAACCGGTATTTTGTCTATATCTTGTAATCACCAATTTTAATTACAATTAACCAAAAAGGATATCTGCGATTTCAGCTTCTAATTCCATTTAACTTCTAATCCCATTATGTGGATGTAAGTACTGGCTTGTAGAGTAATCAATCAACACAGAAAAAGAAAACATGAGGAATGGCGAGTCACAGCTACACTTACAAGATTTTCATTGACAATGCCATCACTGGCAGCAAAGAAAGCCAATACATGGGAGATAAAGTGCTTCTCCTCTGGCTTCAAGGCTTCCCAATGGGCTAAGTCCTTGGAAAGGTCTACTTCCTCAACAGTCCAGAATGATGCTACAGCCTTCTTGTACATCTCCCAGATGTTGTGGTACTCAATGGGGAAGACTACAAAGCGATGGGGATTGTCCTTCAGGAATGGCTCTTCTTCTTCCAACTTCTTGGACTAAAAGTCAAAGGGAAAACTTATTTAATGGTGTGGAATCTCTCTGGCAGGCTAAAACTTATCTTTATTAAAAAGCTCTTCCATACTGTTTTTGTTCTCTTGTCCCATGTTATTTTCTTTTCATGGATTTAAAATAAATTACTCAAGTGTTATGAGATGTTTATGTGAATATCAATTTAAAACAAAGGCTCATTGCTTTCCTGATCATTCAAGTTTTTGTAAAAAAAAAATCACATTTTCTAGAAATGCCAGACAGAATGACATTTAACCCCCCAACCAAATTTCATTTTTCACTAACTAATTTCACATCAGAAGCAAATTTTGATCGTATCTCATATTGATCATCTCATCCATTTATTTATTGTTATATTTCTGTTGATTTGTGATCAAACATCAGATATTGTTGGTTGTATAACCGGGCACCCCGGGGGGCACACCCAGGCGGACAAGATTCTTACCTCTTTTTTGGCCGACTTTTTATCAATTGTGATTATGTTCTGAAATTAAAAAGATTAACTTCATTATGCTGTATATATTAATTATTAATAAAATTGATTGACCGGAAATCGTCAGTTTTCCCGCGATTTTAGCACTTTACGTCAGCCTTTGTTAGAATGGCAAAAGTAAATCAGGTTCATACCGTTGTCTGACTTTCTCCCAAAACCTTGGATTTCTTCAGGATAAGACTATTTGGGACCTTAAAATCAGAAAAAAGCGTGTAAAATAGAGTCACCATCAGCGTGTCCTCATTTACCCCCAACTCTTGTGTGCATGTCCTTACCAGTTCCTGGTGTGGAATACATGCAAACATGCCGATATCTTTCAATTACAGGATTATAATTTTAAGAAAACAAGTTTGTATTGCATTTCAAAACCATTTACATGCTGTTTTTTTTTTACTTATCAATTTTTCTGCCCCTAAATTGCTGAAATAAAGACTTGCGTCAACAAAAAAGGATGACTTGTCAAAAACTAGAGGTTTGATCCCTCTTCTCTTACCTGGTTTTCGTCATTCAAAGATGATTTTTCCATCTTGTTTTCGATGTTCTTCATTTCTTGGAGTGTTTTTGCTGAGTGTGCCGACAACATATTGAAATAAATATAATTTTTCAACAAACTACTTTGTACAAAGGGAGCGTGTTATACAAGCTAAAGCACTAGTGGTTCTAGATTGACAATTTAGAGCCAAAATGTTATATAAATCTGGCGCGCTTTTCCACGTGCACCAATGAAAACACACAGCATGAGAAATCATTCCTGATTGGCCAACTTGGACTGCACGTTTTGTAAAGGGAAAATAGGATAGATTATGTAAAAATAATCACAAACTATTCTTCTCATATATAAGGACATTGATGTTTTTATACTTACATAATCATCAAGGATTGATTTAAAACAGATTTGTTTTTTCATGTTTTGAGATAAAATCATAATACTTTGTTTTCCAGATATCTCGAAAATAATTGCATATTTTCTTTCCCCATTATTTTCCACATTGTGGACTCGTCTTTGAATTGAACTAGGTGGCGCTCTACGCTGTGTGTTGCTGGGATACATCTTTTTGACATATTAAACCGCGGTTCTTTTTCAAAAATCTTAAATTCGTTGATGTAACTCTCAAATCATAATGATCTTTAATAAGGAGTTTCATTTTGAATACCAATATCATTTATTATGTTCCTTCACTTTTGTAAGATTTCTTACATTCGTTTAACATCTTAAATCTGAGGACTATTTCGCGTTAAGTTTTCCGTTTCAGTGGCGGAGAGGTGTTGCACGGCATGTAAACAACATTTCAACTTCAATCTGTAATTTTGGAAAATGGCAATGACAGATAGCATAAAAGTTGTTGACGATGATTATATGCGGAGAATACATAGCAATAGAGGATCAGGAAGATTGCATAAAGGTAATATCAAGTCAATATCCAAGACATTCACATTTGATATGGATTATGGTGGTGGAGAAAAAAAGACATGTTCATACTTCAAAACTTGAAAAAAAAATCCATTGAAATAAATAATAATTTTACAAAATTATCATTGTTACTGTGGACACTTTTTGTAATCGTCTGTGCTCTCAGATTGGTTAAATGATTGACAAAATCCATTGTCTCAAGTACCATGATTGGTCCCTAAACCGGATGTGCATGTGGATGTGCATGTGGCACTCAAAGTAGGGCTGTCAACAAAAAAATCATAATGCTCAGATACAGTCCAAACCAATACCAATGGCTAGATCATGGAAAAACAATTTATATTAAAAAAAAGTTTATGTCTCTATCTTTATTTGAAAAAAAGTTAGGTCAATTTTTAACATTGAAAATGTGGACTTTTTCCGAGGACCGCGCCGCGAAATAGCAATTTTGAATCATTTCATGATTTCAGTTCTTCATAGTTGGTGTAAAATAGTGGAGAAATTGTTTACCTCTTGAATACATGTATTATTATATTCCCTCTGCTGGGTAAACAGGTATTACAAAGTAAATTGAGATTATTTTTTGCACAAATGGGGGTTGAAATCAAGATTTTATCTCTTGGACTTAGCCATATTTCAGTGTGTCACGCGTGATTTTGTGAACGAAAAGCCATTTTGCGACGCATATTACAAAAAATATCATTTAAATATAGCATTGTTTCCTCATATTTTTTGGAGTTATATACCAAATAAACACAATACACCTATTATTTGCTTAATTATTGTATTTATTGCATAATAGGGTACATTTTAAATCCAGACTTTATTCAATTTATAGTTTTACCCTAATTTACGAGAGAAACCGTGAAACTTTTATCTTTTTTACATTCAAGTTAACGTAAAATGAAAACTATTTGTGCTAGAGTTACAATCAAAGTCTCATTTTAAAGGTCTTGAAAAGGAGTATTTCATAAAAATACAAATTAGTATATCAAATTAACTTGATTTCTGAAAATAGAGATATTGTAGTACAAACTCATAACAATTTTCAGAAAAATTAGAATTTTTGATATCCAGAGTCAATATGAAATTTTTTCATGTGAATGATCATTAAGTAGACATGTGCCCAAAAATGCTCATAATAATGTAAATGATAATTTCACTTTACCTTAACATTACAAAAGCTCTAGATATTATTTGAAGAGCTCTAAAAAGTTAATCAGATTGCAGTAGCCAATCTTAAAAATGTTAATTAATTTTTGGCTAGAGCACAGTTTGCGTCTCACACTTTGGTGACAATGTATGAAATCTGCAGGGCACCCCAAATTGTCAATTTTTTTAAAAAGAAATTTTCATCAGATATGGTAAATAGCAAACCTGCAAGATGACAGCATGTGAAATATTTATATTTGATTTTTGGCTTGAGCACAGTTTGCATCTCACACTTTGGTGACAATGTATGAAATCTGCAAGGCACCCCAAATTGTCAATTTTTTTAAAAAGAAATTTTCATCAGATATGGTAAATAGCAAACCTGCAAGATTAGATGACAGCATGTGAAATATTTATATTTGATTTTTGGCTTGAGCACAGTTTGCATCTCACACTTTGGTGACAATATATGAAATCTGCAGGGCACCCCAAATTGACATTTTTTATATTTTTTTTTAAAAGAAAGTTCAATGAGATATGATGAAAAGCAAACCTGCAAGATGATGGCATGTGAAATATTTATATTTGTAATATTTGACCAGAGCACAGTTTGCATCTCACACTGGTGACAATATATGAAATATGCAGAGCACCCCAAAATTATTTAAATGTCCTTTTTTTCCCTTTAAGATAATTTAAAAGTAAAAATTTAAGTATATGAAACACATCAACAATATTAATTGAGAAGAGGCCAACCTAGATAATGTTTTTATTGCAAAACCCATAGGGGCCCCATTTCTCTGAACTTGAACAAAGTACATTTTTTCAAAGAAAAGAAGTATGAAGTTCTACACATACAAGTAAGAATGGTTCCTGGAACTGTTGTCTTCATGACAGGGCACTTTGTTTTTATAAATATTGGTGAAAAATCTGTTTAAAGGCCTAAAATCCGAGTGGGAACGAGCAGTGCCCCCTGGCATTTCAATTGGCGAATGAAGTAATTCAGTAGTGGCATCTAGTGGCGAAAATTGGCAAATGGCCTCCTGCCAAAACAACCTCACATCACAAAATGCTGTTGCGGTCAAGTATGTTGAAAAATATGAGTCTAAATTTGATTGAAAGTTGAATCTAACATATTGTGGATTAAGTTTATGGATGTTACCAGAATGGACATCAGGAATTCGCGTCAGAAACAGAGATGAAAGTAGGAGCACAGGAGAGAGCATGTCCTCCATTTTGTTTTTCCATAGTAAGTCAATGGGAGTTCTCTCTCACAAAATGGCCGTTTTTTTCAGTACTCTTCTGTATTAAAAATAATTGTGCTCACCTCTCCTTTATTTATTTGGGTAATTAAGTAGTTAGGGTTGTAGGAAATAAAATTCTGCTCAGTTTACAAGATGTTACCAATTGATTCCATTGTGGTCTCTTACTTTTATCAATGGCCAAATATTGGCAAAGTTTAAGAGTTTTTCACACACAGAAATATTCATCCAAATTTAATAAAACGTATATAATCGTAATCTGCATACTTTAAATAATATTATGTGAAAATTTGAGAAGGAAATATTAAAAAATGCAAAAGTTATCAGCTGTAGAAGTTGCGCTGTCAATTGGCTCAGATTTTGACAAAGGTGACACACTGAAAATGGCTTTTCCAAATCGCAGTGCGGTCCGTTTTTATCGCCGTTTTTATTGCATTTATATTTACATTTTTTTTAATATGTTGACATATATGTACTCTCTGATATATTTATATTCAGATTCCAAAAGTACATGTTGTTCTGACAATTTTTGACGAAGTGACAGTGTTGTAAACACAGCCCATATTTAGTGAAAATGCACCACTCAGAATACCGCGAGCCATTGTCTCGACCTCCCTACTCAAAGGATTATTATCATTAAGATATATATATATATATATATATATATATATATATATATATATATATATATATATATATATATATATATATATATATATATATATATATATATATATAAGAAATTGTATCAGATATGGGGTTTTTACCAATCTTAGACCTGTCTTGTGGGGCATTGGTTACTGTGAGGCATATGAAATACCCTACTCTTCACAGTGCAGCTGCTTAGTCACAGTTACATAAGTAACCTGTACAAGGCCTTTTTGAACAAACATGTCTGAGAAGCATATTTATACAACCAGCCTATAACTATATAAATCACTGCCATCTAGTGTCACAGGTAGTAATAAGTGCCCTGGTGGTGGATAATGGCATTAGCGCCATTGATATGAACATTAGATTTGTGAGGTATGTAAAATAATTTCATTATTAACACCAGATGGCACTCTCCTGTTACACACATTAAGGTATGAGATGGTACCCCATAATGAGGTCTGACAAAAATATCTCCAATACCTCATATCTGTACCAGTTTCTAAATAGCGCTGAAAACATGGCAGCGGTAAAAATTATATATATATATATATAGATCACCATCTCCCATCATTGTTACTGTGGACACTTCCTGTAACCAGTCATCGGGTAGCTGCTCTTTGATAGGTCAAAACAATTGCTATTGTCTTCCACCATTGTCTCGTCTGCAGTGCTCGGAAATCCATAGCTGCCCCAAATGACCCTGTGGTCAATTAACATTTTGTTCCCATTTGTCTTATTTATTCTGAGAAAGTCATCTATGTGATGTTGAAATGTAGACACATGGTGATCATCGCTTCCCGCCATTTTATTATGGACACTTCTTGTAATTGTCCATTAGCTGTCCTTTGATTGGTCAAAATGATTGTTATTGTCTCCCACATTTGTCTTGACCGACGTGATTGGTCAATTAACATTTTGTTCCCATTTGTCTTATTTATTCTGAGAAAGTCATCTATGTGATGTTGAAATGTAGACACATGGTGATCATCGCTTCCCCCCATTTTATTATGGACACTTCTTGTAATTGTCCATTAGCTGTCCTCTGATTGGTCAAAATGATTGTTATTGTCTCCCACATTTGTCTTGACCGACGTGATTGGTCAATTAACATTTTGTTCCCATTTGTCTTATTTATTCTGAGAAAGTCATCTATGTGATGTTGAAATGTAGACACATGGTGATCATCGCTTCCCCCCATTTTATTATGGACACTTCTTGTAATTGTCCATTAGCTGTCCTCTGATTGGTCAAAATGATTGTTATTGTCTCCCACATTTGTCTTGACTGATGTGATTGGTCCCTAAACTGGATGTGTACATGTAGGATTATATTTGAGAAATATAAAATCATTATTTTATCTTATAGGCCACAGCATTACAGCAGCAACTGCATCAATACCAAGCAAATATCAAACCATTGTTACAGACAATTCTGAAATAAAAGGATTTCTCTCACGCTCAAAGAGATTCAATTATGTTGGAAGCATACATGAAAATCCAGCCCCCGGAAATTATGTGGGACATTCTCATTTACAAAAAGAAAGCCCATCATATTCCAAAAAAGGAACAGGTGGATTTGCATCAAAGGTAACTGTATTTTTTTAAAGTTATTAAGCATTGAATCTTTTATTTTGTGTATAAAAAGCATATCTATATTTGACCATCATGACATATTGAAGTTTCACATAAAGATGTGTTTTATAAAGTAAAAAAGATGTGTGACAGGTAAACATGGGTAGCATGAACTCTTTTTGACCTCAGATCAGGCTCATAGCAGGACAGCACTGTTTGGTGTCATTCTAGCAATATTCAAAGAAAATTACCTTTCATTTTGATAAGAAAAAGCTCAATATTGGAATATATAATCACAGTATCTCTTTCACAGTAATATCAGATTCAGATCATAGAATATATACATTTTTTAATTGAAATATCATTTGTTATATTTCAGGACAGAAGAATATCCAAGCATGAGTCAACATGTAGTCCAGGATCAGGAGCTTATAAACTACCAAGTTTTCTCGACACTCAAGCTACTGTGAATTTCAACAAAGCTGGTACAACCAGTGTCTTCCATAGGCCACTTGCACAGAATACAGAAGGGAAGAAAAAAAGCTCCCCAGCTCCTAATCAGTATAATGTGAGTGACATATTCAAACTTATATACACTGGAATTATAAGATTTACTTTTCTTCTTTGTGTTTGTGATTGGTTGAAGCCTTTGAATCTATATATTTTAGCCATTACAAATATTTTGCTTTTTGGGGTATTCAAATCGTTATATGAAATGGCACATTGAAGTATAAGATGGAGCAATTACCGGTAGATAAGTTATAAGAAATGATAGTTGCAATGTCTGCAGAGATCTGTGTCAGATGCACGTGACAAGTAAACACAGTTATCCTGAACTGCACAAAGATGCCAAGAAAGAAGTGTGGCTTCAAATGGGGGCTCTTAATTTGGTTTTACAATCACTTATACAGAATGTTGTGCAAGAAGATATTAAAACCATCTGTCCAGTTCATGCATAATTTTGTCTTCTATTAACAGATAACAAAGGCAAAGGCTACAGTTGGAAAAGCTAACAATGTCACTGCCAATGCTGCATTCAAATCAAAAAGCAAGAGAGAGTCCTTCAACCAAGGAAGTGATAGCAAAAACAAACCAGCTCCATGTAAGTTCAGTTAACTTAAATGATGAAGATTCTGTCTTGATAAAGATTGTTTTCAAACAAAAACGACACTTTACCTTTCTACCTTATTTTGTGACATTTTTCCATTCTAAGAAGGCACATCCGTAAGACAGGAGAGATAATCATTGTCAGACAAAAGCATTTGTTCCAAAGTGGAACATAATGTGGAACAGTAAATTTGTTGTCAATTATATGCCTATGGATTTCTCTACTATTTGGTAGATATCAAGTATTTCAAATACAAACATAACAATTTACAGGGTTTTTTTGTTATAAATACACAATAAAACATTGAATATAGAGTTCATATTAACATTGATTTTTTTCTTCAGAAAATGCAATTGAATAGAATACTAGAATATTGCTAAAAATTGTATAATAGGATTATATTTTCAATTTAAGGGCAGTACCACATCAATGAAGAGTTGGTTAAGCACAATCCACAAGTACCATGCTCTAGCTTCAATTCACGGACTCAGCGCAAGATGCAGCCGGACCCTGCTCCCGTAAGTTGATTTGATTTTGCCTTTGGTTTTATTTAGATTTTAAAAGCACACCGGAAGAGTATATTTCATCATTAGAGAGTGCCTTCAGGCTGGGAGAAGTGGGGGTGGAGGGGGTGGGAGAGGCAGGAGGTGACTCGAGTGCTGTTGTATTTAGCATGTAACCCAACACTGGCCAGGTCCTGTGCACAGTGTGAACTTGAGAGATCAGAACATTGCCAATCAACTTTCACCAAGGTTAAAACCAGCTTTGTGATGGTTTGAGAATGGCCAATAATGATATATTTTCAATATGGCAGTTCACATGCACTGAGTCATAGCAAGATCAGCATTGGGCATAACATTACAGAGTCTGATATGTTAATATCTATCAATATACATGTTTAAACCATCTCACTCCTGAACTCTTCACACAAAAAGTACCTTTCTCTTATGTTCTGAAATATAAAGTGTGACATTCTTACTGTATAAACAGTTATAGTATTGAGAAGAGATGAATTGAAATGATATTTGTCCACAAATCTCATACCCACATATTCCATACATGCTAATATATCTTTTATATAATAAATATGTTTAAAGTTCATTTTTACTTTCTTATACAATTGCAGTCAAGTTTGCATTACATAGGTCTCTTCATCTTGTGTGCCATCAATATAAACAGATCTTTCGATATTCTGAAATTCTAGGTACCAGGACCAGGAACATATAAACCACACGAGCCACTCACAGAAGAAGCAAAGAAAATGATATTCCCGTAAGTGAAACTAAGATAATTTATGTAGATGACATGTTTTGAGTATGAACAATCGGAGGTTTTATTTGTTAAATCTGAAAATCTCATGAATTGATACAAAAGAGATAATTTGTCTATATTTCAGACGGAAGCATTACTTGTGTATATCAGCACCAGCCATGCCGTTGCCAGACACACCACCCCAGCCTGGTCCTGGAATGTATGAACTGGTAGACTATGAGGGACCAGCCAAACACTTCATGTCAGATGCCGTCTTTGTGTCAAGTACCAGTAGATGGACAGGCAATGCTAAAAATGCTGACCAGCCTGGTCCAGGTAAGTTGTGTGCCATGGAAATCAGCAACTTGTTTCCTGTTCATTATTTGCTCTCTTCAGACTTATATCTTATACTTGAAAAATATATTTAGCTTTAAGCCGACAGATTTTCCATTAATTTTAAGTGGAGCATATTAAAGGGTAATAAGTGCTCAAGACATAACCATTTGTCATAAATTTAGGCATGCAAATGTTCTGGATTCTGCACCAAAAGTCTAGAAATTCCAGATTCTGGATTCTGCACCAAAAGTCAAGAGAACTATTCTGCACCAAAAACCTAGAGAAATATTTGGTTTGGTTTCAAAAAGAAATTGATATTTTGGACAGTTTTATGTCCAAGACAGCTATTTCGGACACAGAATATAATTAAATGATGTTTCTAAATGTAAAGTTGAAAGGAGAGCAATAATATACACATTGCTGTGTGGGTGGTATTCTGACCACACCCATCCCCACTGCTATCTAGCAGCCAAAGCCAATTAGACATGGTATGGGTTGATTTCTGTATTTTAGATCATTCATAATGATTATTTGACTAACGAGCCAGTAACTTGCAATATTTAATGTTATATTTTATCGTAGAGCTTGCCAAATTGATCTTCATATCTTTTAGACATCATATTGCAGGTTGTCCCCAGGCCCCTTCATAAGATATATGACAGTAGCCAACATGTTTCACCATACATGATTCCATACAAACTCACTATATTTAAAGCTGGTTGCTGGGAGGAAATGTGATTGTCATCATTATTAGGGGAAAATGACATTTACTCAGGATGTTGGATATTATATGGCACGGCATAAATACAGCTGATGCTGGTTTACTAATTTCATATTTCAGTGCTAATTTGTGTGAATACAGGCTAAACTATGAATGTTATATCTTTCTTGGAATCAAGAGAGGACAGTGAATCTGATGTGAAAAAATATCATATGACAGGCTTATTTGCATATTTTCCTGTTTGACAGGGGCCCAGATCAAGTGTGTCTGGGGCACCTAAGGTTCAGTCTTGGAGTATGTTAATGTTGATACTAACTTATAAGTACCCTTGTGATTTATTCCTGAAGATGTTCCTGAAGGTGTTCCTTATATCTGTGAAACCAATACGTCTAATTAGGCCAGGGATATATATATATATATATATATATATATATATATGACGTACTGTGAGGCATATGAAATACCCTACTCTTCACAGTGCAGCTGCTTAGTCACGTACTGTGAGGCATATGAAATACCCTACTCTTCACAGTGCAGCTGCTTAGTCACAGTTACATAAGTAACCTGTACAAGGCCTTTTTGAACAAACATGTCTGAGAAGCATATTTATGCAACCAGCCTATAACTATATAAATCACTGCCATCTAGTGTCACAGGTAGTAATAAGTGCCCTGGTGGTGGATAATGGCATTAGCGCCATTGATATGAACATTAGATTTGTGAGGTATGTAAAATAATTTCATTATTAACACCAGATGGCACTCTCCTGTTACACACATTAAGGTATGAGATGGTACCCCATAATGAGGTCTGACAAAAGTACCTCCAATACCTCATATCTGTACCAGTTTCTAAATAGCACTGAAAACATGGCAGCGGTAAAAATTCCAGGAAAGTTTCTGAATTAGATGATGAGTAGTTTACTGTGTGAAAATGTGATCATGATTATGGAAAAATTGTACACAAACATATTTAATTACATCAAAATATAGTCAGTCTGGCACAACAAAGACTGTTTAAAACTACCTGCTCAAGCATGCATTTATACATTTGTAAAGAAGCAAAGTACACATTTCAATATACATGTATAAGTTTTACTTCATTAGTCAATCAGACAAATAAAATCTTGTACAATCTGTTTTCAGTGCAAAATGCCAGATTAAGTTTTTTTAATTGTTTTTTTTTCACAACCTAACAGAAGCAAACATATCCATCGGCAATAAAATACATAATTAAGATATCATATATATTGAATTCAATGACAAAAAATTGTGTCCAACTCACACCATGATATGATTATGATCACAATTTCAACCAACCCATTTTCTAATAGAGAAAAAAAGTATTTCCACAAAAAACCTCTTGCTTAGTCCAATTGCAATTTTGAACGAAAAATCAGGGAATTATTTTTTCCCTGACCTAATTAGAATTATTTACTTTTTTACCCTCAGCCCCTGATGTAATCAGGCAGAGGGTATTGCAGTACTCCTGGCGTGGGTATGTATGTATGTATGTATGTCTGTAGCGAACATCCTTGTCATCGCGATAACTCGAGAACAAATGATGACAGCTTCATGAAACTTGACACACATAAGCATCTGGTGAAAACCTCGGACGAGTTCGATGGACAGCGACCTTGACCTATTTTTCAAGGTCACAGGGACAATTATGTGAAATCCCAAGAATCGCAATAACTCAAGGACAAATGATGGCAGCTTTATGAGATTTGACACACATAAGCATCTGGTGAAGACCTCAGAATTTTTCTATGAAACATGACCTTCACCTACTTTTCAAGGTCACAGGGACAATTATGTGAAATCATGCTTGTCATCGCGATAACTCGAGAACAAATGATGGCAGCTTCATGAAACTCGACACATATAAGCATCTGGTGAAAACCTTGGAGGAGTTTGATGGACGGCTACCTTGACCTATTTTTCAAGGTCACAGGGACAATTATGTGAAATCATCCTTGTCATCTCAATAACTCAAGAACAAATGATGGCAGCTTTATGAGACTTGACACACATAAGCATCTGGTGAAGACCTCCGACTTCCTTTGATGGAACATGACCTTCACCTACTTTTCAAGGTCACAGGGACAATTATGTGAAATCATCCTTGTCATCGCGATAACTCGAGAACAAATGATGGTAGCTTCATGAAACTTACCACACATAAGCATCTGGTGAAAACCTCGGACGAGTTTGATGGACGGTGACCTTGACCTATTTTTCAAGGTTACAGGGACAATTATGTGAAATCCCAAGAATCACAATAACTCAAGAATGAATGATGGCAGCTTTATGAGATATGACACACATAAGCATCTGGTGAAAACCTCAGAATTTTTATGAAACATGACCTTCACCTACTTTTCAAGGTCACAGGGACAATTATGTGAAATCATCCTTGTCATCGCAGTAACTCAAGAACAAATGATGGCAGCTTTATGAGACTTGACACACATAAGCATCTGGTGAAGATCTCAGACTTCCTTTGAACGAACATGACATTCACCTACTTTTCAAGGTCACAGGGACAATTGTACCATGAAATCCCCATCATTGCGATAACTCGAGAACAAATGATGGCAGCTTTATGATATTTGACACAAATAAGCATCTAGTAAATACCCCAAAAGAGTTTGATGAATGGTAACCTTCACCTACTTTTCAAGGTCACAGGGACAATTATGTCAAATCCACGACATTGCAATAACTCAAGAACAATTAATGGCAGCTTCATGAGAATTGACACACATAAGCATCTGGTGAAGACCCCAGATGAGTTTGATGGACGGTGACCTTAACCTGATTTTCAAGGTCACCGGCCCATCATCTCAATAATTCTAGACTAAATGATGACAGTTTCATGATACTTGACACACCTAAGCTATCAAAGGAAGTAGATTTTATGGGTTTTTTTACACCTGCATCAATTTGCCTTGGTGCAGTGACGTTTTGTTCCCAAATATTGTGTGGAGCGAATGTTGTGCAATGAGTTACAAGGGCTGAGGGTTGATGCATCTCTGATGCCTATGTTTAGTATTTGCTTTTCAATATTAGTGTTTCAATGGTCACATGATATTGTTGCCTTTCTCTTTTCAGCACATTACCGACCATTGGGCGTAAACAAGCAGTCATTTATATACAATGCACAAGGAAGATGGATATGAATGAAATGCTTTGCACGAGATATATTGATATTTTTACCATGACAGCATTTTAAAATATATGTGATATCATGTGCATAAAGTGTAGACACACAGAAAGGTTGTCAATCAAATGCCAAAATTTTGAATTTGTGATCAAACTATGAAACAAGTGAATGAAAGTTATTTGTATCACTTTTAAAATTGAACAATTCTTACACCAGTGGATCATGTATTATGATTACTATTGTACATTATTGTAAACAGCTCATAACTGAGTGCCAAATTTAATATTTATCTTCTATGAATCAGGTAAACTGTTTTCTTTGCATACTTTGTTTGAGCTTCAAATACCATAAAATATGTATCACACAAAGCCAAAGCCTCAAACTGTGATAAAATTATATTTGGTTGTAAACAGGCTTTTAAAACTCATCTGTACAGTTAATTTGTCTGCATGAAAATGTCATTTTGCAGCCACATATTATTTACACATTTATGTATATATTGATATTTCTTCCCAGCTATAAGTATCTATTGACAGTACTTTTTAGTCAAATAATCTTACATTAATTACAGTGTATGTATATATTATGTTTATATGTATATTCTGCAACAGCATTGATGAATAAACTGTAAGAATTTAATTTTGTGTGTTTTTGATACATGGAATTAAATAGGACACATACTCCCATTTTCATCTTCAAAATAGAGTTGAAATCCAGTTTCCAGAAACACCATGCATTGCCCATCATATCAAAGTGATATTTATTTATGCCTTATTGCATGGTATTTAGATTTGCCTTTATTACCTGCCATTCAGATATGCCATTATTGTATGATATTCAAATTTGCCATTAATGCATGATATTCAGATATGCTTACATGCTCGATGTTCATATTTGCCTTTATTGCATGATATTAAGATATGCCTTTATTGCATGATATTCAGATTTGCCATTTTTGCATGATATTCAGATTTGCCATTATTGCACGATATTAAGATATGCCTTTATTGCATGATATTCAGATTTGCCATTATTGCACGATATTTCAAATTTGCCTTTACTACATGATATTCTGATTTGCCTTTACTACATGATATTTGGATATGCTTACATACGCGATATTCAGATTTGCCATTTTGCATGACATTTAGATATATGCCATTATTGCACGATATTCAGATTTACCTTTATTACATGATATTTATCTTGGGAGTAATTATGAATGGAGGTGGAAAGCCATTGTATGAGATATGGCGTCATGGCAACACATTTATTTACACAATGGAACCAAAATCCTTTGATCCTATCATAGTTGCTGACTTCAGAACAGTGAAAAATTGAACATTTATATTTTTTTTAAATTATATTGCATTTTGGTTTCTTTTTTTAAAGGAAAAATTAAGAATAGTTGCTCTTTTCAGGCTTACAATACCATCCACTCAAAATTACTTCAAATAAATCTGTTGATGTTTTTTTGTAAAAATGTATAAAACAAAATATTGTTTATGATAAAGCATTTATAAAATTCCTGTCACATATTTTGTTATTTTTGTTGATTTTAAATGATGACAACATTTTTAAAGTCAATTTATTTCTGGTGGTGCATATATCGGCAGGGGGTATAAATTACATTTTCTAATTGTATTTTTTTCACTGAACAACATGGTATATTTTTCTAACCTGCCAATATATGCGCGTATAACTAAACATCAACTGGAATTAAAAAATAACAATAAAAGACATGGTTTCTTCAGTATTTGATGTTGTAACAGGAATGCTTAGCTTATTTTCTTCACTTTAATATAACTGTATAAATCTTTTCATAACATTGTCCAAACTTGGAGCAGAGAAATTCAATTTATGCCTTCATAATCAATGAAACAAGAACATTTCATTCACGATATGTGTAGCTCTAAATCGTAGTTTTAGTAAGGCAAAATTGGTTTGAAAAAGAATTACTTCAAACCGTCCTCATCTTGTGCCTATATGGCATCATCATAAGATTTGCCAAGGCAGCAACTATGCTGTCCTTTTGATCTTGCATCGTTGCTCCTCCAAACATAATTACTCCCAAGATATTTATATATGCCTTATTGCATCATATTCAAATTTGCCATTATTGCATGATATTCAGATTTGCCATTATTACATGATATTCAAATTTGCCATTATTGCATGATATTCAGATTTGCCATTATTGCACGATAGTCAGATTTGCCATTATTGCATGATATTCAGATTTGCCATTATTGCACGATAGTCAGATTTGCCATTATTGCATGATAGTCAGATTTGCCTTTATTGCACGGTAGTCAGATTTGCCTTTATTGCATGATATTCAGATTTGCCTTTATTGCATGATTTTCTAATTTGCTTTATTGCATGATATTTTAATTTGCTTTTATTGATATTCTTTCGTCAAATTATTGAGCGACATCTTTCATACCTAATTGTAAAACAGAATACACACATTTTACGTTTCATAAAACAGCATGAGAATTGGTGATCAAATAGTCCATGACCGAAGAATCATTGTTGATAGTCATTTTCAAGAGAAAGCAAGCAATGATCCCACATTTCATATGCTTTATGAAATGGTTAATATAAAAGTAATAGGAATTCGCTGATTTGAGATAGCATACAACTCTACCAAGCACCTTCATTGAGTAAATGAAGTAAAAATCAACATAAATCTAACAAGAAATATTTCTAATATTTCTTTAAAAAAGAAGTTATAATTAAGGTTTGTTCTTCTATAGGGGAACTACCTTAAGAGATTTCAATGCAATCTTTGACAACCCATAAGTCATCCTGTCTTTAGTACTTTCACAATTTGGCTACAGGTATCACAGCAAGTGCGAATGTTTTCGCCACCCTCCACTATTTATATTTTAAAGTCAGCTATATCTATGCATTCACGTATGATATGGTTAATATATCAACTTAAGGAAAAAGATGTATTTATCCAAAATAAATTCCAACCCTATAAAAATGATAAATAGATAGTTTGCATAGAAATTACCAAATCCTCAGATTATTACTTTATTAAAAAACATAAAAAATGTAGTCGTGCATTGGTCAACCTCAACATACTGAGAGAGGCCAAGTATAGGATATTATGTTAATTTTAGTATCAATATGATTTACATTATAAAGTATGAAATGTGTTACGAGTGAATCATTTTAAAATTAGTGAACAACGTCTTTGAAATAGTAGAACATGATGATTTGTCTTTTTAAAAATAGTTCCGTAAAATATGCCACTAATTATTTTGTCATTTTACTCATTATTTTAGCATTGTTAGTGTCCTATTCACCTTAAAAGTCAGGTATATTCGCGTATGCTAAAAAGCACGTCATAAATGTTATCTAACGGACTGGTAATGAGGGGTTACCAAGGTAACGGTAGAGCAAGGTTGAGTGGCAGGTGTAAAATGAAGGAAGAAGAATACACCACCACCAACAGTTTTAACGACAAGGAACAGGATTGGTGACGACAAAAACATGATGCTAGTATTGACATTTGAATGTATATATATATATATATATATATATATATATATATATTGTGATTGGACTGGGGAACAAAAGAATAATTATAACAATCGGTATTAACTGCAGTAGTTACATGTGTGGGAGTGTAACATTAGCACCATTTAAAGCTTTCATATTTTCGCTTTCATTTAAAGTTTTTGAGATTTTCATACAAACGTTTATACCCTAAGAAATGTTACTGCCCATCATATTACTCTGACATAAATTTCCGTGCCATTTGAAAGTAAAATTCAAAACATCCATAACGTTTTTTAGTGGGACAATGATAATAAATCACTGTTTACAAAATCAGCCGCAGTGACGGGACATCCTTGCAATATTGCAGTGTTTCCGTCCTCAGTATTTTAAATTATATCGCGCTTTGTGACATCTCGGTCCAGCAGGAAATGAAAGCATTATATATGATGAATACGGATTCAATAGAATCCATATTTACATCCATGCCAACCCATACCAGAATAAATAAAAACCAATTGACAATTTTCTACTCAAATTAACTATATTAACTCTATTGATGAAATTTGGTATAAATCGAAATTTACTTTAAATTCTTATTTTACCATATATGTCAAAATTCATCGAACTCTCATCCAACCGAATGAATAAATAAATCGATAATATCATAGTAATGCCGAACGCCTGATACCGATTGACGTCATGTGTATTATAAAGGTACCTAAAAGCATATCTCACAGATGCCAACAATATGTAAATCTTCGGGTACATGCCTGAATAAAGGATGACAAATTTCCTAGCAGCTTCATAAATATTTTGTTTGATTTGTCAAAAAATGAATATAAGCCAACGCTGAATTTTGAGGCACCCTAGAGACATTGGCATCAAACTTGATATTCTGTTTGCTTACATTTTTCTGTGGATTTAGATGTATATAAAGCGATTTGATTCATATTTAGCCTGAGCACATGTAATTCGAGAACACTCAACATATGATTAACAGTTTATCAAAAATCATTTAAAAAATGATGAACAGAACCCAACTTGCTTCAACATTTGCTTTAATGTATATATAGATCTCTACAATTGTTACATGTATATTTGTAATATAATCACCAAAATATATCTTTCATATAATACACTATTATAGATCAACTCTTTTAAATTACATACTTTAATATCAATGTGGGATTAAATAATATTCTCTTATAATGATCAATGTCTGGAATATTGGGAAGAATTAAATTCTCTGATAGATTAACGTATCAAGTCAGAATAAACAGACCTGGTTACCTTGGCAACCGAGCAGCTTATATTTCCTATTTGTTTAGCATTTGATGAGAATAGTTAGATAATCCTATTGACCTAATCACAGAGGGTTTACAACAATACTATTTAATGATTCAAATGTGTACACCATGACCTCCAGTAGAAGGCTCAAGTCAGACATCAAGAGGTCAACTCCTATTGCACTCACTTGGTCTGCTACATTCGTCCTGCCATTGCTCTCCGGATTGGACATGTCTCGTCACAACCATGGAATAATAAATAAGTTAAACTGTTTGATTATGCTGTACTTTCTACATAGTGTAACTTATTGTGTTATACATTGAGAATTATAATGCAACTGATGAGTGACTAAAATATTCCTATTGCACATCTGAAAACGCAAGTGAGACTGGATGCACAATATCCAACAACAAGCATTTAATGTTGAATAAGGCATATAATGACTATTTTCAAGTGTCTCATTAGATTCAGGCATTAACTCTTGAAGTAAGGTATTACATTTTGATACTGGAAATAAAAGATGATATTCTATTGAATTTGGCGGTATACTTGGAGGTAGTCTACATTCCATTATGGGGGTTGTTACCATATAATTACAATACCACATACAATGGGCAAGGTAATAATTCAACTAAACTATTATTGTTAAAACAGGCACAAAATACAGTGAGATGCTAATCCGCACAAAAATCTTGTCTTAATACCATTGGACTTCTTAATGCCGTTAGTACTACTTTCTTCTTGGAAATTTGTGGTATTCCTTAATGCCGTTTGTATTCATTTTTTCCCTAATATTTGTGGTATCCCATCTTCTCTTTTCAGGGTCTGGATGACATGTAAGTGCACGTGCGTCGTGTTATATAGGATGTTCCGGACATAATAAGATCTTCTCTTTTTCAGACCCAAGCAGTCCTTTCAGCGTTCAGCACTGAGCCCTCCCTCTCAGTCTTTGAATGGTATCATACCTTCTTGTGTTACTATTGCCTCGTCTTTGCGCTCAGGTTGCACACTGCTGATTTTGGTGGAAGCCGGGATTGTCATCTCCACCGGGCTCTTGAGAGGTGGTGTATCATCACCAACGCGAACCTTAAACGCTTCAGGTCTCCGCTCCTCGTCACAGTATTGATAAAGAAAGCTGGGAAACAATAAAGCCACAGTGAGCGTTAGTCCGCCAATGCAAAACAAAATGAGTCCAACTAGTTTGCACACATCCAGATTAAAGTTGAAGGAAATAGCTTCTCTGTCGATGATTTCAATGTTGTCATCCATGGAACCCACGATGATGGGTCTTTGAGGCACCAGATAGCCAACCAACACCCCGATGATTCCAAACACCAGGAAGTTGGCCCCGATCCACACAAACACTTTCCACCAGATAGATGTACACCTGCGCCGCCTTGGGTTGGAATGAAGGAGATAACGGAAATCATCTTCCTCCTCGTAGATGGTGGGGTCCTTGTAGAAATGAGCGTCATAGAAATGGTGCAGGTATGACTTGACACCGAAGTAATCAGGACATCCGTGGGGGATCTTCTCGCCTCGCTCTTTCTCGATGTCTTCGTCCACCTTCTCCAGGGAAGGATTGCGTTGGAGTCTATCTCGTCTAGTGGTGGGTCTTCCTCGTGTTGTCTCACCAGTGGTACCCATAGCCATGCCAGTGGCATCTGCTACTCCAGTACTGCTAGCATCTCTGGTATCGCTCTCCGTGGGACTGCCACTATCCGCCCCATATCCGCTACTGTCTGTTGCCCCACCTCCCAGCAAGCATTCCTTCTCTTCTTTGTTGCTCATGTTCTGTTGATATAAGCTTACTCGGATCACATGGAGCCTTCAGTACCAGTGGTGCCACCTTACACCTGGCAACCACACATCTGCAAATAGAAAATTACAGCACATTTAATCATCTAATTCCATAAACCCTGTATAACATATCCTAAAGGCCATGGTTTGTCACTCAAAGGCAGAGTTACAATTTAAAAATCTCAAGCCAGCTATATAATAAAATCTTGGGAGTAATTATGATTACTCCAGGAATTCAAGAATTAATTTTGCCTCTTTCCTTAACTCCTGTTACAGAATAATTTCAAGGGGAGACACTCTATGAAAAGAAAGAAATATCTTTTTATAAACAGCTATGTTTGATATGGAACAGATTAAGGCCTGAACCAGTCACATAAATGGCATACTTGAGAAAGTGATGTACACCAATGAATTGATTGAGATACCAATCAATCCCAAAGCTGAAATATATTCTTTTGATGTCGTCAGATTTATAAAATTAAAACACCTATTTGATGATAACTTTGACCAGGTGAAGCTTTCAAGCATCCTCACCAACATTGAAGTGAAGCACAATTTTTTTTTCTTAACTTTTTGACTAAATGAGGAAAAATTTGGATAAGTATGGTAAACTTTTGTGTTATTATTGTGAAATTGTGAAATGGTGTTTTTACGACCCTTTCAGCAACTATGGCCATATCAAGTCGACTTTCGAGCCTTTTACCCAGTGTGAAAGTAGCACTGCGGGCAGTGGGAGTTAAACCCACCGGCTCCCGTCCTCCACTTATTTAATCAACAAGGCACAGATCCTACACTCTACCAACTGTGCTAGTGGGGCCGGTTTTGTGTTAATATAATCTTGTATTTTGTGGAAATAGATTAAAAAAATAAAAGGCCTATTATAATCAGGAAAAGACATTTTCCTGCATAAATCATTTCAGCATGTTAAAAAAATTAATATTTCTAGGTGTCTGGTTTGGGTATCATTGACTTGCAGTACCATGCCACATTTTATCATATATCGTAAATTACTTATAAGAAAAATGCGGAAAATACTTGTTGATTTCATGATGCTATGTTGATTGAGTTTCTAGCCCCCTCCTTATGTCAGGGACCAGGCAGCATAAAAAAGATACAAGTGGGATGGTAACAGTTAAGTTGCCAGTCAGTCATTTCTCTGAACGACACATATTAAAAGAACTGCCATTTGGCAAATGTCATGGAAATAATTGATGAAATTATCGGATATGAAAGAATCTAAGGAATAGGAAAGTCAGATAATAATCCCATAAGTTACGGATTAAACAAGCCAGACATTTTTTGATTTTCAGAAACCTCTATGTAAACTGCTTATCTCAGAACAAAGTCATATCATTAAAATCTATACAATAAAGATATGCCATATGTTTATAAAAACAAACATGTACCGCAAATATTCCCCAATATGTATGTGAGGAAAAACAGAATATTTCATTTCAGGATATCAGCTCAAAATGCATATTTGAAAGCTAAGTGGATATCAAATGCTAAGTGTGGCGTGCGAGATTGTGGTCACGTTATCTTGTGGAGTGTTTTGTGGAGGCATTGTATACAGGATGTCAATGCGGTACGAGTCTCAGTCTCGGTAGAGAGGTACTATGGCAGTCAGCAGCAGCAGTAGCAGCAGCAGCAAGAGAGACGGTTACGGCAGTATTATTAGGTCCACCCCCGCCACTTGGGTCGGACTAGTCAACGTCAATACCATCTGTCATGGTAGCCAGGCCTAAGCTTGCTTCATGTCCAAATCTCATCCGGCTGGCATCATGATTCAATTTGGCTGTGATGCTGGAATTCAATTTACCCACAATGCTTTCAGGACGACCAAATGTCCTAAACATATCAAATATATCCTAAATACTTTGTGTGAGATGGAGTGCTCAGTATCAATCTTGATACATAAAGTAAAATGGTTTGTTCTTTTAATTTTACTTTTTTTTGTTTTAAATATGTTAATATCCTATTAAAATAATGTCTAGGTCCATTAGGTTGATTGAAATAAAAGGTCTATGTTATTGTTAGCCCACATAGCGTGCTCATATTTCCTATCACTATACAGCCGTAAAAAATAATAATATCCTGTTACCGCTGTTGCCATGGTGACACCCTATCTTGTTAAAGCTGGATCCATGCAAAGTCGTGCATCCACAGCCTTGTTAAACACAATCTTCCCTCAGCTGTAACCATAATAAACCACTTTCTTAACACTACCCCCTTTCAGCTTCAGCCATGCTGTTATACACTGCCAGTGTCTGAAATTTTCGCTTTCAAACATCTTTGGCCAGGACCAACATCTTTTGAGGATTTATCTTTAATAATCCATTAACCCATTATTTGACTTATTAAAACAGGCCAAGGCTAGGAAAGACAAGCAACAATATAAACCATATTTATGGGGGACGTGGCCCAGCGGGTAAGACGTCTGTCCCCCATGCTAAAGGTCTGGGTTCGAATAACGGTTGGGGCAAGTACTTCGGTCATGCTGCATGTTCAAGACAGGTAGATTTCTGCTTCCGGCCTGTGCTCCAATGGTGGTTATCAGGCAGTGGTTTGTGCTATCATGTCTATGTGATAATGTAAACGGAAGATACCCAGTCACTCTTCGAAAAGTGTAGGGCATTCAGTCCCGGTGACAGGATTCTAACTGATTTGATAAACTGGAAGTTTTCACAATTATTATTGTGAAGTCCTTGTCAAAATATACATTTTACGTCATGTAATGTTAACCATTTATGAAATAGTTCATGTACATCCATGACATAGAATTAATCAGTACCACACAATATCTGTGACACCAGCACAAAGGTGATGGTGTCAACATCAATTTATATCGGGTACTGCATACAGTGCGATCAATATTGCAATCATGGATAGCCCACACATGGACTAGGTAATTATGTCGTGCAATAATATGATAACTCACAATCATGTTATTGAACAATCCATACACGTTGCCCATATATATATATTTATATATATATATATATATATAATGGAATGAAAAACTAATCCAGTATGTTTTACCACTTACCCATAAATACACGCAACCAAAAAAGCTATTAATGAAACCTCATGACAACGTATATTTCATTAGATAGATTTTGTTTGTTTGTTTGGGGTTTTACATCACTTTCAACATTATTTCTGTCATTTCGTGATGAGACCTACTTGTAGCAGATATAGTGCTGCCTCACTGAATTGTCATGTCGCAGGTCCTTGACGTGACAACCCACCTGGTCACAGATTTACAAGGACAGCGGGTTAACCCGTTGGCACGGGCCTCAGCTCATGTGTGAAATTGTATCATGAATTCAATCTAAGCACGGCCGGGGATCGAACCCACGACCTTTGGATCACCACAGAGGAACTGGTGCTAATAAGCTGGCGCTCTAACCAACTGCGCCACGGCCCGTGTCCTACATTAGATAGAAGACCTCTATCGAAATTATACAAATCTTGTGTTTTGGGTTTTTGCATTTAGTGTAATATTATAAATTTGTTTGATTTAAGACCAATTTAAAACCGCTCTGATATAGGGTTTTGATAAATTATCTGTGCAAAACAAAAAAATATATATTATTTTTATTGAAATATACAAAAAAGAGATTTGTGGATCCAATTTTGGTTTTCATCAACCATTAATACTACAATATCAAGTGAAAAGGGTGGCAGTAAAAATCCATTCCATGATAGGATAAACGATAAGCACGTCGCTTCATATATCTCGAGCATCCGGTTGTATCTCGATCCTTTTATCAAGCTCCTTGCCTCTGCTTTAAGCCATCGTTTGGATGAGTGAATAATGACGAAAGGAAATATATCTAGTTTGTATTAGACTTCAAGCATTATGTTATTTACCCAGTGGAATGACCAGATATTTCAGTGTCATCAATGACAAACGTAAGTCACTCTTAATTGTGATGTCAGTATCTAAGGTAGGTGCCTGCGTGCAGCTGTTAGCCTAGGGATAGGTAATTCTAGTCAGGTTGGTATGTGGTGACTGCTTCTATTCCTTTAATGCTCTTATCGGTTATGTATTGTGTTCAAGGTCATGTACTGCAGCCATTCGGAGTACATATATTTAAACTCTGTCTTATTCATATTGGAATAAATTTGATTCTTTGTGGTACGGCTGATGCATATGGTAGAGTAAGGATATGAAATCTGCGGTGTTTACAGATAAACATGCTACCTGCTGCTGTGGCAGTGTCAGTTAACAACGCACCACCCTGAACATTGGTCTCACATTGGAAAATGCTTAAAACGCACAATGTTGCTGCATGAGAGATTTACAGAGGTATTGATCACAGATAGAGTGAAGGTGGTTTTACCGTGAAAGGCTCCATAAAGTTGACAAACTTACCTATGTAGCCGTGTCCGCCATGTTCAAACGCCTGCGTGCTTCCTTGATCAATGCTGGTTTATTAAGCAGCAGTAGAGAGAAGAAAGCTAGGCAAGCAGGCACGCAGGCACACAGGCACACAGGCAAGCGGGCAGGCAAGCACACAGGGCCGGCAGAAGCAATGTCTTTGTACAATAATAATGTAATGCCGAGTTTAGGTATTGCAGCTGCAATCAGGTTTATTTCATTTTAATGTTAAACATTTCATTATGAATGTTGATGGTTTGGTAAGAAAAAAAATATAGGCTTATAGCCTTTTCACTATTTGGGATACAAGATTCAATATTAGTTTATAACTCAGACAAGTATGGAGCAAACAGTTCTACAATATTAAAATGTTAACAATGAGGCAAAAGATGTATACAAATTCTATTTCTATGTTATTATTTTTTTCCGAGTCACATCCTTACAGGACTAGTTCAATCCAAAATGGCACCAACAACCATATGAGTCAACAAAATCATAGTGTCATCTGCACAGGTGCTTCAACGTTGACTTCAATCCTAAGGATTATCTAGTCGAACTGAGTTCCTAAAATAGGCACTTGTTGACCAGAGTTTGTGACATTTGTGATGACAATAGACTTGGTGATGAATTCTACCTATTGTTAGAATGCAAGGGTTTGCAAAACCTGTGGGAAGCCCTGATCCCTGAAATATATTGGAAAAGGCCCAACATACTGACATTCGTAAGACTAATGAATAGTGAAAACCCTACCTGTAGGAATATGTTAACATTTGTAAGGATGTGACTCGGAAAAAAATAATATAATAACATAGAAGTTAGAATTTGAATACATCTTTTGCCTCATTGTTAATATTTTAATTATTGAAGAACTGTTTGCTCCATACTTGTATATAGTTTTCACGTGAGCAGTTTCCCATAAATTATTTATAAATTCCAACCTCTATTGAAATGGTAATGGGATATTTTTACAAAAATGATCAAATCCTCATGTCATATTTTGTTAGTAATGCACTAATAAACCTTAACCTTAACATGCTGAGATGCCACCTATAGTGGCAGAATTGTAGAAGACATATGAAGTTGTTTTTCAGTATTGATACAGATTATTTTAATTACAAAATATTAATCTATCGTGACTATATCAGAATTTTATGTCGTCCTGTCTGTCAACTATGGTCTTCTCTAAAACATAGTTCTATATGAGTTATTAGATGACAGGATGTTAATTTCCAGGGGACCATTTCTTTCTATTGTTCATGGTGCTGAGAGTTTTTCTCGTTTTTTAATTTTTTATTCAATAACTTTCAGTGAGTTTTCAAGGATGCAATGCTGTGGCTCCACCAAGGCATTGAAATATCAATCACCTAGAGCATCCATTCTTGTATGCTCAATATCACTTTCAGGAAAGAGAAGGTGGTGGTAAGTAGTGACTGTCCGATGGCATAATGGATTGAAAATAACAACTCAAAAATTTATGTCATGTAGAAACCTCTGCTATTTCTGCTTCCATTATATGGGAAATGATTTATAATGTTAAGTGGCTCGGGTAATTTTTTTTACAGCCTAAACTAAGATTGATGCACCACAAGACCATATAGTCTATGGGGGAGACGTCAGAAATGGCCAATTTTTTCCTACCATTACCATTAGAAAATAGTTCACCTTGATCTTAAAACATTTAAACAGCTGCCGTAAAATAGGTTCTAATTAATATAATTTCATGAATTTTGGTGTTCTGGGTTTCTTTTATCCCAAGGAGTATGCTTATTAACATTTCCTGCAAAAATATGTGAAGTTTCATTGATTTTGTTGCTCAAGGTCAAACAAAGGTCATCTCAAGGTCAAACTTTTTTAAATGAAAAATGTCAGTTTGGGTCATAGATTACATATCTAAATCAACATAAGTGATAAATAAACTTAATTTGAAGATATGTAGGATGTCTCGGTACTGGATCCATCAGAACTTTCTATGATTCTGTTTTTACAAAGTCTTCCTACCCAGCGTGGTGGTCAAGCATGGTTTTCATAACCAGGAGGAGTGCTGCTATAATTTAGATGTAAAATATGATTGAAGTATGAAAACATGTGAATGACTTTTGTTATGTGATCCGCACAATTCCAAAAACAGGGTATCATTTTCTAATTGCATCACCCCAAAGTCAGGGTGTCATTTTTACTCCATATCATCCCAAAATGAGGGTATCAAAATTTAAGCTTGTCCTAAATCAGGGTACCAATGAAGAAAAAATATTTCCCTGAATCAGGTTCTGGGGTTTTCAATGTGAAAGTATCCCCCACGGGTTGGGGAGGGGGGGTGACCCATTGTTGACCTCAGGGCTAATTTGTAGGTTCCTTATGTAACAAATTAGATAATAAAACTCTATTTTTTGTAATTTATCTATTTGTAATAACTATTATAACATGGTTTGTAGCCAAAATTGGCAGTAGTTATTGCTCACAGGGGCGAGGAGGTGCTGACATGTTAGGAAATGATTTCAACCACAGTTTTGATCATGCAACCAAGCCTCGTTCCCACAAAGTAGGTCAACTTGCATCAGAAAATATGGCGGATTTGTCGACCATGTGTTGAAATTTATGGTAAGGTATGTTGCATCTGTGCATTATTACAAAGTTAAGGCAGCTTTTACTAACAGCCAATCTAGTGTGGGGTATGAGTAAATTGTCGAATATAAACTGAAGCTGTTTTATTTCCAATATCGAGGATTTTAATGTTGCTCTGAGACAATAAACATGTGTCAGATTCGCTGTCCAGCCGGCAAAAATGTTTTAATTCATTCACAGTACAAGAAGTTGCATGCCATTTTGTCGGTTTGCTTACTAACTTTATTAGGAGGAAATAGAATTATATATGGAAAAATATGAAATCTTTAGATTTTGATTACACCACTTGATAGTACCCGTTGGTTAAAACAGTGGGGCCATTCTTGGTAAAATTACTCAAATACAGTACAACCGAGACTGATAGTGATACTAGTGATAGGCAAAAACTCTATTGTGTATGATTATATTATGCTCTTATGTTCTTATTTGTTTTAAATTTGATACAAGAATATTGCCACGACTTTTATCAGAAATCTTCAATGGTCGAATGTCAAAGTTTGATAATCCTGATGTATTTTCTTCAATTACATGCAATCATCAAACCCTAATAAACTGTTGAAAAGTATATCCTCTATTCATTAAAATATGGAAACCTTTGATCTGTATTGTCCCATGAGGTAAATGAAATGAAATTTTATATTTCAGATAAGCAGAGTGAGAGAAAGAGAGAGAAGACAAAAGATTTTGGAAATATTGATAGAGTCAGATACAAATATAAATAAAGACAATGGTGTTCACGTGCAGATTTTATGAACACAAATTTCCAGAGGTGGAAGATGTGGTAATGGTGAACGTTCGTTCCATCGCAGAGATGGGTGCATATGTACATTTGTTAGAATATAATAACATAGAGGGTATGATCTTGCTCAGTGAATTGTCCAGAAGACGTATCAGATCCATCAACAAACTCATCAGAGTGGGCAGAAATGAATGTGTTGTTGTCATAAGAGTGGATAAAGACAAAGGTAACCTGAAATTATATTTACTTTAGTTCATCCTACAGTTAAACAAAATATGAATATTCTTTATCAAAATCCCAAATATTTAAAAATCACTTGTAGGTTTGGGCACAATTTTGATAAATCTTCTAAATAAGCTGATTATAATATGATAAAAGATATGATTATTAAGACATTCTCGTCTTATGTAATGTTCAATGCAGGTTACATTGATTTATCAAAAAGAAGAGTGTCCCCAGAAGAAGTTGCTAAATGTGAAGAGAAATATGCTAAAGCAAGAGCTGTAAGTACCAGGACTTAATGTTGTCAAGTAATTGATCTTGTCAACTTTCGATGTATTCATAATTTAAAGAATTAAGGTGAAAAAAAAATATTCATGTCTAAGAATCTATAAAGTGCAGGCCTCGACATTAGCCAGTTGCCCGCTTGCCCGGAGGTATATTTCACACCTGTCGGGCAAGTCCTGGCAACTTGATACATCTGTTCCACTTGCCCGGTGGTCAAGTACTGTAATCTGTCCCCAATCAAAGTACCCCACAGAGAACAGAGAGAGCTGCTGACCACATCACAGGGATGACACCTGATTAGAGATAACTTTGTGTCCAAGCTCCGTTGCCCTTGGTATTACCCCTGCCTCCCAAACCCTGACCAAGATAAAGTTATGGCATGCTGCTAAATATATATATTCCTCAAGATGGTATTTCACACAAAGCACTGTATCAGGAGGTAGAGCTTATCAATTTCGCACATTTTGGTCTTTGTCAATCATTATATTATCCAGGAAACATGTACAGTTGATTTTAAGTATGATGAGTAACAGTGGGGTATATCCAACACTTGACATTACTTAATCTTATAAAGTGATAATTGTAGGTTATATTCTTACAAGATTGACAATTCAGGGTGACATTTTTACTCACAAGCTCAAAGTCTTCATGTATTTCTCTGCTTAAAAATTGAACCCCTGAGTTAGAAAAGGCACTATTCCTATTGTTTTTATATCCAAGGAACTAAAATGAGAGTTATCAATTATATAAATTGGTCAAGAATTGACTGAGCATTACCAATTTTTATGTTTTCGTAAAAATTTGGTACTTATGCATATGCACAAAAAATTGTAACAAACTTGAGGTCACTGCATGCTATTTTAAATAAAAACATGTACTATTCATTTCAACTTTTTCAAGCCAAATATTGTGTATTCTATGGGTTATATGGGCATTTTTTCTAATTATCAACCAGTGTTTGAATGTACAAATCCTATAAGCTTTAGTCCTATACCGTATTCAAATATTGGGACAAAAATTCAGGGCAAGTGAATTGTAATTCAGGGCAAGTAGATTTTAAAATTTACTTGCCTGGTGGGCAAGTGGATCACAAATGTTAATGTCAAGGCCTGAAGTGGGATAGATAATTAAAAAATAATAACTGAATAAAATAGGAATGTGACATCACCACTTTCTATATTTTAAGGTGAACAGTATATTAAGACACGTAGCAGAATTGTTACACTATGACTCCGATGACCAGCTAGAAGTATTATATAACCAAACAGCTTGGCATTTTGATAGGAAATACAAGAAGCCAGGTGCAGCATATGAAGCTTTCAAACATGCTGTCACGTAAGTTTAAACATTGAATTCAGTAACCCATGGGTGCTGGTCCTCCGTCTACAGACGGATTTCCGTCAAAATTTAAAATCCGTGATCGGAAAATCCGTCAAAACGAATCGATTCCTCCGTCAAAAAAATAATTTCGTGTCATGAAAATTGCACAAATCGACCCAAAACATCGGAAATTCAGTCGTTCGCTTACCACTTGTGGCCGCCGCCATGTTTTGGTGTTGCGGGCTGCTTCGGTAGAGTTTGACGGATTTTGATTGGCTAATATTTTGACGACTCGGCTACCCACACCAATCGCTTTTCGGTTAAGTTTGCGAGGCTCGCTTTTCGCGCTAATTCATTCATTTCGCGCGAAAATGAAAACGATGGATGTCTCAGACTATCGCAACATCTTTAAAGAACCGAATATTACCTCACATCCTCGCATCACTTTATCAGCTATTTTACTCAATTGTTCTCAAAGGTAAGCCTGCCATCTCGTGTGGGAGTAATATTTACGCATTTCTACATTGTCTTTTGTAGATTTTGTGAAGATTTTGCCACTGAACAAGTGCCTTCGGCTGGGAAGTGATGCTGTCCGTCACTGTTGTAGCTATCCCTCACCATGTGACAAGTCTCTCAATTGTGCAGCTATCTCTCACCTATGCAGCCATCCCTCACCTATACAGCTATCTCTCAGTCTCACATGTGCAGCTGTCTCTCACTTGTGCAACTACCACGTGTGCAGCTGTTATTCAGTTGTGCAGTTGTCTCTCACTGTTGTAGCTATCTCTCCCCATGTGCAGCTATCTCTCACCATGTGCAGCTATCTCTCACCATGTGCAGCTGTCTCACCATGTGCAGCTGTCTCTCCCACAGCTATCTCTTATTTATACAGCTATCTCTTATTTATGCAGCTATCTCTTATTTATGCAGCTATCTCTTATTTATGCAGTAATCTCTTATTTATGCAGCTATTTCTTATTTGTGCAGCTATCTCTTATTTATGCAGCTATCTCTTATTTATGCAGCTATCTATTATTTGTACCTGCAACAAATGAAAAAAAAAAAATGTCAATTATAGTTTTGAAGATTTTACATTAATATATCAGCTAATAATTAAAAATAATATTGGTCATATTTATGACACCATCTCCATTACTTGGCAGCTTGTGTGGTTTCCACTCACTGCTGGTGGCTCCGCGTCAGTGTCAAGTTTAGTGTGCCAATCCCATCCGTGTCTTGTGCTGTTCAGCAGGTAAGTGGGTGGGTGGGATCATTCAAATAAGCATGATAAGATTAAATTAAAAAAAAACTTACTTGACTTAATTTTTTTTTTACTGACTTGACTTTAAAAAAAAAATTTACTTAGAATTTTTTTTTTTACTTTGAAATATTGTATTAAAGAAAAAAAAATTTTCATTCTTAGTTCAATGTTCTTATAATTGATTAGAATTATTTTCTTATTTCAAGCCATATATATATCAGCTTTACATTGACATCAAATGAACTTGATGAAGTTGCGTTGCAAGCTATCCAGTAATGAGCATTGGATTTTAACTGTCTTGTTAATGGCATGCTGTGTCATGTCTCAAGGAGGCCACTAGGAGTATTCTCGATTTATCATTATTGAAACTGCCTTATAATTATTGTGCGGGAATATCCAGCGGTGTTAACGAGCACAATAATTACTAGGCGGTAAATCGAGAATGCTTTTCAGTGTCTGAGCCTGTGCACCCTTGGCAAGATCAGTGTAAAATTGTATATTATTGTAACCTTTGCTCATTCAATAGCATGCATGCTACAAAATTTTATAGAAATCAAAGTCAAATCCCATTTCTACATATGCTGGTAAACGAGACATTTTTAGGTTATTTTTTAGGTCCTGTTCTTTCTTTTTCAGACCAAGAGCTGTCTCAAGTGTGTTGTGTGTTTGTGGTGACGGTGTGTCCAGAGAAGCAAGGTGTGTATAGATATAACAATAGAATAATCATGTGAAGAGAAATTAGTTAAATTTCATTTCAAAACAGTGTGGCGGGGCGAGATGGGGACAAGTTAACTTCAAATTGTAAAAACTTTTCAAAGCCACACAATTATTATTTATTTTTTTGATAATAATGGAATAACACTCCTTAAAACACATATAATGTGTATGAAAATAAAGTGCATGCTCAGGTTAAATGTGTCGTTCCATTCCTAGATGAACAGTCTACCAACTGAAGTTCAGTTCAGGATTCTCTCCCAGCTCCGCCCCTACGAGATCTACTCGGTGTATGAGGCCCACGACACGAACCTGCCAGGAGCCCTCCACCCTGCACTGTGGCCTCGCATGCATCTGTCTGAAGTGAACTTTGAACTGGTGACTGAGGAGTTTGTGGCCTTCATGTGTAAGGTGGCACCATATGTAAAAAAACTTGCGATGCCGATCAATGTGGAGGAGATCACCTGGGGGCCTGTGTTGGCCCAGTTCACGAATGTGGAGGTGCTGCACCTGGGACAGAACAGGCTCTTTGAGAGTCAGTGCCTCGGTCAACTCACCAAACTGGAGAGTCTGATCATGACTGGGAGCCACTGGGATGAGGGAGCAGAGCAGGCTGCACTGGTAGCCAGTTTCAGGTTGCCAGAACTGACCTTCCTGGAGGCAAGATACTGTAATCTCAGCAGCACCACCTTAATGGCCATTGCCCAACAGTGCCCCAAACTCAATTGGTACGAGGCAGACGGCAATCGCGCGATTGACCCAAATGAACTTACTGCCATTCTAGACAATGAGAACATCTTGAACTTTGTGGCCCCGCCCGCATGGCGTTATGCCATGGCTGATGAGTGGGAGACAGCTGTGATGGCGGCGATCCGGAAGGGAGTGAGGCTGGGCCATGATATCATGGACATGTTCCCAGAGATGGGCAGGCAGCTCATCCAGTATGTCCTCCAGGAACAGGACCCAGAATAATAGTCATGAAATCATATAGAATAAGAATTAATGAGGACAATGAAAAACTCTGCTCTGTTTTGAACTGTGGTTCTGAAAAGAAATATTTGAAAATAATTTAGAGTAATAATAAAGAGGATTTATAATAAAGATACTGCTACTCTTGTTTTTATGGTGAATGAGCTGGGATCAATTCAAAATGTGATATGTTTAGAATAAGGAATTTAAATTTCAGGGATTTCCAAAACAAGGTCTGCATTATAATCAATGTGAGATGTGCCTGGAGTCAAAAAGGGCCTTGTTCTTTGTTCCCAGCCAGTAAGTACTGCTGCTATAATTTGGTGTCAGTGAAAAGGTGGCAGCTGTGAAAATTTGGTGTTGGTGAAAAGGTGGCGGCTGTGAAAATTTGGTGTTGGTGAAAAGGTGGCGGCTGTGAAAATTGGTTAATAATATAATTTTAACAGCTTTTATTTGTATTTTTCAGGTGGTGGGAGATGCGCATCCTCGACCGGTATGCCAGAACAGATGAGCTCGAGAAGAAGCAGAGAAACAAGTGGAGATGGCAGTGGCTGGAGGAGGAGGACTCGCGCGGCACAAAGCACAGTGTGTGGCTGCAGAAGGTGGATGTGCCTGGGGTTTTTTGGTGTGCTCTGTGCAACAAGGCACTCACATACGGGAAGAACGGGAAGAAGGCGTTCCAGAAGCACAGCGAGGACCACACCCACATCAAGATGCTCCGCCAGCAGGAGCACGTCCAGACTCTGCCCGGTGTGGTCCCAGTGGCTGCTGCGCCATCCCATCTTGACCGGCAGGAGGATCTGAAGGCCATCACTGCAGCCTTCATTGCAGAACATTGCCTGCCCTTTTCCATGGCGCCTCATCTCATTAACTATGCCAAGCGGATGGCGGAGGCAAGGACCATTCTGAATGATGTGACATTGTCTCGCCAAACATGCACCTACTACATGACACATGGCGTGGCCAAGACATTACAGAGTGAACTGCACAGAAAGTTGCGCTCGGGCTTCTTCAGCATGAATGTGGATGAGGCCACAAACAACGCCAATGACAAGAACATGAATGTTCTTGTGAGGTATTTTGATGAGGACAGTGGGGCAGTTGTAACTGAACATTTGGCCGCCTTTGAGGAGAACCAGGCCACAGCTGCCAACCTCTTCCGTGGCCTGGATGACTGCATGGAGAAGGCAAGCCTCCCCTGGGAAAGGGTCATCGGGGCCATGATGGACAATTGCCCTGTCATGAGAGGCAACCGGGGTGGGGTGGAGACCCTTATGCGCCAGGCCAATCCCCATCTCCTGGACATTCACGGGGACACTGTCCACATAGTGAACACTGCTGCAAAGGAGCTGATGAAGCCGTTCAAGGGGCTGGTTGACAAGGTCTGTGATGACATTTTTTATGATATACAGAACCAGCCCAAGAGCAAAGACATCTTTGAGGAGATCTGTTCCCTGCTTGGGATCAAAGGAGCAACCGGCATCATCAGGCCCCTGCCCAACCGCTTCCTCCAGATGCTGACTGTGGTAGAGAGGAATGCCAAGCTCTGGGATGCCCTCTTGGTGTACTACAGCAGCTTCCTGTCTCCAGAGGAAAAACGGAAATGCAGGTAAAATATTTAGATTCAGTAATAACATAGAAAAACCCTAAACACATAATTTAATTATCAAACAGTTTTTTTATTAAAATCTTAAATAGCATTATGGGTAATGTCAAAAAAGTTTTATGCATATATATATAAAGAAATAATGTCTAGTTGTTGTATATGAAACTTATTATTTATAAACTGATCATAGGATGTTTCTCTTGTGTGTGTTCCAGTGGTCGCTTGAAGGCAATCATGGAGACCCGGGCTGTGGATGGCCCATCCCAGGCTAGACTGCTCCAGATCCAGGCTCAGCTGAAACGAGCAGCAAGATCCACAGAAAACTCGGACCGGAAGGATCGCATCATCGTGGCCCTCATCAACGATGGTGCAAAGTTCCAGGCCCACATGAAGTTTTATCAGGGGGTTCTTCCAGAGTTCCAGGCCTACATCAAACTGTACCAGAGCCAGAAGCCGACCATCCACACGCTTCACAGACACATGTATGGCCTGACTCGGAAGTTCCTCACATTCTTCATGCGGGCCGATGAGATACCAGACAGGAGTGCAGCTGATCTACTCAAGCTGGACATCTCAGACACCAAACTTCATCTCCACAAGAGAGTGCTCTTCCTGGGATCGGAGTGTCGGCCATGGGTGCGTGAGTACAAAGGCAAGCCTGAACACCAGTACTGGTTGGATGAGTTCCACACCAACGTCAGAGCGGGCTACCAGCTGTCCGCCAAGTACCTGCTCAGCAAACTGCCGCTCACCAACCGCACCCTCCTCAACCTGGCCATGCTCAGTCCGGACATGCAGAAGTCACCATCACTACTGTCTGGACTGGAGGCACTAGCAGACTCCTTGCCCAACGTGCTGGAAGGACGACAGGAGAGAGGAGACTTCTCCAGTGAGCTTCGTCAGTATGCTGTTGATGAGGATGTGACAGAGCTGCTGCAAGAGTATCAGAGGATGGAGACGACAGAGGGTGCCCGTGTCGACAGGGACTGGTGGGCCAAGATCTTCCACCTGAAACAGGACAATGGCCCCCGGTACCCAATGATCACCAAGCTGGTGAAAGCCGTCCTCACCTTGTTCGCAGGCCCCCTGGTGGAAGGGTCATTCAACATTATGGACGACATCGTGGAGAAGGACAGAACAAACATGACAGTGGAAAACTATGAGGCAGTCTCGCACATAAAGTACCATCTCCAGGCCAAAAACATGTCCAGCCTTGAGCTGAAGGTGACTCCGGAGATGAAAAGGAACTGCCAGCAGGCGCACCCAACGTACCGCAAGTTCCTGGAGCAGAAAAAGGAAAAACAGTCCAGAATGAGAGCCAATCACCTGGAAGGAGCAGTAGAGTGGCTCCAGGAGAAGAGTGTGCAGGTGTGGCATGGAGATGTTCCGTCCTTGCCTGGAAGGGAGACTGCAGCTCTCCGACCTGCCAGCTCTAGTCGGGGCAGGCCAAGCATGGGTGCAACAAGGAAGAGCCACTCCACCTCCAGGCCCAGTGCTGGGCCTGGTGCTGGGGGCAAGAATGTGCCTGCCCCACAACCCGGCTCCTCCGGCACCCAGGCCAGACCCAGTGCTGGGAACCAGAACATGCCTGCTGCGGCTGCATCTCAAGCGGGATCTCAACCCAAAGCCAGTTCCTCTGGCACTCAGGGCAGGAAACGTTCACTGAGTGTGACATCACCACCTCCCACACTCTACAAGTGGTTTAAAAAACAATAAAACTATTTCAAGCCAATAAGACAAAACTTAAACAACTCATTGTTTATTTTGGGACAATGCCCCAGTCCCTTTTTTGTTTAACACAATCAGTAGACTCATGCAATTGAATAAACTGTTGAACAGAGCAAGATTGCTGAATCATATTGTTTTGACTTTTCCAAGGTAGACCAGTGTCTATTCTATAAATTATCATAATATTTATTTATTTATTATATAAATTAGTTTGAATCATGTATCAAGTATGGTTAAATATTTATTGCATATTTGATAAAGTATTTTAATATCAAGTATTGATTGTTATTCTGTAATTTTTTTTCATTGTTGCTATCAGATTTTGTCTTTCAGATTTTTTAATTTGCAGATGCCCTTAAATGCAATGTTGCAGAATTCTCAACAATTGGTCTTAGCACTGAAAGAGGACCAATTTTGCAGAACTTTGGTATTTGTTAATCTACTTCTAAGAGTGCAGGAAATTGCATCTAAGGACACCTGCAAAATCAAAATTTCCCGGGGGAGGCCCCCCGTACCCCCCCAACAGGAGGGGGATACCCCCTCCCGTACCCTCCCCACTCGGGCGTTCCGCCCTCGGCCGGCCGCGTTGCGGCCGGGCTCCGCGCCCGGCACCGCCGAAAATGTTCAGTCAAAAATTTTTTTCTCACCAGCACCCATGGTAACCTTATTAATGGTAAAATTCAAAGGTACCCATTACCCTTTGTTGAGGATGGGGTTTCAGGCTCCATAGATTTAAATTTGGAGAAGGCATTAGATATTGGCACTTTTCCCTGTCAACAATAGCATACTGTGAAGAAATCATTTTCATTTAGATATTTAGATCCCAAATGCACTTGTGTAAACTTCAGTGTAACATATTGTGAAACTTATGATTCTATACTTATATTTTCAGAAACCCTGAAATTCTAGATGAGTGTAATCTCGATGAGAACACAAAAGATGTTTTGGTGGACAATATAAAGCGGAGATTGACACCACAAGCAGTGAAGATAAGAGCAGGTAAAAATTATTCCCCCCTGCCAAAACAAAGTTTTTTGGGGACCTTAAAATAGGCAGGATCTGTGTCTGTATATCTGAGCATCCTTCTGTTTGAACACTCTAACTTTCCAAAAAACACACTATCATGGAACTTTATGTCTCAGAAGAGTTTGATGTTGACCTTTCCATGACATTATTGAACTTTCTGCAGTGATAGAAACAAGCACTTGCCAACTAGCCAAGGCTAGTACTAAATTATTTTGGCTAGTACTAAATTAGCATTTTTCTTGTTACATTTCATCATTCACTTTCCAAAAATTACCAGTTGGCTATTACTGATGAAAATCTGTTTCTATCACTGATTTCTTATAAGATCAAGGTCAGAAGAACTTGCAAATTCTCACAAGCCAAAAATATGCACCAATTGCCACCAAACTTTACACATGCATGCTTCATTATAAAGTGTTGGAAGAGTTCAGTTTTGACTTTTCCATGAGCAGCTTTTTGAGTTTTGCAATAATCTTTTATCAACTTGCCAGGAAAGCCTTGTTTGTTTACATCATATATTAAACAGTGTGGGGGACCCACATGGCTCATGCTTTGTTGATCTCTAAGAGTTGATTTTCTACCAGAGTTATCAAGCTTCCATTTCATTTTAAGAATTAAACCAGTGCAGCTACAGGGATATTTTAAAAGAGATTTTGATAATCCAAGTTTCATTCATTCCATGCTGTTGACATTGATGATCCAGTATCTTGGGTGAAATGATCTATGCATTTTACACTCATGTTTGTAGAAGGAGTTGAAGAGATTATGAATGTTATATTTTCAGATGTGGAGGTGGCTTGTTATAGCTATGAGGGAGTAGATGCTGTGAAGAATGCACTCAGGGCTGGACTCAACTTGTCAACCGAGGAGATGCCTATCAAAGTAACTAGACTTTTTACGCTAAATCTAAACGTCAGATCCCTGTAACATGACTGAACAATCTTGGCAAGGTGCATTTTGTACCAATCAGCTGGGGCACTGTCGTCATGTGCTTGTCATAATGTATGCATACTTTCTACTGTAAACATTCATTCTTTTTCTTTAAAATGCAGATATATTTTAATTATTTTTTATTCTTCTTTAATGAAAATCAACTAAATGACAAAGTGCGAGAACAATGATATGTCCAGTGCCGCCATGTTATTCACCTTCGAAATCAATATGAAAAAATATGTACCAAAAATATTTACTCGAATATAAGACGAGGTTTTCGAACCCAAACCTTCAGTTAATGTCTTATACACGAGGGCAACCTGTGGGCGATGATTTGCGGCAAGAATAATTGACTTAATCAGCGTCAAAAGTAAATAAACTTCACTCATACTGTCCAGATACAAACTCCGCCGACTGCGATATAATTAATAACTTTGGCTTATAATACATAGAAATATTTTACCACATCTCAACAGTAGTCACCCTTCATTTAGTAAGTGTAAATTATGCAAAAGTCAGAGAAAATGTGAATTTAACGATGCTTAAATATGCTTACGCAACATGAGGTCGCCATTCTGAAAAGCGGAAGCTCTTATTTTTGGCGCGAAAACGATTGGAGCGTATTCATTCCCATTGAATAATTAATGTATTGTGCAATGATGGATCCCTGAGTCTTTGTATTTACATAATGTCAGGGATCCATCATTGTGCAATATATTAATATTTCAATGCGAGTCTAATACACTCCGATTGTTTTCGCACCAAGAATAAGAACTTATCCCCGTCACTTTCGCTTTTCAAAACAACGACCTTGTGTTGCGTATGCATTTTAAATGGATGGATGATTTTGTTCTGTTCTCGGCCTGCAAAGCGTAATTTATGACAGTTTTGGGTTAATATCTTTATTTATCATTTAAAACGCAATTAAAATTGATCCTCTACATCCGTTATTTCGAAAATACGAAAGTCCGTTATGAAAACGCTTTGTTTTGACCCATTACGGACATCGTATTTACGTTTTGCCGTAAATCACCGTCCACAGGTCGTCTGCGTGTATAAGGCCAAAATGGTTTTCTAGTGCCATAACAATTTTTGGGACATTTGTCATTGATTTGCTTTTGGCAATGTCTTTAACAGGTCTGAAATATATTATTCTGTTGTTTTAAAGGGGAAATATCATGCAAATATGGAAAATAATTTTTTTTTAAATTGAAGACAACCTTGTGTACACAAATGAAAATATTTTGAAATCCTAAAGAGAATGGACATGTCTTTTTTTAATTACAACTTGGCTAAAGACTTAGTTTGGTCAAACCCAAGTGTGAGCACTGATAATCAGTAAAGATTCTCTGTCCCATCAAATATATTTGTTTGACTGTCACTTGACTGCAGATCTAACCCGTAGTGCCTATCATTTATATAGAACCACAAAATTAAACAAACATCCATTTAGACTTTATGCCTCATAGGTAAAAGATATTGGAGCATTTCATATCAATTTTGGTCAACTGAATATTTTGAACTCGCACTATACTTCAACTAATCTTTATAGTTCATAGAGGTACACATGTTAATGCCCAACTTTGTGCTGCATATAGGTGCTTGAACAATTGACATGAGTCAAATCTCAGGAAACACTTAGTAAGACATGTGATGATTTCAAGATTTAAGTTTGTGTAATATAGATGAGAGATATTTCTGAAACAATTGTGTTTATGATATTATTTTCAGATCAACTTGATTTCACCTCCTGTATATGTAGTGACAACACAAACACTTGAGCGCCAGGAAGGTCTGGCCAAGCTGAACACCGCCATCAATGTCATCCAGGAGAGCATTCAAGAAGCAGGCGGATCATTTAACATCAAGGAAGCTGTGAGTCACATTACGGTCAAAACATTTCAAAGCCAAATAGAAATTGGGCTGAATCTTTATTGAACATACACCTTAATGAGTGTAGATTCAAAACATTTACCTTGGGCACATGTTTGCTTGCAACCGTACAAGATTGAGCCTTCATCTTTCAGTAATGAAAGTCTTCAGGAAATAACCTGAATTCAAGCTTTTTTCCTTCAAATGTGAAATTGAAAATGGTCTGAACTCAATCTGAAACATCCAAAAATGATATTTGTGAAAGGGGGTCCCTAAGGGGTATCTTCAGGTTAATTTGTAAGGGTTTCAGGTTTTTTCCTGAATGCTGACTTTCATCACTGGTCTTTAGACATAATAATGTCTATTGGCTATTCTTTCTGTTAACAATTCTATCTGTGACAAGCTTTCTTTTGTTTATGCAGTACAAGGTAGACTCCGCAACTTGACAGACATACTAAATAATTTCTAGAACGTAATTTAAAATGTATCTTATTTATAATGTTATTACAAACTATTTTTGCCATTTGTCATTTGCACTACACGAAGTTCAACGATGTGTTTCAGCCAAGAGTTGTGTCTGCCATGGATGAGGTGGAGTTAGCCAAGCAGCTTGAACAGCTGGAAGCAGAAAACCGTGAGGTTGCAGGAGATTCGGATGCCGATAGCTATGATGATGCCAGTGGTGGCGAGGAGGAGGATTAAGAAAAAACCAATATGGAGATACAAATTATGAAATATAAAGATTATCATATTTTTGCCACAAAAAAATACATAAAAAGTTTACAGGCATGGACATCTGTAAATGCAAGAACATTAGTTAGACAATGTTCGTTCATGTACAGTGATACATTCTTCTATTCATCAAAGAAGCATCACTGACAACATGCCCTACTCATTCATCGTGACAGACTCTGTTGCCCTGAGTGAGTAGGGTTTATTATCTTTAATACTGATATGCAACAGCTCACACATTATTATCAAGGTGTGATTTCAATAATATTTAGGAAAGAAATTGGGCAAAATTCAGGATTTTGGTAAATACAGATTTAAACGAATGGAGTGTATCTTATTGTCAATAAAGTATTCATATGGCTCACTAGTTATTATTTTTAGCTTCCACCCCCTGAGCTTAGGCCACTGTCCCTGTCCATGTGTGCATAGGTCAACAAAATGTCAACATTTTGCTACATTAGATACTAACTCCCAAGTTTTACCACACATGCATTCCATGAAGGCCTAAATAGAAAAACCTCAATTACGACCTTAATTTGCCTTTTAAGGGCACGGCTTTAAATTGCTACTAAAATATTGCTATATTTTATTGCCTAGTTCAGTTGCACACTCTAGATAGACCGATTGATAAATTGCTGCTTGTTGAGGAAGAGCAGTTGTGTTCATTGTGAAGGCATATATGTATGCTAAAATAAGTCGTCTTGTTTATAGAAAGTTGAGATCTAGAACAAAAATTAAACTCATTTTATTAGTTCCAACATGCCAAAGGGGGACATAAACTATGGATTTGGGTTCTATATGTGTATGTTGATTTGTCAAAAACCATTTGTAATAAGTTAAAACCCATTTAAATTGCAGCAACAAATTTGGCGTGCCTCCTAAAGTTATGCATGCCATGCTTTTTATTTTTTTGACATTTCAAAATGGCGAGAGTATCTGGGGCCCTGACAGTTGCCTTTTTGTGTTAAATGTGTTTTGTAAAGGAAATGTAAGACAACTAAGACAAAGGCCCTTTCTGAGGAATATCTGACCCCCTTCTCAGTGCACCCTTTCCTCTCAAAGAGTAACACAGCAAATAGGTTTGACCTGTGGTGGACAATGCAGACAATTTTTCATAAGAATGTTCGTAGGGTGGCATTTTATTTGTGAGAGGACATCCCGATCAAGAAATGAAATCTGATGTTGCTGAATAATTTGTTTTGCAATAAGTTATGTCCAAGAATGGATGTGTCATTAAGGTCAATAGAGGAAATATTTCAATTAAATATTGAGGTGCTGGAAGGTAACATACACAGCACTATAGTCTCTTCACTGCAGCTGTCTTTACTCAATACAGCTGCTGGAAAGTAAATATACTTCTAGCTGGCATGCCCCAGTTGGCCTACATATGAACCATCAAGTGCAAGAAATAACCCTGGGCTGCTGCTGTTAGTGAAAGGTGTGTTGTAAAAGCAAGATATAAGCAGCAGCTCAAACACTGTCTCACTCCTTGGAAACAATGTACAATGAAGCCAATAACAATCTGTGAAGAAATGCCAATATTTGTGCTTTAATCAAGGTACACAGTAGACTGTTGTTATCTGTATTCAGGCCACTGGCATGGGGATGGGACAGGGTCTTGATATTTAACAGGGTCTAGTGACTGGTATCTTCAAGGTTTATATTTAAGGAATTAGATGTTTTCAGCACCTTATGATTGAACATGGATCACCAGTCACTTTTAAATGAGTAGGGATAGTGTTGGAGTTTGTAAGCTAGATTCTCATTAGTTTAAAATGGTAATGACAGTCATAGTATTATTATTATTAAGATATATATATATATAAATTCTGTCATTGCGATGTCAAATTTGAATGAATCAAAGTAATCATTAAATTGTGTTGGAGTGATAACCAGAGCATGGAGTGGAAACCAGTTTCTGGAGCTCAAATTTTTTATTTGTGATATATCAATCATCACTAAATGGACCAAGCATTAAACCTGTAAATTTGTGTATATGAACATGATGACATATTGGAATTTAACTCAGAGCAATGAGATAAGTTGCACTATTATCAGAGATCTGTCTCAGCCATCAGCTTTATGTGATGAGAAACACAGGTAGCGTGAACTTTTTTTTACCTCAGTTGGATAGCACTGTTTGACTTCATTCTAGCACGATTCAAAGGACAATACCTATCATGACGTCATAAGCATATTGCCATACTCTGGTGATGTCATTTTACCTTTCAGTGCCGTGATAACATTCCACATAAAGACGACACCAAGAAAGAATTGTGCTTTCATAAGGGGGCTATAAATTAGAGATGCATTAATAAACAAATTCAGACATGGAAGACAAATACATTTATCACTGATATGTGAATTTTGTTGTTGCGTAATTCCTTTACTATTATCTTATCTACCAAGGATTAGAATCAAATAGATTTTGGGGCCATTAAGGTCCAAAGAATTGTTTCCCAATTGGGCCACTACGGCAAAATTCAACTGACCCAAACAGAGGATCTGTGCACATTGAGGCTTAACTTGTAATGAACATATAGCTATTCAGTATTTTTCTCAATTGTGAACTTATGTATATTTGACCTAATTTTATGAGGTTTTCTTGTGCTGAAAGGTTTCAGATTATTGGATTTCTTAAGCATAGGACCAAAAATGGCACAGTACGGTGTTGGGCAGGACATTAATAATTTTAAAAAAATCAATTATTTGCTATTATATTGTACTTAAATTGGCAGGGTAGAGGTTGGAATCCTCCACTGGTTTTGGACACAAGGGGACATAAACATCCAATAGTGACCTCATGTTATGTCTCATTGAGCCACACATTAATATTTAGATTTTTGCTCAATATTTTGGAAATTACTTTAATTACTGCTATTATATTTTACTAAAATTAGTAATTACTTTGATGTGACTGGTTTATCTTACTTAAACTTTACATAGAATGGATTCATTTCTTGGAATTTGTCTCAAAATAATAATCAATTCTTGTCTCATTTTTTCCGATCCAAACAAATGCATAGTATTTTGGAGATTTTTCTTTTCTTGACATATACAAGGAATCTGCTGTTAAGCCTATTTTATGAGAGTAAGAGCAAATTCATCCACATGTGTAGCAATATACTGTAGCTCTACTTCTTGTACTGCTACTACATTGATTGCTGTAAATGCTCAATAAATATAGTTGATAAATGTTTGACCCAGTGCAATAATGAACCACTATTATGAATCTAATGAAAGCTGAAGTACAACCCCAATAATGAGGGTTTTTTTTTTGTTTTTTAAAAGTATTATTCATAATTTGCAAAAGCAATTCCCAATTTTGTGATCATAAGACATTGCTTTTATGGGGAAGTGCCCAATATTCTTGAAACATTCGTCAACAATGGGCTTAGAGATATGCTGATTCTTTTGTAATGTGTTTGAACATTTAAATCCTTGCCCGATGCAGACTTGAGCAGATAGTTTTGACCAATCAATATGCATGTTTCAATTGAATTTGGCCCCAACTTGTTATCTTGATTGTCAGTGACTAATATTTGTTCTGTTATTCAACATGGCAGCCTCCCTGACAACTCGGTGATAGCTGTTAGATTTTGGAAAAAAATAAAACAAAATGCAAAATCACTGCAGAAGCTATGCCACGCATAGCTCAAAAGGAGATATTTTTTTTAAAGAAGATAGAATTGTGCTAAAAAATATACATTTTGTCTCAACACTAATTTCATCTCAAGAGTTTGTTTAAAAATTGTAAATTATAAACTCATGTGGAGTGAATATCATGCAAAATAGTTGAAAATGTTGGGATTATTAAAATTTTTATTTTATATCCTTTATGCAAATCCAAATATAGAAGGAATCATTTAATTATTTATTTTATGGTAAATGGCCAATTTCAAATTACAGGTTGTTGATGCTTAGCAATTATCATAAACTCTTAAAGAATAATTCTTTTTTTTAAACTCTGATTGATTTCACTCCAAATGACAACTTGAAAGCAGAAATTATGATCCAGTATGTGCACTAGATTTATTGATGAATACAGAATATAAAAATACAAAATGCACATAATTCGACAAACAATATATGAGTATGACAGAAACCAGAAATCTAATGCCGAACTAGTGTCCTGTATGTCTATTCAGTCAAACAAATGAGAAAATCCTTTGAGCAAATTTGTACAGATATCTCTCATTCTAAATGCACAAATCAACTTGGTGTATGAGAAATCAATATATTCTACACAAATCTTTAGAAACATTGCATATTTCAGGATTCATAGCAAATTTATTTGCTCAGAGGTTTACTAATCCAAGCACTATAATACATTGCTATTCCACAACCAATTGGATTCATTCATTTCAATATTTTTATTGAGTTTTATCTGTATATATTAAATTCTCAAAATAGTACATATTACTCCTCAATTATTTTTATTATGCAAATATACAGACAACTAGATACATACATTCCAGTAACAGTACCTACAGTATTCTCCTCTACACTAAAGCAACTTTTCATGGCAACCAAAGAGAAAAAAAAATAACTAAAACAACATTACATGAGGAAAATGTGAAGTGAATTGCCTAATTAAGTTCACACCCAATCCAAGGCTGAACACTTGAGAATACAATGGCCACATTAGTATCACTTTGATGGTGAAAACAGACAAGCCTGGCCTCTTTAGCTAGAACATTTTATATATACAAGCCAGGGTTTGTCAAAGCAAACAGGGTGAACTATACAAGTATCCATTACGTGTATTTAAAATAAACATTTGTGACATCCTTCTGTCCAATTATTAATATACACAATAATTGTAGGTATTAACACTTTGCGTGAGATGCTCAGCTTTATACATGGTATTGGTGAGAACAATGTACAACTCGTCCAGTCCACAAATAGACTGCAATTGAAGCTATATACAAATGTACATCATTCCTCTATGGTATAATAGTAGGTCATTGTCTGTTGCAACAATCAACATGATTACTTTGTGCTTGTGTGTATGTCTCCTGACATTGCACTATTATGTGCAAGACTCTTACTATGTACACTCCACGCATGATTATATATACATGATTCATATACCCTAGTATGTGTGTGTGATGTGTGGATGTACAATTTGTACAATATATATATTTATATATATATATATATATTTATATATCAGTGAATACATCCTAGTCGATACATAGTTCAGTAATCACTCAATCTGTATGTGTATCATCATACATTGTCTGTCATAATCCAGTTTGTGACACATGGTGTGTCTGCATCAATGATAACAAATGTCATACATATGAATATATGGCTGCCCATAAAGCTAGCTGCTTGTACATTGTTCTGCCACAACATGGCACCTTTCAGTGAGATAAGGTGTTGCTACCGGTGGTCACGTGAAGATCGTCTTCTCTTGCTTGGTGGTGGAGGGGGCAAGTCTACACTCTCTACTGCTGCTGAGCTCACTCCTGAAATATCAATAAGACGAAATTTTATTTACAGTCATTTGACATGGCCTCAAAACTCTATCAGGGCTTGTGAAAGGAAGTCAAAGTCACTCATTTTCAACAGGCTTCTTGTGCATTACAAGATGAATACTTCCTATAATATGGAATATGTAACCCAAATATTTCATGAGATAGAAGTGCAAATTTATTGGCTGAAACCATTAATCTTACTCTGCATATTAAATGAGGTGGCAGATATTCAGTCCATCCATATTTTCTGTTTTTCAATAGGATATATTTATATACCTATTTGCATACTAAATGAACCATTTGCCTACCTCTATTCCTGGTGGAGCGGGTTGATCTCTTGGGTGTGGGTTCTGCCTGGTTGTCAGTAGGCGGAGCTGGAGCAAGTGTTACTTTGTCTTCCCCCAAAGACTGGCTATGCTTGCTACGACTTCGTCCACTAACAATTGGCTTATCTTCTGAAAAAACATACAACATTTTAAAAATAATTTATTTATATGTCTTGACGTTCTAAATGGAGGTGAATAATGAAATAATAAAACACCGAAATACATCGTCATAAAATTATTTTAATTAAACAACGTATATTAGTAAAGAGTTTTGCCAGGAAAAACTATAGTAGAACTGATAATTAATGATTTCCAATCGGTTAGATCTGTTACAATCTTTTCCTGTGTAGTATTAAATATTGTGTACTTTTCTGATTTGCTCACCTTGTATGGGAGACTTTGGTCTTTTCTCTGAACCTTTCCCTTTGACACATGCCTGGCTCTTTTTGGCAGTTGCCTCATCGACCTTTATCTCCTCCTTGGGAAGGTCATCAGAGCGGCTGTTGCGCGTCGTGCCTACGGGTGCTTGTGGTGGGCGTGACTTGGTACGTTTACCCGTTCCTGAATAGCTGTGGTCCTCCAGAGTGGCTTCCAGGTCTGCCCGCACAGATTTGGACTTGTTGAGTGCTGTTGCTGTGTTGGTGGTGCGACTGCCTGATTCAGCATCATCTTTCCCAATGGATTGTTTGCGTCCCTTAACTGCTCCCTTCTCCTCTGTATTGCCCACTTTAGCCCCAGCCTTTCCACTCGATTTATTTCCTCCTCTCTTGCCTTTACCATCACCACCTCCATCAATTTCCTCTTCATTCTCCTGATTTTCCACACAGGTCTCATCTGCTTTGATTTTCTTATCTGCTATGGCCTCTTCGGTGGTGTCCTCCATTGCTAGTCTGCGCTTACTGCCTCTGGTCATCTTTATTGTCTCTGCTGCTTTGTCAACTTCTGTCGCTGTTTTGGCTAGAGAAGGGCCCATATCTGGGCTCACTTCTGGAGAGGCTCTCTTGCGGCCACTACGGGTGGATGCTCTAGTAGCCCGCAGACTTGGAGTCGGTGAAGGCGTCTCTGTGCTTCTGGTACTTCGAGTCTCAAGTATATCTGAGCTGTCACTCTTCAATCTTTTCCTTGGTGTCATACCAAATTTAGGTGACTCTTCTTTGCCCTTCCCACTCTCAGTGCTGCCACTACGTGACTCTGTAGAACCCCTACTGTGTCGCCTTGTGATCCTTCCTGGTTTAGACACAGCTGAAATCTCATCCACAGACTTCTGGGACTCAGTACTGGATCTGCGACTCAATCTTGTGGATTTTGCAGGAGTGTAAACAGATTCTGAAACCTCTATACTGTGTTCAGGTCTTGTCTCACTGTTACCACTCCGGGTTCTGCTTGGTCTTATACTTGTGACTGCATCATCAGTTGACTTCTGAGATTCAGTGCTTGACCTGTGACTAGATCTGGTGGACTTTGCTGGAGTGTAGGTTACTTCTTGGTTGTCCGTTTGTGCTTCTGGTTTGCTCTCACTGTTGCTACTCCTGTTTCTGGTGATCATACCCTCTGACAGAACAAGAACTGTGGAGGGGCCTGAGGTTCTATTTCCAACCAGTGTTATTACCTGGGTGGCCATGGATCCTTGTTGTGCTTCATTACTTGACTTACTTACAGACTGCTTAGGCTCATGCTGTTTCAACTCAGGCTTTAAATCTGACAGAGGTTGTGTCAGAGATGCAGGATTCACTTCTGGTGTCATATTCACTTCTGAGACTCCTTTCACTGCAGATGAAGACTTAACATTGGCAATCAGCTTCTTGTTGGAAACAGCCAGTTTACCTTCGGGTTCCTCATTAACTTTGTTGGGCGATGACGGCACAGCATCAGATGGTTTCACCACTATGTTGGGTTCAGTGGTGGGGCCATCTGACAGATGATCCGAACCGTGCATGTCTGTGATAGGCAGGGAGGAAACACTTGATGTGTCTGATGAGGTGGGTGTGTCTGTGCTGCTACTATCAATGCCTGAATCCACTTTATCCTCTACCTTCATGTTTCCTATCATATCTGAACAGCTCATGCCTTCACCAACATTGACAGATGCCAATCCCTTGCTGACTACAGCATCAGCAGCTGAAACTTTGTCCACAAGCGTGTCTGATACAGATACTTTTCCCACTATTGTCTCTGATGGTGATACTAAAACACTATGCTGAACCACACAGCTTGCTGTTGATACTTTGGAATGTTGAATAGATGTGTTAATCTCAACGGGAGATTTTTGGTGAGATTTTGTTGATAGAGAAAGAGCTGTAGATGTGGCTGGTAGAATTACAGCTGATGGAGATCGTTTGCTAACATCAGAAGGTACTGACGCAAGAGCTGCAGCAGTTGCCACACTAGAGTCTGTATGTTTAGTCATCCGTGCCAATACTGAAGAAGATGGTATAATAACAGGTGACTTACGATGGGATGTTGGGGTGCCACTGGCTGTGTCTCCTGTGGAAGGTGCATGAGAACTAAGAGTATTGAGCACTTTGGCTGGTGGACTAGAGGAAGGCATTTTCTCTTGGTGAATTGGCAAGCTGATTGGGTGTGGATCAAGTGGTGGGGACAATGCTCCTTTCATCACTTGCTGTACTGATTGCGTCAGGTTCCGACAGAAGCTTGGTGCCATAATGGGGTGTGGTGCTGAGTTGGGCAGTGGAGGTGTATGTATTGACTTCTGCATGAAATTAGAAAGATGAACACTGGAGTTTCTTGGAAACTCGTAGTCTGCCAAGGCAGACACTGTTTGCGGTCTGAGGCCTGAGGTGGGCGTTGACTTGGCCAAGGCACTTTTGGCAGTTTTGGCTGGAGTGATATTAGGTATTGGTGGCTGCGAGAGTACCTTGCTTTCCTTGGATATCATGGCTGCCACAGTCTGGCTGCCTGGCTTCACAGAGGCCTGCTCTGCATTGACTTTGGCTTTAGCTTCATCCAACATTTGAGCTATTGTATATGCTGGCCTCTTGGATGAATTTGGGTCATTCTTCCCCACAATCCCATCTGATTTCACCAAACTTTCCTTGGCTGGTGTCTTTCTATTTCTGGGCTTCTTCTTATCAGGAGTCATATTGACTACTTCAAATTCCTGGTCTAGCTCCACATCGCGATCAAATAATGGCTTGAGAATTGAAATGCCTTTCGACTGAAGTGCCCTGCGCTGTTGCCCGGTGGCATCATCATTTGGAGATGTGGATGCCACAGAGCTGCCACCTGGTGAGGTGGTGGGGGCATTGCTGTTGGGCATACTACTGTCAGACACTTGCTGCTTCTCAACAGCTTTCACTACACAAGCACTTGGTGGGGCATTCACCTGTCCAGCATTCTCCTGTTTACTCTCCCCATCAAAAACATCAAATCTCTCTAATATGGGTGACACACACTTCACACCCTTTCCATCTGACTTTGGGCTTTTTTCTTTGTCCTTGTTATTACCTATAACACATATCAATGTTGGAGAATTTTTAGTCTCCATGGGTTTAGTATTTCTTTCAACTTTAGATGGGGATATCTGTGATTTTGTCAGAGTGTTCAGGGAAGTATTAACCACAGGCTGATACTGTGTCAGCGATGTGCTGTTGTGTTTCACTGATGAGACAGCTCCTGGTGGCAGTGCATTGGTTGTTGTGGTTTTAGCTGAGCCCTGGCCATTTGGGGTGACAACTGGGGTAAAGGCATGAGAAGTATATGTGATTCTCTGAGCCGGCTGCACCAGTGTAGCTGTCACCATTGGCCGTGGGTGGGTCTGTTGTACTGTGGTGACAGCTATGGAGGATATATTGCCTAGCTGGTGTGATGGCCTGAGATGTGGGTTGCCAGCTGTAGTTGAGGAAATGCTGGCAGTTATTACCCTGGTTGTCACCGTGGTGACTGCTGTTACCCCACATGACGATGTCACAACAGTGATACCACTGCCCTGTAAAGTTGGATGCTTGTTTTCAGTATTTGCCTGTTCTATGGCAAGAGAGGATGTTTGTGTTACTGACCTCTTTGCAGGACTGATTGCAGTGGTGGTTACTGCCAAATGACTGGCCTCTATTGTGGCAATTGCTTTCTGAGACCCTGGTCGAACTGCAATGTTTGTATTTGTATTTGTATGAAGTGATGATTTTGTTGGATGACCCACTGCAATGGTTGTGGCAGCTTGCATGGTTCTCAACCTCACTGGCTGACCTGTTGTCATGGCTGTGACAGCCTGTATGGTCGCTGACCTCAATGAATGACCTGTTGTCATGGTTGTGACCACTGGTATGGTTGCTGACTTCACAGATTGACTTGGTGTCATGGTTGAAAGCATCTGTACATTTGTTGACTCAAGTGGATGACCTACTGCCATGTGTGTAACCGCCTGTGTTGCTCCTGATGTTCCTGGATGACCCATTGCCATGAGCGAGATCGCTTGTGTGGTTGCTGACATTGTTGACTGACATGCTACTATGGTTGTAACTGCCTGCGTGGGTGCTGACCTTACTGTTTTACCTGTCACTATGGTGGTGACTGCCTGTATAGGTGCTGACCTTGCCGGCTGACCTGTTGCCACGGTTGTAACTGCCTGTGTGGTTACTGGCGTAACTGGCTGACCTGTTGCCATGGTTGTAACTGCCTGTGTGGTTAATGGCATAACTGGCTGACCTGTTGCCACGGTTGTAACTGCCTGTGTGGATACTGGCATAACAGGCTGACCTGTTGCCACGGTTGTAACTGCCTGTGTGGTTACTGGAATAACTGGCTGACCTGTTGCTATGGCTGTAGCCACCTGCGCAGTTGCTGGCCTCACTGGCTGACCAGTTGCTATGGTATTTACTGCCTGAATGTTTGCTGGCCTCACTGGCTGTACAGTTGCTGGCATCACTGTCTGACCTATTGCCATGGTTGTAACTGCCTGCACAGTTGGTGGCCTCACTGCTTTCACAGTTGATGGCCTCACTGGCTGACTTGTTGCCATGGTTGTAGTTGCCTGCACAGTTGCTGGCATAACCTGCTGACCTGTGACCATGGTGGAAATTGCCTGCGTGGTTACTGGCATTATTGGCTGACCTGTTGCTATGGTTGTAACCACCTGCACAGTTGCTGGCCTCACTGGCTGTATGGTTGCTGGCATCGCTGTGTGACCTGGTGCCATGGTTGTAACTGCCTGTATGGTTGCTGGCCTCACTGACTGACTTGTTGCCATGGTTGTAACTGCCTGTATGGTTGCTGGCCTCACTGGCTGTACAGTTACTGGCATCACTGTCTGATCAGTTGCCATGGTTGTAACTGCCTGTATGGTTGCTGGCCTCACTGGCTGTACAGTTACTGGCATCACTGTCTGATCAGTTGCCATGGTTGTAACTGCCTGTATGGTTGCTGGCCTCACTGGCTGTACAGTTACTGGCATCACTGTCTGGCCAGTTGCCATGGTTGTAACTGCTTGTAAGGTTGCTGGCCTCACTGGCTGTACAGTTACTGGCATCACTGTCTGACCAGTTGCCATGGTTGTAACTGCTTGTAAGGTTGCTGGCATCACTGATTCACCTTTGGCAATTGTTGTAACACCATGGACAGTGTCTGGCTTGATTGATTGGTCTGTTGTTGTTATAATCTGCTTGGCTGTGGACAGTGAAGTCGCCTGGGAGTTAACAAGAGGGACAGGCATAATTGAAGGTTTTGCAGGTGCATGTATAGAAGATGTTCCAACTAATGCTAATGGTGCGGATAGGCTAGGTCGAATGGCAGCTGTGCTGGCGACACCATAAGCTGGATGTATGCTAGAGTAACTACTTGCTGGCAATGACTTTACGAGAGTACATGTGGCTGACTGACTGGAAACAGACTGGTTTGACTTCAATGGGGTTACCAAAGAGGATGCTGGTCTTATGCTTGGCAGAGGAGTTGAATGACTGTGGGAAAGGGATTCTGATCTATTTTCAGTTTGGTTGCTGGATTCTTCATGTTTTTCTGCTGCAGCCTGCTGTTCTTGTTTGATTGGTGAAACACCCTGTGAGACTAGTGTGTCTGCCTGTGTGACAGACACAATTTGAGTTAATGATTGTGTATTTTCTCTATGGAATTCACTTGGTGAAGACGCGTTTTCTCTTTTTGTCTGTGCCACGAGTGGCCATGCTGATACCCGAGGATATATGATCCTTTCTCCTTTGGATGTGTAGGTTGGGGTAGGCTTTTGTTCTTGTGACATAAGTGCATTTTCGGGTGATGGAGTTGAGGCTCTTGAAACTGAATGCTTATCAGTGGTGTTTTTGGTTGCTGTTGATGCAATTATACCAATTCCCTTCACTGTTATGTCAGCAACTGTTTTGCCTGATGCTTCATGCTCTGTTTCCTCCACTGCTTCTCCTCTAACCTGTTTTACACTTTCCTTTGGAGAAACAATTGCTTCCTCGGAAGCCTGTGAGGTGCTGCCCTCTAAATGCTCTGGTGGCTGGCTCAAAATGTCACCACTAGGTGTCAGCACTGCTGATGTGACTTGGGCCAAGGTGAAGGTTGGCTGTGTCACCTGACGTTGTTGATTTTGGCCCTGGCAGTTGGTGAAGGAACTGGAGGTGGTGGTGCTGGGTGGAGCTGAATCTTCTGACCCCTTTTCCTCCTTCTCTGGAATGCTAGCATCATCTGCAACAACAACAACAAACAATTAGTGCATCTCAACATGGCATCTACCAATGCACATCTATATCTAAACAATCAGGTTCTAATGTCATCCCAACCTGGAGCATGTGCAGATGACCGTCCATATTACAACTGGAGTGTATTTCTCAAATCACTTCACTACTTCAACTTGTCAAGTGCCATGGTTGTCAAATACAATTATTATTCCCTGGCAAAGTGCAAGTCATCCTTTAATTTGCATGATTAAAACACTAACATGAAACTAACTTGGCAAACAATATATGCACAAGCCTAGTACTAAAGCACAGGCCTTGGAAACCTTTATCAAGAACTAATTTTGAGCTGTCTTATTATGCTTGTCACTATCTGAGCACAAGTTGGAGAGTTGTTACATAAAATTACTTTGTGGCAATATTGATTGCAAACTTTGTGAGTGGTAGAAGTGTTTTTTACTATGAAGGCCATGGCTGGTAGTGCTGGCCAGACAGCAGCGGTTGAGCGGGCAGCAGCCTCCACTCTCCCTTCCAACCCGACTTCATACAAGCTTGCATGTCTGCACCACATTGCTGGCTATTGGCACCAATCTCATCAAATAAGGCATAAACAGCACAGTGGCACCAGCACATGCAAGTCTCCCATCCCCTCCACCTACTGATTGTGTTCACCATACTGGAGCCAGCCACTTCTGATTACCACCTGCTATCTACCACTCCATATCTCCATTGTTACCGATTTTACCACCTCATGTCCCCAATAAAACCAACTCGTATTCAAAATGTTTCAAACTTTATATCCCCAGCACAGCAACTAATATCTACAAGTCATATCCACAATATTATAATCTTTTGTCCCAATTGTAATACTCATATATACAAGGTAACTATTTAAGTATCTGTGTGGGTGATTCATTAGTTCACCAGGTGACAGATCCTAACACTATGAAGGATTGCACCAGCATGAATTCCAATTACATCAAAATGTTGTTGAATTCCACAATTTAGTGCTATATGTGGATGAACAAACATTTTTTGGATATTTACTATTGTTCATAAGCTAATAATTTTATAATGGTATTGTAGATACTTCTGTGTACAACTAAGACAACATGAATGAATAGATGCAACCAGAACATAATATTGCTGCACCACTGCTTTTTTAATTCTGAATGAGTTGTAATCTGTTGCAGGGGTTGATAGTCCGTTCCTGGTGTTTGTACTCGGCCATTTTCATGCTTAACAGGCAGTTCACTCAAGCCATCGCAAGTCCAACAAATGTCAGGAAGATTGTGCCTGTTCTTATGTTACCACTTAATATCCCTAAATGGCCTGAATGAAATTACCTCAAACCCCAAATTAAAAAAAATAATTTCATAACTAATATCTCCAAAATAACCATCTCATACCAAAATTTTACAACCTCATATTCTATTTTTTCAGGACTTCCAATCTTGATTGTTGCTTGAGCCAATCCAACCAATATTGGCCACATAATATTTTTCTGACTACCAGCCTAGGCATGACGGGTCAATGAGGCATAAAATTCATCACTGATACAAGAACTATTCATCAAGATGCAACATCCAACCAAGAATTACATCCATCACAATCACTGAGAAATGTCATTGTCAATAATTTCATTGAAGTAATCATTCATTCATGGCTGCAAATTCAAGCATAAATAAATCAAAAAGCCTTTTGAACCCATGATGAGCACATTTTCACCAAGTTTCAAGCTCAAGTGTGTGTATGAGCCAAAATATAAAAAAAAAACACAACCAAAGCTTTATGTTAAGGGTATGGTCACTGAAGTGTGACTTGCTGAAGCATGTCTTTTATCTAAAATAGCAAGTAGTGAGTATACAAGTATCAATTTCGAAACATTTCTGAAGGAATTTTTACAGAATTGTCAGACACAAAAAATGGCTTTGGTTGCAATAGTAAAAGTACTGGTAGGAGACAGAGCTAGGGGTTTACCATATGTTTGTGGCTGTCATTCTCCTCATGCCATGCAGCCATTTTCTTCCTCACACTGCTTTTCTAATCCCAAGTAGTAGCTATGGAATTCAGGGACCACTAATATAAAGCAAAACAGTGTTCATTGCAAGCAAATGAATGTTGAGTTCTATGTGTGAGCAGATCAGATAAAGTATGTGCTATACAGGTGCTCCTTACTTCCAAGCCATGTTGCAAAACAGGCCTGCATTGCACTGTTCTCCCTCAGGCATGTACACAAAATGCTGCCAGACCAATGACAAAGATACCAACAGCAGCAGAAGACTTGGCTAAGCTATTCAAGGCATGACATTAGCACTGACCTGGTGGCCCCAAGGGGATTGAGACTTTAAACCAGATTTTGTTATAATTATAAATACAATTCTTATTTTCCCTATTATTTGTTATGAGTAAGATTTTAATGACAAAATCTTATCCGAGAACAGGACGAGAGCTGCACAAAATTTTGATCAGTTCAAAATAAGATACCCAAAAATGTCTAAAACTTGACTGAATGAATTGTTAGTTGATGACTTAAAAACACATGGCAATATGACAACAATAGTATTGGAACACACATTGTCAAAACTTAGTGAGGGACATGAAATCTTTGGCCACAATGATCACACTACACACAGCTCCAACCCAATTCTACTGCCATGCCATCATTACCATCATTGGCAGGGCTCTCCTCAATATATTTCTTTCTTTAGGCAAGTGACTGACTGATGTACACAACATGGCATTGTTTTGTACCTCCCTAACTGCAAGTGACAGTTTGTCATGTGCTTCCTGGTGTCAGTCTGCTATTGCTTTAGATAAAGGTAAACTAGTACAGTGTTTGCTGAGCACACTAGTATGGTGAAATGCTCAAACACTGTATTTACCAAGACCTCCAACATGATCTTGTTTCGTACTTGACTGGTTTTAATGTTTACACAACTTTGTCAAGTGTCAGTGTCGGTCAGGTAAGGGTCTTGGCTTTTCCTTCTGCTTTCGTGCAAAACCTGACCTTGACAGCCAGAAATTGCATCACTTTTTCCCAGCACTTCATGGCCTGGGAACATCAATCCCATAACTGCTCACCCAGGTTTATAAATTAATTTCTAAAGGATTGACTAAACTTAAATCCCCTCCCTCATGGCAGGGGAATGATAAAGTGATCCAGTTTGGCAAGCAAACAGTACTCATTGTTACTATTCATATATGCATGATAAGCATTGATAAGAGTCACAGAAAAGTGTGTGCCCAGTTGCAGGCAAGGGGTGGACAGCAAACAGCTTTATACTGACTCCTTTGCTGAGAACAGCAGGTGCTGACCAGACTATTCTAACAGGTAACACCAAGCTTTCTTTAGTGACTGAGAAAAGTCAGTAGGTGGGACTAAAATAATAACTTCAGGAGTTTAAGGATTGGGAAGTATGCAAAGATTTTGAACACAATTCCAGTCCCTATAAGAACCCATACAGCATAAAAAGGTTAAAAAGGAACGTAAATAGTCAAGGCTCAGGATAATGTCACATAAAATCATTTTGAGCTCATGGAAAGTAACATTCATCAGTTGCTTGCCATGAGCTGTTAGTGCCATCAGATATTTTAGCTTGATACCAGGGGGCTGGGCTGCTTTTCCTCACAACAGCACAATCGCTGGGTCCAGAAAGATGCATGCTGACAAAAACCACTGCTTCAAACACAAAAAATGTAGTATTTTTTTTTACTTCTTCCTTTTTGAAGAATTATTGAGAATTGTTGAGATATATTGAGAATAAATATCTATACATGAAATCATTACTAAAACTATGTCTTTTCACCAAGAAAGTAAAAAAAAAATCTTGAGGGGTCGCTAGTTTGAACAAGAACATAAAGGGGAAATAAAAAACAAGTCCATCTTTTGTTGAGCCTAATGTTTCGATGTAAAGAATGACCCTCCAGATCATGATCAATTCATTCCCTTCATAACAGAACTTTTCATACCTTGTGACAAATGTCACAAAAGATAATGTAATAATCTGTAGTGACAACAATAACAGTAGGCATGGCTACAACCAGATTCTTCAATACTATATACATTGCACTGGTTGGTATCTGACCTAATGACCTAGCTCATCTGGACACGGTTAAACATCAAGGCCTCTGTCCTACCCCCAACATACTCTCTGTCTGCCTTGTACAACGCAACACATTGTTATTTCTGTCTCGATTGTCAATAGCTTCAGTGTACATCAAGTTTCCATGGAGGGGGGCACACTGTGTTTAGGCTGCTGCTTAAATAATGCTTTTATACAGTATACAACACACCTTTCACTACCAGCAGGCCTTCCAGCTCTGGTATTGGTAGCCTATGGTATATTTGCATACATGCAGCTGTAAAGAGACAGCAAAGATAGAAACAATAAAGAGACTACAGAATGCTGCACAAGTGATAAAGATGGAATCTGATCAAGGATCAACACCCCCCGTCATGTCCCCGATATCATGAGACCTTACTTGTTCGTTTTGGGTTTTACATCACTATCAACATTATTTCAGTCATTTTGTGATGAGACCTACTTGTAGCAGATATAGTGCTGCCTCACTGAATTGTCATGTCGCAGGTCCTTGACATGACAACCCACCCGGTCACACATTTACAAGGACAACGGGTTAACCCTTTGACACAGGCCTCAGCTCATGTGTGAAATTTTATCATGAATTCAATCTTAGGACAGCCAGGGATCGAACCCACGATTCTTGGATCACCACAGAGGAACTGGTGCTAATAAGCTGGCACTCTAACCAACTGAGCCATGGCCCGTGGCCCTCATGAAACCTTATATAACTTGCAAACAATAGCTCAAAGGATCTAACAGTGACTGTATTATCTTGGTCAGAAACAATATTTTATGGAACATTTCAAGACATGCAAGTGTGAAAACATATAAAAAGGTTTTACTGCAGTGTGAAATTGCATTGGACGTGTCAAACTTCAATGCTGAATGTATTTATATATATTTTATAAAGCTGAAGTGAAACAAAAGATTGTCCCTTTGAAAAATCATATTTTTCAACAAAATTTATAAAACTTTGCAGACAGTTGCACAGTGGAGATATGATAAATACCTGAGATGAAAACAGCTGCAACGTGTTTATTTCCCAATCCCCTAATAAATGAATATTCATACTTTTTTTTACAATTTGGTTAGTATTTCAACCAGCCAGCTGATCTCTGGGCATGAACTTGGATCAATTATGATTAGTTGAAATTTTGGTGGCCATGACTGACATGCATGACTAGATATGGAGTTTCAAATTTCAAATAACTTCAAAATTGGGCAATTATGGCAGAGGTAGTGAGAACTTAGACTGGACAAGGAGCATAACTACTGATATCATGCAGAGTAGATCTATCAATTTTTTATATCGATTGATTGTGCAACAAAGAACTTAAGTTACCAGGATTTGAAGATTGTGTCACGTACTGTTTTCAACAAAATTCACAGCATGTGCCTTGTAATGTTTCAAACAAAATTAGCATCTGATCAGAATTCACAATCCTTAGGTCACAAAAATGTGATTAGTTGGCTGGCATAATAACCAAAAAGTACAAAGCAGAATCTGACTGAATAGTCATTCATTCTTTCACCAATCAATGCATAGCCTAAATATTATGAATAGTAATGTCATCACTTGCGGCTGATCCTGAACACGCCTTTTTACCATTGATAGTAGGGTCTTATATGAGAGAGAAGTCCTGTTATGGAGGGTAATATTAAGCATTCAATCTTAGTTCTATCTTTTATCATGACCATAGAAACTGTAGTTTCTAATTTTCTATGAGCATCTCTTGAAGCAGACATTGTGGCATACATTATTCTTATATTTTTACCTCGTCTCAAAAACAAAATCGGACCTTAATCGAGTTGGGAATAAAAAGTCTGGTGATGCAAAGTCTGGTGATGCATTACAAGTTTGACTGGATAAAATATGACAAAACCTTCAAAAAACTTCCATATGACAGACTTTCTATAATAAATCTAAATTCAGAAATTCTAAACAAATTTAATTTGCTATGCTATGCTATGCTATGCTATGCAATGAGTTTAATCACAAGATAACTGTACAGGGTTCAAAGTAACATATGCTTCTCTGAAAGATGCCTATCTCAAACTTTATTGATCTGAATATATGATGAATGAATACTATAAACGGAAAACTGTACACATAATGTCCATATTTTCCTTTAAAAAAAAAGAGAGCATTTTGTGATGTTTCCATTTCTGTAACATGCTTTGAAGAAATTTTCCAACTTATAAATAATGTATTGGCCCAAATCTATTCCTGGAAGTTTAATGAAACCCAAATATTCGAAACTTAAAAGTCGAGTTAAAGAATCTTATTATATTTGGGGAAACCCTGCATCTCATCTGTCTTGTGAAGATGTGTCTGGCCCATTCAACAGGTTTGTCAACACAGAGCTTGCCCAGATGTGGTCAACCATGTTTTCTTCACTTTAGCATCAAGATACATCTTGCTGAATTTGCCCCCAAAAAAATATTGAAATAGCTTCAGTAAGTAATTCAAAATACAAGTGAAATTCAAATATTCCTGTCTCCCCGCATTGCACATTTTTAGATCTTTGCACCTGACACCTAAAGACCTATCTTCTGGCAATGTTGAAGCCTTTACAACCTTTTTACACTTACACATATGGATACCGTGTTGCCATGGTAACTGGAAAATTATTTCAGCACACTAAGTGGCCTGCAATCTAACAGTGACCCAGCACTTCTACCACTTCAGATCCTCCAAGGCTTTGTGGGATAAAAAACCTATAATCAGTACCACACACACCCCCATCTAATCCTGCTGCCCAAACCAAACGGCTTACTAGTTTCTTGGGCGGACAAATGGTGCACATTATGTCCATCCCACTCACTACTCCCCAGCTTTAGGAACACACCACATGTATGTTGTATGTATCCTGAGATATTGCTAGAAGAAAATGTTTATGTGAATTTTGTTTCCTTATAAACTAAAACTGATGAGACAATTCAAAAGTAAATGAGTCAATGTTATAAGGCTATTTTATAGGAAAAGGCATAACATTCTATCACTGTACATTGCTCTCATGATATGCAATTTCCAAGGAAAATGGAGAGTGTGCAGCAATTGAAGAACATAACAAATTATCTTAAAACTGATATCGATCCCATTGACATTTGACAATCTCAAATGTCAATGGATCACCTTCAAACTTTTTCATCTCTGATTTATATATTTGGCTTTTGGGTGATACATCCTTTTTAAATGATACATCCAAAAAATTGTCTATATACCCAATCTGAACAATACCATAATTAATAGCCTAGTTTTGAAAGCACATTCCTTGGTTGATGTCATTATCATGTGGAATGTTATCGAGACATTGGAAGGGAATGATGTCAAGAGAGAATGGCAATATGATTATGAAGGCATCAAAGGCATTTTACTTTGGATAGGTCAAGAATGACATCAAATAATTCTTCCCAACTTTTAGCCTCAGGTCACAAAGAGTTCACGCTCCCTGTCTTAACCAGCCATGTGCAGCTTTGGGACAATGCAGACCTCTACATATCTAACAACTTCTATAACTTACTGTAACTTAAATACCGCATGAAAATACTGTCATGATTTCTACATATAGATGTAATTTTAATGCATCAAATTACAGGATTGGTGCTTTATACCTTTAAAGAATTCATTTGGTCACAGCTGGTCATTGCTGTCCTAACTCGTCTGTTAGCATAATATGCCAGCTGTAAAATACTCTGCAATTCATTGGTTACCTCTGCATCACTGCCCTGTATTTGATACCATTCAAAATTTTGAATTCTGTGGGTCATAAATACTTGTTCCACTATCTCAATATCACATTATTTTGTGAGAATATGATTTTGATTTCAGAATGGTGAAGTGGTTGATGTTTGCACATTTGTCCTGTTGCCTTAAAATTACAACAATTCTCTCCTTTATTCAAATAATCCTTTAGCAGACTCAAATCTTGGGTAAATTTAAATGAATTCATTCAAATTGGTTGCCACGTTGCTATTTCCAAGTACTGGAGAACACTGCACACAGCAGGACATGAAACTGTAAACACCAAGAGACTCATTAGGGAAGTTTTACAATACCAGGCTGGGCCAGTTAGGATCATGTGATCACCCAGTCAGGGCTGTGGGAGCAGGGAGACTCACCATGTCATTCCAACAAAATGGCTATGAAAACCAGGATTGTATAGGTTTAGAATGTGCAGAGTGGTAGGGTGAAAGGAGAGGACTGAAGCAGCTACGGTAGGCAATGCCCCGCACAACACAGCCTCAGCTGCATGACAACACATATTGGCACTCTGCCAACTCCATTTGCGATTTGCCTGTGTTGGGCCATGCCATATCAAATTTGGGATCCACCAGCCATGCTGGGAGTGGAGAGCAAGTAAAGTCGGATAGGGCAGGCTCAGAATCAGGCCCTGTGCTGGCTGGCGTGCACCAAGGCATCTAGAAGTGGATGGCCTGGCACTGCCATCAATCAATACATGTATGGCGGCATAGTAGCAGCGCCAATTCTGCCAACACACAGCCTACAGCTCCAACACCCAGCTCTAACCTAAATATACTTGCTTACTTCAAAATCTGCCTCACCAGTCATAAAATTGTCACCAGTATGTCACTATTTTATCATCATGATCATAACCTTGTAATATCAGAATTAATCATTCAATTTGTTTGTTAAGTGTGACTATCTATAGTTATCTCCATTTATGTGTACATGTTAAATGTCAGTTATAAATCTATTCCAGCAAATACAGACAAAACTGGCCTTTGTATTTCCCTTATTGCCGTGTCATGAATATATCAAATTCTACTTAACCCTTTTATCTCATGGTACATACCATATTGTTGTGATTGCAAACATTTGAAACTAATTAATATTAATCCTACTGCACATCCTTATCCTGATCCTCAGATTAGTTGGTTGCCAATACAATATGTATTTAAATAAATAACAAATATTCGTAAACACATTAAGATCATGGTTTGCCAGGAGTACAAGATTCCTTTGGCCCAAGAAACATCATTTATTTTATGTATTTACCTCTCTTTCAACTGGCAAGGATGCACCAAGCACAGACCAGCCGAGATATACATTCATTTACTGATGACGAGTGATGTCATGAAAAATGACTCGCTTCCAGCCTGAACTTATTTAACAATGATACTTTAAACTTTGTTAATATTGAAGTGAAACTTACCACAGCTGGTTTTAAAGTGTCCACTGTATTGGGAGTAAGCTCCACATATAATAGTCAAGAGAAGAAGCACACACACACCACAGAACTGAAAGACTGAAAGTGTCTACATTTCTCTCATTTTTGTGGTGAGAGATCTGAGTATGTCAGCTTGTAGTTGTAGCTTGAGAACTGGCTCATCCAAGGAACCTGGCAGACCCATCAAACATGTAAGCATCAACAACTGGCCACTATATTTAGAGAGCATGGCATTTGTAAGTGGGTCACAACACTATATTGAGGGACAAGAGGCGCCACAAGGCCACTGTGTGCTCACTGATCATACTGATGAGTCTATGCACATGTCAGCAGGGAAGCATGTTTTATTGATGAGATCCACTACATTCACTTGAAGACACCAGACTAGAATATATTAAGTGTCCCCCCTCACCCCAGCCCCTTGAGACTGGCCTTTACAATCACTGCAGCACAACATCCACCACAAAGTTCATCAAGCTTTATTTGCACCAAGACCATAATTTAATTTTCTCTGATCAATTTCATTAAAAAAATGTTCTACTCTCACTTAATTGGAAGATATGGAATTTGGTATGAACTGTCTCCCTTTTCTTTACTGCAGTAAAACAAAAATCTAATTTTACTTTGCACAAACTGATTATCCAATTTTTCTTCTATTCCATTTGCTATTTTGAGATCTAATGAATCTCCAGAAAGGCTATTTATTTCAAACCATAATGGTATTTCTCTTGTAAGAAAAAAAGATTAGTTTCCATGAATGCATGCAGAAATTGGATTCCTTACAGAATCTCTGAATGAGTCTTATCAAATTGACGAATGACAGCAAACATTTAAATATGTGAATGCAAATGTATGTGTCAGTCAAAGACAAATGAAATCAATTAAAAGATGAAAAGATGACCTGATTTGCCAAGTTGTTCACAAATAGTTTAGACTCTTGCATCATGCACCTTGAAGAATACATAAAATCATGGGCAGATATTATTGCGGGTAGAGCTTGATCGAGGATACAAGTGGGTTTTTTTTTCATTTGGTGCATTTACATTCATAACACCATAAATCCCAGGTACGTGCATATCACCTTACCCAACAAAAAATATTTATCTATATAAATATCATATCAATGACATACAACATACATCATGAATCATCTAATAGGTTAAAATCTAGAACAACCTGAAAATTTGCGCTGTGCCATTTTAAAAGTGTCACAATCCACAGCAGATATGTAGTTGTCACTCAGCCAAAATGCTTGAATGTATTATGCCCACTCATTACAATTTGGCACCTAGACTAGAGTATGGCCAGTAATATACTTTATATCATCTGGGATAGAAACAGATTTTTAGAGTACTAAACATAACCATAAATCTTGATGACTACTAATCACACGGGATTTTCAAGAGTGAAGCCTCAAAAGAAGAGTGAAGAGATGACCTGATCTGGCTTGAAGTTTAATCTAATGGAGACACTGTTATCCAAAATGGTGTAAGATTTTTTTTTGGTACTGAAATATATGTTGTTTGGAAGAAAAAAATGAGCAGGAATTTCAAAATTGTCAGCCATTGTTTTATCATGATTTTGTATATATATAAGGAAAGATGGATAAACTTTTCAAAAGTAAGTTCTACATGTTGACACCAGTATCAGTATATGGCAGGAGAACACTGCTGCTGTAGTTAAACCACCACATTAAAATATGTTGTTCAGCTAATCAGTCTTCATGCCTCAGCTCCAATCAGATGTGTATCTGCCCCAATATAAAGAGTAATTATCATGATAGGGGTGTTTATGAACACCATTATCCAAACTGGACCATCTTCCCCAAGTTGAGATACAATCCACAGACTAAATAAAAGTGCAGTGCAGAACAGAAGGGGAAATGTCTGGACAAAATGTTAAATTCAGTCAATGATCCACAACATTTCAATACCCCCCCCCCCCCAAAAAAAAAAAAACAGATTAAACCTTGAAACCCTTGAATATAGCCACAGGTAATGATTGTGAAGAGGTAAATAAAAGAATAGAATGTATGCGTAGGAAGTGGGAATGACCTTTTACACCGTTGACCTGCGAACTACAACAGACCCAGTCAAGCATGCCACTTCACCAATGCCACTCCTTTGTACCAGGTCCATAACCAAGTCACAGGTCAACTCAAATTGCCTGGTTTTCCCCAATGTCTGAGAAGGAGTGCAGTGATTGGGAGGCGTGTGTCCCATAGGTGACCAGTAGTGGCACTGTGAGGTCAGCTGGGTGGCCACACATCCTCCATCAACTCACAATCTGTCTTGTCTTCTCTGTCAGCTGCAAAGACTATGAAGACCCCAATGACCACATTGAGTCTGCATTGTTTTAGTCCAAATTGTCCAGATTGGCGATGCTACAGCCAACATTCCTCAACATCCTACCACCTCCAGTGTGTGTATGCAGAGTGGACAGATTGATTCAGGGGATTGGCATTAAATCTATGGAACATTTGAGGTTGTTATTTATGTTTGTGAATTAGGATATCTGTAACCATCTTTCCACTCTGATTCTGCATGACCTCTTGGATGTCACAATTCTTTTTGCACATTTTACGTCCAATTTTTCCCATATGCTGTGCCAATAAGTGAAAAAAAACTGTAGTTGGCCTCAAGCCAACAAAGAGACTTTATCAGAATATGTGACTGTTATCACGATTAAAAATAACACAGACCCATAACCAGTAAAATTGCGAGACTTTGTCCTTGTCAATTCAACAATAGTTTTCTGGTATCAAAATAGTTAAATTTAACATTGATCAGGTAACATAGACATGACACCGGGGAGTCTGTGTTTATGTTTGAACATGGCATGCATCTGGTGACCAGCTAGTAAGATTTAGCCTGCTGCTGCAAGCAAGTACATGTTACTTCACATCTGCTGGTGACACATACATGTTCCCACACACACACAACTCAGGACTATCAACATAGTAAAAGCCATGCATTTGATGGTGAGAATGGAACCTTTCTGTTTGCATTGTCTGACCCTATTGATCATGCTTAATGTACATTGAGGGTAGGACCTGGATGATTGGTTTAACCTACCAGACTGTGTATTTTGACAGTATGTCTGGATTGCAGATTCAGACTGCATATGAAGAAGGAGGGATGTTGTTGACCTCATTCCATGGAAAGTTAAAGGTGGGGTCAGGACGTTTGCCTGGACTGGCCAGATGGGACATGCCTTGACTGACCCCACTGAAATTATGGCAAAGAAATCATTTTTCTGTGCTTCCCATCCTAGCGAAGTCACTTGCTGCATGGTGTTGTCTGTTTGCCTGAGCTCACCTTGTTCACTGTGCTCAATGAGACTAGGATTGTTTGCAATTCTCTGCAGGTTCTAAAATGACTTTCTGTGGAAACGTGGGCCTGTTACATGTTATCCTTCAATTCCTACTGCTTTTTAGGTAGTATTTGATTCAATTTTTGTGACTCGCCAGGTGTCTCTTGTGTCATGTGTAATGCATGCTAAGATAGGTTTGTGGACATGGCAGCTGATATGATGACCACATGACGGGGATAAATAAATATTTTTGCAAAAAAGCATGCACAGACATAAAAGTTTTGGAATCTTGAGAAGAATAAAAAGAAGAAAGACAGTAATGTGTGAAATAAAATAACAAATCAATCAATGTCTACTATGTACCCCCATAGATTTTGACACACTCAGTGGCAGCATGGCCCACTCAAGCAGTGAGAATTGGCAACTCAATATGTTACAAACAAGTCACTTCACTTAGTATGTGATTCATCAGAATACCAAACTAAGAAATAACTAGATACCCATGTAACAAAATATTGTAGTCAGTAATAATCTGTGGCGTCAACAATAATAGTATCCATGGCAACAGGCAGATTACTTAATACTAAAGACATTACACTGGTCAATATCTGACCTAATGATCTTGCTCTTTTAATCTGTGTTGCAGTCTATTAAGGGCACTGTCTGGAGGGAAACACACTATGTAACCTGTTGCTTAAATAATGACTTTACAGAATACACAACACTTTCAAGGTTTTCCAGCAAGGGTATGGAAGCTCATAGTACATTTGCATACAAGCATCTGCATTAAGCAAAGAGAGCAACAATAGTCTATTGAGTGCTGGGTGAGTGATAAGGATGGGATCTGATCACTGCCCTACTAAGTCACAATTGTCTAACAATTCAAGAGATCAAAGGATTGTTCTGCATGTCTCCTGATCTAATGTGACATGGTTGAAACTTGCTGTTGCTCAAATTCATATGGTCTAAAATATCTAAAATGTTGCCCAATATAACTCATAATCAAATGGATGCTCAAATGCCTCATATATAAAGACCCAGAATAAAAAAAATACAATTCCATTGGAAACAAACAAAGGAAAAGAGGTAACACACCCACAGACACAGGACAAACAGAATGATTACCAAGATGTACTGGAAGTTACCTTCAGTTTGAACAGACCAAGTTTGACAATCCTAAATTTGCTAGCACAGCTTAAAATAATATGATCTTCTATTCAGATGAAGATTTTTTAAATTTTCATCATCATTTGAAACATGGCCTATAGAGCAAATTAACATCAAATAATTTCTAAAAAAAATTATATATCTCAAAATCAAAAAGGTTTTGAAATAAGCCAATAATTCATTTGCTTAAGCAAAATTATTCAAGGCAAAAACATTTGTGCCAATAGATGTTCCAAATGTCTTAGAGGCTATCATGAATAAAATATGCATTTCAGAACCTTTATTGTCCTTTTATGGTTTTAAGACAATTTGATGCACTCACTGTTTATGCACATGGTATGGTTGTAGTGATTTGGATGCGTACCAACTTTATGATCATTTCATATAGAAGTAAAGACAAAAAATGCAGCCATTGAACTAGGCATTTGAGCATGGTTTGCTGCTGCATAAGCTTTCAAGATATTGACAAAAGACTTTTCCTTCTTTGTTAGTTTTAACAAATAAAAATAGAAAAAATATGGATAAAAGACTGACAACTCTCTTCATATGACAATAGAAGAAATTTAAGGTTGTATAACAAAAGTTTCGACAAAGTGCTTAAATAATGCTTTTGGCAAAATTCAAGAAGGCCAAAAAATCACAAATCTATGTTAAATTAACACAAAATCCACCAGAGGGTGACATAGTGAATCTATCACCCATGTACAAGGTCACTTAGGTGCCTTTTGCTGCTGGCTCACCACATCCACCAATTTTCATGTATCTGTCGGTCTTACTTATCTTTTTTTTGATGTTGTACTCAGACTGGTAAAACATGTATTTCAAACTTACCGTATCCGCTCGGGTTAGCGCCCATGCTTGGTTTAACGCCCACCCCCCTTTTTAGGAAGAAATCATTAAACGCCCACCTTCCCTGGATGTCCGCCATCATGTCATATTGGTCTCTACAGATCTGACTTTTAACATCTTCCTACAGTATGAACAAGTGAAATCTTTGAAGCTTACCCCAATATTCTGTTAAATCATGTCCTATCACAGTGTTCACGTGTATTTATTTGTGAAAGTTGTGTAGAGTTTCGTGAAAATTGACAGAAATGTGCTTGCAAAGCTGCAAAGTTTGCATCTTCTCCAGCATTGTGTTGTGTACTCGTCATCGCTTTATGCGCTCTTATTCAAATTTCTGCACTGAAACTGATGACGTCACAGGTGTCACTGTATTATCGCTCACAACGGCACCCCATGTTATCGATGAAAGAGGCAAGTTTGTGTACATTTTACAAAGATTTATGATTGTGTAAGAGCCCACCCATCTTTATAAACGCCCATGCTTGGGTAAACGCCCACCCCCCTCTTTTACTTTGTCCCCAATTAGCCGCCCATGGGCGCTAACCCGAGCGGATACGGTAATACAAAAATTTGTGTACATATAAATGACTATTAAGAGAAACAAAACATCGACTACAAAATTAGAAAAATTCCAACTACAAACAAAGTGGCCATCTTCGTTGTGGGTCTGCTTGATTACTCCCCCAGAAAACATCTCCTCCGATTGAATATTCAAATATTAACAAATGAACTTGAAAAATACATCTCAAGGCAACTTCACATTTGATATTGAAAGATGTTTATCATAGGGTATCACACTGGCACGTGATACTGTATACAGAGAAAAATTCACGCCTAGTTATTTTCGCGCCATCACTGTTTTCAACAATTTCGCGCCGTTTTATTTTCGCGATTTTTGGATTTCTAGTACATAATATTATCACAAATTATGCTTTGCAGGTCGAGAACAGAACAAAACCAACCATTATTGCGCAATATATTAATATTTCAATGTTAATAACAATCATTTTCGCGCTAAAAACAAGAGCCTCTTCCCGTCACTTCCGCCTTTCAAAATTGCGACCACGTGTTGCGTTGAGTTGTGTCTTCCCTTTTTGACAGAAATGCCTTCACACGTGGATCGATTTTAATTGCGTTTTAAATGATAAATAAAGGTATTTACCCAATATTATCACAAATTATGCTTCTCAGGTCAATAATTTATCCATGAAGTAAAACGTAAATATCATGTACGTGACGTCACTGTAATTCACGTCTGCAACACGAGGAGAAGCCAGGGATCCATCATTGCTCAATATATTAATATTTCAATGCGTGTTGATAGACTCCAATTGTTTTCGCGCCAAAAATAAGAGCTTGTCCCCGTCACTCCCGCTTTTTAACATGACGACCTCGTATTGCGTATTTTGTGTTATGAATACTAACCTGGGGTGGCCAGAGGTAATAGTTTGCGTGTACCTCTGGTGGACAGTGTGAAATTAACATTTTCTTGCCCAATCACCTGTTTTGGGATTACCTTACAAGCCCAAAAAATGACCGCCACAGACTTTAAGATACCAGTCGGCCCGCCAGACAGTGACGAAGACTTTTTTTATACGGACCGGCTGTTCTCGTGCCATTGCCGGACATTGTGTCCAACAGAATCTTGACATCTAACTGCCAATTTACATCAAATGCATCATAAAACTGCATAAAATGCCAATTTTCTTGGTCGAGTCGAGCGATATTGAATTCTGCAGATCCAAATTTACGTGAATTATGATTGGTTAATAATCATGTTCCAGCACACGAGATTTTAGAAAGCAAAAACGGTGATCGTTACTTGTAAATCTGAGACAATTTATCAGTGTTTTAGCTTTATTTAATGTAAATATATAATGGCGGATGATAATTAATAATAATTGCAGGTCCGTTAGCATATAGTTTATCTCGGGTGTGGTTTGACTCAGACAGAACCAGAGACGGTCAGGCAGATCCAGTAATTCTGCAAGACCGGCAGTCAGACAGAGCAGCTGAGACAGAGTAAACTACAATTTCTTGAAGTCTGCTACCAATACCAAATTCTGTTGAAGAAACTCACTTGCAGTTTACACCTAAAAAATATGGTTCAGCAAATTTCAGGTGACTTTTTTTTTAAAAGATCATAAGTTAATATTTCAGTATCTTTATTATTTATGCAATCTTATTTGGATAACTGGGGATCAACAATAGATGAGAAGCATCTCCATGCAATACATCTCAAGTACAAATAACTAAGAAATCCAATCAGAAGTTAAAAAAATCAACTTTGAGGGACAAACAGAATGACATAAGCTATGATGACAGTCAGCACAGCTAAAAAGTAAAATAAACTTCTCCCTTTTCAATCTACATATTAGTCCTCATTTATATCTCATTTTCAGCAATATTACACAATTAAAGTGAAAAAATTCAGGCAAAATGTTTTCAATGAAAGCTTTAATCCACATAGCATAAATTCAACTTTGAATATTGATGATCATTCACATGATTCATTGTGTGTAGAGGTATTAACTATATGACAAAGCTCTTTTAATTCCACCACATTCTGCTATAAGTGTTTGGACCTAATAGAAAGGCACTAATATGTGTCCTATTCCATATCTCTGACATATTATCTCAACTGTTTTTATTATAAATCCTGTCTTATGCATCATCTGGGGTTGGGGGGATATGTAAAGTGGCAAACAGGAATTTTGAGCAAGGTAGATTACGTACAAGACATATTGAATAATTTTAAGGTGTGATAAGGCAAGATATACTAATTTTTCCACACAAAAGGCTTGATGGGGGGGGGGATATGAATGCTTGATACCGACTAATTGTGTCAGTTAATGTCCTGATGCTGGCACCAAGCCAAAAAAAGAGGAATTTATACATATCAAAATAACACCGTTTTGTTGTCAAAATGTATGTTTCACGTAATATCTGAAAGGGAAATTGTGGTTGCCTAGTTGTCAAATAAAACTGATAATAAGTCGCCTGAAGAAGAACAAAAAACAAATGAAAGGCATTTTTCTTGCAATTGATCAAGCGTAGTAAGATGCTCTGCATTTCACCCAGCCATTCAAAAACCTTCATCAGCTGGTCCATTTGGGCTACCATATAACAATATGCATTGGCCCAAACTGGGAAGTGGAAGCCTAAATATAAATTACAAATAAATGTATTTGATGATGGAACAGATTTGGACCTGCACCCAGGTATTCAATCACAGAATACAGAACCTTTAATAAAGTTGGGTGTCTGCTTTATCCTCAAAATTCTGTTGATGATTTGATTTCAAAATTAAGATGAACTGACTGAAAGAATAATGTTATGTTTCAGAATAAATTATACAAACACTGCTGATAAAAATTATCAAATATTGGCAATGCAGGAAACAAGATTTCCAGATCAATTTGCCCTGTTTTGAAAACTTCAGAATTTTCTTGCAAATGCTAATAAACCATCTTTTTCTTATAGTTATCATTTAACCACTTTGATAGGGTGACTGTTAAGGCAGCTGGATAAGGCAAGTGAATTTATAAAAGGCTGAATTTCAGGGCTTTCGACATGAAAAGCTGAATCAGAAAAAGATCAATCAAATTCTCACAATCTGTTTATTCCACTCATGTCAAGCCATCATATACATAAAATTGTGGACTTAATTAAAACCTATCCTATGCTTAAAAATTACAAATATTTAACTTGCCTAGATGAGACTTGAACAAAAGTCTGCATCCCCACAATAAACATTGAAAGCTCAGTTTCAGTGACCAAATGAACAAACATTAAGCAAATGTTTGAGATCAACCATTATTATATAACTTATTCATGACATATTTCATCTTCAGTAGAAAAGATTTATCAATTTGAATGACATAAATTCACATTTTATCAACTCCATCAGATGTATGCATCCCAAAAAGTCTGGAAACACTGATGCCAATCATGGACAATAATCTTGTGGAAAATCAGATTTTTTACTTAATCACTGTTACCATCCCCTTCAAACCAAGCATATATTAGTTTCCCAATGACTGTGACCGATTAAGGTGGCACTGGGCCATTATTTGCATGAGGTGGACATGACCAGTCAGTCCATTGTATGATATTATGGGTCATGTTTTTGAGTGACCAAACAAAATTTCGTCTCAATCTGTAATCCTGTTTTGAGGCAGTGGGAGATCAGATCTGACCATTACATAATGTACCACAATATCTAAGCGGCATCCAAGCATGAAAAGTTGGTCATGTCGTATTTGTGTTGTATTTGTTCGGTTCAGTCAGCCTTAAAGCATACTTTGGCATTCTTCCAGGACCTTGTCTTTCAAAAAGCATGCCCTCTACCCTTGCAATATATCTTTGTATGTTCTTTGCAGCTAGTACATTTTGCCAAATTTTCTGTCTGCTTCAATGCAACTTGCTCTACATTCAGCGCCTTCAAGTCCACACTTGACATCACTTTTAACCATCTCAAATGAGCTTTCTTTTGTAAAACAGTCTTTCATTATTTTGCAATCAGATCCAACAAATTCAAGAGAGTGCTCCCACGTCAGCCAAAATGAAGTTCTCCAGTGCTCAAAGCCTTTAAATGAAAATAGGCCTGCCAAACATGGCAAGTAGAATAAATGCAAATAGCTGCAGCAATAAGTCTGTTAAAGCTGACTATGACTTGTTTCACTTCAATTTCCTAGCCTCCTCTTGATACACGTGTGTCTCCTAATTCTGCCTTGTAGGGTGTTCTCATTTATCGCAATGGTCTGACGTGGAGCATTTCCCATGCACTGCTTTTATGGCATTCACAAGAGGTGTTGTGGGTTCTCAATGCAGGCCACCACTATCCAAACTCTCCAAGCCACCACACTACACCCATTTTTTTTACATTGAAATACTATGCCAAACAAACACAATGAGAAGGGAGCTGTATGTTTGTATGCGACATAGAGAGAGGCAAACAAGCCCAGACATTGCTCTACTCTGCACACTATCCCCTCAATACGCCCCCTTCAGTAACAAACACGTCTGCACATGCCCAGTTGGACCCAAGTTACGCTAGCTCCATGGCAACATGCAAATAAGAGATCTTACCTTGTGTGGAAGGTGAGCCCTTTTGATCCTTTGGTAATCCGTCCTGCGAGCTGTTATCAGACTGGCTGTGGCCTTGCTGCTCTTCTGACCCTACCAAACACTCAGCGGGGCCAACTAAAGATTTGTTATCTGAAATCTCACAACTCCTATCAGTGCCCATGGCTTGACTAGCATTCTCGCATTCATTTTTGTTATCTGACTGGAGATTTTCTTTTTCTCTAGGCAAATTTAATTCCTGTTTTGTAGAAGCATCAATGGAAGAGGAATTTGTTAGTTGTGGATTAGGTATGTTTATTGCACTGTTTTCCTTATCTGTTTTGAGACTCCGCTCATCTCCATTTGGAGTAGGCAAACCTAATCCACCAGGGTTCAAATCACACCTTTCCAATAGTTTTGTTGGCATATTTAAGCATTTTGTTGAGTTTAAATGAGTTTGTTCTACGTTATTTTGTCTCCTGACTTTCAATTCATCCTCTTCTAAGCAGTTTTCTTGTACTTCTAGTGTCCTGGCATCCACCTCTTTGATAATAATTGGGCTTTTCACTATAGATTTCTTAACCAGATAGTCATCTTCTAATGAAATGCCCTTATTCTCATTTTTATCAACTTTAAGAGATGGTTTTGTCAAATATGGTAAGTTTTTTAATAACTTGTCACTTAATACACCTTTGTCAATATCAACTGAGGAATTGTCTGTCAAGGCATAGCCAACGGTTATAATGTTTTTTGGCTCTGGTTCTTTGTGAGTTGAATCTGCATTTGAAGTTTCTTTCACAGGTTGGTTGTCTGCTGTTTTTTGAGAGTCCCCACTATGGTTGTGCCTGTTGACAAGCTGTGTTTCTAAGGGAGTTGGATGGTGTGGTGGTGAATTGTCATCAAAGGAATGGCTAGAAAGTTCTGAGTCATGGTTGACATGGCTGGTTACACTGTTGGTGAGAGGGGACTGACCAGCCTGCAGATGACCCACACTGCTGGCATTATCTGATGATGAGGGACTCACATCACCAGTTGATGCTCCATTGGAACCACGGGCCATACCATGAAGGTCATTATGTAGGGCCACATTGGATAGCATAACACTTGACCCATGAGGGCTAGGTACACCAACTACACCTAACCCTTTATCTTTCATCTTTGGTTCATCAATACAATTGGTGATGGGTGAGGCCACATCATCTTCCTGTTCAGGTGAAGGATTCTCAACCTCACAAGGCATCTGAGAAACTGCCGGAGGAACCTCTGATGGTTCTTCCACTTGTTCCGCTACTTTCTCTTCATCATTTACAGAGGGTTGTGATGTTTGGCTGTTTTCAACTTCAATCTGTTCCAATTTAACTTTCTCTTGTGACCTAGACTCATCATCTTCTACATCTTTCTCTACATTATCTAATACTTCTTCTCTAGCAACACCTGAAACAGCACCTTTTGGCCTATCCTCCTCTTCCTTGTTTTTTGTGACAGCACCTATTTCTTCATGCTCATTTTTAACAACTTCACCATTTCCCTCCTGTGCAGATACTACTTCACAGTTTTCTGTATTTTCTTTTACATTCTGATGACTAGTATTATCTGATTTTAATTTTAATTTACTTTCGTTTTCACCTTTTTCTATACTTTCTTCATCTTGTTCCAGGTTATTCAAATTACAAATTTCGCTCTGTGTAGCTGAAGCACTCTTCAGATTTCCATTATCAGGTTGCGTATTTGCCACTTTTTCATGTTTCACGGTCTGTTCAACATTTTTGTCTTCTGAATCTGCACTGTCCAATGTACACTCATGGTTTATAGATTGTCCACTTGCCTCAACATTATCAACTTTAAGACTTCCAGCTGAAGTACTAATGTCTGCTTTAGTTTCACTTGTTACTTGCTTGATTTCTGATGAGGGAGTCAGAGTCATAGTGTTCGTCACAGTGGTTGTCAAGTTGGTTGTTTGGGCTACAGACATCATGCCACTTGGTGGTGATGTCACAGAACTTGTATGCGATGTTACAATAACGTCAGGCACTGCCTGTGACACTGTGTTTGTGATTTGTGAAACTATACTGTTTGCTTGTGACCGTGCTGGCATAGTCACCCCTATAGGCGCATGAGACAATGGTGATGAAGAACGTGTTGTGGGCATTATGGACTGTTCATTCTGTGGTGAATCTGGGGGTGGTGTCATTGTCTCTGATTGTGAATAAACACTGGTTACATGCGACACCATACTCACTCGCGATACAGGCCCCACAGTATTTGTCATCATGGGGAACCTTGGTGGCCTGCTTGAATTAGTTACATTAGAAACTTGGGACACAATGGAGGATACATGTGAAGATATACTGGATGCTGCTGCTGCCATGTTGGTTAGATGTGACATAACATTAGTAGTCCTTTGTGACATCATACCAGGATGTGCAACACTGTGTGGTGTTACATGTCCTATATTACTAGATACCTGAGGGGCTGAAATACTAGATGCATGTGATAGATGTGAAATGTTAGATGAGTGCTGTGCACCACTATGTACATTACTGGGTAAATGAGGCGGAACTTTGGAGTCTGTGATTGGCCCTTGCAGATGAGTATGTGGTAAAGATGAGGATACAGGCATGGGTGCACCTTGTGGTGGTATCACATGTTTCTGTTGTGGATGCACTGGGCGTGTGGCAGGCATGGAGGCTTGGAAGGGCCTTGTGAGCGGTGACGGTGATGGATACACCTGAGAAGAAGACATAGGTGGTGCCTGTGATGGAGGATGACGCGGGTGCCGCACTCCTGGTGGCATAAAGCCAGGCACACCTTGCCTTGCAACAGCAGACATTCCACCCATTATGGCTACAGAATTTGCTACAGTCACTGATGCTGTCACATTAGGTGCTGTCATAGAAACAGGGGCTGCAGGTAATCCAGGAGCAGCAGAACTGCTTGCATTTGATACTGCAGGCAAAGATTGGGAAACATTTGGAGGCTGTGATACATTATCCATGTGTGACAATGGTAACCTGTCCCCACCTGGCTGATTTGTGTTCATATTCAGTCTTTTCTGTAAAGCAACCAAGGGGTTTGGTGGAGGCTGTAACTGGGCAGGGGCTTGATCCAAAGAACCCAAACTGTCACTGGATTCACTTCTTGACGGCACAGCTGGCTCCCCAGAGCTGTCTGAACCATCTACTGGTTCTAATTGTCCTGTGTAAGGATTAATAATATGTTGTGGATTTAAAGATTTATCTGGTGATGTCTGTACAGGGCTTTTTACGCCTGGACTTGATCGTGCACTTGGTGGTCGCGAGCTTGGTGCTGGAGACGTTGATGGCAGAAGTCCTCCCATAGTGGAAGTGGGAGCATATGGGGGAGGAGCAGGCAGCCCTGGGGAAGCACTCGCCTGTCCTGTTGCCACAGGAGGCAGAGTTGGTGAGGGAACCATAGAACCAGGCCGGTTACCTAAAGCTGGGCCTGCCTGACTAAGAATGGCTTCTATGCCTAGTGGGGGCACCCTGCTCTCCTGCAGAGACACTGGTGGACTCGGTAATGGAGCCCCCATTTCTCCCTCTGCAACAGCAGATTTTCCTCTAGGAGAACCATCCTTATTTTTGCGTGGACGCCGCCGACGTTTTGGTGGTGGAGGTCCTCCTTCCAAAGGAGGCGGCATCCTACCGTGAGGTGCCAAGTTATTAAAATGGCCATAGTGCTGCATCTGTTGTGCTTGCCCCGATCCCCCAGACACATCTGTCTGTAACAAATTGACCAGCAGAGGACTGGATGAAGTGATGTCCTTGTTAGGCACCAACCGCTGCATGTTGTTCATTGTAGGATTCGGATGTACATGCTGCTGGTGCGCATGCTGTTGCTGCTGCTGCACATGTTGCTGCTGCTGCACATGTTGCTGTTGTTGTTGCACATGTTGCTGTTGTTGCACATGTTGCTGTTGTTGTTGCACATGTTGCTGTTGCTGCTGTACATGTTGCTGTTGCAGTTGTACATGCTGCTGTTGCACAAGCTGTTGCTGCATGTGCTGCTGGTGCACTTGTTGTGGTTGCGGGTGCTGATGTTGGTAAGGAGGTCCAAACGTCTGTGGCACCCTCATGCTTGGTGAGCTGGGATGTTGTGGTGGGGGCTGTGAAGGAGGAGGAGTTGGGTATTTGGGACTGACAGGACTGGCCTGACTCCGACTTGAGCTAGGTGATGGAAAGCTATGTTGTGACTGGCTCTGTGATGGAGATGGATAGCCAGTTGGACTTCGGCCTTGACCATGGTATAGTCCTTGTGTCCCTAACCCAGGAGATAAGTGTCCGGGACTCCTACTAGGAGACCCAAATGGTATTTGTGGTTGGTTGTGCTGTTGCCTCCCAAATTGTTGTGGTTCACTGATGGGTGCTACTACATTAGGCGATTTAAACTGTGCACCAACTCCAGCTCCAGGCTGGTTGAATAATGAGTCAAAAATGCTGGAGCCTGCCCCAGCACCACCTCCTTGCGAGCTGAGGTATTGTGCAATGTTCTTTCTGGTGGCTTCCACATTGCTGGGGCCAGGCAAATCATCTGAACTGGATATGTCAAACACAGATGAGGTTGCAGCAACCCCTACTGTTGGAGTCCTGAATACCAATTCTGTTGTCTCATTGTTCTTGCCAGCTATGGTGAGTGATATCACTCGGTCTCCCTCAATCTGAACTGCCAGTACCCCAAGTTCTCTCAATGTTTGGTCTCCTTGCTCTGCCAGCTGTTTTAAACGTACTGCTGCCTCTTTGGGTATGTTGAATGTCACACGTACTGAATTCCATGGCTCTACTTTGGTAATTATCAAACCATTGTCATGTTTCTGATCTGTAAAGACAAAAAAAATGGATTTTGATTAGATAATGTGAAATTTTTATTTGTCACAAGTCATATTTGTAAAAGCTGATTCATACAAAGAATATTAAAGTTCCTCTCAACTTTTCAAAACAATAGAATTAGGTCAATGTCAAGGATAAACAAAATTATCCTGGACCTATGGGATGCTCCTGTAACACAAATCTAGTGGCTCAGGTGTCAAAAAATGTGACACTAACTCATGACATCATCAAGGGCAATGTTCTTTGAATAATGCCAGTACGAAGTCAAACAGTGTTAATCTAAAAGTTCTACCCACCCATGGTTACCAGTTACATGCAGAAGTGGGCTGAAACAGACCTCTACAGATACTGAAATTACTGTGTCCAAGATCAACTTCTCTTTAAAGGCTCCTATTTTGAGGACATAATGAGACTGAAGCCAAACCAAGCTACAGAATAAGTCATGCTTAATTGCAGATTAAGTCATATTCCAAATGCCATTTACTGTTGAAGACAAACTCTGTTCTGTTCTCTTTCAAATAAAATTATGATTGTCCCAAACATACCCAACAGGTTGGTGTGATGAGCAATTTAAAAAAAAAACAAGACTGGCTAACAAAATGTTGCAAGAAGTGTCCATAATAGAAACAAGGCAACTGGCAGGCCCAGATGCTCCTGCTAGTTGCTTTTCAAAATAATGCAGCTGCTCTTATTGTGGAAGTTGAAGCTGCCAAGCTGATCCTGACCATGCTACTGACCTACTTTTGAAGAATGGGAATTTCCATCACATGATCAACTGCTGGTGGTAGCCTGACCAAGCTACTGGCCTATTTTTTATGAGTTCTAACAAGTGTTGATTTAAAAAAATCAAGCTCGCGTAAGTTTGCAAAATCCCAATGCAAAGTCGAGAAAATCTTCTTACTCTACTACACACTCATAAATCACTTCTGAAACAAAAGCGCCATCTGACGGTGTAAGCAGAATAAATGTACCAAAACATGGCCGCCATGGACCGATAATTGGAGTATGCTCTGTAGACTTCCAGCTTATCATGTCAAAACCTCGAACATTCAGACCTAAAGTCAAAACAAACGCGAGCGAAAAATAGCCAGTGACTCCACAAGTATTCTATATGACAAGCTGCTGGTTTTGAAATTTAGTACCACTATGCAGCAGTTGCTTGGCAACACTCACTGACCTACTTTTGAAGAATGGAAATTTCCATCACATGATCAACTGCTGGTGGTAGCCTGACCAAGCTACTGACCTATTTTTTATGAGTTCTAAAAATAGCTAGTGACTCAGCAAGTATTCTATATGACAAGCTGCTGGTTTTGAAATTTAGTACCACTATGCAGCAGTTGCTTGGCAACACTCACTGCAGTTTGCTTGCGAACCTTCACCTATGATCTAATGTAGGCGTTGGGACGTAGATGTGGTAAATATTTTGAACCTTCATTTGTATTAGCTGATAAGATATAGAAACCCAAAAGATCAAAGAATCATGCCCCATGACTTTACATGAGGTTATGTAACAAATAACCAAGGATCAAAGAATCAATCCACCCAATGTCTTCCTGATAACTGCTGGACCTGACTAATTTTTTTTGCCAAGGTCCGGCATATTTTCCATTGTAGTTGGACCTCGTGTCCGACATGCATTTCTGTGAAAATTCTAAATTTTCTCAAAACTTATCCCTCAACAAGTTCGGCAGTCATTTTAAAAGTAAAACGTAAATACGAAGTGTCAGGGATCCATCATTGCACAACATTAATATTTCAATGAGAATGAATACACTGTGGCGGCGCTCTGATCATTCTCGCTCCAAATATAAGAGCTTCCCCCGTCACTTCCGGTTTTCATAATGGTGACTTCGTGTTGCATAAGTGTATTTCAGCATTGTTAAATGCACATTTTCTCTGACTTGTGCATAATTTAAACCTATTAAATGAAGGCGGACTATTGCTGACACATGTCAGAATATTTCTATTTGTATAATAAAACAAAGATTTTAATTATATCGCTATTTGGGAAGCTTGTACCTGGACAATATGAGCATTTTTACTTTTTACCCTGGTATCGTCTTTTATTCTTTCTTTTTTCGGTCCAGTACAAATGCTTTTGGTCTGGCAAAAAAGTCAACTTTGCCAGACTGAATGTCCGTTGGAAGGTCTGGCGACTATCGAGAAGACTGCATATAACTTGACCCAGTACTGCTGTATATGTAATAAGGTTGGGATCTGATCACTTAGTCACAGTTGCCAAGCAACCCCCAAAAAATCAAAGAATCATGCTCCCTGTTGTTATATAAGGTTATGTAACTAGTAACCAAGGATCAAAGAATCAATCCCCCTTATGTCCCTGATATTATGTAACCTTGTATAACTTGCTGGGGACAAACGAACAAAGGAAAATACGTAACAAACAAACACACAAAAACACACACACACACACACACAGAGGACAGTGATTTCCAAGAGTTACCAGAAATTACCTTACAGTACCTAAATGAAAAAAAAAGTTCATTGGGGCAAAATAAAATTTCAATTATCATTCAATTGAAAGCTTTAAAGAGATTTAATTCTAAAAATTACACGATTAAACAATCACAGAAATACATTGGAATTCCTAGACAAAAAATATAACTAACCATTGAAACACACCTTAAACATTTAAAACTTATCTCGCAACCCCTATAAAATATGATCATTTTTTGCAATTAATGTCAATGATGTCATTGCTGGGGATTTAATTTGCATGCAACATTTGTATGTAAATAGGTAATTATCCACGATGACATCATTCTTTTTTAACTTGCACATGCATTCAAAAATGTCACATTTCTAACCAGAAATCATGTTTCCCTTGTGCAGTCGTATTTACAGACCTCACAGATCAATGTGCATAATAAATTCTATTTCTAACTACAAAATTTAATAAAAACTAAAACATCAACAGTTAAAATTACTGAAATGTGGAATACATTTCTCCTGTCAGTTATTTTGATCTTTTCACAAGAATAATTTATATTTCCATGCTTGTTTTTGATCTTATCTGAGATATTAAGATATACAGTTCTAGGATCTTCTACAGCCAGATGCCTATTTTAACATCAGTGTTTGCCCCAGGAGAAAATCACTTTAAGAAAATAAATTTCAAAAAAATTATATATAAAAAAAAAATAAAAAAAAAAAAATAAAAAATTCTGTGGTCAGTATGGTTTGAACAATTGAGGCAACTGTGGAATGTTTGTCTTGGTCCATGACAAAGATTCTAATTTGCACATGCACCATTGTAAACAAAGAAAACACAGTGATGACATCATGGTGTGATGATGTCATCAATGATAAAACAGAAAGTTCAACATAATAACATTGTTATTTTTTTCAAAAAAAAAAAAAATAAATAATAACATTGTTGTTGGCAACCATTGAGGCCTTAAAAAAAAGAAGCTTGTTCCTGATTTCTGACCAAATCAGAGAAAATGTGAGTTTAATAATGCTCAGATATGCATATGCAACACAAGGTCGCCATTATGAAATACAAAAGTGACGGTGAGAGGCTCTTATTTTTGGGGACGAATTCGCATTGAAATATTAATATATTGCGCAATGATGGATCCCTGACACTTTGCATTTACATTTTACTTTAAAAATGCCTAACTTATCGAGGCATAAGTTTTGCGAAAAGTTAAAAGTTTCACAGAAATACAATGCGGATATAAGCAAAAAATATCGGTCAGGACCAGTGGTCCAGGGGAAAACTGCTCAAGTTTTTTTTGACTCACTTGTATAATTAACATCTTCTTAACTGGTACCAACTTCAATGATTTTAGCACAAAATGGATGTATTAAGAGACGAAATAAGTCAAAATCTGAAATCTTTGTGCCATCTTCACCACAGCTTCTCTGTTGCCATAAATGAGTCACATATTTCTGATTGTTGTAAAAGAATACTACGACATATTTTACCCTAGATATTTTTCAATATTACTTTCGTAAAATATAACATTTTGTTAAGAAAATACAAATTTTGATTCATCAAAGAAAACTCTACTCATAATTTTTTTTTTAAATGTTTACATCTCCATCTTTTAGTTTTTTCTTTTATGACAATCGTTAAAAAAACCTGTCAATGGTTTAAACAAGTCTTTGCAATGGCTTAAAAAAATCACGTTGATTTTGAATGAGTCAACCAATCTGGAAAGCAAAGTAAAATATAAAACTATTCTAATATATTCAAATCCTTTCTAATCTATGTTTAGCCATTTTAACAAATGTATACATTTCTTATCAGTTTTAACCATTTAATGAATGAACTCTTTGCTACTCTAATGAATTCTTAGCCATTCTAGTAAACTCTGATATATAACTAATATTTTCTGTTTTAAACTTTTCCAATTATCTATTTTAATCTGTTCCAATCCATTCTAGTAAAAATTTCAAGCAAAAATATTTTCAGCAAACTAATCAATCATTATCAAGTTTATCAAGACAGACATTGAGAACAGACAATGTTTCTGTTTTAATTCATGAAATTGAGAGGAACATGCCACCTACTGGACTTTCCTTAAAAAATACTGGGAAACAAGTGTCCTTGTGACTACTTTGTAACATGAGGCACTGTAGTGAAGTGGTTAGGAACTTTCTTTGCTGATGAAAGACATGGCAACAGACATGTGCATTGTATAACCTTGTATATTAATCATTTTCTTTCAGTTAAGCCGTCCAACCCATTTAACTTGAATGAAATCCAGAAGTGATGAATAATGAGAAAGTTGCTATGAGAAAAAAAACTACATGTTCACCACATCAGCTGAGGAAACTGGGTCATTGGCTGACTTTCAATTAACCTCAAATATCCATTTATGAAATAAGAAATGGTGTTTTAACCATCCATTCAGCAAAAAATGGTATTTTGGGAAGACTATCGTGTGCCTTAAAGTAATCTCATAGATTGCAGAATGATTCAAATGCACCACCTTCTGTCCTCCACTTACATATGCCTGTCACATTTGCGCCGGGCAAGGCGTGGCCAGGAAGTAAATAGCAGCCGGTTTCACAAGGTCCCGGGTGCTGGGGAGTTTACCAATGATAATTAGCCATACCTGTGGTCACATAGTACACAGGTGTCACAGTATTTGATGCCAAAGATGTCTGTATCATATAACAGACATCTGTATCATATAACAGGCATCTGTATCATATAACAGACATCTGTATCATATAACAGAGCTCTGTATCATATAACGTCTTTAAGATATCCTAAAGACGTCTGGTGAATGAAACAGTCATCTGTGGGATATCGTAGGGAGTCCTTAGGATTATCTGACGATGGCCTTGGTACACATAAATTTTTTAAAAATCCTATTTTCACTGTATGATGCCACCAACAGCCCTAGCATAATCTGAAGATTTGTCCATGGGACACTCACAGGAGCCTGCCGTGTACTTTTAGGATTATATCTGGTGAGAGGACATCGTTGCAACTTTTCATGTTGGAGCTAGAAATTCCCGTTGACCTGTACGATGTCTTAAAACTGCCTAGTTGTGGCCAATGAACTCCTGGTAACCTCATGGCAATCGGAACTGCCGGCCGATTTTGTTTTTAAAAAAAACTAGAAAATTTGTGAGTGGCACAAAACTGAAGTCAGCACAGTATTTAATGCATATTAGTTCATGCACTATCCAACTCACAAATGTCAATCTCTTTTGTGCTATGAGTTGGTCAAAGCAATCTAATCAAAGCACATTGCACAGGATAAATATATTTACATATATTTACATAATATCATGATCTAATCTTCTCTGATTTGTAAAAGATTAGATTCACAATATTTTGGAAGTTGTGACCTACAGGGCCTTTAAATAGGTCATTTTGGCCTACTTATATATTTTTTTCTAAAAATTATGAATAAAGATATTGTGTAAGATAAATGTAGTGAGAATACATACTATATTTGTAGTGTTTTACAAAATATCACAAATAACCGATTTTGAAAATCTGCTCCTGTGACCTTGAATACAGCCCAAGGTCACCCAATATCAAACTTATCCAAGCCCTTCATAGGTTGATCACATCTACCAAGTTATATATATATATATATATATATATATATATATATATATATATATATATATATTGCTATTTTGACAGAACATAGAGCATTCACAAGCGAAGTTGATATTGCGCTGATCATGACCTTAACCTTGACCCAAGGTCATAAAAAGTGCATCAAAATAAATCACCATAGATATTTATATATATTTACATGATATCAAGATCTAATCTTCTCGGATTTGTAAAGGATTAGATTCACAATATTTTGGAAGTTGTGACCTATAGGGCATTTAAGTAGGTCATTGTGACCTAGTTACATAATTTTTTTCTAAAAATTATGAACAAAGATATTGTGTAAGATAAATGTAGTGAGAATACATACTATTTGTAGTGTTTTACAAAATGTCACAAATTGCAGATTTTCAATAGCCGATTTTGAAAATCGGCTCCTGTGACCTTGAAAATTGCCCAAGGTACCCAATATCAAACTTATCCAAGCCCCTCATCAGTTGATCACATCTACCAAGTTATATCAATATTGTTGTATTTTGTAAGAATAGAGCATTCACAAGCCAAGTTACTCCTGTGCTGACCATGACCTTGACCTTGACATATGTTCAGCCTAAAAAAATTCCCAGGCCTACATATTATCTAGTCCCTATATCCAAGCGAAAAGGAATGAGGAAGAAAACAAAGTGCTGCTGCGGACGCAGTGGAAACTGACTTAATAATACCTATCAGCCGGGCATTTTTACTGAAATCGGCACAAATGTGTGTGGGATATAAGGCAAGTCCTACATGTATGGTTAAGGCCCTGGCATTATGAGATCCAAGTCCAAACTATTGCTATGGAGAAAGTCTTGCAGTTTTAGATCTGAAATCTTTTTTCAAATGTCATTGAAATCTCAGCTTCGCATATGCATGAGATTGTCGCTGTAAAGCATATAAAGCCAAAAAAAAAAAAAAATTGTTATGGTTTTATCATGTTAACAATCTTAGCTTACCTTATATCGGGTGAAATATGTTAATGTCTTATACCAAACAAGTAAACCTGTTTAAGAGTGAACATATGGGTTCACCCTTTACTTTAATAATTTTTATATATTAAATCAAAAATTATATTAAATCCTAAGACTTTAAGAAGAAGGCACATACCAGTAGTGATGAGACTCTGCAATCGTTGGCTAAAATCCTCCAGCTGTTTGTGAAACTGTGGATCATAGTAATCCCCTTCACAGGTGAGGACTGTCTCTATGTAGTCCTCTTGCGGACCCATCATGTGGGCACGGCCTACAAATACAACACATTTTTAGAGACTTATGAAAACGTAACCCAATTTTTAAAAATAAATAAATTCATACACTGGCAAGAAACTGGCAGAGAATTAAGACTGTATTATCATGAAGGGATTCAGGACTGGCAAATCAGTAGGAGACCCATTTTTGAAATTCTTAATCCAGAAAAAATTTCATTAGTTATTTGTTCTTATTGTTTGGTTCCCATTTAAATCAGTTTCATGTGAATGAACATATAACCAAGTTTTCAAAATACAGTATTGTGCAATTTTAAGTTACAACTGCTTAATTTTTTTTTCCTGGATAAATAAAAAGCATTTTTTTCCAAGAAGAATGAAACCAAATCAACAGGAAATTAGAATAGTTAAACACAGAAATTCCCTTCCATTGAATATTGACAACTGAAAATGTTAAAAATTAAATCTTCAAAATTTGTATTGAATAAGAATTGAGATAGGGATGACCAAAATTTTGAGTTTTATCCAGTTCTAATTATCTGTTGAGTGTTCAAGTTGTTTGATGATAACTTCCAAAACAATCATGTTATATTTGAAAATCATGCCCTGTACAGATCACACTATTTAACTGACATAAATTGGGCTTAATATTTTCCCTCAGATAGTGCTGATTAAAAACAGTATTTTCTATCCACATTTTGCACTTCTTTTTTTACCATATGTTGCAAAATTTTTAATTATGAAAACTCAACCAAATATCATGTCAGCACTCTATCAGTGTCAAAAGTTATAGAATTTTAAGTTTGAAAAAAAAGGTATACATTTAATGTGGACAAAGATTTTCTTGCTGCTTGTCATGAAAGTGATACAAAATGATAATATAAATAATACATATTTTTGGTAAAACTGTTCCCATTTGATGTTTTCAGTTTTATCCTAACCAGTCAATGGTGAAATATGATAGTTGCATCAAAATTCTATTATTCTTGAGCATCTTAGTTTGTAATATTGTGTGTTTATATATGCAGGATTAAAGAGGATGGCATTCAATTTTGTTATCAATGTGAAATCATTCACTATTTGTCAGTGCTAAGTTGATTTTTTTCTTACACTTGATCTTGATGTTTATATTGAAATTCACTAGTGATCATGTGAATGAAAACAATTTAAAATTTGTGTTTGAATACTAAACAAATACTTTTTAATGTGAGGGTTCATATCTATATACTTAAGCATCTGACTTGTATTAGTTGTGTACATGAAAATGATTAATATTGGAGAAAGATACCATCTTGAAATTTTAAATAATTTCTTCAACTAATAATAACAACTACCAGGAAAAAATCATATTTTTGGGGATTGGCCATCCTGTGACATGCAAGTTCACCAGGTTAACAATACTAATGAATACATGTCAATGAAGCCATATCCTGTCAACAAACATATGCATATTAAATGTTACTGCAGCTCCAGCATCTATGGCAACATTTATCAAAATGTGAAAAAAATCTCAGCAAAGCATTGTAAATTTATTTTCTGTAGTGTTGTCAACAATGAAGTGCCCGAACCCTGTCCAGCACTACCAACGCTGCATGGCGAGTGCATGCAACAAACTGGGCCGGTTTCAGCACGGACTTTCGAAACTGAATTTCTGACACAACCCTTCACAAGAGAAACCGATCGCATCAAAATGTGTCACTCTAACGCCCTGTGATAAAATGATGTTTCATACAAGGAATACTTGAAGATGGCAGTCTTATTGTAGCCAAACACCACAAAAACTCTCTCGTGTAATTAGCCGTTTTCGTGACTGGCCGACCTTCCCACGCGCCATCTTGAGGTGGTGTACAAGAAGTATAAATGTGCAGAATATCACATTGAGAGGCCACAAAGTTGTTGCAACAATCGCGTTACAATAATGACAACCACGTGGGTTTGGTGTGACAATAAATTGGCGTCTTTTTGAAATGTTTAAAGTAAATTTTGCGTACAAAGTCTGGAGAGGGACCCCAAGTTGGGACTCGTTTCAGGGAGAATCTTGCCTGGCGTGGGGTTAATTTGTGCCCATCAAAATGCAACTTATAATCCGTATTAACCATGCAAATCCTAGGATAACTTCAATAAAGTTCCATTCTATGTCATCAGCATCATCGTTTGTTTTCGAACTTACCTGTTAGGGAAATTATTCCGAATTTAATCGACTATATTTTGAACAATAACAAGTTTGTGCCGCCATTTGCATTGGGCTCTCTGCGCATGTCTCAATCAAGAGGAATGCTGGGAGTACCCGGGAGACCGCGAGATGGCGCACACGGCGACGATCACTTTTTTCAGAGGGGTTGTCATATTTTCATGGGGGATAGATGTCACTCAATCACAAAAGAGAATGTTCCTGTTCCAATGTTAGTGACGGTTTGCAATCTACTTTTTCACAAATGGATAACAAAATGTCAAGTATATCAATTCTGAGAGCAATAATAAATAGTTATATTTCTCTCCGATTCTTACGTAAAATTGTCAAATGGTGATAAAAGAAAATTCATCTACATGCATATGTATGTGTTTCTATGGCTCATCTAAATCCTGAACTATAAATTTAAAATGTCCGTATCCGTGTCAGTAAGATATAAATTGCTATATTTCATGATATCCAAAGTGATAAATACAAAAACCAATAATGTCATATAACTATGAGCAGTTCATAATTGCACATTGAATAAACTAAGATTTCAGGTTGATATATTATGATCATTTAGGTAATAGTAATCTTTTCCAATCTGAGAGCAATATGAAATAGTTAGAATGTATATTTCTTTCAGTTCCAATGAAGTTAAAATTCGTCCTTTATTGTTTGTATTTTTCCACCCAAATTTCCTTCATCACGCCCTTATAAATTTGGAACATCATCCCAGCTTGATCCTGCTTTGTATTTACCAGTGCAGATGATATTAAGCAGTCAGGGAAGATAGATGTGCCATTGCAACTCTCAACATTTCTTGTGTGTTTCTTTTTGATCATCTCGGAATATTTGTTATTTCATGGATATTTATATGTATTTCATCAATGCAATCAATCTTTGTGGATATTTTTATTTGGATCCTTTCAAAGGCTATTTGAAAGTAGAGTTGGATTTGGGTCAGAGTGGTCATAAGGCTTGGCGATACATGGATGACTCATCTGGTCGAGTCCATTTTATTCTCGGAGGGAGACAGCTACAACCAGAAGAGGGCGTTCCACACTCAATGCACCAATAATGGAGTGCAGTTTTTGTTTGTTTTTTTTTGTTTGTTTTTTGGTCGATGTTGTTTTTTTGGTCGTTTTTTTTTGTCTGTGTCTTTTTTTCTTCTTTATTTCAACTAATTAAAAAACATTCACATAGATAACGATTAATATATGTTTATTTTCCCATATAAATTTTATTTGAGTTCTATTTTGTTAGTATTGCAAAAAGTATTTTGTTTATTAGTTAATTAGTATTGCAAAAAGTTATTTGTTCACAAACATTGGAGCCCTTCTTAACTAATCATATAAATCTCAAATATCTTGCATCACAATTGTCATCTAAATCTTTCAAGATAAAGATTGATCTTTCTTATCATGAAAATAATTTGCATCTAGTTATAAAAAATCAACCAATAAATCAAAGTCCAAAGGAACTTTTAATTTTCAATAATTCTATAAAAACACATTAATCTTTATATTTCAGATATCACTATAAATTGCACAAAGGGAAATCATTTATTAATATTTCCATTTGACATTGTACGCAATATCAGCAATTCATACTTTGACATTTCTTACATTTATGAAATGACTGAAATAATGTTGAAAGTGTTGTAGAACCCCAATAATATTTCATACAATTATGAAATGAAATGATTGAAATAATGTTGAAAGTGATGCAAATCCCCAAACAAACACAAATTGATCAATAGAGAAAACTTTAACAGACACTGCAGATTGAAATATTTCATTATCTTCACAAAATTTAATTCACTGCAACATATCAAATACATATATATATATATATTTGGAAAAGAAAACATTTTTTTGGAAAGAAATGTAATTTTAACTTCTCAAACCTGAACTTCAAGATAAGTTCTTACTATACATCACATACTATTATGATTTCATCAATAGATAGTCATATGGAGTTAGCAGCTGAGAGATAAATTCACTATTATCAAAAAGGTGTCAAGTTACATGTCTACATCTGTGCAAACTACATATACATATTTTTTATGTCATATATATGTCACCATAAATATAACCTGCTTCTGCCAATACTGATCACATGATAGTTTTAATTTTGTGTATTATTTTTTCTTAGGGTCACCTTGACCTTATCCCTGCTCTGATTTGTTTGTTTGTTTGGGGTTTTACATCACTTTCAACATTATTTCAGTTATTTCGTGATGAGACCTACTTGTAGCAGATATAGTGCTGCCTCACTGAATTGTCATGTCGCAGGTCCTTGACATGACAACCCACCCGGTCACAGATTTACAAGGACAACGGGTTAACCCTTTGGCACAGGCCTCAGCTCATGTGGGAAATTGTATCATGAGTTCAATCCCGGCACGGCCGGGGTTCGAACCCACAACCTTTGGATCACCACAGAGGAACTGGTGCTAATAAGCTGGCGCTCTAACCAACTGCGCCACGGCCCGTGGCCTCACTGCTCTGAAAGTCTTAATTTTGTATATTATATTTTAACTGAATTGAGGGTGGGGTTTTGGGACCAATTGATATGCTAAATTTTATTAAGCCTTTAAACTTCTGCTATGGGACTAGCACACTTTCAAGGTAACAAAATAAAAACATAACCCCCTGGGTTGATAGCTCTGTTGTCTAAAATGAAAATACATGAATTGCATCACTAGCAAACAGGTTATGGTTTTTCTGCTTGTCCCATACCAATGCAATATTTCTATGGTATCATTATGTGATCTATGGGGGATACTAGTACCAAAGAATATCACACTGACATATCAAAGATACCAACAGTTGTTGCCATGTTATCCAGCAGGATCCTCTGCCAAACCTACCACAGTCTCCCGCACAGTCTCATTCAATAAATCTTTGACATTTCTGCATGCAAGTATGAAGTACCTCATGTAAGTGGTTGCTGAGATATGCTCCACACAAAATTTGTGACCTTAAGGTCACTGCATTAAGGTCAATGGGTGCAGGGGCCAAAAAACTGACAGTGCACAACTCAGTGTTCGCCAAATTTCTTCAGCCTATCCGATATTTCTTATGTTTTATCATAAAGTCCAGCCAAGTATAGCATTCCCATCTGTCTGTCTGCCACCATGTCAAATCTACCTCCTTGTTGTGTGTGTCAGCATTTTTCAGCTTGTATATCGCTGCAGGAATAATATGGTGTCCGTCCGCCATGTTTTCTTTCTGCAGGCTCTGTAGGCCAGTTCAGTCACTTTTCACCCATTTATAAGATATGCAAAGTAATATTCACTTTTCATGGTTGAGATGTTGCAAGTCCACAATTTTTTAATTCAAAGCCAATGTGTCAAGGTCAAAGGTCACATGACTAAAAAGGTATGACAAGGCACAGCTATGACCTCAGACATTTCTGTATAACAAATTTTAATTTCCTCTTATAAGTGGTTGCTGAGATATGCTCCATGAAAAAATGTGACTTCGAGGTCACTGCACTAAGGTCAATGAGATCACTGAGATTTAGAGAAATCTTAATTTTCACCTCTATATCTACCTCTGTATAAAATTTGAAAAATATATTACTGGTAATTTTGAAGAAGATTTTAAAAGAAAATGTTGACAGACAGACATTTTCCCCACTCATAGAGCTCTGCAACTTCAAAGTCAGCAAAGTTAAAAAGGAAAAAAAGAAGTGGGCATTAATTGATATCAGAATAAATACAATCACTTCAGCTGCACATCATTTAATAATTTTGCTTTCAAAATGCCTGTTTTTTCCTGATTATGGTATGTGCATTAGGGGAAGAGCCTAATTGCTTATTTGTTAATAACCTGAAGTTTTTCATAGTATTTTTGTATTATTTTCATAATATGAATATTCATGATCTGCAGCCAGTGGTGGCAGAGACATTTAAAGGTATTAAGCATCAATTCTACAATTTGGTGTATTGAAAGCTTGGCCACATATCAAGATCATGACAAATTCTCGCTATCTGCTCTCCCATATTTTTAGCTGGTCCGTGAAAAAATGACAAAATTGCCGCAAAAGAGCACTGCATGACGGGAAAGATGTTGTGTTGTAAACTTCCGCTTCCCTTTCTTCAAGATTATGACAAAACGTCCCGAGTCGCGCAGTTGGTTAGAGTGCAAGCTTACTTGCTTACTATCTGTGACTGGGTGGGTTGTTATGTCTAGGACCTGCGACATGACAATTCAGTGAGGCAGCACTATATCTGCTACAAGTAGGTCTCATCACGAAATGACTGAAATAATGTTGAAAGTGATGTAAAACCCCAAACAAACAAACAAACAAAAAATGATGACACTCCACATAAAATGACGCCAAGAAAGGAGTGTGCTTTCATCAGGGTATTAGGGTCTTGTTCATCTATTGAATAGATTTTACAGACAATGATGGGGATGCATTTTTCTAAAACTTTATAGACATGAAAAACAAATACATTTATCACCAATATGTGAATTTTAAACGTTTTTTTTTTCAAAATCGGTGCTTAATCCCTTTAAAACAGAGATTGGAAACAAGCTGAAGTTCTGCATTACGGCTCAGGTGAATCGATCTCGTGGAGGTACTGTCATGCACAAAGTAGGAATCTTGCACAATGTAGGAATAATTCCTACATTGTGCAGGACAAAGTAGGAATTCCTACATTGTGCAAATAAGTAGGAATATCAGAGTCAAGAATCCAAATGTCAGGAACAAGAATGAGGAGGTTTAGGCAATATGAACATAGGACTGTTATAATAATAATGATGATATGAGCATGCATTGATATTAGTTGTGTGCATAAAAAAATATGATTTTATCAGTGATATGTACATTTCTCATTGGCAAATAGGGAGATATCTGGGTGTGGGCTTGTAAATATATCTCTACAATTACAATACAAATATTCCAAACAAAAAAAATGTTTGTACATTTTTTGTCAAAGTAAAATGACAATCAACATTTCTATTTCCAAAAATGTCATATCTCTATTATAATATACTAGTCAATCAAAATTTGTAACCATATTCTTTAATGCCAACAATGTCCAAATAAGCCAGAGGAAGTGTCTGTTATTTTTCTAAATACAAAATTTAATAGAAAACTAATAAACATTGTAATTATATTAGCCACATCCAGTCATATCAGTTATTGATATATCTTAAAATTCCTACTTATTTGCACAAAGTAGGAATTCCTACTTTGGGCATTTGCACAATGTAGGAATTCCTACTGGGCCCTGATTCCCACTGGGTGCAAGACAGTACCACCATTGCCACTTCCTGTTTCCCACATGTGGCCATTTGTCAAGGAAATTTTCACTGTTTTTTGTACAAATGGACCATGTTGTCGTCTTTGAATCATCATGTTCACGTTAAGTGGATGCAGTAGATTATAAAGATACTGTTTTATCGCATTTAGACGGAGAACTGTATTGTGATTTGTGCAAAAACGATTGTGCGAGACCATGTGAGAGTTGGATGGTGCACCGCACTGACACCTAGCGGCAGGTCTGCTCTTTCCAATCTCTGTTTAAATATCTCTAAACTAATTTGGACAATAAAGGCAGAGGTAGGTTGAGGGGGCGACTACCTCTGTTTTGCAGAGTAGTTAAATATATGTCCCAGTGTAACATTTACTGCCTATGATTTCAAAGAAATAGGTTCTGGCTCAACACAGTTTATCCACACAAAATACATGTACATGTAGTTTGAAGTACTGCATTCAGGTGCTAAATCCACAAAATGTGTATTTGTTCTTTGGTTATATGTAACTACCGGTAATTGTAAGTAATTTGACATAAATAGTCCATGTAGTTGACATATCAAAAATCTTTGTTTAAATCAATTGTCATTAAAATGTTCAAATTAATTCACAAATAAATTCTGCTGAACGATGTGTCATCTGCATCTGAGCAAGCATGTGCATCTACCCCAGAACCAGACAAGTTGTTTGGTCATTAGGGTGTGTGGCAGAAATCGCCCACCAAAATTCACATAATTCTAGATTTTGTTGAACCAAAAACCTGCAATTACTCAAAACAATGCTCCGGTCAAGTCATATGTGATTTCTCAGATAATTGGAAAATTAACTTCAGGGTTATTTCAAAGGCATTTAAAAATCTCTGGTTATTTACAGAGGAAGGAAACCTTCTCTAAAGTATCATCAATATTAAGAATTATAAAACTATTATGTAGAATTTTACTGTATTCAAATATTAGGAATTTTGTTATCAATTGCTGGTGGCAACCATCTTGTCAAGGGGATTTGAGTAACACCAACCAATCAGAAACAAGTAATGAATTTATGACAAAAAGTGGCTTATTAAACCCCAGAATATCTGTGTCTGTATCGTTGTTTACCAAAAACACATTAATTATTATTATCTAGGTTAAGAAATATCTGAGGTTAAGAATGTTGTTGACTACTTCACACCTGTGACAAAAGGTTGCCATTTTAGAAATTTGTCACACTTGACCTTCAGGTATGCAACAACATGAGGCTTATAAACTGTTAAGTTTGTTTGCTGTTTTATAGGAAATTATACCCTGCCATGTTAAAACATGAGCCGCAATGAACTCTTTGTGACCCCAGTAGAGGCCCAAAGAGGCTCAAAGCACTGTTTGATGTGTGACACTACTCAAAAAGACAGTGCTTTTGATGTCATAAGATGATGATGCCATTTTACCTTTCAGTACCTCTATGATGACACTTCACCAGAGGATAGAACCAAACATGGAGAGAACTTTCAAAAGGGAGCTTTTAATTCTCCCTATCTGCTCTACAATATACGCTGCATTTTCAGAGCGCTGCGATCATATTTGTCCCAATTCTTTGCACACAGCACATCCGGAAACAGCGGTGACAGCCTGTTTGGGGCATTGTCGCCTCTGCCTTTCATCTTTCCATCGTTAAAATGGAGCAAATGTTGTACAGTAAGTTACCAGGGCTGAGGGTTGATGCATCTCAAATGTCTTAAGTTTTTTGTTTTATTTTCAAAATCATTGCATAAATAAAAGCTTTTGACAATCACAAATAATCAAGATATGCTTTTATGGCAGCCATAAGAACAAAGTACCAGGCCTGAAAAGAAGTCAGCAAGACTCAAGACTCAAGACTCAGTAGGCCTTCTGTAATTTCAAGGAACACATGGGACATAGCCAAGGAGGTTTTTTTACACATTGAAGCCCTAGCTCCTATTACAAGCAGGTTTTACTTTTTTCAACAGTTTCCCAATCACTTTGGATTCTCACCAGGCAATCAAGGTTATGAATTTCTAAGTTAACAGTTATTCACAAATAAGCACAAGAGAAGCCTTCATCAAGATGTTTATCCACATTGGCATAAATCAGTAGACGCTACTCCTTAATTCTGTGTAAAAGAACATTTACATATAAGTTGGAAAAATTGTTGAAAAAATGCACTAACATCACAAATGTAGTGTAGTCTTTTGTATAACTAAAAATAAATGGGGGAGAAAATTACTTTCTAAAGTAGCATTAATTCATAAATCATGGATTCAGTTGAAATTCACAAGCCTATAAAACATGGTCATATATACAACAGAATCAGGTCACAACTTGTCTTATAATCCTATTTACTGGATTCTGTATCAAATGGTCACATTTCTCATTTCTCTCCACAAAGTATAATTATGCAGATTTACTGTAAAAAATGAATAACATAATGTCAGGATTTATTCATTCATTAGTTTATTAGTTCTTTTTTGTTTTCCTTTTTAACCGTCATTGGTATTAAGAATACCATATTTCATTACTGAATCGTGCGAAAGAGGTAAATGTATTTATTGTCAGTTATTTGCATCACCAATGTTTACAATATAAATAGGTTAACATTTCACTTTTCAACCTCTATGCACTGAAAATAACATTTCCAAACATTAATCCAATTTCCAGATTCCTTTCAAATTATCAATGGGTTACAGAAGTAACACAAAGCACCATAAAGCACCTACCAAACTTGGGTCCTAAAGTATATTGCTGCATTGATACGGAAAGACAGAAATATGGATTAAACTGCAGCATTTGGTCCAAAATATTTCCTGTTTGTAATATGTACAGTTCATGATTCATATTATTGTAGAAAAATAAGTCTTCATCAGAATAAATAAATGATATATTCATATGCTGGTAATTTAGACCTTCATCCTTTACCTTTCTCCAGAAAGTAGAGAAACAAGGAACCAGATATGCGACCCCCAAGGCTGCTGTGTGATGCAGAACATACTATAATTGTCTGAAATGTAAACAAGACCAAATGTCAAACATTTCACATGAGAATTAATTTTAAAACGGCAGTGATACAGAGTCAGTATGCTCTTTTTAAACATTCTATGCACATTGACATGGGAAATGAGGGCTTACCTTGTTTTTGGCATGGACAGCAGCTATTGAACTGCCCAATCTTGCCTTCTGTGTGTCCAATGAAAACTCAAAATTCGCCTGGTAAAAAAAAGGAGGATGCATTAATATTTATAAACAAGATGCAAAAAAATTATATTTCTACTTCATATGATAAACTGAGCCCCACCAACAATAATGTTAAAGTCTCACCAACAATAATTTTACATATAAAATCCACCCTGTTAAATTCCTGTATTAAATTTCAAACCAAATCCATGGAAATTTTGAGACACATGCAAGGCATTTCTGTTAAAAAATCTATGTATCTAAAAGACATTGGCAAAATGGACTTGAGAGTCACATTTTTCTCAGTTAGTTTTAAACTGATTAAATTTGACCTATTGCAGTTACAGATTACAATAATAAATGATGTCAACATCTTTCCAATGGTGTCACCATCTTTCCAATGATTGTCATGATTACACAAAGGGGAAAACATATGATGTCAAAAGTACCACTGCATTGTGTGTGGACCTACAGATTGTTGCTGTAATTTCTATCAGCTGACTTGACCCACTTTCCATATCCTTGTGCAAACTCGTGAACAATGGTGAAATGATGCTGGGATCAAGAAGCAAAAAGAATTTTACTTTGAAGACATACAGCTGATATTAACTTTAAGGGAAAACAGCTTCCTAAAAACTCACTCCAGGAATTAAGTTCTACCTGAGTCATAGGTTGAATATGATGGACAGTGCCAAGTATTCTTGGAAACAGTGGATTTCAAGTGCATTTTGCTGAGGTCTTTGGGTTCGATGCCAGGCAATATGCTCCATTGAAACAGAATACAAAACCTGAGATAATTCATATCATCCATGTTTTTCATAAAACTAATAAGATATTTATTTGAATCAAAATTATAATGTTCTCTTTTCACCATTCAACTATTGATTGCTACCGGACAAACATACATTACTAACATTAATATCTTTGAGACGAATAAGTAATCTACTAAACATGGGCAGTTGATACTCCCCAACTACCTCTGCCTCAAAAGCACCGATTGTTCTGGTCAGTTCTGGTCACAGATCATGAATATTCATAATTATCAAGAAACATAGGAGATGCATCAACCCTCAGCCCTGGTAACTCATTGCACAACATTCGCTCCACACAATATTTGTGAACAAAACATCACTGCACCAAGGCAAATTGATGCAGGGGTAAAAAAACCCATAAAATCTACTTCCTTTGATAGCTTAGGTGCGTCAAGTATCATGAAACTGTCATCATTTACTCTAGAATTATTGAGATGGGTCGGTGACCTTGAAAAGCAGCTTAAGGTCACCGTCCATCAAACTCATCTGGGGTCTTCGCCAAATGCTTATGTGTGTCAATTCTCATGAAGCTGCCATTATTTGTTCTTGAGTTATTGCAATGTCGTGGATTTAACATAATTGTCCCTGTGACCTTGAAAAGTAGGTGAAGGTCACCATTCATCAAACTCTTTTGGGGTCTTTACTAGATGCTTATTTGTGTCAAATCTCATAAAGCTGTCATCATTTGTTCTCGAGTTATCGCAATGATGGGGATTTCATGGTACAATTGTCCCTGTGACCTTGAAAAGTAGGTGAAGTTCATGTTCCATCAAAGGAAGTTTGAGGTCTTCACCAGATGCTTATGTGTTTCAAGTCTCATAAAGCTGCCATCATTTCACCAGATGCTTATGTGTGGTAAATTTCATGAAGCTACCATCATTTGTTCTCGAGTTATCACGATGACAAGGATGATTTCACATAATTGTCCCTGTGGCCTTGGAAAGTAGGTGAAGGTCATGTTTCAAAGAAAAAATTCATCCAAGGTTTTCACCAGATGCTTATGTGTGGTAGGTTTCATGAAGCTGCCATCATTTGTTCTCGAGTTATCACGATAACAAGGATGATTTCACATAATTGTCCCTGTGACCTTGAAAAATAGGTCAAGGTCGCCGTCCATCAAACTCGTCCAAGGTTTTCACCAGATGCTTATGTGTGTCAAGTTTCATGAAGCTGCCATCATTCGTTCTCGAGTTATCGCGATGACAAGGATGATTTCACATAATTGTCCCTGTGACCTTGAAAAGTAGGTGAAGGTCATGTTTCAAAGAAAAATTCTGAGGTATTCACCAGATGCTTATGTGTGTTGAATCTCATAAAGCTGCCATCATTTGTCCCTGAGTTATTGCGATTCTTGGGATTTCACATAATTGTCCCTGTGACCTCGAAAAATAGGTCAAGGTCACTGTCCATCGAACTCGTCCGAGGTTTTCACCCGATGCTTATGTGTGTCAAGTTTCATGAAGCTGCTATCATTTGTTCTAGAGTTATCGCGATGACAAGGATGTACCATCCATCCTTCCATCCACCCATCCATCCATCCATCCATCCATCCCCACTGCAATACCCTCAGCTTGATTACATCAGGGGCTGAGGGTAAAAATGAATATTCATACTATCACTTGATTGTCTTGTTTGGACAGTGTTCACTTGTTGTACTTATTCTTCTTTCTTTATGCTTGCCTTTGATCAGATCAAAAGTAAACAATGACAATACCACTAATTAATAAAAATTGTTTTCCTCACTATCCTACCCAGCTTTGTCTGGTCTGGCCTAAATGTTGAAAAAACCACTGATATTTGAAGACCAGGGCACCTGTTTGGTGAAAAAACACTGATGTTGAAAAAACCACTGATATTTGAAGATAATGGCACCTGTTTGTTGGATAGCATTGCAGGAGCAGTCTATATGCATACCGGTATTTATTAAAAACCTGGGGTTTTTCATATTCCTTTGAAAAAGATGAGAGACTTTGGAGGCTGAGGTGGGTAGCGAATTGAGTACCTCTGTTCTGCAGGGTAACAAATAAGCTTTGTTTTTATAGCTTTTCTAACAATTTCATCATACATCTTAAACGTTTTCTTTACCTTATATCCTGGGCAAGGAATGATATTTTTTGAGTCACAATTAGAGGTGACATTTCCTGCAGGGAAACCACTTTTGGTGCTTAGAAATACATAAAGACTTCCACTTTCAGCTGCAAAGGAGTCAACAGAATTGCCAACATCAAATTATTCAAAGCAGTGTTCTTGCATATAGTCAACAAAAATGATTAAAAAAAAATCACTCATCTTTACATAAAGCATTGGACAACTTTACATTTGCATCCACAGGATATATTTACAGTATATATTTAGTAAGCTATCCCAATTAAAAAGCTAAAATATTCATAAAGTTTTAATAGACATGATCCCATTACCTAAACATGGAGATCAAGGTCACCAATCAGTATACAATTTCAGGACCAAGATGCATCCATGTTTGGTATTGTTATCTTTTTCTGTTGAAAGTTATTGTATACACAAAGAGAGGTAGTTGACCAAACAAAAGTTACTAGCTTTAAAAGGGAACCTGAGGTGCAAGCAAAACAGCCACATTTATTTTCATATTCGCACTAACAATTTTTTTTTTAAATAAATAGATCTGTGACATTTAAAAATAGGTCTAGGTCATACATATTCTCATCAATTTGAGTTCCCACTAGAGTTCCCCATGCACTCTAATTCTTTGTCCTGTTTTCACTCTCATAAATGTCAAATTTTAAAATAACTCATTGACTGTTTCCATCCCTTATGATCCCTTTTCATGACCCAAGGGTTCAGGAACTGGAATAGTGTTCTCAGTAAAAGGTGTGATAATTAATCTGTCTGCTATCTCACCCTTTTTCTCCAACACTAGGTCAAGAGTTTCCATTGGGTAGAGATGCCATGACTATTTTAAAAATTAAAAGTAATGATCATCACATTGGCCTTAACTATCCCAGCAGACAATCATGTGAAAACCATGTGGATTTCTGGTTGAAATCTCAGAAACTCATGGGCAACCAGATATCCACATGCTTAAAACTTGATTTTCAACACAGGAATTTCTGGTACAGTTTATGACACAGTTAGGAAGTGATTTTCAAGATGCAGTCCAGTGGTCCAGTTTATGACATGGTTAGCTGGTGGAAGGTGCAAAGCAAGATGTGATGAATTATTCAAATGGAAAAGACATACAGAATATGCCTCTTTATGTCTGTGGAAAGTTCATAATTTGCATTATTGGTAAACTATATGCATTGAGCAAGGTGTCTTCAAATTTAACTAACCTACATGTGCCAAGGGATATTCCTTTTGTGATAGGGGTATAACCCAGAATATGAGAGGCATGCCTTGTAACACCCAGACAGCTATTTGGGGTAATGATATTATATAAAAGAGAAATCATTTTTCCCCAGAACAATTCAAGTTTTATTCACGTGAAAAATTCACATCTTATCCACATAAAACATCATGTCGCGATAAATTAATGTTAAAATGCTTTGCTTATTTCACCAGTTAACATATCAAAACCACATCTGAAATTCATCTCTCAATCATGTCATTTACACCAGTTTTGTCTGCTGGGATGAGGGAGGGGAGTGAAGTTCAGTCTTTTGTATATCATAACATGCCATTTAAAGATCCTGTTATACTCACCTCCAGATAATTCTTCCAGAGCATCTTGTGTCCTCAAGGGAGCTCCAACCAAGAAATCCAAATATCCATCACCATTAACATCTGAAAACTGTTCGATCATATTGACATATTACATAAATGTTTTAATATCTAAATTATATAATTATGTCCTTGGCAATGAAAAAGAGAACACTTTTATGTCTAAATAAAAAACCCTATGAGTGCCACATGCAAATCCAGTTTATGGACCAATCATGGCAGCCAAGACAATGGAGGAAGACAAGGGCGAGTATTTTGACCAATCAGAGAGTAGCTAACAAATGGTTACAAGAAGTGTTCAGAGTAACAATGGCAGGAAGCGGCGATCACCTTGTGTCTACATTTCAACATCACATAGATGGTTTTCTCAGAATAAATAGTAGAAACAAATCTGTGAAAAAAGTTCATGTTAACAACTAGCTACAAGGTCATTTAGGGCAGCTTTGGATGGTCTAGTACTATATAATTTATACCTTAAGGTTTTCACATTTTGTGTGACCAAAAGGTGATGACCAATGTATTTAAATGCCGGAGAGTGCAAATATTTGATAATAGTTATTAGTTTGTAGTAAACAGTGTTTATTAGGATATTTTTGAAAGCAAGACATTTTGCACTATTTTGTTAATAAGATGATTTTGCTGATTTTGGAAATTCTACTGCCTTGTTTCTGATCTTTTACTGATATTTTTATTTAAAAATTTGAACAATCAAAGATGTAATTAAACTTTTGCTACATGTTATTACTCTTTGGGGTCATTTGACCCTTGTAGTACAAACAAAACAAAAAGAATATCTTTGTGCATTAGATTGAAAAGTTTTGAAACACATCTCATCATTCTCAGACTTATAATGAAGTTATATTTACTTTCTAAAAGGCCAAATATTAAATTCAACCCATGGCAGAATCCGCAGCAAAAAGCCTGTTTATAAGAGATATCTATCAAGATATACTTAACCTGAGAGCTATATAAATTTATTATTGCTCTCAGTTTTAACCATTTGTGAAAATAGATATCATGTGAGCATAGATTTAGAGTTTTGTTTGACTGTTACCATCCCCTGTGGACCTTTTTTATGAGGGTACATACCCTTTCTTGAGAGAGGGGGCTGTAACTCAGTCGAGATTTTTGTGTGATATTTCACAAAATCTTTAGATATAATCTTTTAAATAACATTTATTTTGCCTCTGTTGTAAGTTAATATGATATTTCTATGATTATAAACTTAACAATGACTGCAACTATGCAGGGCTTATGTTTTGTCAAATGTTATATAAATTGGCCACCACATTTAGCAGAATATGAGAATGTATCAATAACATCAAGAACGAACAAGAATAGTTTGATGAATGATATGGAGATGTTCATGATAAAAGCAAAAGTGTGATGGAAATTGAATTAAATTACATTTATCATGAGAACCAAATTGACACAACCAGTGGCTCCACAGGCAGCTAATGTGAGAAATAACGATACTCAATGAAGACAGATCCAGCCAATGATGATTTAATATTCATTATTCAAAGATATTAAGCTGCAATTCTAAAATTTGTTATGTTAAAGTTGAGAGCAATGTAGTTATCATTCCTCTCAGTTCAAAGATGACACACAAGAGAAACTTGATACCTTGTGACAAATGTCACAATCAGTACTGTAATAATTAGTGGTGTCAACAATAATAAATATGTCTAAAGCCAGATTTGTTGATACTATATATACATTGCTTTTGTTGATATATGAACTAATGACTCAGATGCTGCAGTCATAACACCAAATGTATTGTCATTCCTCCCAGACGGTTATTGGCTTCATTGTACATCAAGTTTCCATGGACGGGGACACACTGTGGTAGCTGCTGCTTAAAAAAATGCCTGTACAGAATATGCAACACTAAATACCAGCAGCAGCTAAAGTAAGAGGTTATTTAGAGCATCAATGGTTCAACTGTAGGTCAATAGGTCTTCCAGCTAGGGCATGCTGAGTAAAGATAGCAACAAAAGAGAGCCTGCAGAGTGCTGTGTATATGATAAGGTTGGGATATGATCACTGACCTACTTCGTCACAATCGGCAGCAACCAAAAAGAATCATACCCTCTGATGTTACATAAGGTTATGCACCTGCACCCAGTAACCAAGGATCAAAGAATCATTCCCCCTCCCCCCATGTCCCAAATATTATGTAACCTTGAATAACTTGCAGATGATAAACAAACTAACACTTTTACCTTCCTGTACCTGAATACATATTAGGCTTTAAAGCTGCACTATTTGCAGAGGTCAGTGTCAGCTCAGCATACAGAAATACAGGGAATATTTAGGTGCTAATGGCTGAAAAGGGCTAGTTACAGGGATGGCATGCTGGATTTTGAAATGTGGTTTTGTTAGACTTAACCTAAAATCAGCTCTTCCAATCTTCTTACCTGGGCAACTTGACCAAATCGATCAAACATTCTGTCCCCTGAGTATTGAGTTTTGACCTTTGCGACCTTAGATGGCATGTACAGCAGCAGCATTGAGCCTGCCTGGTCCACTGGCACTGGAATATCACCCACTTGTCCCTCCACAGCTGTGGCCAAATATAAAGAATGGAACAATCAGAGAAATCAATACAACCTGCCATACTTTTCATATGATGCACAATAAAATCTGTTTGGCAAAATTAAATGACTTTTTGTAAACAGTGCCAAACTCTTCATCTAATCAAGGTTATGAAGGATACACATTTGTTGTTGCAAATGGATATAAAAGTTATTTGTTTAGGTGATTTTAGTATGACCTTGAATTTTGTCAAGTTCATATAACTCACAATGGCTCAATATTGTTTGTGAGTGCTCTCCTAGCAGTATGGATAGTACAATACAGATATAACTTTGCTTATGTTAGTTACCATCCTTGTATGAATCTGTCATTAAATACCCTTGACCCATTTTCAAGGCTGATTTGAAGGATTATTTTTTTCTACAAATCACCCTTAGTGATTTTCTTTAACAAATCACCCTAACGGCAGATCTTTGGCGGATTTCTTACAGCTTTAGTTAAAAATGCTTTTAAATATCATGGAAATGTTTTTACTGTGTGTGGTTCTTTTTGATATCATGACATAAAGAGAATCAAAATTCAACAGTTACCGGTAATAATGCTTCAAATACGTGAAATCAGGTGTTGCCAGAATACTGGAATTCTCCAAGACTCCTAACAAATTTTAATGTGTTGAAACATTCTATGGATGGCAAACAATTACCTGATATTTGAATTTATTCCAATATTATTCTCTTCAGCTATAACCTGATGTTTGTCATTATTGCAAAAATCCAGGTTATTTGCTTAAAGTTGGTTTTATGCAATTTTTGATGTCACAATGGTTTCTGAAACATCACACAGTTCTTGCCATTGCAGTAAGTTAGCAACAAAACAAATGTGTCGTTTAACGTAATGACAGATATTTTTCTCTACTGAAATTTGCAATCAATTAATTTATATGGGCAGTGATACGGAAGATGCTGTGCTAACAGAATTGTTCATGACGCCATTGATTAAAATTGGCCCAAAACATAGAAGAAATTGGTTTTGACAATTTGAATGTGACATCCTGCCATTCTAATGTGCCTGAGTTATAGGTTGTGAATGACTAGCCCATTTTTATATACCGGTACCACTAAAACTTACTAAGACTGGAGGCTCCTATTGCCAAGAGTTGGCTGTGGGGATTGAGAGAAAGGCTTGTCCCAAGCATAGCAAACTGTGCCTGCCCAGTCATTAGCACATCCAGCCTCTGTGCTGTCACATCATACATATACACTCGCCCAGCACTATTCCGGTCTTTAGCTGAAAAACTACAGTTCCTCCTGTAAAATTAAGTCATTTTGCAATTATTCAGTACAATCCAATTACATCTGACATGATATAGGTATAATGAGAAATAATGGAAAATACACTACACACAATTAATTTAACATGATAAGACTGATAAGAGATGTACAAGATATATATGAGTTTTTTTTATATACCGGTATATGAGATTTTTCTTACCAATGACATATCCTAAAATTTGGTGCCCCAATAATAAGGGAAGATGTGTTTTGGACAATTGCATGTTTCAAAGAATATCCAAACCATTCATAGTCCTGAAAGGAAGTAAAATCATCTAGGCCATAAGGTTTTAACTCTTTGTCACCACAGACTTTGTTAGATTACTTTCATCACCATTACACTGTATACAACTACCTTTTTACTTTGGACTATATACATATGTATATATATTAGTGTGGAGCTGATGCACAAACATAGCATTATAATAACTTTCTGTAAGTTTTTTTCCTACCTGAATTCCTTCTAAGATTATGTCAGCAGTTGACTCCATGCGCTTGTCAGATGTGAAATCTAAAAAATCAGGAATTTAAGATGAGAGAAGTTAGGAGAAAATCATTATGAGCAAATATTGATGAACCTGTTGATCTGTGTTCTGTGGACAAGATAACTGAGAGAGGAAATGATTGACACCTTTTATAAAAGAATAGAATTACACCAGCCCACATGTAGTGTAATGTAATGATGCACATTGAATGTGTTGCAAAATCCACATAATGTGTTTTAAGGAGCAAAAGAATTTTTACTTTTGAATCACAGGAGAAAATAAATGGTTTTAACTTACTAAAATTAAGATATCATGTCCCAAAATGCCAGATGTAAAACAAAAATAATTATATTTATATCGAAGACTAATATGTGATGTAGATTTAGTGTTTTATTTTAAATATATACTACATGCTATTGCATATCTATCTACCTACTAAAATGACCTCCTTTTGTCATACACATTTCTTAACCTCGGTTTGTAAGGGTTGGTTGGCATGGATGATAATTTATAATGTTAGCGGTAAACAATGGTTTGGATAGAGTTATTCTGTAAACAATGGTTCGGATAGAGTTATTCTGGGGTTCAATTAGCCCCCATTTTTGCTATAATTTGCAATGAATTTAATACTTTTACTACTGGTACTGGAACTACTATAATCAAGAAGTCTGTCACCAGTAAAAGGATGATAACAACTTCAGAAAATTTGAGAACAATAAAATATTTTTAACATGCTACGGTAAAATGGATCTTCTTTTGAACACGTAAAAAGGATTATTTACATATTTTCATTATTTGACAAATATCTTAAATTTTTAATTTCAGGATGTTTTCCAAGTTCAAATTCATCTAAAAGATTCTACTTTCCATATAATACAGATAAGTTTACCTTTCAAGTGTTTGGAAGCAAAAATCAGTGCAACTTGTCCCCTTTGTGTGCCACCAGAGGGAGCAAAAGGGCTTCCAATAATTAAGTCCTTATAACCATCTCCATTCACATCAGTGCCATCTAGCGTAAAACCTAAATTACAATAGGTTTCAGCACACATCATATTCCAATCAGGTTTTGCTAAAAATGGTCGCGATGCATTCTGTCCATAGTAGACAGATACTAATCCCTGAAAAGGTTAATCCAAAGCAAAGGTATTGGTATCATATACAAAAAGTCTGGGAATAAATCTTTGAAAAATGGAGTATTGGACTCATTTTTTCCAGAAAATTATTCAAAATAACATTATTGTTGATTTACTGAATAAGAAATAATGCCTGCTTCAGTAGAAAGAACTGAGAAAATATTATTTTATGACCACTCCTATTTCAAATAAGTTTTAATGAGTTGCTGGTGGTAAAGGTAGAAATGCTGATAAAGTTTGCATTCATTTTCTGGCAGCTCGGTTCACAGATAAATCTTAACTTGATTCACTGTGTAAAATATTCACAAAACTATGTGCACAATTAAAGCCTAAACTCGGTTTGTGGCATGTCATAAAGCTGTTGCAAGCCACCTCTGAAACAGTCAAAATAAAGCTTAAAAGAATAATGAGATAGTAAATGGAGTCACCTGGTATTTGAGGGAGTCTGATCCCTTAGCTGGAGCACTGACCACCAAATCTGGTCTGCCATCCGTGTTCAAGTCAACCACTGCTACTGACCAACCAAATCTTCCACCCTAGAATATAAAATATCTGTGATTCATTAAATATACCTACAAGGCCAAATGTTTATATTTATCAGTATCATATAACCACTTTTCTATAAATAGTGTAATTAAGTAAACTGCCCATTAATTTGACTGAATATCTTGAAAAAAAATTGAGATTTGTAAAAGAATGGAATTGTCTAGTTGAAATTGTGAAAAACTGGATGTGAATATATCTGAGAAGCTGTAAAATTAGAGGTAAAATCTAATATATGTAGGGAACTTAGCTTACATAATGATGTCCATATATGCTGATGTTTGCAATATTAGCAATATCATCGTGTGCATCACCTATTCCAGATGGTCCTCCTAAAATATTCATTAATCACAATGTTATTTGATTTGCTGTCCAATTCTCACTGTTCTAGTGATAACATTTGTGGTCCACCAGGTCTCATGTGTCATGTGTAATGCATAGAAAGCTAGGTTTACAGACATGACAGCTGATATAATCACTAGTATTTTGTATGCTATGAAGAGAATAAATTAATATTTTGGTAACAATAACATGTCCAGATAAAACCTAATCTGTTTGGGTATCTTGAAAAGAACAGAAAGAGTATCATGGGTGTAAATTACATGAAATGTTGATCCACATTTTTTGTATGCAACTCTCAGAGCAATAATAAATATATGTAGCAATATAGACTATATTATAACAAATGCATATATAATGATCAGAGACAATGAAGGCTGGTGTGTATACATCAGAGATTTATGTGTACATGACATTCTGTGATGCATTCGATTCATACTCTCGCGCAGAGAGTTTGGGATAGTGGCGCTCCGAACCATGCACATTTCCGACAAGAGTAGAAGTATGTATTTTGGGATTAGATTTATATAATCAAATGCATTTTGCAAGATTTACGGCCAGGCCATTTGATATTTGGAGGATGGACAAATAGGAAGATCATATTCAAACGGGAAATTTCTTGTTTCTACTGAGAGCCATGCTTACATTTACAAAATTCGCTGTGTGGCAGATTTAACACATCAGGTGGCAGCACAGCCCACTTGAGCACTGAGAAACATGCCATATTAAATGATGTACACATGCATACAATGCTTGGGACGTACCATAAATGATATAGACAGCTCCACACTGTGGATTCCCAGGATAGCTATATCCAGGTGCTCCAACAATAAGGTCCTCCCACCCATCTCCAGTGACATCTGCTGATACCAAAACTCTGGAATATCAAGCAATTTCTGAACATGACATATCACTACAAATCTCAGACTGATTCATAGATTTCTTTTAGCTCTGCTTAAATATTCTCACCTGCCAAGATCAGAGTATGCAGATTTGGTTGTGTAGACGCCATCAGGCTGCAGTGGTTTGGATGATGAATCCTTCACCTCAGATTCATTCTTTTTATGGACATGTCTTTTCCTGGGCACTGTGTATTGTTTTAGCTTGGAGGGCAGTTTTATGTATACCCCTCTGGGAACTCTTCTCATCTGTACATCTTGAACATTGAGTGTGTTCATGTACGGTTGCTTGAAATATCTCCATGCAGTACCTCTCCTCTCCTTCACTCTCCCTACTTCCTCACTTTTATTGCATCGTAGAAATAGAGTATTATCGGGCATATGACAAGATCTGAAATAAAATAATTAATCAACTAGTACGTATTTCTCTAATTGCACTTTCATCTTTTCCACTTTTTCATCAGCAAAACAAATATCAGCATAATGTTTTTGAGCTTACTGGGTGCCATGTTGAATTATGTAGATGATCTGTGACCAGATCCTTGAGGTCCAGACTGCCATATCATTGAGGCCTCCCAAGAAGTAAGAACTTAACTCATTCACAAGGAAGGGGCTCCTGTTTGCAAAGTACGGGTAGAGCTGTAAGAAAAGTTCTTGGCCCTGTAAATTTTCCTCATATTTACAGTACTTTAATCAAACCTAACTTCAAAATGTTATCCTATCTTGCATAACTGGTGACATGCATAAATTTATGAAGGAGATTTTCTTACAAATGTAACATTAATTATCAAACAAATATTTGAATTATTTAGGAGTTTGACTTACTTTTGCTGACGCCACAACTTCACCTAACCTGAAATTGTCAGAAAAGAATATTACTTCCTTTACTCATAGTATTCAAACTAGATCGGTATAATATAATAAAATGCTAGGTTTGTGCATGGTATAAGTTAGCATAGCATTATTAAATATTAAGGTCATGCAAAGTCAAACTCATCTATATCCCCAAGTACACTTTTTCTAAAAATATTGCATTTAACCAAATTTATTAATCTAGTCCTCTGACTTTGAAATATGACCCAAGATTGAACTCATCTGAACCATAGGTCTCAATTTTATCAGCCAGTCAGGCCAACATACTTTCATTTTATGATTTTCATGCATCTAGAAATCAGAAAGTAACAAAATGCAGTTGTTGTGTAAGCTGTGTTTAGGGCAGAAATATGGAGTGACCTGGTGTTGACTTCATTCAAGCCTAATGTTTTTTGAATATTTGGAATTCTAATATCTGATTATCTGATGATATGCTTAATTTAATTCACAACACTTAAATATCACTCTTCAAGTTGTGTTCAGTTAAAAGATGCACAGTCATAACAATAATTTAACTGGTGTTTTCTTGTCTGTCTTGTTTAAATAGTGACTTCCTCGGAACAAACCAGACCAGTGGTATTTTGTGTTTTTGTTGTTCCAAAAGTTAAAAATTGTAACCTAACTATTTGCCTGTCACTATCTTTGTTCACAAAATTATCTTTTTAACTGGTTTATGTTTCATGATGATGTAATTCAAACTTAACCACTACATCCATCCAATGAAAATGTGATATTTCCAAAAAAAGCGGTAACTTTTAAGAGTTGCAGTACAAGAGCTACCAGTAAATTACCAGCTCCATTTCAACTTATCTATGCAACAAATATGAACTAAATTCAAACAAAAATCCAGACAAAAGTCAAGGTCACTGCACCAAGATCAAAATATGAAATGACATTAGATGGTCAGAATTGCTGTGAGGGACCTGAAGGGAAGGAGTCTGCTCAAATCAAATGTTGATAAAATACTCCTTAAACACCTCCCAATAGTATACAGCAAGGCAACTGACAGGCCCCAAATGCTCCCGCCAGTTGCTTTTCAAAATAATGAGAAATAGAGCTGCTCCTAATGTAGCTGCCGGTGGTGGCCTGATCAACCTGCTGACCTACTTTTTCATGAGTGCTAAAAATAGGCAGCAAGTATTCTATGTGATCAGCTGCTGCTGGTAATGAAAGTTAGTATCACGATGCTTGGCACCCTTCACTGCAGTATTTGCTTGTCAACCTCCATCTATGACTTAATGTAGACATTCATGGGATGTAGATATGGTAATTATTTGGAGCCTTTAATTGTATCAGCTGATAAGATAAAGTAAAATGAAAAGGTTTTTGGTGAAATGTCAAAATTTGGCAATATTTTTAAACTAGTGACATTGAAAATCAGGTCAAGGTCATGTATGAGGTCATCTTAATGTAGATCTATATGGGATGTAGGAGCGGAAACATGGAGACACAGAAACATGGAGACACAGAAACATGGAGACACAGAGACAGAGAAACACGGAGACACAGAAACACGGATACACAGAAACATGGAGACATGGAAACATGGAGGCACAGAAACATGGAGGTACAGAAACGTGGAGACACAGAAACATGTTCGTAAACTAATCCAAAATGTTCATAATTAGAGTGCACCTTTTTTGTTGATAGAAGTGAAAGAAGCAGTTTCTTCTTTAATGATGTGAACATGAAATAAACTATCTTTCTATATTAACCCCTAATGGATGGGACGGACGGCAACCTTCAACACTGGCAACGGACAGGAAGGATGTTGACGTTCCCATTGTTCTTGTTTGATGGCGTCATTTGTAACATTCTGAAGGGCTGCAACTTGTTACAATGTTATCATGATAATGACGTCAGAATGACTGGATCATAAACTTTTGACCCCAGCACTTCATGAAGCATATTGAATAACCATGGTTATAATTTTTGTAAATGTAGTATGTAGATACACTAGTCCAGAAAAAAATTGGTTAGTCCAGCCAATCAACAAAATTTAGATAGGCTAGTCGACTAGGGGTTAAGTAACTTTCAAGATGAGGTCACAGATGCTAGACATTACATGACATTACAGGCTATCGCTATTGGCAATATTATGGGCTAGTGAGTGATATTACAGGCTAGTGACAACATGACAGACTGGTGACAACATGACAGGCTAGTGACAACATGACAGACCAGTGACAACATGACAGGCTAGTGACAACATGACAGGCTAGTGACAACATGACAGACGAGTGACAACATGACAGGCTAGTGACAACATGACAGACGAGTGACAACATGACAGGCTAGTGACAACTTTACTGGCTAGTGACAACATGACAGACTGGTGACAACATGACAGGCTAGTGACAACTTTACAGGCTAGTGACAACATTACAGACTGGTGACAACATGACAGGCTAGTGACAACATGACAGACTAGTGACAACTTTACAGGCTAGTGACAACATTACAGACTGGTGACAACATGACAGGCTAGTGACAACATGACAGACTGGTGACAACATGACAGACTGGTGACAACATGACAGGCTAGTGACAACATGACAGACTAGTGACAACATGACAGGCTAGTGACAACATTACAGGCTAGTGACAACTTTACAGGCTAGTGACAACATGACAGGCTAGTGACAACTTTACTGGCTAGTGACAACATGACAGACTGGTGACAACATGACAGGCTAGTGACAACTTTACAGGCTAGTGACAACATGACAGACTAGTGACAACATAACAGGCTAGTGACAACATTACAGGCTAGTGACAACTTTACAGGCTAGTGACAACTTTACAGGCTAGTGACAACATTACAGGCTAGTGACAACTTTACAGGCTAGTGACAACATGACAGGCTAGTGACAACTTTACTGGCTAGTGACAACATGACAGACTGGTGACAACATGACAGGCTAGTGACAACTTTACAGGCTAGTGACAACATGACAGACTAGTGACAACATAACAGGCTAGTGACAACATTACAGGCTAGTGACAACTTTACAGGCTAGTGACAACTTTACAGGCTAGTGACAACATGACAGGCTAGTGACAACTTTACTGGCTTGTGACAAAATTATGGGCTAGTGACAATATGATAGGCTAGTGATGACTTTACAGGCTAGTGACAACATTACAGGCTAGTGACAGCATGACAGGCTAGTGACAACTTTACTGGCTAGTGACAACATTACAGGCTAGTGACAACATGACAGGCTAGTGACAACTTTACTGGCTAGTGACAACATGACAGACTGGTGACAACATGACAGGCTAGTGACAACATGACAGACTAGTGACAACATGACAGGCTAGTGACAACTTTACTGGCTTGTGACAAAATTATGGGCTAGTGACAACATGATAGGCTAGTGATGACTTTACAGGCTTGTGACAACTTTACAGGCTAGTGACAACATAACAGGCTAGTGACAACATTACAGGCTAGTGACAACTTTACAGGCTAGTGACAACATGACAGACTAGTGACAACATAACAGGCTAGTGACAACATTACAGGCTAGTGACAACTTTACAGGCTAGTGACAACATGACAGGCTAGTGACAACTTTACTGGCTTGTGACAAAATTATGGGCTAGTGACAATATGATAGGCTAGTGATGACTTTACAGGCTAGTGACAACATTACAGGCTAGTGACAGCATGACAGGCTAGTGACAACTTTACTGGCTAGTGACAACATTACAGGCTAGTGACAACATGACAGGCTAGTGACAACTTTACTGGCTAGTGACAACATGACAGACTGGTGACAACATGACAGGCTAGTGACAACATGACAGGCTAGTGACAACTTTACTGGCTTGTGACAAAATTATGGGCTAGTGACAACATGATAGGCTAGTGATGACTTTACAGGCTTGTGACAACTTTACAGGCTAGTGACAACTTTATGGGCTTGTGACAACTTTACAGGCTAGTGAAAGCTTTACAGGCTAGTGACAACTTAACAGGTTAGTGACAACAGGACAGGCTAGTGACAACATGACAGGCTAGTGACAACTTAACAGGTTAGTGACAACATGACAGGCTAGTGACAACATGACAGGCTAGTAACAACTTAACAGGCTAGTGACACCTTTACAGGCTAGTGACAAAATTGTGGGCTTGTGACAAAATTATGGGCTCGTGACAACATGATAGGCTAGTGATAGCATTACAGGCCAGTGACAACATTACAGGCAAGTAATGACATTGTGGGCTACTGACAACATTACAGTGGGCTAGTAATGACATTGTGGGCTAGTGACAACATTACAGGCCAGTAATGACATTGTGGGCTACTGACAACATTACAGTGGGCTAGTAATGACATTGTGGGCTAGTGACAACATTACAGGCTAGTAATGACATTGTGGGCTAGTGACAACATTACAGGCCAGTAATGACATTGTGGGCTAGTGACAACATTACAGGCCAATGATGATATTTCAGGCTACTGACAACATTACAGGCTTGTGATAACATTTCAGGCTACTGACAACATTACAGGCTAGTGACAACATGACAGACTGGTGACAAAATGACAGGCTAGTGACAACTTTACTGGCTTGTGACAAAATTATGGGCTAGTGACAACATGATAGGCTAGTGATGACTTTACAGGCTTGTGACAACTTTACAGGCTATTGACAACTTTATGGGCTTGTGACAACTTTACAGGCTAGTGAAAGCTTTACAGACTAGTGACAACTTAACAGGTTAGTGACAACATGACAGGCTAGTGACAACATGACAGGCTAGTAACAACTTAACAGGTTAGTGACAACTTTACAGGCTAGTGAAAGCTTTACAGGCTAGTGACAACATGACAGGCTAGTGACACCTTTACAGGCTAGTGACAACTTTATAGGCTTGTGACAACTTTACAGGCTAGTGACAAAATTATGGGCTTGTGACAAAATTATGGGCTAGTGACAACATGATAGGCTAGTGACAACATTACGGGCTAGTGACAACATTATTTATGGGCTAGTGACAACATTACAGGCTTGTGACGACATTTCAGGCTAGTGACAACATTACAGGCTTGTGATGACATTTCAGGCTACTGACAACATTACAGGCTAGTGACAACATTACAGGCTAGTGACAACATTACAGGCTAGTGACAACATTACAGGCTTGTGACAACATTATTTATGGGCTAGTGACATCATTACAGGCCAGTGATGACAAAGCAGCATGTGTGGTAAAAGAGCACCAATATTTTACTCAAATAAAATGTTGTATACTTTTTATATATACCTTGCTAACAAAAGTAAAGATGTGCAAGTAGAAATGGTCTCTCTTGAAATGCGTTCTTGACCATAGAATTCCACATATATTTGGTGTAAATCCTCCACTGGCACATACCTGCAAAGCCAAAACATTTCTGTATTATTCTGAACCAAGAAATACAAATATGTGACAATATCTTTACAACCCTAAATATAATGAGAGCTTTAAAACTTTTTGTTTTACTATACTGAATGGTGAACTATATCATATTTGGAAATGTATTTGTGCATATGAAGTTTAATTATCCTACCATTCATTAACTAAATGAATGTAATCCAAATTCAGTTCAAAAGCATTCAAGATGTCTCCACCTGAAATAGACATATTTCATGGCAGTTTATCCAGATATATTTGTCTTCAATTGTATTGAAATTTCAGACTTCTATTTTTTTAGTTGAAAATCTGGGTTGCCAAAGAACTATCATCATCTTTAACATAGATCATTCATCTTCACTTAACAAGTTTACTGATGGAGTTTGTCTACTGTTCACTATAACAAAATAACTTATTGCATTGAACTAGTGTCTTTCAGAAAAATAAGTCTTTCAGGATGTGCTTACCTATGTCAGCATCTTCATGGGCTGTACTGTATGACCCACCATAGTTGACCTGTGAAAGAATAACAACATCCTTCAAACATCAAAGTTGGGACTCAGGTGCTCCAAAGTCTCAACTTAATGCTCTCATCACACTTGTATAGTGGTCCATTCAAGTTCCACCTATCTCGTATCTCACTTTGGCGTAAACACAAATGTTAATATAAATGATTTATGAAACAACACCCTAGTTTGGAATAATAATTTACCAGCAATGTACTGTATCATCAGTATCAAGATCATTATGAGGCTGTAAAATTACGTAGACAGTATGTTAAGTTGAGTCTTAGGACTGAAGCAAATATGTGTCAAAACGTGTCAGAATTTTACCTAGGCCATGAGCTTCACATGCAATGTTTGTTTCTGTATTAAACTATACACACATTAGTGATTCCATCATTTTGTTTTACTCAAGTGCTCATTCATATGCGACATCTCTACTGAAGCATGATGACGCTTTAGATCATCCATGTTAGAACACACCATATACTTCAAAATAATATTTTTCAAGCACAATTCTGTTAATACTAACAGTCAGAATTGTCCTCCCCTAGACTTGTATTGCATTTCATGTGAGTCATTTAGTTATTTGATGTCACTAACCTGAGCCATGGTGCTGATGAAGCCTTGCTGGATGCCAAGGCTGTGCCACAACACATCTGCCACCTGGTGGGAAACTATGCCCAAAACAAACACAACCAGCTTTTCTGTGGGCTTCAACATAAGATAAAAATATAGATTTTCTTCTTTTGTTTATTTAGGGGGTGGGGGGTTAATAATGATTAATCTCTGGAAAAAATATAATAAATTGTACATTTCATGTAAATTTACACAGAGATGATAACGTTTCAATACTGTTTCTCAAAAGGGAAATGTTTTAGGACAAAACACAACACAGTAGGTTGCAATACCAGTTTTACTTAAATGCTGATCATAATCATATGTCCCTCCTACATCTCCAAATCATTATAAGCCCTGACATTTTTAGTTTCCCTGTTAAAGAATGTTTAACATTTATTGCAAATGAAAATTTATACAACTGTAAATAAATCAGTGCTGATACTAACATTCAAAATAAACCCAAGTATATTGTTAAAAAAATCTTCAAAAAAGCATTCTGTACAAGGATGTATTACTTTTCTTTTTCCACCATGTCTGCCTTACACACTTGTATTGACAAAGACCAAAGATCAATTTAAATGACAAATCTTTTCCGTATTATCAAAGTGAGTTGGAGAAATGATAGTGTCCTTGTGGGGTTGAACAAATAAAAAGGTTTTCATGAATATATATCTATATATCAATATTTCACAAAACATCAGAAGATTCAGCATCACTTGTATGAATCACGTATAAAACAATTCCAGCCCCTACCTTGTTCCATGGTGGAGGGTATTTCCTTGTTATGTAGTTCAGAGTGGCATTTAGAAATTCTCCCCAGTGTGTGTCCTCAGATATGTCATGATATTTTCCTATTGGATTACAAATATCACACAAAACTAAATAAGTTCTACACAGATGAAAATATTGTATTATAATTTTCATAGGGATCATAAGTTATTTCTTTACCTTGGAAGCACAAGTCATAATAGAATGAGTCGGGGAAGGTGCTGCCAGCCTGGAATGCATCCTGGTGGGCCAACAACAGCTGAAACATTCAAACATAAGAGGAACATGCTTTGTTGATAAAGGACTCAAAGATTTGGAATACACTGAATGGAAATGTCCAATGACCTTGACTTTGATATTATTCACTGAATGGGCTGTAGTGTCTGGTCAAGCAGAGACATTTAACACAGTGATTGGAAACAAGCTGAAGTTCTGCATTATTACTCAGGTGAACCAATCTTGTGGTGGCGCCACCATCGCCACAGTAAATATTACATGTAGCCCTATAACACAGACCTGGATCTAGATTCATGGACTTGCGGACTTGTATAAATATGTCTATTTTGCAAGAAAATATTACGAGAACTACTTACTTATCACATATCTATGTTACTCATACATCAATGACATCAAGAATGGAATAGTTTGTGTAATAAATGCAAAACTATTTATCGCTGATCTGCAACAGTTGCATGTCTAAATTGGATGGTGCACCACGCTGACATCAAGTGGCAGACCTGCCCTTTCCAATCTCTGTTTAAATATCTCTGGGTCAAGGTATGTATTTAACATAAATATGCAGCCAAATTGATAATTTACATTTTAAATCTGTGATTGAAAGGAGTTCAGGCCCAACTGTATATTTTTTTTAAACACTAAAGATGACCAAAAATCTTACCTGCCTGATGTCTATATCTCCTATGGAACCTTTAAAATACTCAGCTGCCCTTTCAGCTGAAAATTATATATTTTAAATATGTTAAATATTTATTTTCATGCAATGCAAAAAATGTATTGAATAATGGAATGATTTTTTTAATGTGAAAACCAGTGGCGATGCTTCATTAAATAATCAAATCATAACCCAGTGTAAAATTTGTGAGAAATAACAAAAACAAGTTTAAGGTATTTTCGAAGAAAAGAATTGGATAAGTAAATTTTGAGGATGACAGCATCAATTAATAAGATTTACAAATGTATATTTTAACCAGCATCATTCTTTTTACATGTAAGCCTTAAATGTTTTGCCATGAAGGGAGAATTTTGAAAAAATTATGAGGAAAAAAAGATATTTGAAATTAAGACCCTCATTTAAAAGAAATGAATGACACATATGCAAAGAAAATTGTTTGGTTTTAACATGCACAAAAGAGAAACAGTGAAGAGAAATGGTATTTTGTAAGCTTCCTCTAGAAACATTTTTTCATTTTTGGGCATGATGAAAAATCTACCCATTTATTATTTCTTAAGGTAAATGAAAAAAAACTTGTCAGATGATAAAAATTATCTCATCTTCTGGTGACTTAAACATATCAGAAGATATAGTGTTACATTTGCTGTAAAATGTATACATTAGAAATGCTTAATTATTTACAATTCACATGCCATGAAGTGACTGTTACGACTATCGGGAGTGAAAAATTGTTCAAAAATATAAATTTCACAGAGTTAAAAAAGACAATGTCTCTCAAACCAAACACACATATATAATTTCTGCTACCTATAAAAATGAATGACTGATCATTCACTTCTCATGCATATCTGTATTCAGATCATCTCTGCTTATCCTGGAGTAAAGCATACATCATTAAATGTAACACTTCTTAATCATCATTCATTGGCAAAACCTGTTTTTTTTGCGTGTGTTTTTATTTTGTTTGTTTGTTAGGGTCTTTTTTTAAGAAACTAAGATATTTCAATCCTAAAACATGCATGAATTATACTTAACTCTCAAAGTGTTCTTAACTAATTTATTATCAAACCAACTTTTATTTTGGGTCATGATTGGTCACCACATCTAATTTGTGCCCAGCTGTCAATCATTTTCCCAGTAACCAATGAATTCAGCCATCTGTAGTTATAACAACATGTTAAAGACTGAATGTCCAATAGGCCGATTGCGGGTTACCATCTTGTTTTTTTTAATGATTAGATTTTAGAGAGTTTTTTGTGCACTTCCGATTGTAATTGTGCAGTTCCGGCGTGTTGTTTTCAATGGGGCAGTATGGCGACCCGCAATCGGCCTATTGACCATTTAACATTGATCACTTATTCATCACTGTTTGGGCTGAATTTTTGTTTATATGATTTTGACATTGTTATGATTTAAGTATGATACATTTTCTGTGTTATAATACAGGATCACATCTGCCCCCAAGAATCTGTTCAAACCCAAAGAAAAGCATTTAATAATATTACATATAATCTGAGAGTTATATTGCTCTCAGATATAATACAACTCTATATTTTCTTTGTTCTTTGTTTGGTTGAAAACTTGTTCAAAGTGTGTGGAAGAATGATTTTTGCCCAAATAGAGGCTCAGTGTAATTACCTATTTCTATATGTGTAACGACTCCACATGAGAATGCCGTACCAATTAGCACTGGCAGCCAAAGCAGCAGACTCGTCCAACACTTCCTCATATTGATTCTACAGATACGGTGGAAACAACTTTGTGAACAAGGTACTGGAGTGCACCATGGCATGACGACTACGCATGATGACGATGTTGGTTGGATGTTGTCCTCAAGATTCTCTCACAGTTGCGCAACATTTTCAGTTCTTGGCAGGGAATCACACCTATTCACTCAGGCTTTAGCCTCTTGTTTGCATCATCTTGGCCTTCTGTCATGAGCTAGCGATAATATAAGCATATTGCCGAAATTGGGTCAATAGGTCACACACGTGTGTTTATTTACAAACCGAACAGATCACATCCGGAACTCGCATGCCTCGAGTTGTGAGTGGTGTGACTCGAGGAAAGATAATCTCTTGCCAAGTGGCTGGTCTCAATGGCATGTAAAGTGTCTTAATGTTTGGTATTTTTTATTTTCATATTATTTAGTTTCTCTTTGTGGCATGTGGGTTAGTGAGTGGTTATGTTGTCAATAACCTTACCTCCTCTGTGGAGCCGGATTCACTTGTGAATTCAGCTCCGTTCACTGTTAATCATTTCCTTGGTAGGAATTTGAATACCCTTGGCAAGTTTGTCTTGTTATCAACAGGCCCCAATCTTGCTCTTCACCATCAGAAGATCATTATTCAATGAATGAATTGCCCTATGATGTATTTTAATCCTTACAATAACAAGGAGTTGTTATTCAGCCATTTTTGAAGGATGTGTGTGAGCTTTGTTATTTATTCACTATTCACAGATCATTATTCAGATGATTATTCAATTTGTTTCCTAAATTTATTGTAAACTATGTCAACATGTCAGATTTCCCAAATTATGGGAATTGTGCCATATTATGTGCCATACTATGTGAAAGGAAATTATAATAATTATAAAAACCAAAATATGATTTAAACAAGGGGGAAAAAAACAAGTGCAGGTCAATTCAAAAGTCACCAAATTTGGTATACAGGTTAAGGAGGGTCCCATAATGTTATTTCTAAAGTGTTTCTCCAGCGTTATTGACGGTAGCAAGATGGCGCCACTCACAACTTTAAGATTTCAATAATTAAATAAAATGAATCCTAATATTCCAAGTGAAAAGAAACTTGTGCAGGTCAATTCAAAGTACACCAAATTTTGTATACTGGTTAAGGAGTGTCCCATAATGTTATCTATAAAGTGTTTCTCTGGCGCTATCAACTGTAGCAAGTTGGTGCAACTCCCAACTTTTCAATTTCAATAATTCAATAAAATTAAACCTAATATTCCGAGCGAAAAGTAACTGGAGCAGGTTGATTCAAAGTTCACCAAATTTGGTATACAGGTCAATGAGGGTCCATAATGTTAGTTATAAAGCATTTCCCTGGCACTATTGACGGTAGCAAGATGGCACCACTCACAACTTTTCAATAATTAAATAAAATGAATTCTAATATTCCATGTGAAAAATAACTGGCACAGGTCGACTCAAAGTTCACTAAATTTGGTATATGGGTTAAGGAGGGTCCCATAATATTATTTATAAAGCGTTTTTCCAGCGCTATTGACAATAGCAAGATGGCGCCACTCACAACTATTACATTTCAATATTTAAATAAAATGAATTCTAGTATTCCAACTGGAAAATAAATGGCACAGGTCGATTCAAAATTCACCAAATTTGGTATTCGGGTTAAGGAGGGTCCCATAATGTTAGTTGTCACTATTGACGGTAGCAAGATGGCGCCACTCACAACTATTATATTTCAATAATTAAATAAAATGAATCCTAATATTCCAAGTGTCAAGGGGGGTCCCATAATATAATATAACAAAACATACCGAGTCGGGGAAGCTGGGTGAGTGGATTCAGTTCGTTGGTGATGGCGGACGGATACCCTGAGCTCAGGGTATCCGTCCGCCATCACCAACGAACTGAATCCACTCACCCAGCTGACCCGACGAGGCATGTTTTGTTTTTATACCTCAGACAACTACTGTATTTTTTTTAAAATGACACATGAAACAAGATATTTATCATTGAAAACGTTTTGTAAACAAAGCGCACCTCACTTGACCCCGTCACGTGACCCGAAAATAGTGCGTACAGCCATAGACTGGTTGCCGCCCTCTTTTGAATTGACCTGCACTAGTTTTTTTCTCCTCGTTTAAATAATATTTTGGTTTTTCTAATTAGTATAAGGGGAAATGCTTTATAAATTTATATAACATTATGGGACCCTACATGACCTGTATACCAAATTTGATGAACTTTGAATTGACCTGTGCTAGTTATTTTTCACTTGGAATATTAGGATTCATTTTATTTAATATTGAAATTTAGAAATTGTGAGTGGCACAATCTTGCTACCGATTTTTGGAAATCTGACATGTTGACATAGTTTACTATAAAATTAGGGAAAAACTTGAATAATGAACTGCGAATAGTGAATAAGTAACAAAGTTCACACCCATCACCCTGCTAGCTGCATGTCCTTTATCAGAACAGACTGCCTACTTTCCAACCAGACTAATAAACAATTTTTCAGGACTTGATTATACCTTGGAGTAATAATAAATGGAGGGGTGACGGGGAAAGATCAAAGGGGATATCATAGATGCCGCCATGGGCATTGTTATAATGACGCCATATAGGTGCAAGATATAAAAGTTTTGACGTAATTTTTTTCAGGACTATTTTAAGTTATCAAAACTACAATTTAGAGACACACATATCGCGAATGAAATGTTTGTTTGTTTATGCAGATTATGGGGATATAAATTATATTTCTCTGCTCCAAGTTTTGACGATTTTATGACGAGATTTTCAAATTCATATCATATTTATGAAAATGATTAAAATTTCCATTTTCCTCTCAGATTATCGAGAAATCATGTACTATTTTGTTATTTTTGTCTTTAAAGTTTATTTTTAATTATTGGCGCATATATTGGCAGCTTAGAAAAATATACCAAGTTGTTCAGTGAAAAAATACTATCAGAAAATGTAATTTATAGCCCTGCCAATTTATGCGCCGTTATAAATAAATTGACCAAATATATATCATGTCATCATTTAAAATCAACAAAAAATAACAATAAAAAATTGCAACAAAAATTTTATAAATGCTATATCATTAACAATATGTTTTAACAGTTTATAAAAAGCAATATGAATATGAATTATGAATTTTTTATAAACATATATAAAAAAATAAAAGGTTTGGAATATGCATTTTTCTTTTTTTTACCCTCAGCCCCTGATGTAATCAGGCTGAGGGTATTGCAGTACTCCTGGCGTGGGTATGTATGTCTGTATGTCTGTAGCGAACATCCTTGTCATCGCGATAACTCAAGAACAAATGAAGGCAGCTTCATGAAACTTGACACATATAAGCATTTGTTTAAGACCTGAGAATGTTTGTTATGAAACATGACCTTCACTTACTTTTCAAGGTCACAGGACAATTATTTGAAATCATCCTTGTCATCGCGATAACTCAAGAACAAATGATGGCAGCCTCATGAAACTTGACACACATATTATTAAGCATCTGGTGAAAACCTCGAACGAGTTGGATGGATGGTGACCTTGACCTATTTTTCAAGGTCACAGGGACAATTATGTGAAATCCCAAGAATCACAATAACTCAAGAATGAATAATGGTAGCTTGATGAGATTTGAAACACATAAGCATCTGGTGAAGACCTCAGAATGTTTTCTAAGAAACATGACCTTCACCTACTTTTCAAGGTCATCGGGACAATTATGTGAAATCATATGAATCACAATAACTCAAGAACAAATGATGGCAGCTTTATGAGAATTGAGACATATAAGCATTTGTTTAAGACCTCAGAATGTTTGTTATGAAACATGACCTTCACTTACTTTTCAAGGTCACAGGACAATTATTTGAAATCATCCTTGTCATCGCGATAACTCAAGAACAAATGATGGCAGCCTCATGAAACTTGACACACATATTATTAAGCATCTGGTGAAAACCTCGAACGAGTTGGATGGACGGTGACCTTGACCTATTTTTCAAGGTCACAGGGACAATTATGTGAAATCCCAAGAATCACAATAACTCTAGAACAAATGATGGCAGCTTTGTGAGATTTGACACACATAAGCATCTGTTGAAGACCTCAGACATTTTTGTATGGAACATGACCTTCACCTACATTTCAAGGTCATAGGGACAATTATGTGTAATCTCTATCATTGCTATAACTCGAGAACGAATGATGGCAGCTTTATGAGACTTGACACACATAATCATCTGGTGAAGACCTCTTTTGATGGAACATGACCTTCACCTACATTTCAAGATCATAGGGACAATTATGTCAAATCCACGTCATTGCAATTACTCAAGAACAAATAATGGCAGCTTCATGAGAATTGACACACATAAGCATCTGGTGAAGACCCCAGATGAGTTTTATGGACAGTGACCTTAACCTGCTTTTCAAGGTCACTCCATAGCCCATCATCTCAATAATTCTAGAGTAAATGATGACAGCTTCATAATACTTTAAGCACATAAGCTATCAGAGGAAGTAGATTTTATGGGTTTTTTTTACCCCTGCATCAATTTGCCTTGGTGCAGTGACGTTTTGTTCACAAATATTGTTTGGAGCGAATGTTGTGCAATAAGTTACCAGGGCTGAGGGTTGATGCATCTCTGATGCCTATGTTCATAATATCTAATATCAAAGAAATCAGAACAGAAATGAACAGATTTAGTTGAAGTAATTTTGAGTAGATGGTATAATAAGCTTCATGAGACGAACTATTCTGAATTTTTCTTTAAAAAAACAAACCAAAATGTGGTATAATACTTCAATAAAACTTTGGCCAATTCATTTTAAAAAATATGAATCTTCAATTTTTCACTGTTCTGAAGTCGGCAATTATGATAGGATCAAAGGATTTTGAATCCATTGTGTGAAACAATGCGTTGCTATTACACCATAGCTCAAATAACAGCCGTTGCGCCTCCATTCATAATTACTCAGTGGCTAACCTATTCATAGAACATTATTTTAGTCTTGTGCCAGACAAATATGATGACTTTGTCGCTTGAAAGAAAAGAAACAGGTTTTAAGTTTCCTGATAACAGACCTCTTTTATCATGTGAGGTTATATTCAGTTATATGAAGGACGCATATATGAATAACACCTGAACTGAATATCTGAGATGGCATGAAGGATGACCTGGTTCATTTTGGTTTGTTTTAACTCCTATTCATTATTCTAAGCAATGAAAGCCTACAGGAGTACAGGTAAGCAGCCAGTTCTACTTATAGTTTAATTGCCTAATTGAAAGTTTTTTATATGGCATACATCATGCATGCCTGGTCCAGGGCCCAAATGCAAGACAAAAAGAATTATTTCATCCCATCCCATGCCATCTTTTTATGCATTGTTCATACATTTATAGGTTATTTAGACTTTGATGAATAATGTTATCCTAAATAGCACACTTTGGTTTGCAGGGTTCGTATGTATAAAACAGAGCTAAACTGTTCCAATGCTGCCTGGATGAATTGTCATGTCACTGGTCTTTGACAACCAACCATATCATAAATTTAAAATGACAATGGATTATTAACCCTTTAGGCACGGGCCTCAGTTCATATGATAAATTATAACATGAATTCAGTCAACCTCAGCATGGCCTGGGATCCAACCCACGACATTTGGATCACCACGGCAGAACTGGTGGCAATAAGCTTACGCTCTGATCAATGCAAGGAGAGGGAGGTTGACTCAGCTGAGGAAAGAGAGTAACTGCAGGTAAAAGAGACATGCTGAGAGCTGAGATTTTTTCATGTGAAATGAGGAATTGTTATATTACCTTGGCACATGAATTTATCACTTCATCTTTGGATTTTGGAACCTCACTACTGGCAAGAATTCCAAAATAACAATCAATATCTAGTACCAAAGTCAAATTTAAAGATGCATCGTGATATGGCTGCAATATATGCATCCTGATATATTCATTCTCAAGAAATATGGAAAGCCCTGCTTCTTCATATTAAAAACTGTAAAACTGCATGAAGCGCTATTTAAAGCTTTATTATTCTATTATTTTAATAATATCAAGGTCGCATTCCCAATAGATGGCACTGGCCATGCCTCATCCCATAGGGGCACTATGAGTTTAACTATATGTTTAAAATCAAAAATATTTTAAATCTCCAATAGATGGAGTCCATCCCTTACTGTTACTGACATTATGACAATCTGACAATTTTATGATAGACAGGATTAAAAGAGTGACCATAAAACATGCTCAAGATTTGTCTCCGAGGATGGAGGCAAACTTACCTGAAGCCAAAATTTGTTGAGAAAGATGCCAAGAAAGCATGTTTTAAAAGAAGTTTTGTTTGCAAAAGAAGTTTTATGTTTGAAAACGTGTCAAAGCGCTGAAAATCCACCAGAAATGACAGCTTGGAGAGACACCTGGTGGAAGACAGTGTTGTTCACTTTGTGTTGGAATATTTATTTGTTGTTCATTTGTTCTTAAATGTTGAAATCTCTCAGGGTTATAATACATGCTCAAGATTGATCTCATGGCTAACTTACTCTAAGTTCAAAAAATAAATCCCATTATAAAGATGTCATCTTTGTCTTCTGCATAAAGTCTTTATATTATATTGTCTTTGCAGAAAAACAACAAAACAATTCTGTATGTTTTGATGTGCACATGGCTCAAATAAAAGCCCAATGTCAAAGTTTCATTTTCACCATATACTTATCCCAATCAGGATTGATTCCTATACCTTCAACAAGGGAGACAGATCTCTTGCGAACTAAGCCACATCACACAGCATCATGCAAACATATATAAACAGGAACGTCCTTTTCAAGAATATATATTTGTTTATAGATTTATATATTTTAGATATCTTAGACTAACTGAAAGTAAACTTTGAAAATAACTGATTTCTTTTTTGAGGGGGATATCAAGATATTATCAAACTTTTAAAATTATTGCATAACTTTTCATTTCCTTTTCCTACATATATAAATTTGCAAATCCTGTGTGAGCTTGAGTTTTATAAAAATAAAATCAACACTTGTTTGGTATGTTTGAATAAGTTTCAAGGGATTGTGATGGGTTTACAGAGCCTCTCAGATTCACAACTGATTGGGGCACCTTCGGGAGATAAAGGAAAAAATAAAGACATGCCAATGACAGTTTCTCTTTGGATTTAATACAAATGTGGCTTAAAACGCTTTTAAAAATCTTTAAAATGTCCTTACTGTGTCACGATCTTTTTGTGTAAGTAACAAATTACATTAAACTTATCTGTAAACCATAATTCTACTGTTAATAAAGGCCCAAACAAAGAAAGTCAGATGTTACCAGAATATAGTCATTCTTCAAGACTTTCCGAATAAAATCCAAGGGCAAGTATTTTTTGTTAAAACTTACAAGTCCTGACACATGGGGTACAATTACTTGATTTTTGAACCCATTTCCATGCTTTTCTGTTCAGTTGTAAGGGAGTGCTTATTGTTGTACAAATCCATATCACTCTTATAAAAGTTGATATTATGCACTGAGTTGGCAATATGAAGTAATTCATGATGTCACAATGGTTTCTATGACGTCATACTGTTGCTGCCGGAATGAGCATTCCACACACAACGAAAATTTTGATATTAATATTTATTATTGAATAATTTGCAACAACAAAGGCGATATTGAAAAAAATGTTGATCTTATTAACAGTGAATTGTCCCTTCACATGAAGTTTACAAAGAAACAAAAGTCACTAGCAAACCATATTTGCTTACATTTGAGGACTAATTTTTACGTTGACACATTTCTTGAACTCTTCTTTTTATCCACGTGTGCAAGTGTTATCCCAGGCCAGTTATCATATATATCAAAGTTTTTTTTTAATGAGGCAAGGATCATAGTTTCCATAAATTCTGGTTTTATTCAATGTGTATGCAAATAGCAAGAGAGAAATCTACACATTCATAATTAAAGCTAAAGGAAATTGACATAAAAAACACAATTTCGCAAGCACTTTACGTAAAACTTTTATTCTGACAATTTTCATGCCATCCGAAAACTTATGTTTCGATTTTGACCATTTTCATCCCATTTCAATGCGGCAAACTTGGCATTGCAAATTTTCATACCTCTTTCACTTATTTTGAGGGAATAATCTACCTATCTTGCTTTATGCTGCTCAGAATTTGCACCATTTCCTCTCCACATGCCAAATCAAGCGGAGTTCTCCCAAACCTGTCCTTCATCTCTAGGGAAAGTCCTTTTTTCACTAGTGTCTGCACTATGGATTTTCTGGGCGATCCCAGGCGTGCTACTTTATGTAATGCGGTCTGTCCATCATGATCTACTGTGCGTGTATTTGCCCCATAGTCCAGCAGTATAGAAGCTCCTTCGTCATTGCCATTAGATAAAGCTACCAGAAGTGGGGACTGTCCACACTTATCTATAGTGTTGATTTGAGTTTCATTGGCTATTAGCAGTTCCAGTGCATCCGTTTCTTTGCTCCTTGCAGCCAAATGTATCGCCCTTTCCCCTTTGGAGTTAATCAACTCCTTTTCAGCTCCCTGAGAAAGAAGGATGTCAATATGGCTATAGCTGCCCCGTGTCGAACTCAAGTGCAAGGCTGTGTCGCCATACTTATTCTGAGTGTTCACGTAGGAACCACGTGATAATAAGTCTCTCATCACTGACACATCTTGGTTTTTAGTAGAATAATGCAGCGGTGTGTTTCCTTTGTTATCCACAGCCTGGACATCAGCATTCATGTCCAGAATAGCATTGAGAATAGAAGAGCTGCACTTAGCTGCCGCCAGGTGGAGCGCGGTTCTCTCCTCTCTGTCTCTGGCATTCACATCAACTTCGCTCATCAGGAGAAGTTCAATGATGTCCGCCACGTTGTTCTCCAGGGCAATATGTATGGGCAGCTGAGCATCTTTACCAACTAAGCCGTTCTCAGCTCCATGGCCGAGTAGCAGGTCCACGTTCTCCATAGACACTGCCTCAATAGCATGGCACAAGGCGGACTTGCCTTCTTTGTCTAGGGCATCATATTTGGACCCATAATCTATCAAGACTGAAGCAATCTCTGATGAAGGCAGATGGCAGGCTATGTGAAGTGGCAGCATTCCTTTACTGTCACTGACGTTCACCCCTGCATCTCTCTGAACCAGAAAATTCACCACTTCTTTATAACCTTTTTCTGCAGCCAGATACAAAACAGTTTTCCCCTGGGAGTCTCTGGTGTCAAAGCATTTTCCAAACTGGTCTTGCACCAGGCAAGCCATTTTGGTTAGACAGTCAATTTGGGAATCACATATTTGAACTAAATCATGTAGTGGTGTTCTCTTGGAGGAATCTGCAAGACAGCAGTTGGCGCCATTGTTCACGAGAATTGCCAAAATATCTCCGCTTCGCTTGTTTCTCACACAAATATGTAAGGCAGTTTCGCCTGCACTGTTTAGGGCGTCAACTTGAGCACCATTTTTAATGATCAAGGCTTTATATAAGGTGGCCTCACTACTAAGTCTTGCTGCATGATGTAATGGTGTCTCCTTATCTTTATCGCTAGTTGCAGCATTGGCATTCTTATTCAGTAACAGTTTGACAACAAACCAAGCTTTGGCTGCAATTGCATCATGGAGGGCCGTACGTCCTGTTTTATCTTGCCGGTTTAAATCTATACCCTGATCTAACAGTCTTGTGACATTTTCTACATCATTGCACTTGGCAAAAACGTTCAGCGGTAGCTCCTCACCGCGAGCATCATTGTCGATTATAGCGCCATTCTCTACAAGTGCGCTGAGTATAGAAAACTCACTCTTCTTTATCGCCGCACAAGCTGCTGTCATACCACCATTGTCTTTTATATTCAAATCTGCATCTCTATCTATTAGCAACTTAGCCAAATCCAAGTTCTCTACCTCAACTGTTACGTGAAGAGGGGTTTGACCTTTACTGTCTTTACAATTGACATCCATGCCCCACTCGTCTATAAGTTCTCTGATCACCCTCTCTCTTTGATAAGTCACTGCAATATGAAGCACATTTCTTTGGTGACAATCCTTAATGTCAGGTTTAGCCCCGGATTGTAAAAGGAATTTTGCCTTCTCCTCATCACCACATTGGCAGGCAAAGAAGAGCGGGGTCATGCCATCATTATTTCTGGCATCTACGTTAACACCGTGCTTAAATAAATCCCTGAGTAGCTCACAAGGAGCCTCGTAACTTCCTGAGAATATATGCAAGGCCACGTTGCCAGAATTGTCTGTCAACTTCGTGTCAGCGCCATACTCCAGTAGCTGCGCCATAATCAAACTATTTGTTGTGTAGAACAGTGGTGACATCCCCAGCGCGTTCTGAGAGTTCACGTTAGTTTCCCTCTCCAGCAGTACCTTCACCACATCTGGCTGATTGGCCGTCACCGCCAGGTGGAGTGGCGTATTGCCATCATTATTCTTTGTATTAACCTGTGCTCCAGCATCCAGCAAACGATCGATTATCAGCTTTCTCACCTCAACAGTGACCTTGTCATCCTGTTTGCCATTTTTTAAGCATCCCACACTTGGTCGTTTTGCTGAAACATATGCATGATAAATAATTTATCACAGTCAAATTCTGAGGTAAAATTTTATTTGGAAAATCAGAACCAGGTATTAAATAATTAACTTTGAAAATTAAATGTAAAGTATATTAATGTGTTACACATTGTCATTAAGTTATGGATATCTAATTAGTGAAAGAATAAACAAAAGAACCAAATAACTACTTGTAACCTAGTGGCCAATAAAATATTTAAATGAATTAAAATCCAGTTAAAGAGTGCATAAATCACATCCACTGACCACTCAATCCTTGCAACAATTCAAATATCTTGAATTCAAATTTATGTGGAAACCTGTGTATTCAGTGATCAAATGGCTGACTGATTTGAATATGTTATATAGTCTATTGACTTAACGTTGGACTGCGAGTTCCTGCTTGCATGCACCTAACAGTTTTGTTTAACTGTTGACATATTAAGGTCCCCTGTAGGGCAGTATTTTATAGTCAATATCATCTATTTACAAACGTATGCTACCACTCCAAGAAATCAGGAGTACTTGAGGTCTCAATAGATATCTAAACCGCGTACCGTGGTATGTCCCTCAAATCAAAGTCGCTGCATATGAGGTTTTGTGCTTTGTTATTATTATACAGATTCAACATAATGCAATTTTCAACATGTCAGATCACGTCCTCAGTCACAATGAATAATTTCATAAACTAAATCATTAAACACGATGACCTCATATTATATTTATATACTAAAATATCACCTGGAGGCTTCCCAGCAAATCTAATTTGTGGAGTTTGAACTTCTCTATGAAAAACAAGATACGTAAAAAGTAACTCAGTTTTTGAAAGAATTTAGTATGTTTTTTGTTTCAGATGACAATTTACCCTCTGGCATCTATTGTATCATTTAAATAAGCAAACCAGGGGCAAAGAGACCTACTGTCATGCCAACTGTGCTCAAAGAGTCCTCTGCTCAAACGATTATTCAATTCAGATTTCTGATAAGTCAAATAATGATGTACTGAAAAATGTTTTAAGCCAAAAAAAGGAAAAACAAAGACGTGCAATAAAAAGATTTACTTTCAAAGAATCATGTTCATCAACATGATGAAATATGCCATGAGACTAAGCTGGCCTGAGATGTGAGTTTGGCAGCAGGCCTAATAAATCTCCCCTGGCACACTGATTATACTGCATGTTAACACATTGAACAGATCAAACCAATCCACCAGTTAGTTTGTACATACCGCATTATCCCTAATAGCCACCCTCTACCTAAATACTGCCCCCCTCCTGTCTGCAGACCAGGCCCTGCTGGCTGGGGTAGTGGAGCAGCAGACTTACAACCCACAGGGGTTTGTTATCTCAGTAATTAATATGTAAACAGTGCTCACAGCTTCACTTGCAATACTCATGCAAACATATCAAAGAAAACACACTTATTGTTTGCCACAAATACCTGTTTCTCAATTTCAAGTGATGTTACACTCTAATTAACTCCTCATGTTGCATCAATGTGTAAGATCTGACACCTGAATGCTGAGTGAGGGTCACATATGGGTCACAGCATGGTGCCCAGAAGCACACCCCAGCCTCTTGCATGTGGTCAAGTGGGGGAACTACATGGCTCAACACTGATGATGAAAAAGATTGTCGTTTTCAATACCTAACATGTTTAATTAATTTGTGTCTGGACTGACATATTCATATTTATAAGTTCATCTAAAATATATTGAATAATACTGTACTGTACAATTATTCTTACCATCAAACTATTCTTCAAGTGCAACAAGATGTTGCCATTTAGTTACTAAATATCTATTGTGAATCTGTAAAACAGTCAATTTTGAACCCTGGTCTTGGCATGTCTGCCAGTCACATATTAGTGGTCCCCTCAGAGGCAATGTATATATATATATATTATAGAAACATTGCCTCTGAGGGGACCACTAATATGTGACTGGCAGACATGCCAAGACCAGGGTTCAAAAGTGACTGTTTTACAGATTCACAATAGATATTTAGTAACTGACTGACTGTTTTATATATATATACCGGTATATATATATATACACACACACACACAAAATCACAAAAATATGAAAGTAAAAGAACTATCCAGATTTTAAACTTCTTCTCAAATACATCTGTTGCTATTGGTAGATCTATACCAGGCCACTTTACGCAAGCCGGACTTTACAGTGACCCCTGGTGATCAGTGATACATTAGCACATTTCATACAGACTGATTTGAAAAATCAGATTTGGCATTTACTTCCAGGGCCTGGTCCAAACCCAAGATATGCCAAGGAGAGCAGGCCACAACATACAGGTTAAATGTAACCCTGACCCTGTGGTGGTCTATGCTATGCATATTTACTTTATATTATTGCATATATAATTCAATTGCAGGTGAGAATAGTAACCAATGGCATAATGTTACTGCTGCTATGATGTTAATAACTTGTGTCAAGGGCATAGGGGAAAGGTACTTACCGGTAAGCACAGGGCTACTTCCGTATCCTCATATCATTTTATCAGATTGCCCACACTGAGATGTGAACATGGGATGGGGAGATTATGCTGTCCCGGTGTTGGGCCAACATATCAGTGAGCATGGTGAGATATGGAAGGTTGGGGCTTATGGGAAGCTTGGCCACTTTTGATATCTTATCTAAACAATGTCAGCCTAATGGCAAACACAACCCTGGATTTACATCAATAGAAATGCACAATACATGTGGTAAGTATATGGGGGCTGTGTTGTGCTATTCTGATAATAGTGGTCTCAAAAAAGAGTAGAACTCACTTTGTGATAATATTGTAACTCATCATGCACTGTGTAGATTATATCAAGCCTGTAACTCATATTCTATAGATTGTATTAAGATTGTAACTCATCATGCACTATGCAGATTGTATTAAGACTAACATACTATAAGGTTGTGCAACTCATCAGGCACTAATTAGGTTGTGTAACTCATCAGGCATTATTTGGGTTAATTAACTCATCAGGCACTATTTAGGTTAAGTAACTCATCAGGCATTATTTAGGTTGTGTAACTCAACAGGTACTAATTAGGTTGTGTAACCCATCAGGCACTATTTAGGTTGTGAAACTCATCATGCACTATTTAGGTCGTGTAACTCATCAGGCACTAATTAGGTTGTGTAACCCATCAGGCACTATTTAGGTTGTGAAACTCATCATGCACTATTTAGGTCGTGTAACTCATCATGCACTATATAGGTTAAGTAAATCATCAGGTTGTGAAACTCATCGGGCACTAATTAGGTTGTGTAACTCATCAGACACTAATTAGGTTGTGTAACTCATCAGGCACTAATTAGGTTGTGTAACTCATCAGGCACTATTTAGGTTGTCTAACTCACCATGTTTTGTGTTGAGTGCATCTGTAGCCAGGTGGAGTGGTGTATTTCCCAGCTGGTCAGACATATTTACTTTGGCCCCATGACTGAGCAGCGTGTCGATGCACTCAATATGACCCCCGAGGAGAGCCTTGTGCAGCCCGGTCTGACCCACTTCATCCTGGTGGTCAATTTCAGCATCTTTCTTGAGGAGGAAAGTGATTATTTTACCGTTGCCTCTTCGGCAGGCAGCGTGTAAAGGGGTCTGACCCTTGATGTCTTGCATGTTCACTCTCACCCCTTTCACGCCCAGTATCTGAGCGATATCCCGATGATCCCGCTCTGCTACTAAGTGTATAGGGGCGCGCCCATACTTATCCTGGGCATCAATGTCTGCTCCATTGGCAGCCAGGTAACTCACCATGGCTGTCTGACCTTCAGCTGTGGCTAAGTGCAGAGGCACCAGACCATTGTGTTTTATCCTCAGGTTCAGATCCAGGTGTGGTTCAGCGTGCAGGAGGAGCCCCAGGATTGAGGTGCTACCCACAGCGGCCGCCCGATGCACAGCCGACATACCCCACTCCGGGGGATCACACTCCACCAACCGTACCTCACGGCTGCACAAATCCTCAACATTCATCCCATCCTCTTGAAAATCTCCCAGGATTTCCTTGACGCCTTCATCATTTTCCTCCTGAATATCTTCATGAAGGACGAGGTAGTCGTCGGCCAGCTCCTCACCCTCCTCCATGCTGTTTTGAGAGGTGGTTTTTGGGGGTGTTGCTCTCTCTTTGGTAGTGGTTATGAACACAGATGGGGACGCACTTCAGCTATGGCCAGACGTCACCAAGCGCCACTGAAATATACAACACAAGTACTTGATCAATATGACACAAACTGATCACCGGGCCATCTATAAATATATATTTATATATCCATACACATCTTGTGGTGGCACTGAAAGAACAGCAATATCAGTCACCATTGCAAGATTAAACATGTTTTATCCATACCACACACAGCATCAATACTGCTGTCTACAAATCAATATATGTATATATTAATCATCATGTGCGACACACCACACTGTGTACTTTTCACATTGGCCGAGGTGTGTCCAACTTGATTGAGCGACCTGGGAGACTCCATTTGGATTTTAACTGACAGATATCAGTACAGTTTTTTGTGAGGAAGTTTTTCTACTGTGAGAAAGAGCTCACAAAACTTGTTTTGTGTTAGCATGGTTAAGAGATCAAGGAAATGGACCACCAGATGTTCAGTTGGTTTAATTCATGTTATAATTAATTCATGTTATAATTTATCATATGAGCTGAGGCCCATTGTCCTTATAAATAACCGGGTGGATTGTCATGTCAAGGACCTGCGACATGAGAATTCAATGAGTAGGTCTCATCATGAGATGACTGAATTTGAGATGATATTGGAAGTGATGTAGAAACCCAAATTAAACAAGCAAACAACCAAAATCACTACCAGTATATCCCCCCTGTAATCTTATAGAACCATAATTATTGTTTCCACTGGCAAATAAATGTTTTTGGTCTCTGGATAATAATACTCTCAATATTGTGCCCAAAGAAGAGGTTTTGTTTTGTTTTGTTTTTTATTCTTTTTTTTTCTTTATAATATAATTTTCTTCATCCCATCTTATGATTCATAGGACATCCCTTATACATGTATATTCTATTAGATATGAGATGGCGAAGCATGATTGATATGATAGAGTCCATATATCATAACTATAATGAGATTATCCCTGTCAACTTCATGTTTGCAGGACTCCTATCAAGAATAGCTCTTCACCTCATTTTCATCTGACCATTTACTAACAAGAATTGAAGTAGAAGTATCAAACATAGGCATCAGAGATGCATCAACCCTCAGCCCTGGTAACTCATTGCACAACATTCGCTCCACACAATATTTGTGAACAAAACGTCACTGCACCAAGGCAAATTGATGCAGGGGTAAAAAAAACCCATAAAATCTACTTCCTTTGATAGCTTAGGTGTGTCAAGTATCATGAAACTGTCATCATTTACTCTAGAATTATTGAGATGGGCAGGTGACCTTGAAAAGCAGGTTAAGGTCACCGTCCATCAAACTCATGTGAAGACTTCCAAGATGCTTATGTGTGTCAATTTTCATGAAGCTGCCATTATTTGTTCTTAAGTTATTGCAATGACGTGGATTTGACATGATTGTCCCTGTGACCTTGAAAAGTAGGTAAAGGTCATGTTCCATCAAGAGAAGTCTGAGGTCTTCACCAGATGCTTATGTGTGTCAAGTCTCATAAAGCTGCCAACATTCGTTCTCGAGTTATTGCGATTCTTGGGATTTCACATATTTGTCCCTGTGACCTTGAAAAATAGGTCAAGGTCGCCGTCCACCGAACTAGTCTGAGGTTTTCAACAGATGCTTATGCGTGTAAAGTTTCATGAAGCTGCCATCATTTGTTCTTGAGTTATCACGATGACAAGGATGATTTCACATTATTGTCCCTGTGACCTTGAAAAGTAGGTGAAGGTCATGTTCCATACAAAAATGTCTGAGGTTTTCATCAGATGCTTATGTGTGTCAAGTTTCATGAAGCTGCCATCATTTGTTCTCGAGTTATCGCGATGACAAGGATGATTTCACATAATTGTCTCTGTGACCTTGAAAAGTAGGTGAAAGTCATGGTCCACCATGAGAAGTCTGAGGTCTTCACCAGATGCTTGTGTGTCAAATCTCATAAAGCTGCCATCATTCGTTCTTGAGTTATTGCGATTCTTGGGATTTCACATATTTGTCCCTGTGACCTTGAAAAATAGGTCAAGGTCGCCGTCCACCGAACAAGTCTGAGGTTTTTAACAGATGCTTATGCGTGTAAAGTTTCATGAAGCTGCCATCATTTGTTCTTGAGTTATCACGATGACAAGGATGATTTCACATTATTGTCCCTGTGACCTTGAAAAGTAGGTGAAGGTCATGTTCCATCAAGAGAAGTCTGAGGTCTTCACCAGATGCTTGTGTGTGTCAAATCTCATAAAGCTGCCATCATTCGTTCTTGCGATTCTTGGGATTACACATAATTGTCCCTGACCTTGAAAAATAGGTCAAGGTCACCGTCCATCGAACTCGTCCGAGGTTTTCACCAGATGCTTATATGTGTCAAGTTTCACGAAGCTGCCATCATTTGTTCTCGTACTATCGCGATGACAAGGATGATTTCAAATAATTGTCCATGTGACCTTGAAAAGTAGGTGAAGGTTATGTTTTATAGAAACAATTCTGAGGTCTTCACCAGATGCTTATGGGTGTCAAATCTCATAAAGCTGCCATCATTTGTTCTTGAGTTAGGCGATTCTTGGGATTTCACATAATTGTCCCTGTGACCTTGAAAAATAGGTCAAGGTCACCGTCCATCGAACTCGTCCGAGGTTTTCACCAGATGCTTATATGTGTCAAGTTTCACGAAGCTGCCATCATTTGTTCTCGAGTTATCGCGATGACAAGATGATTTCACATAATTGTCCCTGTGACCTTGAAAAGTAGGTGAAGGTCATGTTTCATAAGAAAAATTCTGAGGGCTTCACCAGTTGCTTATGTGTGTCAAATCTCATAAAGCTGCCATCATTCGTTCTTGAGTTATTGTGATTCTTGGGATTTCACATAATTGTCCCTGTGACCTTGAAAAATAGGTCAAGGTCGCCGTCCATCGAACTTGTCCGAGGTTTTCACCAGATGCATATGTGTGTCAAGTTTCATGAAGCTGCCATCATTTGTTCTTGAGTTATCGCGATGACAAGGATGTTCGCTACAGACATACATACAGACATACAGACATACATACATACATACATACCCACGCCAGGAGTACTGCAATACCCTCAGCCTGATTACATCAGGGGCTGAGGGTAAAAATGATATATCTTAAACCATTGATTATTTTTGGGCTTCAAAGACAACTCTCTTGACATGGGACAAAGGGTGGTGTTATATATCACATGACACCAGCTACTGGGACCCATAATTGATATGCTGATATGTGATTACTGTATTTGTGTTACATATCTGGTTCAAATTCCACATCTGTTATCTGAAGTGGAACTCAAAACTCTCAGAAAATAGACATAAACGACCTTTGACGAATAAGACATGTAAAATATGTTGTGTTCTCGTCGGAGAGGAAAAGGGGTTGATTTCATACTTCATCTGTTTCTTGGTTCTCTGCATTGCAAGGACAATAAATGATTAATTACATGTAATTACCTTTGATTTGATGGCAATAATATGGTTAAATGATTTTTGACGGACTTTTTATTTATCAATATCTTGATATTTGACCATAAAGCTGTTTTATATTGAGAAAAGGGTGAATTTTTATATATCATTATAATCTATAATTTATAGATTTATTATATTTTATCATAATTTAATGAAATATAATTTACTATGTGGTATCCACAGTCGATATATATTTGACAATGCACGGTTTACACATGAGATCCAGATAAACCATTTTATTTCATTATATTACAGGGATTGACATCAACATCGAAGAGTCTGTACAATCATAATTTTTCGGCAATACATTTGATTAAAAGCTGTTAACAGAACAAAACTACATTGAGCATAAATTCACTGCTTAACTGAAACTTATTTCCAATATCTACTTTTGTCAGCCCCCTTTTAATCAGATGGTAAGATATGGTTGATTTATGAGGCCATCGACTTATCACATGGTACCTTTCCATCAAGTAGCCCCCCCCCCCCCCCCCCCCTCCCCATTGTCTTGACATGAGACAAACCCAAAATTCTCCATCAGTTCTCAAATACCAGTACTAATAATTCACTGTATCCGAATCCTATCTCTCAAAACAGCCACAGTGATTTACAGGCATTCCTGCTTCAAAGATAATTGCTTCTCATGTCATATCAGGTCTATATATGTACAGGAGACAATATTATTTCCGAGTCAGGATGGGTAGTGTTGGCAAATGATATATTAGCATATAAAGCTGTGTTAGACCTGCATCTTGAGGCTTGTCCAGGATGGAAACATACCCCCCTTTCCCCTAGAAAAAACAACTGCAATCTGGGTCCTTAACTTAACATAACTTTATTTATAGATGCCGAATCTGAACACTTCACAGTCACAGTATAAAACAAAAACTCTTAACCTGCCTGCTGATGCTTGGACCAGGTTCTTTCCCCACTTCTACGTTAATTTAATGTTGGACGATGACAATATGTTGCACGCTCAGCATGCTTCACCCCGGGTCCCTCCCGCCAGCCTAACATGGCTGTCTCCATGTATCAAATAGTTCCATTAATTCATTGCAGATTTTTTCTATCAAGAAACAGGTGTGGTATGTCTCTTGTCGTTGAATAGTGTTGCTCTAATCCCACAAACCTGAATCTTATTTACTCAAAAAAAAAGAAAAAAAAAAAAAAAAAAAACATAGGCATCAGAGATGCATCAACCCTCAGCCCTGGTAACTCATTGCACAACATTCGCTCCACACAATATTTGTGAACAAAACGTCACTGCACCAAGGCAAATTGATGCAGGGGTAAAAAAACCCATAAAATCTACTTCCTTTGATAGCTTAGGTGTGTCAAGTATCATGAAACTGTCATCATTTACTGATTATTGATATGGGCCGGTGACCTTGAAAAGCAGGTTAAGGTCACCGTCCATCAAACTCATCTGGAGTCTTCCCAGATGCTTATGTGTGTCAATTTTCACGAAGCTGCCATCATTTGTTCTTAAGTTATCACGATGACAAGGATGATTTCACATAATTGTCCCTGTGACCTTGAAAAGCAGGTGAAGGTCATGTTCCATCAAGAGAAGTCTGAGGTCTTCACCAGATGCTTGTGTGTGTCAAATCTCATAAAGCTGCCATCATTCGTTCTTGAGTTATTGCGATTCTTGGGATTTCCCATAATTGTCCCTGTGACCTTGAAAAATAGGTCAAGGTCGCCGTCCACCGAACTAGTCCGAGGATTTCACCAGATGCTTATGCGTGTAAAGTTTCATGAAGCTGCCATCATTTGTTCTTGAGTTATCACGATGACAAGGATGATTTCACATAATTGTCCTTGTGACCTTGAAAAGTAGGTGAAGGTCATGTTCCATCAAGAGAAGTCTGGGGTCTTCATCAGATGCTTGTGTGTGTCAAATCTCATAAAGCTGCCATCATTCGTTCTTGAGTTATTGTGATTCTTGGGATTTCACATAATTGTCCCTGTGACCTTGAAAATTAGGTCAAGGTAGCCATCCACCGAACTAGTCCGAGGTTTTCACCAGATGCTTATGCATGTAAAGTTTCATGAAGCTGCCATCATTTGTTCTTGAGTTATCACGATGACAAGGATGATTTCACATAATTGTCCCTGTGACCTTGAAAAGTAGGTGAAGGTCATGTTTCATAGAAAAAATCTGAGGTCTTCACCAGATGCTTGTGTGTGTCAAATCTCATAAAGCTGCCATCATTCGTTCTTGAGTTATTGCGATTCTTGGGATTTCACATAATTGTCTGTGACCTTGAAAAATAGGTCAAGGTCGCCGTCCATCGAACTCGTCCGAGGTTTTCACCAGATGCTTTTGTGTGTCAAGTTTCATGAAGCTGCCATCATTTGTTCTCGAGTTATCGCGATGACAAGATGATTTCACAAAATTGTCCCTGTGACCTTAAAAAGTAGGTGAAGGTCATGTTTCATAGAAAAAATTCTGAGGTCTTCACCAGATGCTTATGTGTGTCAAATCTCATAAAGCTATCATTATTCGTTCTTGAGTTATTGTGATTCTTGGGATTTCACATAATTGTTCCTGTGACCTTGAAAAATAGGTCAAGGTCGCCGTCCATCGAACTCGTCCGAGGTTTTCACCAGATGCATATGTGTGTCAAGTTTCATGAAGCTGCCATCATTTGTTCTTGAGTTATCGCGATGACAAGGATGTTCGCTACAGACATACATACATACAGACATACATACATACATACATACCCACGCCAGGAGTACTGCAATACCCTCAGCCTGATTACATCAGGGGCTGAGGGTAAAAAGAAGAAGAAAAAGAATGCAAAAACCAATATATGAGTTAAATTTTACCCCCTGGATATTGTTTTATATTTTCAATACCTCATAAGATATTTTACATGCAGCATTGTCCTGAGCATAGATGCGTCTTTAAACATTTCTTAAAACATCACCAGGGATGTTATACCAGAATTAAATGACTTAACTGTACTGGGAACCATCTTAAAACATCACCAGGGATGTTATACCAGAATTAAATGACTAAATGGTAAGTAGATTGCATTGGTAAGGAGTTGTCTTCCAAGTAATGAGGAGGATTTTGATATTGATTCTGGCATATACTGGGAACCAATGCAATTTCATTAGTCTATTGGATGAAAAGATATATACATCTATATATAGTCATAAAATTTTCTATTGATAACTTCAAATATTATTCAAGTGATATGCGATTGTAAATAAAAATAAATACATACATACACACACACATACAAGGTGGGACTATCCATATCATATTATTTAATTGCTTCTAATTACAGGGAGGAGTTAACACCTGGGACTTGACCCTGCCTTGACCTTTGGCCTGTTATATATACAGCACAGATGATGCAGTGAAGACTGGTGATATACTTGTGTTCTGAACTCATCCTGCAGTAACTACTACCTCTATTTTTTTACTTTGGCACCAAGGTGTACGGAACAACTCCCAAGCAACTTATCATAACTGGGCCATACACTTATAAACTACACACATCTGTCGACGCATGTATGGAAGTAACCACTGCATAGATTCATCACATCATGGAGAAATCTGGCGAATAATTCCTCCTGTGTCATTTCAATTGTTATTGAAAAGTATGGGTATCAAGCCAAAAACAGTTAATATTTGATGCAAAAAAATAAACCGATGGCAGGAAACCTTCTGAAGTAAATATATCTGATAGAGAGCTGGAGGTCTGATAAACCTTATCACAATAGGTCAGATGTCTGATTATATTGTGCCCCAGTTACAAATCAAGCTGATAAATCCCAGCAAACTGATGTTGCTGCACGAAATAATAACATAGTTTAATTGGAGTTTAATTTGATAGTATAATTGAATTTTCAGTATCTTGGAGCAGGTCTCTTTGTATGCCTGTTCATATATTAATATAAGAACCCTGTGAGCAGGTCCATGACATTAATGTGGCCGTGTGTATGGCTGGATGGCATCTAGTGACACGAGGTATTTCCTTAATGTGAGCCCAGCTTTGTCCTCTTCACAATACACCTGTTTATGGGGTGCAGCTCTTTTGCTCATTTCAATCTGGCTGTGAAAACATAAATAATCAAAAATATGTCATGAACAGGAACAAGGAACTTCCAGCCATAACAGGACACACGATATAAATATATCACCAATTTTCTTTCCCATTAAGATATAATAAGTCAAAGTGACTGAGTACAAAACAAGAAAATGACAAAACGATAACAATGCAGGTCCAATAGAGATATATTTGGCAAATATATAGAACACAGGGGAGGGAACAAAGAGTTTTCTTTGAAATATATTTCCAGCACAAGAAACCCATCCAAGCTACCATTAAAAAAAGATGCCACATTACAATGTTAGATGAATGGGCGGCGAAGTGTTATGAGATGATGTACCAGGACTCTGAAAGTTACTGGCGGAGGCCCTTCAGAGCGTGACCCTAACTTCACTGAGGCTATCTATATTCACTGAGGCTATCCTCTGGTGTCATTTCCTTTCAAAAATCGGACAAAGTATCACGTTTTATCTCACCAATCTGCACACCATCCAGTGCGAGCTAATTTTGAACCTAAACCCACTTTTTAGCACGAACTAGATTTGCAGAGTATGTGTACAGGCCATATATATATATATAAATTTATATGTAATGTAAAGACGCACACACCTGCCAGGTATGCAGAAATAGTGAGATGGCTGGAGGGTGGTGACTGCATGTGATGGTAAACACGACACAGACCACGCGGGTGTGAGGAGCTGAAAAAAAAACTATGTCATGATAACAAAGAGGGGGCTGGTCTATACTGCACTGGCCTCTGCCATACCTGGGCTGTGATGTAAGCTTTAAACTGTCACCCTTCACTATTTTCAGAACAAAGACAGGTTATATCATATTTGAAGTGATTTTGTACAGGCCATCTCTATTTGATTAAAAGATTGGAAATTGGGAAAAATCAGATTAAGATGTTAACAAAAACATTGAAGTCAAGGATATTGATACAAAAACTGAGACTTGCCATTTTCCTTTAATTATGCCTCCAATCTTGGTAGAGTCTGGGTACACTCAGACCCTCTGGGATATACCGTAGAGTAATATACCTGAGGATATACCAGGCTAGTTGATACCCATGCCTCTTGGGACAACATTTCCTTCTTAATGAGACCGATAATCAGGCCTGATCTCTGTGGCAAATACTGTACTGTTTACATGTTACCACTGAAGCTAATCATGAACCTGTGACTCCTTTGTTGATATAAAGGTGATTTGCTTTACTCATGTCTTGTTGGTACATAATTCACATTTTGGAGTTTCTTGATATTCTCACAAAATTATAACAGATCGCGCATGATATAGGGTCAGGTTTTGCCATACTGTCTCGATTAATACACTCCCTAACGCAGCTCAGGTTTTAATATGTGTTAGTCCAAACATCTATTAATCATATTCTTACCGTATATTTCAATATGAAGAGATGCCTGATAAATTTCCAGGATAGAGTAATGTTCTTGTTGAGATCAGTGACTGCACGTCAAGTAAGTGGCATGCGTGGAGTGTGGAGTGGTCTGCCGGCACCCCACTGCAGCGCCCGGGACATGTGCCTACCTCGGCCCCTCCCCCTAAGCCCCTGTCCGGACTCACGGGCTGGGCCATGACCTATAACAGCTTCTGTGCACAACACGATTTGTACAGGTCAAGATTGTGATATCTTCAAATATTTTCTTCCATTATTTAGGAGAGTAAAAACTTAACCACAATAGTTCACAGGGGCACAGGTGCAGATAGGTAAACATCCTGTTTGACTGAGCTGCATGGCTGGCTTTATATCGATTGCGTCGATTGTTAGTTCAATAAAGGCCATCATATGCTTTTCCTGGACATGATTTCATGCTCAGATGCACATTAATAGAAGGTAAGGGATAGAAGGTAAACAGGAACTAAATTAAATTTGCAGGAACTGATTCATCCATGCTGACTTTTCTGCTCTCCAAAAATGTTTTAGCCATCTATGATATTGAAAGATTTTCTTATAATTCTAATTGGCTTTAGGAAAATATCCTTTTTGTAAGTCGGAACATAAACTGACTTTAAAATAGGAATAAATCTAAATAGGGATAAATAGGAACTGCAATATACACAACCCTATGATATTTAATTGAATCAACTACAAAAGAATTATTTTCTCTAATTAACAAAGTAAATAAATCAAATAATATCTGTGCGTACACAATGTAAACCTGACAATATTTACTTTACATAATAAGTTCAATAAAATATGAGCTGTGTTCCAATCCACCCCCGGCCCATAAAATAGAAGCTTCCAATCTTGAGGGCGGGCATATTTATAGAGGCCTATTTTGGATGGGGAGGTCATGGGTCTTGTGAGAGGGTGTCTGCAAGATCACCTGGCAAAACATTAGTTATACTGATTAACAGTGCCAAAATTCTCACAACTTTCTACTGAACGTAGCGGGTGGTTGCTGCAAAACTATATTCTCGCTCTCCTGTAACTGGCTAAAAAACATAACTATCACATGTCAAATATATATTCCAAAGGCAAACACATGGGATAGGAAATGGGCCTTTCCAACACGATATATATTCGGTGTTTTATGATCAAACAATTGTTGGGATATTCATCATTCCGTGTTTTTTTTTCAGTTTATGCTTATGTAGTAATAAACGTTTTCATCTATTTTTTTGCTCTTAATATAGCCCAGAGGGCCCAGTTATGTGGACAGTCACGAGGTCAAAATATGACCTCTAAATTGTTTGTAATGACCTGAGGTGAAATAAAAAACAAGGCCAAAGGGACTATCTGATATGCTTATGTTATTGTTTTTACAAAAAAATATTTTCTTCCCTGAAAAAACCAATTACAATGGCATAATCATGCTAATCTTCAGGCCTTGACATATGCACTGGCCCGGGTCGACCAGATCCTCTGTTTGGGCCAGCGAATGCTCTGTTGTAGTGGCCCAGTTAGGCAACCATATTTTTGGTCTTTTAGTGGCCCAAACTATCTTGATTTTGTACTTGATAAATATTTATTTCATATCATGATCATTGGACTTGTAAATTTTGATTGGTACAGGCAACCCTTAAAGGGATTAAGCATCAATTTTGAAAAAAAACGTTTAAAATTCACATATTGGTGATAAATGATGTCTATTTTGATGTTTATTTTCTATTTTATTGATGCATCCCCATGTTTGCCTGTTAATTCTATTTTAACAAGACCCTAATCTATTGCTGCTTTATGAAAGCACATTTCTTTCTTGGCATCATTTTTATGTGGAGTATGACCATAGAGGCACTGAAAGGTAAAATGACGTCATAAGAGTATGGCAATATGCTTATGACGTCATCAAAGTTATTGTCCTTTGAATAGTGCCAGAATGACGTCAAACAGTGCTACCCTACTTTGAGCCTCAATTGAGGTCAAACAAATTTCATGCTACCGGTGTTTACCTGTCAAGTGTAGCTAATGGCTCAGAGAGACCTCAGCTAGGTGGGCAACTTATATTATTACTCTATTATACTTTTAATTTGTCATGATGTTCATATGGGGCTAAGCTTTCAATTTCACCAAATTGTAGAATTGATGCTTAATACCTTGAACTCAGACACTAGTCATTATGCAGCCTTATGTACAGTGTTCTTTATCACACATACTATTCTCCTTAAACTTCGGGCCACCACTTTCCTTGCTCTGGTCGCCCAACTGGGCAACCAACATTTTTCTCTTTATGTCAAGGCCTGAATCTTATACAATACCATGCTATTTTTATTATTTGTTAATTCCCCCATTAATCTTTAACTTGATACATTTGATCTATCTTCCATCGCCTGACATTAGATTGTTTGTCTTATAGTGATTCATTCTGGAGATAGATAATATGACTTTATACTGACCCATACACGTGACAGAGTAATCATCAGAGTAAAGTTGTAACGTAATTAGTAACATCAGTGATGTTGTCACATATTGGGCATCTGTGGCACATGATCTCAATATTTACAATTACACTTCAAATTCAACAATATTTTTACATGTTTTTTGACTAACAAAGATTTTTGAAGTGTAGAAGTGTCCACAATATTTTTTTTGTCCATTTAATTTTATAACAGATATTTCCATTTCAAAAATAATTGTATTTATATTTTATTCTTGGATCGCTGGTATTGAGGAATCAATGTAAAGAATAATAACTAATAAGATTTTCAACTATTGCGCCATACTGATATATTTACACGCAACCTGCTCTGTGAAAACCCTATAAACCTTACAAGCAGTAATCCTAATCTCTGCATGGCTAATCCTGGACCATATGCTTGGCCGTAATCTGTAGTGTCAGATTATTCCATGTCCTCTGAATCTCAGAGCCCCCTGGTGTTCAGAGCTCTGTTGCTTGTCCAGCGTGGCCTATAAAAGTTTGCTGTTCCTAAGTTGAATGTCATTTTTTTGTTTCACTTTATAAAATGTTTATTAGTTGAAGGAAATATAATAACTATTGTTTTGAATTTTTTAAGGCTTCCAATATGAATACTGACCAAGTTGTTTTCCCTCCTGGCGTCAGGCGGCATAGGCTTAGCAAAATAATGGTCCAAGTGGGACAGAAACAGTGAAACATAAATTTCTCTGCATTGAGAACTACAATTTACAGTATTAATTGATGTGCAAACCATATACATCGATATAGACTGTATATATAACTGCACAAAGAAAATCTGATAATACTTTTTGACAGAATATATAACTAATATTTTATGTAAAAGGGGTAAGTGTTTTTAAGAATATTAATATCACCATCGATCCCTCAAGTCATCAAGGCTAAGCTGTTTTCCATGTCTTGTCAGCTTGCCGTGTAAACGTGAGGTGAAGCACTTCACTTTTCTGCCCGATTTCAACTTCCGGCCAAGTTTGAAAAAAGTACATCGTGAGAACTCAATTTGATTTGAAGAAAAGATCAAAACATCTGGTATTCTAATTCCCCAGCAGATAGTATGTGTTTCTCAATGTTTGAATGAACCCCAAGATAGAAGCTTATATTTGTGAATTTGTGACAAGATATTTTTCAGTTCAGTATTGAACAGCTAGCAACAACAACAACTTACTGATTACGACACATGACAAATAATCACAAATGGCTTTATTCAAATCAACTTATTTCACTGAACGACACGATCCGATTATATATATATATATACAATATATTCATAAAGATATTTCAAAATGCGGTAAAAGGATTTGGAACATTTTGTCTTTTTTTCGCACTAACAGCTTCATCTTCACAGTTCAGACTACATGTGGGGACCTATTGTGGGGATCCAATGCTCTACTCTTTCCAAAGAGTGGAAGGGATCCATGTTTTAAATTATCACACAACCATCCCACAAACACACTGAGTAAGGTCCCCCTTTTCCCCAGAGCTTCCGAATCTCAAACAGGCCTTGTCCAGATAGGAGTTTCAGGGTGAAGGGGGTTTTTTTTAATGAAAGGATGATCTGATTGATTTGTGGCAATTAATTCTCTTTCAGGGCTTGATGTGAATTTTATTTTGTTTAATTATATGTAATATATTATGCATTGCAAGAATAAATGATGACATCATATAATATCATTCACATTTGTTGGTTTTGTGCAAAAAATGTTTAATAAATAATATTGAAGAAGATTTGGGGCAGGAAACTGCATTTTACATTTCTGTATGGAATACAGTGACAATGTATGAAATCTGCAGGGCACCCAAATTATCATTTATCTTTAAACATAGGCATCAGAGATGCATCAACCCTCAGCCCTGGTAACTTATTGCACAACATTCGCTCCACACAATATTTGTGAACAAAACGTCACCGCACCATATAATTGTTCCTGTGACCTTGAAAAGTAGGCGAAGGTCTTCACTGAGGTCTTCACCAGATGATTATGTGTGTCAAGTCTCATAAAGCTGCCATCATTCGTTCTCGAGTTATAGCAATGATAGGGATTTCACATAATTGTCCCTGTGACCTTGAAAAGTAGGTGAAGGTCATGTTCCATAGAAAAATGTCTGAGGTCTTCAACAGATGCGCATGTGTGTCAAATCTCATAAAGCTGCCATCATTTGTTCTAGAGTAATTGTGATTCTAGGGATTTTACATAATTGTCCCTGTGACCTTGAAAAATAGGTCAAGGTCGCCGTCCATCGGACTCATCCAAGGTTTTCACCAGATGCTTATGTGTGTCAAGTTTCATGAAGCTGTCATCAATTGTTCCCTAGTTATCGCGATGACAAGGATGATTTCACATAATTGTCCCTGTGACATTGAAAAGTAGGTGAAGGTCATGTTTCATAGAAAATATTCTGTCTTCAACAGATGCTTATGTGTGTCACATCTCATAAAGCTGTCATCATTCGTTCTTGAGTTATTGTGATTCTTGGGATTTCACATAATTGTCCTTGTGACCTTTAAAAATAGGTCAAGGTCGCCGTCCATCGAACTCATCCAAGGTTTTCACCAGATGCTTATGTGTGTCAAGTTTCATGAAGCTGCCAGCATTTGTTCTCAAGTTATCGCGATGACAAGGACGATTTCACATAATTGTCCCTGTGACCTTGAAAAGTAGGTGAAGGTCATGTTTCATAGAAAAAATTCTGAGGTCTTCAACAGATGCTTATGTGTGTCAAATCTCATAAAGCTGCCATCATTTGTTCTTGAGTTATTACGATTCTTGGGATTTCACATAATTGTCCATGTGACCTTGAAAAATAGGTCAAGGTCGCTGTTCATCGAACTCGTCCGAGGTTTTCACCAGATGCTTATGTGTGTCAAGTTTCATGAAGTTGCCATCATTTGTTCTAGAGTTATCGCGATGACAAGGATGATTTCACATAATTGTCCCTGTGACCTTGAAAAGTAGGTGAAGGTCATGTTTCATAGAAAAAATTCTGAGGTCTTCACCAGATGCTTATGTGTGTCAAATCTCATAAAGCTGCCATCATTTGTTCTTAAGTTATTGCAATTCTTGGGATTTCACATAATTGTCCCTGTGACCTTGAAAAATAGGTCAAGGTCGCCGTCCATCGAACTCGTTTGAGGTTTTCACCAGATGCTTATGTGTGTCAAGTTTCATGAAGCTGCCATCATTTGTTCTCAAGTTATCGCGATGACAAGGATGTTCGCTACAGACATACATACATACATACATACCCACGCCAGGAGTACTGCAATACCCTCAGCCTGATTACATCAGGGGCTGAGGGTAAAAAACAATGCATTTTGATGTGATAACAAATCATGATAATTTTCTAATATTTCTGACCGAAAGCAACAAATGTGACCAATAAAACATTTCTTTATCATTCAATCTTGCTAATTATCATTTTGGAGAAAACTGTCATTTTGTGCCCTGGAGTTTTCATATACAGTGACCGGCAGCCAAATCCGGACACTTTCATGTTTTTCACTCCAGATTTTCACAAAACCTTTCATAACTGGATAAAAACTGCTCACATCAATAAAAGATCATCAGTCTTAAATGCGTGTAGAGTAAACATGATACCCGTTCAATATTTACAGAATTAGGAGGATATTCATGCATTCAGCAAACCGGCAAACTGTCCGAGTTCACATTAAGTTATATGATGATGCTGTGGACGTCACCACTTCTGACGTCATTTGACAGTGACTCAATCATTCATGCCGTGAAAACAAATAAACACTTTTAACGTTTTGAAAGGAATAGGAATTACAAGATGACGTGTGAGGCACAATATTCAGCTCAATTGCAATTAGTACAGCACAGTTTTACTTGATATTTGACTGAGTTAAAAATGTCCGAGTTTAATCTGCCGGTTTCGGACAGTTGCCGGTCACTGTATATTGTCACTGTTTTGCATTAAAATGTAAGATGAACAGTTTCCTGCCCAAAATCATAATTTTTTAATATTTCTGACCGAAACCAACAAAAGTGAATAATATAAGATGCCACTATTATTCATTGTTGATAATTATCATTTATGATTGCATTATCTTTGAGAAAACTAACATTTTGGGTGCCCTTAAGATATCAAACATTGATTGTCACTGTTTTGTATCAAAATTGTAAGATTAACAGTTTCCTGCTCAATTTTTTAATATTTCTGACCGCAATCAACAAATGTGAAAAATATAAAATGCAGTTATCATTCGTTATTGATAATTATTGATAATTATCTTTATGATTGCATTATCTTAGAGAATAATGACATTTTGGATGCCCTGTAGATTTCAATTATTATCACTGTTTAACATAGAATTGTAAGATGCACAGTTTCCTGGCCCAAATCTTCAATATTATCAAATATTTGTGACCAAAACCTGCAAATGTGCATTACATCAGTTGTCAGTTTGATCACGAGTCCGAATCATTGAGACCATCTCAATTTCGAACTGGAATCTACAAACTCCTTCGCTAAATTTCTGAAAATGAATGATAAGACCTACATTGCAAACTCAAATAACTCAGCCAATAATAGATGGATTTTCAAAATTTAAAACCCTACAAACTCCCCTTGACCTGTAGAATAGCACTGTGCAGACAGACTGTCACTCCTCGTACATCGTTGCGTAATATCGATCGATTGACAATGGGGAAAATAAAGTAATAATATAAACTGATACTCACCGCAATCGACAAATCTCTTAGCCATATCCTTCACAGTCACAGGCAGTGTGGACAACTCACCCCCCCAAGTCATCTCTGACAACTTCAGACAAGTGACAAGGCCTGTCTGACGATCTCCTGTCTCTGCCAAACCACGTGGTACTCCTCCAAACACATACACATTATTCAACTGCTCCATGAGCACCATTTGTCACAGTTTTTATCACTGGAGATAACTATGCTTTTACAAGAGTTCAATCTTGATCAAACTGGTTAAGGCGGGAAGAAGATTTTCCCACTGTAATTATTTCCAACCCAGACAAAATAAAACGTTTTTTAAAAACAAAATATCATTTATTGCAATGCCTTACAATAACATATTTTTTCTTTTTATTTTAAACTATAAATTTGCAAGTTTATAGACACTTTTATAGGCACATATATTTCATACAACCAGGCTATAAACTATATAAATCACTGCCATCTAGTGTCACAGGTAGTAATAAGTGCTCTGGTGGTGGACAATGACATTAACGCCTTTGATATGAACGCTGGATGTGTGAGGTATATAAAATAATTTCAATATTAACACCAGATGGCACTATGAGATTGGTACCCCATAATGAGGTCTGACAAAAATACCTCATATCTGTACTCATATATATATATATATATATATATATATATATATATATATATATATATATATATATATATATATATATATATATATATATATATATATATATATATATATATATATATATATATATAAGTAGTGAGTACAGATATGAGGTATTTTTGTATGTATATATATATATATATATATATATATATATATATATATATATATATATATATATATATATATATATATATATATATATATATATATATATATATATATATATATATATATATATATATATATATATATATATATATATATATATAGACTGGAGAAGTAAAGCTTTAGGGGCTCTTGGCTCTTTAATTCCTTATTGTCCCCTCTTCAGAAGCTAAAATGATCTAACATGATGAAATTGTTTGGTATATATATATTGCTGCTTTTAATGGAGATGAGCAGAGGACGTGTCCAGGCTCATGTTGAAACTTTTTTGTTATTTTAATTGGAGAAAATTTCATATTGCTTTTAAATACGGATAAACAAAACAGGAACTGCGGGACATAAACCCGTGCGAGTTACATATGACTGAATAATTTAGTTGTGGCAATAACATGTCACATGTCTGGCACATGAGATAATCAGGCCTTGACATAAAGAGAAAAATATTGGTTGTCCGGTTGGGCCACCAGAGCATGAGAAGTGGTGGCCCTAAGGTTAATAAGATGCGTGATAAATCTAGAATAAAATCAAGATAGTTTGGCCACTGAAAGACCAAAAATATGGTTGCCTAACTGGGCCATTACAACAGACCATTCACTAACCCAAACAGAGGATCTGGTGGCTCCAGGCCACCGTGCCAGTGCGCATGTCAAGGCCTGGATAATAACTAGTTGACCTGAATAGTTCATAATCTGCATCAATATTTCACTACTGCATAAACAAATTATTTGTTAATGCTAAAATATAAGATAGCAATAACATTAACACCATTGGTCCCTCCTTGGCCTGATATGATCTGCATTCTATTGAATTTAAAGATAAAGATAAAGATAAAAATAATTTTATTTTCCATCGATCATTTGAACAAGAAACATTAGCTTACAGCTAGTTATCGATGATGAAAATTATTGTCAAAAAATAATATATGCAATATTATGCAGGTCATCAGCATTGTGTATTTTATACTTTTTTTTCTCTGGGGTAAAAAAATAATTGATATTGTTGGATATTTCAATATACACATTCAGATTTTCAATATTTAGTGAATAAGATTCTGTGCAAATTATCATTCATTATTTTATATGATGAATTCTTATGTAAGTTTGAGTTGATCCTTTGTAATCATTTTGATCATGTTGATCTTTGAACTATTCTACCAAAACAGATTTTCAATAATCTTTAAACAATGCATAAAGATAAACATGTTCATGTTTTTACCAATGTTTGTGTAAAGTTAAAGGTCAATCAAAACATTTAAGGTGAAAAAATATTTGTATCCCATAAGACACTTTGTGTAATGCCGGAATAATAGTATCACATTAAAAGTACAAAACCACTGTCTAAATGAAGGTGCTGCTGGCCTTGAGTCTCTGACTCAGTTTATGTTGATGACAGTGCTGCTGGCCTTGTGTCTCTGACTCAGTTTATGCTGATGACAGTGCTGCTGGCCTTGAGTCTCTGACTCAGTTTATGTTGATGACAGTGCTGCTGGCCTTGTGTCTCTGGCTCAGTGTATATGGATGACAGTGCTGCTGGCCCTTTGTCTCTGGCTCAGTCTATAAGGATGACAGTGCTGCTGGCCTTGTGTCTCTGGCTCAGTGTATATGGATGACAGTGCTGCTGGCCCTTTGTCTCTGGCTCAGTCTATATGGATGACAGTGCTGCTGGCCTTGTGTCTCTGGCTCAGTGTATATGGATGACAGTGCTGCTGGCCTTGTGTCTCTGGCTCAGTGTATATGGATGACAGTGCTGCTGGTCTTGTGTCTCTGGCTCAGTCTATATGGATGACAGTGCTGCTGGCCTTGTGGCTCTGGCTCAGTGTATATGGATGACAGTGCTGCTGGCCTTGTGTCTCTGGCTCAGTGTATATGGATGACAGTGCTGCTGACCCTGTGTCTCTGACTCAGTCTATATGGATGCCAGTGCTGCTGGCCTTGTGTCTCTGGCTCAGTGCATATGGATGACAGTGCTGCTGGCCTTGTGTCTCTGACTCAGTCTATATGGATGACAGTGCTGCTGGCCTTGTGTCTCTGGCTCAGTGTATATGGATGACAGTGCTGCTGGCCTTGTGTCCCTGGCTCAGTGTATATGGATGACAGTGCTGCTGGCCTTGTGTCTCTGGCTCAGTGTATATGGATGACAGTGCTGCTGGCCTTGTGTCTCTGGCTCAGTCTATATGGATGACAGTGCTGCTGGCCTTGTGTCTCTGGCTCAGTGCATATATATGACAGTGCTGCTGGCCTTGTGTCTCTGGCTCAGTGTATATGGATGACAGTGCTGCTGGCCCTTTGTCTCTGGCTCAGTCTATATGGATGACAGTGCTGCTGGCCTTGTGGCTCTGGCTCAGTGTATATGGATGACAGTGCTGCTGGCCTTGTGTCTCTGGCTCAGTGCATATGGATGACAGTGCTGCTGGCCTTGTGTCTCTGACTCAGTCTATATGGATGACAGTGCTGCTGGCCTTGTGTCTCTGGCTCAGTCTATATGGATGACAGTGCTGCTGGCCTTGTGTCTCTGACTCAGTGTATATGGATGACAGTGCTGTGGCCTTGTGTCTCTGGCTCAGTGTATATGGATGACAGTGCTGCTGGCCTTGTGGCTCTGGCTCAGTGCACATGGATGACAGTGCTGCTGGCCTTGTGTCTCTGGCTCAGTGCATATGGATGCCAGTGCTGCTGGTCTTGTGTCTCTGGCTCAGTGTATATGGATGACAGTGCTGCTGGCCCTGTGTCTCTGGCTCAGTTTATGCTGATGACAGTGCTGCTGGCCTTGTGTCTCTGACTCAGTCTATATGGATGACAGTGCTGCTGGCCTTGTGTCTCTGACTCAGTCTATATGGATGACAGTGCTGCTGGCCTTGTGTCTCTGACTCAGTCTATATGGATGACAGTGCTGCTGGCCTTGTGTCTCTGGCTCAGTGTATATGGATGACAGTGCTGCTGGCCTTGTGTCTCTGACTCGGTCTATATGGATGACAGTGCTGCTGGCCTTGTGTCTCTGGCTCAGTCTATATGGATGACAGTGCTGCTGGCCTTGTGTCTCTGACTCAGTCTATATGGATGACAGTGCTGCTGGCCTTGTGTCTCTGGCTCAGTCTATATGGATGACAGTGCTGCTGGCCTTGTGTCTCTGGCTCAGTGCATATATATGACAGTGCTGCTGGCCTTGTGTCTCTGGCTCAGTGTATATGGATGACAGTGCTGTGGCCTTGTGTCTCTGGCTCAGTGTATATGGATGACAGTGCTGCTGGCCTTGTGTCTCTGGCTCAGTGCACATGGATGACAGTGCTGCTGGCCTTGTGTCTCTGGCTCAGTGCATATGGATGCCAGTGCTGCTGGTCTTGTGTCTCTGGCTCAGTGTATATGGATGACAGTGCTGCTGGCCTTGTGTCTCTGGCTCAGTTTATGCTGATGACAGTGCTGCTGGCCTTGTATCTCTGACTCAGTCTATATGGATGACAGTGCTGCTGGCCTTGTGTCTCTGACTCAGTCTATATGGATGACAGTGCTGCTGGCCTTGTGTCTCTGACTCAGTCTATATGGATGACAGTGCTGCTGGCCTTGTGTCTCTGGCTCAGTCTATATGGATGACAGTGCTGCTGGCCTTGTGTCTCTGGCTCAGTGCATATATATGACAGTGCTGCTGGCCTTGTGTCTCTGACTCAGTGTATATGGATGCCAGTGCTGCTGGTCTTGTGTCTCTGACTCAGTGTATATGGATGACAGTGCTGCCAGCCATGTGTCCCTGACTCAAGTGTGCATATGCCTTGTGGATATGACCCAATTTGAATTCCTGGCTCACAAATGATTTTAACTGAAAAGAAAGAATACATTTCTCAGAGTGACTGTTTAGTTAATTAGGCCCACTTTTATCTAAAAGAAAAAAATTACGAATTCTACAGCAATGAGAAGTGACATTTATGTAAATACCTTGCCTGCAGTAACTAGCATAGACAGTTCAGCCAAAATATTGCAGTCTGGTCGGTGCTCTGCCCACATCAAGCATCGCCTTGGTATGCTCTGAAAAAACAGAAATGCTACAAGATATTTTAACACATCCAATATGGCATCAAAATTGATTGTTCATTTTATTTAGAAATTATCACATATATAAAACTAGAATAGAGAAAAGACATAAATCTTTGAGTCAATATAGAAAAAAAATGTTTCACAGGAACCCATTGCTATAATGCATTATAGCCTCATCATTAATAAAGGCCAGCACCATTGAGATGAACACATTCAAAACTTTGGCAGATTATGAGCATAAGTTTTACCGGTACTTAACTTTTTGGTTTGGAATCATTAATTTGATCAATAAAATTGACCACTTTCACAACTTGCACCAGTGGCCTACTCACTTATGTATATTAGATTAACATGCAATCTCTGGTAATATGCATTACTGTTTGCAGACCAATTTTTCACACATTCGCATACAATTGCCATACAGATTTGCAGTTATTTGATACATGCTCAGGCACAATGCCATAGCAGTGCATATTTCACATGTTCAAAAGTAATTAAGAATAGCTCATTTATAATTTTTGTAAATGCACTTACGGTTATGCCTAAACATTTTATTCTCCCACACTGGTTCCATACCAAAAGCTTTCATTTCAAAGTTTGGTATTTTCTCTCAAGGGAAAACTATGTCATGTTATTGACTATTTTTTTAACATAGGCTGAAGACCTAGTAAAAGCGATGCTGATGCTTAATTATTGGTATTTGTGCAAATTGCTTTCTTAATGCAATTTTTTAGTATTTACTCAGATTAGCAGGTCAAAGTATAGTCAATGTTACAAATAATGTATCCAATATGGTGACTGTCTCACTAGCAAAACTTTCTCCAATTAAATATCTGTTGAAAAGGGAAATTTCTTGAATTTTTAAGTTGTTATTTCAAATCCAATATGGTAGCCATTCAATCACCACCAAAAAGTCTCAAACTGAAATATGCGAATGATGCACAAAAATGGGAAAAATCATAGCCTCATGAAAAATAGATAGAACTGGTCCCCTGAAAATACTACACCTATGAATAGCAAAGAACTCTACCCATTATTTTCAAAGGAGAAGATTGAAGATGACAGACTGACAAACAGACAAAATGACAGAAAATCCCCCCTTCCCATTGTAGAAACTGTATAAAAAATAGTTGGTGCATACGTGAGTGAGCCAGAGTTTAAACCAGGTGTACTTGGTTGCGAGCCATCCGATTGTCAGGCCATAATCACTGGTGAGAAGATAGAGAGGGGACATCAGGCTCACCACACTGCCCCCACGCTCTGTCATACTTAACAGCATCTCCAACATTTTAATGGACCCCACTGTCTGTAGCACAAGGTCAAATCTACAAGGAAAACATAAAGCTTGATTTCAATCTATCAGATATACGATCACCACCCTACCACTATCTGATATATGAGTTAGTGTTTATCAGACTTACGTATATCAGTCTTACGCTGTTGTCTACTGTTAGCAATGCTTGAACTTGAATCGGAAAATCATTTTCCAGCTGGCCTTAAATTTCAGATATTTAGCATAGATCTGAGAATTTATCATAACTTTTATGAAATTTATCATATTTCCACTTATTGAGCACATTCTGACATTTTCTATAAAATGTCAGGTTCTGCTAAGCTTGATAGGTGAGATGGATATCTACAGCGAGTAAAGTGTGTGTCTAGTATGCTGACTGGGGATTCCTACCTTTCTCTTTCCTTGAGAGATGCTTCAAGATCCTGTGAGTCTGAGATGACTGTATCATTAGCTCCTATTCGGTGCAGGATCTCAGCCCCTGCAGCAGTGCATGTCACTGTTACTGTGCCACCCCAAGCCCTCACCAGCTGAACTGCACTAAGAGATACTCCCCCGATTCCACCATGAATCAACACCCTGCAATACATCAATGAACTAAGTAAAATGATAACAACAATTTCTCTTACAGATATCCATACTGATACTCTCCAGCAAAGACCTGAAACTTGTTCAATTTTATGGTATGCTAATGAAGGAACATTGTTTTCAACAATTCTGGGTTTTATTTCTGAATATCTTATTGGAGATAACGCTCAATATTGCTGCTACACAGGATCACTATACACCGAATATATAAATTTAATATATCATGTGATATTTGTAATATATCCTTTGAGTCTAGGATGTGGATGTGCAGGTCAGATGACTGGGGCCCTTGAGATGCTGAGAGTGTCTAGTGATGTTTAAATTCATATAATCCTATTGTAAGAACTACAGAATATACAACAAAAGTCATACTTTGACATAAATAGGATGAATACCAAATTATCAGACTTTGAGGGTCTGTATAAATCCCTGTTCTTGCCACACTATGTAGCACAGAGTTATGTAATGATGGGTTGATTTTATTATTTTTTTCTGAGTTAAAGTATTGTTACCTTTTGCCATGCATATCCTGCGGCTGAAGATGTGAGGCAGTGAGAGCTTGCCAGGCAACGAGGGCATCTAGCACCAATCCTGCCGACCGAGACCAGCTCATCTGGCCACACTTCACAGACACATAATTGTGTGGTACAGATATATAGTCACAAGCAGCTCCTTGCTCATAGACATTACTCACTCCCCATACCTACAAAGAAAAAATAGATTTTTGTGGAGAGACTTGGATCATCTTTATTTTTCGTTAAAGTTGCAGTTGCAATGGCAACCCCAGTTTTCTTTTGTAAGCCAAAATTGATATATGTTACTTGTTACTTATATGTTACTTCTGTTAAGAATGTTTATTGTCAACACAGGTTGCAATAGAATCTTATTGTTTATGAAAGTACACCAACCATTCATTGGTACTGAGTGGGGGCTCCATAAAATAGGCTGACAATATGCAATGTCCATATATTTAAGTAAAAGCAAACTCTCGAGAATGTGTTATAAAGAAGGTGGTATAGACTAACCTCATCTCCTGCCTTGAGTGAAGTAATCCCAGCACCTATCTGCTCCACAACACCAGAGAAACCATGCCCCACTATCAGGGGAAACTCCTTCCCTTGGCCCCCTGCAATCTGCAAATATTCCAACTTCATTTGCTACACCTTAAAATTGCTACTGACTGGTTATTTCTTCTACAAATTCTATTCTAGAAGGTATATAATGATTTTATTTAAATCACAATGCTTGTTTGGATTTAGAATTGTGTTTGACTGAACTTGCGTAAGTATGATATAAATCTGATGTCAGCATCTTGGTTGCTCTCTATATTTACTCTCTTTCAACTATTTTAAGAGGAAGGAACCAACAAGTTTTTGGAGAATATTCTCACCTGATGTTTTTTCCTGAGATGATTGAGATAGTTGTGGCCACAGCCTGCCAATAGTCTCATGTCCTGCTCCCCAAATGATGCACACTTCACCTTCACAATGACATGTCCTGGCTCGGGCAACACGGGCCGCGCCTGCTTTGTGCTTACTTTTAAACACTATTAAAAAATATATATTAGAAACACACTTATGTCAAAAATGAAATTTGACTAAGACCAGGATTTTTGGTAAGTTTCTGATTGAAAAAGGTGATGCATTAAGAAAATGTAACATAACTGTATTGTTGAACTTGCCTGAGATAAAAAAAAAAGAGGAGTAAGGTGGGTGATTACCTGTGGGCCTCCATAGTCTACGAGCACAGCAGCAGTCATACTCGGTGTGGAGGACCTTTGTGGCAGGGAGTGGTCCTCCAGGCTCGGCATGTGAGCCTTATGGTATGCCCACATCACAGCTCCAACTACCAGACCTCCCAACACACTCAACAACAAGGACCGCGTCACTGATGGACATTCACAAATATTAAAGCATCATTAACACATCTATTCCACTCCATCAAAATAACAATCTATCAAAAGGACCAAATTAGCAAGTGACGGCCAGAATATACAAATTTTTCATTTCTTTTTACAGCAAAAAGTTGTGGCCAACAAGGCAGGTGCATCATATTTAAGATTATTCATCCAAACTTCAAAGAAACATTATAAACTTAGTTATGTTGCCTATTTTGCCATATCCCCAGATGAAGTCATGAATGAATTAATGAGCTCCTACTTTACCCAGCAACCATGTCATTATTTTACTCATTATTTTAGCCAATTATATACTAGTATTCTTGATATTATAATGCTGAATAATCAAGATTTCTAGTGCTGAAATGATAAGAGTCCTACAAGAAACATATTGCTCATAACACTGATCAGGTGCCCACCTTTTACTGGTGATATTATTCCATACTTGGGACAGAAGCTGTTGGTGATGATAAATATGGTAGCTAACAATAGAGGGAGCCACCATACAGTTTGAACATGACCCTCAAATCCTCTTATACCATATCCAAGGGTATCATACAACCCTGAAAGGATTACATTAACAGATCTATGATAAACAATATTTTCAATCCATATGGAAAAGTAAACTGCTAATCTGAAAGTATTATTCTGAGAAAGGCACTAATAGTTCATAAATTGATGTAAAACTAACTCACTGACTTTAGCTCTCAATAAATTAACCATCCATTTTGGTTCCCATGATGTGACTGCTCGTTTGAAAGTTTGTGAAGATTTTATTACATCAAACCACTTCTCAACATGGGGATAATTATCCATTGGGAATCCAGCCAGGATCATCCTGTGCACTATGACAGCCCAGGCAAAGTCTGCTAATGTTGTTGTATGCCCAACTACTCTGGCATGACCTCGCCTTAAACAACTTTCCAGCATTTCAAAATTACTGAAAGAAAGCAAATACTGTAGGTGTATATGTGATTAAGATTTGCTGTCGTCATAGGCTATAATCTGATCAGACTAATGATCCAGTCTGACAAACGAAGAGGAACTGAGAACAAAATTAGAACCAAATTAGAACCAAATTAGAACCAAACTTTGTCACAATGTTGTATATGGATGTATGAATATGGTTTGTTTAATATATCATAGTGAGACTTTCAAACCAGTTTTCATATTTAGCCTTCAAATAATCTTTAAATCTGACCAATTATTTTACAGTAAAAATCTTCTTGTCTTTTATTTATTTTTGCTTTTACTGAAGTCCAAATATGATTTCTGTACAATAGAAAATAAAAAGCAAATATGATGTTCTGTTTCTTTCACACAAAGTGTTATTTAACTTTTTCATTGAACAATGCTGAGCTTGGGCCCACTTTTTGAAACAAACTCAAACAAGAAAGTCTTTGCAAGTATTTGAAATTTATCATTTCCTTATGTGAGCATTGTTTTTAAATCTGAAATCAGCTGAATTTAAGAACAGATGTAAGAGTCACTGAGATTGATCTTATGCAAGAACAACATCCTGGATCACATCCATTCTATTTTGTGTATTCATGTCTTCTGTTAGCATTCACAACGTTTTGTTTCTATGCTATTTTATTTAATGAAAAATAAAATACCTCATCAAAATTTCCTTTATATTCAGCCCAATTACCGAGTTATGAGTTTGTTTTACATCACTCCGATATTTGACCCTTCTTGAACTTGTTACATGGGGTTTTGATAGGATCTTGCTTGAAATCTGAGCCCAAACTTGTTATAATTATAATATTCTGGCTTTAAAATGTCCCAAAAAACAGATTTTTGCATGACTTGAGATGTAAGCACAGACTTGAAATATGGGCAAATATGTCATGCTTGAGTTTGTTTTTAAAAATTAGGCCTTGGTTGTTCTTGTAATTTGTGACGACAAGAGTAATGATGAGAAAAGTGAGCAAACTCATAAGGAATTTAATAAACATAAAAAGAAAATATACCTGTGCATAATATTGATTTTTTGCTGAATAGTCTGATGATCAAATCCATGTTTATGTGCCATGTATATTTCAAAAGACTGCCTCTGTGTTGTTGACTGGGAAAGACGCTTGAGCTGACCATCTGTTTTGAAAGCGAACCGACCAAATAGAAAGAACAAGGACAAGTATTTAACAGCCTCCTGGGTCTTGTCTGAGAGCAGAACCATCTTTTCCACTTCAGCCAGCTCGTTACTAAATGACACATCAAAAACACAAGGCATACATGACTGTTAAGTTCAATGCATTTGTATATGCAGTCAAATGTGTGTCTATCTTTGAAAAAAGTGGTTTTAAATAAAAATAAAGAATATGTCACTTGCTTCAATTTATTTTGTTTTGATTTCTTTGCATTCAGTTTGGCTGAATCTAGAGTTTAAGGTACATAGATATGTAATAAGACACACTGCTGCAGTGTGGTCATTATCAAAATACCATCAGTAATTCGAGTTTCACTAAGCACTCTTGTGAGTGGAAAGCTGTGCAGCAAATTACTGCTTAGATTAATGTCCAGATATTAGACATACACCATAAAGTCTCCTAAATTTTAAAAATGGTTGAAGGAAAAACCTTGTTAACTGGCATTACATTTCCTTGAGAATGATTTATCTCTCCAATTTAAGCTTATATTTTTAAGCATATACTTTCAGCTAGGAGATTATATAATAATGTTTTAAAACTTGAGTAAATTGTGTTTAGGTAACTATCTCGTTTAAGGTATATTTGAAATATTACCAATAAATAAGGTTTAATAATATTGAGCAAGGCAAATCAAATATTTGGTTATGTAAATAAGATAAATCCAGAAAAAACCAAGGAGGTTATGTACAACCTTGTATGCCCTCACTAAAATATGCATCAAGTGCACACATAGTGCAGTCGTATATCAATGCTTTTTTACACCGAAAGATGTTTGGGGCAAAGATTTTGAATACATTATTCTACACACAGCTCAAAATTCAAGAAATAGGGCTGGAAAAAATCCATAGCATCATAATGTCATCAGGAAGAATGTGAAAAAATCAATTGTTGGGCACTCTTGACTACAAAGAAATACCAATAAAGCAGCAACCTTATGTTTGTGAATACTAAACATAACCCAATGGGTTGATAACTCTGTTGACTTATATGTAAACATGTGAACTGTGTAATTCATAAACTTGCTGAAGATAAATTTCTGATGTTGGCTGGCTGAATGTCAGATATATTGTCTGATGTGGGTCAAAGACACTGGCAACACCTTGTGGTTGGCATGCCTGCACAATATTTAGTATCTTCAGTTAATTCATTAATTAATGAAATATGGCCTGGACAATAAGATAAAGTTCATGGTCACAGCAAGGTCATAAGTCAAGGTCATAAGTCAAATACAAAATATATCAACACTATGTTGAGCACCATAAACAACATATATGAAGTACTTTTTATTCATTTTTAATGGTTGATATAAAATAAGAAACTTATATTACTGGTGGTTTTGGAGAAAAAGATTTACACAAAATTTGAATTCAATGTCATTGTGTCAAGGTCAAAGGTAATATTACTAAAAAAGTATCACGAGGCACAGCTGAGACCCAAGACATTTCAGAATACCAAGTTTAAATTTCCTCTTATAAGTGGTTGCTGATATGCTCCTTATAAAATTTGTGACCTCAAGGTCATTGCACTAAGGTCAATGGTGACATCACTAAGATTTGAAGGAATCTGAATCCTCACCTCTATATCTACCTCTATATAAACATATATATTTATGGCAGTTTTGGAGAAGATTTTTTTTAATGTTGACAGATGGACAGAGAGACATTTTCCCCACTCCTAAATAGGGATGGGCCCCGTTAATAATTTAGCGGGACAATACCAATACCGATACTTTATCAACAATACCAATACTTGCACGATACCGATACCAATACCTGACAATAGGGCTGCCATACTGTCCCATTGAAAACAACACACCTGAACTTCACAAACAAAATTGAAAGTGCAAAAAAATCCTTTTTGAACTCTATAAAGAACATATACCGTATTATCCCTAACAGTCCTGTCTGAAGCCTATCTGCAGACCAGGCCTTGGTGACTGGGATAGTGGAGCTGCAGACTTACAATCCACAGGGGCTTGCTATCTCAGTAATTAATATACAAACAGTACTCACAACTTCACTTGCAATATGCATTCAAACATATCAAAGAAAACACACTCCCCTTGTAATGTTTGCCACAAACATTTGAATATTTCTCAATTTGTCAATTTCACATGATGTTACACTGTAAACAACTCCTCTTGTTTGCACCAATGTGTAAGATCTGACACCTGAATGCTGGGTGAGGGTCACATGTGGGTCACAGTATAGTGCCCAGTAGCACACCCCAGCCTCTTGTAACTTAATTGGTTAATTACCCATAGGTATGTGATCAAGTGGGGGAACTTCAGGGCTCAACACTGATTATAATAGATAATACTGTAGATTAGTATAGTACCAGTTCCAAGAATCGGTTCAAGTAGAATGAACTGGGACAGTTCCAAAACATTAGAAACCGACAGGTTCCCGGGACTCTTCAGTACCGAGGCCCATCCCTACTCCTAAAGCTCTGCGACTTCAAGAAGTCAGCAGAGCTAAAAGCCTAGTTTAAGTTAAAACATAATTTAGTTTGCTAATACAATTTGTTGTCTCTGAAAATTCTTTATATCTCTATCCATTTAAATATTATTATCACTACTATAGATGATATTTGACATTTCCATATTAGCATGACATATTAATTAATGTTATTAGGATTCCTCAAATCTTAGGACCTACAGTACATTCCAGATGAAACATGGGCATGTGAAAATAATGAGTCTATACCAATAAAGGATTGTTAGCCAACTTCTGGATACTGAATAAGATATATAAACTGCTCACTGATCTGACGGCAGCAAAGGTCTGTCAGGGAACATTTGTTCAAAATAATGCATGATATCTGAAGAGTCAATGATAGTGTGTCCATCATGGACCAAGACAGGCACCAAACCATTCCTGCTTATCTGTAAAATATAAATATTAACAAAAACTATGTCATACACCTTCTTAGTGATTATTTTCCAAATTAAGAGTTTACAGGGGATAGAGTAGTAATATTATGATTTATCATTTGAACACATCAGGCACTATTACTATATTGAAAATTTATGTTGGTACAAATTCCTAATAAAATTGGTTCAGCCAATCTGCCCTAGTAATGTGTAGTTACTAATGGTAGTAAGGAAGAAACTACAAAGTTTTCAATAATTACAGGTTTTTATAGTTATAATCACAGGTCCTTGGTGCTTTGAGTCATATCCATAATTAAAACTTATTCAATAATTCAATGACCTTTCTCTGCATGTATTTATAAAATTATCTTGACTAAATCCAAGATAATGAATGCATCTCAATGAATGATGCCAAAACAAGATTTACTATTGGACTTACATTAAAAAACCTTTGTGTGAGGTTTTCTGAAGCTGTCAGATTAATATAATGGCTTGTCCACAGTAGACCTTTATGTTCCAAACATAGTCGAACCTGAAATATTTGACAACAGTAATGTAATTCCAAATTTGGAAGTAGGTACCGGCATCTGACTGATTCCGTGTCAACCGTCCCAATGGGGTTGCAGGTGACCTCTCAGATTTTCCTGGGAAGGTGATATTTTATGCACTGATATGTCTAATGAACATCTGTGAAGTTTAAAAAATTAGCCATCAATGCTTCTTGGTTAGTGGCCCTAAGTAGTAGGGGGGATCTAGATTATCATCCTCACCTATGATTTTGGTGTTTTTAAGCCCTCCTAAAATAAATTCAAAGTTACTAGAAAGGTGGCTACTTAGAGAAAGTCAGTGCTGGTGTATAGGAGAAATAGGACAAATTATTATTCTATTTTTGGAGATATGGAGAGTCAAACTTGGCAATAATTTCCATAAATTTACTATCCTCCCCCATGTTTTTTGTGTTTTAAAACACTCTAAAATGTGATTTCAAACAGTATTAAAGGTCATACACAGCAGCAAAAAAGGAACCATCCGTGTTACAAAAAATCATAAAATGGAAAAAAATTCTGCAGCTTGATGAAAAATAGATGGAATTGGTCCTCTGAAAATACATCATCTTTCCTATTAATTGCTAAGAACTGCACCAATAGTTTTAGAGGGGAAAATCAAAGTTGACGGACAGAATGACAGACAATTCCCCCATCACGACAGTACAGAAGCTATGCCTATGGTGACATATGGCTAAAAACGCTTTCATCCGTAAAATTAAATTATATTGCACAAAACTTAGCTTTACTATGATTCTATCATATAAAAGAACAGTCTGGACGCCTGAGGTTAGTGTGTCCTGAGATCAATAATCAGCTGTATCATAGTTACAAGGGTTCATATATTATTTTTAGTTACCTTTTGTGAACATGTTGACATTCCAAAGTGGTAAAGATGCAGACCAGAGAGTCCGCGGACTTCACTACAGGACTGAATTATAACCATTGTGAAAATGCAGGACTTAATTCTCCCACGATTTCATGAATTTGAATGAACATGTATCCAAACTAATTTAGTGTCTGTTTTGAAAACTCAGCCTCTTTGACACATGCATTTTATTCCACTAGAGGCGTGGCATCGAGGAATTATTTTAAAAAATTAAAAAATAATATAATGTAATCTTAATATACTGGTATAGTAATGCAAAATATATTTTGATATATTATCGTTTCATATACGAACGCATGAAGATTCAACCTTCTTATTTCTCTAAAACAGGATCTGGTTTCGAGGAAACGAGTTTACAACCTTTACCCAGAAGAACCAGAATGGCTGCGCCACCAAAACCGTGGGAGAGAATGGGCACAAATTCGCAGCTACCGTGTTGTACCAATCCTGTCAACCAGATGTCTAGGTATGTATGAAACATTAAGGATCGCGAGTGAATAAGACAGTTGAATTGTGGTAAGTTGCAGCAGATAGTTGCCACCAAAAATCCCCAGATTTGCATCATTTCACATATGCCCCCTCTTGAGTTTTGGATTACAAGTTAAGGACAAGCCTAGACTTCCTTAATTTTGTTGTTTGGCAGGACACACTATTTTAGACTAGTGTATCTACATACTTATATACTAGGATTAACGCTGATAAGATTTGCTTATACATACAAATGGCTATTAACTTAAAAATTGCCTTGGGAAAGTTGATATCAATAAAGACTGGTTCTGCTGGTTATCTGTTGGACCTGTTTGTTATATTGCTCTCAGGTTGGACAATATAATGATTGAAAAAGACCTAATGTATGTTTGCGATCCTATTTTCATTTGAACGCTAATGTGTTATCATTTGTTTTAACGTAAGCTCTGTCGCCTCAGTGAAGTCGACCGCCACATTTAGGTGACTATACCCAAAGCCATCGGCAAAATAGACTTGAAATCCACTGTTTCTAGAAACGCCACGCATTGCCCATCATATTGAAGTTTCCCCACTAATTAAACTCGACTTCCGGCGATTGACTGTTGCAGTTATGACCAATGTCATCGTCTTTCCCAGTCTAAAAATGCAAATCCGTGTGAATTCTGTAGTGTTTTTTCTCCAGTGATTTACCCGATATCACAGGTGACAACAAGAAATGGCATTTAGGAGAGTCCAAGTGATGACATCATGGAAACGCAAAGGGAGAATCTTCATATGACGTCAGAAGGACCACAACATTGTGGAGCTTCCAGACTGTTGCTGTCACTCCCATGAATAAACTGACCCACTTTCACCTGATTGCGCAAACTCGTAAACAATGGTGAAACGATGCCGAGATAACTATTGATTTATATGATATATATAAATGTTTCTGTTCCAGAAAATACAATGTTCCATTCGTTGTGTGTTTACAAGACAGTTTCATAACTATCAGCCAATCTTAAGATTGCACGAATCCTATGATCGTTAGCTCTACAAAAACCTAGAGTGGCACTGCTCTATCAGTTAATGAAAGCATGGACAACATAACTTTGCTTTTCCAGTAGTTAATTATGAATATGTTTTCAGAGTTGTATATTTGATATCAAAACAATTATTGTGATTTTAAAACATTTAAAATAAGATTGCCTCTTGTAAGAAAAATTGTTTTGAAATCACCTAAAATAAACTGTCCAATTTTGAATAAAGTCAAATTTTCAAATCATTTCATGTCAATGTTAAAAATGATGATGCTAATATTTGTTATTCTATTTATTACATGATTTGGCCAAAGTGTAACTATTATCTCTCTGTGCTGATCCCAAGGTCATGGGTTCATTTTCCAGCCATGCCAATATTGCATTCATAAGCCAAGGCCTTTGTTCAAAGGGTAAACCTCTTGTCTGCATAAATCAGTGACTGGGTTGATATGTCAAGTCAATAACCTGCAGTTAGACAGTACTCAGTCTGCTACAACAAGGTCCAGGGTGGCCACGCACCTGGAAAAATCAGGGACAATTTTTTTTTTCAAGGTCAGGGAAATGTCAGGGAATTTTAAAAAATGTCAGGGAAATTTCTGATTGACAGAAATGTCAGGGAAAAGTCAGGGAGTTTTGTTCATTTTCATAATCATTGAGTACTTTTAAATAATTGATGGGTTTAAAACAAGCATTCCCAATGAACAATTACTGAGGGAACAAAATGAACTCCTTTGGCTTTAATACTATAATAGCAAGAATTAAAGTTTCCAAGTTGAAGCTCAAATATCCATGATGTTGTTACATGTCTTACTTATTTTTTATTTTAGTTCTAGTTTAATCATTCCCATATTGTGGCCTCCCAGGCCTTACATATATGAATATAAATTTATATATATATTTCTCTGTGCAGTGAAATTCATGGTTCTAAATTTTGTGTTCAACAGGACAGAACCTCTGAACTTGCATAGATTGCAGGATTGAGTCATTTAGCATGATGAATATAAACATCCCCTGAATTTGGCATTCAGAGGGAACATACCTTTAAATTTAGTTGATGTGTGCATGGGAGGCCCCAATATTCATTCAATATTACAATTATTTCTTGAGTCAGGGAAATGTCAGGGAATTTTTTTCTCATCAAAGTGTGGCCACCCTGAAGGTCTCATAATGAATAACAGAAATAATGTTGAAAATGATGTTAATCCCAAAATAAAATTTAAAGAAAAGTAACTATACAAATAGTATAACATGGTTTATCAGGCATGTGAATATCAGATTTAGCTCAATTTTAAATGCCTTTAGAATTATGAATATTTTTCAGTATTGAAGCTTAATCCAGTTTCTGTGTCAAAGGGCAACTTTTAAACTTGCTACTCCATTTTGTCCCAGTTGAAAGGGATGACAAGTTGTCTATTTTGCATCTCTTCTGGCCATCTGCAATTATCAGATTCATATGATTTTGTCAGTCTGACCAATATGTCCAAGGTGTGACATGTTTTATCTTTTAGTGAAAATGGAAGATCCTTGCAGCATGGATGAAACACAATTTTATGCCCCCCACAATGATGTCATTTTGGAGCTGACTGCAGCAAATGAGAATATTTTATGTGGGTTGCAAGATAAATGTAACTCCTCAGGACTAACCAGTTTTTTTCTTCTGGTCAATCTCCCAATAGACTTATTTTTTTCAATACAAAATTAATATGCCCAGTGGAGTACTGTGGTTAAACGTTCATGATCCAAGTTGCCTGTAGTTACTTGGATTAGAACAATGAGAACGTTGATTTCCTCTGTTGCTGGTTATCCTTCCCATTCAACTGTGAGAGGTTCTAATATGTTAATAAATGATTTATGTTTGCTTTCAGCATGACAGACCTGGGAAGCGCTTCGCGTGCAACAGGAATGGGTGCTCCATTACTGGCCAATCAGAACCCTCCCCCGGTGCCTGTGCGTCCAACCACTCAGCGTCCAGGACTGTCTGGTCTCGGATCTTATGGTAGTTTTGGTAGTGGACTGGGAGGCTATGGAGGATACAGCAGCAGCATGTATAGTCCTTATGGATCCAGTCTATATGGGGCAGGAGGCATGTATGGTGGCGGCTATGGATCCACCCTTGGGGGGTATGGAATGAACAGCTATGGAAATCAGTTTGGTCAATCTGGATTTGCCCAAATAGCAGAGGAGAACTCAAGACAGGCATTTCAGTCTATAGAAAGTATTGTCCAAGCATTTGGTTCAGTAGCAATGATGTTGGAATCAACTTACAGTGCAGTGTTTAATTCTTTTCGCGCTGTCATTGGAGTAGCTGATCATTTTTCACGCCTGAGAACTCACCTTACCCAAGTCTTTTCAGCCTTAGCTGTGATACGCACCCTCAAGTGGCTATATCGTAAATTGCTGATTTGGTTGAGGCTCCGACCTGGAGGCCTGGAAGAGGATGCATGGGAAGCAGCCACAAAAGCTGGCCAAGAATTTCTGCAGGGTAATGGTAAATCAGGTGGCAACAGAACAAGCTGGCCTATTATGATGTTCTTTGCAGTGGTCATTGGAGGACCTTGGCTCATCTGGAAGTTCCTCAGTTCCCTGTCCAAATCAGCTGGTAAGACCATCAGTTTTATAACTATTGATTGAGTAACAAGTGTTATATAAATTACTCTATATATTCTTTACAAATTAAAACAAATATATTTATATCATCTACAATTTATAAATTGTCAACATTTTTCACTGTTAGATGGCGAGAATTGGGCTAGTGGAGAAGATGACCACTTTGTAGCTGTGGCTGAATATGACTTTGATCAGGAAAGTGATGCTGAACTGACATTTCGCAAAGGCACCAGAATCAACATTGCACCAAAAGGTATTTGGACCTTATGTTTTTTGTATACAGCTCTTAAGTTATAGGAAATTTATGTTATAAGAAAGGTCCTGTTTACACAGACTGTATAATAAGCTACATTGAGGGATGGGCCCCGGTACTGACAAGTCCCGGGAACCCACTGGTTTCTAACCTTTTGGAACGTCGCAGTTCTTTCTACTTGAACCGATGATTGGGACCGGTATTGTACTAACCTATACCTTAGAGTAATATACCTAGAGTTGACAAGTTGGAGAGGTTGGAAAAATACCCCACAGAGAACAACGTGAAATATATGCCGGTCAGTGTTGTCTACAGTTATGGCAACTTTAAAATTATGAGAAAATATAAATGTCATTTTCAAAAAGGAAACTGTATACAAATTCTTTAAAAAAAAAAAAAGACTTCCTTGTTATCATGTTCACACTATATAGTGTTGATTCCAGCCAATGTCTGCTCATAGCACTTTTTTGGTAGTAACTGGCCTGGATTTGAACCAGGAATCCCTAGATCTCAAGGCTAATGCTTCCTGAGCTATTGAAGCCAGTGAATGACTTTTTACCCTCAGCCCCTGATGTAATCAGGCTGAGGGTATTGCAGTACTCCCGGCGTGGGTATGTATGTATGTATGTATGTCTGTATGTATGTCTGTAGCGAACATCCTTGTCATCGCGATAACTCGAGAACAAATGATGGCAGCTTCATGAAACTTGACACACATAAGCATCTGGTGAAAACCTCGGACGAGTTCGATGGACAGCAACCTTGACCTATTTTTCAAGGTCACAGGGACAATTATGTGAAATCACAAGAATCGCAATAACTCAAGGACAAATGATGGCAGCTTTATGAAATTTGACACACATAAGCATCTGGTGAAGACCTCACAATTTTTTTTATGAAACATGACCTTCACCTACTTTTCAAGGTCACAGGGACAATTATGTGAAATTATCCTTGTCATCGTGATAACTCGAGAACAAATGATGGCAGCTTCATGAAACTTGACACACATAAGCATCTGGTGAAAACCTCGGACGAGTTCGATGGACAGCGACCTTGACCTATTTTTTAAGGTCACAGGGACAATTATGTGAAATCACAAGAATTGCAATAACTCAAGGACAATTGATGGCAGCTTTATGAGATTTGACACACATAAGCATCGGGTGAAGACCTCAAAATTTTACTATGGAACATGACCTTCACCTACTTTTCAAGGTCACAGGGACAATTATGTGAAATCATGCTTGTCATCGCGATAACTCAAGAACAAATGTTGGCAGCTTCATGAAACTTGACACACATAAGCATCTGGTGAAAACCTTGGAGGAGTTGATATACGGCGACCTTGACCTATTTTTCAAGGTCACGGGGACAATTATGTGAAATCATCCTTGTCATCGCAATAACTCAAGAACAAATGATGGCAGCTTTATGAGACTTGACACACATAAGTATCTGGTGAAGACCTCCGACTTCCTTTGATAGAACATGACCTTCACCTACTTTTCAAGGTCACAGGGACAATTATGTGAAATCATCCTTGTCATCGCGATAACTCGAGAACAAATGATGGTAGCTTCATGAAACTTACCATAAATAAGCATCTGGTGAAAACCTCGGACGAGTTTGATGGACGGCGACCTTGACCTATTTTTCAAGGTTACAGGGACAATTTTGTGAAATCCCAAGAATCACAATAACTCAAGAACGAATGATGGCAGCTTTATGAGATTTGACACACATAAGCATCTGGTGAAAACCTCAGAATTTTTATGAAACATGACCTTCACCTACTTTTTCAAGGTCACAGAGACAATTGTGTGAAATCAACTCAAGAACAAATGATGGCAGCTTTATGAGACTTGACACACATAAGCATCTGGTGAAGATCTCATACTTTCTTTGAACGAACATGACCTTCACCTACTTTTCAAGGTCACATGCACAATTGTACCATGAAATCCCCATCATTGCGATAACTCGAGAACAAATGATGGCAGCTTTATGAGATTTGACACAAATAAGCATCTAGTAAAGACCCCAAAAGAGTTTGATGAATGGTGACCTTCACCTACTTTTCAAGGTCACAGGGACAATTATGTCAAATCCACGACATTGCAATAACTCAAGAACAAATAATGGCAGCTTCATGAGAATTGACACACATGAGCATCTGGTGAAGACCCCAGATGAGTTTGATGGACGGTGACCTTAACCTGCTTTTCAAGGTCACCGGCCCATCATCTCAATAATTCTAGAGTAAATGATGACAGTTTAATGATACTTGACACACCTAAGCTATCAAAGGAAGTAGATTTTATGGGTTTTTTTACCCCTGCATCAATTTGCCTTGGTGCTGTGACGTTTTGTTCACAAATATTGTGTGGAGCGAATGTTGTGCAATGAGTTACCAGGGCTGAGGGTTGATGCATCTCTGATGCCTATGTTTTATATTTTCTACAAGGTGTAAAATGATTTTTTTGATTCACAGATAAAAAAAATGGCACAAATATATTTTGATTAATATTGAGATATACCATAATAATGTCTATTTTGGTTTCAAACGTGGTCAGCTCTTTGATTTTATGTTGCTGGACATGCATTTTACGTTGAATATGCATGTGTGTTGATAACACATCATATAAATCTGATTCCAGCTATGTGTATCTCAGTTACAGAACTTATGCCTGTTCCTATGTATCAAACCAGAATTCAGTATATTGTTTTGGCCTTGACACACTATTATGGATCGTTTTTAATGAGATATGTTGTTATTGGAGCATTTTTGAGGTCTTAAATTTCACCTCATGAGTCATTAAGGAGGGAGACCAAAATAATTTTATACATGATAAGTAAATCATGACATTATTGTCACCCAGAAACAAGACTTTCACTTTTCCTGACCTTAGCCTTTCCACCTGGGTAATTTCAAATGTTTGATGTAATCAAACTATTTATTAGATGTTTTTTATGCATATTTCAGAAATGCAACCACGTATGCGAGGATGGCTTCTGGGAAGTGTTGACGGTAAAAAAACGGGAATACTTCCAGCCAACTACGTCAAGATTCTGGGAAAGAGAAGAGGTCGGCGTCACATGGCAAATATAAATCCACAAGACACATCTGAAGCTCAAAGCAACCAGACTATTGCACCACCTGTTGGTGAGACAAGAGAAACATCTGGTGACAAAAATAAATCAAATGGTGCTAATGCAAATATATTCAATGGAAAACAAACCAATACTGTTTGTAAATCCAATGAAATACAATATATGGATGATGCCTTTTCACAAACAAACACTTCTCCGTGTAAATCAGGTCAGTCAAGTGTGAGTGAAGCAGAAGCAGCAGACATTTTAGAAGCTTCATTTACTCAGGAGAACAACATCCACTCTGCAAATTCCATTGTTAACAAGGATGCCGCAGATATTTTGGACAATACCATTTAATGCTAAATGATAATATTTTTACATGAATTATGTGATTACTGTGATAAATTTACAGATAGGGAGAAAGAAAAAAATTATTTGTTAATGATAACTATCAAGATTTTGGACATCCTATCTTATAGCGGCATGGCTGTACTGGATAATACTTTTTAGCATAGATTTAAAGAACTCATTATATTTTCTCATAAAATCTTATAAATTAATGCTTTTAACTGTTAATAACCCTCATTTCAAAATAATATCAAAAGATATTTCATTTTATTTTAAACTGTTGTGAAAACTGTTTCAATTTCTCAAATCACCTTAATGTCATTTTATCAGATGAAACTAATTCTCACTGCTCGATTGGGCCCTGCTGTCACCTAGTTTGTTAAAATTTGTTATGCATGGGTGAAATTTCAATGCATTCAAGTTTGGCACAAGGTAATTGGAAAATGTTGTTTGACATGCCATTTTGATTTTAATCATTCATTACATACATAACTGTCTTTCTGGATTGTTCTCCACAAGATTCCAAACTGTTTTTTTTGCACATGCATTTGTTGCCAAAATATCAATGTATTCCCTTCACAGCATACAGAATGGCTGTCACGTCCAAAAACATATACCAGAATGCATTTTACATGACACAAGAGACAACTGGTGTATCAAAAGTTGAACCTCAAGCATTGAGAATTGCAGGAAGATCTATGGACTGTAAATATAACTCACAGAAGGTGGAAGGTTTTATTTGTGTAGCAAAAATTAAATATGCTGTAAGCAAACTTGAAATTGACATTAAATATAGCTGAAGTTTCCAACACAAGGTATGTTCAGGGAGCCTGATAATAATACTACATGTCCCCACATAGTGGGAGGAGTAAGCAGATGGCTATGGTTCACAGCCAGTAAGTGGATATCTAGCAATACAAGGTCTTATCTATAATTTAACTCAAACAAATATCCTGTGGTCTTTGGACAAGTGCAAGACCATACTGCAGTTTTAAAGTTGGCAGTGTTAATGTTATAAATCCATTGTTTTCAAAGAGCTTGAAGGATAAAAATAAAACTTGTACTGAGGAAGGCCAAAAATTCCAAGGGAGTTTATCAATTTATGATATATCAGGTAGTAATATGCCAAAATCTATACCATGTTTGATTCTTATGATATGCCAGAAGCCATTTTAATTCAGTGATCTGGACATACTTCCAGTTGACCTTCTGATGACATAAATGCTTCATATGTCAAATTCTGTGTTTGTGTTATTTATTCAAAACCTAAATTCAGGTTATTTCCTGAAGGCTTTCATTGCTGCATACTATTTTTATAGTTTTGCAAAATATCAGAAAAAAATTGCTCAAGGTCATGCAAAATTCTCTTATATAAGCCCCTCATAGGTTGATCAGATCTACCAATTTCTATTATTTTTTTCTGTATTTTGTAAGAAAATAGACATCACAAGCGAAGTTGCTCCTGTGCTGGTCATGACCTGGACCCAAGGTCACAAAAAATTTCCCAGGCCTACATGGGGTGGGAATACAGCAGAAACTGAGCATGTTCATTGTCATCTTGCGCATGAAAAGCAGACAAGAATAAATGAAATAAAACAGGTTTTTGCTGTGCCTAATATATTCATATAAACTTGAATACCAAAAATCTAGCTCCATAGACACTTCTCAAACTGTCATAGTAAATCCAGAGAACAAAATTTAAAAATATTTTTTGAAAAGGAATATTGAACGAAACTTTTTTTCATGGGGGATGGAGATTGTAAAGAAAACACAAGCATTTTCCTTCATATTTTTTTATTTTTTTAATTTCTTTACATTATTGTCCACCATTACAGTATCTCGGGAAATTCGAATGACACGTCCTTTCCAGTTAGTTTCTTGTATACTGCCGAGTATGTGTCCATCTGAAAATAGAACAGCAGTTTAACATTTGTGCTTTCTTATAACATGAATAAATCATTCTTGTGCAGAAACAATAAATTTAAGTAACTGTAAGCTTGCCAACACTAGAGTAGCATTAACTTGGGTATAAAGGAAAACACTACACAGAGCTCCACATATCACAGGCGATTTACACTAAAGCCTTAAAAAAATAAGATTGTTGTCAACCAGATAGTCTGCGAGTGGCACAAAACTGTAGCACAGTATTTAATGCATTCAAGGTCATGCACTTTCCAATTCACAAATGTCATTCTCTTTTGTGCTATAAGGAGGTCAAAGTAATCTAGTTACATAAATTATTCTCTAAATCATGACCATATTGTACAGGATACATGGAGTGGCAATACATGTCATGATATTTGGTGTCATGTAAAATGTTATTTTGTGTGATTCGGGAAATTAGCTTCAGAGACCTTAAAAATATTGCCATATATAAAACTCCCATTGAGCCTTTACCTAGGTCAATGTGACCTAGTTACATAAATTATTGACAAAAATGTGAACAATCATATTGTGTAAGATAAACGTGGTGGCAATAAATGTTATGCTGTTTTTGAACCCTATTCAAAACTGATTTACCCAGGTCTACTGCACTTATCAGGTTTTAACAATTTTTTAGCAGGAGACAACTACACAAATGGCACAGAAATTTATGTGGGGGGAAAATGATGAGTAAAAACATCACAAGTTCAGGGTACAACTATTTATATCATGGCGAGAAGAAGTGCTTGAAAATCTGATTTCATAAATACTTGAAATAGTTTAAGCTCTCTTGGGCAACCTGTGCATTCAATACGAAAAAATTTCACTGATTTTTGAGACGATACATATCGATGATTTATCAATATTCGATACATATCGATACTACTGGACCAAAATGCAAGAATTAACTACAAGTGCATCAGCGTGAAAAGTAAATAAACTAGGATCATCTTGTCCAGGTTCCACCTCCCCTAACAGCAATAATATTAAAATCTTTTTGTAATAAACATTTAAATATTCTAACACATGTCAAAAGTTGTCCGCCTTCATTTGATAAGTGTAAATTATGCACAAGTCCAATAAAATGTGAGTTTAACAATGCTTTATATGCATATGCAACACGAGGTTGTCATTTTGAAAAGCAGAAGTGATGGAATAAGCTATTATTTTGGGTACGATTGGAGTGCCGCCACATTGTATTTATTCCCATTGAAATTTAAATATATTGCTCAATGATGGATCCCAGGGTCTTTGTATTTACATTTTGAAGATCCAAAATCTTTTTTGAGGTGTAAAATATTGAGGCAAAAATGTGATCATTATGGTGCAAGGGCCCATTTCGTTACAACTAATATCGAAGCATCAATATGACAATACTGGTTATCGTATCTATGTCTCAGTCTGTATACCGGTATGTCAACATTATCGTGTACCAGTGTGAGGCCCTAGGTTTTATGAAATCAGATTTTCATACACTTTTTCTCAAGCATAAATGTTTTCTACCCTAAACTTCAAATGTTATTGCTTATCATGGTTCCCATACTTATATTTCTGTGCCAGTGATCACAATAGTTCTCTGCAGTACTTCATACTTTCAGCAAGACATAAAAAATCACAACAGGTGTATTTTGGTTGATTTCAGGGAGATAGTTTGTTTGTATCACAGTTCAATGACTGCATATCATTTAGACATCTAAAAATTGCCTGTGACCTCTGATTTCATGAAAGTTTAAAAAATTACTCAAATTTGTGAAGATTTGTAACGGCCAGCAATAGAGGAACCTGTTTGCCCAATATGATAGAAGTTTATTTACTTTTGTAAAAGTTAATAGCTATATAGAATATTGCTAATAGTATATAATGGACAAATGCTTAAGGCAACAATAGCAAAGAACAAAAGGTGCCAACCTCTACCTTGTGTTCTACTGTAGTTTGCTGGTTCTTGTCAAGGTGGACCTTAATGAGGCGGGATCCATCCAGCTTAATCCTAATCCTCTTGCCAACAATCTCGGCTGGGAATACTAAATCCTCCAAAATGTTATCATGCACTGCTGTCAGGGTACGGCTAAAATACAAAAGCATCATTAAGAATTTCAACAGAGTCCAAAACCCAATATAAAACTTTGTGACCAAGGGTGACTTGTCAGGAAGTTACTTTTATTAACCTGCCTCTAAAAGTGGTCTATATTTTGGAAACAAAAATTCTAGACCATCACTGCATGAATAAATCCACAACTTGCTTAAAAACTTTCTGATTTTTTATTTTATTTTAAATGCCTTGGCAAATCACATGACCAAAAATGTCGCCCTTCATACAAGCAGATTTCAAAGCATCTTTTAGGCGGGTTTGTACTTTCTTAATTTTTTCTTGTCAAAATTGTTTAGCAAAAGTTTCCAACAAACCTCCTGGGTCTCTTCTGCTTGTTCTTCCTCCTTGTCTTTCTTGTAGGTTTGGGCAGAATACGGCGCTGAAATTGGACAATATAAGATTGAGGCAGGTTTCTTCGCATTGAAATTGTTGGTTTTCTGCATGGAATTAATGGCAACTAAATACTGAACATTGTTTCTTCAATGACATACCTTTGTTAAGAATCATTATGAGAATGTGAAGAAAGACTAAACTGTCTTGTAAAATTGGGGTCTGGGGCATTGTAATTTTCAAAATTTAATAGAAAATAAAAGTTTATCCCCAAAATATCTCAAATGCCATTAAAACTACTAAGGCTATGCATAGAACTATACAGATCATTGTTTTTTTTGTTTTTAAAGGGTTGAGCAGATGATAACTTCTGTCAATCAAGATGCAGGTTACATATTGAATTTGCTTTTTTTATTCTCACAGGCTTATATTTGTCGTGTTATTCAAAATTGTAGCCTCTCTGACAACTCAGTTACAGCTATTCAATTTTTTTCCAATCATAAACAAATTGTAAAAAATAATTCAGTCTTATGAAAAATAGACAAAATTGGTCCCCCGAAAATACATCTTACTCACTAACAGCTTAGAACTCGAACCTGTAGTTTTAGAGAGGATCAAATTGATGGGCAGACTGAATGCCAGAAAAATTCTCCCTCACAACAGAAGCTATGCCTAGTTCAAATACTTATTTATTGCAAAATAGGCATTCAGGGTTCTGATGATCAATAAATTGGGTGTGACTCTTGGATACCTTTAAGATATTAGAAACGAATTGTCAATTCAAATCAATAAATAAAAAGTAATTTATCTTAAGACTTCTGGATGTATTTCTGAAATAAATTTGGTTGTTCCAAATTGAGCATATTTCAATTTTGTATACATCTTGGACAGGCCTCGACATTAACCGGTGGCCCGGTTGCCCGGAGCTATATTTAACATGTGTCGGGCAAGTCCGGGCAACTGGATGTTTCTCTTCCACTTGCCCGGTGGGCAAGTGCTGTAATCTTGAAATAATATACCCCAGAGCCAATAAAAATTAATTTTCATCACTGTGCACAGAGCTTCGAATGCGATTGCCGCCATTTTGTCTGCGATTGATTATCTTGGCCGGGTGCACTCTTGTTCAAAAGTCGAGCACATTTTCAGGTTCGTACTGCATTTAACATACTCATTTTGCAACCGTGCACGACTTTACACATAAATCGAATGCGTTTCTTAATCTGGTCCCCTATCATAATATCTACTTAGATTTTATATAAATAATGATCGGGTACCAGTCAAAAAGTCTTGGAATTTTCCATGAACAACATCATGATGCTGAGACATTTGGAACATCTCATCAGTGTATTTTAGTGCGAGTTTTGGTGAAAAGAACAGGTTGAACAGATTTTGATAAAATAATTTGATAATTTTGATAAAATAAGATATAAAATACAAATCCTTATTTTATTCAAAAATAGCTTTTATTTTTCTATCCGGGCAAGTGAATTGTATTTCAGGGCAAGTAGATTTTAAAAGTTACTTGCCCGGTGGGCAAGTGGATCACAAATGTTAATGTCAAGGCCTGTTGGAGGTTAATAAATCTGTGGTGGAGATGTATGCCTCTTTGCAATAACCTTAAAAAGTTGCTGTTTGTTTCATACATACTGTTATTTTCTTTAACTTGTCAACATATGAATATTTATTTTGAACATGTGTAATCACACACTACAAAAACACTAGCCATTTGAGAACGATTTTGCTGTTAACTAGTTAAAAGATTCAAGGCGAAAAACAGTGGACATTGATACAGGAAATCTATTCGTGTATTTTAAGTTTTTCATTTGTGAGTATCTATTAGAGATAGATTTGCTGCTGAACATGTCATATTTATGATAAATGTCATATCTCATCCAAACATGATGATCGAGCAGGATTCTTATTATATTTATAAAATAACAGAAGTAACATTTGATTTAATACATACCTGTGCAATGAAGACAACATGTTTGCCACTGAATTTCTTCTCCAGCTCACGGACAAGGCGTGTCTGGATTTTCTGGTAGGCACGCAACTGTGGTACGGGCACAAAGATGATGATGGCTTTTTTGCCCGCAACATCTATCTCCTTGGCACCAGCAATGTACAGTTCCCGAAGCTGAGCTTTCAGGTCACTGTTCATCTCCAGCTCCAAAAGAGCCTGAAACAATATAATTAATGTTGATACATTATTTTTGTATTTTCATCAGTTGATGGAATGTTTACATTTTATATTCAACCTAAAAAAAACAACAACTGTATTTGCAACTGCAGAAGTAATGTTTTCTCATGAACTGAGTCAAATTAATGTAAAAGCATTCGTTTTCTGGACAGAAATGTTTAAGATCTCAAAATATTTAATTAAAATCTTTTTTTTCCTTCACATTTTTAGGTGGGAAAAACAAGTTCTATTTCCAAGATCAATAGATATATATTTTCATAACTTCCCTACTCCACCAATACGATATAATATAATTGAAATGCCATAAAAAATTGCCAGATATCCCACCCTGTGCAGAACATGAGTGTTATTTTGATAAATCACAAATTACTTGATGTTTACCAGTCTCTTGAGCACTCCAACCTGCTCAGAATTATGAAGTCTTTTATGAGTTGGTTCTTGGACACCATGGGCCATGAGAGACCTTAGGTGTCCTTGTGAGGTGTTCTACATCTACATCTATAAGTTTAACAGGCAAAACCAATTGGCATCCTGCTGAGAGCGAGAAATAGGAAGAAAGATTCCAGGCACGGTGACAAGCTATCGACTTGACAGTGTTCAAGGAGTTTACTTACTAATTGAAACAGATAGAGAAAAACTAAAATATCTCGACTTACCTGGGAAATGGAGGATTCAAACTCATCAGGCTTTTCGCCCTGAGGCTTTATTATTTTAGCGCTCGCCGAGAACATCTGAAATACATAATATCATGATATAATATATTGTTGAAAATCATGGAATTGTCTGTTTAACTTTTAGATATAGTCTCTCTGTCGTCAGAAATGTGCAGTAGATTATCAAGAAATTGTTTGGAATGATGCCAAAATGACAACAACGAAATTGCACTGAAATAAATTCTTGGTAGTGGAAAAGAACCATTGCAAGTCGTATGCACTGTGTTATGACAAATATTTTAACACTGCTCACGGTCGTAATAATAATAATGTCTCGAGTCTTAATGAATCAGTTTTAATATCCGAACTTGTACCATCAACTCGATGACATTGATTAAGTAATACGTTTAACAATATACCGCTGGGAATACACAATGTCCATAAAACGAGCAAAAACCACTGTTCACAACACTCTCGTGCCATGGCCGATGAAAAACCATGGGGAAATTGCCTATGTCAATCCGCCCAAATCACTCATAATTATCTACCATCTGAACATCTTGTCATACTATAATGGTACCTTAAAATATATGCTTTATTCTCGATCTATATTATGGTGTAATATTTAAAATATGATGAGAATTTGTACATTTAATTCAGGCATGTTGATATCATATGTACCTTTCTGTTATGGCGGCGAAGGGAAGAGGCCGAGATGACATACAAAATCTCGTAGCAAACATCATTATTTTTGTGTGCTTGATATTGTTACAAAAATGATATTTTATTTTAATTTATTGCTTAAAAGCGCTACTTATACATACAAATATTTAAATAATCCTTTATTTAATTTATCATTAATAAAAATGGTTTCACCGTTCCTGCGAGATTTGGTTTCAAAGATGTCTGCCTCCTCACGAAATTTGTCCACATGTTAAAATTGTTACCAAGTTTCAGGCGTTTTGTGACGTTTACGGGCATTGACATTATGCCACACTATGCAGTTAGAATTGGTAGATCACCGGGAGTTTATGACAAGTGGTAAACAAACGTTTGTTCTTTTATTTAAATGGAAAACTACATTGATTTTAGGTGAATCTGAATCCACACTACCCATATACCACTCATCATGCATGCATGCACTGTTGCAGTGTTGGCCCAAACAACAATACAGCCAATGATAACAGTCTCAGAATTCTTCCTATCTGCTCTCCTAGATTTTCAGCTGGGCCGAGAAAATTTTACGGGATTGACTCGTGAGAGAAGTGCGTGACAGGATGCCATTTGGTTTTGCCGAGTAAATTTTACAGGAAATATTTTGCATCGTAAACTTCCACCTTTTCAGATTCACATCATTCATTAACAAGCCAATGTCAGCGCTATTGCATTTTTGTGTTGCAATCTTCATATAACTTATAAGTATACTGCAATCTACATAATATGTCACCATTCTAAAGGCAAAACTGAAGAAAAAAAAAACAATTATTTAAAGCTGAAAGGTTAGAGGCAACAATGTCCCAAACAGGTTGTCCTCGCCAATTTGAATTGGCCCAGTAGACTGTAAATCAATCCCTGTGGCAAAATAGTATTAATCATGTTACACTTGACCTTCAACAATTAATGGCTTCAGTAAGTACCCATATGCCCATTGCAGGTCGCCATAGTGCCCCATTGAAAACAATACACAGGAATCGCACAAACTTATTCTGAATTCAAAAATCTTATCATCAAAAAAAAAAAGGTAACCCGCAATTACACTATGTCATAACATATTCTTGTTTTTGTGTCTTTATTTACCAATCTATATGTTCAAATCACAAACATTCCCATTTTTGTAAGACATAGATAATACCATTGTCAGCAGTGGATCTGAAAAAGAGGGATTATCTGTGTTATTCTATGATCAGATGATCAGAATGATACTGCAGAATGTGTAGTCACTTCCTGGCATTTGTAAACTGTCATTTTCTGTGATCAGTATTGTTAACACAGGTTATCCCATTGTGGAGTGTGTCTCAAAGACCATGTACAAGATTCTAATGAATATATTTCATTTTTTTTTCTTTTCAAAATTTTTGGATTCCTATGTTTAAACATTTAATTTTATTTCTGTATTTTCTATTTTGTTTGTTTAATTTTTTTTGTAACACGGATGGTTCCTTTTTTGACAATGATTGCCGACAGGTACGATCATGGGAAATGCGTAGTCATATCCTGTGGGTAGTAATTCGGTTTTTTCTGTGGTCATTATTGTTTAAGCAACTGACGCCACTGTGGAGTGTTCGTCATGTGCATGCAGTTGATTCCAATTCGCGCATGCGTCCCAGCGTATGAATACATATGTAAAAGAAGTAAAACAAAAAAGTTCAGGCTCATGATGTAAACAAAGCAGAACTCTCAAAACGATGCTGTCGTCTTTGTCCATCATTGCATAAAATTATCCCTTTAAATTGCTTGGAAATGCTTCCCAATCGAAAGAACAAGGAATTTTCAGTAAGTTTAATTCAAATTTGGTGTAAATCGGACAATTAGAACAGAAATGACATGCAAAAGTCTGATTTGCGATAGAGCCTGGGCGATAATAGAGCAACTTACGTAATTGGGCCTGAAAAGCCACATCTTTGCATACAGTTGTTCATATACCAAATTAAATGTTTTTAAAATATGAATAAAAATAATTTCAACTACCCCATCAGTTTGCAGTGATTGTTTGTGTTTAAATGTTTTTTGTTTGTTGTAATTTTTGTTTTGTTTGTTGTAATTTTTGTTTTGTTTATTGTAATTTTTGTTTTGTTTATTGTAATTTTTGTTTTGTTTGTTATTTTTTTCCCATCCGTGTTACATGTGGAGCACCACTTTTTCTTGTTTATCCATGTTCCACGTCATGGAGCACCACCTTTTCTTGTTTTTTTTTTCAATTATGAAATTATGAAATTTGTGTTATGAAGTGTTTTCGACCAAGGATGTATTGTAAATATGACAATCTACAATGAAGTATTTGTGGCTTGTTCAATGCAGTGTACATAAATGTTTTTATAGAATGTTATAACATTCTGTTAATATTTAAAAGATGGTCATTTGCATGTTTAAGGTCAAATATTTTAGTGAACTAGTTATTCTATGTTTGATTGAGGATATCTGAATTTTGAATTTCATTACTGAAAGATGATTGGACACTGTGCTTATTATCACTTATTGCCACATAGAAGTACAATTTGTAGAAAAGAGATATTGCCTATAAATCACTGGTAATTAATAAGATTTGATAAAAAAAAATACATTGGCAAATAGTATATTGTCTCATATGCATAAACACATCAAACATCAAAAGAGTTATTCTGATAATTGAAATATAACCCCACTTTGAGACTTCTGGAGAAAAGTGATATGGAATGAACTGTCATATTGGATTATTTTGTTTGCCAAAGTGGGCTGTTCATAAGCAGCAAAGCCGGGAAAAATTCTAAAAATTATCATTTACAAAGCAATTTTCAGGTTTTTCAAGAAAATAGTAAAAAAACACACCAAAAAGCAACGGTCAGCAAAGTGTCTTTGGCCTATGTTTTAGCAGTAGGGATTTTACTGCTCAAAAGATGTACATGTTATGTGTATTTAAATCTTCAATATACATATATGTTTTTAGGCCAGACTGTGAAAAACAAGTGAAAGGATTCCCAGGTGCGCGGTATAGAAAGTTTAACACAGAAGATGAGGCCTGGGGCTTTGTCAATGCCACCTCACCATGTAAACCAGGATCAGAAGGTATTTACCACAACATAAACATGACAAATAGCCTTTTTACATTTTTGATTATGAATATAATTGAAATATAAAAATCATTTTGGGCAATTTATATAGTCAGAAACAGTGCATCCCCGTTAATTTTATCATTAAATGAATTAATTTAGAATTAATTTAGAAATTATATAAAGATAAAACTGGAAAGATGGGTTAAATATACCATTGCTAAACTTTCAAATATTTAATTTACCAATGGCTTCATTTTGGTTATGGTTCAACATTTCAAGTGCTTTGTGGTCGGGAAGTTTCAGCTTTTATGGTAAAAACAATTTCTATAGTTCAGGGTATTCAATAAAGGTGATGGATAGGCATGCAGGAGTCATTTGGAGAGACAACAGAAAATGCACAGCACAGCTAATGCAGTGACAGGGGAGACATTTTCTGTCAATATGTCTTATCTTTGTCACCTTTGTTCTTCTATGAAATTCCTGGCAGAAGCTCTCAACTATTAGTTGTCAAGATGTTTCATTTTCATGAGACCAATTTTACTTGTTTCCATTAGGCTCAATATTTTTTAATGATTTTAGAAAAAATCTAATAGCTATCCCATGAGAGCAATAATAAAATTATATTGCTCTCAGCTATCACTTAGTTGTCAAGGATGCTGCCATTTTGAATAACATAATAAAAAAGCCAATGGGAATCTAGATAACAAATTCAGTATGTAACATGCAGTTTGATTGGTTCAAATTATTATCTACTCAAGTGACACTGTCCACCAGAGGCACACGCAAACTATTATTGTGATAGGTTCACCACATCGCCTACAGATGGAGTTTGCTCTGGGAGAGGAATTTGTTTACATGCATTTCTGGAACAAGTTTGCAAAATTATAAAAAAAACAATGACCAGCATGGCCCTGAGGCCAATGGCCTATTTTTTTTATTTATGCCGTATCAGAAAATCTCAAAACTTAATTTTTCATGTTCATGTGACTTTTACCTTTTCAAGGTCACAGGAGTGTATAAAACATCTCAGGGATGTATATTTGCTTTATTTAGATGATCCAGAACTATGCATATAGCACCCTTCAGGACAAACCTAAAATGTATCAGCATATAGATAACCATGACCTTTGTTTCAACGTCAAATTCATTCAAACAACAATATCTTATAACAGAACCAGCATACTTGACATATAAGACTCTAAAGTGATGACCTCAAATTTATTAGCATATTGTTTACGTTTACGTTTAGATTTAGCATATTGTTTACTCTTTTTCAAGGTCACAAACTACTAATAGAAAAAAATACATTGACCTTCTTTGAAAGACCACAGAGCTGGGTGTTTGGATGTCTGTGGGGAATTTTTCCTTTGCTGGTATAACAAAAAATGACGAACGGTGGTTTGTTGACAATTTTAATGAATATCTCAGAGGATTTTGCCCATGAATCACCTTTTACCATGTCATAGTGTGTTGTTATATATGAGGTTACCTGCCTGTCTGATGCCTGTTTTTGTAACTCCATGTGTTATGACAAATCATGTGATAAATTATATTTGAATATGGTGTTTTTTGTTTGCCTATCAGAAGTGCCACCTGCTCACATCTCTGTGCCTTCAGCACCTGTAACACGTAGCCCAGTAGCTGCCCGAGGAATGGCACACAGTACAAGACCTTCCAATACAACAGGGGATGCCCAAGGAATGACATCCTCAGCAACAACATTTGCAGGTCACAATGTGAAGACAGTGCTTTCCTCAACACGCCTGATGGCACTAAAGACTACAATTTGTAACATTCATACAACTATTGGAGAGCTTGCAAGTTTTGCAGAAACAGCCCAAACACAGATTGAGGAGATTGAAAAAGTGAAAAAGACTGGTTCACAAAAGAGACTTGCAACTTATGAGAACTCACCCAGTAAGAAACCACGGACAATACCAGGTGGATATGAGTTCAATCATGATAAATTAGATTAGTTCATCAATCAAGATTTAAATCATCATATCTTTCTTATTCAACAAGTAAATATCTCTACAAAACATTTCGTTTTATGATATTTGATAAATTTTTAATGCTTTCTGCAATAACCAGTGAGCAAATGAGTGCAAACTATAGTGAGGACATACTGTTGCATTAACAAATATGTTCTGAATGAATTTACTCCCGAGTTTCTAAATGAAATTTTAATGATAAAATCTGCTGCCACCTGGAAGATAAAGTGGCTAAATATATACAAATTGGAAAATGACTTACAGGCACAATTCATTAACTGATCAATTAATAAAAAAGGCATTGATGTGTGCAGATGCAGAATCAATTGTCAGCGAATTCAATAACTTAACAGTCTAACTTTTAATTAATAAAAATAGGATTCGTTTGTAACATTGACAATATCAAATATAAGATACATTGGTGTATGTAGGTGCAGCCTCAGTCAGCAGTGATAGTCGGTACATTTAATTAATAAAAATAGGATTCTTTTGTAACATTGACAGTATCAAATATAAGATATATTGATGTATGTAGGTGCAGCCTCTGTCGTAAGTGATAGTGGATACATTTAATTAATACAAATAGGATTCTTTTGTAACATTGAGAGTATTAAATATAAGATATATTGATGTATGTAGGTGCAGCCTCTGTCGGAAGTGATAGTGGATACATTTAATTAATACAAATAGGATTCTTTTGTCACATTGAGAGTATTAAATATAGGATACATTGGTGTATGTAGGTGCAGCCTCAGTCAGCAGTGATAGTGGATACACTGAGCCAGGAGCAGGCCTCTCAGCATCAGTATATACAGATGGATGCTGTCACAACAATGGCAAACATGGAGCAGTAGCTGGGATAGGAGTCTACTGGGGACCCATGCATCCAAGGTAGGGCCTCCTATCAAAAATAGGAATGGTGCACTTTTTGATTTAAAGGGTTTGATTATAGTGTCAGAAAAGATATCTTCCATTATTCCAAAGCTGTTCAGTGAATGCCAAATTCTACTTTGGAGAAGTTAGTTGTTTTTGTGTCTTCCAAACAAAAAAGAATCTTGTCCCCTACCAGTATTTCTGCAAAGATAGTAAAACAAGCATTGTCCATCTGTCCATTTGAACGTGTACTGCCTCTCTAACTTACCCATATATAATCAGATTGGCATCAAACTTTACTCTGGTGTGCTTCATGAGAAAATTTTGAATAAGTCATGTCAGATTATCATTGCCCTTTATTGCAAAGGTCAATGATAATTTGACATGACTTATTTAATAAATTGCAGCTGTTCTAATTTAACAGAAAATGCCCTGATGCCCCACATGTCTGTACTTGATCATGTTAAATTGGAAAATATATATATTTTTTCAGGAATGTTGCAGAAAGGTTGCAGGGAAGACCAACCAACAACAGAGCAGAAATCCATGTGAGTACTAAGCTAAAGCTCACAAATCATAACAAGCAATAGACTCAATAAACCCTTTACCATAGCTGCAAGGTTAATTGACTAGGAACTAGGAACAAGTGAATTCCTATAAAGAAACATTTTCTTCGTGGATATAGGAATTTCAATATCAAGAGAAATAAATGATTGAGCTATTTTCATATGACACCTTTTTATATACAGGTCAACAAGTACAAATTGAGATTTGATCTACTGTGCATTTGGATCCTGGCAATCTTTTCAACATTCTGGTTTTCATACATTTCTTATCATTTCCAAATTCTTACTCCGGGATATAGACCTTGATTTCTTTCAGATTTTTTTTTCTTTTTTCATATTTGCCCATTGGCTGGCTTTGCTTTAGTTTATTGTTATTTTGGTTATCTGACTCATGAGCCTGTGTACAGTACTCTGTTGTCAGCTCCTGATTACCAGTAGTCATTTCTTAAATATTATGAAGCAAGTTATATAGACAACTTTGCTACCCTTTCATTTTAAACAGGCAGCATGTATGGCAGTGAGGCAGGCCAAGCAGATGAAAGTGACAGACCTCACACTCCACACAGACAGCAATTTCCTCATCAATGGTAAGATCAAAGAGCATGAAACAAAAATGCTTAATAATTGTTGGGGCAGCTTTCCAAGTCTGCAAAATAATAACCATGAGCTTAAGTTAATAAATTTGATTAAGTCACCTAAATGAACAGACATTGTCTGGTATCAGTGCAGTATAAATGTTATTATTATTATTTTTAAATCAAATTATCTAACAGTCCTAAATGTAAATTCTTTTGAAATGAATTTATGTCTGTATTTTTTTAAGGAATAACAAAATGGATACACAAGTGGAAAAAGAATGGGTGGAAATTGGTGGATGGGAAAGAAGTGATAAATAAGGATGATTTCCAGGAACTGGATGGTCTTCTCCATGGCATCAATGTCAAATGGGTAAAGTTACTTTTCTTTCTCAACATTCTCCTTTTAAATAAATGCTATTTAATTAGTCAAAAGATTTTGTATCAATACATATATGTGTATATGTGGCCTCAATGCTGGTGGTCTTACTTGACCTTATTTACAAATTACCATCAACATTGTCTAAAATATAGCCTGTTTTAATCCGTCAAATATTTGAAAAAGACCTCAATGGTTACTTGCCAAAGACAAAAGGCAAACTTATATTATGCACACTCAAATTGAATATGAACATTCTATTCTAGTACTGTACTTGGGTCTAATAATATACTCCTCGGCATCTTGAATCATGAGTTATTTTCTATATTTCATATTCCAAATTTTGCTCGAGGAATTTTGAAAGTAACATTCTATTGTTTACCTTCAAAAAATCATGTTAACAAATTGCCTGCTAATTATAATCAGATACTTAAACTCTGGTTGCCGTACATGTTTCATGCTTTATCAATTTAACAATATAACATTGCAGTGATAGAAAACTTGAAAATGTGATTAAATCTAAAGTTGTTTTTTGTGTGTGTTTAAGGTACATGTACGTGGGCACCAAGGCATAGTGGGTAATGAAGAGGCAGACAGATTGGCAAATGAAGGAGCCAGGAAGAATCAGTGACACCAAGGAATATCTCTGTCGTCATAATCAACATATATTGGCCAACTTTATGCATATAATTTCAGATCTGACAAAGTTGTAAAGCTGGTTATCATTGGGTATTTTTGTTTGTAAATTAAGATAAATTTGATGACTTTCAGTGTTGAAACAAAGCATATATAAAACTGGTATAAACATTAAGAAAAAACAGCAATTTAATTACCATGGCTTACTTCATAAAATCTGAAAGCTCATAAATTTAGTATTATTGTCTTGTAATTATTATAAAATGTAATTAATTATTTTTGTCTCCATTGAAGTCAGAATGACAGTTGCTGCATTTAAATGTGCATTATTTCTAAAGATGATTCTGGTGAGCATGTGCAACTTATTTCAGACAATGGTATTAGGAATCCCACAGTGTTCACTCTGTTGCCCCAATTGGTTGATTAAGCCTAATAATCTTGTTTGAGGTACCTAAATATAGATATTGTTACAAACATTCAGAAATGAGAAATCAGATTGATATTATAAATTATTGACATTTGAAATAAAGATATTTGACATGTTCTCTAGCACTTGTCCAATTGTATTAAAAAATAATACTGGCTTTATGTTTTATTCAAATCAGACTGCATCTATGTTTAGCTCTGCTTTAGGAGTGGGAAAATGTCTATCTGTCTGGCAACCTGTCAAGATTAAAATTCAAATTTCATACAGAGGTTGATATAGAGGTGAATATTCAGATTCCTGCACAAATTTTGTACAGAGCATATCTCAGCAACCACTTTTAGGAAATTAATAATTGGCATACAGAAATATCTTGGGTCAGAGCTGTGCCTCATCATACTTTTTTAATCATGTGACCTTTCAACTTGACACAGTGACCTTGAATTTAAAATTTGTGTGCATGCAATATCTCACAACCATTAAAAGTGAATAAAAAGGACTTATCTATTACATATCTATTATACATGAACACTATGTCCAGCATCATATACATTATCAACAGATTTGTCCTTGATGCTGTGACATTGACATTTGTATTATTGTGCAGGCCATATCTCATAAATGATGATCTGGAGATACCAAATATTGGGCAAGCATGACAACCACAATGTGTAGCTGTGCATTGTCAGTTTGTTTTTTTGGGGGTTTTTTTGCCCCTGCACCCATTGAGCATATCTCAGCAACCACTTTCAGGAAGAACTTTATACTTGGTATAAACATTCAAACATTTATTTGAATGAGACTATGGTAGGTTTGGCAGAGGATCCTGCTGGATAACATGGCAACAACTGTTGGTATCTTTGATATGTCAGTGTGATTTTCTTTGGTACTAGTATCACCCATAGACTGCATATTAACACCATAGAAATATTGAATTGATAAGGGAGAAGTAGAGGATGTGTAAAAATGAGCTAAATAATTAACACTACCCTCAACTCTACTGTAAAATATTGAATGACTTTGTTGATACCATTTTTTTTACGATTTTTGCACAGTTATAATAAACAAGATATTAATGAATATCACATCAAAACGTAATTGGAATCATGTATGGAAGACCATAACCTGTTTGCTAATTACACTTTATCTCAGTTCATATGTTTCCATTTAAGTCGGCAGAACTATTAACCATGGGGGTTATGCTTATTTACTCACCTTGCAGCACTATTTTGGTTCAGACTATTCATTAACATTCATGAAATGATGTGTCCATACATTGCTCTGGTTTGGCTCCACCCTTATGTTGTGCTCCACTTTAAACATATATAGTCCAATATATTTTGGCTTGGGAGGAAACCGGGTCAAACAAGCTAAGACACTTTGAACACCCAGTGTTAAACACTTTGAACACCCAGTGTTAAACAAGCTAAGACACTTTGAACACCAAGTGTCAAACAAGTTAAGACACTTTAAACACCCAGTGACTTTTGGTAAACTAAATATAGCCTCAATTAAAAAAAGTCATGTTTGGGTGGTGGAGTCAGCAGCCATGTTGGATATATGTTTTTGGAACACTGCAAAAATACTTTGAATTATTATTTATTAAGTAAGTTACGGGCATTTCTTGGAAATATTCACAAACATACTATAAAAACAGGAATGATCAAATAATTTGTTTCCTCTACTTCCAAATCTAAACATCTTATTCATAAATGCATTATTTTTATTGCAGTAAAAACAATAATTTTTCTCTCTATATACATTATAAAATTGGGTGAAGAATTTATATTCCTAGATTAAGCAAGTTATGGGAGCTCCATGTTTACCTGCTTTAATTTTAAAATAGGCCATGTCAAAAAGGTAAAAATCTGCTGATCTGCTATTCATCGTTATTTCTCAGTTGCTTCTGATGAGCCAAGATTTTTATGGCCAAATTATTTGTATGTTCAGAAATTATTTTTTTAAACCTAAGAGCAATAATAGACCTAACAGTTATATTGCTCTCAGTTTAAACCAACAGAAATACAAGAGACGTTTAAATATCTCTGGATAGTGATTGGGAAAAACACCGAAAAATGAGCATCAAGATAACCGAGAATTTTTATTCCAAATATGTTTACTTTAAATTGTATCCGATCGTGCGTTTTTATCAAGATTTAAAGGGGTGTATCCAGAGTTTGGTGCCTGGGTTTGGCGGTTTTGTTTTAGTCGACAGATGGCAGCAGGTGCGCGACGTTTCCATCACGTGAGTTCGACGGTATTTGGCGATATCTTTGTTGCGCACGACGTTGGCAAGGACAAACGCCTTCAAATCTCAGTAATTTCCCCCTTAAAACTTATATTAAGGTAAGATTAATCATTAGTTACTTGTCTAAATTCAATCTTTAGTTTGTTAACTTAATGTAGAATCCATATTTGTATGAAAAAACAGTTATACTACGCACAAATCTTTGATCACTCGGGACGAGGAAGCTCCATAATTTTTGTGTATTGCATGTATCAGCGATTACCATTTTGCCGGTGCAATATCATTGTCTAAACATTCGTCATTCCTATATTTATGGAAAATGAAGTTCAGCTAATAAGCACAATTCTTTAACTCAAGAGCTGTGTTGTAAATCTTCAGTCGATTACATGTTAAAAGCGGCGAATTGAACATATTAAGTTTCCTTTCTAAACTTAGCTGAGAAGAAATCTAGTTTAAATCAGATGTAAACACAAAAGACACGTGAAAACATGTTTATTTATCACGATAATACCTTTGTACATTGGAAAATAGATTAACATATTTTGTAAATATGTTTTCCTGAATATTTTCCTCAGCTTTGAACTGAACATTGTTGTATCTCATAAAAAACAAAAACCCTGAAGATCCTGCTTACGAATACCCTGCTTACCACAGTGAACTTTGCTGGCCCCATTCCTGACGCATGTCTATCACAGAATCAGCTCTCCATGTCTGCACACATCCTGAAACTTTCTTAGTTATTATTTTCTTATTATAAATGAGAGAAAGGTGTTCAAGACATTCTGAGACTGCTTTAACTCTGATACGATAACCTGATGATTTTGCTTTTTTAACTGACCATTCTACTCACTTTTGAATAATCTCAAGCTGTTCTCCACCACCCTTTCTCTCATTGATATCAATTGATACTTAACAGCATTGTTATGTGAAAAGAATTTTACAGTATAGAATACAATCAATATATAATTTCATACTATTGTTTGATTCTGATTGCTGAAAATAAATGTGCTGAATACTTGCTAGCATGTTGGAGCCAAAAAAAAACACAATAAAAATGATGCTCTGTGGAACATTCCACAAATGGTAAACACATCCTGAAGCATAAATATATCATAACTAAAATTTGTCATTATTGGAAGCAAGATACACAGTTCACCCCAGCTAATAATCACTCAATTTGCTTCAAGCCATGTGCTGTAGAATGTATAACTGTTTGGTTAATGTCATCAGATTAGGTATGAAAGCTAGGTTTTCTGTGATGAATCATGTTAATTGTATTGATCTTTAATGCATCAGTCTCGGTCATATGAACACTTGGTTCACCTTAACATTATGTTGACAGTGAAAATACAAGACTAGTATATGTATGCCCCACAAATCATTTATTATGATAAATAAAAGGCCAAGTTTGATATTTTCTCTTAATTTATTTGTATAAGTTAACACTAAATAAACTCAAAATGTGTGCTGAAATTATCATCATGAATGATAAGATGTTGGAACTTAAATGTTTGAAGGGGATATCACATTGTTAAAGATATGTAACAATTATATGCTTATATTTTAGACTCGCAGCCCAAACATGTCTGACAACAAAGAAGAAAAGGGGGAAGATGAGAAGGTATATGGGGGCTGCGAGGGGCCAGATGCCATGTACGTCAAGCTTGTGTCTTCAGATGGTCATGAGTTCATCGTCAAGAGGGAACATGCACTCACATCTGGAACCATCAAAGCCATGTTGTCTGGACCTGGTTAGTACAAAGTATTACTTATTATGTCATATTTTTAATAATTCACATTAATGTTACATGTTACCACTTTATTACTTATAAGTAATAAAGTGGTATCATGAAAATTATTGACCATTCGTGAAAATTCAAACATTCATAAAAATTAATTTTTGTTCACTTTGGTAAATACATTGCTTGTATTGTTCCGGATAATCTACTGAAAGAAAAAAACATTGATCAAAGTAAAATAATGTTCAGTACGATACATGATTTCAACTGAATTAAATTTTTAATTGTGGTTTCTTTATGTTATTATTTCAGGACAGTTTGCTGAGAATGAAACGAACGAAATCAATTTTAGAGAAATTCCGTAAGTATATAAACATCTTCAGATTTTCTGCCATAGTCTATTTGGTCATTTGATATTTGTTGCTTATATATCACTTAACAATAGTATGCATTATTTTCATCATGGACAAATAAATGTTGTCATTGGTAATATTTGTTTTTTCTTCAGATCCCACGTACTTCAGAAGGTGTGCATGTATTTCACATACAAAGTGCGCTACACAAACAGCTCGACAGAGATCCCTGAGTTTCCTATTTCACCTGAGATTGCCCTTGAGCTCCTCATGGCTGCCAACTTTCTCGACTGCTAAACCCCTCTTCATGATGTGGACTACCACTGTTACATCAATTAACCTGTGGTTAGCTTGTATTAAATCATAGGCCTGTGCTGTTGTCTGCATCCAGGAAGGAAACTAATTTTGATGGACACACTCAGGGGGAGGAGCCTACGCCTTGATGAACAGCACTAGAACATACCTACAAACAGACAACACACCGCACTATTTCATCAAGATTAAACACAACTACAACTTCAAATAATAACTTCAATTTGTGGTTGATTATATCTTATAGCTAACCAGGACTATGATAGTACAGAAAGTTTTCTTTGATCACAGCTTTTTCCGATATTGTGTGTAAATTTGTGCTTGATTCTCAAATAAGTGCTTCAGTGTCCAGTAAAAGGCGCAAGTGATATCATTTGGACACATGATGCACATTTTTTTTAAAAAGAAACATGATATTTACTATATTATAACAACATGAATACATCTTTCTTCATCATTGGAATATTTGATTCCATAACACTTGATAGCTGTGCCATGTGCTTTTCAGATTTACTGTGGTCTTTAATTCAATAATTTGGAAGAGCATTTTTATAGTTGCAGAAAGTCATCTAAAAAGTAACCTTGAATCATTCTAATATAATAACATAAAGTATAAAAAAAACTGTGTAGACAGTCCATTTGCTAATGGCAAACTGTAGCAGGTTGATTAAAAGTAAGCATGCTTCATCTGCACCCATTTTATTGCTACCCAACCTGACTATGCGATTTTAGTTCATTTATTGCATAGTATCTATTGTAGGAGTGAGTCTTGTAATTGTCAACCAGCCACACAAATATACAAAGCAGTGATAGTTTGTAAAATCTTGGTATCGCATTTCCAGAGAATGAATGCAGGTAGCATATACTGTTGTTAACAAATCTAGGTGTGTTTCACTGACACAGGTAGAACAGGAGAGATGATCATACTAATAAAGCAAGCCACCAAATCAGTCATATCAAAAGAGGACTGTCTGTTGTGGATGATGATGTCCCTACTGCCTGCATGCTACGCTGGTTGACCAGTGGTGATTCTTAGTTATGTTGTTGCATGTATGTGCTACTCATTCTGAGTGTTGCATGCATACTTGGGCATCATCTGGTTTTTGTCAAAGTAACATGCCCACTTTTGGTACTGCATGGTGTATCCCATGCTCACCTGCACCATGTTTTCACACTAATTTCCTCCTATCTTTAAAACGGATTTAAGATGATAAATTTGCTGTTTCTAGTTGTACAAAGTATGTTTATAAGGTATAGATAGCAAGGAAGCTTCATATGACTTTATCTGGCACATCATTTGTTGATGCATCCATTGTATTGGTTTTTTTTTTAATCAAAGAGGCAATGTACAGCCAGAGAAAAGCTTACTTATTAGATGTTGCTGTGTTGTTGAAAGCAGGCTTGATTATGACTAGAGCCAGACATATATTTAAATACAATAGATTTGTTAATGTTCAGGAAGATTTTATTATTTATTTCATTTCTGAGGGTTCCTAAGTTGCATTACATTTAAAACAGTTAAGAAGGCATGTTTACTCGGATCTTGTTGTGTAATAAAAGTTAGACATCATTGTTCATATTATTGTAGACAAACATCTTTTTTGCAATCTTGGTGATTATATACCATAGTTTCTTCAGCATCATTGAGCTATTTGTTTGTGGTGTGTTTGTAAAATGGTCGTTTATGAGCTATGCTGACTATGTCAGCATAGTTCTTGCAGTGGGGGGAATTTTCTATTATTCTTTCTGTCCGTCAACTTCTATCTTCTCTGAAACTACTGGGTGGTGTTCTTACCTATTCAGAGCTGAGATCTATTTTCAAGGGACTGATTCTCTCTATTTTTTCCTTGAGATTTTTTTTCTCCATTTTTTAAGATTTAAAAAACAATCTAATTGCTATCTCAGAGGAGGCTGCCATTTTGAATAACATGACAAATATCAGTCAATGAAAATCAAGAGAACAACGAAAGTAGGAGCTAAATTCAATAATGTAACCACTATGTTAAACATACATTTTGATTTGATTAGACCTTATGGAATAAAGCAATGTTGGGGTGATGAAGACTGCCACAATCTTGGGTAAAATATTTTGACCACATTAACTGTTTTGACCTGCAAAAGCTTGGTAAATACTTTGAAGAAACTTTATTAAGCTATTTACAGGCATATCCAGAAAATTACAGAAAAGAAACCAATAATCAGCATAGCTCCAAGGCTATTGGCCTATGATTTGTAATGCTATAAAGGGAAAAAAATCATCTTCTGATTTTTCCCTTTGGTAAGAAATGATTGCAGATTTTGAGATAGCAGTCTGCGAACAATTACTAAGTAACAAATAAAATGGTATTGACTGGGATAAAATAATTAAGATATGCAGTTCAATGTAAGTTGTATAAGAAACAACTTCAAGGAGGGAAATATTTTAGGTATTAAATCAAAGTATAGAATAATAAACTACTGGAATATACAATTTTATTTTGTTGAACAGAACAGATTGTCTTGTGTCATTGAAATTGCATATGTTGTAAACATTTTACCATATTCCAGTACATCCTATGTTTAACAAAAATAGAAGAATGGTTGGTGAGAATATGGATCATTTGTGAATAAATGTACAACTTTTTTATTGGCAAAAAATATTTGTTTTTTTTGTTTGTCTTAAACTTGTTTTATTTAAAGCAGCTTCATGTTCAAGCCAAAACATTACTTTTAAACTGATCAGGATAGAGGCAAATATATAAAGATTGTCCATAACTAATCTTGTTTAGTGATTATTTATCAATATTACAGCTGTGGAAATGAAAGAAATTTTAAAAATTGACTTCTGACCTTATTGGAGTGAGAGTCCCATTTTATTTGCCATATTTGAGCCTCAAGAATTCTGTTCTGCTCTCTCATGTCTGCTGCTTTATAGTGGCAACTCTATCTTATTGATTCTGTCCTTTGGTTCATTGACTTGCGGATACTAATCTGACATAGCATAACATGTATAACTGTACCTCCACTCTTCCCAAAACTTGCCTAGTCCCCATTCTCCCTGAAATTAGACCAGCCTTGCCCAACCAAAGTAGGACAATCAGAGCTTGCGTTTAAACAGGTTAAACTTTGTCATTTAAACAAGTTTGTGCAGTTGGTGACTAACGTGACTGATTATTGAGTATTTCTCTGATTGGTTCACCTTAATATAAACGAGGGAATCCCCAACAAAACAACCAGAAAATCTGTATTCCCAGAATTCCGCCCAAAATATTCAGGCACCTGCAAGCTCATTTACTCTCCCATCTGGAGAGTTGTGAGAGTCTGAATTAAAATCTCATTCTCCCTGAAACTAAAGTGATCTCCCTAAAACCCCAAACAGCCTTACATGAGGTTAAGACATTTTATAATAATGATTCCAAATCTGAAAACCATCAGATATGTCTCGTGTCATATACAATGCACTTTTGGATAGGTTTGGAGACATTACAGCTGATATGATGAATGCCATTCTGTATGCTGTGAAGGAAATACATTAATATTTTGGCAACAAATGCATGTCCAGAAAAAAAAATTAGTTAAGAAATCGTTAAAAGATTCGAATGAGCTTAACAGGTGTAATTAAAAAAATTAAATTAGAAGACAAGTTAATCAACATTTATTTATGTAAAAAGTCAAACTTGCATGTCTAAAAGTTTGCCCATGCATGACATATTTAACACACCGGGTGGCAGTATATCCCACTAAAGTAGTGAGGATAGGATTTCAACAAACAACAAAATAGTATAAATCAGGCAACCATGTGCAACAAATCATAAATAGTATAGTTATCACTTACTTTATGTCAGAATTAATCTAGTTATGAAATACTCCTTACAATATATCAATATATACACATTGTATCAGGGCTCAGTTTTACCAATTCAAACATTTTAATAAACCTTTTACAAATTGTTTAAATCTTCCCTACACAAAATTATTGAAAATATAACTGTGGAATATGTGTCATTAAGTAAATATTATTGTTAAAAAAATTGTAAGCTCAATATAGCAAGAAAAATATACATGGTTGGGAAAAATGTTGTTGAGATAACCATGCAAGGAATAAATATAGTTTTTTCCTTTCCATCCCCCTGGGATAAGGAGTGGGGGATTGGAAAGGAAGCCTCGTGGAATGGTGCTATATACAAATTTTGATCTGTATAATTGTTGCTCTAAAACATGTAAATTCAGTGTAGACAGGGCTGTCTAAAGCATTAAACATCAACCAAATATGATATTTCATTTATCTTGATCATGACGTTTACTTCCCTTAAGGGTATTTATGGGTGTTGGTAGTGAGTGTCCTCTGGTGGCAGATTTTCTGAGGGAACTACCTTCTTTTTACGCCAAAATGGAATGTTTTCAAAAAAGTACGGGAAAAATGCTCAACTGTCAAAAAGAGTTCCTTTTTCATTAAAACTTTCAAGTCATGAAATGACATTTTATGGTAATCATTTTTGTAATAAAATTATTGATTTATTATTTGAAAATCACAATGGAATTTCTTTGATAATATTGAAAGCTTCATATCTTTTTAACTAAAAAAAGTGGCGTAGTAATATGTCACTGTTCCAAAATTTCTTTTGTTATGTCAAAATGTTAAAGGGAAAAAGTTCTGCAGATTGTGGGACCATAATAAAGTGGATTTCCCCACAACTTTGTAAAAGTGATCTTAACAATATTTACTGTGATCCTAGTGAAACAGATTTTCTATTTTTCAAATACATTAAGAGAAAAATAGATGTAAAGTACACACTTGATCATTTCAAAAATATGATTTTTTTCACCTCCCTTCACATATCTGATTGCCAAACTTCCTTTTTATTTCCAAATTATACAAATCAAAATGAGAAAATCTGTTTCACTAGGATCACAGTGAATTTTCTTCCCAATGAAATGAAATAAACACAGCTAAAAACAAGCCTATTCCTGTTGTGTAATCTGCAGAACTTTTTTGCTTGTCTTCTTCATTTCTCATGAAAACTATCATCAAGGAAAATTAGGACAAAATACTGTTTTGAAAGAAATATACTTGTAATCATACCTTATAATTCACATATTGTAGTGTTTAAATATTGACTCATGTCATGAATGCTTTTAATTTAATAGGGAATGTATTTTTACACCGTAAATGTGCCAATTCCCATCAAGTACAGTATTCTGGTAATTTACTCCTCTGCCACTAGGGGGCACTCACTACCAACACCCATAAATACCCTTAAGAGAAATCAAGCACTTTCCCAACCAACATTCGGCCATCTTGATTTCTCATTGAGTACATATCAACACATTAACTCCCTATGTAACTAACATCCTACCAGACTACTCTCCATTTGACTGCTCCAGAAAAATGTGCACAACTCCAGTTACTGATTTTCTTTGGCTTATTAAAATTCTCTGTTTTATAAGTTCGAGTTAAATATATAAAATGTATATGGACATTATATGACCCACCTCATATTCAATATAAATAACTACATGCTAACCTTATATACCTACCTAGAGAGAATTAACTAGAAAATGGTTAGATTTAAATGAGAGATGAGTTATAGATATCTGTTTCTTTTTATCTATTTGCATTACTATTGATATCATCTTAGACAAACATATTTTTGGCAAATTTTACTCTACAAATTTAACTTTGGCTGTTGTGTGAAATAACTGAATATCCCTATATAAAATAACTTGACAAAGTGATAAAGATGTTGACTATTTGTATGTATCAGTGAGAAGGACAAATTGTAATATTCAACATGGCTAAGTGGGTAAGACATCTGTCTCCCATGCTAAAAGTCTGGGGTTCTATTCCCGCCAGGAGCAATTATCTTCTTTTTTTTTTTTTTTTTTTACTCATGATGAAACTGAAATCTTCATTTTGGAGTTTTATTTTACCAACAAGCACATCAGACCATATAGTATTGAAACATTTTTTTGTTTTGATAGAAATTATAAAAAATAATGACTTTATACAATAAATCTTAAATCTGGGATCTTTTTAGAGCAAAATGTTTGTTTTTTTTCTTGTTTTTTTGCAAATGGAGAAAATACAAACAATAAAATAGCAAGGAAATGGAACAATTTCAATCTTCATACATTGCTGTGACTCCAAGTTTTCTGCAGTACTGACACAGGGTGATACATGGCTCAGTGGTTAAGATGTCTGTCTTCTATGCTAAAGGTCCAGGGTTCAAATCCCTGTTGCGAAAAGTTCTATTTTCATGCTGAAGGTGAAATCTTCATATTGGGGTTCTGTTTGAGTGATATGTACTTTAGAAAACATAAATTGGTTACCTCTTGGAAATGCAGAAGAATATAGAATAATAAAAATGACTTGATACCAAAAAAAAGATGAAATCTTTATATTTCAGTTCTTATTGAGTAATTTGCATATCAGAAGAATATAATTTTTATTATTTTATTTTGCAAACATAGACAATATGAATAACACTGACTTTATATACATGTAGTAAACAAATATAAAATCCTCATACTGGGGTAGTATTTGAGCAATATCCATGTCAGAACATATGGAATTGAATATGTTTTTTGCCAACATAGAAATATGATAAATAGTAACTTTATGCAGAAAACAAATATGAAATCTTCATATTCCAATTTTATTTTAGTTCAGACAAAAAAGGAATTATAACATGGATCAAATTTCAATATTTTATCATAGACTTTAAACTTCGAGTAAGTTGATCATGAGGCCAACCTTGAGCATCTATGAATATATCCAGTGCAATGCAATAGTTCCAAGTGTTTCAGCACTGTCATGTGTCTCACAGGTCTGATGATATGCTTTGGCCTTTTCTCATGGCAAGATTGCTCACTCAACATTTAGCCTGGATCCACATTTAAAAATAAACATGGACTGTACCTATCTAAGGTGTTGTCACAATTCATCAACACTTAAAACATACCTGCAAACAATGCACATTCTTAAAGACATTCAATTGGATTGGTATATTATATATTCCAAAACAATATTCAAGATCTTCAAAATGTGGAGTTGTCAATATTTGACCATATCAGTCACTGACAGGATGGAAATCAACAGGTCACATGCCACCTGCATGTGCATTTCGCTGTTGTCCAGTGAGATCAGCCAACAATGCAGGTACTCATATGTGCAAAGATCACCTCTTTGAAATGGTGTCAATGCCTCTAAAATGGTTCTCTAGTTTCACAGTTGTTTAAACACTATTAACAATAAAGAATTAGAATTTCTATATTTGGAATAAGTTCAAATATTGCAATCATTATTTTAATTGTCAAATAAAACCACAATTTGGTAAAAGAAATTTGTGTAGTAATAATGCTCAGATGTGTGTTCTATGAAGCTCTGGAGGTATCATTCGTGCCTCGCACTTCGCTTTTTAAGTTTCGCTATATTCGTACTTCTACTTCGCCATATTCGCATTTCTACTTCGCTGTATTCGCATTTCCACTTTGCTTTATCGCTCTTCTACTTCGCTATTTTCGCATTTCTACTTTGTTATTTTCGGCCCTCGTCTTCTAATCTTCTCCCTTCGCCTTTAGCGAAGTGCGAATATGGCGAAGTAGAAGTGCGAATATATAGAAGTAGAAGTGCGAAAAAGCAAAGTGGAAATGCGAATACAGCGAAGTAGAAATGCAAATATGGCGAAGTAGAAGTACGAATATAGCGAAGCTTGAAAAGCGAAGTGCGAGGCACGAATGATACCTCCAGAGCTTCATAGTGTTCAGTGATTTGCCCACTATTTTTTACATGTGAAAGTGACCACACACCCCACTTATCTGAGTACTAATCTCAGGAAGCAAGTGTTCCCAGCAGGACGCCAGCTCATATTTTTAATCTCTACCACTGGTAGCCTTACCTGAGACTTTCCTCTTTTTGTCAGGTATGTTGGCTTAAGGGAAAAACATGTAATGTATTTCAGAGTTCTATGTTTTATATTTGCTCTTTGAGGTTTGGATATTAAACATTAAAAAATAAATGGATAATGTCCAATGCGAATGGAAGTCAAAATTTCACATTTGTTGTCAATTTCAGGAAAGGTAAAGCCAATGTTTAGGGATGTAAAGAAAATATTTGGTTTAAGTTTTAGTAACTATAATACATTGACTATTTTGCAAATTATGAGATCAATCAATAATGTCCATTGTGAATGAAGGTCAAAATTTCACAACATTTGCTGTCAATGTCAAGAATGGTAAAGCTAATATTTAGGTATGTAAGGAAAAGATTTGGTTTAACTTTTAGTAACTATAATACATTGACTATTTTGCAAATTATGAGCATTATTTTAGTATAAATATATAATCTGTTCATCATATTTTTATAATAGCAACATTTTTTACATCATTTAGTCTTTTCCCAATGCTCTTTAATTTTTATGAAATGATTTATTTATCAGACTTTTATCCACCACATTTTTGTCTTTTATTTTCTAAAAGGCTAACAAAAGGAAATTGTGAATGGTTTAATGCTTTATTTGATTCACAGATATCAAAGGATTTTATTTTATTTATTTATTTTTTTTTGGGGGGGATATGTTAGACTGGCCTGTCTACAAATCAAACTCCACCAGAGGGCGACATGGTGAACCTAATAGTTTGCGTGTGCGTGTGCGTGATGGTGAACCTAATAGTTTGCGTGTGCCTCTGGTGGACAGTGTGTCTACAAATAGGTTTGCACATATGTAAAGAAAACGTGTGATCCCAGTTGCCTCTATCATTATAGTCCCAACATCGTATGATAGTTCATCCTTATCTCATTCAAAACAACAAACATTTAATAATGGATAACAAACTTTAATCACTTTCACATAAATTTGTCTTTATACATATCTCGGATTTTGTAAAATATTCTGTTTTGATTTAGTGTTGCAATACAAACCACCTTGATTGCCTCTTTCAGATAAATTCTAGCATAGTATGCCGCCACCTGGTGGTCAGCTGTTGAAACAAGAAGTTAACTGTAAATTGCCAAGTGTGTTTAAAGCCAGATTTCTATTGCCAGTACAGCTTTACAAAACTTGTTTGGAATGCTGTCTGAAACGACTAGAATTAGAGTGACATAATTCATATGACTAGATATATTAGCTGCACATGTAAATGCCAATAAGAGAATTCTGAGTATAAAAAACTTTATGGTATTGCACTAATAATCGCCACTGTGACAATATTGTTCATCAGCCAATCAAAAACAGTTTGTTGTTAAACAACGTGAAGAATATCAATCAGAGTGTCAATTCTGTCCATGTATTATGACAGAGCCTTCAAAATACTGGAGATGATCAAAGGCTTTTGCAAAGCACTGTAATACACAGAGCATTTTATTCTCATTCATGTGAATCATGTCATATATATACTTCATTCACAAAAGTGTGCATAGCGCCAGATGCACATAAAACTATCTCATCAGCGATTAACTATTTATCGCTGAAGATAGCTAGTTGTAGTAAATGGCGTGAGAAAAGTGAATTCTTCTCCTGTGTGTTTTAATTTTGATTTAAAGGTAATGCCCTTGGACATTGTGTATCATGTGGTAGATTCATCGGCACTGGAGTCGCCATAAAAGCTGGAGCCACACGGGGACCCGACAGGTGTCGTCATCGGAGAAGGGCCTTCTCGCGGCTCGGTTTTCGTGGCGTTCTCTTTTGTCTCTTCAATTGGCTCCCCGTTTTGTACCTTTTGGTATTTTACTACACTATCCAACAATTCAATATATCTGATGGCAAGCCTAAGGATTTCGTTTTTAGATAGTTTCTTGTCGGGAGGGTGTGTTGGCACGAGTCTTCGGAGTTCCGTGAATGCGCCGTTGACGTTTTGTTGCCTCCACCTTTCCCGGCTATTGGTGAACACTCGCCGGGCGATCTTCCTCACCGGCGGCATCCGCGCCTCCGACTGATCCCCGAATGCCCGCAACACCGGCCTCCTGTTCTCAATGTCAAATGGAGTGACCATGGGCGGCCCCGGGGTGAGCAAGAAGGGTGTTGGCCTTCTTGGCAGAAAAGGGAAGCCTCTGGGAGGTCCCCAAGGATCTGGAGTCCCATAAAAGGCCGGGGAAGGTCCAAACCTGGCAGGACCTGCTGAGACACTGCTATTGTTGTTACTGTCCCCGTTTTCAGATTTGGAATCATTATTATCGTTGTCTAGTTCCTCCTTGATCTTAGGCCGTGGTCCTTTGCTGATAGGTCCGTTCTCCACGTCGGAATCGTCGAGGTCCGAGTTTTCCCTGTCCATGCTGCCTCCCTCCCGGCACACCACGCCTCCCCGGGACATGGCGACCGCTGATCCACTCCTCCCGGGCACCGTGATATCCGTCGATTATTCTCCGCCGTGGATTATCGCCGGGAGTCCCTTTTGTTCTCTGTATACGTTTCCAATGTTGGGTATTGCTGATCGCGAAAGCTTTCGCTGAAAGACCGTCTTGTTCTTTCTGTGTGATCTGAAAAGTAAATGAAAGATATGTCAAGCAACAGTTTCTTTGGCCTGAATTAGCAATATACTCTCTACGCGAAGAGACTCGTGCCAAATCCACAATATTTTTTCTTTTCAAAGGGATTATCAACCGGTGCATCAATCATTATGCATAATATTCCGGTATTAAACACACATTTCTGTATTTCTTTTATTTTTTTTATCTTTTCACAGATTAATGATTTGAATGCGCAGTTTGAGTTCTTTGTCGTTAGACCATACAATATATTTTAAAAGCGTGCAAATAAAGCATCTTGTATTTTTTATTGCTATACCCTACCAGCTCAACCAGAAAGAATGGGGTGGGGATCATTTTGGAAACAGTTTCTTGTGATGACCAGTGTATTATGCTGTAAAGTGTAGGCCAACTATCCTTGTTCAGATCGTCTCAACAAATTGTTTCATTTGTAGATTACTGATTGAAAGTCTGACTCCGTGAAATATACTTTTGTTGAGAACCACGCCTGTCTTAATGTTTTTCGGAAATCTCATTCCCGAAGTCATTTGGAAAGATCTTCACATGGTGAGTGTAAAGATGTCAAAATTTAAATTAAAAAATAAATCCAGATAATTTATAATATGGGATCAATAAGAAAACAAACTTTCCTGGACGTGTTTCATGTCACTTTACAGAATTGGGGTCCGTTAATAAATGCATGATTTGTTATACGTGTCTTCGCCCTCTTTCATGTGTCACATTTAGCATCTATACAAACTCATTTGTAGTGATTAGTACGGCATTTACTGTGTATTCCTGCCCGGAACCCCTCCCTCTATCCCCGCCCTTCCCACCAATCCAACAATCACCATAAATCCCTCTTCACAGTTCCTCGCTTTTTAAATACAATGGCTTTCTACCCCATTAGTTCAGATTTATGTGTGACCATGTTTGATGGTAGTTACAGCTTTAGAGTCCACCATGAGAATATACAGGTGACCGACGCACTTTGTTTTGTCCATGACTTTGAGCTTTACCAGAAAATCATAGTTCTGTATCACTCTCTGGTATCGCATTAGATTATAACATTTACCACACACATAATGTTATTAAATTGTTTTGAAGACTTATTGGTTTCTTTTTTCTCTGATATAATTTATATTTGTTAGCTTCGTTAAATGACCAAATTCTGTGCGACAAAATGGACGTTTTTCAAGCTACCTTATCACCACCGTGGCATAGACAATAGACAAAAGTAGTCAATTAAAATACACCGAGATAGACAATGGTGTTCTCAGTTGGACATAGATAGAGGATGGCATCGGGGCAGTACCCCCTGTAGCTGGTGATGATCGTCCCGGGGCCCGGGGCAGACACCTGCCGCCGACACCCCGTCCTCCTCCCCGGATCGCCTCATCCTATCTATCCTACCATGTGGCACTCTCTCTCGCCTCGGCTTGTAGTTTTAGTGTCAATGTCATTTCAAAGTCAATGATAGAGTTTCACATCAAATTGAATTTGATCATATGCTATTCATCATTTGGTTATTTATACTTATTAAATGTAAATCAACTAGCAGATGGACAGGTTCTACTTTTATCCTTGCCATTTAAGCTATGAGCCAAACGTTTCTTTAAAGATTGATCTTACTGAAATGTGTGACCCAATACCTTAATACCAATTCCAAAATGTTTTGAAAAAGCAACACGAGTTGTTACAATTCCCTAACCACAGGATATGTTAGGTTTATTAGGTTTATGGTTCAACCTGTATATTTAATGTAAATTCAATGTTAATGTTCACAGAAAGCTTTTCTTGGTGATATGATTTTTTTTGTATTTTAAACATATTTCAGAAGAAGTATTTAAGTTAAGATCATAAAGATTAATGCTCTTACCTATGAAGGATTCAATCTGTGTTAGAGTGATTTCGGGAGACTTCTCTCGGTAGTGAGTGATGATGCATTCCGAATGCGGGCTCTTATACACAAGTATGACTGAATCCGGGGTGGCACCAGCCACACCGCCCCTCCCACTGGGGCACCTGCCACAAGTCCGATGAACAGAAAATGGCTATCTACACACTTTCTGTTTAATTTTGTGTGGATATGAGCAGGTTGTAGAGTATCCAGTGCCAACTGTGGATCTCTGGCTCTGTGGTGTGCTGTGGTGTCTATGACTGCTACCATTATGTTGCTAGTTTTCATATTCATTTCGGTCACGTGACAGGGGCCGCGCCGGTGATGTGAAAAGAAGGGGGGTGGGTATTATGATGACCAAGGGGTGTCACCATGGATAACGTGTCATCGACTCCCCCCTTGACTCAATTAACGGTTACGATTCAGTCGAAATTAAAACTAATTACATTCGAGACCTTATGGGTTAAAATAATAAAAGACACAGTGGCTTGGTACAAATCAACATCGCGGGAAGTCTGATTGGACCCTGCATCGTCCACTGTGATATGACCTGGCTTGTTTCAATCCGGGTAGTCATTTCTTTAGAGCAAATCATACAAACATGTGTCACCAGTGTACCTAGACATACGTTTTCCTGGTGGTTTTGAGCAAATGAAACTCTCACCTAATTTATCTTGATATTTCTATTTAAAAAGATTGCATTTTTGCTTCTGAAGTAATGCGATACAGAGATATTTATTTGGAGTTTCTATATGATATAGTAAACAATGAAATGATCTCGTTAAGTCCATGGTGTTTTAAGACTCATTTCGAACTGTTAAGCTTATATTCGATGCACATTCGTCTGAAATCCCCCCCCCCCCCCCCCTCCAATGAAAAATAAATACTGTTTTCACTTTACTGTTCCCTTGAATTTTAATCTATCAAAAAGTCCAGTTAGAATCTATTCTATAATGTGAATTGTTCTCGAGGATCCACCCAATTACCATGAATTTTAAGATGAGGTAACCATCATCCAAGGGAAATTGTGACCACGTGATCTACACACTGAATCACCACCATCGATATAAATCTAGAACTTGAATTCGAGTTTCGCCAAACATATGTGTAAATTTTCTTTTCAATGTTATTGTAGTACTAATCCAGCATTGAAAACGTAATTCTAACCTCCACTGCAATCTTCCTAAGGTTAGTATATGAAATTAAAATAACTATTTGAAATTTAGAACACCGGCTTATATTTTCTATGCTCAAGCTTTAATGACCTTTCGAACACCCTGTCCATAATGTAACATTATGTTAGTAAACAGGATGCATTTGCAATATTTCTCGATTCTATTTTTCCTTATTTGATTAACATAGATATAATAGTGTACGTGTCACTGACTGTCAGTGAGATGTATGAGGGACGGGCTGTTATTAAATGCCCACAATACTCTGCTTTTGCGAATGTCTCCATTTATATACATCAATGTATTCTTATCTACACAGACATCCCCGTACCGCTGTACAAGCTTAGCCAAATGCAGTATAAGTAGTATGTAGGAGCTCACACATATTTCTTCAAAATTTAATTTCTTCAAAATTTGAAAGAAGTTTTTCTATCCCTAATATCGAGTGGAACCCCCCCCCCCCAAAAAAAAAAAGAGAAACAAAAAACAATCGCACATTAATCTAGGTCACGTGACTGCGGATGTTTCGGAAGTTTGTATCTTTTTTAGACAAAGCTTATTTGCATTATCCGATTTTAATTAATCGCTAATGAATGAAAAAAAGCATCCGAGCTGAGGTTTTGGTGGCGGTGATAATTTGTAGGGTAGTGGGGTGAGTGAATACGGTCACGTGGCGGGGTGCGGGAGAAGAGGTGGAGGACACCCGGGGTCAAACCACCCCATTCTCCTAACACATCCAATATCTACACCAACCAAAGCCGCATACAGTGTACACAACAATAATATTAAAATAAATATTATTGATGCAAATTTTTGGGTCAGCATTTTCCTTGACCGGAGAAACACTGTTGCTGCAAATGGACAAAGTAAGTGTCACGCAAAAATGTCGACCTATGTGTCACACAGAAAGGGAAACTTCTGGGTCAAACCAATTAGAAGAGAAATCCTATCAACTTTTGAATATTAAATAGGTGAATGAATCTAATCTCATCAGAACTATAACATCTTTAAGGAATTAGTAATGCTAATTGTTTAGGCGCTTTGAGGATGGGGAGCTTGCAGCTGAAGCGTGGAGTCCTTCCCAGGTAAGTGCAGTCATGCATGCAGATGGCCACACCCGGCTGTGTTTTTTGACCAAATGGGGACAGCATCAGATTGAATTTTCCCAGTCCACTCAAGATCTGGCATCGCTGCCACTAATTGTCACATTAAACTCTAACCAGCCTACAAAAATGCAAAATTTCGCCAATTTAGGTGTCATTTCTTAACAACTAACTTTACTTAATGTTTTCTCATTGTTGAATAAAATACAAAGCGTGGGCAATGATCACTTGTTTGGGCGATAGTTGGTTATGGGTGATTATAGGGTAAGTGATAGCCCACACTTGAGAAGTGGAGGGCCGGATCCTGCTTGAACAAACGCAAACATCTCGCCTCGTTATGGAGCCAGCACGTGGCCTATTGTTCCACGCAGAGGAGCAGCAAATATTGGCCCACATTATCGCCGGATTATGATACATTTGTCCTCGGTGCATCGATCAGTAGATTATTGGCGGGTTCGGTGACGGCTAGATAGTATTGTTGTAGAGGACGAACATGTCAGAATGTAAGAATTCGCCACTAATTGTGCAGTCGTTGAAAGTTTCCGATTGAAACTCAATAGGAGACAAGGACAATTTGTGACGAGTGTTCGTCACTGATAACAGCTTCCGCTAGGATCGCTGTGCACAATGGATCAAGTTCTGTAACATATCATGGATTCTAAACTGCCGTATAGAAATAAATTAAATAGAAACAGGACATAAACGTACATGTATATGGCTAAGATTCCGGTGGTAGTTAAATATCTATATTGTCCTAAATAAATAACTTAAACATTTTTAAATTGTACATCCTTTTTTGTGCATGAGAAGAGAACCATACCCGAGAGCAGCCATTGTATCTGATTAATCCAAACTGTAGGGTGAAGTATAAAAGATCATTTTAAAGTTTGAAGTCGATAATGACTTGTGATGTTTAGGGGAAGACTGATCGCTCTACCCCGAGGCCTTCCATATTGCGACTTATGTTCAAAGTCAACAGCGTAAAATATGCCAGTGCAAGCTTTACACGCTTTGTGAACAATTTGCCATTTCCTTCGGGTCATTCGATGGCAAAAGTTAATAGAAAAGTCAAAAGGCAATCGCTTTGTTGGTGTGTGAAAGCAACCTGTGTGATTAGCGTGATAAAAATGGCTGTGGTGCTTTGGTGGTCCCAGGTGCTGATTTCCCAGCGAAGATTTGTGATTTAATAACTCGATGTCTGTGATCACAAATACACTATCAGCGAAATGGCAGAATTCAGGTGACAAGTCTCCTCGTAATTCCCATTCTCTTAAGTGAAAGTGTTATCTTTTGTACAGTGATACTTTGAATTAATTTTAGACTTCCCATATTCGGAGCTTATTGGTAAAGACGACACAAAATCTAGTTGTCCTCTTTTACTTTGTTGTTACTCATTTGCCTCCGGGTATATTTCTGCGATATAATAAGGTCAAAAAGTTAATATGGTTTTCAGCCTGTCGGAGTTCAAGGAGCCGTCATTACGGACAGACAGTAGAAATATCGGCGTATAACGTCATCGTATAGAGACTCGGCCAGCAATCCGCTGAGTAATTAAAACTTACCCAACTGAGAGTTGTATTTGTTGGGCGGTGACAAGGTGCGATATTCATGGCACTCGATTAGAGTGATTTATTCGTGGTTGGCAGATAGCATCGGTGCTGAGCTGGCCTCGCAGTGCCCCGCTCCAAGGTGCTCTCCGCAGATAAGAGGCTTTGGTCTCACAGGGAATTGTCCGTTATGCCGCCGCTGCCAGCGTCTACGGTTTCTGCTGCAGCTTTATGGAGACGGATGTCTCCAAACTGCATGCGCTGGGTGGGAAGAGGGGCTAAAAGTCTGATGGACCAAGGGGTGGAGGAGTTCTAATCTTAGAGTAAGGTCCTTGTCCAAGAGCAGGGCTAGTGTACGGCCCTTGTCTAGGGGTAGGAACAATAATTGGTCATTGTCTTGGGGGAGGGGGCTTTGCAGTGCTTTTTGCATTTTTCTTGTGGCAGGACTTGTGCATGGTCCATGTCTTCGGGAAAGGGGCAGTGCTTGGTCCTCGTGGAAGGGCAGATATTTGGTCCTTCTCAGGAGGAAGGGGGGTATTTGATCCTTGTTCTGAGGAGGGTTTTTGGTCCTTGTCTTGGGAAGCATTGGTCCTTTTCTTTCGAAAGAGTGATCCCTGCTTGTTCTTAAATTTATTTGAATCGCGTAAGTATTGGAGCACAATCATTATATTACAACTTGGCAACAGGGAGATGAAAATGTACTCTTTCTCCCCACACAAAAACCACAAGAAATTGGTTGTCTCTTTTTCTACAACATTTCATATTGTGCCTTTTCTTATAAAATCTTCAAACAGCTTATTCGAAGTTGAAATCGGTTTCCATGAATTCTATTATTCATTTTCTGTTTCAAACATTGTATTTTCTAACCGATTCCTTGTGTGGATCCTCTGTTATAAATGTGTGCACCAGTTGTTTGTGTTTATCCATTGTTATAAATGTGTGCACCAGTTGTTTGTGTTTATCCATTGTTATAAATGTGTACACCAGTTGCCTTGTGTGGATCCTCTGTTAGAAATGTGTGCACCAGTTGCCTTGTGTGGATCCTCTGTTAGAAATGTGTGCACCAGTTGCCTTGTGTGGAACCTCTGTTATAAATGTGTGCACCAGTTGTTTTGTGTGGATCCTCTGTTATAAATGTGTGCACCAGTTGCCTTGTGTTGATCCTCTGTTATAAATGTGTGCACCAGTTGCCTTGTGTGGAACCTCTTATAAATGTGTGCACCAGTTGTTTGTGTTGATCCTCTGTTAAATGTGTGCACCAGTTGCCTTGTGTGGATCCTCTGTTATAAATGTGTGCACCAGTTGCCTTGTGTGGATGGATCCTCTGTTAAATGTGTGCACCAGTTGCCTTGTGTGGATCCTCTGTTATAAATGTGTGCACCAGTTGCCTTGTGTGGATGGATCCTCTGTTATAAATGTGTGCACCAGTTGCCTTGTGTGGATCCTCTGTTATAAATGTGTGCACTAGTTGTTTGTGTTGATCCTCTGTTAAATGTGTGCACCAGTTGCCTTGTGTGGATCCTCTGTTATAAATGTGTGCACCAGTTGCCTTGTGTTGATCCTCTGTTATAAATGTGTGCACCAGTTGCCTTGTGTGGAACCTCTTATAAATGTGTGCACCAGTTGTTTGTGTTGATCCTCTGTTAAATGTGTGCACCAGTTGCCTTGTGTGGATCCTCTGTTATAAATGTGTGCACCAGTTGCCTTGTGTGGATGGATCCTCTGTTATAAATGTGTGCACCAGTTGCCTTGTGTGGATCCTCTGTTATAAATGTGTGCACCAGTTGTTTGTGTTGATCCTCTGTTAAATGTGTGCACCAGTTGCCTTGTGTGGATCCTCTGTTATAAATGTGTGCACTAGTTGTTTGTGTTGATCCTCTGTTAAATGTGTACACCAGTTGCCTTGTGTGGATCCTCTGTTATAAATGTGTGCACCAGTTGCCTTGTGTGGATCCTCTGTTATAAATGTGTGCACCAGTTGCCTTGTGTGGAACCTCTTATAAATGTGTGCACCAGTTGCCTTGTGTGGAACCTCTTATAAATGTGTGCACCAGTTGCCTTGTGTGGATCCTCTGTTATAAATGTGTGCACCAGTTGCCTTGTGTGGATGGATCCTCTGTTATAAATGTGTGCACCAGTTGTTTGTGTTGATCCTCTGTTAAATGTGTGCACCAGTTGCCTTGTGTGGATCCTCTGTTAGAAATGTGTGCACTAGTTGCCTTGTGTGGATCCATTGTTATAAATGTGTGCACCAGTTGCCTTGTGTGGATCCTCTGTTATAAATGTGTGTACCAGTTGCCTTGTGTGGATCCTCTGTTATAAATGTGTGCACTAGTTGCCTTGTGTGGATCCATTCTTATAAATGTGTGCCCTAGTTGCCTTGTGTGGATCCATTGTTATAAATGTGTGCACCAGTTGCCTTGTGTGGATCCTCTGTTATAAATGTGTGCACTAGTTGCCTCTGTTATAAATATGTACACCAGTTGTTTGTGTTGATCCTCTGTTAAATGTGTGCACCAGTTGTTTGTGTTTATCCATTGTTATAAATGTGTGCACCAGTTGCCTTGTGTGGATCCTCTGTTAGAAATGTGTGCACCAGTTGCCTTGTGTGGATCCTCTGTTAGAAATGTGTGCACCAGTTGCCTTGTGTGGATCCTCTGTTAAATGTGTGCACCAGTTGCCTTATGTGGATCCTTTGTTTTAAATGTGTGCACTAGTTGCCTTGTGTGGATCCTATGTTATACACCAGTGTGTACCAGTTGTTTGTGTGTCCAATGGATGATTTGGATTTCAGCCACTTTCAAATGGCAAAGACATATATATATAGGGGAAATATGTTTGGAGTATAAACATTTATATTATGCAATGAAAAAGTGCTTGAAATCCTCATCTCATGAATGTTTTAAACTTTGTAATCAAATGTTAGCTGAGGAGTGATCTAGTGCAAAACACCTGCTTTATAAACAATGGGGCACCTTCAGATTGAGACACTAGTAATTTGGCTGACAGTTTGTTTGTGTATCAGTGCCTGTGTATTGGTACATGCCTCACACCCTTACTGGCCACAACAGTGATCACAAGAGTACAGCACATTACTTAGTACTTAGCAAAGCACAATAATTATGACAGGTATATTTTGGCTTATTTCAGGGATTTTGTCTGTATCACAGTTTCATAAACAAATATCATTTAAAGATACCGCAAAATTTCTGTAAATTTCATGAACGGCTTAATGTACCATTGTCAACATATTGATATTTAAAAAAATATTGACGGGGGATAAACATTCAACGTATGAGTTTTCTACTTTATATAGATCTATGGATTTTATGCATCCAATAATTGAATCTACTCTGTATGTGGAGTTTTCATTACACTTGTGTATCTTGTATGTTTCACCTATGAACCATCTTATTTATGTGCGGCGCATATGTCTATAGGTTCTGTGTTGATCTTTTATCGTACATGTGAATAGTACACTGTGAAAACTGTGGGAGCATCGTTTGCTGTAAATAAACCGCAAATTTACTGTTCCAACCATTTACAGTTCTTGCCTGGGTTAATTATACTATACTCCAAAATAAGGCCTCGTCTACTTCAGTCCACCCAGTTTTGTCTGCAACCTACACGACCTCCCACGTGACCTCGGTGCCTCAGGACATGAAGTGTCATGGGCCCATCACGCTGCCCAATGGTCTGTGGCATGACCACGGTCCAGAAAACAGTTATCACCACCATTGTGCCCATTTCATACAGCATAATACATCCTATCCTCAACAGTGCCCCTGTCATCAGTGGGAGGTGGACAATAGCTATTGAAATTTATATCTTTATTTATAAGCTTTGTCGGTGTGGTCATGTCATTAAATCAAATATATTGGAAGTGGATATTTATCAGAGTGATCACATCACGCCATTAAATCTCTTTTCTGCATAATACTAGATGATATCGATGGTCCCGGTGTCAATAACTGTGGTTCTCAAAATATAAATGTAAAAAGTCATGTATGCTTGTTACGTCGTTTTCTTTATCTTCAATTAATGAATATCTTGCATTATATGTATATAATCTATGTTCAGTGATTGGATTTCAGTAAATAGTTTACTTCAAAATGACACCTTCTGTTATAAAGCTAAAATTATATTGAGCCATTTTAGATATATCAGAAGAAATGTATAAAATTAATGTGCAACTATATTAAATGACATTTTAAAGCTTTCATGAAATCATGGAGGCTACAGGCAATTTTACAGAGTTTTGGAGCATGTATAAATGATATGTTATCATAAATCTGTGATACAAACAAGATATCTCCCTGAAGTCAAACAAAATACACCTGTCAGGATTATCGTGTTTTGCCAAATTTACATGATACATGATGTATCATGTAAATTTGGATTTGCTGAAAGTGCCTAGGTCACAAGAGCACAAGCATCGATAGGGTGTTAGGCCTTGTTGGAAGAAAAATCATCATTGGAAGAAGAAAAAAAACAAGATGACATGGTGACATGTATCTGCGGGGCACACTTAAACAAGGCCAGGGAGACGGTGACATTTCTATTGTCTCATCACTACCCATCAATCACTGAAATAGACACCACCTAAATAAGGCGTTTACACCTATTTAACTCCACTTATAATGCCACCGTAATCATACACCCCAAAATGATAACATCACAAAATTCCAACAAATTATTCACACAATTATGAACAATGAAATGTGTCCCTGAGTTAGCATCACTCACGCCCTAAAATGTAAACCTTTGTGTTCTCACCAAGTGATCGTGAATTTTGAAGAAATCTCAAAGTTAATAATAATAGAAAAAAACTTAACATGAAAAACATTGAGAAATACAATTAGATATAATTTCATAACCAGTTGTATGGCTACATCTCGAGTTGATAAAAGTTCTTATCAGTTATCAGATGTTTCCGTTATGTGTGACATAAATGTCGCTCTTATTGTGCCACAGGTATGCTTCGACAGGCTATATGTAAAATATCTTTTTTGATACTTTGAAATAGGATTTTGTTTAAAGAGTGTTTACAGCGTGCCAATAAAGAACATACTCAGATTTGTATCCCAAAAAATAAAACGGATCACGAAAAAGAGGACGCCCGAGTTGCCCCTGGGCATGCGCGGCCGGGCACGTGACCGATAGCGGTACCCGGCACGCGTCTCCGACTCCCCGACATGGTCGTCTGCCCCCCTGCACTGCCCCCTTCTCACCCCAGTCTTCCCCTTCCAAGCTCAGATTCCAATATCTATTCCACTTAAGTGTCCCATGTTGACTCAATGTTATTCTTCAATCTGTCTGATAAATAATTACGGTTGAATTTTGTTTGGAGGGTCATACTCAAATTTCGTTGTGACATGTCTACGAAAATGCATGTTGTGTTTTCTACGTGTAATTAAATTTCAATTATTATCTAAAATGGGAGTGCGAGAAGCGATAAGAGACCCTTTGGGTTGCTCCCTTCTCGTTTAGAACATTTACTTTTTATGATAATCCTTTGGAAGATGTGCTACCTCTCCAACTGTAGTCCTATAGATTTGTCAATTGTACTCAGTGATATGGTTAAAAAAAGACCTATTTATATGTATAGTTTCATTGCCAAAGATCATTAACATTAGCCGCAACCAATATCGCTATATATGCAAAGATCAATTGCTTTAAAGTATAGAACTTTAAATATTGATATACACCTGAAAAATAACATGTATATAGTGTATGAATTTATGCTATCAATCGATGATTATTGTCACAAGACTGGTAAAAGCATTAGTTGGAAAAGAAGAAACATACATCAAGTACAAAGAGAAACGTTTTATTTTATCTAAATGAATGTTTTTTTCCAGAATCTGACATCAATATTTATTTTTTTAGAACGATTATGTCAATTATTTTGTTTCATTTGTGAAAAAGATATAAATCACTTTCGCCTGTGTATTAATTCACACATCTGTCAGTCAGGATCTGTGAATTGATTTTGTGTAGATCGCACTTGTATCTGACAAACTATTTGGCAAGTCAAATGATAGCGGGTTCAGTAGTTCACACCTACTACAGGTCATCGCATGCTTGGCAATGGCGCTGATGTGTTCGCTAGTCAATCAATTCACACCTCTGGTTCGGGTTTGGCATGACTAATGGCTGACAGGTCTGTCAAAATGGTTCTCATATATATAACACGTGTCGGAAGACAGAGCAGATCACCTTGTTCTCAAACTGGGCTGACTGCCACGACCTGACCACCAAGATGAACTCAGTGAACGCCAAGAATTCAGACAAGATGGAGAATACAAAAAACTATCTTCTATCTGATATTTCTCGTGAAGGGAAATTCACCGTCACAGACCTCGATGATTTGGGATCACATTTAATTCAAGATTCTCCTTCATCTGGGACGAGTGATGGCTGTAATGGCCCGGATGACAGTGGTATATTCTCCGCATCCGAGGACTCTCCGGGGCTGGTGCAGCCCATCAAGAGATGCCGGGCCGGGCACCAGTCTCGCCCCGTCACGGCCAGATCAGGTCAGCTATCGGGGAGCAGTCGTCGGCAGCTGTTCCACTTTCAAGATGACTCTCTCTTGATGCCGTCTCCAGGGAACATATCTGATAATTCAAGTCCTGAACATAAAAGGAACTCTTTCCATGAGGACCAAACTACCGAAAATATCTCTCCAGCAAAGTTAGGTCTAGACAGGGCTGAGCGAAACGATGCCCTCGTGGGCGACTTCAGTCGCGCTTGCTGTCTCCCTCTGGTGGCCGGGAAGAACAGTGACCTCCAGTCGATAAGCGCCAACATCTTGGCTGACGTGATCCGAGGTAAGTATTCGGAGGTCATCGATAAGGTCCTCGTCATAGACTGCCGATATCCATACGAGTATGATGGAGGTCATATCCAACATGCCCTCAACATATACAGCAAGGATGTTCTTGTTAACATGTTCTTCGGGGACCAAAGAAGTGGAGCACTTGGTAACAAAACTGTGTTGATCTTTCATTGCGAATTTTCGTCTGAGCGAGGTCCCCGCATGGCACGCTTTCTCCGAGGACAGGACCGAAATGCCAACAAGGATAATTACCCTCACTTATTCTACCCAGAAATTTACCTGTTGGAGGGGGGTTACAAGACATTCTTCCTCCAACACAATGACCTCTGCACACCCGAGGGCTACCTGCCCATGAAGCACAAGGATTATTCCAATGACCTCAGACACTTCCGCGTTAAGTCCAGGTCATGGGGCGCTCGGGATCGCAAGAGACCGGCCAAAACTACTCGGCCCAAGTCGCTTCAGTTCTTGGCGTAGAATAATTTACACGTTGCCAAATTGTGAAGCTTGTTAACACTGGTGCTTAACTGTTAAAATAGTATGTCTAAGGAGTAACAAATATTGTTCTACTTTTTTGTGTGGTTTTGAAAGACTGGAATTGTTACATCACATATTGATGTATGACATAAAATCTGTGTAAATAGTACAATTGTTGTAAATGGTCTTCATAAATCGCTGTACATATATACTTATTGTAAATAAAATATGCATAATATAAAACATATTTTAAAAGGTTTTTTTTATTAATATAATTATTTTTTTTACAATAACTTGCGTTTTATAATGCCCGCAGACATTGTCACTAAATTGAATATACCACCACTCCCACACCAAGGCAAAATAGGGTCGTTGATTTGCAAAACTAACAAAACTCATAGCCGCTGGAAGTCCCATCTTACTTAATGTTGCCTGTAGTGTGTGCCATGCCAATGTTATATCTTAATGTGCCATAAGCAATAAATGCCCTTATGAAATAAATATAAGAACCTTTAATAAGCAATAAATGCCCTTATGAAATAAATACAAGAATGTATTCTTTGATAAGCAATATATGCCCTTATGAAATAAATATTAGAATGTATTCTTTGATAAGCAAAAAATGCCCTTAAGAAATAAATATTAGAATATATTATTTAACAAGCAATAAATGTCCTGGTCAAATAAATATAAAAATATATTCGTTGTTATGCACACATAACATACAAAAAGATTGTGATCCAGCGAATTGTTTATCTGGCAATAAAGGTGTGAACAACAAGCGCTAGCTCCAGCGCCGGCAAATAAACCAGATAATGTAGATTCCGTCTGTTTTTTTCACACATCACATTCTGTAATCATCAGGTGTGTGGACGAACTTCAAAGTCACCAATATAATAGCTGTTAACAACAGCAAAAAGGCGAAAGAAACATATCTAGTTTTCTATATCTATATAAATAACCACCGTCTTCCTTTTGCCACCATTGTAGCATTGTGATAAAATATGATGCCGTCAAGATGCAGGTCTCGGGTATTATACAAGCCCCCTAGGTACACAGAGGACTTCTCTCCGATTCAGTTTCTGACATGGAAAATGTCTGCTTGCAATCCCATCATCTCCAGCCCGCTTCACACTCCCGTAAAAAAACTCAACTTCCTTTCAAGAGGTCACTCTCCAGGAACAAAGAAGGTGGAATTGGGACTTGTATCATATGATACTGATTCCGAGAGGATGACGAGCAGGGGCGATGAAGTACCAGACCGTGACCAACTCATCATGAGCCTCATGTCAACCAAGAGAGGGCGCTATTTTCACCAGGACGTTGACAAGGAAAAAGAAATTATTTCCAACGTTAATGGTAAGACGACTGACAGTATTGCAAGCAGAGATTCAAATGAGTTGACTAATGAATCTTGTAATACGACCAAGGCAAATCATAGACAAGTTCCACATTTGACAAAAGAAGTTTCTAGGAATATTACTTGCGCGCCAATTGTGGACCAAGACCTTTTGTATTCGTTACGAAAGCACCGTTCTCTGCCATTAGTGTCGGGAAAACATAAGGACCTTAAATCCATCCAATCTGAAACAATGGCAAAACAAATTAAAGGGAAGTTCTCCGAGGTCATTGACAAGGTCATTCTTGTAGACTGTCGATGCCATCGTGAGTATGAGAAAGGTCACATCCGAGGAGCACTCAATATTTCCACCTTCCATGACCTCGTGCAAAAACTCTTCTCTGGAAACCAACATCAAAGCAAAAACAAAACTGCGCTGATATTCTACTGTGACTCTTCAAGCGAGAGATGTTCACGCCTGGCAAGGTTTGCAAGGAACCAGGATAGAAATGAGGCCCAGGGCAAGTATTCTCATCTGAATTACCCAGAACTTTATCTGCTGGAAGGAGGGTACCAAGCATTCTACCAGGACTATGCAGAACTTTGTAGTTCGCAGAACCATGCCGATATGAAACCCAAGGATAATGCTGATAAACTGCAACATTTCACGATGAAATCTAGCTCTATTACTAGGGAGATCAATGAGACCACTTTGAGAACAAAACATTCCATAAGGTTGTAGGACCTTTGTCAAAGCTTAATACTACATTAAGCTACTGGAGTGTTCACCTTCAAATGCTGCATTCGCTTTCAAGAATTTCCTAATCAAATATCACAATGGACTACAGGTCATTTTTTCCTTCAAATATTACAGTAGAATTCAACTCATTTCAACTTAAAATTCAAAATAATGCACAAGTCCGCAGGCCTTTGTCAGCATCAAAAGGCTTAAATTTGCTACAGGACCTTTTCAAATTCAGTCATTCCACAGGTTTACAGGACCTGTTACCTTCAACCCTAACGCTAGGATAGAGGATCTGTTACATTTAAGCATTCCACTGTAATCTTAGAGCTTTAGATTTATTGCTTAGATCTGTGTTAATAAACACTTAGTTAGCACTGTATCTTGTAAATAATGTGTAAATAACATAATACTTGTTAATAATCGGAATATAACTGAAACAATTTGGAACAATCTGTAATACAATTGTGTATCAAGTGTGAATTGTGTATAAATATTTGTAAATACAAAAATATTTTGTCTTTTTTAAATGTAAATGTCTTACACCATCTGTAGTAAACAGATCATGTGAAAGGGGTAAAAAAATGAAAATAATTTATTGGAACATTTTATTTTTAGCAGGAACATTAAAGGTTCAATAAAACTTCAAAATATATTTGCAATTTCTTCAAACTTTTGACATAAATTTAATAAAACATTTCTGCCAAAAAATAGATACTAGTATATCTCATTTCTTTGTTCCCTTCACAATTTTGGGCGCGTAGGAATGATTGAAATGCTCTACAAGCTCTGCAACTCCTGTTAGGATAAGGAGACCAATATTTTACAATTTGTTTGCAATGTATAGGATTCATTCCCAGGGTAAAGGTGCTGAACTGAAGAGACCCCCCACCCCCCCCCCCAAAAAAAAAGAAGAAAAGTTGATTATACTATTATTATTGATTGAAATTTGAATAAAATTGTTTATTTTTACTCTATAAATTCAAAACAACATATCACTCTGTGAAAAGTTCATACTTTAATCACTGTTTAGAAGATAGACTTTATACATATTTGCATACAGTTGTTAGTTTACTATCATACAGTCCTTTCATTATTCAACAAAATATATATTTACATTCAAGCTGTTATCATTCATATATATTTATATATATATATATATATATATATATATATATATATATATATATATATATATATATATATATATATATATATATATATATATATATATATATATATATATATATATATATATATATATATATATATATACAGCACTATCTCACACAAAAGCTATTATGTACCAAACTTAGAATGTAAAAGCTTCTAATTCAAATGTTTGTCATGATTTTATTTTTTACTTTGTTTTTAAATCCAAGTGAGCGTAATTCAATTGTTTTCATCACATGTGTTATATTTGTATCCTCTACTGTCGATGGCAAATTAAAAGATTATAAAGAGATTATATTTTTTTCCTATCAGAGGCCTGAATTTTGTTTTTCACTTCATAGGTGTACGACCTATATTAATATCAAATTTTTAACTGTTCTGCCAAGATTTGAGGGTGATATTATAAGGTTCATTGAAACATTTCCAGACTGTTATGTTTACTCTGGGCCACATAAATAGAAAGCTGTAATTATCAGTCTCATTACTGACTGACCAGCAAAGGCAAACCTTATATGTAAATAAAAACATTATTAGGCAGAGAAAAAGACTGGATTCTAATCATCATCCTCCCCTTTTTTTGACCCCCAAAGAAGAAGGAAATTATTTGAAAATAAAACCTCCAGCATTACAATTAATATCTCAACAAAGAATACTCATATAGAAGCAATACTGAGGCATAAAGCTAAATTTCCCGACCTCTTATACTCTATACTGCTGCAAAATTTCTTTAAATTTGGCAATTCTGTGCGTTCTGTGCTACTTTGATAATTACTAACAGACTGCAACTTGTCATAACACATGAGTCATTCATCATCATTCTTCCTTCACATAAATGTTGATCACAAGGTAGTATAGTCTTGTTTACAAAGATGAGCATTCCCATTTGACTGGGTGAGAGAGTGAAGCATATCACGATCCTGCTGCTTGCAAGAACTCATCACATATATAGGTGGGGATATGTGCCTCTACCATCTGAAATCATAGCAATACACACTCTATACTCGTAGATAATTCATCATAATATTAGGTTACAATCATATAATAGGAATATAATAATTTATCCTTTAAGATTTAAAAATATCAGATAGTAAAGTATCATCACAAGCAGATGATATATCCCACATATGAGGCCTTTGACCAAGGGTCTACATATGTAATATGAATACAGTATCTAATGAGCATAATCTGGAGAGGGGCACTGAAGGGAGATGTATGAAGCTCAGTCACATGGCTAGTGATTATCCAAATCTTCATACAACCAATATTAACAATCATAATTCTCTGTTCCTTCAGTGTCCATAATATCAAATATTCTATCTAAGAGATTTACATAATGTACATACATTAATTACATTTCTTCAATTTGAAACTGGGTCAGGTTTTTCTAGTTTGTTTTTAGAATGGAAATCAAAGAATTTCAAGTCAGGACATTAAATGTTTGAGGCATACATGACAAAATGAAGTCATGTATTGTTCATGTGTGACCTTATATGGTCACTATTATGCATGACCTTATCAAAGGTAGCCTATGGATGTAACTTTGCAAATAAGAACAATACTTGTGATTAAAAAGTCCATGTGATTCTATAGAATCTTTATACTCACTTTTCTATCAAGTTCAGCAAAGTGGATAAAATCTTGTAAGAAAACCATGACATTTAGGACCTCTTGTGGTAGCTCCCCTGCCCGTGTCCTGAAAGTTCAATGATGAATCAAGTGAATATACAAGATTAATGACACTTATCATTATATCTCCATTCTTTGCATCTGGTATTTTATCAAAAGAACTTGAGTTACATTTTCTTTGTTGTTTAACAGCAATTATCAGTACATGGTAATAATATGGTGTTCTATAACCTCACCGAAGTGAACCAGTTATCATAAATTGTTATTTATCAAATTTAGGAAGCATTAAGATGCCACTCACCCTGGGACTGCCTCTACAAAGGAGCGAACATACTGGCCCAGATGGGCGAGGAACATATCTGTGTTGTCTGAGTGGAACTGCTTTAGTAAAGTGATTGTTCCAGCCACAAATGGAGCGCCATCTATGGGCTCATTTGGTTTTTTTGCAATCATCTCACCTGAAAATCACATCATTCACTCCAATCAAATGTACACAGAAATGTTTTAGTATATAAGGCAAACAGAAATATTCCTATCAATATTTACTCTGAAAACCTATCACTACCCAATATAAGCATTGGGAGCTATGCTTAACACACTGACATTTGTTTTGTGTGGATGTTATTTAAATTGTGTATATTAATGAAGGAGGAACACTCCACCATAACAAAAAATCATGGATATTTAACATTTGTTGTTGGAAGACCAATATCTTGTATATGTTTGCTCAGTTGATAAACTAAACTAACCAATTTAAAAGTAAAATGTACAGAGACAATTCAGGAGCTTATAAAGCATTTCCAAGCCACAGTCACAAACTCACTGTCATAAACTACTAGTGATGGCATAATAATGAGGAATATCTTACCAACAGATTTCATATACACCAACTTTTGTAACTGAGACACCACAAATAGGAAGTTGAACAATGTGAAGTAAGGCATTCTGTTGGTTGTGATGTAAATCTACAATAAATATTACACAAAATAAATAAGGGTAATAATATCAGAAATAGCCATATAAAAAGTACAAATTTTCTTCTTGTGTGATTCTTTTTCATTTACATTACTTATGAATAAAATATCATTATCATGGAGAAACACTTTTAAATGACTAATGTAAAGAAAGAACAATGCACTCGTTTGATTAGGCCTTTATCAGAACATTCACAATGGAAGCAGCTGAAGCAGAGACTCCATCTACAGTCCAAAACTAAACTTGTCACCAAGCCCTCTGGTGTCAGATTTCAAAACTAACAAAACTACATCCGCCTGATTGGCTCTGATTGTCATGACAATGAGACACAAAGAATGTAGGAAGCTTAGCTTACCTTGGTCATAGGGTTAGAGAAGCCTGCAGACTCCAGGTAGGAGGTGAGTTCATACATGAGTGGATTCTCCTCCTTGGGATAAGGCAGACTAGGGTCCTGATAGTGGCGCTCTATATCTGCCAATAATGCACTGAAAAAAACACACCATGTATATCAAACATCTTAATTAAACTGAAGTTATGTGTCATCATGTTTAAACTTTGTGGTTGCCAACAACTTGTTTGAAGGTTTTGCTAATGGTAAAACAATAAATAGAAATACATATTATCTGTACCATAATTTATACCTTCAATATGAAGTAAAAAGACCTGTGAGAAGAGGCAATAGCGTACAGCATACTTACTCATTGACTGTCTGTAAGGCACTGGATAGAAATTTGGAATCAAATTTGCAGGATGTATTAAGCTGACTTGCAATTAGTCTCCGCAGCAACTGCATCTGACCAACCTAGCATCAACAATTTTTCAAATGATATCAGTTGTCCATAGATGTTTCAAAGTTGTTAAATCAATTTAAGCAAGAGCTATAGCAAAACAAATATTGCAAAATAAATTACCTTGAGTATAACATCAAGGAATGGAGGCCACATCTTCATGACTTTGGCTGTGGCCTGACTGTATGTCCTATTTGGTTGATCTACAGGACATAAAATAATAAATATATCAAGATATGCAATACAAGTGATAATCATTTAAGACTTCCTGACCTTTTGAGAATAAGGCTCAAGATTGAAAAGTATTCATCCTAAAATATCTAAAAATCCAATGTTTAAACTAACAATTAATAGAATAATAATCCTTTAGGAAAAATAAATTTGATTCTTTTTATAAAATATCTGCAGTGAACATTTTAACAGCACAGTATAATTTCAATTTAATTATTTTTTTTTCTTGTTAAAGCAAATATTGAATGCAGTAAGAGCTCACTGATGACTTTCTCATGTGGGTGTAGTGCACTGGCCAGGGAGGCAAGCATTTCAATCCATGCCTTGTCTTTCAGCACACCTTTATGCAGAACGGCTAGGAAACCCTGCAGCTCCTGAACTATCATGAAGCAGAGCAGACGGTCCAGACCAGTCAATCCCCACGTACCTACACTCTTCTGTAATCAACATATCCAGTCACAAAATTAAAAAAATATATCATCAAAAATATTACATCATTTTTTTATGTACAATACAAATGAATCAATGGATGTTTAAATGAAGTGAAATCAAATTATAGTGACCTCTAGTTTTTCAAACACTTTGATATTGATGACTTCCTGTTTGGTCCTTACATCATACCAAGCACTCATCTGGTCCACGTAAGACGTAGCTCTGAAAAAAAACATGCTTGTAATGTTTCATTCAACTTTGAACACTTCATTTCAAATTAGGAATTGCAAATCTGTCTCAATCAAACTTAAGAAATCCCAATGGGGGTAAAATTTCATCAAGTATAGATGAAGACACATGCCAAAAAGCTTAAAGCATTCATGAAACCACAGTGGTCACAGCCAATTTTACAGAGGTTTTGGGTATGCTTAAATGATATGTGGCCATGAAACTGTGATAAAAATAAGCTATCTCACTAAAATCAACCAAAATACACTGACCATTTTTTATTGTGTTTTGAAAGGGCCGAGTATTGCCAGTACTCTTTTGACCACCAGGTGGCCACATGTATACAATCATGTGACCTCTATTGTGGTCTGTCAGGGTGTTAGGCCTGTACCATTGGACAAACATTAATGGACAAACAGGGCTCTGTAAGCCAAATCACTCCATTGTCCCAATTTAGGGTGCCCCAATGTTAGAAAGACATTACTAAACAGGTGTTTGCACAAAATCACTGGTCAGCTAAACAAAGTTTGTTGACAAAGTGTCCAATGGATGATTTGGATTTTAGCAGAAGGCTTGTCCACTTTCAAACGGCACAGAAATATATGTAGGGGAAATATGATGGGTAATGACTTTTAATTGCAAATTTTGGGGTATAAACATTTATATAATGCAAGGAAAATGTGCTTGAAAACCTCATTTCATGAATGCTTTAAGAGCTGGGCTGACCACTGCATTTTTCACCCTAGACTTGCTAAAGAGCATATATGCCTGGGCAAGGGATATCAAACTTATATCTGGAGTTAAAACTTTATGTGAGTGCTTTTTGGGGGGTTGAAAAATGTGGTGACGCCATCATAAGGAGCCAATTTAGATCAATCGTTATGAGCAGATTCAATTCTGCATTTAAAAAAAAAGCAAAAAAATAAAATAAATAAATAAATAAATAAATAAAATGAAATGACAAACCTATAAATCTATTTTCTCGGGACACATCACCTGATAATATTACATCTAAACTATGACAATATTACATCTGAACTATTAATGATAAAATTTACTGACAGAAAATTCCCCCCTCTCCCTGTGTGAAATATGCTGACAAAAGTCTGCTTAGTTATAAAACATAATAAAATCTCACTTTTCTAAAACTGTGTATCAACTTTTTATACTTTTTCTGCTGAATATCTTTATATTGTAAAGTAAATAGTATTTTCTGTCAAACTTAAATCTTAGTATTTTAGTGCAAAGATGAATACTTATACATGAAAAAAATAAAATATGTAAGTGTTATATTTTATTGATATTGACAAATTTCAAGTAACCTACTTTGGATCTGTGATTCTGAGTATTTCCCGTGCAAGCCGACCTATAAAGTTGACAGACTGATCAACTGGAGGGAAGCGTGGGATAGGAATGGCTGTGGACTGGTATATACTCTGCCAATCTGCCACCTGTCAATATATTACAATACATAAATGATAGTTGTGGCTAGATACACAGCAATCAAATAATATATGTTTTAATCAAGTAGATACATTATCTGTGGGAAGTGAGCTATATACTGCTCCATCAGACACAAAACAAATGGAAAGGGCCGAAATATTACTCTATCACACACAATAATTGGGGGGTTATACATTGGACTTCTAGAAACACTATAGTTAAGAGGGTGGCTAACCCTTGCTTTACTAGGTGCAATATGAATGTGAGGGAACACACTCTCAAATGACTATATCAGCAGAAATGCGTCACCCAGGACTAAATATTGCTCAATGAAAAGGATTTGGAATGGGGCTTTATATTGCTCTATCAGACACAAGGAGTTTCTCAAAGGGGTTATATATTAATCTGCCAGACACAATAGGAATGGGAAGGACTTATACATTGTTATTTAGAAATAAAATGAATGTGAAGGAGGATACAGAGTTAGACACAATATTAATGCAGACACATGAGGAACAAAAAGGGCAATTCATTGCTCCACCTGACAAATGTTTTTTTTACAAGAATCATGGATAGTTATTTTTGTTGATTTAAATAACACATGAGAGGGGATGCAATTTATGATATCCAAGTATTCAAACGAAGATATTTGAGCCGTGAATCATATATGTTGAATATTCCTTCAGAAAATGTTTTTAAATATTTATAAGTAGAATGTGGATTTTGTGATGACCTTTGTCCTGAGGAAACTGTTGCATTCTTGCTCTACGTTATAGTTGACGATCCGGGACATTTCTTCCTGCCAGATCTTGAGGCCATATATGTTGACATAATCTTGGATATATTCAAAGGATCTTCGAAAGCCATCCATTTGAGCTCCTATCACTTCAAGTTTGGGGACCAATTCACTTTGCTGCAAATACATATCAAAATTGTCAAACACATGATCAGACTCTCACAAGCAAAGGGAAAACCCAATTAAAACAAGTGAATGTGACCTCAAATCTATGAATACCTTATTTATTAGGTTCATTTAAACTGCTGTGAATTTACCTTAGCTTTTGTATTGAATATGAGGCCCTGGTGAAGTGCTGTGGCTACTCGGTTAACAAGTTCCTTGCGAATGCCATCTTCTAATAACTGCTTAGGGTCAATCTGTATAATAAAATCATAACATCTTTTGTCGAAATTTGACAAACTACAAATTACTGGCTATGGTTAAAATATCAAAATGTGCAAAATGCTATTCAATCAAAGATATTTCCATCAAAAACATAAATTAATTTATAAATCATTTCTCTATTTTGTGAAGCCTATAAACAACTTTAGAAATGAAAGACTGGTCATAAAAAATTTTTTAACTGAGGGGTGGATACTGAATACATTAAATTATGCATTGTAGAGCACAAATGAAAAACAAAAAACAACTCGAATAATGAATTTTTAAAGAATACCAAATCTGAAATGTAGTTACAACCAGTGTTAGAAAAAGATGAATAAAACAAACATTACTGAAATGTGTCAAAAGGCACACTATTCATTTATATATCAGTGGTTGGGCTTCTTTCCATTCTAAGGAAATTCAGGGTTTGTCCATGAATACCTGATCAAAATACATGTGGCAAAGTCCACACTTTAAAGTGTAAAAGTTGATCTATATACATACAAAATGTATGATGACACCTATAATTGTGGATGCAATATGTTTATCAAGATTTTTTTCTGGGGTATGCACAAGGTACCCAGCATTTGTAGCTCTCCCCTCTCTGTTTGCAGGCCTAGCCATCATCCAACAGATTTGACTGTCAAACTGACTATCCATTTATATTAATGAGCTAGAAATTACGGTAACTTCCAATCACAATTGACACAAGCTCATGCAACCATCCACTGAACTATATCATTTGCTTCACCATTTTGACCAATATGTAACCTCAAGACTTCAGAAAATGAACAAAACATGACAAAACACTGGCAAATCTATGATGACTTGTCATGAGGTGTGAGTCTGGCACCCTACCTTTATTATTCCCACAAGAGTAGTTTTCATCATGAGTATTCCCTCAGTAAAAACTGAGATGGCGTGAGTCAATTTTGCAACTTGATATCTTTCCCCAAGTTGTGAGAAGTCACGCATTTTGTCCTTGTCCAGACGGGTTGGAACTTCCTTAATCTTTGTTGTCTGTAGTTGGATTATTTTTGCAAGCAATCCAAACATGGTTTCTGGTATAATCTGTAATATAAAAAAAAAAACTTGCAATAGATGATTTTCTATCTTCTATTATTGACTAATGTGGATTTGTGTTGATCAGAGTAAGAAGCAAGTGAGGGGTGAGGCCTTACCTGCAGGACCTTCCTGACATATGCCACAAGTTCCCCAGAGTAGTACTGTGATACACTCATCAGATCTGGACTGTTTGCTTGATTAATCCTCATCAGTGGCAGGTCCAGGGCTGAGGCCAACTGTAAACATCAAATCAGAATATAAATATATCAGTGAAAGGTCCAGGGCTGATGCCAACTGTAAACATCAAATCAAAATATAAATATATCAGTGGCAGGTACAAGGCTGAGGCCAACTGTAAACATCAAATTTATGGCAGGTACATGGCAAGTGTGGCAATTAAGTGTCATCTTATACAAAAGTAAACTTTACTTATTGACATAGTTTTGAATGCTCTAAATATGGGCAGAATTTATGTTTTTCATAAATCCTATTTTTGTAACACGGATGGTCCTATTTTGATATCCACTGCCGACAGGCAGTGGATATCAAAAAGGGACTATCTGTGTTATTCTGTGATCGGTATGATCATGGGAAATGGGTAGTCATTTCCTGTGGGTTGTAAATCGTTTTTTTCTGTGGTCAATATTGTTCAAGCAACTGACGCCACTGTGGAGTGTTCATCGTGTGCATGCGCTAGCGTATGAATACGTTCAAATAACAAGTAAGCAAAGATGAAGAAGTGTGTGATGTCAAAACGTTGAAGACGGCAATATTGTCATCGCCCATCGATGCACAAAATTATCCCTTTAAATTGGTTGGACATGCTTCCCAATCGCTAGAACAAGGAATTTTCAGTAACTTTAGTTCAAATTTGGTGTAAATCGGACAATTAGAACAGAAATTATATACAAAAGTCTGATCGATGATTTGCGATAGCGCCTGAGCGATAATAGAGCAACTTACACAACCGAACCTGAAAAGGCACATCTTTGCATAAAGTTGCGCTTAAAAATTTGTTCTTATACCAAATTAAATGTTTCAAAAGACAAATAAAGATAATTTCAAATGCCCCATCAGTTTGCAATAATTATTTCATTTTGTGTTTTTTTGTTTATTTTAATTTTTGTTTTGTTTGTTGTAATTTTTGTTTTGTTTATTTTAATTTTGTTTTGTTTGTTGTAATTTTTGTTTTGTTTATTTTAATTTTTGTTCTGTTTGTTGTGAATTTTTATTATATATATATTTTTGTTATATTTTTTTCCCATCCGTGTTACATGTGGATCACCACTTTTTCTTGTTTAAAATTTGTTGTGATTATTGTTTATTCAGATCGCTTCCCCATTTGATTGAGTTTCTAGCCCCCTCCTTATGTCACCTGGGACTTTACCATCTGACTCACTAAAATTAGGTGAATTACCTTTAAAAATGTTGCTCTTAATTTTGTTGCTAGTGTGGGATCCTTCTTGATGCCTTGCTGCATATAGAGTGTGTAACTGAAAAAAATACACAATAATGCTTGAGTTATCAACTTATGACAGTTTTATGGTTGTTATATACAGTCTCCTAAACATATGTGACTGATCAGTACATGATCTCCCAGTCAAGGGGTGATCGAAAAGTCACGCGATGGTCTACCTATTTGACAATAAATTACAAGATGATCTACCTATTCATCATCAATAAGTCACAAGATGACCTACCCATCTATGACCAATAAGTCACAGGATGATCTACATATCCATGACCAATAAGTCACAGGATGGTCTACATATTCATGACCAATAAGTCACAGGATGGTCTACATATTCATGACCAATAAGTCACAGGATGGTCTACATATTAATGAACAATAAGTCACAGGATGGTCTACATATTCATGACCAATAAGTCACAGGATGGTCTACATATCCATGACCAATAAGTCACAGGATGGTCTACATATCCATGATCAATAAGTCACAGGATGGTCTACATATCCATGATCAATAAGTCACAGCATGACCTACCTATCTATGACCAATAAGTCACCAATAAGTCACAAGATGGCCTACTTATCCATGACCAATAAGTCACCAATAAGTCACAAGATGGCCTACATATCCATGACCAATGAGTCACCAATACGTCACAAGATGGCCCACCTATCCATGACCAATAAGTCACAGGCCTTTATAATATTTGATTGGGCATCCTACCTGTCTATGATTTCCCAGGCATAAGAGAGATCAGCAATAATCTGTAGAGTGATGAGGACTTCCTCTTTGATATTAATGACACGGATCATCTGATGCAGGTACTGTCTGGTATCTGCCAGGAACTGCTTCACTTGCAGATTGGTCTCAAGCTGGTGGAATTCTTGGACCTGACAAAATATAATATCAGTAAGATGGAGGGTAAGATACAAACAAAATGATAAACACCTTCTTAGATTGTTGGTGACATACTGGAATGAGCATTTTCTGTTTCTGTTGTCCTCTTTCATTATTTTGGATAAAATCAGGAATAAAAATAGAGACAGTAGATTTGTTTCATTATATAAACATAGGCTGATGCTAAGAGCTCAGCAGACCCTGCCTTTTTGGTGATGTTCATGACCTACTGGAAGTGATCATTTTTCGTAATTACCAAGCTTTGCAGGTTGAGAATAGCCAGTTTGGCAAAAATGATGGCCACCATCTCCACCTTCCCGAAATCGTTACTCAATTGTTACCCCATATTGATTTTCTCAAAAAGTCTAAAACTGAGGCTACATTTTGATTACCAGAGTGAAACACAGGATGTTCCAGAGATCTTAGCATGTGATAAATAAATCAATGTTACTATATTTTTTTAAATCATAAAAAAACGAAAATATGAGCCTGATGTGGAAAAAAATTGATTCATTTCCTGACAATATCATATATCACCTATGTAAAGTTAAGAAATCCAACTGGTAGCGCCAGAAGAGAGCATCAAATTTGATGGACAGAGAGAATGACAGAAAATCGACCCCCCCCCCTCTTGCTTCTGAAGGTATACTGTCAGATGTTCTCTTTATACTGTCTCCTAGTGCCTGTATAAACTGAGATATTTTACTTTCTTAAATATGAATAAGTAGAGCAGAGCCTGTATAAACTGAGAAGTCTTACCTCTTCCAAGGCCTGTATGAGCTGTACAATCTTGCGACCAGCTGATGTAGAATTCTCATAGTCTAACAGAGAGATCTGATTTCCCATCTCACCAAACCATGCTTGGAGGTTTTCTGTGACGAATAGGATAAATAAATATTAATAAATTATACTGGGGCAGAACTTAGGCAATATATTTCTTGACTATGTCTTCAACACAGAATTGTTAAAAGTGTCCTACCATTTTTCTCCACCCTAGTAAGTGGCTTGGTGCCTGAGAAGACATCTCCTAGTTCCTGCATCCTCTCACTGCCCTCCTTCTTATAGGCTTCCCATTTGAGCTTCTTGTCATCTAACATCTTCTTAAATTTCTATATTTTCAAGAATATTAAATGGGCTTCATTATCAACTAAATTCACATAAACGTAAAACTAGCATGTCTTAATTTGTCTTTATTTTAAAATAGTTTGAAATCTTAACTGACAGTTTTTAAAGGTACCATATAGAAAAGGATTAATTTTCAGTCTTTTAAAGATAAGTGATGAAGTGTTACCTCCTTAAGGTTGAATTCAAACTGAGAGACATTCAGAAGTAATCTGAAGAGTACTTCTGGGTTGTATTGGCTGTCCTGTACAACCTGCTCTCTTAACTGACGGCAGCGTTTATTTGTCTCTGCTCCTGCATTTGCAAAGACATTTAAGACTTGAATAAGGATCTGAACTCCGAACTAAATATACCACATTAAACACACTATTTATGCACAATTTTTCCTTTACTTTATTCAGATTAATATATCTAATCAATAAATTATTTGTAATATTTATTTTGAAGTAGTCAATCATTGCCTTTGAAGGTAGACAATTTCTTCTATGTATTATTACTACAAGATATAAAATAGTGATGTGCAACATACAATTATTATTTTTATTTATTAACTTTTTTTTAAAGGAAAACAAACTCAAACTATAACTCGATCAGAAATGGAAAAACACATTATCACAGCACTACAGAATAACTTTATGAGACTAATATCTATCACAAATAAAGAGGGAAAACAAAACATTAAAATGTAGAGCAAAAATCATTGAGAGAAATCTGGAGGGAGTTAGCTGGCACAACAAACTTATTCATATACTCTACAGGTAAGGTAAGTGATTGTAGAAAGATATAAAGATGAAAGGGAAGGGTTCAAAATCTTGCTAATATAGTTGAAAAGGTGAATTACATCAACATTACATTACTAAGCACAAATATGTTCAGAAATCTAATTGGATGAATCTGACAATACTATTTTAACAAAATTGTAGTTCACACAAAAATAATGACAATTAATACAACCTGAACATCACTTTGACAACATCAAAGCACTTTATACAAAACTTACTTGCAAAAATGAACTGGTAAGATTTTGCTTTGGCTAAATGAACATTATCACAAAATTACTTTGAAGTTTCAGATTATCAGCTTATTTTGTTACATCTCTTTTATGAGTTTTTAATACACTTAACTGAGAAAACATTTACAATTTATGCTAAGATTAAGTCTAAGACATTACAAAAAATATTAATAGATAGAAACAGGGACACATCCAAATAATCTTTGATGGTGATATTTGACTTGGAAATGTATTCTTAATTCCTACACAAAATAATTTATTGATAAATTAGAGAAGACTACTATGGATGGATGTGCCCCTGTTTGAGAGTGTTAGAAGGGGAGAAAGCAGAGGTTGCTAGTTACCATAGAGGTTGGGTCTGCCTTTACCTTGTGGCAGGGCAGCTGTGTGCAGCATGGTCCAGCGTAGCGTCACGTTACACTCACGAAGTACATTCATTAGCTTAGAGATGTGGTCCAGAACAAACTCATCTCGCAGAACCCCTTCTTTCAGGTATTGCTGAACTGTATCTATCAACTTTCGCATCTTGCTGCCATGTTTGACTGCCTGCAGGTAGATAATATGCTACACCCATGACCAATATCCTTGTAGATATCACTTGTGTTACATACACAACAGATATCATGATATCCTTTTTCTTTGATGACATAAATGGTCATAAAAATTGAAAATATCAAGGACAAATGAACAGTTCAAGGAAAAGATTAACTTAAAAAAAAGTGATTTTATTTATGGTTTATGGTTTATGCAGTGTTTGGATTAATGGATCTTGCTCCTATGACAGTACAATTGTGATAACATGTGCTTACCTGTTCTTTGACATTGGAGAGATCCAGTGTGTTGTTGAGGGCAGTGCTTGCAGCTTTGTATGGTAACCAGGCATCCAGAAGGTTCACTGTGATTCCCATATATACACTAATCACCTGTAACATATTCTGTATTAGTACTGACTGAAAAAATATTCTGGATGTGCTTGCAATTTGAGAGGGTCATGTCGAATCTACCAGTTCCATTAGGCTCCCTGGTTTAATTGAAATTCCTTATTACTGGATGTCATTGTTTTTTATGTCACATATCTGTCATATATAGATATGTCACTAGCCAACTGGCTGGTGAGCTCCTAATTCTAATAATCCTAATTTTCCCATCTTAATGATAAAACTTTGAGCGCCTCATGAATATATCTGGTGCGCTGACCAATCATGGTAGTTGAGCCAATGGTGGGAGACAATGACGATTATTTCAACCAACCAGAAAGCAGCTAATCATCGATTACAAGAAGTGTCCATAGAAGTCACATTTAGAACATGCTTTCTTTATTCAAATGCATATTTAATGCTGGCAATGCAAGTCTGTCTGAAACATAAAATTAACACAAACATGTATCCCATATGTATAATAACATGTATAATAATATTTTTGCTCATATTTGTTTTTCCTTCAGGGCTGCAGGTTTGAGGTTTCAACTGATTATGCTGTGAATCTTTGGAGTAAGCACCTATTGTCACCTCATGTTGACCTCAGGCAGAGTATGTTCTCATTAAAGCCATGTTCACTTTGAGAATGGTTTGTTTTTATCTGATGATTAATTTATGCATGAGAATTTCCTTATTTTCAAAGAATCTTGAACTAGATTCTTTGTTATTTTGCAAATACTGAATGAGCTTAATTTTTTTCAAAATCAACAATTGTTTCATTCATCATTTAAGAATTCCAGGATTTCATATAAATACTGGCTAAAACAAGGTTTTAGGTTCCAGATGGGCCTGTCAAGACTGACTTTGCATTTATGTAGAAAAGATTTGATATATATCTGACTTCTGTTATATGGACCTTCCACTCGGTTTCAATACCAGTCTTTGTACCTTGACCATCTGTGCATCCATGTAGTATATAAGTGTACTTACCCAATTATCAGGGAAGTGTTTGTCTACTATTTCCCTCATCTTGGCCTGCTGTGTGTGTAATATCTCTGGAGCAAAGTACAGAATCATGTAGAGCATGCTAGCTTGGGTGGCCAGGGCAGTACTGCGGTGCTCTGGGAATGGGTAGGCTGAAATCTGGTTGTATATGTCATCTGATCTTAGTCGACCAATCAGCATGCTTATAAAGGTCTTGTTGATGGAAATCCGACTGAAAAATTTGTATCAAAATATCGTGTTTTTTTTAATGACACATAATAGTTTATAGGAATAAATGAACTTTGATAAAACAATGTTCTCAAATGGATATCTTGGAAAACGATGAACCAATAAAATCTAACAATCTCATTTGAAGCAAAAATGAATGAACAGGCCATAGTATATTGATTGTTTAAATGAGACCATTTAATGAATTATACTCAGTCACAAGTCATTCACATTCCTCTTTATCCAGCAGATATATCTTTCACAGCATGCAATAGTTACCTAAAGTAAGATTCTGGATAGTTGAGTGGCCTCTTGGCATTGGGAGCACTGGATATACCAGTACTTCTCAGCAACTTGCACACATCATCTATGTTGGAGTCCATAGCTGTTTTGGATGCACTGAAACATGCATATTGTAAGAATCAATATCTAATATCTCACAATGGGAAATGTCAAAATTTAATGTGTATATCATACTATATAATACATTAGGCTGTAACCAATAACCTGCTACCATGCACCATCCTCAGGTTTGAAACATTTCTGACAGTGATTTATAAATGTGATGTACAAACAGAATAGCTTGACCTACTGACCTATATCTGTAATATGATACCACCATTTTCTCCCGGATTTGCCCTTCAATTCTTAGGTCAATTACCAGCAGCATCACCCCATACAAGAAGAGAGATTCACACTGAAATATGCAGAACAAATATATATTGCTTGTTATCATTAACATCAAATGAATACCGGTAATTCAAAGAACTGAAAACCACCACCTTTGTTTTAATTTATTCCCCCTTTTAGGCAATATTCCCTTGTTATAAAAGGAATATATGCTACCGGTATATCCCTTTCACTTTTATTAACTTTTCAACTTTTACTGTAATATGAGTCCAATATATCAAGTCAATCTGTGCTGCAGACTTAAAATAATTCATGAAATAATTAATGATTAATATGATTGTTATTCTTATATTAGTGACTGACCATAAGCTGTTTCCCATCCTCATTGAGCAGGACAGATTCCATAGTTTGCTGAATGTGAACTCCTTCCTCCAGATCCTCCAGGAATCTGCAATAATTCATGTTTGGTTAGTCCCAGCACAGTTGATACAATACAATAAAATTCAGAAAATTTCTCAACAAGGATTTCTTGCAATATTTTGAGAAACATTTTTTTTACCTGTTCAGATCTAGGACATATTTGTGAACACTCTCAAATGCAAGATAGAACCTGGTTAATATTTCAATATTATTTTCTTTGAATTCTTCATCCATATCTTCCAATCCCTAAAAAAAACAATGAGATGAATAAAAACTGGATACGTCATATCACTTTATATGAACTTTGCTGGCTGTTTTCTATTTAGTTAATTTGCCCAAACTCTACCTTTACAATAATTAATTAAATGTGTATGTTGAAAGTGTCAACATCATAGACTGACACCAAGATGACAACCATACTATACAAACAAGTTTAGGGTCAAGTAATGCTATTATTCACACAAGATTATATAAAAATTAATCATGTAATTATCAATTTTATACTCACTGATTTTGTGAGGATCTTATTTTCAAAGTATTCTGAGCTACGGAAATAGCTGAAGTCACATAGGAGATCTGCATACTTGGCTGCATCTTTGCTGTCCGGCTTGAACACTGGGGGGATGAAATCAGAGAGCCTGAGGAGTTCTGCAATAATTGCATTTCCCCTGGAGACAAGTCGCAACAAAGTCTGGCCACAGATATTGTTCTCAGCCAGGAAGTCCACCATGATGACAACCACTTATCCTAAAAGAAATCACATTCATTCATTTTAATCTCACCGAGTAATAAAATGAAATTATGTCTTTTGGTTGGAATCCTGCCAATGAATCCTAGCAGACAAACACATTGATAATCTTGATGTTGTGTCTGATTATGGCACAGGTACATATCAAAAATGGTAACAGGTCTCTCCTCATTTTACCTGTGACTAATTCAACAATGAAAATGTATGTTGAAAAGTACCTTATACAATATCCGTTCATGTCAAATTATATAAAATCATGAATTAATGTATAATTATCAACAATGCCTCAACATCTTAAAGAATTAATCAAATCTTAATGATAATACATAAAATCTTAAAATCTTAATAATAATACATAAACTGTGCCTCATGAGATAGAATTTAACCTGAATTAAGTGTCATTTGACACTGTCAAGTTTGATATCGGGTAAAAAAACACTACAGAATGCACATGGATTTGTATAAATTTATAGACATTATGACTGGGAAAGATATTGGCATGGGTCAGAACTACAACAGTCAATTGGCGGAGCTCAAGTTCATTTGGATAAGGGAACTTTAATATGATGGGCAGTACGTGGTGTTTCTGGAAACAGTGGATTTCAAGTCTATTTTGACGCTGACTTTGGGTATAGAAAGGAGGAGAATTTTCTAGCATGACATTCCTTGCTCTTGATATGAGTGGCAACTTGTTTGCTGACTGGTTCATTAGATACTGTTGATCTAAAGTATGCATACAAGTCTGTGTGGCTTATGACAATGTCTCTAATGAAAAAAGGTTCTTTATCATCAACATTAACGTGAAGAATTTCGATCTTACTTTGTGAAATCTCAAGTCCGATAGATCTGTTGCTGATCTGGCTTATGTTAATTTGCTTATCATTGCAGCATGTGAACTGGCAAACATCTATCTGGAGCAAACATGGATAGTGGATAGTACATCAATAGAAGATCGTCAACTTTAAATAAATGTAGAGTAAAACTGATACAAGTTCACTATCCACTGAACTATCATGAAATTTGTATGGGTCACACATTCAGCCAACCTGCAGTTTGCCCGAGTTTTATGATGAGGTATACAATGATGTTTGATCATGTGACCACTTCTGATGTAATTTTACAATGACAACATGAATTGTGCCATGAAAACAAATGTAAACTTTTAATGTTTTGAAAGGCAGTGGGAAAACAATATTACATGTGAAACACAACATTCAGCATTTAGTACAGCACAGGTTTGTTCAATATTTGACAGAGTTAAAAGTGTCTGAGTTTCAACTGCCGGTTTCTGACACTTGCCGGCCACAGTGTATTATATCAAGGAGAGGTGGGTAGATTACAGGCATGGGAAATCTTATCTGTTACTCCATGGTCTTAGTCAGATCAGATGCAGAAAACAATAGGAAGTAGTCCAGTTTAGACCATTTATCGCCCACAACATTAACATGTATTTTCTGACCATTTTCTTCTGGTTAGCAAATTGAGGAATTTGCTAACTTTTTATCATATCTCATTACACTGAAAATTACTGACTTGTTGTTGATTCTCTTGGAAAAACGGAAGAAAACACCAATATTTTAAATGTTCTAGCAGACAGCAATTGCATGCTTGCAAAACAGCCAGGTTGACAAGAAATGAAGAGGACTTCTCAAATACAAATAAATAAAACAATTTTAGGAATTTATCAATTATATGATTAACTTGTTATTCATCTCTGGTATACATTTAACTAGTGTGAATAACTACCTTTATTCAACGATTATTCCATCCACTTTCATTTCTCAGTACGCCCACCTTTTGGTCATGTGATCACTGTGGAGAGATGACAAAAGTGTCCCAAATAATAGTTTTGATTTATTACGAAAAAAGATCTATGAATGGATTTGCATTTGCTTCAAATTTCTGTGAAAGAAAAATAATATATTATTATGCATAAAAGAGTTATAATTAAACCAAAAACATATTTAAAAACCAAAAATATTACAAGGGGTAATATTACGATTGACACCTAGAGTTCCTGGGAAAGGAAAACATTTTTTTTTTCACAATCTTGTGTTCTTCGAAAGATAATGGTCTGTTATTTTTGAAATACAGAATTTATTGCGACACAGTAAGTATACTACATTTACAAACATATGTTCATGGCAAAATGGTTGTTGTCAGTGGGACAGAATCAGTTCAGTCATCACTAATCTGTCAAATTCTAATTTGTCACTGAATCAGTGCCTGCTTTCTTTCTTAATCTTATCAATGTGTTTTGCTGTGCTTCATGCAGATAGTCAATTTTGTTCTCGCAATTTTTTCTCGCATACTATACTGAGCAGTGCAGGCATTTCCAAATACATGTGTGCGCATCACCGTCTGTTATGACATACCTAAGCAAATTGACAGTGACACATGAACTCTGTATCCAGTTTGACTTTGACCGTGGCTAGAATAAGTTGGCCCCAATAAAAAGTCAACCTCTGGTCACTCTATAACGAATCAAAACTCCCCAGTTAAACTTATTCAGTTAAACGGGTATGATTGAACAGGGAATCGGTTGAACAGAGTCTGCAGTGTGTAACACAGCCAGTCACCATTTGTGGTCGCTAGTTTGATATGCTCAAAATTTTAAGAGTTTTAACTGAGATTTATTGTCAAAAAGTAATTTGTTGAGATCAAAGACATTTTTTGTTCTTATTCTTATCAAATATAATTCAGAGGCCGGAAAATATGTGTCAAATCAATGTAATCCTAGTTTATTTCATTTCAGGAAGCAGATTCTTCCCTCAGGATGCCACCATTTCTAGAAGGGACTGGGCTTCAGGAAGCCATATGTACTACCTTGGTACAGCTATGCAAGGTTGGCGTGGCATATCAGTCTGACCTGTCCATCAAAGGTACGATTGGTGTTACAGTAGACAAACGCCAAGTAATACTTGTCCATGTGGATGAACATTTTGAGACTGGCCTGCCTCTTGTTGACAGCAACCAGTCACAGGCTGAGCAGCAGAGACTTAATTTATCAAACAGTGATTTGAACACCAATGCATTGATGAATTCAAGCATATCTACCCAAGATCTGAATGCAGCAAGTTTTGCAGCAGGAAGTATGAGTATGATAAGCAGCCCACATATAGTGTCCGTAGCAGCAACCAGTGGCACAGCTAATCCTGTCATGATCAGGAAGTCACAGCCTCTCATCCCTCCTGTCCCTGACAATACATCCACAGTGCCACAGCTAGGATCAGGCATGGCTGTGCCCATCTCTTTCTGGCAACATGCCATGAGATCAGTTTATAGTCAAATAAAAATACCTCAGAATCCCAGCCTGGGTGATCCAAGTAATCTGCCCTTCACAGCCACGTCTTCATCTCAAGTAGATGACCCAACCAATGCATCTCCAATGGACACAAAGCATAAGATCTTAACACTCTCTGAAAGTGTTGCCATTGATCTTGACTCTGACTCTGAGTCTCTGCTTCACTTTGATGATGATGATGTTGGGGGAGGAGATAAAAGTGCATTGAGATGGATGGAGAAGAAGGAGCCACATGTGTCTGACATGGATCCTGACATTGCATCCACCATGAGACGGAGCGATGAGAAGAATATCATTGTGATAGATGACGCAACAGACCTCATCCAGGATGACGTCATGGATCACAGTGAGACGGATGCAGCATCAGTTACAGAGGATGATGAGAGACATAAGTGGAACCTACATCGCTCACTCAACTCATCCACAGACTCTTGGCCGTCAGCCATGCAGATGAAAGTCGAGGCCCTGGAGGGTGCTCAGATACTGGCGTCTGTTTCAGGACAAGGTGATGACACTGAGTCGGTGCAGGGAGAGCAGAACAGCAGGTTATCCTCAGATTGGCCTTGGGAAAATAAGAGAGACAAATCTCAAACAAATACCTCAAATGAATGCGAAATATGCCACAAGACTTTCTCATTTGTTTCATCAGCACACCTGGAGTGCCACCTTGTTGAAACTCACAATATCACAATCTCAAAACAACTGGGACCCATCCCTCATAAGTGTTGTCCACATTGCGACAAGAAATTTCGTTTCCAAACAACGTTAGAGAAACATTTGTTTGTACATATTGATCAAAAACCCTATAAATGTTCAAAATGTCCCAATGCATATTGCTATGAGGAGAGCCTAGAAATACACAGAGTGTCACACAATGGAAACTTTACCTGCAGTATTTGCAATAGAACATATGCAAATAGAAAACTATTTCAGAAACATATTATATATATGCATGAAATGAGAAGGAGTACACGAAAAAAGAAGAAAAATGCTCCATAAAACATGCTGTTTATTGACTATCACAATTAAAAGATCGATTATACATTGTACATTTATTTACCATTAATGTTTAATGTCACATGTAATATGGAATCAATATATATGTAATATATATCAATATATGTAATAAGATTCCTTATTTATTTTCTAAATACTCTCTGTATCAGTGCTGTTCTGTTGATGATTTGAAACAAATATGATCATTGTAGTATAATTGTATAAAAGTTAATTTCATTTTTTAATTTTGTCTGGAATAGAATGAATAAAATCGTTCTGATTAATAATCATGCTAATGTTTGATTAAAGCTAATTCTGCTGATGACATGTCAAAATTGAAACATGGTTCTTGTAAAAACATAATAGCCTTCATATTTAAATTTTATGGGGAAAAAATCTAAACAAAAAATGAACACAATTATTTTTTCTCAATTTCTCGTATGATAATAGCATTACAGTAATTTGTCAAAGTGAGCATAATCATGAGGAATTTCAATAAAATATATAATCTAGATACTTCTAATTTATTTTAATGTTTACTGTTATTAACGTTAGGGGGAACAGTGTCTTCTAAAGTTCTTTTTTCCCGCCAAAAAACGTCATTTAAACCACAAAAAATGACATGGTCCAAGATAATTGCTTTGTATGAAAATAACTACAAAACGGATTTCAGCCTTTAATGTATCAAATCCTTCAGGATTGATTTTTCTTTTGATTTGATTTTTAATTTGTTTTTAAAATTTTATCATTTTTAATCATTTTAGATTTAAAGTTGAAGCAAAAATCAGAAAAAGATGGTTTTTTTGTAACAATTTAAGAAGGGATAGAGCTTACTTGAAAAACATTTTTGGGAATATCTACACTAACAATCTGCAGAACTAAGACATCGATCTTTAGCTAGAATGATGTTATTTAGTTTAAATAGACAGATTTTTAAAAGATGTCTTATAATTCAAGTAATTTGTGTTTTTGTAAATAAAATGATTCAAATAAATGCAAATTCTTGACACCATTTGGTAATTTTTGACTTGAGTTTGAAGAAAGTTAGGTATCTCAAAATATAGACCATTAATCAAAATTCCATCTATTTAAACTAAAAAGAATAATATTTGGAGTAAACCTGTTCTTAAATTTTGGTAATTAAACTTGCAAAACTTCTCAATTTTGTCATAAAAAGCGTGGGAAATTTTCAGAAATATGAAGTTTAATTTACTTCTAATTTTGTATCACTGGGCAGTGATGAGGTCTAATGCAGCAACTACTGGCTAATGGATTAGTCATAAAAGATCAATACATGATGTTTTCATGTGTATTAATAAGCATTGATCCCATCTGAGCCAATATATGGTATTTATTTAGTTGGTTTTGATGGGTTATAATGGTGCACTATTTCATGCAGTTGAAGGATCAATGACGTCATAATGGTGGTGTGGCTATTTATCAATGAAATAGTGACGTCATGCACTTTTGGTATCTTAGCAACAGTCAACAACACATTTCATACAGTTGTGATCCTCTGCATGAAGTGTCTCTGTTCCCCCTAACGTTAATATAAATGTGCAATGGCTGTCCTTATCAAGGGAGGGCAGTCTAATATGATAATGGGTTATAACCTTTTCCTGAGGTTCTCTTACATTTTTGATTATGATGAGTCCGTTATTCTGATAATCAAATAGTATAAATCAATATCAACTGTAGATCAGAGTTTGTGTCCATGTGTTGCAAACAGTATGACAGTTGGAACATACTTGAGAGAAAGTTACCAAACTATTTCCAACACTGTTGTCTATGATAAGGTTGTACTGTATGCTCTAAACAATTGGAAGTCACAATATCATGACACAGGAATGAGCTGACATGCCCTGATTCAGTCTCGACCATTTTGCAAAGGGACATTGAATTGAAGGTGGATATTTGGGGTTTCACAAGCAGTCACAACATCTGAAATAATTCCTTGACAAGTATACTGGAGTGGAAAATGCCAGCCAAAAATGTGACATAGCACATATTTTGTTGATTGTGGTATCATTTTAGCTTACATGGTTGCATATTTAATAATGTTAGACCATGCATGGGCATCATTTGATGCTATATCATAGCTTCTGCAGTGAGGGGGAGAAATTCTCTGTCATTCTGTCTGTCCGTCAGTTTTAATCTTCTCTGAAATTATTTGTCAAGGTGTTGGTAAGATGTACTATTTTCATTTCAGTATGACCAACATATTCCATATTTGTCACATTGAGTTGTTATATATATAAATTTGATGCATTTAACCTCAATATTTTATTTGCATAGAAATTATATCATGTTCCAATTCAGATCTGTAAGTTTGATGGATCCCAGCGACCAGTACACCGGCAAATCCTTTTAAAGCATTACTGAAATTACAGAGGTCATTGGCAATTTTACAGAGGTGTGAGGTATGCATAAATGATATGTGGCCATGAAACTGGGATACAGCTGAAAATGCCAAGTATTGGCTTTACTCTTTTGACCACCAGGCGGATACATGTATACAATCATGTGACCTCTATTGTGGTTTGTCAGGGTATTAGGCCTGCACCATTGAACAAACATTAATGGACAAACAGGGCTCTGTAAGCTGAATCACTCTATTTTCCCAATCTAAAGGTGTCCCACTGTTAGCAAGACTTTACTAAGTAGTTGTTTGCACAAGATCACTATCAGCTAAACAAAGTTTGTTAACAATGTGTCCAATTATGACTGGGATTTTAGCAGAAGACTCATCTACTTTCAAATGGCACAGATTTAGGTAGAGGAAATATGATGGGTAATAAAATTTGATATAAAAATTTTTTTGGTATTAATATTTATATGATGCAAGGAAAAAGTGCATGCAGACTTCTTGAAATGTCTTTTTAAAGATGATGCATTATAGTGTTTGCCTCAGTTATAAATTCTGATTATAAAGGATTTTTTGTTAGGGTGGGGGAGATTAGAATAGTGAGATGTTCTGACTGGGGTTTCTATTTATTTACAATGAGAAACTTATTTTTGTCTGAACAATACTTTTTACCCCTAATTCTCCCAAAAAGTTGTGTGTATTCTTTATGAAATCTGCACATTACCTTTTTCATTCAAAGACATGTCTGAAGACTCTGGTGCTAATTGCAATATAGATATCTATCTACTAATGAAATTTGCCATTTCATTATTTATTTCAAAACATACCTATTACTTTTTAACATAAAGTTGTAATATTTTCAGAGATATATGTCAGCCCACTATATTGCATGTAACAGATTTGAACTTGCTGTGACCCCAAATGAGACTGAAAGTAAGTTAACACTGACTTCACTGACTTTTTCACTATTCAAAGGAAAATACCTTTGATGATGTCAAAAGGTAATTCCCTACTTACAAAATGTGGTTTACCTTTCATAAACTCCGTGTTAACACACACACAGATAATTATGCAAATAAGAAGGGTGCTTTCAAAATGGGCTATATTTTGGGGTCTTGTTCGTATTGGTTTAATAAATACTGGACTTACATTGATCAAACATTTTGTTCACCCAAAGTGTTTGTGAGGACAGACCAAATGACTGCTGTTATATTTTATGCAGAAAAGTAGAATACAACAATAGGAATTGAACCTGGCACTCACAGGTAGTAGACATGTGACTAGCTTGTCAAAACTCCCTAATTCTGGTTTTTGTTATTTTTATTTATTTATTTATTTATATTCTGCAGCTAAAAAACGTTGTCTTTGCACAATAGTCACTTTGGACCCAAAGGAGGTTAATGAATGTCTCCACAGAGGTAAACTATAATGCTTAGTTTTTTTCCTTAGGTAAAAAAAACTTAAAATGTGGAATTTAGTTTTTTTTTCACAAAATGATAAGCAAAAGGCCTAATGTGTTGTCTAGCCCTTAGTTCAGAACAGATTGCCAGTGAAATGTAAATGTAAAACCCTGCTGTACCTCTGTTATGGTTCAGCACACATATTACCAAAAGAATTGTCTACTAGCGATTCTCGTGGCAAAACTGCCATTTGTCCTGGACACTGTTATTTATGTTTTTCACAGTTTTATTTCAATATTGATGGATAATTTCTCTAAGATAAATATGTTAAAGTGATTAAATAGTTAAAATGATATATTACATTACATATTTCTCAAATGCATCAATCATTCACCTTAAATCAGAATAAAATGGGCCACCAATGTAAAACTTTCTTAAAATGTAGAGCACTATCAAGGAAGTAATCCTATATTATTTTATTTATGCATGTAAGATTTTTATTTAGTTTGTTATATTATAATAAAAAAGATGTAATGACAAACAGTGAATTTTCTTTTACATGCTAATCAACCTATAGGTATTTATTGCAGAATGTTTTGGCTTGATTATACACTATGATTATATGTTTATCAGTCCAAAGTTAATGGATTTTAAAGTTATTCTCACTTCTGTACTTTTACTAGTGTTATACAAAATAGCAGTCACCATATCAGCTATCATGTATACAAACCTATCCCAGCATGCATTATATATGACACGAGAAATTCAAGCAGTGGGAATTGTTATATTAATGTGGACATTTTTGCAATATTCCATGTTTGGGTTCCATTTCAAATGTAACAAAAGGTTCAAAATACCGGATTTGTCCAAATGTATAGCTCAAAAAACTATTCAGATGGGGATGGACCATGGAAATAATCTGAAAAGAGTCTGATCATGGCAGAGTGAATGTAATGCTGACATCTGGTGGTTAAAGCTCATGGTAGTTTTTAGCACCAGATGTCGTTTTCGCCAAGTAAATAAAGTTGCCACTTCCTTGTTCATGACATGGGGCTGAGACATGAGGCACACACTAGTCAAGGTTCATGATTTCGGTGTGTATTCTTGGTGTAAGGCGGTAATTCCCGGTGTATGACTGGACAAACCAGTGGATGGTTAGAGAAATATAACATTAGAGGATTATTTGAAGTCACCAGAGACGAGGTAAGAGAGACAACATTGTTCAATCTCCCACTCACAACACACAGGAGCTGCAGGTTTCGGTGCCTGGCGAAAACATGTCAAATTTAATGATGTTCGACTGAGCAATCTTATCGGTTTTCAACCTATCTATCTTCCTGGTCCGGGCTTAAATCACCAGAGCATAAGATAAGAAACCTTGTCGAGTAAACAGTGAAATGCATTTCAAGAAAGGTTTGAGATTTTCTTTGTTTTATGCTTGACATTTACCAGGTTTTGAACCCCTGGGAAAACATGCCTGCCATCTTTTCATGCTATTGTCTTGTTCTAAGCCTCATTGAGCCATTCTCTATGTTTCAAATGTATGAAAACCACTCAAGCCTGACAAGCTGCAAAGCTTTTGCACCGAATATAGCACGGAGCGTGTTTTTTATACTCCAAAGTGATGAAAGCAATAATATTAGTATTATTTGTGAGTATTAAGGCGAGCCAGTATGGGAGGGCACCTGATGGCCTGGACACCGGGCAGCTGGTGTGGGCTCAGCCCTACATTTTCTGTTTGATCTGAGGTGAAAATATTTACAACATATGAGCACAATTCTATTTGGAGTTTGTGATGCCACTAACTGAGTTGATGAATGCTCTCCCTAAAATTTAAAATATTTAAAATATGAGCAAGGAATTTTATATTTCAAATTTACTTTGATGTTTTAAAGGAAAATTATTCAGTGGATGACAAAGTTTGTTTTAGCTTTGACATAAAGTTAGATAAGAAAGCATAAATGACAATAGTATTAAATATGAATTCTAGTAATATTGTATGAAAATGATTATCATTTTAGTCAGTTATTTCTTTTAAAAAGTTCTCACATGGTGTCTGACTTTTGACAAACACATTTTTTTTATTATAATATGTATATAATGTAAGCATTTTTTATCATATGTTGTTAAGGACTGGAGCATGATGCAAAACTTCCTTGTTGAATTAAGACCTTGCCAAAAGTTTATCTGTATAATATAAGTTGGTGTTTTGTGACAGATAACAATCTGTGGTCATGAGAATGTGTGGTGATTCTCTGGTCATGTGTGTTGATTCTCTGGTCATGTGTGGTGATTCTCTGGTCATTTGTGGTGATTCTCTGGTCATGTGTGGTGATTCTCTGGTCATGTGTGTTGATTCTCTGGTCATGTGTGGTGATTCTCTGGTCATTTGTGGTGATTCTCTGGTCATGTGTGGTGATTCTCTGGTCATGTGTGGTGATTCTCTGGTCATGTGTGGTGATTCTCTAGTCATGTGTGGCGATTCTCTAGTCATGTTTGGTGATTCTCTAGTCATGTGTGGTGATTATCTGGTCATGTGTGGTGATTCTCTGGTCATTTGTGGTGATTCTCTGGTCATGTGTGGTGATTCTCTGGTCATGTGTGGTTATTCTCTGGTCATGTGTGGTGATTCTCTAGTCATGGTTGGCGATTCTCTGGTCATGTGTGGTGATTCTCTGGTCATGTGTGGTGATTCTCTGGTTATGTATGGTGAATTTTTGGTCATGTTTGATGAAAACTCGTAATTGTCTGAGGTCATTTATGATGAGCGGTCATTATTAATATTATATATTGAGTCTGGTCTTAAATGATAATTCTGCAGTCATATATAATAATTCTCTGGTTATACATCATAATGCTTTGGTCATATATATTGAGTCTGGTGATATACAATGCTTTTCTGGTTATCCCAGTAATAATATTACAATTGTCAAACAGACATCCAGTTTGCTGGAGCCAAAACAATGGTTGAGTTGAAGTGCAATTTATTTCGACCAATCAAGAGTCCAGGTAAAAAATAGTTTTATATGTCCACAGATAAAGCTCTTGCCCAAGGTCGCAATGGCAGGATATGACAAACAAGGTCTGTCTGTATTTCAACCTTGCAAAACTCCAGAAATAGTCATAGTATGTTCAAATTACGATTTGATTCTTGATTGCAAAACATGTTGAATATTGTTTCAGTAATAATAATTTACAATAATTTTCTTGTGATCATGATGATTGATGGGAGGACGACTTTGCAAGAGATATCAAAGGTCAATTGACAACTGATTCTCGCAAACAATATGCAAACACACAATTAAAATAAATTCTTAAATGTAAAATGTTCTAGAAAGTGAATTAAAGCAATGATTTTGTAATAATGAAGTGATGGAAATGAACACGAAGGCAGATGTAGGTTGCAGGTGAAATGAGCAGAATCTGACAAAAATGGCACTGATTAGCTGTATTGTGTTTCACTACACAAGGCATGTTATTAATAAGTGATCTGGGTATTAAGAGTGCAAAGTCTGCATCAATATCATAACGATTGATGTTGATTTCATTGAGGAAGGATGAGGATAGCATTAAACACTTGTCTGGTAACTTAACATAATCATGATGTCCACATGTGAGTGGCATATTAGGCCATGCCATGACAGTTTCTGGTCTAAATAAATGTCCCTGATTATAGATAACAAACAGTTCATTGTGGCTGAGGCATAGCAGTAATCTTAAAAATCTCATGAATCACAGAATGTTGATCAAATATTAATTATCTTCCTCTAAATGCAAGTTGCATACAGATTTGGTGATTTTGTGAGGCAGAAATTTCTGTTTGAGTTATATTCCTGGGCTGCCATATCACAATGTTCTTTTGATGAGAAGAATTATGAGAAACTAGAGCTTAATTATACAGCCTTAATAAGCTATTTTGACAAGAAAAGGCTGATATTGGAAAATGAAATTGTCTGATTTATTTTGGGCTGGGAGTTGGGAGATTTGATGACGCCCCAGGGGCCAGGCCCGCCCCACACTTGTGTGCCAGGGGGATGATCATAAACCTTTTGTGTTTAATTGCCTAGATCCGACTGACCCAATTCTGAAAAAAATGCACGGATGTTCTTTTGTCTTGGGCAGCAGAGCTGTGAAACAAGACCAGTGTTCTAAGGAATGTCACAGATTGGATATTTGAGTGAGCGATTAGGTTAATTTCTTTGTTTGGCAATTGCTGCAGATTGTTGGACTGTATTGGGGAGTGTCAAATCATCCGCAGAGAGAAAGCAGAGAAATCAATGACATTGAGATTCCCTGACAAGACATAATAAATATATCTGAACAATAATTGGTCTTTACCTAAAGAATGTTCAATAAAGTTATAGTCTAATTACATCTAGTGCAAGCCAAATTATTGGGATTCTTTTTTATTACCCTCAGCCCCTGATGTAATCAGGCTGAGGGTATTGCAGTACTCCTGGCGTGGGTATGTATGTATGTATGTATGTATGTATGTATGTATGTATGTATGTATGTATGTCTGTATGTATGTCTGTATGTATGTATGTCTGTAGCGAACATCCTTGTCATCGCGATAACTTGAGAACAAATGATGGCAGCTTCATGAAACTTGACATACATAAGCATCTGGTGAAAACCTCAGACGAGTTCGATGGACAGCGACCTTGACCTATTTTTCAAGGTCACAGGGACAATTATGTGAAATCCCAAGAATCGCAATAACTTAAGAACAAATGATGGCAGCTTTATGAGATTTGACACACATAAGCATCTGGTGAAGACCTCAGAATTTTTTCTATGAAACATGACCTTCACCTACTATTCAAGGTCACAGGGACAATTATGTGAAATCCTTGTCATCGCGATAACTCTAGAACAAATGATGGCAGCTTCATGAAACTTGACACACATAAGTATCAGGTGAAAACCTCGGACGAGTTTGATGAACAGCGACCTTGACCTATTTTTCAAGGTCACATGGACAATTATGTGAAATCCCAAGAATCGCAATAACTCAAGAACATATGATGGCAGCTTTATGAGATTTGACACAAATAAGCATCTGTTGAAGACCTCAGAATTTTTTCTATGAAACATGACCTTCACCTACTTTTCAAGGTCACGGGGACAATTATGTGAAATCGTCCTTGTCATCACGATAACTTGAGAACAAATGCTGGCAGCTTCATGAAACTTGACACACATAAGTATCAGGTGAAAACCTCGGACGAGTTTGATGGACAGCGACCTTGACCTATTTGTCAAGGTCACAGGGACAATTATGTGAAATCCCAAGAATTGCAATAACTTAAGAACAAATGATGGCAGCTTTATGAGATTTGACACACATAAGCATCTGGTGAAGACCTCAGAATTTTTTCTATGAAACATGACCTTCACCTACTTTTCAAGGTCACAGGGACAATTATGTGAAATCCTTGTCATCGCGATAACTCTAGAACAAATGATGGCAGCTTCATGAAACTTTACGCACATAAGCATCTGGTGAAAACCTCAGACGAGTTCAATGAACAGCGACCTTGACCTATTTTTCAAGGTCACATGGACAATTATGTGAAATCCCAAGAATCGCAATAACTCAAGAACAAATGATGGCAGCTTTATGAGATTTGACACAAATAAGCATCTGTTGAAGACCTCAGAATTTTTTCTATGAAACATGACCTTCACCTACTTTTCAAGGTCATAGGGACAATTATGTAAAATCGTCCTAGTCATATTAATAACTTGAGAACAAATGCTGGCAGCTTCATGAAACTTGACACACATAAGCATCAGGTGAAAACCTCGGACGAGTTCAGTGGACGGTGACCTTGACCTATTTTTCAAGGTCACAAGGACAATTATGTGAAATCCCAAGAATCGCAATAACTCAAGAACGAATGATGGCAGCTATATGAGATTTGACACACATAAGCATCTGGTGAAGATCTCATAATTTTTTCTATGAAACATGACCTTCATCTCCTTTTTAAGGTCACAGGGACAATTATGTGAAATCACAAGAATCACAATAACTCAAGAACAAATGATGGCAGCTTTATGAGATTTGACACACAGAAGCATCAGGTGAAAACCTCTGACGAGTTCAGTGAACGGCGACCTTCACCTACTTTTCAAGGTCACATGGACAATTATGTGAAATCATCCTTGTCATTGTGATAATTCAAGAACAAATAATGGCAGCTTCATTAAACTTGACACACATAAGCATCTGGTGAAAACCTCGGACGAGACCGATGGACGGCGACCTTGACATATTTTTCAAGGTCACAGGGACAATTATGTGAAATCCCTAGAATCACAATAACTCTAGAACAAATGATGGCAGCTTTATGAGATTTGACACACATGAGCATCTGTTGAAGACCTCAGACATTTTTCTATGGAACATGACCTTCACCTACTTTTCAAGGTCACAGTGACAATTATGTGAAATCCCTATTGTTGCTATAACTCGAGAACGAATGATGGCAGCTTTGTGAGACTTGACACACATAAGCATCTGGTGAAGACCTCAGTGAAGACCTTCACCTACTTTTCAAGGTCACAGGAACAATTATGTGGTGCGGTGACGTTTTGTTCACAAATATGTGTGGAGCGAATGTTGTGCAATAAGTTACCAGGGCTGAGGGTTGATGCATCTCTGATGCCTATGTTTTTAATCACTTTGTTATTTCACAACAGTTGTGCAAGAATAATCAACATTGTATGATAATGAGACAGGTATTAATGGTCATTCTTAGAAACAATATATGAATAGATCTACCGGTATGTGACAGTCGATGAAGGGATACACCTGGGCCAGCAGATGGTGGGATGGCTAATGCTAGGATACGTTTGGGCCATTAGATGGAGGGATGGCTAATGCTAGGATACATTTGGGCCATTAGATGGAGGGATGGCTAATGCTAGGATACATTTGGGCCATTAGATGGTGGGATGGCTAATGCTAGGATACGTTTGGGCCAGCAGATGGTGGGATGGCTAATGCTAGGATACGTTTGGGCCATTAGATGGAGGGATGGCTAATGCTAGGATACATTTGGGCCATTAGATGGAGGGATGGCTAATGCTAGGATACATCTGGGCCATTAGATGGTGGGATGGCCAATGCTAGAGAAATCTGGGTCAGTAGATCAAGGGACAGCAAGTGCTTGAAAACATCTGGGTCAGTTGACAGTCAATGCTAGGAAGCATCTGGGCCAGTAAATAGGGGACAGCCAATGTTAGGAAACATCTGGGCCAGTAGATGGGGGACAGCCGATGTTAGGAAACATCTGGGCCAGTAGAGGGAGGATGGCCAATGCTAGGAAACATCTGGGCCAGTAGATGGGGGACAGCCAATGTTAGGAAACATCTGGGCCAGTAGAGGGAGGATGGCCAATGCTAGGAAACATCTGGGCCAGTAGAGGGAGGATGGCCAATGCTAGGAAACATCTGGGCAAATAGATGGGGGACAGCCAATGTTAGGAAACGTCTGGGCCAGTAGATGGGGAGATGGCCAATGCTAAGAAACATCTGGGCCAGTAGAAGGAGGATGGTCAATGCTAGGAAACATCTGGGCCAGTAGATGGGGGACAGCCAATGCTAGGAAACATCTGGGCCAGTAGATGGGAGACAGCCAATGTTAGGAAACATCTGGGCCAGTAGAAGGAGGATGGTCAATGCTAGGAAACATCTGGGCCAGTAGATGGGGGACAGCCAATGCTAGGGAACTTCTACATGTACAGAAAAAGAGAGAAGGATTGTTTTGCATTGCACAGTTTTGGTCTCCTGTAGCTGATGCTGAGACAGATACATTTAAAATAGAGGTGATGTAATCTATGGCAGCAGAGGAAGGGTAGAGCATGCCTCATGCTTGTATACCACAGCACCTGTACTCTGCCAGCCAGTCACTACTCTCAAAACATCCAAAATCAATTAATGTAAATTGATTTAGCTGAGCCAAGCTGGAATTAGTATTATTAGATAATAGGAATGTCAAATGGGAAAATTGTAGTCCTTCCATTATTGGTCCAAATGTATACATTTCCCAATTATATTTATTAGAGATTCAACAAATGTATATATGTAGAAGGGAAAAAAATAGCTTGCAAAATTAATAGTAAAATGGCTGCTCACAGAATGAAGCTCACTGATAAATGAGCTGCTGAAGGGACTGTGTGTGGCCGCCAGCATGTAGCCAGGTGAACATACACATGTATTACATGAAATTAGCTCACATTTGGCATGCCGTCAGCGGGATTATTTCATTTTCCTGACAAATGTAAAACATTCGCGTTATTAAAACAAATTAAATTATGATTATTGTTATGAATATGAGGGAAGGAATAAGAGTTATATTTAAATATAGAAAATGATATTTCAACTCAATATTGCCATGACGGACATGAAATCTGATTATCAGTTGCATGACATGACTTGCAGACAAATGTTGACATGCTTTCATAGATTTAGCTTACAACACATTAATTTTTGATTAGCCATAAACAGGTCAAGTTAATCTTGGCTATTTGCAGGAGAAAAACCATTTATGAAGAAATTCAGATCATGCTGTATATTCAGTAAGCAAGTTTTTCTATCAAATATTTTGAGAATGTTTTAATTACATAAATACTTCCCCCATTTAGCAGTGCTCATGAAATATTTCTTACATTTTTGTTATTTCAATCCTCATATGTTTAGTAAGGCATGCCAATATTCTTTCATGCTTGGTTAACCTAACATTTATTTTGCTGTCTAAATCAGGCTTTTTTTGTCCAATCTGTTAATGCACAAACCATTCTTTATTTTGTAGCCTTCCCATTTAATCATCAATGATTCTGTCTCTAAAATGCACTTTTCATATTTTGTTTACACCATTTCATATCTTCAAAAACAAAATTTAACATCCTTCACACCTTCTTGAATCTTATGCAGCCCACAGATGTGCTCAGTATTACTTTCAATAATGTAAATTATCTATTAGTTATTCCATCTGAATTCTTTGGAACAACATCTCTCCATTTTGAAATTCCTGTGCATTTATTCTCTGGTATTTCCTGTTGCCTTAATGGTGGCAATGTCTGACACATCTGGCAGTTTGGCTTTTTCAAATATATTTGCTAATTTTCTCTGACTTATGGGTAATTTACATTTATACAAAATGGCAGGCTATTATTGACACATGGGAGAATGTTTATAGAATTTTGATCTCATCACATCACTGCTTTTTTTCTTCACTACACAGGGTGGAATATCTAGCCATCTCTGATTGCCATCTAATTTCATAACTATTTTCTGGTATATCCCTACTTGCAATTTCTCTCATTTTACACATAAACCAATCCTCTAATGTTTCCTGAAATTTCCCAAATATTATGCAATTCTTGCAATCTTCTCAAATTAGTGCTGGCAGCATAAGTTGCAATGTTTGTAAGTCAAGAATGTGAGCTGCAGACCTTCTTTTACCAAAAGAAAATTAATCATGTTCATAAAATTCATGATAACATATCTCTATCTTCATCCAATAGGAGCAGCCATATTGGATTTGTGCTGCATGCAAGTTAGGAGTTGTCATTGTTTGCAATTTGCAGGAAGTTCTGCTACTGAGCATGTGCTTTCTCTGATCTATCCCATGATGTGGCATCCTGCACCAGCTTCCTGCAGCAATCTGACTTTGCTGTCTGGGGTCTCTAGTGTATTGATTACTTTGCCAAATTATTCTCTTTATCAGCAACCATGGGCGTTTGCATTACTGACCTGAACCATGTTAATATCAACAATAAAAATTCTGATGATACAAGGACTTTCAAAGAGTAATCTAAATAAAATCTTGCAGTGTTACTAGTCACTATTTGCAATCCTCTTGCAGTAATTGGTAGTCTTGCAGTGTTACCAGTCACTATTTGCAATCCTCTTCAGTAATTGATAGTCTTGCAGTGTTACTAGTCACTATTTGCAATCCTCTTGCAGTAATTGATAGTCTTCCAGTGTTACTAGTGACTATTTGCAATCCTCTTGCAGTAATTGGTAGTCTTGCAGTGTTACTAGTCACTATTTGCAATCCTCTTGCAGTAATTGGTAGTTTTGCAGTGTTACTAGTCACTATTTGCAATCCTCTTGCAGTAATTGATAGTCTTGCAGTGTTACTAGTCACTATTTGCAATCCTCTTGCAGTAATTGATAATCTTCCAGTGTTACTAGTCACTATTTGCAATCCTCTTGCAGTAATTGATAGTCTTCCAGTTTAACTACCCAATACTTGTAATCCTCCTTGTAATACTACTTTACATACATTTCTCAAGTGTACTTGTGCATTTCCTGCAATCCTCTTGCAAGGGCCACGGGCCATGGCGCAGATGAATAGAGCACCAGCTTATTAGCACGAGTTCCGCTGTGGTGATCCAAAGGTTGTGGTTTCGATCCCAGCCATGCCGAGATTGAAATCATGATACAATTTCAAACATGAGCTTAGGCCTGTGCCAAAAGAGTTGTCATGTCAAGGAACTGTGACATGAGGCAGCACTATATCTGCTACAAGTAGGTCTCATCACAAAATGACTGAAATCATGTTGGAAGTGATGTAAAACCTCAAACAAACAAAGCAATCCTCTTACAGCAACTTGACAGTGATTTGATACAGTCTTTCAGTGTTATTGCACAATAATTGCAATCTATTGACATTAATTAAGAAGTATTCGAATGTTAACTAATCATCATATAGTGATATAGATTCAGTCTTCCAGACTTTAGTGTTATTACACTATGCATACAGTTTCATTATCTAGCATATGGTTAAAAAAAAGAGATTGCACCAGCAACATATACAGGTGTGGCAGGTTACCAAGTATTGTTGTTGTTATTGATTATAATTCATGATCTCTGTTGGTTATACTGGTCTATTAGACAAACCAAATTTTCAGAATCTTCAGACATATATTTTAGAGTAAAATATCACAACAATTTTGATGTATTTTTCAGAGTATTAATAGTGCTTTGGCTGGTTTTTATAAAGTATTAATGGTTTTCCATCAAAGCAGACTGATGAGTAATGCTCACAGCCAGGGAGTACTATGTCACTGAGGGCACCACATCTAAACTTCCCTTCAGCCACCATCCTTCAATCTCTGGCCATCAAACCCCCACCTGCCTAGAGTCCCCACACTATCTTCCAGTCCCCACACTATCCTCCAGTCCCACACCATACTCCAGTCCCCACACTATCCTCCAGTCCCCACGCTATCCTCCAGTCCCCACGCTATCCTCCAGTCCCCACGCTATCCTCCAGTCCCCACACTATCCTCCAGTCCCCACACTATCCTCCAGTTCCCACTCTATCCTCCAGTCCCCACACTATCCTCCAGTCCCACACTATCCTCCAGTCCCCACACTATCCTCCAGTCCCCACACTATCCTCCAGTCCCCACACTATCCTCCAGTCCAAATGCCACCATTAAATCTAGTGGCATGAATTTATCAGAGAATTATACTCTAAGTGCCTGTTGTCTACTCGTCATGGGTGAGTCATGATTGTTCAGGATCTGATCATTGTTGTCGTGTACACATGGAGAATGAAGAATCAATAAAAGTCTGGGGGCATATCACCACACTGATGTGGAAGGTACAAGGGTTGCACTCACTGATCCAACTTTTATCTCTCAGTAATCCACATGAAATATTCAGAAAGTTTCAAGGAAATATATTCTTAATATATTCATTTCAAATGTTGTATGAATATTAAAATGCCCAAGCCACACATCATGGGATAAATCTATGCTCCTGATCCCAGTCCACACATCATGGGATAGAAGTATGCTCCTGATCCCAGTCCATACATTATGGGATAAATAAAACTAAGCTATTGATCCCAGTCCACACATCACGGCATAAAGCTATGCTCCTGATCCCAGTCCACACATCACGGCATAAAGCTATGCTCCTGATCCCAGTCCATGTGTTATGGGGTAAATAAAGCTATGCTCCTGATCCCAGTCCACACATCACGGCATAAAGCTATGCTCCTGATCCCAGTCCACACATCACGGCATAAAGCTATGCTCCTGATCCCAGTCCACACATTATGGGATAAATAAAACTAAGCTATTGATCCCAGTCCACACATCACGGCATAAAGCTATGCTCCTGATCCCAGTCCACACATCATGGGATAAAGCTATGCTCCTGATCCCAGTCCATGTGGTATGGGGTAAATAAAGCTATGCTCCTGATCCCAGTCCACACATCATGGGATAGAAGTATGCTCCTGATCCCAGTCCACACATTATGGGATAAAGCTATGCTCCTGATCCCAGTCCACACATCACGGCATAAAGCTATGCTCCTGATCCTAGTCCATGTGTTATGGGATAAATAAAGCTTAGCTCCTGATCCCAGTCCACACATCATGGGATAAAGCTATGCTCCTGATCCCAGTCCACACATCATGGGATAGAAGTATGCACCTGATCCCAGTCCACACATTATGGGATAAATAAAACTAAGCTATTGATCCCAGTCCACACATCACGGCATAAAGCTATGCTCCTGATCCCAGTCCACACATCATGGGATAAAGCTATGCTCCTGATCCCAGTCCATGTGTTATGGGGTAAATAAAGCTTAGCTCCTGATCCCAGTCCACACATCATGGCATAAAGCTATGCTCCTGATCCCAGTCCACACATCATGGGATAAAGCTATGCTCCTGATCCCAGTCCATGTGTTATGGGGTAAATAACAATTAGCTCCTGATCCCAGTCCACACATCATGGGATAAAGCTATGATCCTGATCCCAGTCCATATGTTATGGGGTAAATAGAGCTTAGCTCCTGATCTCAGTCCACACATCACAAGACCTATAAACATGGCTGATACAGCTACCTGATAAGCTGGTTTGATGGGATAGCGGAGGGGAAAGCCCAATATCACGATCATAAACCTTTAATGATGTGAATGAGTTGTGTTGGGACACATTAGAGGTTTATTACAGTTGTACACTTGGCAGAAGACATATCACCACAATGGGGGAGTGGCTAATCATATCTTGCGAGTAATTGAAACCAAATCCTCAGCTCACGAAATACTGGATTCTTATATTTGGATTTACTCAGAGATTTTGAATATATGACATGGGCAGTGTAAGTACTCTTTTGTATTATGTGCTGATATTATTGTTTTCCAAACTTATTATTGAATTAGAATCTAGAGAATGATGTAATGGTAATGATTAGATTATATAGAATTGAGAAAAGCTTGTCACTTCAAATAATAGGCAGACAAATTCCTTTCTTATTTATACTGGTTGACTGTTCTGATTTGAAAATGATTTGAATCAGTTGTATGGGGTTAATTTTTGGCACAAGCAAGGAAGTAAATATCAAACATGCATGGTAAATGAACGGAGTGATAAGCTGTTGTTTTGACTAGTAAATAATGAAGTAAGATGAGAGATGGCGTGTGGGACGTGTACATACAGGTGAGGTGCACAGACAGGTGTTGCCTGCTTTGGAAGGACACTAGGAGGAAAGCATGACAACACACAGACATTATTACCCTTTCCAACCAGGATGGCTGCATGGTCATTACGATCGTGGGCTTATCCTGCTTATAATATCAAGTTGAATGTGAGATTGGTTGAGTGTTATCAGTAATGGAGAGAGAGGACTGTGACCTGCTTGTGTAGTGGAGTGTCCGGTAATGGTGCCTTACAAGGATGTTATGCATGAAGCTACCAACTTTGAATAGTCATTTATGCTACTATATAAACTTGATGGTTCTCTGAACATTAAGGACACAATGACAATTATGGTAATTGCTCAATTTAAATTGACATAATCACCGAATAATATAATGCTTAACAAATTTCGGCAAAGAAATCAAATCTAATGTCAAACATGATTTCCTGAATTAGAATTTCTCTACAAAATATTTTTTTTTAAATTATTTGCAATTGGTAATGGAAATAGATTACCAGATGCATGATCATTTATTCAAAAATTGCACTCAGTGACCTTGCCTACATCACCTTGAGCACATCCATAAGAACCCACTTATTACAAAAACGTAATGCTTGGCGCTCAGTCATTTACTGGCTGATTTACATCATTGACAACTCAAAACTTAGCTTTCCAAAAATGCCAGGTTAATGACAAATATATTATTTTGATTCAAAATAGAGCAGTGAATCTTGCTGAATGTAGTATTTGAATGTGTCTGGCATAAAGAAAATTACGGTCATTGCTTTGTTAAATCATGTAATTCAACTGATGGATATACCCCACTATAGCAAACAGATCTAGCATTACATGACTGATCATGTAATGCTAGATTATATAATGATTGACATAGACCAAAGTTGCCAAATTGACAAGTGTTCGGTCTAGAATTCATGAGAAAACTCTTTCTTCAGCCAATGGAACTACGTAAAGCCACTCGCTGATATGGTCCTTGGATAGGGTGAGGGCTATATCTATTCAAAGTCACCAATGGTTTATATGAGATCTTTCCTGTGGTTTTTATGAGGGGTTTTCTGGTTTTAGCCACAAACTTCCTCTATGAACATCATTATTCATAGCACATTTAAGATGTGTCACCCTCAGACTATTTTGCAATTGTCCTGGCTTTATGTGAGGGATTGCTGACAGCGAAGAGTACAATTATGAAAAATAACATGTTATGAATATAAATTTGTTTAATGAGATTATTTTTATCACATCATACTATAAAAAAGGTTGGGGTTGGATTTCATCTCATTTTCAATTTTATAATTTTCATTAGCACCGTCGGCAAGATATAAGGAGCTATTTTAATTTTAAAATATATATGTAATCTACATTAGTAAAAAGACTTCTTTCTTTTAATATTTCTTCACACACTATTGGGAAGAAGCAGTGAATCCATGGACTAAATAGAGCTATTTAGTCCATGGTGAATCTTTTTCCTATTTAGCCAGGCCAGCGTGACAGTTTCTATCTTTGACAATCATTACATTGAGGAATAAAGCATTACACATAAAGACTTTGTGTTTAGTCAACCAAGATAATTACTTTTTTACAATACCATGCCAACATATGCATGATCCATATCATTATGATGATATATATAAACTGATAAAAAATACAAGGGGGCAAAGAAGTAACATGGAAAAGTATGAACATTCTGCATATATATGATGTGGAGTGAGTTACCACAGAGTGACATCTGTTGTCAGTCTTAACATCTTTTGTAAGTCTGTGTGATAGTTAAACACTGCTATGGACTGCCAGTCTCAAGGTACTTTGTATGGTTAATGTTAAAATTGATGCAAATCCACATAATTCATTTATACCAGTTTGTAATTTCGCGTGACATTTTGAGAGCATCATCATATTGTGTTAGTAATATGAAATATGAAGGAAAATAAATGTGTTCATGTTATCAAGTTTTAGCTTAAATCTGAGATTTTGTGTTCTTTTGCAAATACAAGTTTTGACAGCATAATAGTTAAGAGATTGGGTACTAGTAAGTCACACAGCATCCAGGAATTGTACATTTTTCAGAAACTAAGGATGCTTTTATCAGTTCCAGAACAACATATGAATTACTAGCTCCAGTGCAACATATGAATTTAAACTGAAAAGGGATCCGGAACATGCCAACAAAAACATGGAAAACCCCTATAAACTGTAATATGAGGTGTGTGATAAAGATGGCAATAATAAGATGATATCCAGGGTCTGTGTATTAATGCCTGGCATATGCTGTGTAACCATGATTTATCTCAAGCCTAATGACTTTAACATCACTCTTCACATCCAGACTTCTGTATGAATGCATCATATAACAATTAAATATTTTAATCATGTTGACGTCAATCAGTCTTGCCGATATTTGATTGAGAAAGTGTAACTGTTTTTCTGCATTTTCGTTGTGACTATCTCAAGGCTATAATTACAGCTTGTATTCATTATATGGTTTTGGCCTTAGTTTTGTGGCTGACACTGCATATAATGTCATTCTTTTGAGTTTGAAATATCAAAAGTGTCATATAATGTTTGGGGGAAATGTCTTTTTGGGAAATGTGAAAAAAAGTCAAAAAGTTCAGGATATAACATCACTGAGGCACAAATTGAATATAAATTGTTATCTCCCAGATATTAAAACAAGGGTCTAATACATTAACCACCAATGTACAAATTTGAGGAAAGCAGCATGTGAGAATGATTTTTTTGAAAACTGTCTACTGTTGCATTAATTGTTCAATGTATTATTATGCAGGTTTATCAAGAAGCTAATAAAATTAATGATGACTATTTACATTAATGATAATCACAGACAATAAAGGACTCTACTGAACTTTGAGTGAGCCACTCCTCTTAAACAAGTAATAAAAACAATTTTCCATAAAAGATCAGAATCAAGTGGCAAAATATTTTGTGACTGGTCGTATAATGATTACGTTTTGTCTGTAGGTTGACTCTCCATATGATGAGCTGGAATTAAGTGTTATCTAAACAGGAGGATTGTCTCAGAAGTGGAAAAATAACAAGAGTGCATCAAAACACTGTGGACTAATTGAATTAAGTGAACACCTTACTAAAGATGTAAACTATGATGGAGTGACGCTTTACTCCTCAAGCGATGTAAACCTAAGGGGCAAATGGCCTGACATATCTGCTCACATATATATTGGACTGAGGGTTACAATACCCATATTAGTTAACATATGAGAAACCATGGGGTGCATTCAAAGTCAGATCGACAGGGCTGTAAATGGCAATACAGCAACATCTCAAGGGGTGAAATTTTCCGATGTAAGCCAAACAGAAACGAACGGTTCCAATGGACCGCCAGGAAAGGGCAACAAATATACCCCAGAGCCTAAAAAGCCTAAACAAAGAACTGAGTCAAGTAGTGAAGGATCAAGACAAACGTCACAACCAGGTAAGTTTTGATTAGAATATCAATTTTGTATTGGCACTAATTTATTTTAGCTGTGCTGACTTCATTACCCATTCACCAGCAAAGCTTTCAATCTGTCTCTGTCCATTAAACCTTATTTTCTCCTCAGAAACTACTGTACAATTGGCTTAATACATAAAATTATCATTTTTAAAGATATTTGCAGGCATTTCCAGGAAATGTTTATTACCATTACCAAAAATCAAGGGTCAGCACAACTCAAAGGCATTTGGTCAATTTTTAGTTTGACATTTTTATGTAAGGCTAACATTTGCATCTTCACGTTATGAAAGCTTTTCATCCTCAGCCCTGTTTAATATCATCAGACAGAGAATCTTGTCCTTAATGTGGAAGAAGCTGGTCCAAATTCTTGCGGACATTAAATTTAGACAATCGCCACTTCTAATAAATATCTCTAGGACTTTTTATAGGAAATCTCCCTTTATAGCAATATCTCACAAAATAATCAGACCTGGGATTAAGGACAAATTAGAGACTTAAAACTGACTTAAAGGCATATGGATGATCTTGACCAACTTTTCAAGGTCATGGGTTTTATAAAAGAAATGTCCTACTAAACAGCAATATCTCAATAGCAACTCACGACAGAATCATAATTTGTGGTATTAAGAACCCTCTTGTAGGGACATATAGATTAGCTCAAGGATGACCTTGATCTAATTTCTAGGTCACAGAATGGAGTTACATAGAGACCCTCAGTCTGAGGATACCTTTATCTCACGTTTTGTTTCAATTTTGGGTCATATATTGTTGACAAACTTCTTTGGGTTTCAGATAAACGAATAAGAGCATTGTATGATTATGATGCCAGAACTAATGAAGACCTATCCTTCAAAAAGGGAGATATTTTGTATGTTGTAAATAATGAGTAAGTATTATTTTATCCATTTGGAACAATATCTTTTTAATCAGCCAGAGTTGTCAGATAAAAAAAAAAGGAAAAAATATTGCAGCTTTTAAAATTATAATATTAATGACAATATAAGGATATTCAAAATTAAGGTTGCAATTTTATCATCATAAGCTAGGCAGGCACTTCTTGTTAATTTAATATTCATATACTAATTTAATATTCATATAAAAGATTGAAGGGAAAATGTATCTCAGTAAACATTTAATTGTCATGTGAGATATCATGTAGTTCTCAGTGGATAGTTTTTGTATATATAACATGTTCAGACACACTTAGTCTAACAGCTCATGGAGTATGTTTGATGCCTACTTTCAGAGAAGGGGATTGGTGGTACGCCAAACATCATAAAACTCAGAAAAAGGGCTACATACCAAGCAATTATGTTGCTGAGGATGACACCATAGAATCAGAAGAGTAAGTGATAAAATGGCCAATAATGTGTTGTCACAAGTACCTACCAAGTAAAGCTGAGATCTTTTATGGGAAATAACCTAGAGATTAGCAAGGACCAAAAAAAATGTATATGCAGAATAATATCGAGATTTGTGAATTTCAGATGGTATATGGGAAAAATCCCACGGAAAGAAGCAGAACGTCAACTCTTGATACCAGGAAATCCTGTTGGCTGCTTCATGGTGCGTGAGAGTGAAACAAATCCAGGTTAGAAATACAAAGTCTATTTTAAAAGTCTTTTATATTACATTTTTAGCTTTGTTCAAAAATTAAATATGACTGTCATCAAATGAGAGAGACCCATGGTGATACCTTTAAATAAAATTACATTTTCCTTAAAAACTAGCATAGATTACATTACCATACTCACACATAACTATCTGGTCAACATATTTGACAACTCTAGAGTCATATTCTGGAATTTCCTTAGAAAATACATGTAAATTATAAAACTTGGTTTAAAATAAATTATCATTGTACTTGTTACTTAACAGGTAATTTTTATCAGTATCATACAAAGAATTATAAAACACATGAATATTGGATCTTGGCATGAGTAATTTCCATACACAAAAACTGTAATGCAATGTTTGTATCTCTCCAGGAGCATATTCACTTTCTCTGAGAGATTTGGATGATGTAAAAGGTGATCATGTAAAACACTACAGAATACGGACCTTAGATTCAGGAGGTTACTACATCACATCACGGAGAACATTTGACTCCCTACCAGAACTTGTAGAGCACTATAAAGGTAATGTCCCACAAATTATTGAGATACTTTTAAATTTCGTTAACATCTGCAGTAGTTAAAAGTATTAAAGCGAATTATTCCTGACAAATGCCTTAATTTCTATTTTAATAGAGCATTCAGATGGACTATGTCGTAAACTTGTACGAGCATGTAACAAGCCCAAACCTGTCCTGGGAGACTTATCCCGAGAAACCAGAGATGCCTGGGAGATACCACGTGATTCACTCAAGTTTGTGGAGAGGCTTGGTGCAGGGGTGTTTGGAGAAGTATGGAAAGGTAAACTGACGTATATGTGAACTTTAACTTGTTGAACTTATAAATACAAATACGTAAATTAAAGCATTCATGAAATGAGGTTTTCAAGCACTTTTTCCTTGTATAATATAATTTTTTATACCCAACACTTTGCAATCATATGTTATTGCCCATCATATTTCGGCGATGGGCCGTGGCGCAGTTGGTTAGAGAGCCAGCTTATTAGCACCAGTTCCTCTGTGTTGATCCAAAGGTCATGGGTTCAATCCCTGGCTATGCCAAGATTGAATTTGTGATACAATTTCACACATGAGCTGAGGCCCATGCCAAACAGTTAACCTGTTGTCCTTGTAAATTTGTGATAGGGTGGGTTGTCATGTCAAGGACCTGCGACATGACATTTCAGTGAGGCAGCACTATATCTGCTACAAGTAGGTCTCATCATGAAATGATTGAAATAATGTTGAAGTGATGTAAAACACCAAACAAACACACAAACAAACAATCCCATCATATTTCCCCTACATAAATTTCTGAACCATTTAAAAGTGGACGAGTCTTCTGCTAATCCATTGAACACTTTGTCAACAAACTTTGTTCAGCTTACTAGTGATCTAGTGCTAACACCTGCTTAGTAAAGTCTTGCTAACTGTGGGGCACTTTCAGATTGGGACAATGGAATGATTTGGCTTACAGAGCCCAATTTGCCCATTAATGTTTGTCCATTGGTAAAGGCCAAACACCCTGAGATACCACAATAGAGGTCAGATGCTTGTATACATTTGGGCACCTGGTGGTAAAAAAGTACAGCCACTACTTGACACTTTCAGCAAAACACAATAGCCATGGTCAGTGTATTTTGGTTGATTTTAGTGAGATAGCTTGCTTGTATTACAGTTTCATGGCCACATATCATCCAAGCATACCCCAAAGGTCTGTAAAATTGCCTGTGACCTCTAAAATTTCTTGAATGCTTTAAACAGTTGTAGTCAAAATATTCCAATTTGTAAAGTATGTCTTTATTTCCTATTCTAAATATTTCTGAAAAAATCTCATTTTATGGAAATATCATTAAATTATCCTGGAGAGTCGGAATGCTTCTAAATGAAATTTTTAGCATCCTAACATCAGTATTCTCTTTCCTGATTAAGCATCTTGGATGCTGATGATTAATGACATATACTGACATATGAAGGGAACTGTATCAAGAACGGCATGTTTGTGCCAGCATTAAGTGATTCATATTTTATCTGAATAATGTATATAGGTCTATGGAATGGAAACACAGACGTGGCGATAAAGACTTTGAAGGAGGGCACCATGTCTCCAGAAGCTTTCCTGCAGGAAGCAGCATTAATGAAGAAACTTAAACATGAAAAATTAGTTAAACTGTATGCAGTGTGCTCACAAGAAGAACCAATATATATCATAACCGAGCTTATGGTAAATGGCAGTCTACTCCAATATCTACGTGATGGTTCGGGGAGATACCTTAAACTTCCACAACTTGTAGACATGGCTGCTCAGGTACGTGACCTCTAAATTCCTCTCTTATATATGGAGTATGTACAGGGTTATACCTTATTGTTGATGGGGCATTCATCTTGTTCCAGATTGCTAGTGGAATGGCATACATAGAGACAGAAAAATATGTCCACCGAGACTTGGCAGCCAGAAATATATTGGTGGGTGAAAATAACATTGTGAAGGTTGCAGATTTTGGTTTATCCAGAATAATTGAAGAAGAGGAATATGTAGCAAGACAAGGTATGTCACATATCTATGTTACATTCTATTTGAAATGAGACAAGTGAGACATCCTTAGGCTGTAAATGTAGGGAATAATAATAAGTCATCCTGTATAGTCAATCATGAGGCAGTGTTTGTAGCGAGTCATGATAAGTTGACCTGCACAGTTCATCTTGAGGCTGTGTATTTAGTGAGTCATGATAAGTCGACCTGCACAGTTCATCTTGAGGCTGTGTATTTAGTGAGTCATGATAAGTCAACCTGCACAGTTCATCTTGAGGCTGTGTATTTAGTGAGTCATGATAAGTCGACCGGCACAGTTCATCTTGAGGCTGTGTATTTAGTGAGTCATGATAAGTCGACCTGCACAGTTCATCTTGAGGCTGTGTATTTAGTGAGTCATGATAAGTTGACCTGCACAGTTCATCTTGAGGCTGTGTATTTAGTGAGTCATGATAAGTCGACCGGCACAGTTCATCTTGCGGCTGTGTATTTAGTGAGTCATGATAAGTCGACCGGCACAGTTCATCTTGAGGCTGTGTATTTAGTGAGTCATAAGTCGACCTGCACAGTTCATCTTGAGGCTGTGTATTTAGTGAGTCATGATAAGTCGACCGGCACAGTTCATCTTGCGGCTGTGTATGTAGCGGTTTAAGTCATACTCCAAATTTGCAAATAGAGGGTGTTGCCCTCCAATGTTCTCTCAGAGGCTGTATATGAACTAAATTAATGTATCTCCATATTATAACCCCCAGGAAGTAAAATAATATTTGAGAGGTACTCCTGAGTAGCTCTCATGGTATCTCAACTAGTAGCAGCTCTAGTCAGTGATGATTTTAATACTTTTTGTGCAAAATCATTTTCAACAGCACAGCGTTGTTAATTTTAAAATTAAATCTTTCTTATTCAATGTGATCTTGTAATGCTCTTTATCAGCCATAAAAGAATATTATAAAACATTTAAGAAAAGATCCAAAACAAAATTTACAAAATGGGATGATTGTTTATTTCAGGTGCCAAGTTTCCAATCAAGTGGACGGCACCAGAGGCGGCAATGTATGGAAGATTTACTATCAAGTCTGACGTGTGGTCCTATGCCATTCTGCTGGTAGAGGTGCTCACGCTCGGACAGATTCCTTATCCAGGTGAGGCCCTCTACTTCAATATATACACACTGCATGTAAAATGTATTTGTCAGTGGCTTTCAAAATTTATTTGATTCATTCTGTATTTGTTCATATGTGTTTAAATAATCATTGCTTTTGTTAATTTTGAATAATTATTATAAATTGAGATCAGCTTTCTTTTTTTTAAAAATTGGAAATCAAGCTTCCAAATGAGTGATCCACTACATGCACTGGAACGGTTCATTCCAGAACAGCATCAGTCTGGAAGTGCGGCTGTCAAGTTTAAAGATTGCATGTTTAGAATATTAAGTCTGCGCATAGTGATTTTTGTTTTGATATTGTTGATGGCTAGGCATGACCAACCAAGAAGTGCTAACACAGGTAGAACATGGCTATCGTATGAGCAAACCCAAAAACTGCCCCGACCCTATCTACGAAATTATGCTTCAATGTTGGGATTCGGATGCTGAAAAGAGACCTACATTTGAGTTTTTAACAAGCTACTTTGAGGATTACAACGTTTCGGCAGAAGGCGCATATGTTGAGCAATAATACTACAAACATTGCCAAGGTGATTTACAACAACGAATACCTAATGCTACTAAACCCTTGAGCTTGTCTGGATATAATGGCATAGGCATATATATTTAACACTTGGATGGGGGAGTTAACCAGAAGTGTGCTGCTTGATTTTGCATCCTGCCTGCTGTATATTATTAACAGTTATCAATAGTGAGGATGATATGGAAGGGTTATGGTGTCAGCTTCGTTTCCTGAATTTATAATTCTTCTAATAATACTCAAACTGCATCCATGTTTATCAACTAACAATGAACTCAATCTCCTTGTATGATTAGAAATTAGTTTAAATTTGTACATCCAGTCTTTATTACATCATAATTCTTACCAGTTCAAGTAATTTTTTTTTCCAAGTAAATGTTAATGCCAAAATCAATCACATCATTTTACCATTCAGTGGATGTGCAATATATTGGCTTTATGGTCTTAAGATTCTATTTTTAAGAGTTTTTTAGTTATGAATATATAATATCCATACTAATAGGTTATCAAAAGGAGAACAACATTTCTTCACAAAATCTTCTGGGAAAACTTTCAAATGGATAATTTAAACATTGTCACTGCCGAGCACAACAGTGATGGAAGATTTAATTATTAAGTTCATAAAACATTATTTGTGAAGGTTTTAAGATACACCAACCACTTTACAGAACATTTCTGTGTGAAAAAGAGTCCTTTGTCAAATTATGAAGATTTATCAAGCTATCTCTGTGTCAACATGGCAAGCTATTGACACAATAACTTTTCGTGTTGATTAATTCCTCTGTAATTTTAATTCATGTCACAATACTCACATGCTGACTGTAAGGTATCAATCCACCAGTGGGTGAAAAATGTCTGTCATGCATGAACTATTTTCTCATTTAAATCAAATGGCCCACACCCGATTATCTTATTCATATTCTTAAATTAAAGAAGAAGAAAGGGTTATTGACTTGTCCGAATTACAGCTGCACTGAGAGATTTGGATGGAAAAAAATCCCTTTCAATCTCATATTTTCTAACCTTAAAAGGAATTGCATATACATATTTATACATATCTACTCACTCTCTATGGACACTTTTTCTATTACATAGATAACAATAATTGAAAAGCATGTTCAAAATATATATTGATAACAAGGTAATATAATAGTGGTGGAAGAAGTAAAACTGAATATTTCCTTTGATTATTATAATTGAATACTTATCAAATGTGATATTTTATCTGAACATGGTAAATGTAATATTATTAACATAAATATGTATTATTAAATGTCATGTGATGGAGATCTTGCTTGATTAATTGATGTTTAAATTTTGTATTATGATAGTATATAAGTTGACCTTACATTTGGTTGTTGTGTTGTTACATTGCACTTTTTGGCTGACATATAGATATCGTCGGACAAATGATGTTCATCAAGGTTTGCTAAATTATCACAAAATACAGCAACATAACTTGTGTATATTGCAGGTATGATGGGCAGAGAAGTGTTGGAGCAAGTGGAGAGAGGGTACCGCATGCCAAAACCCCCGCTAGCCACAGACAGTCTCTATGACATGATGCTCAAGTGCTGGGACGGTGACCCAGATGCCAGACCAACATTTGAGTTCCTCCATTCCTTCTTTGATGACTTCTTTGTTACCACAGAGCCCAACTATAAAGAGAGCGCGTAATGGCCTTATGATAACTATAGATGTTGTATAGGTGTGTGTGTGTGTGTATGTATGTATGTATGTGTGGGTGTATGTGGTTGTGGGTGGGTGTGATAAATGACTGGTATATATTATATAGCTTAAACAGCTTGTGATAAAAACAATGCCTCATTTATGTGATTATAAACAAGGGTCTTCACAATTGTCTCCATAATTTTAAAATATCTGATGAAAGATTATATTTGAAGCAATGAGCATATTTAATTCAAATTTGCTTAAGACTGATAACTAATCAAATTTTCCAAGTCTAATTCCAAATTACTTTTTTTGCAATGAATATAAAAAAAATTGTGTTTACCGGCAATCATTAAAAATCGAGCACAGGAAAAAAATAGTGGTTTTTGATTTCATGAAAAGGTTATTGTAAGGTATTATTTTTTTATTTGAATATTTTTGGTGCTATCAGTTCAGAAGAGCTTCCAGCTTATTTATTAATTCAATAGAATAATCTGCAAAATAATTTGCATTCACTCGAATAAAAATTAATAATAATTAATTAATAAAACTGATTTAAACTGATCTATGTATATATTGATTTAACAAATTTTATATGTGCTTTCAGTGAATACCAGGACTTGAAAAAGGTAAAAGCGCAAGCTATGTTGTTAGTACAGCTAAAATCAGAAGATGTGATTATGGATGTGTGACATCTTTTATATACATAAATCTTAATAGCGGGTCGTAGATTATATCCTCCATAAAAAAATATTGTTATCTCACTTTCTCAGTTTGTCACTGATTCTCAGTTTGTAAATGAATAAATTTAGATTGTGGAGGTATAGTTGGCAGGGATTTTTTCATACATTTATTATATTCTATGTTGTGTGTGCATTTTGTAGCCAGCTTTTTGAAATTTGGGGGGTCAATAAAAAGATTTGCCATTTATAATGTCCAGACAAAATCAATTAATATAAAATGACTATTGAAAAAATATCTGTCAATTGAAAAAAGCCCCCTAACTGTGTTGATTGCATCCCACAAGAGCTTCCCCCACTCATTGTATTGTTTTTAGTATTATCACAAGCATGTCAGAAAGTGGGTGGTCTTTCAATTGATCACGATGACAACATTTTTTATCCTTGACATTGCACATACATATTTTTGCATGAACACTGCAATGATACAAGGAATACCATATATACTTAACATTTTCTTGCCATATGTTGATGCTTCCAGTGTATTTTTTTCTGCTTGTATTTTATTTTGTAGTTTCACTCTCAGAGTATTAATCATAGATTTTGTTGATTTGGTTTTTTTTTGGGCATGGATTTGTAGATGTGTGTGTAATGTTACCTCAGAGATGATAGCACTTGAATAGTTATTTAGGTCAAGGTCAATATAGTAAAGGAATATTCTTATAATGGAACACAAATTTTCCTAATTTGCTCACACCAGACTTCTAACAATATGGGCAAAAGAAATATAAAACAATAAAAATATAAAATTCATGAAATTAATAAGTAAATTGATTTCACAGTGCCCTTTTATTGAAAGACGATGGTGCAGTGTGACCTTGACCCACATAGACAGACATGTTCAACACCCAGTCCCACACTTGATAAAAAAACTCTATACACAACATCATTTCTCTGTTTATATTATTCATATATATATATATATATATTTTATTCAAGTTTGTTAATTGCTTTTTTATTTTTTGAATAAAATAATAGCACTTTGCATGTTTATATGACAACTGTAAGGACCTAAATAAATCTGAAGTTGGTCAAATATGACAGCATTTTATGTCAAATACAGAATCAGAAATGTCCACTCATTCTGTGCAATGCTGGGTAACTTTTCCTACAAAGTTAGATTGGATAAGGTTTATAACCAGCCATATTTTGTACAATAAACATCTAAGGTACTTATTTAGCTATTGAAGTACATTAAGCAATTGATGTTTTACATTTTCTATGTCAAATGAAAATCTGTAAATTAAATTCTCACCAAGACAGAACTGTAGTGAATACAGTCAAGATTTGTGTACATGTACTGGGAAATGAGAGCATTTTATGTGATAGCATTCCTAGAATATGCTAAATAAAACCTTCCATAATTATCACCCACTCATATCAACATGAATCAATTAAGTATAATAATGCAATACAATATGTACTCTGTGAAGAATCAATTAAATGTTATTTCTTAAATCTGACTGATACTCAGCCAAACTAGTAGTAATGATTAATTTATATGACACATTTCTATGGTGAAATTTATTGATTCTTAATCAAGCGTTACTCGTCAGAAATTATTACGTAAATATGCTTCATGCAGAGAGAAGTTGTGTCATATTTTCTTATAATGGCTATAGCCTGTTGCTTGGGAAGTGCAATTGATTTTAACAAGATCGCAATTTATAAATTTATCACACAAAATACAATAAACTGTCTCCTAACTGGCCATTATGGTATGAATATTATTGATGTAAAATCTTCAAGTATTTTCCATAATGAATATGAAATATGATTATATTACAATCTCCATGGCATTTACTTAAGTAACAATTTAGATGAACAATTATTCCTCATTGACATCTCAAGTATGACCTGAACAACAAGTTAATGTAAGATGTGCATATTGATGTGAGCAATAATTTCATCAAGTGTGTATACCACTGACAAGTACAATGATGTAGAGGACTTGATCATTAAGGATATGGACAATTTGGAAATGTCTTTCCTGGAAAGTGAATGAATGAAAAGGAATGCAGTCACTCCAGTTTGGACAGTTTGGAAAAAAATATGCATTGACCATATCAATACAACTACATTACAGTGGAGATATTATATTGGAATACTTTCATCATTCATCAACATATGCAATAGACAATGTATAAATTTGTGAAGCAAGGAGTAGTGTAATTTGTGATATATTTGTCAATTGATTTATATATTTTGTATATGACTAGAAGACTTACTAGAAATTTATATTAGCCATAACATATAGACATTCAAGAGTGATAAAGCTTGTAATTAACTTTCATTCCAAGTGTGTGCATATTATGGGCATAAGTATTGTGCAGTAATGAGGTAGTATGTCTTGCTCAGTTATAAGTGTGAACACTGCTAACAGGAACCAGTCCACATTGCAGAGAACTCTATATAAGGGCATGTGAGTGACACCAGTTTATAGGCATTGGATGAAGACTTTGATAAGCAATGTTGTACTGAGGTCACTAAATGTTGATCTGAATTTAACAGCTAAGTAGGTCAGACAGGATGTAACGAAAAAAATATTGGTAATATCCAGCGTGTTATCTCATCTCATTGTCACATGATCCACTTAAGCATGTCATGGGGGAAGTAAGATGCAGCACCTATGCCCATTGTAGATTAGGCAGCATATAACATAGCGGTAGTGTTCTTTTTTGTTTTTTGTTGCAACATCATTATATTTCATCGTAAAACAAATTTACCAAAATTTGTCATTTTTAAGAGGTACATGTGGATGCTGTTTGTTATTTATAGTACCTGACAATGTTGTTTGCTGGGATTGGGTGTTTTGCACATTTATAAAAGTAAAACTGCAATGTGTTTGTATATTTGTCAGATATAGAAATGCTGAGAAGTATGAGGATTGTATAGAGAAATATGTTTTTATAAGAAAAACGTGTTTAGGAAATTGCATATGATCACGTCCAGATGTTTCAAGGCAGCAGTAAAATATCGTGACAAGGAGTGGATAATAATAGATATCAAATATACCACCAAGTGTTTCTCCTCTTTAGATAATGATCAGCAGACAGGCTTTCATAAGTCTTATGAGCCCTACACTATGTCAACATTAAAAACTAACAAGTGTATGTCTTCATTTACATGTGTTTTTACATTCATATTGCTTTCCCTTGCCTCACCCAAGACCAGTCAAAAATATATTTTGAATTTAGAAACATAGTTCAAATAGATCACATATATATATATATATATATATATATATATATATATATATATATATATATATATATATATATATATATATATATATATATATATATATATCTTTTGTGTGGTAAACTTTTTGTATGATTATCACATCAAAATGAAAAAAGCAATTCCACACACGATCAGAATGGTCTGATCACAATTTCCATTTTGGAGACTTATTACAATCATTCCTAGATATGAGCAAACATTACATGATGCGTCATCTTAATTTTGCATTCAAAAAGGTTTCGAGTACTTTGAAACATTTTCAGTTACATATTCATTACTGACAAAGCTGTATGGATTACACTTTCAATTTGAACATTAATTATTTTATGTAAGATTTTTATTGATATTGAAATCCAGTGTAATTACTGACAGTCCTTCAATGTTTCACCCATCATATGACAAACAGGTAGGTGCTGGCACCTTAAAGCAAATGAAATGCATACCTGCATACCAGGCCAGCTAAACAAAACTAATTCCAGAATAATTATTTTACTATCAAGCATTGTATTTTTGCCATACAAAAAGGTGTTTGAAATTTGAGCTTCTAAATTTTTTTATGAAGGTGTTCAGAAATCATGGTCATCATGAAATAGCCTATGATAACCATTTGATCTGAATGAAAAGGTCCCTGAATTTTATATTTAATCCAATTTAACACAATAACTTACATTGTGAAAGTGGTGAACAATTGATCATGGATTGAAAAATTAATAATGATCATTCTATCTAGTATTATAGACAGTGGAAGTTTACAAATTCCCTATAATAATGTGTATTTTTTAAATCTTCCTTTATTGAAAAAAATAATTTGTGGATGAAAAAGGAATAAAATATCTGACTTTTCAATATTGATTTGCAACTGTTTGAATAAGTCACATAATGATAATGGTGATTAATGTCCCAGGCACTTAGTAATATTTGCATATCTGCTGATTGTTTGGAGAACCAAAGTTCATGTCACATTTATAAATGGTATCCGTATATAATGTCAAATATGTATGTACATAAAAAGACATAAGAAAAGAAGATTTGTCTATAATAATCTGGAGAAAATTTATTTAATAGCAACATTTGCAGTACCCAAGAATACTATACTAATCATTTATATCTTCAAATATATAAAGTATCAAAAATATAATAAGGGTTGTATGATTTTTAGGGTGAACTTATATAGAATGGTAAATGTCTCCGTTTGGAGGCTTTAAATTCAGCCACTTGTTATTAATAATAATAAAAGATGTTTATTAAAGATTAAGGGCGAAGGGATACAAGTAATTTTATGGATGATATATTGCTTCCATACAATATTTAGAACCGCTTGTCAAGAGAGACAATTATCATGTGGGAAAGTGATACCACTCAACACCACGCTTTTATATTAAAGCTATCAAATATGTATTCATAGCAAAATGTAAAATGTCTGCATTTAAAAAGGCAATAAAATCTGTATTAATGAACAAAAGTCAGTCCTGTTTTTTCTACAATGATAAATTAATATTCATGATATTCATGATTTTTTAAAGAGAATGTGGTTCAAATCCTCAGAATTCACCACCATACATGCAAACATAAAAGATTCTTGAAAGTGTATATACTTGTTTTAAAGCTTGGTGGTGTGAAAAAGAGCGTGTCTGACTGTGGTATGTTGTGTTAGAAGCTGTCGTGCCTTGGTCAGCCCACATCCAGTCATTCCCATAACCAAGGCCTGGGGAACCACCTGCAACCAATGCACACAGTAGTAGTAAACTTTGTTACCAAGTGCTGAACAAACAAGTTGGTACCAAGCATTATTATACAGACATGGTAGATACCTTGTGCATGTTGGCTGTGTGGACCAGGTGCTGACTGACTGGTGCCCTGTGGTGTTCTACTGCTACCTCATCAGTATCGTAGATGACTCTCAATAGCAGCTTCTCAGCAACCTCTTGAGAAACATGCGAGAAGCGCTGTAATAAAATGTTCAGTGTAAAGTTAGTTCTGTTCTGCTCAAAAGGCTGTCTTTATTTATGAAACTGAGAAATTTCCAAGGCAATACATGACATAGAAACAATGTTATGAGCATGTAGAAATAAGATTTAGTTTTACATTTTTTCAATGTGCTAAGCAGTTAGAAGCACAACGTTGTCCTTCTACCTGCTGACAACATTTTTGTTACAACGTGCTAACAATGTGGTTAACATGTAGAAGAAAACTTGAGTTGAGTTTATTTATATAACAGAGATCTATAGCTATTTTTACCTGGATGATTCCAACTGCTCTGTGGTACAGCTTATTATTTCTGAAACATTATAGAATTATTAAATAATTTTACTCTGGCCAATAGGAGTTTGAAAAATATAAAATTGGATTGGAAAATTGTGATATTATATCTTAACAAGGATTTTAATTTCAAAAGAAATGTCTACATTTAATCATAAAACTGCTTTTCAGTATCAGGCAATATGGCTATACTGTATATGACAGAACACACCATAACAAAAAAATATTTTAATATAATCTCTTTGTAGTCTGGATAATCTGTTTATCTATTTGCAAGATTAATTAGTCTGTACTTGCCTTACTAATACATCTACCATATAATTGAGATAGACCTTTCCCTTAAGTATGTGTGCACCGGTACTGAGAATGTTGCAAACCCATTTTGTTGCTATCTCTGACATAAGTTGAAATAATAAATTGTCACGAGAGGGTTTCAACTCCTGCACAAATTCCAACGCAAGTTTTGGTAGATGAATTTCAATAAGGATGTCATAGTTGTTCCTGTTTTGAGCACTTTTAATACAACTTGCCTAAAAAAAATAATAAAAAGATTTTACCGTTAACTGGATGGAGTAAAATATGTAAGAATTATATGATAGGAATGATAGCAAACCTCTGATATAATGTTCACTAGCACTTTCTGTGCTTGCAGTCCTTTCAAGAGGTCTTCTTTCAACACCAATTTTCCATCTGCTCAAACATATAAAGAACTTTGTTATAATACTTTACTAATAGACACTCGCTAAGCCTCGTAATGCTGGTAAATCTAAAATATGCCACAATAAAACTATATTTGTTCAAAACGAAATATGAAAGATCGATTTCTGAGTAAATCTTATATTTTCCACATGAGTGATACACTCCCTCCCCCCCCCCAATAAAAACACGACTTTTTAAGATCACTTATCCATGGATTTGAAGCCTAATTTTATTTACTCACCTATTGCTAACAAAACAAGCAAGTCTTGTTCTCTCAGCTTTGGCAGATGCCTTTCAACAAATTCATTTGCATCAATATTTACCTTAAAAATAAAACATCACACCACAATGCTGTCTGAAATTGTTTGCCTCTATTTTTTATATTTTATTTCATGGTTAATTCTTACCACTCTTATCTTTTTACAACTATGGCTTATATTTGATCAAAATTGAAACTGTAACTTGTGATATGGTCATATGAGGCACCATCATGAGGTTGTTCAGTAACTTTCTATGTCTATTTCCCCCCCAAAAAATATCCATGATTGTAACAATTACTGTAGACATGGTTACAGCTAGATTTGATACTGGTGTGTAAATTGTAATGCATCTGTTATAATATTGCTCTGCTTTATGTCTGAACTAATTACTTTCAATTCTTTTTATGAGGAGAAGAAAACAAACTGAAATATGAAATACCTTCTCTTTATGAAGTGCCCCTTTTTATAGTTGTTGAGAAAAAGTCTCAATATTTTTTCAGGGTCAAGATAATTGCAGTAAGGCCAGAGGTCATTATAATTTTGTTTAGATTTTAAAATGGATCTTAATTCTAAAGGACATTATTGTCCCTTGAGCAAATTTAGTTTAGTATGAAATAATTTGATTATTTTTTTCAAAGTTACCCTAAGTTAAAGTTAAACATGTACAATGTTTTGAATTAATGGATATGGAAGACATTGCAAATTTACAAAGGTCATCGATAACTGAACTCACCCAAGTCCCTCTTCAGAGTAACCTACCGGTATGTGCCCAATATGAAAAAATTCTATTAACTTAATTTAATTAACATCTGATTTGATCAACTGAGACCAAGGGATCAAGAATTCTTATCCTGGGCAATAATTATCAAATGTTATGACCAGATTCTCTGGTATCAATACTATTCAAAACTTAATATGAAAAAAATTCTACTAACTTAATTTAATTAACATCTGATTTGATCAACTGAGACCAAGGGATCAAGAATTCTTATCCTGGGCAGTAACTATCAAAAGTAATGACCAAATTCTCTGATATCAATACTATTCAAAACCTAATATGCTCAGCCGATGCATGAAAATGTGATGTGATTCCTCTGAGTTGGCAGAAATAATCATTGACCCTAACCTGTGTTGATAGATCCCCCTGTTTGTTCCCCAACACATCAAAACCTCCATCCAGATAGCCGGACACATCTTGTGGAACTACAAATAATAGATTAGCTTGTTTAAAATTCTTAAAGTACAAACTAAAGGCAATGCTTGAAACTAAAATTACAAACTAATGACAAATTATAAAAAAAATATCAGTCTATTAAAACTAATTATGCCCCATGATGATCTTACAAGCTGGGGTTTAGTTGGTAAACATTTTTATAAAATGCGATTAAGGTAAGAAATATGCTACTGTAGTATAAGGGAAAAAAAGATTTAAGGTGACTTACAATGTATACAGTTGATTTAGCTTGATATATATATATATATATATATATAAATAGACGGTTTAAAATAATTCTCTAAAATAGACGGTTTCATGGCTTAGAAAAAATAAAAGTCAAAGGACGAAACGTATTCAAGACTTACCAGCTCCAAATGTTGGTGGGCACTCAGTGGAATCTAATATTCCTAGGAAACCCTGACTACCTTGCCCAATATAGGAGATACTGCCCCCCTGGTTTAAACTGAAAAAGTTTGTGGAAACATGTATATGATGCATCACTGTAATCTACTTGACTACCTTATTCTCTTAAATCCCAAAATCTTTCTTTAGCAGCATATGCAATTAAAGGCTTTACGAAAACAAAGTCTTGGTCTGGTGTCCCTAAATGGTCTTTGAAGCCTCTTGGTCAGTTGGGCCATTAGTTTTTAAATTCTCGTGGCCCAGAATTACGGTAAGTAAAAAATAAATCACATTTTTTGTTGAGGCCCAATACATTTCACACAAATTCCAGCAGATCTGAGAATGCCTTTGTGTGTTTTCAGGCCAGTGACCAAAATACCTAATGTGAAAACCTGTATTGATGCATTTCATTGGTAAATAAAATTAATTCTTCCAATATTTCAGCTTTTGTTTCCATTAATAGAGGGATAAATCATTTACTTTTACTTTGAGGGGACAATACTTTAAAATTCAGGAGTTCACCTCATATATATAATAAAAATGATCATTCCCAATGAAAAAGTAAATGAATAAACTGTGATATATGTTTACTAATGTTCCTGAAGAACTAACTTACCGGCACTCAAATTTCAGCAGTTGTCAGGACTAACCATTTTTTTCTGGACTAAACTACTTCAGAAATTGCGTTATGATTTTGTAACCATAGATACTTGATATGCCTAACAATGTACTAAGGTGAAATGTGCATGATCCAAGTGGCCTATCATCAGTACATCACAAGTTGCAACACCAGAGAAAATCATAAAATGATGTTTTAATAGCCTCATTTAATCAGGGGAATGAGAAAGTTTGTTAATGACCTTCCTATTCATTACTGTTGGTGGACACCAACGTTTCTCCCATCCTGTTGGGGTAAAGGGCATAAGCTATTGCTAATCTTACCTTCGGCCTGCCACTTCTACCAGACTTGCAAGGTGCTCACAACACTCATATACTTTTGTCTTCACTTCATGGAAACTGTTTAATATTGTTTTTATATCCCTGAATAAAAATGATATGAAAGACCAATACAAAGGAGTTATATTGATTATTAAACAATAATTATTATGTCATATTTTAGAAGGGAAACTATGCCAATTATGCCAGATATTTTGAATTATTTTACACTCTGATGAGACAAGGAACATAGATTTATTTGTAAATACTTCCAGTTCAATACAATGTAAATGTAAAGGAAGAAAGAAAAGACAATTACACAGTTTTGCTATGGAATGCCCTCTGGTATGCACTGATGAAGATCGCTTCTAACAAAAGTATGGTAGCAGTTCCTCCTTTCATACGAGTAGACCCTGTGATCGGTTCTGGCTAGAAATATAATATGAACATCAAATTTCTGTTTAATGTAAGAGGAATAAATATTGATATCTATAAATAATAAGAAAAACTTACCCCAATGATTGGATTAAGTATATATCCATTGTCACTTGTATTAAGTCTTTGGGTTACTAAAAATCAATAAAAGAACATCAAGACATAACCTGGCTTCTTTTGGAAAATGGTTACATAACATGTTTCTTTGTTGGTACAATTTAACATTTTCTAACAATACCTGCAAACAATTTTTAACAATACCTGTAGTCATAGTTACAGCTAGATTTCATTGTACAACATAAATTGTCTTCACCTGTTATAATTGGTATGGCTGCATCTGACCTACTGACCTAATTTTAGTCCCGTGTGCAGCCATTTGGGTAAATCGGATTATTATTCTACTGGTTAACCTAGTTTATACAGCTACTATCTTAAGATTGTGTGGATAATTTTTAATCCTCGTTTATGTGTGGTCATATTTTTTAAAGATAATTTATCTTTATTTACATGGTGTTATGGATGTTTGTCTTTTGATGAAGGAAATTTTTCCAAACTAACCTTGTTTGAATGTTTGGTTCCAATTTTCAACTGATATGTCCCTGAAAATATTTTTTTTGTAAAAAAATGTACTTCGGGATTATTTCATTCAAGTTCAAGGAGTAAGAGTAAAATAACCATTATTGGTTTCTTTGCTTATCAGTTAAGGCAATGGATTATCATATATTTACACCTTGCTCTGTCTATTGGATTAAAGCCTAGGAGGATAGGGGTGAATTTGTCTGGATGATTGAGACAATGATCTATTTGACCTGCCACAAATGGAGCAGATAACCCACAGCTGATTCCTATGTATGTAACCTTCTTCCCTGAGGCCGACTACAAGTATATAACAACAAGTATTTATTTCTGAAATTCCATATTATATATGACAATCAAGATGAACGGTTTAATGTATACAATACAGAAGATGATTTTTTTAATGTTTACTCTATACAAGATGAAATGTATAAGTGATGGATATTGTTTACAATACTCAAAATGAACTGTGTAATGAATACAATACACAAGATGAAATGATTAATGTATACAATACTTAAAAAGACATGTTTTATATATACAATACTCAATATAAATGTTTGATGTATGCAATACTCTAGATGAAATGCTCAATGTATTCAATACACAAGATGAAGTGTTTAATGTATATAACACTCAAGATGAAATGTTTAATGTATACAACACTCAAGATGAAATGTTTAATGTATACAATACACAGGATGACTTGTATAGATACCTTGATCAACATTTGTCTTCCAAGGTGTGGATCATCTTCTGTAGCTTCCTGGGATGTGAATAAAGCCCTGGATGGTTGATAAAATAACTCAAAGAAAGATTCCACAAGATGCACAAAATACATCTGGAGTCTATATATTCATCTCACTGATAGAATGCTTTTGCAAGCTCTCATATTTACATTTTACAAATGAATATTGAAATAAATTATAATATAGAAAAATAAAGAAAATAATTTGAGAATTACATACATGTCATTTCCAGCAATGGTGTAATCAAAGCACTGTTTATGTCCATTGTCTGTGAGATATTTGTTGAATGTCCTCTATAAAGTACATATATCACATATCTAGAGCGATTTTAAAAATATTGCAGATAATATTGATAAAAATAAAATAATTTCTTGATTGTATATATATATATATATATATATATATATATATATATATATATATATATATATATATATATATATATATATATATTTATAAAAAAGAGGAATAGTATTAATTAATAGAAGTGATTGTAGATGGTAAATCTGTAGTTTCGATCAAGAGGTTTTTTTGAGTACTGCTCATCGATATATATATATATGTATATATATATATATATATATATTTATACATATATATATACACCGTATATGTAATGTAGGTCTTGTACAGCCCAATGAACCTCTTGATCGAAACTAGATTTACCATCTACAATCACTTCTATTAATCCTATTCCTCTTTTTGGAGTTCTGAAGCAAAAATAATGATCCAATGATCCAAAATACGTTGACATCAACATTTGCCATGGATGTTACTTTGTTCTGTTCACTTGTAAATCACATAAAAAAAACTGAACTCATTTCCAAGAATTTTATTACTCCATGAAAACTATTTACTGTAAAAGTATTTCATCAAAAAAGGTTTTATTGTATATGTTGAGTTAAAATGGACTCTAACATACAGAATTAGTAACATTTTGCTGGAATCTATCTTGCCACATGTAAGTGTGCATCAATTATTCATAATGACAGCCTGATGATGAACAAATGTTCTTATCAGAAAAGTTCTGATTATTATGGTTATATTGTGGACTGGTAATATGGTAATAATGTTGTCTACCTACAGTGAGTAGAAATGCCAATCTGCCTGAAGTTCCACATCCGCTCAACAATATCAAATTTTCTTCTTTATCCTGGAGAAGAACAATGAAGAAAGTTACAATGTGAACATACCGTTTGGTATAATGTGAGAAAAGAATATTTAGACATGGACATGATTCATACCTTGAGTGCCTTTGAGACCAAAGTTGCAATCTTCTCAGTGAGGTCAAGGATGCCTGGGTCATATAATCCCTGTATATAAAATAGTTAATATTTCTGCATTCAAGTATCTTTTCCAATGTTTAATTTTAATGCCACATTCAAATCCTCCCCCTGGTTTCCTAATCAAATGTATGAGTTCATGGTCATCAATATAACATATAATATATTCGGTAAGCTGTACATTGATCTACTAGGATAACTAATTATTCTTGATATACAATTCATTAAAAAAAAAGATAAAGGCCAAACTTGGTAAAATAAAAACTTATACACAAGTCATATATACTTGTTTTACATTATATATGCCGGTAATGAATTGAATACCCCACCATAAATCAATTTAAATTGACTACCCCAACATAAACCCTTCCATAATCCTTTGCCAAGAAGGAAACATCAAGAATAAAGTTGTCAATGCCATTATAGGTCAAGCTCATTAGTCTAATTATAAATGTTAACAGTATTCTATTTAATTTTTGAAGTTGACTTGGAATCTGAAATAATGCAGGCAGAAAAACATTGATTTTTGCTAACATAGAAAAAAAAGAAACAAATAATTACCTCATGCAGCATACATAGATGAAATTGTTTTTTTGTAAACATGGAAAATATAAAAAATAATTACTATATACAGAAAAAAAACAAAATCTTCATGTTGGTGTTTATTTTTGAGAGAGAATTTCTGAGATCAGATGTGTTTGCAAAGAAACTATAAAATGGAGGCTACAAAGCTGATGATTTCAAGATTTTGTTATGAGGCAAGTATAGCCAATGAAGTGATTATAAAATCTTGTGGGCATTTATGACAAGCTGTACATTATATCTCGTTATACATGTGATGTGTCTGATGTCAGTGGTGGTTGCAACAGATCTGTGCTTTTTGACTTCCATGATATCCTCTGTACAGTAGTGACATCTGGTGATTTTATTTTTACTTTCTGGTTCAAGCTTTGCTTTCATCCAACACCCCAATGACCAGAGACCCACAATATCACATATCATCCTTCTAATATGGGTCGCATAAAACTGATTGAGTCAATCTCTTTGAATTAAGGTTAAAATACATATAGTTGTTTCAAGGGATCTGATTGAAACTATATAATTCTCCATTTCTCCTCACCAGTATCCACTGCAATTTAGTGATGCTGCAATCATATTTGACCTAGTTCTGAATGCTGGTACTATTTGCCAGCATGGTCACATTGTTGATACTCTCCAAGCTTGTCAGGAATTGATATTTATATACTCTTTATAAAGATATCCTTACATTTGTATATTAAAAAAATGTGTAACAAATTGAAATATCTCTTCCACTGAATTTTGATGAATGATATATTAACCATGCATTCTCATGAAGATCATGTGAGTGCAGTTCAGGGATTGGCCACATGAAATTTGGTTGAAATGCATTAAGAACATGAAGATCAGGAGAATTCAAATATGACTGCCACTTAATACTGATTTTTTATATACCGAGTGGATACAGATATATTTGTACAAAAACTTGCAAAATACTGTGTAGGATGCAGAATACCCTTTATAGAAACTTGGTATGGCAGGTTTAAACCACTTTTGTTTGGCCAAAGCAAGGTGTCCTGTTCAAAAGAGGTTTTCTCAATGTCAGTCTTGCCATTGTCAGATCAAATTCAATCTGTCCAATGGCAATGGAAAGGTCAGCTGTAAAATCAGTCCATCATTCAAGGAAAATGCATTGCATGTCATGCAACATATGAAATATGAAATGTCTGATGTTTTTACAAATTCTTCCTGTCATTTTGTTTACCTCCATTTCATTTCATTGAGGTCAAAGGATGAAATTTACATAATGTTACATTAGTAGGCGTAAAAATCAGAACATATTTGAAAGGTGATCTCTTCATAAATATATCAAAGGTTCATGAGAAATAATCCAAACTAATTTATAAGGAATCAAGGACATCTCAGCAGGTCCAACGGCTAAAATGCACTTTCCCTCAGAAAATCTTCATGACAAGATGTAAAATACCGCCTGTCTATATTTTCTGAGAAAAATTCTGAACAAAATATTCCAAAGTTAATATCATTGCACAAGGTCAAAGTTAAAATTTATAAATATCTTGAAAAGTGGCCAAAAGTTATTCAAATAAGTGTTTGACTTTTTCCATTAAGTTAAAAATCCTAAGGTCGTGAGTAAAACCACCTTCAATTCATTTTCATGTTGAGTGCATTTGTCATTCTTAGCAACAATTAAAAGAATTACCTTAGAGTTATTCCATCCTTCAAATATTTCTTCATCGCACTGTCCTAGTAACCGCACAATGTCTTAAACACAAAAAAGAAAGATAATATTGCTAACATGCATTTTCCAACTTGAGACATGGGTTATATTTTATAATAATCCCTGTGACTGTGAAAAGTATGTTCATTAATCAGTTTGAGGATTGCACTAGGGGGCCCTAAACATCAAGTTTTAAATATTGTGCTTTTTGTATAAATCAACAATCAATTTATGTTGAAATTTCAACTTAGCACAATTATTGTGAGGGAACTTAAAGTTAAATTAACTGAATTTCAGTTTGGCCTTCTCTTGATTGAGTATAAAGATTGTAACTAAATATTCAACTTGAAATTCAATTATTATTTGTCAATATAACTGCTTATTAAAATTTGTTCTCTGAATTCTTCTTTATAAATTGTACTTATTTTTGATTGTTTGAAATTAATATTGAGTTAAATCACAAATATTATATTTTAAGAAGACAAAGAGACAGAAAACATCAAAATTCAAATTATTTTAAAGGCAAATGAAAAATGTCAACTATCCGAAGAAGTTTTCAATGTTTTGAAATAAACATCCTTTAACTTTGAGACATGTAGACTATATACATGATCTAATGGAAAAAAATATTTCCTTTTTATTCACTAAATGATCCAGTTGCAAAATGAATTATGGTTTTTGCAGTTGATATTTCAATCTAAAAAAATGTCAGGCCAAGGAATTTCTTATTTGACAGTCATTTTATATTTAAATTGGTTCATAAAGCCCTCAGCCCCTGAGAATAATTATTACTCATACCAGGAGGTGATGCCACATCAATATTGGTTGTGATTGCATTGCTTTGCTCTGTTACTGGAATGTTGCTGTCACACATCTTGCCTGAAATCGAAATACTCATGTCAATGATTGGTTAAAAAAATTACTTGGTTTTGAAGAGAGGGAATTCTTGAAAAAAAAAATGCAGATTTTAGTATAGATTAGTAACAAGTTTGACAGCTTTTCCCCAAGAAAGGTCATAATTTCATTGACACCACCATCCACTAAAACTGCAAATTTCAAATTTGACATAAAACTCCCAAGATAAAAAAAAATGTGATAACTGAACATTTTCTATTGGGTTTTCAAAGTCAAAGTTTTATTTTTTAAAGTACATGTCAGAAATATGAAATACCAAGGTCAGAAGTTGTGATTTTCAGGAACACAGGTCCAAAGAACAAAAGTTCAAGAGTTGGAAAATTGTGACAAGGATGGGATGATTGTAGTCTACTGCCTGAAAAGTCTTCAATGTTGTACTTTGACCATGTTTCAATGTCTGAACCAAAGCCAAAGGCAAAGTCCTGTCCCTTTCCCAGCTGTGACAGAAATATATTCCATTCTCACATCAATTTTATATTTTGTTAACCGTAAGTCATGGACCGGGTTCATTATTTTCTATTTTAAGACTGTCCACTTTTTCTCACCAATGCATGTGACGAATTTCCCATTTGGATCCTTTCGATCTTCGCGGGCACCTGTGAGGATTGTTTTCAAGATGAGTCATCCGGGTATTGCACCTAACAGCAAGATGAAGCCCTTGTATTGTTATCCATGATTGGTTGTTAAGTTTCATTGTCCGGTAGAGAGCGGGTGACGTTTAACCAATCACAAGTTGTGTATCATTACTTGTTTGAGCCACTCCCGACCCGGGGCCTGATCACTCTAGATGTGTAAATAATGTTCATGCGCATATATCAACACTGCAAAATCATATAATATTGCGAATGTGTTGCAAATAAATATATTTATCATTACATAAAATCTTAGATATAAGGATATAAATGGATTATTAAAGATATAGATTTTAAGATATTAAAGATTACTTCTCGCCGCGCACATAACTTTAGTCTGCAAGTGAGTGATTAGGCTCGATGTAAAAATTCAATGGCTTACAGGCGGACACTTCCTGGTATGTTGAGTTTACAACATAAATGTAGTTCTCGTCGATGTGCTACCTGAATGGAGATCCTGTAAGATTATCGTAGGGAAATCCTAGATTAAGGGGACGGACAATACTTAAGCATGGGGAATTGTATAGGCCGTCCCCACGAGGGAAAGAAACCGGACAACATACCGAAACCTCCCGGTAGCAGCCCCGAAAGCTACGATGGGCAGAATAATGGCACGATCGCTGGAACCCCGTCTGGGACTGTGGACAACTCCCTCAACCAGGGAGCGGCAGTGGTATCAATGCCATCTCCAGTCTCCAGACAAGACTCCCCCGCAAGTGTCAAAACATTTGTCGCCTTGTATGACTATGATGCTCGCACAGACGAGGACTTGAGTTTCAAGAAAGGCGAGCTGTTGGAGATATTGAATGACACCCAGGGAGACTGGTGGTATGCCAGGTCCAAAGCCACCAAACTAGAAGGATATATACCGTCCAACTACGTGGCCAAACTCAAGAGTTTAGAGTCAGAACCGTAAGTACACAATATCTCAATATGCTGAACATTTATTCACAATGAAAAAAAAAATGTTTTCAGTGTGTTTAGAAGAAGTGTATGGTAATGTCTATGATGATCAATGCATACATGTATCTTTTGCATATTTACAGTATACAAGCCTTAATTTAGTACATGAATACAATTACCAGGGCGTGTTCTCTTATGTGATGCAGAGTATTACATAATACAAGAATATGGATGGACATGCAATGTTTCCAGGGAAGATTGGCACTCATTTTGAAATGCGTAAATTATACAAAAGGTACACATCCCTGGAAGTTGGAATTCCCCTGATTTTGTGAGCTGCTCATCAGAGTTGTTTAGGGCAAACACTGCAGGTTGTCAGTCCATTATCAATATTATTTGATTATGATCTCACAACTTGCCAGAAATAATTATTTCCCTCTTTGTAGGGTGTGGCAGCTCTTCATGTGTCAAATGGAATTCTCACAGTATGAATATGTTTACCATATATATATGCAACATCTTTTTGAAATTCATTGATACATGAGAATCAAGTTAAACCTTAGCAGCGTGTGAGCATAACCCCATCATTGTCATTGAACTTTAACTATTGAAAAAATGTAATGAACATTGTGAAGAGGTCAGTATGTCTTGAATGTAAAAAAAAAATGATAACTTGTAATTTCTGAAAATCCAAAAGTTAAAGGCCATTTATATATTAACTGAGGCAAAATCTTATTCATGTAATGACTGAGGCAAATTGTTGTGTTGGTCTGTCCTTCATTCCTTCCATCCATTCATTCATCGACTGCAATGCTACTATGTTCTATAAGGTACTGGCTTTATTAAGACAGGACAAACTGAATTTATGTTCTTACAATGTTTTCATCACATCTGCTGAGCACTGTGTCTGCAGCTGCCCTTTGTTTTCTTCCTCATTCATTGGTCATAAGAACTTGATATACATTTGTGACTTTGCATCGTTTGTCATGACAAGCATAGGAGCAACTTTGCTTGTGAATGCTTTATTTTCTGAAGAAATACAGCTATATCAATATGACTTGGCAGATATGGTCTACCCATGAGAGGCTTGGATAAGTTCGATATAGGGTGACCTTGAGCTATTTTTAAGGTCACAGGAGCCAATTTTCAATGTAATATTTGGCAAATCACCACAACTACCATTTCTTGACATTACATTCAGTTATCCCGATAGTAGCTGGAGCTTCACTGGACATTGCCAATTTTGTGATATTTTGCAAAACATTACACAGCATTTATTCCGACTACATTTATCACAGTATGTTTGTTCATAATTTTAGGATAGTATAATTCGGTCACGGTGATCTACTTAAAGGTCATAAACAGTACAGGAGCAATTTTGCTTTATTTTCTTCAAGATTACAGCAATATTGAGTAATTTATGTAACTTGGTCACAGTAATCTACTTAAAGGCCATATAGGTCACAACTTCCAAAATATTGAGAATATGTCCTTTACAAATCAAAGAAGACTAGATCTTGAAAGTATGTTTTAAAATAATAAGTAGATATCCATGGTAATTTATTTAGGTGCACTTTCTGTGATCTTGGGTCAAGGTCAAGACCAGCACAGAAGCACATTTATTGTACACAATATGCTTGTTCACATATTTTTTGATAAATTTATGTAACTGGATCAAATGACAGTCTGTTCCAAATACTTTTTAGGCTACTTGACCATTTTTTGCATATATATTTTTATTAACTTTACATACATGTATGTATGCCACACACAACACATACTAGTGATGGAGGACAGAACTGTATTTGATTAGGAAAATTCATTTTTAGTAAGATCTTGGAGTATAATGATTGGAGATGAGATGCCATGAGTTCAAAGGTGCAACATGATGTGTGTTGCTGTCAAACCATTGTCTTATGATGCCATATTAGCTGAACACTGAAAGAATCATATGACGTTATTCAACATTTTGACAATCTTGACTCATCATAGACAGTATTTAATCCTAGACAAGTGAAATGTAAGAATTACTTTCTCCACCGATTATGGGGATCTATATATACATTTTATTTCTCTATTCCAAATGTAGAAGATCCTTTAACATTTCAGAACCCTCCATATCAGTCATTTCCACAAAACACGCCAAACTTGTAAGGAACTTATACAAAATGAATGCAATAATTTCCCAAAAATTTCCAACAATTCTGTCAACTTACACATTTGGAATTATTATACATTATAAATGCATTCATGGACAGGCCTATATATCATTCTTTTCATTCCCCAAAAAACCCTTCTACTGATCAATGCAGATTACAAATCTGTGAATGTATGCTTCAGTTCTATTTTCTTAGCATTTGCCAATGAAGGTGATTTTATATTAGGGCATCACATCGTTGAATTTCATCGATATGATACATATCAATGATTTATCAATATTCAATACATATCGATACATATCGATACATATGGATATTACTGGAATTTATCAGCATGAAATGTAAATAAACTTCGCTCATACTGTCTCGGAACAAGCTCCCCTAACGGCGATATGATTATTATCTTCGGCTTATAATGCACTTGGAAATATTCTATTACGTGTCAACAGTAGTCCACCTCTATTTAATAAGTGTATATCATGCACAAATCGGGAGAAAATGTGAGTTTAACAATGCTTCGATATGCATACGCCACACGAGGTCGCCATTTTGAAAAGTGGGAATGACGGGGAGAAGCTCTTATTTTGGGCGCGAAAACAGTAGGAGCGCTGCCAAAGTGAATTCATTCCCATTGAAATATTAATATATCGCGCAATGATGGATCCCTCAGTCTTCGTATTTACATTTTCAAGATTCAATAACTTAACGATGCGTAAAATATTGAGGGAAAAATCAGTGATATTATGATGATATCAGGGCCCAATTCGCCACAACTAATATATTGAAGCACCAGTATGACAATACCGGTTATCGTATCAATGTCCGTTTACTGGTATCTCGATAATATCGCGTACCGGTGTGAGACCCTATTTTATATTGACGCAACATTTAAAAAAAAAAAAAAAAAATCTGATATTCTAACAAAAAGGCTTGTGGTTTACTCAAAACCAGTTTTCATTTGATTTTGTAAATTTCAGTTGGCAATTGAAATTTTACAAAATCTACCGTATTTACTCGTGTATAAGTCGACTCGTTTATAAGACGACCCCCCAAAATTGAGGTTATTTTACTTGAAAAAAACCAATTTCCGAATATAAGACGAGTTGGTTTTTCTTGAGATATTGGCTCTGCTACCATTCAAGCTTCAGCTGAAGCTTGGCGGTCATTTTAAAAGTGAAAAGTAAATATGCTTACGATATAAGATATTAGCCGTCTTATACACGAGTATATACGGTAAAACGTAAATACGATGTTCGTATTTTCGAAATAACGGATATCAGACGTAGCGGATCGATTTTGATTGCGTTTTAAATGATAAATAAAGGTATTTACCCAATATTATCACAAAACGTAATACGTCCTTTATCTTAGCGTCTGGGTGCCCACAAGACAAAAGTGGAGCGGCCAACATGTCAAATTGAACTTTCATATCCGTAGCTGATCGATTTTAATTGCGTTTAAAATGATAAATAAAGGTATGTACTTAATATTATCACAATTACGTCGAGAATTTCTCACCATCATTAATCTTAGCCTCAGAACAAAGCGTTTTCATTATTTATCATTTGAAACGCAATTAAAATCAATCCACGTGTGAAAGCATTTCTGTCAACAAGGGAAGACACGACTCAAAGCAGTGGAAACAATGACGAGATGCAAAACTGTGAACGCTGATAATTGAAATCAGTGAAAACAAAGTCAAAACAAAGCATTTCGAAATAATATGTTTTAAATGATATATAAAGGTATTTACCCAATATTATCACAAATTATTTTTCGCAAGAATTTCTCCACGATGTAGAACGTAATACGATGTACGTGACGTCCTTGATCTTAGCGTCAAAACTAACACGTGGTAGAATATTTCTTTGTGTATTATAAAGCCAAAGATATTCATTATATCGCTTTTAATTATTATCGTTTATAGCACTCGATCGGCTTTAAATCATCGCTTTGCAGGTCAAGAACAGAACAAAACCATACATGCATTACGCAATACGAGGTTGTCATTTTAAAAAGCAGGAGTGACGGGGACAAGCTCTTATTTTTGGCGCGAAAACGATCAGAGCCAACTAAACACGCATTGAAATATTAATATATTGTGCAATGATGGATCCCTGGCTTCTCCTCGTGTTGCGTACGTGAATTAACGCGACGTCACGTACATGATATTTACGTTTTACTTCATGGATAAATTCTCGACCTGCGAAGCATAATTTGTTATAATATTGGGTGAATACCTTTATTTATCATTTAAAACACAACTAAAATTGATCCACGTGTGCGTGTGAAGGCATTTCTGTCAAGAAGGGAAGACACGACTCAACGCAACACGTGGTCGCAATTTTGAAAGGCGGAAGTGACGGGAAGAGGCTCTTGTTTTTAGCGCGAAAACGATTGTTAATATATTGCGCAATAATGGATGGTTTTGTTCTGTTCTCGACCTGCAAAGCGTAATTTGTGATAATATTATGTATATACCTTTATTTATCATTTAAAACGCAATTAAAATCGATCCACATGTGAAAGCATTTCTGTCAACAGGGAAGACACGACTCAAAGCAGTGGGAACAAAGACGAAATGCAAAACTGTGAACGCTGATAATTGGAATCAGTGAGAACAAAGTCAAAACAAAGCGTTTCGAGATAATAGACCAATAATATTGGGTAAATACCTTTCTTTATCATTTAAAACGCAATTCTCTGGCAAATCTGCAAAGTCAATGATCACATGACTTGTGAGTCACGTGGCCAATCGATCCGCTACGTCACGGACATCGTATTTACGTTTTACTTTTACTTCTATGTCTATTAAAATTATTATTTAAATATATTGCACAATTCAATTCTGCCTTTGATGTCAGCGTTCACAGTTTTGCATTTCGTCAATGTTTCCACTGCTTTGGGTCGTGTCTTCCCTTTTTGACAGAAATGCTTTCACACGTGGATCGATTTTAATTGCGTTTTAAAATAATAGACCAATAATATTGGGTAAATACCTTTATTTATCATTTAAAACGCAATTAAAATCAATCTGCTACGTCTGATATTCGTTATTTCGAAAATATGAACATCGTATTTACGTTTTACCGTATTTACGTTTTACCGTAAATACTCGAGTATAAGACTGCTCTCGTGTATAAGACGACCCCCTAAACATTAACTAAGAGTTTTTGGAAAAAAACCTCGACTTATATACGAGTAAATACGGTATGTTGGGCAGAGAAAATATTTATAAAGAATATGGACATTTAAAAAAAATATACTCTTCATATTGTGAAAATCTCATCCTTTTTTATTGATAAATATTGTTGATTTTGATATAAGCTCTGTAGGTTTTGAACAAGTTCTATCTACATGCCATCTTTGTGGGCTTGAAGAGAATAGCCTATTCAGGCAGAAACTTAACATTTCACCATCACATTCCAAGAAACCTGTTCATTATGAAATGATATCTACTTTTTTTCATCTAAAAATTCAAAAATAGCTCAAAAATGGAGGTAATACACATCAGATTAAAGGGAAACTATCCCATTGCAGTCAGGGCCAAATACTTTTTAGGCTACTTGACACTCCAGCTAGTACCATTATCATATTTACTTGAATATAAGATGACTCGTGTATAAGATGACCCCCCAAATTGATGTTATTTTGCTTTTTCTGAATATAAGACGAGTCAGTTTTTCTCGAGACATCGGTACTGCTACCATTAAAGTATGGTGGCCATTTTAAAAGTAAATCGTGAATACGATGTCTGTGACATCCTTGACCTTAGCATCAAAAAATTTCAAAATAACGGATATTGGACATAGTGGATCGATTTTAATTGCGTTTTAAATGATATATAAAGGTATTTACCCAATATTATCATAAACTACACTTTGCAGGTCAAGAATTAGTCCATGTCTTTGACCTTAGCCTCAAAACAAAGCATTTTCATTGCGAAGTTTCATATTTTCAAAATAATGAATATCGGACGTAGCAGATTGTTTTTAATTGCATTTTAAATGATAAAGGTATTTACCCAATATTATCACAAATTATGCTTTGCAGGTCAAGAATTTCTCCATGTCCTTGACCTTAGCGTCAAAACAAAGCGTATTCATTACGCAACGTAAATATGCTTACACAAAACGGGGAGAAGCTTTTTCTGAATATAAGACGAGTCAATTTTTCTTGAGACATCGGTACTGCTACCATTAAAGTTTGGTGGCCATTTTAAAAGTAAATCGTGAATACGATGTCTGTGACATCCTTGACCTTAGCATAAAAAATTTCAAAATAACGGATATTGGACATAGTGGATCGATTTTAATTGCGTTTTAAATGATATATAAAGGTATTTACCCAATATTATCATAAACTACACTTTGCAGGTCAAGAATTAGTCCACGTCTTTGACCTTAGCCTCAAAACAAAGCATTTTCATTGCGAAGTTTCATATTTTCAAAATAATGAATATCGGACGTAGCAGATTGTTTTTAATTGCATTTTAAATGATAAAGGTATTTACCCAATATTATCACAAATTATGCTTTGCAGGTCAAGAATTTCTCCATGTCCTTGACCTTTGCGTCAAAACAAAGCGTATTCATTACGCAACGTAAATATGTTTACACAAAACGGGGAGAAGCTCATGTTTTTGGTGTGAAAAAGATTGGAGCGCCGCCACAGTGTATTAACTCGCACTGAAATAGTAATATATTGCACGATGATGGATCACTGAAACTACGTAAATAAGAAGACTCAGGAATCCATCATAGGAGGGTTGATACTGTGATCCTTGGTTGCTGGTTACATAAACTTATAATAAATGTAATATTTATCATTGGACAAATGGGATTGATCCTTTGATATTTTTGGTTGCCAGGCAACTGTAAAGTTCTAAATATGACTGATCATAACCCAACCTTATCACTTGATATACAGCATTCAATGGTCTCAATATTGTTACTATCTTAACTCAGTACAGTTGCATGTATGCAGGCATACTGTAAGCTAACATGCTCCAACTGGAAAGACCTATTGACCTACATTTGAACAATAAATGCCAAAATAGCATCTGACTAAACTGCTGCTGGTATTAAAAGGTGTGTTGTTTGCTGTGTAAAAACATTATTTAAGCAGCAGCAGCAGCTTTCAGCATGCCCCCTCCATGGATACTTGATGTGTAATGAAGCCAATGACAAACCAAGAAGAAATGACAGTACATTTATAAGGTGATTTGGGTGACTGTGACACAAGGTGACTGGAGTAGGACCTTAATTCCCAGGTGATTCTCCATTGAGACCATCATGTTCAAGCAACTATACAGCACTTAGGATATTTTTCTGAGAGATTCTTGAGCAGTGAATCTGCATCTTGTTGATTGGTCGGTAATGCAACCACTTGACATTAGATTGGTTTCAAAGTTGACTTTGTGAGACCGTCCAGACTCTGGCAGTTCATTCACCTATCAGTGTGGACCAGTGTCTAAACATGGATACTCTCTGGTCTGGAATTATGTGATGTGCACCCCCATGCAGTGTGTAGTGTTATGGTGTAGTGAGCTCAATAGACTGGTACCATTGGAAATAGAAACATGTTTGTCATCAAGATAACCTTTAGGATACAATAAATCAGATATCAGTTTTAAAACACTATGCTTCCTTTTTTTAGCTATGCTGACATTGTCATCAAGTAGCTTAGCACTGCAGTGAGGGGGGGGTGGGGGAATTTTCTCCTTAGTCAGGAACTCAGGATCATGAGTTGTCAGGATCTGCTTATAACAATAGTTACATGTTATTCTAAGATGTTATGTGATCATTTGTAGATCTTATTAAGATGGTCTGGAATATTGCGGAAGAGCTTGGTATATTATGCTTTACATACACATGTGCTAAACACACCTGTATTGCAAAACATTCCCATATGCCCTTTTCAGTCCTTGTTTTCAAATGACACCAATGCACAATTCGGCATCTATTTTGAAAGGTGGATCAATTGTAACTGTCAGATTCAATGCTGGAGGCTCATTATTTAATTTCCACATCCAGCATGTCTCCATCTGTACACAATGGAAACATAACCATGATAACTGCAACAAATATGACGGGAACTGCTGATTTCTATATTAAGTGACCCACTTTACACTCACAGGCACTCTGTTGCATGGCAGATAATGAAGCCTCTTGAGAGCTGGATTATTACTGCAGAAATCTTGATCCTATTCAAAGCCAAGCATTTCACTTCTGGATCTGGTCTTATCACACAAAATATTGATCTCCTGTAAGTGTATAGGGGGATGAGGTTATGCAGCTGGGGAGGCAGGGCAGAGGCAGGAAGAAAGTAACTTACATACATGAGGAGGTAGGGCCTGGAAGAAAGTAACTTACATACATGAGGAGGCAGGACCTGGAAGAAAGTAACTTACATACATGAGGAGGCAGGACCTGGAAGAAAGTAACTTACATACATAAGGAGGCAGGACCTGGAAGAAAGTAACTTACATACATAAGGAGGCAGGGCCTGGAAGAAAGTAACTTACATACATGAGGAGGCAGGACCTGGAAGAAAGTAACTTACATACATGAGGAGGCAGGACCTGGGAGAAGTTAACTTACATACATGAGGAGGTAGGGCCTGGAAGAAAGTAACTTACATACATGAGGAGGCAGGACCTGGAAGAAAGTAACTTACATACATAAGGAGGCCAGGAAGGGAGTAGAAAAAATAGAAAATTAATATGAACATAGAAGAGAAGGGCTTGAAAGAAAATATATACATGATGCAGGTCATGGAAGAGGTACATACAACACTGAGTGGGCCTGTTAGAAAATGATAAACATATGTATGTTTAGGCCAGGAAGATAGCAGTATAAAATGCAGAAAGAATGAGCACTTGCTGTGTGCATTTTATTGTGAGAGAAGTCTGACTGCTGTGAATATGTTATTTTAAGAAGTTGGGAGCAGTAATGTTACTTCCCTTCGAGCATGCAACTATAAGACAATAGTCATTAAGTGGTTTGCACATGAACTCTACACATACAATGCCTTGTGTAGGAGCCAAGCAGAGTCAGCACCACTTTGGATAACGATGATGACAAAGCCTCTTGATTCACAGGCAACATTTTCTTGATTATTATTATATTAATCAGTACCTGGGTTGGCATTTGAAAAATAAAAGATTATCAGAATCTGTTTAAAATAATGTAATTTTACTGTGCCTGTTGTGGTTTGACCTCATTCCTCAATATTTCTAGATCATCACACTTTTACTCGGCCATCCTTCTAAAGGCTCTTAGATAATATCCTTTACCATCTGAATCTCATCAGCCATTGATAGTACAATGATATAGTCAATGAGATAGCAAGTCAGACATGTTTACACTATTTGAAATAGGTGATCATGCTTTAGCCACATGTGATAAAATAGAGTCTTGCAAAGACCTTTAGTCATAGAACCCCTGCAGTTGTACTTATTTTTTTGTCATTTACTTTTTGTTTGAATTCTTCTAGTTCCTCACTGAATCTTTCTAATATTTGAGATTGTTGTCCTTAGTTTCCATCCATTGACTTTTATACTTCACCGTTCTCATTCTGATAAGAGAAGAAATGCAAATTTGTATGGACGACTAGTTTTAGGTTTGGGTAATTAAATTTTGTTGACTGAAGCACCAAAAATATGAAATCCCCATTGATGTAATTGAAAATGAGGGCATTTCCCCAATTATATGTGCAATCATAGAGCGCGGTCCATAGTGTCCTCAGCTGAGCTCCAGGCCTCAAGCCTGTCATGTTCCATGTTGCTCACTCAGAGCACCCAATAAAAATATGCTTGTGTTTGTTTACCTTCATGTTATTTACTGTGATCTCGCCCACGTGAATGATATCTGAATGATTTTTTTAATCCAAGTAGATTATAATGATTTGATATGGGGAAATAATGAATGATTCTCATAAATATTTTAAAGATGAGGAATTTAACATTAAGAAGTGAATCTGGACCTAGAATCATCATAACAGTAAGATGGGAGAACTCTATACTGCCATCATGCAGAGTTCCCTTCATGATAATTCAGTCAGGCAGATTGATTGCATTTTGTGGCTTCAATATTTGTGATTGTATCTATATTACATCAGGAATTATCCAAGTCTTGGTGCCAGAAATACATATTTCCATTCATGACAGCATGTAAATGTAATAAGAAAGCAATATTGGATGATTGAGGGGTGTTGCATCAATGAAATGGCTTGATGAATGTGGTGCGGCAAGGCTGCCAGCCACAATCTACAAATAGCCCAGGCTTTGCCCAAATGAACAACATGAATTGTTGTCTCTATGTCATAGTGGTGCTGGGGCTACAGAGAGCTCACAAGTTCATACATCTAACAAGTCCTGTGTGTAATTGTGTGCACCAGGTGAAACATTGGCCTGACAGGAGGGGATATTGAGAGCACTCTATTACAAATTTCACTCCATGCAACAAATATACACCAAAACCCGCCTGAGCTTCACATTTCTGTTACCATGGTCACCACTGTATTGGATGATACCAGAGGCAGAAGTGTTAGCTTTCTGGCAGGATGTCTCACAGCTAAAGCTTGCTCTATCGCTGTTTCCTTGGACTTTATTTACTGTCTGAAGGATGCTATATTGATGATTCCCAAACTATTCACTCGTATATTTAATAGGCTTGTCTGGAAATGGTCATTATACTTGAGCTGATTGTTGTGTGCTCATCCCTTATCTGCTATGTACAGACCTTTTCAAATCTTTGAAGAAATTAGTGATTAGTAAAGAGTGATTTGCACATTATTGCATTGCAGTGATTCTTAATAATGATAAAAAAAACACCATTGCACTCAAAAATAATTTTAAAGAAAAAATCTTTATATTTTGAAAGTAGGGTAATGATTTTGGTGATATAGTATAAGGAATACCAGACATGATGTGTGCAAGTAACTTAAAGTGGTGTTGTTGTGGTAATGGCAGCACACCAGAGAAGCATATGTTGCAGAGCATGTTATCTGATATGAGGACACAGCGATCAGTGGGGGGACATGCATACACATCTAGCATCCCTGGATGCTGCGTGCTGAGGCCTGTGCACAGCCTTGGCTGCCTGGGTGCAATGCACACACATTGCTGCCTCCCTACAAAGTGCACTCCAATATCTCAGCCATTTCTCATGCAAATTATTTTGACCTGTTATCATGCCAGAATTATTTCTATTTGGGGCCAACTTTCTCCAAATATGGTCTTCATGTTTCAGAAATTATATTCCTTGAGTGAAGATTTTAATGAGAATAGAGAAAGGAATGAACACAATTTTATGGGTTACATCCCTGGTTTGATGAAATACCTGTAGGCTCTGTGTTTCTTAACATTATCTGGTTTTTCTAACACCATTACCCAGGTAAAGCTGTCAAGTACATCTGCCCCTGGTATACTGAACTATGCTATCAGATATTTTGAACACCAATTTTGAAGTACAAAGTTTCAAGGTTGAGGTATCTATTCACACTGTTTACATTTGTCCTTCAGTGACAAAATGGAATGGCATGATTTAGTGAAGGTTGAAGTATCATTTAAACCAGAAGGCTTTTTGCCAAATAATAATTCACAAACTTTATTACACATGTGATGTGTTTTCACATTACTCTTCAATGTTGATTATCTCAGCATACTGAACATTAGACCTGCAAGATAATGTCTCATCAGTCAATATATTTCTTCACTGTGAAGCCCTTGAAATTTCACTGATTTTCCAAGCATGTAGGTTTAACTTCTCTGCATTGCATCAGGATCACTATCATAACACCCAATTATTTGATTAATTTGGCTTGATTGTGTCAAATTTATCATATCCTTTGCGAATAGGGCGTGGCTTATTGGTGATAAAGCCAAACATACCTGATATCATGCTTCATCAAGTGACCTACAATATTACATCATATTGTATGAAATGGCTCATATTGGTCTTAATAATGAGACAAGGCTTTAAATTACGTCATGATGGCTTCGTGTGATTGAATAATTTATGAGCAGTCAAATTGAATGCCATATAAACCATAAGTGCTAGGCCCGTAATTAGAGAAAGACTAGCTTTGCTGGGTAAGATTTATCTAGACATGGTGTGAACTAAATTTATTTAGTACATACTTTGTCTAAATTTATGTGATCCCACATATATGCCCATCCTTTAATTAATAGGTCCATCTGTACTTACTATATACATAGTGGTCATCATGCTTGACAATGCCTGTTTTCAGACTTCCGTAATGATTAAGTGCCTGTACCATATAAGGTCAGTAAAATTATACAGATGTTTGAAGCTGAGGGAATTGTCAGGGTTATTCTGATGACAATATGGGTTTCATTGTGATTTATACTTGGTTAAAAAAAAACATTTTAAAAAATATTAAAAGATTTCCAAGAAACGTGATGAAGAAAATTCCAAGAAGCATATTAAGCATGACTAAATTGAGGTACATTGGCAACACTGTTGTTGTGTTGACTAACATACAGAACAATGAACTGATACACTGGTACACATAGTCACAGAAAGTCATGACTAGTCAGTAAAAAATGTAGTGTACAATGCCTTCCTGGTTTATAAATTTATATATATACACACATCCATCACACCTGTTGACCTTTTACATATCTGATTACTCATGCATCAACCATCATAAGTTCAACATTAATCATTATGACCTGATTGAATTAAGACAGAACTGATTCTCTTTTTAAGGGTCAAATTTTCCACAAGAATGAATTTTTATTGTGCAAAATACTAAATTTGTGAGTGAACCTTCAAAGGCTAGTTGGCATTTAAAACATGCTCTGACATATTATTGGAGCAATTGCTATGTGTTATATATATGAAGAAAGAAGAGTAAATGAGAATTGTGCTGACCAATATACTCAGTTGCATGCAACCTCAAAAGCACACCCATCAGCAAACATTTCTAATACATGAGAATATATCCCATATTTGTAACTGGATAAGCTTGATTATATTATTATTTAATATCATGGCTTTGTTATTCTACTTGTAGATTTTACTTTGGAAAGATCAAACGAATAGAGGCAGAAAAGAAACTTCTACTTCCAGAAAATGAACATGGCGCATTTTTAATACGAGATAGTGAAAGCAGAAAATATGATTTTTCATTATCAGGTGGGTACAATGCAGTGCTATTTTAGATAAAAAATCAGCTATTGGAGTTAAATGAGGTCATGCTAGGCTATGGTATGACCACACTCTACAAGGCCTGAGGTATGCATGACCATGTAAAAGCAGAGTGGGATCAAATGCATTTATACACATGATGAAATACATGTTTGGCTTAAGATTGATAGATTTTGTACAAATAATCTATGGAGCAATAAATGTAAATGGAGATCTCTTTGAAAAACAAACTGTTTCTTTTTGAAGATTTACTGTAAAATCAAGAAAACGACCAACTTCAAAGCTTCCAAATTTTTTAATCTGATTCTTTATAAATCAGAGAAGATTAGATCTTGATATTATGTAAATATTAGTAAATATCCATGGTAATTTATTAAGGTGCACTTTTTGTGACCTTGGGTCAAGGTCAAGGTCATGATTGGCACAGGAGCAACTTTGCTTGTGAATGCTCTATTTTTAAGATTGCAACAATATCAATATGATTTGGCACATATCAATCCATAAGGGGCATGGACAAGTTCAGTATTGCTTGACTTAAAGCTACTTTCAAGGTCACAGGAGCCAATTTTTAAAAATCATCTCAATGTGATATTTGGCGGAACACTCCAAATAACATTTATTTTGCACAATATGCTTCTTCACATTTGATTGGAATGATTTATGTACCTAGGCTACATTGACTTATTTAAAGGCCACATGGGTACAACTTCCAAAGATTTGGGGAAGCTGATCCAGATATGGTATTATGGTTCTGTGAAGTACATATACAGATTATTTGTTTGGTTGTATTTTCATTGGCTTTGGGTCAATGTGGGTCAAGGTTAAGGTCAAGACCTGCAATATTGTTACTTTAATTGATTATGCTCTCTCAACTATAAGTATATTAAGCCACGGTTGGCTTAGAGGTGTAATCAATGTAACTAGGTCACGGTGACCTATTATGCCACTCACAAACTTTCCAGTTTGTTATGGACTCCTAGTGTGTGTTTTGAAACAAATAAGATATACAATTTGGAATATTTGTTAGATAAATAGTTGAATATATTGTGATGTAGAATATTCATAAAATCTGATCTGTCAATTCATCAAGATATGTTTTTTTTTTTTTTGCAGTAAGGGATGGGGACACTGTGAAACATTACAGAATACGGCAGTTAGATGAGGGAGGCTTCTTCATTGCACGGAGAGTCACATTTAGAACATTAGCAGAATTGGTGGAGCATTATAGCCGAGATGCAGATGGACTTTGTGTCAACTTGCGCAAACCTTGTTCGCAGGTAAGTTGTTGTTGCCATTTGATCACATACGAAGAAACCCAAAATATTCAGTAATTCTGCACTACTCTTGATTATGGAAAGTCCAAACATTTCACAGCAACGTTTATTCTCAGATAAACGGAAAATTGATGTTCCTGATGTGTGTCAGTTCCTGTGGTCATACTGAACTTGATGACGGATGGATTTATGTCCACAGTCAACAACATTATGATCTACTATTGATAGCAATTCAGGGCATGTCTGCCATTTCCTGGTTGCATGCTAGCTGCTCTTGTCAAATTAATAGAATGTCGGGATGTCACTCTGAAATATTTACAATGATTTGTTAGGAATTTAGGGATGGTTGATTAAGTGCAAAGATCACATGGAATGGATTTGTACCACTCTCTTTTTCATTTAATCTTCTTCTATATCCCCAACCTAAAGTTCTCGTGAGATGAAATGAGCTTAATATTTAAGTGGTAGATTTTGAGAGCTTAAAGAGTATAGGGCCACTCTGAATGTGTAATAGCAAGGCAAAACAATAATAATGACCTTGTTTCAGATAACATTCCCTGAAAAAATAAGATAGGGGGTGGATTTTTATTTTATTTTTTATTTTTTTATTGTTAAAAGTGATGAAATATATTGAGAATGGATATATTTTAATGACACCAAAACTTGAATAACTTAAACTATGTGGTTTTATCAGGAAAGTGAAAAAAGCTGGTTTGAACCAGGGTAGGTAGGGAAATCGAAACCAAGCTTCTTTCTTAAAGCCTAATTTGACCCAGCTGCAGTTGTCCTGAAGATTTCCCATCAACCGGGAAAAAAAATGCAAGCAGTTTATATTTCATCTGTGCCATGACCTAGATTTAAACAACATAAATATCTTGTGGATATATCATGGGAACTCCTGGCTTTATCCTTCTCAGAGGATGTTAGGTTGCAGTAGGTGGCCAAACATGATTCTTTTCATCAGGTGATTTCATCTCATGAACTCTGGGAAGGGGGAATATAGCTCAAGCTCTAGAAGTTTACACAAGTATGTCATGAGATGTGCAGGTAAGGGTGGGATGAGACATGTAGAGAGGCATGTCATGAGATGTGTAGTTACAGATGGGATGACACATGTAGAGAGGCATGTCATGAGATGTGTAGTTACAGGTGGGATGAGACATGTGGAGAGGCATGTCATGAGATGTGTAGGTACGGGTGGGATGAGACATGTGGAGAGGCATGTCATGAGATATGTAGGTACAGGTGGGATGAGACATGTAGAGAGGCATGTCGTGAGATGTGTAGGTACGGGTGGGATGAGACATGTGGAGAGGCATGTCATGAGCTGTGTAGTTACAGGTGGGATGAGACATGTGGAGAGGCATGTCATGAGATGTGTAGTTACGGGTGGGATGAGACATGTGGAGAGGCATGTCATGAGATGTGTAGGTACGGGTGGGATGAGACATGTGGAGAGGCATGTCATGAGATGTGTAGGTACGGGTGGGATGAGACATGTAGAGAGGCATGTCATGAGATGTGTAGTTACAGGTGGGATGAGACATGTAGAGAGGCATGTCATGAGATGTGTAGGTACAGGTGGGATGAGACATGTGGAGAGGCATGTCATGAGATGTGCAGGTACAGGTGGGATGAAACATGTGGAGTAGGCATGTCATGAGATGTGTAGGTAAGGTGGGATGAAAGTTCAATAAATCTTTATAAAGTAATAGATCATAATTACTGAGTAAGTTGTGTGAATGGGAAGTGAATATGCAGTGAGTAGGAATTGATCTTATGTAACAACAATGAGTTTTAATCATCAGATTTTTTCTGAAGAATGTGATGAAGTGATTTTGTTTCATGATAATTTTGTTGCACCCTGATAATATTGGAAGAAGATGAAGGTTAAGTAGGTGCACATTTAGATAGTTTAGTTGTAGGCTTTGTAAACTATCAAAAAGCAAACCTTTGTGTGAGCTTCAGTGCATGCCTTACATGAAGATGTGACAAATAGTGTAAAGTCATACAATTTGAATTTGTATACATGTGAGATTATCTGTAAACATCTAACACATTGGTATGACAGTATAAAGACAGGGTAATGGGATGGTGATTATACACACAACAGAGATTATTATGGTAAATAATTCCCCTGGGGTCATACACACTATGTTGGTCCTCTCAGCTTCTATCAAACAGAATAACAGTCAGTATTGAGCATTAGATGGGTGGGCTAATTGCTGGGATGTTGCAGTGCATGTAGTGACACAAAGCCATGAAATATTCATGCTGTTGAGTACGCTGCTGTCTGCTACAGTGCACTGGCAGCCCTCAACATTAAATACTCATTTTACCTTCTATAAGGAATAAAATTACTAAATATATGAATTATTTTGAAAAAAGGTGATAGACATGTTTTGTTAGAAGGTTTATGAATGTTTTATAGATAGCAGACAAGCAGACAGTCAGGTTGTTGATATTAGGTGTGTTTGTGTGTCATTGTGTAAGGTGTGGTTAAGGTTTACCTTAGAGCCTTTCAGTCAATATTCAAGTGTCTTTGGATAACTGGGTCACCAGACTATGATTTTCTGTTGTGACAAATACTTGAAGTTTGATCAATAATTAAGGACGACAAGATTAAGGTTTTTTGGGGAGGGATGTTGACTCTGATAGTACAATTTTATTTAGTCTTCTTACTGATGATATAGAAACATTTGTGTAACTGTTTTCATGATTATTGACTCTTGCACATGACCCAGTGCTCCCAATCCTAATATATTCAAGTATGCACAAGGATAGACTGTCACTTTCACTGAATGTGTCTACTTCAAATCTCATATTTTAAAAGTAATATTGATGTGGATTAATCCCATGTGATTTGCCTCGGTTTATCATCCATACTGATATGTGCATGGAATGAATAGGAATTTTATACAGTGAACTGAAAGTAACACAATAAACTCAAAATCATCATTTCCATATTTAATATCATAATAATGGTAATGAATATAATGATTTGATCCATTTTTCAATATATGCATATATATATATATATATATATTAATGTAGAGGCGTACATCATATACAGACCTTCAGCCCTGTTTATCTTTCTCTTTGTATCTCTGCATTTATATATATATATATATATATATATATATATATATATATATATATATATATATATATATATATATATATTTATATTGACCCTTTCTATAAGGTGTTGTGAATCTTCTTGTGATTGAAAAAGTTACAATTTTGATAATGTACGTTCAGAAAAAAATATTTATTTGATATATTATGTTTGACATTTTACCTTTTAACATGGTGAGTTTTCACCATGTATCTGCCCTTTAAAAAATTCAATCTCTTCTTATCTTTGAATGAGAAATTTATCTTTATGGGAAAGAAGAGTCCATTATGTAAATATTATGAATATATGAATGAAAGGTTGTCAAATTTATATATGTATAAATATATATACAATCATATTTCCTTACCATTTTTCTGGTAGCCAGCGCAATATTGTATTTATCTAAAATATACAGATATGAATATTCTTATCTTAAATGCTTGCAGATCGAGAAACCCCAGACTGTGGGCCTGTCATATAACACAAAGGATCAGTGGGAAATTCCCAAAAGTTCCCTCAAACTTATACGTAAGATTGGACATGGTCAATTTGGAGAGGTGTATGAAGGACTGTGGAACAATACAACGCCAGTGGCAATCAAGACTCTCAAACCAGGTGAGATATTAGTAGCACATTTCCTCACCATTATTATGTTCACTATGACATAAGCTGTATTGATGTTTTAAGGGCCAGTCCAAAATTGTATCAATCTGAAAAGTCTGCAAAGATCCTAAGATGTTTTTTAGAATATTGCCATCAGAAATAAAGGTATATAAACTAATGTTTTTTATATGAGACCACAATGTTTGATGACTTTTCCAGGAACAATGGATCCTAAAGACTTCCTTGCAGAAGCACAGATAATGAAGAAATTACGGCATCCCAAACTGATCCAATTGTATGCAGTGTGTACCCAGGATGAGCCCATATACATAGTCACAGAACTCATGAGGAATGGCAGTCTCCTTGAATACTTACAAGGTTAGTCTCAAGTCCTATTTGTTTGTATATTTAACACAGAAGTAATTTTCTCATTTAGATATTAACCCTCCCCCCCCCCCCAAAAAAAAAAAGAAAGAAAGAAAAGTAAAGTTAAATAATTTTGTACTTTCATTGCCATAAAAACTAATAGGTTTGATTATTTTAGGTTATTTCACACTTTTCGTATTGGTCATATTAAGTAGTGGAACCAAGTTATTTCCCAATATGCATCAATGCCATGAGTTCATCCTGGCAATTTTGCATCGACTTGTTATCTCCCAAGAACCTTTCATATGATGGCAAGAAATATTTTATGTTGGGGTTTTTATCTTGGATCAATCATAAAAGTGCAAACACATATCTCGCTTTTTATAGAAGTATAAAATTTGAATTAGATCTGTGCTGATAATTTAATATGATGTATAACAGGGAAAGGTCGAGCGCTCAAGCTGCCACAGCTGATAGATGTTGCTGCCCAGATTGCCAGTGGTATGGCCTACCTAGAGTCCCAGAACTACATCCACCGAGACTTGGCTGCCAGAAACATCCTCGTCGGTGACAACAACAACGTCAAAATTGCTGATTTTGGACTCGCTCGCGTCATCAAGGTCAGCGCTAATTCTTCGGTGATTATGGTCACGCCCAGGAAGTGTTTCTGGGCTTACATTTCGATGGCCGTGTGTTGTGCAACTTTGTGAAGCTTATCATGTCGGTCATCGTCTTGTTTGGTGCTATCAGGGTTCGGGGAATCCTGACTTGGTCACCAGATGGCACCAGTGGAGCTTTCAACAGCAATGGGAGCCTCACTGTGCCTTTCTTTCAAAATTAGCATAGAATTTTGATTGATACTTGTAAGAGAAATAGCATTATCTTTCTGTTTAGAGAAAGAAGCCCGAGCCCTGGTTTGTGACTATATATGTCTGTATGCTTATTGGTGGCATTATATTCTGCATTTTGCCATTAATATCGCAAAAATAATGTTTTTGGATATAATATCATTTAAATATAACATTTTTAAACAATTAGATTCAATAATCATAATCTCATATTAATTTTAAGAATACCATACTGAATAAAGTAGATTTAAAAAGTAAAGCATCAGGCAATAATATCATCTGTTTAGCATTAGACAAAGTTAGCTTCATGTCTGGTAGGTAGATTAACGGTTTATGAAAAGGTCTGTTCTTAATTACTTACCGAAGTTACAGGTATGATAATTGAAGTTTTAATTTTTGCACTTTACTACATTTTACTAGGAAGCAATAAATCAGAGCTTTATAAGAGATAGAGATTAGCTATTTTCATTTATAATTTTAATTTTGATGAGGAATAATATTTTTTTAGAAAGCTATTATGATTATATATTTATATATATATGTAAATAGTGATGAATGGTAAGATATCTCAGTATTTGTTTTTTTTTACAATGATGAGAATTTGTTGAGTATTACATTAGGAAGAGTGTGTGATGGTTGTGTTTGTGCTCAACAGGAGGATGAGTATGAAGCTCGTGTTGGAGCGCGCTTCCCCATCAAGTGGACTGCTCCAGAAGCTGCCAACTACAACCGCTTCACCATCAAGTCAGATGTGTGGTCCTTTGGTATCCTCCTAACAGAAATAGTCACCTATGGCAGAATACCTTATCCTGGTAAGTTTTCAGATTTTTTCTTTTTTAGCTATGCATAGCATGGCTTCAGCAGTGAGGGTGAGAAATTTTCTTTCATTCTGTATGTCCATCAACTGTTTTCTTCTCTTAAGCTACTAGTCGGATTTCTTAGCTATTACTACTGTATTTACTCGAATATAGGACGAGAAATTAGGACCCAAACTTTAAGTCAATGTTTGGGGGTGGGCTTATACATGAGGGCAACCTGTGGACAGTGATTTGCGGCATCTCCGGGTGGCGGATCGAGTGCTATAAACACCTAGTGGTAAGCGCTCCCAGAGTGCTCAAGTAGTGATGAAAATAGCTAAAAAGCGGAAGTGACGGGGAGAAGCTCTTATTTTTTATGTGAAAACGATCGGAGCGCCGCCAAAGTGTATTCATTCCCATTGAAATATTAATATATTGCACAATGATGGATCCCTGAGTCTTCGTATCTACATTTTTAAGATTCAAAAACTTATTGATGTTGACATGGTATTTCATGTCTGTGAACTCATCCTGTAATCGGAAATTGGCCTTTTCAAGCAAAATAACATCAATTTGGGGGGTCATCTTATACCCAGGGCTGTCCTATATTCGAATAAATATGGTAGGTAAGGTGTATTTTCATGAAAATTCAATCTATTTTCCATTAGGTTCTTAATTTTTTCCATTTTTTATTTTTATTTTTGAAAAAATCTAATAAATGTACATTGTGATAAAAAGTTCAATATGTGATATGCATGGACTGATATCATCATCTACTTTGGTAAAGGGAATAAATGATCATTTATGAAGCAATTTGCAGACATTTCCTAAAAACACAAAGATTACAAAAAAGCAATGATCAGGATAGCTCTAGGGCCATTATTGGCCAATGTTATCCATCAGCTCTGAATCATTTAAGCACATTTGTGTAAAATTTGCTTATTTTTGCACTTTCAGGTATGACAAATGCTGAAGTATTGCACCAGGTGGAGCATGGTTATCGGATGCCATGCCCACCAGGTTGCCCACAGGCCCTGTATGAAATAATGCTGGAGAGCTGGAAGAAGGACGAGAATGACCGACCCACCTTTGAGACACTGCAGTGGAAACTAGAGGAGTTCTTTACCCTGCCTGGCAGCGAGTATAATGAAGCATCCATTGTCAGATGATAAGCATGCCCTGCTGATTCTCCCGCTGCCACCAGGTGGCACTCCATACAAAAGGACCACTTCATATGTATATAGACTGGACAAGATACCAGAGTGGCTTGAAGCAAAGATCCACTGTTATCTATGGTGTAATGCAAAACTTTGTTGTCACAATCAAAGTGAAAGGGTTTTTATTGTGTCATGCAGCTATGAGCGGATCTTTGCTTGAGCATCACTTGTTCAGTGGATCATATATTGGAGATAACATTGCCCAGCCAGACAGAGACTGGTAATGCCAAGCAACATAGTGGCCGTGATAGCCACAAGATGGACCAACTTATAGGTGTCTGTCTTTACTTATATATTATATCTTCACCAGATTGACAGAATATTATTTATATGAAACAAAGTGACTAACAATGATGACCCACTGCCCTCAAGTGATGACTGGATGTAATATGGTTATTGTTTACTCTGGATACACATGAGGATTCCCATGGAGATAAAAAGTCATTTGCCCTAGCAGAGCATGGACCCAGTCAATGTATGGACCCAGTCACAGTGAGCATATATCAGGCATTTATTGTGCTGCCAAAGTACCATAGTGTAGGGGTTGAGGGATGGGTGGGAAGGGAAACAAACCATAGCCAGATGGTAGTGTTCCTTAATAATGGGTCAAAGTCATGCAAGTCGTTCAGAATTTTTTTACTTTTATTTTTTTGTCTTGTTTTTTTTTCAATGCCTGACTTCATGAAAATTGGTTAGAAATGTTGAAAATTTTCAGTCCCATAGGTGATAATTGTTTAAAATAGTTAAAATATAACAGTGGAGAAGAGACCATTGAAATATAGATTAGTTAGTGTGAGGAGGATGCCTAACACGAGCATAACAATCCCTGCAGTCAGTACAATGTGGAAGAGTTGCTTGCTTTGTAGTGACTCCTGTATTTATGTGCCATGTGTTCAAAGTTGCTTTCTGGTTTTGTCATGACTACTTAATAATAGTCTGGCTAAGGGTAGTTAATAGAAATATCATAGCGGCTGCAACTAAGCTCTTGTGCACTGATTAAAATTTGATTAGCTTGAAAAATTACCAGTTTTTTTTAAACTATATTTTTGGGGTTATCAAATATTGATGTTGGTGTTCAAGGCTTTGTTCTTAAAAAGAAGATTAATAATGTGAACTTAGAAAGGATAAGACATGTTGAGTGAAAATTGCCAGTTGGACTGGTGTTACATGTGATACAAGGAATACATCATGGAGAACTGAAAATGTAATAGCCTTTTCTTTTTTTATTATCATGAAAATTTAACCTGAAATCCTACACTCAGCAAATGGAATCGGTGCTAATAGGATATTTATATAGGTGTATGTTTAATCTTCCTTAATAGTTTGCCAAGCACCATCATCATCAAAATGCCAACATGGCAAACCATGTATATGTACATTTCACCACTGCTTTTTATAACATTTACACTAGATTTTCTAAATGATATCTCCTGTCAGAATGAATATTTCAAAAATTAAGAGAGAAAAGCAAAGTTCTCCTATAAAGGAACAATTTATTCATGTTGTTGTCAGCATGGCTAAAACAAAGTAATGGTGTACGATTAATAAATGTATTATGGATGTTGCATAATGAAGTTTCTTTGTGGCTTAATGGGAAGGAATAGATGGGTCACCTCACTTTACTAACACTTTTTTATATATTTGTTATTGACATTGTAATATTAGATTTTTATATAGACCCACACATCATTTATACAATCATTCCAGGTATATTTGGATAAAGAACAGATTAAGTATATATCACTCATCTGGCTAGATGGTATGTTAGATATAACAGGGAAGGGAAAGGGGTGATGCCACTGGGGAAAATAACCTTTAAGTTATGTATCACATGCACAACCCATTCTCAAGATGAGGTGGATTCTTATGGCATATAGAAAAGGATCTGAAAAGTCGGTGACCCTTTGAATGGTATATGTGAAGAGAACACTCGAGTATCAGATGCCATCGAGATATGGGTGGGGACCCTCTATGAAGGCAAGATATTTGTGTCAGACTTGGGGGGTTGTAAATAAGCCAGTGTTTCTATGTGAGTAGCCTCTAGATGGTTTTGATTTGCCTTGCCATCATTTTGCCCCATTCATCTGTCTAATTGGAAATTTGAAAATTGAAACCTAATTTCAATGGGGGAACTGCACACGACGCTGATATTGTTGGTTCTTAAGATGTAGTATATAGTCAGTCAGCTAAGCCCATATTCTCTCATTTCATTATCGACAAAAATCATGTCCTGAATGGTGCATTAATGTACATTGTAATTAAAGATTTATTGTAACAAAAAGCCAATTAATTTACTTAACATAAAGTCCTGAATGTCTCATTCATGTACAAGAAATGTATATTACTGATTATTGTATAATAGTTCTTATTTTCTCCTAATATTCTAATGAAGTGTCATACTATTGCTGTATGTGAACTGATGCTAGAATATAATGCTGCCATGATTGTTGATATTCCAATGAGGCATTGACACTCTACTTGTATACATTATAACTGCTCTCTGTATATTCAACTTGCTTGAGTATGTCAGCCAACAACACTGTAGCTATCTTCATCCATTGCAATTCAAAGTGCCCATACATTTAAAAGCAAAGATCAGTAAGCTGCAGATGAAATATATATATATATATATTTTGATTATAGTATCTTTTGAAATAACAAACGTGATTTATCTGTATATACCAAATCTTCTCAGTCCTTATGTGTTTTGAGATAATTGCAATGGATGTTCAGTTGTAAGTGTAGGAACATAATTCAAACATTTCCTACCAGATCTAGTGGAGTGCCATGATTTAGGGGGGCACCAAGTGACATGCATGAACACAAGCATGCAAAAATCTTCTCTCCCTGCTCTGGTCAAAGTGCTTTGATAAACGAACTGATAGGTTTATATATTTGGTGAAATACACTGTGCAGGGATTTTTAAAATGTATTTTAAATCTAGCATTGACTTTCTATGTGGACAATGTATAATATAAAAGTAACTTGTCTTTTGGAATTGCCTCATCATGGATATTGATCACCAGACCATTCAGAGTGATTTTTGCAGCATTTGCATGGCATACATGTCGACCTTTTGCTGTCAATGTCAAATGGTCAGTGAAACATAATGGTGCATGTGTTGTTGTTAATATTAACTGTGCGCTGCGTCATGTCAGGATCGTAAAGTCTTTGTAGCTCAACACTTGCTATTTATAGACAAAATAAAATTTTATATGAATTGAATGTATATGGTATTTTTAGTTTTCTTAAAATTAATTGAAACATTTTCCAATTTCTAGAGATACTAAACTTATATTTATATTTGGATGTTTTTTCCTGTTATTTCCTTTCAATCCATCAAAGTTTAGGGATTGTCAGAGAAATGGACACTGAAATCCCACCCAATCGATGAAATAGATGATAAAGCAAACTTTAAAAATTTTGAATGACTGAACATTAACAGTTAACTTTTAAGATAAGGTCACTACAGCCAATCGCCAGATTCGTCACTTGCCAGGTTTGCACAGGCTGTAAAAAAATCAGGACAAGGACCCACATAACTAAAATTCCTAAGTATACAATAAATGCCCATTTGTTGCATGTAAGCATTTCCAGGAAATTTCACTTTACATTACCTCAGTATTAACACTACCAGACAGTTATGACAATAAAGGAGGATGTTTTCAGAAAGGGGCTATTAATGAGCTTCACATGGACACCATTGTTTGACCCATCCCCCCAGAATTGTTAGTCAAAAGAGAATCAAGCACAAGAGATGGCCATGGTATCTAAGCTTTACAGACTTTTCTTAGTATATTTGAATTTAAAAAAATATAATAACATAACAAATATATTGATCACCCATTAATGATGTTGCACTTTTATTTTCAAATCAATGCTTAATTCCTTTAAGGTGTGTGATAAGATAGGACAACCATGGACATATGCAGTGCCGCTAAATCTCAAACTTTGATAAATACCTTATTCTGAAATACTGAGGTAGTACAGAAAAACAGAGAAGCCTATCTTTCATTCTTGGATGTATAGTGTTCCACTTGATCCCTATCTATATCTGAGGTCTTATAAATCATATACCGTATCCACTCGGGTTAGCGCCCATGCTTGGCTTAACGCCCACCCCCCTTTTTAGGAAGAAATCATTAAACGCCCACCTTCCCTGGATGTCCGTAATACGATGTACGTGACGTCCTTTACCTTAGCGTCTGGGTGCCCACGAGACAAAAGTGGAGCGGCCAACATGTCAAATTGAACTTTCATATCCGTAGCTGATCGATTTTAATTGCGTTTTAAATGATAAATAAAGGTATGTACTTAATATTATCACAATTACGTCGACAATTTCTCCACATCATTGATTTTAGCCTCAAAACAAAGCGTTTTCATTATTTATCATTTGAAATGCAATTAAAATCGATCCGCGTGTGAAAGCATTTCTGTCAACAAGGAAGACACGACTCAACGCAACACGTGGTCGCAATTTTGAAAGGCGGAAGTGACGGGAAGAGGCTCTTGTTTTTAGCGCGAAACGTTTTGTTCTGTTCTCGACCTTTATAAACGCCCATGCTTGGGTAAACGCCCACCCCCCTCTTTTACTTTGTCCCCAATTAGCCGCCCATGGGCGCTAACCCGAGTGGATACGGTATAATGAAAAGAGGAACAAATCTATACCATATATATTTCTATTTAGATATTTATTACCTAATTTGAACATTTTTAACAAAATCAAATTCTCTTTATTTATAAATCAAAAGATTTTTTTTAAATTTACATAAGCTGAACTAAATATACATTTACAGGGCATATTATTAATTTACATATTTGCACTCGTGTTGTTTGTGCAAAAAGTATATCACGATTGAAAATGTACTGGGTCCTGAGCATTTTCTTAGTTGAAGACAATTACGTTTGGTTGGTTTTGAAATCAGGATTAAAAAAGTTTGGTTTTGGTTTTGATTTTGTGGCATAATTTTGATATATTAATAATAAAATAACCTTACAATATGCAAGGGTATTTGGCAAACCACTAATAATACAATTACAGATTTCCGTCCTCAATCCCATGGGCGTAATTCTCTCGGATCTTGGAAAATAAAAGAATTTTGTTCATCAACTAAGAAAATTTCAGTGTCACTCTCCTTTGATATAGTTCAATGCTCATTCACTTTGCTAAAGGTAACTTTCACAAAACAATGCCAGTGCAAATATTTAAACCAATCTGTGCCAAACAATATAAATGTTTATCTTTGATTTTCTTAAGACATTGTCTTTAAATTTCTAACAATGAAAATGATGTCAAATTACATTTTCTTTAAGCACTTAACATTACACACACACACAATTTCAGGCACAATTTTGTTTTGTGGAGTGTTAATCTATTAAATTAAATTAATAAATTAGCATGTCATACATACAAATGTAGCTCTTGAGAGTGTTAACATGCTTCACCCTCTGCTCAAGTTAAGAAGGTCATCAGAAATGTGCATGTATCGGTGGACTGACTGACTTCTACATAATACACATGGATATAAGTTTATATCAATTTGCATTTTGGACATTAAAAGTATTTTAAAAGTTGTTGCTTTATGGCCAGGAACAGAATGCAAATGCTCATTAATGTGAAAAACCTGAATTCATAATCGAACTGGATCCTGGTGGATCCAGAATATGAGAAGAATTCAGAGTCCAAAGACTCTTCCCACTCATTGGGATGCCTGATATTACATAACATTATGTAATCTGGGACTATTGTGCTAGACACAGCAGCCTAGCAACAAAAAGATCAGTGGGTCTTCATACCCCTTTTATGGCACATGATGTTACATTATACCTGTGTTAAGACACATATCTAGGCCAGACAGTGACAATCAGAGGGATGTATGGTATGACAGTGTTATCACGAGGGTATCCTGGAATACTTTCTCATGTCTCAATAATACCTGGGAAGTGAACACCTTCACCAAACTATGTATTGGTTATTTTGCTCAAATAAATTTATATAACCACCTGATCACACTATGATTTATCGACTTATATTTGTTGTCTCTGTGAAGTCTGTGACCCTGAATGGGAAATTAACTAAATTACTATCTATGGTGGTATACCCGAATCTGTGCAAGTTTGGTGGGACACTATAACATCTATTGATTTATAGAATTTAAAGGAATTGCTCAAGTGACCTTGAAATCCATGTCAGAGTCACCTGTTTTACAATTCATCTTTACAAGTTCAATGAGGCTGTGATAAATAGATATTCACAAAGATATCATTCTCCTATTCCCCTGGACTGATACCATACATAATTGATTTGAACAGAGAAACTAATACCCTGTTGGACATAACAAACTGATGTACAGGTCCAAAGAATCTTGGATGTTGATGTTTCTTGCCAACCAGAAGGATATTCTACTCAGAATATTCTAATTAAATATTGCCCACTCTTAATTCAAACGGAGAGATAATATTGAATGGCACCTAAGACCCCCAAAACATTGATGGAATAATTGTGATTTGTAGCTAAAGTGTCTCAGTTTAAGACAAGGATATACTTACCTAAGCGTGCACAGTATTTTATTCTATGCAGATTATTAAGTACCTTTACATATGCATATTTTATCCTATGTTCATATGGTCTCTATATACTTGTGTTACTTTGCTTGACCTAAGGTGTACCTAACAGAAACTCTACAACTTGGCCATATCACTGCTTTACTGTTGATTTGTGTCACAATATTCTGCTACAGAGGTAAACATATGTGTTCCAAGATAAACCACTATAGAGACTTTCTGGGAGAAATTCTGATCTAAGGTCACCAAAAATACATAGACAACAATTTCTGTTTTCAATTTTTTCTTAGAACATTAGGAATGTTCTCTAAATTGTGAACAGTACATTCTATATGTAGTGAACTAATGAAGCAAGGCCATAAATCTTCTTCAGGAGTTTTCATATTTATAGGTAACTATACTGCTGACTAGTAACAAGCAGAGGTGCAACATGTTTTACAATCTCTTAAGAAAACCTAATCCCCACTCTTGTGGTGCAACAATATTCTCCAGGCTAAGACTGGAGGGGTTAAATGGGAATGTCACTGCATAGAGGAATTTGGTGTCCATCAGAAGTGTTTGCGTGGGGTCTTGACGCGCTGATAACTTCTCCTGGATTTTGCGGATAAAGCTAATGGGAACTCTTTCCTCAAATTCATTGACTGGGGTGTACAAGTTGAGGATTTTAATGATCTGTAAAAATAATAAAAATATAGGAATTAGCAATAATTTGTATCTTTTAATTATAAAAATACTGGTCAGAGATCACAGATTCCTCAGCTAATAATAGCAACAGTAGGAGGAATAAATATTTAGGGCTGTTATACATTAATAGGTACCCATTAATAGCTTAAGTTTGGTAATACTATCTGAATTTGTTGTAAACTTATTGAGTTCCATTATTTTCAGAGACTGGGTCACATGACCTTAGAATGTAGGTCAATATCACCAACAAGAGCACTATTTCAAAATATTTCAAAATAAGTTTAAGTTTGGTAATGCTATCTTTATTTGTTGTCAACAAGAATTTCAGACAGGAGTAAAAATAACTGTCTATATGTGGTATATATAGAGATTTTACCTGTGAAGTGGTAAGCTTGGAACACATTTCTGTAATGGATTCAACATCGCTCTCTGTCTTGCGTGCCTGGAGAAGCTGTGAGGCTTGAATGATAGGCTCGAGACTGGCTGTGGCACCACACTCAGTCAACTTGTTGTCACGTAACCATTGCTCCAAATGACTCAAGTTATATCTGGAAAATAAATTGGTGCAAGATTGTGAAAGCAAATTTCTTTTCTTCAAAGTACAATTTGGCATGCAAGCATAAAATATCCATTCAAATTCTAATATAGGCTTGATTACACAAATATCAACTATCAGGTTTGTTCAGACCATTTATTAATTGTTTTGGGTTTCACTCTTGATATGTATTGGCTAGTGTCTGACAAATAAGCATAGAATGGGATGGCAAGCTGCTGCCTCAGTATCCATGGTAGGATTGGCTGATGCAACATCTTAACTTGTGTTCTGCTTCTGTCTTAACCTAATTTTGCTGGTAATTTTGTTGAACTCGATGGTTTTTGTGACAGGAATTACATACCTGATCTGCATGCCTTTAGTCCAGTGACACATATCCTTTCTCAGAAGTAAGTTGTTCAGAGAATTTGCACAGACAAAGTAGAACAACTGCAACAGACAAATATGATGAAAGTAAACAAAATGTAATCATCAATAATCAATTCAAATCCTTTGATTGAAACCTTGTGACATTTTCAAATTAGGCCAAGGTCACCCATTTTCAATAACCATCAGAAACAATAACTCTGTTATAAACGAGGTAATATTTAATCCCGATATTTCCTGGGCTGACGCATGTATGCACAGTCCCCGACAATGGGAAATTTGTTATAACAGTTCACAAAGTTGAACATCTATTGCTTACATCTGCAGAGATTTGGATTTGTTTACATCAGAATTATCAAATCATCTTTAAATCCTACTCATAATGTTATATGTTGGCTGGGAAGTTTATAATATCAGGTTAACAAATCATCTGGTGTATGTACAACCAAATGGAAATTGCTGATCATCTATATCCTTGAATATAACACATACAATACAGTGTGTAAAATATATCAACTAAACAATCTCACCTGTCTGAGAATCTGCTTGATGAGCTCAGGATCCATGGCGTGAACATTTAAAACCCGCATAAAGTTGTTCAACTAAAATAGAATAAAGGGATACAGGCAATAATATCTAGAACCTTTATTTTACCTTGTCATTAATTTTTCATTGTTAAAATGGAATCACAGTGGAATAATAATTTTTGGTGGTTTTAAAATCTTACATATCTGTTTGGACAGATTTTAATGTAATATTCAAATTGTAATTAATTATACTTTGATTTATTCAAGAGGACAGCTTTTTATTTGATTTCTATTTCAAATTAAGAAAACAATGTGATTTTCACTCTTCAACATACATTCAGTAATTGAATAAACATATAAATTATATATGTATATATATATTATACAGAACTTACGGATTTGAGAAGTGAATCTAGTGAGAAGTCCCTTGGTTTGTCCTCATCGACACTCATGGCTCTCCCTCTGAGACCTGTTGGCTTGCCAGCAGAAAGTCCAGCTATTGCTTCATGCTCCAATATTGCTCCAACTGCAAAGGTCCACAACATCATTCTGCTGCTGTTAAACTGTCTTGTATATTCACAAACAACTCGCAATATTACGCAGCTCAAAAGAAAAAAATATATATGTACCCTGACTGCCAAATAATTTCAAATCAAAATGTTTTTTAAGTGATGCTTAAGCTGAACAAGCCAGATATGTTTTGACCCTGTCATATTTTTATACTCTCTAATCAATACTTTACTGGAGACTCTTGATATTTTTAAGAAAATAAATAACTTTAAGAGCAAACTTTAACTTACCGATCATTGGATGAATCTGTGACTCCATAAGTTTAATGAGACCCTGGTAGATCCAGACTGCTAGGTCACTTAGAATCTGGCGATACTCAGAAAGGTCAAAATTGCGCAGACAATGCTCATTTTGTTTGGGGGTGTTTTCAGCTTGGAAGGCCTTCTCCCCAGAATACTGCTTCAGGTTGTGCAGCAGTCTGCATGTGTTGGCCAGCCATAATGTGATGGTTTCTACATCGTCCTGTCTCTTCTTCATGTCCACATGGAACAGATTATATATCAATTAATTGAATAAATTCTATCTATTCCTTTTCATTTTCTGATGGTGATCATCAAATACTATTTAATTAATTGCAGATACATGACTTAATTTTGATAAAATTGAACAATACTCCCTTCCCAGATATAACTAATTGATAAATGTTCCCTTTATCTAAAACTAATTATTTTTTAATCAGTTCAATTTGGAAATCACACTACTATAAGTCACCTCCAAAATAAAAAAAGAATGTCACATAATATGTGTAGTCCTATATATGTTTTCATGCTCCCTCTTTCACCACATATGGAGTGAGCAGACATTTCTCCATGAGGTTTATCTTAAATTTTGATGTTCACTTACCTTTACAACCTTTTTGATAGAGTTGATAGTGTTAGTTAGCAGACTGCGGACCTTTTCATCATCATTCAGGTAGTCTGTGTGCCGGATACACATGAAGATTATGTAAGAGGATAAACCTGGTAACTGCTGAGCAGCCATACGTGGGCGCAGATCTGCAAACATTCAAAATAAAATGTTATCATTAATGAGAACAAAGAAAGCTGGCAGCTGACAACATGCTTGTATGATTGCATGCCAAAACCACAAAATGTAGGCACATGATACTGCAGCTGTGGGCCTGGTTTATTAGAATATGAAGCTAAGATATGACTAAGTTTCAGGGTGGACAGAGATTTATTGTACAGACAGGGTGTCACTGTATGTCCCCCTTTCAGAAACTAGAAACATTAGCATGCCACCTCCTGTTCTGTATCAACATTATTGTGAAAGGTATTATCTGAGGAAATTCAATTAAACAGATAATACCTTTCACAATAATGTTGTTGTTGTTGTGAAAGGTATTATCTGAGGAAGTTCAATTAAACAGATACATTTCTCTTTTAATCCTTGATACTATTAAGGACAACTTTTACTCAGCAGTCAAAGAACTAAGGACATACATGTACCAGAACCCTGGGTTTATATATTCATTATATATGTACAGGTTGTGGACAATAATACATAAAAAATAGATAGATAAATCCAAGATCTTTATCTATGTGAAAATATATACAACGCATCACATTTTTTCATTCAGAATCTCTGTAAATCTTTAAATCCATTAATTACACATGTGATACCTGAATCATAAACTCACTCTTAATGAGTCAGAGAACCTTGATGATGTTATTTTTCTTTATACTGAAATGAAAATATTTTCAAATAAAAGAGTTCTATAAATTTACAAAAAATGACAATACAAACCAATGACAAGGTGTCGTATGAGGAGTGGTTCTTCCTCCTTCTTGTATTCAAACATGCCGGAGTACTCTCGCGCCCGGTAGTGCTTGACGGCAGGCATATTCTCATCCTGAGCAATCTCCCGCTCCAACTCAGCTGCCACATCAGAGGCTGAAATTAAAACATTCTGCTTTAATATCTGCAATCAAATTATCTGAATGATATAAACTGTTGTTTATATATTATTATTTATATAATGAAGAAAACACTGGACACCTTAGCTGTTATTCTGTCTGGAAATCACATACGATGAAATATGTTTGCAAGTAGCAGGTCTCTCAATGTTATAAGAAATTATATAAATATTATATTTTCAAAACTAATGAATATAAATATAAATAAATATGAGAAAATAAAACTTGTATTTTACAAACATTTACAACAACACCTGACAAAAAATTTCATCACATAGAGTTTGAAAATACTAAAATAGACTAAATTGCATGATACATGTGACCACATCAGCATTCAGACTTTAACTGTCAAAGTACTATTTCTAGAAAGGAAATGACAGATGAAAAGACTGATCACTAGAGGGCTGGCTATCGATACCTTCCAACCTTCCAGTGCCTTGATAGACGACAGGCTTAGTGATATCACAAAGATTCAGGCTTTAATATAAAAAAATATATTCTTGATATACCAGATATTCATCTAAAATCGTTAAAAAAACTGTTTAATCTCCCAAATCATGATGTTGCTGTGATGAAAAAACTTTATTTTCTGAAACAAAAATAACATTATACAGGATATGTGTAATATGAGAAACAAATCACTCAGATATTTCAAGAGAGAACTAAGCCTAATCTGTAGGGTAAATATGGCCAAGAATGACATAAAGAATATGGTAAAATAGTATTTATCTGTGGTATAGTTGGCATGGTTATCTTGATAAAACAAGGTATGTGTAAAACAGACAATATTTTGTATGAATTTTCCAAGACAGGAGCAACTCTAATTTATAGGGTAAAGTATGGGTGAAAATGACATTGACAATATGATTAAATTGTAGTTATCTGTGATTTAGTAGGCATGGTTTCTGGATCAGTGTATACCTCAGTTTTTATTGCTCAATCAATCCAATATATTTAAGTTTACTAATTTCCTGGGTGGCTATGGCATTGGACCAAATGCCCCCCTTTTCATATCTGGCAATACTAGCAATGATCAATTAACATAATGTACAAGAACATAAGAGAATTTCCTTGGAATGTATAAATCAACATCACAACTGCACATCTTAAGAAACTTAAACCACAAAGATGAAAGACTGAAAGAAGCTGAAAGTTTTGAGACAGTCAATCTATGTGGATTACTCGTAATAGTTGATATACGATTTGCTGCTGTTTGTCTGTTTTTGAAATTTGTGGAAATTGTTGGTTGAACACATGCAAAGCTAGTATTTGATATGTGCCTGTGAACTACAGAGACCTACACAGAGACATGCAATCAGGCTTACCAATAGACATGGATCGTCCCATGAAACCGTAGCCTCCTGTCAAATAATATATGCATTGTATATCTACAAACTGAACTGGTCAGCATCTTACAACACCAAATGTATGTATCTAACATCACTTGTTCAAGGTTATACTTGTGATATTATTGTTGTTGATGGCTTGGGATGCAGAGCTAAACGAGTCCAACATCAGGACTGCAAGAATTAGCCTCTCAGTATTGTTTCAGATAAAATTTAGTTTTTATGCTTTTTATCAATTTATTCCTATTTTTTTAGCTACAATCCTTTAGCACTGAGTCTCCTCTCATTTTTGTAGCAGTTTTTGTAGCAGTCCTTCTTGTTTATATTTTATATAAAATTCAATGGAATGTTAATTGCCAAGCTTGCAGTCATCCTTAAATATCTTCAATTTGAAATGGGTTTCAGACATTATAGGTGGGCAATGTAAGCTTATAGCAGGTAAAGGATAATACATGATATTGGTGTGGCAATCACAAGAATATTACATGACCCTTACAAGCCATAATAGTGCCTCATGATAAGGCTGGAGAATGTGAGTATATACTTAGTACAGTAACGCTATTAATATATTTACAGAGTAAGGCTTGAGTTTAGTAATGCCATTTAGTATGACAGACAGGTATAGGGAGACATGAATTCCATAAGATATACTTGCTTACCTTCAGTGCTCTTGAGTCTTTTGGCATAAATCTTCAGGGCTTTCTTTAATTTCTTGATCTGATCTTGTTGTTTGTCTATTTGTTCCCGAAGATCCTGAAATACAATGTATCTTAGTTATATACACACATTTTTAATTCTAAACAAATACCTGCACTTTACTTGAGTTAAGTAATTAAATGTTTATAAGATAAACAATTGTAAGTGGACATTGTTGACCTGTTAACAAGCATTTTATTCATGGTGTGATTGATTTAAAATATGACTCATGTCAAGGTGGCTCCTGTCTCATAGCAAGAGATATGACAGAAAAATAGAAACAAACATATAACCCATCTATATCAATTTATAACTTGTAGATGTAGGCATTTGTCACTTTCTGTGGCTGACCTATGACTTACAAAAACATGACACACTAACAAATGAACTATTTGTCCAAATGGGGAATTTATACTCATTTAAACTTTCACGATCTCAAAATATACTTGTATAACATCATAAATTTTCAGGGCAAATGATGAAACATATCAATATAAAAATATGTACCAGATTTTCTGAGGTTAGTCTTGTTATCTCATGTTGCATTGTTGCTTCAATCTTTGCCTCTGGTGTCAATGTCAGATTCTAAAAGAACAAAGTTAAAGGAAAATCTTAATTGATGATCATAGAGCATAATATATCGGAGATTATAAGGTCTGACAGATATAATGTGAAAATGTGATCTTGTCATTCCATTTGATTCCATGTCATTGTCAGTCATCACTTTCATTACAATTTTATTCACTTTCCGTGTAGTGCACAGAAACCTGTAACATTTTCACAAATGGTTTTCTGCAAAAAAGTATATTGAATGTATGGCAGTAACAACTTGAATTTGACTGGTAATTTCATTTGTCCTTCTCAAGATGGCAGCAGACACATGTGCTTAAAATGGAACATCAAGCTTGTGAGATTACATTCCTTCCATCTACACTCTAGGAGATCCATGCATTCAAAGTTATCACAAAAACATGCATAAATTCTCACTGTTCCCACAATGAATGCTGTTGTTTGGTGTGTATAAATATTGCCATCTCGATTGCCATCTTGTATGGGGCAATTGTTGTTACTCTCAACATTCAAATATAATCAAAATAATTTCACAAAGCTTAGTACACATGACTATCTTGTCTCTAGCCAGCAAAAAAAACTTTATTCTAACACAACTAGAAACAAGACAGTTGTCCTGGTTTACTTATGTATATTACTCTGGAAGTGCTATCTGACAAAATCTGCACACATCAACTTCATAAAACCAGCACATGCATATCCAAAAGGAGATTTCAGTTTGACTTAAAAAAACTGCACTACTAAAGTTACAAGACCTGGGCAAGTTAGACTGGATGTGCATTACTATTATTATGCTGAAAAGAGTACAAATAAGCATCTGTACATTTCAGAACATAAAACAACAGTGTAAACTTATTCATAGCAATGTTGGAAACTATATTGAATGGTAAATTTTATGGTTAGTGTCATAGTAACAGATATAATGGCAACATAGTTACAAAGTTAGTCTGGGTCATCTATCACTGACTACACTGACCTCATGCACGAGCAATATGCATAGACTCATATTTTCTAAATGCTATCACTTTCACAAGGAAAAGCAGACAAACATGCAGAACTTGAAAGACAAACTCAGTACAGAACCCTCGGCTGTAATGAGAATGAAGTTCAGTTCTGTACTGAGTTAAGTAAAATCTCTTATCATTGGCTTAGTGGTCACAAAGTGATGTGAAAATCATCACTCTTTTACAAACCATGTTAGTATAGTAGCTATTTTTATGAAAGAAATGAAAGTTGAAATTCTACACTTCTGAAAGTTGTGATTTATAAGTCCTACAAAGGTAATAATAATTGTTGATATTTTGACATAAACAAATAAATATAAATAATGCACATTTCTGTCGATAATTTTGATAAAATTACTCAAACTTGACCCGCCTAGATTGCTGAACCTTTTCATAACTCTCAAACTCGGGGAGCTAAAATTGTGCTGCTTCTTATTGTCTAGGTCTTATTGTGCTAAATATGTTTTGTGCTACATCTTACTGATCAAACTTTGTGCCAGATCATTTTAGGATTCTGATGGAATACAATTGTGCACTTTTTGAAACACTAAAACAGGGATATTATTGAGCTGAACCTGTACAAAGTACAATGAAAAAGCTAAAAGGTGCAGTGCTTGGGTGGGAATTTAGCTAATTCAAACCAAACATCAAATATTAGTATTCAGACTTCAAACCAGATTGATAGACAGTATAGTTAAAAATATACATATAATACAACTTGTGTACTCTTTCCCTATAATCCATCAATTAACAAATATCTCAATCTTAAAAATCCAACCTACTGCAAACAAACACAGACCTTGAATTATTATACATGCATCATACTTTTGACTATGATGACTATACATGCACCACACTTCAAATCACCAAAGGTTGCAGAAATATATTAAAGATTTGTTGCTCAATGATCAATGACTGTTTCAAGGCAATTTTGGATATATCAGTTCAGCAATGTCAGAAATAAGATTTGTAACTTGTTCTGAAACTTGAATGACTTTTTACTACTTCAGTATGATTGAATTTTGCATGGATCTGTCTTGGTGTATGTTCCACAGTGACACTGTAGGACAAATTGTCAAACATTACGAATTCTGATATGTATATCAATGCATAATATGCATAATGTTGATATGTATAATAATGTATGCTAAATATAGGAATAATTATAGTTTGGACAATATACATCCTCTCATCACTTCACATGGCCAACTCTTTTAATGTGTATTCTTCAAAGGTTACTGGGGACGGTGTGATTGGAATCTATGGTAGTGTGGAACACCGAGGTGGTCTGATAGGATGATTTACAATAACATGGTACCTACACTTGTTATATCGTTGAGCTAAAACAAAATACACATAGAATTGAATTAGTTTCATTATCAAAAACAATTCTTTATTTTTTAAACATAGTTTGCTGCATATTCACTATCCTGACTCACCAGTTAAAATAATTTAATAATACAATTCAGAAGGAATAACATTAATTAATTACGACTCCATTATAATCAATAGGACCATATTGAGACCAACAGGAGCACTTCAAGTCACTGGAGTTAAGGTATAGTACAAACAGGAGCATGTTCTCGCATGTTATATATGTTATTTGTTCACTGTCACATTCTTTGATGGTATAAACAGAGATATACTTCTGAAAACAGGTTATGATTGTACCTTACATTTTTAAAGATTTTGTCTACAAGTCCTATGTCAGAATGGATATCTAAAATGTTAATATTTAAAATAGGTAATCATGAAGACAAGTTGAATTAACCTGATAACAATTTTCTTTTGTGAATTATACTTTGTTGAAAGCATATCTGAAGATATCATCGATGGATCTATATTTGTATATTTCAATGAAAAAGGATTGACTTGTGTAAGGTACGGAGCAGTTATAAGTTATTTCAGCCAGGGTATTCTCAGGAAGTCTAATACTTGTGTCTATCACCTTCAAGCTTTGGAAATCAATTATAATAGGAAGATAGTAATAAAGCAACAGCAAATATTCAAAACTGTTAGCACCAAAACAAAAGGTTTGTCACTGGTCAGAGTGTATAGGAAATATACCACTCTGCCAGCTGAAACAAAAGCTATCTGCATCCATCTTACCGCTGCATCATGATCCACCACCTACATGGTTTAAGATTTGAAAGCCGACCATTAACAGTTTCCAACCTTCAGTTTATAATCTGCTCAAGTTGTTCAAATCTCTTGTCACTCAGCAAAGATCATTATGGGATGTTGCCATACATATCTTGAGCCAAGAACTGCTTGTTTCAGAACCTTCTTATTCATCTTATTGTGACAAAGACAGATGGAACAGTAATTCAATAAACAATTCTAATTTCTATGGCTCCATTAATAAGAGAAAGCCTTGAATATTGACTAAAATAAATGTTGTGAAAATAACTTACCTGTCCAATCAATTTTTGCTGCCTGTCATTGTCAACCTTTAGCTCATTTATTTGCTGTCTCAGCTCCTTTTCACGATTTTCAGATTGTTTTTGCACACGTTGCAATTCTGTTTCTAGCAATCTACAAAATGTAATGTACATGTCAGTCCTTTTAATGAAACTAAAGCCAAGACAACAGTTTAAATTTGTTGATGCTATATTTATTTGTTATCAACTTGTAGCATTTACATGTTTTCAGAGATCAAGTCAAATGACCTTAAAGTTTAGGTCAAGGTCATAAACAAGTGCACCATTTCATGATCTTTATATGATTCATCCATGGTTCAAGTTTAAAAAATCAAGCATTATTTGTTCCCAAATTATTGAATTCATAAAGAAGGACAGAAGCCAATACGTCCAGAAGACACAATCCTGTGACATATCCTTCTTCATTTACTGAAGGGTAAAAAGTATCAAGATGTGGGTTGTCCTTACTTGTTAAGATCTTTCTGTGTTTTATAAGCCATCTCAAGTTCTCCATCCTCATTGACTAGATTAGAATCTCCACAGTAATTGTCCTCAGAGATTGTACCCATACCCCTGGTCCGTGATGACAGAAGCGTTCTCAGCTGTATGCACTCTTCCCTGCGCCTCTCCAGCTCATCTGCCATCGCCTCAAACTGAGCTATAAACGTTATAAAAACAACAACTGAATATACTTCAATTAGACAGAAATAAGCAGCTTACAGGTTATTGGTCCCTGCTGCTGTTGGAACGTCACAAGGTCAACTTAATATTTTTAAAGTCCCCAAAAGATTTTGATGGGCGAAGACAAAAATCAGAGCTTTTAGAAAATAATGTAGCACTGTCCAATCTTAATGATACAATTTTTTACAGCACTTTTCATGGAATGCTTTTTTTCTTTTTCTTTCGAAGGAGTGTGTTTAATCTTGACGATTTTATACACATTTGCACACCATTACTTTGATTTTGCTTTCAGAATTTCTCTCACATGATAAACAATCAATAAACCACAGATTTGTATTTAATTCCATAAGTATTTTTCAGTTTGGCATTTATAAGGGAAGAGTCAAATAAAGTTGTAGAGATAAGTAAATTCATGAAATACTTGGAATGATATAGTTAAAACATAACCCCATGGGTTGATAGCTCTGCTGACTTGAATGAAAACACATGAACTGAGATAAAGTGCAATAAGCAACCAGGTTATGATTTCCCATACAAGATCCCAATTCAGTTTTGATAAGATATTCATTAATATTTTGTAAATCATTATCATGTAACTAATGCAATATCTCATGCACAAATTTTTTTCAAAAATCTAATAGCTATCACTAAGTTGTCAAGGAGGCTGCCATTTTGAATAACATAGCCAATGAGAATCAAGATAACAAGTTGGGGCCAAATTTGATATGTAACATGCATTTTGATTGGTCAAAATCATTATCTGCTCAATTCTGCTCTTGAAAAGGATTTAAATGATCATTTAGGAAGAAATATTCAAAAACATTACAAAAAAAAACAATGATATGCATAGCTCAAAGGCCATTGATATATGTTTATTCACTTTTGATGGTTGAGAGATTTTGTATGTATACAAATTTTGAATTGAAGGTCAATGTGTCAAGGTCAAAGGTCACATGACTAAGAAATTATAACGAGGCACAATTATGACCTAAGACATTTCTGTATATCAACTTTTTATTTCCTCTTATAAGTGGTTGCTAAGATATGCTCCGTACAAATTTGTAACCTCGAGGTCACTGCACTAAGATCATTGGTGACATCACTAAGATTTGAAGGAATCTGAACCTTCACCTCAATATCTACCTCTGCATAAAACTTGAAACATATATTACCGGTAGTTTTTGAGAAGATTTTTTTTAAACATAGTGTTGATACATAACAGATATTTAGTATTTCCAGTTCATCGTTCATGAGCTATGGCTTGCACAATAATACAAAAGTCAAAGTCACAGAATCAAGGTCAAAGGTCAAATCAGTATAAAATGTATATGGTGTTCGAAAGAGTGTTGATATATAGCAGATATGAACTAGTTTTCATTCACTTTTAATGCTTGAGATGTTGCATGTTCACAAATTTTGAATTCAAGGTCAATGTGTCAAGGTCAAAGGTCACATGACTAAGAAAGTATGATGAGGCATGGCTATGACCTAAGACATTTCTGTATACCAAGTTTTAATTTCTTCTTATAAGTAGTTGCTGAGATATACTCCTTACAAAATTTGTGACATCAAGGTCACTGCATTAAGGTCAATGGTGACATCACTAAGATTTGAAGGAATCTGAATCTTCAACTCTCTATCTACCTCTGTATTAAATATGAAACAAATATTACTGGTAGTTTTGGAGAAGATTTTTAAACATAGTGTTAGTATATAACAGATATGAAGTGTTTTTTATTCACTTCTGATGGTTGTGATGTGGCATGTTCACAAATTTTGAATTCAAGGTCAATGTGTCAAGGTCAAAGGTCACATGACTAAAACTGTATGACAAGGCAAAGCATTAACATAAGACATTTCTACATACCAAGTTTTAATATCCTGTAATAAGTGGTTGCTGAGATATGCTCCTTACAAAATTTGTGACCTCAAGGTCACTGCACTAAGGTCAATGGTCACATCACTAAGATTTGAAGGAATCTGAATCTTCACCTATATATCTACCTCTATATAAAGTATGAAAGATGTAGTACTGGTAGTTTTGGAGAAGAAGATTTTTAAAAAAATGTTGACAGACGGACGGACAGACGGACAGACATTTTCCCCCCTCCTAAAGCTCTGCGAGCTAAAGTCTCAGCAGAGTTAAAAAGAATCAATCATTACTCTACCTCCTCTATCTTGTTAAAGGAACCCCCCCCCCCAACATTGCAGTGTTCTCAATACAAACAGAATACTCATATTATTGTAATCAAGCGATGTTGTCAATCCCAATTATCCTTTATACATACATGTCTGAGGGTGTATTTCACTCATATAGGTTTGTTAAAACTCACCGTTTTGATTTGGACTGAGAATATATGAAAAGTATATTTCTTAAAAGGATGTACAATGAAAACGTTGACTTACATAAGAATTCTCTTGCAGCGGGACTTCCTTTTCCTTTCCCATCAAACTCGGCTTTCTCTACCACAATCTGATGCAGCTTGTGCATTTGCTCCTTCAGTTTTGAATTCTCCATCTCCAACTCTTGAAGCTATAAATCATTTGACCACAAATTAAATAATTCCTTAAAAATGTATCAGGTTGAAATCAGTAATAATCAAATGACAAGTGTCTCACCTTAATAGTGTCATAGATTTCTCGTTCTGTGCCTCTTCCATCTCCAGACAGAGCTTTTTCAGACATTTCCTCTCGACTGTCCAACTCTCTTAACAAACGACTTTTCTCACGTTCCAACTCTTTGACTTTGTTTTGTAATCGACTAACCAAACTGATATCCACTGACTAAAAAAACAGCACAAAGATTTTGTAATGTATGTATTAAATAAATTTCTTAATTTGACCTTACCGTATTAGCTTTAAACAAAACCAACTTATCCAGAAAGATTCTAATAATCACATCAACTTTATTGAACCCCAATCTTTCCACATACTATTCAAATCCTACAAGTTTCATTCTTCACTAGCTCACAACTTACGACATCATCTTCTGCAGACTTCTTCTCATCATTCTGCTCAGAAGATCCTGCATTGTCACGCTCTTCTTTCTTACGTCTTCCAGAACCATATCCCAAGTCCTAAATTTGAATAAATGTCAAGAATAGTATTAAAATATTATCATTGTTTACTTTTGTGTTCAAATCTCTATTTCACATAATATTTCCCTCTATTATTGTTTTATCTCTCAGGGTGTGCATATAAAGTCGGCTGTTACTCGCCTGATCCCCGGACTCTCCGTCCTTGGACTCAGTCCTCTCTGTAGATACACTGCTCACTGAGTCCAGGCTGATGTTACTCAGCCCTGACAGGGACCGGTGGTGACCACCGTGCTGGGCAGAGGTCGGACTCAGAGTCTGCATATCTCCCTGAAGATTCTCAAATCTTTGCTGCAACCGTGAATAGTCCTTCACCAGTTTTTGATGATGTGATCTTTCGGACTCAAACTCATGTATAAGCAGTGCCTTGGCTTCACCTAACCTTTCTTTCAGGTAAGCTGAAACATTGAGTCAAAATAAGTTACCATTTCATCAATATATCACAAGCATAATTTTGTCTTAACTTAATCTATGAATAATTTTTTTCAACTTAATCTGTTAATATTATCATTTAGGGTTCAGCTCATGCCTTCAATAACAACATTTTTCCTTTTTAATGATTAAATGTGTAAGACTATAACTTACATTCATTTTCCTTTGCTTGTTTCTTCAAAAGTTCATTTGATTCATCCAATTGCTCTTTGAGATTGATTTGGTCATTTGTCAGCTGTTCAATAATCTATAATAACAAAATTGATCCAAAATCATCATGTAATATATAATATATAGTAAGCAGTCCAATATATTTGAAGCAAAATAATTAGATTCCTGTTGGAAAGGTAGCTTTATATTTTGTTCACACGCCCTAAAGTCAAGGGTGGAATGCAAAATACAATTATTACTTTAGAATCAGCCAGAGGTTAAGCTGCAATATGCTATATTAATTTTTTTCAACTTATACTTATTTAAGAGAGCATGGAAGAGTAAACTTGTAATAAGATATAAATTCAAGTTACCTCTCACCCTGGTAAAGTCATTCACTGAAACAACCATAGGAAAATTAATTAACAAACCTCATCTTTGCGCATCTTCATGAGTTCCTTCTCACTGATAATATCTTGTTTCTCAGCTTTCTCCTCGGCCAGTTCTTTCCTGAGAGCATCAATGATTGCCTGCAGATCCTTGGCCTTCGCCTCGACCTTCTTGGAGTTAGAGGACTCTCCACGCAGTTTCTCTACTTCGTTCTTCAACTCGTGCATTTGCAATTTTTCCTCCCGCAGGCCAGCTACTTCCTTGCTCTGAAGTAGACATTCAAATGTAATTTTTGTTCTAGTAAATGCTTGAAAATTAAAACATAGTGATTTAAAAAAAAATAAAATATAAATATAGAATTACCATAAAATATATGTTCTAGAATTACCATAAAATAAAACATGGTGCATTTTAGTACCCTATTACAATGAAGTCTAAAATATTATTGATGCAAAAAATTGTCAAAATTATTTATTCATGGAATTCCACTTAAACAACTTCTTGAGATTATTGAAAATTGTCATCAATTTAAACAAAAGAAGAATAAGTTGACTTCCCTACCTTTTCATCAAGCCTCTGCTGAAGAGAGATAATTTTGTTCTCCAATCCTTTGGCAACAGTTTTGATGTGTTCAACAGAACGTGCCTCAATCTGAAGAAACAAATTTTATAATTACTTAATATGTTACAGTAATCTTTGTTCACAAAATTATGATAATTCACAAGATCTAGGATGAAAATAAGTATGGCGATATCAGACTTGCAAGAACAGGAGAGGGACGAGAGGAGGTCTCAAACCCATTTGAGAATACTGCGTGTCTATTGACTATTATTCTCCATAAAAGGTTTCAAATCACTGATTGAAGACAAAATTGAAATACAAAAGTCCCAATGGTGATGTGCAGCTTTAAAGTTGGAAAAAAAAAAGAAATTCAAAATCGATGTCAACATGCTTAAACTTGATAGTTGATGTATTTCAGAAATGTGCTAAGGTCATAGTCTTAAGGTCATTATGCCCATACTGGGTTGTGGTTAGTTTTGCAGTAACTTAAACTACCTTGAGTTTTTTAAGTTCTTTCTTAGCAGCCCTTCTCCGGACATGGGCTTGTAATTTGATGAATCCTGTGCACATTTTGTGGTAGCGGACTCTGGCGATCCAGCCACGCACATGTCTCTGTATGATGAGGGTCTTAGCCTCCAACTTACGAGACAAATATTCCAGTCGACCAAACCTGCCACGAGCATGTGCCTGTAACATTGAATAAAAAAAATAACCATTTCATATGCCTGAAACTAATAAGAGTAAATGGAAGAGGGTCATCATTTCCAGTTTCATATGAGATATATATTTAAATTTGAACTGATTTGAACTACATCACACAGAATAAACATTATAGCATTGATACAAGATTTTCAAAATAACAATTTTGATATTATGAATATTTAAATTTTAAGTCATTTATTTATTTAAAGTTATTTATCTGTTATAATTATTAATTCTAAATATGAATGCAAGTGAGCTACCTGTATTGTGATAATGGCCTTGCGTAGAAGTAGATATCTTTTCCTGCAGATGTAACGCCTCCATGTCTTTTGGATCTGGGTGGCTGCCGATGTACGCTTCAAGAATACTGCGTGTCTAAAATATTCAATATTGAATATATTCACTTTTTAAAGTGAATTCACTTATAAAACAAGTGTAAAATCTTCAGTGAACATGATAAAGGCACGATTAAGGATGTGTGGTAAAAACATAGTTTAGCTCATTGAGAAATTTAGCTCATTTCACACTTATCCCCAAAGGTGACTCTCAAAATAAATACTTTCTTACAGGGCAACAAAAGTGTTACATACTGTCTTGGAGAGTATAAAATGTGTAACATACTGTCTTACAGAGTAATAAAGTGTTACATACTGTCTCGGAGAGTATAAAATGTGTTATATACTGTTTTGGAGAGTATAAAATGTGTAACATTGTCTTACAGAGTGATAAATGGGTTACATACTGTCTAGCAAGTTTTCCTCTGGCCCTGCACTGTATTAGGAGGACAGTTCTGCATATCTTGATGTAGTTCCGCTTTGCCAGCCAGCCTCTGACATGCTTCTGTATCATCACACCACATGCACGAAGCTTGTCGGATCTCAACTTCTCCAGGTAAGCAACTTGACCAGCTCGGAAGAAAATTTTGGTCTTACCGAACTGGTATTTGTCCCGGTCCTAATAGCAGAAACCAAAATTCGAAGGTCAATGAATATACTATGGTCCAATTAATATTTAGCACTAAGATAGTTCCACCCCTTTCTAAAAAGAGAATTGGCCACCTGCCACTTTGGAAGCATAAGAATATCAAGACTTTTGCAATTTGACTTTAAGAATTTTGATATCATGATGGACAGCGTGTCTCTCAAGAAGCTGCTGCTAGAGTTTCCCTTTTGTGGATTTCTGACAACTTTTTATCATGATTTTCTGACAATTTTTTATCATTTTTTGTCATATTTCATAATTTTCTTTTTTTCCCGCCATTTTTTCAAGTAAAAACATTATCAAGATAATATGACCATAAAACTGAGCCAGGCATTCGTTATGGGACCAGGAGCTGTTAACACTGTTATGGCCAGATAACTATAAAAAACAGTGTGTAGTCATGCTCTCAAATTATTATAAAACTTGAATAATTTATAATTTTCTTCTCAACTGTGAACTAAACCTTCAAATTTTCCAAATTGGTTGTGACATTAAATGTAAATTGCAGACTTGTGCCACTTTTACCTGTTATTAAACGTTACTGAGGGACCATTCTCTTTATTCTTATGTAAATTTTTCAGATATATAAATTCTTCATTCCTTACAGTTACAATAAGCTTTGAACACTTTCTGCAGAGAATTGAGTGACCACAAGAAATAAGCAGAGCAGCCAACTTCACAAATCAAAACAAATCAAATTTAATCATACTTTCCCATATTTTCAGCACACTTTGATGTGGAATACATATTTAAATATTTATACAAAAATCCTCAAATATCAATGCTTACTCATCAATTTTATCAAATCCACATTCTTTAAATACAAGTGTAAGAGATCACATTAATAGAAGTGGAAAAGATCACATTTTGATGTGGCAACTGGTTGGCACGTTTATGAGACTTCCTCTTTTTTATGATAATTAAAGCTCAGTTGGAATATTTTGTAAATTCTCTTCAGTAATGATGAGGGTTCCTGGATTCTGAAGTAGGTACTAAAGTTAGCTACGTACAAATATCAGCAGATAACAAGATCTTTTTATATTTGGACACTCATGACCTGTTAAAATTGGCATCCATTTTTATTTCTGAACTATTTTAGATTTGTGCTTAATATAAGAATTTCGGGAGATTTTCATGTAATGAATAAGCTGAACAACATGCGGCTTCCAAACGACATGCCACAGATAGTTTTGTGTACAGTTTTGAAGCAATACATCTATAAAGATTCATAGAGATCTATAAATGCCATGTGACAAGACAAATAACTTGTTCATGCAACTACCCTAATCATATCATTTATACTTGAAGTCAAATACAAAAAAGTTGTGAACCTAAAATTAATACACCATTTACTAAGGCTTGACCTTAACAAAATATCACTGAAAATACTTCTAAACAGTTGACAAACTGGCATATTTCTATTCTTACCGTTACAGCTCTCATCTTTGGACACAAAAAATCACATAATTATGATCAGTTTTTTCAAACTACACCCCAATACCATGAAAATTCTTTAAAGAGATATTTCAACCTTGCTAACTTGGAGATGAGGAACTTATATTGATGAGTGGGCTCTGTTACTGATGAAAGTAGATGTATTTGTTAGGAGTGAACATGGTATTCTCTATACATGTATTTGTTTTAAAAAATCACTTTGAGACTAAGACCTACTTTTATAACTAATTGATAAAACAAGGGTAATTTCAACCAAAACACTGATGACTAAACTAATAGTACGATCCATAACGTCTTCATGGGACATTTTATTCAGATCTTCCTGTAGTTGCAATGATTGCCATTTTCAGAGTCATATAAAATATAAATTATATGGCACAAAACAAACTATGTGCAATAGGGCTTAAAATTTGCTTTTTTAAAAAGTGGAAAATTTGTATTTTGCGGTGGAAACTTGTATTCTCTGTACGTTATTATCCCATGATGATGTCAGTTTTTTTCAACCCCTATTTGCACTAAAAGTCATATTTCCCCACAAAAACACATCTCTTTCAGTTGACAGCTGGAGCCAAATACCTATAAGGTCATGCATAAATGTGACCTACTAAGGTCATACCTGGAAATTGCTTGACTAAATTCAGTGATGCACAGCTGTTGCATGTCTCTACTTCATCACCCATGCCTCATGCAAGGCGTAATATGGTCATGTCAGCCCAGTGTCATCTCATTTGGGCTTGTTTATGTGTTGCTATCCAGGCATTTGGCTCCAACTGCTTATTTTTACAGAGCCCACATCGATAAAATTTCCAAAATGTATACAAATTATCAATTGACCAACACTTCCCAATTTGTTCAAATTGAAGCTGCTGTTTAAGAAGGTGTTACAACCTGTAAAGTTCCATTTCACAATGGAAATACATTGAATATATATTCGTATAAAATATCTATCTAAATTATAAAGCTATAGAGCAATTGCTGGATACCATCTTGTTTTTTGTTTTTTTAGTCGTTAGATTTTCGAGAGTTTTTTTGCGCACTTCTAGCATGCTGTTTGTTTTAAATGGAGCAAGATGGCAATCCGCAATCGACCTACACTGAAAAATTGTATATTTTTCTCCTTGACTTCAGAAATTCTGGCTGTAAAACATTAATCAATAAAATTCACTTTAAGAAGAGAAGGTGAAGAATTTTATTATTTGGATCACACAGTTTATTTGGGTATTATCTAATGATTTCTGGCCATATATTCTGTCTCATCTTTGCCAATCCTTTGCTGTATAATTTGCCATACAATTTCAAAATTGCCTGTCTACACTTCTACAAAATGATGAGATTTGCTTATCAAAAGCAAATTTAAAAAATAAAAAAGAATTTGTAAAAAAGTTATGACAAATTTCGTGATGGGCAGATTGTGCCTAATTCTCACTTAGCAATATCTAAAGGCTGGCATTCATCAAGGAAGTGAAAAATGCCCTCAAAAAAATACTGTCCTTTTCCCTGAAATATAAGAAGATTAAAATATGATTAAAATATTTACTGGTATTCAATGATTTTATATTACATACCTCTATCAGCTTAGACAATATATTTTCACATGTTTTCCTCATGTTTTTCCTGTTTATTTCCTTTGACTTTGCCAACACACGATATCTTTGGAAGAACTCTGGATAAGTCCATCTAAAATACATTATAACTTAGAATAGAACCAGTCCATCTAAAATACATAACAACTTAGAATAGAATCAGTCCATCTAGAATAGAGTCGGTTGAGTTGTACCAATTAGTACGCCAAACCTTCTCTTATATGATTATTAAAGTGTCAGTGTGATAAGTAGAGTTAGACAGACCTGGATGGATAGCCTGCTGCACTGATCCTGATGGTTTCCAAGACACCACAGGCGCGTAACTGCTGAACTGCTCGTTTTGGCTCAAACCTGAAACCAAACAAAACAAAAGTAAATTGTTTGATTGTAATTGATCAGATCCATCTCTTTATTTATTCAAATCTGATTTAATATTGCATTTCCAAAGAATTCTGAAGAAAACAAAATACTCTACAGCTTTGTCACACAAGGCACTGTTGTAAAGTTTTATACACAGATTCCATATTGCTGTACAACTTGCATTGCATTCATACCATCTAAAGGCTGGCATTTGACCTACTGACCTAGTTTCAGTCCTATGTGCAGCATAATGTGTATTCTGCCCAAAATTGATTGGTTCACTATAAAGCCAGACACTTGAATACTAAACTAATATCAATTTCATTTTCCCTTGTAATAGTCTGCAATAACTAGTGCTACCAGTATAAGGTTGTGTATTCCATTAAAATTTCAAGCCAACAAATTATGCAGTTATATTGTGAACACAAATAATTATATTCATTCCTTTTATGCCCCACAGATCTGAAATTCCACTGATTATTTTTGCATGAACATCTTTGAACATTTATTAATGGTAATTAACTTGGGAACTTAACATATCCCTTCTGACAATAAAGACTTTTATAAAAAAATGTCATGAGAAGGTCAGCATTAAATTTGCTGCAGAGATAGAAGTGGGGAATTTATCTGTAAAGTTTAAAAGCAATTGAATAAATAACTTGGTTTTAATGTGTTAAAGATGAGTATGCCATCAGTATGTCATCAAATCACCTCCCCCTCAAGTCCCTCTCCAACATTTTTGGGTGAAGGGCAAGAAATGAGTAGAAATTGTTCTCAGCAGAGATCATGAGTTTTGAACACTTTTGGTAGCTGGACATCCAAAAGCCCTTAAATCTACCTTCTTTTCATAATGTCCAGGACATCTTTTGAACATATCTTATCAGGAATAAGTATTTTTTTTCAAGACATCATGCATAATAAAATAAGAGTACTCACGTGAATGGAAGTTTAAAATCATTGGGTTTGATACACCGCACATAATGTGGAGTTGTAGAAAACAAAGTTTCCATTAATTGATTCAGGGAACTGCGAAACTGAAAAATATTGATTACATAATAACAATAAAAGCTTTGTATGGCAGACTTGGTATGCTCCTGGCACTAAGGGACCATATCAAAAGTTTCAACAAACTTAACTTTATTCGTTAAGTTGTTGTGTCAACCAATTAACATTCTAAATAACATTCTAAATTACATTCTTATCTAATGTTTCTTGATTACATATTTTTATTTTATTGAGGTGCTCCTAATAAGACAACTACAGACCTGTGAGCCCACAGTCTGTTTGTGGGATTTGGAGCCAGTTCGAGGTTGTTCCTTGGCGGCTCGTAGTACCCCACCCTGGGGTCTTTTCATGGGTTGAGCCTTTGCACTTGCTGCTTTTTCCTGGAAGAGTTCAGCTATCAGCTCGTACTGAAAAACAAATCTTCACATTACTTCTCAACATATCAGTACAGTGTGCAATTGTTGGTACAAGTAATGTAATAGATATATAGTAAGATTTTCCATTAACTCAATTTATCCTTGGGTGGTAAGTTTTAATGATGCAAGATAACTTGTCAGAAATTTCCCTTTGAGCCTTGTGTTACATGAATGTATCATGAATGAAGACTGGTATCTGACCGATGCATCTGACCTATGTTTACTTTATTTCCAGCTAGACATCTCGATGCTAACCAAACTATCTACGTATCTCTTACCTGGCTTGCCTTGAGGATATTAATGTGTTCTTCTAATACTGTATCTCTTACCTGGCTTGCCTTGAGGATATTAATGTGTTCTTCTAATACTGTATCTCTTACCTGGCTTGCCTTGAGGATATTAATGTGTTCTTCTAATACTGTATCTCTTACCTGGCTTGCCTTGAGGATATTAATGTGTTCTTCTAATACTGTATCTCTTACCTGGCTTGCCTTGAGGATATTAATGTGTTCTTCTAATACTGTATCTCTTACCTGGCTTGCCTTGAGGATATTAATGTGTTCTTCTAATACTTTATCTCATACTTGGTGCTTCAAGAGGGTGTTCTGCACCTATGAGATATTCTTTTGCAGATCACCCCTCTGCCGAACTACTTTTGCAGATCACCCCTCTGCCGAACTACTTTCGCAGATCACCCATGTGCCGAACTACTTTTGCAAATCATCCTTGGTCCAAATGACGAGTGAGATCCTTCCACCAGAATCAACAAAAGAGATCTGTCAGGCTGAACCCATGCTCTTGACTTTATCTCATATTTATCTACCGCAGATGGTTTATATACCAGACCATTGTTAACATTGTAAAAAGTACAGATCTTAAGAAAAGAACATGTGAGTGCAGTGTTCAGGCTGACAGATATCTCTCAAGTTGGTTCTGGTGGAAGGATCTCAATGCCCACCTCTCAATGACGTCATTACATAGTAAAATATATGTTGCAATGACGTCATTGAGTGTGACGTCATTAAAAAGGGGGCGTGGCATTGTTTATGTTGTTTGACACACACAACATAGATCCACACATGCTGCAATATTTTCCACACAGTTTTGCTTTAAATAGATAAATAGATTGGTCATCAAACCAAAACTTTATCTCATACCTATCTGCAGGAGTTAAGTATGAGATAAAGTCAAGAACATAGGTTTGTGCAGTGTTCAGGCTGACAGATCTCTCACGTTAGTTCTGGTGGAAGGATCTCACAATATAGAGTGGCACTATGCCCACCTCTCAATGGCGTCATAACATAATAAATTATATGTTGTAATGACGTCATTGAATGTGACGTCATTAAAAAGGGGGCGTGGCATTGTTTATGTTGTTTGACACACACAACATAGGTCCACACATGTTGCAATGTTTTCCTCTCTGTTTTGCTTTAAATAGATTGGAAATCAAACCAAAACCTTTATCTCATACCTATCTCTAGGAATTAAGTATGAGATAAAGTCAAGAACATAGGTTCGTGCAGTGTTCAGGCTGACAGATCTCTCTCGTTGGTTCTGGTGGAAGGATCTCACTCGTCCTTCGGACTCTTGAGATCCTTCCACCAGAACCAACTTGAGAGATCTGCCAGCCTGAACACTGCACTCACATGTTCTTGCCTTAGTATCTCTTACCTGGCTTGCCTTGAGGATATTAATGTGTTCTTCTAATACTGTATCTCTTACCTGGCTTGCCTTGAGGATATTAATGTGTTCTTCTAATACTGTATCTCTTACCTGGCTTGCCTTGAGGATATTAATGTGTTCTTCTAATACTGTATCTCTTACCTGGCTTGCCTTGAGGATATTAATGTGTTCTTCTAATACTGTATCTCTTACCTGGCTTGCCTTGAGGATATTAATGTGTTCTTCTAATACTGTATCTCTTACCTGGCTTGCCTTGAGGATATTAATGTGTTCTTCTAATACTGTATCTCTTACCTGGCTTGCCTTGAGGATATAAATGTGTTCTTCTAATACTGTATCTCTTACCTGGCTTGCCTTGAGGATATTAATGTGTTCTTCTAATACTGTATCTCTTACCTGGCTTGCCTTGAGGATATTAATGTGTTCTTCTAATACTGTATCTCTTACCTGGCTTGCCTTGAGGATATTAATGTGTTCTTCTAATACTGTTTCTCTTACCTGGCTTGCCTTGAGGATATTAATGTGTTCTTCTAATACTGTATCTCTTACCTGGCTTGCCTTGAGGATATTAATGTGTTCTTCTAATACTGTATCTCTTACCTGGCTTGCCTTGAGGATATTAATGTGTTCTTCTAATACTGTATCTCTTACCTGGCTTGCCTTGAGGATATTAATGTGTTCTTCTAATACTGTATCTCTTACCTGGCTTGCCTTGAGGATATTAATGCGTTCTTCTAATACTGTATCTCTTACCTGGCTTGCCTTGAGGATATTAATGTGTTCTTCTAATACTGTATCGCTTACCTGGCTTGCCTTGAGGATATTAATGTGTTCTTCTAATACTGTATCTCTTACCTGGCTTGCCTTGAGGATATTAATGTGTTCTTCTAATACTTTATCTCATACTTGGTGCTTCAAGAGGGTGTTCTGCACCTATGAGATATTCTTTTGCAGATCACCCCTCTGCCGAACTACTTTTGCAGATCACCCCTCTGCCGAACTACTTTCGCAGATCACCCATGTGCCGAACTACTTTTGCAAATCATCCTTGGTCCAAATGACGAGTGAGATCCTTCCACCAGAATCAACAAAAGAGATCTGTCAGGCTGAACCCATGCTCTTGACTTTATCTCATATTTATCTACCGCAGATGGTTTATATACCAGACCATTGTTAACATTGTAAAAAGTACAGATCTTAAGAAAAGAACATGTGAGTGCAGTGTTCAGGCTGACAGATATCTCTCAAGTTGGTTCTGGTGGAAGGATCTCAATGCCCACCTCTCAATGACGTCATTACATAGTAAAATATAATAATAATAATAATAATAATAATAATAATAATAATAATAATAATAATAATAATAATAATAAAATTTGTATAGCGCTGATACCAGACAAGTCTGTTCATAGCGCATATGTTGCAATGACGTCATTGAGTGTGACGTCATTAAAAAGGGGGCGTGGCATTGTTTATGTTGTTTGACACACACAACATAGATCCACACATGCTGCAATATTTTCCACACAGTTTTGCTTTAAATAGATAAATAGATTGGTCATCAAACCAAAACTTTATCTCATACCTATCTGCAGGAGTTAAGTATGAGATAAAGTCAAGAACATAGGTTTGTGCAGTGTTCAGGCTGACAGATCTCTCACGTTGGTTCTGGTGGAAGGATCTCACAATATAGAGTGGCACTATGCCCACCTCTCAATGGCGTCATAACATAATAAATTATATGTTGTAATGACGTCATTGAATGTGACGTCATTAAAAAGGGGGCGTGGCATTGTTTATGTTGTTTGACACACACAACATAGGTCCACACATGTTGCAATGTTTTCCTCTCTGTTTTGCTTTAAATAGATTGGAAATCAAACCAAAACCTTTATCTCATACCTATCTCTAGGAATTAAGTATGAGATAAAGTCAAGAACATAGGTTCGTGCAGTGTTCAGGCTGACAGATCTCTCTCGTTGGTTCTGGTGGAAGGATCTCACTCGTCCTTCGGACTCTTGAGATCCTTCCACCAGAACCAACTTGAGAGATCTGCCAGCCTGAACACTGCACTCACATGTTCTTGCCTTAGTATCTCTTACCTGGCTTGCCTTGAGGATATTAATGTGTTCTTCTAATACTGTATCTCTTACCTGGCTTGCCTTGAGGATATTAATGTGTTCTTCTAATACTGTATCTCTTACCTGGCTTGCCTTGAGGATATTAATGTGTTCTTCTAATACTGTATCTCTTACCTGGCTTGCCTTGAGGATATTAATGTGTTCTTCTAATACTGTATCTCTTACCTGGCTTGCCTTGAGGATATTAATGTGTTCTTCTAATACTGTATCTCTTACCTGGCTTGCCTTGAGGATATTAATGTGTTCTTCTAATACTGTATCGCTTACATGGCTTGCCTTGAGGATATTAATGTGTTCTTCTAATACTGTATCTCTTACCTGGCTTGCCTTGAGGATATTAATGTGTTCTTCTAATACTGTATCTCGGTTTTTCTCCAGGAATCCATCCATCTGGTATTCCACATCATCAGCAAAGTGATGGATGATGAATGACTTCATAGACATGCGAGGCTTGGAGAAATGTTTGGTTTTCATATGTTTGTCATATAACTTCTGACACCAATTTTTGTCTGATCCTTTTGGTAACTACAAAAATAAATAAGGTCAATTTGTTAAAATGCTCTTATTGCTGTGCCTTTAAACGGTTTGATATATATTTTTGTAGACCCAAAATACCAAAAGGCACATTTTGATCATTTGGAAAACAGACTCTTGTTTAAGATATGGCTACTTACTTTGCACTCTTCATCCAATAGATCCAGAATGCCCAGTTTGCCTTCTATTAGGTCTATACATGGCTGGTTGTCATAGAAATCTATAAAAGACCATTCTATCTGCTCCTTGACATACTCTTCTTGCTCTAGCTTAAAGACGTGCTGTAAGAAAAATATAGTCCATGTCATTAAATATTTATTCATAACTTAATATATTAAAGTCACTACAATTGTTACATGTACAAATTGAATATTGCTGTATTACATGAAAAAGCCTACTAACCAGACAAAATTGTTGTTGTAATTTTTCGTTGGCATAATTGATACAGAACTGTTCAAAACTGTTGATCTCAAATGTTTCAAATCTGCAAATAAGAATACATGCAAATTTTTATGACATCATGCTCACACCAGTTTGTTTACCAATCACATCAGCCAAAACAACAGTGAATTTTTGGACCAATCAGAGACCAGCTTATAAACGGTTACAAGTGTCCATAGTGACAATGGCACGAGATGGTTATTAAGATCTGTCTGCAATTCTCCCTTGCAAAACTTGATATATAGTTGCAATATATTTGAATTATAATTGGATTGCAGGTTGCAAAACCTATTGAATATTGATAACATTTATTCTATTCTTTGAATTGCTAAACTTACCCATATATATCTAGCACTCCTATAAATTTGGTTTTCTTTGTTGTCGTGACAAGAGCTTTGTTGATTTCTGCGACAATCCAATCAAACAGCTGGGAATAAATGTGTTTGGCCAAGGCATCACGTGCAAAGAATCCCTGAAAAACAAACAAAACTTCATTGAAAAAACATTTTAAAACCTTATATTTCATAAACATGACAATAATTCTGATCCCGATCATATTACATTAAGTACTTCTTTAAGAATGTGTTAGTCATAAGAGAGTGGGGAAGCTTATGTGTTAGCTGAATGGTGGAATATAGTAATTTATTTATCATTATGGAAATATTTGTCAAATATGCCAATCTTCAAAGGACCTCAATATTCAGACCATCTACATGTAGCTGTCTGACAATAATGTTTTGACCAAATGGTTCTGTAGGGTGTGACTTTATTTGATTTTCAATAACATGGAGAGTTCTGAAAAGCTTAAACTTCTGAAAAGTTTATAGTTCTGAAAGTGGTTCTTCATGAGATATAGACACATAAAACAACTGTGTTACATTTTAACCATAAATATAAAGATCAAAGCTCAGCCTCATAAAAGCTCAGCATCATATATGGTGAAAATTGTGAAGAATGTATCCCTAACAATAGGACAGAAAAAAGACAGAAATAAACACATGCAATTGTAGCCTTAATTATCATATGATGAAAATGCCTGTCCGTTCACCATTTCATACCAAATTTATACCATTGAGATTTCACTGCAGCAGAACATGAGCAATGTCTGATGGTGAATAGTGCAATGTTTACTGGCATCATGAGTTGGTACTGATTTGAAAAGGAGTTTCAGGCTTGATGTTTTAATGCAGAAACAAGGAACGTTTTGTTTACAATATCTGATAATACCATAGATTTCTATGGTATTTGTAGATTAGAATTTGTGCTTTGTTTGGTATTTGACTCACCTGGGTGACAGTGAGAGGTTTTACAAGGACTTCGTTGGCTGTGACAATCTTTCGGTTACAGAGCCATGTTCTGATCTGCTCCAAATCAATTCCCAGCAACTCAGACATGATGGGCAAATGCTTGTCACTTTGCTGCAACACAAAACAGATGGCATTAATGGATACCTGCAAGAATCAACCTGTGTCCCTATCTCAAAACCATCTTTTCCCAAGAATCATAAGAAAGTCTAGATGCTTTTCACATCTAATTATAGTGCTATAATCCTATTGTGCCTCTATTGGTAAACATTACCATAATTTGTTTCAGTTGTGACTAAATATAAGTACAAGCAGATTTTAAGGTACAAAATATTAGCCAAATCTAGAATTCATAATCAACTACCTTGAATTTAAATTTGTATTTTATAACATTATGTGCAATAAAATGAAAAAAATACGTACAGGTATGACACATGCTTCTGAGTCGTTTTCTACTTGTTTGAAGACAACATTGCCCATGTGAAGTATGCCAGACAATATACGGAAGATCTCCTTCTGCTTCACTGTGTTGATGCCTTAATAACCAAAAATCATCAAAACCAAAAATCATTAAATGAAAAACATTCATCAAGCTCTCCAGGATTTTGTTACCATTACAAAATTTACAAAAAATAGTACCAAACAACACAAAATGTTCTTGCCAATGACCAATTTTTCAGCCCACTTTGCTTGATAGTAATTATGTAATGTCACGACACCTGAGAGCAATATTTTATTATTGCTCTCAGATGACACATAGAATTTTGTGGTGCATAGTGTTTTTCAAGCTTCTGCAGACAGTATGAGGGGTGCATTTTTGGCATTGACTACATGATTTAAACTTACCTAATAGTGAGAATGCCTGAATGGTTTCTTTGAGTTCATTGCTGTCATCCACACCTTCTATATATGGCGCTTCTCCTTGGTTTGTGAAGAGGAAGATGTCTGGGTTATCTGAAATAGTTTACATCATTTCTAAAATTTGACACTATATTGCAATGCAGTGTCCTTAAATTTTATCTTGAATTTATCTGAGATCTTCATAAATATTTTTTCTTGTATCTTCTGTGATCTTTTCAGAATATTATGTAGAAAGAAAGATTCTTTATCAATCATAAGATTCTTCAAGAACAAAAAGTAATCAAATATTATTGAATTCAAACAAAAAATAATGACAAGAGTTAAATCTCATCTAATATTGCCAAATATAACACTAAGCACTGGATCATAAGAGCATAGTTTAACTCACAGATCTATCATAGTGCACTGTTGAATGTGTTACAATACAGATATAATCTGCCTCAGGATATTGCAATATACATACTTAGTTGAAGGTGTTCATACTCTGGTTCCTCAGCTACTGCACAAAGTTGGTAGAATATGTGGTAATTTCTCTCCTCTGAAGCTTGAAACACCACCCTGAAAAACATATCTCTTCAATTAACACTACTGACAAGAGAAATTCTTACAAAAAGAGAAATGGTTGACTCTGTCTAGCCTATTAAGATAATTCACTATAATTCCAGCTGCTTGCATTAATAAAGGTTTTATGAGGCAGTGATAAATTTGTAAAGAAACTTACCTGGACTTTTCCAAAAGATACGTCCTCATATTTGCCCCAATAATAGTGTCATTTTTGCTGAAGCCAATCTCAATGTATTTGCCAAACCGGCTGCTGTTGTCATTTCTGGTAGTCTTTGCATTTCCAATGGCCTTAAAAGAAAGATTTTAATATGTTAGAAACAAACAAACCCCCATTTCCAACTCCAGTCATTTAACTTTGACCTTCTCAATTTCCACATCAAATTATTGCTTCATTGTTGAAAGTGTAAATGTTATTTGGCAGCTTATGGTATATCTGTAACTAAAACAAGTGTTAAGATACAGAAAAAGTAGTAGAAGTCAGTGAAGTCTGTGACCTTGAAAACAAGAGTCAAGGTCATGTTTGAGAATATCAATTGTGGGCCTTCATGAGGCGAATGTGTGGTAGGAATCTTGAGTCTGGCAATAAAATAGGTGATGACATATAGCAAAATGTCAAAGAACAATTTGAACCCTGTGAACTTGTTTGAGTTCATCATATTTAGGCCTTCATGGAATGTATGTGTGGTAAAATTTGGAGCCTGTATTTGAATAGCTGATAAAATATAGCATGATATCGACAGTTTTGTTGATTGATGCCCTGATAGACACACAGACAAAGCCCAATACCATACCTCCCCCAGCTCAGGCAGTAATTTTATATTTTATAAGCCACATATCTGTACCATATACAAGGCCAAGTATGATTAATTTTCAACCAGTTGAAATGGTTGCCTTTTGTTTAAACAATTTTTTTAACCACACAACTGTCAGGTGACCAACATAAACTATTTACTATGTTTGTGGTAAACAAAGATACTGAATATATGATCTGGTTTATATTTTTTCCTTCATTTGCAAAATATTTATAGAATATTTCTGATTGGATGGTACTACTATAATTCCTTGGACAAGATGGCTGGCACCAGAAAAGATGATACAGCACTGATACCAGACTGTCTGTTCACATGGCTTGAGAGTAACTGGTCTGGATTCTGGGAATCCCTTGGTGTCAAGGAAAACACTATTACACTATGTACAAATAACTTGTGTCAACAAGAGTAATATTTTGTTCCTGCAAAACACAAGTTTAATCTATATTTCTTTCGTATGTCCATGAGTTATCACTATCAATCAGTTATGAATAAAAAATGCCTCTCTTGGAAGAATCCCCTCTCACCAGGAACAAATATTGACAGATATTTGAATCCCTGATGCTTAGTATTATATTTGCTTTTAACTCATTCATACATTAGGCTAAATGTCCATTTTTCTTTAACTTAAAAATATTTTCCTGGTTATATTAATCCATGTATGTGCAGAGCAATGCTTTTAACTGCCTATTCCTCTATTTGTGTGACCATATGCTACATAACAATGTTATCAATTGTCACCCATAAACATATATAAATATATCAGATAATAATAATATCCTCAGCCAATGACAAAAGCAAAGTGCTGTTCAATTGTCCCAATAACAATGCCAATCCACAAATCCCAGTGAAATTCTTGCCCCAACAAACCCCAGAGCCAAGCTTGGAGCATTAGAACTGAAATTTCACTTAATTCTCTACACCAGGAACAGAATGGCAGCATCAGTGTATAATGGATGCCATATATAAGAGATGAAGGAACCTAAACCATGGTAGGCTACTAGGTTAAGGCAAACACGGGGGAAGGGGAGAGCTCACCATCAACATACTTGAGAGCCTGATACCAGCCACATACCTCATTTATGTATAAGAATCTCTATTTTGAGAAGCTGTGGAACTGCAATATATGTGTCATATAATAAATATACACATGCCATAAATCTGGTAATTATTTTTAGCAATATATAATTACAATTTTGGAATTAAAATGTTGGCAAGTCATTTGTCCCAAAATAATGTACATATATAATTGAGAGCTGAAAATAATATTTCTGAAGGCATCGTTAAATAATACAATTTGACTCCAGGTTTTTGCTTGATAAAAGTAGAGTATATTATATTTAATATGACTAAAATCACAGAAAAGAATTATCTCATCCAAAATTATTCAATTGCTTTTTTAGAAACACTAAATGGAGAGATTTTTAATTGTAGCATTTGCAAATCATAAAATTATAGATTACTACATTGGATATCAGTGCAGTAAAATTTGGAATTTGTAGGCCTATTTATATGACTTTCACGTTGCTTTTGCACTTAAAATAATCAATATAATCACTATAATTTATGCTTTTGACCTAACTGCCAAAACTTAAAGTAAAATTCCCTCTCATTAAAGGTACACTTAAATTGCTAATAATTTTCTGAGAAGCCAACATGTAAACCAAAAAAAAATGTTTATTTTTGTATTGGCCATTCATATTTCCTCTCATCCTAATGTTGTCTGCCAGTATAAAATATTTTACCTATTAATGTATTTTCAATCCTGCAGGCTGGCATTCATTTTTGACCATTTTGGTAGTAGGAGATGGCATGCAAGTTTATATAATATGGTTTTCATTCATCCAAGCATATAAAATAATAAAACAACAACAATAAGAGCATTGACTCTAAGTCCCCTGCATTTTGGGCACAATAGATGTTTATGGTTGGGGGAATGTCTGAAAAGGGTAGTGTTAAATATGGAAAATAAATCCAACAATAACAACACAGACACAAGTGCACACACAGACGGATATGGTCTATGGATGATTATTGAGCAATCACAGCCATAACATAATCAGATTGAGGGAAGGTCCCCAGGAGTACATGTGTGCAATATTTAAGCTAAATGTAAGACAGTTGTGGCTGTATAGTGCACACAAGTCATTTACCATGATTGTTGCCATGACAACAAAAATCAGCCAATCACAGCCATAACCTAATCAGATTAGGGAAAGATCCCCGGGAGTGCATGTGTGCAATATTTAAGCAAAATGTCAAACAGTTCTGGCTGTATCATGCACACTAGCCAAGTTGGTGACATGGTTGTCATGGTAACAAAAATTGACCAATCATAGCCATTATCTTATCAGATCAAAAGAAGGTCCAAGGAGTGCTTGTGTGCAACCATGTGTATCATGCACACAAGTAATTTACCACGGAATTACACACTGACGCAGCTCAATTTAATGTCCCCAGCTTTTTATGTTGCATAGAATGCAGGGGACAAAAAAAATCAGAAAGAGAGACTCTTTGACAGAGTGATATGTCCCGCTTAGTCAAACTGTATATCTGCATATCACGGACAAGTCAGTGGTCGATGCTTGATGTAAACATATAAATTCACAAGTATGCAAAGAAAACATTTTTTTCAGGTGTACTGAAAAAAATTTTTAGTAGAATCTTTCTTTTCTCAGTTATGGGATGTAAAGATCATACATGTTTTACAGTTGCCCTTTAGAGCAGGTATTTGATGCTAAAACCGAAAAGGGTGCAGAATGATCAGTATATGCTAAGATGGTGTTGGGTACTATCAATATTTCACAAGGGCTCCTTTTCAAGTTTTATCAGAATATTTACAAATTCAGCCCACTTGAAACATTAGCCTATTCGTGACAACACTTTAATGTGATGGTGCCACTCATGACAAACATCAGGGAAGCTAGAAGTGATGTGAGAAGTATTTGTACATTATTAGGCTTTGGTACTTTATTATAATAATATAGATTCTGACCTCCATGATGGGGTTAGAAGCCAGGACCTTTTTCTCCACTTGTGTTTCTGCTTCAGCACCTCCCACTGTGGCGAAGTACCTCATGGCATACTTGGCTGATACAGTCTTACCAGCACCAGACTCCCCACTCACAATAACAGACTGGTTCTCATCAAATCTAAAAAAATAAAATAAAATTGAAGGTATGTCTTGAAATATGGAATTGAAAAAATTGTTTTGTAGCAAACTACTAAATCTATATTGGAAAAAAACCCTGGAAAATAATATATTTCATTCTATTTTATTGGATCATGTTGGAGGTAAAAATAATCTGATATCACCAAACCTTGTATCACTCTTGGGGTGCATAAAATACAGGCCCCCAAATCTCATCCCTTAAGAGTCTTTCACCAATAATGTATTTGTTTAACAATTAAATATTTTTGTGATTTTATTTTACTTTTGATATGAAGTTTTACAATAAATGAGACCTTGACATATGCTTGAATGCCTCTTCTGCGACGGCAAAGATATGGGGGTCCATGTTTCCCATATCCTGGCCCTGGTACACCTGTATAGTATCCACATCATAGATAGGCAACTGCTGGTAAGGGTTGATAGCAACCAGGACAATACCTGCACATACAATCACATCCTCATGTTATAAGTAGACCATTGATAGCAACCAGGACAATACCTGCACATACAATCACATCCTCATGTTATAATTAGATCATTATCTGGTCAAACTTTTATACATTACTATCATATCTTAATTTTGATTAATTGATCTCAAAATTATACTCAAATTTTGTCATTTAAGTGCATATTCTTTTTCAAATTATTGTTTGTATTTTATCAGTTTACTAATGTCACTTACCACAATAAGTATAAATTGCATTTCTATCACAGAATCTGACTTGTAAATTGTATAGCACTGAAAAGAAACAAGATCTAAATATTTCATCTGTATTGGTGGATGGGATTTGATAACCTGGATGTATAAATTAGAAAGTTGCCAAGACAGGCTAATGTCCAACTAAGCTGGCAACCCTTTACAAATACATACTGGTGTTATGTTGCAATTTTAGTACATAATAGATACATATTGGTTGATTAACAATGGTGATGATAGAGGCAAGATGTAGTGGTGATAACATGATATGTTATAACTATTTTATGATGATAAAAGGAAATTTGGTTGTATAATAAAATTGAAGAATATATATTAAAAATAATAAGAGGCTGTTTAGACTATTTCCCATTGGTCAGGGGCAGTTATGCATAAAAGTCTAAGTATTTGATGTCCAGATGTAGAGGGACTATCAAATATGTAATATGAGATTTCATATTACTCTTAAACCACAACTTATTTTTTTGAGTAGCCCAGACAGCCAAGTTCATGAGAATCTGTGATTTTGATGCTGATTTTCCCAAAAAACACTGACAAGATTTTTAATTATTATGAAGCAAGACGCTATCCAAAAATGTTTCAAAGGATTTGTGAGAAATGGCCAAAATCCAACAGAGGGATTCACTGTTAACCCATACAGTAGACCCTCAAACCCCACCTGAGGAGGAAGATTCATTTAATCTTTACTTTAAATCTGACTATCCTGGATATGAGATGAATTGTTAGAAATATGATAGAATGTTCTAGAAATTTGAAAGCGCTGCATTCAACTTCCAAATAAAATCATACTTGGTACAGAAGAAGCATCTTAGGGAATAAAAAATCAGATATCCCTATTGTTGGGCATTTCCAGATTACTGAGAAAATGATAAACCAATGTGTTGCTGAACCAGTACGCTTAAATGACCAGTCATTATAAACATTTTGCCCAAATATGGACATTAGTGACAAAATTGTCAGTGTCCAATCTAAACACATTTACTCCTCACCAGAGGTGAAACAATTTGGTCTGTGTGGTGACTTGCACCAGATTTGACCTGAAGTACATGATAGAAAATAAGAATATGATCAAGGAATGATTCTATGATTATTTCTACAGGAACATACACCTATGTGCCACCCAACATCAAAATTGATCTAAAATTGCCCCACATTCAGATGAAACCACTGAAGTCAGACATAGAAGAGAATTTTAGTGGATTTATCAGTTGAAAACCTTTGATCCTTTAGATGTCAATTCAATAGAAAATGTGAGGTTAGCAGTTCCTTGTATCTAAATTTATTACACAATAGTGATACCTAGATTTGCCACTGAAGTAAATGCGTTAAAATTAAATTGGCATCTTGTCAAGGCAAAAACTAAAAATGAATTCCTTAAAATTCTCCATAATGTTAGAGTATTCAAAAATAATTTATTTTCCTGAAGACACTTGTGGTTATTCTATCATAATGGATGTGTCTGCTGCACAGAAATATTGCACATAAATTTCGGTAGTTTTCCATTTTCCTATGGCAGGCCTTAACATACGCACTGACCTGGTGGCCGGAGCCACCACATTCTCTGTTCAGACCAGTAAATGCTATGTTTTTGTGGCCAAGTTGGCAACCATAGTTTTGGTCTTTTAGTGGTTCAAACTATCTTGATTTTATTATTTTAATCCTTGACAGATCTTTGTCTCATATCATGATCAATGGACTTTTGATTGGGACAAGTAACCCCCTAGTCAGACATTAGTCATTATACAGCCTTATGTACAGCCTTATGTACAGCCTTATGTACAGCCTTATGTATAGTCTGATGTACAGCCTTATGTACAGCCTTATGTACAGCCTCATGCACAGCCTTATGTACAGCCTCATGTATAGTCTGATGTACAGCCTTATGTACAGCCTCATGTACAGCCTCATATACAGCTTCATGTACAGCCTCATGTACAGCCTCATGTATAGTCTGATGTACAGCCTTATGTACAGCCTTATGTACAGCCTCATGTACAGCCTCATGTACAGCCTCATGTACAGCCTCATGTACAGCCTTATGTATAGTCTGATGTACAGCCTCATGTACAGCCTCATGTACAGCCTTATGTACAGCCTTATGTACAGTGTATCACACATTCTATTATCCTTAGAAACCACTTTTCATGTTCTTGTGGCCCAACTGGGCAACCAACATTTTTCACTTTATGTCAAGGCCTGCTATGGCCTTCTCTTCTGTATTCAATGCTCATGATTCCATAATAATATTTATGATTTCGAATGATTTTTCTCGCAAAAAGAAACTCTCAGCTTCGTTTTTATATTTCAATATTTATAATGCAGGTCTACATTATTAGCTTCTGTAAAATATAGAAAAAAATCTATAAATACAGGAGTATGGCATCAGGCATCGTCATAATTGTACTCATTTATTTCTGATTGTTATATTGCCTGGTGGGAGTTGAGAAAGACAGTTTGGGCTCCGTGCCCAAAGAAAGTGTTACACTGTGGTTTTGGTGCCAAATTGTGACAAGATTTGTGGGGACTTCATAGGAGAAACACTTTTTGGAAATATGTGTGTTATTAATGAATTGTGAATATCTCATCCATTATGGTGATAATAAATCAACATGCATGAACTTCGTTTAATGATACTAACCTGCAGGTTCATGTAAATAGCTGAGAGATGTGAGATCATTTTCTCCCACCAAGATGTCTGGATTGCGCAATGGTGGCAAATCATCCTTGTTTTTTAACTTGATCTTTCCTGACTGAAACCATGATTAAGAAATTATTAGATGCTGTGTTGAACATATTTATTTTCATATAGTTTTGGTGATATTATTACATATGATGATTTAAGCTACAATTCTATAAAGTTGGCCAGGAAGAGTTTACAAGAATAATCTCACAAAAATATTATCTATTGATTCAAAAATGGCATAAGAAAAATCTGTCTTATGAAAATATTTTTCAGGAGGGTATAAAAAATATGGAAACTTGGATTGAAATATCTCATTTCATCTACAAAATATAGGAAAAGATAAGATAGCATTTTTGGACAATCTGAATAATATAACAAAGAAATAATACCATACCTCTCCATCCTCATATGTGATTGCAAGTTCATTTTGTGACTTGTAGTCATGGTTGAGAGATGCACTTCGCCATACTAATTCAGGATCAGTAATCCACACTCTTGCATCCTGTAAAAAAAATTACATTATATTGACACATCTTCTCAGATATCTAAAATATTTAAAATAGTAAGCTGGCCTTTGCAAAATATTAATTGTTAAAGAAATGAAAGTAATTTATTTCATATTTGTTGAAATGTACATCATATGAAGCCGTCCTCTCAGCATATAAACTATTGTGCCATTGTTATGTGTTTGTATCCAAAGTATTGAGAGGTCTGGTTTCATTATGTGCCTCCCTTCCCAATAATAAGCTGATCTTTAGAGGAAGCATGCTGATGATTAACTGACCTGAAGGAACTGGAAGAGATTGCTAAAGCTATTCTAATATTCACTAAGTTGATGTAAACAAAGGGTTTTTGCCTAACACATAATTTGACATTTGAACAACATTTGAACAACATTTGTTATTCAGCAAGCAAAACATTTTTACGAGAGCTAAAAGTACAAGTACATTTTAGTGATGTATACAATGTTTTTAGGGACTCCGTGATAAGATATTTCAAATAGGACACCACTTGCAGAGATAAACACCACTTACATTACAAACAGTCACTGCAACCATTATTAACTGGTCATCATGATATTTTTCTTTCTACATTTTCAAATGTTTTCATAAATTATTCAAAATGTTTATTATTTAACTGTAGACTCTACTAAAGATCTTTTACCATAGTATAAAATGTTCAAATAAGTTAGTTTGAAAAAAATATTAAGCTACAGATCTAGCTCTAAAATCATGCAGCACATTTGGCTGTGTGAGTGAGTTCCATTATTCACATCTACTCAACCACCATTTTAGCAGCTATTCCACTACAAGTCACAAGTTAATCACATTTTCAGTATTATTTGACAAATAACAAAATTGCTCCAGAACTGAACATGTTACTTGGTCATGAGGATGTGTGGCCAAAACCTAAGCCTCCCACCAAAAAAGTATGAGTGGACTTGTGTACCCTCATAGGGGTACATGACCAACCCCCACACCCATTAAATATAATGCACATTAGGTCAACTATTGACTTATTGTAATAATGCTGGCTGGACCAGCTCATGAGGAAGCTCATTTTGATTTCAAGGAAGTCTGGATACATGCATGTGTAAGTGTTCAACCATTACAAAGCTTTCCCTCTGCTCTTCATCCTATTATCATTGCTTTAGTAGACAGCACAGCAAGTCTCATCCTCCACCCAATATGAGATTGTTAATTACAAATTGATTGGCAACTAAAAGATCAAAGGATCTTCCCATGACATTTGTCAGAACACAGGTCAAAGGATCTGCCTGAATACAGGAAGTAAATAGCATTCCAAACATTTAGCTACAAAGGTTGCTATTAATATACAATTGTTTGGCAACCAAAAGATCAAAGGATCTGCCTGAATACAGGAAGTAAATAGCATTCCAAACATCTAGCTACAAAGGTTGCTATTAATATGCAATTGATTGGCAACCAAAAGATCAAAGGGTCTGCCTGAATACAGGAAGTAACTAGCATTCCAAACATTTAGTAACAAAGGCTGCTATAAAGACAATTGATTGGCAACCAAAAGATCAAAGGATCTGCCTGAATACAGGAAGTAACTAGCATTCCAAACATTTAGTAACAAAGGTTGCTATAAAGACACAATTGATTGGCAACCAAAAGATCAAAGGATCTGCCTGAATACAGGAAGTAACTAGCATTCCAAAAATTTAGTAACAAAGGCTGCTATAAAGACAATTGTTTGGCAACCAAAAGATCAAAGGATCTGCCTGAATACAGGAAGCAACTAGCATTCCAAACATTTAGTAACAAAGGTTGTTATAAAGACACAATTGATTGGCAACCAAAAGATCAAAATATCTTCCCATTACATTTGATCAAAGGATCTTCCCATTACAATTGATCAAAGGATCTTCCCATTACATTTGATCAAAGGATCTTCCCATTACATTTGATCAAAGCATCTTCCCATTACATTTGATCAAAGGATCTTCCCATGACAGTTGATCAAAGGATCTTCCCATGACATTTGATCAAAGGATCTTCCCATGACATTTGCATGAATACAGGCAGCAACTAGCATTCCAAATATTGAGCCACTATGGTTATTTACAGCCACTATTTACAGAAACAACTGATTGGCAACCAAATTACTTTTATGTCACTAACAACCCATATATCAATGCATTATAAAATGTATTAATAAGAGGCACTTTTATTCCTTGTGTACAAATTAAATAATTTGATCTGAATACTTCATAGTCAGTGCTCCATAGCTAGACATGTTACTTGATCATGAGGGTGTGTGTCAAAGTCAAAGCCACCTACCAAAATGTGTGAGTGGACTTGTGTATGGTCATATGGGTACATGCTAAACCCCACACCCCTTAAATATAGCCTGCATTTGGTCAAATAACAAGCAAATAAATAATAGGCCTATGTCAAACCTCGTGGAAGGAATATGATTGAGGTTCAGGATAAAAGGAGAAATCTATCATTAAATAAGACAATAACAGACAAGACAATGACAATAGCAGTCTAACTAAGATGTTGTTATCTACATTTTAATTTGTGAAGTTTCATATATATAAATATATATATAATTTTTCTGTGGTAACAAATAGAATGTATGACAGGATGTGACACAGATACACCCATCCCTCATGTTCCCTGATCGGCCTTATATTTGCAAATAAACCAATTCATAGAATATTATCAAATGAAGCAAATACAGGGAGCTGTCAGCTGACCCGGGTTCCCTGTGCATTGACTGTTCAGTTAAGATGCTGTCATGTCAATTATAAACAAACGTTTAATGCAACCATTCAAACACACTGTCTTGCGCTAGGCTACTCACCTTGGTGTACAATTCCTGTAGAGACATCTTTTAACTTTTCCAAATATTTTTCATATCAGAAATAGGTTGATTAACCCCCAAAATTTGCTATTATCCCGTTTGACAGGACATTTATCTGTCTTCCGCCATATTAACGCCCACCAGACATCAATGGCCGACAGTTGTGTATTGCGCATGTGAGATCAAGACTACCGGATTCCACTTTGCGCAGGTGCGCCAAATAGGAATTTTGCAGAGTTACTATGTAAATTCAAGTTAAGTCAAGATGCCAAGCTTTTGAATCCAGAAAAAAATAAGCACTTAAATAACAAAAATGATTTCAAAAGGGGGGAAAACAAGGGGATTTTAAAAATTGTCAGTGTTTTTCAACCTAAAAATGTGTGAAAGAGTTTGTCTAGTAAACCAATAAGTTTAGGGACAAACCTTTGGTGGATCAGGCAGAGGCATGAAAATGGGGGAAAATATCCGAGAGACCATTGGGAAGGAAAAATTAAGATGCTCTCAAGATCACCTTCAGAGCAATCGTTTGTATTGTAAAGTAAGAATTTTTAGAGTTTGAACAGGAATATTGATTAGAAGACAAATAAAAACTAATATGAAAATTGGAACCTGTATTCATGTAATATATCAACTATTTCATTAAAGCATTGGTGAAACCTGACTTTCAGACACATTTTCTTTACATAACATGAATGTTTATACCCTAAACAGTGCTTTTATATAGTAGTACCCAAAATATTCTCTGTTAACAAATTTCTGTGGCACTTGAAAGTTGATCAGTTGTCTGCTAAAACCTACACCAGCAATTGAACACTTTGTCAACAAGCTTTGTTTAGCTGGTATGTGATCTTGTGTAAACACCTAATGAGTTACCAGTTGTGCACCTGTCCAGCTTGGGAAACAGGGTGAAGATGTTTTGTACAATTTATCAATTTATTGCCAGGAGTATACTTCAGAACAACATAAGATTATTTTAATATTATTTGAATCAATGAAATAACTCATGGCCGTGAAAAATATTTTATGGTTGTGACAAATATCTTATGGTTGTGAAAGATATATCATTTATGGGAAAAGTATACTATTTATTTGAAAAGTATCTTATGCATATGAAAACCTTTCTGTCAAAAAGGGAAGACATGACTCAAAGGTTGCATGGAATCCCCCTTAACTTGAAGGCCGTGATATTGAAAAAGTGACATTAAACCCTTTGATCACTGGTTTGGCCTTAAATCACAATGACTTTGAATGGCAAAACTGTGAATGCTGATAATTGGTATCAGTAAAATTTATGATATGACCCTCTTTGATGAAATTTGGGGTTTTTCACACCATTGAATGGGAAGACATCAAAGGCTGCATGGATTCCACCTTAAAAGCTGGGCTGTATAGAATTTTTTTAAACTTTTTTTTGCAAACATATATAATATAAAAAATAATGATTTCTTCATTTATAACTTCATAAATATTCATCCGTTTTTAATAAATTTACCACCAAAAGAAAGCCAAGAAAATGCACTATCATCATGATAAGTATTATCTTCCAATTCATTCTCTAAATAGTGGAAAAAAAAGGCCAAAAATGTGTTGTTCCAATTTTGACAATTGGTAAACAACACCTCCTATGACTTACGGAGCCCCCTGACAGTTCAAAGGTCAAGGTCACACAACACACTTCCTGTTTAGTCCTGGCAGTACTTGGTGGTCACAAAAAATCATAATTCTCAGGGCAGATGTTCTTTAGTGGATTTCAGATAGATAGCCTGTATGTATGTCAATTTTAAGATCATATATTGTTTTCAGATACCTTAAACCACTGTAAAATTGCCTGCAACTTTCCAGGTTTCACCAATGCTTTATTAAGAGGCGCTTTTTCCGTGGGAACCGCTATTTCCATAGCAACGGATTGAGTCTCATTTGACGCACTGGAACACATTTGTTATATTTAAATATTTCTTTATAGATTGTTGATTAAACATTGTTGAGAAAATGACAGCTGCACAGTTAAATAAATAAATATTTGATTATTTCAAACAAAACAAGATCACTTTTTAGGCCACATTTTAGCTCCCAGCCATTTTAATGTACTCGGTGATATGAACCCCATAGATCTGCATATATACATTTTCAATGTTTTATTTTTTCTCTTAGGGATGGCCGGGATAAAAATGATAAATAATCGATATTTCATTAAAAACAACAAATAAATATGGGCATGAGATGAGGAGTGTGACAGAAGACAGGCAAATCATCACCCATTTTACTGAAATCAATAGGCACTGACCTATCTCAGCTGGTGAACGAACACACACCCAAATACATATTTTCCTTAGAAATGATCAAATCATGTACTAGCTGGTCAGGCTCAACATACTGGGAGAGGCTATCTATTTGCAGAACTAATGAACTAAGAATATAATGTTTTTCAATAAACTAAGAATATAATGTTTTTCAATATATATATATATATATATAACAGGGATATAACCCAGTTAATAAAAAAAGGTCTGCTTGGCCAGAAAATTATTTGGGATAATGATGTTGAGATGAAGGGCAAATTCTTTTCCACATTAATAAATCACATAATTTTGCTTTGTATATTCCACCAATTGACCATGATAAACTAAATCCGAAATTCATATCAAAACCGTGTCATTTCAACCAGTTGTGCCTGCTGGGTGACACCGAGGTCCTATTGATTTGTCTGATAGGAAAATCAATAATGGGTGGGACTTTGGTAAATCAATGATCAAGATATGTGCAAAAAATTAACAAACTTGAACAACCATTCCATCCATGCATGGGTCAATGAATCATAAAAAGGTCCATAAAGAATGGTAAGAATTGACCTTGACCAAAATAGAAAGGTCAACTAGGTAATAACATGAACAATGTCAAGACTTTCCTACATTTTCGTTTGTAAAACTAATTTTGTAAATCCTTGTATTTTTGGGTAAATAAGATATTTTGAACCAAATAAAAAATGTCATCAAGGTCATAAGATAATCAACGCAAGACTCATTTGACTTTTGACCAGGTCACAAAGCAAAGGGTTAAATAAACATGATAAAATTTTATCAAAATGATCAAACTTATCAAATATGAATTCTGTACCATTTACAGATGTTAAGAAATGGGTTGGAATTTTTATTATTTCAGTCAAGATCATAAAAGCAAGGCCAAGGGTCAAAGGGTTAAATTAATGATACTTTGCACATCTACACCTCTAGGTAATAAGGTGTATTTATACCAAATATGATTATACCATTACACCATTTACCAAGTGTTAAGTTCAACCTATTTACTGTCGCTGAAATAAAATAGCCTGGATATTTTTAATGTAATCGCTGCAGTAACATTAAAGTCAAAAGGTCCTGTGAACATCACCTATTTTTAAGTCAATCTATAGACCAAATATTAACTCCCTGTCTTTGGTGGGTGATTAACATCCCAGTCAATCCATACCTGTCCCTGCCAATGACAATACCCCCCACTAAGATTTGTAAAACAACTCATTAAGGCTCACAGAAGGTAAATGAAAATTCAACTTTTTTTCAATGGCTACATACTGTCAGAAACATTGTTTTCTGGAACATTCCAAGATATGCAAGTGGGAACAAAAACAATAAATATGTTTGAAATTGGAGTTGTGAAATGTTCTGAAAAATATTGCCCAGGTGTCCATATATATGAATTTACCTCTGGTGGAAAATCTTTTTCCATGGAAAAATTCACATTTTCTTTGGCATTAAATCAATCTTACTTTATGATATTCTTATATTTTGCCAAAATCAATCACCAAATAACTTATAGGTTTGCAAACTGTCAAAATAAATCATCAAATGACCCAAAAGTTGGTCAGATATATAAACCCAAAACTTTAAAGAAAAAAAATGGCAATAAACAGACAAACAGCTGGAAGATATCAGAAGTTACCCTCCAGTACCTCAGAAATGACAAAATGTGTAACTACAGAAAGAAAAACTTTAAAAATGGATTTTGAGTATACTTAATGAGTTAATACATGTTTGTTATCCTGCTGCAGGCTGCTAGAGGATTTTTCATCACATAAACTCTACTTAACAGAATGTTTGTTTATGAATAATAACCACGTGCTGAAATGTTGGCATAAAAGACCAATTAAATAATTATAAAATAAAACATCCCAATTGTATGGCATCCAGCCTCATCATCAAAACTTATAGATTGTAAAGTAAACAAGACTTTTGAGAATTTAATGGTAAATTGATTTTTATTCAGTTTAATTTATCTCCTTACAGTTGTATAATACAGGGGTAAATTAAAAATGATTCTCACTAAACTAATGATGATGGAGTTTTCAGATAAAGATCGTCGAGTGGCAGCTGTGACTGTGTCACGAAGCTGGTGTGGTCTGCAATCATCTTTTCTATTAGCATGAAAAAATTATATTATCTATGATTTCCCGGCAGTGTCAATGATGACTCAACTATTTACGTTCGGCAGTTGTGATTTAACTCATATAGAATATTAATATATATATATATATATATATATATATATTTCATACAATTAAGTTCATCTTCAAAATCAAGTGAAGTGGCATAACTTGAAAGGAGCATCAAAATCTGTATTCAAAACTGGCAAGACTTTTAGAATGACCAAAATCTGAATGATAAATAGTTTGCCTTCCTACTTCACAGTTAACTTCATATTCATTTAGACTAAGGTGACTAAACAAAAGAGAATATTGAAAACCAATAACTATGTGGAATTAAATGTGAAATCACAGAAATATGCTTACCATAGCCTGCAAGTGTCCAAGACTAGTAGGTATCTTAAGACCAGAACTTTACAAGCATAATTTGGTATTTAAAAGAAAAAGATATCATTAACTGATTGATATCTACACTTTTATTTAAAATCATTGCATTTCATACATGTTAAGTGGAGGTAAGGATGTTGCACCCAGTGATGGATATTTGCAGGCAGCTGTGTTAAGATTTTGATGTATGCAAAGAGTACAATTCCTAGCTACAACAAGATCTTCTGTCACATTATACATCAGGCATGACCCCATCCCAGTTTATACTTATACAAACAAATCCCTGTATTAATATTTACAATGTAACACTTTTTGAAACATGTCAATGTTTAAAAGTAATATGAATATCATGGTGCTCTGACTGAACATTTGCCAAGGATTCAACCTAATCCACTCCTGCCACTAACTTTCTGTCAATGTCTTTCTTTTTTTAACTCAACAGCTAACTTTGATTATAATGCTGTCCTAAAAGTAAAAATATGATCACAGTTTTTCTCAAGGCTTCTGGTAAATTTTGAAACAATGTGAAGCAAAAAATGTTAAGATTTTATGCCAACCAAGGCTAAAAATTAATAACTGCCTTTGAATTGTTAAAAAAATCTGCCAATGTCAGATTTTACCAGTCTGTGCATAAACAATTTGTCCTTAAGCATGGTTTAACAAATCAAGCCAAATTGTTTCCATAATACAAATAAAAAGATGTTATGAGAAACTACAATTTGTACAAACTTATATTCAAACAGCAGAAATATAGAGTCAAATGCAAAGAGGGAGAAATCATGAATTAATGAGGATTGGGTTCTAAGACAACATTATTGTAGATCCTATATGACATGATCTGCTTCCTAAATTCTGCACTATTCAATTGTCTTATCTTTCTCATAGTATATTCCAAGTATTGAAATAAACTTTGAAGTTGAAGTAATGCAGTCTTCATTATTAAAAATATGTTTCATACCACAAAAAGCCAGGAAAAAAATCTTATTTTTGTCATACAGCAATGAATTCATGGTAGAATTTTCTTTTTTTTGTCTCTCAGTAAATAATAATGAATCAATGGAGGTTTAGCATTGCCAATTCTGTCCAACTGAATCTTAAACTGACATTTGATCTTGAACTTTTTTTAATGTCTGGTCTGCAAAAGATCTTAAAATATCATTGAAAGCCCTTGGAATTTCTATAGAACTTATTTTTTATGGGCATATGCTTCATTCACCTTAAGAAGGAACATAAATGGTTTTGAGATGGTACATTTAAACCTTATACCTCATGAGGTAAAGTGTTTACACAAGTACAGTTACCTAAAGCCAAGTTTGGATGAAGGGTAAAAATATATCCATGACTTAAATATTATATTGATCATCCCACTGAATTTGGCAGACTTCAATCACCTGTTTTGACCACAAACATTTTGTAGACCTATCATTTAGTTCATAATGTTCAACAATCAAATCTTAAAATTGACCTGCAACCATGGAAAATAATTCATATAACTTTAATCAGTTGCGTGAAGTACAAAATTTAACAAATATGTGGCTCAATACATTTTTGCTCACACACACACACAGACATTATAATATTCCTGGACCATTGTATGAATGAGTGATAAAAATTAATTTTCTGCCCCTTTGATTTTGAGCAAAACTATAATTTAAAAATATTAGATACAATTGATAAAATGTAGTCTCATGGTCACACATATATTGATATATGTGATTCTATATGCTAGTCTCTAACAAAGTAATCCCAATCTGTAAATAGCACAACTGCACCATGTAACCAGGCCTAACAAGATGGAAAGAATCCCTGATACTACTGGCAGGAGCGCTAGAAAATGTCAATAGCACAACTGCACCATGTAACCAGGCCTAACAAGATGGAAAGAGTCCCGGACACTAATGATAGGAGCGCTAGAAAATGTCAATAGCACAACTGCACCATGTAACCAGGCCTAACAAGATGGAAAGAGTCCCGGACACTAATGATAGGAGCGCTAGAAAATGTCAATAGCACAATGAGCAACAAATTTTGTTTTAAGACAAGAGCCATTGTTGGAGGCCACTGCCACCACATTTTATTTGTTATTTGTTATTTGTCCCAAGTGTCACAGATCTAGCTGTCAATGTTTACTTTATTGCACCATGCAAGCCAGTTTATAATACAAGCGGAAGGATTTGTTTGGTTCTGTTCAGTAGTGGTAAAGTCATCTGTAAAAATGGAATGGTTACTACTTTTTATCCCACAAATCCAAGAAAACTGATTTTTTACCAATGAGGAGTTATCATTTCAAATTAAAAGATTTTATTCAAAGTTAAAAGAAAAAGATATCATTAACTGATTATAAATTTTAAGTTGGAAAAATAAAACAAGAGTTTTATACTGGTACATCCAGACAATCTTCCATGAAAAAGCGTAACTACACTTGTTTAAATCATAGGCCTAAGACATTAGATCCATGATGATTATTGCATTTTTGTAATGTTTGTGAACATTTTCTCGACATGCCTACAAATCACTTCATAAATAATTATTTAAATCCTTTCCCAGAGTATACTTGAGCAGATAATAAGCCAATCAAAATTCATGTTACATATTGAATTTTGTTTAACTCGATTCTCATTGGCAACCTCTTTGATAAATCAATAGCTATTTGATTTTTTCAAAAATAAAGACTTGAAAAAATTCTGAGCCTAATTACAAATAGATAGGAGTGGTCCACTGAAAATACATCTTAGTAGTTTGGGCTGCCAAAGTCTGGACAGTCACGGTCAACTGTGAAATCAGTCTCATGCCAAGTGGTCATTATACCCAGATACTGACTAAAAACAGAAATACAGCAGGGCAAAGGTAACAACAACTTGTTTTGCCCTTGACTTTCCTAATTTATTTATCTTTACATTGTCTTTATGAGAATTTTCTGTTTCAGTTTTCTGGAAATGTTAGGTTCTGGCAGCAGCAGAAGCTCCTGCAATTTACACAAGTCACATTTTTAGCCGGTGAAAAATTGGATCAAATGAAAAATAGGTTTAAGACATAGGTAAACGTGAATGTTTGTTGATGGAAGATGCAAGCATGGTTGGATACCAATATCAAAGCATCCAGATTTCTTGGCCAATGGGAGCTCAAAAATATTCAAAAATAATTCCAATATGTAAGTATTAAAATAACTCTATAAAATATATATATTCTGGTCTTCAGTAAAACATTGTAATTTTGTTATTACAAGAAGTCAAAATTTAAGACACATGGGAAAAAGTTTCAAAATATGAGAAAATGTAGGATTGCTGGGTGCCCTGCAAATAGAGCTGCCATACTCCTGACCAAGCTCCTGTCGTGTATGGCTTTTTCTACTCACCAAGTCATTTTTAAACTGATCTATGTGCTATTAACCCTTCTAATATATTGTTGTGCTATTGATATCCACCAATTGATAGCAGAGTTACATGCTGTCATTGTGGCATTTATTATTTTACATGGGGATCAAATATCAAAGGTGGGATATTCTAATATAAATGACCTTTAAAGCATAATTTATTCTTTTGCATTGGCACAAGCATAAACCACTTCCTTTGATAAATAATTTGGCATCGACTTGAGTCTAACATGCTGACCAGGCAAATCCCAGCCACCAGCATTAGAGACAGACATCTGACTGCTGATTTATGTCCCTTAACCCCCTCCCCGATATATATATATATATTCACACACGCACATCAAAATTAGCACCTATTATATTCTGCTTGAGAGCCATTAATATATCGACCAACATAGAACAATGAACACATGAATTTCTCCCTACAAACCCATTCCATCCCTTGGTAAGGTTGTCTTTTATGAAGGAAAAGTCTTCAGTCAAATTTGTTGGTAAAAGATGCCTGGACAGAAAATATGTCCCTAGGAAAAGGGGCTTTTTTCGAGAGGTTACTGCAGAATATATTTGAAAAAAGTTTTCTGCAATTTCATGAGAAATATGACCTTTAAGGTTTTGCTTATGTTTGGAATCATTTTCAACTTTGGACTTAAAACCAGGAATATACAGACAAAGTGCTACAATATGTGTTACATTGGGCTGCCTGGTAAACGAACCTGAGATATTGCATTTTTAACATACCATGAAATGGAATTAATATCGTGGATTAAATACTACACACATATATATCTATGTATATATATATATATGATTAACATAGTTAAATACACAATCTGTAGTCCAACAAAAACATTTTTTTAAGGATCCAAACTCATTTGTGCTTCTATGGAAGTTATATCAAAGGGTTTAATATGTCAGACCTTGTAAATATATTATTGTAGGAAAATGAATACATAATGTTGTTGTTCTTGCTGCTGGTGTGGAGTGTTCTGTGTTGGTCACAATGTGGCACTTAGCAGAGATTGATTAACTCTCTTGACGAAGAAGTTCTGGAGTATGTATCATCATACATACTTCACTCCAGCCTCTGGTTCTGCTAAATACTTCCCTAAAACACAAACAATTACAATTGCACTCAACTAAAATACAAGTGGCATTTTTATTATCTAAATAATTTTCAACAAAAGAAAAACATTTTCATTTCGGTTCAGTTTCTTAGAGTCATATAATTTCGAAATAAGGGGTCAAAAGTTGAGTATTTTCACAAAATCACACAAAATCACAAAAATGGTAATCCCCATTTGATCACACAGACTAGCAAATCTCTAGTCTTTTAAGTCAATATCTCTTTATGTGAATGCTATTGGACTTTTGTGACAATGATGAGTCATCAACAAAATCTTACCTGTAACAAATCTTTTTTTAACAAGTGATACTCTGTAGCCAGGACCAAACAGATCAAAATCTACTCCCGACAGGGAAGAGCCCTCACATACAAATTGTACTGCGACAGGGCTGGGATTGGCAGGCCCAGAGTTCTGGTCAAACTTGGCCCGCAAGCTGCCAGATCCTCCCTCCTCGTTCATCTCGGATATATCAGTCAGCTTCCATACTGCCCTCTTGCTCTCTGCTGACCTGCACACACACACACACACACATATATATATATATCCAATGATAAGTTACATGTTTATGACTTGTTAAAAAACACAGGTGAATAAAAAACATAGGTGAATAGCCTTAGAGCTATGCTGATTATTGCTTTGTCATAATGATTATAGTAAGCATTTCCTGGAATTGCCTGCAAATCGCTTCACAAATTAAATACTTTTATTCAAATAAAGTATTTACCCTGCTTTGCAGATTGAAAAGAGTCAAAGTAGTAAAAGTAATGATCTTAATATTGGGACTGACTACATCATCCTATTGCTTTATCTAAAACTGAGACTACAATTAGATTAGTCAAATAAGGTACTGGATGTTCCAGATGGAAATGCTGAGACATCTCCTGACAATACTATCTTTGAATATGAAAACCTAAGAAACTAAACCAGTAGTTTCAGAAGAAAAGCTCAAAAGTGATAAATCTATTAAGCTAATCAGAAAATTCCTCAAATTCTTGTGAGTTATTACTCTAAATCAGGTATCTTCCTGGGGGAAAATGGGTTTGGGCTGTGGGGACTCTTCAGAGGGAGAGAGAGAAAAAATGGGCTAATATCCAACCATCAAATATTCAATTTCAGAAAATAATGGATAATTAGGATAAACCGAAAAATCGAAGTTTTTGAAAAGGAAAAAAATATACACACCTCCACTTTGTTAATCTGTTAATTGATTCTCTATTGTAAATGCATTTGCATTGAATAGTACATTCACTGTCTTCTTTGTCATTTGGTAATTCTCAGATCTATTTAGCCATTAGTTATGTATATCAATTTATCATACATAAATTTGTTTATCAAATGTATTTTATGCACATCAACTGCGTGAGTCAACCTGAGACACAAGAGGTGTAGCCAACTTATCAAATCAAATCTTTGACTTGCAAAAATGGTGGCGAGCGAGAAAGTAGCAGACACAAATTTGAGATTTTAGATTCCTTCTTTGCTTTGATAAATTTCAATTCAGAATTATTGCATCAATATCATGCTGAAGTTCCAGACAAATGATGTATTGTTATTAAAGGTTAATAACAGACAACATAATTAAATCTAAATTAACTGCAAATAGGATACTATATTGACAACTTTGGTAAACACTGTGAAAGATATCTTGCACAAAAATGTGGACAAGAAAGCCAGAGAGTAAAAAAAACAACACACCATATGGCAGAAGGTTTTGACTGCATGTTGGTGACTTGTCCGTCCACAGGAACCAGCACGGCAACATTTGTGAGTGGACTATGGCACACCTGGCTGTTGTACTTGTAATCTAATCTGAAGTCTGTTTGTGTGGGTTCACACTTCCAGTAGCACACCAGGTGTAAGGGTGTGCTCTGAACACCCACCGCCCCTCTTCCCTAAAATATTAGCAAACACATTTGTCTATTAATGTCTTCAAATATTTTAATGTAAATAATATCATTTTGTACCTTGGCAAGGTTAAAGGTAAACTTTGAGGGAGGTAAACATAGTAGATCATAAATGATCATATTGGGAATAATTTACTTCAAGGAATCAAAAGTAACATTAACAGTTTGAAAGTGAGTATTGCAACAATTTCCATTTGAGATATGGGTATCAGAACAATGTCTTAACATCCTCACTGTTTTTCTTGTGACAGCATTAAATATACCAGGAACATTGTTTTATGCCAATAAGCAGACACAATCAGGCCTGGAGTGGAATAGTTTTATTCAAATTCATATTTTTAAACCACTGCTATCTGCACATCTCTGTTCTTTCTTCAAACACTACATATCAAAAAGGCCCTACTAAGATATTTTGATATATTTTCAAGTAAGTTATATATATATTTACCTTGGCAAATTTTACCTGATACTTCAAAATATCAATATTGAAGTATGAAGCCATTTTGTTGGTTTCTGATTGTCGTCTTAAATGATCTGTTAAAGCTGGCATTTCAAATTGATACACTAAACTATCTGATGTACTTGCTGATGTGTCTCTACAATATACATATTATTGACATGAAGACATAACATGACATAAGATATAAGAAAAACCCAAAAAACAATATATTTTGCAGAATTTATGTGATATTCAGATGCCCTTAACTGTGCTCTCAAACATGTGACAAGTGTAAGTATTATAAAAAGGTCAACAATCAAACAAAATAGTCAATAGTTCTTAGGGAGCAACTTATTTGATTTTTTTCCTGATGTACTTACTGAGTGATCAGTTGTTTATTGACTAGAAGGTGTTCAAGGTTTTGTATGTTTTTGACACGGAAGGACAGTGTGGCAGGATTGGGGTTTTCTGTGAGCACTTTGACAATCCCAGCAGGGAATGAAACCATCATGTCTCCTGTTATCTTCACCCGGCTTCTGAAAAACATTAAAAAACATTAAATAGAAACATATTGAAAAAACATTTAATTTAACTCTCTCTTTCTCACTCACACACACACACACACACCCACACACACACACTTCCCCTCTGTCCTTAATCTATCCCCTTTTTAAAAATATAATATTGCCCATGAGCAGACCCAGTCTGATATAGCTCCATATAAATGTTTATTTTTATTATCATAACTTTTTTTTTCAATCATTATATGTCATTATTACTACAAACTTTACACAATAGAGTCTGAGTTACTCACAATGCTTCATCTGTGCCTTTGAAGAGAGCATTGATGGTTTCTGAGAATGCAATTGCCAAGGGTATATTATCTGCCATGCCTATAGTGAGAGGGCTTGGGCCTCTTGATGACCCTATGGGCATTGACGTTGTGTTGAATGTTGTGGCTGTGTTGTTGTTGAGATTACCAAGACTGTCTGCTCTGTTCATGGAGGAAGAGGAGATAGCAGGTGTCAGAGCTGGACTCTGTCGCCCGGTAGGTCTGGATGTAGCCTGAAATATCAAATCCCGCAGCAAGTGAAAACATACATTTTGTTTTCATATGACCAAGCCAAATGGTGCAAGAGCTGCAAATGAAATAATCATTGACTTTATTGTTCTTATTAATAAGTTTGATAACTTTCTGCGATAGCACAGTAACATTGTATGGAAATCTTTGGACTGATAAAAATTCTATTCAAAGGTCAGTATACAAGTCATCTGGGATATTGGGAGAGGAGAATGCAACTTTAAAAGCAATCTGATTGTATGGCATTTAGTTGGTCTGAGATACTTTCTACTCAGTGTTTTATAAAAAGGGTAGGGCTGGGCAAAGGGATAGCTATTTGTTATTGCCTAAGGGCCATGTGACAGTTCTCAGGTCACTTCCCTGGTCTGCAACTGAAAATCACCATAAATACCATCCTATTCAATGCTTGATTATGCTATTTGTCTTGCATTTTACATACACATATAATTAAGTCAGCACTGTGGCTTACTTTTTCACCACTACAAAAGTAACAATGAAATTCTCAAAAATATACTTCCTGTGAAAACATTAAGCTAAAAGTAGGCTTAGCTATTGCTTACTAAAATTCAAAACTATCATTATGTCTCTGATGAAATCATGAGGTTATTTTACACTCACGTTGTAGCTCTTGATGGCCATTGCACCCCTGGGTGAGGCTCGACTAGGAGGTCCTGGGATGAGGGGAGCCCCAGTAGGGGTGCTAGCTCCAGTGCGTCTGGCAGCTGCAGAGGGTGGAGTGTCTGCTGGACTTCCTATGCTCAAGTCTGCATTGGAAAGACAACATAATTTAACCTTGGAGTAATTATATATGGAGGCGTGATGTCCGTTATATATGATATGGTACCATGACAATGCACTATTTTGCATGATGGGTTCAAAATCCTTTGATGCTGTCATAGTTGCCAACTTCAGAATGATGGAACATTTAATAAAAATGAAACTGACTGATATTTTAGTGATGTTTCATAACACTCTTTTTTTTTTTGAAGGAACAAGTCAGAATAGTTGTTCTTTTGAGGCTTACAATACCATCCACTCAAAAACTCCTGTTGCAGTTTTTTTTAATGAATTTTTATTGTTTTTAAATGGTGACATAATATTTCATAAATCAATTCAATGATGGCACATCATAGTCAACATAGCTAAAGGCCTAAACCAAAAGTGACTGAGAATGGTGTGATTTTGTATATCCTGCATCCCTTTTTAACCAAAAACCCTCATGATATTTAATAAATGATTTGGTTATTTCTTATTTGGCCTTTTTCAACAAAGATGATAACACTAGTTCGGGGCATGGTTAATGTCCTATTTCCTACCTTGAGCACTGGTTGGCGTGGTGGCATTTTCTCGAGTGGAGATAGTGGCAGCTGGAGATGGGAATGAGTAATTACCACCAGTTGGTGTGGAAGCACTTGATGAACTTGGCCCAAATAAATCTAATCCCAACAAATCCTGGCTTGCCTTGCTGCTACTGTTAATCCTGAAATTACCAAATTTCTTTCTTAAAGGTACATACTGGTAAGGATGTCATTTACTGGCGAAGGGTCCTCAAGTGTCCTTTTATATCATAGTAAGTGGCAACCAAAAGGTCAAAGGGTCAATGGAATGTCAACCCCTGGAATGAAGCAACCCCTGGAATGAAGCAACCCCTGGAATGAAGCAACCCCTGGAATGAAGCAACCCCTGGAATGAAGCAATCCTTTCTCAATGAAATCTATAAAAACTATAGGGAGGCTGATAAAGGTTGTTTTTCTCCAATCAATTTAAACTTTTTCAATCACTGTAACACAAATGGAAATACAATAGTACTCTATGATACTGCAATATGTGTGATAAAAGGGTCCATTTATACCAAAATTATAGTACAATAACTTTCCCTTTTCAACCCATTCAATTGTGCACCTAAGACTCGAACCCATATATTTCCGAGTGTTTTACCACAAAAAGTTGACATTTCCCATTACTGTTTGCATGCTTTGTCTACATTTTATAATCTGGCCTTCACCATTTCCGTAGAAAATTACGAGGTCAAGGTTCAAAATAATTGCAATTAAAGAATATTCTTTCTCATGAATTCCTGTCATCAGCATTAGGGATAATGGCCTGTTTTATTTATTTGTAGTTGTCAAAGCTTGGAAATGTTGTTCTAAATAACTTAATATTAGAAAAGGCAAGGATCCAATGGCTGCTTTTTTAACTCAGAGGCTGGTTTTATTGTTACAAGGCAATAAATGATGAAATAGCTTTGAGACTACTAGAACATGTCAAAATGAAACCAGCTTCTACAAGGAATAACCATGGAAATTGCTACATAGAAATGGTGACAAGCTGTGACCCTTACAAATACAGATATTTCCTAAGGACTGTGGCTGAATGGAATAACCTACTCATTTAACTACATTGGAAACAGGAAGCTCAGCATATTTCAGGAACTCCCTTGCCAGAATGTAAAGCCTGGTGTCAAGCATCTGGTATAGACCAGCTGCACCCCAAGTGCAATCTTGCACTCTCAGTGAGCTGCCAATTGGATTTGCTTAATATACTTAAAGATGTAGACAGATAGATGTTCGCATGTTTGAAGGCACGAACAGCTTTCTTAACCACAGTATGCCAGATGACTTAGATAAAAATATGGCCTATGCTTGTGGTAAAAATTGATACTGATACATATATTCAGGCATTTGTTTTACCACAAGATGTTTCTGATTGGCTGGTACTACTCTAATCCCTTGCAAAGACAAGATGGCTGCCACCAGCAAAAGATGATCATAAATACAGACCATTTTACAACAGTATAGTTATTAAAAGGATATCTTAAAATTTCCATTTCATATATTATATTTGTTAATTTTAATATGTTTATCCATATTTTGTGAGGCTTCCCTTCACCTCTAATTATCATGGTGTTTCATATCATTGTAATGACATTTAATATCACAGCAATGACATTAAATCATATTCAATACGGTGGTTATGACATTAAATATCATGGTAATGGTGTGTTTCATATGACTGTTATGACAGTTAACATCATTACATTAATATCATGGTAATAGCATATAATGCGATAGTGTGACATTTATCTTAAGGCCTTAAATGCATTTTCAGATTAATAGTCTCAGTGTTGATATGGAGATGGACAAGTAACTGAATATCTAAATAAACATTTCAAGAAAAATCACCCTGAATCTCAATATATAATTTTGTAAAATAACATTTCATCTTGAAAAATATTCTTCTTTTTAAACACGTTCACAAGATCTTGGACAAAAACACAGACAAAGGGAAGTTGGTTGTTTTGTGCCCTCCCTCAGAGGAGGTCATAATTATACAGAAAAAAACAAACAATTTTACACCACATATTTGCCTACTACACCAGACATTGGCCAATGCCCAGTGTTTTTTTTTAAAGAACACTAGTACAGGGTAAATAATACAGGGGGTGTGCATATTAATGGCATTCTCATGCCTCACCATTAAGCAAAGATTCTCATCACAGTAGCAACAATTGCCTCATATTGGAAGTGTGTGGCTATTTCTTGAGATGAAGCATTTGAATAGACAAATAACATTTGTGGTGTTAATATATAAAACAACACCCAAAAGCTGTCTATAAGGTGGTAACACTTGATGGGAGACAAAGTGGTGAGGACGACAATCACCAGACAACTACCTGTATTTACCCTACTTACTTCAGAGTATCGGATATAGATATAGACCTTTTCATACTGGGATCACTTGCTGATGCTGTCCTTCTCTACAACAAAAACATAAACATTTTTTTTCAGCTAGAGGCTTTCTATCTTAAACAATATAATTGTACATCACTTTACTGTCCTGTTTTTAATTTCCAGCCTGTTGTTGATTTTTTTTCTATTAAAATGTGTTCTGAGTAATTATCAAGCATAAAAAAAATGAAATTAAATCTTCTGCATATTTATGCTGTTCTCCAATCAGAATATTTTTTTTAGAGATTTGGGTCAAATACTATAGTTTGTGGCTTACATTGGATGTTGGAGAGAGGCGTAGTCCCTCTATAGACTTGCGAATGTCATCCACATTACTGCTAGTGGGTGTTGATCCATTGGGACTAAATGGCTTGATCTCTACTTTGATCTTCTTTTTGTCTTCAGAATCTGTGTACATATCATTCACTTTGGTGAGTACAATTCTTGTATCAATTAAACTTCTCTGGTATTGAACAAGTTCAATGTGAAGGAGACAAATTAAGCTCCTGTCAAGTTCAAACATATCAATCAATCACATTAAGTAATTATTCATCAATGGTGTGGCTCACCTGATTCACTGTCAGAACTTGAATACCAGCTATTCTTGTCATCTTGATCTGCATCTGAAGATTAGGTAAGGAACAATATCGCTAACCTCATTGACTTTCTATTAAGCATCCCCAGAACATCTTGAATGTGGAAAGTAACTCTGCTATGTAAGACAGCAATAGCAGGTATCACAAAAATTAGGTAAAATATCAATACCAAGGGGTAAAATCACCCTTGAGAAAATTGATGATTTGGAAAATATTGACAATAGAACCCATCAGAAGGAGAGGAAATCCCAAATGACATGGGAAACTACAAGGCTCTCTGTATGCATTTCCTGATAATATTAATAAAGTGTCTCGATGAGAGGCATTATCAAAAGGATACTTTCAAATGGATGATCTGGTCTAATGCTGTATCCTTCTTCGTCTACTTTGGGTGTGTTCTGTTTGTCATCACTGAAAAAAAAAATAATAATAATAAAATATAATGATTGTCACCAATGATTAAAGGAGAAGGTAAGTATCACTTCATATTATATTGTTTTGTCCAAAATGTTAAAATAACAAATTCCTTTGACCAAAACATTTTAAAAATGGCTAATTAAAAACTCTGACAAAATTGGTAAAACTAATTTTGATTCCAAGAACTATCAAGAACTTGCCAACTTGAAAATTAATCAAATGATTGTTAACCAATCAAAATATAGCTTGCAATTGACCAATCACACTGAAGCTCACTCAGGACAACCCAGGAATCTCCTTGTTTAATTTCAGGGGGTGCCTTTTTGTGTGACATCATTAAAATGATCTTTAAACTTCTCATGCTTTGTTTTCATTATTATATCTTTCAAAGCAGGATCTACATAACTGTAATTGCTTTGTTGCCTGGTTCTGTAATGTACATATGACATCAAATTTGTTGTTTTCTGAAAGAAGAGAGTCACTCATGTCTCAGGAATTGTCAAAATCCTTGCAAAATAGGAGACTATTGTGGCAGAATGCTATTTGATGTTGCTTATGGGTCCCAAATTACTCAAGTTGACTTCACCAAAATTTTACCAAGTTTTAAAATCAATTAGTCAAATGTTATTTATTTTCTCCTCCATGAACTTGTTGATTCTTTCACTATGTACAAATTTTCATTATTCCACAAACATAAGCAATATCAACAATATCATTTTAAAAAAGATATAAGATATCTTATAGGATAAAAAGATATCTGAGTCAATATTTTATAAACATGAATTTCCCTGAGTCAAATGGTGAGTGTTGACAAGTTCCACTGAGCATGGGGGGGAATAACCATGTGCAAGTTCCATTCTATTATTTATCAAATTATCATTTAAAATGCAATTAAAATCGATCCATGCGTGAAAGCATTTCTGTCAACAAGGGAAGACACGACTCAAAGCAGTGGAAACAAATGCCGCAAAACTGTGAACGCTGATAATTGGTATCTGTGAAATTTTACTAATTTAAACACGACTGAAAGGGAAGACATCAAAGGCAGAATTGAATTGTGCGATATAATTAAATAATTAATTTAATTTTAATAGAAATAGAATTATGACATGCATACGTGATTTACGCAACACAAGATCGCCATTTTGAAAGGCGGGAGAGGCTCTTGTTTTTGGCACGAAAACATGGAGAAATTCTCGACCTGCGAAGCATAATTTGGGATAATATTGGGTAAATACCTTCATTTATCATTTGAAATGCAATTAAATCGATCCGCTATGTGCGATGTTCGTTATTTCGAAAATATAAAAGTCATGAAACACTTTGTTTTGACGAGGATGTGGAAAAAATCTCGACCTGCTAAGCATAATTTGTGATAATATTGGGTTAATACCTTTATTTATCATTTAAAACGCATTTGATCCGCTATGTCCGATATTCGTTATTTCGAAAATAAAAATGTTTGTAATGAAAACTCGTAGTGCCGTAATTGTTGGGCGTAAATCCTCGTCCACAGGTTGAGGACCCCCCAAACATTAACTAAGGGTTTTTGTACAAAAAACTTGTCCTATACACGAGTAAGTACGGTAACTTGCTAAGTAACTTAACAACTAATAGAACCAGTAGTTTCAGTGGAGAAGAGGCAAATTGATGGACAGACAGAATGACAGAGAATCCCCCCCCCTCACTGCAGAAGATGTGCTCATATAGTCAGTAATGTTGCAAGTGTGTCTCCAAAAAAAATCTCCACTTACTTTTTTATCATCAATCAACTCAAATCTTATGAATATATAAATACAAATCCAAGCATCTAAAACTAAAAAGCTTAATTCTACTACTTATCCCAGAAGTTACTTATTTTTCTGGCTATTTCCAGTCTCAAGCTTATGGATTATGCAACTTGATCTATGCTAGAAATCCAAATATTTTATAATGCCAAAAAAAGTCCATTGATAGAATCACCATTTGGCCATTTAGAATTGCCACTTCGCTCACAGGCCAGAAACTTAACATTATCAGGAAATACATCATCAATAAATATAGACTCACTCATCCTTTTTGTTCTTCTTTTTTTTCTTGTCTTTCTTTTTGTCTCTTTTGCTTTTGCCTAGAAAGCCTGGAACTTGAAAGATAGAATCACCATCTTGAAAAAAAAATATTTATAAGAATATCACTTTTACAACCTACATATAGGTCCAGCTTATAAAATAACTGATGCCAAGTGCAAAACACACTAAGCAATTTGTTAATTAATACAAAATTAATAATATAAAAACATGAGATATTTCATTATTGTTCCCTTTACGACAAGACCCACACTATTAGGCCAAAAACAGGTAAAACTGTGGAGTGATTTCCAAAATTCTTTTTTCTATTAAAGTTTTAACAAATTTTATTGGTCTGCAAATGGCGAGAACAGACATGATGATTGCAATGCCAGTTCAAACCTGACAGTCAAGTGGATAAAAATGAGTGCAATATTTAATCGCATGATTTACAGTCCATTCTCTACCTACCCCTGCACTCATTGACCTCTAATAGTTTTCACATAATTTACTCTCAACCCTGAGTTATTTTTAAACATGGTCAATAAAATTAAATGAGTAGCCTTTAACTTACCTCCAGTTTTTGAAGGCTTCTCTAAGATTGGTATTTCCTTCCTGTCATTTGAGTCATTAATGATTGTAGGCAAGTCTGTAACATTGGCCTCCTCAAACTCTATGGACCCCGGCCTTTCTGTACCTGTCATCTTGTTCTGTATAAATGTGTCTAACAATTTTTCTACTGTTAATGTTGAACCATTTACTTTGAATTCTTCGTGTACCTGGAATATTTTAACAAAAAAGATATTTCATGTAACTGCATCAGTTTCCTTATCTTAAATAATTTTTTTGCATATTTTCGAATTGATCATAAATAATAGAAGTGATGCCTCCAAAAAAAAGATTACATCCTAGATGTTGATGTGAATTGGCCATTATATTTAGCCTATTAAGTCAAAGTTATTCAAAAATGTTGTTGTGGTTCAGCACGTCTTTTATATTCATGTATCTATTCTTCACATAGAGTTATGTTGATACTCTTTCCAAAGGGCATTCTCAGAATAGTAGAAATCAGAATAATAGAAGTTTTTCTTGTGTTAATCTACATACAGTTGAAAGTCAATCATCTTTATCAGGGGCAGAAGAGCTCTGAATTGTGCCGGATTGTAAATTTGAAATAATCTGTATCTATGACTCTCACCATAGAGCAGGAGCATATCGTGTCAATTCCGGATACTCACAACATAGCCAGACACAAAATCGCAACATAGCTGGGTGAAATTTGAGTGGTGCCAGAATTTAATTTTTATTCTTTGACTCTTGTATATCAACTATCATATATAAATTTAAAAGAAAATATCAAGTTCATCAGTTTTGTGCATAAGTATATGATCACCTGGGACTAACTATTAACAAGAGTTTAATTTGAACATAGGAAGGTGCCCATGTTTAAGATTGCATAATGAGAAGTCATCCATCCTGCCTTGGGGGAACAAACAATTACCCTTAAAATCTAAGAGATTCAGGAGAAAATTTACTTATTCATAAAAGAGACAAGATTATTCCCTCAAACATCATGAAATTTTTAAATTTTGTGATAATTTTGATGCGATTTTTACATCTTTTGTGAGAGCTCAAGAAGTTGTTTTATAGCAGAATCACCCAGAATCATTCAGATTAATTCAAAATAATGGTATGACATCAAACCAGTCAGCTATGCTGCGATTACAGTCTCACACTGTTCGGGGCTCTCCAATCCCTCTATATGGCCATTACCGTATTTACTCGTATATAAGTCGAGGTTTTTTTCCAAAAACTCTTAGTTAATGTTTAGGGGGTCGTCTTATACACGAGAGCAGTCTTATACTCGAGTATTTACGGTAAAACGTAAATACGGTAAAACGTAAATACGATGTTCATATTTTCGAAATAACGAATATCAGACGTAGCAGATTGATTTTAATTGCGTTTTAAATGATAAATAAAGGTATTTACCCAATATTATTGGTCTATTATTTTAATACGCAATTAAAATCGATCCACGTGTGAAAGCATTTCTGTCAAAAAGGGAAGACACGACTCAAAGCAGTGGAAACATTGACGAAATGCAAAACTGTGAACGCTGACATCAAAGGCAGAATTGAATTGTGCAATATATTTAAATAATAATTTTAAAAGACATAGAAGTAAAAGTAAAACGTAAATACGATGTCCGTGACGTAGCGGATCGATTGGCCACGTGACTCACAAGACATGTGATCATTGACTTTGCAGATTTGACAGAGAATTGCGTTTTAAATGATAAAGAAAGGTATTTACCCAATATTATTGGTCTATTATCTCGAAACGCTTTGTTTTGACTTTGTTCTCACTGATTCCAATTATCAGCGTTCACAGTTTTGCATTTCGTCTTTGTTCCCACTGCTTTGAGTCGTGTCTTCCCTGTTGACAGAAATGCTTTCACGCGTGGATCGATTTTAATTGCGTTTTAAATGATAAATAAAGGTATTCACCCAATATTATAACAAATTATGCTTCGCAGTTCGAGAATTTATCCATGAAGTAAAACGTAAATATCATGTACGTGACGTCGCGTTAATTCACGTCCGCAACACGAGGAGAAGCCAGGGATCCATCATTGCACAATATATTAATATTTCAATGCGTGTTTAGTTGGCACTGATCGTTTTCGCGCCAAAAATAAGAGCTTGTCCCCGTCACTCCCGCTTTTTAAAATGACGACCTCGTATTGCGTAATGCGTTTAAATGGATGAATGGTTTTGTTCTGTTCTCGACCTGCAAGGCATATTTTGTGTTAATATTGGGTATATACTTTTATTTATCATTTAAAACGCAATTAAAATCGATCCACGTGTGTAGGCATTTGTCAAGAAGGGAAGACACGACTCAACGCAACACGTGGTCGCTGAAAGGCGGAAGTGACGGGAAGAAGCTCTTGATTTTAGCACGAAAACGATTGTGAACGCTGATAATTGAAATCAGTGAGAACAAAGTCAAAACAAAGCATTTCGAAATAACAGACCAATAATATTGGGTAAATACCTTTATTTATCATTTAAAACGCAATTGAAATCGATCCACGTGTGAAAGCATTTCTGTCAACAGGGAAGACACAGGGAAGAAATATTCAACCACGTGTAGACAGTCGTCCGCCTGTCCGATATTTGCTTTCACGCTAGTATTGCGTAATGCATGTTAAATTGATGGATGGTTTTGTTCTGTTCTCGACCTGCAAAGCGTATTTTGTGTTTATATTGGGTATATGCTTTTATTTATCATTTAAAACGCAATTCTCCTGCAAATCTGCAAAGTCAGTGATCACATGACTTGTGAGTCACGTGGTCAATCGATCCGCTACTTCACGGACATCGTATTTACGTTTTACTTTTACTTCTATTAAAATTATTTATCATTTAAAGGTATTTACCCAATATTATTTCGAAACGCTTTGTTTTGACTTTGTTCTCACTGATTCCAATTATCAGCATTCACAGTTTTGCATTTCATCATTGTTTCCACTGCTTTGAGTCGTGTCTTCCCGCTTGGACAGAAATGCTTTCACACGTGGGTCGATTTTAATTGCGTTTTAAATGGATTGATGGTTTTGTTCTGTTCTCGAACAATTTGTGATAATATTGGGTAAATACCTTTATTTATCATTTAAAACGCAATTAAAATCGATCAGCTACATTTGATATTCGTTATTTCGAAAATATGAACATCGTATTTACGTTTTACCGTATTTACTCGTGTATAAGACTGCTAAGATCTTATATCGTAAGCATATTTAAGTTTCACTTTTAAAATGACCGCCAAGCTTCAGCTGAAGCTTGAATGGTAGCAGAGCCGATATGTCAAGAAAAACCAACTCGACTTATATCCGGAAATTGTTTTTTTTCAAGAAAAATAACCTCAATTTTCGGGGGTCGACTTATACACGAGTCGACTTATACACGAGTAAATACGGTAATAAATGTAACAAAATGAGGTAAAGATAATGTATCCAATATTGCGACTGGCTCCATCACACCACATTAACTTACTTCAGAAACTGAGGCTATATTTCAGTGGATTAAAATGCACCTTACATATTGAATTAGGTCATTTTGTTTTTACATCAATTCCCAGTGGCCGATATTTGTCATGTTATTCCATATGGTAGCAATAGTTATCAGATTTTTTTTAAATAGTCAAAAAAATGGAGCCTTAACCAACAAAAACAGAACATTCTGCTCAACAACAAGTATAATTGTTTGCTTTCAATTAAATTGTCACAACAAAGCCACCTACCCTTCCCAGTAAGACGTGTTGATGTTCCCAGGCCTTGGCATATGTGTCTATGAAGTCTTTCATTGATTGTAAATGATGGTCTTCTGTTTCTTGGAATTTCTGTGAGGGAACACATAAATAACAAAATAAATTTCTTGTGAAAATATCTCATAGCTTCCTTCATCATTATAACATTTTCACTGATTATCTTACTTCAACAGCATAGCTATTTGACATATCTTCATTAGTTGGTTTCTTGAGGTCAAAATCTGGAGCCTTCTGATGTATATTCATAACCATTGATAGATTCCCTCCATTTGGTAGAGATGGAGTGAAGATTATGGATCTTCGTCCAAATTTACAGATGGTCAAAACTTATGATTGAGACCCTATTTTATCTGTTAGACTATCTTTAGAATATAAATGTAAACTAATATAATTTTTATGGATGATGTTAGTCTAAAAAGTGGTATGTTTACGCTATTTAATTCATAGCATGAGTTATTATGAAGGCAATAGTAGTCGTTCAACAACATACCCGACACGACTCAGTCATTTTTTTTTCAAAGTCCGCCCTTACTGTTGCATATTTATCTACCAAGGAGCGATATTCATCATCTGAAAAAAAATCTTGCCATTAAATTTGTAGGGAAACTACATACAACATAAAATACTGGTATTATTAACCATTTTTATGGATATGAAACATCTGAATATGTTCTTACGAGCTTTCTTGTATTTAGCTTCTGCTCTTTCAAGTTCTTTCTGAGTCCCACTTTCCCGTTTGAGCTTGTCATATTCGATAGACCTTGCATGGTATATTTCCTTGGCCTAGGAGAGTAGAAAAAATAACATCAAAATCAAATTACATGAAAGATAAATAAAACATAAATATAAATAACATTGGTTCCCTGAAAATATGACACCTTTCTTGACTGCACCCCCCCCCCCCCCCCCCCACACACACACACACAATCACTACAAGAATCTATGCTATAAAGTGGACAACAATAGAAACCTGTGAAAGAATAACCCTTTTGCCCTTATGTAAATTTTGAAGTGGATAAATTTTGATTAATTCTAAGCTAGGGTGACATTGAAATGATGTGATATGATTTCTTAGAGTTAACCACCCTCCATTACAGGACTTGTGACTACATATTGCTACTCACCTTCTGTAAGGCAACTGTGGTGTGCTGAATGGACTGGACAACTTCTAGCGTGGAGGACTCACTATCCTTCATCTGTATGTCAAAAACACAAATTGTTTTAATCATCAAAATGTTCATAATTCAAAGATTGACAAACACAAGAAACTTACTAAACACTTATTTTGAATTTGAAGAACAGTTAATTTTGAACCCTGGCCTTCGCATGTCAGCTAGTCACATATCAGTGGCCCCCTCAGAGTCAATGTTTCTGCCCCGGGGCGGCAATTAGGGTAATACGGTATATAATATGTATGACTAAGTAAGTGACAATTAACTTTAATTATCTTCTTGATCAGGTATCACAATCATATTTAGGGAGAAGGAAAATATTCCTCTACAATGCATCTGTATTTAAAATATAATTAACATTGACAAAAAATAATAAAGGTACCATCACAGTTTTTGAACATTTCTTGCCTTCCTTCGCTATTCTGAATTTCCAGGCAAGATTTGCTGGTGGCAGTCATAATATTGAGGGAATTGGTTCTTGGCACATGCCCAATTATCCCCTTAAGTTAACCAAACATGACCTTTTGATAAGATCATAAAAGATAAGACTGAGAGCCATTCTAACATATTGAAGGTGGCGTGTTTCATTCATGTCACATTGTTGTTGTTTAACAAGATATGAATCACACTTTAATTTACTTACACATAGGGAACTCACAATTGAATACTTGAATGAATGATTATATACTTTTTACCTCCTAGATCTGTCTTTGCTATATATATATACAAACAAACATGCATTACTTGTGACACTCAAAGTGTCCATTTCATGAGCCAGCTCTCTCACTCGAGGGTTGGACAGGTGAAAACAATCTGGGTATCCAAGATAACACATGAGATAAAAAATTATATTATGCTGTTTATATTGGAATCCACACTGCACGATTTTGTGGATGGATAGAATTATCACCAAGTTTAATACAATGATATTCATCAAAAGCACAACTTACAGATTTATGTTTTTTGTGTTGCTCCTCTGAATATCTCTGTACATCTTTGATGAGGTCTTGCCAAGAATGAACCAACTGTAAATGTAGGTTGGAAACCTTTTCTGTTAATGCCTTCAGCAGTTGCCAGAAAGGACTAAAAGATCTGTAAAAGAAATCATATACTTAAAGAGAGGAATTAGGACAACAGGAATTAGAACAATGCAATTTTTTGTGCAATCATATCTTTCTCTGTCAGTAATTCATCTTCAAAGTTGTGGTCATGCCACTTTGTTTACTACTTGAAAAATCATACTTTTCTGAGTGGATTACAAAAATATAACAGAGCTAAAATATATTACATACACACATTAACATATACCAAGTTCACTCACCCCACAGCACCACAATTGTTGGCTTTAATTGCCAACTTGTTGAGAAGTTTGGCATAGTTTTCCTCAACTGAACAACTAAAAATATAATATTAGATTTTGAGCATATATTGTCAAAACTTAACACCACTCCAAAAAACTGGTCTGTCAGTAATATTTTAAATTCCTGAAAGTTTCTGCATGTATACTAAGAAATGAACATGAATATTCAATGCCAATCCCAAAATATCTTACTTGTTCAATCAGAAACATGATAAAAATTATTTGGTATCTTCTTGAATCACTTTCCATATTCAATACTCAATGAAATACTGATGGCAGATGTATGTTACAAATCTTGAACACATGAAACTAGTAGATATTACCTAGATATTACCTTTGGTTTATGCAAACAGATAATGACTTACCTTTCCCTCAAAAAATCAGAAAATTCTTTGCTGGACACTTGTCCATTTTTCATGTTATGGTACAGAACATCAAATCCATTGCTCTTCTCCCCCTGGAAAGAAGAAAAGTCAAATTTAAAAATAATTTTAAAAATAATGATTGCAGTGAAGTGAATGAGAAGAGGCATGGGAAAATTGGTGAGAAAATATAGTTCTAAGTAAATCCGAGGACATTATCTTTTGTGTTGTGACCTCTGTGATCTTTTGCCAAAATAACCTGGCGATTGTTTTCTCCCAATTTCATAATAGAGGCATGATGATGATGATGATGATTTATAGAGGGTAATACACATATTAAGTAAATTAAAACTCATCTTCCCTTGTGATTAATAGGGCTAGGTCTTGAGGTAACTAACTATATATAATATGTACAGATAAAAATGATAGGGCCCTCATAACTAACTTTATACAACATCAACAGATAAAAACTTTTTAAAATTATTAAAAAGTTTTGCTCTCTTCTGCCATGTGGTGAGAAGCATTGTCTTCGTATTTGGGATATTTGTTGGTCATGTCTATGGTTAGTTTTCCATTCAGCTCTGGCACTGATTTACCTCTAACAGTCACAGTAGAGTCATCTGCATACATATATCTGTATCTGCCATGTTGACAAACATGGGTTAGTCATTGATAAAAAGTATAAAGAATAATGGCCACAGTATTGAGCCTTGTGGTACTCCTGTTTTGATGGGTAGTTTCTCTGATAATGCCCCTTTGAATGTTGTACGCTGGGTCCTGATTGCGAGGTATGATGTCATGAATTTCAGAGTTGTTGATGAGCATTTGTATAATTTCAGTTTTTTTAATAAAATGTTGTGGTCAATTTAGTCAAGGGCTTTTCAGAGGTCTAATAACACAGCAGGAGGTCTAATAACACAGCAGGTCATTACCAAGAATAGCACTAATCCATTTCGCTGTGATGTTGAGAGTTTCACATGTAAACCACATTGTGCTAGGTGAAGCAGCTTGTTGGTCTGCAGGAAACCATAGAAGGCAAGATGGACATGCCTTTCTTTTGCTCGACTAATAGATGTGCATTTGTGAAACAATGGCAGACCCATGGACACTTGGGAGAATATTTTCAGATGTACAATAAGTCAGTCAAGTCTGGGTACATTTGGGCCCTTGTTTTTTGGTGTGACCAATTTCCTTTAAACAAGAAAAGGTATTGCTTCATGTGTAACACAGATGCCAGAAGAAATAAAACAGACAAAACAGACAAAACAGAAAGTCCAGAAACAAGATCAAATATCTGAACAAAGAAACCAAAAATTAATAAACACAAAAACAAACAAAAGTAAAAATTCACGCATTGATTTGCGACCCTGCTGAACTTTCCTTTCTTCATTGATGTCATGCTTTTTCTTAGTTTACATGGTGTAGGAATATACTCAAGAATATGCAATGACATGTGCGCTAATTAGAATCTATTACATGGTCTCACTCTCCACAGTGCCACCAATTACTTGATACACAATGACCAAAGAAAAAGATGATCCACAACCCACGGGAAATGGCTATACTTTCCACATGTCAATACTGATCACAGAGTAACACAATTTGACCTTCTTTTGAGATCAACTACCTGTTTGAAGTTTGAAATTATGTGTAAATTGGAATCTACGTGCATACCTACTAACACTCCACAGTGGCATCAATAATTCAAACCATATTGACTACAGAAAAAGCTGAATACACAACCCATAGGAAATGACTACCCTTTCGCCATAATCATACCAATCACAGAGTAACACAGATAGTCCCACTTTTTGAGATCTGCTGCCTGGTAGTGAATCTCAGAAAGATGGACTATAATCTGCAAATGTTTATGAAACAAGTTTACTTGATAGATGAACTTTTGGTTTTAAATGTATTTTTCCTGTACCATAGAATTAATATTATTTCACTTTGTTTTCAACTAGGAGAGGAGTGATTACATCAAACTAGCGAGTACAAACTACTCTAGTATCCCTACCCTCCTCCCAGGGTGGCGACCTCTTAATGTGTGCTGTTAGTTACAGCCGAAGGAGGAAAGGGTCCTCGTCAGCGACCAGTTTCCGCCGATGAAGTAGACCGTGAATGGCAGCGGCTACAAGGGTCCTCTCCGGCTTAGCCGCTGTAATCGGCGGTAATTGGTAGTGACGGAAAACTGGTCTGGCACAAGTACTGACACAGTGACAGCCATACTAGTCACAAATAACAATACAAGTGAAACTCAAAGATGACAACATTTGAAAATCAAATGGACAGGTGGACATCTTTAAAATGCGTGACACATCTTCGTTAATCTGCTCGCACACAGTGCGAAAGGATCAGGAAAACACCTCCCCGCCCCCTTTTCCCCATTTCACTCGGGTTTGGCCTTGGTGTTGACAGTTGCAAAGTTGAACTCTTTAATTTGACTTATCCATCTATATAATAACGAGATGCCATGAACATTTGAATCAACTTAAAGAACGTATCAAATGCTGTTGTTCTAAAGGTATTTACGAGACTTACCCAGAAGTATTCCGTAAACGGTGTCATAATTCAAGAACTCGCATAGCCAATTTCACAAAATGGCGAGAATTATTTTGACCTTCATGCGCATGCGCAGACGACTACGAAAGGTGCGAGAATGTAACTATCTGCAGAGTATTTGCGGTCACAAAAAACGCGGCACACTTTTTCATTTATTTCAAAATATGAACATTCTGAACACTTGAAAAAAAACAAAAACAAATAAAAAAACAAAAAACAAATACAAAAACAAAAAAAAAAAGCAAAAACAAAAAAACAACAACAACAAAATGAAACAACAGAAGTGAGAAATAAGACCAAAATCCAACCAACAGCTCAAACATTTAATCAAACCAAACACTAGACCTCATATTTCATATATGTGGGATTATTGAAATTTATTTTGGTATTTTGATCCACAAGGTACCAACAAATTTCTTGTCTTTTTATTTTTGGATTTTAGAATTCACGAACTTGAATAAACTTTTTTATTTATATTAAAATTCCACTGGCAATGAATCTAAATATGTTGAACTCATGCTGCTCCTCAAAATATTTGTTATCATATATTGTTAACCAGGAGATACTGTAACATGTTGCTGTCAACATGGGCAAATAGGAAGACATGACACAGGTTACAAAGAACCCCCCTTCAAAGCCTGAGCTAGGAAACAATGACAGAAAAACCCTTTCAGCTGCCCTTTGAGCATAAAACTGGTCCTAGATTAAAATAATTTTGTTGGACACTAGTGTGAACTGGTTTGAATGTGTATTGTCTCAATGCCCTGACTGAAGAGACCTGATCAACTCATCACCTTGGCATGACCGACTCACATCAAAACTGATAAAAAACATGTTTAAATATCTCTGGTCAAAGATGCTTAAGTTATGTTGTCTTTTGATGTCATATTTTCAGCAAGTTCATCATTGACAATGACAATAAATAAATTTATATAGCGCCCTTATCCAGGACAGTCCCACTTAAAAGCACTTTACACAGTTTTGTTTGGATAAAATTGGTTGAACAGGTAAGTTTTAAGTCGTGATTTAAACATATCAAATGAGCCAGCAGTCTTGATGTTCATAGTTAGGTCATTCCACAGTCTGGGTGCCGCCATCTGAAAGGACCCGTCTCCACCAGATTGGTCTTAGGGACCTGAAGATGAAGCTGCTCCTTACATCTATGAGAACGGCCCTGTATAGGTCTAACAAGGTCACTGATATATCCTGGAGCCATGTCATTAAGTGCTTTCCACATGATAACTAGACACTTGTACATAATTCTGGCTCTAATTGGTAACCAGTGTAAGTCATCTCTCAAGATTGGTGTAACATGGTCAAACTTGCGCTTTTTGGCCACCACTTTGGCAGCAGCATTTTGGACCATTTGAAGTTGATCTAGTAGATATGAGTGAATACCATACAGCAGTGAATTACAGTAATCAAAATGAGATGTTATAAAAGAGTGTATAGAAGTGGCAACTGCTTCCTTGGTGAGGTATCTGCGAATCATACTGATATCTCGCAGTTGACCAAAAGATGTTTGACAAACAGATTTAATATGAGGACGAAGACTGAGATTTTCATCAAATATAACACCCAAATTTCTGACTTGATGTGATGGTAAGATGGTCTCCAATATGAACAGATTCAATACTGACTTTTTTCAACTGTTGTGGTGTTCCAAGGAAGATACACTCTGTCTTGTCATCATTGAGTTTCAGTTTGTTATGGACCATCCAAGATCTGATTTCATTTATGCAATCAAGCATTTCTGTCATAACACTATCTGGTTGGTTAGAATGAGAAATAAAGCTGGGTATCGTTGGGTATCGTCAGCATACATATGATATTGTTACGTATGGTTTGTACGTGTAGTGCCTATGGGGACATAAATGGGGATATGGGACTATACTCGCTGGTGACTGTGAGTTTACCTCCCAATCAGATAGGTAGAGTAGGCAATACTAGGAAAACAAGGAGGTGCCCTACATTAGCGATAAATAGAGGCTAAATGGGGATGCAAAAAAAAAAACAGTCGCCAGTGAGTATAGTCCCATATCCCCATTTATGTCCCCATAGGCACTACACGTACAAACCATACGTAACAATATCCCATGCCATGATGATGTAAGATATCTCCAAGTGGAAGGGTATAGATGGTGAAAAGGATAGGGCCCAGGACTGCACCCTGTGGTACCCCACATGTAAGTGGTTTGGGATCAGACATGGCATCACCAATCTTGACTGATTGCTTCCTTCCATGAAGATAAGACTCAAGCCACTGCAGTGCTCTGCCATTTACACCAACACGTGAAGAAAGACGCTGCAGGAGCATACAGTGGTTGATAGTATAAAATGCTGCACTGAGATCCATAAGGATGGTAACATATTGTGTGTCCTTTTCCATGAGTAGGTCATTCTGCACTTTAAGGAGAGCAGTCTCTGTGGACTGAGCAGCGATGTATGCAGATTGTAGCAGCTCATGCAGACCATTTATAGACATATGCTAGAGTAGCTGATCCACTGAAATCCGTTCAATGAGCTTTGATAGATAGGTAAAATTGGAAACTGGACGAAAATGTTTTGTTCAGATTTGTTTTGTTAAGATTTGTTTTGTTAAGATTTGTTTTGTTAAGATTTGTTTTGTTAAGATTTGTTTTGTTAAGATTTGTTTTGTTAAGATTTGTTTTGTTAAGATTTGTTTTGTTAAGATTTGTTTTGTTAAGATTTGTTTTGTTAAGATTTGTTTTAAGATTTGTTTTGTTTCAAGATTTGTTTTGTTTTAAGATTTGTTTTGTTTTGTTTTACGATTTTAAGTTTTGTTATTTTTTATAACACCAGATAGCAGCATGGTCAACGCGAACAGTGAGAACTGAGATTTGTTTTGTTTTGTTTTGTTTCAAGATTTGTTTTGTTTTGTTTTAAGATTTGTTTTATTTTGTTTTAAGATTTGTTTTAAGATTTGTTTTATTTTAAGATTTCTTTTGTTTTAAGAATTGTTTTGTTTTGTTTTAAGATTTGTTTTGTTATATATATTATATGTTTTAAAAAAATAAAAAAATAAACTTTATTATTGCACTAAGATCAGTGTTAAACGTGGAGCACCAGTCTCTCTTCAAGTGTCGGACGCCTTTGGTCATTCAAGTTTGGCATGCAGAGCAGATGGCTGCGCGCAGGAAAATACAATACCTCATGGGAGCTCTCCGACATGTACCTTCGTGTATTTTGGCAGTACAAATAGTTTCGTCGTCTGCTGGTATAAATCGTCCTTTCGTTGAAACTAAAGCTTATGAGAAACAAGCACACAACTTTCATTGCTTTCAGTTTTGGATGAAGATGTGATAGCAGCAATTAAAGGTTTGTATCTGCACTTGCACTTACACTTACACTTACGATTATTATAGAAAAATGATATCAGCGCTATTATATTAGCCTTAAAAAGCCCTTAAGTTATAAGAATATTTTCTTGGGAAGTCAGGCATGAAGAGGATTAAAAGAGGACACTGGAGCAGTTCCATGATTTTCCTAATTTGCGGTACCACACCCTCACATGCAGCATCCAGATCCCGGCAGGTCCAGATGAAGTGCGACATTGTTTCTGCCTCCTCTGAGCATATAGGACATGTCGGGATTGTTGGGTCTATAGGCCCCCTGCCAATCTCTCCGACCAATGATTAAATAAAGTGGAGTTGTACAGTTCTGGTTCCGCCTCAACTTCCGGTAAAGTTGTACAGTTCCGGTGTGTACTTTTCAATGGAAACAAGTGTTGATTTAAAAAAATCAAGCTTGCGTAAGTTTGCAAAATCCCAAGGCAAAAAACCCAACAAAAACCCAAGGCAAAATCTTCTTACTCTACTACGCACTCACAAATCACTTCTCAAACAAAAGCGACATCTGACGGTGTAATCAGAATTAATGAGCCAAAACATGGCCGCCATGGACCGATAATCGGGGTAGGCTCCATTGACTTACGGCTTAATCATCTTGAAACCTGGAACATCTAGCCCTAAAGGCAAAACAAACGCGAGCGAAAAAACAACAACATGGAGATCGGCAATTGGTTCATGGAGTGTTGGTTGGATTTGGCCAGTCTAGTCTGTAGGACATAGGTCCCTGTCAGCATTTTGGCTCTGTAGGCTGCCATTGTCATCTTTTTTGGGTCGCTACCTGCATATTTCCACATGGGTGTGGGGATGGTTTCTGCTGGTTGAAGGATGGCGGGATGCCAATTGGTTTTGCCGAGTAAACTTATAGATGTAGATGTAGATGACAAGTTGAACATCTTTCCAGGGCTCAGTCATGTACAATTCAAGGTTGATATCATATTTCTCAGCAACATTTCTCGCCAAAGTAAACCAGCTGTATCCTGTGTCCTGGATTGATAACTGTCTGACAGCTATGACTTTCAGCTCCAGCCAAACTGAATCTCCTGAGGTCCAATTGGGCTGACAGAGGCAGGGTGCCAGGCGTGAGATAGTCCATCTCTGTGGCTGTATTCACTGGTCTTTGAGTGTGTCTGAGGAGTCCCCTCACACTGTCCACCAGAGGCACACGCAAACTATTACCTCTGGCCAACCCAGATTAGTATTCATCCGGTCCTACTTTTACTGGCCATGTGCTCAAGAACTGTCATTGTGTTGTAAATGTGATTGGCATGTTAACATCTCTTAATACCAAATATGAAGTTGCCTTGAGATGCAATAGAGTTCATTTCTTAACATTTGAACATTTTGTGTTGGTTAGTTTAACCAAAAGTATAACAGATTAAAAGAATTCAAATTATAAACAAAGCGGCCATCTTTGTTGTGGTTCCGCCTTATCACACCCCTAGAAAATGGCTCCTCCGATTGAGAAAGTAGTTCCAAGTTTTATTTCACTTAATAGTTGTTTCTATATGCACAAACTTTTGTATTTAGGGTGAAATATATCATATTTTACCAATCTGAGTACAATCTAAGAAATAAAAATAAGTAAGACGGACAGTTGCATGAAAATTGGTGGATGTGCTGAGCCAGCACCAAAAGGCACCTTGTACAGAGGTGATAGGTTCACCAAGTCGCCCTCTGGTGGAGTTTGGAGTCCCCTGTGGGCTCTGACTAAGATTTCCTCTTCTGATTTGGTAATGATACGTGTTTCTGGGCCATATAACATGCAGGGAACTACATAGGTGTCATGAGATTGGTGATGGAGTTCAAACTGTCCTGCCCATATAGACCAATGGACATCAGGGAGTATGCCGTTCTTCTCATAACTTGGCTTCTGCTTTCAACAAAGGGTCTGGTTAGAATTCTGTTCTCAGAGATCAACCTGACCACCCCAAGATGCTCTAGGGTCTCTGTAGTTGGGAGGGGCTTTCCCTTGGTGGACTGTCTCTCCAGGCAAGGGAGACTGACTTGGTAGGGTGGATGGAGTATATGTTCCTTCTGGAGTACATGGCTATTTCATCCACCATGGCTTGGATTGCTTCTTTGGAGGTAGCCATGATGATGATGTCATCAGCACATATGGAGGAGTTGATGCTGGCATCACATCTTGTCAAAGGGATTATAGTAGTACCAGCTGATCAGAGACAAGTTATAAATTGATTGCATATTACAATAAAAATGTGATTAAATAAATCCAAAAATATCAGTATTATTGTTTTCCACAAACACAGTACAAATTATTATGTACCGGTAAGTCATCTAGCCATTATAATTGTGGTAATGATCCTGTGCCTTCACACCTGTGACAAAAGCCAGCCATTTTAACAGGTAGAAAATGAATCACACTCAGCCTTTTATATGGTACAGGTTTGAGGCTTATAAAATGTTAAATTTGTTGAATTTTTTTTTAATATAACATACTATGAAAAGCTGTTTAAACCCAAAGTCACAAGCTTTGATAATATATATTTTTTCTTCAAAATGCAGACCATTCTTCCATTCCATTTTAAAACTTGTTTCAACCATGATGTAATCATTTTCTATGGAAATTTAGAAGGCTGGATTTTGAATTGTAGGCCGGTAATGTGAGCAGTAAGAGGGAAATGTCAGATTTTCAGAGTAAAACACTCAAATATACAAGGGGCTCTTATGACAACAACTGGATGGGTTTAAAAGGGCTAGTAACAAGGATTAAATGAATGGGGTTTGAAATGGGGGTTCTGTTAGTCTTTAATTTCAAGTGATCAGCTTGATAGTCTTCCGATTCTTTCTAGTAACCTCCATTATTTCGTAACTGTACTATTCTATTTTCCATTGTTTTTATTACTGCACTTAATTATGAATATTGGAAATAAACCTCATATCATATCAGTTTCTTCAATTAAAAAAATAAGTTCAGTGCCAGAATATTTTGCTATTGCCTATGAAAAGATAAAATTTTGAATCTCAATTAAATTTTTACCTGAAAGAAATTGGAACGCATAATATATAATTTGGGCAAAGAAAAATGTGAATTACACCTCACACAGGATCATGAACAGGGACATTTCATACAGAGGATCACAGCTGAATGAAATAACTCTTGACTGTTTCTAAGATACCAAAAATGTAGAATGTCACTGTTTCATTGATAAATAGCCACAGCACCATTTTGACGTCACTGCTCCTTCAACTCCATACATGGATGTGCTGATTCAGCACCAAAAAGCACCTTGTACAGAGGTGATAGGTTCACAGTTTCTTATTTTTTAATCTATTTAAACGCAATATTCAATCTTGGCTGTCAAAACATAAAATGTATTTGAAACCTGTGCAGTTATCAGCAAGGAGTAGATTGTAAATAAGATTTTCTGACTGAAAATCAAATGTAACATAATCCATGAGCATGGCTTTTCTCTCCAAGCAGGCCTTGTTGTAGGTAGGGTATGGGCTCCAACACAATGCATACATCAAGCCTATTGTTATTGTTATCCCTGTTGGGATCATAAAATTCAAAAATATTTAAAATGGTATGGATTAGTTGCTACCCATAGATACCAACCAAAAATCTTTGAATAGGTTTATAAGGTATGGGAGCAGTCCCCGGGAGCAGTCAAGCGGAGTGATGAAGGTGTGGCTGGTCCATTTTTTAAATTTTGTCCACCAGATGTCACACCTACTCTCACCTACAGAGGGTGCTATAGCCCATTGTTTGTCGAGGGACTGGAAGTTACCTTCCAGTACCTCTAAGTAATCACTCTTGTCCTGTGTCTGTGTGTGCATGCATGTTTGTGTGTGTGTGTGTCTTTTTCTTTTGTTTGTTCATCCCATCCAATGGATCTGTTTGTCCCCTCCAATGGAATTGTGTTATTAAAGGTTTCTTTACATATGGGGCATCAAAGCATCCGTGAGATTATAAGACACTGCCGGGACCCTGCCGTGTACTCTAAGATGATATTTGCTGATAAGACATTGGGGAAATGATGATCTCCTGGTGCCTGCACAGCAATCTGAACTGCTGGCCGATTTTGTAAAAAAATACCCATCGGCCGGGCATCTTAACTGAAATCGGCACAAATGTGACTGAGGTATTAGTAGAGCAGTAATCAGGTCGCATCCTTATCACCTACACAGCATTCTATAGTCTCTTTATTGTTACTATCGTTACTCAGTACAGCTGCTTGTATGTAAATATCTCATGTGTAAAGTGAGTGTAAAAGTTTATACTATCTGATCTCTAGTCTGATAAGATTGATTTTAATGTGTATATAATGTTTTGTTTTATTGTATAATGTATATGCTCTCCATTTTGGGGGTTAGAAATAAATACATACATGCCCTGGCTGGAAGACCAAATGACATACATTAGAACCATCAGTGGTAGAAATAACCTCTTACTAAGCTGCTGCTGGTATTGAGTGTTGTATATTCTGCAGAGGCATTATTTAAGCAACACCTTACACAGTGTGTGCCCCACCATGGAAACTTGATGTACAATGAGTCCAAGAAAAAACAATATGTTTGGTGTTATACAAGGCATACAGTAAACTATGTTTGTTGTTATCTGTATTCAGGCCACTGGCATGGGATGGAGAAGGGGTCTTGATATTTAACAATGTCCATGAATTAGATCAGACAGCAGAGTGCAAATGCACCTGCTAAACTACAGCTCAGAGTAAAAGAGCTGTGACATTAAGTCAGATATCAACCACTGCAATGTATATAGTATCAAGGGAACTAGCTCTAGCCATGTCTACTATTACTGTTGACACCACAGATTACTACAGTACGTTTTGTGACAATTGTCACAAGGTACTTTGTTTATGTATAGAAGATTATTTGCTCAACAAGACTTGAATTTGAAGACATTTCAATAAATTTTTTTGTATTTTTACAGCAGATGAAAGGTACTTCAGGTATTTTTATAGGGATGAATCTATTTCACTTTGATGGACAACATTTTGAGTTGAACGTTGTGGAGTTGAAATAGTGTGGGTTGAGATTTTTTTGTGAGGTTGGACAGTTTTGCAGTTTAAGCTAGAAATGTTGTAGAAAATGGAGACTTGATAATAGAGTGGTTTAAAAGTTGAATTTTGAAATTGAGTTTGATTTGGAATTATCTACTTGATCAGTCTAATTTTGATAAATTTAAATTCCCTGTGAAGCTAACAAATATTGGAATTCTTATCAATTTTGTTAAATCTATTAGTATCTGTATATATTTGATTCCATTAATTGGAGGTCACAGACAATTTTACAGAGATTTGGGGTATGTTTGAAAGATATATGGCCATAAAATTGTGATACAGACAAGCTATCTCTCTGAAAGCAAGCAAAATATACCTATCATAATTATTGTGTTTTGTTTAAAGTGCCTGCTCAGTACATCAGTATTAAGTTATAAGTTGTTCAATCTTCTCTCTGTCTCTGCTCGCATTGCCTAGTTTTTGTTATCATTTGAAATTTGGAATTCCTCGAGTCATAAATACTCATCATGCTCACCAAAATATCATCCAATCTGAATTGACCTACACCAGGTGTCTGACCCAGAACGTGACCAATCATTACAGCTGTAAGTACAAAGCAGAATCTGTTTAAATAGTCTTTTATTCTTTCACCAATCAGTACACTGTCAGATTTTTATGAATAGCAGCCAATCCTGTGTGCACCTTTCTATCTTTTGATGCAGGGACTGATATGATAGAGAAGTCCAGTCATGTAGGATAGAAAGTGGCTTGTGCTATTCTGTACTCATGTAGCAACAGTTGTGGCCCATACAGGTGTTAGGCCTGTACCAACAGACAAAAACCAAGGGACAAACAGGACTCTATGAGCCAGATGACTTCATTGTTCCAATCTGGATGTGTCCCATTATTAGTAAACATTTACTAAGCAGACGTTTGCACCCGATCATTGGTCAGTTTGTGTACAATGTGTTTGGATGTGTTAGTTTCATATGGCACAGAAATTTATGTAAGAGTAATATGATTGGGTATTTGATCACAAAATTAAGGGTATTCTGATTCTTTGAATGCTTTAAGCTGGTAATGCCACCATTGACCCCGGGTCATTTTGCCAACCTGCTGTTATTATTTTTGATATCATTATTCAGTTTTACCTTTTCAACAGAATCCAAATTCTGTGCACACTCTGTGTTGCATTTGATTTTTATCTCAGTTAGGGTTGCAATGTCACTATTTTTCCCCACAATATTTGATTTGAATCAAAGTCCTCAATTTCTTGCTTTAAGTTGATTATTCAACTTCTTTGCAATAGTGGTCTTTTGTTTTCGAATGAGTGGCCCTCTTCAGTCATGAATTCTACCTCCATGGATTCAGTGCCCCTTTCTGCCATGTCAAGATGTAATGGTTTAGCTGCAACATACATTTTGATGATAAAGTACCTTCACCTTGTTTGTAGAACTTTAAAGATTTGTCAGAGAAAAATTATATATCTTATTTATCAAAGCATTCATGAAACCACAGAGGTCACAGGCAATTTTACAGAGGTTTGGGGTATATTTAAATGATATGTGGCCACAAAACTGTGATACAAGCAAGCTATCTCACTAAAATCAACCAAAATACACTGGCCATGGTCATTGTGTTTTGATGAAAGTGCCAAGTACTGCCTGTACTTTTTTGGCCTCCAGGTGGACACATGTATACACTCATGTGATCTCTATTGTGGTTTGTCAGGGTGTTAGGCATGTACCATTGGACAAACATTAATGGACAAACAGGGCTCTGTAAGCCAAATCACTCTATTTTCCCAATCTGAATCGAGAATGTGCCCTACTGTTAGCAAGACTTTATAAGCAGTTGTTTGCACAAGATCACTAGTCAGCTAAACAAAGTTTGTTGACAAAGTGTCTAATTATGATTTGGATTTTAGCAGAAGACTCATCCACTTTCAAATTGCACAGAAAAAAATATATAGGGGAAATATGATGGGTAAAGTTTGGGGTATAAACATTTATATTATGCAAGGAAAAAGTGCCCGAAAACCTCATTTCATTAATGCTTTATGTATATTTTTGGAGACAAATTTGTCACAAAATGTATATTTTTACTTGTTTAGCAAATTTAATCAAACATTGTGGGGAGAATTCAAAATCATGTATACTTCTGTAAAACAATAATAGCAGTTGAGAAAAAGATCTACTTAATTTACAAGTATCAAAATAGAATTACAATATCATTCTGAATGAGTCAGCATAAAATTATTTTCACAATGTTTGTATATTGTTATTCTTAAATTGTTGATGGTTATTAACTGGAACAGCACCCTGTGCTTCTCTGATAACCAATCCATATTAATTTTTACGTGGGAATCACAATTAGACACACATCTATTCCAAATTGAAATAAATGTAAAGATTTAGAACATGAGACAATGATTTAGTAGCTGGTACTGATTTGAAATGGTTTAGGTGGTACATACAGTGTGGGCAACAAGGGCAGCTGACTGGATGTAGGAGGGTGAGGAGCAGATGACAGCTGGCTCTGGCTGCAGTCATACAAGGTGACCTTGAAAACTGCAGGGAACACACAGTGTCTGTAGCTGCTGCCTGAGCCAGCCCAACATGCCCAGCTTACGCTCTGTCCCTGCATATAGAAGATTCAGCCTCAAACATACATATCACCACACCATGTCTTTGTCACATTCAATAATTGGTAATATATAGTTCTTTCTGTTAAAGGTGTGGACTCTTATATAACCTGAGTATATTACATGGTGAGATTTAGACAGACAGTCTGAAATATCACAAGTTTACAACACCTAGCCATTATCTCCAATGGAATGTCAGAATAAATATGATAATCGGTTAATCTAAGGATTATATTAATTGTGTTGTCTTGATATATTGTATTATTTTGAGGCATGCATGTAAGAGGAGAATTACTGTTAAGGGAATTGTACATTCTATTCTGTGCTTCTGTGCTTTGATCTTTTCAATGGTCATAAAATATCTTCCCTATCCACACAGTGGAGCACAGAGATTTGATTATGTGAGTGAGTTTCATCTTCGACCCTGACCTATGCCCATCGTCAGTCATATAATAATATGTGCATTATTTTTATCGGCTCACCTCCAGTCATAAATGATATGTATTAATTAACGTCATTGTAAAGTAAGTGAGGGAGTGAGTAGAAAAGCTATGTGCATGTGCATATGATGGCATGCTTAAGGATTGACTAATTAGTACACAGTTGAATACTAATGAGATGTAGATAGATTCTCCCAAGAATGAGAGCATTGATGCAAGACATGTTATATATTAACAAGGCAGCTAAGTGTTGTGAGTTGTTCCTTGCCACCCAATTCTCCATCAAATGCCTTACTTTGTGTTATCATGTTTATGGAATAATGCAAAATAAAGATGCTCAGAAAAGAAAAGAAAAGAAAATTGAGTCCTGGTGACAGGCTTCTATTTTGTGAATTCTGATTCAGGTAAAAATAGTATATTCTCCACAAAGATAACAAAATTACATGGCATAAACATCAACACTGCATTATTTAGTAATCTATTTGTTAAAATATTCTATCACAGGCTTACTATCCTTTGCCTAAGGTCACTATCATTTCACCCTCTCCAATTTTACATATTTGTCTTGAACACTAAAAATGGAAATCCCTTAATTATTAAAATTGCACATCTGTTTGGTTTGACTTCTTGTGGACTCTCTAGTTTGCAAAATAATGACACCAAAATTAATACATGTACATGCATGCTTCATGGTAAAATCTTTTTGAGTTGATGTTGATCATTTCATGACCTTTTTGAACTGTCCAATAGATCAAGGTTAGAGTACATCTCTGACATACCAAAAATGCATGGATTGGCGCCAAGCTTTATACAAGCATGCTTTATGATAAAATCTCAGAATAAATTGATGTAGTCCTTTCCATGATCTTTATTAACTTTGCATGCTTCATTATAAAAACTTGAATGAGTCAGATGAAGACCTTTCCATGACCTTTTTGAACTTTCCTATTATAATTCCTTGTGGACTCTATAACTTGGCAAAATAATGCACAGCTCGGTACCAAACCTCACAAATGCATGCTTCATGATAAGGTCTTGGACAAGTTTGATATTGATTTTATTATGTTTTTCTATTTTACTAAGAAGATCTGGTCATTTTCAATATCAGCATTGAACATTAAGAAACCTTATTATCTTTCTTTTAAAATGTTTGTGTCACATTTCTTTTGGGTACAATACCATCAAGTTGAGTGTGCAGAAGGACTCCAGTGGAGATCCCCAACCGATTAGAATATGAATGACCTTTTTATGCCATTTAAGGAGCTATTTACAGTATATCTTCCCTCAGAACTATGAAATTTGGTTAATGGAAACCCATTGTCAAGCTGTGATATACTTTTTCAAGTCACAGGGCCCTTTTCCATCTTAGAAATAAAATCCTGCAGAATAATAAAACCCTCTTAACGGAGACAAAAATTCGCTTAGCTTTTGACCTTCAATCTAGTTTTCAAGTTCACAGTGCTATTTGTAAAAACCTTTCTCCTTACTCCTTATATCATGACCTTTAAACCCCAAGTGAATATTGATTTTGTCTTGTGGTACACCTGATGAAAAATTATGTTAACAAGTATTGGAGTTTATTTGTAAACGTCACAAAGGTCATTATCTGTTCCCACAGTAGGAGCTGACAGTTGATTATCTGTAATAATCATTTTTATCAACATAATTTAGTCAGGGATTAGTATAAAGCCTTTATCATAACTAACAAGAGAAAGTGGCCCCTAAGATAACTCAGCCCCCTCAATAGATGGTCATATATGTTACCAGAAGGATATTAGCTACTAATGATTCATCAAGCTATTAAATGCCTTTAATGTCATATAGCTTTCTTAAAGAATCTTTTGTGGCATTCTTTACAGTAGCATAGTCATTGTATCTTTGTTCTGTGGATGTAAATATCCACCTGCTGGCCAAGATCTCATCATACAGCAATCCCTTTGTCTTCATGCAGATTCCTAATGTGTCTAAACCTGTAGAATGTTACATATAAATATTTCAGAGCCACACTCATGGGGTATGGTCCATCTCAATCACCTGGAACTCCAAATTCCTAGGTAAACAAAACCAGATTACACACCTCTGAAAGTCAGTCTTTGCATTGCTGGCAAACCAGATACCACTCACATATCCAGCTGTTACTGAATTCTTGGTTTTCATCTTCCTATCACATATAACATCTTTGTAGGGCAAATGATTTTTTTTTATAAAATTATATGAGAGCAAGATTCAAAGGTCAAAAAGTTTGTAGAAAGATCAACATAACATTCATGGGAGATTTTTGGGCAAGTAAAAGCACCAGTCAGTAGTTCAAACAGATAGACTGCGCTCTGACCCTTCCCATACACCTTTCATGTTTCCAGCTAAACTTCATTTCAGCAGGGGATAATAAATGGATACCAATTTTGCACCCGGATATTGTGTCAATGACAATATTAAGTAAATTTGTAAGAACAAAAATGAAAGTTATTATAATATAGTGAAGATACACCCTCTGAATGAGTGGATGAAAAGTCAATTGAAGGTCAAATGTTTTCAGGGCTGAAAGGTTGACATACATATTAGGGATACCAGTTCAGCATTGACATAAGCTTTTCTGAAGCTTTTCTTGTTGTCAATGTAATCAGAGCATGTGGATAAATGTGCGTGGTTGGGATTAGGTGTTGATCTTCATTTGGTGATATTGCTTGGCTTGAAAGGGTGCTGGCTGAGTAGACTGCTGGCTGGCTGCTGCAGCACGCAGCCTGCCCATTGCAGACAGAACTGCCTTGCCTTGCTTGCCTGCTGCTCACTGACAGAGGAGCAAGTTTGTGACCACTGCTACCACCTCTGTGGGTGACTATGGTTGGGTGGAGGCAGCATTGCCATCAGCATAAGACAGCTCTGAGGACTCCCATTCCTCAGCATCTCTCTCATCCATACAACTGAGCTACAAACAATATCATTAGATATTTGTTAATGTCATTGCAGTGACTTCAGTAGGATGATGATGAAGGCTGGGATTTTCCTACAGCATCAGCACTTTAGTATACATCTAGAAGACAAGATAAGTTGCTGTGCTTTCCTTGGGTCCACCTCAGAGCCATAGCTGTGACATCTAGACATAAGATCTGCTCACAGTCTGTACAGTACGACATACAGACAGGAGGACAATTACCATGTTTGCATCTCTCTAGCAGCACCTCCACTAAAACAACTTGTCAACTCAACCAAGACACGACTTCTACAAAGGTGAGTCAGACCTATTTCCGTATATGATTAAAATCAGTACCAATATCATATTACTAGAATAAAGCTTTTGTTCAATAGAGATAAAAAAATTATGTGAATATGATGAATCAATGCAGATTTGGTGATTGGTGTTTGGGTTTAATGGGTGATTTGCCATAGTCGCAAGCTGCCATGGTGGTATTGATCTTCTAGTCGGCTCCTCACTGCTCCCTCCCTTCAGCCAGTGCTGCCACTCTATCTCAGCCACCCACCCCCTGCATATCCTTTTCCAATTTTTTTATTGAATGGATAAAATCATTTCATAAATTCATTCCCTCCTACATATAATTTCTTGTTTTTACTCTTGTCACACCATATATCATGTAGGCATAACTCAGTTTACTGTACCACAATTTTACACCAAGCAAACTGCAATGTAGGGGAATTTTATTACAAGTAAAGACAGTGTACTGTGCTGTGTGGTACAGACTGACCAAATATTGTGACCTGTTATTTACTCAAAATAAATGGAAAAAAAGTAAACGTTACCCTAATTTTGAAATTTCAAATGACAATTTCATGCAGGGATAATTTATCCACACGTTTTGCCAAATGACTGAAGTAGGTGCATGTGACAAGTGGCAAATATCCATTAGAAATATAGATTGAATATGTACTAAATGATGGATTTGAAAGTGAATCTACTTATCCCTAATGTTCTTTAAATCAAAACTTTTTTTCAATGGAAATTCTCAAGCTTGAAATGATCATACATTGATGTTGATATATATTATTATTATTTTCTCCATTATCATAATCAAATTAAGAAGGAAATTCAAATGATTTAACAGTAAAATGAGAAGCACATGAAGTATTCAAAAGTTTAAGCATTTGGTCAATTATCAAATTTTAAAAAATGAATTTAGAATAAATTGTTAATACAAAGAATGCAGTTGAAAATCTTTAGGGCATTGAAATGTAGTGCCTGTCCATTCTATCCATAAATATATGTATATCATCAAGATGTGATTTTTGGAGACATTGTGACCACAAATGTTACAAGGAGTCATTGTATGACTGTATTGAGTCTTGACCATATAGTCACACTGCAAGCAGACATAATAAATGTGCTCTGAAATAATACTCCTCAATATTTGCTTGTTTATTGAATGCGTGAAAATCACGCTATTTCTGTTAATATTGAACGGGTATCATTAAAACTCCACAGAGCGTTAAAGTCGAAGATAGATCTTCTTTCGATGTGAGCAGTTTTTACACAGCTTTTAAAGGTTTTGTGAAAATCAGGAGTGAAAAACATGTAAGTGTCCGGATTTGACTGCCGGTCACTGTAGAAGACACAAAATAGGAGACTCAAAATCTAATATTGAAAATTGTCACTTGGACATATAGATACTGTAGTTGTAAATAAGATATACTGTCAGGGTGAAAAAAACCTGTTCAGAATTAATTATGAAAAATAAAAAGGTTTAATTTTCTCCAAAATAAGTTTGAATGAAATCACATCATTTTGAACAGAAAATGTGGGCCAAGATTATTGAATTGGTAACTATCATTTATGCTTGATTCTACTGGGCATACAGTGATTACAAAATGGGAAAGTTTTATTTTGATTTGGTGATATATTTTGTTTCAATAAAATTAGCTTTAAAACAGACTTCTTTTGATGAATTAGCTAAAAATAGGAGGCTGTTGTATTAATCAAATATTATTGATTACCGGTAGGTCCATGGACTCTCTCCACTAGCTGTAACTCGGCAACTATGACTGAGAGATATTTTATGTTTGGTAGATACAGCATCACCATGGGGGGGGAGGTATACAACATTGAACTGTCTTGTATATCATTAACATATGAAGCCATACTTTTCCTGTATGATGTCACAATGATGTAACTTTCTTGTATGATGTCACAATAAATCCTTCTTCTTGTATGATGTCACTATGTTTAGTAATATTTGCAATTTGGCTATTTCACATATTGGGATTCCTGCTAATAGTGAGACCTTTTACATTGTCATGTTGACCTTGATCTCATTTTATCCTAAAGTTCTCATCTAAATTATTTAAAAAAAAAAACTTTTTTTGGTAATAACCTCATCAACTCCCAATTCTGCAATTCTATGTTTTGTAAAACATTGTTCTAAACATTATTGGTTTATAACATATCTTTTAGCACCTTAAAGCTGACCCTTCATTTAGAAGAAGTTGGGTAAAGCATAAGATTTGTGGTTTATGTGTTTGTGTATGGTATGGAATTTTTTTGCTGAGTATGAAGCTTGGCAAGTAAGATTGGTTCTGGAGGCACATGTAATACGTATTGCCACAGCTAAGAAAGATAGCAGGCCTCGCATGGTCACTGATGGTAGATGGAGAGGCTATAGCAATGCTGTGGACATGATTAATGAACACTGCCATGATGGATTAATCTTGCATACAACGAGGCAGCATCAAGTCTTCTATCACAGCATTGCTTCCTACATGGCGGGTCAGATGGGCCATGGTTCTCACCAGGAAATAAACTGGAAGTGATCACAAAGGACTCTCATCTCCTCTGCAGTCCACAGACAGCCACCATGTCAGTATGTATTACAGGTGGTGATTAGTGTACCCATCTCAAATGGCAATTTACAATACTAGATGGAAAATGGGAAAATCACACACTGACTGATGCATAGAGTGTTGGGAATATTAGTGTTGCTAGTTTTCATCCATAGTTTTCATGTTCTATCACAAGAAATATGAGGTTTACAGACACTAAATTTATACCTGATATGTATCTCACAATGTACCAAAAAACCCATCGAAAATTGGTGATCCTGACCTACATGTCCTCTTTCTTGGTAACAAGATCAAATACAAAGCTAAGCAGTTTTATGAGCTTTGAACAGTATTTTGAATAAATATGGCAAGACCACTTGGGTAATCATAAACTCATCCTCTCTCATATGTCAGAAAACAAAATAATGGTACATGTGTGATACTTTTCCACAATGCAACAGTTTCACAAGTTTGACAAAATCTTGTTAGCCAAGCCAGAGAGTTTCTAATATTTAGCCCACTGCATTTGTACTTCTTTAATCACATAATTATATTATTTGCTTTTCAATGTTTATACAAATGTCGAAACAAGTGGTAAAGTAGCCTAAAGATTCCTTCCAAACTAAGGAAGTGAGGTGATATTACAGAGATACACCATAGTTGTACAGCCTGATCAGCTGAAGTCTTGAACTTTCACCTCTAAATGAAAAACAAGTGCAAAGGAAGAAAATAGTAATGACTTATTGGCCTTTTCGCCAATAGATATTGAGTCCATTTTTGGATTGTTATTTGAAACCAATTTTTGAGAGTCAGAATATGTGAAAATTCAAATAAAATGTGATGCTTGGAGTAGTGTGATACCAACAGATTTCCTATGATATACAGTTGTCTTTTTAGTATTTTGATTTGATTATTTTGCCAGAGCCAGAATGCCTCATTCCCCAGAAATGTATGTTTTGAAAATTTCCAAGAATGTTATGGAACACAAATCTTAAAGTCTAATGGCATCATTCATGCACTCATGCTTGAATGATGTCTATGGTCACTCTGATCTGTACTCTGTCAATTTAAATATGCACTAATGCAGTTTGTGACACAGTGACATTTACTCTGGAATCAACCATTACACACAAAAAGAGTATGACCCCTTCATTGTTTGTGATTACTGTATCTATTATAACTACACTTACTTCAATCATAGGCTGAGCTACAATCTGGGTTTTGCTCATAAATATTTATAAGCTGGTAGGCTGATTGTCATTGACCTGACGAGGACTGCAGTGCACTGCTTGTATTTGGAGTTCCACCAATATAAGATATGCTGTGTCAAGATTTGTTTCAGATGGTATGCAATATTGAGCCAAACTTTTGACATTTGTACAGTGACCTTACCTGACAATATTTATATGCACTATAATGTTAAGATAATGTTAAGATATGCCTGCAGGACACTGCCAGGAGCCTGTCGTGTACTTTAGGATGATGTTTGGTGAAAAGACATCATGAAAACACTGGCAACTTTTATTTTGCAGCTAGAAGTTCCCAATGACCCGTACAATGTCTTAAAATTGCCCAATTGTGGCCAATGATCTCCCGATGCCTCTGGGGTACTAGCAGACATTCTTTAAATGACACCTTGTGTCAATTTATTCATTTTGTGGTTACTTTTGATGCAGCTAGTCTTTTTTTTTTATTTTGCTACCAATATTCATAAACACCTGTCACTAGTGTGGATGTTAATACCCTGGAGAATACTACTGGGGGAGAGCTAAAAAGCATGGAGGTTCAATGGTCTCCTTTGAGAGAGAGCCTTGTGATAGGTCCTAAATATCTATACATTGTGAGAAATCCTAAATCAGCGAGCCATGCCTTCTGCAAGTTAGATACAGATCAACAAGTGATTTTACATGACATGATTCCATGGCCAGGTACACACACACGTAGAAAGTAAACAGGAACTGGTTCACCCATACTGACTTTCAAACATTTTAAACTCAACTGTGACAATGAACTTCTTTGATCAATTTAATTTACTGAAAGAAAATATCATTTAGATAAGTTGGAACATTAAATGACTTTGAATGAAGAATAAGCTAACAGGAACTGCAAGACCTGAAGTGCATGTTTTACAAGTTTTGCTGCACAATAACTGCAAAATGTTTCCAATCTTATTTCTTATGCTGTTATATTGTATTATCTTTCGTAGTGGTCTACACTAATCTGTCTATATAGCAAGGAAATGTTGGTGTTTCCTCTGGTTTTACATCACTGAAGAATCCTTTGAATCTACATAAACTCATGAATGATAATTGAGACAGCTTAGAAACAAGTGAATGTTTATTCAACAAAGAGCTAAATGTGATGTTTGTCAAAAGACAAAGAGCATTATTCATAAAGAGAATTTTTACTTTTATGCTTAAACAAGAAATATCACCCTAAAAGAAAACAACGATAAAAAAAACTTTTTGAGGGCAGGCTGATTGTTGAAATTAATTTAAAATCAAATGTACAATATATTAAGATACTATAACAAGTGTATTTATGACATGCAGTGCACTGGTCATGTTTCTTTCATGTTACTCACATGAGACTATATTGATGGTTGTTAAATATCAAAATGAATATTTCTGCACCCTGGTTGACATCAAGACCTCAGGACAGGATTGGAGGCTTAAATTCCTATTCAAATCCCTACAAACTGCTCAACTTTGCATTTGACCTGGTTTCAAATTAAAAATAGGTCAAAATCACTGACTTTCAGAAGATATGATTAATTAATACTACCGTGATGGATTAATCATGCTTATGATGAGACAGAACAAAAAGTTACAAGTTAAAGACTGCTAACTAAGGACAAAAAGCCATCTAATTTATGTATTCAATACAATGAATTGCACTATCTTTAAGCATCTATTCCACAAAACAAATATATATAAGTAGCATTTTAGTTTGTTTTTTTTTTCTTCCATTGTTCTGTATTGAATGGTTAACAGCCAACCAGCAGATCAGTGATTCTTCAAACAATTTTTGCTCCCTGATATTTTCATTTGGACCACTTGATTAATCTAGAATACAGTACCAAGCAACCAAAAAATCAAGTTTTCTATCAGCCCATTATTTAGGACTTAAATACTAGATCCCAATATTCTTGTTCTTTGTGGTCACTAATAATGTGACCTCATAAGAACATTTATTTTGTGATGATAAACCATTCCAAGCACAGGTGATCCAGTAACTCAGTTTTGTTCATTTGGGTCATTTGATAAACCAGTTTACGTTACAAATATGTGTGACCACATTTGTATTCATACCTGACTTCTTATTTCAAGGTGTGATAGACTGAAGGAATCAGAAGGATGAAAAAACAGATTACTAGAAGGAACTGAATGCTTCTTGATAATATGTGCCTTGTGTTTGTGCCAAAATAGAATGTGGTTTATTTTAAATCAAGATAAAGTTGCATACAATGGTGTTGTAATGAGGCATATGTAGCAATGGCCAAGACTGCATACAATGATGTTGGAAAATGACTTTGATATATCAAGGAATTGCATGTTTATGATGCATTAAATATAAAGTGTAAAGTAATTATTTTTCCTGAATTAAAGAATACCAGACCCATAGTTTGGTGGCTATATCAATTTTAATGTGCAACTCAGGACTACAACAAGAATGATTATACTCTGAAGCATTTTGACCTGATGATGTGGCTATTGACTTGATCATGTGACATCTTTTGGGCTATTGTTTGGATTGATTGGTCTATCAAGGGTTCACATGACTTTCATACTGACCAATATTGGAGAACTTGAAGTTGTTTATGAGCTTCTATGTTGATGGGCTAAGCAGTAGCACTGGCCTGGTGGCACTGGAAAGTTTTCAGAACCTCTGGGTCAGTATGGGCCTATGGTTTTAAAATTCTAATGGCCCAGATTTAAGTAAAAATTACTTATGTTTTCTTTTTTTGGATTTGAGGGCAGTCTACATTCTAAGGCTTATAACCAAAATCCTTAATGCAAGGCCAGGTCACCTTTTCTGCCATGAGAGTTTGAACTATTGCACAGTGTTCATCTGTCTATTATGACCTGCAGTAAAGGGTATCTTTCCCTACATCTTATTGTCATGTGTCATTTTAAACAACTGGTTATCCATTGTTTTCTGTAGGAAGGTTGCATGTATCCGAGGCAAGCACAAATCTGGTATTATATATTTTTGAGGAATGTTCATCCTTCCTAACTTGCAACAATAACTCAGTAAACCATTAACTCTTGATACTTCCTTTCAGCTATGTTATCATGACAAACACATATCCCATACTTCCTAGTCTCTCTAAATACTTCTAAAAATTTGGTCTTTTATATTTAGAAAATTATACACTTGTGTCATGTTCTCAAGGCAACTGTCAATTTAATTGTTAGTTCATGGAATTTCTATTGATTTGGAGAGAAAAGAATGTTATTTATTCATGAAAGTACAAACATATTTCCGGTCCTTGCAGTGGTGCCGATATTGATCTCTTGATCCTTCTTGGCCTTTGTACCCATTTTCCTGGCATTGCATGCTAACAAATTTCCTGGAGTCATAAATCTGTGCCAAATACAGCCCAGCTTTTTCTTGAAATACTTTTTTGTCAAATGTAGAATCCCTTTTAATGCTTGGTGATACTTATCTTATTTATTTGATCATTACCTTTAACTGCATATTGTTTAGCTTTTTAATCAGTTTCTAATTCAATTATTATTGTATTGACGAAAGTCACTCAAAGATATGCATTAATCTGTTATCACCAGTACTTCAGAAATCTATCAAGGATCTCACTTTCACTGATTTGTAGTTTTCTTTGTCTTTTGTTTTTCCTCCAAGAGAAAGTGCCCAACATGGAAAAGGCCTAACTGGAAACAAAATATATTGTTGGGGGATTTAAAATGGAAAAGGCCGAACTGGAAACAAAAAATATTGTTGGGGGATTAAAATGATGATTAGCATTGTGTGTGGAGTGCATTCACAGGTATTATTATTTGGGGAAATCAATTGTGATTTTGGGAGTCAAACTGGAGAAGCACTGAAACAGCCTTGTATCTCATCCCTGCCATAGATCAAGAGATGCCATCAATGGGCAATGATAAAATAGCTGATTGTGAGTGTAGAATTCAAGAGGGCTACACTGGAAGACAGCCTGGCTGTACTGTCTTTGCTATTATACTAAAAGACAGAGCCAAGCTGGCAACCTTCCAACCCCACAAGCAGCTGGTTGTAGCTCATAGCTGAGACCAAAATAAACCATCTCATACTGCTTGCACGGCTGAAATAACTCCACCAGACCTGTCATAGTCTTCAAAATTGATGGTATAGATTGAGCTGTGGGATTTTGTATTCACATGAGTTGGGCTTTCTCTCATAAATAACACTAAATTGTCCTTGCTGCTTGTTACAGAAACAATAAGTGTCTTGTGGGAAGAGGAGAATTCATGTAAGATTGATGCTTATCTGACCAATGATATCCATATATGATTGCTGTTTTCTTTTTGAAGAGCTTCACAATGTCCCTCACAGTCACAGAAGGAGACTAAGAGACTGAATGATTTTAATAGCTAGGCTTGCTCATCATTTATATTCACATAAAAAGGTGTAGATTTAGTGAAGACACAGAGGGGTAAGACAGCAGACAAGTTAAGTATCACACATATTCCAGTCCCTGTATAGACCCCCAGTGCACGTAAGAAGGTCTAAACATGATGGAAACAGGTGTTTTCAGACATTTTCATTTTTTATTTGTAGTGAATGATAATGTGTAATAGTGTCTGTATAAAGAATTTTTCCAAAGTTGTGTTGTTTAGCTTTGATCAAAAGTGACTTTGTGTATGCTTATATTTGACACAAACTTTAGATGCCAAACTTAGATGAAAGATCTTTCAAAACTGCAAAAATGGGATTCAGCTGAGCTACTTTTGGAGCTTTGAGTTGCAGCAATGGCCTTGACAAACAACTTTTTGAAGAACCAGCATGCACATTTTGTCTTCTGTGACCTTGAAAGGATATCAAGGTCATCAAACTTCAAAATGCTTGGACAAAACCATAGGTCGATCACATATGCCAAGATACATTGATATTGCTAAAATCAAGAGAGCAAAGTCAATGAAAGTAAGAATAATGCAGACCTTGACCTTGACTTTGACCTTGACCCAAATTCCACAAATTCAGTCTACTTTAAGGCATCTGGCAATGATAAAATTAAGTTTATATCTATTTAATTGATGGAATTAATTTTCTTAATACACATGACAGTTAACAAAGATGTTACGAAACAATTCTTTGACAGTACTGCAAATTTATTAATAAGACAAAGCATCCAACTGGTGTGGAGAAATAAGATGTCAAATGTTCATTTCAAGTCTAATCAATAAATAAAATTAGGCTTCAAGTTTAGCTCAATAAATAACGTTAGACGTCAGGCTGACAAAAAAATGTACCCAAAATGAAATGTAAGGACTATTACTGAGTTCTGATCTATGATATGCATACAATACAAGCATGTGTCTCAAAGTGGAAATCGGTCTTTCAAATCTTGATTGTTGTGTTTTTTAACACTCTACTATTAATATTTTCACATGCATATAGTTCTGTATCCCTGTCATATTCAGAATCCAAAGGTACAAATCACAAAAAATAACATCAAGCATATTTTTATTTTCACCTTTAAAGCAACAGATACATTTGTCTTTGATCTATTCTTGTCTCACTAAAAATAGAAAAGATTCAGCAGCAGATTGTATCAAGAGTCAGAAGTTAACATAAAAAGGATGCATGACCTATGTTTATGTCAATTTCAGATTCTGTCTATTGCCTAAATGGTATAATCATTCCATCAACATTGGTCAAGGTCATATTGATCTGAAAAGCAAACACTTCAAAGCAGAAGTCCAGAAAGTCAAAGCAGCTATCCTGAAATCCATTACTGATGAGTGACATTCATGGCCAGGTCAACATCATTTGAGTATGACAGTTACAATGTCAGTTACTGTCTCTTGTTTGACTGATAACAGTTATTCTTGCAAAAATTAAAATGTGTCTGTTCTTGTATTTCCATTCGTGGGGTAAAAAATAATTACAACCAATTCTTGAAATAAATCTTGCAAGTGGTTTTATCACACCAAACAAGAAAAATAATGACAATGCACACACTCATTTGCAAGCTCACACTACATGTCAGGCCTTGAAATACGCGGTAGCCTGGGGCCATCCGATCCTCTTTTTAGGCTAGTGAATGCTATGTTGTAGTGGCCCAATTGGGCAACCATATTTTTGGTCTTTTAGTGGCCCAAACTATCTTGATTTTATTCTAATCATTGATAGATATTTGTCTCGTATCAAGATCAATGGATTTTGATTGGGACAAGAAAACCCACTCAGACACTAGTCACTATACAGCCTTATGTATCACATAATTTATTGTATCACACATCCTATTATCCATCGGGCCACTACTTCTCATGGTCTGTTGGCCCAACTGGGCAACCAATATTTTCCTCTTTATGTCAAGGCCTGACATGTAGTCTTTTGTAAGATCCATACATACTAGTTTGTAAGATCCATACTTACTAGTTTGATCAATTTCTAACATTAATCTTGTAATATGGCTGCAGGACATTGATGAAAAGATACTGTTCAAAATGATTATATGTTTTCTTCCAAATTTATATCTGGGTTAAGCATGAAAATAACTACCAGGTAAATATATGGGTGCCTGTGCCTCTGGTGTCCATGTGAGTAAAATGAGCATTTATCCACTAGATGGCTCTGGTGGATTAATTTTTGCTACATCACCGTTTCTTTCTATCTTTTGATGAAACAAACAGTTTGTTAAACATTTCTGAACAATTTATTAAACATTTCTAAACTAATTATGTTTGCCCTCTGAACCTGAATTGAATATAAATACAGGGATTAATCAAGTAGATCAACTGCACACACTAGCAGCCTCAAATATTTCTCAATGTTTATAATATAAAGGGAGTTATAGACAATACAAAAAGGTCATCTGCACAGAATCTCTGCATGGTGTGATATTCCCTGAAGAGAAAATGTCAAATGTCAAAGGAAAGTCTTTGGTATGGAACTAGTGTGGGAGGCGACGTGGTGAACCTATCAGTGAACTTGTAGTGATAGGTTCACCACATCACCCTCTGGTGGAGTTTGATCTTCCATAACCAGCTGCAGTTGATCACATAATCACTGAGGTGATTTTCAGCAGTCAAGATTATTCCTAAGTAGGTCAGTCATCTGTTATTTGTTAGCTAACCATATATCTGTATGCAAACCAAGTTTTAAGATTAAGCAAATGTAGATGGTTACATTTTGAAGTCTGTGACCTTGGAAACAACGGTCAGGGTCATATTTGAGAATATCTATTGTGAGCCTTCATGAGGTGAATGGTTTTGGTAACATTTTGAAGCTTATGACTTTTAAAGATAAGTCAAGGTCATAATTGAGGTCATCATATTAAGGTCTGAATGGGATGCATGTTTGGTAAATAATTGTAGCCTGTATCAAAATAGCTGATAGGAGTATATTAAAATGTCCCAAGTTTTTGTCGATAGATGTACACACAGATATATACACACACGCATTGCTCAGGCAGTGGAAGCTAAATACATAGAAGTCAAGGCACTGAGATGTAAACCTTTATAAAATGATTCAACTTGCACAGGAACTTAAATACATGGTTGTGTGAGGTAATGTGCAATATTTGGTGCAAGGGGTTGCAGCCCATTATCTTGTTTTATTTTGTGAAACCAGAGTAAAGGAATCAGAGAAAAGGAGTTCAAAACAAAGTGGTCTTTTGATTCACCTTTTAACAGCATTTTTTCTTGTTACCTTTACATTTATTTCAGTGTTGTTATTCAAAATTTGACTTCATGTTTGTAGGCCAACCTTCTGTGCCCTTCTTTTATCTGTGTATTATTGCTGTCTGTTCATGCCCAGTGCACACCTCACACAGTGCTGTACGAACCACTTTTCAGTGCAGGAGTGTGGCTTCATAAATTATGTTAATGAGGTCACCTGACCATACATGGAATACTGCTTTTACCTTTGTTAAAGCTTATATTCTGTGGTGTCAACAATGATAGTATATATGGCTACAGCCAGATTCCACAATACTATATACATTGCTCTAATTGATATCTAACCTAATGACATAGATCTTCATGCCCCAGTGGCCTGAATACAGATAACAACAAATATGGTCTATTTATTCCCAGATTGATATTGGCTTTTTTGTACATCAAATTTCTGTGGAAGGGGATACTTTGTCAGCTGTTGCTTAAACAATGCCTTTACAGAGTATACATCACTCAATACCAGCAGCAGCTAAGTCTGAGGTTATTTCTAACACTGATGGTTGGAATGTAGGTCAAAAGGTCTTCAAGCTAAGGCATACTTGCTTAAAGTATAAATGTATTTTCATAAAAACAGCTGTATTGAGTAAAGAAATTAACAGCAAAGAATCTCTATAGAGTGCTGTGTAAGTGATAAGAATGGGATCTTTTCACTGCCCTACTTAGTCACAGTTGCCTAGCAAACCTAAAGATCAAAGGATCATTACCATATGTCCCCTTATTGATGTTACATAAGCTTATGTAACCAGCAGCCAAGGATCAATCCCCCCATACCCCTGATATTATGCAACCTTATATAACTTACAAACAAAGGTCTAAAGGATCTGTTAATGGCTGCAAGTCAGAAACATAATTTCTGGAACATTCCAAGATATGCATCTGTAAAAACATACATGTTCTTGCTCAATAAATATCAAGTTTAAGACTGCAGTTTGGTATGTTCCAAAAATATTGATTTGATGTCCATAAAGAAACCCAATTACCTAAAATATATATAACACAGAGGTGACAAAGAAACAAACAAAATGAGAGATAACAAACACAGACATACACACACACACACACAAACACAAAGTGTAAGTGTATATAGCTCCCATCTGTTAGAAATAGGAGCAATGCTATTGGGTTCCCTCCACATGTGTATGTCTGTGTATGTCTCTCTGTGAAAATAAAATTGACATTGTGGTATATACCCTATTTCATTTTCATGCTTGTGGCCCATGGTACAATTGGTAAGAGAACTTATAAGGGCCAGTTCCTCTGTGATGATCCAAAGGTTATGGCTTTGATTCTGGGATATACCAAGATTGCATTCATATTACAATTTCTTTTTGAGCTGAGGCTCGTGCCTGGAAGGTTAACCTGTTATCCTTGTAGATCTGTAATTGGGTAGGTTGTCATTACAAGAATCTGCAATATGACAATTCAATGAGGTTGCACTATATGTGCCACTAGTAGGTCTCTTCATGATATAATTGAAATGTTGAATGTAACGAAAAAACCCTTTAATACTGCTGAATAGTTAACATATATTGTCACTCATCCATCAGAGCAAAATTGTAATCTGCATGGCAAGGTAGCGCCACATGCTACCTCTGCCAAGAAATGTTGTTCTTTGCCTCCAGTTATTCCACACATTAGCATTCAATTACCATACAGCTCTGCAAATGATTGATTCTTGTACATACAAGTGTACAAATGTACATGTGTACATGCCTCCTATATCATATGTTTAAAAGCAATTAAGAATTGATCATTTATAATTGGGTGGGGGGGGGGGTATATTGGAAATATCTAGTTGGAATAGTATATCATAGATATATCTGTTTGTTTGTTTGTTGTTGTTTTTTTAAAGCATTACCAAACAAGAAAAATCAGGATTTTTCATTTTTAGTAAACATATCACTGACATCTTAACTTAAATAATTCACTTTCTAATCATAACAATGATGCCAATTGACTATGCTACAACATGTGGAAAATATCTCCGGGCCTATTGCCAGTATTGGCTGCAAAAAAGAAGCTTGTATTGAGTATGATCTCCCAGGTCCAACTTGAAAAGAGATTTCTGACCTTTACTTGCAGAGCGTGGTACCTAAATTCAGCAGTATTTGTTCAGTATTTGTGTTGAATAATGGTATGATGTCATGTCATTTGGCTATGCTATAATTATTGTCTGGCACAATTCAGAGAATATATCCCTTGCTGTAAGCTTGATAGCTACGCAAAAATGAAATGTTGCATTCAAATTCATTAAAAAATTGGAAAGATTCATTCAAAAATTTGAAAAATGTTTTTAATGTATTTCTACTCATTTAATGCAAAGTTAGACCTTTAAATGTGCAAGTTATTCAATGACTTGGGTAATTCAGAGATAGATAACCAGACCCTTCCTCCCCTACATCCCACTGGGACTAGATAGCTGTCCTCACCACATGTGATACAAAATGGCTGAAATGCTGGTTGAAACTCCAGCCAGCTCCTTGTACACAGTGTGCACATCATGTTTTGTGTTTATTTGCCCTTGGTTTGCAACAAATCACACTTGTTTTGCAAATATTCAACCTTGTTTATCTGCAATTGCTTTGCCATTATTCACCCTTGTTTTGCATTTATTCACCCCTGTTTAGTGTTCAACCTTTTAGGTACAGGGGCATCATTTTGCACTTGTTTTGCATTGATTTGTCCATTTCCCCATCTTGAATAAGTCACTAGGACTAATAGGCCACCATACACAACACTTTTATTCTGTTGGGATTTTAAAAAAGTGTTACAAAGTGCACAGGGAGGGTAAAGATTCATACAGGTAAACATCCTGTTGGATGAGATACAAGGCCTGCATTTTAATGATTGGTGATCCTAGTGACATGATTTTATGGTCAAATGCACATGAATAGAAAGTAAATGTTTTCTAAACATCATTAGCCATCTATGACATTGAACATTTTTTTAATGTTGTAATTTGCTTTAGGAATATATCATCTTGATAAGTCGCAAAATAAAATGACTTTAGAATAAGGCTAAAGCTGTGTATCCATATGTGCAGTGCGTAATGCAGTCCGTGATGCAGCGCGTCATGCGGTGTTCACATGTATGCGTCAGTTTTGTGATGTTGTCACAGTCAAACTTCCAATTTGCCGCCAAAATTAGGCTTGCAACCTATGGGAAACCGATGCGTCACTCTAATCGTCAGACTTTCATTTGCTACCATATGCGAAAGGCTATGCGTCAATTTGCTTTCGGACGTCATTACGGACAGCAAAACGGACAGCAAAACGCTTAGGTACATGCAAACACCTGCATTGTTCAATATGGTGTGCGAAAAAAATTGACGCACTGCATGACGCGCTGCATCACGCACTGCACATATGGAAACACAGCCTAAATCTTACAGGAAACTGCAAAATCTCCACCCCTGTGCAAATACACTAAATCATTCAGATTTCCTGAATCAAACAAATGGAGGACAAATATTTACTGACCAATATTATTGTCATGGTACTAGAAATGTATCCTGCATCATTAGTCCCTCCTGTATAATCCCAATATTTTCGCTCCTTTGTGGGACTGAGAATCCATCACAAACATTTAATTCTCCAGACATTATAGACCTGATAATCTGATATGTTGACAAACGCATGAATTATTGACTAATGCGGCATGTTTGTTTGTATATTTTCAGTGCAGTGTGGGATGGCTGAGCAGGTAGAGGAGCGGGACTCCCTGATGGTAGATCATGCCACAGAACCTGACCTCACAGACCATGCTAAAAAAGCAAATGGCAAGCCAAGAAAACCTGTGGATGAGAAAAAAGGCAGTAAAAAAGAAAAAGACAAGAAAGAAAAGGGCAGTAAGAAAGACAAGAAAAAGGTCAGTGAGGGTAAAAATGGCAAAAAATCCAAGGAAAAGGAGCCGGACTCCTCTAAAAACAATGCTGAACAAACTCCACAATCCACTCAAACAATTCGGACACCTTCCCCTCAAGGACCACCCTCACCTCTTCTGCCACAATTTGTGAGTCATCCACCGTCTCCTCATGGACCCTCATTTTCTGGGAGGTCTCCTGTTGTTGTTTCTCATCCTCAGTATACTCCTCAATATGTAGACCAGTCTTGTTCTCCCCATGGGAGTCGCCCAACATCTCCCCATGGAGGACCACTGTCACCCCCTGAATTCTGCTCACCACAAGGATATGCTCCAGGCTCTCGACCATCATCTCCTCATCACTTTGCCCACTACCAAGCTGTTCGAGGACAAGAGCATCTGGGTGCTAGCTGTACTCTGTTGCCCCCTCCTGCTATCACATATGATGAGGTGGCCACAGCTCCTAACTCCCCGACTGACCAGGGCATCATCATGCAAGATATGAGACTATCTGCATCCTCACAGCACCTGGATAACACTAAGGGTACCAGTATAACTCCAAGTGGCAGTCTTCTGGCAGTCAACAAACCCATTGAACTCCGTGAGAGTACGCTTACTGTAAATTATCCAGACACTGGAGGTATGTTCATGAAATTTACATGTGTTGTGAAATGGTGTTTAATTTTTGTAATTTTAATACTTCTCAAAAACTGCAAAATATCCACTCCTTTTCCATATTTGAATATTTTACACCTTTACTTGTTCTCCTCCTCTTCCAGGCACTTAAAAGGTATTTCTTTGCAAAATATTATATATTTCAGTAATTTTTAGGTGGAAAACCTCCTGCTGGTATTCTTTGAAGCTGGCTCTACACAATCTTGCATGCAAAACATGGGGTTTATCAATAATTCCAAACCTGTCTTTTCAGCACATGCCATATTTTTAATATGCCATATTACTTTGTTGATTTATTTATGAGACTTATGTTTAATGGCATCTGAACATTGTTGATAAGATACATCCACGAGGAATTAATGAGCATTATGAGCAGTTCTTAACTTTATGTTAATTTATTCAAATGAGAGTTAAAATGAAGCCCATTGGTACCATCATATAACTGTTTAGTCTTATAAACTTTTTAATACTATCATTTAAAAATATATTTCCATTAATAACATTTGCTAAGATGTTGACCAGCCTGCCTCACATAAATAGTCATCATGCCTTGCATGGATCTATTCATTTTGCAGTGAGGTTCACTGCATCTCATTGTCATTCAATTGTCTACAAAGAGGTTCAAGCAATCTGCTCCCAAAACAAACTAGAAACATATGACATAGGAAAGGTATAAACTGGCACAAAAGAAGGGAAGGTTGGTCATATTTTGTATAAACTGGCACAAAAGAAAGGAAGGTTGGTCATATTGGGTTTTTTTTTACTATTATGGTGAGGTGTCATTTAAATTTAACACATTTTTCCTGAAATATGCCACAATCCAAGGATGTTACTTCTGAGCCTTTCACCACACAGATGGCTGACATCTTTTACATTGCCAGTCTCAATAATAGACATTTGGTGGAACTGGTTTTTTTTATAGAAAAGTAATGGTAATGGTAATCACCTCATTCTACCTTGCCTAAATTTTACCATGATTTTTTCATGCCCTGATTTAGTTTGAAAATTCTGTTTGTAGCATGTATGGAAATTAACTGCTGGGTAAGTTGTTCTTGGCTCGTAGAAGCAATCCCTAAAAAAGAAAGAAAATATTTCTTCTTTTATGCTCTGTTTTACCAAGGTTATATTGCAAGTTCATCTTCTCACTCCCTCTACCGTCATTGTCCAATATTTGACATCATTCATAATTTGGAATTCCAAAATCATAAATACTCATCTTGGCCACATGAAATATTATCAAATCAGAATTGACCAACATCAGGTCATAAAATGTGATCAGGTTTTTGACAGCAATGCTGATCAATAAATTCAACTGTCAGATGCCAATCCATCCACAGATTGACTTTTATGAATAACAATAATAATAAAACATATGCATGTATATTCTTGTGTCCAATCTTTTCACCAGTAACAACAGGGACTGATGTGAGAGAAGTCCTGTTTTGGAGGGTGGCACGGTCTTTAAATGATTGAAAATGTTATATTTCAGGTACAAAGCTAATATATTAATCAACATAATACAATTATGGAAATATAAAATCCACATGGATATATATGTACCTGCATATAACCAATTAATGATGATGAAACAAACTGATTGATAATGGTCTTGAATTATGAAAAAGGTAAATGACCTCAAAGGCAAATCTTTTTTGTACTGTGCTATATTGAACTGAAAGAATTGCTTATGAAAGATCAAGATATACCGGTACATAACAGAAATGTAGGACAGGACCTCCAAACATTGGCACACTTAATATGTTAGAGACATCATCAGGTTTTGTAGAAGTCTTAGTTTCCTGCAAGTTAACCATGAAATATCTCAGTAATATAATAATATATTTTCCTTTCAAAACAACAACATTTTATTTGAAAAGATGAAAATTCAACAAAGATATTTAACATATTCAAGAATTGTGCATAAAATATTGAAAAATAAGAAAAAACAAATACAATAATAGCAAAATACTTTTGTTTTTATGGTCTCAGGATAACTCACTAAATCAAAAGTTTGCTTGAAGCTAATCAATGTGGCTATGATCCACCCGAGTTGGAAGGTTCACCATTATCTCACCAAACTCTGTGATATTTATATATCATGCCAATCAGCCAGTATACCATTTAACTTTTTAATAAAAGACTTTGTGCACCTTAGGTGTCACACAGTATTATTTTTGCCATCATAGTATGATATCACACCAGTTTTACTGATCTAAAGAGGTAGTATTCGAAGAAATTTTGTGCACAAATAACTCCAAATTGTCAAAGAGGGTGATATGATAATGGCCCAAAGCATTGGAAAGTGATTATAAAATGAAAAATTCAAAGAAAATGTTTAGCAAATATTTTTTTTAAATGCTTTGCAAAAACACCTTTTAAGCTTGAAACTTGGTGGACATAATATCATAATGACCCCCATAGAAACTTGTTGACATGAAGATTATATTCAGGAGATAGCTTGTTTACACAAAGATTACATGAAGATATTTCAGGAGATTTGACAGATAGAACTCAATTTTTTTGTTTGACAACACATCCTTAGTAAGTGGTCAAACCTAAAAAAAAAAGAAAAGAAAAATTACATTGATTTTAATCAATGACTATGATAAATAGAGCTGTCACTTTGGAATGATATTCTTATGAATAGTATAGATATGTATCAGTGATGAACTCTATAGAGGAGTCATGTCTCAGTGAACACTTTTTAAAAACATTGATATTGATATCATTCAGTCACGATAGTGAATGTCACTGTCGTTTTTGGTAAGATGATGCAGCTTGATGATTGGTATTGATGTCAATGATTAACTTTATGGCCAGTCTCATGGCTAATTTTTTAATTATGGTAATTTTACATGTGGAGTTTACAAAACCTGGACCCTGGAAATTAATATATTCATCTTTCCTCAACCTATGAGGTGAACTTTAACAGGAAACATCGTTGTTCTCAAGGGAAAACTCTTCAATTAAAAATAGATCGACCTTACTAATTCTTCTTAAAACTGATCAATCTTCTGTTGAATTTGTAGAGCGGGCAAAGGGATGTGACAGGCAGGACTCTACACTGTATCTGGTATTATTCTGAGAAACTGTGGCAGTGAGCCAAATTCCTTTGTGTTATATTTCAAAGGATCTATCTCAAGTTCACAAAAGCCAAGTCAAGCATGATCACTTTTGTTAGATGTTCAAAAGCACAAATATATTTCATGTTATCCAGATACTGTTTGTCCCAACCAAGATATAATTACAAAACATGAAAACATTTGACAATTTTACTTTAAGTACAGAACAAGATTAATTAGAGTTTTCATGATAAAGCTTTAATACAGATATATTTGTCCACAATGAATGATAAATATATGAGTCATTTTTCTTTTACTATATTCAACTGAGCAATGTGCTAATATGGTTGAACATGTAAATTCATTTATTAAAACTGTATAAAGTGACATATCAAAAGTATACTTGAAATAGATCAAGAATGTGTGTACTGGAGAAATTGATTAGAGTATGAATGAGCTTGGTTCACAAAGCTTTTATAGAATAAGGGTTATCTCTTCTGTTGAAAATAGCTGAACCAGGAAAAATCCCATACCACACAAGAGTGAATATACATGGGATGTACGTGGTAGAATGTGGCAATTTTAGGACAAATAGCCATTGATATGAACCAATATTATTTATCATTTCAAGATGGACCAAACTCGCTTTGCTCATAGCCATCTGTTTAGTTAAAATTTGCTATTCATTTATTCACTCTTACCCTGCCAAATACATTGTACTTTATGTCACTTGTCCAAATGACCACAGGTAAAATGGTCATTTCTCAAATGTTTGGTACACAAGAATACAACACAGGCAACAAACAATTTGTCACTAATATCACCTGCTTTAAATACATAAAAAATTGCATTATCATGAATGCACATAATTCTTTTATGTATGTGGAGTGAAAAAGTATTTTTTTTAAATTAAACAAGGCTCATTCTTACTTGTATTTTGAAATATTGAAGTCTTATTCTAACACTTAATTTGAAAAATCTACATGACAATATCTTCCTTCAAGATTTAACGATGTATTGAATAATTTGTATTGAGAGAAGAAGCTTAGATGTTTAAGATATGTACAGGGTTCTCATGCAGTCAGGAAGGTCTTGCTCTCCTTAGCAGACCATGGGATTATACCTGGATCTGCAAGTGTAGGCCAGGATTGACATTTTAAGGAGACCACACCCAGTTCAACCTACTATTTAGCAGCCAAAGCTCTGAAAGATATTTGGATATGTTGTGGCCAATTAGTGTCATCGTTATGACTGGAAAGTGAGCACAACAATTAACATGTATTGTGAGCGACACATATACCAAAATAGTCAGAAAAAAACAATCAGAGGATGGAGTGTTGATTTTCAAAGGGGGGGGGGGGTTAAAAAGAAAAATCCTGATTTTTTTCTCATGGTGATCATGATATGAGACAAATATCTATCAAGGAGTAGAATAAAATCAAGATAGTTTGGGCCACTAAAACACCAAAAATATGGTTGCCCAACTGGGCCACTATCATCATCTAATTTATACCTGTGTAGATGAACATTTAGTGACAGATTAGCCTTACGGGTTAGTGACGGGTAAACACGGGTAGCATGAAATTTGTTTGACCTCAATTGAAGCTCAAAGTAGGGTAGCACTGTTTGACATCATTCTGGCACCATCCATATGACAATACATTTCATGACATCTTAAAGCATATTGCCATACTCTAATGATGTCATTTTACCTTTCAGTGCCTCTATGATAACACTCCCCATGAAAATGATGCCAAGAAATAAGTGTGCTTTCACAAAGGGGCAATAAATTAGGGTCTTGTTAAAATAGAATTAACAGGCAAACATGATGATGCATCAATAAAAATGAAAATATTTATGAAAATACATTTATCACCAATTTGTGAATTTTAAGCAGTTTTTTTTCAAAATTGGTGCTTAATCCCTTTAAAAACCAACCAGAGATTGTATTTATAGAAGCAATAATTGTCTTCCTGTTTTACCCAAGTATTTAAAAAAGTAACACATTGCTCATCAAGGTTAAACTGTACTTTCAATTGTTTGAGATTTACTATCAAAACCCTTCCCCACATTGCAGTAATAGTAGCAAGAAATATTTATCTGAATAAGAAAAAAAGAGTTGAATAGATCACCCCAATATCTGTACGGTTGGGGCTCTGAGAATTTTTTCACATTTCCAGATATCAGTTTGTATTGTTCATATATGTCAGGTTATAAACTCAGTTTTATGATAGTTTTAACATTGTAAATAAGTCACCATTCTGCCAAGATGTTTGCTCAAAATGTGACATAAACTGGAACATGCACCTAACTTTCAGTGCACGAACTAACACTTCCACCATTGAGTTACACCAGCTGAGTGTACGGGTAGTTAAATGTAAGTGAAAGAGTGCACATACCCTTGTGAAAATCATTTGCATGAAGCGGAAAAGTGGAATAATACTTTTACTGTCATGTTTTGAAAAATGTTTTGCAAAATATCATAAACATGGTTAGCACATTATAATAATGTTAATGTTCCATAATGAGTAAGTTAATAGGAAGCATGGGAACATTTTATTGCGCAATTGATTTGTATTATTTTGTGTGGATACAGTGGGAGTTAAAAGGTTAAATGATTTGCATATGAGATCCCATCACTATAAACCTGCCCGCATTTGTCATTTTTTCCTACAATTTATGGCATTTATTTATTTGCAATTTTTCAAGAAATCCTGTTGAAATTTCACTAGTTTTGATTTGATTATTCTCAAGGAAATAATTACTAACATCTTCTTAAATGTTGCAAAACTGATTTTTCATTTCCATTACAATACATGCTTAAAATTATATTTATATAACAAATATGGTATTAAATTTTGTAGAAGCATTTTTTTGCAATACAGTCAGCTTTTGTTTGATGATTGAATAGTTACATAATTTTGAAAAGAACCCTGACATTATGAACTTGTTTCTTCACCTGGATTTATAAAAAATATGCACTGAAATATACTTGACATAATTGTAAATGATCAGGGATAACATTCTATTTACTGAACAAAACATTTACTGAACAAAACATTTACTGAACAAAACATTTACACAGACTATTTGTCATATTATCAATTTAAACAAAAAAGTAGTTATCTGTCAAAGATAAAGCCCTATTGAAAGGGGACTGAGAGGGGTAAGATAAATAGCGGAGGATAATTTATGGGCAATCAAGTGCACAAACCGACTGGAGAATATATAATACTGTTTGTTCCTTACAAAAACAATGTACAGGTAACAATACAAGACCTATGTGTATTCATGTTGTGCCAAACCCTATGCATCAGTTTACATTCAAAAGGGTGTGTCGGACTAGGTGTCAGGTCAAATATAACTGGTTTTCTTTGTTTTTAAAATGAATGTGGTATGTTACATGGGGCTACACCCTGTGATATACAATTAGAATTGTATACATTGTACCATAGTGGGAAGCAACCTCCAAGCCATTGTGTTTTTCTAACAGATTGACAAAGGTACTCAAGAAAGAAAAAATAAGGTTCACTCCCATCAGACCACGATCCATTTTTATAAATGTGGATCTATAGCTCTGCATCTATTAGCACCACTTCAAACATGAATTACCAGTTAGTGCTCACCATGCGAATGATTTACACTTTTTAAAGATATGAAATTTAAAACCCCATGTCTAGAACGTTTGTTTTTCTTAGATTGTAAAGTCTGAACACCTGTTTTAGATAACAAAAGCCAATTTAATCTCAGTCCTAATTAAACAAAAACCCCCATAAGAAAGCACCATCATCTGATTAAGTTTCATCTTTGAGACACGGAGAGGGTAAATGATATGATAAGAGAATGATGTGATATCTTGTGCCTGTGGTTCTACCAGGATAGTGTCATAGTGTGATTTGGATATAAAGAATATGAGAATATAAAAATATTCAAAATTGGTTTATTTTATGCTAAATAGTTTTAAGGAGTTTAGATTTTTCTGGAACTATAATTTATAATGGAGCTAGGTCTGATGTATAAAAAGTAAACACATTTGATTTATAATCTAGTTTGGAAATAAAGAATAATTAACCTATTTTTAACAAATTTGCTTCAATTTAATTAAAAGAAGTGATTTGAGCCGACATTTATCAACTGCAAGGTCATAAGGTTCATTCACAAAGAAAATGCAGGCAGAGCTTCACAGAAGAGTGCACAAGGTAAGAAGGAAGGCAAACAAACTGATATGGTTGGGGGGCTATGGGGGTGTGGAGATTACCAAGTCATTGAAGTATAGCATCTTCTCATTGGCTGAATAGGAACCAATGTGTGTTGCATAATGGTCTTGCTTGGCTGCTGGATTGATGTCAAGCTGTGACTGTGTGAGAGAGGGACACCACATGACCTTGGTCATTGCACACAGCAACAGTTAATTCTGCCTCAAGTCTCATGCCGTAAGCACCAGCACATAGTATACCAAACAAAAACTACTTTATTCCACACACACCTGGACTCAACGGTGCTTTGGAGGATATAGAATAAAGATATTTAGATAAAGATGCCTTCCCAGCTTGGAGGGAAAGGTGCTAATCAATATATGATGGATGGGAAGATAGACAAAGATAATGTCAATATGACTGAGGGGGTATCATTCAGGACTATAAGTCCGGATGCTTCCAGTGCAAGCCAAATTGGCTCAAACACCCCTGAACTTTCACCCACAGAAAAGATCAGCTGTGATCAACTTGACCAAAATGAAGAAAAGTCAAAGGATGAGGAAAAATTGACTGTTTGTGAACAAGAGGCAGGAAACGAAGGAATCCAAGATAAGACAAAAAAGGCAGGTGAAAATAGTCAAGAAAGTGGCTATGATACTCCTGCAAGCCAGAGCAGCTCTTCATCTTCATACAGGATCGAGGATAGTGAAGATATTGCCTCAAATCATGTGAATACGGGTCAGAATGTTATTGTTTTTGATCATCAAAACATGACTGGGACAATGTCAACAAATAATGAAGAAACATCGAAAGATCCTGTGTGCTTGGACATGCCACAGGTGGAAGTGCATTTTGCTCCAGAACTGAAGTCAGAGAAACATCATCACAGGTCACATGATAGTAGCAAAAATAGCTACAGATCCCAAGGTGATTACTATAATTTTACTTTTAAATGAGATAGATTTAATAATTTTTATTTACAGGAGTTTCTAAGTATAAATCACAATGATCACATAATCTGTACCAGTAACATATCTCATTATATTTGAGATAATACCCTGTCCTCAGAATGAATATCTGATATTAGCCAAGATATCTAGCATTCATGAATGGGTGTCAGTGTATTATCTTTTATACACACAAACTGTTGGACTCTTGGTTGGACTCTTCCAACGCTTCTCAGACATTTGGTCATTCATCTGGTCATTTCACTGGTCAACCTCAACATAATGCAGAGAGCAAATGATTTGGTATTTGAAATATATCACGAGTCAATCATTTTAATATGTGTAAACATCATTACTGAATGGTAAAGGGTGAAATTTATTATCAGTTATATGGGTCAGATGAGGGTAATTTAAATTACCCTCATCACATTGACACCTGTGAAAATAGGAGTAAGCCAGCTCAACATGGTACTACTTAAGATTGCAAGGAGAAGTGAATTATGTAACATCGAGACATATCATATGTATATTTAGCCTGTGAACTGGACTTGTACTGAAAATCTGACAAAGGAACCAAGGCAAAGAAAGTCAGTGAAGCAACAATATTGCACCCTGTGGTGATGTCGTACATTCATTGTAGTATAATATTACTTTGAATTCGATGGTATGTTGCTGACCCAATGTTTTACATTGAAAGATGCAGAGGCTACTCTCCATAGCTGAGCCAGGATTAAACCTAGCTCTGCAATAATAGACCATAATCAGTGAGTACTGAGAGGTCACGCCCATAACAAGCTTCTTTTAGAAGCCAATCGACACCAAGTAAAAAATGTTGTCACATGTAATAATAACACAGTGAATCAGTATCCTTGTTTTCGTAAGAAAGTGACTACAACATCAAATACATGTGCAAGTATAACTCAGTCAACTGGTGTCAGTGTTTTGGATGTGTGTGTGAAGTTTGTCACTTATTCACTTTTCACAGTTCATTATTCAGATTTTTTTCAAAATAAATAGATGAGGTTGTCAACATGTTATATTTGCAATACTGTCTTCAAACTTATCAGCACATGTGAGACAAGTGGATAAAACTAGCAAAAAAAATGTATGTGGCACCATCTTGTAACTATCCATTGTGCCGGGAAAATATTTTATGGCTAGCATTTTTGGACACCCCTCAACCCTCATGCAAAATTTGGTGACATTTGAATTGACCCCTGCTGGTTTTTCCGCTTGTTTCATATAATGTGTTGATAATTTTATTTTTAGGATTTTCATTAATATAAAATGTTACAAAATACATCTCAATGACATTTTGAAAAGAATATTGCAAATCTGACATGTTTACAACCTAATCTATTGATTTTGAAAAAAATTCTGAACAATGAACTGTGAAAAGTGAATAAGTAACAAACTTTGTTTGGGCAGAAAGTGAGTGCACCTGATGTGTGTGTGAGTATAAGCCAATTGGGCAGGCATTGTGAGTGCACATGTGCAAAGCCCACCAATTGCGCACTTGTCCGCGGATTATGACCTTGCGGAATAGGTTGAGACAGTGTCATGCCTATTGTGGCAGAGGTAGTATATGACTCTACCTCGCCATGCAGATTAATGCAGAGGCCTTTTAGTTTCTGAATCTGAGTAGCAATTATTTGATATACAAAGGATGTTTCAAGTGCATACATCCGTAGCAATGCTAGTCGTTTAATCTTCTCACTTCCTCTGCCTTCATTGGCCAATATTTGCAGCATTCCAAATTTTGAACTCCACTCCAAATTTTGAACTTCACATCCAGTCATGGATGCCGATCCTGGATGCACCTTTTTGCCATGACTAAGTAGAGGTCCAGTTGTGGAGGTACCGTTCATACAAAGATATCTCTATCTCATATCAGTCCCTGCTACATTGGTCAAATAGTGTGTCAAGATTAGACTCACGTCATGACTATTCATAAAACATGAGGCATGATACTCATGAAAAGGTGCCTACAGGATCGGTAGCAAGTCATGACTATCGATAAAAATGAGGCTGTGAACTGATTGGTGAAAGATTAAATGACTATTCATAGAGATTTTGATTGGTTAGCATCTCAGTCAGCCAACTGATCTCAGGCCACGACTTCAGGTTAATTATGATTCTTTGATATTTTGGTGAGTATGACTCCCATCCATATCTGGACATGGAGTTCTAAAATTTGAATGTCAAAACAAGGCAGTGAAGGCAGAGGTAGTGTTAAGATTGAAAAAACTCTGGTAGCTTTGGCAAAAAGTGAATGTGTCATACTCTGCATGGAGAGGTAGAGTCACATACTACCTCTGCCACAATTGGCATGATATGCGGAAAACATTTTCCTCACATTAGCATGCAATTACCATACAGCTCTGCAATTGCTGGTTCTTGTACATGGTCATACACCATACCACTACTGCACATGCGTGCATGCCTATTTCATGTATTCAAAGTAATTTGGAATGGATCATTTATAATTGGGAGGGGATGGGTATTGGAAATATTCTGTTGGAAAAGTATTGTATATCATTGATTGATAGGTTTTACATGACTTTCAACATTATTTCAGTCATTTCATGATGAAACCGGATATAACAGTCTTGCCCCCCCAAAAAAAAAAGTCAGGATATTTCTTTTTATTCCCCTTGAAGGCCCATCTCCAAACTATTATTTTCTCGCCTATTTTGGTATACATGTCACTCAGATCTCACTCATTCGTTGGTGTGCTCACTATCTTTTTGGCATTTATGTGAAAAATATTTGAGTCTGTGCTTATTGGCTGTTAAAATAAATCTTATACTTGGAGTTGTCTGCTGAACTGTCATTCAACTCTGTTTACTTGCAGAGCCTGGTATAAATTCAGGATCTGCTAAGGAGAGTAACTGTGTCGGTGAGCTCCAGAGAGCATGTTCACAGCTGTTAACTTAATAGCCAATAAACATTGTGTCCATAATTTTATCACATGTAACACCATGGCTAATTGGTGTCACTGTTATCACAAAAAGGTGAGCTCAACAAAATATGTGGTCAAAATAAGCAAAGGATAGACCATCAATCAATTTAGGAGAGATGATGATATAAATTCAGGTGAATGAATACACATAGGTCTCTTTCTTTGGAAATGTCAATCTTAACATCTAGACATTCTAGAACTATTCAAAAGACAATGCCTTCAAGATCCTTTAAGGCCAAAACTGGTAGAGGTAGTATTTGATTCCACCTCACTACACAAAGTAAGTGGGGGAGATATCCAAACAAAAAAGTTTGAGGAAAAGACAACAAAATGGTTTCGTGCAGTGTTCAGGGAGACATGTCTCACAAGTTGGTTCAGACGGAAAGATCTCATGAGCCGACACTTCTCAAGCTCATCATCTTGCCTTGGTAGAAATGTATGAATAACAATCTCAAATTAACTTGAAAGGTCAGGACTATTTTAAATCTTCTCAAAATTTCAACTCTATACGATCCTTTATTTTGCAATATATTGTTAGTTTTGTACAGAATTTAAGATATATATATATATATATTCTTATTGATTCACAATTCTCAGTTATTCACTGAACAGGGTCAGTGTGTTTTGTTTGAGGTCAATTCTCAATTATTCATGGAATACTTACTCTGACCAATTGAATTTATTTCATTTCACAATTTACTCTGCATAGTGAGGAAACATCAAACAAAATATCAAAATAAGCTGCATACTTTATATTTTATAATGGGCTAGCTATTATGTTGAGCATTTTATTCAACAGAATGCTGAGCCTTGATTGGCCGATAGACAACATACTTTGAGTATTATGAAATTTGACCTTGTGATCCTTTTACACAGGGATATAGATCTTGGGTTTCTTGTTCTATTTTCTTATATATATCATTCATAATGCAATTGGTAATAGTTTACAACATTAGATGGAAAAATATGAGATTTCATAATGATGTACTGTCATCCCCTAAGTTCACTTGGGGGATGACTTCACTGGTATTCTCTTTTGTATTCTCTCTCAGACAGAAATATTTCATAGCCACACTCAGGGACATGGTCCAGTGTTTGTTTGACCAGTCACCTGTAACAGTCCAAATTCCTGGGTTATACTAGGGTCGCATTTGTGGCAATTTCAGAAAAGGCACTTGACTGATGGTTTTTTCTGATAAAATGAGCCTAAAGACACTGTTGGATTATCGACCATAATCGGCCCATTTTTAGATGTTGGAGTGAGTGTGGAAACTCACTCAAGCAGTCATATAATTTTAAAGATCAAGAAAATCAGAGCTCAGAAAACCCTTTTAAATACAGTAATATATAAATAACTTGTTGCATATAATCAAAATATGAACTGTATCGATGAGTTTGATATTACATTACATTAACATGTGCCATTGATGTGCTTACTTCCATTTTGTGCCACATAATTGAAGTGCACATAAAACAAAAGTGTCCAGAAATGATATCATTTAAAGGCAAAAGATTATTCTTATTCAAAAGATAATCACTTTTTGTCAAAAATGCTTTCAAAAAATAATTGTCCAGATGTGGGGCCATATGTGGGGTAATGCACACAAAAATCAGTAGTAAAGAGCGCATAGCACTATTTCCCACATTGAGTCATAAAATCTGCTTTATCTCCAATTACTATTCACAACATATCATTTTAAGCCAATAAAATGAGAGAGTAATATATTCAGCTATGATTAGAATCATGTCAATGTGAAGGAGAAAGATTTGATGTGAAGAGGTGATAGTGACTGATATACTGAGCATGCCTCAACATATGGGTACACTGTGTTAATCAAATTATCAATACCTGGTGCATTGTTTGGTATATATATAAATATATGCCAATCCCTATTACACAACCAATCCAATATCACAAAATGAGGTGAATGCAGTTTTGCTTCATACTCTATGTTAATTATTAGGCAAAATTATTTAAATATTTGTGGATATTTGCTTCCTGAGCTGTGATTAGCTGAAAGAAAAATGAAGTTATCAGAATTCAATGCAGATATTGAAAACCAAAAGCACTTATTGGAGACACAATATGAGAGAAACAGTAAGTAATGTAACAGCTTGGTAACTTATATTTATGTGTGCTTCATATTGATGATATATTGTAAACTTTAGGAGGACTGGCGATAATATTGTTAACATGCAAAATGTTTGTTGGTGATCTATTAAAGTTGTCTTTAATATTGCAAACCTGTGGGATAATTAATATAAATTTAAATATTTACCTGCATGTTTTTTTATCAAATACTGAAAACATGAAGATGATATACTGATTAAGTGAAGATACAAAATGTCCATTTGTATCCATGGTGATAACATTCATATTCTCAAAATTTATCTCTGAGTAAGTGTAAAAATAATACAAGCAAAAAATAAAAACATCAATCATTTTTCCCAAGTGAAAGGTGATGCTTCAGAATGTCAACATTAATGTCAATGCCATCTGGTGTCAAACAACAGCATTTTCTCAGGGTGAAACCTCACAAGAAGATTGACTATTAAATCAGAATAGATCAGAATAGAATAGGTTAGAATAGATTAGAACAATCTTTCCAATATTGGGACATATTATGGCATTATTACATATTGGGCATAATGTTTTTAACTTGTGAAATGGTCCCAAACTTTTGTAAGAGCATTTCAGAAACATGAACAAAACTTTTTTTCAATACCCCTTACAGTTATTTTGTAATCTTCAAAATGCAAATAGGATACAAATTTAGGAGATGGCTTCAGATGGCTTTACCATTGATATAATCATTAATATAACAGCCCTAAACGTCTACTCCTTCTACTGTTGCTATAAGTTGAGGGGTTGTGGTCTCTAAACAGAATATATTTTAATTTAAAGATATATCATTAATGTTCACCTTCATTATGCCATCCTGGTCATGCTCAGCTGATGATTACTTGCTTATTGTAGGGTTCAACCCTCGATTTATTGTGATTTGGGATCTATGTGATACAATGCAATGTTAGGATGGTCTTGTATTTATTGATTTTATGCCTTGATCTTCCTTTTGTAAAATGGCCATGAAATAAAAAAAAACAGAACTCATAAACCAGGGTCAAACAGCACAAATATATCATAATATTATATAATTAGAAAAAATATCATGTGATTATTGTTGAATAAACATATATATCTTTAATTTATATTTGATTAAATGGTCAATCGGTTATTAAAATTGGTATATTTTGCAATTGACACCAACTCTGTGATTTTCAAATGACAGATGTTGTTTTCATACAATAGGGCATTTATAAGAAAATTGATTATATACTTTGGAGTTTTCTAGATTTTTGAGATCCCAACTTCAGCTGGCATCAATTTACTTTACGAAACAATAGGATACCTCAAGTAAGACTACTTATATATGCTGGGCAGAAAGTATACATGTTATTTTATCTTCAGCGAAAGAAAAAAAATTGACAGCACCTCACAAAGGTTTTCAGGCATGACACTCTCACACAATAGCCAGACAGAGAACATCTAAAACGGGCAAATCTCATAACTAACTGAACCAAAGCAATTTAATATGAAGGACAAAATATAATTAAATATAAAATGAAGAAGTGGACAGTACCTTTGTTTTCTGTAGTTCATTAATATTAAGGTAAAGATTACATGACAGATAAATGTAATAACGATGAAGATCAGTATCTGACTATGAAAATGGGTTTCTGAGAACAAGTGTTGGTATGCTTTGGGGAATAATTAGTGAGGAAGGAGGAGGGTGAGTTTGAAATCTGTGACATCAGTGAGATTGATGCTTTAAAACCTTATGGAAGGAAATAAGTGTTTTTAGTTGTATATAAGTTTCTTTTGGGACAATTGTTCGCAAAGTGTTAAGTGACAAACATGCAGATACTTGATACCTCTTATATCCATACAACATTCTCACCCTCAGAGTCTTCATGAAATGAATATTTTAATCCTTAAGTTTTTTCTATTGAAGGATGATAAACTTTAATCTGATTAATTTTTTGCTCCTATTTTATGTGAATATCATCAATTATTTATTGCTTATCAGAGAAAGCAATAAAACTTTGCTGGATGATTTCATTTACAAGCAACATGTGCAATAAATACCAGTAATGTTTTCAGATGTTTTTCACTTCTTCAAAAGGGCAAGTTCAAATGGGGTTCAGATAAGAGTTTCAGCATTTTATAGCCTTTGATGGATAAGAATTTCTATTCTCTATTGCTTTGGGATCACTATCACCTTAGGTGAGAGAGAGGTCTGGCAATGCTGCATACATATATAGGTTTATATTATATGGGGAACTAACAAGGGCTAACACGCAAGAGATGATTTTGTTGAATGATAATGTTGAATAGGTACCCTGGGTTGCGTGACACATTGTATTTTGAATTCTTATGGTGTTTTGAAATGAGTTCAACAAATCACAAGTTACGTCTGGAAACATCTTCCAGATTGCAAATCAAGTGGATTGATAAGCAGAATATATTTTCCATCCCTTTTATCTGGGCCCAGATGTTAGCTCTGTATTCCTGTAACTTCATTGTAGAAATATATCTCCCACAAATGGATCTCATCAAATTTATGCTGAAAACATTATTGAAATTCACATACAACCTCTTTCACACAAACACATCAGATAAATGTTAATGTAATACACAGCCATTGATGGCTCTTATGCAATGACTTATACATTTTATATGACTGATATAGTGTAAACTATCAGATTTGATTATAATAGATAGTTTCTAATAGATATTAAGGTTTTATCGCCCAAATTTTGGTTTCAGGTGGATATATTTGAAGATGTCTCCATATTAGTTTTTTATCAATTCATTTCAAACTCCCTTAATCAAATTGGTAATGGAAAAGAATTAGTTTGACAAATTAATCACATCTAATCGATATATGTGAAGTATGGGTGCACTTTTTATTTTCAGTTAGACTTTATACATACCCAGCAGGTAGGTTGTCATGGTTAAATTTTGCAACTCTTCATTTTCACCCTTTTTGACACCTGCATCTTGCACGTATCTTTCACCTGTTGCAGACAAGAATGAAAGAGGAAAAATATTTTTCAAAATGCAAAGCATAATATGATACTTTAGTTTATGACAGGCAATGTATGTTCATCATCACAATATTAAACAAAACAATATTAAATATACCGATTTTGTAATAATTCTCCAATAAGAAACTTGATCTTATTTTAACATGTGCATGGTTAATAGTTCTTGTAAAAAAGCTAGCATATCTATCAAGATATTTAACCCTTTATAGTTTATCTGATGGGAGGTCTTCTTGTACCTTTGATTTATAGATCATGCCAAACAGATATGAAACCTAATCATGTCATAAGATAATATTATCACCTCATGTTAATAATATGATTTGCTACTGCATGAAGTGCAATGTATAATAGTTCTGTCACATATATTTGTCAGCAAAACTTTTGTAACTTTATATGCGGCAAGAACAAATGTTATTGTGGTTTATTTTCATGTAAAATGTTCTTCAATGCATATACTATGTTTACACTATTTGAATCCATAGATTCACTTTATGTGCCATACTGTGAGAGCACCAAGATGATTCTGATCATTGTTGCATTACTATGAATAGATTGATGTGCTTCTTTGCTTCAAGTCTAAACATAATTCTAATTTGATAGTAGGTGTTGTAGTCATGTAAAAAGGTAAGCTACAATCCAACATTATGTGCTTCCTTAGTCTATATTTTATTGTAGAAATATCGCCCACACATTTACCATATTACTGTGCACATTTTCTATATTTTATCTTTAAATAAATTAAATAAAGTTTAATCAATCAACATTGCTGTATTTTGTCTTGAGAATAACATCACATTGCATGAATAATTTGGACTATAAAGACTGTATGCCAATTCCAATTTTCACTTTGTAAAAAAGATTTATTCCTTCTATTACTAAATAATTATTTTGTGCAGAATATATTTCCATGATTTATTTTATTATCCAGAACATATTCAAATACCTCTTATAAATTTAATAGGACAAATAAATTTGTACTCATGCCTATTGTCAATAAAATTATTGAATTGAATTGGAGATATTTGAGCATGTAAAAAACTGATGGAAAATGCATGTTTCAAGAGTTTTCTTTCATCAGTTTTCTTCAGTTGCAATTTTCTTATCTTAAGAATATTAATTATATTTTGAAAAATATCATAGATATTTTTTAAATACAATACAACTATATTCATATCAAGATTGATGTTGAAATAACAATTAACATTGCAAGAATATTTTTTTGTTTCTACTTATTGATCTGTACTGTTATAAAAAGGAATTGGCTTATATGTCTGCATTAACAGGTTGCTGAAAATTATGTAGTAAAAAGTAGTGTGATATTTACGTTCTTGTTGCAAATAACTGTGATTTGGTATTATCCATAAATGGAACAGAAACCTGTTTCTATCCATATGATACCTCCATGCAATGTCAACTTGAAATTTAGTTGATAATTCACATAAAGTGTTATATATATTAATTGAAACGAACTAAGTGAAGGCATTTCATATATTTTATTCAAAAATATTATAAAAACAAATATTGGAGGTGTTGTATTGACTTCAAGCATTAATATGTCTGGAATGAAACAGTATGAGTTGCAGAAATGCTTTGTGCAAGTATAACCTACCCTGTGTCGCGGTGGTTGCACATTCAACCTTGATGCTTACTTCTGTATCTCCTGCAGGTAGACTCTATTGGAGGAAGCGCTACATGTCCGATTGGTCTCTTGATGGAGGTGGGTTTGCTTTCTCACACCGTTGACAGCCAGCCCACTTGATTATTTGCTTTGCCACAATTTTTATACTGCAATTTCTTGTCTAGATTGCAAGCACCTGTGTAGACTCCTTGACTGTATGAGGCAGTGTTTCGTTATGATGCAATTATTTATATTCAAATGTTGTGTTGTTATATGAATATTCATCATTTCTGATGCAAATGGCCTTTATAATTTATGAGTATGAAAGAAGTTGTGTTTGATAATTTAGGTGCAATATTCTCTGAAAAATAATGTTCTCTATGCAAGCAAAATATTATCTTACTCAGGCATGCTCCTGTTGTATCGCTTACCATATGCTTAGTATGAATCAAATTTTCAAGCTGGAATTTTATATAGAATAAGACCAGCATTACATCTTTGTTGATATGCCCAGGTTAAGGAATTTAAAGCTCTATGGTGTACAAAATAAAACAAAGTTTGAAAGATAAAAGTTTAATGCATGTGGCATTGAACAATAAAATGTACTCCAACCAGCATATTTATACAATGATTGAACAGTAACAGAAAACTAACCTCCACAAATTATGCGGTAACACATAATAGACATGATGATGTATAGCATCAAACATTACAAACCTAATGCACAAACCTAATGTACAACTGTAGATCTTACCAATGGTGTGAAAGTTTTTTGAGAATTTTCAATAATGGCTGCAAGATGTGTTGCTGTAAAAAGTTTGGTGAAATGCAAATGGGAGTGAAAGTTGTCAACCTGATTTTAATCAATGCAGCAATTAAGACAGAGTGTGTTGATTGTAGATTGTTGCTATATTACCATCTGCACCAGTAACACAGTATTAACTACTGCAGATCAGGATTGATACATGCTTGACGACATCATGATTGAGACATACCTGACTCATAGTGTGCTTTAAGATTTTTAGCAAATAGTGAAAATGTATGTGTGAATAAAGTTGTGATGAATGTGGTACTGTATAAGGTATATGGCCTTTTAAATGTGAAACAACAATTTACCTTCAGCTTATGTTAATGCAATTGCAATAATGGATATGGTGTTCAATCATTTGAATCAGGATACTTTGGCAAACAATGAAACAAGAATTATTGTGTTTACTACTTTAAAGAGAATTGCATATTTGCAACTTTGTTTCAGTTAATGCTCAAAGTGAAATTGGTTTTTCTGGATGTGAAAGTGTGAAATCTGTCATTTTTGTAGAATGTGCATGTACAAACTGATGATAATCTAACTCTTGATATTCCCCAGCATTTGTGAAAACCATACCTATGCAACATTAAGCAAATCGATCGAATGATATTTTCTCATGCACATTATTGGTGCTTGAAGGCAGATGTTGGAGTGTATGATGGGACAGGACTTGGATGATGCTCAAACTTACCAGTACCTTCCTTGCTTAGCTAATTATGCTAATCATCCATATTTTCCTACTCTGACATACACATTCCTAATCGTTTCACGAATTCTCAATTATATAGAGCTCAATGATTTAGCTGTGTTAGGAGTGAGGGCTGAGTGTATTCTTCCTGTTCACACTGAGCAGGGTGAGTTTTGCTGGATCTGATCATGCCATGTGTGTGGATACAGAAGCTATATTGAGGCCAGCTTTCTCACCTATGTGTTGCCCGGTGTCACAAGGAAACAAGTAATTACTTCCTAACACAATAAGATACGTCATATTATCATAACAATTTAGATTCAATAGAAGGTGTCATGACTGAGGATTTTATGTGTCTGGTTTAGACAGATGTGGGGTTTGGTTTGTTTGTGCCATTGGTGTCTTCTCTTGGGCACTCCATGTCTTCAATAATGTGTGAGGAGACAGCCTGTGTGCTCACTGTCTCTGATTGATCTCCAGTCTTATTTTAGCACACTTTGATAAAACAGCAGGCATGAATTATATTTTGTGCACAGCATCAGAGTGCAAGGTTTTTTTAGTTGGCTGTGACAGAGACTAGAAAACTGACTCAGCAGTTGTCACCAGTACCAGACACAACGACTGCAGCAAGTCTGCTATCAGCCTACCTAAATGCTCTGATCAGTGATTTCAAATTCAATCTCAATCTCAGCGTCTCAGCATCTCAGCTGTGGCCTGCTGCTGTTTCTGAAAATAGTACTGTCATATTAGTATCCCAGGATACAAGATTTATGTGAAGAGGAGCTTAAAAAGAGATGTTTCAAGTTTGTTGTTTTTTCACAGAGGTTATGATTTAATGCCAAATTCCTTATTGTAAGATGCCAGCAGTGTTGTGGAATTGTGGGTGATATGGGAACACCTGCGTGACAGGAACTGTTTGACAGGTATTATGGAAAGTTATGTTTGCAACAGCTAATTGCACAGGTGGTGCACATCAGGGAGCACACATACATCTCTGTCTTTTCTACACTACACTGTTCTATTCAAAGTGGTCCTGTCCATTAAATATGGAATCACCTCAATTTGCGTCACAGAGGACTATGCAAGTATGTGAAGACTGCATGAAGATAACATGGTGAGAAGGTAACATAGCAAATCACAACTTTGTTCACCCTACAAATTGCTGTGGTAATTCTTGCTTTCATCTCCTGAATCCAATATGATACAGCCAAACTTAAATGCTCTTTGCTATGGGGCCATCCCTCATGGCCTCAGGAACAAATGGACACACAAACAGGGAGAGTGGCATTTCTGTCGAGGTAAACTGGCATTTGTATTAAATGCATATTGAGTATCCAATACATTTTTTAAAGACTCAGCTACTGTCATCAATATTTGTTGCATACTTTTATTGAGTTATATGTAACCTGTAGTTAGCCCCAAAATAAGAGCATCTCCCAACTGTCTTGCCAATCCATATATCACAGTTCCCTTAATCAGCTCTCCTGGGTGATGCCAATCTATGCAAGACTAATCCACTTGTTCATTTTAAATTTTCTTAGTTACAATTTTTTTATTTTGAATGTCTGCAAAAAAATTAAGGAGTAACTCTGAAAAAAGATGAAAAATAGCTTTGAAAGGGTCATTGGTAAAATGAGTTTGTGTGTAAAAGGAAACCGTGGCTGATGAAGTCTGTGACAGATTGTAGTTGTGTGTGGCTATATAAGGAGATTTTGGGATGTGAGAAAAAGTTAGTGACATCTTCTGTCTCTCTAAACACCTATTTGACATTTCCACTCTGGAGATGGGTTAAAAAAACATTGCTAGACAAATACAAACAAAATCCTGTCAAGTATCTGATATTTTATTATTAGTGTTAGAAATTTTTTTATGAATGCAAGGACAAATTATCAATCAGAATCTACTTGTTATCAAATAAGCATGACATTTGCATCACTAATGAACTGTCTGTCACTACCTCCATAGGACCTAAAGGATTACTGTCATTCTCTCTCCATCCATCACACATTCATATTTGCTGACATGTACTTAAGAGTTGCAGCTGGCAATTTTAGGCTTACATGAGTTATTTAAGACCAAGTTCAGTTGGAAATAAGGTCTGAAAAGGAATAGTGTCAGCCACACAGATTATGCCAATAAAAAAAAAGAAAAATAGCAATGATTTGAGAAATAAGAGCTTCCAGTTGGAACCCTATTGCCTCCAAATCTCGGACTCTGGTTTACAATGTACAGGAGTTTCATACATAATTTATCAAGAATTTAATTTGCAGAATTGAATTATTTCTGAACCCTGTACAAGTAACCCAAAGTGTCAAAAGCCAATGTGTGACCTCTTAAAGTGTTTGTACCTTTCAGCATAGATTTCAAGCATTCGCAAAAGACTCTGACAATATCCCTCCAAAATCTGTTAAAATTTGGTCAATCATTTGTCCTGATAATGTACAATTTTGTGAATAACTGTAATGAATATGACTTTGCTTGTGTGGTTGCTTTTTTCTTCAATGATCCTTGTTGTTTATTGTTCTATTTTGTTGTCTTTTGTTGGGTCTTCAATGGAGCAATTTTATCAGTATGATTTTATTTTTACAAATATGTCTTGGGTGCAATGAGACTACAAGAGTGTGAGGTATGCAAGAATAGCATTGCCCTGAAATGATTTATGGTTATGTAGAGTCTTTCAGGCTGCCAAGGGCTTAACAGTTACTGCACTTAATTAACACTGTATAACCAAGAGTTCCCCCAATATCTCACCTAGCACAATCAGAACAAGCCATTTATGCCAGAACACAATAAAAGAGAATATAGCTCTAGAATCTATAATCCCCCAAATTAGTGCTACTTGATACTACATCAACAATAGCATGACAGAGAGAGTACAGAAGCTAAACAGATAGAAAAGCATGCATGTTTGTGTGTTTGAATTAGGAATCATACTTTTCAAATTATGTGAATTTTTGACTTTGTATTATTTGTTGAATAGAATTTGGGAAGTAAATAAATGCTTAATGCCAACATGTTATCAGGCATATTGCGAGGTTAACATCTAAGGAGAATCATATTTACAATATAAACACAAAATAAATAATTGATATTGTCTTCCTAAAGTGAAATAACACAATGAAAGGACCACCAAAATGTTGTTTTAATTGTCACACTTATACATTTAGATATGCAAATATAACCCATTATAAATATATTTTATTAGAATGTTGTCACTTTTTTGTTTCCTCAGAAAACCACAAATGGAGTAAGTATGCTTGTGCACTATTTTGTCTAGATTACAAAGAAGACGTGTACTGTACCACAAGAAGTATAGGAGAAATAATTGTATGCATCAGGTACATACCTGACTTTGTAATGCACTTGGTTAAGATATTGGCAAACGTGGATGTTCATTTATTGAATTTGGATAACAAGATCTTGGATATAATGTGGCATAATTATGGTCAGCTTCTAGTTTACCAGTTTGATATGTCTTGTCTTGATTTGTGTCTTTCATGAGAGTATGAAATTTCCTTCACCACCAAATTGGTATGCTCTACACTGAAAATTGGACATGTAATATCCAACTTTGCAAAATTGCACATGTCAAAATGTAAGTTCATATAAAAGCCCTTTCATTTGGCATTCACATGCATTTATATGTCTCTTCCACTTTCAAGATAGAAGTTGAAATTTTTTTTCTACTTATCATTTGCATTTCTTCTAGTTTATGTGTTTAGGAGTGGGTACCAGATAGGAGAAACAGCATGTATGTTGCATAGATGGTGGTGTTCACAGTCTGAGACTCGTACATCTCCATATGTTAGATAAAATTCCATGTATGTGATGGCCTTTTACACCAGACACCACTGAGCGCTAACATTACAAATGATCACAGATTATGTTTTACCCATGGCAGCTAAAAAAACAAACTAATATAAGAAATGGTAGGTAGAAAAATATCAGCAGACACTAAGAATATGGTCTCTTACAACAGAAATACCACTTACGATCATTTTCTCAACAGCATTTTCTAAGCATAAGACTGCCTATTTTAAAAAACGATCTAACCAGTGTAAATTCCAAGGATACTCTTGAGGAGTGGTTGTAATTTAAGAGGAGATTTGTGTGTAATATGATATTTGCTTTTGTTTGCAGATGATGGAGAAGAAGTGGCATTACTCTACTCCAGGCATGAGGTAAGGCACACTATCAGAAAGTAAAATATTAATGGTTCTGGGTAGAAAATGCTATATCTAGAATTTATGAGGCAGATTCTGGAAGAAATATAGTTATTTTTCAGTATAAGTAATACTATTGCAAATATTAATTGTATGTAATGTGATCTCTGAAAATATATTATTGGATTACTGAATATAGTGGATCACTAATAAAAGTCAATAATTAAGGCCATCAGGGGGAACAGATATGGACTCAATTTTGACTGATGATGACCATTACTAAGATATCTGGGCTAAGATACCAACAATTAAGATGTCACTATTTCATTGATAAATAGCCACAACACCACTTTGACGTCATTGGTCCTTCAAGTACTTGAAAGAGTGCACCATTATAACACCTTGACTGATTAAATAGTTAACATAGTTCTGTTCAGAGAGGATCAATGTTTATAGATACATATGGAAACTTAATGCATTGATCTTTTATGGCAAATACATTATCCAATAAATGCTGCATTAGATCAAAAACCTGCCCAATACTTCAAAATTTATCTGTTTAGAAGAAAACAAAATGTCATGTTTCTCAGGATTTTACATGATTTTTATGACAAAAGTGACAAGTTCAATTGACAAATCTTAACCACAGTTTTATCACAAATGTTCTGTTTAGTTCAAATAGAGGGAATTTTTATTTATTTTCTTCACATTCAATCATTCATGTTGAAAATTACCAAATGGTGTCAAAAGTTTATATTTTATTCACAAAATCTTATTTATTAAGAAAAAGGCCTTTTTAAAAATTCTGTCTGTTTTAAATAATATAAAAGATTAGAGCTTAAAATACATGCCTAAATTACACTGATTGATATTATACTTATTCTCAAAATTGATGTACTAGTCAAACATGTCTTTTTATAAAGTGTTACCAGAAAACAACAACATCTTTTTAATTTTCTTTGTGTGTGTGACTTTAAATCTTTAAGAAGTTTTGATCACATGTTAAAAAGCAAAATGGTCACAAGAAAAATCTCTCTAAGTATTACTTGTTCTGGTAGATACATTAACTATTGAAATTGGTTTTTTATTTATATTATACATTTATTTTGCACCATGTCATTTTTGGGGTCCAAATTTAGCGAATGTTACATTAAATAATAATAATAATAAAAACCACTTCACTCTGACTGAGAAAAATAGGTAACACTTGGTGATGATTGATATTTTCAGCTAGAATACCAAAAAAAACCCATTCAGTCTGAAGGAATACCGGTACCTTTCATGCTACAAATTTTGACATTTTCAGAATCCATTGTTACTGTCCTCTTAGAATCAACACTTTAATGTGTTTGTTCATGTTTGGATTTTTAAATGATTTTTCAACTGTAACCTTTTTGTAATGGGTTAGAATTAAGATGCTGCAAGAATTAAGATGGTGCAAAAGATTTGAAATATCTGTTCTGTGTTAAGGTTTAATTTTGTGGCTCAAGATATTCTGGTTATGCCTTATATATTAATTAAGTGCTCAAGACAGTATAAACTATAACAGTATAAATGTACCAAACAAGACAGCAATATTTCTTATTCACACAGAAATCGCATGATTTCTTGTTTGTATTTTTAGAAAATTCCAATGAAAGACTTTGCTGCTGAGATTCGTGCATCTTTGGATGTAGAGAACTTTCTGAATCAAGCAGTGTTGTTGTTGGATGTAGCTGATACCAGTGTCCATGCTATTCTTGATCGTATGCTAGGATTGCTATTAGACAAAAACGAGGAACCAAATGCTGGCGTGGAAGATGCAAAGAAAGCCATCTTTATCCATGATTCAGGTAAACCTAAAATATGATATACTTTCCTGCCATTTTTGTCTTGCCTGAGATGTCAATTTTCATATGTATGTTTGTCTGTTGGTCTGTCTGTCCATCTGTCAACATTTGGAGTCATGAGCTATATTCAGCAGTAAACCCTCAGTTAACTTGTTGAAGAAAAAAATGATAGTGGCTTTTATAGACAGAACTATCAGTTTTCAGAGGATAAGACACATCATTCAATAGGATTGGTAACCAAAATATAAGTCATGCTTCAGCGAACAGTCACAATACAGTGAGCATTTTGCATAAAATAACTTTGGCTATTGTACAACATCCATGTTGAAACTTGGTGGATATTTATGCTTGAATTTGCAGTCACAACTCAATGACCACTTTCAAGAAATTATTGAAATCACTTCTGAAAGGGACCATTACCTTATCCACCATTTGGTTATTGATTTGTGTCTGTATTGGCTTTGTGCTTGGATCAGATCTTGATAAGGCTGCTATCTTTACTTTGCCACCAGGCTTAAATGAATGTCTCATCCTTACTAACACATATAGTAGATATCCTACTTTAAACACAATTACTTCACAGAATACCGTCACACATCCTTGCATGACATAAAAAGTTAAATATCTTCTCATTTATTTCTTTTTTCTTAACAATGACCCACACAGTTACAATACATTTAGACATGTGTGAAATCATGTTTGCTTTGATATTCTGTCAACATAAACACAATTTATAACAGAAATTATTATTTTCCAGTTCAAAAGCTAGCAAAAACAATTCAAGGTACTTGCAGCACATACACTGGTGCAGGATTTGACTATGATCAGTCATGGATTTGTATTTTGTAAGTAACCCTTTATTTTTTTGCTATCAAAACAATAACTCTCCACACCATAGATGATTACACCATTCTCCCTTTTTGTATAAACTTGTAAATACATTGATTTTTACTTCTTACATTCATATGGTATAAATATTTAATATTTACCTCTAGAACTTTATTGCAATACATTGCAATAGAGTTCATTTTTCTGTTATTGCAATTCATTGAAAAAAAATAAGGGGAGCTCCAGTAATGTGTAAATTGATTGATAAGTTGCATTGGCAAATGTTTTGGAATGGCTAATTAAACTGTGATATTTTCAGATGTACAATGCCAACACTTCTGAAGAGGCATGTTGCAATTGCCCGTTTACGGTCCCCTGCCAATCTAGGCCGGACCAGCCAGGAGGTCTACTTTATCATATTGGTTGTGGCACCAACCAAAGAGGTAAACTATCTGGACCAAATTATTATTTCTTCATATGTGTTTCTGTCCCAAATCTTTAACCTTAACAGTTTTTACAACCACAAAAGATGACAAAATCTATATTCAAATGCATTTTCCAAGTTTCAGACTATTTTTTTTTTTTTTCCATACTTTGCCTTTAATTTGGATGATATCCTCAAAAGGTCTTGACAGAACTTACTCAAATAAAATAAAAACTTTTCACTTAAAATAGTAAATTAAAGCTGGGGCAAGTTCCAGAAAGTTTACATTCCCCTATATTTTTTGTATAAAAAATGGCTATTTCCCAATATTTCTACATTGAATTTGCCCAGACATACTTCATTCCTAATCTCAACTAGAGATGGGTGGTTATTTTGCTTGTTTGTTCATATGTCTTTCTGTTGGAGCATATTTTCAAAACATTAACCTTGGCCATATTTATTCAACCATACATGATCGGGTCTTTATCTTCACACAAATCATTCATTATATCTTGGGCTTCAATGATTTATAGAATTCTTTCATAATCACTCGATATCTCCTGACCAACTTACAGCAGAATCACCAAACCTGGGCTGTAGGATTCAACAAATTGATTGTTTGGGTCATATCCAAATAAGCTTTTGGAATGTTTATGTACAGTGCTTAGAGGGGGCCAAAAATGATAGACATTAATATCATTATCATCCACTTAACCATAAAATTAGTTATTTATGCATAATTGCATATCCTATTTTTGCATGAAAGATGCATACCCAAATCTCAAGTTGAAATTCTGAAATGCATCTAACAAAAATCCAAAGCTTTATTTAATTTTGCATTATTGTAATATATAAGGACAAACCACATGATTCACAATGAATGTGTATTTTATATTTATTTTTGTTTGCAGAAAGGCACAAAGAATGCATTGGAAACTGGCCGTACATTTGCAACGCTGTTTGCAGACATGGACCTACGACAGCGCCTCCTGCTGGTTCATTCAGAAGATGAATTCAAGAAACTTCTATGGGAGCATACCAAAGAGCTGGCTGAAGAGCAGAGTCACCCTGAACGCAAACTGTCAGGAGGAAGTGGTGAACAGGACTTTGATGAAGATTCACCCGTAAGTGTAATACTAGTATTCAACACATCATGTGTGTCCTCACTTAATCAGATAGTATATAGATGACCCCGGACTCATGCCTATGGTATAATCTGGTGTTTAAATTTTGCTGTAACCATATTTACAACAGATAATGCAAAAAAAAAGGGAATCTGAAAATCTAAGATTGTGAACAAACTATTTGAACTTGATATTAGATTTTTACAAAGTTCATTTTCAAATGATGGGATGGAAGTTGCAATAAAATTCTAAATTTGTTGTATGCGTTGTCATAAGTAGTTTGGGCATAAAGGTTATTTTAACCCTTTAAAAAAGTGAGATTTAACTGTGCTGTATCAATTCCCTTATTTCTTTGATTCGATTTGAAACATAACACACCCTAATCAGTCAAACCCCTGTTGAAAGTGGTTTTAATCCAGTGCCATCTGAGTTATAACCATAGCTTTTTCCTTGTAAATGATTTGAGCAAATCAGCAAATTGTGGCAAAGCATATAGGCTTCTGTCTTGTTTACAGGGCTTGCACCATTCATTCAAGAGCTATTGCTTATTTCTTTCCGAACACAAATTTCAACTTCATTCAAGAAATTTCAGAGAAACGATATGAAGTTCATTATTGCCAATCGCTGCTTTATAATTAATGGGCATTTTAATATATTATTTCTCAAGATTTTTTCAGATATAAATTATCTGTAAGAATATTCTATAATTACCAAAAGTACCTGTTTTCTGTATTTTTACCCTCAGCCCCTGATGTAATCAGGCTGAGGGTATTGCAGTACTCCTGGCGTGGGTATGTATGTATGTATGTATGTCTGTATGTATGTCTGTAGCGAACATCCTTGTCATCGCGATAACTCAAGAACAAATGATGGCAGCTTCATGAAACTTGACACACATATGCATCTGGTGAAAACCTCGGACGAGTTTGATGGACGGCGACCTTGACCTATTTTTCAAGGTCACAGGGACAATTATGTGAAATCCCAAGAATCACAATAACTCAAGAACGAATGATGGCAGCTTTATGAGATTTGACACACATAAGCATCTGGTGAAGCCCTCAGAATTTTTCCTATGAAACATGACCTTCACCTACTTTTCAAGGTCACAGGGACAATTATGTGAAATCATCTTGTCATCGCGATAACTCGAGAACAAATGATGGCAGCTTCGTAAAACTTGACACATATAAGCATCTGGTGAAAACCTCGGACGAGTTCGATGGACGGTGACCTTGACCTATTTTTCAAGGTCACAGGGACAATTATGTGAAATCCCAAGAATCGCAAGAACGAATGATGGCAGCTTTATGAGATTTGACACACACAAGCATCTGGTGAAGACCTCAGACTTCTCTTGATGGAACATGACCTTCACCTACTTTTCAAGGTCACAGGGACAATAATGTGAAATCATCCTTGTCATCGTGATAACTCAAGAACAAATGATGGCAGCTTCATGAAACTTTACACGCATAAGCATCTGTTGAAAACCTCAGACTAGTTCGGTGGACGGCGACCTTGACCTATTTTTCAAGGTCACAGGGACAAATATGTGAAATCCCAAGAATCGCAATAACTCAAGAACGAATGATGGCAGCTTTATGAGATTTGACACACACAAGCATCTGGTGAAGACCTCAGACTTCTCATGGTGGACCATGACCTTCACCTACTTTTCAAGGTCACAGGGACAATTATGTGAAATCATCCTTGTCATCGCGATAACTCGAGAACAAATGATGGCAGCTTCATGAAACTTGACACACATAAGCATCTGATGAAAACCTCAGACATTTTTGTATGGAACATGACCTTCACCTACTTTTCAAGGTCACAGTTACAATTATGTGAAATCCCTATCATTGCCATAACTCGAGAACGAATGTTGGCAGCTTTATGAGACTTGACACACATAAGCATCTGGTGAAGACCTCAGACTTCTCTTGATGGAACATGACCGTTACCTACTTTTCAAGGTCACAGGGACAATCATGTCAAATCCACGTCATTGCAATAACTTAAGAACAAATAATGGCAGCTTCATGAAAATTGACACACATAAGCATCTTGGAAGTCTTCACATGAGTTTGATGGACGGTGACCTTAACCTGCTTTTCAAGGTCACCTGCCCATCTCAATAATTCTAGAGTAAATGATGACAGTTTCATGATACTTGACACACCTAAGCTATCAAAGGAAGTAGATTTTATGGGTTTTTTTTACCCCTGCATCAATTTGCCTTGGTGCAGTGACGTTTTGTTCACAAATATTGTGTGGAGCGAATGTTGTGCAATGAGTTACCAGGGCTGAGGGTTGATGCATCTCTGATGCCTATGTTTTACATAGCAAAAGCTCATTGAGAGAGAAATGTTATGCCATTGAGTGTTCTTTCATGTGAAAGTTTGATATCAGTCACACAAAATTATTTATTGTATGACCAAGTTGAATTTTTTGATTCAAGGATGATCAATTATCAATCTCCAGAATTGGAATATTTTTCATTTTAAATTTAGTTAGTGCAAAATCACAAAAAATGTTCTGATGCTTTTCAATTTTGTGTTACAGACTATTGGTGTGATAAAAAAATGTGTGCTTTTCAATTTCGAAAAGAAAACCTATTTTATAAATTGCTCTTTAGTAGCAAACACTCTCGAGACAACCAAAACAAAATCATTAGATTCTGTTTTCAAGATTTTTTATGCAAAAATGTTCATATGTCAGCTTCTGAGACTGAAATATTACATGAATGACATCTAAGGGCTATTTGCTTGAAGAGGAACATACCAATTATTTTTGCAATGTATTTTGAGAGATGCAAGAAAAGTCATGTGTGTTTGTCAAAATAGTTGTTTTCTCTTTCTGTCAGCATCCGCCATTTTGACTAAGTCATCATATTGTTTACCCTATGTAATGGTGTAATAATTGTATGTCATTCCTTATGATACTGCAGTCTGCCGGTGAAGTGGTATGTCCTGTGGACTATAACTACTTTATTTTTCTTTATTTTTAATCACACATATTTTCTTACCCTACTCATTAATCTATAAATCACCAGTGAATCACTGACTTAAGTGTTAATTTTGGTTTTGAAAAACAAGCAAATCTGTGGTATAAAATGACATTATTAAACATGGAATAAACCTCAAACAAAAGTCCTACAAATCTTAAGGATATTCTCAGAAAATTTGCATATCCAGACCAAAAATATAGAAATATTTCCTTTAAAGTATTATGTATTGATGGAGATATTTACCATTTAAATAATTGGAGATATTTATCATTTAAATAATTATTTTCATCATTTAAATAATTATTTTCTGCAATATAGTAATAAACCAGATTCATGAACTGTAACCTACTTGCCTATTAATGCATTAATACACAAAATATTTCCTTAAAAAAACAATCTTTTTAAATTCTTGTTATGCACTTCCTGATTAGACATTTTTCTCTGAAACATTTGTCAAAGTTTCTGTCTCTGCCAATATAGACCTTAAGTTAAGGAAATTAATAAATTTATAAAGATCAACAATAACCACTTATTTGAATTTTTTTTTAAATCAGTTGAAATATATTCATTTTATTGTGTAATATTGTAAAATATATATTGAGATCATTAGGTAAATAATTTTAAATTTTCAATAGAGAAATCACTCTTGGCAAATGTTTGAAAACCAACATATATGGAGACAGAAACTTAGATCAAAATGGATCACTAAGCACATTTAATCTTATTTTGTTAGGAAATTCAAAACTTTCCAAGTAACTTTCTGTCACTTTTAAATTTGTGAATGTTTTCCAGCAGTTTGCATGTGATCAGGATGTCATTTTTACAGAGGTATATTGGAGTAATAATGAATCAATGACATGAAATTAGATCTTGGAAATTTAATTTTTTTAAAGGTGCAATTTGGGGCAATTTGAATTTTAAATGACAACCTTCAATAGCAATTAAATAACACTTTACTTCATAGGAGACACCTTTGTAATAAACTATTGAGTTCATACATTTCCTGATCATGTTTTACCCCACAACTTTAAGGCTCTATGGAGTAGTGTTACTGGCTGAGGTGAGGTACTTGTCTTGTTGTCAGGCCAATATCTCAGCATCCATAGATAAGAAAGTGTTCAAAATATGGCATACAGGGTGATCTTGAGAAATGATATGCAAAGTCATGATGTTAATTTGACCTTTTCACCATTAGACTTAGTCTCTGTGACCTTGAATCTAACTGTAAATAGATGTGAATTAATATCGGATGAATAGGATGTTGTCAGGGGAGGGAAATATCTTATGGGCTGCTACTAAATCGTATTAGAATTCTTAATGATCAATCAGTCAATCCAAGAGATGAAGAACTCCTTCAGAGATATTCATGATTCAATCATAACCCAAGAATGAGTCTCCATTTTTTATTTTTACCTTTACATGGTCAGTTGACATGTGTTCATCACAATTATAGATGTCTTGCGCTTTGTGTTTAGATTTTTTACACTTAGCATATTTATCATGGCTAAGTGTTTTGTAGTGCTGAAAAAAATGAATATTTATGTGTGTAGCTCAAGTTGGAAAATACCAGGTGTACTGCTTGTAAGCACAATAACTTTGCCAAAACATCTTGGGTTCCTTTCAAATTCGGTATGTAAACTATTTGGGGATGAATTTAACAATTCTTCCTCTGTGACCTTATTGTCCCTCAGTGTCATTCATCTTTTGCTTTATGCTTATAATATAAAACGACTAGGGCTGAGTGTATCCACATTTCTTTATTTATGACACAAGTTTTCTCTACATTTTTTTTTACAAAATTAGATTCATTTATAATCACCAGAGAATATCATAATCATCTGTTTGGAAACTTTGGAATGATATCATAGAATATTGTGTTCTAACTTTTTTTCTGGTTTATTGGACGATATCTTGGCCCCAAAATTTTAAATATAATGATGATAACAAAAACGATTATTAAAAATGAAAACTAGTATTTCAAAAATGCTCAATTGTTTCTTGAGTCTACTGAGATAACTTGCTTGTTAGTATATTTTTGTCAACACAATTTTAATCCTTTTTGTGTATAAACAGAGATATATTTCTTAACATTATTATTGCAGCAAGACAAATCAAGATGTTTTCTGGGAAAAGGTCTAAGGAAAGACTTCTGGAGAAGAGTACCACACTACTTGTCAGACTTCAAGGATGGTAAGTTTTACCATGATTATATCTCAAATTTGTGACTGTCACCATCCCTTATGAACCTTTTTTATGCTGTGAGGGTCCATACAGGATGTAAGGAGGGGGCCTGAAACTATGTCAACTCAAATTCTTAAAGTTCAGATATACAAAAATCTATGACCACCATTCCTGATCAATGACCTGTGAGATATTCTTGAGATCCTTCCCTTATTTTTTTAAGAGTGTCTTCAGTGGTGAGGTCTAGTTCAGGATGATTTGTGTTTTGTATGTTTGTAGGTGTGGTTGGCCATCGGACCATTCATAAGACAGCTTCCACTACTGTGTTCCTCTACTTTGCATGTCTGCTGCCTTCCATTGCCTTTGGCATGTTGAATGACACCAACACTCATGGCAAAATAGGTGAGCTTATAATAAAACTTTTCTGTTTCTTTACAGTTTTATAGACAAAGGTAATATAATAAGTAGTACAATATAGTTTAAGCTTGCCACAAAGCTTTATCAATCCACTTTTGATAATATTATTGGATTTTGATACATGTGTATATGTATATATATTGATATATTTGTATTTGTTATTTATTAGATGTGAGGAAAGTTATATATGCACAGACAATAGGAGGATTACTATTTTCCTTCTTCAGTGGTCAGCCGATGACTATTGTGTTAACCACGGCACCGTTAGCATTGTTTACTAAAGGTATGATGATTAATGTGCATTACAATATTTGGAAAAACCTACATTTAGGTCTTTTTATCCTTAGCAATCTGTTGGAGGGTATTCATAGAGGCTGTATCGAGCTGCTTAAATACTGTTTTCATGTTAAGGATAGCCTTAAAGATATGTTATTTTGACCTTTGAATTTGGAGCAATTACCTTAACTTAGGATTTGTCAGCAACTGTGAACAGGGGGCAGTTGTTGTTTGGTATACAGGGTACACTTGCCATGTCTATTCCTCAGCAATTATCAGGAGGATGATATAGAATATAGATACTTTGAACAAAAAAGATGCACCATTTAGCACAATACCAATATCTTTAATTGGTGCCCTGTGGCATCATAATATTGGCATCATAAAATCTCTTGATTGCATAATGTCCACTTTTTTTTTTATAAAAATAAATGTTTTGTTGAATACAGAATGAATATAACAGTGTAAATGTAAAATTGTAGAACTAATTCAAATTAGAAATTAAACAAGTTTCAATACAAATTTAATGAGGACACAAATTGTTGTACTAATGTGTTATTTGCTTGTCAAGTATGTTATGTAAATGTAGAAATTAACATGAACATAGGGAGAAATGTTAATGTTATTTTTTCAGTAATCTACACCATATGTAAAGAATGGGACCTACATTTCATGGCCATGTATGCCTGTATTGGAATGTGGAATTCTCTTTTCCTATCTATCTATGCAGTAACAGGTGTTAGTAGAGTCATGAAATGGTCCACTAGGTAAGGTACAGCTCTGTTCTAATCGATGTTGCATGCTTTTTTCAGTTATCTACACAATATGTCAAGATTGGAACCTCAACTTCTATGCCATGTATGCCTGTGTTGGATTATGGAATACTTTTTTCCTCGTTGTCTATTCAGTTTTAGATTTAAGTAAAATAATGAAATGGTCAACTAGGTAAGCACCTGTTTGTTGCTTTTATTTGCCACATTTGTTTTGATTTCAGTCATTCGTACTTTAGCTTGCAATATTTTGCTTGATACCTAGTACAGTTTACCACCTGTATCATTAGTGTAGTTTTTATTAGACAAATGTAAATGAAACATGGCACATTTAACTTAGCATGAGTACAATGTTTACTGACATCTAATATATTGTAAAAGAAGTAGACAAGATCATCTTTAAAGGACTCCATTGATTATGTGCAATTTTGTTTCAGGGAGAGCACCACATGCTTTTCAATATTTCAAAAAACTTACAAAAATTGCACTAAACGTCATTGATCACTTTTATTATTACAGGTCAACAGAAGAAATCTTTGCATTGTTTATATCAATTGCCTTCATGGTAGATGCCTTCAGGGACGTGCATGCCAGTAAGCACATATTTTCTTTAATAAACATATCATGTATTTAAAACTTTGGGTGTAAATGTTGGCCTCCTAACCTACCAAATTTGTGGATAAAGTAAGAATAGAAGCAGTAAATATTATTGATTTCTCAGGTACATTTTTACATTTGAATTAAGTTCTATCCTCAGAAAAAAGCTTGGGTGTTAGGCCTGTACCATTGGACAAACATTAATGGACAAACAGGGCTCTGTAAGCCAAATCACTCCACTGTCCCAATTTAGTGTGCCCCACTGTTAGAAAGACTATACTAAGCAGGTGTTTGAACAAAATCACCGGTCAGCTAAACAAAGTTTGTTGACAAATTGTCCAATGGATGATTTGGATTTTAGCAGAAGACTTGTCCACTTTCAAATGACAAAGAAATATATGTAGGGGAAATATGATGGGTAATAACTTGTGATTGCAAAGTTTGGGGTATAAACATTTATATTATGCAAGGAAAATGTGCTTGAAACCTTATTTCATGAATGCTATAATGTTAGTGATGATGTTAACAAAAGGCTGGAAGATATAGCTGACCTTTTGCAGGAAAATATGATAGAGGATAATATACTTTTGTTCCAGATTTCCTTGCGAATTACTGTGATGCAGAAGTTGTGAAAGATGTAGCCACAAATATGTTCAATAACATAACTAATTCCACCAGTTCCTTTGTTGAGGTAAGTGCGCTTTGTCTTTTACATACAGAGATCTACTTAATTGATAATTAATTCCAGGCATTTCCAAGTGAAGTGGTCAGGTCATAAAATGCATTCCATGAAAGCTTTTAAATTTTGTAATATAATAAGATTCCTCCTAACATCAATAACAAGGAGTAATTTCATTGTTGTTATTAGATAATATCCATACAAAAATTGATCTTAGATTGCTTGACATTTCTCTCTTTTTATTGAATAAATTTTAAAGGACTATCATCTTTATTGTGATCTTTACAGTCAATATTTATATTTATTGGTCGTCTTATGAAAGACATACACTTTGATTTTTTTTTTAAACAAAAAAAAATTGCGACAACTCATAGCATTTATTCAACAAAGCTAATTCTTGCAAGTCAAAATGTAAATTCTTGCAAGTCAAAAAGTCCATTTTAAGTTACAATATTTGTTGACCATTCTGTCATAAATAATATGTTCGGTCCTTGAAAATATATTCTTTAATAATGCAGATATTATCTCTGAGTTGCATTTAATTTAATCATCACATGTTCATAGATATAGCATTTCTTGTTTTGACCTTTGTGTTTAATGTTCTAGGATATGGTTGATAACGTGACAGGGACAAATGTCTCTGACTTGGTGGATAAGCATAGCACAATAGAAGAAGCAGGATGTCTCAGGGAGAATAGCTTGCTCTTCCTTCTGCTCATGCTTGGCACCTTATGGCTGGGTGGCTCCCTGTACAACTTCACCAAAACGTAAGCTTTAGTGTTACTTAGCAAGTGTAAGATTGAAGTTTTTAAAGAGGAAGGAAACCTTCACAAATTGTGGACTAGCAATTTGAAATTCTTCAAAATGAAACTTTTCATTTATAACATGAAAAGAAGATTAAATATATAATTTTAGTCCTTTTACTGTGGTCAAATTCTCTGAATTTGTGATCATCTTTTGCCGATGGCAGCCATCTTGTCAAGCAGATTAACGTAGTACCAATATATGTATCAGTATCATTGTTTACCACAAACACAATACATACTTTTTATCTACGTAGGTCACCTGGCCATTTCAAACTGTGGTGTAGAAAGGTGTTGTGCCTTTTACATGGCCTTTTATATGGTACAGGTTTGAGGCTTATAAAATGTTAAATAAATTGATTTTTTATAGAAATATATAACATACAGAAATGTCAGATTTTTTTTAGTAAAACACTTAAAAATACAAGGGGGTCTTAGGTCTTCAACAGGATGGGTTGAAAAGAGATAATTACAAGGATTAAATGATTGAGGTTTGAATTGGGGGGTTTTATTGGTCTTTAACCAATAAAAATTAAAGATTAAATTTTACTAGTTATTTCAAATCAGTGAATATGATTAATTTGTATTCAGACCATACTTGAAGGCAAGTGTATAATTGGAGTTTGTTTTGACTTCAAATTTTACTAGTTATTCCAAAACAGTTTGACTGAGGAACAGCCCCCTCCCTCTGTACGGACCCTCTCAGCATAAAAAAGGTTCATAAGGGATAGTAAATGTCAACAAAACAGTGAATATAACTAAATTTTTTTTCAGACCATACTTGAATGCAAGTAAACGAGAGCTCCTTGCCGACTATGCACTCCCCACTTCGGTTTTACTCATGTCATTCTTTGGATCCTATGTGTTCAGAGCAGTGAATTGTAAGTTGAATTAATAAATGGTTTTCTTAAGTGAATCTCTAAAAGTGCATGTAAAGAGGTGATATTCTTCCTGTAAAGAAGAAGAGTAGATTTTATTGCATTGTTTTCCTACCATTGTATAAGATACTCAAATAATTTGCACAAAGAATATTTACAGAATTGTTTGAGAATGACAAAGGTTTAGTCATATATTATGCTTTCTTTTTTACAGTGAAACCATTTAACTACTATGAAGAAGGCAGTATATTTAACATAGCACCATTGGATAAATTATCATGGGGTGCTGTATTAGGTGCCATGGCACTGGGCTTTTGTCTCTCTCTGCTGTTCTTCATGGATCAGAACATCAGTAGTGCCATGGTCAACAACCCAGCTAACAAGTAGGTGTTCTATTGATGGATGTTGTTTCAATCTCATAGTTTATAAGTTGCTGTCAAGAGAGTGATCACTGACCCCCGTGCAAAAAGTGAGGTCTTTCAAGAGGTACTCACTGTGACTTCCTACCACAGTTTTCACTCCATTAGATAAGGCATATGACTGCAGAAACACATTTTTTTTATTTCTACTAACTTGTAACCTTGGTTGATGATGATTAAGCTTCATAAATCACGAAATTTGTTTGATCTGGCTATTTGTTTTGGTACAGTCTGCTTGTGAAAACGAAAATGGACAATGACATTTGCTGATTTTCTTTAATTTTTTTTGGTAAAATATTTGGGTAAAGTTTTGGACAAGTTCAACCAGTGCCTTCTGTGACCTTTTTGCCCTTGTATATTCATTTATTGTTTGTTTGTTTAATACTTATGTAATGATTAGTTCATTATTAATCAACAGAGCTAGTTGGTATCAATATAATTTCAAATGTATAGAAGGAAAGCTATTGTTCAATCTAAGGACATAATAACCTTTCATTCATGAGCCATGACTATAAATTCCTGAGGTGTGCAAATTGAGGTTGATTTGCTCTTGTGATATTTGGTCTGTTTTACCTCAACCAAGTCACAATAAGAATAGTGCTTCCCCAAGTATCAGAGGTGAAATTTTTACAATGAAAATTTGTGAGAATATGATAAAATGCATGATAAAATGTGAATTTCAGACTTAAGAAGGGTCCAGCTTACCACTGGGATCTAATGGTGGTTGCTGTCATCAATGGATTCTTGTCATTCTCTGGTCTGCCTATGGTACACGGAGCACTGCCACACTCTCCACTCCACGTCAGAGCCATGGCCGATGTAGAAGACCATGTAGAACAAGGACATGTTTATCAGAAGTAAGAAATACCATGATTTACAGATTGAATAAAGCTGAAATGATGGGAGCATTTCATACAATACTGATTTACCACTGTTTGTTTTGAAATTGTGATTAATGTTTCAAAAGCAATGGTTTATAAATTATTCTTGTGGACCAAAAGTTCAATATTTTTATTTTTTTATTCCAGGGTTGTTCGTGTCAGAGAGACTAGATTGACAACAATCTTTTCACATTTGCTGATCGGTCTGTCCCTTTTGCTGCTGCCCTATCCATTGGCTTATATACCGAGAGCTGTATTGGATGGACTCTTCCTTTATTTAGGTATCAACGCCCTGGGCCACAGTCAGCTCTTTGAACGCATCTTACTTCTGGTTACTGAACAGGTATACAATTATATTAAATTTTGTCTTAGGCCATTTTCAACATTTGCATCTTGGGGAATTTCCAGAAATAATGACCAGAAAAGTAAAAGGTTTAGAGATATCTTGAGGGCACAACTATTTTGACAGCCAGATTTTGTTTATCCCCTACTAATATTAAGTTTCATAGTGGACATTAAGAAAGCACTGTCCATCCTTTTGTGCAAACTCCTTGGCCAAATTTTCAGCAGATTGCAGCCAAACTTTACACACACATGCTTCACAACAAACTCTAAGACATGTTTAGTGTTGACTTTTCCATTACAATTTTAACCTGGCAAATTTTGCCCAAGGGTTATTGTCAGAGCCTGCACTGATGAGTCTGTCCCTTTTTGTGAACATGATAACATGAGTACAAATATTGTTCTCAAAGACTCATCTTATAGATCTTGAAATGTGGTGACCTTGACTTGTATTCCAAGGTTATGTGACCTAATCTATAAAAAACTAGTAAACATGACAAGTTGAGAAGAAATAAAGTTAGCTTTACCAAACTTAAACCATTAATGTATCTTATCAATGTCTTGAAATTGTTTTCTTGTCAGCTTGAACATAACAAGGTCAAGATAACTAAATCTTTTGAGTTCTCTAATTTTCCTAAAAATGATTGGATTTCCAGTAAAAGTGAGATTCCAAAATTTTGCTTCCAGATAGGACACCTTAAGTCATATTCCTTTTTATTATTAACAATTTCTTAACTTTAGGGACCACGGTTCAAAGTTACCGGTAATTTGTGAATTGTTTAGCATTGCTTTCCAATGAGAGGGATTTCTTAATTTCATTGATTACAACAAGACAGTTATAATATTTGAGCTCCCTCCATTACATTAAATAGGGCAAGCAGATGCAATAGCAAACAAGCATTATTAAAATAATATCTTTTTAAAAACAGATTTAGTATTTTTGGTAAATTTGACACTAATTACTTGTTGCTTAACACTTTTGAGTTTAAAATGAAAGGACGAAAAAAATTATTATCTTTTAAGACAGAAAAAAGAATATTCCCATTTCCAAATGACACCATTCTTCAAAATTCTGCTGAGAATATTGTTTTATTTTGATTAAAGGTATTAAACATTAATCCTATGATTTGGTGTATTGAAAACCTATTCACATATGAACAATATGACAAATTGAAGTTTTACTCAAAGTTGCTATGAGACATAACAGTTGCACTCCCAGCAGAGGTCTGTTTGAGCCATACGCTGCACATGACGGGTAAACAAAATTGGTGCTTAATCCCTTTAATAGTCCTGAATTTGAGACGTTATACTTCTGAATAGATATATTCAACTCAATAGCTCCTTTCAATAAGTGACAGAAAATTAGTTTTTGGCTGTTGATTGATTTGTGACCATGGATTTGTTGTTTTTTAGGCTGCTTATCCACCACACCATTACATCCGCAGTGTGCCACAGAGGAAGGTGCACCTGTTCACCTTCTGCCAGCTAATACAGCTTCTTGTCATGTGTGGCTTTGGATTCTCACCCTACCCTTACTTAAAGATGACATTCCCAATATTACTTGCTCTACTTTTACCTATCAGGTAAGTGTGAATGTAACAATACATTCAAATATGAAAGGGTTTTATTCAAATGTTGTACTTAAATCAAAATATTCTTACTTCACCATAGGCAAATCTGTGAATTGTCCCAAATCTGTGTTTCTGTGACCTCCATCCATAATTGATGTCCTGTTAGACATTCTAAGATCCAAATCTGTAATCTCTCCACTAATCTGTTTCTTGTCCCCAACATATGATATTTGTCTCTCATATAGCACTAATCCCAACTAAGACAATCATTATCATGGTAAAAAAAGAGATTATAACATCATCCTTAGCCCACAATTAAAGAACCTCTGATGTCTTAATTTATCAAAGTGTGAAATTTTTCTTCATTTATGAATATGTATAAAAGAATCATAAAAGGTCACAAAAATATAGGATGGTGGTCACAGATAGAGATTTGGGATGATGATGACAGACTGTGGTAGGAAAGGATACTGATAAGTGGTGTGATGTGGATTATTGCCCTACATATATAACAATACATACCGGTACTTATTTGTCATAGAAATCATTCAGAGCACACATCATGGACAAGTTTTCTTAAACCTTTTCACTTAATTGTATGACAGAATTCTCGTGTCAATGATTAGGAGTTGGAAATGATATTTTACTTCAAATTGATTGTTCAAATTGAAGCTAAAATGCTTCAGATGTGAATATTGTACTCATTTTATTTCTGAACAGTGGTGTATGGTCCTGCCTGAGACATACTTTTTACTCTTGCCAGAACTGTGATTCAGTATTGATCAAATAAGATAAGCTAACACTCCAAAAGAATTCTTCAATTTGAAGTTTTGGAGAGCATCCCGAGGCAAAAAGAGATATATGCCACTGTTCAGATTTGCAATATTTTCTCGTTAAATTTTGGACAGCTTGTACTTTGAAAACATGATTTCACCTGATTTACTTTCTTTTCAGGCACAAAATGATACCACTTTGTATAGAGAAGAAATATCTAGACTCTTTAGATGGAAATTAAAAGAGGGCTTTCACTAGGAAACCTGTACATATCACAGTTGTTTTGACAGCAATAGTTGATGTTTGTAGTAATAGATGACAAAACCACAGATATGTATTAACCACTTGGACTAATTCATTCATTCATCTACATACAAATGGACAACCCTAGTGCTGAGTCTTGCCATGGGAGCAAATCTCTCTCTGAGGTACTCAACATGGCTGCTGAACTGCCCAACCAGTATCAAGCCAGTGTCATTTCCTCCAGCCATCTGTATCTTCATTGTGCATGCATGAAATGCAACTTGGTGTACAAATGTGGAGTGAATGCTACACCATTGAGAACCAGGTTTGGTTGTGTTACATGACACATCTTTGTTTTGGAAGTGTTCCTTCTCCTGTAATGACTGCTCAGCACCCACTGAAACATTGAAAACCTGTTATCAATGAACACTGTGTGCATAGAGGTATGGTGAAAGATGATAATATAATGGTGGCACCCCCAAATGTAACGTCTGGAGAAGAAGCTAAGAATATGTGATACATATGCACTATTGTATATTAGACCTTCTGATGCTTTGTTGATACTCAGATGCAGAGTTGTTGTTGCAAAATAGGTCAACTGTATATTTGTAGATATTAACAATGTTTTGCTAAAGTTTTACTTGGAACATAGCGTTAGTTTTATACAGAAGTCCCTCAGTGTAGATATTATGATAATTATTCTTGTGTTAAAATATGCTATGGTTGACAACATTTTTATGATACATAATTGTTATGGGTTATATGTTTATGGGCTGATCATTTGATAAGAGATGGGTTTTTGTGTGGAATATTTTAGCGTTCATCTAAACTGGCATATATTTGATTTTGATAATCACAATGTTTGCATGACTTGACATAAAATATTATTTTATGGCTTTTTAAAAAAAAAATCAGCTTAAAACCAAGATCAGTTTATCTGCTAACCACTACAATCTGACTATCATAAGATAAAACCTTATTTGTATTTTACATTGAATTAAAATACCAGATATAATTTGTATTTGCATTACTTCTCATATTTACTTGTCATTCATGCATATCTGCATTTGTACTCATGGGATGGGTTTATTATATTTTAGGTTTAGTAGAGAAACATTTTAACGAAACATCATTAACCAAAGCCGCTATCAAGTATAATGTATGCCCAGGGCTTTCTAGCTGATCTTAGACCAATGATTTAAGGTTTTTGTTTTCATCATCAACCTTTAAACTTGTATAGAAAACGTCAAGTCTTATGTTTTTGGCACTGGAATGTAATCCAATGCCTTTTAGTGATCTATGTGGTCTTTTATCCTTTTGTTGGTCAAACTCAACTATGTCAAATATAATAGTACTGTTCCATCTAGCTACAAACACAGCATTATTGTACAAGACATGGGTTTGTTTGATTATTAAAAGTCACGCAATAACAAACTGTGAACCAAAGTGGGACACAAACCCGACTATTTGTCGAAAATGATATCTACAAGGGACTCTGGTATAATGCCCTGAATTTCTATTCCTTTCTCTGTTGCCATATGCTGTGGGAGCTACAGTTTCTATTTATAAATCGGATTTTCCATTGCCCAAAAGTCCAAACTCCACCCTCAACTACTACTTCCAATCCAATGGAGAATTTTCCCTATCTGCTCTCCCATAGTTTTAGCTGGTCCATAGAAATTTGACGGGATTGGCTCGTGAGAGCAGTGCATGACGGGGGAAAAAGTTGCATCATAAACTTCTGCCCTCCTTTCTTCAAGAAGGGAGGGAAATTTCAGATTGACATTTTATATTGACACACCAATGTCAGCGCTATTGCATGTTTGTTATGCATTCTTTATATAAGTACATTGCAATTTGCTTAAATAATGTCACCATTCCGAGGGCAAAACTGAGAAAAACAATGATGTAAAGCTAAAAGGCAGAGGCGACAATGCCCCAAACAAACTGTCGCCACTGTTCCGGATGTGCCGTGTGCAAAGAATTGGGTCGTAGCACTGTGAAAATGCAGCGGATATGGGAGAGCAGATAGCGAGAATTGTATTGAACATTCATATACAATAAATGCACCTACTTTAAACTGATGGAATGTAGAAATTCACAAGCAAAGCAAAAATTCAATGTGAAGATTGACTCATAATAAACAGTATAACAACAGTGCCTTTTGTGACAGTTGTTGCAAGGTTTCCCATTTACTTGATTTAATCAAAACTGCGAACATGGATTGTGAATTCAATAGTATAGCTCAACATTTACAGTTACATTACCAGTGTTTTAATTTTATATATTTATCAAGATTTCGCAGTGTACGGAATATTAATCTAGATATTGAGTATTATTACTGGAAGATATTTGGGTGAACTTCTGTTTATAAGGTTTTCACAGGGTACAAGTGTCTTTCAATACCCACAAATTTGTTAATTATTGATTGGCTGTAAGATTGGGTTCACATGTGATTTTGCATTATACATTTTTTGGTTTCGGTGCATATATTTCCTGTCAAATAACATGAAAAGCTTTTGATGACTCATTTCTCATGCTAAAGCTGATCAATTAAAATTTAACATTTTCTCAAAATACTGATAAGAGGATGTTGACATAAATGGTTCTGCAACAATACAAGTCGAGTAAAGAAATTTTATCTGATTATTTATTTAAAATTAACATTCTATGTTGAACTCTCTTTTTGAATGAAAATATGGTTTTGATACTTGTGTGATTATTTATTAAAAATTACACCTAACACATGTAAACTAGGTGTAGTAATACTAAACCTAGTCACAATGTGACATAAAATATGCTGCAGGGGAGGGAATGGAGTTATTTAAGCATGCTCATTATTGTGCACATATGTTGGGATGTGTGCTTCAGTGGTCCCTGATGTAGATATCAATGCAAAAACATATTAAAATCTAATACAAAGATCAAACTTACACATGTTTGTTGTGAGGCACAGTAAACTGTAAGGTCATGAAAAAAAGTCTTTGTTTTTCAATATTTCTTTTGTGTAATTTTCTATTGAACACAAATTCATGTACAGTGTTCTTTTGCCATTTCTCAGGGTTGGATTGGAATCCAATATGTTTTCTGTTCTAATAATTATATCAGTCAAGTTTTTTGAGTTGACAATTTGAACTTTTTTCCCTTAAAAAAATGGGCAGATTTCATGAGAAACAAGACCTTTTCTTCCTGACCTTTTAACATCATAAAATGATATGGCAGATCAATCTGACAATCACTGTGATACACCTCCATAGTTTGCACCTGTTCATTACTACCACCTATATATAAGCAGAGGTGAACATTGTGTTGTGATGACCATGTACCAAAACATAATCAATCCATGACCAAAACATAAAGTTGATGATAAATTGCACATCAAGTGTATATTTAGTCCTAAAACATGGTCCATCTTTACATGTACTTGTGTAGCAGCAATAAAAAATTTGTTAAAGCAGCTCAACTCAGACTCTAAGGTTGTGAAGATATTACTGAGTAAAGCCAGTTGAAGAAGTGTATCCCATCTACAAAATTATCATTGATGCACTTGATCTGGTTTGTTGTACTACCAGGGTATCTTCTAGATGGCCCCCGATTCACAAAATATTGCTAAAAAAAATTATAATGATATAAATATGTAAATGTATATACATATGTAAATGTGTGTATATATATATATATTATATGTATGTATATATATGCATATGTATATATATATATATATATATATATATATATATATATATATATATATATATTTATATATATATATATATATATATATATATATATACATGTACATATATCTTTGATTGATCAATATGGTTTTGTCATATTTTGCTCACTTTAATCCAATTTGGATTTGACTTTCTGAAATTCTGTAAAAACAGTGGACCAAATCTGATATTATTTTAAACAATTGATATTAAAAGTGTTTCCATCCCAGGTTCAAAGATATACAAAACTTGCCGTAGAAGATATACTTTTGTCTTCACCAATTTGATTTTACCGATATAGACTCTGCATATATTTGTTAAGTTTTAATTGAGGCGGGTAGAGAAAAATGCTGTGAGATAGGTTATTCCTTTTGTCTCTGCATTAGGAAAGTTTTGTTCATATGTGCATATGTTGCTCACTTTTATGTTGAATAAGGTGGATAATGGCTTATGTAGTTTTAGCTGAACCAAAAACTTAACATAAATGGCTGTTCAATGCAGTGTAGATGTGTATGCTAATGTGTGTCTGTCATTATCCAGGTTTGATAGCCTACCTGTTTACTAGAAATAGATATTGAATCTTACACATCATATAGAGTAATGTTATCTGAGCATTTCAAATAGTAATCCGAGCCTTGTTTTAGTACTGAGACAGACATGCTTCAGTTTCTTTATGAAGTGTCATCCTGTTGAAAACATTTAACTTTCATTGTCTGTATGGGGTATTAAGGAAGGACTACCTCAGCAAACAGTTGTTTCGCACTTTTCATATTGACATCTTAATTGAAGTGATATTGACCCAACCCTGTGGAAGATCATACTTACTGGTATGTCCAGATTTGACCTTGCCATGAGCACTTTACTATTCTGATTTAATTGGGGTTGCACATTAACTATACAAACCAGTATGGACTAAGCCATAACTTGGATCTGTGTGCAAAGACCTTATCCAGACAACTGATTTCAGTTCAGACCAAAGCAAAATAATGTCATATTATTTTCAAAATGTGCACTTGACCTTGACTCAATGACATTAATCTTATTACAATTCTCCCAATACCCAGAGCTAAAGCTAGAAGAGGTTCCATACTAAGCATAAGATCTGATTTTGAACAGGGTAATGACTATTAAGATTCTTGTTGGAAGACTGCACAGTCTTTCTCATACACTATCAGGATTACTTTCAAATCTTACAAATTCAATTATTTCTTATAACTACAGTCTATTGTGGATGGTGAGTCATTATCGTCCAAAAAACCATGTTATATGGAACAATCAAAAGTAACACCTTTATGATACAACCTCTTTGCATCAACCATCCATAAGCCAACTATTATTGTTTGAAATAGCCCATCTTATCCCAACTTGGGTAAATTAATTATGAACCAACTGGGTCAATATATGTGCAGCATATGACCTGTGAATGGAGAAAGGAGGGCTTGCTATTCTTGGTATATGTGGGAACACCCCTGTTTTTTCCATTTCTAGCTTTCATAACACATGCTCATCAATATAAATAGTGATTTGGTGTGCAACTACCTTTCAGAAAATGTGAAGTTGTCTAGTGTGGAGGTCAAGTCAAAGCTTTAACTTGTGATGATCTTTATTTGAAGGTGTCTTATAAGCACCAAAGGAACACACAATATCATGTTTTACTAATTTATCTGTTGAAAATTGGTGATTACTAGATTTGTCTTGTCATAGTATAATGCCAATAGGGGATCTTCTCTAGTTAGCCAGTTACATCAACTAAACCTGAATATGAACTGGAGAGTTGGCCGTGCCATGCTACCTCATGACAAATCATCATGTTGTCACCAATTATTTTGATAAGAATCATTTACCGGTAGTATTTATTCATAACATTTGTGATTGATCATTGAATTCCAAGTTGCATGCATTTATGGTTTCAATATTTGTATCTGATTTAAACCTGGCATTTACCCATTGAAAGGGGACATTGTGATTTGACAATGGTTTATTCTTGACTGTGATGACATTTTGATTATGTATGAATGTATTGGGAAGTAGCTTACTAAAATGATTCAATGACTGTAAGTTTGTTATTCATATTCTTAAGTTCAAATTTGTGTTTTTGACTAAATTTTCTGCAGAGTGGTTAGAGAAAAAACTGGTCTGAATCCCAACATCAATGTTATCTGAGATGAAGAAAAGTTAAATGCTTTTTAAAAGTGAAAAAGTGATTGCAGTTGCATTATAAAATATTCTTTTAGGTGCTCATTTGTGGACAAGAGCATGTAGTGGAAAATATCCAGAATTGGAACAAGTAAAGTTTACACCCAAGCTAACCAATCAATATTGAAGATATCTTCATTGATATAAACTTCAAATACCTTCTACATATATTTGTATGTTTAGATAGAGCACTACTATAATATGGAAACTCACTTGAGTTGACCAAGTTTCATAAGTTTAATTTTTCAGTGTTTCAGTAATGTGTTCTCATTGGCTTTGTTATTGTAGTGAACAAAACAGTAGATATTTGATATGTTCAAGGAGCTGACTCAGATATTGTCCTTGGAAACATTTGTACCTTTTGCCATTATTTCATTAATGGAGAGCTAGTATTGTTTTAGGATATATTGTAGTCTGTCACATACCAGTACTTTGTTTTGCCATTCTCAGCCAATAATATATTTTTTTTAATAACCTGTGACCTCAATTATTTTAACACATAATCATTTAGTTATCTAATGAATTGTATCATAAACCATAAATAAGTTTCACTTTAGTTTTATCGATGGCTAAAATAATTTACAAGATTATTTTTTATTATTTACTTGTACCATGCAACATAGTTTAGTGATGCCTTAGGCATAAAGCTGCCTCCACCATGCTGGACTGTAGCATTCAAAATTAACAAAATTAATATTAAACCGGCCATGCCAGTTGCAATGTTATAGAATAAACTGTGAAAGACATATTATTCATATGATTTTTGTGTTTAAAATTATACTAGGAAGTAGGAACTTGCATGCAGAGTTTACAATAATAGCACCTGATGTACTACTTCTCATACAATAATAATGTATGTAGCTTTCATTAGTCTGCCCTTCAACTTCAATCCAATCTTAACTTGAGTAACTGACAGATACCCTGTTGTAATAAAGTTGTAAAATGTGTTACAGTTCTGTAGAAAATAACATGAGTACACAATCAATTGAAATTTTATTGGAAAGTTGAAAGCATTAATCTTTAAACTTATGTCAAAGCATAAGCTTAAGGCAACTACTAATTTGATTCTATCCTGACATGCCTGTTAAGATTGTATGGCAGAGAGTTTAACTTGTGTCATATTGACAAACATAGTCTATTGTCTGGCTCTGATGTTTAGTTCTCATTTTGCAGATACAGTATACTGTTTGGACAGATTGAACTTCTATTTAAGAGATTGTATCATGTGCAATGCTGAAATATATGGATATTGTCAAATATAAGATAATTATGCTCACATGTGAATGAAGTTCTCTTGAAAGGAAATCACTGAAATATCTTTTGACATCTTCAGACATGTGATCCATGTGCATTCTGAATGATATTTGATGTTCAGCGTTTTATCTGAAACTGGTTGATATTTCCACTGTTGTATTGCTGGAACTGGAATATGTAACTGTGTGAAGGTTATTGTATCAGTGTAGGGATAAAGGTATAGAATTGTTTGCACTGTATGTTTTGCCAATTACTATGCAGAAATGTATTGTGTATAGAAGTTTGACTTTGCCCAGTTTGGTCTAGAATCTAACCAAGGGTATACTGTATATGCCACGACATTGAGATCAGCCAAAATAAAAATAAAATTAACTCTTGCGTTGGTTGTTACATTAACATATCATATTTTTATTTTATGCATTAAAATTTTATGGTACTTTCAAAATATTATGCACATTTATTTTAAAGGTTATATTAGATTGGTTTCTGTTGTAACATGTTATACTGGAGCGACATTATGAAAATAAATCTTTAGTTTTAATAGAGTATTTGGGGTTGTCTTTATTGAAGTAAACAACATATTAACATCTAAGTCTGAAGTTTTGTAAATTGCTGAGTTTGCTTTTGTTTAAATCTGGTTAATAAGTTCTTGTAATTGTTGGTCATGGTTTTTTTAGTGGTTGCAAAAAAGTTGTAGGGGCTCACCAACCAGTTCCTCTGTGAATTCCAAAAGACATAGGTCCAATTCCTGAACTGATGCCCATGCCTGTCCTTGTTAATCTGACTGGGATGGTTGTGTCCATGAGCTGCCTGCAAACCATATAAGAATAGATTTGATCTCCGTCATGTGTGTATGTAATATTACTCTATATTAATTAAGGATATGAAAATGCTTGTACCGAATTTCTGTAAATCTAAAGTTTCCAATTATATTAAAATTAGTCGGGAATATGCTAAAATTCTAAGCATACATGGATATTTTAAATATAATCTGTATAGTGCAGAGATAGCAACACATTTTTAGACACTATGTTTTTGCCCCTGTTGCTAAATTGCTCATAATCTTTGCAAAGGATCACAAGATATCATCACACCCATTAAGCACAGGATTGAAATAATATTATTCTGTGGGACACTGTTAATTTCCTTAATTCACTTATTCATTTCCTTAATTCCCTTATGCCTCAGTCACATTTGCACCGGGCGCCGGCCGGGCAGTAACAATCGGCCGACTTCACAGTCTGCCGGGCGCCGGGGAGTTTATCAGCAACAATCTCAGATATGCCGTAGCTGTGGTCACATTATTAAAGGGCACCGCACGGCACGTGCAAGACTGAATGAGACAGACGTCTTTAGGATATCTTAAAGACGTCTGAATCATTGACAGACGTCTGAAAGACATCCTAAAGACGTCTGTCTCATTTGACAGACGTCTGAAAGACATCTTAAAGACGTCTATGATATATCGCAGGGAGCCCGTGCGATCATCTGACGATGGTCTATGAACACATGAAATAAATATAATCCTATTTTCACCGCACGATGCCACCGGCAGCCCTAAGATAATCTGCCGATGTCCCTGCGGGACACTGCCGGGACCCTGCCGTGCACTTTAAGATGATATTTGCTGATAAGACATCGGGGAAACGCCGGCAACTTTTATGTTCAAGATAAAAGTTCCCGATGACCCGCCCGACGTCTTAAAGATGCCCAATTGTGGCCGATGATCTTCCGGTGCCCGCACGGCAATCTGAAATGCCTGCCGATTTTGTAAAAAATACCCATCGGCCGGGCATCTTTACTGAAATCGGCGCAAATGTGACTGAGGTATTAACAGGATTAGATTTTTCAGAACAGAACAGAAATGTCTACCATTAAAGTAAAATTAACAACTTCATGAATGGTTTAAGAATGTTCCCAAGGTTATAGTTCCAGCTTTCAACCCTTTGTATCAGTTGTATCCAATGATCGTGATTCATAAATAAGTTATGTCAGAAGATGTGTGTGAATTTTGTTACTTATTCACTATTCACAGTTCATTATTCAATTTTTTTTCTAATTTTTTCGTAGACTATGTCAACATGTCAGATTTCCAAAATTATGTTCCAAATATCACCGTGCTGGATTTTGTGCCATATTATGTGAAAGGAAATTATAAAAATTATAAAAACCAAAATTTTATTTAAACAAGGGGAAAAAAACAAGTGCAGGTCAATTCAAAAGTCACCAAATTTTGTGTGCGGGTTGAGGGGGGTCCCATAATGTTATTTATAAAGTGTTTTCCCGGCGTTACCTGTGAAAGCAACAAAACCAAGAAAGGCCTACCAAATGAGATGTCTGCTTGGCAATGCCAAGATAGGGCAAGGATGTTTTTTGAATATAAAATTATTTCTTTCGAAAATGATAAATATCCTCTTCTATCCTCATTTTGCTTTGCATAGACACCAGTTAAACACATTAAAACCATGCCAATACAACCAGTTTGTCCTGCTGGTTATGCCAGATGATGTCTGTCCATACTATTTCTGGAATAATAGGTGTGTCTTACAAACATCCTAGGTGTGTCTTACAACCATCCTAGGTGTGTCTTGCAAACATTCTAGGTGTTTCTTGCAAACATCCTAGGTGTGTCTTACAACATCCTAGGTGTTTCTTACAACCATCCTAGGTGTGTCTTACAAACATCCTAGGTGTGTCTTGCAAACATCCTAGGTGTGTCTTACAAACATCCTAGGTGTGTCTTACAAACATCCTAGGTGTGTCTTACAACCATCCTAGGTGTGTCTTACAAACATCCTAGGTGTGTCTTACAACCATCCTAGGTGTGTCTTACAAACATCCTAGGTGTGTCTTACAACCATCCTAGGTGTGTCTTGCAAATACCAACAGAGCCTATAACCTCATTAGGAAGGTGATTCCAGAGTTTAGGGGCTATTGACGAGAAGGTCTACAGTTTTGAACTGGTGTGGGGAACTACAAATCCAGTCCATCAGCGAGAATGAGTGACATAGTGCATGCAACGGGTTTATAGCAGTGGGAGGAGCGGACGTCCAGAAAGCACCCTGCAGAGCACTTTCAGTGACATTTAATATTGGCCATGTTGGACCACATAGAATGCCATTTCAACCACATAGAATGCCATTTTTTCTAAAATTATCAAAATGTTATAACCCAATTGACTCTACATTCAATATATTATTTATTATATTTTTTTTAATCATTTCTATTCATGGCTAATTTTCTCATATTTTTCAGGGAATATTTCTTCTTTTTTAGGTATTATTATGATAAGAGCAACTTATTGCTGATTATTTTCTGAAATTAGATTAATATTTAATTTATCTAATATCTCAAAAATAAATGTGATGTCAAATTAAAGTCCGTCAATTTGTCACTTTTGTAACCCTACCAATTTAAGCTATTTTTAATCATTTTAGCTTCATAATAAATCTTGCAATTGACGGACTTTTTTTCAATTTCTTTTTAGTATTAATGTGTTTTTCTGTGCAGGATTCTATATATTTTCATAAACTAACCCCCAATAAGCTGGCATTTTTATATTATTTAAAAAAAACTTAATAGTATTATAGTATTTACCTCTGTTTTCCCTTATAGATTGACCACAAAACTATAAATTGCTCTCAAATTGTTAATTATGAACAGATTTTGATGAATAAGGACTCTACGAGCTCGTATTTGAAAGATGTAGATGATAGGATAATAAAACATGTAGATAATTTCGTGGAAATAGGCTTTCTATTTTCAAGGTCATTGAAAGGTCACTGGCAATATTTGATCAAAATAGCCTTAGAAGGTTGACACTCGATCACATATCATTTGTAGATGTATTCTGAGTAGTAAAAAAGTTATATCCCTATGTCTGCCATTTCTAGTGATGCTAATATCATGTATACAAGTAGGCACATTACAATTTAGGGACTTCCATAAGTTTATCAGGCATAAATCAAATTTTCTGTTCTTCCCTATTACATATGCTAGAGTAAACTGCAGAAATTTTAGTTTTTCAATGTAAGCTGTTGGAAGGCCATATCCATAATCAAGGGTTGCTGACACAAATTAATGTGTTTAGGTTTCAGCTGTCTAGACATTTTCAGATAGTAAACATTCTGACAATATGGTTGGTATGCTTTGATATGTTGGAAGACTCATACCACAGTAAACGATTTTTGTGATAGGTATGTGATAAAAACAATAACACTTATTCAATGCCTTCTTAACATATTTATTCCTCTTCATATGCTAATAGAGGAAACTTGATGAAAGGAGAGTTTTTGGCATTTTCGCTATCCTACGTATTGTCTGCAATGCCATCTAGTTGTAGCAGAATGGGATGCAGAACTGATGCATTATCCATCTCCTTGTGTAACTTTGAGTTGTCCATTTTACAATTTTTTTTATTATCTGTGACTAATAGGGAACCTTTTGACCGGATTGGTCTCAAAACGAACGGAAAGGATGTTGAATATGATATTAGACCATGCAGTCCAAATATATATGGACATGTTATTAGTGTCTCATATCATATACTCAGAATGCGCGGAGTTGATATGAATATCGAACGGAAAGGCCAGAAATGTACAGATTCGACTAGAAAGCAACAGAAAGCTTCTGTTTAAAAATAGACAGGAGGTTGGAAATGCCTGCAACTGGTGGATCAGTACTGTGGCAGTCATACGTCAATGGACACCATTCGAATTGGATCTTTGAAAAGGTCCCACAGACATTTGACGATGGAACATGTTTTTAGTCAGTGCATTCTCCCATCTATCTCGGTCCATATTGCATTGGTCACTTTTTTCATTGCGGCTAATTTTGCCTCACATTTTAAGAGAGGATTTAAGCTTATTATGACATATATAAGACCAAACTTTAAAATGTTATGAGAGGTTTTACTTCTTATCAATTTCTTATCAAACTGCGGGTATATCTTAAATGAACCATTATCTTACCTGGATACATAATTGTTTGTTCTACCAGCAGATCTGATTTTTTTTTATTTGATTTGATTTGTATGATGATTAATACAAGTGTTGCCTGTCATAGTTTTGTGCCTGTGTTCAGGGAATCTTGTGATGTCACCTGCATGTGGTGCCCCCTATATTATCCGAATCATAGTAATTCCTGTGCATACATGCATGAAAACGTTTAGATATAATCATTCCTTCATTTATATGCCTGAAACAATTCCATTTGACCAATGTCTAAATAGGCTGTATGTGACTGGAGAAGATGTCTTTTCAGTTTATATCGTCTGCCAAACTACCAACTACAGGCCTCTAAGAACATTTACAGTTGTACATTTAAGTTGTTTTACTTAATTATCTCTTTTTATATTGTGCTCTACACAGCTTTGGACAGGTCTCTATACATATGCAAATTGTGTGGAGACAGACCAGTGTGGTACATAAAATCTTGAAGCTGACCATGTTGAACACCTAGTGTGGAATACTTCTAAATGGACATGGCTTTAATTGATTTAAAGGGAATATAGCATGCCCAAAATGTACTGCCCAACAAAGTGGTGAATATTGTATTACAAATAATGTGATATGTGTGTAAACTGTCAAGGCAATTACCCAGAATATCTGTAGATGTGTCCTTCCTTTTTAAAAGAGAAGGAAAATCAGTGAATGCGTCATACTGAAAACATGTTTAATGGAGCCCACAAAAATAACTTCTGCTTTTGTTAACAAATGCCACAATAGTAACATCACTTTCAGTAGGACATTATCATTGAAAGAGATGGATGCAAAGGAATCTCCTGAGAGTTTATTCAGGTGCACCTAAAACAAAATCGTGAGCTTCTTACACAATCATACTACAGCTGATACTAGTGTTCTCCAATCACCCATCGGCAAAGCCCAGATAGGTGATCTGGAGAGGTCTGTGATTTTTGCTTTTCATGTATAATCTCGTTTAGATGTGTTTACCACAGTTTTTGCAGCTGGCGACTTTTTACTTCACTAGAGCTCAATCAACTCCACCAAACTTTTCTTTGGTTGCAGTTGGAAGAGACCATGGACGTTCGACAAACCCCTCCAGATCATAGACTATGCAGTCCAATATATATATGGACATGTTATTACTGTCTATCCAGATCACCTATCTGGGCTTTGCCGATTGGTGATTGGAGAACACTATGAAAAGCAAAAATCTCAGACCTCTCCAGATCACCTATCTGGGCTTTGCCGATGGGTGATTGGAGAACACTACAATCATACATAGTAAAATGCGCGATCCAATCCAAAATCAAAGTTTGGAACTTGCCTTGGTGCATTTACAACATATCCTGCAGATAGCATATATAACCACGGAAAAACTATAGTCACTTAATTATCTGTGTAAAATTATGTCAAAATAATCTATCAAACTTTTTGAATGAGAACAAAAATGTCAAACTTATTCAAAGTGATGTGTGAACAACAGCAAAATTACAGGTTGAAATCTTATATCTTACTTGAAACTCGTGCACTTTGTTCTCAACAACAGTAATTGGTATTTGAAATGGCCAAATATATTTGTCTCAGATAGCTGACAGGGAAAAGATTAACAATTAGACATGAGATATAACAACTTACTACATAAGAAAGTATTTCACATTTATTTCAATGACGGGTCAGATAGGTATACGTATAATGAATATCATGTTAACTGAATGATTTCAAAGAAAGTAATTCACATTAATTTATTTTATATGACCATGTTACAATCGAGTATGACAACATTGAATTTAAAAGACTATAATATAATTACAATATGGGGACGGATGGTCACATATACAACAGACCTTGGTGTTGTTATTGTACTGATTAAACAATTTTTTTCTGGTACGTATGTTGTCTTATTGTCTAAAACCCATACAGTAATGTGTCTTTAATTTAATTGATAGAAAATATGTATGACTCCCTAAATTGCTTAACCCTATCAATCATGTATGAAACCCAAATTTACATTTTAAAATATCTATTGCAGTTGTCTAATAATGTTGGTTTTCTATTGTAATGGACCCCCATTTTAGTCATGTCAGGATTTCTCCTGCTACTCCACATTGATACCAATTGTTATATAATTTACAATTCTACAAAAATAGTATGCAAATGCACAAATTTCATTTTCTGTTTGAGTTCATCAGTTAGTACAAGACATATCAAGGAAAAAACTAATGAGCAACAATGCTGCAAAACATAGAAATGTATTGTCTTGGTAAATCTAACGCGTAATGGCTGTTTAACGTGTTCAATGGTTCTGTAGTATTTCATGGCCTAGTGTCCCCATAGTGTCCTGATTGAATGACTAATATTTGGCAGCATTGCAATTCATTTGTTATGTCTATCAGCAACGCATGACATTTACTTTTAACACCTTGCAATACAAAATTGTAACTTTATAACATCATAATAATCCAATTGTTGTTTTGCAAATTAATGCATTATATAAGATCTGAACACTAAACATTTACTTCGAAAATGTAGTAAAATTGAAGATGAATTAATCAGAATTAATTATGCCTTCTCATACTTATCGATGAACTCTATATTCATTGCTATGTACATGTATCCCTTTGCAAACAAAGAGATTTGTCATAATGAATAACATGTTGAAATTTAATTCAATCATAACCCCTTATCTGTAAAAATCACAAAAATTGAAAACACATTCCAAACACAACAGATAAGTAGCATAAAACAGAAAGATTTGTACCGTTTACCAGTTCTATATTGCAAGAGTACTGCTTTTTTGATTTCTATATTTTAATTATCGTGCGAGAAGCAATGTTTACATTTGTTAACAAGAGTCCGATATTCAGTTTTATTATAGAATGTTATATATTTATTTATAGTCTAGTCTACACAACCACATTAAGATTTGTGCACCTGTACAATAATACACAATTCACAATATAAACTCTTGTCTTTTTACAAAACAAATGTTTTATTAAATTTAAATGCAGAAATATGGTTATATACAATATGAGATTAGGTAGGTTAGTATAGTCTCCCTGATCCCTGTGACTGAGTGTATCGTAAACCCCACAATTCTCCTAGTGCACCTAGCAATTTCCATAATTAGAGATATGAGTATCAATAATCTGACTTCAAGGTTTCAAAAGATCGAACTAGTCTAAATCTACTATGTAAGTATTCCATAAACCGTTTTGTTTACTTTAAAATATCATGATAATTTCATGATCTTTTATGGAATAAAAATATATCTTTGTCCTAATTAGTGGATATTAAGTGTGGCAATATGTAATAAATTATGACGATAAGGATAATCAAACAATATGAAAATAAATCTTTACCAAAGTTATGTTTTCTTGTGAACGTAGTTACAAGATATTTGTTACAGCTACAGCATTTGTGATCATAATATTGGTTATTTATATTTTTGGTTTATCTCTTTTTTTTTTGCTGTATCCACTTTCTGTCTTCCAATTCTCTAAACGGTTTAATCATGATGTAGCCCCTTTCTACCCGATCATAATAATGTTTATAATTCTCTGTAGCTTCTGTGTGTTTGATTATAACACTGTGTTATCAATGCAACAACAGTCTTTGTTATATGACTGTTATTGGTGTATCTACTGTATCTACTGTAATCTCTGAATATAATACTGATGTTCCTGATGTAGCTACTGGTTATCTGAATACAATACTGATGTTCTTGGTGTAGCTACTATTTATCTGAATATAATATAGATGTTCTTGATGTAGCTACTATTTATCTGAATATAATACAGATGTTCTTGATGTAGCTACTGTTTATCTGATTATAATATAGATGTTCTTAGTGTAGCTACTGTCTATGTGATCCTGATATATTTGTTTGTGTGTATTGTGTTGTTCCAGAATATTTTCTGTTACTTTGTGGTTGTAGTTCAGCTTATCCGGCTGCCAATATCCTCCAGCCAATCATGGATGTGTCTTTCATTTGCATTCCGCCATTTTATATTCACTTTTGTCTTCTCTATTGATTGTGTGAAGGCTCGGCTAGCCGTACCCAACTCAGAATTATCATTTAGAAAGTCTTTAAGCTGAAACAGAAAAATTGATGGTATGATGTTACCATTGCCAAATTCGCTCATCCAGAGTATTCTAATGGTTACGATTACGAATAACTTAATGCAGTTGTATCATTTTAAAGTACAGTGTGTAATTTGTGTTTAGGAAATGATAAATCAAAATCATCAAAACTCACCTGCTGAAGCTCAAAATTGGTATTGAAAGTGGCAGTAACTCCAGACACAAGCCTGTTCATAGCAAAGAAGCCGCCTCCAAATCTGTGAAATATAATGTAAAATATAGAAGACCCATTTCACTCATATTATAGCTTTATTTTGATGCTGATGTATGAATTAGAAATGGGAATTATGCTTATATGTACAAAGGTCTAATAAACAAATCTTGACTTAAGAATTTGATGGCACAGAATCAGAAATATCCACACATCAAGGTCATGAAAGTAAAATTAATAACTTTATACATAATGTAAAATGTTTTCATCCAAGGTTGTGATTTCAGCATTCATCCCTTCAGTTGTATATGGCAGAAGGGAGAATTGACATTGCATTGCTCACACAATTTTGGCCCTATTTTAGCGTTTTAGGTTCCCTATTACACTTTTGTCTAATATAGTTATGTCATGTCTGAAAACACCTTAATACTATTTTATAATACACTAAAAAGTGTTCTATTAACAACACAGATATTTTATAACTGTGTCAAAAAGGTGTTTTGGCCGTGTTTTGTTTTGAGCACTTGCAGCTTGCAGTCTACCTTGCTCTTATTGCCTTCCAGCTGCCCCTCAGGAAGTCCCAGGCCAGATATCGTCCAATGTTATTCCTAGAGATGTATACCACTGTGTAGATAGCATCCTGCTTCCGGATCTCAGTCGTATTCATTGTCTTCATTAGATACCTGAAAATATCACCACAGAGGAATACGTCAAGTCAACAAATATGATATATCTTTGTTATAAAATTTATGTTGAGTGGCCAACATATAGATTTCTATATGATGATCACTAAATCTAGACATTGTATGTTTAATTGACGAAGTGACTCGCCTGCTTAGAAGCCATGGTTCACTTGTACAAGAAAGAGCATAAAGCAATTTGTCCTTCTCTGATGCCACATTCGCTGTCCTGTATCTTTCATAGGCAAAGTCCCATTCCCTTTGACCACCATTGCGGATCCCGTTGCAGTATACAAGAGTGCGCAGATCTGGTGATATCCTGTGCAATGGAAATTATAAGTGAAAGGAAAATAATATCATGAGTTTATATCCTGCTCATACAAATCTCTGCACTAATATCTATATTAACTGCTTTTGCCAGGTTGCTTTGGATAATATTGTGATTATTAATATTGCTGCTGATTCACAAAGAATTGCGCTGGTAACTCCAGCTGAGGTGTAATGGTCTTTCTAATCTTACTTGTTGGTGTCCGGGGCTGACATCCACCATTCATACAGCTGCGAGGCTTTGTTGAGACACTGTTTGTTGCCGTACTTGCAGGCATACCCTATGGAAATTAGGCGCATATACCTGCAAAACATAATCTTGCCATGTGAACAAAAAATACTAATCGAATTATGTGTTCATTTGACTATCAAATATTGCTAAGTAAGAGTTAATCATCAGGGGCTATTTCCCATCCTAATCTGCCATGTGAGCACAAAAACTAATCTCTTAATTAGATTATGGCATAAATATATGTTTATTCGTAGATGGATATTGTATTATTATGTGCTACTAAATATTGCCGTGAAAAGATCCTACTTTTGTAAGTGCTGATCATCAGGGGCTATTTCCCATCCTAATCTGTTGTAAGCCGGTGTTATCTGATGAAGCATATATTTCTGAAAGTACATTGTAATTGTTTTGTAGATCATTAAATGGAAACATCTTTATGTTTATAAATCATGTGGCCAACAAGGTAAGCGGTGATGGGGAGTATATTAAACATGGGCCACTTATATAAATATCAAATACCAATATATACGAGTCTTTCCTCAAAGGAAATTTTCAATATAGAGCGATGTTGCCAGAAGAAGACATCTTGAAGTCATCTTGAAGACATCTTGAAGACATCTTGATATCTTGAATATCGGTATGAACGATTGGTTTCAATATCAATTTAAGTGGATAACTTCAACACCAGTTTAAATGGTCGGTATTACAATCAATCAAAATGGAAACTTTAAATGCCACTCAAAATGGTCAACTTAAATGCCATTCTAAATGATCAACTTTAATACCGCTCTATTATGGTCCATTACGAAATACTAGTCATTCGGAATGAATAACATGGATATTTTTGCTTTTCTGACATAGTTGAATACAATCAAATCAATCAATATGAATTTTAAATCAATATTGTAAACTCATAATTGCAGAAATTAACACATTAAATGATTCATAATTAAGGTAGGTCACCCATAACGAGTTGGGGTTTTGCATTTACCGACGTTTGCCAAAATTCTAGAGGTGATTCCATTGTATTAAACTGATAATTTAACATCGAATATGCCGCTTTATTTGCCGTTCTTTGATATAAAAGAGGTTTTAGCCAATATTCACATGGAATAAGGAAATAAATACGTCCTGATAAGATGGCCGCAACTTGACAGATGATTAAAATCAGCTGCTTCCGGTTAGCTTCAGATTACGACACAATATGTTTACAATTGAAGATGTATGATTAAATTGCATGCTTATCAGAAAATCACTTAATTCTTGCTTGCAACAGAGTGACGACACATGGTTACAATCTTAACTGAACTCCAATAAATATGTGTCCATGCAGTAAATACATGTAGCATTTCCATAATTATCAACCACAGCGCAATTTCTGTACTTCAATATCTCATGATGTTCGGATGTAGATATTCCTTTAACATACCAAATTATTGGATTAATGCTTAATATGTTAAACAGTCGTTAACACCATTGAAAGAAGTTAATGGCTGAATTAGCATACGCTTAGGCTTAGTTACCTTGAAGAGTCCATAGGCGGCAGTGCGCGCCAGCATGTCATCGATATAGCCCAGATTAACACTAGCTGACTCCCAGGGCAGGTAATTCTCTTCATTAACCAGATACTCTGTGGCCTTCAGTCCCACCACCTGATCTATGGTTCCTGATCTGTAATAACACAGTCACCCTGTTACACCCATCATAAAATGTGTTACACAGATGAACGTGTCGTTTCGTTATTTGCCAAAGATATGGAACATTTTAAAATACACCTACACTATTTAAAAAACTATGTCTGTAGGTGGCACCATTTGGACATAGTTGAGTGCATGATGGCTATCACGTGGAACTTATAAAGGACTTGCAGTTAACAAATGCTATTTCCAGATCAAAACAAAATCCAGCAGAATATATGAATTCAAGAGCAATAACCTGCCAAGATTGAACGCATCGTCGATAAGCTGTGCTCGGTTGGAGACGGGAAAAATATGATGGTTGAGTTTGAGTTGGTCAATGAGAGCTTCCCAGTTGTCGCTGTCATAGTTCACCCTGTAGTACCCCACCTGCTTCACGTTACCAATCAGCCACCTAGCGGAGGTTGGCACACCCGTCAGGCTCACTGAAACCATCAAACCAACATGTATCAAACAAGGCAGGCAAATATCTCAATTAAATGTCACATAAACTACCCTATGTATAGAATAAAGTGCAAGTATACCATCTTTTCTTTCCATCCATGTTAATATGGGATTGTCCCAGTTAGGATTGACACTGGTTGTGTAGGTTAGAGGAACCATCCATTCATACCTACAATAAATACGTTGACCACAAATAGCAATTATCCACCAGGAGCTAACTAACTATCTGATAAATCAAAATAACTTGTTTTCATTTATGTAATTTAAGTAATCATAGAACTATATGTTGATACACTCACTGGAATGGGGCCGGGTACTTGTCTGTCGGTGGCTGTGATTTGTCCAACAGGAAGTGCTCCTGTCTGGCATCCGCTGTATCGTTGCGCTGGGGATTGCGCACGATGGTGACTACTGGGTATCCCATCTGTAGGACCCATGTATCCATCACTTCTTTCACATCCACATTGCCAGGGCCAGTCTCCTCTGCTTGCTTGGGTCAGCAGATATATAATAATCGCAATATGTTTTACATCAATCAAACATTATCCTATCTGTAAGAGGTATTTATTTAATAAAAGATCCAAAAAATATACATGATGAGTAACGTGGGACTGTGTAAATCACATTGTTTTTAACGGCACAATTGTTTTTTTTAAAAGAAATTTGTCTGTCAAAGAGGAGGCGTTCATGCTACAGCACTACAAAAAGAATTACCTCTTTGAGGGTTTTCCACAAGTCTGTGTGATGGGCATTGCCATACTGGTGTCTTTGCAAATATTTCTATAATCAAGAAACAAATAAACCAAAGTTACAAAAACAGCATTCTTATTGTGTGATTGCAGACAGGAATGTTATCATTTTACAATACAAGACATTTATCAACGTCCAGGTTAAGTATGAAGCTGATTTGTAATGGTACTAAACTGTCTGTGTGGGTTGTAGCGCACCCACTACTTACTGTTAGACCTTTCCTGAATGTAGTTTCTCCAAGGAAGTTGTTCATCATTCTGATAACTGTTGCACCCTACAGGAAATAATCAGTTCTCATAGAACTCATATTAATCAAACACTTTTGTAAACGTTCTTGGAAAAAGTGCCCAGAATCTAAACACACAACGATTTATTTGTCAATTAATTTGCCTCTGAATATTTTGCAAAAGGTCCATAGTTATCAGTTCACCATGACGTATTATTCAGCCACATTTTAAACATCCACCCAGCAATAAGGGTACATTTATTCATGAAACATAGTCTATGAAACATAGAAACGCTTGGAGCTTACCTTCCCATAAGATATTTTATCAAATATTTCATTAATTTCGTCTGGATGATTGACTGGCACGTAGATGGGATGTGAGGTGCCCAGTCCATCTGTCGTGAAGACATCTTGTAGGTCCTCAGTCAGGAATTGCTGCATCTGAAATATCAAAATATAACATTCATTACATTACAATGTGAATGAAAGCGATAGTTATATTCATTCTTCACACATACAATAATCAAGAATTTGGAAATTAATGTTCTGTTGAAATCATTCCCATATGTATATTTATATATATGACATATGGTTCTAGTGTATGAGAGGCATTAATGTAATCTCTCTGAGTAGAGAGAGGGCAGCTCACCATAAGCCAGTCTGGATGCACATGGTCCACTCCTAGATACTCTACATAAGACGCAAATCCTTCATTAAGCCACAGATCATCCCACCAGCTCGGAGTCACCAGATTACCAAACCACTGAGATAAAGCACACAAACATATAGAACACTGTAATCAATTCGCCATTTTGAGTATTTGACTTTTTTAAAGCTCTATCATATTAACACGATAGACATTTCATCCGTGAGGGTGGTAATTTTTTCCTAATAAATGTTTGTTTTAAAGCTGCTAAAATGCGTTGGTATGCTTTGTTTGACTCAAATCACAGGAATAATCGTTTTTATTAATGTTTTCAAAGATTATGGATATGGAGTATATGTTTGGCTGATACCTGATGGGCCAGCTCGTGAGAAACAACAACTGCTACTCGCTGCTTATTGGCTGTGGATGACACTTCCGGATCAAATAGGAGCGCCGTCTCGCGGTAGGTAATAAGGCCCCAGTTCTCCATTGCCCCGGCGGCAAAGTCAGGAATAGCTATCATGTCTGAAAATAAGACAGATCTTGTGATCAAAGCTGTGCTGTATAAAATTTGATCGGAATGTCATTCTATGACGCCACTGGTGGACTGCTTATAATCTAATCATAATTATGATTACAGATTCGGAAATGAATGGGTTTACTGCATTTTATCTGCTTTATTTAAGTAATTGAGAAAAAGGTAACATAAACTGGCAAATAAATGTATACGAAAGTAGGGCTACGGCTAATATAAATTGGAAGCTTAAATAGGAACAGCTTACAATTTGCAAAACTTGTGTGAAAATTGTGAAATGCTGTTTTTACGAGCCTTTCAGCAACAATAGCCATATCAGGTAGACCTGTGTGAAAGTTATACCCCCCTGTCCTCCATCGTTTAATAACCAAGAAAGGATATATATATATATATATATATATATATATATATATATATATATATATATATATATATATGTCTCTAATGTGAAATGCCAGCAAAGTAATCTTTCAGCAAATTAAATTACATGTACTCTTTAAACAGTTTATGGTTACAGATGTCAGTCATTCTGGGAAAAAAGTCACAGGAACTTTATAATGTGAAGAATATACTTTGTATTACCTTGTTTAGGAAGGGGGAATTGAATATCAAAATATTCCTCAAAATACTCCAATATTCGCACTCCTATATCCAGTGCATAATCGACCTGACCTATGGCTTCAGGACGCGCCCAAACTCGGAACTACAAAACAAATTATCTTAGAATACGTATTTCTCTTCATAAATGTAAATTTATTTTTACGTCTGTGCTGGTGTGTGTCTGTGGTCATATGCAGTTACCCTCACCCCTGTGTTAGTGTGGGCATGTGGTCATCCATAGCTCTTTTTCACCTGTGTTGTGTTTGGTCATGTGTAGTTACCCTAATCCCGTGTTGTGTGTGTGTGTAGTCATGTATAGTTATCCTAACCCTGTGTTGTGTATCAGTCTGTGGTCCTGTTCATAGTTACCTTTACACCTGTGCAGGTGTCTGTCTGTGGTCCTGTTCATAGTTACCTTTACACCTGTACAGGTGTCTGTCTGTGGTCCTGTTCATAGATACCTTTACACCTGTGCTGGTATCTGTCTGTGGTCCTGTTCATAGTTACCTTTATACCTGGGCAGGTGTCTGTCTGAGGTCTTGTTCATAGTTACCTTTACACCTGTGCGGGTGTCTGTCTGTGGTCCTGTTCATAGTTACCTTTACACCTGGGTTGGTATCTGTCTGTGGTCCTGTTCATAGTTACCTTTACACCTGTGCTGGTATCTGTCTGTGGTCCTGTTCATAGTTACCTTTACACCTGGGCAGGTGTCTGTCTGTGGTCCTGTTCATAATTACCTTTACACCTGTGCGGGTATCTGTCTGTGGTCCTGTTCATAGTTACCTTTACACCTGTGCTGGTATCTGTCTGTGGTCCTGTTCATAGTTACCTTTACACCTGTGCAGGTGTCTGTCTGAGGTCTTGTTCATAGTTACCTTTACACCTGTGCTGGTGTCTGTCTGTGGTCATGTTCATAGTTACCCTAACACCTATGCAGATGTCTGTCTGTGGTCATGTTCATAGTTACCTATACACCTGTGCAGGTGTCTGTCTGTGGTCCTGTTCATAGTTACCTTTACACCTGTGCTGGTATGAGCCTCCCTATATCTGTAGTCGCATATAACCATTGCCAGAAGATAAGTGGACATCTTAACTGTGGTGTCAAAATCGTCTGCAATCCATCCATCTCCTCTGCAATAGGACAAATCAATTACTTACCATTCCTTTAATTTGCTGATATTAATTGATTGTCTGTCAAACCTTACTATTACACGTCTGTCCTTTTTTCTAGTGGGCGGGGTTTGATTTCCGGTGTGTGTGGACGAGAAAGATATCAGATGGAAATCTGTGTATGAGCCGTTTCACTTTTACTATTTCAGAGATGTTTCTCTCATTATAAAATTACACTAGGAAAAAGCCAAAATTAGCTAAAACGGCAGCATTTAATTTGATTATACCTGTGTGCTTTTTACAAACATTGGTGTCCAGTTATTCTACGTAAAGAGCAGGACAATGATTTCTGGCTTTTATCTCACCTACAATCTAACAGATTGTGCAGAAAAAGGCCCTTAATTTAATGAACTGTCTGCAAACCAAATGATCAGAATAGGTTTGATTAACAGACATGCGTCAATTGATAGTATTATATTAAATAAAGACATGAAGACTCTTACATCACATTTCTGTAGATGCAATGTTTGTATTAGAATAAAATCGGTCCATCCTTTAATTAGGAGGACATGATTCAATGCTATGATACCAAAGCTATGATACCAAAGCATTTTTACCTTTTGCTGTTTTACAATATTTCTTTCATGGGGGTGAAATTGATGTTCCAAAAGAAATGGGATTATGTCTCATATAGTTTTCATTTTGTTGTGCTTTCAGTTGCTCATTGTCTCATGATTGCAAAACAAGGCAAGGCATTGTCACACAGCTCTCAGCACAGTATCAAAATAAGTATTCATTGGGACACTATTCATTTCTATAATTCCCTCAACAGGATCACAGACATTCCTTATTTGTATACCCTGGATAAAGATTTGGTCAGAAATATTAATCAATATAAGATTAGTTTAAGTTTTGAAACACTAAATTGAAGGATTAAATGGGACAGAATAGAAATATCCATACTCTTGGGACATTTAAGTAAAATGTACAACTAAAATTTTCAATTTTATACATGGATTAAAAGGTTGTGGTTTAAGCTTTCATTCTTTTATTTGTATATAACAGAATGAGGAATTGATATTGCATTGATAAGAAATATCTGCATATTCCCAAACTCACCTGTCATGGGATGCAACTTTGGGCATATTAGACAGAGCCTGCATGTGTTGCTTCCTCACCAGTGTTATATTGAAGGTAGCTTTGATGGCTGGCTCGTCATAACACGGAAATGCCTTCCTCGCATCTGTAGGCTGGAACTGAGTAGCTGCTAGCCATCTAAATGTACATAACAAACACTTAATATTATATCAGGGCGAGGGCCATGCTTCACATTATGATTGACAGGCAAAGTCTGGACATAATCCAGGAGTGTTCTTCTACTTTGCATGTATGACATACACGTGATTACTCATTGGCCACTGGACAGATGTAGTTCTGCCTAATTGTCTGCCATGCAAATAGGGCGACCGCGTTAATTGCCTTAGTCCGAGCGATGATTGGGTTTATACGGCGGGGTAGGCAGAACATCTGATGACCACCGGTGTCAAGACAAGATGCAACATTGTGACTTGGGTCTCAATGGCAGCATCTGAACTTTTGCAACCTTGGTGTATAAATTAATAAATAGAGGCCTTTCAATCTCTGTTGAAATAAAAATTACAGGACTGCAACTTTGTAACCTTAAGGTGAATAGGGGGGATACTTCCTTTTTTCTGCTGCAAAATTATAGGACAAATAGCTGAAAAAAAATGTTGAAAAAGGGACCGAAACTTCAAAACCTGGATTTGGATGGAACTTGAGAAGATTGTTAGTTTTGTTCATTGAATCCGACTGTTTTTATGTATTTTTTTTCACAGAAAGACCAATATACTAATCCACACACGTGGCATCGTCAGGCTGTATTTTTGGTCGGTCTTTGTGGGTTTGCTTCAAAACAATTGTTCCAGGAGTTTATATTGTAGTTACAGAGGCCAGCCTTGCTATCGACTATTCGTGTTTGCAACAATACAATTGTTCCGGTCGTTCGCATTTAAGTTCTTGACATACATGAAAGTGATAAACTTTGCCAACCATCAAAATAGTTTAATATATCATGTGAACATATAAAATGATTTAATTAAATATTTCACAATTTGAAAATGAGTTGGGTCATTGAAAGTATCTATACAATATATAATTGCCAACAAGAAGTGTGTCAATATCAGTTTTAAAATATTATCATTTCTATGACTTGAAACTGATGAAAAATGGGAATATGTGCTATCATGTGGGGGATCCATCCTATCTCTTTTGAAGTATATGATTTCAGTCAGATTTCACCGATACAAGTGGGGAACTAGTATGCAAACCATCCACTAATTAAGAGAACCTTATGTTTCATGAACAATCTTAGTGGTGACAAAATGCGGATAATAAAGTCCAGATGTTAATATGGATAATAAAGTCCAGATGTTATCGGTTTTATGAACTGGCATATGATGTTTATAAGGATCTTCATACATGGATTTGATATTTAATGGCCATTAGAATACATTTTCAAACATCTCGACATAGTAAATCTACCTGCTTTCAATTCACCATTATTGTAAAAAACATAAAATTGGACATAAATTCGCCCAAAATAATAACACCCCTTTCTTTCGATAAAATGTTTTCTTTGATTTCAAGTACTGTCTGGAAATTGAAGCAGGCCAAACATGTAAAGACCATAATCCGATTGCAGGACGCCATCTTGCCCCCATTGAAAACAACATACCGAACGAAAACACAAAAAATCGGAAGTGCACAAAAGCTCTCTTAAATCCAATCATTAAAAAAACATTAATTATAGTGAAAAAATCTGAGATGAGAGATAAATTTAGGAACAAGGCAAATCGTTAAAAGAGTTGAAATAGCTTCAAACGGAATATAGCAGAATAACCTCATGAGACTTCATCTAAGGTGAAAGGTCACATGACTTGAGTTAGTCTGACAGTTCTCCCACGAGCAGGACAAGGTAAGTGTGTTCCTATGTGTGGTATACAGAACAGGTCATGTGATACTGCACCATAAGCAACCTCCCCGTTTTCATGCTGGGATAGTTTACATGCGTGTGATGGGCCTGTCATAGGTGATGAGCAGAGGTCCCTTGAGGGGGCGCTCTTGTGCTCTGTCCCGGCCACACACCATAGGTCCCGGCGCAGGTCAGTCTTAATGGATGGCCTCAGCTGCAGGATCAAGGACATGGAAAAATGTACACACTGTTGTTGTAGGCAGCTTGCCCAGTCTGGGGGCAGCAGGGCCACATTGAACTGCCATTTACCTGCCCGCCAAGCTAAACACACTAATAGGTTCTGGTGGGACACCTTGAGGAAACTGACAGCCAGACACCTGGGTCCTGGACGGGAAGCAGGCTCAAAGCCATGAACACTATACTACTCGCTGCCACACACACCAGATCAAGGCCCAGTCTTCGTAAATACTACACAAATAGGGCGCTCTTTTGGAAAAAGAAAATATATCTTACCGTATCAAACCTTTAACAATTAAATTCTATCTCAAGCAATCTGTCTGCTACAAGTAGATCTCATCACAATATAATGATGTAAACTCGAAACACAGCTAAGCTACCACAATGCCGCCATTACAAGCCTGTAAATGCACTTGAGACTTTGCCCTATTCAACCTTTTCATTCCCCAGCTTCAGTGTGGCTGTTCCGTAGTCAGTATGCTCTCTTGTGGGTAAAACATTTCATGTGTTCTCAGAATCTATCAAAATATATGTGCTAATTCAGACTCCCATCATTATACCTCACTCACCACTATACAGTATAGAACCAAAGTAACATTAAAAACTTCAATGCTCGAAGGGATATATGACCGAGGAATCCAAATGTTCCGCCTTGCAAATCGGACATGTGCTCTATGGACAAATGAAACAAATCACCGTATGTTGGGAAGCAGTATTCAGACACTTCATTGGAATAGGTTATGTCAAAAGAAGAAAATATTACATTTAATAAAAATAAATTCAAATAACTTATATAGGAAAGTATCGAGTTGGCAGAAAAATTGTTGATTTTCTGAAAGGAAAAAACATAGTTAAAACATAACAGCATTCTTATAAATATAACATAACAGCATTCTTATAAATATGTTAACATTTTAGTTTTATGGGAATCATATATATATATACATATATATATATATATATATATATATATATATATATATATATATATATATATATATATATATATATATATATATATATATATATATATATATATATATATATATATATATTTATATGAGTAACACCTCCTCGACAAAAACTACCAAAGGAGAAATTTTTTTAATGTACTAAACCTCCACCTGTAAATTAAATTAAATGTGTGCAAAATGAGGTTCACTTACTTGGTTGTATTTCCTTCCTTGTATGAACTTTTATATAAACCCATCAGATCATCCTTGAGAGGTCCAGAGTAACCTATCCGTAATATATACTTATTTCCAACAATCAAATCCGAACTCAAATAAACTTTAAAAAATTGTCTCACAAGATCTGTCTCATAATGTGACCATTTTGGTGCCCTCTGACCCGGGGTCGCTGACACAAATTCCAGTGTTGAGTTATCCACTGTTAAATCATTTATATGTACAATAACGACATTTGTGGGACTCTGGCAAACTAGATATATTTCAACTTTTCCATCAAATGTAAATTTGTCTGGATCATCAGAATATATGTACGGTTGGAGTTCTACGTTATAGTGTTGTGGCCACGTGTCGTTGGGGAGCCTGACGTCTACAGGCATGGGCTTGGGAGTGGGTGCCACTGTGGTCAGATCTAAGCCCATCCCCGGACAGTGAGGGGCACTCAAACCTACAATACAAGAAAACATCACATCAGTCAAAGTGAAATATGACATATATCATATGTCATTAAGATTGGGTTTGATAGATATCCTCAAATGTTGTTCTTTTCATACTTTTTGTATACAGGGTTTAAGACCAAGAATGAAATCTATGTCATAAGGAAGGCTCTGTTCTGAGAGAGACCTAGTATACTATAATTGAACAGAGACGACCAGAGCAAATCCACACATCACCTAAGGGGGATACTCTCATAATTTTAACCCATGGAGGCTGGGATGGAATTGAAAAACCCAGAACCTGATTTATGACTGACTTAAATTTTGATATCCTGATTTAGGGATGATACAAAGTTTAAAAATTGATACCCTGACTGTGGGGTGATGCAATAAGAAAATGATACACTGTTTTTTTTAGTTCTATGATAGTAACCCCCACGGTCAGCCAGTCCAGCCGATGTACCCATGTTAGAAATTTATAGCAGTGTTGACAGCTGTGTTGAATTTCAACACTAGGGTGTAGATCCAGGATTCAGGTCACACGTGTCTCGACCTCCACCACAGGCAGCCAGAGTAAAATCACTACTTTTATATATAGCGGTAGGTTAATACTTTGTAACAAATAAACACTTGTAACATTTTGAAAGACAGTGGGATTACAAGATAACATGTGAGACACAACATTCAGCTCAATTGCAATTAGTGGTGGGTATTACAACACAGAATTTTGGAGGATATGTACTTCTGAGGGGCCTGCAGATCTCGGACCTGGCTGTCAGTGTCACAGACCAGACTGGCGGACATCTCAACTGCATAAATAAACATAGAATTGAAATTTTTCAAACGTAGAATATATTCCAGTCAGTGTAGTCTACATTTACGGCAATTTCTACTTCCATCACTACTTTTATATCGGTTAATAGTTAATATATAAGACTGAGACAGAGAGGGGCTTGGGACTTTCACTCTCTGGCAATCTGTGATATTAACTACCTTAGACATCATGGTTTCCGGCACATCACTTGTGCCGTGAAAACAAATAAACACTTTTAACATTTAGAAAGACAGTGGAATTACAAGATAATAACATGTGAGACACAACATTCAGCTCAATTGCGATCAGTGGTGGGTATTATAACACAGAATTTTGGAGCGCTATGTACTTCTGAGGGGCCTGCAGATCACAAACCTGCCTGTCAGTGTCACAGACTGGCGGACACCTCAACTGCATAAATAAACATAGAATTTAAATATTTTTTTGCAAATGTAGAATATTTGGAAATTAATAACTTTATGCACAAAAGAAAGGTATGCTATGTTTGACTGTGTTAAAAATGTCTGAGTTTCAACTGCCAGTTTCAGACAGTTGCCAATGACTGTACTCTACATTTACGGCAACTTCAAAATGATGAGAAAATATAAATAACATTTTCAAAAAGGAAATTGTATACAAATTCTTTTTAAAAAAAAATACTTTCTTGTTTATGCATTGGGTTGGACACAGTTTTCATAACTTTTCTTGGTTGCTGATTACTTAGGTACCGTGACGAAAATCATGCTATTACATTAGATAAGCATTTTGGAATTCTGAGAAAATCTTGACCAAGCATTTCAAATGTTGCACTCTGTGCCTGAATATACATGTGCATATTTCTCATCAGTGCCGGTTGTACAATGTGTGTGTACATTGATCATCGAACAAAGGACATTTCAGTGAGCATTTTTTGGGTTCAAAATAGTCTGGATATTTTTTTGTGACTAAAATTTGAAAGTTTGAATTTACAAACCCATTTGAATAGAAATTAAAAAATAATCTTTTGGTGGGGGTGTAGAATGTAGAATTGCTTCAATGGTGTAATAACTTTGCTGGGCAAATGGTTTGTAAATGGAATAAACGCAAACATTTGGAGATCTGTAATCAATATCAAAAGAAAGAATGAAAAGAATGTTGTATTGTAACATTGGCTTACCAATGAATGTGTTGATTGTGTGAACTAAATGTGATTATTGTGTCAGTTGAAAGAATTGGCTAACGTTTTAGAGAAATCAATGTATTTACATTGAGCTCTTTATGGTGCTGTCACACAGTAACGTAACGTGTTGAGCGAGTAGCCATTTGTGAAAATCTTGATGTTGTGTAAAAATATACACCAACACGCTGGAAAAAATGCCAATGGGACGGATGCTTTCTTGTACATGTTGTATGAGCGAGTGAGGAACTTGTTCTTGGCATGGTGCTGACGTGATTAATGCAGTTGTGACGTTACATAGAAGTTTGTGTTAAACTTTGTCACAACGATCAGGCATCGAGCTGACCGAGTCTATGAAATCACCACTGTATTGTACAAAAAAAACTCTAGAGAAGTTGTGATTTTTCTTGCTCGTTCCTTGCTCGCTGCCACAACGTCCACCAAGTAGGAAAAACATACCATATTTTTAAACATGTCTTTGGGACGTCCTAGAAACGAGCTGGGAACAACCTGGACGCATGAGTAACGAGGCTAACATATTAGTAACGAGGTGACAACGTTTGGCCAAAACGTTGGAAATGTTTAAACATCTCAAAAACTTTTTTGGCAGTCTAACGTTGCCCAACGTCATCCAACGTGGCCAACTTTCCCCTGACGAGGTCAGAACTTTCATTAAGGAGCTCAACGTTTGGTCAAAATTACAAACTCGTTCCCCAAACGTTGTCAAAAACGTCATAGTGTGACAGCCCCATTACAATTGAGCATATGGTATGGAAATCACCGATATGGACGTTTCCAAAACGTTTTAAAACCGTCTATATTTGGAGGAAAGAATAGAATTAATATTTCCATATTCAGTGGAAAAAGTAGAACATTTCAATCGCGATATATCTTGGTCTAAATATTGTCTCTGAAGGGTCAAAACTGTCACAAAATTGAATAACGTCATATTCTTCAAGTTTGTGGCTCATATGGCGTCAAAAGACACAATGGATTGTCGGTAACGCATATTGCACCACAACTCCATTCACAATACTCCAAGATATAATATATTATGTAATGACATGACTGAGAAGTGGGCGTGGTGCCATTTACATTGTGTTTGATGCCCGTGGTGCCTATCATCTGTAATGATAGGACTACACTATTCAAACTATTGATACTTGCACTCGCCAGCCCATTTCTGAATGGTGCCAAGCTCCTGGCATATAGTGTGATCAGGTCAATCTACAGACCGGTGCAGTCCTCAGGGACAGTTCTGCTATTTGATAATTATAATGTTCCAGTTTATTTCAGTGTAGATGTTGTTTACATTCCAATATAATTTGGATCATTGTTATGTTAGCTGTAATTTTACAGTTGAAAGGTCAATACAAATAAACATTTATTTCAATGTACAAACTGTTATCTGTTATTTACATGTGCATATTTTACTGTTGTCAGTTGCCATTGAACACGTGCATGATGCGTATATATATATATATATATATATATATATATATATATATATATATATATATATATATATATATATATATATATATATATATATATATATATATATATACGGTACATATATAAAAACTACAGGGAGATTTTGTTGTTAATGTTTGTCTACTTTTATGTAAGATGGCAGGACACTGCTAATAGGGTTGTTGTAGAGTGCGCCATGGCTGACATTTTACCAGCATTCCTTACGGTGTTATTTGACACTAATTGTCCCAATCAAAATGGATAATAAATTATGTCGTCTCGCAATGTCACAATTTCATAAATGTAATTTGTCATTTCTTATGTAATCCTTCCTGACATTTGCTCCGGCTACAAAATAAGGAACTTTATTTTTAGCTGACTTTAAACCCTGGGTTTTCTATTTGGTGTTCCACTCGGCTCCTCTATGAACAAGGATGGCATTTATTATGAGATCTAAAGACAAGGAGCGAGACACCATATGATCCCTATCACCCTCTTTATATGCATTGGACAATTAATATATCGTTCTTTAATTAATGGAAAGCTAATATCACACCATTTGACAACACTCTTTAAAGAATGAAATCGCAAAAGCTTTTCACTTTTATCATTTATTTTAAGAAGTACAATAGCATAAGATCGACAGGACATCTCAACTTATATCAGTGTTTACCAATACATATAAAATCGGCAATATATTCTTTGACCCGATATTATAAAGTAATGACATAGGAAAATTTATGACATAGGAAAATCATTTACTTTGCACAATTTATCAGGACAAATGCGACTTATTTGAATGAGGTTGAAATAGCACTGGTTAACTCATATAAATGGTAGAAACAAACACAGCCAGTGCACAAATAATTCAGACGGATGGACCGTTAAATGCAGAGAAATGTATACAACATACAAATATTGATATGCATGTCTTTGAACGTAAAAGTGTTACAATGTATGAAACGTGAGTATGGCTGTTAGAATGATTTGATATATTGTGTCAGCCGATTTGTTCTAGAATTATCCCTGTAACAACATTAAACAGACTGACTGCAGACTATACCAATAAACCAACGTCGTGATTTACAAGACTGAACTTAAACAGATGAGAAAAAGTAATTGTAATAGATTTCTCTAAAAAAATAGATTTAAAGTTGTCGTGAACTATATCGGTATTAATCTGTCACTAACATAAAAAGCTCAAGTATTTGGTAAACATCGAAGAAACAGACAAAACTGCATAAGTTTCAGGCATAAAAATAAAATGTGCATTTGAATAGGTAGTGAGAAACACATTGTGAGGAATACATCTTGAAGTTGACAATATATTATGAAAATGTATTCAATAATCTGAGGTTTGGGCCAAATCATATTGTCTCTCTCTTCCTGTTTTTACCTTATTATTTTGCCTGTCCCTCTCTGATATACCTCCTTTTCTTGCCTGCCACTCCACAGTATACGTCCTTTTCCTGCTTGCCCCTCCCTTCTATAACTCCTTTTCCTGCCTGCCCCTCACTTCTATACCTTCTTTTCCTGCCTACCCCTCCCTTCTATACCTCCTTTTCCTGCCTGTCCCTCACTTCTATACCTTCTTTTCCTGCCTACCCCTCCCTTCTATACCTCCTTTTCATGCCTGCCCCTCCACAGTATACCTCCTTTTCCTGCCTGCCCCTCCCTTCTATACCTCCTTTTCTTGCCTGTCCCTCCCTTCTATACCTCCTTTTCATGCCCGCCCCTCCCTTCTATACCTCCTTTTCTTGCCTGTCCCTCCCTTCTATACCTCCTTTTCTTGCCCGCCCCTCCCTTCTATACCTCCTTTTCTTGCCTAACCCTCCCTTCTATACTTTCTTTTCATGCCTGCCCCTCCGTTCTATACCTCATTATCTTGCTTACCCCTCCGCAGTATACCTCATTATCTTGCCTGCCCCTCTCTTCTATACCTCCTTTTCATGCCTGTCCCTCCACAGTATACCTCACAATCTAGCCTGCCACCACCAGTATACCTCATTACCTTACCTGTTCCTCCCCGGTATACCTCATTACCTTACCTGCTCCTCCCCGGTATACCTCATTACCTTATCTGCTCCTCCCCGGTATACCTCATTACCTTACCTGCTCCTCCCCGGTATACCTCATTACCTTATCTGCTCCTCCCCGGTATACCTCATTACCTTCTCTGCTCCTTCCCGGTATACCTCATTACCTTATCTGCCCCGGCCCTTCCCGGTATACCTCATTACCTTACCTGCTCCTCCCCAGTATACCTCATTACCTTACCTGCCCCGGCCCTTCCTCGTATGCCTCATTATCTTATCTGCCCCGGCCCTCCTCGGTATACCTCATTACCTTCCCACTCCTTGCCGGTATACCTCATTACCCTATCTGCTCCTTGCCGGTATACCTCATTACCTTATCTACTCCTTCCCGGTATACCTCATTACCTTATCTGCTCCTTCCCGGTATACCTCATTACCTTACCTGCCCCAGCCCTCCCGCGTATACCTCATTACCTTACCTTCCCCGGCCCTCCCCGGTATACCTCATTACCTTATCTGCTCCTTCCCGGTATACCTCATTACCTTACCTGCCCCGGCCCTCCCCAGTATACCTTATTACCTTACCTGCCCCGGCCCTCCCCCATATACCTCATTACCTTACCTGCCCTGGCCCTCCCCGGTATGCCTCATTACCTTATCTGCTCCTTCCCAGTATACCTCATTACCTTACCTGCCCTGGCCCTCCCTCGTATACCTCATTACCTTACCTGCCCCGGCCCTCCCCAGTATACCTCATTACTTTACCTGCCCTGGCCCTCCCCCGTATACCTCATTACCTTACCTGCCCCGGCCCTCCCGCGTATACCTCATTACCTTACCTGCCCCGGCCCTCCCCGGTATACCTCATTACCTTATCTGCTCCTTCCCGGTATACCTCATTACCTTACCTGCCCCGGCCCTCCCCAGTATACCTCATTACCTTACCTGCCCCGGCCCTCCCCGGTATACCTCATTACCTTCTCTGCTCCTTCCCGGTATACCTCATTACCTTCTCTGCTCCTTCCCGGTATACCTCATTACTTTACTTTGCCCGGCCCTCCCCGGTATACCTAATTACCTTATCTGCTCCTCCCCGGTATACCTCATTACCTTACCTGCCCCGGCCCTCCCCGGTATGCCTCATTACCTTACCTGCTCCTCCCCGGTATACCTCATTACCTTCTCTGCTCCTTCCCGGTATACCTCATTACCTTCTCTGCTCCTTCCCGGTATACCTCATTACCTTCTCTGCTCCTTCCCGGTATACCTAATTACCTTATCTGCTCCTCCCCGGTATACCTCATTACCTTACCAGCTCCTTCCCGGTATACTCAGTAACTCATTATTTTGCCTGCTTATTAATTTGCATGCCTCTCCCTTTCATACCTCAATGTCTTGCCTTCCCCTCATCCCTTAACCTCTATATTTTCCCTAGTCATTGTGAAATCGTTCCACTCTCCCAAGAAGAAATTCCAAGATCACAATCTTACCCAGAAATACAAGGATTCTGCAAAATAGGATAGAATAGAAGAGAATAGTGTGCGGGGTATTGAGGGGTGTGATGCAGCCAGATGTCCCCTCTTAGTTTCCATATCAGGTGCTTCTCTTCCCATCAGCATCTCAATGGGAATATGGTCCTTGTCAACCCAATCTTAAAGCTTTGCCACTCATCAATAGGGTGGTTCTGTGGGGCCATGTATACCAACCCCCTCGCTTTCAAACATTACAGTGCAGCTGGTATCACAGCATCACATGTAGAATAAAGTAATCTTAAATCAAAGATCAATATTAGAACATATCCTGCCCAAGAAATATTTATGATATTGAAGGTTTATTACTGAAATACTCTCTAGGTTCATAATTTACTAGTCACGGTTACTCACTTCAGAAAAGATTACTCGATGCTGAATGATAATGATTCTGGATACTGAATGCCAATTCTTTTTCTTTTGGAAATCTGAATGGAATTTCTTTTCTTCTTTTTAGTTCTGACGCATATTTTTTTTATGGGTTGTTACTATTTTGTAGTTGAAGCCTTCTTCTTAACACAAACTGCATCTAATTTTTTTAACATGTCTCTTTGTTACCTTACCATTTCTATTTTACTTACAATGCAGGAGTTGAAGTGTCCTCGTAATAAATGCCTCATTTAGCATTTATTTATACTCATTTAGCATGTATTTAGCATTATACTTTAAAATTATGGATTTTAAAGTATAACAACTAACGTTTGATGTCTTGTACATTATATTTGTCGCTTCCATAATCTAATTTCTCCCGATCTAATTTGCCATTCCAGCCCATCGTTTTTTCATTTACTTTTTAACTCCAAGATAGATTTTCATAAAATCATTTAATATCATGGATTAAAATTATAAGGGTATCATGACGTGTTTTCCTCAAATGACACCATGCCTGACTATGGAGGTAAGACATTGGAGTAAAGAACGAACGGGGGGATAAAATAAATGAATAGCACTGATTCGCGAGTGCATTTACGGGTATTTGGTTGGCGGCATGGTGGTAGCCAAATTGTGTTTTGTAAGTTTAGGGTTTATACGTCACCATCAACAAGGTATTGTGTTGGCGGGAAACCAAGTGGTAACCAAGTTCTAAAAGCACTGAGACCAAGAGACCAAAATGATGTTCGAAAATTGCCTCAAAATCTCTTGAGGGTCTGACACGTAATGATTGCAGATAATAGGTTATATATTTCTTAATTGAGAGCCATTTATAAATAAGTCAAAGCATGTTGAAGAAAGTTACAAGGGAATGTGTCTCTACCAAGGCGTTGCATGTCATGTCATTTCTGAACACAATAGGCAGACACCCTATCAATTAATATAATTATAAATTTGAAATTAAAATTTAAACAATTCAATAGAAACTATGTGTTGGAATGTAGGATTGGATCCTGAAATGGGCATTTCATTAAGTTCCACTTAAAACTGCTCTCGTGTTTGGCAGATAACCTTTATGTTTTGCATTACACGCTATTGGGTATTCCACATAACAAATACCATCACGTCGATTCTCTTCTTGCAACCGATATGAACGAACAGGACCAACCAATATGAACGAACAGGACCAACCAATATGAACGAACAGGACCAACCAATATGAACGAACAGGACCAACCAATATGAACGAACAGGACCAACCAATATGAACGAACAGGACCAACCAATATGAACGAACAGGACCAACCAATATGAACGAACAGGACCAACCAATATGAACGAACAGGACCAACCAAGATGGGTCAATGAACTCACGTCAAATGCCAGCTTCAAATGATTAAACCTTTCTATCGGCCCTGGTCACAGTATAGACAACTGCCCCTGTATGAATCAAGTTTTGATCCATGACTTCTCAATTTATAAATAAGGATATGACAAACTATTTCTGTATCGATAAGGATATTACCCAATTTCACTGTACACAACGTCATCACCGAGTGCCTTTGTAAGCACAATGCTTTGAACTCGTGCTCCTGTAAGTTCAAGACCATAACTTGCTGCCCTGTATAAATAATTCAGTCACCTACATTATCTGCACATGTAGAAGGCTATAGCTTACACCCCTGTATAAGTAAGACTTCGAGGAACTACCCCTGTTTGTACATGTGTGATACCTCAGTCACATTTGCGCCGATTTCAGTTAAGATGCCCGGCCGATGGGTATTTTTTTTACAAAATCGGCCAGCAGTTCAGATTGCCTTGAGGGCACCGGAAGATCATCGGTCACAACAGGGCATCTTTAAGACGTCGGGCGGGTCATTGGGAACTTTTGGATGCAACATAAAAGTTGCCGGCGTTTCCCCGATGTCTTATTAGCAAATATCATCTTAAAGTGCACGGCAGGGTCCCGGCAGTGCAGACGTCTGTATCATGAAACAGACGTCTTAAAGACATCCTACAGACGTCTGCGCCATTCAATCTTGCACGTGCCGTGCGGTGCCCTTTAATAATGTGACCACGGCTATGGCATCTCTCAGATTGTTGCTGATAAACTCCCCGGCGCCCGGCAGATTGTGAAGTCGGCCGATTCTTACTTCCCGGCCGGCGCCCAATGCAAATGTGATAAGGGTGTGACCTACTGACTCCGTGAATATTAGACTAATGTGCATATAACAACCCCTCTATAGGTGTGATAAAGATCCTGTATAAAAAGCTTCTGGTCCTATACCCCCAGAGATATTTAAAACAATATCTCTGATACCCCTCAGGCTGCTGAAATAACATTTGTTCTGCATAGACAAAAATCTAAAGTAATATTTTATATAGTTGACACTACCTCTGAAGAGATAACCTATGATTCATTGGATCTGAGTCCCATATTATCGACAGCACTACGACCTTTTGCCTATGTTTGAGGCTATGGGAAAATCCCTCTGTATTTCTCGAAGTGACCAGTATTGGTAATATTGACAACTATTCATCTAGACGGGATATTTTGAATGGAATAATGTAACACCAGGACAGTTATATTTTGTTGGCTAATTGCCGACAGTCTCATCCAAAGTGTAATTACAGTTACAAAAACAATACGTGGAGTTGGCTGTCTGGTTGTTGGTGCGAGAATTGAGAGGCAACAGGTACATAGAATGGTAAAAATTATTATAAAACATTGCAAATATGTTTCATAGGTCAATTGCGGGTCGCCATCTTATCCCATTGAAAACAACATACAGGAACTGCAAAATCAGAAGTTCACAAAAAAAACTCTCTAAAAGACATTTTCAAGATAAATGAGCTGTAATACGGAGGTTGGTGGCCGCTTTGCCGTATTTGGCCCTGACATTTGTGTTCTGTTCTTGAGTTCTCGGATCGCGTAACTGTGCAGGGACCCTGGGAGGATTATGCCAAAATTTAGGATACCTATTTGTATTTGGGTAATTCTCACATTAAATCTGATTAGATTATATGTTCACGAGGACTGTAGATGCATTGAGTTTAACTAGATATAAGCATATACATGTTGGACGGACCCATTTGCTGTGCATTGCATCCTGTCCCTGTGGGGCTATCGCATTATGTCCTCACCGTACCAACATCTGGGGGTTTGGTTTAAAAGCCAAATGCCATTACTACAACTTATCATTTTATTTTGTAATCATTTGGATTAATGACGCAGTTATAGAAGATATTGAACAGAATTCTCCTTAAAATGTAATAACCGCTTGATAATCCAATGGGCCCTACCCTGCCAGTTTGGGCATTCCTAATGCAAACACACTCATTCCCCATTTACAGTTTCCTCCGAGACCTACAAACAGTACAATTAAACAACTAATTGGTTTGTTTTTTGGGGGTGTGCAGACAGGCAAATGGTATTGGGTGTAAAACATTGGTCATAAACAGGAAGGTGGATGTGTATACATCCAGCAGACATAATGAGCGGTGAGGGTGTGGTTAATGCAGGGTGTGCCTATTAAGCTATGTCCCAGCTGGGAGTGATGTCTACTCACATATGTGAAGCACAGGTTTAGTGTCTGCTTTTTCCACAGCATAATGCGTGTCACTGCTATGAGGCCATCTGCTAATGTAATAAGAATGCCCTTCTACAATGTTGGCCCTTTATACCCTTTATTTTCCATACACCAAAACACCCTGTCCTCACATTATTTATTTAAAAGGTGGCCGAGGACTGTTAAGTAGGATTATGTGTCTGCATAGGAAGTACCATAAATCAAGTCACATATGTCTATAACTGTGACTACATATAAGGTCTTCTGGCTCAAGAACCATATATGACTATATAACTGTAAGTCATGCATCATAGGCTATGAACACGGAACACGGAACATGGAAACTACTTCTTCACATGACGTATTATTTGTCCCCCACTTTGTGTCTCAACAGAAGATATCGAAGGACCAGTACAACTTTGAGAAAAAACGAACCATAGGTCATTTATAACCTATAAATTTATGTTCAAACCTGAGGTGTCAGAGACTTGAGCTCTTGTCTCCATATGATTTATAATAAATCCTATACAATTTGACCTTATGTCTACGCACCCTGCTTGTGTTGTATTATGAGCCAATCGGGTATGACCTCGCTCATTGTCTTATGTAGATGAGCAGGGTTTTGTTCTTGGTCAGTATGATTTGATGAAAAATAAGTTAGTGGTTTGTGTTTATGGGCCTATGTAATATTGAAAAAGATGCTCTTTCAATCTTTGAATAGAGTGGGGCATTGAGTCCTAGTCACACTTTTGCGTGACCCGACCTTTGCGTGAACCCAAATATGTGAAGCCAGTTTAAAACACAGCACAATTAACCCGATTCATGACCTAGACTTAATAATGCAATAACATGATATTGAAAAATCTTTTCTTCCATTTACTCTTTCCGAGTATGTACTTAACCAACTAAATTACAAAAACCATAAATTATTTTTAAAAGATTGACAGCATATATGAAAGCTGAAGATAAATTCCAAACGACTATAAATCGTTTATTTCCCTCAACACATTTGGTTCCAACTAAAATCATATTCGCATGGCCCAAACAGGAGCTCCCCTCATTAGTATTAACCCAGATTCTACCCTTGAATTAGGAGTGTTATAGTTTGTTTATATAGCAATGTGATTCGGAATGGGAGGGTTTGTATTGCTTGGTGGCACGTTTTATACATGCAGCCGCTGTGATGCGAGGACATTCTAGCAGCCTGTCACTGACAACATTTCCATACAATCAAAGCTTGGGTGTTTGACCTACCACACAACCCAGCTCTGATTTGTCCTAACCCCATTACCACTGTAACTTCTACCATATATTTGCATATGCAATAACCTACATGGAGCCAACTGAAATAGGACACAAACACGTGACTTTACTTTAATCCGATCTGTGCTTTAGTTTCAAAATATATAAATACGCGCTGCAAAAGTTTAAAAGAGATGACTGTATGGATATTCTGGGTTTTTGCACCAAAATAAGATAATAGTCAGTAATTAAACTAAAGACAAATTCATATATATATATATATATATATATATATATATATATATATATATATATATATATATATATATATATATATATATATATATATATATATATTTCCCTTGTGCTGTATGTCTCCCGAATGAATAGGTTTGTAGACATGACATCTGATATGATGAATACCATTCTGTGTCTTGTGACGGGAATACATTAATATCATTTCAGCAAATGTAAGTAAAGAAACATATCAGTTTTGGAATCTTGAGAATAATAGAAAAAAGGGTGATAAAAGGGTTGACCTGTCAATCAGCATCTGTTACTACTTTAAGCTTGGCTTGCGCGTCTAAAAGGTTCACCCATGCAAAACAGATTTTAACACACTAGGCGGCAGCAAGGCCTACTCAAGCAGTCAGAATTGGAGCATTCTATTTTCACGTCACATGTTCAAGCAGGTTCACATAAATGTATGTACTACACGAATGCCATATAGGCAATGCATTGTGTTTGTTAACTTAATCCATTTCAGTTCACACCTCTTCATATTGTACTATCCCTGTATTGAATAAATCTGGCATATATATAAGCTAATACATCAAGGCAGAATATTTTACATCCCTAAGGATCACAAATGAGTGCTCAAGATTTTCAGCTAAGAAGTAGTCCCAAAAATATTACATATTCATTGATTGCATTCATTGTCTCATTTCTTGTTCATCTTCGCAACATATGGTTCTGTCGTATGAATTGATTCACTCTACTCTTCTGAGAAGACATCTTTTGGAATAAAAATCAGTCTGTTGTCCTGGCAGCATTTGGATCTATAATACAGCTAGACGCACACAATTTATCAGTATACAATTTAAAGTGATGTTCATATAAAACTATGAGTTGTGCGAAGATTCCAGCCGAAGTATAGATATGATGGAGGTGTGAGAACAAAGCATCGTGAAAAGGTTTGTCGTAGAGTATGTGGAGTTGTAAGATATCACCTGGGCACATGGTGCCATATGTGCCAAGGTGTGTATACACACATGTAGCTCAGGCACAGAGACAATCCATCTCCAAACTCACATCCCTTCTCCACATGCTCACAACTCCAACCTCATTACAGGGTTATAGTGCTTCGTGCCATGATGTTTCTTGTATCAATCCAGTATCTGTAGCTATATACATCAGTTAATATACACCTCTGTTATCTAAAACTGTATATAAATATACTGTGGCGATTGCGTTGTTTTGTTGGCATGTGGCGTAAATGAGGGAATGATTTGTTTGCCCACAAGCTGGCCTGTGTTTATGCAATGGAGGCTCTAATGTGGGGTGGCGCAAAGCGAGGATTACGCTACCAACACGTCAGCATCTACACAACGCATGCATTACATCAATGTGTCATTACGTCTTACACTCCACGTCTTCATCTTGCACTTCACAAGACATGTTCATATATACATAATGTATATACATTATAACATATATATCTATAACACTTTCTTGCAGACGAAAACAAAGCCAATATGACCCTAAAGAGTCAGTTCCATACATCAAGTCTTCTCCTAAATAATGCCATTACTTTTATATTTGTTTGGCGAAACATTAAAATCAATTTGGGAATTTTGTGGTATAAATTCGCTCAAAGTTATGATTTTCATGTTTAATTGCGAAAGTCGTGCCAGCTAGTACTTTTGAAGTACATTTTCTATTGGTCCTTAAATGACGAAAGAAAACAATGGGCCGAAACCACTTCATTAGAGTGGATATATGGTAGAGAATAAAACGTCCAGAAATAATACATAGCTTTCGGATATTTAAAATTGTTTTTTCCAGTTAGCCATTTCCATGGATGGTAACTCATAATAACCTCTTGTCAATTTTCATATTTGTCACATTAAAATCACGTCAAAGAATATGTTCTTTCCTTGAGAAATATCATGTTGGGCGCGATTGAAACAGAGTAACTAAGATATTATGAATGTCAGGTTAAGCAATTAGTGGGCATATTTCGGGGAAACTTGGAAGTATTATTTTAGGGCCTTGAACAGCCCAGTGCCAGGGAGTGAGTGTTGAGGATGGGCCGGTCTGCCAGGTGCCCATCTCATGGAAACATTCCAGCACTGCCAGACTCATTAACACCCACCTCTGCCCTCGATTATGACCCATAACTCCTCCATAACTCAATGTCCGTGTGCTCACGCTCTAATATATATATATATATATATATATATATATATATATATATATATATATATATATATATATATATATATATATATATATATATATATATATATATATAACGCATGCATTACATGATATTATATATATATATATATATATATATATATATATATATATATATATATATATATATATATATATATATATATATATTCTGTTCCCACAATGCAATGTTTCTTGGCTTTCATATCTGACAGTTTCATGTGCTGAATCAATGATATATCCTTTCCCAGTTCAGGCTTGAGTAGATGATAACGGCCAATCAAAATGCGCATTAAATATTAAATTTGTTATGTCGATTCTTATTGCCTGATATTTGTCATATCATTAAGTAACGGGAACCTGCTTGTGTACTCAGTGATAGCAATTAGAAAAGTCATATTAAGATAAAAGATGGAAACAATCCTGAGCCTAATGGATAACAGATAGGATTGGTCCCCTGAAAATCTTACCAACATCTTACCAACTTCTTGAACATCTTACCAACTTATAGCGAACTCCGACCAGTAGTTTCAGAGGAGAAGATCAAAGTTGAGGGACAGACAGAATGCAGATTCTATGTAGAGCCTAAAAGCCATAATATGCTCTCAAAACATCATAATAGTAGTCATAAAAAGTACCAAATTTACAAAGGAGACAAAAATGACCATAACCAAATATTGAATGAAAACACTGATAGAGGTGAAGGGATAGAAGAACTGGTTCTCCTTCACTCGCATGTTATTTGGTTGTCCCTTTTACGTAAGTCATGTAATTGTTACTTCTGTCTGACTATACATGTCCTCTCATAGCTGACCTTTGCATGCATTAAGAGCTTCTTAGCCTCATCAGCTGTTATAGCCTTATGCCATGACTGTGTCCTCATGGATTACTGTCAACCTACCTCATGTGCCCGTAGTACTTTTTCACTCGATGCTTGAGGATAAAGAACAATCTACATTCTTATATGAAATATATAAAGCAAGAGGAAATTGCTTTCTACATTTATATATATATATATATATATATATATGTGTGTGTGTGTGTGTGTGTGTGTGTGTGTGTGTATATATATATGATAAAGAAATAAATATCCACAAGTATCATATTTATGGATATAGAGTTGAACAGAATGGCCCTTTTTAGAGTATGGATATATCGTGAGAGGACATGGACTACAGTTCTGAAATATAGTTGGAGGTTATTGAATCGGTACATGGCCTTCTACAGATAGGGTATGATACATAATACATAGAATGGCCTTCTACAGATAGGGTATGATACATAATACATAGAATGGCCTTCTACAGATAGGGTATGATACATAATACATAGAATGGCCTTCTACAGATAGGGTATGATACATAATACATAGAATGGCCTTCTACAGATAGGGTATGATACATAATACATAGAAGTTAAAGTAGGGATCCATAGTGGATGGAATTGCCTTCTGCATATAGAGCATGATACATACTAGTAATACATAGAATGACCTTCTGCAGATAAAGTCGGCATCCATAGTGGATGGAATGACATTTTACAGATATGGAGTCTACAGATATGCAGTCTGTAGTTTGGTTCTTTGTTGGGAGACTTTTCTCAAGTTTAATTCAGAAAGGTAGGTTTCAATTAATGAACAACCCAACCAGCAATCCGAGATAACAGTATCTAATAAGTGTACCATATCAAATTTATAAAATGCCTAACCATTCTTTAAAAGTAGATGACACAGTGTGTGACCCAGTGCCAGGTTTCTATCTCGTATTTGACAGAACCAAAATTGTATTGACAAATCCTTAATTATGCTCAATGAGACCAATATTTTGTGTATGTTTCCATTATAAAAAAAATAGAAAACACAGATGACAACTTCAGTATATCAATTGATATGTATACAGATGAAAATATTTTACTTGAATTCTTATAGAGCACAACAAACTAGCCTTATTGTGTATTTCACCAAATAATTGTGATATCTATGGAGGAAGAATATATTATCATTGGAAACTTTTCCCTAGTTACTGACATTTCATGTCAGCCCGAAGTCGTCAGGATAAAACAAATGCCTTAGTAGCATAACAAAGAATAACCCAATCAGTAATCCACGACAACAGCATGGCAAAATATGTGCTTCCTGTCATGTCAAAATGAGGACAACATAAAATATCTGAAAATCAAGATAATCAATTAATATTTATATGTCTCTAAGGTTATGAGAAAGAAGTTAATTCTCTTGGTTCGGTCGTCTGGATATGTGGTGTAGACATAAACGGCTCGTGTACTGATAGAAACGTTCAACAGAGCAGCAATGGGATGTTACCCAACAAAGTCTTCATATGGAAATAAGGAGACCCTTAAGACTGAATCCTTTGTTCTGTAACATTCTGCTACTCAATCCTAGGATAGCTACCGTATATGACGCTGATTGAGTAGGCAAGATTCACATGAAATGTATTTGCCATAGATGGATGGGAACATCTGTAAACAGTGATCAGTGAAGAACAATGTACATATATGCTCAGTGTAAATCTGCTCCAATATTCTAGCACATATTTTGCACGCTGTGCACTAACCAAACATACACTAATCAGGGACTCCCAGTATATATACACAGACACATAGCAATCTCTACTTATTTGAGATTTGACCAACTTATAGCAATTGTATAGTCAGAAAAAAAAACTCATGTGTGATTTAACTTTAACCAACAGTTCGGTTTCGATTATTGATGGTCAAGGCATTCTAACATCTGCATATAACCAGTATCGAGATGACCAGGATGAGGATATGAAAATGGTTTGCCCTGCCTATAAGTCTACCATGGGGGAGTGGATATTGGGGTTGTATCGGCGCCTGACCTGTTTTTATCATGCTGCCCCCAATGAACATGATGGACATGTATACATGATTAGCACAGCTTCCCTATTGTGTCACCGAGCCCTGCTACCACTTGGCCTTGACACCTCATTAGCAAAGCAGAAATAACTTGGCTAATTTCAAGCAAACTGATTTTTAAGTGTGGCAACCATCGCCAGTATGGTCAGTGGATATATATATATATGTTCATCGGTGGTCCATAAAGATGTGATTTTTATAAAAACTTTCTAAATAAACACAACCCAAATTCTGTTCATTCCGGACGCTTATATATCCCCACGTCAGTATATCGATTACGCAGTATTGGAACACTGCTTGAAACATGTGTGGGGGAAATCTTAACAATTAAAAAGTGTCAAACAAAGACAATAACACCAGGGCATCATATATGTATTTTAAAACGTTTTAAGACCCCAGAAGACGGTATTACTGAAAACGAAATTGCTGTAGATGACACACTGATTATACATAGTGTTAACCTATTCACATTTGTAAATACAATTTCTTCTATTATAGTTTTCGCTTGGCAAGCAAATTACTAGAAGACATAACTGTTTTTTTATGTGAAATATATCATTTATATATATTCGTTCATCGTATTTCTATGTGGTAAGTTGCCAAAAACGATTTGGTTCCCATGGACAGGTTTATAAAATAACGAGATTCCAACATGTGTACAAAATGTATGAGTGATGATTTTTGTAATATATTGAAAATGTTTGCAATATGTTTGTCACATTCATAAACACAAATATTGAGGAGAAAAATGATATAATTACATGAATACTGGTCCACAATATATAATAGGCTCAAATCAATATATTTCCCAGTGCTATCCCATGCGTGTTCTACAGATCTTATCCTTTCAAACTTTTAAGCCTCATCTTTAGCCATGTGAACATGTCTCCCTCCCTTTACAGTTTAAAGAGATTTTCTGAAGATGCAATATAGGTGTATTGGAGCTGGAGTGGAGTTGTGCCTGTGGGAAATGTATGCAGACTTTGTCGTTTACAGACAATACTCAACCCGCTTGAGTAGTTAATGAAAAAACTGACCGCAACTTTGTGTGTTTGTACCATTAGCAAAGGGCAAATTGAGCATCTCCGGCTTGAAGGTGAAGGCGGTAGGGGTATTTGAGAAGGTTTCAACTTGCCGAGAATGCCGTAAGGAGCACAAAGGTGTTGCAACACGGGAAGATGGCGGTGTAATTGCTAAGGGTCATCTTCCTTGCAAACTAATACTACGAGTTGCCCTTATGTTTGTGTACTCGCCAGGTGGCGCTGGATGGGCGGATTAAACAAGGGATTGGGAAGGGGGATATAGGGCAGTGTAGACTAAGTGAGATTATGCATACTTACATTCGTTCCTAGCAGCAGATATGTTGATGCAGTTCTGCCAGATGGCCTCGGGGGAGGCTGGACGGTGCGGGGCATCTTCTCCCCCGGCACTTGGGCCGTTATCTGTCCGGTAGGAACATTGACACTCAATTGTCTTGCCGGATGATGCAAAGTGGACAATGATGCCTACTCCCACGGCGATCACCAGAGCTAGGAGGGCTAAGATAAACCCGGACACTACCGTTACAAAACATCCTCTCTTATTAGGTCCAAACGAAGTCTCCACCTGGCCGTTGAGGTCTGAGAACTTCATCCTCTCGACGGACATGGCCTTATCCTAGTTGCGGCCGCGCATATACAACTCACTAAATTGGTGGTGGTACACAGTTGTGGCACCAAATTACGTGTCCCGGTCAACCCCGGGGTCCCCAGCTGCTGTGCCAAACCAAATCTCTCTGCAAACAATGCTACTGTTGGCGTGATCTGTTTTATAAAATGGACCACTTTTGTGGAGAAGCGTGCTTGTTTGCGGATTGGTTGGTGTTGGTAAAGTGTGGACCTGCAGACAGGTACAACAAGTGTGTGCTGGGTCCGGCTGCTGATGCAGAGAGTGAGGCTGGCACTTCACACTTAACTCGCCCAAAACCATGCGATCCCTCACATCACAGTTACATCACACTCCTACAGCATGCGATCCCCCACATCACAGTTACATCACTAGCATCACAGTTACATCACATACCTACACCGTGTGATCCCTCGCATCACAGCTACATCACACTCCTACACTGTGCGATCCCTCACATCACAGTTACATCACTCGCATCACAGTTACATCACACTCCTACACCGTGCGATCCCTCACATCACAGTTACATCACACTCCTACACCGTGCGATCCCTCACATCACAGTTACATCACTCGCATCACAGTTACATCACACTCCTACACCGTGCGATCCCTCACATCACAGTTACATCACTCGCATCACAGTTACATCACACTCCTACACCGTGCGATCCCTCACATCACAGTTACATCACACTCCTACACCGTGCGATCCCTCACATCACAGTTACATCACTCGCATCACAGTTACATCACACTCCTACACCGTGCGATCCCTCACATCACAGTTACATCACTCGCATCACAGTTACATCACACTCCTACACCGTGCGATCCCTCACATCACAGTTACATCACACTCCTACACCGTGCGATCCCTCACATCACAGTTACATCACTCGCATCACAGTTACATCACACTCCTACACCGTGCGATCCCTCACATCACAGTTACATCACTCGCATCACAGTTACATCACACTCCTACACCGTGCGATCCCTCACATCACAGTTACATCACTCGCATCACAGTTACATCACACTCCTACACCGTGCGATCCCTCACATCACAGTTACATCACACTCCTACACTGTGCGATCCCTCACATCACAGTTACATCACTCGCATCACAGTTACATCACACTCCTACACCGTGCGATCCCTCACATCACAGTTACATCACTCGCATCACAGTTACATCACACTCCTACACCGTGCGATCCCTCACATCACAGCTACATCACACTCCTACACTGTGCGATCCCTCACATCACAGTTACATCACTCGCATCACAGTTACATCACACTCCTACACCGTGCGATCCCTCACATCACAGTTACATCACTCGCATCACAGTTACATCACACTCCTACACCGTGCGATCCCTCACATCACAGTTACATCACTCGCATCACAGTTACATCACACTCCTACACCGTGCGATCCCTCACATCACAGCTACATCACACTCCTACACTGTGCGATCCCTCACATCACAGTTACATCACTCGCATCACAGTTACATCACACTCCTACACCGTGCGATCCCTCACATCACAGTTACATCACTCGCATCACAGTTACATCACACTCCTACACCGTGTGATCCCTCGCATCACAGCTACATCACACTCCTACACTGTGCGATCCCTCACATCACAGTTACATCACTCGCATCACAGTTACATCACACTCCTACACCGTGCGATCCCTCACATCACAGTTACATCACTCGCATCACAGTTACATCACACTCCTACACCGTGCGATCCCTCACATCACAGTTACATCACACTCCTACACCGTGCGATCCCTCACATCACAGTTACATCACTCGCATCACAGTTACATCACACTCCTACACTGTGCGATCCCTCACATCACAGTTACATCACTCGCATCACAGTTACATCACACTCCTACACCGTGCGATCCCTCACATCACAGTTACATCACACTCCTACACCGTGCGATCCCTCACATCACAGTTACATCACTCGCATCACAGTTACATCACACTCCTACACCGTGCGATCCCTCACATCACAGTTACATCACTCGCATCACAGTTACATCACATACCTACACCGTGCGATCCCTCACATCACAGTCACATCACACTCCTACACCATGCAATCCCTCACATCACAGCTACATCACACTCCTACTACGTGCGATCCCTCACATCACAGCTACATCACACTCCTACTACGTGCGATCCCTCACATCACAGTCACATCACACTCCTACACCATGCAATCCCTCACATCACAGCTACATCACACTCCTACTACGTGCGATCCCTCACATCACAGCTACATCACACTCCTACTACGTGCGATCCCTCACATCACAGTCACATCACACTCCTACACCATGCAATCCCTCACATCACAGTTACATCACACTCCTACACCGTGCGATCCCTCACATCACAGTTACATCACACTCCTACACTATGCGATCCCTCACATCACAGTCACATCACACTCCTACACCGTGCGATCCCTCACATCACAGTTACATCACACTCCTACACTATGTGATCCCTCACATCACAGTTACATCACATTCCTACACTACGCAATCCCTCACATCATACACCTACACCATTCAGGTCTCATATCACACTCCTCCATCACACTTCAACATCAAGCAGGCATCCTATCCTAGGAATATGATACTCTTCAATCACACTTCTACATCAAGAAGGCATTCTATCCTAGGAATATCACACTCCTATATAAAGCAGGCATCCTATCATAGGAACATCACACTCCTACAACAAGCAGGCCTACTATCACAGGAACATCATACTCCTTCATAAAGCAGACCTCCTATCATAAGAACATCACACTCCTTCATCAAACAGACCTCCTATCATAGGAACATCACACTCCTACATCAAGCAGGCATCCTATCATAGGAACATCACACTCCTACATCAAGCAGGCCTACTATCATAGGAACATCACACTCCTACATCAAGCAGGCCTCCTATCATAGGAACATCACACTCCTACAACAAGCAGGCCTCCTATCATAGGAACATCACACTCCTACATCAAGCAGGCCTACTATCACAGGAACATCATACTCCTACATCAAGCAGGCCTCCTATCATAGGAACATCACACTCCTACAACAAGCAGGCCTCCTATCATAGGAACATCACACTCCTACAACAAGCAGGCCTCCTATCATAGGAACATCACACTCCTACATCAAGCAGGCCTACTATCACAGGAACATCATACTCCTACATCAAGCAGGCCTCCTATCATAGGAACATCACACTCCTACATCAAGCAGGCCTACTATCATAGGAACATCAAACTCCTACATCAAACAGGCCTCCTATCATAGGAACATCACACTCCTACATCAAGCAGCCCCCCTATCATAGGAACATCACACTCCTACAACAAGCAGGCCTCCTATCATAGGAACATCACACTCCTACAACAAGCAGGCCTACTATCACAGGAACATCATACTCCTACATCAAGCAGGCCTCCTATCATAGGAACATCACACTCCTACAACAAGCAGGCCTACTATCACAGGAACATCATACTCCTACATCAAGCAGGCCTCCTATCATAGGAACATCACACTCCTACATCAAGCAGGCCTCCTGTCATAGGAACATCACACTCCTTCATCAAGCAGGCCTCCTGTCATGGGATTATCACACTCCTACAACAAGCAGGCCTCCTATCATAGGAACATCACACTCCTACACCAAGCAGTCCTCCTATCATAGGAACATCACACTCCTACATCAAGCAGGCCTCCTATCATAGGAACATCACACTCCTACATCAAGCAGCCCCCCTATCATAGGAACATCACACATCTGCATCAAACAGGCCTCCTATCATAGGAACATCACACATCTGCATCATATACTTACATCTTACATGCCTCATATCATAACAAACGTTAACCAATCATGCAGTGCCTCACAATCGCAGTAACACCTTATACTTTCATCCTACAGTGCCTCATATCACAGTAACATCTTCCCCGAAATCGTATACCTAACCCAATAAAAGCCAATACACAACACGTCTAAACCATACAGTAACATCATATGTACCTATATCAAATATCTTCATATTACAATGTTTCACACCGCATTAGTATCGCTTCATGTCACGGTAACATTACAGTAGCATCATGCAAAGTTTCACGCTCTAAACCAAGAACTGCCTACTATCACATAATTATCACTTATATCTTTGAACTCGTCCACACGACCCGGTGACTCGACCCAAACCATAATGACCTAATTTTAATTGAAATAATTTGTAAATAATGTTTGATTATATTTTGTACTAAATAGTTTAATGTTTGCCAAATTATCCTTCAATCGTGACTGCGTCGCAAACAATAATACAAATGACCTCAGGCATTAATGATATTAGATTTAATTTAGGTGATCACTCAAACATATCACTGCGCTCTCCATACAGTAATTTCTTATCTATTCCTAGCACACACACACCACGGGATGTCTGGTTGAAAACTCGTGGGCAACTAGATTCCCACGTGATTTTGATAACAAAATTTGAAATGTGCTACCAAGGATTCATTTTTATACGTGTGGACAACATACAAAATTGTGTCTTAAACAAATACAATATGCCACTTTATATTATTATTTTCTTAATATTCATTATATGCGAACTATATATTGTGCTCGGTGTCTTCAATTTAAAGCTAAACCTGGCAAGGGAAATTCCCTTAATGGCAGGGGTATAATCAGTATAGTAGAGGTGTGCTTTGCAATATTCTGATAGCTACTTGTGGCAGTGATGTTAATATGAAAAGCAAATTGATTTTAGCTAGATAATTACCATCTTCTTCATGTAAATAACCCCCATCGCTTATACTTCATCGATGGACTAGGTTTGGGTGGGTCACAGATCAGGGTTCAAATTTAGATTAGATTCAGATGAATATGTTATCTATCTCTCTCGTCTTTCACAAGAGCTTTAGATCAAGTCATTGTTCACTCGGTCTGTGACCCTGCATAGTGGTGGTGTTTTTCAGATTTGCTTGGATTAGTCCTACAACATACTATTTTGCTCAGATTATTTACCTAAACTCTATTATTTCACCCAGATTTCTGTCCTATGCATTACAATTTTACTCGGATTAGTGTCCCAAACAATACAATTGTGCTCAGATTGATGGCCTATACAATAATATATTGCATAGATTATAGTCGATAATGCAGTCATTTTGCTCAGAATGTTGTACCAAAGAATAATATTTCCCGCGAATGCTGAATAATGTTCCTATAGAATATTTATATTCAAAGTGTTGTTCTGTGCAATACTATTTGCTCAGCAAGTAAGCTCTATGTCGAGTACAGCATGACATAGGTGCAGGAATGGTTTTGTGCAAGAAATTGCAGTTGTGTAATCTGATGTCACCTTCGCCAATGGAGAATTGCCATTTGTCCTGTTAGATTCTTAGATCCCAAAAATAAACCCTGTGAATATTACAAATTATTTGCTTAGACCACCTCTCTCATCCAGATGCCTCCGCCATTCTGACATTGACGCAATCACACATACTTTGCGTCTTCAACCCCTTTCATTAGTAACTGAATATTTGTAAGGAAACAGGCATGTTGAGACTTGTTGAACGAATAAAAGGCTCATATTGCAGACGAGATATTCGAATCTGCATCTGATTACCCGATCATTTGCAACGACACTCGGTGCAGATTTGAAAGTCTGAAGTGTTAGAATGTATACATTGTATTAAGTACAACCTCTATTTGTATAATTTATGATTGCATTGGTGAACCTATTCAAGCTTGAGTCTTTATGATGTAGTAAGTAGTATAGACTCTTAGCGTAAGCAGATGGACTAACTCGCCCCAGCTTAGGTCAGTCTGTATATCACACTATAACTCGCACCAGCTTGGGTCAGTCTGTATATCACACTATAACTCATCCCAGCTTGGGTCAGTCTGTATATCACACTATAACTCATCCCAGCTTGGGTCAGTCTGTATATCACACTATAACTCACCCCAGCTTGGGTCAGCCTGTATATCGCACTATAACTCACCCCAGCTTGGGTCAGTCTGTATATCACACTATAACTCACCCCAGCTTGGGTCAGTCTGTATATCACACTATAACTCACCCCAGCTTGGGTCAGTCTGTATATCGCACTATAACTCACCCCAGCTTGGGTCAGTCTATATATCGCACTATAACTCACCCCATCTTGGGTCAGTCTGTATATCACAATATAATTCACCCCAGCTTGGGTCAGGGTATATATGGCACTATAACTCACCCCAGTTTGGGTCAGGGTATATATGGCACTATAACTCACCCCAGCTTGGGTCAGTTTATATATCGCACTTTAACTCACCCCAGCTTGGGCCAGTCTGTATATCGCTCTATAACTCGCCCCAGCTTGGGTCAGTCTGTATATCGCACTATAACTCGCCCCAGCATGGGTCAGTCTATTCATCACACTTTAACTCGCACCAGCTTGGGTCAATCTATATATTGCTCTATTACTCATCCCAGCTTGGGTCAGGGTATATATCACACTATAACTCATCCCAGCTTGGGTCAGTCTGTATATCACACTATAACTCGCCCCAGCTTGGGTCAGTCTGTATATCGCTCTATAACTTGCCCCAGCTTGGGTCAGTCTGTATATCGCACTATAACTTGCCCCAGCTTGGGTCAGTCTATATATCGCACTATAACTCACCCCAGCTTGGGTCAGTCTATATATCACACTATAACTCACCCCAGCTTGGGTCAGTCTGTATATCACAATATAATTCACCCCAGCTTGGGTCAGGGTATATATGGCACTATAACTCACCCCAGCTTGGGTCAGTCTATATATCGCACTTTAACTCACCCCAGCTTGGGCCAGTCTGTATATCGCTCTATAACTCGCCCCAGCTTGGGTCAGTCTGTATATCGCACTATAACTCGCCCCAGCATGGGTCAGTCTATTTATCACACTTTAACTCGCACCAGCTTGGGTCAATCTATATATTGCTCTATTACTCATCCCAGCTTGGATCAGGGTATATATCGCACTATAACTCATCCCAGCTTGGGTCAGTCTGTATATCACACTATAACTCGCCACAGCTTGGGTCAGTCTGTATATCGCTCTATAACTCGCCCAAGCTTGGGTCAGTCTGTATATCGCACTATAATTTGCCCCAGCTTGGGTCAGTCTATATATCGCACTATAACTCACCCCAGCTTGGGTCAGTCTATATATCACACTATAACTCGCCCAAGCTTGGGTCAGTCTGTATATCACACTATAACTCACCCCAGCTTGGGTCAGGGTATATATCACACTATAACTCGCCCCAGCTTGGGTCAGTCTGTATATCACATTATAACTCGCCCCAGCTTGGGTCAGTCTGTATATCGCTCTATAACTCGCCCCAGCTTGGGTCAGTCTGTATATCGCACTATAACTCGCCCCAGCATGGGTCAGTCTATTTATCACACTATAACTCGCACCAGCTTGGGTCAATCTATATATCGCACTATAACTCGCCCCAGCTTGGGTCAGGGTATATATCGCACTATAACTCGCCCCAGCTTGGGTCAGGGTACATATCGCACTATAACTAGTGTCATGATCAGTTGGGCTAACTCACAATAGGCCGTAATACTTGACATCTCAATTCCCTCTATAGATAACAAAATAGAGCCATAGTTCATGACAATATTACAACCTGTAAAGATATATACATGTACATGGGTGATATAGGGTCTTGGCTATTCTCCAGTTTGTTTAGTTTGTCTTGATCAAGAAATACTGCGTTTTACCGTATGACCGAGGCAAGGTCTTCTCGTAGCCATAAGGCTGATATCAAAACAAGATTTTCTTCTCAAGGGGGAAATTTGTGATTAATTAAAGACAAGGGAGACATGATGTGTATGGAATTAGAGAGCAGGTTGTTATGACATGTCTTGTCATAATGGCTAACAGCGCTGCCTGTGTGGAGAGATGTGGGATCACATATTGATGTCCCTCCACATATTATTCCAGCTTCTGTCCCCTCTGTCTGCAGCCTTACCCCTCAGCTCATTAATATAGAATAGACCAATATATTCCAAGTCGTCATGTCCTTCTTCATTAACAAGCAAAATGATGTCAAACAGTCACCGCCATAAGCAGACCTTGTCTCGTGTATAAATATTAAAGACACAAACATAAAAAAACACAATAGTTGCAAAGGAGTAGACAACCTTTAGAAGTACTTAAGATCTCTTTCTTTATTGATTTGAAGTAAGAAAAAAACATACCAATTAGTATCAAATCTTTTTTTTTTAAACTGAAATACATAACATAGCATCTCGCGTTGAACTTTGTGAATATGAGTGCAGAATTTAACACCAGGATTGCGATCTCATTATTGTTTTATATGATCCGAGATAAGGGCCACACATTCTGCCAAAGTTAGGTGGCATTAAGGGTAAGGCTGGCAATGGTTTAGAGTTTTTAAATGTTCAATATTTGATATTTTTGTTGCTAAAAAGATTGGTGTCACTACACTGTACTTGTGATATTAAAATGGTTTTTAAAAAATATAATTGTGTAATGTTTGTTAATAGATTCCAGATGATGTAAATTCAGGGTAGGGCTTTTAACAGTAAGGAGTAAGGTTGCAGTGGGAGTCGCTGAGCCCATCAGATGGTACCCGGCATATCTTGCCAGTATTCAGGTACACAAACACAAGTGTTGTTTTTTGCATCAAGGTGGAGACATCTAGTATGTTTATACAAGCTGATAGCCTGTTTGGATGCCCTCACCAAATCATTTTGCAAATATTGTAAAAATAAACCCACATTCTGTCAGCTATTCATGCATAATTAGGAATAATGCTTCAAAGAAAACGCTCCTACTTTACTTAAATTACTTAAACGATATGTTAAGTTACAACATATGCTCTCAGGAATTGTTGGGAATTGGCATGTGATAGCAATAGGTGGGGATGGCAATGAAGCACAAATATCAATATTATTATATATTGGCTCCAATATCTGAAAAAGAAAACGTTACTAATAGGCTTGTATCTCTTGATAACTACATGTGCGCCATATGCTGATGACCCCTTTTCGTGATCCAAGAAGACATGTATTGTGAGTGAGTCCAAGGCCTAACTGCCAAAGCCATTTTCATCTTTTTTATTTATTCTACGTAAGTATTAAGTGTGTTTCATATTTTTCTAATTTGTTCATGTTTGTTTAAAGATGCAAAAAAAGAAAAAAAAAGAAAAGAAAACCTTGATTTACTGATTGTTGGTTTTACATTTTAACAATGTGACAATAGTTGAAGAAAGAGCTGAAGACCAAGTTAACAATTTGAGAATTCCTGTGGAGAATGTGTAAGTTTATACATTACTAAACGTGGGTTTATTTGATAAATGACAATGATATCTGTAATAACATGGCCCGAAATGCCTAACTTGCTCCGCGCTATTACATGTGGTATTGGTGATGATTTCTCAAGAAAGCTATCTTGATAGTCATCAAAATTATGCAATAAGGACTGACTTCTTGAATTTAAAACAAGTTTTATCTATTTCATCTAACTACTAATAAATGGTGAATATAAGTTATTAAGGGACTTAATAACCATGTATTTAACTGGATCCCTGACTTCATCTTATCTGTTCATACTTCGCCTTACACACAGGACAGGTGGAACCGGTCCCAGAGAGAACTGCCTGCTTCCTATCACATTCAGAACTTGACATTTTGTTCTCCAGTTCACTCTCTCTCTTCAATTCAAATTGTTTCCAAACAATTCAAAAGTGTAGTTTATTTGTGAGAGCAATTAGAGAGTGTTTACCAGTTTCCCTTGACTATATTTACGACGTGAGCAAATACAAGGACGAATCATGAATGATCCGGGGTTGGTCCGAAAAAATATTGTAAAACATACATTCTTTGGTTTTATCTGGGAGTCTCAATATTTATAAACTCTCTTTCCTCTGACCCCGTTCATATTTCATTACCCTTACTTCAATGGCATTGTAAATACGCATAAGGCTCTTAAGATAGTTTGATCCAATATTCGACCAACATTTGGCCATTTTGGTTTCTTTGCTCGCGACTGTTCATATTTCATTACCCTTCCTTCACTGGTTTAAAGGGTGCATTGTAAATACGCATAAGGCTCTTAAGATAGTTTGATCCAATATTCGACCAACATTTGGCCATTTTGGTTTCTTTGCTCGCGATTGTTCCATGATTGTTTGTGATTCATCTCTAAGGTCAGGTATATTCGCTTACAGAAAAACACGCCATAAGTTGTTACAGTCACAGAGACCAGGGATCCCACAAGCAGAACACACCAAAGCAGCTCTCCTCGCAACCGACGTGATTGTGCCGGCCAGACAAGGAATACAGAGGTCTGAGGAACGTCGAAAAACCTGTGACTCGTTCTCCCTGGGGACCCCTTAACAACTATATCGTGTAGCGGGAGACTACACACCACTGAACCTTAAGTGTCGACTAGTACTCAACCTCTGTGCTCTACGTTATGGCAGGTTACATTTCTCGTCGTTTGTGAGCTGACTGTCTGACAGTGTGTTTATGCACGAGGGTCCTGGAGGTGGCCTTAAACACAGATCATTGCTTTGAACACATATACATTTCTACTGGAACCACTGACATTTATAACAACACATTAATAGATACTCATACACAAGAACTTTACAATATCACGGGAGACCTGCAATGACCAGCTACATATCTGACCACAGACCTTTATTGCCAACTTTGCTTCGTCATCTATGACAAGATCACACTTAACTGACTCAATCCACTGCCATACACAGCAGTGCCCCTGAGGGTCGCCTCGTTGGCAGGACCCTCTCACACCACACCATTCACAGTGTGGGAGTGTAAATCGTATTCATTCATTCAGTTGTTACAGTAAATTTACTGTTGATTTAGAGCACCTTTGATTGAAGATTAACAGCAATTTTTACTGTTATGTGCTGACAATATATTTAGCTGTAAAATCTAAATCAGCATTGTGTAATGATGTTATAGCACCTTCCATTCAATATAATTTTGCATTCTCAAGGCAGATTTGATTTGATTTGATTTGATTTGATTTGATATGTTGGCCGCTCCACTTTTGTCTCGTGGGCTTGATTTGATTTGATTTGATATGTTGGCCGCTCCACTTTTGTCTCGTGGGCACTCAGAGCTTACATCTCTCCAGAAATCTCATAAAATACCTCGTGACATCTCTTTTTACACTATAGCAAAAGATATTGTAGCTATCTGGTGGGCTCACAATATGATATAATATCCAGAAATATAATGAACACAACACGTGTAGACCTTGGGCGGAAGTGCATCTCCCTGGGGGATCCTTTATTATTTATAGAACACATAAAATGAGGGAGCAGGCATTGTGAGTAATATCGCTAATACTATTACATCTCCCTTTTTATCAAAAAAGTCTGTGACATGTTTTTATCAAAAAAAAGTCTATGACATTCCTTTTCCGTAGATGTCTTAGATTAAATTGTCACCAAATAAAATATAAAATATTTAAACAAGAAACTTGCTTTTGAGTTCTGTTTTTCATTTCACAAACAGGAACTGTTCACATTTTAACACAAGACAAGAACAGCTGATTCCGCTTCCTAATGTGTCATATGTTATACACTTTAATCAGCATAATCACATATCCTCAATCAGCCTCCTTGGCTTCATTATGATCCTTCCCGATCTCCTTGGTTGCTGTGGTACATTCTCAATCGTTGGTTTTGGAGTTATAACTGGTTGTGGAGTTACAACTGGTCTGAGAGGCACCACTGATGGCTTCGCCACTGGTGATCTGGGATATGGGCTGCGCTGGACCTCCTGAGGAACCTCAGCATACTGAGGCGGAGGTGTTTCCTCCCTGACCTCAGGTTCCAACACTTCTCTTTCCTCCTGAATATCTGGTGGAGTTTCCTGTGTAAACAGTAGGTGCTTCCTATTTCTCCTTAGCACCGATCCTCTTTCAGTTTTCACCAAATATGATCTTGGTGCAACTTCTTTTAGAACTGTAGCTTTTAGCTGCCATCCTGTGTCATCACTGTTTCTCACTCTCACTGTTTCACCTTCATTCAATGGTTTCAAAGGACGAGAGCCTCTGTCAAAGTACTTTTTCTGTTTCATTTTCTGCTCCATTTTCTGGTTTGCAACCTTCCTGGTTTCTGGACTTTGCAACATGCTCTCTGCCATTGGCAAGTTTGACCTGATATGTCTGTTGTTGAGCAAATATGCTGGAGATTTTCCTCCCTCCAGAGGTGTACTCCGATATGCCAGAAGACCCATATATGGATCCTCACCGCTGTGTTCACATTTAGCAAACAGGTTCTTGACGGTCTGAACAGTCTTTTCCACTAGTCCATTGGACTGCGGGAACCTGGGACTGGAAGTGTTATGCACAAAACCCCATTCTCTTGAAAAATCCCTGAACTCTTGGCTATCATAGCAGGGCCCATTGTCACTTATGACTTCCTCAGCAATGCCATTCCTAGCAAAAATACTCTTCATGGACCCAATGACTGATTTGCTGGTTTCCCCGGTCGCACATACTTCTGGAAAGTTGGAATAGTAGTCAACCAGCAAAAGATAGTTCTTGTTTCTGAACTTGAACAGATCTGTAGATATCTTGGCCCATGGTTTTGCTGGTATGGTATGGGGCTGCATAGGTTCTTTCTGCTGTTTATTTCTGTGTGATAAACATGCATCACAGGACTTCACCATCAGAGTGATATCTGTATTCATGCCAGGCCAAAAAATCACTTGTCTTGCTCGGATTCTGCACTTCTCTTCACCCAGATGTCCCGCATGTATCTGTCTGAGCATTTCTGGTCTGAGACTCTGGGGAATCACTATTCTCTGTCCTTTGTATATGACTCCATCCAAGACTGATAACTCATCTCTGTAATTCCAGAACTCTGTGATGAGAGGGGGGCATTTTTTCACTGATGCTGGCCAGCCATGTAGTATGGTATTCATCAATTCTCTCAGTTTTTCTTCTTTCTGTGTCTCTGATTTGATCTCTTGCAGTCTATTTTGAGACATGTCTGATGTTTCAACCACTGCATGTACAAAAACACTGACTTCTTTTTCTAGGTCATACTCCGCAGAATCAGGTGGTACATTCCTGGATAAAGCATCTGCTGTGTACATATTCTTTCCGGGTGTCCATTTGACACTGAAATCATACTTCTGAAGCCTCAGACGGAACCTCTGGATCCTCGGGGGGCAGTCTCCCAGTGACTTCTTGAAAATACTCTCCAGTGGTTTGTGGTCCGTTTCCACAACAAACCTTTGGCCATACACGTACTGCTGGAATCTTTCACATGCAAAGGTTATTGCAAGTGTCTCTTTTTCTATGGTGGCATATCTTGTCTCTGCATCAGACAAAGCTCTGGATGCATAGGCTACAGGGTACCAATCCTCCTGTTCTTCTGTACCAAAGTTCTGCTTCAGTACTGCTCCTATCCCTGATTGTGAAGCATCACTTGACACAATGATGTTTTTCTCTGGGTCATAAAACTTCAGCACGGGCTCCTCCGTCAAAGTTTTCTTGAGGCCCTTCCAGGCTTTCTCCTGTGCTGGAGACCACAATTGTACAAATTGATCATCTGGGACTTTCAGCATCTGTCTGAGTACTGCAGTTCTTTCAGACAAGTCTGGAATATAGCGAGCCTGATAGTTCACCATTCCTAAGAATCTCTGCAACTCTGTCTTCTCTGTGGGTCTTGCCAGGTCCACAATAGCCTTGACCTTGGCTGGATCAGGCTTCATACCCTCAGCTGACACTGTGTCACCAATGAATGTCAGCTCTGGAACTTTGAACAAACACTTTGGGAGGTTGTATGTGATGCCAGCATCTTTTCCTTTCTTCAGAGTATTGAGCAGATTGGCATCATGATCATCATCATCTTTGCCCCATACTATGATGTCATCCATGATCGTTTCACATCCTGGGATTTGTTCAAAGTGCTGATGGAGTTCTCTGTGGAACACTTCTGGAGCTGAGCAGACCCCCATAGGTAATCTGGTATACCTGTACCTTCCGAAGGGTGTTATGAATGTACAAAGCAGAGAACTTTCTTCATCTAACCTCATCTGCCAAAAACCAGAAGATGCATCCAGTTTGCTGAAGACTTTGGCTCCTGCTAATTTGGCCATGATTTCCTCTCTACTAGGCAATTTGAAATGCTCTCTTCTTATGGCTTTATTCAAATTTTTTGGATCCATGCAAATCCTCAGACTTCCGTTCTTCTTGTGCACTATAATCAAACTGTTAACCCACTCTGTAGGTTCATTTACAGGCACAATCACTCCCATCTGTTCCATTCTGTCTAATTCTTCCTTGAGCGGTCCGTACAAGGCGAATGGAACTTTTCTGCATGGTTCTACTACTGGGATATACTCATCAGAGTTTTTCAATCTGATCTTGTGGAGACCTGGCAGGCAGCCTAAGCCTTTGAATTGCCCCTCATAAGGCTTAACCAAGTCAGGCAGTTCCACCTGTGTCTTCAGGGTTTTTTCCTCAGATCCTGTTTTCAGTTGTTCCTCCTCCGAGTTGACTTCATATACTCTCCTTATGAGATCTAACTTCTCACAACTGGGCAGTCCCAATATTGGTGTAACAAGCGAGAGTGAGGACACAATGAACAGGCATCTATATTCCTGGCCTTTCTTTTTCACAGTTAGTATGCATTGACCTTTTACTGGAACATCATTTCCAGCATATGCTGTGAGTTTCACTCTAGACTCACACAGTTTGGGCTTTCTTTCCAGTTTCTTGAAGTCTTCATAGCTGAGAATGTTCACATTACTGCCAGTATCCAATTTCATTGGGTAAATTGTACCGTTTACTTCTATGGGGACCACCCATGATTCACTTTTTGCATTCGTCTGGCTTTTCTCCAGTGTGTCAACAGAATCTACTACACTGGTATACTGTTCTTTCTCTGTTTCTTCCACATCATTGCTTCTTCCTTCTGAGTTCTGTGTGGTGATAACTTCATATTTATTCTCAGGGCTTCTCTCCTGAGTGCACATCTCACTTTTGTCTGAATCCGTTACATACTCAAGACCTTCTGTCTTGGTCCACTCCTGGTATCCTTCTTCAGGGTTTCTCTCCTTACTGATTTCTCCCACAACTGCTTCAACAAACAGCTGTTCATCTTCATATGGTTCCTCCATATACAGTTCTTGAAAATCAGTATCCAAACTGTGTACTGTTTGCTTGGCTGCGAGGCATTTTTTTGCAAAATGATTGTATCTCTCGCATTTTCTACATATTTGACCTATAGCGGGACAGGATGTCCTGCCTGGCGCATGTTTATATCCACATCGGTCACATTCTGGCCCATAACTCCTACTCACACCAGACTGAGCACCACGACCTCGAGGCCTCCCTCGTGTATAGCCATATGACCTCCCTCGGCCATAGCCCTGTGCTTGTCCTGGCAGTGAGTGGGCTTGTGCATTCTGATCGGGCTTACTTTGAGTGGATGGACTTCCCTTGACTTGATGTACTTCCTGAGCTGTCATATTTTTTCCAAGTTCCTTCATATTTGCTTTTGTACTTTCCTTGTCCCTGGCGAATTTGACTGCTTCTTCAAAAGTAAGTGTGTCACCTTTTTCAAGAAGTCTCTCAGTGCATTTGGTGTCTACTAAGCCATAGATAAGTCTGTCTCTACACATGGATGCCTTGATGCTGCCAAATTCGCAATGCTTTGCTTTATTTCTGATCTCCGCTGCGAATTGGTCAACATTTTGTCCCTGTTGTTGTTTGATTTTGAAGAAATTTTCTCTGTGAGTGGTAATGCTTTTCTGGGGTGTGCAATAATTTTTCAATTTTTCTTTCACTTTGTCCAGTTTCCACTGGTCACCATCAGTCTCCCATTCAAAGCTCTGATATGTCTCAAGCCACTCTTCTCCAATAACATTCAACAATATACATGTCTTTGTTTTCTCTGTTTTGCCTGTGGCCCCACATGCATTCAGGTAAATGTCAAATCTTAGTTCAAAATCTTTCCAATTCTGAGCCATGTTACCTGTGCTGGCCAAGCCAGATGGTGGTTTCACTGCAGACTCCATTTTCACCAAACGTCTGTTCAATATCACACAAAATCACTGTACACTGTCTCTATGCACGTCCACAAAGGTTTAAAACCACTTCTGACACCATGTAGCTATCTGGTGGGCTCACAATATGATATAATATCCAGAAATATAATGAACACAACACGTGTAGACCTTGGGCGGAAGTGCATCTCCCTGGGGGATCCTTTATTATTTATAGAACACATAAAATGAGGGAGCAGGCATTGTGAGTAATATCGCTAATACTATTACAGATATGTTTTAAATTTTGTTACTGGCAGTAAAGTTAATATGGATTAGGTTAATATAAAATATAGAATCTTCGAATTTGACTTAAATCTCGAATTTGCAGTAAAGAATTATCAAGCAATGTGAAGAAATAGCCTATACACTATAAGCCCTGAATCCATCCAAGTGGTGCCATCTGGTGCAGGGAATCGTCTCCAGTGAAAAACGGAAGCTGATAACAAAATGCAAATGATATGGGTGGTTTCCATGCATATTTACCAATATTCACTGAAACTGTGCCCTGCTACACTCGATTCTCTACTCCCTTCCTCAATGTACATAATCAGACAAACAGGCACCATTATATACATTTATGGTTTATCAACGTCTTGACACCATTTGGCCCACTATACACAGTGAGCAAGGTATACGTAGGTCGGTGAGAAAAACCAAGGGGAATCTGAAAAGCTAAGATGCTGCCAAATTGTTTGATCAGTGCAATGCCAATAATTCTCTTCTCTGTCAAATTTAATGAAGGTGAGATTATTTTTTTATATGGAAATGAATATTGTCCCACAGAATACTATTTAAGTCCTGTAATGTGTTGGGTGAGACAAGGCCTTGTAATTCTTTGCAAATATTTTGAGCAATTGAGCAGCAAGGGGTGCAAAATTCGTGAACATTCTTATGAATAAGCTTGTTCATAGGGTTTGCCACCATTCAGAGGACTTTTTTTATTTCTCTTGAAACGGCTCATGAACAGAACAATTCTCATTAACTTTTGATGTTATAATTGTTTACTTTTGCTCTTATCAAACGGGAATATGAGGCATGAAGGATAACTACAATTAGGGGAAACTAGTCAAACAAGATAATCTAATGATACTATTATTTATTTTCTTGATAATATGAATTTTTCTGATCTATAGCCAATACTGGCATAGGAGGCAGAGGCAGGTGGAGGACGGACTACCTCTACCTATTCACTTTTTGCTATAATGTTCCAGATATGCTTTCTCATATATCACTTGATGCGTAAGTATTTGTTTGTATGAACATTGTTGGTGAAAAGGATAGAATGTTATGTTTAATGCCAAATGAAGCAGTAAAAGTTACCACCTAGTTTATTCTTAAGCATTTGACAATAGACAAAAAGCAGTTTATACTGAGGTGACTGAGTGTAGGTTTTTAGGTCAAACCTAGTTGTAAGCCCATTGGGCTAATCAAATTTCACCAACAAATAATTCTTATATATTCTGTACAGATTTCACTATAATGAAGACTTGACTTTGATTATTCAAATCTGAATGATATTTTTATCTCGAACAAATATGAAGTATGGACACTCATAGCATAAAATGGTTATTAAATTTTATTTAAATGAAAAAAAACCAGGATTATTACTTTATAAAAAAAATCAAAACTACATTTCAACCAATGCGTTATTCAGATTTTTCAACTTTATTGACTCATTTCATAACATGTAACACTCCTAAAAATTCTTTATTTTGAAAATTGTTTGAATAATAATACAATACATTTTATTGATAGTTTTTTCTCCTTTAGTAAATTATGCTGATATAACAAAGATGCACTAACAAATTATTATTACAATAAATACTAGCCTTAATATTTCAAATTTGCTTCTAAAATAGGTGAACATTTGTATAAACTCAAATATGTCATAATAAAGAATTCTTTTTTTTTCAGTGAAAGACCCGAAAATATGGAATGACTGGTAAGTTGTGGTCAGGAATATAAGATGCTGGATTTGGGATAAGAAATGTCTGCTTCAAAGAGATTAATGAGTTTTAACCCAAATCCTTATGAGAAATAGAACACTCTAAAGATGGAAAAAAAATGTGAACCAATCATTTTTGTGAAGCAATCATTAGAATTATTTTGATGGATATCACAAATATCAATCTATAAAATACCAATCTATAAATATTCAAAAACTCCATCCAAATGATTAATTCTCAGACAGAAGCCGCTATCCATAAATGAAATGCCTTGCTCTCAATTTAATCCAAAAATAAAATTACATACAACAATATTGCTCATCTGAGGACATGATGCTAGGATACAGATAGTGCTCATCAAACAATGCTTGTATTGAGCTGAGAATCATTCCACTTACAATAACATGATAGAAATAAGACTTTCACATCAGATATGTTCTGTAGACAAGTTGGATAGGTGGACTCAATAATGTTTGCCTATGGTTTTCTAATTTTCTACAAAGCACCTTTTCTGATACATATATAGCAAGAGTTATGTGTGTACACACAATTGTACATGTAATAGATTAATGCTGAGGATATTACAAATACTTGAAATGCTTCTTTATGAATTCAGAAACTCGTCACCACCATTTCAAAAGTTTATCAGTTGAAAATGGATGAAATAAATGATACCACATGCTATAGAAAATAAGAGTACCACAATTTAGAAATAAACTCACTTGACAAGACAAAACAATATCTAACAGTGCATTGTGACATCATGAATAGAGTGTGTAATTCAATTTTCAAGCTTGAATCTATTTGTATATAGACTATAGATTAGACCATGTAGTGAATATATCAGTTTTTTACAGTATATAATGATAAATTCTGAACAAGATTTTGATGTGATATAGAAAATATATGGAAGATCAAGAGTCAAAAACTCTCTGCAATGAAGTATAGGTACAAACAATTTACAATAAGTACATGATACAATGCCATTTTACAGAGTTCAATTGGTGAGAATAAGTCGACAAGATTTAACAATCAACTTCTCAAAAACGGCAGTTGTCTGAATGATCAAGTGTGGGTCATTGCATAGAAGAACCAACAGCTGTGCCATGCCACATTCAGATTAGAGCATATCTCTGACTAGATTATTGCTATTAATGTCAAGATTTAACAGGCCTTTTATATAAATATCTGAAGTGCTATATGTATCATTCACCACTATTGCCATAAATATATTCTGGCAAAAAATCCCATTAAGAAAAAAAAAAAAACAAAAAAAAACAACAACATTGTGTAATTAATTATAAATATCATCAAAGTGAATAATTCAAGTCTGGATAAATGATAATTATTAATCAACTATTAATTATTAGTGATTACTTGGGTATCATAATAAATGTGCAGTGGTATATATTTTGGGGGTTTCTGGTTTTGTCACCAGATGGCACTAATTAAGTGCCTTTAATGATCACACCAGCTTCACACCACTCACTGGACATCTACTATACAATGACATACATCTACAAAATTCCACCACTCTCATATAGCAGCATTATACATTCTGCTTTTACAAGACTATTTGACTATTATCCAGATCACTCTAAATAAATCCTGATCATATATTTTTCAGGTACACTGTTTCATGGAAGACCTGTTTTATATGATTATTATTAAAATTATGCTGGAAGAAAGTGGTATTTGATTTTAATAGTGATGTTGAATTATTAATCAATTCATTTATTTAAACAAATGTGTAATGATTGAGCAAGTTTTATGCAAGGGCCATTCCAAATAAAGCTAATGTATTGCCAATATCTAATGTTAACATACACTTAAATATAACAATCTCACATTCAATGAGTCATTTATGCTAACAGCAACATTAAAAGTCAAATAATGAATATCTCTCAGACATAACCAAACCAAACTTTTAAAATATCTCAATAAAACATCATTTGTGACTAACATGCATGCTTGTGTATGACATGCCATGAGATCAAATTTTCCGTAGAAACTTCATAAATTTCCCTTTCTAACTACACCCAGATAACACACAATATTATATAAATGTACACAGTTAATCTGGACAGAGGTACACCTGAACTGGACTGTTTTAATGACAACAAAGTCTGTTCTACAAAATATACCAATCTGGATTATCTTATTTAAAGATTATTGATAAAGTCACTATTAGGTTACACTAAGCATTGTTTTATTTCTTTCTTATAAATTAAACAAGGCAACTGACTGGCCCCATAAGTTCTCCCCAGTCTGTTGTCAGAATGAGGAGATATAATGAAATGTCAAAGTTATTTAGTTGGCAGCTCACAGTATATCTCTAATTGAAACAAGTGTCAAGATATAAGAAAAAGTAATAAGTGACATTTTGAAGTCTGATGTCTTTGAAACAGAGGTCAAGGTCATACTGGAGTAGATCAATTTTGGGCCTTCATGAAGTGAACGTATGGTAGAAATTTGGAGTCCAGAACTAAAATTGGTGTTAATGTATAGCAAAAGGTTTTTGATAACATTTTGGATGTGACCATTCAAAACAGGTCATGGTCATATTTCATGTCATCCTGCTATATGCCTTCATGGGGTGCGTATGTGGGGAAAATGTGGAATCAGTATCTGAAATAGATGATAAGTTATAACAAAATGTCAAAGTATCTGTTGACATTTTGAAGCCTGCACATATGCACACACAGACAGATCTTGCTACTGTAGCTCCAGCATCGCTCTGATGACAGGAACTATCTTTTAAAAGATTATGATGCTTCTATATTTCAAGTATGTTTCACATGCTTTTCTATCTCCCGTTTCTTTGCCTGAGCACTCTTATACTGAAATTATAAATATCCTTGGTCTGTGTTTTAAAAAAATGTCAAGCAAGAAACTTATTTTCAGATTCAAAGTTGTACATGTATCTTGAGTTATGCTCACAAACTGCATTTTGATATATTTATTCTAAAACAAGATTGTTTTGCTTTCAAACTTTGTTTAGGTGCTGATTTGCATACCTAATAATTTATATACAAAACTAAAATTGCTGAAATGAAATGACAATATTATAATAAATGAACTTTGTCACCTTTAAAATGCATTTTCTAGCAACCAAATTACACCACAATATAACAAAAATGCCAAATCATTGCAAGAGTGTTGACAGTAATTCCCTTGTGGCCTCAAGACATTATAAAGAAAGGCTGTTTAGGCATCACTGTCAAGGGTTCATAAAAAGGAACACATCATAACAAAATGATTGGCACACAATGCATAAATTGACCATAATCCTGATGTGTTCTGAACTAATAAGTCACATTTTGTGTCAACATAAGTTCAGTTTTAGTGATGTCCTAGAAATTGGATGATTTCAAATTTGGAGACATTTACATGCATGCTACAATTTTTAATATAAATTCTTGTTGAGATATTCTTCCTTGAGATAGTTTTAAACAAAATTCAGGCTTTGCATAGTTATCTCAACTTGTAACAAGAAAATAAGTTAATTTGGATAAAGATATTTCATGACAAATATATTACATGACAGTACACCAAAGCATTAAATGCTGTGTTTGGAATTTCGAATATAATATGGTATTGGAAAATGGTAAATAGAGACATATTTGGTCTGAAGTATTCATCTGCTCTCACTGATTAAGACTAATGAGCATGTCATTTCGAGGGTGGGGAGAACTTAACCCAGCTCTCAACAGTAGTTTTTGCTAGGAGTTTATATTCATTTCTATAGGCAAAACCAGTTTGATGAATGCACACTAGTTTGATGGATATACACCAGTTTGATTCTAATAATTATTTGGTCATGCCCAAACTTGAATTAAATTAGTAACATATCATTAATGTTAGGCTAAATTTGGTCATACAAGCCAGAAATACTCAAGTGTGTTTGACATGTTGTCTGTCTGCTGGACAACACAGAATGTAGACAGGTACAGGTATAGTATCTTAGGGGAGCTTGGCATGTTGTCTATCTGCTGGACCACATAGGATGTAGACAGGTATAGTATCTTAGGGGAGCTTGGTATGTTGTCTCTCTACTAGACCATATAGGATGTAGACAGGTATAGTATCTCAGGGGAGCTTGGTATGTTGTCTCTGCTGGACCACATAGGATGTAGACAGGTATAGTTAGTATCTTAGGGGAGCTCGGCATGTTGTCTCTCTGCTGGACCACATAGAATGTAGACAGGTATAGTATCTTAGGGGAGCTTGTTATGTTGTCTCTCTGCTGGACCACATAGGATGTAGACAGGTATAGTATCTTAGGGGAGCTTGGTATGTTGTCTCTCTGCTGGACCACATAGGATGTAGACAGGTATAGTATCTTAGGGGAGCTCGGTATGTTGTCTCTCTACTAGACCATATAGGATGTACCGGTAGACAGGTATAGTATCTTAGGGTAGTTTGGCATGTTGTGTCTCCGCTGGACCACATAGGATGTAGACAGGTATAGTATCTTAGGGGAGCTCGGTATGTTGTGTCTCTGCTGGACCACACAGGATGTACCAGTAGACAGGTATAGTATCTTAGGGTAGTTTGGCATGTTGTGTCTCCGCTGGACAGCATAGGATGTAAACTGCTATCAGGATGACCACAGATATAACACTTATCAAAATGGCTAGCTGACCCTCAGTCCGATGTAAGGTCATCTGAAATATATGTAACATATATTCACAACTTATGATATAGACTTAAACTTGAGTCAATTTATTTATCTCGTATATATATATATAAATAGGCACCAGAGATGGAGGTTTCCTATGCAGCTTTTGGGACCAGTATATTATAGTGCCCTTTTCATTTAAATTGTCAACACAGCAAGTTTGGTGACTCACTGATATAACAATGTCAAATATAATGTACACAGGAATTTGACACGGACATCACTACATCCATACAGAATGGCCAACTACAATATCTTAATTGTGATGATAATCTGAGGAGAGGATAAAATATATTTATGAAAATCTTTATACAAGTTTTGAAACATTCTTCATTGACTCACCTTGATGATTCGAACAATATCTTCTATTAATTGGTCACTGAAAAAAATATAAGCAAAAGCATAATGATTATATTATTGTTTCAAATGCATCGATTTAAAAAGTGGAATTTATCTTAAGGTAACAAAAAAATAGACCATATGCTGCAAAATACATGTGTTGTGCATTAAAATGTTATTAACATAGGCCAATGGCCTTAGAACTGAGCTGACCATTGTTTTTATCTGTAATGCTGGATGGAACATTTCCTGGAAATGCCTGAAAGTGCTTCATAAATGATCATTTAAAGTATTTACTCCATCAACCCAAAAATTGCCTTTTTTCCCAAAAGTTTCAAACAAAGACTACATTTTGATAAGTAGAATGAGGTGTGATATTGTGATATTGCACTAGTCCAGGTGTATAATGTATATGTGTTCAAGTGTGATATTTCAATGCCTAGGTGAGAGCCATGATTTTGGACACCGGACAACTCAGTGATTTCAAAATCGGAGAGACTCATGGAAAACAGGTAAAATAGGTCAACTGAAAATAATACATCTTACCTATGAAAAGCTAAAAACTCCACCAAGTAGCAGAAGAGAAGATCAAAGTTGACAGACAGACAGAATGAGAGAAAATTTTCCTGCCTAACTGGTGAAGCTTTCCTGACATAGTTAGCTAAAAGGATGTACTTACAAAGGTGTAGGTTCATTTGGTACTTTCTGAGCTTTAGCATTTTTGTAAAATCCCTCAGCAAATGCTGCTAATGAAACAAAAGTTCTATCTGGCAAGCTGTACATATACATTTTTCCCAGGCGAAAGCTGAAATGTAATAATTATTTTTATTATATATTTTTTTTCAATAACTGTCATATGATAACCGTATAAGGTCAAACTATATGTATGACCATCTCTAAAATTGATATTCATCATAACAGGAAAATCTTGAAGAAGAATTGGATCTTGTTGACAGTTTCTGAGGGTATCTATCAAAATAAGCATCTCAGCAGTTCATTATTTTCATGATGTTCTTATATTATTCATATTAAGAAGAGTTAAAATAAAAAATCTAAAGTTACAAGTTTGGTTTTGTAAAGGAATATATTAATTATGTGATAGGACTGAACCTGATGGGAGTAAAAAATAGTTGTGATACTCACAATATTAATGATGGACACTTGGTTATCTGAAATCTTTCTTTTAATTTCACATTTGTAGAAACATCTACGGTTGCTATATTCATTTTGTGTTTCAAACTGAAAACCAAAACAAATAAACAGTACCTAATTATTTTTAGCACTCCTGATTATTATTTACAGCAGTATTTAATGGGCTAGGAAAGCAAATCACAAAATGCTCAAAATTGATGATTGTCAAGATATTATTTTACTGAATTTCAGGCCCAACTTCTTATCTCAGGACCCTCACAGTATAAAAGGTTCATAAGGCATGGTAACAGTCAAGATATCGTCATAAAGCCAATATGATACAAAACACTTCTGACAAACTGAACTCCACTTGAGAATTATGCTGGTCTTCACGTCAACAGCATGATTTAGTGATTGCACAAATACTTTTTTGCAAATCTAATTGCATTTCTTTCTTCCTTAATTGCAATATGTCTCTATGAAATAAGTGTGATTAAGACTTGCCATGTGAGTACTGTCTATTCTTTATATGTTTAAGTGTTTTTCATAGAACGGTGGTGGCTTCCCATCAGAAGTGTTACATAACACGATTTAAATTCACCTAGATTCTGTCTCAATTCAGACAACAGACAAATCTTGGAGGTCATTCTGACTGTCTGCTTCATCATAGCAGCATTCTAATCCATGTAGCAATTTCACACTTGTGCCTGCCATGTGAGTATTGTCTATTTTTTTGCATGTTCAAGGGTTTTTCATGGAGCCCAGATCGTGTTTTGTCAGAAGTGTTACATTTTCTGATTGTGTATTATCCTTATAATGGTATAAATTGCATCATTATAACCCAAATTGTATTCCTGTTATAAAGAAATTGAAGCATTTCTTTGTTTATAATAACCTTTTTGTTTGATTTATATCTGGAATTTGTACCATTATACTTTTTACCATTTGACACTGATTCTCAAAGAAACATATAGTTTACAAATTCTCAATAACAATATGTACAAAATGAGAATACTCTCAATAAAGGTCACAACATTACATTTATAGGAAGATCATCTGAATGTTGGTAGTACTGTATAGGGTTTGCTTACTGTACTGACCAAGAGTCCTGTTATCAGAAAAAAATGTGTACCATCTTGACATATTTACCAAATTGAGATTTATTAATATGGAATGATAAAAAACTTGCTACCCACCTACTTGCTACGGCCTCCCATGTGGCAAACAGAGACTGACATGATGGCTCGTGGCTGAAAAATATCAATTCATGGTACAGATAGAAGAAATATCGACAATATTATCATGGCAAAATGATGTGTAAATAATATCTCATCAACAATACTTTTTTTCAGGACATCTTCTAAATGAGCTACTAGATATATTTGATGATATTTTAATCACCTGGTTGGGTGAATAGTCTCCTGCTGTCATTCTTGATCAACCTAAAAGCATGAGATCAGTATTTTCTTGCCTTGACATATTTACTGCTTAAGGACTAACTATAGTATGCAGAACTACATACATGTAAACTTACAACATGACAAACCAGTCACCGGTAGTTGCTCCTGATGCTGCTTGAGTCAGGTGCTCAAAGTCTACATCATATAACTTCCTTGTGGACACTTCTATGTTGGAATCTAACCACATTGCAAACTCTTCCAAATCCAATGGATCAGCTAAAATTAATGTTATTCAAAACTGAATAATTATTTCTTCTAAGACACATTTGTTGCAAACTTACAATAGTCATTAAAATCAAACATCATCTTTAAAAAAGAATTTCTTCTAGAATCAGTCAAAAACAAACCAGGCACAGATATCATTTGTTTTCTTATTATTTGTTACTTACTTCAAATTTGAAATAATCGCATATTTAGCCCCAATTAATATAACTTAGTATGTTTTGTTGTTACACATACCTGTATACAGCAAAGGATAGCCACTTCTGAAGAATATTATCTGTGGAAATTTCTTGACACCATAATGTTTAGCTTTTGTTGAACTCTCAAGTTGAACAATGTGGAGATCTGCATATATACATGAATACATAAACATTAATTTATATGAAACTATGAGTACCTCTACTCGTCAAATCCTGACTACACCTAAATCTTATGAATTTCTTTTGTACTTTAATTAAATATAATACCTGCATTTATCATATTTTAATAAACAAACCAAACACATTTGTTTTGATATCTTGAAAAAAAAGAAGATTATTTACCGGGTACCAATGTGTCTGTTTCTGGAATGAACTTGGATAGCAGGCTTAGTTTTTCTTGGCATTCTGGATTCATGCACCCCTCATTAACTGAAATAGAAGAAGAGTATTAAAATCTTACCGATCAAACATAAAATTGCAATTTCTTTCTTTCTTGAGAGATGTCAAATAACCCCCAATTTTGTGTCATGTTTGTTATATTAAATGTAATGTTGACTGTTATAGATATCCCTTTGAGTTGAAATCCCACACATCTATACATTAATAAATTAATAATCTATCATATCCTGGGGTAACTGGTATTGGCTCCAAGGTTATTCATATGTCAGATTCAGGCCCATAGCAACGGATAGTTGCATCCAACTGGCCAAAAAATAAACCAGAATAAAATTCTGATGAATATAACCTCATGGCAGAAATAGATTCACCCCCTGATGATTCCGGAACTGTTTAGATCTTTTCTGAAGGGGTATACTTCATTGCCATAGTGCGATTGCAGGTTACCATCTTGTTTATTTTAATGATTAGATTTTAGAGAGTTTTTTGTGCAATTCCAATTTTGTTTTTGCAGTTTAGGTGTGTTGCTTTCAATGGTGCAGTATGACATCCCGCAATCAGCCAATGATATCCCATATTCATCGTAAAAATACTTGAAATCCACCGTTTCCAGAAACACCCCACACTGCCCATCATACTGAAGTTCCCTCCACAAAATGAACTCAACCTCTGGCGATTAACTATTGTACTTGCTTACGTCTTTCCCAATCATAATGTCTCTAAATACAAACCCATGTGTTATCTGTAATATCCTTTCTTCAGTTTTTTTAACCTAATATCACACTTGGCAATATAAAATGGCATTCAGAAGAGTCCAAGTCATGACGTAATGGCTAAAAACAGGGATAAACGTCATAAGACACCATAATGCAGTGGTGCTTCTGACTGACCCACTTTCACCTGATAGTGCAAACTCAGAAACAATGTTGATATGATGCTGAGATCAAGAAAAGACAATGATTTTTTTTCTGACAAGCCTCTTTTTTTGTTTTGTATTTTTTACATCACTCTCAACATCATTCCAGTCATTTTGTGATGAAACCTATTTGTAACAGATATAGTGCTGCCTCACTGAATTGTTGTGTCGCAGGTCCTTGATATGAAAACACACCCGGTCACAGATTTACAAGGACAACAGGTTAACCTTTTGGCAAAGGCCTCTGCTCCTGTGTGACATTGTACCAAGAATTCAATCTTGGCATGGCTGGGGATCTAACCCACACAGAGGAAATGGTGCTAATAAACTGGCACTCTAACCAACTGTGCCATGGCCTGTGGCCCGACACCCAATGTTGAATTAATTGGAATGTGGGTTTTTTTAAAAACCTGTTGCCGGAGTATGAGTTTTACTGAAGTTGTGACTTTAATTGGATGGGCAGTGCATGGTCTTCCTGATAACAGTGGATTTGAGTCCATTTTGGCGTTGAATATGAGAATAGATTTATAGACTATATCAATCATGCCAGATGCAGCACACAGTCTACAGGAAAATATGCATATGGAAAGTATTCACAAGAAAAATTTCCCGGCCCTCAAAGTCAAAGACCGGCCCTCACCGACAGCCCATTACCTGTATACGGGTCAACAGACATTGCAAGAATAACACAAATAAATATTTGTGTGAGGAAAGTGTTCACGTACATCAGCATGTCAGCACTGGGCAGACACTGAATCTGTTGAATGTATTTCACGGTTCATATTCATTTACCTACCAAAATATACAACCACATGCTTATTTTTCGATATGAATTTGTTGAACGATGATTCGTCGATATGGTCGAGTGAGCTGAGGTCTGAAATGCCTTCAGATGTCAAAAGAAACGTAAAAAATATCAAGAAAATACCAGCCGGCTTCATACTCATGGAGGCTGCCATTTTCGATTACGTGTCAACGTTATTTCACAAAAAAATATTACATGACAGAATAAATGCGATTAATCGGCAGCTTAGAAAAAAAGTTATGTTGTTTGCTTTCAAATAGGTGTAGATGTGCAAATAAATATGATTAAAATAAAAACTCGTAAAAGCGTGATTTAAGTTGAAGTAAAAAATTAATACGCAAAAATAGTCCGTCCATATTAATGGTGTTAATTTGCAATACACGACAAACAGAATAATGTGTGATTACGTTACATTATAAATAAATCGTTTATCCTCTTATTTTAAATCATTTTAAATGATAAAATAATATTTTAATAAAGAACTATACATCTGATTTCACCACGCCCTTTATCACTCCGCAACATCACAGAATCCCAGAGGAGGTGTGAGTCAGTGGTTAAATATCGAGTCGGTGATTGCTTTTTATGCCGTCATTTATCGATTGATAGGTGCATACAATACACACTGGGAAAACATTAATGTAAAACCGTCTTTCTCACAAAATTAGGAAGCGTGACTTAAATTTGGTGAGTATTTATCAATTAAATTTTAAGTGGTTATGGGTTCCTGGTTCACTTGTTCAGTTTGTGAGTGACAGTTTTACTCTGTGTGACACAATTGTGTATAAACACAGAAATTTTAACATGTCAGTGCCACAAAAAGTATTTGTTTGGACACTTTGATTTCAATGAGAAATGCTCTTAACAGAGACCTTCATTTACATCATTTCACAATTAGTTACATCTCAGAATAATGACAATCCTTTTCATACTCTGATCAGACTTCCCAAGTTCCAGGACAAGGCACAAATACGACTTCTTATTTCATGTTTGTTTTTTTGATGCCAGAATTATGGTTCAGAATCAATTAATATGGCTGCTTTAAGTTATCTAATTGGTACTAACTATTTAAAGATGATGAAGTGTAGTATAAGTTATCTAAGTGGGTATTGACTATTTAAAGATGATGCAGTGTAGTATAAATCCCATATCCATTAACAAAATTGACTTAAGAAAGACGGTACAGAAAACACAGTTTTTTATTTAGAGAAGGTTATGACTGGGGAAGATGGTGACATGGGCCATTACTGCAACAGGGCGAGTTAAATTAGTTTAAAATTGATATGGGATATATAGATCTTTATGCTATGAGAAAAATACAAATTTCAAGTCCACTTGGCCAATGTACAGTGACCGGCAGCCAAATCCGGACACTTTCATGTTTTTCACTCGCGATTTTCACAAATCCTTTCATAACTAGATAAAATCTGCTCACGTCAATAGAAGATCGTCAGTCTTAAATGCGTGTAGAGTAAACATGATACCCGTTCAATATTTACAGAATTAGGAGGATATTCATGCTTTCAGCAAACCGGCAAACTGTCCGAGTTCACATTGAGTTATGTGATGATGCTGGTTACGTCACCACTTCTGACGTCATTTGACAGTGACTCAATCATTCGTGCCGTGAAAACAAATAAACACTTTTAACGTTTTGAAAGGAATAGGAATTGCAAGATGACGTGTGAGGCACAATATTCAGCTCAATTGCAATTAGTACAGCACAGTTTTACTCGATATTTGACCGAGTTAAAAATGTCCGAGTTTAATCTGCCGGTTTCGGACAGTTGCCGGTCACTGTAGTCAGGAGTAGATGGAATATGTATTCAGCCTCAAAAATAGAATAAGAAAAAAAAAATACAAATATAAATCTAAATTTATTCAATTTAATCATCATCGTGTAAAAATCACTACACATGTCTCTGAACTTCTGGGACATTTAGTCCATTTTATAATGATGCCATATTTCTCTGCAACCAATTCTGTTCAGACGTAAGAGCAGTTTTGTTGCAACATAGACAAATCATACAATTCATACATTTCTTCATAATGAAAACAGATTTTGGAAATTTGGTATCATTTTTTTTTCATAATACAGAACCACATGTGGTGTTGACAAAATGTGACACAAATTACACTCAAAAAAGTTTTCATTTATTCTTAATTTTTTTCATTCTCAAACATATTATTTCAGTGGCTGAAATAGTGATTGAAAAGCTGGGGTAGAAAAGTAGTTTGTTTAATGATATTTCATACATATGCAGTATTCTCTATCAACTTTACATTTAATGTATATGGTAATATTATAGATAATAGTATAGATAGGTCACATATCCTTTCACATTTTCTGTATGAGGTGCAGAAATATGTTAATGTAGTTTATTCATTCAGTTTAGGAAAGATCAAAAAAGTAAACATACCAATTATTACCAACATCCCAGTTTTAGGATGTAGATTGTCTGGAGGCAATTCAATATTTACAAGGTGTGTCTATGAAGATTACTATGAATTACTCAAAGTTTTCCATGTTTATGAATGATATTTTCACACCATATATATTTTTGCATGTACATTTCACAAACATGATAAATATTGATAGTGTATCAACAACTGTTGTGTAAGGTCAATACTGTATGAATGACAAAATGTCTCTTTAAAGCAAAGTTGATTTTTATGAATGTTGACTGTGTGATGATGCCTGACATATAGTTGATATAGAGTATATATACATGACTGTATAGCCGTGGGCAGGAGCTGAGAGGAAGTCCAGGGTGCTCATTTTGTATGCTAATTATAGCATATGTGACAGCCGGAGCAAAACTTGATTGGAAATGTAACACAACACACACCCCTCATCCAGTAGTTTGTAGTCTACTTTGTCTGCTGTGTAATTATGTTTCCTGGTGATCTTTATGATAAGATTCTTCTATTTCATCATTTTCATCCTTTCAAATAAAAGGCATATATCAAAACGTACTACAGATCCACAACATCATAAAAAATCATACTTTGACATTTTGTATAAGGAAAGCATTTTTATCTGCTTGGTTTGTTTATAAGTAATCAGAATGGAACTTATTGAAAAATGTATAATGAAAATGGACGAGCATGTTCAGGAAACAGGAAAGTCAGTAAAGAGATGGTTCTAGTATTAAAGATTTTAAAGAATTGTCAAATTAATGTGATCAGGAATAAGTTCTATAAGTTCTTGAAAGGAATAATAACAGGCTTTCCTGTGGGTGTGGTTTTCAGTTGTATCAATTTATTGAAGCAGTTTAGTTCACCTTTTTACTTGATAAACTTGTACTTTCACCTACTAAGATTGCAGTAGCACATTAAGCACAGTAAGGTCTATTCAGTATGGATCCTGACTATCCGGATTCATAGCCAAATCACATCATATATTTGCCCAGAAAAAAACACACCACAATTTAAAATAATTTTCTAGTTATCCTTACATAAGTGGTATTTATATTGAGGTGAGATACTGCAAAGATATTGTATGAAGAGATTGGTAATATTGATATATTCACCTTTGGATTGGGTGAACCTTTATCATGTGCTTGGTAGATACAAGTCAGTTTGTGAAGTGGAGGACGGAGCAGTTGAGATGGCATTCTGTCAGGTATCATAGTTGCCACCAACACCTTGGAGCACTTCATGATAATGCATCATATTCTCATATCAAGTTCCTCCTGACGCAAGCTGACCCAGAGCAGCAGCACAAAGTCTTGCTCAGTCTTAGCTTTTTCACTCGAAGTTGTCAACTACTGATGTTATTGTAATTGTTGAAAGATAAGGCATTTTATCATATTCATATTTAAGCATATTTTGGCAGTCATTCTAAGTTCAGCCCATGTAAATAATATAGAAAATGCATTTTTATTTTAGTCAGGCTTTTAGTGCTCAGTCATATACAATACTGTCTCACAAAAAGAGTTGCTAAAGTCCAAACCTCAGTATATGATTTACTGTAATGATTACACCATCGCTGCATGTGCAGATGTTATTCAGTGGTTACTTTCGTCATGATATTATAAACTCATAATTTCTCAATTCTTTCTTATTTTATCAATAACAGACAAAATTGCTTCATTCCCTGGATTTATTTTCTTTTTAAACAATTTTGTGTGTGACAACAGACATGCTTGCAGAATTTGAAAAAAAATCCTGATCATGGATTGTTTATGTGTAAAGGATATGATTCCATTAGAGTGTGAATGTTTGGACCACCAGATTGTACAGATCACATGTAAATGACATATTCTTGACAAATTGTTTGATAGAGAACCTTGAATACTTTTTCTGCTGGCATAATTTACACGAATGCAGAGTGAACAAGTAATATTGAAGTTGTTACATTATTATTTTTGTTAGTTTCATAGGATCTTTTGAATATTAAAATATTTTTAAATTTTCACTCATTCATACACAAAAACAGAATAATCTTTAGCTATACGAATATTACAATTACCATTTCAAAATTTGTCAGTGGGTCAGGGATTGCAAAGATAATATCCAGGATGTTGCTGGGCTCCTGGGCTAGATCTGATGTCTATTTTAAGTTTAAATACCTTTACAACTACTGATCCTATTTATCAGATATTCATCTAATTCTGAGCTGACAAGGATGTTAGATCAGAGGTTGTTAAACTGGTGCTGTCCTTTAAGCATTGTTAAAATGGAAACTACATTATAAATCCTTATATGGGCCTTATCAAGAGATACACAGAAACCTGTTCTTACCTGATGAACCAGGGCATGGACCAGAGGGACATTCGAGACTATTTCTCTTCTTTTATTTGTATTGTGCCAAGGCAAGTGTAATCTATGAAATCTACCTCAAACTGTACCAGACATAACACAATTACTGCTCCAAAACATAGAAAACCATTATAATTTGAAACATACAAATAAGCAGGTTGTGGTTACACATGTGTTACAGTTCAAGAGTTTATTTATAAGTAAATGTAAAGTTTATTCGGACAAAAAAAATATTTCCTTGGATGGAACAGGATAGTACAAGAATGTACCATATGTATGGTATAATATTCTTGTCAGTTTGTTTCCTAAATATAAAACTGGTATTACTCTTGAAAGAGAATTTTTATTGGGTCAAATTATAAAAATAGAGCAATATTACAATTAAGTTATTATATTTTCTGTTTTGTTCATAAGAATATGAAGAAAATTATGAAGAAGTACTCAAAGCATGAGATACAAACAAGAACATAGATTTGTGGCATCATGGGTTTGTATATCTTAGAATAAATTCTAGAATGGGCTATCCCACTGGTACGTACCTCTCTGTTACAGTACTGCCACTGTGTCTTTTGATAAAGAGGTATTAGATATACAGGAGAAACAGAACACTTGTGAAGAAGATGACAGTCTTATATATTAACAATAACTAACATCACAGATGGGTGAAAGTTTGGCCAAAGATCAAAACATTATGCGTTGTGCTACAGTGATCACACATACTGTGTGTGTTCAGAGCATTATACAGCTGCGGACAGTAAGGGTTCATCTGCCCATCAATATATATATATAGTCAGGACCAGGTCACTATATGTATATATGTGGTCTAAATGGAATGGTTAACTTCACAGTCATGGGTTTATGTGCCATACCTGCAAATAAAGCACCTTACAAGGCATTAGAATTTATTCCTTATGTTGATTTACTGGCATTTCATATATCTGATTACCAACGTGTAAATTTATACAGAAGTATATAATTTTAGCCTCTGCTGTGCATTAAAAAAGTGATTTTTTTTCCTGTTTGCTGTTTAATACATCTAGTTGTGGACTGGAGTCATTGAGGAGAAACAACTGGCATAGGAATTAGAAGAAAGAAACTGACTACGTTGAAATGTTAGCTTTATCATGGCCAGGGTTGTTATTCTCTTGGTACTTGGGGCAAAAGTCAGAAGAATATATACATGAGCTCATGGTAATAGCTACACAGATCTAGGAACATACATCATTTCTTGGCAGCTACTTATTAGCTTATTAAAGAGACCAATGGCAATATCACATATCAAAGAAAGGCCTGGATAGAAATGACCAGTAGATATCATATATATATATATATATATATATATATATATATATATATATATATATATATATATATATATATATATATACAGACAGAACTGACCAGTTGTTTATGAATGAAATCAAACTCTGCAATATCACTCCTGACAAATCTGAGATCATCTCTTCACACAGGTGGTGCAAGACAAAATGTTTACTTTACAGTTAAGATGCTGTACCTGCAAGCCACTGGCTGACATGTATACTGCTATTTTTTTGGTTGCACATGCTTACTATTGCTGATGGAATTCTCAGATCAAGGAATCACATCTTTATTATAGATCACCCAAAACCCTTTGCTGTGGAAGGTCTTTGCTGTGGAAGTCAAGATTTGTGATATAAATATTATTTGATGTTGTATCATGTTCATTCAGAGATGAGAAACTCAGCCTTCGCACAAGTATAGCAATGGGCCTGTAACTCGAGCTGCCAGGCACAGCACTGCCAACTGCCACTCCATATTAATTGAAAAAAATGTCTTTATATCAATCTACTATTGTTTAACATTATGACCTTCAGATTGAAAAATACTCACTGACAATTATAGAAAAGTATGATAAATATAATGTGCCATATGAAATCTATATTACATCCTATTTATCAATGACCTTTCAAATTACCACTACTCCATTTATAAATATATATTTATATATAGATGTAAAGAGAAATGGAATGCACTGCTGTGTGGATATTTGGATGGACTTAGATGCATTATAGCTACTGTAGCACTCTGTAAGGATCTATGGATGAAATGTGCCATGTTATTGCCACTGGAGCCATGCTGTGGCTATACTCTATGGATCTGTAAATGAAAGGTTCTATATAATATCCACTGCAAGGCTATGGCGACTGTAAAAATGAAATGGTTCTTCATCATATACAGGCCACATTTCTGATTGGCACAAGGGTTTGTTTTTATATGTCACATAATACATTTGTTCAGTTAGCAGAGCTTATACAGTGAGGGGATAAATTGTATCTCATTCCTAAAACTAGTGGGTAGATTTTTAAGCTATCTTAAAGGTAAGATGCATTTTTGCCAGGTCTTGAGTCCTAAGAAACTTTGGTAGATGGAATCAGCTTACCATATTATGCAATACTGCATTGCCTTTGCTACATTGACTGTTCACGATCAGCAAAGCTGGATAAATAAATAAAATTGTCAATTATATAGTAGTTTGCTTGCATTTTCAGGAAATGTTCACAAACATTATGAAAAACAGTGGTCAGCACAGGTCTTACATAACTTGTTGTTCACATTTCTGTTTTATGTGTGTTAGTTCATTGCTTTTGCCAAAGATATTTCATTATCCTGCTTCTGTTTGACCTTATCCGTCTGTTGCCTGTAGTGCTGGAGGAACAGCCTGCAGTCTAGGTGGGGTCCTAACATTGAGTGTTTCTCTCCCTTCACTGCAACAGATCCACTCTGCTAGAGAGCTGCAGCTGATAGTCCACTTGAGAGGGAAGAGGTCCCTACCTGTCCTGCACCAGGCACCCACCCTCACTCCATGAGCAAAAGCCATGTAATAACCCTTCAGCACTGGTAGGTAAGGAGGGAAAGAAACAATAAGCTGCTGTACAGTGACTATCGATCACCTTGGCAAGATACCTGCCTTGCTATCCTGGCGGTATCTCACTCTTGTCGTGTACATCTCATTTTCCTGTCATGTACATCTCATTTTCCTGTCATGTGGCAATCTCGCACCATGATCAACTTCAGATCAAGTACATTCCCTTGGTGAGAAACACATTTTACACTGTGGCCATCTCTCACCATGGTCAGATGCATCTCATGCTGCTACCTGTGGCCATCTCTCACCATGGTCAGATGCATCTCATGCTGCTACCTGTGGCTCTCTCTCACCATGGTCAGATGCATCTCATGCTGCTACCTGTGGCCATCTCTCACCATGGTCAGATGCATCTCATGCTGCTACCTGTGGCCATCTCTCACCATGGTCAGATGCATCTCATGCTGCTACCTGTGGCCATCTCTCACCATGGTCAGATGCATTTCAGATGCTGCTACCTGTGGCCATCTCTCACCATGGTCAGATGCATCTCATGTTGCTGTCCTGTGGCCATCTCTCACCATGGTCAGATGCATCTCATGCTGCTACCTGTGGCCATCTCTCACCGTGGTCAGATGCATCTCATGCTGCTATCCTGTGGCTATCTCTCACCATGGTCAGATGCATCTCATGCTGCTATCCTGTGGCTATCTCTCACCATGGTCAGGGACGTCTCATGCTGCTATCCTGTGGCTATCTCTCACCATGGTCAGGGACGTCTCATGCTGCTATCCACATCTCCTGCTGCTATCCTGTGGCTATCTCTCACCATGGTCAGATGCATCTCATGCTGCTATCCTGTGGCCATCTCTCACCATGGTCAGATCCATCTCATGCTGCTCTCCTGTGGCTATCTCTCACCGTGGCCAGATGCATCTCATGCTGCTATCCTGTGGCTATCTCTCACCATGGTCAGGGACGTCTCCTGCTGCTATCCTGTGGCTATCTCTCACCATAGTCAGGGATGTCTCGTGCTGCTATTCACATCTCCTGCTGCTATCCTGTGGCCATCTCTCACCATGGTCAGGGACGTCTCATGCTGCTATCCTGTGGCTATCTCTCACCATGGTCAGGGGTGTCTCATGCTGCTATCCTGTGGCTATCTCTCACCATGGTCAGATGCATCTCATGCTGCTATCCTGTGGCTATCTCTCGCCATGGTCAGATGCATCTCATGCTGCTACCTGTGGCCATCTCTCACCGTGGTCAGATGCATCTCATGCTGCTACCTGTGGCCATCTCTCACCATGGTCAGATGCATTTCAGATGCTGCTACCTGTGGCCATCTCTCACCATGGTCAGATGCATCTCATGTTGCTGTCCTGTGGCCATCTCTCACCATGGTCAGATGCATCTCATGCTGCTTCCTGTGGCCATCTCTCACCATGGTCAGGGATGTCTCATGCTGCTATCGTTATCTCCTGCTGCTATCCTGTGGCTATCTCTCACAATGGTCAGGGACGTCTCATGCTGCTATCCTGTGGCTATCTCTCACCATGGTCAGGGGTGTCTTATGCTGCTATCCTGTGGCTATCTCTCACCATAGTCAGGGATGTCTCATGCTGCTATCATCATCTCATGCTGCTATCCTGTGGCTATCTCTCACCATGGTCAGGGACGTCTCATGCTGCTATCCTGTGGCCATCTCTCACCATAGTCAGGGATGTCTCATGCTGCTATCCTCATCTCCTGCTGCAATCCTGTGGCTATCTCTCACCATGGTCAGGGACGTCTCATGCTGCTATCCTGTGGCTATCTCTCACCATGGTCAGGGATGTCTCATGCTGCTATCCTGTGGCTATCTCTCACCATGGTCAGGGACGTCTCATGCTGCTATCCCGTGGCTATCTCTCACCATAGTCAGGGATGTCTCATGCTGCTATCCTCATCTCCTGCTGCTATCCCGTGGCTATCTCTCACCATGGTCAGATGCATCTCATGCTGCTATCCTGTGGCTATCTCTCACCATAGTCAGGGATGTCTCATGCTGCTATCCTCATCTCCTGCTGCTATCCTGTGGCTATCTCTCACCATGGTCAGGGGTGTCTCATGCTGCTATCCTCATCTCCTGCTGCTATCCTGTGGCTATCTCTCACCAGTGGCAGGTTACTATGGTCAGCTGAGTCTGCCACAGCCCCCAGGCCACTATGACATCCTGCTTACGTCAGTCAAAGTGTAGAATACACAAGTGTCAGTGTCAAAGTAATATCTAAATGATGACAGAAGAGTACAAATGAATATCATCACAAACTATCAATCTCAAAACAAGGTAAGAAACAAACATGTCAACAAATATTTAATTGATTGAAATAATTCACATACATATTCTGGACCATAGCTATGATGTAAAAGGTACCAATTACAGTGCCAGGCAGACAGTTGTATGCTTTGTACAAAGGGCATGCTATTTTAGAAAATCTGAGCAAAAAATTGAGATCTTTGTTTTGCCAACATCTTATATAAGCCTAATATTTGGCTTTACTTTTATGCCCAATCACCAGAATAGCATTTTATTTACATTTCCTGGAAAATTTACATCTGATGAATTATTCATGCATTTCAATAAGGTGTTGTCAGTTTGTTTATAATCGCCTGGACCTCTCTTTATTGTATACATGAACACTTAACATGTCACTGATGGTCCCGGTCACACACTAACATTTAACTAACATTTCTGGCTTCAGTTCATTTACAAAAACAGTCCCAGGTCAGAGATGAGATGCACCAAAATTTTAGGGTTACTGTAACTATCACTACAGGCCTAAAGTACTGCATACTTGCCAGGTATTAAATGCTGAAAGTGTTCTGTCCTAAATATATATATACTTTATAACATGACTATGTATATATATATATGTTTATATATACACGGCTATGTTATAAAGTGCATAAACAGACAAAGGTAGTTGTAAGCTTCTAGAATAACCTGAGGTATATATTAATCTGGGGTATATCATAATCTAAGAACTGATGCTAAGAATCTGTGAGTATCATACCCCTAAATCATTGACTGCACATATTCATATAGACTTAGTTGTTTTCAAGCACCATGATGACATTCAAACAAAACATTATGGATAATAATAAGCATAATAATACCCGTATACTTGGACATTGCCACAACTCTTGAACAAAACATCAACACAGTGGTTATCTGTAACTAGGAACAGCTTGTGTCATGCAGCACTTGTCAGACATGTGCACATATGTATGATACACATATCTTTTGAGTAAACTGTTTTTTTTTAGTTGAAATAAATTGTGCCAGATTTTTTTCTGCCTATGACACAAATAGGATTCAGTTCTCAGTCGGGGTGAAAATATCGACAGTGATGATATAACAATCCGTAACAGATAAACAGATCAATATATTAGATATTATACCTCAGTGATGCGCGTATTGATGCGATTTCGAATGAATACGCGCATGCCGATTATTTGTAAAATATTGATTAGTTGGAACTATTTTGCGTCGGCCATCTTTAGACTGGTCCCCCATCGAGTGTCAAGAACATCGTGTATATACACAGATGGTGGCAACCAGTCTATGGCTGTACGCGCCATTTTCGGGTCACGTGACGGGGTCAAATGAGGTGCGCTTTGTTTACAAATGTTTTTAACGATAAATATCTTGTTTCATGTATCATTTTTTTAAAATACAGTAGTTGTCTGAGGTATAAAAACAAAACATGCCTCGTCGGTCAGCTGTGTGAGCGGATTCAGTTCGTTGGTGATGGCGGACGTTGGTGATGGCGGACGGTATCCTTCCGCAATCACCAACTCACTGAATCCGCTCACCCAGCTTCCCGACTCGGTATGTTTTGTTATAATAATTTGCACTGAAAAAAGCAATCAGCACCTAATATTATGGAAGCCATCATGATTTGTTACTGAGGCTTGCTGACATCACTGCCCTGCTTGTCATCAGGACCAAATCACAGTGGCAGCTAGTTTGGTCGGGGACACTGGCAGGGTGGCAGGGGATTATGTGGTTATTACACAGATTACTGGAGCTCTAAAGTGGCAACAGTGACATCCAAATCATCTAATATATCATGTCATGAGCAGTGTATCAACTGTGTCAACATTTCTGGACACGGTTATTTCCATGAAAAGATTATTTTTTATTATCATTTATTATGATTTATTTACAGTGTGTGTATCAATATCATACTGTTGTTTCATATTTAGATTAAGATCATGTGCAGTTTTTAGTGCACTTATATGTTTGTTAAACCAAGCAGTGTCTTTGAACTGAAATCCCTGGGCCTTGAGGCATGCGCTCTACCAGTTGAACTCTTTCAGGTAATTGTGTTCTGTAAGAACTGAGTTTCTTTCCCTGGGTTTGCATGAACTTTTTATTCTCATAATGACCTTGCCTGATGGTCAATGATATGAGAATATGTGATTGTTGCCTCTATCTGGTTTGATCTAATATATTGTTCCTTCTCAGCACCATTATCAGTGATTAGTAACTCAACAGTTAATCATACACACATGATCTGCAAGTTCATATATTTATATATATATAGATATACCTCTATCCTTAATCAACATCCTAGCACATTATAACTGACACTCACTGCTATTGTATACGCTACAAGGCATTTTGTCAGTGTCTGATATGGTCATGGATTATATCCGCTGACATATTTCACATCAGAGATGATGAGTAAATTTGCCAGATCTGAGTTTTATCTTGTGTTCAGCTGTTTAAAGTTGATTGTGCTTCATTTCTTTTTCACTAATTTATAGTGTTCAAATTTGATCATATGATTGGAGTATGCACCCTTTTGCTTCACTAGTCAAGTTATTGTCATCATATCATCACTATCAACCCATGGTCGAGGTACTATGAAGATAGGCTTACAGTCAATCCTGATGCACCCCTCTTAAGGCAGTTGTCATTATACTTTCACAGTCAATCCTGTTCCAACATTGATCCAGTTGTATTATGATACTTGAAATTTCTGCCGTATTATCTTTATAATAATTATAATAAACAATTTTGGATTTAAACATTCTCTTCCAATGAAATTAATGGAAATCATTTTGTCCAATTCTTAAGATAAAAATAAGCATGTGAGCCAAAGTTGAGCAGGGTTAAAGTATAAACAGAGGCACCAGGAATGTGGGATGTCTAACATGCACTTTGATCCACCCTTGTTAACACCCACACTGTCATATAGTCCATACCCCAGGCCACCACTTCTCAAAGAGGACACACCCCTCTGATATTCCCTCCCACAAAGCTCAGTCTGGATCTGACAGTTAGACCTCTACAAATCTGTAGTTGTTAAGATTTTGTGGTATATGGAGCTATAGTTAATGTGAAGTATATGATATGTTGGTGGCTGCAAAGAGATCAGGGTTTGGAATGGTGTGGGCATTGTTGTTTGGCAGATTCCCATGCAATGGTGGTCAGTGTGGGCTGGTGTTTACACCTGACCAGACCTCTAATTCAGCCCTTGTTGAGATATGTACACAGCCCAGATCCCCCACATAGTACACTGGCACCCGGCCATTCTCCACAGCCACTCATTCAGTGCTGACCCCCCTTCATTTACCACCAACCTGTCCTCCACTTCTATCTACTTAACAATGACTTCACCACAGCATTATGTAACAATATTGTTAATGTTGTAGCAATGAACCTATGTATACTTACAGAAGGGCAAAAAATACAGGCTTAGAGTGTTCAGCCATCCTTGCCCTTGGTAGATGTACATTTTTCAAAGTTAAAATAATTCAGATCATCATTTTCCTTTAGAGAATTTGATTTAGCAAAAAGAATCTTCAGCTGTTCATTTTTACCTGGGTAGCATTTTTCAAAAGGGGTTTTAATTTCCATTATTAAAGCTACGAGGATTGAATAAACAGGAGCCTGATCGAGAGAGTTTTAGAAAAATATCACACAATTGCCATAACATGACCCATTTGGTTACAAATAGGAAACAGTTACCACAACATCACCCAGTTTGTCACATTTCTTTCAGCCTAGATTTTTACTTAGATTTACCATAAAAACTAATCTTTAGAACTGCAGATTAAACATACAGGGTCAATATTATGTCAACAGCTATCAATATATTTTCAGAATTCATTTAAAATTCTTATAAATAGTTTCATTATAATTTAACTGACACGTTTGGAACTTTGAGAAAAAAGCGGTTATTGAATTGTTTTTAACCAAGATATTGATATGGCCACTTGTATTTTAAGCCTGTAAGACATGTGTCCTACACTTCCATTCACTATATAGGTTGTTATCAGTTGAACATGTTGAAATGAAATCCTGTTAACCACTGGCAAAATATGTGGTTTTTTGATCAATTATAGAATGGGCAGAAGATATTAATGGCAATGAGCATATGACAGGCACATCCTGGCTGTAGATCACACAGCCTGTACTGGATCCTGCCCAGACCAGCATACATCCACTCTATCATTCAATCCTCTCTCAGTTAGTGATATTGCTCAGTCAGAGTACAATTGGAGATCAGTGGTGTTAAGATACTGAATGTTAATTACACCTCAGCAAGTTAGATAGAGACTGGGATAAGTAGAGACATCTCAGATGCAGGATGGATAGATTTATTTATTGATTTTTTATTTTAAGTTTTTTCTTTAAATTAGTTTTTTTCATTGTGTTATGGTTAACTACTCTTGAAGATCAGTGGACGAATATCAGATTTGTAAAAAAAATAGAGACATAGATGTTAGATTGATAGAGACTTGAGATGCATGGAGATTATTCTAATTCCATTTTTGTCAAATGAGTGATATTTATTGTATTTATGTGTATTGTAGCACAATAAAAAAAAGGAATGTAGAAATCAAAAGTGCCTTTGGGCCACTGTTTGCAAGGTATCTTTTCTGTTTATAAATACACATCACACCTGTTAGACACGAATGATAACCACATGATAAGTCTTCATCACGATGATGATAAAATATGTGTAAAAACTTCCCCATGATTGGGATTTGTTTGAACTAGAAATATGAATCATGTGTTACAATTTCCCTGTGCTGTGCTATCTTGATCTTTAAAAGATCCTATCTATGACAGAATGAAATATTCAGTCATGTGTAACATAGAATCCTAAAGATAAGAAACCAATATTGAGGTAAATGTCCCACTCCATCCATTTGTGAGTAGGAGCTTTTTTTTCATGATCTTCTGCAGTCATGCTAAGTCAATGTTAAAATTTTCTGCATATCTTTTTTTTATGAACTTAATCGTATTAAGAATGATGTGCTCTCAACTGTATAATTTTGTGTTCTACATTCTTTTTATTTTGCCTGAAAAATAGAAAATATTGGTGAGGGAAATGTGACTGCTGCATATGAGGTGGGCATGACCTTATTTAGTCATCAGGCCTTGACATAGGTCTTACTTGTCCCCAAAAAAATTTATAAGTCCATGGATTGTGATATGAAACAAATATTTATCAAGGATTAGAATAAAATCAAGATAGTTAGGGTCACTAAAAAACCATAAATATGGTTGCCCAACTGCACCACAAAAACAGAACATTCACTGGCCCAAACAGAGGAACTGATGGCCCCGGGCCAGTGCGTATGTCAAGGCCTGGTCATGAATAAGTATCACCTTATCAGCATGACTTCATCTGGTCTTCATATACATGACTATATAGCATGAAGGATAGGACTGAGCTGATGAGAAGACACTATTGATCAAGTGGGTGTAGAATGTCATCATGGTAGTGTGTGCGTGACCCGTGGTGATAGTGCCAGCAAATAGAAACTACCTGATAATTAGTGTAGTCAGTCTGTAGCAATATCTTACCTGTGCTAGAGATGTCACATTAAGGTAAACACAGCGTGTTATGATCATGACTAGACCATGAGGCTGTGAAGTGTACCCACTGTATGCTGTGTCAGTGAGTCATCTACTCGATAAAACTATTAACACGCAATGAGCAAATGACATAAAATACACCATATTTAGTTTAAATGCACTATATTCAGACACCCATGCACAGCTTTGACAAGACAGATCACTTCAAATGCCATCATATGATCACTTAAGGTGTATACTAAAACTAAAACATGGCCAACTGAGTGGAGAAAATAGGTGAGACATGTTATCATCAATGAGGTGTAAAGTTCTAGTTTTCTTCTCAAAATAAGACCAATGTAATTATTAGCTATCAATTGTGATGTGAGCTGACAATGTGGGTGTTAGAGAATGATTAAAGCAGAGAGTTTGCATGATGTCATCCCTGTAATCCTGGCATTGAAAGCTGAGTGGACTTATGTTTGGGTTACATTGCTGTTGCAGCTGATTGGCAACTGATGACCACTGCAGGGTGTCGTCGTCGTCGGTGTTAAGGTCCCTGATATCCAGCAGATGCCAGCCATGGGGGACGTGCTTGTATGTTTTAGCTGCTGTGTCACACAACAACCACCGGTGAGTAACTTATCACAAGGGGGAGCCACCTACAATTATTTTGTAAATATTATGTTTGTTGAGATACATGATGTCTTAAATTTCACCAAATAAAAAAAGAAAATGGAAAAAATAAGATTGCAATCATGGTGGTCCTATTTTTACATTAGATTTCTATTGCTAATGTATAGTACTATGAACTATGAACTATGAACTTGCACGTTATTATATGTTATTTGTGTTTTCAGCGTAAGCGGCGGCGGATAGACCGAAGTATGATAGGGTTTCCTACAGACTTCCAGCACACAGGGCACATCGGGGCAGGGGACATGTGCAGCAATGGTGGCCATGTAAGTAATCACTCACCAACACTCACCATTCATGGCAATATCTCATATTCTTGGGACCGAAGAATATGTTAACCCTGATCTTTGGAAGACATCCATTTTTTGTGTTTTTTTTATTCTTGATCAATGATTTTATACAGTTAAACTATTTGCATTGGATTCAACATATTGATATGTATTACCAAAGGTCATGTGTATTGACTTCCTGGTTGTCTAGGGAGGCGTGACAAATTTATTCTTCATAGATCACATAAGTATGATAAGGCGATATATGATACTGATTGTTTATGAAGAAGAAACAAACACACATTAGATTAAATAGGTTTGATAAGCAATATATGACACCACATATAATGCACACGCCAGGGCCAAGTCAGGTGAACAGTTTAAAAATATCTCTAAAACATTCCTTTGCTTCTTTTTTAATATCCAATGTGGTTGATTATGAACACATATATATTGAAAGTCAATCATACCTTATTCACAAAAATATCTTTTTGTAGTTAAGAATAATTGCAGAATGAGTCTTGACACCAATCATGCCAATAGAATATTGTCATGTTTCACATGCCTTTATCTTATCTTTTTGTGATGAACATTGGAGACTGTCTAGACATATTGTTTTGGTATGTAGACAGGTGCTAGGCACAACAAACATTCATACAAAACCACAATCTGGCATACACTGGCTGCTTTGGTGGAACTCTGTGAAACCTTCTTTAATAAAGAAATTTTCTGTCATAGGTACAGTCTTTAAAATGAAGATTTTGTTCTTGATAGGGCATTTTTGCAAATCTCTGATGGCCATTTTTTCTTGTTTGTGGTGAGTCTTTGTTAAGTGCTTTATACCCATCATTCTATATTGCTGGTTATCATATGCCTTCATTGCTGCCCCAAAGTCTGTGTGTTGAAAATACATGAGAATAGAGCCTCATTTTTAATACCAGCAATAACACTTGTTGTTAATGCCCAGATTTTGTGCCCTGATTTTGATAATGTGTGATGTCATATCCAGCCAGGGCATAAGGTTCCTGTTTATCTTGAATATAAATGCCACACTAGGTGTTTTTAAATGGCGTAGAGTTACAGGTTCTGTGCCGAGTAGGCAGAAATGCTGCCAGTTGATGGAGATGGAGTGGTGTGTTTATAGGACACTATCAGCACAATGATACCTGCCGGCTGGGACACCCATACCACACACATCATGGGGACAGCAAATATTATATACCCATACCACACACATCATGGGGGACAGCAAATATTATACACCCATACCACACACATCATGGGGGACAGCCAATATTATATACCTATACCACACACATTATGGAGGACACCAAATATTATATACCCATACCACACACATCGTGGGGGACAGCAAATATTATACACCCATACCATACACATCATGGGGGACAGCAAATATTATACACCCATACCACACACATCATGGGGGACAGCCAATATTATATACCTATACCACACACATTATGGAGGACACCAAATATTATATACCCATACCACACACATCGTGGGGGACAGCAAATATTATACACCCATACCATACACATCGTGGGGGACAGCAAATATTATACACCCATACCATACACATCATGGGGGACAGCAAATATTATATACCCATACCATACACATCATGGGGGACAGCAAATATTATACACCCATACCATACACATCATGGGGGACAGCAAATATTATATACCCATACCATACACATCATGGAGGACAGCAAATATTATATACCCATACCACACACATCATGGAGGACAGCAAATATTATACACCCATACCATACACATCATGGGGGACAGCAAATATTATATACCCATACCATACACATCATGGGGGACAGCAAATATTGAATACCCATACCATACACATCATGGGGGACAGCAAATATTATATACCCATACCATACACATCATGGGGGACAGCAAATATTGAATACCCATACCATACACATCATGGGGGACAGCAAATATTATACACCCATACCATACACATCATGGGGGACAGCAAATATTGAATACCCATACCATACACATCATGGGGGACAGCAAATATTATACACCCATACCATACACATCATGGGGGACAGCAAATATTATATACCCATACCACACACATCATGAAGGACAGCAAATATTATACACCCATACCATACACATCATGGGGGACAGCAAATATTATATACCCATACCACACACATCATGAAGGACAGCAAATATTATATACCCATACCATACACATCATGGGGGACAGCAAATATTATATACCCATACCACACACATCATGAAGGACAGCAAATATTATACACCCATACCATACTCATCATGGGGGACAGCAAATATTGAATACCACACATGCTATGGAGGACACCATATTATATACATTCATAAATATATCATTGCTGCCTGGCAAAATATCTCCAGATCATTACATCATTGCAACATCAGCAGCTGACCTCATTATAGCATCAACACTTTTCCTCATTTTAAAAACTAGGAGCATTTTATAGAATTAGTTAAAAAAATTAAGCTATTGTGCATGGTGCAGTGTTTCTAATCAAATCTATTTATTATTTTTAGTTGAATGCTGTAGAAGGTCAAATGTCATCCAAAGGTGGATATGACCATGTGACACCAGTCAGTGTCACCATAGATGTAGTTGAAGTGGTGCAGAAGTCTTGAGACAGTGCCAGGTAATGGAGTATTTTAATGTCAAATGTACCTTGATAGGATGATAAACACTATGCCTAGGTGAAATAGTGAACACAAGAGGATATCTAGAGGAGATAGTGAACGCGAGAGGGTATCTAGATGATATGGTTAACACGAGAGGGCATCGAGATGAGATAGTAAACTTGAGAGGGTATCTAGATGATATGGTTAACACAAGAGGGCATCGAGATGAGATAGTAAACTTGAGAGGGCATCTAGAGGAGATAGTGAACGCGAGAGGGCATCGAGATGATATGGTTAACACGAGAGGGCATCGAGATGAGATAGTAAACTTGAGAGGGTATCTAGATGAGATAGTGAACTTGAGAGGACATCTAGATGAGATAGTAAACTTGAGAGGGTATCTAGATGATATGGTTAACACGAGAGGGCATCTAGATGAGATAGTTAACATGAGAGGGCATCTAGATGAGATAGTGAACTTGAGAGGACATCTAGATGAGATAGTAAACTTGAGAGGGTATCTAGATGATATGGTTAACACGAGAGGGCATCTAGATGATATGGTTAACACGAGAGGGCATCGAGATGAGATAGTTAACATGAGAGGGCATCTAGATGAGATAGTTAACATGAGAGGGCATCGAGATGAGATAGTGAACGCGAGAGGGCATCGAGATGAGATAGTTAACATGAGAGGGCATCTAGATGAGATAGTTAACATGAGAGGGTATCTAGATGAGATAGTTAACATGAGAGGGCATCGAGATGAGATAGTTAACATGAGAGGGCATCTAAATGAGATAGTAAACTTGAGAGATTATCTAGATAAGATATTGAACACAGTGAAGGTGATCTTCACAGATTATCTAGATGAGAGTCAATACAGGGGAGGTGATCTTTGCAGGGTGAAGTGAACATAGTGATAGTGACAGCAATAATTCAAATTTCTAATTATTAGTTATATGTTGCAAAAAGAACTCATGTTTATTTTTTGGATTTCAGATGATGGTGTTGTCAAAGATTTTCCCATCTATTCATTGTGATACTACATCCTAGTGCGAGAGCCTGCCGCCAACCTCTACATGTGTTGCCATCTGGATTGATTGGAGAACCAGTGGTGCTACCTAGTAGCAAGTCCAGCACATTTTTTAAATAAGATGATTTTGGCACAAAGCTGTTGACACAGGAGAAAACGAAAGAATGGCCATAATCATGTGAATTGAATTGAACATTAGTTGCTGATATTGCTACCAGATGGCGTAACTTAAACTGGATTGTCATGTTCTGGTTGCGGTGACATGCATAGGATTTGTGTAGATGTGTATTATATATAAATAATAGTGAGCATGGAGTCATTTTTCATTCATCACAGATGCAATTTGCACAATACATTCAATCATCTGAACACAGTGGAACATGGGTTATACTGTCTCCTGCCCAGCTAATAACCACTCCATATTATAAGCTAGTGGTCATAATGATATTGCTATTGATATGCTAAAGCATCATCCGCTCATGCCTCATCTCAATATCCATGTTGACATGAATTTATCAGTCCATAGAATGTCGAATCAAGTTAAATTTGAACTAAAGCTGGTAGATATTCTTTACATGGAAGCAATTATATAGTTAATTGCTGGTTAAATATACTCTATTATATGGTATCAAATTAAACCCGATAAGATCACATGATAATTAGTTTGATATGGTGCTTTAGTTCTGCATGATGCAGGAAAGAGATTGCTTTATCTCATCATTAACCTCCGATTATTGTCGTAATTCCACTGGAATAGCTTCACTAATCTTGCATTTCACCGAGAAGAAAATGGCATTATAGAAGATATTTTCTTTTAATAATAGTAGCTGGGCATAATTGTAAATGTTTGAATGTGTTTGTGCCTATAAGGCCAGTGATAAAAAGGTCCTGTTTCTCTGTAACTTTCTTTTTCAAAAGATAATATTAATTGCTCCTCATCTGTCTTTACTTTTAATCAGAGATATGGAACTTACATATGATATACTACAGCAGTTATGGTATCCTTAATTTCATTCTGTGAATTTCAGCCTCAAAAGCAAATATCTTTCCTGAACTTACAATTTGATATATGGTGGGCTATATCATGTTAGCATTTATGCCCTCAAATATTATATTCCATGCTATCTTTTAAAGATCTGTTGAATCAGCCAATAAAAATATGCACATTCCTTCATCATAATATAGGAGAAACAATTTCTTTTTTTGATCTGGCCCATTGAGCAGAGAGAGGTACCTGCATAAACTACAACTTTCATCAAAGGTATCATATTCCATCATGTAGAGTAAATCTATCAAGAAATAATTTTGTAAATATTTTTGTAAACTGGATCTTATTATATTTGACACATATGGTGTAAGTAATATGTATGTACAATTGTCATTCTGTTATGTTTTAATAGCTTGAATCATAATATTAAAGTTTTCACAGTCTTGTTTTTAATGAATGATTTCTGTGATCTCTCTGTAATGTTTGTATATCTTTTTGTGAAACAAAGGTGTCATTAATCTGATATGCATGTGAAAAGGGATTAATTTTTTCATTTGTATTTTACTTTAAATAAGGGACATAATGCTTTATGTGACACATTATGACACATTATGTGTCAGGTCATAACATATTCTGCGAATGTTGTCAGACACGAAGTCTTGCCGTGTTCAGCTTACAGTTTGCCCCAGATGTGCTTGTCTTGGATGGCAATAATCTGTCAAAATGTCTCGGGTCAAAGTTTTGACATATATGTCATTTTAGTGTCCCAGTTCCAAGTGGGAAAATCTGTAGCAGCAACCAAAATATTAGATTGCTTGAGATCTTTTAAAAAGATCCATGATCAGCGAGGTCAGAAAATTCTGACATTCTGTCCACTCATGTCTCATCTATCACTCCTTCCGATCTTTAGACTTACAATGTTGTCATATAAAATCACCACTCAATGTGGAAAGAAAATAGGTAAACAATTGTTGAATTGTATAGAGTTGAAGCACTTACAGATGTTGATATTTCACTGGTGCCTTGACTTGACCACTTTAAACACTGAACTGTTCTAGTCTGTACACACTTGTGCAGTTTATGTTCCTTCCTTTATAAATAGTATACAATGGTTTCAGGACCAGACCTTGTAATGTAAAGCAATAATCATGTGGTAATTATATGTACAAATTTTAGAAGCACATACAAATAGCTTCTTGAGGCATTACTTGCCAAGGTGATCATTACATTAGGTTTTAAATGATGATTTGATAGGAGTATGTACATGTTGGTGTTGTTTGGTTGTCATGGGACCATTCCAATGTGCCTCACTTTCTCAACACTTGTCCATAAGGCCAGCAAATATTTATGTCCTGTTTCAGGTTACCAGGTGGGTGTTCATAGATGCTTGGGGAAACATGAGGGAGAAAAATGTCCTTAAAAAGCAATATTTGCACTTCAAATTTTGATACAAATTTGTAATATTGGTGAACAAATAGAACCTATCTGTAGCTATAACCAAAAATAAGACATACTATTTTCCTGGCTTTGGACAGATTGCTCACTTGTGCCAATCTTACAATTGAAGAATTCTTTATAAACATAATATTGAAATGATATCATTATATTCAACAAAAAGCACCAATGCACAATACATTGTAATTTTTGTGTTGTGTGTTTGCTGATGTTCTAGTTACTAACAATAGATGAAGAAGACAATATCCGGCACCTAGATTAGAGAGTGACCACATTCGCAATCACTTAATCACAGATCCAGGTCTAGATAGGACTGACAAGCATTTTACAGATTATCATTAAACAGATTCTGTCCATATTAATGAATATAATTGAACTATAATATTACAAATTAATACTTAGTATGTGGATAGTCACTTTTCAGGTTGGTCTTGGTTACATCAAGCAGGCCATGTTTTCTCCATGGACCGTTTTACCAATATGTATTTGTTTTGTTACTATACTGCATTTGTATTTGAAATATTTCTGTGATATAGAAGTCAAGTTCTTATCCGTGTTATATGCTGGTCACATAGAGACTTGTCCTCTTTTCCGCTAAGTCTAAAACAGGATCGGAGCGACACTCCTGATCCCACGAGAAGGCTTAGTGCATTTGCAAAATAAAAATGTAATGGAAGAGATTTCGGTAGCAAGAGAATAGATAATCATTAGTATGTAAAGGTGGCATTTTTTTGTCCTGCAATGAAAACATAGTTATTGCATAGTCAGGTGATCCACACATATCTTAGTTACCCGTTAAGTAGGTCACTGTTGACATTTGACTGGTACTGCTTAAATCATCCCGGGTCTTGCCAAAAATATCATGCACCACTGGACATAACAAATTCTCTCAAATGTTTCTACCTAGCTACTTAATTTTGGTGAACTTGGATATTTTACTGTAATATCTTGGGCAGTGAGTAATGATAGAATTTTGTAGGTGTGAACATCTGTTAAAAATAAATTGAAGAGAACAGGGTTTGTCTAAACAACAGAATGGTCATATTTTGAATGTTGAATGATTCTGGTGGTAATATAGGCTGTGTTACCTTCAAAAGGAACTCGTGCCCTGTTTTTTTTTCTAAATGAATTTTAATCAGTTAATGTCATTTATTAGTTTTAAAAAATGTTCACATTGTACCATGGTTTTATATTATGTCCATAAATGTATTATTTTAATTTTATCTCATCTAGGTCTTACCATGGTCATGAACAGAATTGATGATCAGGTCATTTTAATAGCATATCCTTACCATGTAATTTCATGGTTTTATATATATTGCCAGCTTAGAACCAAGGCTTAAAACTGAAATAATTGTTTTAAAAAATATTCATGTATTCTGATCAATACCACAACTGTCCACAATGGGGAATCACAAATCACCTATTTACAAGTTATTTTGGCAACCAGTTGCATCATATTTAGCAAGGGAAACTTTAGATCCAAGGTGCCATTTAATCCTGGTTATTAGTAAATCTACTGGAAAATTGATTAAATTGTAGTAATATATGATGATTTACTTGTATACATAGATCAGTAAAATGTGTCTTATGTTGCAATATGAGGGAGGGACTGATATAGATCAGAATATGGAAAGTGGTGATCTGTTGTACAGTGTTAAAATAGAAAACTATACAGATTGGCACAAATAATTATTTATGTGCTCCAGTCTATTCTAATGAACAAATAAATGTTGAAAAATACCATCCATTGTTTATTATTATATGTTGTGGTGGCCATATAAACAAATAGTGGAGAACATTTAGGTTCACTCTTGAAAAAACACACAATGCATTCAACTGTTTTAATTAATTTTATTCTTGTTAAAATTAAATGTCCCATAAATTTACTTGTCAGATTCACCTATAGTTTAACACCATTTATTTTACATTCGGAGATACATAAAAATCTGCTACCGTTTAGTAACCCAGAAAAAAATGAAATTCTTATTACACAAATTATAAACTTGCTTTTTTTACTTCTTTGGTGAGGGGGAGAATTATTCTTTGATTCTTTCAACTTTAATCTTCTCTGAAGCTGCTTGTTGGGGGTTCTTAGGTACATATTCCATTAGGCTCTAATTTTTTTCATGATTAAAAAAAATTCTAATAGTTATCACTGAGTGGTTGAGGAGGCTGCTATTTATAATTAAAATGCGCTCAGAGAGCGCAGAACAATGCCCTCCTCCTGCATACGCCTATAGTGGCCAGTTTGCCCCGCACCTCAAATTCACAGAATCAGCATCCATTATGTAGAATCAAACCCCAATGTCCTGCAGCATTGAAATGAGGGCCACTCTAAATACTAATGGGGATGTCGATTTTCACCTGAAAAGTAGGTCACACTGACCCAATTACATAAATTAACATTTTTGCAGCTTATACCAATTGATAATAAGTAATAATGTTTGATATAAGTGTATTCTCAAAAGAATTCACAAAATCGGCACGTCGGCCATTTTGAAAAATGGCCGCCATGACTTCAAAATTTGGTCAGTATCGCCCATCTTCGAACTTAGCCTAGCCCCTCATAAAATACACCTGTACACCAACTTGTGTCAAAATTGAAACATTTTTATAGAAGTTAGAGCGCTCACGGCCAAAGTTGACCTGATGGTCACTGCAACCTTGACCTTTGACCTAGGTCACCAAACTTTCATGGAAAATATTTACTTGGACTATATTGTTGTAGGCATATGTAGTATCATCCCTGTGGTCCAGCCACTTTCGAGTGTTGGCCATTCCAAATATTGTGACAGACGCACGGACACACAGACGGAAAAGTGATTACTATATGCCCTCCCTCGGAGGAGGAGGGCATAACAAGATGGCACAGATCAGGTAACTGATAAGCATTCACTCAAATTTACTCTTGGAAAGGATTATTTATGAAGCAATTTGGAGGTATTTCCAATAAATATGCACAAACCATACAAAAAAGCAATGATCAACATAGCTCCAAGGACATTGCCCATATATATATATATGTTTTTTTTAATGATTACATTGTTGCAAAGATACAAAATCTGGCCTTATACTTCTATCAGATACAAATGCACCTCATCATATTTCAGGTAACTTCATATTCAATATGGGATGAAGTTTGGGTGACAACACATCAATCAGTCAAAATGCAATTGTAAAAAATTCAAAAACCTTCCAGGTTAAGCAATTTACTCATATTTTCAAGCTATGAGTTTGGCACTACAAAAAGATGCAGAGAACACAAGCAAATGATCCATCCAACATTGTTTGAATGGAAAGTGCTTCTCATTTCTTATCATTTAAATCAATGAAAAAATTGAATAACAAAACGCAGCCATGAGGTTTGGGGAAAGGAGGATATAGAGATTGTGAGATGAATTATTTATGATTTATTTATACCTTCTCCAAACAAATATCAAATTTGCTAATTTTGCTTTCCCTGCACCATCAACATTCTTGCCCTGGTATAAGCAACATAATAACAATCACCTTGAATTACACTTTCTGATTTGAGGATTAAACTCTCTTTATAAGGCCAGGAAAATCATTATCTAGTTTCTGATTGCTGTCTGTTTGGATGATGAAGCTTAAAAAAACAACTCATTCCCTTGGCTTGTGGCAACAAAAGTACAAGTTAAAAATGTACCAATTGCAATTGCAAAAGTCAAATTTTGATTCACCTGGCCAATCTCATTTAAATGTTGTACATCAGGACTTTTCACCAAATTTCAAGGTGGCCATTTCTTTTGGAATGTTCAGAAAAAGAAACACATTTGTCAAATTTCAATTCCCCTGCTGAATCCCTTTAAAATGAGGTACCGGTATGTCATGACTTTTGCCAAAATTCATATTGGGGCCAAGGTCACTGATGACCTGCCCATGATGCATGGTGAAAGTCAGGTATTGCTATTTTTTTTACTTTCAAAGCTATCAAGTTGAAAGGGTTTTCTGCGATAGGGTCACAAGATCTCAAAATGTAGATCAAGGTCATTGATGATTTATAATGTATCCATGGATTAAGTTTCAGTAACAAAACATTTGTTTTCAAGTTATCATCTTCACAAAAAGAGACAAATAACCCAACTTTCTTTAAAACTTTTCAAGTTAAAGAAAATAATTTAAATCATCCAGCCAACCCAAACTAAATATGTTGTTGTCAAACTAGCAAGAAGATATTTTCTTTATCCTGGCCTCATCTTTAATGTGATCTTCCTTGCTTTGATTTATGACCTTTCTTTTTTGATGTCGCATAATGTTATTGCACAATCCCTTAAGTTGTAGGCATACATTTATGCGACTCAGCATAATTGGTCCTATATTCACAACAGACAAACATCTGTCCTTGTGGTAGGAAGCTGGAAAAGCAAATGCATTGCACAGTTATCAAGCAGAAAACAACACAATAAACAAGTCTGAATGTATGGAATGCAAGAAACACATTTAATTTAATCAATAAGAATTTAAATTCTGTCAGAACTCTTCTCTCAACCATATGATTAATACATCTTTTCCAGACTATTTTGTATAGTTCTTGTCATTCAAACCACTTAAATCAAACACCTCACTTGAATAAAAACTCCAGAATGTTTGTGACTCAACAAAAGAAAAGTTCCAATAGTTGGTAGATTACACCTGTATATCCCCCCATATATATTATTTTAATGTGTGGTACACACCCATGTATATACTAACATCAAATGAACTATAATAAAAACAAAGAATTGTGGAACAGCACAATAATTTGACTTTGTAATATAAATTCATACAAAAACTAAAAATATTTACAAATGAAATATTAATGTACAAATAAAACTAAAATATCTCGTGGCACATCATTCTTGAAACACATTAAAGCTTACAGATTGAGTTTGTTAAGACATTGTTGCAAATATTATCTCTAAATAACATAATGTTTGTAATATTTGAATCTGAAAGAGTGGAGATCTCAAGATTTTAAAAAAATTAACATTTTATTTTGCCAAACAGTTGCATAATTAATTTTGATTATACTTTAGGAGATAATTGTGGGGCTTAAGAAAATATTTAAGCCAGGAAAACAGCAAATTTTGTGTAACATATACCGGTACTTGAGGATATCTAAAATCTGGCAAATATAACATATTTCAGAATTAAATATCTAATAAACTTCAACCTGAATTAAAATCCTTTGATATCACTATGTTAGATATGACAAACATTTTGAGCATACATTTTGAATGCCTTTTAGATTAAGTTAGCATGCCCGCAAAATAACAAGGAAATAATAATCACAGACTAAAGTGTGAACCACACTGAACACTAATCACATTTTTAAACTTTGTCCTCATGGTACATAGAAATGTAATGATGCCTCTCCATGCAGAATAGAGGTAATGTCTCACACATACACATCCTCAATCACATACAAGGATAAAACAAATCCCATCAAATATCAAATAACACATCACAGCTGACATCTGTCTCATCTCTGTGATTCGTTTTTAAATCTAACCTTTTCAGGTTTTCATGTTTTAAAGGTATTTTTTGAGAAATAAACAGTTCGTGCCATTACTTGGGAAATGCCATTTGATTTTTTGTTTAATTTCCCATTTCATTAATAAACTGGACTAATTGGTAAAAGAGGATCACTACAACCACACTTTAAAAGCCATTTTAAAAGTTATGATACTGATATGGTATATCCCGAGATAAAGGAATCTTTGGTTGAATCTTTACAACAACAAAAATGTCAAGGACTGGGATGAGAAAGTAGGGATTAGCAACAAAGCCCAATATACCACAAGTTAGATTTATTCCAGGTGTTCTATTTGAAAATCTATAGATTCAGCGAAGAAAGGTTTGTCTGGCACATTATACCCTGGAGCTGTTCATGTATTATACCTCGAAAGCATGGGCTCTTTATATTTATATATTTTTTATTTTTAGTTTCTTATTTATTTTTACTTTGGCTCTGTGCATTTTCATTGCTGATCCCCCTTTTATTATTATCCCAGGCATGTACCGGTTATATATTGCCTGTTTGTAATTACTACATATGATCTTTTACTACATTGTTTAAATGCTAGCACTAGGTGTGTATCATCTTGGGGGGCCATTAATGAGAAGCTGTCTTTGTTCATCCCCAGAATCACTGCTCACCTCAACATTGAGATCTGAGGCTGATGTGGTGCCTCCCTCTGGTGGTGACCCTGGGTATGGTGTACCACCAGATGTCACTGTTGCTGCATTTCCTATGTTTTTGTTGTGGGATTCTTTGGAAATATTCTGAAACGAGAAACACTAGCATATATTAATAATGACGGAAAAGAAATATCTAACAAAGTATAATAAGATATTTTGGGAGCAAGATACTCTCTTTTACTTTTACTATCTATGTGCTCAACCTAAGCAACTAAATCTAAGTATAGTAGACAGGCCTGGTACATGTTTGTATTCTGCATATGTCTGGCCATGCTGATCACTAGTTTCATGTACTGTATTAAGGAAAGGTATTGAACATGTTTTTGATACTGCCTTACACATGTCAACCTAAATTTTGTTTACTAAACTTAACATTCAACTTGCCTTTGTTTCCTCAAATAGTCCTTAAATTTTACTCCAGCTACCTTGTTGTGAGTCCCAGGCCACAAGACATCATTATTTTAGCTAAAATTAGCCAGGGACCTCACGGTTCAAATTAGACTTCAACCATGGCAAAGACATTTCCTTTCAACCCCAATTGAATGTGTACTTATTTTCCCATTGCTTAAAATCAATGTGCTGATTATTTACCGTATTTACTCGTGTATAAGACGACTCGTGTATAAGACGAACCCCCAAAATTGAGGTTATTTTGCTTAAAAAAAACCAATTTCCGAATATAAGACGAGTTGGTTTTTCTTGACATATCGGCTCTGCTACCATTCAAGCTTCAGCTGAAGCTTGGCGGTCATTTTAAAAGTGAAACTTAAATATGCTTACGATATAAGATCTTAGCAGTCTTATACACGAGTAAATACGGTAAAACGTAAATACGATGTTCATATTTTCGAAATAACGGATATCAGACGTAGCGGGTCGATTTTAATTGCGTTTTAAATGATAAATAATGGTATTTACCCAATATTATCACAAATTGTTCGAGAACAGAACAAAACCATCAATCCATTTAAAACGCAATTAAAATCGATCCACGTGTGAAAGCATTTCTGTCAACAAGGGAAGCCACGACTCAAAGCAGTGGAAACAAAGACGAAATGCAAACCTGTGAACGCTGATAATTGAAATCAGTGAGAACAATGTCAAATCAAAGCATTTCGAAATAATATGTTTTAAATGATATATAAAGGTATTTACCCAATATTATCACAAATTCGCTTTGCAGGTCAAGAACAGAACAAAACCATCCATTCATTTAACATGCATTACGCAATACTAGCGTGAAAGCAAATATCGGACAGGCGGATTACTGTCTACACGTGGTTGAATATTTCTTTGTGTATTAACACGCTTTGTTTTGATGCTAAAATCGATATAAACAATAATAATTAAAAGCGATATAATGAATATCATTGGCTTTATAATACACAAAGAAATATTCTCCCACGTGTTGGTTTTGATGCTAAGATTAAGGACGTCACGTACATCGTATTACGTTCTACATCGTGGAGAAATTCTTACGAAAAATAATTTGTGATAATATTGGGTTAATACCTTTATATATCATTTAAAACATATTATTTCAAAATGCTTTGTTTTGACTTTGTTTTCACTGATTTCAATTATCAGCGTTCACAGTTTTGCATCTCGTCATTGTTTCCACTGCTTTGACACACTGTCCACCAGAGGCACACGCAAACTATTACCTCTGGCCAACCCAGATTAGTATTCATCCGGTCCTACTTTTACTGGCCATGTGCTTATGAACTGTCAAACTTAAATAAATATGATTAACATGCTAACATCTTTAAATATCAAATATAAAGTTGCCCCGAGTTGTATTAGAGTTCATTTGTTAACATTTGAACATTTTCCGTTGGTTTGTTTTAACCAAAAGAATAAAGAAAAATAGAATTCAAATTATAAACAAAGCGGCCATCTTTGTTGTGTATGCGCCACATTACTACCCCAGGAAATGGCTCCTCCATTTGAGAAAGTAGTTCCATGTTTTATTTCTCTAAATAGTTGTTTATGTTTGCACAAACTTTTGTATTAAGGGTGAAATATATCACATTTTACCAATCTGAGTACAACTTAAGCAAAAATATAAGTTAGAAAGACAGTTGCACTAAAATTGGTGGATGTGCTGAGCCAGCACCAAAAGGCACCTTGTACAGAGGTGATAGGTTCACCAGGTCGCCCTCTGGTGGAGTTTGCTGCTTTGAGTCGTGTCTTCCCTTGTTGACAGAAATGCTTTCACACGTGGATCGATTTTAATTGCGTTTTAAATGGATTGATTTCACAAATTACGTTTTGCAGGTCGAGAACAGAACAAAACCATCCATTATTGCGCAATATATTAACAATCGTTTTCGCGCTAAAAACAAGAGCCTCTTCCCGTCACTTCCGCCTTTCAAAATTGCGACCACGTGTTGCGTTGAGTCGTGTCTTCCTTGTTGACAGAAATGCTTTCACACGCGGATCGATTTTAATTGCATTTCAAATGATAAATAATCAAAACGCTTTGTTTTGAGGCGAAAAGCAATGATGTGGAGAAATTCTCGACGTAATTGTGCTAATATTAAGTACATACCTTTATTTATCATTTAAAACGCAATTAAAATCGATCAGCTACGGATATGAAAGTTCAATTTGACATGTTGGCCGCTCCACTTTTGTCTCGTGGGCACCCAGACCCTAGGATAAAGGACGTCACGTACATCGTATTACGTTTTGTGATAATATTGGGTAAATACCTTTATTTATCATTTAAAACGCAATTAAAATCAATCTGCTACGTCTGATATTCGTTATTTCGAAAATATGAACATCATATTTACGTTTTACCGTATTTACGTTTTACTGTAAATACTCGAGTATAAGACTGCTCTCGTGTATAAGACGACCCCCTAAACATTAACTAAGAGTTTTTGGAAAAAAACCTCGTCTTATACACGAGTATATACGGTACCTAGATTTTCGACTAATTAACAACAGATAAGCATAAACAGGACATGACAAATCTTCGGAAGCAATCGCCACATGTTCAATACCTTTCCCTAATACAGAACATGAAACTGATGATTGGCAAAGCCTGGCATGAAAGTTGAATATAAACATACACTGGACCTGTGGTTAAGTTGAGATTTGATGAAAGTTTTGTACCTTTTACTTAACTGTTAAGAATTAGATAGAAATATCGCGATACAAGAATATATGTAGAGTGTCAGCAGTGAAGCATGCTATATGTAAGATAACCCCTTGTTTGCCCCCCTTGTTCTCTTGAATGCACCATGTTAATGCAAACGATCACCAAACACCACAATAACAGGAAAAATAAATAATGAGACAAATCTTATTAAGAACCGAATCCCATTTCCAGTTTAAAGCAACATGGCCTACATGTCTCATCACAAAATATGGCTATTCACCAGCTCTCCTTGCCACAGGTGGCGCAACTCTCCTCTCTTCCAGCCAATAGCAAGTGCTGTGAGGACGGTACAAGGCACAAGGTACAGCAAAGCAGGTTGGCCAGAACTCATCAGTGCCAGTGCCAGGAACGTCACCAGTAAACCAAATCCATAGGCTGAAACAACATATCCGATATACTAACAGGTGTTACTTGTAGTTCATCATGATATCATCATGTAGCTTATGTTCAGAAGAATATCAGGATTTGGTGGGTGATCATAAAATACATCAAGAATATCATTATGTGGTAAGGTTAATCATTGATGCTACTCTCCTCACCCTGAAAAGCCTTGTACGTTTAAGTGAATATGAGAATAAAACTTCAAAGATTCTTTAATTATGATTCTTTTCACCTCAAAGTTTGTTTTTAAGCCCTAAAGGACTAGTCTATTTAAATTTTCATGTTTTGTTGGACTAACCAATTTTTTTCTGGATAAGTGTATCTTCATACTAAATTTATATAATTCGTACAAGGTTTTTCAATATGTTCAACAAAGTGCTGAGTTCAAAAATTGAAGTCATTACCATGATTACATTATAACAAGTTACAGCACAGGAGAATGTCACATATTGATAAAATATAGTTGAAACAATAGAGACATTAACTGTTTTCCTGTCTGCTGAAGGTGTTTGATTTTGACTTCCTTCTTGCCCATAGAAAATCAAGGGGCTTAGAAGAAAAAAAATCTAGTTTGATTGTGGAGAAAAAATAATTTTATTTCTCACTGAATATTGAGACCTACCTATGGTGGTTGCACTGAAGTATACCTTCCCACTCTCCACTTTGAGATCAAATCCATAGCAATATGATACCAGCAAACCTGTATATACAAGCATTTTTATATCAAAGAGAAATACAATAACAATCCTGATCATCCACAATACTATTAACTTAAACTTAGGTTCAGACCATACTAAGATCTTCATTCATCTTCTTTTGCTTAAGTTAAAAGTCACATGACAAGAAAATTGTGAAAATGTTTATATTGTGTCATAATATATTACAATACATGGACATTGCATTTCAACATGTTTTACACATTTTTATAAATGGAGTACAGAATTATAGTGGATCAAAGTGATTTGCTGGACACGCCCCTTTTTATGTGGGTCAAATCAGGGCTGCTGAGATTTTGCCGGAAGTGACGCATGTTCGCCCTTCATGTTCAAAACAAACCACTCCAAGCCAGTGAAAGTCTTGAGGGATTGTAATTTATAAGTAATAACATGAGTGTTGATAACATCTTTGAACGACTGGGGGCATAATTAGCACATGTGGACAGTAGGTCAGATCATGTTTCACATCATAGTCACTTGGATTCTGCCTGTAGTGATGGGGAAGACAGGAATACAGCCAGCCTCCCAGTGAGTTGAGTTTGGCAAACTTACATCTGCCTCTTGAGATTATTCAGATCCTACAAGGGACTGACTGAACTATTCTTTATCATAATGTTATGGTCAAATTCATTTCCTTGTTGAGAAAGAAATGTTGATATCTCAAAGTTTAGTATCATTTTTACAGAATTTCTATTTTTATTCAAAATTCCTTTGTCTGTTTGTATATAAATACTGATATATGATTTAGTTGGGTACCCACTGACACGCAATAACAGACATTAAAAAAATACCAAACTAAACATTTCAAATGGCCATTGAAATACAACTGCAGTGCATAAATAATATATAACCAGACCTCAAAATTTAGAAGTCAAAATAATTTCCAGCAATGAAACAGATCTAGAAATGTGTCGAATGCTTTCAAAACATTTATTTTCAATTATGTCAAACAAAGTTTAGCTCAACATTACTGAATATGAATAATATATAACCAATTGATATTGTTACTGGTAATTGGTTAACAAATAAATAAATAAATTTTCAGTGTAAAAAAATATGGAAATATCAACTAAAAATAATTCATAGATATTTTAAAAGTGTCATCTCAATGTTCCATTTACAGTTTGAAAACCCTTAAACTTCATGCCATAATGTTTAGGGCTAGCTTATAAGTGTCTTGAAACTGATAAGAGTAGAGCAGGCCATATTTCAGACACTGTACCCAATTAAGTCATGTTTGTTTATTTTCTTCAATTAAAGTAGGGATTGTGGGATGGGAAGCTGATGTAAATGCAAGTCTCTATTTTACAGCCTTAAGTTTTGCCATTAATCATATTTTCAATGGGTGTTATTTGTGTAGAAGAAAGGACATCAGCTGTTATACATGTACAGACATAGGAGGAATATGTGTGCAGGAGATGTATGCGGGGCGCAATGACGTAGGCAGCCTGCTGACCCAGTTCTAGGTCAAGGGAGTAGGTTAATTACCCTGGGGGTTCAAAGATCTTAGATTATAGCTAAACTAAACATCAGACTGCAGAAAAAATTGTCAGATGTTTCTGAGAGGTATGAAATCTAAAGATTTACCACTTAAAAAAATTCTTGTCATATGACTTTTAAACATTCAGAATAAGATTAAAACACAAACCTGGAACTAAAATATCTCCAAACCCAAGTAATGAATATGGCAGCATACACATAGATAACACAGAATTGCTGAAGCGAGGAACTTTGAGCACCATTGGCAGCTGAAAATATAAACAGTCACAATTAATCTCTGCCAGAATGCAGAGCCTACAATATGTATACCCAACTATCTGCTACCTGCACTGTATGCAGGCCCACTTAACCTGCACTATACAGAGAATTAGCCTACACTGTATTCATGGTTAAATAGAAACTTCACTAAACATGGCTCCTATCAACTTGTGATGTATAGAGGGCTGCATTCACACTTCTACACTGTATAGAGCTCATAGATATTGTACAGTGCATAGGAATTGATCTATGCTTTATACACTGAAGCAATCTATGCTTCCCTTTTATATATTAAACATTGATTTTCAGTACCCTGTGCAATACTTACCATTTCACCTGAGGAACTACTTCCACCTGTAGCCACTTCTACCATCACACTCTCACCACTCTAAAACAGGCAAAATAAATATCAACATCTCCACTCACACACAGCTCTTAACTTGTTCAAACATAAATATCTGTTGCATTTAAAGATTTCCTTGGTGGGCCTTTTCTCCCAGAATGATTGTATATTCAATTTAGGTTGAAAATTAAAAAAAATATTTCTTTCAATATTCATGTAAAATATATATTTCAATCACAAGTCATTTCCACTTACCTTTGTGAATAAAGGTGTGATGAATACAAAGAATATATCATAGATAAACAGTAGAGACAGAAGTATGGTACAGGACTGCAAAATAAAGTTACATACCAGGTAAGTCAGTATGGTATAATCATAGATATGAATTTAAAGTTATTATTATTTGAGAAAATATAGTGGATTTTTAGTTGAACAGAAACCTTTAAGCTTTCATTAGATATTATGAACTTTGCAAGAGAGATTATAAAGTTTCATTTGTTTATCTAACAATACGACTTACCTTGAAACTAGGTAATCTAACAGTTTTCATCATATGTACACAAAATACTATTCCTAGTGAGTCTTGTAATATCCATGCATATCTGGAAAAATAAAATAATGATACTGAAAATAGGTTTTGGTTGTTTAGTGAATCATATTGAAGACATTGAAGACTAAAATGTGAAGTAAAACTATTTAAATTTTGAAGCAACTCTGCCATATAAGACAACCTGGTGCCCTTAACTGAGTGTCCTTATTTAAAGCAAAGTTGTTACTTAATTGAGCTATGGCCAAAGCAAATAAAAACCTTGTTTCTGATAATGTGCCCTGAATAAATAGGATAGGCAGTAGATTTTAATTTATTTTATTTTTTATATTAAAAGTGATCAAATATATTGAGAATAAATGTATATAAATGAAATTATAACTGAAAATAAGTCATTTTCACCTGGAAAGTGAAAAAACTTGAGTTTAGCTGGTTAAAGTTGGGAAGGTAGGGAAATCGGAAACAAGCTTCATTCCAACCAATATGGATGTCTTAATTCTCACCTTTGATTTCTCATAATAGCCCAGAAGATGCCAATAGCAAGACAGAAAGCTCCTAACACAAGTCTCCTGACTTCTGGTTGTGATGAAAGCAATGGCAATTTATTTGGAGGAATTCTGCAAAAATATGTAATTATTTGCACATAAATCCACTTTATTCAATTTATTTTTTATTCATCAATGCTTGGACGAAAATATAGCAGATGACAGGTTTAATGTCATGGACTTACCTGCATTGTCCTATACACACACACTTCAGCATTAATGGTTTGAGACAGGAGTAGAGGGCAGCACTGGATGCCACAGAGAACAGCCCAATGATCACATATACTACAACAGGGTCAGAAACAGCATTAGTGTGCTATTTAAAAAAAACATAAAATAATAATAATTTTTGTTTTTCTAATCTGACATTTAAAATACTGATCAGAGTGGGCCATATTGGAGTCACCATCTTTTTAACATTAACAAATAAAACATACTCAAAACTAATTAAAACCTAATTAAAAGATAAATATCTCCTTAAAAAACATTTCACTCACCCAGGTAGTCATATAAATAATACAGAGACACCAGCATAGCACACATTAGCACCACAAATACAATCACTGTTTTAGGAGAGACATCAACTGTCTCCTGCTCATCCTCTGCATCTGCAGCCTCCCTCTCTTCTTCATCTGACCTGGATCCAGGGCGCCTACGTTTAATTTTGCGTAACATTCTACAATACAAATTTTACCATTATAGTTATTGTGTATCTCACAAATTGGGAAGCAAAATACTTCTATTTCATGATAAGTCCATTTTAATAAGTTTAATAACTGAGGATTGGTACATTTAGGATTTACTATTTGTGATGTGAGTTTGGAAACCGTAGGCTGTTAAAATGTCAATATCATATCCCACCAATAAAGGCATATTAAGACAAAAAATCTGAAAATCTACATGAAATGCATGAAAAATAGATATAATCTTTTGAGAACCTATTGACTTTGATTTGATAAGACTATAAAAACACAAAAAAGACCAGAAGCAGAGTATATAATACACATACTGTTGATGTTTGACGTGCCCAGACCATAATGCACCAGCTATCACTGTTCCTGTTGCCATCAACCAAATGAGTATGAGGTTATAGTCCACATGGGGAGCTCCTGGGGCAAACAGCTGCACCACAATTTTCTCACCTAATTCCTACAATAAAAATATCATATAACAAGCATTTGGAACCAATATAATAAACTAAAGATATTTCCAAATGAATCAAAATGGTAGAAAAATAAAAAAAATTTTTTAGTCATCTAATGCTCAATTGATGTTATTAGAGAGTTGATAGGTATAAACTAATGTGTGAAAATTCTATTATGTACACAAGTTAAAAACATCAATAAAAAAATCATAAATAATTGCCTGTTTTTATCTTCAATTTAAAACTAATTCAACTGGAAATACCTTGTCATACAGAGTATCTCTCGATGGAAACTCACCATAATTTCCTTGAAATCTGATGCTCCAACCATGGCAACTGTGATGTTTATTTCATCATAATCAGATGTAGAATTTGCATTTGGTTCAAGCTGGATAATATAAGATATATTGTACTTTAATGATCTACCTTATTTACAACTAAACATGTATTTTAGAATTTAAGATCTTGAATTAATTAACATTTATCAATTTATTTATCAGGTTACCTATCAGTTTTTGTTTAAAGCAAGTCAGCGTATGTGTGGTTAAACGAAAACTGATATCCATGAACCAACGGTCACTATTCCATTTCAAGAAACATATTTTTTTATCAACTTCAGTCTTATGTAAAGGGAACACATGCAGGGAGTTTTCAAATATCTAAGGTAAAGGATATGTCTGACCAGATGTAGCTTTTTTTTCTCAAGTATAATCAGAGTTGATGACTGCAACACAGCACATAATAATAATAATAATAATAATAATAATCATTAAAGACGTACCACACCATAGCTCGACACGATGACAGCCACCTCCCCCTGATACTTCTGAACCAGCCTGGCTTTCTCTGAGAAGGTGCAGTTGCCCCTTTTCACGGCTACAGCATCGCCATTATAATTTGGCAAAACCTCTGGGGGTTCACATAAATATGAGGATGTCTGATTAATCAGCTTATATTTTACCTGAAATCAGATTCAATCCATTATAATGCGAGGGTAGTATGTATTATTGGGTAATGTAATTAATGACATTGATAACACATTGTAGATTTTACGAATATTTATATAAAATATATATTTTGTTTGTTAAATGTTTGCTTACTGCTTGGCCTTGCTGAATGGGAATTCTCCTGAATCTGGGATTATACATCATGCAGTAGAAGGCATGGTTTGTTGGGTCACTCACATCCTCAGCATATATCAAACCAAAGTTGTCCGCTTCCTCACCAATAACCTAAATCCAAATATATGAGATCAACATGTCACTTGAGGCAGAAGTCTGTGACAATGTGTTCAAGGTATAACTCTTCATCTTACATGGATTCCTAAAACAATGTCTCGTCTTGTCAAGCCTCTGAATACTCAGTTGTTGATGACACATTACACTCCCTGAGCAGTTAGTAGACTAAAATGGTTTTTTGATACTGAAGGCCTTCACTGACCCTAGTCTATTCAATAGCAAACTAATTAGCTCTATCTATATCAATTACTGAAGATCATTAGATGATGTTCTGTCTATGGGTATTATCAAATGACATTGTATGACAGAACAGTATAAAACAAGAAAAAAGGAGTGCAGTGGGATAGACAGAGTGAATATTTTACTGGGTTTTTTTGTTGGACCATGACCAATTTTACCTTTCCATATTCATTTTTGATATCATATTTGTGATATTAATCATCTACATGTATGGACATTTCAGGTCATCACAAAAGAAAACATTCAGAAAAGTTGAATTCTATTTATGTATTATGTATTAAGGGGTCTACCAGTCTGTGACGGCCAGGTACATGATCCGCAATCCCATCAGAAGTGCATATCGCTCCAAAACTGCCCCAAATATGAAGATTTCAGCTTGTTTTTGTGTATAAAGTTATTAATTTTCATATTTTTTAGGTTTGACCAAAAAAAATATTTCAATTCTTTAAGTTTATTTATGTATGAGGGGTCTCCTGTTCCGTGATGGCCAGGTCAATGATCCACATGCACATTGTTACGTAGGCGAGGTCACTGGGTACATTTAAAAAAATAAAAAATCATTTATACTAATCATATTAACTTCCCTGTGCCAAAAAGTCTTCGTTATATACACACAAGAAATTTTCTGTATTATTAGGCAATCCTATGATTGCACGAATCCTATGGTTTTTAGCTCTATATACACAAGGCAATTTCTAAGTTAACAGCCATTAATTATGCTTGAGGTTGATTGGTTAAATCATTGACACTCACACTGCCCACCTTCACAAACCATGGCACATGAATTATGAAATGTGACAGTAAAATTGGTTGGTTTAAGTTTAAAACCAAATATTAGACTTCTGACAAATCATTTCCGTGCTCTCAATGACTCATACCAGACCCTTGTCATGACGCTGTCATGATTTAGGTTGGATGAGACTAATGCCTTAACCCCTATTGGATGGGAAGGACATTGATGTCCACCACGGTACCGGTAACGAACAGGAGGGATATTGTTGTCCCCATTGTTTTGGCTTAATGACATCATTTTGTAACATTCTCTTGGGCTGCAATTTGTAACGATGTAATTGTGATGCTTTCCAGACAGTCCGCATCTGCGCACTCCGCACCCGTCATAGCGCACCGTAACCGAACCACATCTTGGTCAAACCGCACCCAATACTTCAATAGGATAAACTTGGCATTTATTGGGATAAATGCTTGACTGTTACCATCCCTTATGGACCTTTATATGCTGTGAGGGTCCATATAGGGTCTTTTTTCAGAGAGGGGGCTGTAACTCAGTCAAGATAAATATAGATATAAAACATACATATGACAATAAAAATAAGTGTATACCAAATACATTTATTATCGAAAAAATACATATACATATGTACAATTCAGATTCGATATGATAACTTAAAGCTAAAATAAAATAGATTTAGGTCATATCTACAAAAAGCATATACATTTGTACAATTAAGGGTTGATATAAACAAAGATTATCTACATTATAGTTTATCACAATCAATACCTTTGTCCATTAATATATGATATGATATGCGCAATTCCGAGTCCAAATAATAACGTTACGTTCTTTTGAGCATTGTCCTCTATTATGGCACAAGTCATATATTTGGGGTCTGAGTTCTTGACACAGCTACGTGGATTTCAATGCTGGTCTGATATTTCTTGGTTGAGCTCCCTGCTGTTTCGTTTTTTTAACACATCGCTTGTTGGCCAGGTGGCGCTTGAGGTTGCTTGATTGCATGAATGCGCGCTGGCAGAGCGGGCAGACGTAGGGCTTCTCTCCAGTGTGCGTGCGGGCATGGCGAACCAGAGACGTCCTCTCCACGAAGGCGGCGGTACAGCCTGGGTAGTCACACCTCTGTGGCCTCTCCCCGGTGTGTATCTTCTTGTGGTTCTCAAGGGACTTTTTCCTTGAGAATACTTTGAAGCAGGTAACGCACAAGTGCAGCTCACACTGTCTCCGATGGGCGTTTTTCTGGTGGGCTACAAGACCGCTATGATGCTTGAAATATTGGAGACACTCTTCACATCTGTGGCTGGTTTTCAGCCTTTTTCCTTTCTCTACCGCGTGCATCACCTTGTCCACTCGAGCCATCAAGAGAGAAAGCTCAGTCTGACCCTCCACACAGGCACTGCCCTCTGGTGCCGGCCTTATGGAAACGTGACCTGCTGCGCCCCCTGGCTCCTCCCGGGTGCGTCTAGGTGGCAACACTGGCTTGAGGGGTGACCCCGGCAAACAGTACACCTCTTCAGGGTCTGTGTTGAAGGTCAGGACTGGCAGCGTTACATAGGGAGGGTCATTTTGTAAGTGGAGATTCCCGGGGGTGGAGACCGTATGTTCTGGGACCACTTGTTGCAGACTGGGAGTTGTGAAGCCCGTGCGTCTAGGTGGCGACACTGGCTTGAGGGGTGACTGCGGCAAACAGTACACCTCTTCAGGGTCTGTGTTGAAGGTCAGGACTGGCAGCGTTACATAGGGAGGGTCATTTTGTAAGTGGAGATGCCCGGGGGTGGAGACCGTATGTTCTGGGACCACTTGTTGCAGACTGGGAGTTGTGAAGCCCGTGGCGCCCTCTGTATACCAAGATAACGGCGCAAGTCCCTCGAACCCCTCAGATCTAAAGTACTCTGCCCAGTTGAGGGAGAAGCTCCAGTTGAGAAGATCCATTTCTAACACACTGTAAAAAATAAAGTAATATTGTAATAAGTATTTGAAATCAATAGTATTACTCAATTGTGTGAAGAGCTTAGACGATAAGAAAGATTACGTGCTGGACAATATACTTACAAGTTTAATATGAAGAATCATTTGTATCAATGTCTGAAAATGTGTAAGCGCTGGTTGAGATGGCAAAGAAGCAGTTGAGCGAAGAAGTCAACATTAAAGTTGTGACTGGAAGCCTTCCTTTTAGTACCCATCAATCTGGAAGATGTGCTCCTCATCAGATGGACTCAAATCTGCTCACCTCATCCCGCCTCCCGCTCATTGGTCAGTATTCAGGGCATCTCGCCTCTGATTGGCTCAGAAATATTGCCGCCTAGGTGTGACCAATGAGCGGCCAGTGAGCCGTGATGTGCTCGCCGAGATGCGCTAACTTACTACTGAGCAGTATTAAGAATATTAAGATTATTGAGGTGTAACACGAAGTCTTTGATGGGATTATGACACCTTTTGAATGTGTGACTGCACAATTCTTTGAGGGGATTATAACACCTCACAACAAAGAGGACAGTATACACACCTTTAGATTGTTTATGTATAAGGTGTGAAAACTCACTTTGAAGCAGTTAAAACATTTATTTTTTATTAACTTTGCCAATTTTAAATTATTTATTTCATTATTACTTTGAAAAGTTGATTTAAAACAATTTATCACATTTATAAAATAAAGAAGAGATAAGATAAGATAAGATAATTTTATTAACGTGTCACCCAAAGTTACACATATTGCTAAAAACATTATATAAATACTGATTAAAAAGCTTCGGCCTCTCATTACGAGATATGAGACACAAAAACAATTAATGTCAATAAAATAGTACAATACATATATGCATAATATATTAAAGATATATGATCAGGTGATATTATCCATGTATACATGTTGCCTTCTTTTGTGAAGAATTTCAAAGCAGGCTTTGGCACTTACATTGGACATAGCTGGATCATTTAGGATGAAACATATTTTTTGGGAATCATTTAAACTTAAAAAGTCATTTGATAAATTATCTGCATAGTTAAAAAGTTGTTGTCTTATATCATCATACAATTGGCATCTAATTATTACATGCTCCTCTGATTCAATTTCCTGCGATTCACACAGCTGACAGAGTCTTTCCTCTTCAGTTTCCCCATTGTATCGGCCTGTCTCTAGACGTATTGGGGCTACTCCACATCTAAACTTTGCTAGAGCACTACGATATCTTTTATTTAGCACTGACTGCAGGTATTTTTCTGGCTGGAATTCTTTCTTAAATAAATTATAAGTCCTCAGCTTATTTCTACCTTCACCCCTGTTGGCTTCTCTCCTATTTAGTTTCTCTCTCCATAGAGTCTCATAATGTTGACTGAAAATCTCCTTGGCATCATTTAATGAAATTTCAGTCAGGTTTGTCATACCAAGCTCATCATAGAATTTAGAAACACGATATACCCAGTTCTTGTTACTACCACTGGCCTTATTTTGTGCCCACAAAAATACTTGTTTATTGATGCGGTTCTGGTTCATTGTAATGAGACGGTTCCACTGCCTGGTGACCGCAGTCCATTGTCTTTGTCCAGGCAGTGGCCAACCCATATCACCCTGGACAGCACAGTTCGGGGTATACTTGCCAACCCCCATAAAAAATCTACTGGCACGGTGTTGAACTGCTGATATACAAGAGTATTCTCTAGTCCCCCAGATGGAGGCACCATCGTCCAATATGGGCTGAACAAGGCCATTGTACAGGTTAGTGTAACATTCATAGGGTAGCCCACCGTATGCCTTGGCTTTGGCTATCAGCAGACCTAGGGCACGACCTGCAGCTTTAGCCACCATTTCTGCGGTATACTTTAGCCACCATTTCTGCGGTATAAGAATATGTCATAATCCCATATATATATATTTAAAACATCTTTACATTTCTCTTCATATTATATTGACACTTGAGAAATATGTTCAACTGGGTTAAATTTGTTTTTCAGGTTTTGGCGGAGACAGATGAAACCAATTAAATTAATGGGGGAGGGACCACTATCAAAGAGGAAGGTAGGTAATATACACAGGTCCTTCTGATTGGCTGAAGAATTATATTTGGAAAAGAAGAGAAGACATGAAAGGGTTCACACAGGTGAAAAGCCATATCAGTGTAGTTTTTGTGGTCGTAAGTTTGCTGTGGATGATGCATTGAATTCTATTAATATGCCTGCTCACACCGATGACTTCTTTGTAACGGATAAGCCCAGTAGCGACGTCAAGGCCAGTCATCATTTACTGGGTTTCTTTTTTTTTGTTTCCCAGAAAAACCATCACAGAGAAGTAGCCAGTATTGCATTTTATGTAAATATATTTGGTTGAAAAACTGGTAAATGTTTATTTCAAGTACCTGTGACCACATCACTGTAGATGCTTGATGGGTGAACAGATCACCAAGCAAAATGGAAAAACTGGGCTTATCTTAACATAAAGCAAAGCATACCTGAGCAAAAGATTATATTATATTAAGCAATATTGAACAAAACAAGCAAACAAATTTGAATATTTAACATGATAACAATAAAGTTGATACAGCAAATTTAAAATGCATTATCTTGCCCTACAGATTTCATTTGTTGTCAGAATAAATTACTATGAAAGTAATTTTCATTTATTTGATATTTGTTATTATTTGATAATTACACAGTTTCATAAATATTGTCTCAAGATTTTTAAAAACATGTCAGTGAATGTTTTTTGTTAACCATTAAATCCTTTTTGTGAAGGTATGGACACTCAACGTATGGACAGATGGTCACCAAATAAGGTGCCTGAACCCAACCTGTTGTTGTATTGCCTGAAATATGCACTTTTTATATGTGTTGGTGATTGTTTTTTAATCAAATTCTAGTTATGAACTCATAAAAAACTGTTTTGTCATTAGTGCACTTATCATCCACCAAAACTCACGAAATAGATAAAACATGTCCAGAGGATCAATGTTTTTTTTAATAAATATGAAAACATCATGTTTTGATATTTTTTAACTCCTCCATTAAAATTGATAACTTTTAAGAATTGTTTTATTTCAAATATTGTTCTGTACAGTTTTAATAAATAATCTATATTTTTGAATATTTAACTTTCTTCACATCCAGGTCAAAAATGACCAAATGCTGCAGTTTCCATCAGTGTTCACTAATCACATGATCAATTTGTGAATGGTACATTGGTGCATCACCCAACATCACCAGATTTCAAGCCACCAGCTGTATACACATCACTAATTCAAGCCAGCACTACACGATCAAGTTTTGTAATTTGGTAGATTTAGTTCATAAGTAATAATAAAACATGCTGCAAATGCTACCATGTCACCAAAAATGAATGTTTTAATAATCATGTATTAATCTTTTTCATGGATACATGGACAACCAGTAACAACTCATCATCACTTGATAGTACTGACAGGCACCCACCATGATTGGCTATTACTTTAATCTGACTAATACTAATACTAATACTAATACTGCATGTATTCCACTGCTATTTGAGTTTAGATTTGTACTATTGCAGGTCTTTGCATGACTTGCTTCTTTTTATTGGCTAATGAGAGATGTTAGTTTCACATTATGATTTTTAGATTTGGACTTGTTTGCTTTCATCTGCTTATTTAAATTTTTAGTTATTGCTGTCATTAATCTGCATACATTTTACTTTAATAAGGGCAGATTTATTTTTGTTCTTTAAATTTGTTTTGCTTGTTGAAGTTTTTGATTTGTTCCCAGTTTTTTTTCTTTTTCTGTTATTTCCATAGTTATTAGTTTTTTTGTTCAAATATTTAGTTTTGTTCATTTTTATTTTCCCCTCTATTAAATGTGGAGCACCACATTTTCTTGTTCAAATACTTGTTCAAATTTGTTCAAATACTAACCCTATTCTATGGAGTTGGCTCAAGTTTATGGTCTACCCCTAACTGACGAGTCCTGGGTTGACTGTATGGGCCGCTTACCTTATTCAGGACGAAACGCTGCCAACAACTTGCGATAAAAATATATTTACCCAAGAAAAAAATTATGTGAATAACCAATCAAGACCACATTTCCAGTGTAGTAATCTAAAAACATTGCTATTGGCAGTGTCTTAGGGATTAGTATTAAATAAATATCAAGAAAAACTGGATGATAATAATAAAAAATAAAACATTGCAAATCATAGAATGACATTTTAAACACCTAATTCACTTCATTTTATGGTATAATCTTTTCGTATAGAATGAAGTCATTTCCATAATCTTTTTTATAGAATGAAATAAATTTGACACATATAAAAAAAAATAATTTATTATGACGAAACAGAGTACAAAGCAAAATATATCAAGTGTTCACATTTTACAACTGGGGCCATTCCAGATGAAATTAAATAGGAGAAACTTGTATTACAAGATGTAATATTAGAGACCTAGGTATATTATCAGACAAAGAATGCATATTAAAACAACAAATAATGAAAGTATGAATATGAAAAAAATAGTTTTTTATTTTATGTAAAAGATCTGCAAATATTGCAATATGCTGGAGCAAGAGTTGTAGTAACCTAATCATATAGGCAAATTAATGGAATTACAATGGCTACCAGTAGAACCAAGAACACATTTTAAGATAGTCCTGCTCACTTGGAAGGTACAAAATTGGTATGCACCCGATTACCTATCATCATTGTTGAAACCTTAATCAAGAGTAAGATCAGTAGATAACAATGAATATGTGGAACCTAAAACTAATATGAGAATGTGTGTTGATAGGGCCTTGGAGTAGTTATGAATGGAGGCACAATGTTGTAAGATCAAAAGGGACATCATAGTTGCCGCCCTGGCCATTGTTATGATGACGTCATATAGGTGCAAGATATGAAAGTTTTGACGTAAATTTTTTCAGAAGTATTTAAAGCCACCAAAACCACAATTTAGAGCTATACATATCGCAAATGAAATGTTTGTTTTTTCATCATTTAAATGTTTGTTTTAAATCCATTGTGTAAAACAATGCGTTGCCATGACGCCATAACTCAAATAACGGCCGTCATGCCTCCATTCATAATTACCGTATTTACTCGTGTATAAGACGACTCGTGTATAAGACAACCCCCCAAAATTGAGGTTATTTTTCTTGAAAAGACAAATTTCCGAATACAAGACGAGTTGGTTTTCCTTGAGATATCGGCTCTGCTACCATTCAAGCTTGGCGACCATTTTAAAAGTGAAATGTAAATATGCTTACGATACAAGATCTTAATGGTCTTATATGCGAGTATTTATGGTAAAACGTAAATACGATGTTCATATTTTCGAAATAACGGATATCGGACGTAACGGATTGATTTTAAATGCATTTTAAATGATAATTAAAGGTATTTAACAATATTATCACAAATTCTCTTTGCAGGTCAAGTTCAGAACAAAACCATCCATTCATTTAACATGCATTACACAATACTAGCATGAAAGCATTTCTGTCAAAATGGGAAGACACGACTCAAAACAGTGGAAACAATGACGAAATGCAAAACTGTGAATGCTGTTAATTGCAAACAGTGAAAACAAAGTGAAAACAAAGCGTTTCGAAATAATAGACATCAGACATAGCGGATCAATTTTAGTTGCGTTTTAAATGATAAATAAAGGTATTTACCCAATATTATCACAAATTATGCTTCGCAGGTCGACAATTTCTCCACGATGTAAAAACTTAATACGATGTACGTGACGCCCTTAATCTTAGCCTCAAAACAAAGCGTTTTGAAATAACGAATATCGGATGTAGCGGATCGATTTTAATTGCGTTTTAAATGATAAATAAAGGTATTTACCCAAGCAATAACCATAAATTAAAATAAGCATATGAAAGCAAACTTAAGTCCTATTCTGATAGTCATTCTGGACCCTATGATTACAAACTTCACCAGCCAGTATGAACATACATAAGTCTGGTGCAATGCATCAGTGAAAACAAGCTTATTCTATTTGACAATGAGCCCCCATCCCTTATCTGACCTGTCAAAAGGTCACAAAGAGTAGCATAAAAATCCCCGACTCCGGACAAGGAAGTCATTTGATAGCTTGAATATTGCTTGCACCAATGCAGTGCTGCCACCTAAAGTATAGGAATGCCTTCTGAGAACATGACAACCACACAGTTGCTGCTGATGGATCTCATGCAGAACATGACTCATGGGGATGGCAGGTTCATATATGAAAAAACAAAATGTTTCAATATTCGTAAAATGATAATTTCATGAACATAAATGGATTGGGCTATGTCACATTTGTCCCCGGATTTTCAAGCAGGAGTGTACATGAACTTGTTACTGAAAGTTCACAAGGCTGGCATGAAGAATGAAATGGTCCAATCTGTAAAGGACACATGACTATAGAAGTAACACTTAACTTTGTGAAAAAGATGTTATAAAAGGTAGAGTAATAATCTCTGGTGTAAAAAATAATAGTGTATATTTTGAAACCATATGACCGTGGGTGCGGTTTGACCAGGGTGCAGTTTGACAAGGGTGCGGTTTGACCAGGGTGCGGTTTGACCAGGGTGCGTTTATGTCCCGGGTGCGGTGTGTCCTGATACCATTGTGATAATGAAGTCAGACAGCTTGGATCATAAACTTTTGACCCTAGTGCATCATTGAGCATATTGAATAACCATGGTCACACATTTCATTATTATAGTATAGGCCGATTGCCGATCTCCATGTTTTTTTTTTCCCCCATTGAAAAGTACACACCGGAACTGTACAACTTTACCGGAACCAGATCTGTACAACTCCACTATATTTAATCATTGGTCGGAGAGACTGGCAGGGGGCCTATGCAGATACACTGGTCCAGAAAAAAATAGTTAGTCCTGACAATCAACAAAATTTAGATAGGCTAATCCATTCAATTCATTACTGGCATTGCCATTTTGGAGTTAACTAGTACGACTGCGAGTACTGTCATTGCTCATTCTCTGAACATGCAAATCAGTGAAATCACTAAGCCGTTCAGGTCACAATTTTGACATATACGATTATTAGATAATAGAAATATAAAATAAAGTAAGTATACATTATATTTGTTTAAAAACGTTACCTTTTGGCCAAATAAAAAGAAAGAAAACACTATCCACTTCATTCCTGCCATCCTCCCATATCAACAGGAACCGGAAATAACTTGATAAATAAATAAGCACCGGCTGCATATTTGTTGGTATGTCATTTTCACGGAAAATTCCTTTGAAGGAAAATGTACTGAAAGGCATCCTCCAAATCCAGTGCCATATCTACCTGAAGCATCATGTCTCATTTGAAGCGTCATGTACTTTGCATGCTTTCGGGGTTTTGTGTGGAGCTTGTCAAGCTCGTAAATTATTTTGTTTTCTTGTTTTTTTTTTTTTTTTTTTTAAAGAAAAATAATAATAATAATCAGGCCTTTAGAATTCAAATTTCTTTTTCACTGAAATCTCAGTAAGTGAAACTCATTCAATTGTTTTCCCCAGAAATGGCATAAAATTCATAATTTACATTTGGTACACAGTTAGTTTCACAGCAGACAACAGATAAGTTTGAAGACTAAGTTTGGAGTGTCACATGGATGAGACATGAATCATCCACATGGATGAGACATGAAGTATTTACATTCACATGAGAAAGAATTTGCTTTCCATGTTAGCATAATTACCACTAGCTAAATGGACATTATCAAACATACCTCTCATAGAATGTGTTATATAAGTTGGATGATGGTATTATGAGACACCTTTTAGCTCCAGTTCATCAATAATGCAAATTATAGCTTTTGGCTGAAAGCAATAATATAGCTCTCAACTTTTAAATTTATCATTTATTTACTAACATGATACAAATCTAACTTCATGTTTATAACCCAAATATGAGAGGCCATTTCGAATCCCTCCTTAGGATGGTTACAGTAAAGTGAACATTTGTATTGCCCTGGAAAGGAATTTGCGAAGATCTCGCCACCAAAGAGAGTGCTGCAGATTAATATACGGCGCCAAGAAAACGAAGCTGCAAAATGGCACAACGTGAGGTACTAAAAATTCACATTCCTTTTATTTATATGTTGGTGGCCCAAGCGGATGGTCAAAGTAAAATTAAATGGTGTCGATACAAGGTTTATGTGACACCAATATAGTTGAGTGTGCAATTTAAAGTCTACCTGGTCAAAATAACCGCGATAGCAAGTGGGCCGCGCTATTGAACTGCAACATTGTACCGCGGCCGGTCAAGTTGCTGAATTTGGGCATTTTATCATAGGCCCCCTGCCAATCTCTCCGACCAATGATTAAATATAGTGGAGTTGTACAGATCTGGTTCCGTAAAGTTGTACAGTTCCGGTGTGTACTTTTCAATGGGGAAAAAATAACAACATGGATTGCCGGTCTCCATAGGCCGATTGCGGGTTACCATCTTGTTTTTTTTAATGATTAGATTTTAGAGAGTTTTTTGTGCACTTCCGATTGTAATTGTGCAGTTCCGGCGTGTTGTTTTCAATGGGGCAGTATGGCGACCCGCAATCGGCCTATGTTGTTTTTTTTTCCCCATTGAAAAGTACACACCGGAACTGTACAACTTTACGGAACCAGATCTGTACAACTCCACTATATTTAATCATTGGTCGGAGAGACTGGCAGGGGGCCTATTGTAAAATATCTACAAGTAGGGAGGTCGAAACTATAGCTCACGGGATTCTGAGACTGAGTGGTGCATTTTAACTAAATATGGGCCATGTTTACATCATTGTCACTTCATCAAAAATTGTCAGAAAAATATTTTCTTTGGGAATTTGAATATCAGTATATAGGAGAAAACATATATTTCAACATATTAAGATAAATTTTAAAATAAATGCAAAAAAAACGGCAATAGGCCGATTGCGGGTTACCATCATGTTTTTTTTAATGATTAGATTTTAGAGAGTTTTTTGTGCACTTCCGATTGTAATTGTGCAGTTCCGGCGTGTTGTTTTCAATGGGGCAGTATGGCGACCCGCAATCGGCCTATAAAAACGAACCGCACTGTGATTTGGAAAAGCCATTTTCAGTGTGTCACCTTTGTCAAAATCTGAGCCAATTGACAACGCAACTTTAACAGCTGATAACTTTTGTAATTTTTAATATTTCCTTCTCAACTTTTCACATAATATCATATCAACTATGCAGTTGTTCACATAATATTCCTGTTTATAAATTGAATTGATTTGTATGTTTTACAGCAGCAAGGACAGGACAAGGAGAAGAAAAAGAAGGAGACTATCCTTGACCTGTCCAAATATCTGGATAAACCCATCCGAGTCAAGTTCAGTGGTGGAAGAGAAGGTAATATTATCAACATTATAGAGCCACTCAAAATAATTTTTCTTTAGTGAAGATTGTCAAACTGTTATCTACAATGGAAGAGTTGGACCAATGATAGCTAAATATTTGAAATTATACGGTTCACTTTGTTTAATCTGGGGGAAATAATTTTAAATTTTGATAAATATGAAGATACAAGTTATGTTTGTATTCCTTTATGTCCACAGCCAGTGGTGTTTTGAAGGGATATGATCCATTATTGAACCTCGTGTTGGACGGAACAACAGAATACCTCAGAGGTAATATAAATACATTAATTTTAGTAGGGGCATTTAGTTTGATTTGTTGATGTATGTGTGTAATATGTTGATCGGTTTCATATTCAGATCCTGATGACCCATACAAGTTAACAGAAGATACTCGTCTGCTAGGACTTGTGGTATGCCGTGGAACATCAGTTCTTCTCATCTGTCCAGCTGATGGTATGGAAGCAATACCCAACCCTTTCGTTCAGCAAGAAGGATAACATTTTTCATCCTCATCACACATCATTATCATAAATGTCATTGCAAACATTACAACCACATATGTATTCATACCATGTTCTCACTGCACATCTCATGTTAATGATTAAAAGATGTTTACAGATATCCAAATGATAAATATGTCACTGTTTGTACAAGACTATCTCCTTTTTAACACATTTGTAAACATTCAATATTGTGGTAAAAATTAGATGTTAACATGTACATCTGAAAGCAAAGCCACACTAGTGCTATGAAAGTGTAAATGGATTTTGAATATTTTTGCATATTGTTTTGAGGAAGGGTTGGAAAAAATTCTGAATCAAAGATTTACTTATTATACTTCTAGAAAGTATTAAGCAAATATCAAAGGTTTCCAAATTTGTGTAAAATGTGATCAAAGTTACAATTGAAAATTAAAATAGGCATCTGTCAATTTTATAATTTAAAAATCATGATCAAAATATATTCAGAAAGGTAATTAAGGATTAATTTTATGCAATGTCTTTTCTCCGAATTCTTGAAATAATTGATAATATTTATTGGACACTGTTTTCTTTTATGGTCAGAAATAAAATTTAAAAAAAATTTTATTGACTTAAATTTGGGATAAAGATTGAGATGTGATGAAATATCTCGGTGTTACTAACATTGCACTTGATTATGGCAAATATTACGTTTCACTGCAGCAGTGGTTAAGCTTCTATATATGCAAGAAATGGCTTTAAAAGAAAGTCTGTGAAAAAAGTAAAATAGAATTTTCAACTTTTTAAATGATCTTTGCTATTTTCATACCATATTTTATAATGTCAGTTTGGGCCAATATATTAAGGATTTCATCAAAAGATAAGCTGGGGGGGGGGGGGGGGGTCAGGGGTTTCTGTAATTCTTTCTATCAACTTCCATATATCCAAGAAATGGCTTTAAAAGAAAGTCTGTGATTGTCACTGCATCTGCCACACAATAAAGGTCCAATATAAATTGGTACTTTACCTCTACCAAGTATGTATATGAAATTTAGTACACTGCAATATTACAATGATTAAATTGTTTTGCTATAAGAGAATATTGATAAATGTTCACCCCAATGAATACCAATATTGCGGGTAAAAAAAAAGTCAAATAGCATTTAGGATTTCATTAACACCTTGCTGACTAGCACAAAATGAGTTTTTTGAGCAAATTCTGACATTAAATTTTGGGAGTGGGTCTCAAGCTAAATCTTTTCAAGATAGCCATAGCAAACCCTATATATGTAGATAGGTAATGCACTAAGGTATATTAAAAAGAAAAAAAATTGGAAACCATCAAGGTCATACGAAGGTCATTTCAAGGTCAAAGCTGGTGTAAAATATAGAATTTTTTCAGTTTTCTTTTTCAATGCAGTTGAATGGGCCTGGAAATCATTGGAATTGTCTGTCACAAATAATGAGCATTATACATTTGAAGAGTATTTTATTCTGAGAAGAATAAAGGCATAATTGTCCAGATTACTCAATTATGTGCAAAGTTATACGAATTTTCCTAAATTACAATCTCTGAAATGTATACGATAAATTTTCACTTTTTTGTGGTATTGACTCTAATTGATATTTTGTATGGAAATGTATATGATATACCAATACTACATACTGATATAAGAGAAATGTGTTAAATTTACAGTAAAGTACTTTGTTAAATTTGAAGGTCATTTCAAGGTCAAGTAACATAGAAAATTGGAAAACCTATTTTTTGTAACTGAACTTGGGTACACTCGCTGAAACTTATTCAAATAGCATTGATATTTGTTATTTTTCTTTTAAATATCAATAACAACACATATTAAGAAATATTTGTCTATTTATAACTGTTACATTGAAAATGATAAATCTGATTAATTAAAAATTGCTCCTTCCATACATTATGTCAAAAATATGACAGAACCAAAATAGTGAAATTTTGGTTGACGGACGGATGGACAGATATGTTTGCAAAAAAGCCCCAAATAATAACTCTAACACAGCTTAGGCAGTGAAAGCCAACAAAACACAAAAAAAATGCTTTATATTTCACAGAATTGCATATTCACATTCCTTTTTTATTTATTTACATTCAAACTTTAACCTTTTTTTGGGGGGGGGAGGGGAGGTACCCTCCCCCACCCCCAATTCGTATTGAATTCCGAGGAGTGTCAGCGGGCAAAACATTCCCCGTCAGGCTTCAGTCAAAAATCTCCCCTGTGGGTGCGGGGATTAAAGAATAGCCCCACTGCCCCCCAGCATGTCGTAAAAGGCGACTAAAGGGGCGTCCTGTTTGCCGTAGGATGCGACCTGTGTTGGGGAGGATATGGAATCCTGACGGGCTGAGCACTGGGCTGGTTTGGCAGTAATACCGGTCCAGTTGCAACACGCCTGTCTTGGATCCAAATGTTCACCAGACAGGCAGATCAGATTAGGCCTGGATCTGATTTAACCGGCTTGTGGTATATTTCCTTTAATATATTCTGGCTATTTGATTTTTATTAAAGATAATTTCAGTGTTTGAAATTTAGGAATAATTTTTAAAAAATTTTGATAAATATTTGCTGAAAGGAGATTACTGCTGATTGGGTCAATCGAGGGATATAAATAAAATCCGAAAGGGTGGAGTTTTTATTCTAAGAGTATGTCATGTTGGGTATCCTCACGGCGTCAGGGCTTGGAGTTACCGGCCCAGAAAGGCGTCCCCTTGTTGGGCTCCGTGGTGGGTAGGGGACCTAACTGATGAAATATAAAATAACACACATGGCGCAAAACAAACAAAAACGACCAAGGAATGACATAGACAGCGACGATGATTCAAACAAAATACAAAAATGGCCTAGATTTTTAATTGCGGAAAGTTCTGATGCTGAACATACCCTGGCAAAAATGTCCCCCTTTGCAATTGCAAAGGGGATACAAGGCATTGCCGGGGTACCAAAAACCGTTAAAAAGATGGGAAATAAATTATTGATTGAGGTTGAGCGGAAAAGCCATGCGGACAATCTACTACGATGCCGAATGTTGGCCACAGTTCCTGTTATTATAACAGCTCACAAAACTCTCAACAATAAAAAAGGAGTAATCAGATGCCCAGATTTGGTGGGAGTTTCTGAGGAGGAGATAGTGGATGAGCTCAAAGACCAGGATGTTGTTCAATGCAAGCGGATATTTATAAAAAAGGACGGTGTCAAAATTCCTATCAATACGTTTATTCTGACATTTGAAGCAGCGCAGCTTCCAACATCTATTAAAGTTGGATATTTGAACGTTAGAGTTGATGTTTTTATTCCAAACCCTCTGCGCTGCTTCAAGTGTCAGAGGTATGGACATGGATCTGATCGATGTAAAGGTAATGAAACATGTCCAAAATGTACCGCTCAGCACAGTGGAGACGATTGTTCTTCAAATATAATAAAATGTGTCAATTGCCAAGGCAATCATCCATCGTATTCGCGGAATTGTCCTTCCTTTTTAAAAGAGAAGGAAATTCAGCGAATACGCCACACTGAAAACATATCTTTTCCTGAGGCACGTAAACGTGTAGAAAGTTTGAACAATACAAAAACATCCTATGCTAGCACTGTAAAAACGAAAGAAACCAAATCAATAGCGATTCAAACCGAAATAACATGGCCAATCAATGACAAAAATTATTCCTTTTTTACAAAAACCTCTAAATCTTCAGCAACGTCAACTCAGACTACAACATCCACTATCCCAGTTATAACTCCACCAACAGCAACATCCACTAAACCCTCTTCACAAACTCCCTCCACATCATCCAGTAATACAAGTATCAATAGCAATAGACACAAATCAGACAAAAAAGAAATCAAAGATCAAGTTAAAAGTAAAATTAATAGAACTAAATCCTTAGAAAGGATGGACACAGGTGATCCTCCGGATATGAATTTTACTCCTGTGCACTCAAAGCATAATCGTAAACTTAATAAGTGATTATGCTGAATCATATATTTTTTCTCATTATTCTTAATATGGCTATCGGCAATATCATACAATGGAATTGTAGAGGATTTGAGGCAAACAGACCAGAACTGGAGTTATTAGCCCAAAAATATAATGCATCTGTTATTTGTTTACAGGAAACTAATTTTAAAGATAACTCAACAACATTTAAGGGATATGTACCTTATAATAAAGTTGGTTCAATAGATGCAATGGACCGAGCACATGGCGGAGTTTCTATTTTTGTTAAATCCTGTATACCCCAAAGTAAAGTGACATTAAATACTAATTTACAAGCTTCTGCAGTCAGGATTACCCTGCACAATACATTAACAATATGTTCAGTATATTTACCACCAAGTGAACCAATAAATATTACAGATTTAAATAACTTAATAACTCAGCTGCCACAACCATATATGCTAGTTGGTGACTTTAATGCTCACAACTATCTTTGGGGTGGCAGAAACAATACTGATGCCAAAGGACGTATAATAGAAGATTTCTTAAATAACAATAGTTTGTGCCTTTGGAATGACGATTCTCCAACCTATTTACATCCTGCTACAGGCTCTTTAACATCAATAGATCTCTCCATGTGCACTCCAAATTTATTTTTAGACTATTCCTGGGAAGTAGAGGAAGATCAATGGGGTAGTGATCATTACCCCATTATTTTAAATAACCATTTTCCTCCACCAGATGAAAGAATCCCCAAGTGGAAATTTCATAAAGCCGATTGGGCAAAATTTCAAACATCCTGTTTCAATAGAATAACTCCAGAACTTTTTAACAATGTAGATGATCCTCTTCAAGTTTTTACAGATACATTGTATGATATTGCTGATGGGTGTATTCCCAAATCAAAGCCAAATTCTAAAATTAAAGAAAAACCCTGGTTTAATGATGAGTGCAAAAAAGCTGTCAAGGAGCGCAAAAAAGCTCTGAAAAAATTTAATCGACAGCCAACTCAATATAATTTGCACCAATTTCGAGTAAAAAGAGCTAAAGCCCGTTATATTATTAAAATAAGCAAAAGAAAAAGTTGGAAGGATTATGTTTCCAAATTAAATACGCGTACACCGATTAAAAAATGCTGGGATATGGTGCGTAAAATTTCGGGGAAGGGAGGTGGAGCAAGGATCAAACATCTAACTCATAATGGCCAATTAATTACAGATCCCACTGACATAGGTAACACAATAGGTCAAACAATTTCTAAGAATTCCTCATCCAATAATTATTCTGCAAAATTTCAACAAATAAAATATAGGAAAGAAAGAAACCAACTAAATTTTATATCTCATAACTTGGAACAATATAATAAATCATTTACAATAGAAGATTTGAAACTTGCTTTGGATAAATCTCATGATACCGCTCCTGGGCCTGATCAAATTCACTACCAAATCCTTAAACACCTCCCTGATCAATCACTTGGGCATCTTTTAAATATTTATAATAACATTTGGGAAAGTGGTGATTTTCCTCCTTCATGGAGTGAAGCCACTATTATTCCCATTCCTAAGCCTGGCAAAGACTCCTCAGATTCAAATAATTATCGCCCCATTGCTTTAACCAGTTGTATCTGTAAAACAATGGAGCGAATGATTAATGAGCGTTTAGTTTGGTTTTTAGAAACTGCAACTTATATTTCTGTTGCACAGAGTGGCTTTAGAAAAACTCGAAGTACCATTGACCACCTGGTACGTTTAGAGACATTTATAAGAGAGGGTTTTTTAAAAGGTGAGCATGTGGTTAGCATTTTCTTTGATTTAGAGAAAGCGTACGATACTACATGGAAATTTGGAATAATGAGCGATTTATATGATATGGGATTAAGGGGTCGTTTACCCCTTTTTATTCAAAATTTTTTGTCAAATAGACATTTCAGGGTCCGAGTTGGTTCATCACTTTCTGATGCTTTTGATCAGGAAATGGGTGTTCCACAGGGAAGTATATTATCAGTGACCCTTTTTATTATTAAAATTAACAGCATTGTTGATTGTATGAGGCCTGGAGCAGATTGCTCACTTTTTGTTGATGATTTCAACTTAAGCTACAGGTCCACAAGCATGCATACAATAGAACGACAGCTCCAACAACACTTAAATAGATTACAAGAATGGGCTGATCATAACGGATTTAAGTTTTCTTTAAAGAAAACTGTGTGTATGCACTTTTGTAAAAAATGGAAGGTTCACCCAGATCCTGATCTTTATTTAGGCCAAACTCGGATACCTGTTGTCGAAGAAACCAAGTTTCTTGGACTTATTTTTGACAGAAAATTATCTTTTATTCCCCACATTAAATACGTTAAGAAGAAATGCCAGAAGGCATTAGATTTATTACGGGTTCTTGCCCATACCGATTGGGGAGGGGACCGTAATATTTTATTACAATTGTATAGAGCATTGGTACGTTCTAAGCTTGATTATGGGTGTATGGTATATGGATCAGCACGTTCATCTTTTATTAAAATGCTTGATCCTATACAAAATCAAGGTTTACGACTTTGCCTTGGTGCGTTTCGTACATCGCCTGCAGATAGCTTGGCAGTTGAGGCAGATGAGCTGCCTCTTGATTTAAGAAGAGAAAAGCTTGCCCTTCAGTATGCTGCAAAAATTGCAGCTTGTCCAGACAATCCTGCACATGATATTATATTCAATCCAAATTATGTTGATCTTTTTGAAAATAAACCAAATACAATACCAACTTTTGGCATTCGCATCAAGGAATCTTTACAATCCTTATATTTAAATCCGAATCAAATAGCTAAATTTCAATATCCAGAAACACCTCCATGGACCTATGAAACTTTAAATATTAATTTAGCAATGACGGAATTAAAGAAATACTCAACCGATCCATCCCTGTATATAAATAGATATAATGAAATAAAATCTATCTTCACTGGATATCAGTGTATATACACTGATGGATCGTTTGATGATGACAAGGCTGCTGCAGCTGCTGTTAAGGGCAATCATATTTATTCAGAACGTCTGCCAAATAAATCATCTATTTATTCTGCAGAACTTCGTGCTTTATACCTAGCTTTAGATCATGTGGAGACTTCTCCACATCGGAAATTTTTAATATTTTCTGATTCTTTGTCTTGTTTACAAGCATTAAAAGCCAAGGATTGGAAAAATCCATTCATTTTAAATATCCTTGAACGGCATCATAAACTCTGTACTGAGGAAAATAAAGAGATTCGTTTTTACTGGATTCCCAGTCATATTGGAATCCTTGGAAATGAGGCTGCGGACCAAGCTGCCAAGGCAGCATTGGATAAGCGGCCAATAAATATGTTTATACCTTATACAGAATTTAAGAAATATATTACTGTTTTTTTACGTTCTAAGTGGCAATCACGCTGGAACGAAGCTATTTTTAATAAACTACATGAAATTAAGCCCGTTCTAGGCAAAACTAAAGGTGCTATTAGAATTAACCGTAGAGAAGAGTCAGTTTTAACCCGTATAAGAATAGGTCATAGTCATTTGACGCACTGTTATCTGCTTAAAGGTGAAGATCAACCGGAATGTATTGGTTGTCAAAGGGCTTTGACTATTAAACATATTTTAATTGAGTGTATCGATTTTGATATTATAAGAACTCAATATTTTAATGTACAAGATTTACATACGTTATTTGATACTGTAGATACTTCTGTGATAGTATCGTTTTTAACTCACATAGGACTTTATAATCAGTTCTAAGGGCAGAGCTTTTGTTTATTTATGTCATCGACTTATTTATCAAGAACTGCAAAACATCATACTGATAAAGTCTTTTAAACAAATTATACATATTTATTATATTTGATTGATATTATATAAATGCTGTTGATAAATCCTTGTGTTATCTACATATTGTATTAACATTTACATTTTGTTTCTAGTCAATATTACGTTTCTATTTTTACTGTTTTGGCACTTTATTGTGTCAATGTGAAACCATTCATTCATTCATTTTTACCATTTTTAGGCACTAAATAACCTTAGTGGTTGATGTGCCTCTAAGCAACCATTCATTCATTCATTCATTCAGTCAAAAATGAAAACCTTGACAATGATGTGAGGAACAGTCCCACATCACTCATCTTTCTGTCTTCATGGTGCGGTAAAACACGTGCAGTTTGGTCTGTGTTGCTCTTCAACTGGCTTGGGGAGATGATTGGTCTCATGATGCTGGAAACACAGGGGCGCCCTCATAGACTGGAACCTCTTCATATGGATCCATTTCCCTGATCTGCCTTATGAGTTCCTCGTGGAAATCTAATTGTGTATATCTTAAAAAATACAATTATTGTTGTTTTGATCCTCTCATCAACACTGATAAACATATCTGCTTGGTACAGGTCTCTACATTTTTGGGCCATGTGATCCAGTAGAAATCTCAACTTTTACAGCTTGTCATTAGGGGAGTGGTTTTCTGTTAGGTCAGATATGTGCAACATTGCTAAAATGGCCTTGAATCTTAAAATAATACAGAAGCACAGCTTATTAAAGGAAGCAAAGACAAATATATATATTTTTGATTTGCTTTTATTTACATTGTAAAATATCATTGTGATAATATTTATACCAACTTTATCCTGAAATTCTGTTCATCTGATTATGAATGATCAAAGACTTAAGAAATTAAACCAACCTGTCTCTGGTCATGAATCTGCGTGCCTACAATCCATGGTACAGTGGAGCTATGCTCCAATAGCTGCTGAGATCTGGCACCTGCACTATACCCATGTAGAGTATCAGAGTGAGGCAGTTCCACATCTCTTCCACTGTCACCTCCACCCATCCACCACTAGCATCCGAGTATGTAGGCTTTTGGAGCACATGTAGGAATCCATATACATTAGTATTGTATACGATGGTCTGAAATATAGTAACATCCAAAATTAAGAATAAATTTATATCAAAATTGGAAATTATAAATTTGAATCAATACATATACATATTGAAGAAATAAACCTTAATATTTGAAGTTAAACAATAGTTGTAGCTGACATCATTAGGTATGGCCTTATCTAAGATTTGATGTTTGTAAAATAATATGTTTGTGTGGAACAAGAACATTGCAAAAACTATAAAAAAAGACCATAGGTGACTTTTTTTCTCCTACTTGCCATAAGTAATGAGACAATTAAAAGAATAATGAGAATAATATGTCTCAAAAATATGTTTTATTTTCAGTTCCAGGTATTGAGGAACCTAATATTATGATTTTTTAAAACTATCAAACCTTTAATACTGCAACTTTGATAAACCTGGGACATCATAACCTCAACAAACCTTTAATATCCTAGCTTTAATAAACCCAGGACATTATGGCCTTAACCATGTAAACAAGCCTGGACCGTCATAATAAGAACATGTTTCAATTTTATAGGCTAATCATATAATGCTGTGGACATTTGTCAGCATATTGTTTTGACTTGGAGAAAGCATATGATACAACATGGAAATATGGAATTATGAGTGATTTACATGAGATGATTTAAGGGGTAGATTACCCCTTTTTACTCAAGGCTTTCATTGGATAGTCCAAGGTCCCTGTTCAAGAAACTAAATTTCTTGGCCTGATATTTGACGGGAAGCTTTCACTCATTTCACATAGCAAGTATGAAATGCCAGAGGGCACTCGACCTGCTGCGTGTTATGAAACATACTGATTGGAGAGCTGATCGCACTATTTTATTGCATATATAAGAAGCTCTAGTAAGATCAAATTTCAATATGTTAAATCTTATTCAAAATCAAGGATTAAGAATGTTGTTAAGAACTCCTTCATTCACTCATTACAATGGCAAAAGTTTATTCTTGTGAAAAATATGTTTTTTAATCTTGTGAAATAGGAATAGTTTACAAAACAGTGTCAGGGCACTCAGATACTGGACAGTAAAAATGGGAAAAGCCTAACATTTTCTATGGTTTGTTTGTTTGGGGGTTTACATCACTTTGAACATTATTTCAGTCATTTCGTGATAAGACCTACTTGTAGCAGATATAGTGCTGCCTCACTGAATTGTCATGTCGCAGCTCCTTGACATGACAACCATCTGGTCACAGATTTACAAAGACAAAGGGTTAACCCTTTAGGCATGGGCCTCAGCTCATGTGTGAAATTGTATCATGAATTCAGTGTCGGCACGGCCGAGGATCAAACCCACGACCTTTAGATCGGAGGACCACAGAGGAACTGGTGCTAATAAGCTGGCGCTCTAACCAACTGCGCCACGGCCCGTGGCCTTTTTTCTATGGTTCATTGTCACCGTTAGGTTTCCACATAGCCAATATAAGACATGAAAGATTTATTTCAACCCTTGAATACAGCCCAGTGACTTTCTTTAGTTTTCTTTACCATTACCATGTGAGGATTTTGACCATAAACATTCATTTCTTTAGCATACTTTTTCTTTTTAATTTCACAGCTTTTTCGCACTCGTGACAGATAACTTACCTTAGAGAGAAATGGTTATCAAAGCTTAGTTTGTGTATTAAAATACAATACAATTTCAATGAAAACATTTATTTTATTTTCTACATTTCTGCACTGAACTTGGCAACCAAGACACAATTTGTTTCATAGTCCTGTTCCTGATCACTCTTTTAGCCATCATCAGAGTAGGCATTATCATTGTCATTTTCTTCTGTAGCTACTGCCACAAGTTCTTGTGCTGGGGCCTCAGACTCAACCATCCAGTGGTCTATTGCTGGGTCTGGATCAAAGTCCTCAATACTGGGACCATTCAGATGAATGGCAAGGACATTGTTCAGCCTCCCCTGGCCCAGACGATGACGACGGTCATTCTTGAGGAGCTTAGGTTGACTGAAGCACCACTCATTTTGGACAGAAATGGGTGAGATGACCAGGATCAGATCTATCAGGGAGAGGGCATTGTCCCCTTCTATTTCTGACATGGCACAGTTGACCTCTGCCCATGTCTTCTTTTATACAATGCTCCCATATCTGAATATTCCAGAAAAAAATGTATACATATTTGCATATAATAAACATTTTGGATGAGTTCTGTTGTTTCAAAGAGAGTTCTGAACTGTACTTTGCCAGTCTGAAAGTAATTGAATATGTGATAAACTAGTTTGGGCTGTAGGAATTTAGTAAACTATTTGGCATGAAGTAAATGATTGCTGTAAAGAAATAAAATGCCAGTATTAGTAAAATCCAACATCTAATTCTGAGATAAGAGAAAAAAACAAACATATATGATCAGTTCTGAAAAATGGATATGAAATTAAAATGAAAATAATGGCAATAGCCTCAAACTAGCAATGTGTGTGGCCTTGATGGGTGAGTTGCACAATCAGAATCTGGTTGTGATGCAATCTCTGATGCCATCCAACAACCTGCTCTTGTTGGCCCGTTTAGGCACTTTGCCTCTGAGTGGGGCATCTTTGTAAAATGGCTTTGGCATTTGTAAATCTTCAGTAAAAGTAAATCTTCAAGGTCTTCATATTTCCTATCAGAATATCAATAACTGCATTAAGTATTAAATTCATTTGTGAAAGATAATTTGCAAAATTGCAACATTAAATAGCATAACCTACTTTGCCTTGACCTGTTTCAACCTCATCAGAGTCTGTGCTGACTTCTGCCAGTGACATTTTCTCTTTGCAGCCATGTAAAGTGAACTGACACATTACTTAGGCAGCAATGTTTGATGATACACAACAAAAAGGTATTGCCAGAAATTATCCTTGTAAACAACGGGCATGCCACAATGTTGGAAGACAGAAGCATCTTGCATAGTCCCTCTGCCTTAGAGTTGGTATGTTGCATAAGATGTGTGATCAGGGGGACATAGTTATGTAGGGTGTAGTTGACAGATCGCATCATGTGTGCCATCCACGTTGTCTCTATCCAAGGTGGCATTTTGGGTGCCATCTCCAATGCTACATAGCAGTGTTTTAGCATTTTATGCTGCTTTCTACTCGTCTTAAAGAAGGTAGTACAGACCTGCAGCATCACCATGCTCATACATTTACTTCAGGGTAGAGTTGATTGCATCCTTGTTTGCACTCCAGACGGTAACACAATGTCAAGATATCTCTTTAGGAGTGTTGCAACACCTGCAGTAAATTGACATAATCACTTCAAAATTTAAGCTGAATATTTAAAATTCTTATGACAGTACATCAACTGAGAATTAGAGGTTGTCAGTTAATTATGTCATTCTGGCATAAAAACGGTAATTAAACCATCATAATTAAACCAGCTTCTCCAGGCTTGTCTCCTGGACAGTATCGTCCAGGCTGTGCTGAATAACATTGAAGAGTTCCTCCCGAGATGTAGCTTCTGGCTCCTCCATCTTCAGAAACTTAGTTGTCACCACACCAATATGGGTCATCTGGGCCTTATCTGTTTGATTGGTGTCTCCAACATCCAGGCCTTTTGCTTTATTGAGGAGGGTGATCCAGGCATAATCACTGAATGGTCTTATGTTTGCCTACAATTATTATTATTATTACTAGGAGTGCTTCAGATTGAACATCTACATCTACAGTGTTAAAATACATTCCCCATTAAAATAAAAGCATTAATAACATTAGTCAATATTAAAGCACTACAATATTGGAAAATAAGGTATAATTACAAGTATATTTCTTTCAAAATATTATTTTGTCCCAATTTTCCTTGATGATAGTTGATGATAAATGAAGAAGACAAGCAAATTAGTTCTGTATATTACACAACAGAAGTAGCCTGTTTTAGCTGTGTATATTTCATTTCATGGGGAGGAAAATTCACTGTGATCCTTGTGAGACATTTTCTCATTTGCATTCCCCATTACAATGAAAGCATTAATAACATTAGTCAATATTAAAGCACTACAATATTGGAATATAAGGTATGATTACAAGTATATTTCTTTCAAAATATTATTTTGTCCCAATTTTCCTTGATGATAGTTTTGATGAGAAATGAAGAAGACAAGCAAATTAGTTCTGTTTATTACACAACAGAAGTAGCATGTTTTAGCTGTGTATATTTCATTTCAGGGGGAGGAAAATTCACTGTGATCCTAGTGAGACATTTTCTCATTTTCATTTGTATACTTTGGAAATAAAAAAGAAGTTTGGCACTGAGATATGTGAAAAGAGGTGAAAAAAATTCATATTTTTGAAATAGTGTGTACTTTACCTATATTTTTTTCTTAAAGCATTCGTGAAACCTGACTTTCAGACACATTTTCTTTACATAACATGAATGTTTATAGCCTAAACAGTGCTTTTATGTAGTATTACCCAAAATATTCCCTGTTAACAACTTTCTGTCGCACTTGAAAGTTGATCAGTTGCCTGCTGGAACCAGCAATTGAACACTTTGTCACAAGCTTTGTTTAGCTGGTCTGTGATCTGGTGTAAACACCTAATGAGTTACCAGTTGGGCACCTGTCCTGCTTTGGAAACAGGGTGGAGATGTTTTGTACAATTTATTGCCAGGAGTATACTTCAGAACAACATAAGATTATTTTAATATTATTTGAATCAATGAAATAACTCGTGGTTGTGACAAATATTTTATGGTTGTGACAAATATCTTATGGTTGTGAAAGATATATCATTTAGGGAAAAGTATACTCTTTATTTGAAAAGTATCTGATGCATGTGAAAACCTTTCTGTCAAAAAGGGAAGACATGGCTCAAAGGCTGCATGGAATCCCCCTTAACTTAAAGGCTGTGATATGGAAAAAGTGACATTAAACCCTTTGATCACTGGTTTGGCCTTAAATCACAAGGAATTTGAATGGCAAAACTGTGAATGCTGATAATTGGTATTTAATTTAGTAAAATTTATGATTTGACCCTCTTTGATAAAATTTGGGGTTTTTCACACCACTGAATGGGAAGACATCAAAGGCTGCATGGATTCCACCTTAAAAGCTGGGCTGTATAGAATTCTTTTCTCCCTTTTTTTGCAAACATATAATATAAAAAATAATGATTTTTCTTCATTTATAACTTCATAAATATTCATCCGTTTTTGATAATTTTACCACCAAAAGAAAAGGCGCTATTCATCCGTTTTTGATAATTTTACCACCAAAAGAAAAGGCACTATCATCATGATAAGTGTTGTCGGCCAATTCATTCTCTAAATAGTGGAAAAAAATTGTTGAAAATGTGTTGCTCCAATTTTGACAATTGGTAAACAACACCACCTGTGACTTATGGAGCCCCCTGACAGTTCAAAGGTCAAGGTCACACAACACACTCCCTGGCAGTACTGGCAGTACTTGGAACTGACCCCACTAGCACAGTTGGTGGAGTGTAGGATCTGTGCCTTTGTTGCTTAAATACGTGGAGGGTGGGAGGTGGTGGGTTCAACTCCTATTGCCGGCAGTGTAACTTTCACACTGGGTAAAAGGCTCGAAAGTCAACCTGATATGGCCATTGTTGCTGAAAGGGTCGTAAAAACACCATTTCACAATTTCACTGGCAGTTTTTTGTGGTCACAGAAAATCATAGTTGTTCATCTGTATTATCAGTCAGCTTCCTCATGGCCAGATACATGGGAGCTTTTTCTGTCACTTCCTTCCTCTTTATGCATAATATATGCTGCTTGCTAGTTTCGTGTGCCTTTAAAGTCTCAATTCTCTTTAACCCTCCAACACCAACATAAAGCTTGCTCCACAGGTCAGCTATAGATGGGAACTGTCTGCACACTTCACAATACATAACACTGCGTGAAAAATAGGATTTACAAGAGGCCAAAAGGTGTATATTGTTGAAGTAAATATGGAAATAACATGACCTTTCCTAGAAATATACAAGCTGTATATTGTCAATTTACAAGATCTTTAATTCTTGCATCAAAGACAGTAAAGACCGGAATTTGCAAGCCTTTACAAATTACTTAAATACATGTAAATATGAAATATACAATATATTTGGGTAAAGGTAAAGGAGCTTAAATATGAACATTGCTGGTACTTAAAGATGCAATATATGGATAATAGGAGGTATTTACTGTCCATAAAAGATCAACATTAAGGGCATTTACCCTCAATGAAATATGTCAATAGTTCATATTTGTCCATATTTACATTACAAAAATTGATCATATATTGGACTCAAAAGATATAGTAAATTTGCTTATATATCACCTTATATATCATCTTTTATATATATATATATATATATATATATATGCAAGATTATACCTGTGATCGAATGATGGATCAAAATTATGATATTACAAGAGACAGGGAAATGATTGTACTACACATGAGTGAAAAGGGATTATTGAAAGGAATGTGGATTGTAATTAATATATTTATTTCGAGTCATTGATTCCAAGAAAACATATTTTCATGTATAATCATTTAAACATTTTACACAAACAATTTATTACATCAAAAAGTATACATTTTTCAGAAACACATGTCACATAGCACATTATTGTATTAACTAGACCTTCCATATTCTTGTGGCAATTATGCTGGCAAACTATGGAAAATTTCATTAAAATCTGCAAATTCATTTTCTGTAACCACAAAGTGTAAGTTTCATTGTACATGTTTGATTGTACATGGATCACATGACACATTTGAATGAGCTTATTCTGACAAATCCTGGAGTTTTGCAATAATGACCCATGGTGACCACTCTTTTCTGCCATTGTACCTTTGGATACAGTTTGTTACAGTTTTTAGCTGCTCTCTGATTAGTCAAACTAATCAGACTTGTCTGTCAAATTTGTGTGATACTGATATGCCCTTCCATGTGTGTCAAACTAATTTATTCCATACTATGCATATATCATCTGAGCCTTTACATGCGAGATCCCACTTTGAGACAATATGTTCGTGAATAAATCCAAAATCTGACGGTGACATATTTACTGAAGAACAAAACAACTAAAATTATGTCTTTTCCATCTTTTCAAAATTGTAATAAAAAACGCCCAGGTTTTGTTAAATCAAATATTTGATCAAATGTGCTGGGTCCTCTAATATGTGTTTTGAAGTCTTTCTATTCATGATATGAAATATAATTTTGTTCAGATTTTTTTCTTGAATTAAGTTTGTTCTTCTGAGGTTACCAGAATCCAATTATCTTGATCCTCAATCACACTAAGAGGCTTCTCAGAAGGTGGTCCTGGTTGTCTTGGACGTGTTTGTGATCGTGACCGTGCAGAAAGATTTTCTTTAACTTTAGAATCTAGTTTTTTGAGATAGTCTTTGAATTTGACACTGGCATTGGTTTTGGGTCTCACAATGAATGAATGGCCATCTTCTCCCTCCTCTTCTGAAGACATAAACTCAGGCTTTAGCACTCTCCTCAGCTTATTTTTCTTTTCCAGAGACCATCTTGTTTTGGCCTCTAAAGCCTGAATTCTCTTCTTTGATTTCTGGAAATATAGCAGAATATACCATTTAATCAAAGGTTGGAGACTGGAGAATTTACTTAAAGGATATGTTGCAAAAATATAGAAAATGTAATGGAAAATTTAATTTTCACCTTGACCCACCCTCTGATGCATCTTATGATAATAATAACCCTGATAGTAGAATTATTAAACATATTGTTACCCACTAATGGAGAGTATCCGTCGTTGGGGGACGTGGACGGGGGAATCAATACTCTACCAATTAGATAGATACTCTAATCTGTCCTACTCTATCGTACTGTACTGTACTTGTTAACCATAGCTCGCTGACTCGCTGGCTGTGAGTTTGGGCACGGATCCTAGCTATCATGTCATACCCTCGTATAAATGACGGGAAGTAAGGACTGCAGACACAGGATATACACAGTGTAATAGTTACCTTTATTCAGTGCTGTGATCCCTGCTTGTCTGGCTAGGCCGGCATGGCAATGAGCGAGGCATGTGATTTACCAACTTTGCATGATACTTAGGAAACCCTAACTATATGCTAAACACCCAAGTCTATGTGATCATGATACTGAGAGTCATGGATCTTCCGTGGCAAGTGGTCGTTGATCTCCTTCTTGACTCCTAGACTGGGGTCTGACTCTGTGCTCTGCGTGACTGCCCCGGATTCGCGGTTGCGCATCTCTTTTAAGGGGCCACTCCGCGTCATCTGTGTGGGGTTGCCTACGTGGCTTCCTTACGCGTCATCAAATGGACTCGTCCTGCCTGCGTATCTAACTTCGGCTTGTCCGTCTTACACGTGACTTTCACGGAGTGGTGGTTATGGTGACTCATCAACCATCAGTATCGTGCATTATTGTCTATGAATGTTTATGTATTTCTGAGAGTCTCTGGGTGTGTATTCTATATCCTACAATATCACAGACTTACCTCAGATTTCCTCTGATACTTTTTCATCTTATAACTGAATGATTGAAGCCTCCCATTATGAACTCTACTGACCTTTTCCTGGTTTGTACGAAAATGTATCCTGATGGCAGCTGAAACGGAAATAGGGAGAGAATAATCTGCTTATTTAAAAAAAGTTTGCATTTGATACAATATTCAAGGCATTGTTGGGCAATTCATTTTATGAGGCATGTTAGTTTTTTATATGTTATCAAGAGACAAATTTGAGGCACTTTCAGGCATTTTCGGCATATTTCTAGGCTCTCCAGGGTATTCGAACCCTGCTCTACTAGCAAGGTAAAAGATATCATGGAAAGGTCTATATCAAACTTGTCCGAGATTAAATTTTATCACGAGGTACACATATGTAAAGTTTTGAACCAATTTATGCATCTTATGCAAGAGTCTGTAAGGAGTTTGAATAGGAAGAAAGATAAACTCCAGACAGACAGAAAAGGGGTTGAGCTCATAAATGTAACATTTTCCACATGTCAGCATTTTAAAGTATAATACATGTATCATATGCAATGCAACCTTCTGGTGAAAAGCCTTTTGTTTTGACAATTGGATCATAATCACGGACACAATTACAATTTTCAAGTCCACCAGGACAATGGATAAAGCATTAAAAGAAGGCAAACTTGAAAAAACATGAGAAATATGACATTTAATTGCGAACATTAAAACCAAAAGTTAATGGTAGTTTTGAATATTTTTATTCATATCTTGGCTCATAATATACATACAGAAATGATTTATATATGTATGAAATCATGAGAACAAGAGAAAGACAGTTATCTATGTATTTTGTAGATTTAACTATGTTTTGGCTCTGAAAATGTATTTTGTAGATTTAACTATGTTTTGGCTCTGAAAATGACTGCCGTAATTGCGAACATTAAAACCAGACGTTAATGATCATTTTGAATATCTTATATTCATATCTTGGCTCATAATATACATACAGAAATGATTTATATATGTATGAAATCTTGAGAACAAGAAAAAGACAGTTATCTATGTATTTTGAAGATTTAACTTAGTCTTGGCCCCGAAAATGACTGCCATAATTGCGAACATTAAAACCAGAAGTTAATGATCATTTTGAATATTTTATATTCATATCTTGGCTCATAATATACATACAGAAATGATTTATATATGTATGAAATCGTGAGAACAAGAAAAAGACAGTTATCTATGTATTTTGTAGATTTAACTTAGTCTTGGCTCCGAAAATGACTGCCGTAATTGCGAACGATATAGCAAGATGTTAATTATAGTTTCAACACAATTTACCCATCTGAATTGGGTCTTCCCATGAATTCCTTTCTTCTCATATTTTCTCTTTGGATCACTCTTTGTCCTTTTGGCAATATGCACGTCTGGTGCTGTTGTTGCCCTTTTGGCTTGGGGTAATGGTGTCTCTGTCTCTAGAACCTGCAGATAAAATTGGTTCCAAATGTTCTTAGAAATGATTGAAATACGACTGAAAGATATGGATGTATGAGCACAATATTTTCCAGATACATTTCAAATTGTGAGACATAATCACTGCTTTTTTAATTCTTGAAGATCTTGATGTCAAATGGCTGTCATCCACATTTGGAAGAAGTTACAGTACTAGATTTATGTTTTAATGGTTTTTTACAACAAGATGGACATTTAAAGTTTCCCATTGGTGCTTTAGTAATGCCAACACAAAAACAATGAAGCCAAGATTTACAATTATTACATTGTATCCAGACTATTGGGCTTAAAACGTCAGATTCTGTAATTATTACCTAAATCACAAGGAGAAGGCACCATGGGTTTAGTTGTGTACTAAAACAAAATTTTGGTGGCACTACCACAGATTAAAACACAATCTTTGTCTATCATCGTCATTGAATGACCCCTGGTTTTAAAGTCTGACTTCATAATCTGCTAATTCTTTGTGATAACTATGTGTACTTAAAGGGCCAGTTCCTAATAATCTAACCTTATTTTCTTTTAACATGTAGTGAAATATATGGTAATAAGATATACCACACACATCCTACATTAATCTGGCCAATTGTTTATTTACAAATTAGATATTTGTTGTGACAGCAGGCTCTCCTGGAAAGAAAGGTCGGGGTCGGGAGGGTAATAAAATTAGATAGGATTATATGTCGCGGATGTAACTCCTTATCCCGGGAAACTCGGTCTCACAATGGTTGGTGAAGCTGGACCCTCAACATGTACTCAAAATAAGCCACCCTCATTGTCAAGGGAATTGATATGAACTTTGTGGTCCTTATAAATTACTGAAAAATAAGATAAATTAAATTGCATGGCCATGGTTCTTGTTTTCTTAATTGTTAATTGCCATGGGGGTGGGGGGTCAAATTGCTAACATTGCCAAAATTCCGGACTGACTTTGGAGATATGTCATGATCCAAACTTTGAGGTGAAATTTGATCATCACAATGTTTGCAAGATACACTTGAAATGTGTGAGACCAAATGAATGATTTTATGACAAAAAACACTTTAAATCGATAATGTGTAGAATTGTGTCAGAATCGCCATATGTACTAGAATCTGGTTGAATACCTCCATATATGAGTAAATGATTATTATGAATAATAGAAGTGATCTGACAAACAGATGTCAACCTGGGTGTTAATTTTAATAATCGACATTGTGAAATCATTCGGGAGAAAATCATTAATTTTTATACAGATAATTTCATTGATAGGAAGTCTAAAATTCATTTGGTCCATCAGAGGAAATGCCACCAATGATAAATATCTGTTCACTTCTTTCATCATAATTTGCTGTGTGATATGCTCTTGGTGGTGTCAGTTTTATGTCTGTTTTGCTCCAATTTGAAGTGTTAATGTCATATATATACAAGGAATCATCTTTAATATCTTTACGAAAACAAAAATCTGTTTCATGATATGGCATTGTCAGTCCCCCATACAAGAAGATAGCATTTTTCAAAGGGTAAAAGAATGTCCATATCTCGCTGTTGGTAGTTGGCCACTTTGGTGGTGTAGCGTCACATGGACATCTTTTTTGAGGAACTTCAGGTAAATAGTCAAAAATTTGACCCTTTGACTACCTTTTGTTTTCAGTGAAACTTTAATGAAAATTCATGATCTGTGGCTAGTGGAGGCTCTGTTTAGCAGAGGAAAGTGTTTGGTATTTACAGATAAAATAATTGGGTTATGTGTCACTTTATGTCGTTGCTCTTTCTTTTCATAGAGGAAACTTGTAATGTGGGAGTTCAAATATGTGATTAAATAAAATGAAATTAAAAATAAACTTGTGTTAAACAAACCTTTTATTTTCAGTTCTGTTGTTTTCACAAAGTTCACATCATCCTCATCATATTTAAATGACAGAAGATACATTCTGATGTCACTGGGCAACTTCTCAGTGTCTCGCTCCCTCTAAAAATAAGAGATATTACACCAGTAACTGGAAAACTACCGATAAAAATTATTTATGTTAATTCCTCGCCTCATGGGAGTGACTGACAACAACAACCGAGTTCTTGGCGACAGACCATGTCAATAACTTTATTCTGATAATAAAAATATATATTTTTACATAACAATATATACATGTGGTTATGTTATTATGTCCAATGACTTACTTCTACCTCAGACGGAGTAAAGCTGTACCCTGTCTGCATATATATCATTGGCTGATACGGCTTCAGTTCATATGGCCCTGCGGGCTATGTTTCTTGCAACAGTCTTTACAGTCCTTTTTGTAGCGGTTTGCCGCTTAATACCCACGTGACCTTGACCCACTTGACCTTGACCTAGGCCCATATTTGGGTAGGTCCATTACCAGATATCCAATAATTGATCACTTGTACATGATTTTTTCACCTTACCAACTCTGGTTACCCGTGAATTTATTTACAACCTGAGGGTTAACCGTGACTTTCTTTACCATATTAAATTTATTTACTCCCTGACATATCAATCCTTTCCCTCCTTGTTTAATTCCCTCCCCACAATGCACTCCCCGTTTGACATGCTTCCCTTTTTTCCCCAAGTTACTCCCATCCCCTACAATTCTTCCCCTTTATTCCTGGTTTAACTTGCCCCTTTTTACCTTGGACTTTCTTCCCTGAGTTGGGACCCCGGAAGCTGCCTGGGTTTCCCTTGCTGGTGGGGTTAAGCAGGCCAAGCAACCCCGGGATTGCCTCCCCGAAGCAGTCGGGGAGAGCCCCACCAGCGCCACTTAAGGTTTTGACAGGGTGAGGGTTGTGGGGCGTATGTATTTCAGGAAAGCGTTGCTGCGCCACCTGCCCAAAAGGCGAAGGTGTGTGTCTGATGCGCCCTGCGAGGCTGCCGTTGTGGCCCTGCCCAAGCGGAAACTGTGAGTTGAGAAGAGGGATGTGTTCATACCTAATCTTCCCAGTGTTGTATTAAGGGCCTTTGCTACAGCCCTGCTCGTGATGGGTTTCCCCCCCCTTTGTAAGGAACAGTGCCCCAGGTATTCTGGGTCTGTTCTGAAGGTATGCCATAAGATGGAATACTGGACATATAGGAGTGCCTGTTGGTAGTAGAGTTATTATTGGGTTTTGTGGGGTACGTTTGTGCTTGTAATGTTGGAACTCAATGTTGATTTTTTCCACTGAGCCCTGTTTATATGTTATGGAGAGCTGGTTGAATTTTATTATGTTCTTATAGTTTCCGTCTGATAGGGTGAGTTCCCCTATTCGGGCACATAGGTGATAGGCCACTGTGAATATGGCCTTCATTATGGTGTTGTCATATACTGTCATGTAAACTAGCTGCTGAAGGAGCCTTCCCAATAAGTTGGGGGAGATAGGTTGTTTTTGTGGTGTGTGGTTTCCCTTTCCTACTACATCCAGCAACTTCCGGATTAGGAATGAGCTAGTCGGGCTCGGGAGATCGCTCAGCTTATAAGCATAAGCTATGGCACTGATGTATGTGTTTATTGTCGCTGGGGCATAATTATTTAAATCCAGGTGAGCTATGAAAAGTGCTATGGTGTGACTAGATATATTTTTCTCCTTGTCCCCTACCCTGGTTCTTAAATCTTGTAATGTTCTCCAGGCTCGTAGGTATAGGTTTAAAGATTTTGGAGCCAGAATCCTTCTTAGTAGGCCCAGGAGGTGAGATCGTAATTCTGTGGTAGCCATTGGGTGGGAACTGGGGTTGGCCGGGAATCTGCCTCGGGGGCCACTTGGTGGAAGAGCTCCATATGCTGTCGGGAGAGAGAGTCTGCTACTATATTGTTCTTTGTTGATATATATACTGCCTTTAGTTTTGTGTTGTGTCTTAAGAGGTGGAGGGTTAGGTCCCTTACCATGACCATGATGTGTGGATCTGTGCTGGACTGATTATTTATTATTGCTTGTACCGATTGATTGTCAGTGTGTATTAACACCCTTTTATTTTCCAGGAATTGGCCGAACAACTTAAAACTGAGGAGTATGGGGTAAAACTCCAGAAGTGCTATGGAATGGGCCTTCCATTCTGGTGGCCATAACCCTAGGGCGTATTTGCCGTTCATGTATAGCCCATAGCCAATAGCCCCTGATGCATCCGTATATAGATGCAGTTGTTCATCCGTATACCAAGATGGTTCTATGAATAGGGATTTCCCATTATGATTCTCCAGGAATTTTTGCCATAGAGTTAGGTCCTCCCGTGTACCTTTTGTTAGCCGAACTTTGAAGTGGGGTTGTGGGTCTTTCATGTTCCAGAGCAATTGGTATAACCTACGGAGGAACGGTCTCCCCGGGATTATCACTGAACACGCAAAGTTCAATAACCCCAGTAGAGACTGAAGGTTTTGTACCGTCATTTTTCTTTGGGGAATGTACTTCCCCAATAGATTACGGCATTTCTCCAGTTTGTCAAGGGGGAGGCTAGCCTGCATTCTCTCTGTGTCAAGATGTATGCCCAGAAATGTGAGGCTTGTGCCCATTTCCGTTTTATGTGAAGCCAGTGGTACCCCTACTTGGGCACATAGATTTTTGAATATTTCCAGCTTATTTTTTGCCTCGACTAATTGAGTCCCTGATACATAAAGGAAATCATCGAGGACATGGACCCCCGGGTAACAGCCTCGGGACCAAGCTATGTATTCCAAAGCAGTAGAAAAATATTCAAATGTGGCACAGCCTGTGAAGCAGCCCATAGGCATGGTACAATCAAAATAGACTTTATTTCCCCAACTTATCCCAAGGCCCAGTATGTCTTCCGGGTGTATAGGCAGGAGTTTGTAGGCATGTTCAATATCTATTTTAAACAGTATTGCCCCTGGGCCAGACTTCTGTATGAGTGTGATGGCGTCTTGAATTGTGGCATACGACACTGAGGCTTTCCAGTCTTCTATGTTACTATTTATGGAGATTCCCCCTTTTGGGTGGGATAGATCATGGATCAATCTGAACTTGTTAGGCTCCTTCTTTTGTCTTAGACCTATCGGGGATATGATGTGTGGTGGTAAGTTATTTAGTTCAAAGGGGCCAATCAATCTATTTGCATCAATTTCCTTCTGTAATTTTTCCTCTACCGCTTGTGGGTGGGCAAGTGCAGAATTATGATTTTTTTTATGTGTTTTTTGGGCAGAAAGCTGTCTGTCCAAAATGATTTTGGGAATGCTTTTATCTAGATCTAGACGAAAGCCATACATAAACCCTGTTATCAAAAAATCCCGGGTATCCGGGTCGTAATTGACCAACAAGTCGGATAGTGCTTTTGTTGAAATAGGGGAGATTGTTGATGGTTTGGACATGTGTTTTTTCAGCCAACTACTCGTGGTTTCAGGTGCGCCGAGAGCGACTGGTGTGCCCTGGGGGGTCCCTTGGTTTCGGCTCTGGGGAATGTTTGTTATGTGTGTCCCCCTTCCTGGGGACCCCGTTACGAAAGGGCTTATAGTCCTGAGTGGGTTCCAAACTTTGGGTCACATCTGGCTTCTGTTGGCCATCTTGTTGTAACTCACATAGTCGGGTGGGGTGGTCCGGATTGCCACACTTATAACATCTGTGTGTGTTTGGCCAAAGGCAAGCTCCTGAGCAGGTAGATGTCTGGAATCTCCAGCACGTACCATTGATCTTCGGAACTTGTGGCCCATTGCCTAACTGGGACGTGGAGAGAAAATTGCTTTTTCTAGCCCTATAGTTGTTTGTTTGGCCAGGAAAATTTGCCGTGGCCGCAGGGGCTCTTTCCATACGGGAGCACCCCAGATACAACTCTATGTCAGTCTTATGCCACGGTACTGCGTGGCGGGAGTTTTTGTTCCTAGCCAGCCGCTTGGCCCTGTTGATTCGGAAGTGATTGTCATACTTTCTCCAGTCCATATTTGCTTTATGTAATTTCTTTATTATCTCATGATAGCGTGGAAGGCGGGGCCCATCCCGCGGGTGAAATTTTACATGCTCACTGTGGAATGCCAGAAAAATGGACTCCCATTCCTCAAATGTGAGGTCAGAGGTACTGGTGCGTGCTTGGTTTGTGTCTATATCATATTGGTCGTCCCCGTATGTGATATTTATGCGTGGCCCCCCTGTTGATTTCCTATGTGTTCTGCGATATATTTTTTGAAAGTCTACAAAACTCTGTTTTTTAATGCCCTCGATTTCCGACTCTGTCATAACATATTGAAATTCATATTCCTCGTCCGACTCATCGTCGGACGAGGAAAGGTTCTTACTGAGGTGCGCCAGGTGGCGGTCCACTGCATCCATGGGCTCCTGGATTTGGAACTGAAGAGGATCCACCGATGCCCCGGTGTTTCGGTTAAACTCTGGTCTGGCATTCTGTGATTCTAGATGTGTTGGGACTTCCCCTTGGCCCTGCACCCTCTCGGAATCTGCCTGGGAGGGTTGAGGCCTAGAGGGGCCCGATAGGTTGGCGGTCACTTCCGCTACGATCTGCGGGATTGCTTGCGCTACCGCCTCTGCGATGACTTGAGGCATGGGGGTTGTCACCGTCTCTGGAGGACTTCGAGTGTCTGGTGCGGTGGAGGTGCTTGGAGTCGGTTCAGCCTCGCCCCGGAAACTGCCTCTTCGCCGGGGGGGTCCATCTCCCACTCCCCTAACCTCTGCACGTTCCTGGTTCGTCTTTTGACCCTGGCCTTTACCACTGAAACATATTGATGTCTTTAGAAAATAGTCATTGTTGTCTGACATTGTTTTCACCTGATTTTACCGAACTCTCCTAAGGTGTCCTGGATTTGTTAGGGATTAATATGATTCCATATTACTGCTCACATACCATAGTAATGGTGATCATCGATAATAGAAATACTAATGATAATCAAGAATTATCTTTAAACACTATACCTGACCTGCTCGTAGCGCTCGATTATTTTTATGTGTTCGAGGATACTTGCAATTTTTTTAAACATGTGGTGGGGAGACTTGCCTCAGACCACTATCTGTGTGACAGGGAGAATTGCCTCTGCAAAGGATAGGAATGGGTATGCATAGGGAAAATTGCCTCTAGCCCCACACTATCGAAATTGTGCGGTGTACCGGGGAGAATTGCCTCTGACCGCTATTTGTGTGACAGGGAAACTTGCCTCTGATGAAATGGAGTTGCTGATTACAGTTTGTTACAAAGCACATGCCGACTATTTGGTCTGTCATATGGCTCTGTGCTTCGTGAGATGCTAACAGGGAGACTTGCCTCTGATAGTGTTGTAATGTGTTTTATGGAGACCTTCCTCTAACTCCTGTATTGTATTAGATGTGCGGTGTGTCAGGGAGACTTGCCTCTGACTCCCGCCTTGTGACAGGGAGAATTGCCTCTGCAGTGAATAGGAATGGGTATGCATAGGGAGAATTGCCTCTAGCCCCACACTATCGAAATTGTGCGGTGTATCAGGGAGAGTTGCCTCCGACCGCTATTTGTGTGACAGGGAAACTTGCCTCTGATGAATTGGAAGTTGCTGATTACAGTTTGTTACAAAGCACATGCCGACTATTTGGTCTGTCATATGGCTCTGTGCTTGCCTCTGATAGTTTTGTAATGTGTTTATGGAGACAGGGAGAATTGCCTCTGCGTGAATAGAATGGGTATGCATAGGGAGAATTGCCTCTAGCCCCACACTATTGATATTGTGCGGTGAATCAGGGAGACTTGCCTCTGGCCGCTATATGTGTGACAGGGAGACTTGCCTCTGATAGAAATAGAAACAATGGGTATGCAATAGGGAGACTTGCCTCTAGCCCCCACGTGTATATACAGGCGGTACATTAGGGAGACTTGCCTCCGCCTAATAATGGATTGGGTGTGCATCTGAAGACTTGCCTCCAGCCCCCTGTTAATATGTAGATATATATATACTGTGACTTAGGGGGATTTTCCCCATTATACCTATTTCATTAAATATTGGGTAAATACAATTCCTACAATACATAATTTATATATAAAATATATACAGTACCACAACACTCACCCTAATTGAATATCTTGAGTGCATACAGTACTACAACCACCTCCAGATATTTAAAATTACCACTACATGCAACGCATATGTGCCATTAAGATTATATAAAACCTCATGATGGTTGAATTTTTTTGTGTGTGTATAATAGAGTGAATTTGTTATGTTAATATAGTTAATATATATTTTTTTTTTTAAATCTTGTTATGAAATAATCATTCTAGTCTGCCATTATAACCTCAATACTGTCCAAGTTAATGATTAGTAATGTATTTTTACCAACCAAACTGTAAGTTTGTTGGCATCCCGCCAGTCCTAAGTCGCTCTGTTCTGCCGGCCTTCCCGTGTCCTGCTCCTCCACACACCTGTCCGCCTCCAGGATGGCCCTCCTCACACTGTGGTAGTAACGGTATACACCGTTTTCAGCGAGGTGTACGCCATCCCTCGCCAGAGGGGGGTCCACTTTGAGTTTCTGGTGTCTCCACCACCAGATATGTGGGAAATTAAACCGAACGTTTGTTTTTTTCCCTGCCTTGGGACGGATTAGTCTTTCAGCCATGTGCTCGCTGAAATCGTCCAGCTTGGCGTTGTAGGCCTCCGCCGACATGTTCCTCTGCTTGTTTCTGTGGATCGGCATGCCAATCACCGTGATTCTGGCCCCTTCGTTGTGGAGTTCCTGGGCCAGATCAATCAGCCTGTCGGCTGCCCGGTGGATTGGCATGTCCCCATCCAGGTCGTTCCCGACCACGTCGAGGAACACGATGGGCTTCCTGGAACGGGAGCGTTTTACCTCATTCCAGAGCCCATCCAGTGTGTGATCATGCTCAACTCCTTCCAACTTCCACCCCCTTTTGGTGATGAACACCACCTCCCTGGTCTTGAGGGTAAGGTTGAGGTTTGTGTTTGGTCTTGACGGACAGAAGTCCCTCAAGTTGGTGATGTAGGAGTGCCCACACACTATAGCTAAGTTTTTCTCCATATTTAGTCCTTTTTCCCTGGTAAACTGACTCAGGGAAGGTTAGAGGAGAATGTTCAAAATCGTTATAGTCATAAAATTCTTTTAGATATTAGCAAAAACAGCCATTAGCCCAAATGCATTACACGTGTTTTCCGCCCGGTAAACTGACTCAGGCAGGAACACCGAGAAAATCACTAAAAAATGTTCATTTTCAAAAAATTGTTCTTACTTTCACTTCAGAAGATTGCTGTCTTTGTGATTTAGTGAAATTGCAGAGCCGATGGCTGTTTTTTGCTTGAGATAAACCAGATAATGCTTCCCAAACGTAAATACGTGCGAACACGTTGGATATCGCGGTGGAAAGAAAGAATGGCTTCGCGCGCAGTTCCTGGCCGCTTCCGGCTGCGCGCGCACCCCTTCTACTTCCGTCAGAAGTCCGCCACCAAAACAAACCACGGTACGTATTTTGCTGCTCGTCACTCCCATAAAAGCATTTATCGCACCGATAAATGTGTTATTACAGGCCGTGACATAAAGGAAAGTTTTGGTTGCGAAGTTTCTAAGGATAATAGGATGCATGATACAATAAAGAGCATTGTACATTGATAGTGATAAGAAACAAATATTTATAATGATAGTGATAAGAAACAAATATTTATCAAGGATTAGAATAAAATCAAGATAGTTTGGGCCACTAAAAGACCAAATATATGGTTGCCCAATTGGACCATTACATTCACTGGCCCAAACAGAGGATCTATATATATATTTACCTATAACTAGAAAAGACACCTTTGAGTCTTCTCTTTCCCACTGAATCAGCTGATGGCCCTCAGATGGAAACTACTGCTCACAATGAGTATCCACAGCTTGTTTTGAACATTTCTTGCCATTCACCTCTAGTGCTTTAAATGGTTGAAATTTGTATCCCTCCATTGTACAAAAGGTTGAGGTTTTTTAAGAATTTTGTCCCTTCAATATGGATGACAGCTTCGGAGTTGAAGAGGCAACAATTCTGACCAAAAAATGGTCATCTGTGCCAGATTTTACCAGGTGAAAAGACACACAACTCAAAACAAATGGACTGCATATGGATTATATATGTATTATTAAGTTTATGAAGTATATTTCACTAAAGAAACAATTACTGGGTAAGTTTTTAACACCGAATGATGAAATTATTCGAGATATTGGTCTTTGATTGGGACAAGGTTGAGTTTGGCAAGTTTTCATTGTGTATTTCTTATCATTTCTTAATAGAAAATTAGTCAAATATTCATTTAAAAGCTAAGAATACTTATCCCAGGTTGTGAAATTGTCGTCTGCTCTGCTCACGTCCAAGATAATCAAGTGAGGACAAACGTAATGATGACGGCCACCGAACATCTCAGAAAATGAACCAAAACAACATATTTGTGACGACTACAATGAGAAATTATGCAGTTAAAGAATTACGGAAAATTTAGTCGTCGTTTCAGTGATTATTGGCGGACAACGTGATCTAACAGTTCGCTTTGTTTGACAGGTGATGACTTTTGGTAAACACTGATAATATCATATAGTATTTAATATCAAAATATGAGACAGATCCCTGCAGAAAATAATATTCACAATCTGTTCCAGCTACCATGACATTATTTTTCGTTTATTTTATATTTATCCTGTTATTTAAGTTATTTTATGTTCAATCTTATTAAATATTTTTGTCAAAATTGGAAGAATTGTGCATCTCAGCATTTCATAGCTAAGCATTTTGTGGAATTTTTTTTTTCAATATTCCATATCTTGTTAATTTTTAAACAAATATTTGCAGGCCACGGGCTGTGACGCAGTTGGTTAGATCACCAGCTTATTAGTACCAGTTCCTCTGTGGTGATCCAAAGGTCGTGGGTTCGAACCCCGGCTGCGCCGAGATTGAACTCCTGTTACAATCTCCCATATGAGCTGAGGCCCATGCCCAAAGGATAAACCTGTTGTCCTTGTAAATCTGTGACCGTGTGGTTGGTCACATCAAGGACCTGCGACATGACAATTCAGTGAGGCAGCACTATATCTGTTACAAGTAGGTCTCATCATGAAATAACTGAAATGTTGAAAGTGATGTAAAACCCCAAATAAACAAACAAACAAAACAACTATTTGCACATTTTGAAGATTGGCGGGATGAATGCTTTGACATACATGCCATATTAAAACAGACAGATGTGGTATAAAAATGGGTAAATAAAAAGAAAACCAATTTCTTAACCCTACCCCTTTGCCCATTTCCTTACTTTTCAAAAGCCGGGAATAAAATATCACAATTTCTCACTTATTTCCCAATTGCACCGCTGCTTCTTGTTGATTTAGTCTCGCCAGACTATGGGTGTTCTGTTTTAAAATTTGGCAAAAATCTCATTAAAATTCATTTTACTGTAAGGCACCACCATATTTAACTCAGATTGGTTGCAATTTAGTGTCCGAGCATCCGGAGATGATTTGATTATGCTTCTGAATCAGCAATGTTGTGAGTTTCTGGAATAGCATGAAATACAGATTAATTCAGATTTTCAGTCTGGCACCATTCAAAGATCTCCTAACCCTGATATAGCAGTGCTAGAATATTTAAAATATATTGACATCTGCCACCAGAGGGCTATCAATCAAAAGATCCATAAATATCCTCTATAAGTGAAGGAAGAGGGGGAATATAATGTTACCTGGCGGGTAAACCAAGCATATCTTTGGATATTGTTTTCAGGGATGTAGAAGATACAGATATCCAATTTATATGGGAGTTTTTAATGATACTCTCTACAATTTTCTCAAAATGTCAAAATATAATCTGTACCAAATATCTTTAAAGAGAAAGGAAACGTTCACAAATTGTGGATTAGTAATTTAAATTTCATCAGTATGAAGGCATATTTTACATGAAAAGATTTTAAGATTTCATTTATTATAATAAACACTTTTATTGTAGTCAAATTTTCTAAACTTATGATCATCTTTTGCTTGTGGCAGCCACTTATAGTAGGATTATAGTAGTACCAGCCAATCAGAAACAAGTTATGAATAAATTGTAAATTGCAGCAAATGTGTTTTTGAATAATGCAAAAATATATGTATCAGTATCATTGTATACCTCAGGCGCAGTACAAATTTTTATCTGGCATGTGACCTGTACATGTGATTTTTGGAGTACAACGCTTGCAAATACAAGGGGTCTAAGGTCTGCAACTAGATGTGATGAAAAGGGCTAGTAACAAGGATTAAATGATGGTTTTTTTGAAAAGGGGGTTCTGTTGGCCTTTAATCTTTCCTTGGTGGATACAAAATAAAAGAAAAGCATTGCTTTATGGCATATAATATGTGGAGACTGGATGGGAACCAATATGCAGTTTTATCTATTTTTATATTTACCCAGCATGACAAACATTTTGGATCGAGCACAAACATTTATTATTTGATTTAATGGCCCAAACGATCTAATCTGATTTGTTTTTATCGCACATCACTTTACAATATTAGATGACGTAAGGCACAGGTCTTATAAAATAGATTTCTTTATTTCCCGATTTTTTATATCCACCCCAATAACAAAATACTTGAACCAAACTTGAACCCCTGCCCCATGATATTTTTTTGATTTGCCCTTGATGACAGCCAGGACATTACTAGAATAGAATGACGATTTTGAATGTCGTTATCAAAATAATATTATTAATTTTCCACCCTCAGTACCACTAAAGATATGCAAACTTTCTCCTATGACCATGCAAAAAATGCATAAAATATTATATAACATAAAACAGTAAAAACTCTGAAAATGGCGAAATATTTTTGGGAATTCATCTCGCATTTGCCATTGAGAATTGATCTCACATGAGCCTCATCTCACATTAGTCATCCATCAAGGTGGGCAACTTGTCTACTTGCCCAGGTGGACAGGTAAAATAGTATACAAGCAGGTCGGAAATGTGTAGCTGACAAAAAGTAAAATCACCGAAGAGACTGAATATTGGCTAAAACTATTTTGGTAAACGACCAGATTTATCAGAACGCATGAGGACTCGTTCTCGTACTATAATCTTCACCTATTTCCACCCTCAAGACAGTTTCATTTGTTGATGTTAGCCAAGAGTGGTGAGGTTTCATATGTTGATGTTAGCCAGGAGAGGTGAGGTTTCATATGTTGATGTTAGCCAGGAGAGGTGAGATTTCATATGTTCATGTTAGCCAGGAGTGGTGAGGTTTCATATGTTGATGTTAGCCAGGAGAGGTGAGGTTTCATATGTTGATGTTAGCCAGGAGAGGTGAGGTTTCATATGTTGATGTTAGCCAGGAGAGGTGAGGTTTCATATGTTGATGTTAGCCAGGAGAGGTGAGATTTCATATGTTGATGTTAGCCAGGAGTGGTGAGGTTTCATATGTTGATGTTAGCCAGGAGTGGTGAGGTTTCATATGTTGATGTTAGCCAGGAGTGGTGAGGTTTCATATGTTGATGTTAGCCAGGAGAGGTGAGGTTTCATATGTTGATGTTAGCCAGGAGTGGTGAGGTTTCATATGTTGATGTTAGCCAGGAGAGGTGAGGTTTCATATGTTGATGTTAGCCAGGAGTGGTGAGGTTTCATATGTTGATGTTAGCCAGGAGGGGTGAGGTTTCATATGTTGATGTTAGCCAGGAGAGGTGAGGTTTCATATGTTGATGTTAGCCAGGAGTGGTGAGGTTTCATATGTTGATGTTAGCCAGAAGAGGTGAGGTTTCATATGTTGATGTTAGCCAGGAGTGGTGAGGTTTCATATGTTGATGTTAGCCAGGAGAGGTGAGGTTTCATATGTTGATGTTAGCCAGGAGTGGTGAGGTTTCATATGTTGATGTTAGCCAGGAGTGGTGAGGTTTCATATGTTGATGTTAGCCAGGAGTGGTGAGGTTTCATATGTTGATGTTAGCCAGGAGTGGTGAGGTTTCATATGTTGATGTTAGCCAGGAGTGGTGAGGTTTCATATGTTGATGTTAGCCAGGAGAGGTGAGGTTTCATATGTTGATGTTAGCCAGGAGAGGTGAGGTTTCATATGTTGATGTTAGCCAGGAGTGGTGAGGTTTCATATGTTGAGGTTAGCCAGAAGAGGTGAGGTTTCATATGTTGATGTTAGCCAGAAGAGGTGAGGTTTCATATGTTGATGTTAGCCAGGAGAGGTGAGGTTTCATATGTTGATGTTAGCCAGGAGTGGTGAGGTTTCATATGTTGATGTTAGCCAGGAGAGGTGAGGTTTCATATGTTGATGTTAGCCAGGAGTGGTGAGGTTTCATATGTTGATGTTAGCCAGGAGAGGTGAGGTTTCATATGTTGATGTTAGCCAAGAGTGGTGAGGTTTCATATGTTGATGTTAGCCAGGAGAGGTGAGGTTTCATATGTTGATGTTAGCCAGGAGTGGTGAGGTTTCATATGTTGATGTTAGCCAAGAGTGGTGAGGTTTCATATGTTGATGTTAGCCAGGAGAGGTGAGGTTTCATGAGGCTGGTCCTCTTCTTCCACAGTAGCCATGGCAGGAGCGGTAGGTCGCATGATAGATCCATTCCTCTGCCAGGTACTAGACACTCTTTCCCGATATCTTCTTCTCAGTTCTCCTGTCATTTCATCTCTGTGCCGCAGAGCTTCCAGGTCTGCAGGGTCAACTAGTGATTCTGTAGATCCTCGAGATATGGACTGTGGCAGGTTGTCATCGTGGAAAGACCAGCTTGTATTATATGGCGCCCCACAGCAGTATGGGGCTCTGGCTACTAGGTGGAGCCACGTTGATACGCGATGACATAACATACACAGAAACTGTACCACGACGATCACTCCAAACATCACAAGAAATGACAGACCTGTAGATCGAAAATTAAATTAATTAAACATCATTGAAGTATAAAGTTGAAGGATATTCAACTTTAAAGCATGAGTATTGACTATATCGTTACCCAGAGCATTTGTTCCCAGTACATCTAGCTGACTTTTGGTGACGAGAGTCATGATAAGGATGATCCATAAAGTGTTCACAATGGCAAACACCATCATGGTGGAGTTGCGAAGATCCTGTAGCTTCTCTGCAAAAGATAGACTCTCAGGGAAATATTTAACAAAACAAGCCTTCACATACGGTCTTTACACAAAATTGATTGCAACTGATTTTGAAAGTGATATTAAAACCACATTGAAACTATTTCTCACATCATGGCTTTACGATTGTTTGTAGCTTATATTTAAATGTGTTTTGAGAGGCTGTATATAACAAATATATATTCTTTTTCTATCTTTGATATCCAAGTCATGTACAAATGATGCCGACTCATTGTCTACCTCAATTATAAATAAGCAATGTTCACTGTTTACCTTTGAGATCAAAGTCATGTGAAAAAGCTGTGGAGTCTGGAAGCAGACGTTCCTGCTTGAGGGACTCCCAGAAGTCATGCTCCCTCGTGTTGACATCCGCCAGCTGGTATATCTGTAGTACATCTATCTCCTGCTTCACCCGGGTCTGGTCTCTCTCACCTCAATTAACAACCATATATATTACACAATGTAGCCAGAACAATGTGCGGGAGAGCTTTCACTTTATTATCAATAAGCAGACCTACCATCTGTTGGATATCTCAGTTTGTTGATAGCATCCATCAGTCGGTGTAGATGTCCTGCAGGTAAACAATTTGGGGTTACTTGGGTTACTGGTACAGTAAAGTCAGGGGTTACTGGTACTGTAAGGTACACATCCCGTTTTAGGGACTCGTGGATAAACTATTATAATGCATATGAATAGAAAGTAAGTCATAATATTAGAATAGCGAATGGCATTGTGTCTTGTTGGCAGGTTTGTATTTCTGATACGATTGTAAAATAGTATGTCGTTAATATAAAGACATCATACAGTTAATTACCTTGTTTGGTTATTCCTAATTCACGTTTGATATCTGTTTTTGTCATAGTCTTGAGAACTTCCAGCTGTTTCCCGTGGAAAATGTGCAAGTTGTGGAAATTCACGCGATACATGGATAGTCCAATGTTATTTAGCCATTCTTCAATGGTTTCCTGTATAAATATTTGAAAATTGTTAAATCTTTACCAGATTTATTACACGTAAGAGCCACAAGGATTATTTGATTATTACAACCATTCGCAATGTCATTGTAAATGTCACTCATTTATAATGTATGAAAGCAAGACATACTGGCACGCCAGGATCTATAGGTGGACCAGATAACATTTTTATTTCTTGCAAGAGAGCTTTGCGATGACCCTTCACTGAAACACCAATGCACCGCAAATCCTTTTCTGTCATTCCAGCCAAGAAGCTTGTGTTTTCATACCCAGATGTGAAGAATGCTTCAGCATACTTATCCTGGAAGAAAATGTGTCATCAAAATGTCTCAATTAGCAAATCCGGTTTTGGCCAAGCATCAAACCTAAAAGTCATTATATAATTAGAGTTTACCCTGAAGTTTCTGGGAAGCCATTCGGTAACAGGCATCTCTGGCTCTTGTGAATCATCGTAATGGAATTTGAAACTGCTACTTTGTTCTGAAAGTATAAGAGAAATCTACCAAACACTGCATCTATTTTCGGCAGGGTGAAAATCCCACAATTGGCAGATGCACTTACCAAAACTGTGTACCCTGTCTGGCACGTAGTCCAGAGGTCCGGAGACAGCTGGACTGGTACTTCCGCTGTTGCTTTGGGCATTCCTATGAAAGGTTTCTGTATCAGTCTGTCCCCTAAATAAAACAACAGCATTAAACAATTTACTCATTAATACAATAGTGTTTGCTAATGTCATATACGGCACTGAATAACATTCTGTTATACAAAAATGTCATTCTCAACATCAGGTTATTGATACATGAAAATAAGTTAAAATAAGCTGTCCCAACTGTGTTAGGTGACATGAGTTATTTAGATGATGTCATCATATTGGACTTAAAACGATATACTCTGATCTGAGTGGAATAAAGGTTCAGAACCTCAAATGGTTTGTAAATCCCCCTATGTTTTGTCAAGAAAGCCCCAGGATAATAACTATCATAATGATAATAATTACATGAAAAGGTTGCGGAGAGAGGAGAGAACTGCTTGTGGTTGGGAAACACCCTGTCCTGTCTTCACAGCAGATTTGTCTTCTCGTGTTCCTGTGGAAATGCACAAGGAATCAGCAAAGAATTAATTGACTTGATTTTTAACATTTTCCATTCAATCAGGTTCTTATAATTCAAATTAAATTCATACAAGATCATAAATTTCGTGAATCAAAAGTCGATATATGTATACACTACACCAGTTCAGATCAAGCATAGTTCCATATCTATGGCTTTCCAGTGAGATAATCCCTGATATACCCACCCTCATTTGTGCAGAAAAGGAGACAAACGATGTGTTAACAAACATATTACCCCAAGACCTGTCTGTGATATTACAGACACTGTAGATGATGAGGACAAGGTATCCAGCTGGTAGACAGAGCAGGTACCAGATGCCGTGCACCAAGCAGTAGATCTCCGGGAGGTGCAGGAGCCCTGTCACCAGGAATATACACACCAGCCCGGCCAGGTACAGGGTGGTCACTGAAATGGGTAAGTTGATGTCAGATCCGGAGGAGCCCTTAGTGTGAGGGTCGGTGTTGTCTGAAAATAGGTTGCCGGTATCTCCATCCTGAATCCCGAGGAGCACTGTTTCGTGAGGTTTGGAGGTGGTCACCATTTTCTGCGTTGGTTCTGGAAGAGGACAAATCACTTACGTAATACCCTTCACTCCAGACCTGTGACCTTTTAGCACTCCAGGATGACGCCAAGGTCACCAAGGACGGCATCCATTTTAAACACATATCAATAGTCGCCGTGCCAGAACCCTCAGATTTGGTTGCAGTGAGGAGTGAGTCAGTGAGGTCCTGGTAACAGCGCAAAGCGAGCCCCATCAGCACAGAGCAAGCACTGTCAGCACAAAGCGAGTACTGTCAGCACAAAGAAAGCACTGTCAACACAGAGCAAGTACCGTCAGCGCAAAGCGAGCCCCACCAGCACAGAGCAAGCACTGTCAGCACAAAGCGAGTACTGTCAGCACAAAGAAAGCACTGTTAACACAGAGCAAGTACCGTCAGCACAAAGCGAGCACTGTCAAGGCATAGTAGTCACCGTCAGCACAAAGCGAATGCCCCGGGGGGGGGGGGGGGGGTACTCTCATAGTCAGCATTACCGGGGAAGCTGGCCCTAAAACAGGTTAAGATATTTCATCATTTCCCCTAAAACAGGGTACTATTTTTCAAATTTCTCCCTAAAACAGGGATCACAATCCCCCTTTCCAAATCTCCCCCTTCTACATCATCCCTAAATGAGGGTATAAAAAATTCAGCTAGTCCTAAATCAGGGTACCAATAATGATAGAATATTTCCCTAAATCAGGCTCTGGGGTTTTCAGTTCCATCCGGATTAAAATATTTTATCATTTTCCCTAAAACAGGGTACTGTTTTTCAATTTTCTCCCTAAAACAGGGATCACAATCCCCTTTTCCAAATCTCCACCTTCTGCATCATCCCTAAATGAGGGTATCAAAAATTCAGCTAGTCCTAAATCAGGGTACCAAATTTCAGCTAGTCCTAAATCAGGGTACCAATAATGATAGAATATTTCCCTAATTCAGGCTCTGGGGTTTTCAGTTCCATCCCAGCCTCCGCGGGTTAAAATCATGAAAGTAAAATCATGAGAGTTTTCTTTCAATCTGAATTGAATGTTTGCCTTGATTCTCATTGCTTGAAAACAATATGCTGAATATTTACTTGGATTTTCAACCAATCAACAACTGATAAACATAAACTGGAAAAGACGAGTCTATGGACGCAATCCTCACACGATCAATACCTTTCCCTAATACATATCATGAAACTGATGATCGCATGGCCTGACATGAAAGTGGAATATAAACATGTATCGGGCCTGTGGCCATCCGTGTGACAGTTGGCCATCCGTGGTGACTCCAAGATCGCTGAGAGAGAGCCATGGGAAGCTTAAGGCCGTGGACGCAGGGGGAATGCCGTGGGAGGGCCGTGCATGCTTTATGGCAACATTATTATTTATTTTTTGCAAATGGTTCTCATAGACATCATATGATTCCACTGAATTTTGTTAAATATTCAACACACCGCGGACAAGATGGGTTTGAGGAATAGATTCCCCCTTTCTAACAACACCTACACAGAATCCAGGAGTGGGCAGAAGAAAACTGAATAAAGTTTTCATTGAAAAAATTGTGCACACATTACTGTAATAAACGTGGGGTCCACCAAGGTCCTCACATGTCTAAAATACCTGTTGTTCAAGAAACAAATTTTCTTTGTCTGATATTTGACAGGAAATGTCCTTTCATTCCACATTTTAAGTATGTGAAGAATAAATGCCAGAAGGTATACAATATACCTGCTGTGTGTTGTGGCACATATCAGTTTTGGAGTTGATCGTAGTATTTTACTACAGTTATAATCGTAGATCAAAACTTGATTATGGCTGCATGGTTTATTGATCAGCTCATCAATCCTGTTCAATATCAAGGAATGAAACTTGGTGCCTTTCGCACATTATCACGCAGAAATTTTTGCTGTGGAAGCAGAGGACTTGAAATTCTAGCTGTTCAATATGCAACAAATATAGCTACAGATTCAGAGAATTTAGTAGGCTGACCTTTTCACCAATAAACCAAACACTAATCTAACTTTTGGTATTACGGGAATCATTGAGAGCTTTAGAATTTAATCCTGATCAAGTTACAAAATTTCAGTTTCCAGAGACTCCATCTTGGATATACAAATCCATCTTGGATATACAAATCTAACATTGTCGCTTAAAGAAGGATTCAAAAGATCCAACTTTGTATATTGATAAATATAATGAGTTAAACTCAGTTTAGAAAGGTTTCCAATGTATCTACACAGATTACTGGAGGAAAAGCGACAGCGGCTGCAGTCACACTTGGATATCTTCATTTCGAGCGACTGCCTAACAAGTCCTCTTTTTTCACACAGAGTTTCATGCTATTCATTTAGCCTTAGAGCATGTGGAAAATTTAAGCAATCACAATTTTCTGATTTTTCTGATTCAAACTCAGCATTGCACTCTTTTAAGATAAGAGATTTGAAGAATCCGGTATCACAAAAAGTGCTTGAACATATTAGTGGTTGACTAGAAAAAAATCTATAATACTTTACTGGATTCCAAGCCAAATATGTATAAAATGAAGTGAAACGGCTGATACTGTAGCAGAAGCAGCTTCAGATAAATTGATACAGATTTAAGTATAACGTATATTAACACATTGATGGGATGTAAGTGGCAGTGTGAGTGGGATGAAGAAGTGAATAACAAGCTTTGTGATATAAAAATTACCTTACATAAAAGTTACAATTCATGCCGTGAAATATATCCCGAAGAAATAGTATTAACACATATTCGGATTGAACAGTCATTGTTCTTTGTTAAAAGGTGACGATCAGTTTGAATGTATTTCCCCTTGTAACCCCTTTGCCTGTGTTGAATTTGATATTGCAGTGAGAATGCGGTGGGGGACACCCATGTGTTATACCAACTTTGTCATTTCATTTTTGAAAACAATTTTCATTCAGGCATCATGCAACACCACTGCGGTTTGACAAAAACCAAATTTACAACTGACTCGAAGCAGACAAAGTTCTAATTTGACAGGGGCTATAGTTACTGCACTCAATACACATGCTGCAATCTAAGTCTTTATCTTGATTATGCATCTTACTGTATCATTTTTCTGGCTTCCAAGGTTAATTTCATAGACATTCATTGGGCGATTGCATGTTTACAAATAATCTGCTGACGATTTGATGGCAGTCATTGAGTGTAACTCGGAGTGTAAACCAAGTCAACACTTTTATCTTTTTTGTAGAATAGAGACTGATTGATATAGTGTCCATGCGCCTTAAATGTTATCATTCAATGGGTTGTTTTAGACCATGGACGACTTGGCAGCTCAGATGAGGAGCCACACTGCACACAGGAAGGAACTTGGTGGGTGTATTCCGTAGAGTTGTTTGGGTTATTATCATGTTTTGTATTAATGCAAAGCTTCCAATACACAATCTTTTAAAGGTTGCAAATTTTCTTTGGCCAATGAAATAAAGGTTGTTAAAACAAATCTAAATTAAACTTTAATTGAATCCATTGCGATGGCACTGGATTGGTTATGGTCAAATTATTTGTTTATATTTAATTGTAGACAAATAAAGAATACAATGATAGATATTACGTGTTTAGCCATGACAACAATGACTTGGCCATGGGAAAAATGTCTTACTTGGTGGGGCAATGGTAGTGCTCTCGTTGGATGCGGAGGCTCCAACTTCTCCACTAATCTGTATGGCTGTTCCTATGACAACAGCAGCCATGATGAGAGAAAACACCACAGTTAAGAGCTTCCCAACCTGTATTTAATAAAAACATTATATATATCACCAAAAGAATATTTCGAAATAGTCCTTTTTCAAAATAAATCCACATAAATTAAAGTAATAAATTGAAAAAGGGTACTTGGTATATACCATAAGTTGTGTTTCCTGCGATGTAGATAGGCAGGTGAGCGTGTACATGACCATGATGAGAATGAGTATGATAACAGAGGCCACCTGATTGATGTTCCATGCATAGTACAGGCCGCCGGTGATAACAAGCAAACACATAGAGGGACTGATGAGAGTGGCCACAAGCAAGGCAGCTTGATACAACAGGAATAGCACTGAGATTTGTTTGTTCTGGCGAGATATGGTTTTCCATTCTTGAATCAAAAGTACAAGGTTGGCAAGCGTTGATGGGATCCACCTCCTGCGTTGTTTGAAGAACTCGTCAAATTCCTCCGGGCAGTAGGTGCTGTTCTCAGCCGCGGCACAGTATTCCAACCGCCACCCACTCTGAACCTGAAACACCCACACTTCAGAATTAACTATACTTAAACCTGCACACGTCATGGAAGAAGAGCATATACATAATATCAAATACAGATCAAATACACAAGAGTATGATCCTGTTTACCATGAGAGTACACAACCACCTGTCTTCGCCCATGTCCTTGGTGAGGAACTGGGAAGCCTTTGTCACCTTAGAGGCATATACAGGGAGCACCTGTCTGAGGGCCTCTGCCCGGTACACACTGAAGCACCCAGGGCAGCACAACACTGTCCCCAGTATATGGTTAGACACCTGACAAAGCACACAATATACAAATAAATACAAATACAAAAGCTTTAAGTCACTTACAGATTCAACAAAAAATACTAGCCTTAAAGCTGTTTAGTTACGAGACTAAAACATACTAAAATCTTGCTGATAAAAAATTCTGGTTACTGAGCGACAACTAAGAATTGTCCCAAGATATACATATGAGAATATTAATTTTAAAAAGTTGATATTGACTTTGGATACCTTTTGTAGCCAGTGGCCTATTGCATAATCAAATATTTGATACCAGACAATCGGTCCGGAGCCCATGGGATAGGTCCTGGCACACACAGCGCCGACCTTGATGTCCCGGGTCATGAGGTCCAGCAGAGCTTCCACAGACTCCGGCCGGAACTGCACATCTGCATCTGTCGTCAGGATGAAAGTGTCTTCATCTGTCGCTGAAATCCATATGTTAACAAAGCGTTAATTGATAGATTGTTTAGTTTTTCTTAAGTGATTTGAAGCAATTGCGATTTGTTTTTTTAGACTTGAAAGTCCAAATGCCTGAAGTGCAGTGCATTGAATTCCATGTTTATATTGCTATACCAATATGCACAATGAAAGTTAAAATGGTTTCCCTCCCCATTTGAGTTATTCAGCGTCTCATGTGGGGTAACATATTTACCTTCATCATCCTCCATCATAAAGTAGTCCAGGACATAAGACATGTACATCACTTGGCTCCATCGCTTTTTGTTCTTCACCTGTAATTTTTAAGTAAGATTTTTGTCGAATTATAGTAGTTTTAGCAACACAACCTTGAAATTTGACGCAATTTTACCGTAAACATCCTTGAAACATTAGTATTTCTATTTTAAAAATCGTTGTGTTGCAGTGATGTCTAATACCCTCACCTTAAAATTGTCTTTTAGGTGTATGCTGAGAACCATGCCTTCTTTCCCAGGTAGGAGGGTAGGAAGTTGCCAGGTTAGACGAAGGCCATAGGGGGTCTGTACCTTTGTACAGTCTTGACAGGCAATACCTTTAATGTGCACCATAGGGAATGAATAAAGTCATACTGTTGACAAGATATACAAACAATGGTACGATGTAATACAATAATTTAAACACTTCACATGTGTTTTGTACATGGTGATATTTTGTTAAGAAATATTTACCTAGTTTGTTTTCAGTGACCGACACAAGTTGCAGTGCAAAGTCGGTGAGGCGTTTTTCCCTGACTCCATTGTCAAAGAAGATATGGGCCTGGAAGTGTCGATCACTCTCCTGCTTGGCCTGATTAATGTGGCTAAGAGACTGCAGCAACTGCTCCATCTCATGCTTAGCCTGCAGGAAGAAAGCCAACCCTCCAACCGTGACACACCTCACGCCAACATTCAATAAGCAAGACGTTTAAACAAAAACACATTTAAAACATCTAAAAAGGTAAAAACATTTTATCTACTGTGATAACTGTTATCAAGAATGAAGGTACTAAATATGTCTCTCACCTCTCGGTACATGGTTGTGCATATATAAACCCTTGTCCTTCTTGAGTGTTGACGGGGGTCTTCATGGCTTTCATCTGTCTGCTTGGTCTTCTTGCCAAGCAACAACCATTGCTCCAGGAATATGGTGTACCCAGGCAACCAAAATATCTACGACAATTTATACTTTTAAGTGAATTTTTATCTGTATATTTTGTTGATAAAGTACTACCATGCAGAGATACAAGAAATTGAATAACAGATTACATTATAAGATGGAAATTGAGTGTATCAATTATACATCAATTACACATCATATCAGCTAACTATTTCTTATAAATTTGGACTTGCATACTGTACTTGAGCACGATCCGATTGGCAAGGAATACAGTTTCAAATTACTGATGATTAGTTTTCATATTAAAACCCACTAATAGTCATTGTTTCTGTGACAATCAAAACAGTCTTCTTATACAGACACGGGAATCAGCCTACCACATGACACAAAACCAACCAAGTAAGGAACACTACAACCATTCCACCACAGCATTTCGGAATCAGTCTTATACAGAACCCTTGAACCAGAGCACCACAAGACAAAAATAAACCTTAAACACAAATCCTCCACAGGACACGGACACCAGTCTTGGCACTAAATAGACAGCCAAGAGATACATGAAAGAGTCAACCACAGGACAATTGATTAAATATAAACAGGACAAATGAATCAGTCTACCACAGGTCACTAGAACAAGTCTGTAAATGTATAGAAAACAGGAACTACTACGCCGTAGGAAACATGGACCATTTCACTATAAGAGTCATAAACTACTCCACCATAAAAATAGTTTTCCACTCTGGAACCACTCTTTTTACAAAAAGAAACAGACAGCAAAATGAATCACCGAACACTGAATCCCCCCATAGGATTTAGAATGAGTCCATTGCCGGAAATAGAAAGCAGTCACGTTCAGGGCTCCGAAACCTTTCAATAAACTCTTCATCACCGGAAGCAAGATAGGAATCAGGCTCATACATGCAATGGAACAACTCCAAATGAAACAGAACCTTTCACCAGGAAACTGTTCATCACCGGAAGCAAGATAGGAAACAGGCTCATACATGCAATGGAACAACTCCAGATGAAACAGAACCTTTCACAGGAAACAGTTCATCACCGGAAACAGGATAGGATTCAGGCTCATACATGCATGCAATGGAACAACTCCAGATGAAACAGAACCTTTCACCAGGAAACTGTTTATCACCGGAAGCAAGATAGGAAACAGGCTCATACATGCAATGGAACAACTCCAGATGAAACAGAACCTTTCACAGGTAACAGTTCATCACCGGAAACAGGATAGGATTCAGGCTCATACATGCATGCAATGGAACAACTCCAGATGAAACAGAACCTTTCACCAGGAAACTGTTCATCACCGGAAGCAAGATGGAACAACTCCAGATGAAACAGAACCTTTCACCAGGAAACTGTTCATCACCGGAAGCAAGATAGGATTCAGGCTCATACATGCAATGAAACGACTCCATATAAAACAGGACCACTTCACAGGAAACAGTTCATTACTGGCCATGGAAACAGGATATAACTCACTTTAATACAGGTACAGGAACTACCCCGCCGCAGCAAGAAAACATTCCATTATCGAAAATATGAAGCAGGCTTATATTGGACACAATAACCACTTTACCACAGAAAGCAGTAGAAAACCTTTCAATTCAATTTAATTCGATCGAAATCAATATCTGTAATGAAAATCATTTCTTTGTAATGGTATCGGCGGGCATCGACACACAAGAAATTCCTGTTTCACATGGTCAATACAGGCGATAACCTGACAGGAAATGCTACCAGCGCAATGTGGTAATCAACACGCATAATGTGGAATGTTTGTTTATGTTGATGTCAAATTGAAAAATGTCAAAATGAAAATTGTATTGATCTAGGAATATATATCATATATATATATATATATATATATATATATATATATATATATATATATATATATATATATATATATATATATATATATATATATATATATATATATATATATATATTCCAGTGCAACATACTTAAGCATTAATACGTATGAATGTGTGTATATATACCTGAGATTCTTTTTGCATGATGAGACTATGACTCTGGAAGACAAAGTAGCCGGTGGACAATAGCTGAGCAATGTAGAGACAGGCAGCCGCTGGGAGGGCCAGCATCAGATTCTTGGGGGACGTTCCACAGTGTTCATTCCACCGAAGTCCCATGATGGTGATGTCACACTGGCTGTCAACTGCTATCAGGAGACCAAATGATACCGGCGTGGCCAATATGAGGGGGATGGCGAAGGAGGATTTCTGCATGCACAGTATACACGCCAGCCAGCCAAAGAGATAACCTGTAAAACTGGCCACTAAGTTAGCTATGAAAATGTAGAATTCAGGGTGGGATACAGTGACATGCGAGAATCCAGCGGGAATACTCTCTATTGCAATAATATCCAATGCATGCCCATACATGAAACCAAAAGCTGGTATGAGTAGAATTTTGAGGGCGTTAGATATGATACTGCTTTTCCATCTGGCGCTATATTCCGGATATGCTGAGATGATATTACTCAAAGTTCTCTCCTCGACAAATCCAGTATGTTTGTCCACAGTACTGGCTACACTTGGCCGCGTTCCAGTGCTCCCATAGTCAGAGTCTGGTGTACTGGCCGAGGCGTCACTAGAGGCGGTGTGCTGCCACCTGGCGTGCATACTCTGAGTCTCAGCCCACTTTGCGAGCTCAGAGAACTTTGTCAATTTTTTCTTGCGGATTCCAAGGGATGATGGGTTAGGGTAAAGTTGTGCCCTCTGGACATAAGGGCTCCAAGCTATAGAGAGACTGACAAGGGATAGAGGAATCGCCCATGTCTTGTTACCAAAGTTAAAGGTTGCCGAGGGTATCCTCTCAAATGCACCAGTACAAATGACACCACTAATCCCAAAAAGAAATGCTAAGATATACTTAGTGAAGTCCAACTTGTTGGCGCTGACACCATCTTGTAATATGGTGAATATTTGGACGAGGATGTGGACGAGGAAGACTCCGTTCATAAGGAGGACACTGATGTATGGGATGGTCTCACTGAGCACGACAACAGTGAAGAGAGTCAGGCCCCCGCTCTCCAGCACGCTCGCCAAGATGCACTGCAACATCAACCATACAAAACAGCAGGGAAAAACAATGCTTTATGTCATATACGCATCAAATATATATATATGTTTGTTATTTTTGACATTACAATTTCTCAAAAATCATCAGTTGGCGCCTTATGGTATCGCAGGGACTTTTATCCACAGATTTAATGGATCAACTTGACCTTGATCCGTTTGGTTCATCATCTAACTTTAGAGTCATAACTTCTAACTCTTTCAGTTTTTTTATGTTGGTGGTCTATTCACCAGTTTTCATTGCGTAAATGATAGCTTATCACTTTTTACCTTTTGATATATAGAATAAAATAGTAATACACACAGAGTTGTTGCTATGTTGAGTTGTACTGTAGTTGTACTGTATTTTTGGCATAAGAAAAGCATTTGAAAATTTTAAATATCAAACCTAATCAAGTCTCAAAATTTCAACACCCAGATATGACCTTGTACCTTAAAATGTCAATTTATTCATGCCAAATACAAAGATCACATGTCCCCTACGGGACACCACATTCAACGTTTTTAATATTTTTCTCATCCAGAAGGTTTAGGTCAGGAGATTGGGAAAATCCAATAGACATGATAGTCATTCTTTTTACATTGGTTAAAAATACATTACTGATTCATATTTAATGCACTGCAAGGAATCTACTTTTCACAAGCGACACGAAATGAAAGTTTTGGTTTGAGCTCAAAACGTTTGTAGAATAAGGTTATGGTCACAGTTTTCCTTACAATGCTATCTTTTCAAATGTAAATATCAGCTCGAATATCAAATACCCCTGACCTTAAATACATTCATTTTAATATGATCAAGTTAGATTGCAGTATTTCATTACACAGGATTTTTTAAATACTGATTCACATGGCAGATTCATCTCCAATAATGCATTTAATGCCTGCTGGACTTCGATCAGTTTATAAAATGGTGACCTTGCTTGCTTTAGTCATTGATCTTTATTGAGAGAAACCGCAAATTTACTTACTGTATCAAATGTCTTTTTAATATGCATGTTTATGATCTACTGTAGAACTGGCAGTGCTGTAAATATAGCACAAACAGCGATAAATGAGATATGAATGTATTAAATGACGGACCAAAGGTAAGATGTTTCAAAAAGAGAAAAAATACACTGATTACAATTGCCTCTCTCTTTTTCTCTTCACGGACTATCAGATTAACAAAAATTCAAAAATGAATTGCAATTAATGTGCTCTTTATGTTTGTGTCATTAGCTCTTAATTAAAATGGCCGCATTAAATAGCAGTTCTACAGTACCTGAGTGATGTGTTCTTAATGATTATGTGTACGCACATACACCCGCACTTCTTGTCAATGCTTAATGTTTTTATGATGTTTTCTGTTTAAAGCACTGAATAACCTTGTCCGCAATCATTCATTCATTACCTGTTTGACGTTCAAGAACTTGTCAACTGAAGGCCAACCAGTTGAATTATTATGCAACTTTGGCATTAAAAAGCCATTACGGGATTATTCAATTAGTAAGTGTTACATCCCTTCCCAACTAATGATATCAAATGGAACAGGTGACTTACTTGTATTGATGACAATATATTTAAACAAAGATATAAAGTAATATTGGCAGTTTTCATTTGAAACTTTGTTAATAAAACGTGATTTTTAATGAAATGTTGTGAGGTATTGTCACGTTGATCTCATGAGATTTTGAACGATATTGACAGTGTGTTGATGATATTTAATGTTGAGTGATATTAGCAATTTAGTTTTTATGGGTGATATTTAGTTTTAGTCTTATATTAGCCATTTCCTAAATGGAAAGACTTACCCAGGCTAACGCTGTTCTTGAGGGCCACAATCTGTCCTGTCGGAATGCGCCAGACCATATGGACCTGACCAGGGTGGTGACAAAGGGGGTCATTATGATGAGCACCATCATGAGAAAAGTAGACTCTATGCCATAAGAGGGAGCTGACGTCACATGCACGGTAGAGGTGTTACCTGTAGGTATGCTGTCATGAGTAGCATTCTGGCGGAGATCCATCAAGAAGTCTCCCATGTGGACTAGAGACAGCTTGCTGACCGTCAAACATAGCAGAAATAACAGCCCGGTCAAGACCATAACAATCCACTTGGCAAACACGGGCAGACACGGGTTTGTGTGAGGCAGATCAGCGTCCTCCTGGGCATCCTGCCTGGGTGCAGCGTCCCTGATGGTGAGGCTGGGCGATCTGGCCAGGGGTTGGCGCAATGATGTAGTGTCCCTGAAGGTGAGGTTTTCCTGTGGAGCAGCTTCATCAGCCCTTGTATCCATATGTCCAGAGAAGTCTGTGCCAAGGTTATTACTATCAGCATAGTTATCTGTCTTATCAGCATTCCCAGAACAAGAGTCTTTCATAGTTAACAAAGAGGCATAAACATCACAAACATGTGTCTACTCGTTTATTATGTCTGTGTAGGCAGATTGAAGTGGGTATTTTTTACATTGGTATGGAGATTCTTGCATCCTGGTACACATGTGACCTGCGTGTGCAGGCTTTAATATGAAATCCAAGTCATGTGGATATATCGGCAGTCACATGAGTTTCATCAAATATCCCAAACCACGCATTAGATGATAATCTTAGTTACGCGATGTGCGTATGGTAGCAACAGGATCCTTCATTTTGTTAATTATATCGTGTAGCCAATAAAATATTCCAATTTACTTTCGACATTAAAATGTATCATAAAGGGAAAAGAAACTGAAAGCATTTTATTATACCGAAAGAAATCAATTAATCCAAGCATGATTACCAGTTTAGCGAAGGGACTGGGATTATAGTAAAACATAATATACAATTGTTCTCAATATTTTTTCCCATCCCAAGATTCAAATTCTAATTCAGCCTTATTCGGATATATATACATTTATAAGGAATAAATAACTAAATAACAAAATACTTTGGCAAAAAGCCAGACAGACGGATAATAAATTTGTTTATCCCAGATTGATTTAGGTTTTACTGCACTTTTATACATTCTCAATTACAAAAGCTATAAACATTGTAGCCATTATTCCAAATTATATGACAAACTGAATATTGATATCAGGAGAAATGGGTATTTGTGGTAACTGGTATCAGACACACACTGGAAATTGCTGGAAATTAAAACATGCCAAGCAAAAAAATTTTAAAAACTCTGCTTGATTGGGTGATAACATTAATATTTATATAAAGAGTAAGGGTCCGAGAATTGAACCATGTGGAACACCAGATTCAGATTTTATACTCTCTATTTCTTTATGTTCCAATTGACAAGTAAATTCTCATTAAATTGTGTAAAGTATCATTACATCCATAATAGCAATATTAATATTATAGTCATTACGGGTATCAAGTCAATATATATTAGGGAGAATGTTATGTTTGTCCATTGATAACAAAACTTACAAAGCAGCAATAACTTACAAAGCAGCAAATTCTGTGTAATGTTTGGTCATAAAACCATGATGGTTGTTATAAAATATTTTGTTATGTTTGAAGAATTGATAAATTCGTATAAAAATTACCTTTCCAAAATGATTTTATTTTGTTCTGTCTAATAAGTTTTGTATGACTCCCTCTGCTTTTAATATCAGACTGAGGAATTCTTATTCTTGGTCAGTCTAATACCTTTCTTAAGAATAATATTTGATTTAAGGTTGTTCTCATACACATGAAAATTGGAGTCGTGGTCAGTTCTTTAAATTTCTTTATACAAGCTCTCTCTATAATTTATAGAATTAACATAAATTTAACATAAAGCAACCCCATAGAAAATATAAACATGAATTATCTCAATTGGTAATGGCAGATATACATTTGAACTAAAATGGAGAATGACAATGCTTAACATTGCAAAATATCACCTGTACATTTAGTAAAACGTAGTGACAAGGTATCTTCTTCGTTTAGTAGCCATAGCTGAACGTATCACTATCAAACTTTATAAACTCTTTTTGGGCCTTGTCTCCCTACTACTACTACTACTACTAATAATAATAATAATAATAATAAAGATTGTCACTGTTAACGTTTTATAACATTCTAAACAACTCTCAAAGTATGTCTTTATTTTATGTATTTGTGTTATAAGTTGAATCGACTAGTGGATAAATGTCTTTATTTTCATAGACTTGAATGCCATTTTTGTCTTTTTCCAGAGCGTTTAATATCATGCCGTTTGCCAGAGTATCGGCGGGTATAGTGTAGATTTTCTGGCGCCCTACGGCAAATGCCCTCGCGATATAATACGCTGCCTTTTCCTTCTTTGTCATTTCCTCTAACTTCCAAAGGACATGACTGAAAAATGTAAGACAAGATGAAATTCATTTATCGTCGATTGTTTTGTGGAAACAAAATAAAGGACACATAATGAATGCATTGATGAATGGGTCTGAGATAAATATATCTTTTCTGGGATAAATATATGCTTAACGGTCTTCAAAATATACAGTTGTTAAACCAATAAATTAGTCCATGCAAAAAACATAACCAAAAAAAATTATTTAGGATTGAATTTTCATTTAACAGGATTAAATATATATCTTGATAATTTGGGAATGGGCCTTGCAGGAGTTGTGTATTGTGGAATTGGGTGATCATTGACAGGCATTTGTTAGACCCCTTTCAAAGTGATTGGGTTCATGGGGTCAGACCAAGGACCTGCCGTGCAGCACAATGCTCTGCCCTTTTCGCATCGTAAAAGGTAAACATAGGCATCAGAGATGCATCAACCCTCAGCCCTGGTAACTTATTGCACAACATTCGCTCCACACAATATTTGTGAACAAAACGTCACCGCACCACATAATTGTTCCTGTGACCTTGAAAAGTAGGTGAAGGTCTTCACTGAGGTCTTCACCAGATGCTTATGTGTGTCAAGTCTCATAAAGCTGCCATCATTCGTTCTCGAGTTATAGCAATGATAGGGCTTTCACATAATTGTCACTGTGACCTTGAAAAGTAGGTGAAGGTCATGTTCCATAGAAAAATGTCCGAGGTCTTCAACAGATGCTTATGTGTGTCAAATCTCATAAAGCTGCCATCATTTGTTCTTGAGTTATTGTGATTCTAGGGATTTCACATAATTGTCCCTGTGACCTTGAGAAGTAGGTGAAGGTCGCCGTCCACTGAACTCGTCCGAGGTTTTCACCTGATGCTTATGTTTGTCAAGTTTCATGAAGCTGCCATCATTTGTTCTTGAATTATCACGATGACAAGGTTGATTTCACATAATTGTCCCTGTGACCTTGAAAAGTAGAAGGTCATGTTCCATAGAAAAAATTCTGTAGACTTCAACAGATGCTTATGTGTGTCAAATCTCATAAAGCTGCCATCATTCGTTTTTGAGTTATTGCGATTCTTGGGATTTAACATAATTTTCCCTGTGACCTTAAAAAATAGGTCAAGGTCGCCGTCCATCAAACTCATCCAAGGTTTTCACCAGATGCCTATGTGTGTCAAGTTTCATGAAGCTGTCATCATTTGTTCCCTAGTTATCGCGATGACAAGGATGATTTCACATAATTGTCCCTGTGACCTTGAAAAGTAGATGGAGGTCATGTTTCATAGAAAATATTCTGAGGTCTTCAACAGATGCTTATCGCGATGACAAGGATGATTTCACATAATTGTCCCTGTGACCTTGAAAAGTAGATGAAGGTCATGTTTCATAGAAAAATTTCTGAGGTCTTCACCAGATGCTTATGTGTGTCAAATCTCATAAAGCTGCCATCATTTGTTCTTAAGTTATTGCAATTCTTGGGATTTCACATAATTGTCCCTGTGACCTTGAAAAATAGGTCAAGGTCGCCGTCCATCAAACTCGTCCGAGGTTTTCACCAGATGCTTATGTGTGTCAAGTTTCATGAAGCTGCCATCATTTGTTCCCAAGTTATCGCGATGACAAGGATGTTCGCTACAGACATACATACATACATACATACATACATACATACATACATACATACATACATACATACATACATACATACATACATACATACATACATACATACATACATACATACATACATACATACATACATACCCACGCCAGGAGTACTGCAATACCCTCAGCCTGATTACATCAGGGGCTGAGGGTAAAAAAGGTAACAGATATTCCGAGGGAAAACGAGAAATAAGCATCTGTTAAGGTGCAGCTGGTACAGTTAAGGTGCAGCTATTACAGTTATGGTGCAGATGGTACAGTTAATGTGCAGCTGGTACAGTTAAGGTGCAGCTGGTACAGTTAAGGTGCAGCTGGTACAGTTAAGGTGCAGCTGGTACAGTTAAGGTGCAGTTGACACAGTTAAGGTGCAGCTGGTACAGTTAAGGTGCAACTGGTACAGTTAAGGTGCAGCTGGTACAGTTAAGGTGCAGCTGGTACAGTTAAGGTGCAGCTGGTACAGTTATGGTGCAGATGGTACAGTTAATGTGCAGCTGGTACAGTTAAGGTGCAGCTGGTACAGTTAAGGTGCAGCTGGTACAGTTAAGGTGCAGTTGACACAGTTATGGTGCAGATGGTACAGTTAATGTGCAGCTGGTACAGTTAAGGTGCAGCTGGTACAGTTAAGGTGCAGCTGGTACAGTTAAGGTGCAGTTGACACAGTTAAGGTGCAGCTGGTACAGTTAATGTGCAGCTGGTACAGTTAAGGTGCAGCTGGTACAGTTAAGGTGCAGCTGGTACAGTTAAGGTGCAGTTGACACAGTTAAGGTGCAGCTGGTACAGTTAATGTGCAGCTGGTACAGTTAAGGTTCAGCTGGTACAGTTAAGGTGCAGCTGATACAGTTAAGGTGCAGCTGGTACAGTTAATGTGCAGCTGGTACAGTTAAGGTGCAGCTGGTACAGTTAAGGTTCAGCTGGTACAGTTAAGGTGCAGTTGACACAGTTAAGGTGCAGCTGGTACAGTTAATGTGCAGCTGGTACAGTTAAGGTGCAGCTGATACAGTTAAGGTGCAGCTGATACAGTTAAGGTGCAGCTGGTACAGTTAAGGTGCAGCTGGCACCGCTCTATTTTAGTTAAAGGTGGCAGATACCTTAACCATCAATAAAAGCACCGAAATATTGCACCAAAATATCTTGGTGGCATTACACATAATGTATTGAAGCCTTTTTAACAGATAAAACATGTTGCACTTCGCCTTGGAGATAATACGGGTGCGGCATTAATGTGAGACTTTTAAATTTGTTAACTGTCTTCTGGAAATATAAAACGTAAAGTGTTCTTTACCAAAATTCACAAACGTTTGGCTGGGATGGGGAAGGCGGGATTTGAAACGGCCAATCATATATGGTTTAAATGCCAAAAGAAGACATAAAGTGTATCTATCTGACCTGACATAGTCTGAACAGTGTTGAAAAGGTCGTTAATACGAAGAAAGTAAATAAAAAGCAACACAAGCATAGTGATAATACATTTTTGTGTAAAAAAAACTATTTCGATCAATTTTTTTTATTCATTTCATGTCAATAGTATCAGGCATGTAAAAATCAGTTTTAGCAATTATTTTAGAATTTTGTGATCATTATGTCTACCCTAGTGTTATACATACCCTATTTTGTAGATGCAATATCTCTCAAAGTCCAACGTTTTGATATTTTCTTCAGCTTTTCCCTGAAAAAAAAATGTTTTCTATGAGACGTATGTATTCAGAACATATTTCAGATTTGTTTGTCAACATTGACATCTTTTGACATTTTTGCTGGAGAGGTACTGTTCTTTCTTCAGCAATGAGTGAAATTGAGTGTGCTCAATATAGAATTATATCATAATTAATTTGTGAAGTGAAAGACAATATGATTGAACATATCAGTCTATAATCAGAGCCTTAATTTTAATGTCGGTGACACCTAGTTTCCACGGCAACGACATCGCGATACAGACTCAGTACAGGACAGAGAGATGCGTTTCAGTTTATCAATTAATTGCTGAACACCGTTTGACGATGATGACACATTTCCATATCTAACAACAATCAGATGAGAATATTCTCAAATGTGTAGATACATTTACAACACTTTGAAAATGGAACCACATTTCTGCTGTCGTCAGCTGTAATACCAACGCAGTTTGGTTGTAGGCCTAGCGTGACTGGGGTATAAAGGAATTATTTAACTATTAACTCCTGTTTTGTTGGAGAAGAAGAAGACATCTACCCACCTTTACAGATGCATAGTTGAAATACCCGTCTTTGTCTGTTCCTCTTGCCGACACCAAATGGAATTGTTTCACCCCTGCTTCCCTAGCAACATGGGCAGAGTTCACCACATAATCATGGTCGACTTTCTGCAACATTTCCTGAAAATACAGCACAAGTCCCTTAAAATTGCCAATGGATTACAAGCAGAAAATTGATATCACCTACTGATATAAAACCACTATACAGTAATTTCATGTATTAACAAAGTTATATCTTTACATCAATTGGTAATTCTCGAAGTTTATCTGACAGAAAATCATCAATTCAATCGTTTCACCCACGTGCAAAGGGAATTTCAAGGGAATTGTAAATGCAACATCCACCTTGGGTGAACAACCGGTCATTTGTGAAACCTAAAACGGTTGGTTGTAGGCATTAAAATAATTTTCAATAAGATTATTGTAAAATAAACTGTAAAACTTTCAGAGAAATCTTGAAGTGACGTGGCTATAACCAACGAGTTTGATTAATATAAAGCTGACGATTTCCAGACATAATCATGGATTTTAAACGTCGAATACGTTGGCCATGAGGTCAACATTGAGCATATCTTTCAATTCCAGACAAATTTAACCCCCATTAAAATTTTGTTCAAAGTTATCAAGGTCAGAAGGCATTGCCTGAAAGAAAACCCTGAAAAATGTAATTATCACTTCAAACATGTTGCCTTTATCGCTTCAAATCTGTCGCATTTATGAATTCAACAATCCAAATTCCACTGTACAATGTACAGTACACTGTACAGTTGGGTATTTAAAAAATCACATCTAAACGAGATTTACATGAAAAGCAAAAATCTCAGACCTCTCCAGATCACCTATCTGCGCTTTGCCGATGGGTGATTGGAGAACACTAGAGCCCTAAGCACTTTTGGGAGCAAGCCGGGAGCATGCCGGGTAGGTTCTGATTAGTCTGTTTCAAAAGAACTATAAAAAAACATATATATGTATTTATATGTATTTATTCCACACAAACGTGTAAGATATAATGAGGGGACGTTTTCTCACATACACACAGATATTTATCAGAACCAGACAAGCTGATTTTCTCATCAGGTAGGACATCTTTAAGACATCCGATCATAATACGTAATGTGCTGTATATCTCGCTATTTTACAAGGAGTATTTCTGATAGATCGAGACAGCACATTACATAAAAGGTTTCAATCCATCTGCATTGTTAGCGAATAAATTTCCTGTGGCGAACTGCCAATTAATATTGGAAAAAGATAAAAAAATATTCTGTGTCTACCTGTTTTTAGGTTTCATGTTTGCAAAATACTTTTATGCCATACATTTAATCTGACACTTGGCATTGATTCAAAGCCAGGAAATTAATCGAAATTTGAGGACGTTTGCATAATATCCACGTTATTACTTCAAATTTCCTGCATTGATTAGTCTTCGCTATTTGCATAGCTAAGTACCCAATAATAATAAAGAACCACAGGGAGAACATAAATCGGAATAAAGCCATACTGGGCAAACATCTCTTCTCCAATCTCCAGATCTAGTGGTTAGGATGAATACAACAATAATATTCCTCAACTTCACCGAGAGTGAGATTGAAATTGACGAAAGCCTGAATAATTTGGAAGATCTGAGGCTCTACGCACTAGGAGAAAATCTGCTCATATACGCATCGCCCATAATTTTGCTCTGGGGAATTGCAGGCAATGTGTTCTCTTTTGTTATCTTAAATAAGAGTGAGTTCAGCAAATCGAATTGTTCCTTTATGTTCAGAATATTATCTGTTGTTTATATCTTATTCATATTGATACATTTACCCGTTGTGTGGATAAAAAGTGTTTTTCTGGAGGATATTCGTTTATTGCACACTGCAATATGCAAGGCACATGTTTTCCTCATATTTTTTCTAAAAGATTTATCAGCATGTATCTTAACCTCAATAGCAATAGAGAGATGCATTGCAGTAATGTCTCCTGTAAGATACAAATCTGTGTGCACAAAAAGAAATATTAGCATAGCTTTGGTCACTTTATTCGCAGTTTTATGTACGTTGAATCTGTATTGGCTGATAATTCTCAATTTGATAACCTTATCATCGGGAAATAAAATATGCATAGGAAGCTTTAACATCTTCAGTGAGATGTGGCCATGGTTTGATATGGTTGTCTACGGCCTTGGCCCATTCACTGTCATTCTTGTCTGCAATATACTTATCATACATAGAGTCTATAAGGCTGCCAACACACGTCTCAGGATATCTTCCTCTAATCGCCAGAACAAGGTATCTCAAATGTCCCTCATTGTCATAACGGTGAGTTTAGCCTATCTCATATCTTCTGGGCCTTTCACCTTCTTTGGAATCTATCAGAAATTATTTGACCACAAGAATGCAAGCCCCCGCCAGTATGCTGTGTTATATCTCATCAATTCTCTTGCGATTATCATTGGGAATATCAACAGCATCAGCAATGTACTGCTCTTCTGCATTAGCGGATCTGTCTTCAGAAAGCACATGGTTAATCTGCTATTATGCAAAAGGACGATTTGAATGATTCAAGGAACATATTAAGAAGTTAAAGCAAGATGATAACAATCTTGATGTCTTGAGTAAGGATGCTGTGCCCAGTATAATTCATTATAACTTATTTAGGAGAACAATTTAAAGAAAGTTTCCATTTCAAGGACGATGTCACATTCAATGAATTATACCGTGCACAGATATGAAAGTTTATTTTTTTTGGTCTTTTCCAGTATATTTCATCAACAAATAATGTGGTACAAGCCAAACTATTGATGATTATATCAAATATGTGCAAACCGTAACCGACGTGTACTATATATTCCACATCTTTCAATATTTCTGACATAATTACTTTACAATTACCGGTTACAAATACAATGAGGAAATAAAATTTTTATTACTCTTTTCTTGACTAATATCAGTTTGCTTGTCATCTTAATTGAAAATACACTTGTGATATATAGTTCTCTCTTTATAATAGCGTTCAGTGTTCATGATTGTCAACTTTGGTTGCTGAGCAAGATACAAACCTTTGCTGCTGGAAGTCGGACTCCGAGGCAGCAGAATCCCACGTCCAGTCCGGCAAATGCTTCCTTGTAGTCCTCTATTTTGTCAAAATCCACCACGATCTGCTCCTGAAGTGGACAAGGATATATATCTATCACCATACTTCTGTGCACAGATCTATGATATAATATACTACAAATGTCATCATCCACCTCGGTCTGTTTTATTTTTATTTTCAGAAACAATATCAGAATAAGGGCAACATTGTTTAAGTCATTCTGTTCCTGACAGATAGACCTGTGTCTCAGCTTCTTCTGTGTGAGTCTATTGTCACAAAGGCAAGCATAGTCACGAGACCACGCAGATAAGGAATTTTTTTGTGAGCTACAACTCCAAATGTGTTACCTCTTGTGACATACAATTATTACCGTGTGTCTGTTGATGCCGAAAATCCTTTTGGGGACTTAATACATATATATTTTGGTCTTATCGATCAATTTTGGTCTTATCGATATCTTGTATATGAATAGATGATTGTATGCTAACTATTGTTGTAATATGGTTAATATCAAAGCAGTAAGTTTGTGAATCCAGTCAAAAGTCTCTAATGTTTTAATCAACTTTTCAATGCAGTCATTTCGTTGATTGACACGATCTATCATAAATTACGAGATCATTGATTCGTTTAATTTATCATGGTATTAAAAACACTATACCCTATAGAGTAAACATTATTACATTGTCTGAAGTATGTAGCTCGTTAAAAAGTAGTCGTGATACTGACACCAGATGTCACTCCTATCTTTGCATTACTCAGCTAGAATGTAGATAACAAATGTGAGGAGATGCCTACCAAATCCTTGCATAAATCAAAGATAAACTCACTTGGATCTCTCTGAACAATCTACGATATTAAACTCACCGCTTTGTCAAAGAGTGGGTCGTCATATTTGATTTCCCGGCGCCCCATCAGTACAACCCTTGTGTAGTGTGGTGAGGCGAGGAGACTGCGCGTCACGTACTGGCCCACACGACCAGTGTGACCAAGCACAAACGCCGTCAGGTTTGCTTCCATGGGGCTGAAATGATTAATTTTACAAGGTTGTTGGTAGATAATCTTGTAATGTTGAAATCGGGGAATTGGAAAAAGAATATTGGTTTTATGACATGATAACCCCATGAACGGTCTTGAAGCATCGGCGTAAGGGAACTTAGTTCATTCAAAAAGTCTCAATAGTCATTACGCAAAGTACCACCATAAATAAAATGATTCCTTTTCTATGTTTTATTGTGTCTCGCTGGCAGAAGTTTTATAAACCATATTTTCAAGAAAGCAGTGATAAACATTTACTATTTAATGTTGGTAAATCATCCATGTATGTATTATTTTGAATTTCAATTTGTTAAAAAGGTGTATTTAGAACAACCATCAAACTATAGGGTTAAGTTGTGACTGAGTATATTGTATTGTGCCTATACCGTTGTTCTCCCGGCTCTTGCTGTCTCGTGATCATATTTCCCTTTCTGATATCTTCTTCATCAATGATCCAAATGAAAACCACTGCTGACAAGCATGCCAGCAACGTTAGCCATAACACCAAACCCATACTATATCTGTCTCTTTATCTAGCCTAGAATGGGAAATAGAAATATGCTTGGGCTTGTCTTATAAAACTTAATTAAAAAAATATTTCATTTCCATTTTACGTTAATTGGATTCAGTAAATTAGACTTATTCCTATAACTAACTTCCAATAAAGACTGACAACTGGGGAAATATGCATTTAATCAGATCTCTGATCAAAGGATTTATTTAGATTTTTCTTCAAAAGTAGTATTTTAACTGTTACTTACTACTAATGACACAAATAGAGATAGTAAAAGATGGTCCGAGGACTGTTTTGATCCTCACAAACATTAAGTTATTAGTGGAACTGTTGTTGAATTTTAGTATTTTAGCTGAACCTTACAACGTTTGAGAATTTTTTTTTTTTATTCCTCACAAACATTAAGATATTAATGGAACAGTTGGAGATTGTACAATTATCGCTTGTGAAAAATCTGTTCCTATTTAGCAGACTGAATTAAGTTTGTTCGGGTAATATACCAATAAGAGATATTTCAGTTACCCTTTTCGAGTGATGGGCGAAAACATTTAGCAACCAATGTTTTTACTGTATTCGAATTTCCCTCTATGTGATGTCATAATGTTCCAGCGGTTTTGCTCAAGTGAGCCGTGTTTAGTATGGGATGTCAATAACATAACTTTAGTTTGCATCATGAAAATTTTATTTTTATCATGGAAATCATAGCTTTTTCATGACCAAATGATAACCGCAATTAATATTCATTAAATGTTAACATGACTGTAGAGTCTGAAAGTATATTGATGCTATGACTCGCACAATACTCTGATAATATCAAAGGAGGTAATAAAAGAAGAGCATTTTTGTTACACGCCTTGCTTAACAGGAAGGTGGATGTTAGGATAATGATATAATTTTACATGAACAGACTATCAAGCAATATTCGAACTGTTAAAATGCCCCAAATGAGATGGATGGGTATACAGACCCGTCAATGTTGTGATCCTAGAGAAGAGGTGAACTCGTAATGATCCTGGAGATTTATAAATCTGGTAACTGGAGCGATAAAGATGTTACACAGTATTAGGTAATGACTCTAGCAATGGATGTAACAACTATCTCAAGATGTACGATGTATCTCTTGGAGGCGAGCGCATAATGACATATAATTTTGAAGCAGTAGTGTCATGCTTTCAGGGTTCTGCATGTTTATGTTTGCGGCGGCTCGTATGGATATGTGGGAACCCAGACTTGTCGTTTTTCTTCATTTTGCTTTAATGGTTAAATGGAAAAACTGTCTTTATTGACAAATGTAAAACATATAGATAGCATATTTAACAAAATATACTGAAAAACATGAATAGATACAGCGCTTCGTCTGTCAGGAATCCGAAGGCAGAACCCTCAGACGTGCAGTTCAGTGTGGTCTGTTTCCCAACTCTCCATGTGTTCTCGGCGGCTGTGCGGGATCAAATGAGGCCGAGATGTAGTACACTGGTACAGTTCATCACATCAGGGACACTAGTACACTACTATTTCCAGAGTTTCCCCCACAAAGAGTTTTGGGCTATGATAATTGAAAGACGGCTCTTAATACGTGTCTAATACTGGGAAATGTAAATCAGGTACAGGACAGGCTAGTGGTCATTTTGTAAGGTAGTTTTTATTACACATCCTAATTACTGTATGGGTAGCAAATGAAGGGACCTGGACTGGTCTACTAGGAGATATTCTATGCATGATTAAGTGACATATGAAAAGAGACAAAAGGTTGTTGGTAATCATCTTTAATCAACTTGAGTCTATTTGTTCATGAACACATATTAAGTAGTATATATTTGTGGGGTTCAAAATAAAATGTAAGCTCACCTGATATTTGTTGAATGATGGACCCTGCTGCGTCAGTCTGGTCTGTTCTGGCCTACTTCACCCCCAACTCACTGACTTCCCATACTGAGAGCAACCAAGCCCCATCCTTCACCAGACATATAGGGAAAGCATGCATTTTGTCACTGATCTAAGCTGCTTGTTACTGATACAAAATTTGGAAAATTTGGATCACAAAGTCAGAGTTTGTATTCTTGGAATATATAGTATAATGAATATGAGAGAAAATTGTCAAATTGATGATTAAACAGTTATAAGTTTTAACAGATTGTTACATGAAGTTATATGAAAAAGTTGATATCTCTGATATTTTATTGTGAGATATTTGATATCCCTGGGGATCAAATAGCCCAGGATACTACTATGGTAATGATGACTTTTGTCATTGTCCATCCATCAGATGTATCATCATATTTGTAACAAATATGCGAGTACATGTAATCTCGAGTTAATATCTTTACAAAGTTAGGGGATACATTATTTTTTGATAGACAGGTTTTTTCATTAATATTTAAATAGATATTGAATTCTATCAAATAGATAGAAATAGATGTCAGTTCAAACTTTTGTAGATATACATATAAAATGCGACTGTTAACAGCCTGGACATTACAAATTGTTAAAGATTAGATTTGTATATTTTGTCATTCAATCGAAAATGAAAATCTTTAGAATACATTGACTGAAATCAATCCAAAGATAGATAAAATATGTGTCCCTATTTTTAGCCGGATCAGAAAAAAAACATGTCATCCAAAATCTTCATTATATTTTGTTCCGATTATTCAACAATTTCACATGAATTTAATGTAATATCGTCTACAACAAAAGCCAAGCAAACGTGATATTAAATGTAATTGATAGGACCCAACTGTCATCGCTTGGACCTGAGTCTACTATTTGATATGTGGGACCAGGGCATACAAAAGTAGTGCTTGATAATTTCCTACTCCCCCTTATTATACATGATAATAACGAGATGCAGATCACATTAGACATAAAATGAATAGTGCTATTTAATAGCACAATAATGGCTTGTTTTGTCGAAGTTATTAGAAAAATAATGAGAATAATTGAAGGGACTATATATTGATCTTTGCTATCAGGGGCTCATTCCTATATTTCCATGTTCTGTTCTTTGTTTTCAAGGTAGGTGGCGCTTTAACAGATCCTAGCAAAAAGTTTCAATGGTCAACCTCACTTCATAATCTGCTTTTAGAAAGATGAACATTTTTGCCATCTGATAAGTATTTTTCAAAATACCCTAGGTCGATACGAATATTTTTTATGAATTTTTGAAGGTGAGGCATTTACTTTGGTTTTCAATGGGACATTGTAATAGTGGTCCTAGGCCTATTATATTAATAGGCAAACAGCATGGAGTTTCACTTTCAACTGTGAATCTTTTAAGCAGTGATTTGTCAATTAATTTAGTAAATTTATGTAAATAGGAAATAGATCCAGTGTAGTTTAATCCATATCAGGTCCCTTTTTGCCTGATATAATGTATGACAATGCCAACAACCCCTATAAACCTCTATATTGAAGTGCATGCTCTATTGATACCTGGACCACATGCTGCACAAGTCAATAGGTGTATTTTATATAATAAATATACACAGCAGAGAGGGTTTACAATGTGTAGATGTATAAGAAAAAACTGTATAAAATGTCTATTGTGAACTTCATGCTCATCAATTAGGCAAAATTCATGCTCTCAGACTCTCTGTTTTCTGCGTAACATCCTAATATATTGCTCTAAGAGGGATCTCTATTCTTTATATTTCATAAATTATGCATGAAATCAGAAGGTAACATTCAAATTTAAATAATTTGCATAATGAAGTATCATTTGGTTCTCTTTATCCTATAATATCGACTCAAAACGACATTTTACAGCACAAAATAGCATTTTTTCATGATTTCTTAAAAAGTTTTTGATTTTTTTTTGGTGTTAAAAAATACTTTTGCGTACTTATTTAAAATTTAGACATGTGCATCCCTACTTAACAATTTGATTCTCAAAGTTTGAAGTCAATATAAAATGAAATACCAGTTTTAATGATCCCTTATTGTGTGGCACCAAAATGCACTGAATGGTACTCTAATCTGGCAAGACCAGGGGAGCCAATAGGTGGCACTATGGTATATAGGTAAGCATGCATGCTTGTTTTAACACCTGCACTTAATTAGGGTAATATCATAGATGACTATAATTGGCATAAAGTTGCATTTAGGGCTATATTTGATCTCTATTTGTGTGCACAGAAAAGCGAAAATATTATAGTATCAAAATGTCCCAACAGATGACACTATTGGAAAAAATACTATAGGTGGCACTCGTATAATGGAAATAAAAGAACGTGCACTTTGAGTCTCATTGCACACCAAGTTTCCTTGGTATGATTTGTGTGTAGTATCAATTCTATGTAGTATCATTTCATATCTATATGGCGTTGTATCTGTGTGGAATCTCATCTATATATGTGACATCCTATTTGAGCGGTGTGAGATATCTATATGTTCGTGGTATCTTAAATATATGGTACTATCATATTATATGTGGTGTATCTTATGTGGTATTATTTTATTATATCTATGTGGCATCATACCTATGTGGCATTATATCTATGTAGTGTCACGTGTCACTAGTATCATACCCATCTATACTATGTTGGCTCAACTGAGAGCAAACATAATATAGTCAGCTGTTCAGAGCTTAGGAGCAATAACTGAGAAAGCAATAATGTCTGGACATTGTAATTTCTCTTGTATAATTTTGATGAAACTGAGAAAATGGAGAGAATAAATATATTTAAGAAACAATGTCAATCATCATTGGCAATTTTTGAATTTTTTGATAAAGTCACCATCCCTTTAATATCTGCCTTGTACCAAAACTTTGATTCCAACCATTCAGGGACCCTTTATTTACCGCAGAGAATTGATTAGCTCTTAGAATCTGAACAGTACCGTTTTCAATGAATTGAGTAAAGCCTAAATGAAATTCGCAAATCCCCTTAATCTTTGAGTCGTTGATCTGAACCACTCAACTATATATGAAACCTTTATTCATGCCAAATTAATCCCATCTTAATGTAACTGTATGAATGATTTTGAAAGAAATGCTAGTCGAATGCCCACATGAGCTGTAACTGTGAGTGTCGTATTTGTTTAATGCTGGTGGCGACAGTGCCCTCTATTGAAAATAGGAATCATTGTTCCTGTCAGGTATCATTTTCCAGTCGACCAGTCCCATGTGCTATCTTCAAAGAGTCTTTGCCATCTTTAAAAAAAACAAACTATATATACTATGCTGTTAAGTACGATATCATTAACACACTAATTTGGCAGAATTCTAAAATCCAGTGTCAAAAATATTCTTTACAGAGAAATAATTCTTATTTCACACTGTGTTTTTAGCTTTTTTTAGCTTTCAATATCAATATCAATATCAATATCAATATCAATATATATATATATATATATATATATATATATATATATATATTGATATATATTGATATTGATATTGATATTGATATTGATATTTATATATTTATATATATATATATATATATATATATATATATATATATATATATATATATATATATATATATATATATATATATATATATATATATATGATATTGATATTGATATTGATATTGATATTGATATTGATATTGATATTGATATTGATTTTGATATTGATATTTGATATGAATGTTATTCTGAAGTAACATTAATAGAAAAAAATTGTTAAATGATTAAAAGTTATTTTTTTACATGTTTAGAGAGCAGTGGTAATATAACATGAAACGATTAAATGTTAGCTTAATGTACATACGTGGAACACTTAAAGAAGCTGAATAAACAAATAGTGAGCTGTACTAACACCTACGCTCCATCGCCCCACTTTGTCGTGTTGCATGTCAGTTGTATATGATGTGGAAATGAGCTTTATATTAATAACATAAATAGTATGCAATATTAATGTTCACAGTTGACATCTTATGGAGAATACAAATATCGTTTATTTTTGTGATGCCAGTCAGCAGTGAAGTTTGACTGGTTAGTGGATGCGATCAGGTGCACCATATACTGAGGCTGAGTTAAGATTGGCTGGATCGGCATAACATTCTCTCTTGTGCAGAATATTTGTATTGAAATTTTCTTTAATACTGTTTACACATGCAGCTTTTAAACCTTTTTTCATACCAAGTGAAGTATGGCATACATTCAGATATAACAAAATGATATGGAAATGAAATCCTTCGGTTTACACAGTCATCTTTGTCAAACATGACAAATACAATGTCGTTTTTGTTGTTATACTTATAAAGGAGAATTGCATCACTACAATCATCAAATGCACATGTATTGGATTTTACAGACTTTTTACTTTCAAAATCTGCCATCTCGATCTTTCAGAGTAATATTGAGACCGAGATATAGCGGTACTGTTTGTGCCATTGCATGTCATAATATTGGCAAACATTACGTGATAAACGCTATCAGTTTTGGTGAAAAATTTGAATTTTAAAAATCTGCAAATGTTAGTAAACCTGTATATTCGAAGTTCTACGTGCATATATGTTAGAAATCTATTATGTGTGTGTGTACGTGTGTGTAAATAACATCGTTTTCAACAGCACAGTATTATTCTATTTAAAGAAATCGTTCTTAGTAATAATAGTACAGTATGTTTAGAAGAATGAAGCCTATTGTGTACTGAACCATAAATCTCTGACTAGAATATGTTATCTTTTACATTATAAAATATTACATTCAATGCGAGGTCTATTCCTTCATATTCAAAAGAAACCAAGCGCATCTTTCTGGTTTAGAAAATGCAATGTGCTTTCTTGATCTAATATGGGTAAATGAATAATTTGGTAAAAAATAATTCGCAAATGATCAGAAAAACGTAATCAGTGTGTCTGCTTCCAATCATGTTAAAATATTATTAACCTTTTAAATATTTAAAAGTCTTCAGCTGGATGCTCAATGCACACACATATACATACACATACACACAAACACACACACATACATATGCATTATGGCTTCCTTGGTGAAGATCGTCAGTGATTAATGGTTGCCCAGGTAGTGATTGTCAAGGGATAATATGCCTTGTAAACAACAGCCACACAGAGAATATCATAATTGCATCTGGTAGTAATGAAAATTAAGGAATACGATACCTTGGTAAATGGTTGTCAGGTATGACTAATGTTTTGTAAATGATGGTCAGGGAATATCATGTAAACGATATTCAGTGAATTTGATTACTCAGTAAACGATAGTCAGAGTATATGAGTGCCGTGTTAATTATAGTCATTGAATGTCATGTGATGATCGTTCCACAAGGTATATGGCATATTTTTATATGTTCATTATTTGTGTGGTTGGCCAAGATTCCTGATCTCCATCCTGACATAGGATGGAAGCTAACATCTAATTCCAATACGGACATGCCATGTGACTCACATTGTTTAGTTATGTAGGTTTATGCTACATCTCGAGGTTTAGCATATATAAAGCTTATATCTTACTGAATGAAAGAAGAATGCTGCTCTTCCCATACATTTTATTTCAAGATCCACATTGGTTTAATAAAGTGTCCTCTAAATAGTTTGGACTAGAGTTTATACACAATATATGTCCACTTAAAACTAAACAATAAAACTTTTGGGTTATTCCCAACTTTGCCTTGGGCAATGAAACAAAACTCTCATAATTGTCCTCATAAAATTCCTATTATTTTCCATATGCACATCAGTATGTTAGCATGGCAAACAAAGACATGTGTCGCACTTGAGCCTTAACAACCAGGGTGGTTTGCGTACATAGAGATTTATGAGTGTGCTAAAAAATGCCAGCAATATAACTATCTGATGATGAAGTATTTGATGATCAACTGTCTCTTACTTGATAGCAGTGCAAGTCTGGCTCAATTTGAATTAATACAAAATAGGTGATGATCGGATCACTTCATTTCTATGCAGTATGGCTGGAGGAGTAGTCCAATTTCGCCATGAAATATGGAATTAGACAGGTGTAAGATTCCCTATCTAAAGAAAATATCAAGAGATAAGATGTTAACATAGTATTAAACAAGAGGAAGTGGCATAGATTTATATTTTATGTTTTGACAAGTATCCAACTTGGCCACGGTTGTGGGAGATGCATTCCTCGCAAGTAAGCACAGAACATTGCCCACATTCACAGCTCTACAGAAATCCGAGCTTTATATTAAACCTTTTGAGACCTTCATGTTAGCATAACAGATAGAATGTGATTTTGCTTTTTGCTTAATCTCATCACAAGACATAAATATAATAGCTGCATTCATGTGCTTGTCACTGCAGGTCATGCTGCCCGCTGTGTACGGAGACGCATCGTAGATTGCAGATCCAATGTCTGTGGCAATAAGGACACGAGGTAGTGACAGGTCTCCTTCCCACATTTATATCACATCTCGCTTTTTATACGGCGTGATAGGGCAGTGTGGGGCATGGCTGAGGAGACGGCAATGTCTAACCATAAGGTGACTAGGTGATAGAAAAAAGCACACACACCTAAAGCCAAGCCACTTTACTAATGCACATTATTTACCAGGTGACAAGAAACGAGTATGTGAATAACTTAAAAGGGAAAGACTGGAGGGTGTCTTAAATATAACTCCTCATTTCAATACCGCAATTATCTCGATCTCAAGATGCACTCGACCGGAATACGCAATGGATACCGATGTGGAGGGCAGTGTAGTGGTCAGTGAGGGCATAAAGGCGGATCTGAATAGAGAGAATAATCTGGTTAAGGCGGGACTAATGGCAATACGGGATGAATGGTATTGAATAACACAGGGAGAGTGATCCTTGAAATGCTATATGTGTATATAAATGATGATCCCAATATAATAAAGCTAGACTAATATTGCTTGAGGTGAGTAAACATGGGAAATATTTCAGCAGATCTAATTCAGATGAAATGAAACAATTTCATATTTGTTTGTGGCTGTCGTAGTATGTGGGCTGCAATTAGGTGGTCGATTTTGGAGAGATATTTTGTTTGGATGATATACATATGTTGTTGCAGAGAGGGCATTGCATAAGCGTGATAAAGGATAGAGTGGGGCATTAAGCATTTCTATAGGAAAGTAAATTAAATGAGTTTGCATATTAGCCACAGCAGATTCCTAACTTAAGTCGTGAATGAAATGAGATCACATAGGTGGAGTGGCAAGTCCGGCCTGGTGGTAATGGTTGCATTCCAATGCTCAAGTGGTGAAAGTTTGAATGACAGCTACACTAGGGAGGGTCACTGCTCCACACTGCAGTGAGTGCTATGTGTCTGCAGTTGTCTGGGGGCCATGGCTGGCCCATGATGGTGGCTGGAGGCATACAGGCACAAACTGCATGCCAACTACGTCACCAGAGACGCAAAATATATGCCAAATGTGACATGACAGTTCCAAAATAGATATCTACCACACCATGACAGACCCAACGTATATAAGAACTACACCATGACAGGCCTTAAGCTTATCCCAACTGCACCACAAGAGGTCCAACGTCTGTGCCAACTGCACCACAACAGGTCCAATGTCTATGCCAACTGTACCATGACAGGCCCAAAGTTTATGCCATTCCAACTTCACCATGACAGGCCCAAAGAATATCATGACAGGCCTGAAGTATATGCCAACTGCATCATGACAGGCCCAAAGTATATCATGACAGGCCCAAAGTATATCATGACAGGCCCAAAGTATATGTCAACTACACCATGACATGATGCACCGTGATAGTTTCCATTGATTGTTCCGCCAAGACTGTTATTCTATTTGTTTTTATGAAATGAAGATGACACCCTGACTGCTATATGATATGTATGCTATTATAGGAAGGTAACACATAACATGTTGAATATAGGGTTACACTGTGGCACTGTGGCATCAATGATGCTGTGGGTCGGTAGTATAGGAAGGTCACACCATTTAAGCTTTGTTCCAAGGTCACTCCTGATTCTTGTATGTATGTGAATGTCAGACCTTCATGGCCGTGTCATTATATCAGGTCATCAGTGGCAGTGTACACAATAGTGTCATTATGAGGTAGTAACAATGTCATGTGCAAAAGGTCCGGGAGTTGTGAGTTTGTAATAGTGACCCCCCTGACACTGGTGTAGTTTGGCCACGTGCCTAGAGGGGCCGGGTACATCCCCATACCGCTCAGCGGCGTGACATGGGCAGGCATCACCGCATCGCCAACACTGCCGCCTTGGATTTGTAACACAAATGGACAAATGGACTGAAGAATCATAGTCAATCCGATGTCCACTGCCGCCTATATACCATTATTGACAGATATGGTGACATTGCCATCACTACACAGAGATAGTCCTCGAGGCCCTCTGTCATGAATATCACATTTTGGAGCATTGGACGCCTGTGTGTACATGGGGATGCATCAGTCTGTGGACAAGGGATCAGATCACTTGCGGACCGATAAGTAAATGTTTGCTGCGCACATTGCTAACACCTGGCTATGACAGCTGACATACATATCAGTCATATATATATATGTTATCTACCTCTACATCTGCCTGTCTAGGAGGACCCCACAATTTGTTTACTAATTGATGACAATAGTGAAAATGTGAAGCTTTTGCCTGGGCTCACATGTCAGCTGCACAGCCATATCGCATCCAGGTAATACTTTACATGTCAGAAATCCTATATATCATCAAACAGCTTGTCATAAGGAATGGCTTTATTTGGACTGCTTATACTTTATGACATATTAGAATTGTAAGGAACGCGGTTATCAAGGCTTCGGTGACTGTGTGTGTTTGTGTGTGAGTGTGTGTGTGTGAGTGTGTGTGTGAGGAGGAATATCTTTTGCTCCTATCTCAACCAGGCATATCTGACAGTGACTGATGCGGGACATGAGAGACACACGGCTTGTGATGTAGGAGATACTGAGGATGTACACGGGCTGCTGCGGCAGATATATGAGACCGTCTCCAGAAGACAGCAACTTTGTGTGCAGGACGCACGGACCGCTCCATACTTTTGTATTCACACAGTTGCACATCTGACAAAGAGTGCTATCCCGCTGCCGTCCTTTTAAACTTTTTTTGCCATGCCTCTTAATATAAGGACAGTTGTTATTATGGTTCAGTGCATGGATGAAGCCTGGGCAGAGACAGGCAGATCGCTCAGCAACCTCGCTCAATTACCTTACTTTGTTGGGTAAACCAACATACTTATGGGGTGTAGACTGGATGTAACCGTAGACCTTGTACAATAAGCGCACTTAAACTGCCAACAGCTGCGTGAAATTACAAGGATTACCTGAGCTCTCTTCTCCTTTCCAACCCCGCCAGGGCAGAGACAAGCTTTCTACTAGATGGAGTTGATATTATCATTATTATTGCTATCATGATGGAGATGGTCTGGTGGAAAGTTGGTGTGACTGCGATGTGCGCTCTGTGGTGCTCTTATGCCGGGGCAGATGTGTGCCCGGAGTCGTGTCACTGCCAGCAAGCAGAGGACCACTACTTCGTCTACTGCATCGGCAACGACCTCAGGGCTGTGCCAAAACATTTACCGGTAAATGTCACCAATCTGGACCTGTCCCTTAACAGCCTCACTCAACTCAGTGCGGATAGTTTTACGCAGCCATTACCTCTGCTCAAGAGACTGGATCTAAGCACTTGCAAGGTGGAAAGTATTACAATTAACACGTTTGCTTCTCTTTCATCCCTCACAGAACTAGTACTGGATCATAACTCCATCAAGGATTTACCTGCGGGAACGTTCACCGGATTACAACACTTACACGTATTGTCCCTTAATGACAACGATCTCATCTTCCTGGAAAATAATGTCTTTGAGGGATTATCTCTGCAACAATTGAATCTGTTTAACAATCAGTGCTTGTTTGGTTTATCCTCTGGTGTGTTTAGCAATGCAGAGGTAGAGGTGCTGGCTTTAGATCGCTGTGCTCTCAGAAATATTCCCGAGGACACCTTACGCCCCCTGGCGGCTAGTCTGAGAGTTGTGAAGTGGTCCTACAGCAAGCATCCATTGGTCATCCCCGCCAGGCTGTTTGAAGGCATGCAACTTGCCTCGCTACATCTCACTAATAACATGGTCACAAACGCTTCATTTCTGCATCATACCTCTGCCAAGGATTTGGACCTCAGTCATAACAGTCTGCAGACTTTTAATTTAGCAGGCCACCGGGGATTAGAACAGACAGAAAACTTGATCCTGAAAGGCAGTAATTTGTACTCCTTACAAGCCAGGGGTCCCTTCATGTGTGGCAACCTCAAAGAACTGGATCTATCAGAAAACCATCTCTCCTTTGTTAGCGCCAAGCTTTTCGTGGGAATGACAAATCTGACAAGACTCAATCTTAGGGGGAATTCAATCACTTATCTACCAGAGGGTCTTTTGCCCCTGTTTTCATCTCTCAGTTTTCTCGACGTCCAGGATAATGCGCTGACCTGCAGCTGTAACATGACTTGGTTTAGAGAATTTAGAGAGAACGCAGATCCAGAGGTCATTAGGACAAAAGATGGGCAGTGCCGCGCCACGCTGGACGTGTGCAGGAAGCCATTAATACAGCGCATTACACATTATATCAACCCAGGTTTTGTGACCTTATCTTGCGATTCTCAAGGGTCCCCACCTCCAGATATCACGTGGAAACTCAATTTTTCTAATTTAGGTTTCGTAGAAAATGAGACAGAACACATTTCCTCCACTTATGATAAAACTACCCTTCTGCAGACGAGCAAGATCCGAGTCCCTCTGAGAGCACCCTCCAATTCCTGCCTCAGTTTTATGTGTACAGCAAGCAACCCCGCGGGAACGGACGAGGACATGACTACAATATGCGGAGTAGGGGTTGGGCACGAGCCGGTGGCCGGGACCTCTCAAGGTCATCCGTCTTCCCTGTCCTATGTACCAGCCCTCGTTGGAATTATCGTGGGCGTTGGTGTAGCCATCCTGGCTGTGTTGGTCAGTAGCCGGGTGCTCCGTCATCGCTGGACCCGTCGCCGCCGTAACTCTCTCATCACCGATCACGTGTGTAGCGAGAGAACTTTGATTGAGGACCTTGAGGATGAAAAAGGCCCTTTTGTTGTGGAATCTGTATGAGAGACATAAATATTCCCTTTTTGTGAAGCCTATGGCGGGGGAATTGATGTCTGAAGACATGACACATTGTCGCATGTTCACGTTGTGAAATTACCATACGCCTAAAACAGAATACAAAGGCACATAAAAACCTTTACCTAGGTCATTACCAAAATGATCATACATCATTATGAAATCCCATGGGAGATCAAATGTCAATGAAGTTATTATGCAGCAAGAGAGTGGAATGATGAGCATGGATGTTCTGCCTGCGTGACCAGTTTTGATAATGATATATCTGCATGATTGTTTGGAGAGTGTCGTCCGGGCCTGTATTGCTGGAATATATTCGCTTGCGTGACTGGTCTGGATGAGCATTGCTTGATTGAGAGAGGCCCATGTGAATGCCTGTCTGCGTTATTTACTGCAGTACAGAATCTGACTGTAAGCATAACTGGTGTCGATCAGTCTTTCCTTGCATGACTGATGGAGATAAGTATCTGCCTGCGTGACTGGTGTAAACTCAGATCTGCCAGCGTGTCCGGTGCGGTGTAAACTAGGATCTGCCTGCGTGTCTGATGAGGTTCAGCCCAATAGTCCAATGTCGAGGACACTCAGAGAGCCCTGTGTTGACCCTTGGCCATCGTGCATCCCTGCCTTATTGGTTGAGGCATTGAGGGGGTGATTGGCGGCGGACGGGAGGATTTATCCGCGGAGCGGGCAGATGACAGGATGAGTATCGCCTACACCAACCCTAGCCGCTATCTCAGTCATCGTTACTATGTGCCCACAATGGAGAAACTGGCCTGCTAACCAAACTGTCATCCTTATCACAACATATATATATAACGCAGACCATAGGTGGCGAAAACTTCTTTCTAAAAAAGAGGCGTGTGATAGTATTGAAAGGTGAAATTATCCCTGAGGTAAAAGGTGCTTCACAAATGTATCGAGTTGCACAAAACAGATTGTTGACAGGTGTCAATTTGCTACATCAGTCAACAGAAGATTTTGGCGACAAAACACTTGCTCTCCTTACACTTGCAGTACAGACGACTACTATTTCTGTGAGGAGAATCACCGCAGGCAATGGCAGAAGAAAGAGCAAGCCATTAAAGGCGTCCACTTAGATGTGCTTCATGTTGATGTAACACAGGAGATCTGCTACAACTGTGAAATGAAGGGCACCGCCTGTCAGGGTATTATGTGATATTTACTGAAGGATAATGTTTAAATGTGTATGTCTATAGACAACGAATGACTCATATTTATTATGTACACCCTGGACGTGATCTGTATGTATATATAGACGCTCATCCAAAAATCTTACAGTTTTACAGTGGTGTGACATCTAGTGACATCACACACAAATCATATAACATTAGCGTTGTGACATCACAAACAAATCATAACATTAATGTTATATATGACTTAATAACATATGACAATATATGACTTGAGGTATTATATATATATATATATATATATATATATATATATATATATATATATATATATATATATATATATATATATATATATATATATATATATATATATATATATATATATATATATATATATATATATATATATATATATATATATATATATATATTAAAAATGTTATTTGTATATAAATGTTATACATATATGCACTGCATGCTAGGAAGACATTCCTTGGCAGTCTCTCCAAACATTATCAGTCAAGTTTGTATTATTCTCATCATATCATAACTCATTCTTGCATACCAAACTCAGTTTCATCATCAAAAGGGGCTTACAATTTGTTAATTTCTTTGCTGTCGTGGATGACTGGTGTGTTCCGTGTCGAGTTACCACCCGATGTGACGGACTGAGAGAACAACCCCGGCCTGCCACTCCCGGCTCTCCATATTAAATATATAACTACCACCACTGTTATTATCAGAATCGCTATTACTATACATGACAGAAAAATACACTGGTCAGGATAAAAGGGTGTCTCTTTTTCTGTAAACTATATATCTTGTGTTCCATCCAATGGTATTTGATATTTTATGTGATAGAAATATAAATATATTATAATAGAACAAGCTGTCAGAGTTGACTTGATAACACACGATTATGTATACATACATTTATGTAGATATACATATACATGAATATAGGATCCAACGATATGATGGTAGACTATTTGGTATGATTCTTTATTTGGCCACAATGTGACTTACTTTGAGATTATGTTGGTATAAGGATAAGTGTGGTTGTTAATGCTGGCATTGTGTGGACGACAGTCTGAGTGTGATGTAGGGTATGGGGTAGGTATGGGGGTGTTTGAGGACAGACCTGCCCGGGGCGCTGATGATCCTCTCTCCTTCAAAGTAGCACCCTTCATGCGATAGGTCTCTAAACAATATACACATGCCCTCTATAGTCATACTTTAACATCATAGTTTTTTGGTTCGCCTTCATACCAGGAAAAAAGTGGAAACATGACCAACAAATGTGTAAAGTCTGTATGCAAGTGTGTATCTGTAGTATTTATTGAATGCGGTGGGAGCGCAGCTTCTTTGTGTCCTTTGATCCTGGCTGTGTGGGGCGCCCCGTGGCAGCTAGAGGGCTATTTTATCTGAGAGGCGATCAGCGGGGAGGATACCTACCAGACAGATCAGCCACTCAATTGTGTCACATATAAATCTCACAAAATGCAGTCTTCTTTGTGTTTGGATGAAAAATCACAAAAGACGTCCACTTGTGATATAAAACCTGGACATGGCCAATAACAAACCCGATCATTTTTAGTAAGGTAGAAAGGTTTATGGATTACAGCCTAGTGGGGTGCAAATATATGACACCACAAGAGACCAAAACATGAACTCCATCAAAGGTAACAATGCTCAAAATAAGTCCCTACGTCACTCACTGGGAAAATATTTTCTATCACAGAGTATTATTTATTAAGTTATTCAGACACACATTTCAACGGAGAATTATAATTATTTAAACTGTAAACAGATATATAATTTTCAAATCCCACCCGTCCTATGTCTAAGAAGAAAATGTCATGTTGTGTGACCATTTGGTTGTCTGAGTTTGCAATTGTAATTTGATTTATTGATACGGATAACAATGAGAACAAACAAATTATGTGAAGAACCAAAAAAGTCATTGACACTTTAAAAAATTATATATGAACACAACATAAAATTGATGAAGATGAATAAATTAAAAATACAATTTTTGTAAAAAAAATGTCATCAATAGGGAACCCTCAGCAAGTGTTCCCTTTGTTGCCACTTCAAGAAGGGTCAAGATGTGAATGCCAGCCTCCCTGCAACCCCCACAGGTCATTATGTACGAGAACTCTTATAGCCACTCACTGAGACAGTATGCACACAAAAACACTTTGGTACACACATACACACACAACAATCATATATATATATATATATATATATATATATATATATATATATATATATATATATATATATATATATATATATATATATATATATATATATATATATATATATATATATATATAAATATATCCTATGTATTAATGAGGAAGTACACACACATAGCCCTACTGAGGACGTCCACACCCATAGCCATTAGTGAAGGACACGCCCATAACCATTAGTGAAGGGCACACATAGCCATTAGTGAAGGACACACCCATAGCCATTAGTGAAGGACACACATACATACACACATTGCCATTAGTGAAGGACACACACATAGCCATTAATGAAGGACACACACATAATCATTAGTGAAGGACACACACATACCCATTAGTGAAGGACACACACATACCCATTAGTGAAGGACACACACACCCATTAGTTAAGAGGAACACACACACATAGCCATTAGTAAAGGATACATACATAGTCATTGGTGAGGAAGTAGACATACACATAGACATTAGTCAGGTAGTAGACATACACATACCAATAAAGAACTAAATAACGTAATACTCTGTTTGAAATTGCACCCACATTATCACCTCTGTTTATCAAAAACCTAAAGTTACACATGCCCAAAGGCAAAATGATATAAAACCAAGTACAGTGAAGTTAACAGCCAGTTTGACTCTCAAATTTCAGTATCAATAAAAGAAATAGATGATATGGGAAGAGCAGAGATATACAATATGATAAATGCAATGACTGCACAGAGAAGTGTCAATTTCCATCATGTATAGAATGTGCTATGGCAAAGGTCGTTAAACTCATGTTTGGTCATGGCTCGATATCAGTACCAATTAGATTTGTGAACAAATGATATGAAGCTTATGTATGAACCCAAAAGACAACAAGAAAATTAGTTTTCTAAAAATCAACTTGAGCACTCTAACAGAGATAAAGATTGACAGAATGTGTCTTCAACAAACAAGCTTGTGCTTCAGATTTTGTGACAAGCGTGACCAACAATGATGTACAGAAAAGCATAAAAAAGAAAATGTAAAATCTTTCTGGTTATTGTTAATACAATTTATAGGTATAATAAAAATGAGTCAAAGCATTCCACAAGATAGGAGAAAGCAATTCAGTTACTTTACAGCAAAACTATTAAATGAACAAAACCAAGTGAGAGAAGATATTATCAATGAAAAGAATTAGTTAAAATTTATGAATATTGTATCGAATGTAATCTAATGAAGAAAAAATCGGAGTGAGAGATTCCCAAAATTTTTGGATGATGCTTCTATTATTGGAAGATCGAAATAAGAATACAGAGCTAATGCCCATATAAAACAAGATTTTGTAAGAATATTGCGTAATTCACTGTGTTAAACCTTCTCACTTTTTTGTTATTTCTTTCAAAAAACATTTGATCCCTATTCTTTAAGAATTAAGGCATTAAAATGCAAAGAAAACTATGAGAGTGCCATGGATAATACTATCTTTGTCTTTGAGGATGATGGAGTTCCACACCTATTATTAAATATCTGTGAGAAACAATGGAAGGCTGGAAAGTCCATGGTAGACTGTGAGAGACAATGGAAGGCCGGGAGAGTCCATGGTAGGCTGTGAGAGACAATGGAAGGCCGGGAGAGTCCATGGTAGGCTGTGAGAGACAATGGAAGGCCGGGAGAGTCCATGGTAGGCTGTGGGAGACAATGGAAAGCCAGGAGAGTCCATGCTAGGCTGGGAGAGACAATGGAAGGCCGGGAGAGTCCATGGTAGGCTGTGAGAGACAATGGAAAGCCGGGAGAGTCCATGGTAGGCTGTGAGAGACAATGGAAAGCCGGGAGAGTCCATGGTAGGCCGGGAGAGTCCATGATAGGCTGGGAGAGACAATGGAAGGCCGGGAGAGTCCATGGTAGGCTGGGAGAGACAATGGAAGGCCGGGAGAGTCCATGTTAGGCTGGGAGAGTCCATGGTAGGCCGGAAGAATCTAAATTGCTTGCACGTGTAAATATCTGATTTAAAAGAATTGTACCTCAAACAGAATAGTCAAATCTTTTAATATCATTTCAAAACATTTCATATCGTTTCTTGACTAAAATGATTTTATTTCAAAGTAATAGGTTCGTGTTGTACACCATATGACTGCACAATATAGTTTGAAGAACCTACTTTCCAGTTGCTAAATGCATAAAAGGTATCTATGTGGAGTGTATACAAACAATATATCATTTGAATTGCATAGTTCAAAGTGCTTATGTATTAAATTTATTTGTTTTAACCATTACCATTGAAGAACATTAATTTATGAAAACGTTTGCTTAACATTTTGTTTCCTAAACATTTTCAGAGCACATATGTGCACCTAACCCGAAATCAGACACATCGCTTGGTCATTGGATGTTAGGCCAAAGTTGCCCATAAAAAATGAATTATGTATTTGTCTGGTAATGTACCCCAAATAAAATGTCAGAAGAGGTGCAGTTGTGAAAAGGAAAAAGGATTTTTTTCTTAACAAATTTGAGCAGTTATTTACATGACAATGATATTTTTATAAATAGATCAATGCCTTAGACATATAAGCATGCCGTGAATACAACTTTGCATTTGCTGAAGGTTGCATCAGATATAGCGCTTTAGCGGAATCCATCAGTGGTGAAAATGGTAGGGAGATTGTGCTGAAATTCCGACTATGAATTATGTACATAATCAGAGTGGAAATATTCAGATCAGGTAATAATGACAAGAATGATTGCTGAAAGATAATTTAGACCCACCAATTCATTAGTCCGCCAGAAAATGCTAGTCTCATAGAATGCTCGGTTCGGAGATCTATGTCAGACCTTCTCCCCAAGAGACTTGTTGAATGTCCCCCAACAATCATACTTTATGACAGCACCCTGGTGGGGGCAAGCGTGATGGGTCACGTGGTATCCTGGACACTTGCCCTCTGGTGGTGACCAACATGAATAGTGCATGCACCTCTGAACATTTCATTCAAGCCTTGCAAATATATTCCTACAGTTCCAATAGATATAATGTGAGACAGAATATTAAGCAATCTGTTATGTTTTTTTCTGAATTCATATAATCATATGTGCGAGGGCAATATTTCTAGGGTGATATATCTAAAGCAGTGTATTTCGGGTAATGTGTCCACGTTATCGTCACCCGGATGTATCCAGGGCAGTGTATCCAAGAAGATGTGTCCAGGATGGTATATTTAGGTCAGCGTTTTCAGAGAGAGGTTGTAAGACAAAATAAAAGGTCAAAATCAAAATGGGTTTTATCCTAGGCATAACATTTGATTGTTGCATAACCTTGAAGATGATGTATGTATTTGTGATTGATCGATTGGTAATGCAATAGTCTATGGTTTGGAAGTAACCCAAAACATCTGTCAGTCCCCTTAAAAGAAATCATATTTCAGTTATGTAATAAAGGCCCTCTTTTGGCTAAAATGTGAAAGAGAAACACAATTAATGTGAGATTGAATTAGCTATAAATATGGAGTCATAAGCTACTTTGATATCTGACAAACTTTGACGTCTAACAAGCTGATATAAACTGAGAAAGGAAAAGATTAATCTTGAAATACGAAATGAATACTTGCTGTTATGACCATAGAAAGTAATCCTGACTGATAAATCCATGGAGCATACTCCTGGTTGATATTTCCCAGTCCCAGGAGTGATGAATCCAGGGTGAGTAATCCTGAATGATATGTTATAGAGAATAATCCTGTGTGATGAATCCATGTTGAGTAATCCTGGCTGATATGTCATAGAGAATAATCCTGAGTGATGGATCCAGGGTGAGTAATTTTGATTGATATGTCCCAGTGAGTAATCCTGCCTGGTATGTCATAGAGAATAATCCTGAGTGATGAATCCAGGGTGAGTATTCCTGGTATGTCATAGAGAATAATCCTGAGTGATGAATCCAGGGTGAGTATTCCTGGTATGTCATAGAGAATAATCCTGAGTGATGAATCCAGGGTGAGTATTCCTGGTATGTCATAGAGAATAATCCTGAGTGATGAATCCAGGGTGAGTATTCCTGGTATGTCATAGAGAATAATCCTGAGTGATGAATCCAGGGTGAGTATTCCTGGTATGTCATAGAGAATAATCCTGAGTGATGAATCCAGGGTGAGTATTCCTGGTATGTCATAGAGAATAATCCTGAGTGATGGCTCCAGGGTGAGTAATCCTGGTATGTTATAAAGAATAATCCTGAGTGATGGCTCCAGTGTGAGTAATCCTGGTATGTTATAAAAAATAATCCTGAGTGATGGCTCTAGGGTGAGTAATCTTGATTGATAAGTCCCAGTGAGTAATCCTGCCTGATGTATCATAGAGAATAATCCTGAGTGATGGATCCAGGGTGAGTAATCTTGATTGATATGTCCCAGTGAGTAATCCTGTCTGATATGTCATAGAGAATAATCCTGTGTGATGAATCCATGTTGAGTAATCCTGGCTGATATGTCATAGAGAATAATCCTGAGTGATGGATCCAGGGTGAGTAATCTTGATTGATATGTCCCAGTGAGTAATCCTGCCTGATATATCATAGAGAATAATCCTGAGTGATGGATCCAGGGTGAGTAATCTTGATTGATATGTCCCAGTGAGTAATCCTGCCTGGTATGTCATAGAGAATAATCCTGAGTGATGGATCCAGGGTGAGTAATCTTGATTGATATGTCCCAGTGAGTAATCCTGCCTGGTATGTCATAGAGAATAATCCTGAGTGATGAATCCAGGGTGAGTATTCCTGGTATGTCATAGAGAATAATCCTGAGTGATGAATCCAGGGTGAGTATTCCTGGTATGTCATAGAGAATAATCCTGAGTGATGGCTCCAGGGTGAGTAATCCTGGTATGTTATAGAGAATAATCCTGAGTGATGGCTCCAGTGTGAGTAATCCTGGTATGTTATAAAGAATAATCCTGAGTGATGGCTCTAGGGTGAGTAATCTTGATTGATAAGTCCCAGTGAGTAATCCTGCCTGATATATCATAGAGAATAATCCTGAGTGATGGATCCAGGGTGAGTAATCTTGATTGATATGTCCCAGTGAGTAATCCTGTCTGATATGTCATAGAGAATAATCCTGAGTGATGAATCCATGGTGAGTAATCCTGGTATGTTATAGAGAATAATCCTGAGTGATGGCTCCAGTGTGAGTAATCCTGGTATGTTATAAAGAATAATCCTGAGTGATGGCTCTAGGGTGAGTAATCTTGATTGATAAGTCCCAGTGAGTAATCCTGCCTGATATATCATAGAGAATAATCCTGAGTGATGGATCCAGGGTGAGTAATCTTGATTGATATGTCCCAGTGAGTAATCCTGTCTGATATGTCATAGAGAATAATCCTGAGTGATGAATCCATGGTGAGTAATCCTGGTATGTTATAGAGAATAATCCTGAGTGATGGCTCCAGTGTGAGTAATCCTGGTATGTTATAAAGAATAATCCTGAGTGATGGCTCTAGGGTGAGCAATCTTGATTGATAAGTCCCAGTGAGTAATCCTGCCTGCCTGATATATCATAGAGAATAATCCTGCGTGATGGATCCAGGGTGAGTAATTTGATTGATATGTCCCAGTGAGTAATCCTGTCTGATATGTCATAGAGAATAATCCTGAGTGATGAATCCATGGTGAGTAATCCTGGTATGTAACAGAGAATAATCCTGAGTGATGGATCCAGTGTGAAGAATCCTGCCTGATATGTCCCAGTGATTAATCTTGCCTGATATGTCCCAGTGAATAATCCTGAGTGATGGATCCATGGTGTAAAATACTGGTTGATATATCCATCTATGGTGAGCTTGGCTGATAAATCCAGGGCGTATTTATCCATTGTGCTGGCTATGCTGCTGCCTCTCCGCCAGGTGGCACTCACACTGTCAAACCTTTGGTGGAATATACATAATTTCATTGCTGCTTTTCTGTCCCTGTGCCTTTGAAGCAATTACAATGTTTTAGACCTTTCATGATATATTCTTTTCTGTTGTTTCAAATACCCATCATTCACTACAGGGAGCAAATGAATTTAGCATTTACCAAACTAATTTAATGATTGACTGAGATTGAGATGAAGATAATAGTGAGCTAAGCAACATTGACTGAATGTATACAATGAGTTCATTTTATGCACAGCCATACTATTGTCTTCGTGAAATGAGGTTTTCAAGCACTTTTTTGCATAATATAAATGTTTATACCCCAAACTTTGCAATCAAAAGTTATTACCCATCATATTCCCCCTACATAAATTTCTGCTAAAATCCAAATAATCCATTGGACATTTTGTCAACAAACTTTGTTTAGCTGACCAGTCATCTTCTGCAAACGCCTTCTAAGTAAAGTCTTGCTAATAGTGGGGCACCTTTAAATTGGGACAATGGAGTGATTTGGCTAACAGAGCCCTGTTTGTCCATTAATGTTTGTCCAATGGTACAGGCCTAACACCGCGACAAACCACAATAGAGGTCACATGATTGTATGCATGTGGCTACCTGGCGGTTAAAAGAGTACAGTCAATACTTGGCACTTTCAGCAATGGTCAGTGTATTTTGGCTGATTTTAGTGAGATAGCTTGGTTGTATCATAGTTTCGTGGCCACATATCATTTAAGCATACCCCAAACCTCAGTAAAATTGCTTGTGACCTCTGTGGTTTCATGATATGCTTTGAACTCATTTCTCATTTCCCCATAAATTAGGCCTCAATACATGCGTTGCAAAAGGGCATATCTATGCACTTCTAAAGCTAAAATTATCTTTGTGTACAGCCAGTGAGAGCTTAAACAATGAATTCTTATGTTTCCTTGCTTAAACAATGAATCCTTGTTTCCTTGCAGGAGCTCTAAGTATGTGTGCTTTGAAATAATATTTCTCATTGAGTTAGTTTCGAACTCAGAAATCGAACTAATTCTATGTGAAAATCTTGCTGCAGGCAAGCTCTGTCAATAAGTCACGATGAGGAAGTTTGAAAACACCAACCATTGAAAGAATATTTTCTTCAAACAGAGGGCACCACTTTCCATCACACTCAAAACTGGTTTGATCTTTTTATTTGTTTTTATCAACGCTTTTCAGCATTGCTTAAACTATGTTTGGTCAGATAGGAGCGTGTTGCCGGGACCTAAATGTCCTACTCTTTTTCAAGGAGTTACCTGGAGGAGGGATCTTTCTTTTGCATTATCATAAAGACATGATGAAACAAACCAAACCATGGTCTTCGCCTCTGATAACCACTCACGAAGCACTGGAATGGTAAACAACCATTTACCTTGAACAACAAGTAACAGATATCCACCTTTCTCACCCATGCAGCGTGACTAAAGTAGTAGCCCCAACCAGGATTCAAACCCGGACCTTTATCATGAAAAACAGACGTCTTACCAACCAAACCATGTCCCACCCATTTCAAAAATGGAATATTGGATGTACAGAAATATGTGTATTTTTTGAATGCAAAATGTGTATTTTTTTAATGCAAAATCTACAAAATGTGTAAAAGAGAAGTAGGTTTCTAATGGTTTCCTTTTTGGTTACCGTTTTGTACACTACAATCGTCTGTCTAAATGTGGTACCCTTTTGTATTTTAACTGAGATTAGCGTATGGTTCTCCATTTATGGTCAATCTTAACACCCTTTCTAGTATATAATTGACAAGAAAAAAGAGTCTATGGAATTGAAGTAATAGCTCTGGAGGTATAAGATGGCAACTAGCTGTATTTGTTGCCTCCGTGTTGTAATTTATGTGTAAGTTCAATTCAAACCCAATATCATGATTCATCGTTTACTGTATAAATGAGTTATTTTAAATAATATTTTTTTTATATTTTCTGTTTTTATAAAAAAAATCCATATGTTCTGAGATGCATATCACTCAAATGAAACACCAATATAAAGATGTCATCTTCAGCATGGAAAAAGTACTTGTCCCAACTGGGATTCGAACTCCAGACCTTTAGCATGGGAGACAGATATTTTAACCAACTGAGTCACGTCCCACCCCCTACGAGCAGTTCAAATTTTTATCAACGGAACATCCGGTTCAAGGATATATATGTTTTGCCTGCATTATTTTAAACAAACTCAAAGGTCGATAATATGATTCCTGTTTTTTTGTATTCCCATGATCACCAGATACACAGCCATCAGAATTGATTATGATCATCACAGTCATCAGAACTGATTATGATCATCACAGTCATCAATATTGATCATGATCCATTACTGATCCATTACCAGACATATCTTCTCACCAGAGACATGACCACCAGTTTATGGACCCTTTACCAGTTATATAATGTGACCAGAGGCATGACCACCAGTTATTTGGACCCTTTACCAGACATATCGTGTCACCAGAGACATGACCACCAGTTGTTTTGAATCTTTTCCAGTCATGTGCTGTCACTAGAGACATGACCACCAGTTATTTTGAACCTTTTCCAGTCATGTGGTGTCACCAGAGACATGACCACCAGTTATTTTGAACCTTTTCCAGTCATGTGGTGTCACCAGAGACATGACCACCAGTTATTTTGAATCTTTTCCAGTCATGTGGTGTCACTAGAGACATGACCACCAGTTATTTTGAACCTTTTCCAGTCATGTGGTGTCACCAGAGACATGACCACCAGTTATTTCGATCCATTACCAGACATATAGTGTCACTAAATACAAGGTATCCAGATATTGTGCATCATCACCAAGCAAAATACTGTCATGGGTGATTTACAAGATAAATCTATGAAGACTCGAGATCGTGTGCCACTGACCTTGAACTTACGAATTGCCTAAACCTCTGCAGTCTGTGTCTAATTTCCCTGTAATTGATATGAATAATTCATAAAAATATGTTTGAAATTTGAAGCAATTTGTACATGAAATTATCTGATCAGTATATACAAGATATGGAAGACAACGCCACAAAATAGAGATGATTTATTTTCTTAACTTATTTTCTCTTATCCTGAAGGTATTCTGCGCAGCCTCATCTGAAATACTGTCTGTCTGTCAAACATTTCACGAGTAGTTCTATTATATTCCCTCCTGGGATTTTAGCCGGGGGATTGTTTGTCCTGGTGTCTCCTGAAACCAGCCAGCCTCTATCACAAATAAGATCAGCATGGAAATCATGGAAATGTGAGAACAGTATAATTGGTTTATTATGAGGTGTAAGGTGTTTTGTTGTGGGGTAATTGAGTCCAGGTTAGTGATGGGGAGGTAGACCATCTGTGATATCACATCTGATGCAGACACCATAACATCAGCTTAAGAGGCTCTTGTTAAGGGTGAAAGATGCTTCAGTCAATATTTCATATCTGAAGTAAGCCAAATAGTAACTTGGATATTGGTTTTAATTTTTAAAAGTTCTCAAGCATAAAGAAATTAAAAATTGCTCTGAGACTGAGAAGGAGTGCAGTTTGTGTGTGAGTGAATGCAGATAGATGGGGCGGTGTGTACGTCACGTGACCAGGAGGTTCCATGAGTCATGTGTCCAGGCTAGGCCAGGCTAATGGTGGATGATCTGATGGCAACACAGCAGCATTACCATCAGTGAGAGACCTGCAGGACACCGGGCGATATTGTAGGCTCATTAACTGGTCATATCACATCGCTTCCTGTATATGAATCACAAGTGTGTGTCTTCACATGGTCAGCAACGCAGGCTGACAGAATCCAGCCTCAGCAGCCTCCTTGCCTGCGTTACAGCTTGATGGAAGACAGGCCAGCGCCTGTACTGTGCCAGCATCGTGTGTAGAGCACGCCTCATCACTATTGTGAGATGGCAATTGAGCCGTGCAGCTGTAGACAACCACTAGAGTTCTGACTGACAGGCTGCTTCCCAGCTCACCTCGTCCCGACCACTGTGCACTGTTTGCCAAGTGTTGGGAGACCTACTTACCCTCAACACATACCTGCTCAAGCAGAGTCTGACCAAACCTTCATGCCAGCGAGGTAAGTGTGGTCCGAACACTGGCCACTTTACATAATAATTTACACCACATTCGTTCATCATACCACACAGGCAGATGTTTGGATCTAATATCACTGATTAATGTTTACACGAGGCCAGCTCTGCGAATAGTCACATTAAATACTGTGCCGGTAGTACAGGACCTGCTGCCTCATAATGCACATCTCGAGCAGCTCAAATGATGGATAAATCCGAGTGTCTAGACATACCTCTACCACCTGGGTTGTAGGGATCAAAGCTACCCAATAACACGTTTTGTCAGGTAGAGGAGGACTCTTAACACACTCACTGTTTACAAATCATACCCTACACCCAAACTTTGGCACACACACCCACTTTTCCCCTCACACTCATTTGGTTAGAGGAACCACATATCTTGTGTTCTTGCCGTATACATTATTCTATGCTTAACTGTAGTATTTGAATCACACACTCTCACACACATTGTACCACATATCCATCTAAACTATGGTAGAGGAACCACAAAAACCCTCACCACTACCACCACCACCAACACCCCCACCACCACAACCAACACCCCCACCACCACAACCAACACCCCCACCACCACAACCAACACCCCCACCACCACCACCAACACCCCCCCAACACCAACACCCACCAACACCACCACACCCCCACCACCACCAACACATCACCACCACCACACCCCCACCACCACCAACACCACCACCACCAACAACAACACATCACCAACACCACCAACACCACCACCAACACATCACCAACACCCCCACCACCACCAACACATCACCACCACCACACCCCCACCATCACCAACACCACCACCACCACCACCACCACCACACCCCACCACCACCACCACCACCACCACACCCCACCACCACCACCACCACACCCCACCACCACCAACAACACAACCAACACCCGTAATATGTGAGTATGATGTTTACTTGTTCTGTTATTACCTTCTCAACATCTTTTGAAACAGTCCCATCAAAGCAATACATCCTTGAAGCGTAGACTATTTGGCTTTGCTAAGAGATTCCAACAAGCACCATGGTGTATTTAACAGTATACGTTTACACTTAAACATATCGCGTCTGTTATCTTGCCAATACCACTATTATGATGTGTGTCTCAAAGTTTCTTCAAACTTTCCATTACATTTTTTGCTTCTAATCACTCCCCAAAAGATCCGTTTTTTCCCACTCCCCGCCTTGGTATGAATCTCTCTATGGAGATTAATTGAATTCAATCAATCAATTAGGTGCATAATACTATTGGGTAATGGCAGATGTGGGTTTGTCTTCCTTTCACAAGGTTGGTGGAAATTGCTTATAAGAAAAACAGCATTTGGCTTCTGTCCACACTGCTGCATAAGCTTGTGAGCCAATTTCTTTACTTGTAGTTTTAGTATCAAAGGCAGTATATTGTCTGGCTTTGCTGACTAAAATATTTAACGAATGATGTCATTTCAGCCTTAAACATTTACTTGTGAGTGAAAGCCATCATGTTTATGGTGGAATTACCTTCGAGTACGTGTTTGTTTACGTCTGAAATGGCAAATAATAATAATAATAATAATAATAATAATAATAATAATAATAATAATAATAATAATAATAATAATAATAATAATAATAATAATAATAATAATAATAATAATAATAATAATAATAATAATAATAATAATAATAATAATAATAATAATAATAATAATAATAATAATAATAATAATAATAATAATAATAATAATAATAATAATAATAATAATATTTATACAGCGAATAAGTAGTTTGAGACCTTGTTTGTTCTGTTTCGTTTGCGTAAGTTATATAAGTGCTCTCAACTTACATCCTGCTTCCTGGTTTCCTGTTTTTTATGCCGATATTCATAGATGCCAGACCATCCTCGTTAAGCTGTCTCAGGGTCTGGTTAGTACCAGATTACTAATGCTGGAGATTATCTTTTCTAATAATCCCAGACAAGTACAAATACATGAGGCAATGCCAGTCTGTTGGGGGAAAACTAGACCCTTATGAAAGCAAAATATATTCGATAACAATTCATAGATGTTTGGCAGAAAAGGTTATGATATATCATTGTGCATATCACAAACGCATGCTTCAGTAGCAATAAACGAGAAGGTATGCTGCATTTTCTGTACCACCTGTCTCCTTTGTTTCACAATAGCCTTTGAGCCTCACACCTTAGAATGTTGCTGAAATATCGATAGTGTTTGGGGTCAAGTGGCATATTCCTACCTGACCTACCGCTTCTCAGTAAATAGACTTAAACACGTGAGTCATTTTAGGTGAAAGGTTGTTACAAGGAAATGCTTCAGCATTCTTGGCATAAACCGATGCTGCTTTTGAAGGAAACCTACAACTGCCTGAAGCTAAAGGAGAACAGATCAATGATGTAAAGAAACAAATACTACAGGGAATCAGTGGTTTTGTACCATTTGTCCGTCAATTTGAGACAACCGAGTACTTTGCGCCTATTACTTAAAGATTTTTCAGTGACAGGTCATCTGCTTCGTTCATTGTGACCATTATTTTAAACCAATTACCTGCAAGGGACAGGCCAGTAATTTGCGACTCTTACAACATAAGAATACCTGCCAGAAACAGGCCAAACACAGCGATATACCTGCCAGAGAGAGTGTTTGTGACCATGTTGTCTTAACAATATAAATATACCGGCTGCAGTGTTTGTAACCATCTTGTCCATCTTGTCCTAACAATATAAATATACTGGCTACATTGTTTGTGACCATCTTGTCCTTACAATATAAATATACTGGCTACAGTGTTTGTGACCATCTTGTCCTTACAATATAAATATACTGGCTACAGTGTTTGTGACCATCTTGTCCTTACAATAAAAATATACTGGCTACAGTGTTAGTAGCCATTTTGTCCTTACAACATTAAATACACTGACTGCAGTTTTTGTAACCATCTTGTCCTTACAACATTAAATATACTGTCTGCAGTATTAGTAACCATCTTTTCCTTACAGTATAAATATACTGGCTGCAGTGTTGTCCAAACACTATAACTATACCGGTTGCAGTGCTTGTGACCATCTTGTCTTCACAGGACACAGTAGGTGTGTACGTGTTGGAGACAACATTCTGCAGACATGCTTGCTGAGGTTGCACAGGTCGGCACATTAACTCCGCTGGTCAACATCCATACTATTAATACTGCAGACCGGTTGTGTTCTCTGTTTATGCCGGTTTATGGGCAGTGCCAGCGGACATCAGTGCCTCAACCGGTGCTACATTTCAGGATCTGGCTGGCCCCATTATGGTTTATATCTCTAAACGAGAATTGATTTTGATTTGCCTGCAGTTCATTGACCACTTACGGTCTCACTTCATTAGTATAATGTTTTTACCTGTGGGGCAATAGGCAGTGGTTCCATACAACGAGGCGTGTGGTAATTAGGGGGTCATAGGTTTTTAGTCCACTTGATGCATCATTAATGTTGCTGTGATCATTCAGTGATCTCTCTGGTCTCTGTAGCAACCATTGTGATCATATTGTATGGTCAAGGTCTGCGTCTCCCCATTACCTTCCTCCACCATTCTATTCATGGCAGAGGAAATGATGGTCAAATATAGTTTGTTATATGATGATGGTTCTATATCGTCTGTTATATTACTTTATATTAATTATCAAAAAGTAAACCTGATTTTCATCGAACATTTCTTTTGTTTTAGCCAAATAGCTTAACTGAGATTCAGGACCCTCACAGCATAAAAAGGTTCATAAGGGATGGTAACAGTAAAACAATGGCCGATGTCCAGTAAAACCTGTACTCCATCAGATATCCCAGCGTGGTGCTTTAAAATATGATGAAACCCCTGCTATAATTGCGACCGTATGTGCATAATAAAGTAGCAAATTATGAATGTGAACTGTTATTTATCATTCAGTCCGAGAAACTGTGCTCTATATTTATCGTCTATTAAAGCTGAGACTGTGTTAATGTAAATTCAACATATGAAATGTGCATAGAACTAAAGAAGTTGAAGTGAAAAAACTTCTCAGAAAACTAGAAAACTACTCTCCTTTGCATCGGGCTCAGTATTGAAGAGGCCTAGTAAAGCTGGGTACTAGAAAACTTTTTTCTCTGCAGGGCTGCAAAGAAATGGTGGGTTATGTATAGTGATGCATTGCATGTATTAAAACGGAATACGCTACATATAGAGTATGATACATATATGTAAATAACAGTCAGAGCAGTATCTAATTCAGGTTATCATATTATAATATTAGAACAGATTATCCCTCATAAACCATCCAGCGTAACATTGCTACCTGCATTCATGGTTGAGAGAATACAATGAAGCAAGACAAAGTGGGTTACCATGGTGATTGTCGACATTCATAAAAGTGTGTTGCTTTTGTAGCTGAGAGATTCCGGATGCCGCTTATCCGGATGAGCTGAGATTCATGTCATGATTTTGTTTTATATCCAAATCCAGATGGATTTATCGAGGATGTTGTTTGGTAGATTTATCGAGATAAGGCAAATGTTAGGATGTGGCTGTTGCCATATTCGTAGGCTGTCAGATGTAGGATTTATTTTGAAGTCACTGACAGAGGACATACAATACAATATGTTTTTGTGATAGTCTTTTACTTTGATATATTGATAGGGTGATATGCATTTATATAGATATTGTAACAAATATTGTTTCAAGCGGATATCTAATGAAGAGCATGGCATTATGCCCCTGTGGTTGACAGGCTTCATATCAAATGTGCAAAAGATGCTCTGGATGAAAACAACTAGATATTGAAAACACAAACAAAGAGTCTGTCAAGTGCAATTATTTTCAAGGCAAGATGTTGCCACAGTTATGATGGTCTCTGTTTCAGGCACCGAGGCCAGATATAGTTTTTAAGGTCGTAACCTCTGCCAATGAAGAGTTGTTGTTCATTATAAATGGAGGAGATAAGCTAGCTACAGGCAATGGTGATATGTTCCTGCACCATTACACCTCCACACGCAAACATCCCATGTATTCCCCACGACAGTCCTTTCAAGATATTTTCAAGTGATTTTGATCTATATGTGATGTCATGTGGGTGACATTATTCGTTTATATATCCACGACTTTAATCTGCTTTGAATGAAATTATGCAGAGCAGTTTGAGTTATATGGCATGGCTGATTAAAACGAGGCTGGATAGAAGATAGTTGGTAAGGCTGAGACGAGAGACGTTTGATAGATGATGAACTAAGAAGTGAAACGTTTGATAGATGTGGCCTGGTAAGGCTGAAAAGAGGGGCGTTTGATAGAAGATGTTTGGCAAGATTGGGAATAGGGACCTTCGTTGGAATTCGCTTGGAAAGGCTGAAAATAGAGAATTTTCCTATAAGATCATTGTTTAGGCATAGAAACGTGGCAAGGCCTAAAAGGGAGGGGTTTGGTAGACGATTGTCAAGATCAAGAAGAGAGACGTCTGGCAGAAGACGCTAAGGAAGATCAGGAAGTAAAAGGATTGATTTAAAATGCATGCTTGGGTAAAGCAGAGACATTTATTTGATAGAAGTTTGAAAATGCTTATCTTGAAAAATACTAGTATTACTTGGTACAGAAAAGTTTTGCTTCAGAAAAGTAGCATAACATCCCTTGCAATACAGGGCACAGTGAAGTTTGCTGACGATGCATTGCAAGGATTATTACAAAGAGGAAATGAATGCGACTATTTGGCATAGAGACGTTTAATTGGAAGTGTCTTGTTACGCTGGCCAGTTAAAGAAGAGGTTAGCTTGCTTCGCATCCTGCTAAGCCTTGTAATTTTGCCTCTGATGCCATGAATGCAGGAAACAATGCAACCAGCATGAAGGAGACATATGAGACAAATTCAGAGGGGTGTAAATGTGGCATGAAGTAGCTAGTGCAAGAATATATTTGTTGTGTGGGATAGGGCCTTGACTCCTTTATTAGCATCAAAGCCAGTGGGTTTCCCTGAGGTCTGCCAGAAAGGAGTTTGCCGAACAACATTGAATAAAGCTTTGCAGCAGTAAGGTTAATATATGTTAGGGGCAAGCTCTCCAGTTGCAGATTTTGTTAACGAGGTTTAGAATTTGATAAAAAACGATCCCGGTTTTATACATCCAGTCCAACAAGGGTTAACGTGCGAAATATCTGTTGAGGAAGACATCATTGAGCTGTACACCATACATTCCACCATACAAGGGTTAATATTAGGTCTACATTTGAAGATTTGGTAATACAAGGATTAGTATCAAGATTAATTTATACCATGGTCAACATCTGTAAGCTTACTATTTGAGGATTCAGCTTTAGAAGGAAATTTGTTATAGGTCAGGGACTGAGATTGCAGAGCTTTTGGTGGATCTTTGTGTGTTGTTTTTCTATTAATATGAAGACCTCTGCAGCTGAACAGGAGGATTGAATATAAAACTCGGGGTACTCGGTCATTCTTGTCTTTTGCGTGTAGTGGGTTCCTTTCATGTTGATTACACCTTTGTAGTTGTGAGATAAAACATAGGCAAATTGCAAAGCAGAAAAAACATATCGTAATGTCAACCCAGCGAGTAGATATTTGTCAGAAAAGTGAAAAAGCTACACAAGATTGTGGCAGAAGTGGATGGATATATCCAGCGGGTGAAATCTCTAAGTAGAATGTGGTTTGTGGAAATAAGATTATGTGATGAAAGAAAAAAAAAAGATGTTTTTTATTTCTTAAAGGTTTCAAGCAGCATACTCATCATAAAACTGCTATAAGACGTTTCTATGAATAATGTACGTATTGCAATATAGTGTTGACAACGTCGTGTGAAATACGTTAGGTGAAAAACATGATAGAAAAAAAGCGCTGTCATGCTGGCAATGAACTATAGGAAACCTGTAGCGTGTTGCATTCCAGTAGTAAGCAAAGTGAAAGCTTTGCTGTCTATCTGTGAACTACAAAGTTCCCAAATATCACATCACAGCACATATCAACACAGTACATCTCAACACAGACTATCTCAACACAGCTGGTCTCGACACAATCGTATGTCATGTTCACGTTGTGCAGGATTTCTATTGTTTTGCAGTGTTTGTGTTTTATACTTTCTTCCTTAAAGCATACAACAAAAACGGCAGGGACATATCTGTGATATTGTCCACTACATATAAATAGTTGTGTATATATTTGTTACCATTAACACAAAAGGTCAAAGAATCGTAAAAGCGAGCTCAGTGGCAAGTGCAATGTTATTTGTGCTTCTACTGCTGTAATAGGTGCAATCGTGAAGTATATTGTGCGAAATGCACTGTCACCTTTTATGACAAAGATAGATGTGTGTATTAAAACGTATAATGGCAATATTTGAAGAAAATACTGTATAGTTTACAAGTGTACTTTATTAAATTGTAGTGATCCTACTTTTCGACATTTTAGGTCTCCAGTTGCTACGGTTTGGGTTATTCACAGGCGAGGTCAAAGTTGTACCAAGATTCCCTCCCGCAGGTACATGTCTGCAACAAAGAAAACGTTTGTATCCAGATTCTCGGTATTCATCCATATCATTACAGTTAGCATACATTACAATTGACCAAAGTCCCTCAAAGGTATACGTAATCTTGACATAGATATACATCATCTCTAGATTGGGATCCTGAATTTTGAGTTAAAATATAGTTGCCTGTATTGCCTGTATTCATAAATTCAGGCTAGGTATATTTCGACTTCGTTTGATATCACTGGCAGTGAAAGACTTTAAGTCTGTAAAGCAAATCTAGTGATGAGTTATTACTGCCTGGCCTGCCATTTTTCAATTAACTCAGGTGGTCCATCCAGTTACCATTAATATTGATAGAGGCAAGTATGTTAGAGAGGAGCATGGTAGAGATGTTCATGTCGAAAGTGCTCAATTAATTTAAATAAATAATTCCTTGGAATATATATATCTTCAACTTAATTTCTGTTACCTCACCATATCAATCTCCTTTAATTTTCAAACGCCTTTATCATTTCATAAAGGGTGAGTTACCTAAACAAGTAAATTACTACAAAAGAGAACTTCTAATATTTAAGGGCAATTTAGAATAACTAGCTGTGCATATTAAATCTTTTTAACACAAAGGAGATCTTTTCATTGCCTACTTTCTTATTAACTAAATAGTGACACCTAGCTTTAATAATCTTGATGAAACTTTAATTTTTAAATGAAGGATGAATTGATCTAATCAGGTATAATTGACAAGCTGCTTAAGTGTACCCCCCAGGAAACATAGATAAATGGCGTAATGTTAGATTTGCATGTTATCCTGGTACGCATACAATCAAGCATATCTTAGTATGCACATTTAACCTAATTAATTATCCAAGCACTCTGCTATGGCAAAATTACTTCAGGGAGAAATACACTGCCTCGTAGTCTTTACAGCCATATTATAGTTTAATAAGAAATGTTAAGAGGGTAACAAGACGGTACAATATAGCAATATGGGTTGGATAGCAAGAATTTCTTGGAGCGATTAAGGCCGCCTGTTATGGCAAAATAAGTACAGAGAGAATACACTTCCTCGTAATCTTTAGAACCAAGAAATATTTGAAGATGGAATATTTGTAAAAAAAAAAGGTCATACATTAATTTGAGAGGTATTTACCTATATATCAGTGGGACCTAGGGGTGAGTAACATAGGAATTTCCCAGTGTGATTAACATTTATGTTTGTACGCATCGGCGAGATTCTGGGATGACTAATGAAACGATAATCCATCAGAGTGACTAAGGTCTTTTTAATCCATTAAAGTGACTAACCTGTAGGGAAACACATATATCACTGTGGTATCAGATTGGCCGTGCCTGCTGGGATTCACACAGAGATTAGTGACGAATAAAGGTTGAGGGTTCCTGAGACCCACACCACTTGAGACTGCCAGAGCTGCACAAACACTCCGCAGCCAGATGGGGAACGTGAATGGGATGATATATAACACTGAGAAGCTGATCCCTGTGTGGGTCACTCAGGAGCTGTGAGACATCCACACAACGGTAACACTAGTGTGTTGAAGACAAGTTTTAATGTGCTTTGTCATGTTGTAAAGTGTTGCTGGTCGGATGAAATCCTTTGATTTTGTCCCATAGACTGTGACACAGACAGTTGTCACATATCCCATTCGTCGTTGATTTGTCTGGGGTCTGGGGTTTTACATCACTTTCAACATTATTTCAGTCATTTCGTGATGAGACCTACTTGTAGCAGATATAATTGTCATGTCGCAGGTCCTTGACATGACAACCCGCCCGGTCACAGATTTACAAGGACAACGGGTTAACCCTTTAGGCACGGGCCTCATCTCGGCATGGCCGGGGATCGAACCCACGACCTTTGGATCACCACAGAGGAACTGGTGCTCATAACCTGGCACTCTAACCAACTGCGCCACGGCCCGGGGCCCTTCGTCGTTGATGGTTGTATCCTTTCCTGTAGTCAATGATCTACAGTGGCAGTGGTCACGTGTCCTGATTATCTGTGCTGCAGGCAGTAGCAGTGGTCACGTGTCCTGGTTATCTGTGCTGCTGTTGGTGGCAGTGGTCACGTGTCCTGATTATGTGTGCTGCTGTCAGTGGCAGTGGTCACGTGTCCTGATTATCTGTGCTGCAGGCAGTGGCAGTGGTCACATGTCCTGATTATCTGTGCTGCTGTCAGTGGCAGTGGTCACATGTCCTGATTATCTGTGCTGCAGGCAGTGGCAGTGGTCACATGTCCTGATTATCTGTGCTGCTGTCAGTGGCAGTGGTCACGTGTCCTGATTACCTGTGCTGCTGTCAGTGGCAGTGGTCACGTGTCCTGATTATCTGTACTGCTGTCAGTGGCAGTGGTCACGTGTCCTGATTATGTGTGCTGCAGGCAGTGGCAGTGGTCATATGTCCTGATTATCTGTGCTGCTGTCAGTGGCAGTGGTCACATGTCCTGATTATCTGTGCTGCAGGCAGTGGCAGTGGTCACGTGTCCTGATTATCTGTGCTGCTGTCAGTGGCAGTGGTCACGTGTCCTGATTATCTGTGCTGCTGTCAGTGGCAGTGGTCACGTGTCCTGATTATCTGTGCTGCTGTCAGTGGCAGTGGTCACGTGTCCTGATTATCTGTGCTGCTGTCAGTGGCAGTGGTCACGTGTCCTGATTATCTGTGCTGCTGTCAGTGGCAGTGGTCACGTGTCCTGATTATCTGTCCTTCAGGCAGTGGCAGTGGTCACATGTCCTGATTATCTGTGCTGCTGTCAGTGGCAGTAGTCACATGTCCTGATTATGTGTGCTGCAGGCAGTAGCAGTGGTCACATGTCCTGATTATCTGTGCTGCTGTCAGTGGCAGTAGTCACATGTCCTGATTATGTGTGCTGCAGGCAGTAGCAGTGGTCATATGTTCTGGCTATCTGTCGTCTGTCAAGTGACGTTCATTTCATTCCCATGGGCACCAAACTGACAACAAAATAATCATCCACTAAAGTGTCTGTTTGGCCTTCTATATGTACTACAGATGAATCGGGAAATGTCATGCTATGGAACCCACCAAACCTATACAAAAGCAAATCCAGACAGTGGTTATATGGAGCTCAGCGGATACAGTAAAGCAACAGAGACCCAGACAACAAAACGTCCTCTGTGATACATTCCACGTAGAATTAGGATAGGCTCCACTGCCCTTTAAGTCAAATCTGTCTGCCAAACAGCACTATGACGTTCTGACATTTTAATTGAGACATTCCATTTGACCCTATATGTGTGGTTTATGAACAGGGAACGCAATGCAATAATTTAATACTTTTGCCAGGGGGTGCTTCAGCCATAAGCATACATAAGCACACATTCAAACTATCTACTGAGTTTCAAACTGTCTATTGAATTTCATTTTTTTTTCTGAGGCAAGGATATTATTTTGTATGATATGTTGCATATGGGAAATCCTGATTCTCGGCGCCTGTCTCATGCTCAAATTAATAGCTGTGTTTCCTTTCCGGGATGAACATACATACCCAAGTCATTATTATGTGATGCACACACTCCAGTTGATTGAGTATGTAAATGAAGTTATGCTGTGTGAACTGTGAAGTGCCATGAGGCCAAGAGATGTCCTTTGAATGCCATGCTTTGTATGAGTAGGTAGAATGCCACTCAGAGCAACAGATCTGATAACAAATGTCACTCAGAGGAACAGCTCTGATAGGAAATGTCACTCCGAGGAACAAATATGATGTCATGTGTCACTATGAGCAACATATATCGTGTCACGTGTCACTCTGAGAAACAGACCTAACGTATCGTCTCACACAGAAAGGAACAGATGTCATGGCCCGTGTCGCTTGCCTTACACAGTTGAAACTAATCTTGATTTTAGTTTCATTCTCAAAATCCATATCTTTGTTTGAGAATGCTATATTGATAGAGGTTATATCTGGTCAAAATAACACATATATTGAATAACATTTGACCTTTATCCACATTCCAACATGAAGTTGTGTATATTCTTAAGGGAAAGTTTGCAGAGATAGTGCGATATCACTGATCCAGATACCTTCAAGAAAAACAGAAAGCATAGAAGTATTGCAACAACTGGAACTCACTTGAGGAAAGTTTATTTATTTAGTCTCTGGGCTGGGTAACATACGTTGTGTAATAATTCCAGGTGGACACTGTCTTGTGCCATGCATTGGGGGAAAGCTCAGGCAATGTCTAGCAAGAGATAAATGTCTGCAAGGCATGTATTCACTCATCACGTGTTTGATGTGGCGACAGATAGTGATGACATATATAATTTCACATCTGTCCAACTTGGTCAGTCAGATGTTGCATTGGATTAACAAAATTATCTTGCAATTTATTCCATTCGCATTTGATTGTTGTCTGACCTGTCGTGACACTCATTTTTGTCTTATCTGCTATCTGAGGAGGTACAGCTGGCAATGTGAAGGTAATTGCTGTCAGCATATCTGGAGGGCAGTGCTGTATCACTACAACATGCTGCGCCCCTCAAGAGATACACACTCATTACTATATGTTAGGTTTGCCAAGATTCAAGGTTAGAAGTTGTCTCACCTCAATCCTCAGGTGAGAAATGTAGTGAACGTCCCTTCTTGGCAACATTCTATTTTTTTTATACCAGTTTGAAAAAAGCTTAGAGGCATATTTGTGAGTGGCAAGCGGAAATGTTGTTCATACCAGTGTGCATTGTGGAGATGTGGTGAGCCTCGCTCTCAGCCCCGGCACGGTGGCATCTACACCAATCAGCGCATTGACATTCTGCTACTGCTTCCCAACATTTACACAGCACAGTAACCGTTATTCAAAATTGGGTCTGGATAATATTTGCTCTTGTGTTTTTGTGCTCAGCACATTTGAGGGCAGCGTGGCCTAAAGGTGGCTGACTGGTGGCTTGGAATGCAGTCTGAATATAAAATAGTTGGACGCCTCAGTAGCCATTCTATACCACCAGGTACATGCAGAACATTTTACCATATACTGTTAGCTGTGTCTATGGTGAGTATAAATCACTTTGATAGTCGTATTTCTCTGCGTTATAATAACAAAACATGGTATGAAGAAATGTTCCATATAAAAAGCAGCATTATAACAATACATGGTATGAAGAAATGTCCCATATAAAAAGCAGCTCATCTTATATAATGTTACCATCCACTGTTTGATAGTAATCGCAGATTTTGTTTTGGTTCAGCACAAACAAATACTAGTTGTCACTTCGTCTAACAACCTGGATGTGTGGTGCAGACCCTAGAAAGATTGACACCCTAACCCTCACAGTATTGTGTTGCCTTGGAGATCTGTGCGCAGGTCATAAACATGGCCAACTCATAATTGGTGACATGGGAAATGTTTGCAAAGCCTTCAGCGTGCTGGAGAAGTGCTAACCAGCTTTGTAGAGCCTAGGAGAGATTGTTTGAGGCAAATTGCACAACCGATTGCTCTGTTCTCCTACCAATGGGTAATTGTTGTTCTGTTCAAGTGAAAAGGATCACAAGAGCAACCATCTAGGATATTCTGAGTAGTTTTTCACACCTGTTGTCAGACGTTGGGGAGATCTGGCGAAGCCACTTGGTGTGGAGAGACAAGGTATTTGTGTTTCATCAAGTGCCTTCATCACATACGCTGGGAGATAGGAGTGGGTGTGCCGGGTACGATCTGACATAGGGCCGCATGCGATATCAGGCACAGAGTCCAGGTAGGTTACTACATGATTCACTTCACATTACTGGCTTCATACATAGGTAGAATGGTTGAGGTACTGTGATGGTATGAGGGGATATGTACTGCGATATTCTATGTAATTGTCTCGGGTTCACCCCCAGAGAACACCTAGTGGTCGATCTGTCCCTCCACTATGCCAGTTATTCTAGGCATGGAGAAGGGGTCAGTGGAAGGGTACACATTAAATCCCGCGGAGGCTCAGATAATCACAAACGTCGATGTGGAAGTATACTGCACTACAATATAAACTTTGATTGACATAGGATATGGAGGCAGCTGTATATAAATCCTATATAATGTTAGGAAGGAACATGTAGATGTTGATCTGCACCCCGCAGCCATGCACAGACTTCTCGTGTTTATTATTCTGATCTACAAGTATGAGTCCACACATCTGTGCCTGACACGGGCAGACTATTGCTGTGGTTGTTGTGGAAATTTGTCATTATGATGACAAACAATGGCTGACAATGGTAGATGTCACATGAAACTGTGATGGGTGTGACATCATGATGCCTCTGGTCTGTACTGGGATAGTGACATCATGGCATCTGGTATAGATAATGTAGGGGGTGTGACATCATGTTACTGCTTGCTTGTCATGAAAAAAGGTGGCATCGTGTTATTTTAGGGCAGTACTGGGGCATACATGACATCATGATTCTCTTGAATATCACATTCCTTATACTGTTCCTAAAACTGTAATGAAGATATAAATGAAGATGTTGCATGATGTTACTGCTTGTATTACTATACTGGAACGTATAATGTATGGTACAAAGGAAATCATGAGACCTACTCTACCACTAGTCTGTACTACACTAGAAGTTACTGTGAAGTGCCTGACGGACTTGCTTGGCTTCACAGCAAGCCTGTACTATACTAGAGAATGCAGCGATGTACCCGATAGTAATGGACCTGCTGTGTTGTGCCACCAACCTGTACTCTACTGAACGATACTGTGAAGTATCTGATATTAATGGACCTGCTGGCCTGTGCAGCTGGCCTTTGCTATAATAGAAGATGTGTATGACATCATGTGACTGCCATATGATGTCATGTTACTGCTGACCTGTAGTGTAATGTGTTATCGTATACTGCTAATATAATATAATATAATATACCGTGGTGTATATGATGTCATGTTACTGCTGGCTTGTACTGCAGTATAATGTACTGTGGTGTATTGCTGGCCTGTGCTATAGTATAATGTACCGTGGTGTATATGATGCCATGTTACTGCTGGCTTGTACTGCAGTATAATGTACTGTGGTGTATTGCTGGCCTGTGCTATAGTATAATGTACCATGGTGTATATGATGCCATGTTACTGCTGGCCTGTAGTATAGTATAATGTGCTATGGTATACTGCTAATATGATATGATGTAATGTGGCTTATGTGATGTAATGCTACTGCTGGTCTGACGTATAATGTACCCTGGTGTGTGTGATGTCATGTTACCGCTGGCCTATACCATGTACCGTGGTGTATATGATACAATGTCACTGCTGGCTTGTACTATAGTATAATGTACCATGGTGTATATGATAGAATGTTACTGCTGGCCTGTACTATAGTATAATGTACCATGGTGTATATGATAGAATGTTACTGCTAGCCTGTAGTACAGTATAATGTATCGTAGTGTACTGCTAGCCTGTACTAAACCATAAAGTACCATGGTGTATATGATAGAATGTTACTGCTGGCCTGTACTATAGTGTAACGTACCGTGGTGTATATGATAGAATGTTACTGCTGGCTTGTACTATAGTATAATGTACCGTGGTGTATATGATACAATGTTACTGCTGGCCTGTACTATAGGATAATGTACCGTGGTGTATATGATACAATGTTACTGCTGGGCAGTATAATGTACCGTGGCGTATATGATAGAATGTTACTGCTGGCCTGTACTATAGTATAATGTACCATGGTGTATATGATACAATGTTACTGCTGGCCTTTACTATAGTATAATGTACCATGGTGTATATGATAGAATGTTACTGCTGGCTTGTACTATGGGATAATGTACCGTGGTGTATATGATACAATGTTACTGCTGGCCTGTACTATAGGATAATGTACCATGGTGTATATGATACAATGTTACTGCTGGCCTGTACTATAGGATAATGTACCGTGGTGTATATGATACAATGTTATTGCTGGCCTGTACTATAGTATAATGTACCATGGTGTATATGATAGAATGTTACTGCTGGCCTGTACTATAGTATAATGTACCGTGGTGTATATGATACAATGTTACTGTTGGCTTGTAGTATAGTATAATGTACCGTGGTGTATATGATACAATGTTACCGTGGTACATATGATGTCATGTTTCTGCTAGCCTGTAATACAGTATAAAGTATCGTGGTGTACTGCTGGCCTTACTATAGTATAAAGTACTGTGGTACATATGATGTCATGTTACTGCTAGCCTGTAGTACAGTATAATGTATCGTAGTGTACTGCTAGCCTGTACTAAACTATAAAGTACTATGGTGTATATGATACAATGTCACTGCTGGCCTGTACTATAGTATAATGTACCGTGGTGTATATGATACAATGTTACTGCTGGCCTATACTATAGTATAATGTACCGTGGTGTATATGATGTTATGTTACCGTGGTACATATGATGTCATGTTATTGCTAGCCTGTAGTACAGTATAATATATCGTAGTGTACTGCTAGCCTGTACTATAGTATAATGTACTGTGGTGTATATGATGTCATGTTACTGCTGACTTGGAGTATAATATAATAAACTGCGGTGGATATGATATAACTAACGGTCTGTACTTTGGCAGACGAAATATCATCGTGTCTCATTGGGCCTGATCTGTACCATCGTAGCTGGCTAGAGGACCCGATTACTTCCCCACATGCATTGTTTTGCAGACACAGATTATATGTATGTAGAGCATATATCATCCTAAATAGACTGGTGTCAACCCACGCATGACTCCACCAGGCACCCTGGTCGTACACCCGCCCCAGAATGCAGGATACACATTCCCCCACCAGGAACTTCTCTGAAACAGATTAGTTTGAGGTTATCCTATTGGACCAATTGTGCAAGGGATGAATATGAATAAATAGTGGTTTGTCAAATCTGTATAGAATAACGATTAGCGGTTTTATAAAGAATGCGGCAAACAAAGATCTTCTAAGCTGACTAGCTCCTCATCATAGATCTTACTCACTGGCTGATTTGTAAATAGGATAAATTGAGCTAGAGTGTTTAGCCTCACAATGAGTAAATACGTTCCTAGTACAGGTAAGGCTGACTAACTAGAATATAGACCCTCTCACCATTGACCTACTCACTGTTTGATGTGTAGGTAGGTCTGACTCTGAGTATATACCCTCACAGTAGAGATATTCACCGGTTGTTATATAAGCATGACTGACAAAGGTAGAGTATATGCCCTTACAGTAGAGTTACTCACCGGTTGATGTGCAGGTAGGACTGATTGAGGTAGAGTATATACCCCTACAGTAGAGTTACTCACCAGTTGATCTGTAGGTAGGACTGATTGAGGTAGAATATATACCCTCACAGTAGAGTTACTCACCGGTTGATGTGCAGGTAGGACTGATTGAGGTAGAATATATACCCTTACAGTAGAGTTACTCACCGGTTGATGTGTAGGTAGGACTGATTGAGGTAGAGTATATACCCTTACAGTAGAGTTACTCACCAGTTGATCTGTAGGTAGGACTGATTGAGGTAGAATATATACCCTCACAGTAGAGTTACTCACCGGTTGATGTGCAGGTAGGACTGATTGAGGTAGAGTATATACCCCTACAGTAGAGTTACTCACCAGTTGATCTGTAGGTAGGACTGATTGAGGTAGAATATATACCCTCACAGTAGAGTTACTCACCGGTTGATGTGCAGGTAGGACTGATTGAGGTAGAGTATATACCCCTACAGTAGAGTTACTCACCAGTTGATCTGTAGGTAGGACTGATTGAGGTAGAATATATACCCTCACAGTAGAGTTACTCACCGGTTGATGTGCAGGTAGGACTGATTGAGGTAGAATATATACCCTTACAGTAGAGTTACTCACCGGTTGATGTGTAGGTAGGACTGATTGAGGTAGAGTATATACCCTTACAGTAGAGTTACTCACCAGTTGATCTGTAGGTAGGACTGATTGAGGTAGAGTATATGCCCTTACAGTAGAGTTACTCACCGGTTGATGTGCAGGTAGGACTGATTGAGGTAGAGTATATACCCCTACAGTAGAGTTACTCACCAGTTGATCTGTAGGTAGGACTGATTGAGGTAGAATATATACCCTCACAGTAGAGTTACTCACCGGTTGATGTGCAGGTAGGACTGATTGAGGTAGAATATATACCCTTACAGTAGAGTTACTCACCGGTTGATGTGTAGGTAGGACTGATTGAGGTAGAGTATATACCCTTACAGTAGAGTTACTCACCAGTTGATGTGCAGGTAGGACTGATTGAGGTAGAGTATATGCCCTTACAGTAGAGTTACTCGCCGGTTGATCTGTAGGTAGTACTGATTGAGGTAGAGTATATACCCTTACAGTAGAGTTACTCACCGGTTGATGTGTAGGTAGGACTGATTGAGGTAGAGTATATACCCTTACAGTAGAGTTACTCACCGGTTGATCTGTAGGTAGGACTGATTGAGGTAGAGTATATACCCTTACAGTAGAGTTACTCCCCGGTTGATGTGTAGGTAGGACTGATTGAGGTAGAGTATATACCCTTACAGTAGAGTTACTCACCGGTTGATGTGTAGGTAGGACTGATTGAGGTAGAGTATATACCCTTACAGTAGAGTTACTCACCGGTTGATGTGTAGGTAGGACTGATTGAGGTAGAGTATATACCCTTACAGTAGAGTTACTCACCGGTTGATGTGTAGGTAGGACTGATTGAGGTAGAGTATATACCCTTACAGTAGAGTTACTCACCGGTTGATCTGTAGGTAGGACTGATTGAGGTAGAGTATATACCCTTACAGTAGAGTTACTCACCGGTTGATGTGTAGGTAGTACTGATTGAGGTAGAGTATATACCCTTACAGTAGAGTTACTCACCGGTTGATGTGTAGGTAGGACTGATTGAGGTAGAGTATATACCCCTACAGTACAGTTACTCACCGGTTGATCTGTAGGTAGGACTGATTGAGGTAGAGTATATACCCTTACAGTAGAGTTACTCACCGGTTGATGTGAAGGTAGGACTGATTGAGGTAGAGTATATACCCTTACAGTAGAGTTACTCACCGGTTGATGTGCAGGTAGGACTGATTGAGGTAGAGTATATACCCTTACAGTAGAGTTACTCACCGGTTGATCTGTAGGTAGGACTGATTGAGGTAGAGTTTATGCCCTTACAGTAGAGTTACTCACCGGTTGATGTGTAGGTAGGACTGATTGAGGTAGAGTATATACCCTTACAGTAGAGTTACTCACCGGTTGATCTGTAGGTAGGACTGATTAAGGTAGAGTATATGCCCTTACAGTAGAGTTACTCACCAGTTGATGTGCAGGTAGGACTGATTGAGGTAGAGTATATACCCTCACAGTAGAGTTACTCACCGGTTGATGTGCAGGTAGGACTGATTGAGGTAGAGTATATACCCTTACAGTAGAGTTACTCACCGGTTGATGTGTAGGTAGGACTGATTGAGGTAGAGTTTATGCCCTTACAGTAGAGTTACTCACCGGTTGATGTGTAGGTAGGACTGATTGAGGTAGAGTATATACCCTTACAGTAAAGTTACTCACCGGTTGATGTGTAGGTAGGACTGATTGAGGTAGAGTATATACCCTTACAGTACAGTTACTCACCGGTTGATCTGTAGGTAGGACTGATTGAGGTAGAGTATATACCCTTACAGTAGAGTTACTCACCGGTTGATCTGTAGGTAGGACTGATTAAGGTAGAGTATATGCCCTTACAGTAGAGTTACTCACCGGTTGATGTGCAGGTAGGACTGATTGAGGTAGAGTATATACCCTTACAGTAGAGTTACTCACCGGTTTATGTGCAGGTAGGACTGATTGAGGTAGAGTATATACCCTTACAGTAGGGTTACTCACCGGTTTATGTGCAGGTAGGACTGATTGAGGTAGAGTATATGCCCTTACAGTAGAGTTACTCACCGGCTGATGTGCAGGTAGGACTGATTGAGGTAGAGTATATACCCTTACAGTAGAGTTACTCACCAGTTGATGTGCAGGTAGGACTGATTGAGGTAGAGTATATACCCTCACAGTAGAGTTACTCACCGGTTGATGTGCAGGTAGGACTGATTGAGGTAGAGTATATACCCTTACAGTAGAGTTACTCACCGGTTGATCTGTAGGTAGGACTGATTGAGGTAGAGTTTATGCCCTTACAGTAGAGTTACTCACCGGTTGATGTGTAGGTAGGACTGATTGAGGTAGAGTATATACCCTTACAGTAAAGTTACTCACCGGTTGATGTGTAGGTAGGACTGATTGAGGTAGAGTATATGCCCTTACAGTAGAGTTACTCACCGGTTTATGTGTAGGTAGGACTGATTGAGGTAGAGTATATACCCTTACAGTAGAGTTACCCACCGGTTGATGTGCAGGTAGGACTGATTGAGGTAGAGTATATACCCTTACAGTAGAGTTACTCACCAGTTGATCTGTAGGTAGGACTGATTGAGGTAGAGTATATACCCTTACAGTAGAGTTACTCACCGGTTGATGTGCAGGTAGGACTGATTGAGGTAGAGTATATGCCCTTACAGTAGAGTTACTCACCGGTTGATGTGCAGGTAGGACTGATTGAGGTAGAGTATATACCCTTACAGTAGAGTTACTCACCGGTTGATGTGCAGGTAGGACTGATTGAGGTAGAGTATATGCCCTTACAGTAGAGTTACTCACCGGTTGATGTGCAGGTAGGACTGATTGAGGTAGAGTATATACCCTTACAGTAGAGTTACCCACCGGTTGATGTGCAGGTAGGACTGATTGAGGTAGAGTATATACCCTTACAGTAGAGTTACTCACCGGTTTATGTGTAGGTAGGACTGATTGAGGTAGAGTATATACCCTTACAGTAGAGTTACCCACCGGTTGATGTGCAGGTAGGACTGATTGAGGTAGAGTATATACCCTTACAGTAGAGTTACTCACCGGTTGATGTGTAGGTAGGACTGATTGAGGTAGAGTATATACCCTTACAGTAGAGTTACTCACCGGTTGATGTGCAGGTAGGACTGATTGAGGTAGAGTATATGCCCTTACAGTAGAGTTACTCACCGGTTGATGTGCAGGTAGGACTGATTGAGGTAGAGTATATACCCTTACAGTAGAGTTACCCACCGGTTGATGTGCAGGTAGGACTGATTGAGGTAGAGTATATACCCTTACAGTAGAGTTACTCACCGGTTTATGTGTAGGTAAACCCCACTGTGGTCGAGTGTGTGTAAGTAAAAGTGAATGAAAGCTTGGCCTCCCAGATAGTTGTTTTAACTGATCCCATTTACCTCACGGTCGGTTGTGAAGGATACCTTTGTAATAATGTTAGTAAAGCTACAGTACTTATTCATTTATATTTACTAACAGACTGGATAAACAAGTCTGTCACTCCGGTCAATAAATCATCAATCATTTGCGCTTATGTTTAGCTAGCTAGGGTTCTATGAAGTATGAGACATATAGTACCTTTTATTTAATAAAGACAAATGCTGATATTGGAAAACCTTGTTCAGTTGTGCTGACCTCGCCAACATAACACTATGAGTGAGAGGGGGGCATTTTCTTCCATTCTGTCTATAAGTCAACTCGATCTCCTGTCCTGTGAGTCTACTGGGTAGATTCTTAGCTATTCGGGGATACGATTTGGTATTGTCTGGAATTCTATGTTCATAATTTGCTATGGCAACGAGTGACTATTGCAAAAATGTGTACATTATTAAACGTAATTTTGCACTACATTAATTGTTCTTTACTAACGAAGTTTGGTGAATAACAGGGAATGTTCACATACCTTACAAAATAGCTATACTCGGCATTGCTCTAAGACCTTTGGCCTTTGTTTGTACATATTGAAACAAATTGTTGTGATCAATTTTCACCAAAGTATATGGAGATTAGTTTCTCATTTATTTTAACTCCACTTACATGATGTACTACTACCCATTACTCATCACATCTCTGGACTATGCGATTAACTGTTGTTTGTGTTTTTTCTCTTCAGATTGGCGTAGTTGAATCATCGTGTTGTGTGATGGGTTGATATGCCAGCGAGATTCTCAGATTAGCATCAAAACATACCATCCCCAACATGGCTTTGCATCTCAGGAAGGAATTCGCTGCAGCAGTCATATTCTTGTGTCTACTCTGCCAAACATTGTGCAAAAAGGGCAGTGAAGATTCATGTCCAGAGGGCTGTAGATGTATATCAAGAGAGACGGGAGCCTTCACTGGTTGTATAGGCCTAAATCTCACCAGCATTCCCAGCAACATACCAGTAGACTCGGAGGAACTCTACTTAAAGGAGAACACCATCGAGGTCCTGCCACAAGGGGGATTCTCACAACTGACACAGCTCAGGACCCTGGTCTTAACTGAATGTGCTATTCACACCATTGAGCCTAATGCTTTTGCTGGACTCAGAACGTTGGGATCTCTGGATTTAAGGTGGAATAATATCAAGGAATTGCGCTCTTATACTTTTAGTGGGCTTTTTCAGCTAAAGAGGCTTGATCTTGATGACAATAAACTACAAGTGATTCATAATTTTGCCTTCCATGGATTGAACTTGACAAAGCTTAGTTTACAAAAGAATGAGCAACTCAGTGAATTTGCTCACAAAGCCTTCTACGGGGCAAGAATTCACGACTTGTGGATCTTCAATGCAACAGTAAGTTCGAAGTCCATGAATTCTCTACGTCCTTTGGCAAGTAGTCTCCGTGAACTACACTGGCAAAACAACCAGAGACCATTGTCCATTCCAGAGAATTTATTCCAGGGATTTACCTTCCGCCAACTGGATCTCCAATACAACGGCATCACTGACACTTCATTCCTGAAGTTCACCAGTGCCGACGATTTGAACCTTGGAGGTAACCCCACCGGTCCCATCGTATTCAGCCGCTACCCAAACATAAGACAAGTGAGGAACCTCAGACTTGCCAACACTGGCTTTTCACAAATAGACGGCAGCTATTTTGCGGGACTTGTGAATCTAAAGCAGTTGTATCTGGACGAAAATGGGATTACTACGATACCACATAGTTTGCAGGCCACACTGGGTGGTCTGGACCGTCTGGTTCTGGAGGGCAACCCTCTCCACTGCAACTGTGAAATGCTGTGGTTAAGGCAGTGGCTGTATGTAACAGATGTCAATGTTCTGGGCGCCGTGTGTTCCACGCCAGAGGTTAGCCAAGTCCACCACGTTCCAGAGGAAGTTTTCCAGTGCACGGCTCCGTCGGTCATCGACATCACAAGAAGCGTGAACGTGAGCTCTAGCAACCAGCTCATGCTGAAATGCATAGCCGAGGGAGACCCAGCCCCGCACATAGTATGGCAACTCCCCAACGGCAACTCAGTCCCCTCCGAACCCCATGAAAGTAAGACATTGACAGTGAATACCGGGGTACTGAATATTATGTCCAGCAGAGAAACAGACGCTGGTCTATATCAATGTTTAGCCCACAACGTCGAGGGCAACGCCACTGCCATAGCGAATGTCGACGTGTACACTATAATGGGTGCTGCAGCCAGCCCTTGTCCATCCTGTTCTATTATATCCTGTCTGCTCCTAACATTCCTTATTTTGTTTACTCCGCGCACGTCATGATAAAGGATGTTTATGTATTGTGTGTCAAGTAATTATATTTACCTATACATACTAGTATGTACATCAAGTTGGAATAAGTAGTGTCGCGCCAGGTGGCAGCACCACATGTGCCATATTTAGTCAAGGGAGCACACGATTGTAAACGTGTAAGGCAACACATTGTGTTTGTGTTTTCAACATAAATACAAAATTTGCCCGTTTACAGAGAGACAAGCCAAGTTTATTAAATGGAAACCTGCGAGGAAATGCTACAGAGGTCCTTGCTTGGAATTGGCGCCAATAAAATTGGTGACAGTACACTGGTCCTGACACAAACAAAGCTATATTATTCTCTATATGAAATAAAGGATATGCAAAATAAAGAAATGATGATATCATATGGATATTGCAAGGTGTAGATATTCATGCAAGGTCATTTTTAACTTGGTTAAAATTTCAAAATTGTGGCACATCGTTCTTCCAAAAAGTGATATTGGCTTTACATGCACACATATATTATATAAAGATGTTACATGTTCTTCTTTTGGGAATATTTATTTTTACGTGACTCTCATATGAAATTTGGACTGTATCTTTGTTTGGTCAAGCGAGAATATTGGCTTTTGGATTTTTAATCATTCAGACAAACTTAAAACTGATAAGTGTGACCTTTCATACAGATTTCATCAATTTCACTGAAGAGCAAAAACATTTAAGCGACCACAGCAACATTATTCAATATATACATATAATGTAAAATTACAACTCATCACGTTTGTTATAAGATATTGGACGTAATGTCAAGATTGAGCCGACATCAAGCCTGGCCGACAACGCAACGAACTGTAGTCCATGAATCATTATTTATTCTGCCTGGCAAGTAATTTTGTGCCATATGATCTGTCAAGTGTATGTAAGATCCAAATTGTCTAAAGATGTACTCATTAATGACAAGTTAGGACACAATAAGTCACACTGAGACCCAGCATGAACATGTTTATGCTATGAGGGAGCATTCTCTCAATATATATATATATATATATATATATATATATATATATATATATATATATATATATATATATATATATATATATATATATATATATATAATATATATATATATATATATATATATATTTCATGTCAGTATTAATAGGCATCGATAATGTGTTGGCATACATGTATTGTACACCTTATAATAATCTTCTTTTGAAAGAAGATTATTGGGACTCTAATTAGCTGGAAGCTGTCAAGAATGACAATCAAGTGACACTTTCCTAAGCGACGTCACTGTGGACATTTATTTACGTCATAATATGAAAATAGGTAAAGCCATGCGACACACCTTATTGTACAGAGAACAGAACACTATTGATTTATGCTGTTAACTTCTGTCCGTGTTGCTGTGTTAGGACAGGTAAACTGACTGGTGCCTTGTGCCTGGTAATGGTTAGACTTCTGTGTCATCCTGGATCATAAAACAACCTTTGTTTAGAATACTTAACCAGCTAAAACCATAGTGTATATAGATATAAGCAGCTTTTATCGAATATGCTTATCAAATTATAAATACAGACGTTTTATACAATACAGAATGAGTTTTATATTTGGAATATAACTTAAAAGAGTAGTTAACATTTTGTATAGTCTAATTAAATGTAATTATTTCCTGGTAATCTCTTCAGAAATGTGCAGTTCTTGTGTTAAAATTGTTCTGGCATTATTAACTGAAGACTAAGAGAACTTGCAAGAATCATGCAAGACTAGGCCTCACAATGTACTAGTATCATGCAAATTGAGATTAATGAAGAAAATACAAGACTGAGGTTCAAATATTCTGTGAAACCAAGAGGATTGGTGTAGAATATACATGATAGTTGATATTTCATACAAAAGGAAGATTAACCTAGAGTGTATTATATCCTGATTTTCATGATATTTCATAAAAAGGAAAACAATCCCATGGGAAATTAGATTGAAAAAACATAAGGTTTATACAAGTCAGTTTTATCATGGCAGCACTATTTTAACACCAAGGCACATTTTTGTTTAATGACGGCCTACATACCATGTCCTGTGAACACATTGTCTTGTTGCTGTTTAATGTATCTTTATCTGCTTATTTTATGAATTGTGATCCAAAACTTAGTTGAAGTAATATATTATCTGTTTGATATATGAAATAAATTGTGATAAATGGAGGTTTTTTTTCCATAAAATTCCGTTCAGGCACAAGAAATATTACAGTCGTATTGTCTACATGAAAACTCATTTGTTCCGTTGTCCTTCCTGATCACAGATGGCAGTATGTTACTTTCATCCTATTGCGCTGATTGTGCTAAATGCGCGCCCCCAATCACGATCTGAGCAACTTAGCATAAATATTGATATATGTCTCCTCATCCAATGGTAATATGTGTCTCAGCTATTGCAACTCCTATGATTGGTCTCCCAACTTTGTGCTCCCATTCACGACCTTAGCAACTTAGTTTGGACGGATATGTCTCGGCTATTCTAACTTGAATCTGAGCTACTAGTTACAATCCACACACTAGTATCGTGACCTGTCCCTCAGCTATTCTAACTTCCATGTCTCTCTCTCTACTATTTGTGTTCACAGTCACGATCTCAGTAGTGGTATTGAGATTTGTGACCCAGCTGTTCTAACGACCCATGGCCTCCCTACTAATACTAAGTAGTAGTTTAATGGAACGTCACATTACAGTAGTGCCACCATGGCCCTTCCTACACCGAGTCAAGATACAGCAACTCAAACCTTCACGATCAGTATCTATATAGTAGAATTGGAATAAGTCCCAGCAAACCTTTTTCCATGGCCTACTGCTCTACGTTCGAAGCCGATGTGTATATAGTAGTAATACTAAACAGGCGTCTCAACAATTCTAACCCAATGCTCCAAGTAATGTTCACATGCACAGTAGTATCGTAATGTTTTTTCCTCCCTACTCTCTGATCCCGCCATCCCATCTTCCTTATGCAACAGGTGTCTAATGTTGATATTTTCAAGAACTATTATGCTAATGCTTATTTAAGCTGTATACATAAGAATGTAGAATATGCTGAACTTGAAAGAGCCGAAGAAGACAAAATGAAAAATAAAATGTGTTCAGTTTATTTTTTTATATTAATCTGGTATTAAAAACCCTATAATGCTGTAAAACATCATTTCCCCATGGGATAAATATTTTGAAACCACAAGTTAAAATTTCTGTCTTACATATAAGGGCACAGAAACATAAAAAGTCAGTTTCAAATATTGGAATTTTTATATTCACGAATTTATACTGCCCTGTTTATATATTAGGATGGCACACAATGTCTTTGTGGCTCATTGAGGGTAGTTGATGATGGCATAATTATGGATACAATACAAGAAAATAAAATCTTGAATATTATTTCACATCATTTGTCCTAACCATCCATGGTTTTCCTACTTTTATGAAAAATTTCACATAATCGTTTGACATCTGGAATACGTATACATGATGCAATCGATTTTAAAGATGTCGAGGTAAATGTCGAGGAATTATTTGCAAAGCGTCACAACTTCAGATTAATAAAAATATGTATATCATTTAAAGTATTACTGTTTCCTCTTTCATCAATAATGTGTGGTTTCAATATATTTTTGGGGGGTATGTTTTAATGTGAACTGTGATACAAACAAGCTATCTCCCTGAAATCAACCAAAATATACTTGCCATTAATTTTGTGCTTTGGTTTAAAGTGCCGAGTACGGTGCAGTGCTCTTGCATAAGAGTGTAAGGCCTGTCTGTACCTTGGAGTAATTACTCCAAGCCTGTACCAATAGACAAACACTAATGGACAAACTGGTCAACAAAGCAAGGTTTGTTAACAAAGTGGTCAATAGATGATTTGGAATTTAGCAGAAAACTCATCTACATTTAAATGACACAGAAACATATGCAGGGGGAATTATGATGGGTTATAACATTTGATCACAAGGTTGAAGGTATAAAAATGTATACTATGTAAGAAAACAATGCTTGAAAATTTGATTTCGATTTCATGAAAACTTTAACTCAACCAAAAGGCAATCAGACCTGCAATTTGAAATAATAACTGAGCATAACTACCCCAGCAAAATATGCCTAACTGAACCTTACATTGATGGCACAATCCTTGCGTTATCCACCCTGATATAGGAGAGATGAAAGATGCAAGGATGGTGGTGGCGTTTTAATTTGAATCCACAGAAGACACTCCTTAAGGAGTCTAGAACAGGCACCAAAAAAAATACATTGTTGCCAAGGGACTTCAATGTAACAGAGAAGTTGGTTCCCTTATAAATAGAGTTATTTCCCAAGGACTTTGGCTGACTGGAATAATCTTCTCCCTAATACAAAATTGGAAACTGTGAGCTTGGCATCTTTCGGGAACTTCCTTGCCAGAGAGTAAAATCTGGTGTCAGCAGCTGGGAGGTTCTAGCTGTACCCCAAGAACAACATTGCACGCTCGGTGGGATGCCAATTGGTTTGCCAAGCAAACATCGTTTTTGACAGCACAGTATACTTTTTTAATCTTTTAAGAGACCTTTTTTGTTATTAATAAAGAGCTCACACCATATTAAGCATGTTTAGATTTTGTATTTGAATAGCATATCTCATATTTAAAACTTTATTGCTGGTGTCCAGATTTAATATTAACGCTACCAGCCATTTAAGTCCTGGTTGCCAGAACGTGATGTATCTTTTCATAGATCCTACACAAGTCGTCATTATTCAATTATTTCTTTCGGGGTATCACGATACATGTGATGGGCTCTTCACGATGTCAATAACGAGCTTTAATTGAATAAATTCGATCATTTTGGACTAAATAAACAAACCCACCCTTGTGCTATTCCCAATAAAGGCCCTACAGGCCATTTTCATCGATTTGTGCCATCTGGTGTCATTTTCTCTGGGTAAACCCCACAAAATAAAATTCGTCATATATATGTTTTTTACCCATATATCAACAACGAATATACTTACAAAAGTATAATTTAAACACTTCTGAACAAGACTGATATTGTTAGATTAGAATAAAACAGATTTGAGTAAATTAGAATAAATTAGAATATTTTAGATCAGAAAAGATAAGAACAGAATAGATGACATCAGACAAGAATAGATTTAAATACAGTTAGAATAGATTAGAGTAGATAAGATTAAAATAGATTAGAAAATATCAGATAAGAGTAAATGAGACTAGAATAGAGAAAAGTTCAATTAGAATAAAGTATATTTGATCGGAATAGATTAGAATATATTGAATTAGAATAGAAAAAGTTGCATAAAAGATTTGATTGAAATAGCTCAGACGATTATAGTTTATATATGGATGGATAAATTATCATATCAGAAATATCAGTTTGTTGCCAAGATAATCATGTCTCTGTGTGCTTCAAATTCTCATTTCTGGCAATGCTGCCATCTGGTGGATTTTCAGAGCTCACACTTGAAACAGATAACAATGAAATCTTCATATTGGATTTTATTTTAGCTGTATGCATTTAAGAACATGTAGAAAGTAAACATGCCCAAGGTTGGCCTTGTGACCAATTTACTCTGAGTTTAAAATCCATTACTAAATCATGATTGTATTAGGGTTTTATTTGAGCAATATGCAGATCAGAATATATGGAATTGAATTTTTTTTTTGCAAACACAGAAAATATAAAATTATGGCTTTATACAGAAAACAATGATGAACTCTTCATAAAATTGTTTTATTGGAATGATTTGCATGTCAGGTCACATGGAATTGAATGTTTGTTGCCAGCACAAATATAAAAAAATAATAAAAATAATGTCTTTATACAGAAAACAAATATTAAATCTTCATATTGAGATTTTACTTGAGCTCAGACACGTTTGCAAAGAGACTATAACATGGAGACGATTTCAGGGATGAGGCCACACTTGAGCATGTTATAATGAATCTTTGTTTTATGCCTGTTTGGGTTTCACTGTGATAATAACATGCTTCTGTTCACTGAATTTAGTGGCAAACAGTAGCATTATTGAGCAATGTCAGGCACCTGGGGTAACACTGTGCTGTTAATTTTGTGAGAGAATGTTCATTTGTTCATAGAAGTTTGACAGGTGGCACCCTCTGTGCTTCACTTGGTGTAGAGAACTGCATGAAATACACATGGCAGAAATACCAGAAGAAAATGATAGAAAGAAGAAAACTGGAACATCTGGTCCATATCCACATGTTTTGTCCTGGTGCTAAAGGAGTCTTATTCTTTGTTATCACTTTGAGAATTTGACATACAATGTCAAACATCTTACAGAAATTAAGTTTCCTAATGGCAATCAACTTGTAATTAAATCCTGCCCACATCAGTTCATTGTTAATTCAGACAGAAAACAAAAATAAATGTTATATTTAGGTATTTACTTTATTACAAAATTGTTAGTTTCCAGCGATACCACTTTCTTCAAATAGAAACTTTACCATACTAATGGACACATGGTAAAGTGAGATATTTACAAAATTTCAATACAAGAGATCTACAATAAGGTTTGATTTTTTACAATAAGGGTTGCACTTTTCAGTGCCTTTCTGTTTACAGTGTATATCTTACAGCAAAAACAAGGTTTTCAAACAATTCACAAAATGCTACAATTCCCCAAGGATATTAGTATAACATCACTTCACATGCTTCATCAATGACAACATTTCTTCAAAGTTTTAAAAAATAAATTTTGTCTTAATTCACAACTGCTCCCCATGCACGGAAACTTTCTGATGGGTTTACTCTATTGTATGCTTTACAAGATTACCATATGTGTCCTATGTACAACTAGATAATTCTCCATACAACATCGTACAAAATAAAAATATATAGCTCTTCTCTCTTGCAAATTGATAACACTTGTGTTGACTTTGAGATAATGACTAGCCAATACCTTAGACCATATGCATATATATATGCATATATATATATATATATATATATATATATATATATATATATATATATGTATATATATATATATATATATATATATATATATATATATATATATATATATATATATATATATATATATATATATATATATATATATATATATATATATATATATATATATATCTATATGCATATGCATATATATCTATATGCATATATATCTATATGCATATATATATATATATATTACACAAGCATGATAAGCATAATGATACAAAGGTAATCTATTATATAATCTCCTGGTGTCAATCTTTACAATCACGTCACTAATTACAATGGTTTTGATTTTTATTTTTTCAAACAACCCAACATTTTACAATTTGTGAAAATAACACATGGGGAACCTCTAGTTTCTTTCTCAAATTGTGTGAACTAATAATAACTACTAGCGATTTATCACAGCCAAAATTACCCTTACTAAAGTTATTTTAGTTGGGAACACATGCAAATGATACATCCATCATATACTCATACACTTGAAGCTAAGTGGAGGCGATAGTCTGTTATGGTTTCTGAATGTATGGACAAGCTGAAGGGAGGCTACCTTGTCCACTAGGATTTCTGAAAGTATCAACAAGCAGAAAAGAAGTTTGCATTGTCCATAAGGATTGTTGAATATATGGAAATGACAAGGAGTTGTTGCATTGTTGACGAGGATTTCTGAATTTATAATTTATACATGCTGAATGGAGGTTACATTATCCACAAGAACTGATAAATTAAAGAATGAACCAGTCTTATGGAGGTTTCATTGTCCACAAATTGCTGAATATAATGGATCCATTAACCACTGGGATTGCCGACTGTATGCACTAGCAGCAGGAGGGAGGTACTACTGTCCACAGGAATTACTGAATGTAAATATGGATATCACTCACAAATAATTATTCTAAAAACTGGAAAGAAACTACATCTAATTACTGAATTTGGTTGGTCATCAGATGCAATGAGGTATTTTTATTTCATCTGTGTACTACATGACTATGTCCTACTCTTCTTGGTGCAATCTCCACTTCAAGAAACCAGATAGAAAGATGAAAATAATAATAGTTTATTAAAAAAGATATTTTAAATACTTGAAAAGGGATAAAAGCTAGATTTCAGTTGATATAGAATTCTCTAATTGACAAGCCTTCCCTTAAAAAATATGTCCCTTACCTTAAATGTTTCACTTCATAATAAGTAGATGAAAGGACTTGAGTAATATCAAGTTTAATAATAATAAAATAATTATCATACAAGAAATAAATATCATATTACTATACATCATTAATTAAAACAATTTCTGCCACAGTCTCCGGCTGAATCAAAGTCTCTTTGTAAAACTTGTATCCTCAAAATGTTGTGCCATAATTTCTGGGTTAGAATATATTGTTGGTGTGCGTGAGACTCCGAAGACTGTGTGCATTCTGTGCGTTTTATCACTCAACAAGTGTACAAAAACAATGCTCATAAAACATGGTTTGAATATTTACATGTCTGCTGCCTTCCATAAGGGATTCTTTACACAGAAATTCTTTACCCATATCATTTTAAAAATCCAATCTTTTACAATTTTGTCACAAATAAATAGCCTTTATGTCCCAATGTGTAAAAATAGATTACCTCCCCTGTTATCTTGAGAATTATTCTACTCTACTCACTATGCACTCAAAATTAACGGCTCCTTTTCAATTCATCTCTACCGTTTAATATGATTATGGATTGCCCACAAAATAAAGCACCAATCTCAATTCAGAGCATGCAACACACATTCAAGCTTACTGAGAAACAGAACAATCACAAATATTCTTCTTTTCCTGAACTGATAATATTCATGAACATTTCATGTGAATTTGACAAAAAAGCAAACATACCGACATGACTATCTCAATAAACATGTGCTCTACATATTTCATATCAGATTGCCTAGTGTTTTTGGTTACATTTTCCCTGATGATACATCCATAATAGAACCTGAAGGATTCACAGTATATACTACTGGCTATATAAATAGGCTTGATTGCATAATAATGAGCACTGCTGCTATCGTGGTACGTGCACAGAATATAACTTGTCTCATGCACACCCTGCGCCATGCAGGCATGGTCCCTGATTTCTTCCTACATTAATATACTCTCTTGAAAGCTTTTCATTCACAGTTTCACAATTTGGTGTAATCCATGATACTTTGAAGGGAGTCACAGGTCACATTTGTGATTTATAGTTGCAAATCAAAAACGGCAGTGAAAATCCACACAAGCGTCACAAATAAAATATGCATAGTTCCTAGAAATGTCACAAGGTGGCCCTAAACATATATTTTCATCCCTGATTGAAACTGCTTGTGCTGCCCTAGAATTGGTTAGAAGTGTTCCCTGCTTTGTACCAAAATAATAACTATTTTTTTATATTGAAATTAAATTAACATATTCACTGATCAACAAATAAATTTAGCAAAATGGGAGACCATATACTGAAAGAATAAGCAAGTTATTGCAACATGTGCCCACACTGTAACCTACCAACATAATTGAATCTCAACATGATATATACAAGTTTAATTGCTGGTTATTAAATGGAAGAAAACAAGTTGTAAATTGTTACTTTCTGATCTGTCTTTCTTGCTATTTTAAAACTTATTCACACTTAAAAAACTTTGCTAAGGATATTTATATGTTCCAAATATTTGATCAAAGAAATCAAAATTTGGTATTCCATACCTTGTGTAAGCCTGTTATCTTTCAAATGTATGACCGTGACATTTGAGAACAATTCCAATTTTCTGTAAGGTTTTTTTCCATAAAAGATACTACTTATTAAATATGTTTGGAATGAATTCTTTCTGCTCAAGTTTCAACATTTTTATCCCCCAGGTGTCTCCAGTTGTTGCATGCATGCCATGCTTTGCTTGCAGACATGATGAATTTCATTAACTTCAGCTCTAATAGGTTGACATACAAGGCACTTAATGCACATAAAAAATAAAGATTTCTGGAGCTTGAACAGAGGAACACAGCTACATATAATTTTTAACGAATTAGAATTGAATTATTGGCCAAAGAAAGGCTGGTGTAAGGGTTCAGAAATATCTTTGAAATAATGTTCTGTAGTTTTAAAAAGGGTTCACAATTCATCAAATTAAGAAATGGTGAGACTGGTGTCTTCTTTAATGATTCAAGCAGTATTAAGCTCTCAACTGGCCAATTAAAAGTGATAAGGATAAGAAAAATCTTATGGGGCATGTTCTGTAGTCTTGGAAAGAGCTAAAGCAAAAGGTTGTCAATAATAAAAGCAAATTGGAGTGTAATCCCCCCCCCCCAAAAAAAAAAAATAAATAAAAAATAAAAAACACAAGAAAAAACTATAATTGAGAATGTAAGTGGGTGGCATGTCTGCAGAGTAGCCATATGTGACAGAGATTTTTACACACCAGGTGGCAGCAATGCCAACTTGAGCAGGAAGAAATCTGCCATTCAAATTCATGAAGTAAATTTATTATGATATCTTACCACAAATTGTTTTGTTTTTGAATTCCCAAATGCAAATGCATGTCCAGTAATTAACATATTTTTGGGAAAAGAATAATTATTAAATACTACATTGCCAAATGGATTAAAAAAGTTTTCTGCCCATTCCACAGTTGAATGTCAGTTTCAAGGTCATAAGTGAAGAATGATGAAGACAGAACAATGCATGTATGTACCATATCACCAGCTCCCATACAAACAGAGCATGACAGCAACTTTCTGGAATATATATTGGCATAGTTTACTGACATTGTTAGTATGTAACCCATAAATAGTTGAGCCGAGAACAGTTATTAATGGTGATAAAGGAGTGAAAACAGCAAAACTTTCTTTCATCTTTTCCTGTGGAAAGTCATGTAGTTTGACTGTTTGTGTGAAACCAGAGGTAAATCTGAGGTAGACTGTCTGTATCTTGCACCCACATACTTGCACTCCCCTGTGCCTCCATGCCACTGCACAGTCAAGGTTGGTTTAAACTGTGCCACTTTGGTGGTACCTTGTAAAATTCATTAAAGTGTCATTTCCTGCCTGTGAGATGGGTATCCCTCTGGTGACAAAGTAAGGAAGTGAAGCAGCAAGCACAGATTGCATTGTCAAGAGTGATTGCGACTACAGCTATGGAGAGTGCAGCTGGCACAAGTGAGCGGCAGGCAAGCTATAAGCTATCTGAGGGCACTACAGTGCCCCCTTTGGGCCTAGTCAGGTCACACTGAAACCTACCAAGAGAAACACACAACATAAGTAAACAACATTAGACATATTACCACAACACCAAAATCATAATCCTGTAGAAAAATTAAAATTACTCAAACTGCGAATAAATTACAGGACATTCAATAACTTCTGGCATTCTCAAGGAGATAAAGAACTCAATAGCAGTAAATGTTTAATGCTGCATGCAAATGTTGCTTTAAAATATACTAATATTGAACACAACAGACTTCCAAAGAACACTATTAGTTATCAGTGCAAAGTTGCAAAGAACAAGGTGAGTGGCAACAAGAAACGTTATTCATTTAAGACAAGCTGTAAAACCACTTGTCAGGTAGTTGCATGCAAACACTTCTAATTTCACCCTTCCCTCCTGATCATCACAACACAGGCTTTATCTTGACTGTACAGTGCATGCTGCAGATTATCTCTATATAATCCCCACCCATCCCCCCACCCAACTTAATTGTGACAGTCATCTGCCAGCCAGCTGTTCAGACTTCTGCACATTAATCAGCAATAGGCCACAGCCACTTCACATCACTTATTGTCTATTATTAGAGCTGCCACCATAATTCTTCCAGTTTTTGTCCTTACCCGTTCTATTGAGGGGGTGCATTATGTGAGGCGGAGGAGGAGCACCTAGCGCCATCTCATGGCTGTATGGTCTTTGGTGCATCATGTCCAGTGCATGTCTCTGGGCACCAGCCAGTTCAGACATAAGTCCATGTCCTGGGAGTCCTGGTCGGAAACCAGTTGGTGCTCCCATGAAGCTGGGGCGAGGAGGAGCTGCCGCTAAGTCACTAAACATCTGCATACGGCTCAGATCAAACCTGGGCGCAGGCATAGAGTCAATGGTCGGGGGCATCATACCCGCAATGTGTGGCGGAAGACTGGAGGGTGGAGTCATTACGCGGGGCCCATCACTGAGATGTGGCGGAGGAATTCGGCCAAATGGACTCACACCAAGGGATGGCGACATACTGTGGCGCACAAGGCCTCCGTTCTGGTTTCGGATGTGTGCTTCTTGGCGTGTGGTAGGAGAGGGGTTACGTAAACTAGATTGGGGACCAGAAGATAGACTGAACGAGGTAGGTGGTGTCCCAGTTCTCTCCATGTAGACTGGCCTGTGACCTGGTGCTGACGAATGTGCTGACGTTGTTACTGCTCCACTACCACTAGGGGGCCGTGATTCACTCACAGGGGGCGAAGGGTTCTTACTTCCTGATGACATGGATCCTGAGCTTGATGAACTATTTGTATTTACTGACTGAGAAGGAGGAGCATGATTGGAGTTTGACGAGTTACTTCCGCTACTGTCATTACCTTGGTATTTCTTAAATTTCCCATATTTACTACTACTACCACCACAGCTTTCACTGTCATATCTCTGCGCATTCTGTTTCTTCCAATTGTAGTCCTTGCCATAAAATTTTTTCTTAAAGTGTCTATCATAATATTTGTTCTCCTGAGAGGTTTTAGATTCGGATCCTGAGTCTCTATTGTATGGACTGGGGGATCTTGAGCGAGATCTAGACCTGGACCGTGAACGACACTGCTGGGTTTTCTTGCTGGGGGGTTGTAGAGAGTCTTTACTAGAGTTCCTTTTGCTGCCATGGTTTTCTGAGCTACTGCTCCTGCTGCGAGAGTGTTTGGGTGAGCCGCCCGGCTTGGCTGTGGAGCCAGACTTGCGTAGGGCCTCTGCCGGCATGGAGGACGAGAGCTGTGTCCGGTCAGGCTGGGCTACATCTGAGGCATTGCTCCGGCTGTGATTCACACTATTACTGAGACCTGTGGTGGAGAGAGACACCATCAGACTGGGTGGCCCCTTGGCCTTCGAGTCAGCCTGACCGTGGCTGAGGAGAGGGGCTTGTGATGCTGGAACACCAGGACCTTCCATGCTCTTGCGACGAATCTCCTTGCTGCGATCTATCTCAGATGAGGCAAAGCCAAGCAGTGCATCAAATCCACTTGAGATCTGGCTCTGCCAGTTCTTATTGGGAGACTCTTTCAATCTGGGTATAGTGTCTCTCACTGGATGATCGGCAGCTACCACTATGAAACACAAAAGGAAGACATTAATATCATCACGTCATATTCAACATATTCCTTTTATTTGATCCCTGTTATTTGTTTATTTTTTAGAAACACTCAGAACTCCCACATTATAATATACACTGCGTGTCACTACTGTATACAGACAAATTTTCGCAACCTTTTTATTTTCGCGTTAATTCGCGCCAGGACATCATTCGCGAAATTAAATGGACGCGAAATTGAATTGTTTTGACTTTGTTCTCACTGATTCCAATTATCAGCGTTCAGTTTTGCGTTTCGTCATTGTCTCCACTGCTTTGAGTCGTGTCTTCCCTTTTTGACAGAAATGCTTTCACACGTGGATCGATTTTAATTGCATTTTAAATGATAAATAAAGGCATTTACCCAATATTAACACAAAATACGTTTTGCGGGTTGAGAACAGAACAAAGCCATTCATCCATTTAACATGCATCACGCAATACGAGGTTGTCATGTTAAAAAGCGGGAGTGACGGGGACAAGCTCTTATTTTTGGCGCGAAAACAATTTGAGTCTATCAACACGCATTAATATATTGCGCAATGATGGATCCCTGGCTTCTCCTTGTGTTGCGGACGTGAATTACCGCGACGTCACGTACATGATATTTACGTTTTACTTCATGGATAAATTCTCGACCTGCGAAGCATAATTTGTGATAATATTGGGTAAATACCTTTATTTATCATTTAAAACGCAATTAAAATCGAGCATTTCTGGCATTTCTGTCAAAAAGGAAAGACACAACTCAACGCAACACGTGGTCGCAATTTTGAAAGGCGGACGTGACGGGAAGAGGCTCTTGTTTTTAGCGCAAAAAAAATGATTGTTATTAACTCGCATTGAAATATTAATATTTTGTTCTGTTCTCGACCTGCAAAGCGTAATTTGTGATAATATTATGTACTAGAAATCCAAAATTCGCGAAAATAAAACGGCGCGAACCTGTTGAAAACGGCGATGCCGCGAAAATAACTAGGCGCGAATTTTTCTCTGTATACAGTATTTAACTCATTGTGTTGTCTATCAATTAACATTAATTTCTCTCAAGGTGAATTGTCAAAAAATTTTACAATAATCAACACATGTAATTATTTTCACAAAAACTGCATGAACAATAAACTTCCTTGACAAATGTCTGCTTCTCGTCCTTTATTTCAATTCATCTAAAGCTTCATCACAACTTACAAGCCATTTACCATGAAAAGCTAATCATGAGAAGCCAAACCCAGTTTAAAAGATTTTCAAATGAGGATATTTGTCTGTGCGCGGCAATAAGATTTAACATTAAAAAATCAGATTAATTATAATATATGTTCAATTCAACTTGATTTAACAAGGTGAGTGAGTTCTAGCATATATCAGTTATGAGGATGGAGTTTTTCTTGGAATTATATAAGCAGAAAGTGTGTATGACTTACTTGGACTTTCTTTATGCAGAGTTGGCATTGGTTTATTGGGGCTGTGTTCAAGCGGTGAGGACTTGGCTGAGGACTCTGTGTCTGATATGGCTGTGATAGCAAGAGGTTGAGTGGCATTGGACACCATGGATGCGATGTCGGTTGTGCGTGTTGGACCTGCCACGCCTGCCTTACCAACCACCTTCATACCCTCCGCCTCCAACTGTGGGGGCGGTGTGGGCTTTTTAGGAGGCAAGGCAGGAGTTTTTGAATTGGAGGGTGATGCTGTTCTTTTTCGTCGAGCCTTCTTGGGCTTTTCCTCGGCCACAAGATTAGGGATTGTTTTGGAGATGCCATTCAATCCTGCCATGCCATAGTAGAGCTGGTGTGCAGCCTGCTGCTGCTGCTGCTGCTGGTGCTGATGCTGCTGCTGAAGATGCTGCTGGGTGGCAGGGCCCATCATATGCTGTGAGGCCGCTGCAAGGAAGCGCTGCTGAGAGCTGGGAGAAAGTCGCATGAAGGCCTCCTTCTCTGCCGCGTTCATTGGATAATTAGGGTGTATACCCCCTGCTCCCAGCATAGCTCCCAGCTGGGGATAATGCTGGTACACCCCGCCATGCCCTGTTGCTGGGGTCAGAGTAGGCGGCATCTTATGGAGGCCTGGCACATGTGACTGCTGAGGTGTGGAACGTTCATCTTTGTGGGGCAGGGAGGGTGGAGTCTGTGGAGTGCGTGACGAAGATGATCTGCTACTGTCAGACACCAGACTATCGACGCTGAAGCCTGCAGATGGCGTGTTACGAGGACTGGTGTGATTGAGGTGTTTAACTGAGTCTGCTGAAGCAGTACTGCTAGAACTACTGGGTCTACTGATGGGAGAATAAGCGTCCCTCATGAGGGGACTTCCAGGCCTGTGCCCCACACATCCCTTCACAGCCTCTACTCTCTCACGGTGATAATGATGCTGACTGCCTGGATGCAGGTGCCGGGTCTTGGGTGTGTCCTTATCACCACCTGACTCGTGCACGTTTGATAGAGGAATAGACACTGGCAAACTCTTTGTTAAAGTCTTAGGTTTAGCATTCATTTCATCTAGAGGAATCTTTACGGGTAAACTCAGCATACCCAATGCTGATTCAGTCTTTTCCAATCTGGACATCTTATTGTGTTCCTGTCTGATATCAGAATGTCCATCATGGTTATACTGTTTATTAAGCACCATATTGCCAGGAGATACCTGTGTGTAATCTACGGCTGCCATGACACGGGAGGCCACATTGTTAGCATGAGTGCGTGCCTCCAGGTAGTCCTTAGCACTCATGGGCAATTTAGCCCTCAGGGGGCCACAGTCAGTTTTAACATTACCAGGTTTGGCAATCACAGGTGCATCTCCTATCAGAGCATTAGTTATGATAGACTTTAACCTGGCATCAAAGCTCTCCATATGTTCTCCGCTCACTTTATTCTTTGGTGATCTGCTATCAGCAGTATTATCCTGGTGTCGCCGTGGCGATGACTTGGCCATCTTGACCGGCGCACTGGGCGATGGCATCATATTACTCCCTGGTGATGTGCTTTGTGGTAATTTGGGCTTGACATCTCGTGCCTTGGCTGTTTGAGTTCTCTCCTTCTCTGGAGACTTCACCTCCAGTGTGTTCACCTCTGTCTCTAACTTGTTAGCTTTATCCATCAGCTTCTTGCGCTGAGCCAGAGATGTCACCACTTCCTTCATCAACACATCCTGAGAAGACGAGTGGTTGTTGGATTCCATTACATTCTGAAACATGCCATGTAAAATGTTGTTAAATTTGTCATACCATGTCAAGCTTAATAATAATATTACAATTTTAATGTCTGATAGAATTCATCATAAATTCTAGTTGATTTAAAATATGTTGTTGAGTGGTCTCAGATTATAATGTTTTGTGCTCACAATTCAGGTCACACAAACCTCTTAACACTAAGATACTTACATTTTTGTTGCCGTTAATTTTGCTGGTCTGAAGTGCATGTTCATATATCTGCTGATGGTGAATCATCAACTGTAACAAAAACAATGATAAGAGATTACTTAAGGTCAAGAAATATATCACTGTCATGGCTTGACATGTAACCTCCTCCAATTTTCAAAATAAGAAATGAGAAAAGAATTAATAATTTTTAAAGGTTCTCGAAGAGAATAACTCACCAGTTTCTGTTGCTCATTTTCCAGGTGAGCTACATTGTTCTGTATGGCATTAGCCTGAAGGTCCAGCTCCTTGTGACGCAACACTATCTCCTTAGCTTTGGCCAGGAAATCCGCTGGAGTGGTTGCCTCTATTCCCAACTGCAATCACAACAGCAAAACACGAATATTAGAACAGTTTAATTCTCAAGGAATCCCACAGTGCTGAGCAAATGCCCCTTCTACCCAAGCCCTAGTTAAAACAAAAGCTCAAGCTTGTACAATAATAGAAATAGGGCCACGGGGAAAGATTCAAACAATGGCTCAATTGAATTGAATTGAAGATGAATATCAGACAGCCAGAAAAAGGGATCGCTATATTCAGAGGTCTTTTTTGTATGGCGAGACATGAGACAATGGCTCATTAAAATCACAAATGTCTCATTCTGTTCCCAGCCTAAGGGGATAATAGTCACATCTGTATTTTACATAATGTGTTATATTCTTTGGGGTAATACTACTTTGCAGTCACCACTTTGTATTCGTAACAAGGCATTAATGAAAACTATGCTCTCACGAGTTAATCTCCAATCTACGCACCTATTAAGTTTTAAAATATTCTGTACATATAAGTACAAAAAAGTACAGTGATTAGTTGACCATACTGTATTTGTAAAGAAAGCTCTTCTTTGAAGGCTTCATAACTTGGTCTCATTTTATTTAAAATTGCCTCATAACTCTTAGTAAATTTGGAGACAAAAGTCAAATTGAATTCTTCTGACAATATTTCTACCATTTTGCTCCCTTCTCAAATACATGGCATAATTAGGTCAAATGCATGCCACAAGTTGCTATATTTTGCAGAGTACTATATATTACACAAATTATTTTAGCTACCCTTCAATATGTATTCTGTTGTATGTGTAATAAAATACAGTTCTGGATGTTGATATTTGGGGTATGCATACCTCAGCCAGTCTGTTCTTCAGTTGGGTATTGCTGTCCTTCTGGAGGTTTGCTATCTGCTTGTCTAACTGGGTTACACGACTCTTTAATGTTTTGTTTTTTTCCTGAAAAATAAGACCATTTTTTGATAACATGCTAGCCAGGTGTAATTACTAGATTACCACGAGATGGGGCCTGTGCCACAGTGATGCTGTAACCATTTGTTTCTTGTCACACAACTTACCCTCTCCATATCAATATCTTTGCGGAGTTGTTCTCGACATCTTGATGACTGCATGAATGATAGGAAGCCAACAAACTGCTGCCGATAAGAGTCTGCAACAAAACCCAAATAATATTAACTTAAAAAAAACATTCATCTATTTATTGTTTAGCCTTACCATGTATAAAAAAAACTAATCACTTTAATCTATAGATAAATTGATACTTTAAAAACCAATTCTGAAAATGGGAACACTTATCTTTACTTTAATTGTCATTGTTATATTTACCAAGAAGTTTATCAATGGCTGGCATAAAGTCCTCAATTTTGGGTTCAGCTGGCGGTGTCATATCTTTTACCCGTTGTGATCCTGAGAAGCAGAAGTTGTGTAGAGAATTGGTCATGCTCTTGTCATTGAAAGATTCATTACAATTATAACCTGAAACAAATCATTAATAACAATTAGTCAGATATATAAAGGAAATAAAGATTCTCAAATAATTTAAAGGTAAGCAGAAGGAGGTTGTGCATATTATTGATTATTTATATACATTTTAGATTGTTCTTAGATAAATCTTATGCATGATAAAAAAACAGGGTTGTAGACATCAAAAGCATCTGAGATATCCTGTGATTTGATGAGAGTTTAGGTGTAATAATACATGAAGATGTACACAATAAAAACAATGTGGCACTGACCTTCCTGTGAGGTTGTGATGAGAGTTTGAGTGTGTAGAAAGTTGAGGGTGTCCATTGCAAGAGCTGTAGTTTTAGTTTTATTCCTTCCTGGTCCACTACGTTTTCTCCGTGCTGGAATAGCAATGGCAACAATGTCACACACAACAAACAGGATGTGCCACAACCCAGCTATCACTAGCTTCTTTTGTCTTTATCACAGCTCACTGCTGACTCATCTTTACTCATTTACAAATTTCCCCAAATAAATCACACACTTTAAATATTAAGTATGAGCCTTTGTTATTCTATCTAATTTTTCATGATGTTGAGTGAAATTAACACCTTAAGAAAAACCTGGCATCTTAACAACTAAGGACTGGATATATTAGTTTAGGGTTTTCTCAAATTATTAGTATAAAGAAAACTGAATGAAAAATAACAATTGAACATGAATTGTAAGAAAATTTATCATATATACACAGTTACCATTGGGGTGAATTGGCTATAGTTGGGAGTAACGGGATCTTTCTATCAAATAGTGCAAAGTAAACATGGCCATACATAATAAGATACAAATTATAGGAATAAGACTTTGGCTTCAATCTGAATTTAAAGAATATGACATTTTTTTTTAGAATAAACTGATGACCATGTTAATATCAAGTGACAGAATCTCAGAAATAAAGTTGCCATGAATCTTGTCTCACTATATATCAAACAGTAATTCCACTTGTTTCATCAAAGCATATCACTGGTTAAAATTGTCTATCAATATATGGTTGTTACCTTGCCATATAGAATCTCAGAGTACTTACTGTAGCAAGGCGCTTTCTTCTTGGCCCCTCCAGCCCGCGTGGTCATCTTGTTTATAGCACCTCGGCCACGCCCGGCAGCTCGTCCTCCCTTCTGTCCCAGCTTGGCATCCAGCTTGATATGCACCTGAGTAACAAAGTACAAGTTACAGTTATCACAGGAATAGAAGACAGAGGGCAACCCACACGTCTAATTCTATAACTATCATGTCTACTACGACTTAGATTGGCTTGGTGTTGGTACAAGTGATCTAGTGCACTTTGGAGCTAAAGCCTCTGCATTCAGATAAACAGTTCAAGTCAAGTTCACCTCATATTTTATCCCAAATGTAATCTTGGCTAGCTTCCAACTCTTATATATCAGCAACACCAGTGATATATATCAATAAGTCCAACTTATAAAGCTGGACTATATTCCAAAACTAGAAAGCCTGAATGCAACTCCTAGATTCTAATGGGACAAGTGCCAAATGGCACTGGTCCAAATTCTATATAAAAATCATGGATATTTACTTTACAGCATGCTGATGTTATTAATACTTGGTACTCTAATACTATCATAGATACTTAAACATTTAAAAGTATCAATATAATTGGATGTCAATAATCTAATTTTAATATAACTGCCATATTTATTATTCATATCCCAAATACACTGTTGGTATGATAACTGTTCTAGACATAACATGCTGAGGTTAGAACACATGATATGTTTGATGTAGGTCACATTTATCTCTGCAGTGTATATCCTTTTTATATATTCAATATGCAAAAACTTGATTTGGAATGGTGCCAAAGTTGACATTGCACCTGCCTCTGTGTAACATTCGGAGGTGCACATTACTACATACAAAAAAATACTATACCACAACCATGAAAAAGAAAGATGAGGAACAAAAGCAAATCTTAAATGTCAACAAAATAGTACTAAAATATCTTATAATCTTACTCTTCCAACATGGAATTGGAAAAAAGCAATTAGATTTCTATAAATTTGGAACGGCTGTATATATTTGACAATAAGTCCAAGACCAATTTTCAGATAGGGAAAACACTGCATGCTTGTAAACTATGACCATGTCCTAACCTCCTCCTCTTCCTCCTCCTCCTCCTCCTCCTCCTCAGGACCAACATGCCCCAGCCCTGCCTGCTCCACGCCCAACATGGCGGCGGGAGGTGGCAACAACATCCCCAAGGCCGATACCTCACTGCCTTTTTCCGGCTTCTCTTCTTCGTTCTCTTGGTTCTCCCTGCCGTGGGTGGGTGATTTGGACCACCATTCAGACCACTGCCGTCGCGTGGTTGGACCCACTAAACCATTACTGCCTGTATTGGAGTTGCTATCCTCCTCCGCACTCTCAAAGCTTAGGATCTTGGCCGCTTGGTACGTGTGGTCTTTATGAAGGCGTCGGCGGGGAAGTGTTTTGTCATCATCCTGAGTGGCACTTTGCTGCAACAAAAAGGTTTCAAATACTCAAAACTAATCTTCAGTCTGGGTCTGAGAGATAAAGCTAGTTAAATCCCATTATTATATTTTCGGTGACTCTGATCAGGAATATTAGCAGTTTTGTTATCTCATTCCACACAAGTTTTATACCATGTGAATTGAGCAAAAGAAGCCCTAAAAGTGAGGTGTATGGAGACATAGACAACAACTCCCATCTTCATGTGTGCCGCCTAGTTCTCATATACCACCACACTTTTATATCAAATGGTGCAAAACTGTTTCTCTTTTGAAGCATGGGCAAAACAACTGGTTATATCCAATTGGTTAATTCTCCATCACAGTCAGTGGTCTAACCATTGCATCAACAATTATGGTTTTTATATTTCCCTTGGTGCTTTGCTAATCATTCATTATATCAGTATATGATAAACATAGGCATCAGAGATGCATCAACCCTCAGCCCTGGTAACTCATTGCACAACATTCGCTCCACACAATATTTGTGAACAAAACGTCACTGCACCAAAGCAAATTGATGCAGGGGTAAAAAACCCATAAAATCTACTTCCTTTGATAGCTTAGGTGTGTCAAGTATCATGAAACTGTCATCATTTACTCTAGAATTTTTGATATGGGCCTGTGACCTTGAAAAGCAGGTTAAGGTCACCGTCCATCAAACTCATCTGGAGTCTTCCCAGATTCTTATGTGTGTCAATTTTCATGAAGCTGCCATCATTTGTTCTTAAGTTATCACGATGACAAGGATGATTTCACATAATTGTCCCTGTGACCTTGAAATCAGGTGAAGGTCATGTTCCATCAAGAGAAGTCTGAGGTCTTCACCAGATGCTTGTGTGTGTCAAATCTCATAAAGCTGCCATCATTCGTTCTTGAGTTATTGCGATTCTTGGGATTTCACATAATTGTCCCTGTGACCTTGAAAAATAGGTCAAGGTCGCCGTCCACCGAACTAGTCCGAGGTTTACACCAGATGCTTATGCGTGTAAAGTTTCATGAAGCTGCCATCATTTGTTCTTGAGTTATCACGATGACAAGGATGATTTCACATAATTATCCCTGTGACCTTGAAAAGTAGGTGAAGGTCATGTTTTAAAGAAAAAATTCTGAGGTCTTCACCAGATGCTTGTGTGTGTCAAATCTCATAAAGCTGCCATCATTCGTTCTTGAGTTATTGCGATTCTTGGGATTTCACATAATTGTCCCTGTGACCTTGACAAATAGGTCAAGGTCGCCGTCCACCGAACTAGTCCGAGGTTTTCACCAGATGCTTATGCGTGTAAAGTTTCATGAAGCTGCCATCATTTGTTCTTGAGTTATCACGATGACAAGGATGATTTCACATAATTATCCCTGTGACCTTGAAAAGTAGGTAAAGGTCATGTTTCAAAGAAAAAATTCTGAGGTCTTCACCAGATGCTTGTGTGTGTCAAATCTCATAAAGCTGCCATCATTCGTTCTTGAGTTATTGCGATTCTTGGGATTTCACATAATTGTCCGTGACCTTGAAAAATAGGTCAAGGTCGCCATCCATCGAACTCATTCGAGGTTTTCACCAGATGCTTTTGTGTGTCAAGTTTCATGAAGCTGCCATCATTTGTTCTCGAGTTATCGCGATGACAAGGATGATTTCACATAATTGTCCCTGTGACCTTATAAAGTAGGTGAAGGTCATGTTTCATAGAAAAAATTCTGAGGTCTTTACCAGATACTTATGTGTGTCAAATCTCATAAAGCTACCATTATTCGTTCTTGAGTTATTGTGATTCTTGGGATTTCACATAATTGTTCCCGTGACCTTGAAAAATAGGTCAAGGTCGCCGTCCATCGAACTCGTCCGAGGTTTTCACCAGATGCATATGTGTGTCAAGTTTCATGAAGCTGCCATCATTTGTTCTTGAGTTATCGCGATGACAAGGATGTTCGCTACAGACATACATACATACAGACATACATACATACATACATACATACATACATACCCACGCCAGGAGTACTGCAATACCCTCAGCCTGATTACATCAGGGGCTGAGGGTAAAAAATGATTAACTCTGCAATTACCTGGCTGTCATCAGAATCTTTATTCACACCTCCTATTACTCGTCCACGTCTGTCTTTTCTCGGCTGTGTCTCTTCATCCTGCCATCACAAAAATAATTTACTTGAGCCTCCAACATTCATCAACTTCTCTGGCCAAATATACTTTTAAGCGACACATTTAGGTCGTGCTCAGTTCAAAATGTTTTGCTTATGAGTGGTTCTTATCTTTCATAATGATCAAATTCACTTTCTTTACTTTATTTTCTAATATGCAAAGCCTTTTAACATGTTTAGAATTGTCTTTTAGGTTGAGGCAGTTGAAATTATCATTAACCATATTCCTGCTGACACGAGCACTGACACCCAAACTCTATCTCAAACACTCCCTTCTCTCTATCTTTTCGTCATTTTTCAATATGTAAACTTTGACAAATTTACTTACCAACAAAGTTTATTGAAAAAAAAACAAATAAGAAAAAAGTTTTGAAGGGGAACATTGAGTTGTTTGTTGGGGTGGCAGGATGCTGTGTCTATGGTGATTTTTCAATATCACACAGGACATACAGTTGCGAAACAATGAAGCTCCTGCCATGTGCAATATATGCTACAGAGACGCACACACAGTCAAGCTGCAAGCGAAAAAATAGCCTCAAATAATAGGGGAATGGTGACAGGAAAATGTTCCATTTGGTACTCACCTTTAATTTTGGATTCTTTAATCGCAGAAAATATTTCTCCAGCTGAAATGAATAGGTGTATACAAAATTGATCAAAATCAATAAACAGCTGATGGCATTGCAGAACTGAGAGAAACGTGTGGAGATATCAGTGGACAGCGGTCATCTTAAAGACTTGAACCCACTGACCATAAACACAAATGCAACATGACAATCTCCATTAATCAAAGACAAATGTAAATCATATAAAAATCACTTCTTTAGAAAAAAATAAATAAATAAAAGGGAAATACTTTCACCACAAAGATAACCAAATAACCATATATAATATCGACTTAGGCTTGGGGTTTGAATATTGGCAAAGGTTGTCATGATTGAGACAAAAAATAGCAAGATAAATGCTGGGAAAATTGGTACTTTTTAAACATGCTGAAGATGGTGAAAACATGGACTAATCAATGTGTGTGGTTAATATTTTTGCCAACACACACTCAGTACGCACCTCTGAAACTTCTCAATCAAGGACTTTTTATGCTAAAATATTATTATATCCATTTCATTAAAGATCCCCCCCCCTCCCATTTTTTCAAGGTTTGATTATTGTCAGTACTGTTAAGATAGGTATATTTTCACCATGTTGGTCTATGCAAACTACACATTCATGCTCTCTAGGAATGATCTAATTACCATAAATTAGGCAGGACAATAATTCCATATATTAAAAAAAAAACCTTTATCATCTATTTTTTATAGTAAATTGCTTGTAGAGTATAGAGAGTAAAATTCAGCAGTCACACATACAATACAGCACAGCTTCATAAGCCATGTTAGCTCAAAATAAATGCTTGGATGCAAAAATTAAATGCTTAGACCAGCTTTACTCATCTACAATTAGTGGCCACTTACAGCATAGCATGCCTCATGGTGCCACCTTGTGGTTACCAGGCAGGATATTATATAGCAGAGGTGGTGAGAAGCAGATACTGATGCCACCTAGTGGTGCCACCTAGTGATAACCTGGCAGGATATCATATAGCAGAGGTGGTGAGAAGCAGACACTGACCAGATGACATACAGGCATGTACACATTGCAATACAGTGCAGCACATACTCACCAACGTTCTATCAATAGTATGTATGAAGTATGTAAAAGCTTTGCCTGTCCAAGACACGGCGCCGGGTAAAGGCGACAATTCCTCTACTGCCATGATTGAACCAATATCTGAAAGGTCCACAAGACGTGGTGAGCAAGTTTAGGGAGCGTGGAACTTACCAAAGTGCGGTCTATGGTGTGCATGTAGTAGTTGACTGGCTTGCCTGTCCAGGATACTGCCCCACGCAGTGGCGATAGTTCTGTCACCATCATGATAGCACCAATGTCTGCAAAAAGCCACAGGTAGGGATCTCCCGGTCACTTGCCTGAACACTACCTTCGTCCTTAGCTACCACACCATTCTTTATTAATATTAACTTTGTCAAATCATTTCATAATTGTCTTAGCTCTCTCTATATAAAATGATAACAGTGATAAAAAATAAAATTTCCCCAAGCCTGGAACTTGAAAAAATGTACAAGACACTAGACTAAGGAATGGACTTAAGTGAGTTTATTGTAGAACAATTAACATCTGTAAACTTAGAAAGAGATTTTGATGGTATCTAGACGGAAGCTCCAGCCTTGGTCACTGTAATGCAATTATACTTGCTCATCATTAGCGTTGCTTCATGCAAATATAAGATTAACAAAATTTACACACAGAAACATTAGGTTAAGATTCATTTGTATCTTAATTCAGTTTTTAAAAAAGACCCCCTTTTATATGACTGTATTTGTTTACATTATCATAAAGTCATAGGGTGATTTAGTTTTCTAATCATGGACATGCATGGACTCAAAAGCTCCCACAAACACTGTACAGTGAGTCTAGAAGGGACAAGAAATGCTCACAAATTTAACCTGTGTGTCACTGTCAAGTTGAGTGGACAACAAAATTTGCTTGTCTATTTGGTTGAATGGAAAAGAAGCTTTATGGAGGACACCATAGGGTTGATAGCTTGTCCATTATACTTGACAATGGCACAATGCCAGACCATGAATGCTCTATGATCTGATAGGTAAAGGTTTATCACTAACATTGTGGGAAAGTCATGGAGCATTTGCCACATCATTATTGTAATAAAATTAAAAGTAGTATCTTATTACTTATATAAATAAAATATAATTATAAAAGAGAAAAGTTTAAAGCCACACCATCTTACTGAAAGTCCTCCCAATAATTTGAAATAAAGCTAACCTGTCTAACTTCCTCCATCATAACAAAATGGCCAGTATTTCCTTGAAATAAATGAGGATTTGGGGACCTTGTTTCAAATGTAGATCATATTAAGTATTAGCAGGGCTTGGACTGATTGGAGAGCTTTGAGGGGTTGGTATCTGACCAGTTTGTTGGTGCTTGCCTGTCTGCCTGTCTATACTAGCCCCATTAATCAAACCCGGGTGTGTATGTGTGTCCAGCAAGGTGTCCGTCAGGGTGTCTGGCAGTGGTGGTGGCAGCCAGCCTCGGTGGTGGATAGGTGGTACCAGTCCGGGTGGGGCAGGCAGCAACAACATGTCTGACTGGCTCCCTCCCCTCACTGATCTCCTCCGCCTCCGCCGTGAGCAAACCCGCGACCCATGGTGTTACGGTAGGGGTGAGATTGGCACAAAGCAGTGTAAAGAGAAGGTGCTTGCCTTGAGGAGACTCCATCTCTGTGGCCTTGTCTCTGGCCTCATCATGGCCGAGGTCTACCAGTGAGATAAACACACCAAAATGGTCAAAGTTACCAACACCACCTCCTGATATTATCTCAGCTGCCATAACCCAGACAATCTGCTGCTCTCCACATGTATACATGCAGCCGCTCACCCGCACACCCAGCACAGAGATCTCCCCAACCAACAAACTCCACCCCTCCATTCAAGTCATGCTCTCTTTTGGGTGTCCAATTTTCATTGTGGCACTATCTGGTGTCCAATTCGAATTGCAAAAATATTACCTAAACTTTTTTCAAATATTTGAAGTTGTCCAATTTTCACTTTTGTCAAAAAATCAAGTTTCAATTTTGATCATAAATTTTAATGTTGTTAGTATGAAATGATTACATGTCATAGAGGGTGATAAGAAAACACCAATTTGAGAAAAATGGAACGAAGTGACATATCGTTAACTTGATTAAGCCTTGGGCCCTATGAGGGGTTGAAGGTAGGAGTTAGTTTTGATGAGGGAAAGCACTGTGCTATTCATATATGTTCTGTTACACAAGGATTGCAGTTCATTTCAAGTTGACTTTCACTTTGTTAAATATTGAACATTCTTGTTACAATTAACACAACTATTACCTGCAATTACCACAAGAACCTTATCATGCCACGATATTATGACATTTATCAAGCAATATATATAATATATATATATATACCAGAAATATGGACATTTCTATTACTTAAAATTATGTCAGCCTTAAATAGAAATGAAAGAGGATTTGATGAGGGCAATGTTGAAGTTCCTATTCTTCCTATTATACCTCTCTACGATCACATCTTTAACAGCAAATAGTCAAAATCCATGTTCAAATGATAAAATAATTTTCAAAATGCAAATTTGCTTGAAGGTAAGTTTTCTCTGACAATTTTGATATGATTTCTTTTCCAGCAGGAAAGCATTAGGGCCTGATACAACCTGGGCAATGGACACACACCCACTATAAGTCCCAGTGGTCAATCTCCGTGCAAGCCGAGCCTGACAGAGGGTGTCATCGCCATGGCTTGTCCAGGCTGCCACAACACGAGGGTCAACATGCAGTGAACTTATCTCTCTAGCTGTGCCTCAGTGATACCAAGCTAAGCCAAATAGGATCCTTATCCTACTACATGTCAAGCTCATGTACTTACCACTGAGGTTTCTGTCTGTTATGCGAAAGTTGAGAGGGCAGAATGCTTTGGACGACACAATCTTAGCACCTTCACGCATATTGGCAAACCGCAATTTCAACTGCAAAATATGCATTGAAACATCTGAATACTGTTTATTGTTTGTTTGACTTTAAATTAAAGGTCAATGAATTATAAGTTAAATAGTATTATAGTGTATAATAGAGAAAGTTTAATAGTTGACTGATACAAAATTATCTACCTGGTGGTCCACTGTTGGTCCAAATGCAAAGTTGTTGACAAATATCACTCTGAAATCAAAACATCTCTCATTACTCTTCTAAACAAATAAGGTGAACACGAAAGAATATTCACAGTGCATGATAAGTCAGAAATAATATTGGTAGTGCACTTACGATGCATGATTGATTCTTTCTCTTAATTCTTCATTTTTCAAGAAATCTCCCTTCTCGATCTAAAAAAGTTTAAATGAGAAAATTATATTTTAAAAAGTTAAATGAAAAAAATGTATTTCAACATAGTAATGCTGTAGTTAGTTACATATAAGGATATTTTATAAGCCTAAATATAAATATATTGTATATAACCAAAGCACTGCTTTGCTTGTCTGCTATAGAATTTATGAATTAGCTGAATACAAATTTTTGGTCGGCAGAAATGTTTCATGGTGATAATAATACAAGACAAGTGGTTTTATTATTTTTTTACTAAAAGTTTCTCGAATATTAAGCACATAATAATTGAAAATTCACCATAAATACTTACTTTGTAATCTGAGTAGGTTTTGCCATACCATTTTGTCCACTTTTTGAATTCTTTCTCCATAGTCTGAAACATAATATCACAATCAGATCTAAGTTGCAAAAATGTCTCCTATTTCATGGACATTTGAATGATCTGAATGCTTAATAATCAGAACTTTGGCAACATCTCATCAACTCTATAAGTTGTTGGGGTTTCATCTATACTATTTCTGCTACTGGACAACCTTTCTGTGTACTCTACTCACCTTAGCATAATTTGCTGGATAGTCAGATTTCTCAATTCCATAACAAAATTTACAGTGTGTAGCTGCAGCCACTTGTAATACAACCTGCCCAACTCCTGCAAGCCAAAAAGACTCATTCAAACCACTATTTTTTGGTGGGTGTTATTAAAGGGAAAATGATTGTGTTTTTAATGGTACAAATTTATGTTTTCATTTCAAAACATAGGATTTTGGAAACCCAAATTTTAATATAATGATGATAAATGTTTAAAATATCTCTAGCTCTGGAAGGAAGGATGTTTAACCAAAATAAATTTAAATGAATAAAACAATACCCGATTTATTATCATAACATGTACCATTGCTGAAACTGGTATACATAAAACTGACAAAATATAGTTATATATATATGTTAAATTACTGTCTAGGTCTATAAATATAACACATACCACTGCCCAGATCTATAAAAGTGTCATCTTCCTTAAAATGTATAGAGTTAATCATCTGTTGAACAAGCTCAAATGATGTTTCTCCATATACCTGAAAGTACATAATATGTCATATTGTTAGTTATATATGGTAACAAAGTCAATGCACATCCTTTATTGATCTGAATGGCTGTAAACTCGACAAAATTCAATGCAAGACTATAAACATATTAGAAAAAACCATCATAGAGCATATGGAACCAGCATGATTCATTTTTAATGAGCTGTGTGTGGCATTCACCATCCCACACATCCTTTCGGCTAATAAAAGCTGTTATGAAGTACGACAGAGATGTTGAGTTAATATCAAATTAAAATTAATGAATTCTTGATAGCATGTTTCTATTCACCATCTCCTAACATGATCATCATATTTATTTGCATTAACATTTGTCATAATAATGAACAGAAATAACATATCAGTTGAATTTGCCAGATATTGACATGCTGGATAATAGAAAAGGCAAGATGAGCACCAAGAGAGAATGAATGGGTCCTGAGAAAACCTACTATCTTGCTTGTTTTGTTAGATGATGATTAACATGAAATCACCACCAAGCTGGAACCATGCCAGATAAATTTCACTACCCTGGCACAGTATGTCTGGTGTGGTCTGCCAGCTGTGAATTATATACTGCCAGCTATATTCTGACTTTCTAACTTTCTCCTATAGAATTCAGGCCAATATAGATATCACATCATATCAACATTTGGCTCATTCAACATTTATTATCCCAGTAAGCCAGATTATAGTGACTGTTATAGATCAAAACAATTATTAAAAACTTTAAATGTCAGATTTTATTTTGAAATCTATGAAAAATTCATTATATTTAGAAACATGTCGATACATTTGTGTCATTAAAATCTAAAAAGCCAGGATTTATTCCACAAATTGCGAGCTAACATACTGTCATAAGAAGTCAAAAAGAATTATGACTTACTGCTTCTGTGTTATTTAAACTAAATTTTATTTTGTATAATTTTCACCCCGAAATGAATACCCCATAACTAATGCCCTATCTCAAAATCCACTTGCATTAAATTACTCCGGAAAGTTGGGAATACCTTTTTTAAACATCAAGTGTGAAATAGTAAGTTTTTGAAGAAAATCAAAGACCCACTCTGAATAGATGTCCTGTATATTGGGACACTTCACATGGAATGAGGCTAGTATGAAGAGATGCCACCTAAAAGACCCTTTTTGTAAAAGGGTCAAATGAATTGTTTCTGAGTTCTAAGTAAGTTGCATATCTATTGAATCAATCTTCAGATCCAGTTGGCTGAGTGATGATCAGTCACCTGGATATTTTCTGAAGGAAAATCACTAAAACATGTTTGGGATCAACCTCCTGCAATGTGAATGGCATAATGGGATGGTGGTGTTGAGAGAACACTATTTTCATCAGTATTCAGTGGTAAATCATTATACATTCATAAAATATCATAGGTGTGCCAACATCATAACTGATAGTAGGTAAATATTATCAAGTTCTTTAATGACAGCCAAAGGCCATCAACTTATAATTAATTTATCAATCACCAGACAATCACTAATTACTATAATTTGTGATAGAATTGTCACTTGCACTAATTAAATAACAAGAAATATTTCACCCAGATTATACAAGATACACAAAGGAAGTAGTTATGAGATTTTATAACTGATACAAGTTGGCTACAGACTGCCACCTGGATATGCAGCCATGGTATTGGCTGTTTACATGTGTGCAGTCTATAACAGTGGCATTGTGGAGAATATATTAGCACTCCAGCACGCCATGTTAGCAGGTTGGTGGCTGTTTTTGACTTGCTGAATCAATAGTCGCCTTTGCACTGGGAGCCAGCATGTCTGTAGCATGCAATGTGTGGTAGGCGCCAGCCACCGTCAATAATGCACTCATGTGCCTGGACGCATTGACCTGGTACAAAACATCTCTGTGTGTGGTATAATTTACCTGTATTTCTACCTAAATCAACCCATTGTCCCTTGGTTGATACATTTTTTGCCCAATATTTGGCAAGTGTGTGCTTACAAAACAGAGTGTACATGCAAAACTTGCTTGTTAAAAAAAAAATAATGGCCACTGGTGTCTATGCAAGGGCAAGGGCCAATGTCTACATGATATCATCAAAATCAACTATATGAGGAATCCTGCATGTAAAATACATATCACCCTGTGAAGATCTCTACCTGCAGCAAAAACCTGTCCACCCAACCCTGGAAATGTCCTGCAACCTCTCCAAAAACCTTATATTGGCTGACTGCCAAATCCTAAGGTCAATCCAGTTGGTCAAGCAAGTTCAAAGTCCAGCCTCTTCTGTTGCCAAAATTACAAATATTCCGTCCCTTGCCTGGGTACCAATCTCCTGACTGCAATTGTCCTTACTTGGTGGCATATCACTTGCCTTCACACTTGCTAACACACATAAAGCCTGCAATGTATCCAATCTGAAATGCAATAAGTCTTCAAAGTCGTCTTGACACTCAAACATATTGCAATATTTTGTGTGTGCAATTTGAGCCTCACAAGAAGTATTAAATCCTGACAACTCAAAAGGTTATATAAATATCCCGTCTGCAACATAGATCCTGCCTGCAATTCAGCACCCAGGGAATAGATCCTGCCTGCAATTCAGCACCCAGGGAATAGATCCCGCATGCAATTCAGCACCCAGGGAATAGATCCTGCCTGCAATTCAGCACCCAGGGAATAGATCCTGCCTGCAATTCAGCACCCAGGGAATAGATCCTGCTTGCAATTCAGCACCCAGGGAATAGATCCTGCATGCAATTCAGCACCCAGGGAATAGATCCTGCCTGCAATTCAGCACCCAGAGCATAGATCCTGCCTGCAATTCAGCACCCAGGGCATAGATCCTGCCTGCAATTCAACACCCAGGGAATAGATCCTGCTTGCAATGTGTCCAAGGGACATTGATCCTGCAAGATTCATTGTACCAAGGACACAAATCCTGTCTGCAATATGCCCTGGGGGAAATGGTCATCATGCCTGTCATATTGTGCCCAGACCTGCCGGCAATCTGGCTCTTACCCTAGACATAAACTTGTCTGTTATGTGGCCCCCACCCTAGAACATATATTCTGTCTGCAATATGTTCCACACAAATAAACAAACACCTCCTTCCTGCAATATCCACACCCTCTCTCACAAGGACATCAATATCACCTGTTTTGTGAACAAAGATCTTGTGATATGGCCCTTCTAAGGACATAAATCCCAATATGGACCCAGTATATTGTCTGTAATGTGGACCTCACCTTGCGACATATGGGGAGTGTGTCTATGGAAATCAATGTATTCAAAACTTATGCCAATACCAACTACAATTCTTATCTTGAGGTTTTATTCATTTCTGGGCAGTACCATGTTAATAATCAATTCTGCTATTTGCCTGACATGAGGCTGTCAGAATGGCTGATCCCACACTTGCCCACTATTGGGCTCCTGGCTGGAGCATGCGCCAAGCTAGTTTTTTGCCCAATACTTCTTTACAAGTCCCCAAGCGGTAGATCCACCCACTATGTTATCAGCATAATAAATTCTCATCCCATTTTCTTCTCCCAACAAAAACATTAACCTTTTGCATCTGACTATTGCCACCCATTATGCGACAGTCATCTGTGCCAGATCATTAGCATTGGTGCCGCGTGGCAGCTCAGCATACAATGATGTCCATTATGAAGTGGAGGAATACAATCGACAGCCTTCTGTTTATAAACATGACCTGCTTTGCCAGACTCCCCAGTACCCGTAAATATCTGTCTGCCTCCCATCATGTACATAATAATATCCATTTCCATGGAATATCAAATTGTGCCGGCAGCTTCATTTGAATAGAGAATCACTTTGGCGGTGGGGAGATCTAACATGGTGGTAGTGGCTGGGGGGTCACCTCGGGTGATGCACATTCTATTCTACAGCATGCCAGGAGCACAGAGCTCTATTCATCTCCCATGATGCCTTGTAGCTTATATATGCCCACCATCAATTATGTGGCAATCCCTGCATACACATGTTACAAAGCAGATCTGGAGGTACAGGGTTAACTTGCCTTCTGCTAATGATGAAGGATGGGCGACATGCTTCAGCACTGAGGCTTTCCTCAGCACTCGGCTTCTGCCTCATTATATGGTGGTGGTGGTTGACTTTCTGCTTCCCAAAGATTAGCTGACAAGCAAGGTGGCGAGTCCACGCCATTGTCAGGTAGCCACTCTACCCGCTCTCATAATGGCCATCCAAGGAAGCATGGTCTGCCACTGAGCTGGAGCTGCCCATCTCAATAGCAGACCCCAGTCACAGATGCCAGGCACCCACCCACACCCACATCCTCAACCAAGCCCCATTCACATCACTGACCAAATAAAGCACATTTCCCACATATACAAGCCTTTCCTTCTGGGCTAGTCTCCAGATTTATTTATGTATGACCTTCTGCTTGGCTCCAAACCTGATTTCTAGCATTTGTAAGTCCCAGAATGAATCAATAGTAGACTTTGAAATACCAACATGCATATGATCTGCATGCATATGATCCCATTAACCTTCTCACAACAAATCAACTAAGATGACAAAGGCCATATCTAACTGCCTACCAACCTGTCACACAATGCAGCACAGGATGCCTGCTAACCTGCCTCACTACAGCACAGGATGCCTGCTAACCTGCCTCACTACAGCACATGATGCCTGCTAACCTGTATCACTAGAGCAGAGGATGCCTGCTAACTTGCCTCACGACAGCACAGGATGCCTGCTAACCTGCCTCACGACAGCACAGGATGCCTGCTAACCTGCCTCACGACAGCACAGGATGCCTGCTAACCTGCCTCACGACAGCACAGGATACCTGCTAACTTGCCTCACGACAGCACAGGATGCCTGCTAACCTGCCTCCCTACAGCACAGGATGCCTGCTAACCTGCCTCACGACAGCACAGGATGCCTGCTAACCTGCCTCACGACAGCACAGGATACCTGCTAACCTGTATCACTACAGCACAGGATGCCTGCTAACCTGTATTACTACAGCACAGGATGCCTGCTAACCTGTGTTACTACAGCACATGATGCCTGCTAACCTGTATCACTAGAGCAGAGGATGCCTGCTAACTTGCCTCACGACAGCACAGGATGCCTGCTAACCTGTATTACTACAGCACAGGATGCCTGCTAACCTGTGTTACTACAGCACAGGATGCCTGCTAATCTGTATCACTACAGCACAGGATGCCTGCTAACCTGTATTACTACAGCACAGGATGCCTGCTAACCTGTGTTACTACAGCACAGGATGCCTGCTAATCTGTATCACTACAGCACAGGATGCCTGCTAACCTGTATCACTACAGCACAGGATGCCTGCTAACCTGTGTTACTACAGCACAGGATGCCTGCTAATCTGTATTACTACAGCACAGGATGCCTGCTAACCTGTATCACTACAGCACAGGATGCCTGCTAACCTGTGTTACTACAGCACAGGATGCCTGCTAATCTGTATTACTACAGCACAGGATGCCTGCTAACCTGTGTTACTACAGCACAGGATGCCTGCTAATCTGTATCACTACAGCACAGGATGCCTGCTAACCTGTATCACTACAGCACAGGATGCCTGCTAACCTGTGTTACTACAGCACAGGATGCCTGCTAATCTGTATTACTACAGCACAGGATGCCTGCTAACCTGTGTTACTACAGCACAGGATGCCTGCTAACCCATCACACAATGCAGCACAGGATGCCTGCTAACCTGTGTTACTACAGCACAGGATGCCTGCTAATCTGTATTACTACAGCACAGGATGCCTGCTAACCTGTGTTACTACAGCACAGGATGCCTGCTAACCCATCACACAATGCAGCACAGGATGCCTGCTAATCTGTATCACTACAGCACAGGATGCCTGCTAACCCATCACACAATGCAGCACGGGATACCAATATATATGCCACAATACGGAACAGGATTGCTGTAAATCTGCTACAATACAGCACAGGACAGCTGTACAACTGTCACTACAGCACAGGATGCCTCTTAATTTGTCACTACAGCACAGGATGCCTGCCAATCAGCCACACATTTTTACATCACATGAATTCATTATCTCATCTCCAATCTGTACATTATGTGTATTGGTTATCTCAGTTTAACTGTGTGTATGCATAACTATTCCCTTATCTATGATTGAAACCAGGTTATAAATCAGTCTGTAGATGTTATTTTCTTGTGCCCTTTGCTTGAAATCCTCCATAGATCTACATGCGATCCAAAGTACTGCAGGGGCATCAGTAATGGACTAGGGACCTTGTGTGGCCATGATGTATTCCCCCACTGTGTCCACATGGCAGGCAATTTGCCCTGTTATTTGAGCCTGGATTGCAAAAGCATTCTGAGTCCATTCTGGCTGTTTAGAGGGTCTGGCTGAACACATGGTAGAGCCAGCTTTGATTTAAGATGTGGTTATAAGAGCAGCAGGAAGGTTAGGATGGAGACAGTGAGGCTGGGGGCAGAGGACTTCCTGCTATCTCCCAACGACCCCCATTACACCATCCTAACATTGCACTGTTCTTGCTTGTATTTAAGATGCATGAATGACAGTGTCCAGTCTGCTGGGTCAGTGGCTGCATTGCACTGTGCCTGCCTGCCAACATGGTTGCTTATCCCAACATATATTGGCTCCCTTGCCACTTATATGGAGACAGACATTTTCACTTATTTAATGGTCACATTCAAGCACATCTATGCCTAAGTAAACATAAATAAAGTTATAAACAAATGCAAGAATCGTGATGTTGGTGTAACAATATTCCTATCAATGCTTTTCTGGGGGAAATCTTGGGATGAAGGCATGTGAGATGGATTGTAGGTTAGGAAGTCAGGCAGGCTGCCTAGCAGACCTCAATATCCATTATGCAGGCTCATCACACCACTGTGTCGCCCAACCACACTGGAGAAGATGCAACTCATCTCAGCCTGATGTTAACCACTGCCCTTCTCTAGTCTTATTATTATTATCTCATTCAGACAGATTAAACTATTTCGGTGCAAAACAGGACTTTGTGTCATTGTAAAATCAACCAAATTTATATGCAACACAGGTCCAGTTGCACACATTGCTCCCAATCTTTGCAATTTATGACATAAAGGAATGTATCATAGGCATCCAGTACAAAATACCACTCAACAAATCAACAGATTTGACAATTCAATTTTACAGGTAACCAATATACAATGACATATCACTGACTGTTTCACCTCCCAGTCCCAAGTGTGAGTATCCATGTCACAGTGTCAGGCATACAGTTGTGCATATCTTGCATAGAACTGTGTTGACACGTTGATCTTGTGACATCATGACATGTTGATCCTATGTGACATCATGTAATCACTTTGACCAAATAGATGTGTGCCACTATCTCTTAATTTAAGTGCCACCAAATTGCAAATCTTTCCACAGGCAATATCTTATCAAAAACACATCATGATAAAAAGATATGAAACTCAGTATTGCACCTGTTTGTTTTGATGTGAACTTTCAGGTACACACGCAGCTCAATACTCTTTTTGGTGAGGTAGAAATGCATACTACTTCTGCAAACATACATTGTTTTTTGCAGACCAGAGTTCTGCATACTAGCATCCAATTACCATACAGCTGTACAATTGCTTGACTCTTTAGATGCTCATGCACAATGCCACAGCTGTACAAATGTGCATGCAATATTGGAAATATCTGGTTGGAGAAGTATACCACTGATATATTAAGTAGTCTTTCCCAAAAGAAAACAAAAATCTCTTTTCACCACCCCAAAGCTAATTTTTGTTTGACTATTTGGGTATATACATGTCACTAATATCTTTACTTGTTTATTGTTACAATCACTTTCTGACCATGACAATGACATCAACTGGTCATGTTATCATATGTGACTTGCTTTTGGAGTCATTACCAATAAGTCACTAGAAATATGGTAGTGAATGTTGATCTCACTTACAGTCAGTTCGGACATACAGGTAGGAGGGCCCACAGGCTGCTGTTCGCTCGCGGGACACTGCTTTCCCAGCTTAAATTTAGTGAAAATTTAGTTGTCTATAATCTTGTATAGGGGATTCAAAACTTGTTCAAATAATTTCAGATTTGCACATATTGATAACAAGAAGTGCTTTGATATGTTTGTAAAGAAAATATAATGCTTACTTATTTTTTTACAAAGATATCTGGGATTAAAGTTTGACAAATTCATCCATTTATGCCTCCATCTTGCTGCCCGTGGTAGCAAGGAAGGTTTCAACCCTGCTGTCTTCTTTTCTAAATCGCCAAAATCCTATTGTACTGATCGACCTCATTCCAAGTGCAGTGAAAAGTACAGTCTTCTGCCATTACAGGGGTGGGTTGTTGCAAGATTTATTTTAATTATTTCCATGTATAATTTTGCTATGAATAGTTTGAGTCTGATCCTACCATGGATTGGAAAATCACATTTCTTGCAACAACCTACCATTTAAAAGCATTTTTTCTTGTTAACTGGATTTAAATTTATTTTATAAAATGTATGCACACCCCTGTTGGCGATTTTGATTTGAAAACTGCATGCTGCCATCTGTTGCTTGAGGACCATCTCCATATTTGGGTGTTGACTCAACACCAGCCCCTTGTAAAAATATGTCGAGGTAAAGGGCTGACCTAATTACTGAATGAGGAGAGTCTCAATGGTCCAGACACGAAGAAACAAAACAACACCACATGTGGTTATCTGTCAAAGTTTGCATATTCTTTGAAGATATTACAACAATATTTACCTCAATATGAGATAAATATTCATTGCTAAAGCAATTTGAACATGATAAGCATTGACTGAAGAGGGAAATTATCAGTGCAAAGATGAAATGGACGTTCAGAGAGAGGACCAGAGACTGACAGAGTGAGGTAAGTGTAACATTTTATCAATTGTCACAAGTGCCTTCATTGGCTTCAGCTGTGAAAGGATGCTATTTCTAACTGTTGTGTCTATCTCTCACTGATGCAGCTGTATCTCCCTTGTACAGCTATCTCTCACTGATGCAGCTGTTTCTCCCTTGTAAAGCTATCTCTCACTGTTGCAGCTGTTTCTCACTTGTACAGCTATCTCTTACTGATGCAGCTGTTTCTCACTTGTACAGCTATCTCTCACTGCTATAACTATCTCACTGTTGTAGCTATCTCTCGTATGCAGCTGTCTCTTCTTTGTACAGCTATTTCTCACTGATGCAGCTGTCTCACATGTCCAGCTGTTTCTCTTGTAACTGTCTCACTGTTGTAACTATCTCACTTATGAAACTCTCTCACTTGTACAGCTATTTCTCACTTGTACAGATATTCTCACAGATGCAGCTATCTCTCTGTTGTAACTGTCTCACTGTTGTAACTATCTCTCACTTATGTAGCTGTCTCTCCCTTCTGCGGCTATCTTTCACTTATGCAGCTGTCTCTCACTGTTGTATCCATCTCTCCCTTGTGCAGCTATATCACTGCTGTAACTATCTTTCACTTATGCAGTTGTCACACACTCATGTAGCTGTCTAAGTAATGTTTGCATTTTTGCACTGTGAATAGTTTGAGCATGATTCTCACATGGATTGGAAAATCACATTTCTTGCAAAAACCCATCATTTATAACCATTCAGTATGTTCAATCGAGTGACCCAAGTACTTCATGATCTCATTGAATAACTATGGTTATAAATTGTGTTAATTTCTGTCCAGAAAAAAATGGTGTGTCCTACAAAATAACAAAATTTAAATCTGATCCTTTAGGGATTAAGATTTAGTCCCACAGTTGTGTTGCTGCCTCTTTAAGCTTGTTTTGATAAATTAGTATATTGAACATTAGACTTGCATTATTTATATAAATTTTTCAAAGCCATTTATTTTAATTGTATTTGATTTTTATTTTTTATTTTTATTTTGCAGATGCCAACAGTTCAATGACAGGTTAACAGTCCAGTAACAGGTACTCAACGAGGCTGTGTGGGATACTGACAGTACAGTATTACATGTTTGATCCACCGACAAGTTGGCAGTCTGATTTAACAAGCTTTAACATCCATTTATTGGCAAATAATGTGACAATTTAAATTTCAGTCATGAAATTCTCCAGTCATGTGCTTTCAATTTAGGATCGCAAATGATATTATAAAAATATTTATTATATTTTTTTAAAGTAATGTGTTATTGTGTAATATATGTTGTTTAAAGATGCCAAAGCTAACTCACATAGAAACTACTAAGATTAACCTTTTCGTATGTCTATAAATCTTGTTCACTGTGTCAAAAAGCACAGTATGTTGTAAATTTTGTAAATATTTCTCTTATGTAGTCATCAATAATTAGCTGTAAGCTAATGTTTCTTGTTCAAATGATTGCTGGAAAATAAAATTATCTTTATCTTTATCTTTAAATGAATAGTATGCGACAAGCCATATATGAAATCAGAAATGTAAAATTCATTTGTGTCAAAGTTTTGATCTTTGATCAATATTTTCTGTTTTTTTAATGGGTGAAACCCAAATGAATTTACAAAGATGTTTTAGTTGTCCTTTAATCCCAATAAAAACATTTAAACTTGTAGATGAAAAAAGATCTGTTAATTGTGAAAATCAAAACATGTTATATCAACTGGAGGTAAAATTTTAATATTTTTTTCCAGGAATGTATTAATTATATGGATTGAGAAATGATCATGCATATTGATCTGTGACTTGAAATAGCTATTATATGACATGCCTATTAATGATTATATGAGAAAATTTATTACATTTAAAATAAGACATAAAATTAAGGCAATATAACTTTGGATACAATTATTTGACATATAGTCAATTTTTTTGCGGGAAAAAATGTGATTTGTTGAAAAGTGTGTAGATTTTTACCATACCCTTGATTTAAAATTTACTGTATCAGAAATTATTCAAATAGTAAAGCTCTTCTATTCTTTCATATTGATGTGGGCCTTTGCAATGTGATTCTTATAAAAAAATGTTTATATAATTATCATTATTAGTTATAAAGTTATGTCACTATTTGTTAAATATTAGGCTATTTTTTTCGATTTCTGGTACCGTTTTGTAAAAAAACTAAGTCCAAACACTTTTTTTCTGAAGTTTGAGGTTCAATTTTAACTGGAAAATTGATTCAGGACTCTACTAATTTTAATGAAATATCTTTATCTGTACCAAAAGCTTTAAATAAATGAAATAGAAGCCTTTTAACATAAGAATTCTGAATATTACACCCCTGTAAACTTGGCCATTTTGTTGTTTTTACCCCCTGTATAAGCCGGCGTCCCCAAAAAAGCCCCTTTTTAGGGGTGAAAAATGGTCATAACTTGACAACCGTTACTCCGATTTTGGTAAATGAGACCTTGTTTCAATCGTCTTGTTAAGCTGCATAACATAGGCTATTAAAATCAATATTTCATTTACTTTGAAAAATTCACGACTTCCCCTATTACAGGTATACTTGCTGAGCCTGATAAATATTCAGGACCTAATGAGGAGAATACAGCACTGCTCACAAGTGTGTGTGAAGACTCACTCAGAGAACTGTGTACAATTTTTGTTGATACCATGTTATTAGAATAGTGGTAGTAGTAAAATGACCTTGGCACACCTGTGTCTGTGGGCCATAACCATCACACCCATCATAAAGATCATACATATAGTGTCCAGGTCAAACATGCAGGGCTTCCCCGTAACTTATTAACTACCGTGCTCACACTCCCATAATTATTCTACATTTGTGGAGGAATCACATGACATCTTGTTATTGATATATGTTGCATAAATCACAAAGTTGGTTTGCAAATAATATCCCACATTAATGATCATGTTTAAACTGTATTTAATATTAACTGTCAGGCAATAAGCATATGCATCATAATCCATACATCGTCATCATTTTCCTACCATTGATAATATCTTCTCTCTCTCTATATATATCCAGGACATGGCCTGTACCAGTCATATGACATCAAGCCTGTGACCCCAATCCAAATCCTGCATGCATTAGAAATCAAGCTGGTCTTACTACTGTCTGCTACAGGAGGGTCCTACTGCCTGCCTCAGGAATTAAAATGGTCCAAATGCTTGTTACAAGAATCAAGATGGTCCTACTAGGCCATCACATCGTTGGATTTCATCGATACGATACAATACGTATCAATGATTTATCAATATTTGATACATATCGATACATATCGATATTACTGAACCGAAATAGAAGATTGACTTTATTGGCATGAAAAGTAAATGAGCTTTACTCATACTGTCTGGGTACAAGCTCCCCAAACGGCGATATATTTAATATCTTTGGCTTATAATACACACAGAAATATTCTACGACGTGTCAACAGTAGTCCGCCTGCAACTAATAAGTGTATATCATGCACAAATCGGAGAAAATGTTAATTTAACAATGCTTTAAATATTCATACGCAACACGTGGTCGCCATTTCGAAAAGCGGAAGTGACGGGGAGAAGCTCTTATTTTTGGCGCGAAAACGATTGGAGTGGCGCTACAGCGTATTTATTCCCATTGAAATATTAATATATTGCACAATGAGGGATCCCTCAGTCGTCGTATTTACATTTGAAAGATTAAAAAACTTATCCATGCGTAAAATATCGAGTCAAAAATCTGTGTTATCATGATGATATGAGGACCTAATTCGATACAACTAATATATCGAAGCACCAGTATGACAATACTGGTTATCCAGGGTTGGGTTTCTTCCGGAAGAAACCTGTTTCTTCCGGGACAGCGGAAGAAACGTGGAAGAAACCTATTTCGTCCGGTTTCTTCCACTTTCTTCCGGAAGAAACTGGAAGAAACCGGAAGAAACTTGGATGAAACTGGAAGAAACTTGGATGAAACATGGAAGAAAGTGGATAAACATTGTTAATTTGTTAAATTTATTTTGTTTGTTGTGGAGTATACATGATACATAAGTATGTTTCAGGCAGGTTTGGGTTTCTTCCAGAAGAAACCTGTTTCTTCCAGGACAGGAGAACAAACTTGGAAGAAATGATTTGTGTATATGGTTACCTTTTTGCCCATATGACTTGTAGTATTGTGTATTAATGATTTAGGATGGGCACACAAAGACAACAACAGGCATACAAAGAATAAAGCAATGATTTATACTTAAAACAATCTATAGTATAATACACCTTAAAAGTAAACCAGTTTTAAAAAGCAGTGATAAGTTTCTTCTGTAAGTTCTGTAAGATATTAGTTTCTTCCATCCATAGCTAGCATGCCTAAACATTCATGCCCCCACCCCCTATGAGTAACAATTTGAATATGTTTCATGTATGTATAGTATTCCATTTATATAATTAAGTCATTCCTTAGCATTCTAAACCAATTCTATAATCATTTTATGAAATATTTCCACTTTCTTCCATTTATTTCCAGTTTCTTCCGGGAGGATAAGTTTCTTCCATCCAGTAAGCCTGCATATACATTCATACCCCCAACCCCCCCATGTGTGACCATTTGAATAAAGTTGTTCCTTAGCATTCTAAACCCATTTTACAGTCATTTTAGTAAATATTTCAACTTTAATCCAATTATTTCTAGTTTCTTCCAGTTTCTTCCGCTTTAAGCGGAAGAAACCTGTTTCTTCCGGGACGGTTTTTTCCGCCCTTTCGTCCGGTTTTTTCCGCCTAGCGGAAGAAACGTGCCAACCCTGTGGTTATCGTATCGATGTCTGTTTACCAGTATCTCGATAATATCGCGTACCGGTGTCATGCCCAAGGTCCTACTGCCTGCTACAGGACTAAAACCAGTCTAACTGCCTGCTCCAGAGCATCAAGCTGATTCTACTGTCTGTGACAGGAATCAAGCTGATTCTACTGTCTGTGACAGGAATCAAGCTGGTTCTAATGTGTGTCAGAAATCAAGCTGATTCTACTGTCTGTGACAGGAATCAAGTTGGTTCTACTGTCTGTGACAGAAATCAAGCTGGTTCTACTGTCTGTGACAGGAATCAAGCTGGTTCTATTGTCTGAAACAGAAATCAAGCTCGACTAACTGTCTGTTACAGGAATCACGATTGTTCTTCTGCCTGAATCAAGCCAGAGCATCAAGCCTGACCTGTGATGAGTAACATACTCAACTACTATGGGGACAATTATTCTTCAGATGGTTCATGCTGAATGAGAAAGGATAACTTACCTCAGGAGAGAATGGTTCATACTGGTTGAGTTTGTCAGGATCAGTGACTGCTCTGTTGTAGCACTGTTGTAAGATGTGTTTGAGGAGACCAGTGGATGGGCGACGATGCAGCTGCTGTTGACGTGAAGTACCTCGCCACTGGAAAACAGCAATTTAATTATAATTACCTACACAGGTAAATCTGATGACAATTTTTCTCTCTCAAAATATCCCTTTACATAGACAACACAAATATTATTTTAAAAATAGATTTAAGTATACATGAGAGTAATAATATTCTATTAACCAAATTCTACTCCTGTTCAAAATTATTGACCCTCCATTTTTATTAAATTAATTCAATCACTCAAACATTGGTCTGATTCATCCTTTTACCATTAAGTCATTCTGGTGCTGCCCTGTTGTGATTTTCTCTGCTTGAAAGTTTCTGTTATTCAGCCCATCTATTACTCTGCATTATATCAGTATTATTGTAAGGCATTCAATCTTCTCACTACCTCTGCTGTCACTGCCCCATATTTACAGCATTTGAAATTTGGAATTCCACATCCAGCCATGCACAAGTATGCCCTCAATCATAACTGACCAGCCTCAGGTCACGCCCGGTGATCAATTGGCTGAACTTTGATCAGGACAAAGCAGAATCTCTCATTGACTCATTCACCATTCAATGCACATAGTCAGTCTTCCCGATAGTCACCAGACCTTCAACGGACATTCGGTCCGACAAAGTTGACATTTTCGCCGGACCGAAAGCATTTTTACCGGACCGTAGAAAAAGAAAGAATATCATCGTGAAAAGTAAACAAGCCAGGTACAAGCTTCCCAAGCGGCAATATAATTAAAAGCTTTCTTTTATTTTGCACATAGAAATATTCTGACACGTGTCGGCAATAGTCCGCCTTCATTTTATCAGTTTAAAGTATGCACAAGTCAGAGAAAATGCGAGTTTAACAATGCTTAAATACGCATATAAGACACGAGGTCGTCATTATGAAAACCGGAAGTGACGGGGACAGGCTCATATTTTTGGCGCGAAAATGATCGGACGCTATTCATTCGCATTGAAAATATTAATGTATTGCGCAATGATGGATCCCTGACACTTCGTATTTACGTTTTACTTTTAAAATGACTGCCGAACATCTCGAGGGATAAATTTTGAGAAAAGTTGAAATTTTCACAAAAATACATGTCGGACATGAGGTCCGACTACGACAGAAAATATGCCGGACCGTGGCAAAAAATATCGGTCTGGACCGGCGGTCCAGCGGTTATCAGGAAGACTGCATAGTGTTTTTTTTAATGAATAGTTATGACTTGCGGCTAATCTTGAACGCAAGTTTTTACTTTTGATGGTGTGAACTGATATGAGGTAGAAGCGTCCTGTTATGGAGGGTACCTATCTATTCACTCATGACTGTTTAAGAGTCCCTATTATTCAGCCCATCTATTCTCTGTTTTAAAATATCTATTATTCAGTCCATCTATTCTCTGTTTGAGGTTCCCTGTTATTCAGTTCCTTTATACTTAGTCCCTGTATATCAACCCATCTATTTTCTGTTTGAGAATCCTGTTTATTCGGTCCATCTGTTCAATGTTTCAAACTCCTCAGTGTCTATTCTTTGTTTGTGATTATTTATGATTCTCTGTTATTTTGCCTTCTTAGCCATGACTGAAGATTTTTCACTCTTTGCATATTTTTTTTTCAAACCTGCCCAGTAACGAAATGCCTTTTTTGTTGTGACAGGCAATTGTGCATAATCACATCATTCATTCTGAAGCATGAATAGAGAATGAATCTACGCCAATCATAAATGGGCCAATTTATGTGGCCAACATCTCCCACTCAGCAAATCACATGAATAATTCACTGTCAATGCAAGTGATTACTTTTGTGACTAGCATAGTGAAGATCTTATATAAATAGCAATTAAGCAACAAAATGTGGATTTTAAACTGCCTTAAATTGATGGTTTGCATTTTACCATGTTTGGCATAGCACCAATGAAAGAGTTGCTGTACCAGTTCACATCCAGAATGGAATTCCTGGCCACTACAAATGAACGATCCTCTAATATTATTATAGTACACTGCACTTTGTGAAATATGTGAGCAAAAAATTGCAATAAAAATTATATTTTGTAATGTTGTGAACACTTTCTAGAAATTGCTTCACAAATAAAATTTATGTGAAACCTTTCAAAGAGCAGACTTAAGCAGATAATTTTGACCAATCAAATTGCATGTTAAATATTGATTTTTGCCCCAACTTGTGATCTTCATTTTCATTAGCTAATGTTTGTCATGAAAATTATTTAAAATTGCAACCTCCCTGACAAAAAAAAACATAACAATATGAAAACAATTCTGAGCCTGAAGGAAAATAGATAGAATTGGTTCCCTAAAAATACATCTTCTTTACTACTAGCTAAGAACCACGACCAGCAGTTTCAGAGGAAAAGATGATGGAAAAAGTTGATGGACAGATTGACAGAAATTTCCCCATAACTGCAGAAGCTAAAAAAGCCTATATGTTGCAATATATTCATTCACTTTGACAACTTAAAACTTTTGTTTGTTTGTTGTTGCTTTTTTGTGCTGTCAAACTTCATTATGCTGAGAACATTTGCAAATTAAAATGAATAAAAATCCATTGCAAGATCCATCAGCATGCTCAGTCATCATACACAGTATACACCGACACTACCAGTGTTTCACTTTCCCACCATGTATGATGCAGCTCACCCCTGTTGAGGACAGACCAGTATTTCCTGGAACTCGAGTTGAAAGATGATCAACATGAATGCAGTAGTCAAGGAAGTGAGTGCCCAACTACGGCCTATGAGACACTAATGTCTTTTCACTAACAATAACATTGCCTTGATGTTCAAGACTTTTCTCAGCTCCACAAGTTCATTTTATTTATGCCTGATTTCTTAAGAGAAGCTTCTCTGTTGAATGCTTTCATTTTCTTCTTCCGTCCTCATGTTTACTATAATTAGAAGAGGCCAAACATCTTTTCATTCATGAATAAATGTGATCTCATAAGGACATGCATGGCCATTCTGTAGCTCCATGTAATCACTCACATCATATGCAATGCATAATATGGTTATGCATAACTATCCTAACTGCATGGCACTATATGGTTATGCATAACTATCATAACTGCATGGCACTATATGGTCATGCATAACTATCCTAACTGCATGGCACTATATGGTCATGCATAACTATCCTAACTGAATGGTGCTGCATGGTCATGCATAACTATCCTAACTGCATGGTACTGTATGGTCATGCATAACTATCATAACTGCATGGCACTATATGGTCATGCATAACTATCCTAACTGCATGGTACTGTATGGTCATGCATAACTATCCTAACTGCATGGTACTGTATGGTCATGCATAACTATCATAACTGCATCACACTATATGGTCATGCATAACTATCATAATTGCATAGCACTATATGGTCATGCATAACTATTATTATTGCATGGTACTGCATGGTCATACATAACTATCATAACTGCATGGTACTGCATGATCATGCATAACTATCATAATTGCATGGAACTATATGTTCATGGGTTGGTAGCAGTGCATTTGTCCAGCATAACATCGTTTAGTCACATTTATGCATGACCAAATAGGGTATGACTCTAACTGACAATGCTCAGCCATAGTTCTTGATTATGTCCTCATAACAATGGCATTTTTGGTGATAATATTTGCCATGGCAACTGCACAAATCTGATGAGAGTCAACACAATGTTTTATGACACTGTGGCTGATTCATTCCACCAACTCCTCAGCATGTCCTGGCAGCCCAAAAATCTACATTACAAATACATTACTACATGCAAATTGAATGTAACGTGGCACACTGAAATGTAGAGAAAGGAGAAATGTTCTCTTAGAATCAGAAATCAACATTTGCTTTGTCCCTGTCCAGGTCTGGGGCAAGGTCTGTGTTAGATATTCTGTAGGCAATGCCAATGGCACCAACATCCTGATCTTGTTTGCATAGAAATCGACCAACATTTGGATGACAGCCAAGCCATTTTCTCCACACTGAGTTAGAGCGCCAAATCACTTTCCCTTATGATGCTGCTGCCGCCCGCCTGCCCGAAAAACACCATGCAACCATGGCAACCCATTCCTACCCTATATTTCACTGTCTCCCAGAATTCGCACTATACTATTCCAGTCTGCAAAGAGAAATGGAGTGAGGGGAATGGCTGGGTGAGCATCTATACATCAATCTATATATGGCCATGGCTGGGTGACACTGTACTGCACCAAGCTCCAACATTATAGATACACCATCACACAATCAGGCCTTGACATTAACATTTGTGATCCACTTGCCCACCGGGCAAGTAAATTTTAAAATCTACTTGCCCTGAATTACAATTCACTTGCCCTGAATTTTTGTCCCAATATTTGAATACGGTATAGGACTAAAGCTTATAGGATTTGTGCATTCAAACATTGGCTGATAATTAGAAAAAATGCCCATATAACCCATAGAATACACAATATTTGGCTTGAAAAAGTTGAAATGAATAGTACATGTTTTTATTTAAAATAACATGCAGTGACCTCAAGTTTGTTACAATTTTGTGTGCATATGCATAAGTACCAAATTTTTACGAAAACATAAAAATTGGAAATGACCAATTTATATCATTGATAACTCTTATTTTAGTTCCTTGGATATAAAAACAATAGGAATAGGGCCTTTTCTAACTCAGGAGTTCAATTTTTAAGCAGAGAAATACATGAAGACTTTGAGCTTGTGAGTAAAAATGTCACCCTGAATTGTCAATCTTGTAAGAATATAACCTACAATTATCACTTTATAAGATTAAGTAATGTCAAATGTTACTGATGGATATACCCCACTGTTACTCATCATACTTAAAATCAACTGTACATGTTTCCCGGATAATATAATGATTGACAAAGACCAAAATGTGCGAAATTGATAAGCTCTACCTCCCGATACAGTGCTTTGTGTGAAATACCATCTTGAGGAATATATATATTTAGCAGCATGCCATAACTTTATCTTGGTCAGGGTTTGGGAGGCAGGGGTAATACCAAGGGCAATGGAGCTTGGACACAAAGTTATCTCTAATCAGGTGTCATCCCTGTGATGTGGTCAGCAGCTCTCTCTGTTCTCTGTGGGGTACTTTGATTGGGGACAGATTACAGTACTTGACCACCGGGGAAGTGGAACAGATGTATCAAGTTGCCCGGACTTGCCCGACAGGTGTGAAATATACCTCGGGCAAGCGGGCAACTGGCTAATGTCGAGGCCTGCACAATGCAGCCAGGTGGCCTACATCATTTACGCTTCCTCGGCCATAAACTTGTCTAAAATAACCACACCGGATGGCGCACAAGGAAAAGTGTGAGGAAGGACCTGACAATTTTTTGGTCATTTACTGGAAAGGGCTCATGCAGATAAAGCTCACATGAGGATCAGCTGATTATACCATGGCATCTTCAGATGGCACAGTGTAATGTTTACCATGGAAACACACCAAATATGACCCAACAGTGCCATTTAGACACATGATAGTACCATCCCACCTTCAAGCATCTGAACACTTGGACATTAAAACTTCAATTCATGATCTTCTTTGGTCAGTCAAATCAAAGCTAACAGTGACAACCACAAAATACAATGTACTGGCATAATACTTTTTGAATGCAGGGCTTGACATGCCCGGTGGCCCGGGGCCACCAGATCCTCTGTTTGGGCCAGTGAATGCTCTGTTGTAGTGGCCCAGTTGGGCAACCATATTTTTGGTCTTTTAGTGGCCCAAACAATCATGATTTTATTATTCCAATCATTGATATATATCATATCAAGATCTATAGACATTTGATTGGGATAAGTATCCCCCACCCAGACACTATACAGCCTTATGTACAATGCTCTTTATTGTATCACACATCCTGTTATCCTTAGAAACTTTGGGCCACCACTTCTCATTCTCATATCAAGATCTATAGACATTTGATTGGGACAAGTATCCCCCACTCAGACACTATACAGCCTTATGTACAATGCTATTTATTGTATCACACATCCTATTATCCTTAGAAACTGCGGGCCACCACTTCTCATGCTCTGGTGGCCCAACTGGGCAACCAAAATTTGTCTCTTTATGTCAAGGCCTGTGAATGGCACATCTGCAGCAGAACATGGGGAATCCTGATCAAGAAAAATCAAAGGTCAAGGTTAAAGGTTACAAAGGTGATATTTTATGTCACTACAAAATCAGGAATTGTATCTATGTTGTGCTGAAAATTATCCATGTAATATTTATATTACGCTATTTGGGTATAATTTGATATCTGGAAACTAAGTAATTTCAACGTTTGACTTGGAATACCAATGTGGCCATTTTATTAACAGTTGAAATATGTGCAGGTAGCTAAAGGTTCACAGGATAGGTGTGGGGGAGTGGGCAATTTGCCAGAACAGTTTGGCGAAGGCAAGTGTGACCTGCTTGTCTAATCATGCTAATGTGCTACCAGAGTCTAATCCTGAGGTCAATTATAATGCAGGGTTCTCCCCATAAGTAAACATATAAAGATACATTTTATTTGACCAAAATATAAAACAATCTCATGAAATGATTTATTATTTCAATATCATTGATTGGGGTACATCCCCATTATAATACCCCCAAAACACAAATCTTGAATCATATCTGCAGGAATTAAGTATTTCCTGTGATCAAACTTTTTAGTAATATTAAGTGTCCTAAAGTAGCTGAAAGATTGCAGCTTGATTTGGTCCACAACAAGTGAAGGTCATCTGAATCTAATGCTTGGCATGTCTATGCATGTGTAATAATATCATGTACCTTGATATTCCATGAAAGAAAAGATGCAAAAATGTCAAATTTCTACTGAGTATGAAAATCTGTTGGAAAGCTGAGAAAAATGGCATCTCTCCTCATGTTGGAATTGTGGATTCATTTCCTGCAGTATCACAATTTAGGTTAGATGACAGAGGTAGCTGTCTAGCATCTATTTCTCCATGCAAAACCAGTGGCTGAAGGCAGAGTTGGGCCTGACTGAGGACATTATGATCATGTTTCGTGAAGTAGGGATGTTGTGCAACAATAATGCACAGATCTCAATAGCAAACTCAATTTGTCCACAGCTCTTTAGCACTGTGTTTTGAAGGCTTTGAGGCTGACATTTGTGATTCCCACTGAGCAATTAAGCAACATTTTCACAACAACTCACAATTTATCAAAACACTAATCTCTCCATAAATCTTTATATCCTTATGCTACTCCAAGACACCAGATGGCTATTGATATCTTTGCCTTGGCAACTTAGTAAATTCAATCTGAGCCCTTTCCAATGTGTGCTAATTGAAGATTTGGAGGTTAACTGTATGGTTATGAGTGGGACTGCTACTCTGCACTGATGCCTGGCATGAATTCTAATCGGGCAACATATTTTGCCCTTTTTTTGGCAGGCTCAACCTCTTAAGCCCTGGTTATTTATCATCAATCATGTCATGGCAAGAGAGAATGTTGCTCTAAATGTCTGGCCATGCAATGTGTACAGCTGATGAAAAACTGCTGGAATGCTCCACTCACCAGCCACAACAATGTTCTGCCATGAATGCTCTCCATGACATTACCATGCCCAAATACGCTGCACACACCACCAGCAGGCGCGATGCAGAGACACATTTTCAATTAGATCTGTCAGATGGGGAGGCAGTTTGATGGCTAAGTTTGGCTGTGGAAGGTGCATGAGATCATTAAGCAGTCCCAGCAGCTAGTCGTCTTGTCTGGCCAACCACTGCCGACAGAGACTCTATGGATTATGGGTTGCTATAGCAACACAGGCCTTCTCCCAGACCCCTCCTCACTCTCATCTGTCAATGTGCCAGCTTTGTGCATCCTGATAAAAAAGCCCACCAAAACTTGACGCCTGCTGTATGTGAAGAAAAAAAAAACTCTGCTACTTTATATAGTGTCATCACACTGGTACTAGTGTACTTGATTGACAGTAACAAAGACATTCTGGGTGTTATTTTTCCCCAGGGTGCTATATTATCATATAAATATGCCTGGGAGTGATATCTTCAGTCAATGTCTTATTAAGACTTCATTTCTTGCCCTGCATCATGCTACATTCATAACCTATCTGTGCACTTCATGTCTCTCAGCCAACAGCCCAGCCTGATAAAGACTGAATATATTGTCTTAGCGTAGATGTCATTTCCATCCTTTATAGTGCAAAACATATAATCATTGGCTAACAACAGGATTTGTTTTTTTGTAATAAATACTATTTAAACTGTGTCATTGCTTATTTATTAAGTACTTACCAACTGTCTGATGGAATCTATGGCCCGGTTGTATTTTTCACACAAATTTTTCATGCTCTCAAAACTGTAAAGATAGAAAAATATGTTTAACATGTGCAATTGCAAAGTTAATAAGTACAAAAGTAAAATAAGATTAATTAAATCTTACAAATGTTTTCTTAATTGTGCCATTCATTTCCAAAAAAACATGGTATTGTTGGCCCCACCACCCTCATGAAGGTTACAACCCACTAGCCCCACCACACTCATGAAGGTTATAACCCACTAGCCCCACCACACTCATGAAGGTTATAGCCCACTGGCCCCACCACACTCATGAAGGTTAGTTATAGCCCACTGGCCCCACCACACTCATGAAGGTTATAGCCCACTGGCCCCACCACACTCATGAAGGTTATAGCCCGCTGGCCCCACCACACTCATGAAGGTTATAGCCCACTGGCCCCACCACACTCATGAAGGTTATAGCCCACTGGCCCCACCACCCTCATCAAGCTAATAGCCCACTGGCCTCACCACACTCATGAAGGTTATAGCCCACTGGCCCCACCACCCTCATCAAGCTAATAGCCCACTGGCCTCACCACTGTCCCCTCCACCCCCATGAAGCTTATAACCTACTAGCCCCACCACCCTCATCACGCTTATAGCCCACTGGCCCCTCCAACCTCATGAAGCTTATAACCCACTGGCCCCACCACCCTCAAGCTTATAACCTACTGGCCCCTCTACCCTCATCAAGCCTATAGCCCACTGGCCCCTCCACCCTCATCAAACCCACTGGCCCCTCCACCCTCATCAAGCCCACTGACCCCTCCACCCCCATCAAGTTTGTAGCCCACTGGTCCAACCATCCCCATCAAGTTTGTAGCCCACTGGTCCAACCACCCTCTTCAAGCTTTTAACCCACTAGCCCTACTCCCCTTTTCAAGCTTTGAACCCACTGGCCCCACCACCCTCATCACATTGTAGCCCATTGGTCCAACCACTGGCCCCACCACCCTCATCACGTTGTAGCCCACTGGTCCAACCACTGGCCCCACCACCCTCATCACGTTGTAGCCCACTGGTCCAACCACTGGCCCCACCACCGGCCTCACTCATGCTGATGGCCCACTGGCCATATATATTCTAATGTCCCACCTCCGTTAATTTTTGGGTGATAAAATAAATGACAAGAAAATTTGCATGGCATTGATATCAATCTGTAATTTGATTCATTGTTCATTAGTTCAAATTTTTTTAAAGGGCAGAACGAAATCCTTAGGAGAGCAATTGTTGGATAAAATGTCTGTGACATGTCTTAATGTGGTTTGATGATAACATTTGATATGCACTGAGATAAAAAGGTCACTCCATAAATAGGGTCTATTGATTGCCTGCAAAAGGATATGGAAATTGAGAATATCAGATTTCACACACAAAATCGTTAAAGGGCTATATTTAGCACAAGTCTGACCAAAATGGGTGCTTGAACAGTATTTTTGACTCAGAAGCCTCTTGGAAAGTCATGTTGGGCTGCTGTTATATTATATGGAAAACACTGTTTTCGATATAAATTGTTACTTGTCTATGACTATGGAGAACTATGGAGAACACTGCCCTATACATAATATATGTACTGATACATATGTACTGATATATTTTATACACAAATGGGAATAAATAATCAAGCAATTGTTATTAAGTTTCCCTCTCTCTTGTTAGTCTTTCCCTTCGTCAATCTTGGCTTGCATCCTGAACTGGAACATTTCTGTCCCTCTCTTGCTGTTTAGCTTAAACATTCTCCAATCCAATGCATCTATAGATTGTTTTATTCATGATATCAAATATCAAATTATTCAACTTGGTTTACCAACAAGCTAAAAATGATCAACAAATAATGATGCTAATGATATACTCATATCCATACCTGAATTATAACTGTGTAATAAACATGATGAGTGGAATCATATTAAATGTGTCAACTATTGTTGAAAATTAGAAAAATATGAGATCTTCATTGCAAACTAAGAACGGTACTCTGCAGGTAGTATTGCAAGTTGTTCATTCCTCTCACTATCTCTGCCATTATTGCCCAATATTTGATATCATTCAAAATTTGGAATTCCGCAAGTTATAAATACTCATCTTGCTCACCAAAATATCACCCAATCTAAATTGACCTACATCAGGTTACAACTTGGGATCAGGTGCCTGGCCCAGAAAGAGAGCAATCAGTACAGCTTCCAATACAAAGAAGACTCTGTATTAATTAATAATCATTTATTCTTTCACCAATCAGTTCATAGCCATATTTTTATAAACAGTCATGACATGTGGGCGATCCTATGTGCACCTTTTTATCTCTGGAGGCAGGGACTGACATGATAGAGAAGTCCTGTCATGAAGGTACCAGAATGCTGATTCATAATATAGATATGGTATACAGTGTTCAGCCACAAGAAAAGAAGTGCTTGGTGAAGGATGTATCACAACAGCAGTTTGTTCTCAGTGCCCTCTCCATACAGAACCAGAGTTCTGCTGATGAGTGGGAGGGTCATCATGGGGACACTGAGAGCACCAAGTTTTAATGCACTCCCTGACTCCATGGATGACACAGTTGCATGAATGGGACCAAGCTAAATACTGTGTGACTAGGGCATCACATTGCTGGATTTCATCGATACGATATGATATCGATGATTTATCAATAAATGATACATATCAATATTACTGGACCGACATGAAAGAATAATTGATGAGCGTGAAAAGTAAATAAACTACGCTTATATTGTCCAGGTACAAGCTTCCCAAATGGATTAAAATTAAATTGTGTCTTATATTAGACAAAGAAATATTCTACCACATGTGAACAGTAGTCGGCCAGTGTAATCGTTCTTATTGAAATATATTGCACAATGATGGATCCCCAAGACATCGTATTTACATTTTTAAGATTTAAAAACATTTCCAGACACGAAATTTCGATAAAAAATGGGTTACTATGATGATGTGGGGGACCATTTCAATACAAGTAATATATTGAAGCATCAGGAAGACAATACCGGTTATCTTATCAATGTCTGAATACTGGCATCTCGATAATACTGGTTTGAGACCCTACTTCAGTCTTCCTGATAACCGCCGGACCGCCGGTCCAGACCGATATTTTTTGCCACGGTCCGGCATATTTTCTGTCGTAGTCGGACCTCATGTCCGACATGTATTTTTGTGAAAATTCTAACTTTTCTCAAAATTTATCCTTCGATATGTTCGGCAGTCATTTTAAAAGTAACAATCCAACTTAATCATATCAAAACCTCGAACATTCAGACCTAAAGTCAAAACAAACGCGAGCGAAAACGTAAATACGAAGTGTCAGGGATCCATCATTGCGCAATACATTAATATTTTCAATGCGAATGAATAGCGTCCGATCATTTTCGCGCCAAAAATACGAGCCTGTCCCCGTCACTTCCGGTTTTCATAATGACGACCTCGTGTCTTATATGCGTATTTAAGCATTGTTAAACTCGCATTTTCTCTGACTTGTGCATACTTTAAACTTATTAAATGAAGGCGGACTATTGCCGACACGTGTCAGAATATTTCTATGTGCAAAATAAAACAAAGATTTTAATTATATCGCCGTTTGGGAAGCTTGTACCTGGCTTGTTTACTTTTCACGATGATATTCTTTCTTTTTTTTACGGTCCGGTAAAAATGCTTTCGGTCCGGCGAAAATGTCAACTTTGTCGGACCGAATGTCCGTTGAAGGTCTGGTGACTATCGGGAAGACTGCTACTTGTGACAAATTTGTGAGAAAAGGTACTGTAATAATCGGTGTCCATGCATGATATGGATTTATCACTGGTGGATGGAAAAAGATTTCCAAGCAGGGGTTAATTCATATCATGTGTGAACACAACACAAATCTTACTTAAAGATATTTTGTCAAAATAAATAATTCATTAAATCAATTGGGTTACAAAATGGTTTCCAAAAATGTCAAAATAAATCACTTAATAACTCCAATTACCGGCAGGGTGGTTGTTGAATGGCATTATTTGGTCACATATTCCTTGTGCTTAGCACAAAATGGTCATGAATGCATTGGCCCTGACCCCTGCCTGACCTTGTTAGTCATATTCATGAGTGACCATGAAGATTTTTTTTAACATCTGATTTTGTGAATAATATTTTGAAAGTTGTGATCTATATGGCTTTTAAGTAGGTCCTAGTTATATATTTTTTCTGAAAATTATGAGATATTGTGTGAGATAAATGTAGTGAGAATAGATGCTATCTGGCCAAATATCACAAATAGCTCCTGTGACCTTGAAAAAAAGCCCAAGGTCACCCAATATAGATCTTATCCAAGCCCCTCATAGGAAGATCACATCTCCCATATGATATCATATTGATGTTACCGCAATCTTGAAGAAATAGGGCATTCACAAGCAAAGTTGCTCTTGTGCTGATCATGACCTTGACCCAAAGTAAAAAAACGTCCACCGAAATATTTTACCATGGATATTTGCATATATTTATATCATATCAAGATCAAATCTCTGACTTGTAAAGGATTAGATTCACAATATTTTGAAGTTGTGACCTTTATGGCCTATAGGTCATTGTGACCTCGTTACATATTTTAAAAAAAATCATAAACAAAGATGTAGACGAATAAAAGTATTGAGCGTAGATGCTATTTGTAGTGTTTTGCAAAATATCACAAATAGCCAATTTTGAAAATCGGTTCCTATGACCTTGAAAATACCTCAAGGTCACCCAATATTGAAATCACCCAAGTCCCACATAGGTTGATTACATCTACCAAGTTATATTAATATTGCTGTATTTTATAAGAAAATAGAGCATTCACAAGCAAAGTTGTCCTGTGCTGACCATGACCTTGACCTAAGGTCATGAGAAGTTCAGCCCTAAAAATTTCCAAGGCCTACATATTATCATGTTATAGTGTCTAGTCCTTATGTCCACGCATAAAGGAATGATGAAGAAAACAAACTGTGGCAGTGGCAGACGTGGCAGAAATGGTCCATCAAGTCAGCATGTGCTGACTGCAAAGTTTTCCAGTAAAATGCCATGTGTGTCATGTATAATATCCAGAAATCTGATGCAAAAAGTACTTCCTGTCTTAATCATGACATCTAACAATTCAGATATATTTTTTGAGTTTACAACATATGACTTGTTTATAAACTTGTCAGTAATAAAAACTAACCTTTTTGTGTCATAATCAGCAAGTACATTATACTCCATTGGGTACTTGAGCTCAGGTACATCCTCGCACACCCATCTGAAACATAAATCCCCTTGTTTATAAATATATTTTGTTTTTTAAAAACCAGGCATTTGATAATGCCTCCAGTGGAACCATGTTTGGTGCAATTTTATGCAACACCTTTCATTTGGCCTCTGTTCAAAATATTTTAGGGAACACTGCAATATATAGATCTATATTCTTTAATCAGATGGATAGGGCAAAATAAACACATGTATACGAAAGGTTGTTTCTTGGCCTTACCCAAAATGTACTGGTAAAAAAATGTTTTAAATTATGTTTAATAATATATTGAAGAAAGCATGTATATGTTGAAAAAGTGTCAACCTATTCATAAGAACCTTAAAATGATAACTTTTTTTTACTCGTATCAAAATGTATTATGAAACAGGGCTGTTCATTATTCCATGAAAAAAGGTAACTGAACTTGCAAGTGAATCATGTTCTATGAATGTCAACAATATTGCCCATGGTCTAATTTACATGCTAGCATAGCTGCAACTGTTCTTCATGTCTAATTTTACACACACTGTTCTCCTTACAAAACATTCAAAACACTTGTTTCTCAGTGGAGAACACTGCATGACCTTGTTAGAAAGTTGAAAGTGCACTGTGAGGCAGTCTTTGACCATGCCTATCTGTCTACATTCCAAGTGTAGAGACCCAGTAAACTAACTGGTTTGTATCCACTTGTAAGCTTCTTTCATTGTCTTTCTGTTCAAAATAATCTTAACTTTGATCTCTTGAAATCCAAGACCCCTTGGTTCAGTTCTATCAAAAAGAAGACAGTGAGGTCTTACATCTTTGAAATATGAAACAGATTGAATGTCAGCATGACCCACTGGAAACACTTTGTTTACGGACGCTGCAGACGATAGCAGAAGTATTTATACTGGATCAGACACAAAATGGGGTTGGTTAAAGATTATAAATATACCAAAAAAACAATAATACATATTATCTGTCTTTTGTTTTAAATATCACAAAAGAGACCAGGAAACATGGTGAAACGGTGTTTTGTTTTCATGACCCACAGGTGTTTTGTTTTCATGACCCACACCTATCATTTAAACAAACCCCAAATCTCTTAGAAACTGCATGTGACTTCTGTCATTTAATGAAAGCTTTATAACTAGTCAGAACTGAGACTTAAATAGGTTGGACAGGCCTAGAAATTTAGGTTTGGAGGCACTGGTCTGCCAGGTCAGTGATAACTTCAAGATTATGTCAGTGGTTTGGAGGTTTGATCTCATGATGTCTAAAATTATAGAAATTATTTCTGACTTACATCATAGTTAATTTGCAGAACCATCATTTGATCAAACGACTGAGAAAAGCAGTTATGTTTGGAGAAAAAATAAGGGCCACCACAGGTACTCGTTCCTTGGAAATATTAATTTTAATACGTTCAGCAATGTGAACCAAACAGTGTGAGTGACATGGTTTGAGTCAAAATTTGTATTTCATATCAGCTATTAAATGAAATTCATGGAGCAGTTGCCCATACTGGCCCAAAACCCTCAAAAATGAGCTCTTGGCCACCAGGCCAGTGACAATGTTGAGGCCTGACTTGACTATTGATATGTTTCCAAAATGACTGCTCAAGCTTATATTTTTCAGAGAAAGATCACTTATACTTTCTCAATCCAGAAATATAATGTCTTGTGTCATCTGTCCTTCTAGATTTTGGAGATTCTGGGTTATATTGTTTGAAGTCAACAGATCATAAAGAAGCAGCTTGGGTACAAATAAACAAATCTATATTAATTGTAGTAACTTCAGTAAAATTCCATGAAGCATCAAAATGCACCTGTGAATATTTAGATATGACGATACATATCATAGATATATATAAATAAACACACATATATACTTTGTGTGCCATCAAAAGGAAAGGTTGAAGTTGTGCCAAAACTAAGTAATGTACATGGTATGAAGTACTGTAAGTCTTGTTTGACGTCTAAATACTATCTACCTATTCCTGTCTGGATGTGTGCCAGATTCTCCAAACATACACCCATCAAGCAACACTCTCTTTCATATATAAACTTTGTAAACATTGCAAAAATGAAAAAAACCCATAGCTAGCTTAAATCTCTTTTCTTATCTCAGAGAAATATGCTGTCTTCATTATTTCAATAAAAAGTATTCAGACCTGTGGCCTGAAGTTTTAAAAAAATGATTACAAAGAACATGAATTGACATGTGAATCATCTGATTATAAGACTTTACAGGATCATTTCTCAAATGATAATAAAGCTATACATTGTCAAGGATCAAACCAAATTATCATATTTATTACCTGGTATAAAACTTGTAAAGGGAGAAGGCAAAAGTTGTATCCATTTTCATTTTTTTATACACAAAGGTAGAAATGACAAATCAAAATGATGATAATGAAATGAAAAAAAAAAAATTAAATGGAGGCTTATGAATTCATGATTTGTATTGGGGAAAAAATGAGATATTAATGTGTGAAGGGGTGCAATGTTGTCAACATATTCTGTTGAAAAAAAGTTGACATAAAATCTTTTTGCAAAAAAAAAATTAACATAATCACTTGTGGCACAAATACTAAATGCTAGTGACTGTTGTGCTCCATTGTGCTATAAAAAATATATATACTGTGGTCTAACTACATCAGTCAAACCTAAAGCATTCATTAACTTTGTAAAGAAAAAAACCAAGCTTTTAAGAATCAAAGGGGAAATGTTTTACAACCCTACTTTAAGTCAGTCTTATGGTTTTATTGGTTTGCATTTTTATTTATTACTTTATAATTGTAAAAAAAAAGTCCCGTGAGGGTACAAAGGGCTCCCATTTAAGCATATATCACCATGATCTTATTTGACTACTTAAACATACAAGTGTTTGCATGTTTCTTTCTTAATATTACTTATAGTAAAAATTTCTGAACATAAACCAAAATCTTCATATGCCAACTGTTGTCCGGTACAAAGGGCTCTCATTTAAGCATATATCACCCATGATCTTATTTGACTACGTAAACATACAAGTGTTGGCATGTTTCTTTCTTAATATTACTTTTTTAAGTGAATTTTTTTAAACATAAATCAAACTTCTCATATGCCAAATGTTGTCTGTATGTCACAAATAATCAGGAAATAAATATAAGGTGATAATATGTGTCAAGACAGATCGCTATTTTTTAAATGGATGTAGCCAAACTGGCTAGCCAATGGTCACACAGGTTTTGTACATAACCAATGAAGTATATTCTGCTGTCTACCCAATGGCACCCATTATTCCAATGAGATACAAATACCCAGCAATTTCACTCTGCATGAAGGGTAAAAACAGGGTTTTTTCATTGAGCAATCTTAAAAAGGAAATCTAATTCTCAAAAGTGAAAAACATGTTGATTGCATTTAATCTGGTTGAGTCAAGATCCACACAGCATGGCATATCTATTTTGTGTTTTATTTGCAATATATTGCAGAGATATCAATAAATATTGCTTATTGTCTTCAACTTTCTCAGGAACATGGAATTTTGTGACAGCTGTATCATTAATTGAGGATACAAAGTCAGTGCATATTTACAACACCTGCAAGGCTTGCCAAGCCACTCAAAATCATGTTGAAGCCACAGTTATGTGAGTTGCATGAATGATATATTTATAAGTACATCTAGAACTTTTCTGCGACCATGGCCAAATAGAATGGAATAGGGGGGGGGGGGGGGGGGGAGATTTGGATGACACAATTTTGAATACACATCTCAGTGACTCAAATATCTCCAGTATTCCTTCAAAAGCCCAAACAATGTCAGGTTATATTTAGGGCATTTTAAACCATGATCTAGTCCCCCCAAATATTGTAGGACAAAGCGTGAACTCAAGCTTGCCCTCGCCTCAAACTATCCTCGGAGTTGTTGAGAACGCTCGCATACATTATTACTACAGCCTGTTCCCATTGCTTCTCCTGCCTGCTGAAAAACCACGTCAACAAATACATTGTCCTCGCATAACTTACCTGATCGTGTCAATGATTTCATGGGCGCCATCACGACCCTCCTGGAAATAAAAATAACGACACGTTTTAGTGAATTATTTAGGCAAAAACATGAATGTTAGATGATGCGGAATGACCACCAGATTCAAATATCCAACAGGAATCCATTTCAAGTTCCGGAACAAGTTGAACAAACCCACTTACCGTCGCTGGCAAAGGCCACGTATATGTGGCCGGTTCAGCCCCAGCTGGGCTATGTAACTTCAATTCCATGATCCTAAGGTATTTATCTTTACCCCCAAATACCCTATTTTACTGGGATTGTGGGGTAAACTGTCAAAAATTTAACATTTTCCTTCGCTGGAGTCTGACCTAAATATTTCCCGAGGACAGTCCATGTGAGGAAGCTATTACACCACGTGACTGAGTTCGGACGATGTGATTGGTCAGTCTCGATTTCATACTGAGGTCAGAGTTCGCAATGGCGGCTTATTCGAAGTGAGAAATTCAGGAGTGTTTTGAGAATACGAATGAGAAGTTTAAGATGTGTTAAGGGTTGTACGACGAGGCGCATCCTTAACCCCATAATGTATGGTAATTAGAAGAACAGCACCACAATTATTAGAGGCGAAAATGGTAATATACAACGCATACAAGAACTTACACATTCCAGTTTAAATTGGGTCACAATGGTACTCAGTAAAGTCATTTGTGTAATAACAAACATGTATTGTAGGTCTGCTTGTATATTATTCATGTTATATAAGCGCGGGGCTTCACATTAGCACTGGCTCGGTGGCCCTGAAGGGCTTTTTGTGCCTGTGGATCAGTGGATTTAAAATTCTACTGGCCTGGAAAATGTTCTCATTTTGGACTATTATTTGTTATTTGCCAGTTGTGACAAGTGGATCTTAACCCCTAACGAACGGGAAGGATGTTGACATCCCCATTGTTCTGGCTTGATGATGTCATTTGTAACATTCTGAAGGACTGCAACTTGTTACAATGTAATCATGATGATGACGTCAGACTGACTGGATCATGAACTTTATTAACCCCTAAAGGACTAGGCTACCTAAATTTTGTTGATTGGCTGGACTAACCAATTTTTGTCTGGACTAGTGTATCCACATACTAAATTTATAAAATTTATAACCATGGTTACTAAATTTGCTTAATGAAGTGCTGGGGTCAAAGTTCATGATTCAGTCAGCCTGACGTCATTATCATGATTACATTGTAACAAGTTGCAGCCCTTCAGTATGTTACAAATGACGTCATTAAGGCAGAACAATGGGGACGTCAACGTCCCTCCCGTCCATTGTCGGTGGTGGACATTGCCGTCCTTCCCGTCCGTTAGGGGTTAAGCAAATTTATTAACCATGGTTATAAATTTTATAAAATTAGTAGAGGCCAATTGCCGATCCACGTGTTGTTTTTTTTTCCCCATTGAAAAGTACACCCCGGAACTGTACAACTTAACCGGAACCAGAACTGTACAACTCCACTATACTTAATCATTGATCGGAGAGATTGGCAGGGGGCCTATGTGGATACACAAGTCCAGACAAAATTTGGATAGTCCAGCCAATCAACAAAATTTAGATAGCCTAGTCCCTTAGGGGTTAACCCCATACGGACGAGAAAGACGGCAGTGTCCACCACTGGTAACGGACAGGAGGGGTGTTGATGTCCCCATTGTTCTGGTGCAATGACGTCATTTTGTAACATTCTGAAGGACTATAACTTATTCACCGCCAAAGTCTTACATCACAAGTGTACTGCGCCTGCATGAGTGTGTGTCACCCTTGGTCTGAGGTAGTGAAACCACAAGTGAACTGGTGAACAAAATATAACACCAATGTGAAGATTTCATCTTTGTTTTCTGTATGTTCAGAGCCAGAATGTAGTGAAATCTTTTTATAACATACACAATTGTCTTCTCCTTGTTCTCACAATTTCAGACATATTTAAATAATTCCTGTCAGTGTATTATTAGCTGAGATATTAATGTGAAATCTTTAGAATTATCATTGACATCTTGTTTATTGTTTGTAATTACAGCAATCATTTTCAGAGCCAAAACATAGTGAAATCTTTTTATAACACACATAACTGTTTTTGGAACCAAAACTAAATAATATCTCTTTATTACATACATAACTGTCTTTTACTTGTTGTCACAATATCAGTAATATTTAAATAGTTTCTGTAAGTGTATCATTTCCAAAGTTATTACTTAATGTGAAATCATTTAAACTTTATTTTCCGAAAATGACTTGCATAAATGTTAACATAAAAGCAATATATAGGGCCACAGGCCGTGGTGCAGTTGGTTAGAGTGCCAGCTTATTAGCACCAGTTCTTCTATGGTGATCCAAAGGTCGCGGGTTCAATGATTGAATTCACGACACAATTTCACTTATGAGCTGAGGCCCATGCCTAAAAGGTTAACATGTTGTCCTTGTAAATCTGTGACCGGGCGGGTTGTCATGTCAAGGACCTGCGACGAGGAATTCAGTGAGGCAGCACTATATCAGCTACAAGTAGGTCTCATCACGAAATGATTGGAAGAATGTTGAAAGTGATGTAAAACCCCAAATAAACAAACAACAGCAATATGTTTTAAAGATTAATATCTCGACCAATATGTAACATAAATCTTATGTTCACTATGTTGATCACTATGACACATGGTGGCCACCTGCAGAACTATCAGTGGGTGATAATAGAGGAAAGACCAGTATGCTGTATTACAATGTAATCACGACAGTGATGTCAGATACCTTGGATCATATAATTTTGACTAGTACTTTGTTGAGCATACTGAATAACATAACCATGGTTATTAATTTTATTAACTTAGTTTTTAATTTTATTAATTTAGTATGCAGATACACTTGTCCAGAAAACAAATTGGTTAGCCCAGCCAATCAACAAAATTTAGATAGGTATGTCCCTGAGGGGTTAAACTTTGGCTAAGTTAGGGCAATCTAGTTTTCAGGCCATGCAAACTTGTGTCTAGCTTTAAGCTGTTGCCGCCTTAGATGATGCAACGGAGTAGACTATACATTACAGACCTTTACATAACAGTAACTGGCTGGAATGGGCTAAGATAGTAAGTAGTTTCACTGGACTTTTAGCTCTGCTGAGACTTAAGCTCACAGAGCTTTAGGAGTGGGAAAATGTCTGTCTGTCCGTCTGTCTGTCAACATTTCTCTAAAAATCTTCTCCAAAACTACCAGTAATATATATTTCATATTTTATATAGAGGTAGGTAAAGATTCAGATTCCTTCAAATCTTAGTGATGTCACCTTTGACCTCAGTGCAATGACCTTGAGGGCACAAATTTTGTTCTGATCATCTCTCAGCAACCACTTATAAGAGGAAAGTAAAACTTGGTATACAGAAATGTCTTGGGTTATAGCTGTGTCTCATCATACAATTTTATTATTGTGACCTTTGACCTTGACACATTGACCTTGAATTCAAAATTTATGTACATGCCACATCTCAACAGGGACACGGGTCGTGGCGTAGTTGGTTGGAGTGCCAGCTTATTAGCACCAGTTCCTCTGTGGTGATCCAAAGGTCGTGGGTTCGAACCCCGGCCATGCCGAGATTGAACTTGTGATACAATTTCCCATATGAGTTGAGGCCCGTGCCTAAAGGGTTAACCCGTTGTCCTTGTAAATCTGTGACTGGGTGGGTTGTCATGTCAAGGACCTGCAAAATGACATTTCAGTGAGGCAGCACTATATCTGCTACAATTAGGTCTCATCACGAAATGACTGAAAGAATGTTGAAAGTGATGTAAAACCCCATATAAACAAACAAACAAACACATCTCAACCATTAAAAGTGATTAGAAAGTACTTCATATCTGTTATATACCAACACAATGTTCAAAAATCTTCTCCAAAATGACCAGTAATAAATGTTTCATATTTTATACAGAGGTAGATAGAGAGGTGAAGATTCAGATTCCTTCTAATCAAAGGGATGTCACCATTGACCTTAGTGCAGTGACCTTGGGGTCACCAATTTTGTATGGAGCATATCTCAGCAAACACTTATAGAAAGAAATTAAAACTTGGTCTTAAGGGTCTTAAGAAATGTCTTAAGGGTCATAGCTGTGCCTCGTGGTGCTGTTTTAGTCATTTGGCCTTTGAACTTTACTCATTGACCTTGAATTAACAAATTGTATATGCAATATTTCACAGCCATTAAAAGTGAATAAACATATATGTCAGTGGCATTAGGGCTATGCTTATCATTTTTTTGTAATGTTTTTGAACTTTCTTCCTAAATGATCATTTAAATACTTTTCATGGGCACACTTGAGCAGGTGATGATTTTGACCAACCAAAATGCATATTACATATCAAATTTTGCCCCAGCTTTTTATCTCAGTGCTCATTGGTTAATATGTTATTAAAAATGGCAGCCTCCTTGACAACTTAGTGATAGCTATTAGATTTTTGAAAAAATCATAACAAAATGGAAATAGAACTGAGATATTGGGGTCTTGTATGGAAAACCATAACCTGTTTGCTTTATTGCTTTGTTTCTTTCATTTCTGTTCTTTTTATTTATTTATTTTTTTCATTTGTATTGCGCATAGAGCACCACTTAAGCCTGATGAGTTTGATGGACCTTGTATTAGTGGTGGATATTGTTTTTTAAAAAAAACCATGCATATCTACCATATTTTAGTTGTCTTTTTTTCATACATGTGTGAGCAGGAAATCTCCCATTTGCTCAATACGCTGCAAAAATATGATCGGAAAATTAGTTTTATCGGTTAACTATTTCAGAAAGTTGTGCACACACTCCTCTTCATGGTTGCTGTGAGAGAAAGCCCTGAGGGATTGCTGTACAGCTTTTTTATGCTTAAGGAAGATTAAAAATTTCATCCTAACCTAATCTAGGGTAGGTTACATAGAATACATATGTATGTTTTCAAATGGATGTAAATCTAATATGATTTCAGAGGAGAAGTTTGGCACCCAGCCGACTGGCAAAGAGAAAACCAGATGAAGATGAATTTGTGAACAAGAAAGTGAGACATCTTAAGTTTTATTCTTATCCTCACAAACATTATAAGACATATTTCTATAAAAAGAAGCAATCCTCATTTTAATGAACCAGAATGATCAGACTTATATTTTAGCTTTCTCATATAATTTTTCAGTATCCACATAGCAAGAAAGTGTGTTCTGAAGAAGACTGCTCCCAGAACAAGTATCTCTCGCCATTCCGAAAACCATTGGCACCAATCACCAATGATGGTGTGACGGCACATGTAGGTTATTGTGTTGATTCTCTTTAAGAACTTTATTTGTAAGCATTTTGAAATATTTGAATTATCAGTTAGAATTTCAATGAAGTTGATTGCCCAAACAATGGTTAAATGCCTTTTTCAAGATCCCGCTGTTACAGCTTCACAGGCCTTCATAAACATTTAACAACTTCACTAAACTGACATGAGGATGAGCACCACTCAAAAAGAATGAAGCACTTTGGTTAATTATTAACCCCCTATGTGTAAAGATTGCGAACATTTATTGGAAATGTTTGTCAATAGCTTACATTCCAAAATGATCTTTGCATCCCAATGACAGTCAATGTGGTAAAAAACCATTATTGCATTATTTCCCAAACCTCAAACTGAGTCTGTATTTAAATTAGTATAATGAGTCACTGGATGTTCCAGGTATATATGTTTTTGCAAAACAATTCAATTATTAATGTTAAAAAAAGTTTGAAGGACAGACAGAATGACAGAAAGTCTCCCCTGTCAGTGCTTAAGAGATGCGGACATAGTCAACACTGTTAGGAATGAAGGAAACCAAAAATGTTGTAAAAGTTTAAAAGTAACAAATATCAGAATGCTTCAGTTATCAAAAGTGGTGTCGGATATTATATAAATTTATACTTTGACCCCCCTCAAATTATATGAGAAAAGTGCAGGTGCAACCGATCATAGGCTTAACATTACTAACATACTGAACCCTCAATCCATAAAATACAATAAGCTTGTTGGATCATTCTTTTAAAATACCTGGCATGAGTGGAGCTGGACATTACTGATTTTGTACACTGGCATACCATGAGCAATGAAATCAGGAATATTTTATATAATGCTCAAATGCTACACACAAAGCCTTTCTTTTCCAATGAAACATTGGTTTGATTATGATTTGGAGCTATTGATTATCAGTGTGTCTTTCTTTTCATTTCAGTTGCCTTTCTGGCTAAATTGTTGAAAAACTACATCTTTTTGGTTATGTCTCCCAAATTATCTTTGCCATTGTAACTTTTGAACTGGTATGTGTATCAGTTTATACCATACCAAACTAGAGAATGCGATCTGCAAGAAGCAGTCAGAATGAATCTTTGTTCTAAGATAGTTTACATTAAGTTATGATTTGAAAAATAACTATAATTTGCATGCTAACACAGAATAGTAAGAAATAGTCAAATTTTGACTGAATATTAGCCGTCTTAGATCAACATTTTCAAACTCTAAAACATATACATGAAGGTAATTTAGCATTGAAAAAATTATATCTGTCTATTATTTACAGATAAATTGAATGGTTACACCCTTAAAATGCTATGTGGCCCAATTACCTTGCCACAGCCCTAATAGTATGTTATTCCAGCATCTAGAACAAAAATATGGGTCTTAGATTTTTTGGGAGAAATATTTAAGAAATGAACTTCAAACTTTTGGATTTTGCATTGAATTTAAGGTCTATAATCCACAATCAGTTTGAAGCATCTGGAGAGAACTTCGGGTGGTCTCGTATATTTACGTAACTGCCTTCGGCTCTGGGGGATTCCAGGATGAGAGTGAGGCTATGACGCCAGTGGGGGGTATTTCCCATTCAGCACACATGGCGGACAAACCAAACGATAACAGAGGCAGGTCGTCTTCTCTGTCATATGTTGTTAAAATGTTAATATAATGTCATAATTATGCAATATCCTGCTAGCACAGTATATAAACTCTAACTCTAACTGAATTCAGACTGGATATTATGCAACTTTCTTCAATTGATAAGTAGTGTTCTCCAATCACCCATCGGCAAAGCCCAGATAGGTGATATAAGTCGCCACCTGCAAAAACTGAGTCGAGACTAATAATAACAAATTAAGACTAGCTGGTAAAGTTTACTTTTTCTTTGCTAAATTAACAAATAACATTACTTTGAACACACTTAAGCCAAAAAAACATAAGTCTGTCCCAGTTTTTCATTGTGGATTATAGACCTTAAAAGAAAAATCTATTTTACATACAAATCTGTCAATCCATATAAATCCATAAAATTCTTTAAATACCATGTTCCCAACCTGTTTGGCAATATAATATCAACTAAAAAAAACATAAGGATCACCACACATTTTTTGAGTTATTGAATTTTGTAAAATGCCATTGTTAGTGTGACATTATACAGTTTTGTCACCCATGTGACACCCAAAGAAAATATTAAGAAGAATTTTATGTAATGGCTATTTAAGATGGAGCAATCATTTTTGGTCAGATGATAGAATTTAATGAGGAGGATTAGTCGAGATGAAATCATACTTTATTGAACAGTTATCATACTTCAGTGATCACTTAAACATTTTGTGCAAAAAGAACCTTTGAAGTGACTTTCATGTTAACTTGAAAAGCTTGAAACTTGTTGAAAATATGCATCGCCATATAAGGACTTGAAAAACTCATGCTTGCCTGAGCAGTCATGCCTCAGTAAACACTTTAAAACCTTGAATATGACATTAAGTTATGAAGTTATTGAGAGTACTATTTATCTGAAATGAGTTAAAGAGTTTGCTTTTGTTTTTTCTAACATGGCAACCCCTAATATTTGTTCATATATTAGAATATCATACTACATTTCTTTGAATTTTTGGGTATGATTTTGAATTGTTTTGTCTTGTTGGGATAATCAACTTTAAGGAGAGTTAATCAATAGTTTTTAAATATGCTATGATAAATTATTTCTAGACGAATGCTGAAGTCATACACCCTATTTGCTAATTTGCAGGAAGCCCTCATCAAAAAGATCTTATCAAAACCTTTCAAAATCCCAATACCCAACTATACAGGTAAGAGAATATATCTTTGCCTGTTCTGCAGGAAATAAAAGAAAAAAGTAATAGTTGTTGAAATGCATCTCGTTCAGATATGCTAATACTAAGGACATACCATACTTGCATATAAGAAAAAAAAGTCTCATGCTAATCAGAATTTATTTTGAAAACAAATTTAAGAATATATTCACTTAGAGAATAAGATTATTTTTAGATTTAACTTTTCTGCTGAAAGAACCAAAATTTCATGGTTTTCAACTATATTTTGGTGAAAAAAAGTTTGTGAACATGAACACGGTGTGGTTGTATATTTGTGTTTGATGGTGTATTTCGCAGGGGGTAGTCATGCGAGCAGAGCATTGGGCGTTCGTCGGCAGGGCGCCAGGAGAGCGCTTCATGATCCATATGAAGAGGGAGCACTTGTCGTGTACACTCCTCCAGAACTTTCTGCTCATGATCAACTCAAGCAAGATCTGTCAGTTTCAATACCATGTATTATTACTGAACATTAGAAATTAAATCCAAACATGAAAATTCTATAGTTAACATCCCAGTGATATGTGAATATTGTGACCTGAAAAGACTAATAGGTAGCTGTTTTTTAATTCAATAAGTTTAAAAAAAGGATTGGTGTAGAAACTTATAGCAGCAAGTGATTTTTATCATTTTCAGTGAGAAGCAGTTGGTGCATGTGGTGGTGGACCCGGTGTTATGCAAGGTGCTCAGACCTCATCAGAGAGAGGTCAGTCATGCTGCACTATGCCTTCAAGCACTTATTATATGTTATATTACTTTTATTTGAGAAGGTTGTAACATTGTTGAGTTCATATTCATGGAATTCACATCAGTGTCTGTCTTGAGTTTTGTGACCAACAAATTGACAGGAACTTCCCTCTTAGTCAGGGATTGAATCTTTGTATTGAGGTCAGAGTCTGACTAGTCACAAAGTCACTGCCAATGAGGTGTCCTCCTCTGTTCATGCTATTGCTGTATCTTCAAGCAAGCAGATGTATAATATATAGAGATATAAACTTACCTTGATTTATTTTTCTTTTGTCATATCATGTTATCCATCAGGTTTACAATTCTTTTCTCACAAAGACTGCTTATTCTGATAAAATATGACTAATAATTATGTTAATGTTTGTGAGTCAGAAATCTGTGTATTGTCCTTGGCATCCAGCAGGCTAAATTCATAGAAACTACTCTCCCTTTTTAATGGCAAACTTTGTCCGGTTGTAGCAAAATTGTTTAAATTTGATTTTAGATTTCTACAAAAAAATCTCACTGTCAAGTGCCACCTATTGGATTTATTGTTCCACTAGTTGGCAATACTGTATAGGTGTCCTGGCCTAGGACACAAGCTTATTGTTCAGAGAGTCTTCAACTTTTATGTGTAAACGCTTTCATTAGCTGATTGTGACTTGTTTATGAATGATTTCAGGGAGTTAAGTTCATGTATGACTGTGTGACTGGCAAGCAGATAGAGGGCAGCAAAGGCTGCATCATGGCGGATGAAATGGCAAGTACTCCAAATACAAATCCAAATCTTATTGGAAAGGGGAAATGATACTTGAGTTCAATAAATGTTAGCAGTTCCTAGAATGCTGCTTTTGTCAAATAAAAATTGAGTATTGAATCTTTGTGATTTCAGGGTCTTGGCAAGACACTGCAGTGCATTACACTAATGTGGACTTTGTTGGTATGTAAAATTCTCTTATTAACCTGTTCATTATTTTTTTAGGAAAAACACCTCTTTCTGAATGAAATTATCAAAGAACTGTGTTAGGAACATTCAATGATGTAAATGCAATAATTATGATAGATTATTTTTTACACAGGACAATAAATCATTTGACCAATTTCAGGGAAAACAGTCTTAAGAAATTGTGATCAAATGTGGGATGTATTTGACATCAGTTCACTCTCACATTTCTTTTAAGAAAAAGCATGCCAACTAAATCTGAATCCAAACTACATTAATAACATGTAATCACATCAAGTAGACATGGTTCAAGATCAAACATGGGTGACTTTGGCCTCCACTTCCCGGTCACAGGACCCTTGTTAGAAAAACAACTCAGTTCAGCTCGATCATTGGTCAACCTACAATTAACAAGGGTTGTGTATACTGATTTCTTTGATCTCTTTCCAGCGTCAGAGTCCCCAAGGTACTAGTATGATCAATAAAGTTGTCATCGTGGCACCCAGCAGTCTTGTCAAGGTTTGTATATTTGGTTTTGACATATTCATTAATCTTTGAAAAGAATTTGAATTAAACTTAGATAAGTGGGTTAACTTTTTCTCCTGGTCAGATGTGTATTCCTAAACAAATTGAGAAAACCTCACCTTGAAAGCAGAGACAGGGCATTAAATAGGTAGTGGTATCTGTTAATGCTTTCAATGTTAAGTGTTGTTGAGAGGATCAGAAAATATGACAATATATCTGATAAACTGAAGGATCTACACTGGCTTCCAGTGTGCAATAGAATGTCCTTCAAAATCCTTCTGCCCTCCTGGAAGGCTCTAATCCAGATTTATAACGGAAGCAACATCAGCAAAATTAACCTAATTTTAAAATACCCGATTAGACAGATGAGTATATTTTTATGAGCATGTTTTTCCTTTATCTTGTTTGTATCATGAATTTTACATTTTTTTATTCAGAATTGGTATAATGAGATCAATAAGTGGTTATCTGGGAAGGTGAATGCCCTGGCCATAGACTCTGGAACAAAGGACGAGATTGACAAAAACCTTGGTACAAATCATATTTATATATATTTTTTTGTTTTGTTTTGTTTTTTCCTCAATAAAATGAATTCTCCATAGTACCGAACAAATAAATACCAAAACTACTAGACATCCTAGCATTAGAAATCCTGAATATACTGTTGTTACCTTTGTGATTGTAGCACATTTTATGGGAGGTCAAGTTCGTCGAGTGGTCACCCCAGTCCTCATCATTTCCTACGAGACCTTCCGTTTGCATGCACATGTGCTACACAAGGGTGAAGTTGGGCTTGTCATCTGTGATGAGGTACAGAAACAAATTGATTCTTAATCCCACTAATATTCTCCTGCCATCTGTAGGAGTTATATTCTGATGTTCTGTTAAGCTTTTTCAGCTAAGATCATGCAGTAATAGGGGGAACTTGTCTTTGAACCCCCTGGCTGATTTCTAATTCATTCATTGGTAGCATGTATTATATGAATTCTGTTTATGTTGCAGGATTTTCAGATTTAAAATAAACTGTGGACAACAGTTTGTTGACTCTCACATGATCTTGTCCCAGTGATTGAGGCCTTGTAGATTTCAAATTATCATAACCTCTTAAAGAAAAATGTCAAGAGCTCAATCTCAGGCTGTGGACAATTGTAAAATTGACCAATTTTCATATGAAACTCAAAAAACGCATGAAAATCTCAAGTTCAATTCATTCATAGAGCATAGCTTCACGATGAAGGAATTTCTGTCATTCTGTCGGTCTGCTAATTTTGATCTTCTCTGTAACTACTGGTCAGAGTTCTTAGCTATCAGGAGATAAGATGTTGATTTTTCAGAAGAATTCAATATGTAACCCACATTTTGATTGGCTGAACAAAAAAAAATCTGCTACGAAACCATTACATTTCGTCAATTTTCTCCAGTTTCTTTCCATAATTTTAGAAAGTCCTCATAAACTGACAAAGTATGGCAACCATAAAGAACTTCTATTATTTAAATCTGACTAACAACCACACAAAGTGGGAAACAAAATTTTACTAGCTTCTATTCAAAGTTTACATAGTGAAGTGATTCTCTGTCTATCACTAATAATTTTGTGGGTTCTAGCTGAAGTTAGATTCAAGTCAATCACTATGTACTCTATAACTAAATAATATTTGCTATTTGCAGGGAATAATCAAGATTAGTCTTATGTTCAGTATAACCAGCATATATTTGTTATACAAACAACAACATGGTAACAATAACGTGGTAACAATAACATTTGTACATAGGTCAAGTTCAGAATAAAGTCATATTGATATGATGCCAAATATGAAAATGATATTTGGAAACAGAATCCTTGCAGAGTTGAGAGTAATTCTGTATAATGAATCACACTGATTCCCCCACATCAGGTGGTCACAATGTGATAAAAATAAAATAGTTGAATCAAGTCAAAATGGGCATCTCATCAAAACAAATGATCTAACATAAATGTCATACCAAAAGGTTATATTTGATCATCATACTAAAAGGTCATATCTGATCATCATGCCAAAAGGCCATCCAAGGATCTTGTGCCAAAAGGCTACTTATATTAATTTGGAAGGTGAAATGTTACTTATATAGTTTATTTGTGCATATCTCAGGACGAACATGTACCTTTACATATTCTGTATTGTTCTTATGATCTTTAGTTTTCCTGTTTTTTTCAGGAGATGAAGATAGTAATATTTTGTTCCAGTTATTAGCAGCCACTAATTGTTATTGTGTTAGTCATAGTTAGTGGGAGATGTTGGTTGTCTAGGTTGTAGTCTCGCTGGGAATAGAAAAGTTGGTAAGGAGGCAGCTGGTAGATATGAAGATGTTAAAGATCACCAGGTACTCATGTGGAGTACATCTTTAGCCTCTAGTTGTGATGGTTAGGGTTTACTAGGATATTGGACGCCTCAGGCTGTATAGGGATATTGGAGGCCCTTAGTGCACTGGGGATTGTAGGCCCCAAGGGAATGAGTAAGTGTATAGGTTAAAGTTGTCAGTGCAGAAGGTGGTAATTAGACAGGGTGGTTTTTCATCAGTGTAGGGGCCTGCACCGGGTGGTTAGCACAATCGCTGCTCACAGATTGGAGATAGTGCATATCGGATCTCCTCTTTAGCTGGGTAGCCATGCTGCGTAGGCTCTGAGTACTCACGAGACAAAAGTGGAGCGGCCAACATATCAAATCAAATCAGTTTTGTGTAGCTAAAGGTAAAACATTAAAATATAGACATGCGAAGTGACGAAGATAAATATTACAAAGCCCACACACTTCCGTGGGGTGAGAACATAAGACAATAAAGATAAAGTAAAACATTCGCACAATCGTAAATAAAAGACGTAGAAAGATTTCAGTTTCACCACAATAGTAACTAGATTGAGACTACTTGTTGCACCCAGTGCCTAATTCTGATAATCTTAGTGTAGTCTCAGCTTCAAACTTCCAAAATTAATTTGGCGGTCTGTCATATTGGACAAATATCCTGCTTTTTTCAACCTGAAAAGCTGGGTAATTAAGTCAGCACAACCTGACTTTATGTACTTGCTCCATTTCCACCGTGTCTGGCACCGCCACACATTCTTCATTCAAATTCTGCGTTCAATTTCTTACGCCAGAGTCCAGAAAACTCTACCAACGATATTATCTACCAGAGCTAGAATAATATAGCGCATAGTCCCATTAATTAAGGCCACTACCGCTCACAAATCTATTACGAAATCCTCTTTCCTGTGGAACTCTGACCTTCTCAGATGTCATAGATAAGCTCTGCATAAGTATTGACCTTTTAATGTTTTTACTTTCTCCATTTTTCTTGCTAATTTGTGTTGGTATGCAGTGTCGCAAGACTCAATGTCTTGTAATTTCAGTGGACGTTTTGAGAGATTTGTCACTATAGAAATTTTGTACATACAAATTGAACTTTGCCCGCCATTTTGTTCAAATTTTTTCAGCAAAATCATATGACATCCCACCAAGTTTTCATTATTATTTTAATGTGATTCTAATGAATTATATTTGCTGCTCTTCCTTGTGATTTTCACATTTATTTTGGTACCTTTTTAGTACTATTTTGGTACTCTTGTTCTTAATGTTATTGAGTGGCCTTGTACTTTGGTATGAAGGTTTAAGGTCACTTGCAAGTTCAGGTCAGTTGTTTCTGTGATATTATGTATTCTTAAAGTTATAATGTGCAGTACAAAGGAGTGTTTTTTTTTGTACACAGAAATACCAGCAAGATATGTGTAGATTATCATTTCTTTTCTAAACATCATTAAATATTGATCTATTTTTCAGGGCCACAGATTAAAGAATTCAGAGAATCAGACTTACCAGGCTCTGACAGCCCTCAATTCTGAAAGACGAGTGTTACTGTCAGGGACTCCCATACAGAATGACCTGCTGGAGTACTACAGTCTGGTACACTTTGTTAATAGGGACATTCTCGGTAGGTACTTTGTCATTGGTACATGGGTATTGTCATCATCTTGGCATACCTCGGTCATCTATTCATCTGAAGACATACAAATTCTATTTTATGGAATATTGAGGTTTTACAATTATACCAAATTTATACGAGATGATATTATACACTGTAATCTTATTAAAAAATATGTTTGGACCCACTACGTCATGGATGACCTGCAATGTGATTCAAGGTCAAAACATGAACTGATCTCATTCTGAATCTTATACTCCTCCTAAATTTTTCATTGTAAATGACAACGATTAATAATAATGGACAGTAAAGTTGCTTTTCTATGATCTTTTCCAGTAGTATGTCTGTATTATCCTGAAATTTTAGAATTCATATTTCCCATTTAAAAAAAAAGTTAATTGTGGATTTTAGGCACTGCCCAAGAATTCAGGCGCAAGTTTGAAACACCCATTCTGAGAGGTAGGGATGCAGATGCTACAGATAACGAACATAAAAAAGGACAAGAAAAGCTGCAAGAGGTTTGTCATCACCTTTTTAAAAACAGAAATAATTATAGAATTTCTGGGCACCCCAATTCAATTTAGGAATTTAACAAAATTAACAAGCATATCCTGCTGTATTGTTGCTTCAGGATCTTCTCTCTACATGCAGAAATCTGGGATGATCATGTACCTTTATGTTTGTTGTGGTTTAAGTACTTGAAGTATATTGTCATGCTTATCTTGTTACAGCTGGCAGCCATAGTAAACAGATGCATCATCAGGAGAACACAGAGTCTTCTTACTAAATATTTACCCGTCAAAAGTAGGTGTTACCCATCAATTTTAAAATGTATATCAGCAAGCTAAATTTTACAAAAGCTTTGAGTTTTCTTTGATATATGATTTTTTTCATTACCTTGTACAAGACATAAAATTTAGATTAAAAAAAGTAAAATTATACAACACATTTACATTCTAACAACAAAACTCAATTATTTTGATGTTGCGCATAATAGCATATATTAAGTTTTATAATTTATAATTAGTTGAGCAGGTGGTATGCTGTAAATTGAGCCCTCTACAGTCAGCCCTCTATAAGAAGTTTGTCTCTTCCAAATCAACAGAGTGTCAACTCACAAAGAATGGCAAGGTGGCACTCTCATCTCTGTCATCCATCACTCAGCTCAAAAAACTTTGCAACCGTAAGGATCGAGGGCTTTACTTATTTGTCACTTTTTATTGAGGCACTGGAAGATAACTTGCAGTATCTCTTTGTTATCACCCTGTCTGTCCTGTGTCCAAGGTGTAAGAAATTGAAAGATGTGTTGTATACCATGTAAAGGCATTATTTAAGCAGCAGATAACATAAATTTTGTCCCCCATCCATGGAAACTTGATGCACAATTAAGCCAATAACAATCCTGGAAGAAATGATGTTAACGCTTGTTATAGAAGGCAAACAGTATTGATTAATAATCACTTTCTTTCACGTGTAGGCAAATCCTTCAAATCAAAATTTAAATCACACCAATTTTGCAACAAATAGTATATTATTATGATCATACAGATCTGATCATAATACTACATTTTTTTTCCAGATCCAGATCTGATATTTGACAAGTGTGAACAGAGATGTGAAGGCTTTGAGAATGGACTGGATTTCTTCCCACCAGGATACAGCTTGAAGAGCTTACAGCCACAACTGGCAGGTAATTCAGACTTTCCTGGTGTGCTTTGATTTGAAAAGAATTTGATTTATTGAAATCTGGGTTGCCTGTCAGAAATTGGCTTCAAATATGAAATCTGTTTGATTCAATGAATTATTTTTTTACTTTCACTTAATAATATACAAATATTTTCTTTTTTTTCTGTAAAGTTAAAGAAATGAATAATTATGGTTATTTTTTGCAGGAAAGTTTCAGGTTTTGGATTATATCTTGGCCATGGTTAGATCATCTACAAATGATAAGGTGGTGCTTGTCTCCAACTACACACAGACTCTAGATCTATTTGAGAAACTCTGCAGGCAGAGAAGGTCAAAAATACTTTACTTATCATTTCATAACACATGTTATTGATATTCAATAACAGATTTGATGAGATAAGATTCACATAACAACTCCACATAATGTCCAAAATGTTACTATGGATTTTCCTTTATAAATGCAGCATGCTAGGCAATGAAGAGCTTTAGAAATGTTTGTTGTGTATTTTTAGCTATATGTATGTGAGATTGGATGGAAGCATGTCTATCAAGAAAAGAGCAAAAGTCGTGGAGAAATTTAATAATCTCTCTGTGAGTATACAGTGATGGCTAACTTTATGGATTGGTAAAGTCTTATTTCTCATAACCTCCCTGCTATATTTTTGAGTAATAAAAAAGTTGTGGAGCCCATTAAAAAAAATTCTTGGCACAGCTGATATCAGTGACATTGTCTGTCATTTCATTGTAATAATCATTACCAAAGAATAGGTCTTAGGCCTAAATACCTAAAAACTAAGTACTAAATATCCTGATTTTATGTTATGAAACAGTTTCACTCAGGATAATTAGGAAGTTAATTTCAATGTGGAAATGAAGATTATATACATATATTTCATACCAAAATTTTGTAGAGTCCAGAGTTTATCTTCATGTTGAGCAGCAAGGCAGGAGGGTGTGGCCTTAACCTGATTGGAGCCAATAGGCTGGTGATGTTTGATCCAGACTGGAACCCGGCCAATGATGACCAGGCCATGGCTCGTGTGTGGAGAGATGGCCAGAAGAAACAGTGCTATATCTACAGACTCATTGCAGTAAGATACTGAATTTTCATGTTTATTGGCAGAGCCAAATATTTTCTGCTTTAGTAGTTCCAGAAAAAAAATCAAAACAGACAGAAAATATTAAATGAAAAATTAAAAGAGTTGAGTTAAGCATGGAAAAATGAATATGTGAACATTAAGACAAAGCAGTTCTTCAGTTTTTCACTCTGCTAAACAGAGGTAGTTAATCCTCTACCTCCCTCTGCCGACAAAGCAGACTTACAGCTTATGGATCCTGAATATTTATATTATCAAAAAAAAAGAATATTCATAGTATCATTGGATTGTCTTGTTTGAACAGTGGCCACTAAATCGGGTTGTTCTTTCTTCATGTTCGCCTTTCATCAAACCAATATTAAACAATTATAATATCAACAATTAATGAGAATTGGTTTTCCCACAAACTCAGCTGGTTGTGTCTGTAGTGAACAGTGTCAATACGTTGATGACCCATACATGTATATAATGGTCCCTGTTTGTCTGATGATTGAGGGAGGTGCCGATCTGCATATTTATTGATGACCTGGATATTTTCATATTCCTTGTAAAAACAATCAAGAGTCCTTTGGAAGCAGACATAGGTAGCTAATTTTACTACCTCTGTTGTACAGGATATCAATTTTCATGATAAATTGCTGTCAAGATGTTGGAAAGTATTGCTCTGCTGATTTCATAAATTATAAAGTCTAAAAGATAACTGTATTTTTACCCTCAGCCCCTGATGTAATCAGGCTGAGGGTATTGCAGTACTCCTGGCGTGGGTATGTATGTCTGTATGTATGTATGTATGTATGTATGTATGTCTGTAGCGAACATCCTTGTCATCGTGATAACTCAAGAACAAATAATGGCAGCTTCATGAAACTTGACACACATAAGCATCTGGTGAAAACCTCGAATGAGTTCGAAGGACGGCGACCTTGGCCTATTTTTCAAGGTCACAGGGACAATTATGTGAAATCCCAAGAATCACAATAACTAAAGAACAAATGATGGCAGCTTTATGAGATTTTACACACATAGGCATCTGGTGAAGACCTCAAAAATTTTTCTATGAAATATGACCTTCATCTACTTTTCAAGGTCACAGGGATGATTATGTGAAATCCCAAGAATCGCAATAACTCAAGAACAAATGATGGCAGTTTTATGATAATTGACACACATGAGCATCTGGTGAAGACCTCAGTATTTTCTCTATGAAACATGACCTTCACCTACTTTTCAAGGTCACAGGGACAATTATGTGAAATCCCAAGAATAGCAATAACTCAAGAACAAATGATGGAAGCTTAAAGAGATTTGACAAACATAAGCATCTGGTGAAGATCTCAGAGATTTTTGTATGGAACATGACCTTCACTTACGTTCAAGGTCACAGGGTCAATTGTATCATGAAATCCCCATCATTGCAATAACTCAAGAACAAATGATGGCAGCTTTTTGAGACTTGACACATAGAAGCAACTGGTAAAAACCCCAGACGAGTATGATGGACGGTGACCTTCACCTTTTTTTCAAGGTCACAGGGACAATTATATGAAATCCCAAGCATCACGATAACAAATTATGGCAGCTTTATGAGATTTGACACACTTAAGCATCTGGTGAAGACCTCAAACTTTTTTTTTATGGAACATGACCTTCACCTACTTTTCAAGGTCACAGACAATTATGTGAAATCCCGATCATTGTGATCACTCGAGAACAAATGATGGCAGCTTTATGGGACTTGACACACATAAGCATCTGGTAAAGACCCCAACAGAGTTTGATGAATGGTAACCTTCACCTACTTTTCAAGGTCACAGGGACAATTATGTGAAATCCTGATCATTGTGATAACTCGAGAACAAATGATGGCAGCTTCATGAGAGTTGACACACATAAGCATTTGACCCCAGACCCCAAGATGAGTTTGATGGACGGTGAACTTTAGGGTGTTTCATTTTTCGGACTTTTTTCCGATCAAGCTGCTCATTAAAAGAAATGTTCTCTGATATGGAGTAAACCCACAGAAAAAATTTAAGACCAATCAATCAACTTTTAGACCCCCCCCTACCACCTTGTATGTATGACCTCGGAAATCAGTGCTCGGTGGCCATTTTCTGGTTAAAATTCACGTCTCAGAAACATGCTTCAACAGGGAAATGTCTCACTACTCCCAGATTGGGTCACAGTCATGGCTCCTGTTTGAACTCCTAGGAATGGATGGAAGATGGCTCCATTTACCACCAGAGCACTGGCAAGATGATGAGGAATACAGACAAATGACAGCTATTGTGAAAGTAGTGGCATTTGTCAAAGATGCAGCAGAAATGGGAGTGAAGGACATCCAGGATTAAGCTAACTCTGCAAAGAAGGGAGCTCACCGAGGTCTTATTGTCCATGTCTCTTCTTCACACAGACTTAAAATTCCATAATTCCTTAGAAATGAGATGGAGACAAATCTGTGAACTTTCACACTAAAATATAATTCTCAATTTGAAGTTAATGTGGACATAATGTGAACATAATGTGAACATATGTATCTGATATGAGTGTGAAATTGAATGGAAAATGTATATTTTTCCGAATTAATGTCTTGAATTTCAATAATCTTAGCCCAAAATGTTGTCAAGGAGAAATATTAGTCAATGAGAATTGAGATAACAAGTTGAGGCCAAATTTGATAAGTATGTAACATGCATTTTGATTGGTCAATATCATCTTCTGCTCTTGAATTGGTTTTAAATGATCAGTTAGGAAGAAATGTTCACAAACATTACAAAAAAGCAATGATAATCATAGCCCTAAGTCCATCGACATATGTTTATTCACTTTTAAGTGGTTGCTGAAATATGCTCAGTACAAAATTTCTAACCTCGTGACTAAGGTGACATCACTAAGATTTGAAGGAATCTGAATCTTTGCCTCAATGTTTACCTCTGTATGAAATTTGAAACATATTTTACTGGTAGTTTTGGAGAAGAAGACTTTCAAAAAATTTTGACAGATGGACGGACAGACAGACATTTTCCCCACTCCTAAAGCTCTGCGAGTCTCAGCAGAGCTAAAAATGAAATGGAGACAAATCTGTGAACTTTCATACTATGATATAATTCTCAATTTGAAGTTAATGTGGAAATAATGTGAAAAATTGATCCGATATGAGTGTGAAATTAATTTGAAAATGTATATTTTTCAGAATTGATGTCTTGAATTTGAATGATTTTGACCCAAATTAAATGAGAATGATCTTGAAATATAAAGTAAACTTTAAAACTACATTTGTGTGACACAGACACTACCTGAGTTAAATAAAATGAAATTATGAGGCAATGAGACTTGAATTTTAACCAGAAAATGGCTACCGAGCACTGATTTCCGAGGTCATACATACAAGGTGGTAGGGGGGGGGTCTAAAAGTTGATCGATTGGTCTTAAATTTTTTCTGTGGGTTTACTCCATATCAGAGAACATTTCTTTTAATGAGCAGCTTGATCGGAAAAAAAGTCCGAAAAATGAAACACCCTAGTGAACTTCACCTGCTTTTCAAGCTCACAGGCCCATCATCTCTATAATTTTAGAGTAAATGATGAAAGTTTCATGATACTTGACACTCATAAGCTATCAAAGGAAGTAGATGTGCACTATTATGTTTTTTTAACCCCTGCATCAATTTGCCTTGGTGCAGTGACATTTTGTTCACAAATATTGTGTGAAGCGAATGTTGTGCAATGAGTTACCAGGGCTGAGGTTTGATGCATCTCTGATGCCTATGTTTTTAAATTTTTTTGTTTTTGTTTTTTGTTTATTTATTTTTCCATATATATCTGTCACCATCAAAATCTCAAATTACCAAGTAAAGAATGGGCATAAAGCTTTCCTGGGATGAAAATTTCTTGATGTCTTAAAAAGTTTGATCAGATTAAGTTGAAGATTTGAAATGTTGATATGAGCAAATTTTATATTTGAATATTTGTACAATATATGGAGTGATGAACCCCTTTTTATGTGGGTCATACTGAGTAATTTGTATTGATGTTAATTAGACAGGTACTATAGAAGAGAAGATTTTCCAGCGTCAGGCTCACAAGAAGGCTCTCAGCAGCTGCGTGGTGGACAAGGAGGAGGACGTGGAGAGACACTTCAGTGTTGGTGAACTCCGTGACCTTTTCAAACTGAATGAGAACACCATCTCTGATACACATGACAAGTGAGTATGATTTTTTTCAGTGGGATTTTTCTTTATATAGAAAGTTTTTCTTAAAAATACAAAATATGGAATTATCTGTAAACAATTCCAAAATGCAGACTCTGAAACTAAAAGTTCTTATCTGTTAACATAAAACTTTTGCATTTTGCTATCTCTTATCAGTTTTTCATATGCAGGCTCCAATTTATTTTACCACATATGTATTCAGAGTGAAGGCCTGAAATAGGATAACTTCGATTATGTCCATAACCTGATTTTCAAGGTCACAAACTTTGTTTTCACCTATTGACATGTGTTTCCTGGAGGTGTGAATTTCATAATTCTCATAAAAATTGTGAAAACTTTTTTGACATTTCAATATATCTCACCATTTTGGCAAGCAACTAGTGGGAGCATCTGGGCCCGGCCATCTGGGGGCCCTCAAGTTGCTTTGTTTTGAAAGGAACTGTATCAATATTACCTTAACATGAAATTGTGAAGATCCACATAAATTGGTATAATGGAGTTGAGGCAAATGGGGTTTTGATAGTTAATGTTTTGGGTTGTATTGCAGGTTCAAATGTCGCAGATGTGTGAATAACATTGAGGTGCGAGGGCCACCGGAAGGAACAGACTGTAGTAGTGACTTATCACAGTGGCACCACTGTGCCGACAAGAAAGGAGTGGTGGATGTCATGCTAAAAGGAGCATGGGAAACAGCTGTCTCATTTGTCTTTCACCACAGATCTCATGACGAGCAAAGAATAACAGTGTGATGTTGCTGTGAATTGGCACTTTTTTTTCCAGTGATGTTGACGTGGAGTAACTGCCAATGAACATCTTCCTTTGTGAATAAACACTACATCACTTGGCTGCAATATGTGTATTCAAATACTTGGTCAATCTGTAGAAACCCCAACAATTGTACCTTATTGTTGCCTAAACATGGTGCTAAATGTTGCATTTCTCTACAAATTCCTGTGCAATATAATTGCCTTTTTACCCTCAGCCCCTGATGTAATCAGGCTGAGGGTATTGCAGTACTCCTGGCGTGGGTATGTATGTATGTATGTATGTATGTCTGTAGCGAACATCCTTGTCATCGCGATAACTCAAGAACAAATGATGGCAGCTTCATGAAACTTGACACACATATACATCTGGTGAAAACCTCGGACGAGTTCGATGGAGGCGACCTTGACCTATTTTTCAAGGTCACAGGGACAATTATGTGAAATCCCAAGAATCACAATAACTCAAGAACGAATGATGGCAGCTTTATGAGATTTGACACACATAAGATTCTGGTGAAGACCTCAGAATTTTTTCTATGAAACATGACCTTCACCTACTTTTCAAGGTCACAGGGACAATTATGTGAAATCATCTTGTCATCGCGATAACTCGAGAACAAATGATGGCAGCTTCATGAAACTTGACACACATAAGCATCTGGTGAAAACCTCGGACGAGTTCAATGGACGGTGTCCTTGACCTATTTTTCAAGGTCACAGGGACAATTATGTGAAATCCCAAGAATCGCATAATTCAAGAACAAATGATGGCAGCTTTTTGAGATTTGACACATAAGTATCTGGTGAAGACCTCAGAATTGTATCTATAAAACATGACCTTCACCTACTTTTCAAGGTCACATGGACAATTATGTGAAATCATCCTTGCCATCGTGATAACACGAGAACAAATGATGGCAGCTTCATGAAACTTGACACATAAAAGCATCTGGTGAAAACCTCGGACTAGTTCGGTGGACGACGACCTTGACCTACTTTTCAAGGTCACAGGGACAATTATGTGAAATCATCCTTGTCATCGTGATAACTCAAGAACAAATGATGGCAGCTTCATGAAACTTTACACACATAAGCATCTGGTGAAAACCTCGGACTAGTTCGGTGGACGGCGACCTTGACCTATTTTTCAAGGTCACAGGGACAATTATGTGAAATCCCAAGAATCGCAATAACTCAAGAACGAATGATGGCAGCTTTATGAGATTTGACACACACAAGCATTTGGTGAAGTCCTCAGACTTCTCTTGATGGAACATGACCTTCACCTACTTTTCAAGGTCACAGGGACAATTATGTGAAATCATCCTTGTCATCGTGATAACTCAAGAACAAATGATGGCAGTTTCATGAAAATTGACACACATTAGCATCTGGGAAGACTCCAGATGAGTTTGATGGACGGTGACCTTAACCTGCTTTTCAAGGTCACCGGCCCATATCAATAATTCTAGAGTAAATGATGACAGTTTCATGATACTTGACACACCTAAGCTATCAAAGGAAGTAGATTTTATGGGTTTTTTTACCCCTGCATCAATTTGCCTTGGTGCAGTGACGTTTTGTTCACAAATATTGTGTGGAGCAAACGTTGTGCAATGAGTTACCAGGGCTGAGGGTTGATGCATCTCTGATGCCTATGTTTGTATTTGTCATAAGGGATGAGACATTTGAAGTGACCGACCATACTTGAACGACAGGGTAAAGCAGTGGTGTCTTAAGACATGCATCAAAAGTAGGCTTTGTTAACAATTTCTATTCCCTATTTTGATATAGTTCATGAAAATTGACAATCTCATAACTTAATTCCCTTAAGCTTTTAATAACAAATAAATGTATATTTATTAGAATAATTTTACATGTATATTTTTACAAATATTTCAAGCAAAATATTATATAACAGTCACAAAAGGCTGCATTGCAAAATCTCTTCTATTCAACATTTACAATATTTACATCTATGTCCGGTATGATACTTAAATCATAGTTATGCCACTCTTCTGAATAATTATGAGCTCTGGACACAGGTCTTCATGTTATAGATATTAAAGATGGCTCGTTTCTGTTGAATAAATGACACTTTGGAGATATATGAATATCTATTTGTTTATGAACTAAAAATGTTTTGGTCTACAAGTATCATACCTCCAGAATAAAGTTATCTTGAGTAATTCCCATTTTTCTGAGTCGCATATTCAAAGCAAAAGGAAATTTACTGACTTGTATCCATAAAAAACAAAGATGTACATAAAATAAACGTGTTATAATAAAAATTCTCTTTCTTTTATTTATTGATCAGATATGATACTGAACAACACTATATTACAGTAGAATCAGCAGTAAATAGCACTTGACCCACATTTATTATATATATTTGGTCAAATCACAATTCTATCCTGGACTAAAACAACTGCTGATATGCAATATAAGCTTTTAAATAATCCTAAGTGTCCATAGCCCTTTGACTATGATGCAAACAACATTCTACCAAACATGCAAATTCCAGAAAATGCCCTCATTATGTGCGTTTTTCTTGAGATGCTGAAACAATGGTAGTATGTTATGCATTTGCATCATCACCATTCACAATTAAACTGCAACCAGAAGTGGTCCTGGAACCACCTACATATAAATATTGATATCATTGTTTGTGCAGTATGCATGGACCAGCCCTGCAGTTTACATGTAGAGGTAGTGGCAGTTTGGAGATGAGCCAAGCTTTGTGTACACCAACTTTAAACATCCCCTTCACCCCTTCTATCATCATCCTGATCTGTTCTTTCTCGTTACGTATTTTCAACTTAAGGTTTTTTTAATTCCTTCTATAAATATGTACATCCATTAAAAAAAATATGGAAACAAATACTAATTGTAACAATGTAACAGTTCAAATTTAAAGTATGCAAGAATATTTGTTAAAAAAATTAGTTCAATACTTGTTTTAATGGAACTATAATTCCCTGGACAAAATCTATTCAACAGAGAAATGTCTAATTTTTTTTCTGCTGAAAAATAACTTAATGCCATCAATATGGACTTTAAAAGAGGTATAAAATAAACATATTTCTCAACTGAAATACGTCCCTGGATGTTTTTTAAATGAATAAATAATATAATATACTAATATTTTATGTGTCCATTGACCACATCATTGCTGGTTGCAACATCCCAAAATATTACTGGTTTTAATTTTTTTGCATTTGTTTTATGTAGGTTTACAAAACATTGTTTTTCTACAAACACTAATAGCACCTTGTCAACACTGAGTAGACAAATGTGATGAGTATAACCCTAATTTATGTGATATTTACTGGTATCAGTCTTTTAGAAGCCTGGACAACCAGGTAGTCCCAGTTTTTCACATATATAATTGAACATTTGGTTGTACAATATTTATTATTAGTATTCAGTCCTTGGAAGGGTATCTGCAAGGATTTCTCTGGCACTTTGGGATAATGAATCAGGAAATTTTATGCTAAAGTCAATTAAAAGATCTCCCTTTCTGTGTGGATGCTTGGGAACAGGCATTCCCTCTCCTTGAATTCTTTTTATTGTTGTTGGTTTTATAACATCAGTAACTCTCAGTGGGATCCTACGTCCATCTATGGTGGGAATTTGAAGATTAGCACCTACCAATGCCTGAAAATATAAATGTGATAGAAAGTAAAATAGATGTCAGAATTTTCCAATTATTATTATCATTAAATGTTTGGAAATAATCTAATTTCAAACTCCTGAACACTAGGACGAGAAACAAAAATGATCAAGTTACTTATTGGTATGAATGAATTTTATGGATATGCACTAAAGCTATGAGCAAGAATATGTTCACTATTTATGTCATCTATTGAAGAAAAATGAAAAGAAATTATATCAATACATAATATTTTTAATATTGACTTACTTCTCTTAGCCCTATTTTTGCTTTATATCGAAGATCATTTCCATCTCTCTTGAAAGTTGAATGCGGTTTTTCTTTGATGACGAATACTATATCTGCTGGTAGACTATGTGGGGTTTGGTCTCCTTCTTTTGGAAATGTTATTTTAGTGCCAGCCTTCCAGCCTGGCTTGATATCAACAGTTAATACTTTCTCTTCTAATCGAGTTGACTGTCCATCTTGATTGAGCATTTTCCTGGTAATTTTCATTTTCTTTGTTGTTCCTCGATAGAGATCTTCTAAGGAGACCTGGAGGTCATGAACCACGGCTGGGTCTTGCCTCTTGTGACCTCCCATTCTTCCTCCCATACCACCCATTCCTCCAAAATTACTGAATGGATCATCGTCAATATCCATGGGATCACCCCCAGTTCTGAAAAACATGTTGTTGCCTCTGCTACCCCCCATTCCCCCAAATCCTCCTTGGGGACCACCAAAATTTGGACCAAAAAAGTTTCCAAATGGGTTTTCATCTCCAAAGAACATTCTAAATGTTTCATGTGGATCTCCATGGAATGAGTAGTGGTAAGTGCCACCTTGATTTCCGCCACCTCCTTGGGATCCACCCTTGAGTCCATCTTCTCCAAACTGGTCGTAAACCTCTTTCTTTTTGGGGTCGCTTAATACCTCATATGCTTCTGCTATCTCCTTAAATTTTTCCTCGGCTCCTGCAGACTTGTTTTTATCTGGGTGGTATTTCAAGGCCATTTTACGATAGGCCTTCTTGATCTCATCCTCTTTGGCATCTTTCTTTATGCCCAAAATCGCATAATAATCCTTTCCCATGGTTAGGATATAGTTTATCACTTCACAATCTTATGGTAGAGATGCCAATGAAGTGGGTTGGGCAGTCCTCCGTTTTCACCACTGACAGCTGTTGACGTTTATCTTCTCCAACTGTTTTACGCGGCTTAACAGTGATAATCTCACAAGATAACTTGTGGTAGTTGTTCTGCACTCAGTATTAGATACTGAACGAACTCCTTAAGCGCTATCCTTATGAGCGAAATTTCAAAGTTTCTCAAATTTTCGTGATTTTTCGAGAGATTTCTGGATAAACTGCGTCACTTCCGTTCTTCTGGATGTTGTTTCCACAAGGTCAAGGTCAGGTTTATTTAGAATCCTCTTCTACACGAAACAGTTTTTTGACATTTCTTTAAAAGCACGTATATTGTAGTGTTTTGATTAAAAATTGCTCAAATTTGAATATAAAACATTTTGATAGTATATATAAAATACTACCACCTTTCCCCCCCAAATTACCTGTTTCAAACCGTTCCGTTAGAAAGAGTACTTTAGACGTTCGTTCTTTCAGATCATCATGATGGAGGTAAGAAGCTTTACACCGGTTGCTATGAATGAAATATCATATAATTGTGCAGGAATATGTTTGATTGCACTCAAGCTGCGCGTATAGAATGAAAATCGTTTGGTTGCTTGTAATAATGCATATAATGTATCATTTAAAATTCACTAGACAACACCCAATTTGTAGCAGATCAAATTCAAGTTGCAAAGTCCATGGGTTCATGATCTGATGTGAGGATAATTCAGCCTCCACTTCTTCTTCAGTCTTTAATAATCATGGTTTGAATGAATACTGACATGCATAGATATAGAGCTATATGTATTTGTGACAGTTATTTTACTTTGGAAACCCATTTTCCCCACACCACTCCCACAGGATGGTTTGTAAAGACTAATGGTGTTTGAGTCTTCAGACTGGTTTCAGCCTCAATCAATATAAAAGAATGGTCAATGTCAGGAAGACATTGAAGCAAATAGCATTTTAAAGTGCCTACAGAGCTGATAGTTCTTGGCACCAATACCTAGAACCTGTATGTTTCCACTATGGAGTAGAATATTGGTCGGCACTGACGCTTTGAACTGATTAATTGGCGCAATGCCAATGGCAATGGCACTTTACTGGGACTGGATAGACAAATTGTCTCTCCAATTTTTACAGAATTGGAAAACTTAACTGCAGTTTTACTCAAACAAATATACTCCTGTGATTATGAAACATTCACACTGAAGTGATTTAGTAATTATTAAAAATTGCTCAAATTTGAATATAAAAACATTTTGATAGGTTGTGTTTCTGATATGCTCTGACACAATGTACCCATTATGAAAGAGATGTCAGACTCAAATTCAATAAAATATTTTCAGTTAAATGTTTTCATGGGGCCTGAATATCAAATGACCTTTATATTAAATTCTTACTGATAAAAAACTTGAGTGAAAACAAAGAATGTTCATTGAGATGATAATAACATATTACAAATTCATGATTAATAATATTTTGTTCTCTAATAGTAGCAATAGTAGATTCAGCCTTTTACATCCTGCAAATTTTGATAAATTTCAGATTGAGATTATTCATGCAAAAACAAACAAGAGCCTGGGCAAGTTGTATGACGTAAGTACATGCTAATAAATTGTAATTTCAATTTTTTTAAATTTCATTCATAACCTCAGTTTTGCTTATTATAAGGTGAAATGTTCTGTGCAGTTGCAGGCCAGCTCTACTATATTGGAGGTGAAGGAGGCCTACCAAGGACTAAGTGAGTTATCATTTTACTAGATGCATAGCGCTGGGCAAATCATACAGATGACTGGAAACAAATGTTATGCCATTTTTTTCCTCAGATAGGTGCTCACTTTTGATTGGTCAAGATGTGGTACTCATTTTAAGAGTCAATTCGGTAATTGTTTTGTAAATTTTGGCGGGAAAGGTATAAATTTCATTTACAAAAAGTAATAAAGCATCATTTTGATGCCTGTGAAAAGCATGTGAAGGAAAGATTGCCTTATTTATAGGCCAATTGCCGATCTCCATGTTGTTTTTTTCCCCCATTGAAAATTACACACCGGAACTTTACAACTTTACCGGAACCAGAACTTTACAACTCCATTATATTTAATCATTGGTCAGAGAGATTGGCAGGGGTCCTATGGAGAGGCAGATCTTTGAAAATAGTTTTGTCCAAAAGGCAAGCATTAGTTTGACACACTTTACATTGAGCTGAACGGTTCATTATTACAAACTTGTGACATAACACTCCAGCTTATATGATCATGTTCTATATTGATACCGTACTTCTTCAATGATTTTTTGCATTATTTGCAGAACCAAATCTTTATCCAGAGAGACAGTCATTTAGAACAGAACCAAGTAAGTGGAATTTTTGTACATTTTCATAAATATCTAAGAAGGCAATTTTTTTTCTTTAAGGACATTTTTGGTATAAGGGTTTCATGGAAGGGATTTATTTAGATGTCAACATTTTCACTTCATTTTTTTTAGTATTAGTGAATGATAAAAAAAGATATGTTCTGCACTTTTTTAAAACCAAATATCAGAGTAATAATTGGTTCTGTAGCTAACAAAGTTTACAGGATTGTTTTAAATATCAAAATTAAACTCAACTTTTTAATTGTAAGAAATAGTTTATCAAAATAAATGTTCCAAAAGTCTGTTATGCCATATTTGGCCTAATTCATTGCCCATACATGCCAATATTTTACAAATTACTATGAAACAGGTGTTATGGTTGTGGTTGAAGGATATTTTCATCAGAGATTTAGAAAAAAAATGATGAAATATTGATATGTTAAATCTTCCTGACCACTTCCTTTACCCCTAATTCTACCTTTCAACACTGCACCGTGTAAAGAGTTATATAGAATGAGTATATTGACAGGGGCAAAGGCACTAAAGGACAGCCAGACACTGAGAGAGGCAGGCATTACAAATGGTGGCAGATTGTTCTTCAAAGATCTTGGTCCACAGGTTGGATGGACAACTGTAAGCTCAACCTTAATAATTTCCCTTTAATTAATATAAACAATATAGAAATATTATGGAAATTGATCCACTATTTATGATGATCCCATTTAAAGATTGACTTAAAGTCCTTGAATATTTATGTTGCAGGTGTTTCTGACAGAGTATGCAGGGCCACTTGTCATCTACCTCCTGTTCTATACCAGACCTGCCCTTATCTATGGAGAGGCGGCTGCAGAGCAACCCACTGCATTGACAGTGAAGTAAGTATTACCATTCTAAGGGAACATTTACAATGCAACACATATTGAGTTGAAAATGTATGTTATTGATTTATGCACAATATTCTTTATATTCAATATTGACAACCTTAAAGCAGATAGACATGAATATGATGCTGATTTCTGCTGATTGTGAGCTGTAGTGTCATGGAGAATTTCTCACAGAACAATTGCCAATCTCCATGTTGTTTTTCCTCCCATTGAAAAGTACGCATCGGAACTGTACAACTTTACTAGAAATAGAATTATACGTCTCCTCTAAATTTAATCATTGATTATGGAGACTGGCAGGGGAGCCTATGTGCTGTTACTCTACAGTTACCATATTTACTCGAAAATAGGATGACCCTGTGTATAAGATGACCCCCCCAAATTGATATTATTTTAAAAAGGGCCATTTTCTGATTATTGGACGAGTCGGTTTTTCTCAAGACATTGGCACTGCTATCAATCAAGTTTGGTGGCCATTTTAAAAGTAAAGGGATCCATCATTGCGCAATATATTAATATTTCAATGCGAGTTAATACACTGTAGTGGAGCTCCGATCGTTTTCACGCCAAAAATAAGAGCTTCTCCCCATCACTTCCACTTTTCAAAATGGTGACCTTGAGTTGCATATGCATGTTAAAGCATTGTTAATCTTGTGGATACTTATGGATAATTTTCACTTATTAAATGAAGGCTTACTACTGTTTACACATGGTAGAATATTTTTATGTCTATTAAAAGACAGATTTTAATTATATTGACATTGGGGGAGTTTGTATATGGACAGCATGAACGAAGTTTATTATGGCCGGAGGTGCTGTAAATCACCATATACAGGTTGCCCTCGTGTATAAGACAACCCCCCAAGTATTGACAAAAGGTTTGGGTCCGAATTCCTTGTCCTATTTTAGAGTAAATATGGTAAGCCATTATAAATAGCCATTTTTTAACTGGTTGATGTGGATAATTCATCTTGTCACAGAATTATGGCATTAGGGATTGTATGGCCACCATGACTATTCTACAACTATGGACTATATTATTAGATGAAATAGACCTGAAAAAAAAAGCAATGTTGATGAAAAGTAATGAATTAAATTAACGTCTTCATCTTAAAATGTTATGTTATAGACTTGCAATGCTGTGCTGGACTGGTCATTACGCAAAGCGGCTTCTAGAGACTCTCTTCGTTCATCGATTCTCTAATGCTACCATGCCAATCAGAAACATATTTAAGGTCAGTATGTTTGATTGATGATATATTTCATGGGGATTAAGTTAAGTTTTTATGCCCAGTCACTGGTTGCTAAACTTTCATGTTAATGAATCCAACCGTCTCACTATCTTCACCACTTGAAAAAGTTTAAACCCTACTTTTTCAGTTCAGTTTAAAGATTAAAGTTAACTGTCACATTTTCTGTTCTTATCAAATAAACTTACAAGAGTTTAATGTTTCCAAAATTCGCCTTTGTCCCCAACACACATATGGTTGCACAAAAACAATGTGATTGAAGATCAGGGAGTGAAAACTCTTCAACTGCCATTTGTAATTTTGAATCCTTTATTGACCACTACAAATTTGAAGCTTCTGAAATGTTTTTCTTGTAGAATAGTGCATACTACTGGGGCTTTACAGCATTTGTGGCCTACTTTGTCAATCATCCCCTATACACACCCCCAAGTAAGTACTATTTGTATATGTTTAATAATGTTATGAGCACTGCACACACATCCAGTGATGGGAGTTATTTGGGGCAGCTTCAGATGGTCTTGTATATATAGACATGTATATATATCCACAAGCAAGCACCATTTATCTCGATACCCCGCCCGTAGTAAGTGCCATTGATTTCTTTGCACCTCCCTTAGTAAGCACCATTGGTCTCTATACCTCTGTAGTAAATACCATTGATCTCAATACACCTCCCCTAGTAAGTGCTAACAATCTATGCACTTCCCCGAGTAAGTGCATCAATCTAAACCTCCCCCAGTGAGTTCCATTGATCTTGATACGCTTCCCTTATAAGTCCCATTGATCTCTCTAGCTGGGCAACTCTGTCATTGATCTCTGTACACCTCCTCCAGTAAGTTACATTGACCTCTCTACACCCCCCTTTTTATTTACCAGTGATCTCTGTTCCCCAATGCACAACAGATTTTAACACACCAGGTGGCAGCACTTGAGTAGTATGAATGATCATTAATTGCCTTACATCCCTGAAGTCCTCTTTGATCACCATACACTCCTCCAGTAATTATCATTTATTATCACATCCACTCCTGGTTAGTTCCATTGATTGCTTTATGTACCAGCAGGAAGTACAATTGCTCTTTTCATTTTAATAATTGTATTTCCACAGAATCAGCCCCAGCTCATCTCAATAATTACAGAAAAATATTTGCAGGTTTTGATCAGACCAAAATAAATTGTGACAATAACAATACAGATCTCTAACTATTTTTTTTACAAAATATATAAAATACATTTTTTTAGTAGACAAGAATCTGTCAGTATTTGGCTGATATATCAGAGAAAGACATTTCCTTTGTATCTACCAGTTTAAATCTATTTATTTTAGTGTATGGAAATCTCCAAGTGTATGCTGGGCTTGCATGCTTTGTGGTGAGTCTTACAAATATTAAATAAATTCAAACACTGAGGTTTACAATTGATATGCAAACATATCGGAAGGTGTGGACATTTTCTTTGGGTACCAAGTTTTCATGGAAATAATAACAATAGTGATGATATTGTGTTGCAGTTTTGTGAGCTGGGCAACTTTTCCATTCACATGGCACTGAGGAACCTGAGACCTGCAGGTAAATTGATAGAACTTAAAATCAAAAACATAGAATAAAATTTTGATGGATGGTTTATGTAAAGTAATACATGCAATATGATAATTATATAAAGTGAAAACAGATATGCGATAAGAAGTTTTTGTTTTAAACAGGATCCAAAGAAAGGCGTATTCCCTACCCAACACCAAACCCTTTGACAGCCTTGTTTGGCTTTGTGTCATGTCCTAACTACACATACGAGGTGGGAGCTTGGATGAGCTTCTCAGTGATGACACAGTGTCTGCCAGGTAAGTACACTTCTCTTTGCATCCCTCAATCTACATCATAGGGCAAATGGTGGTTTCCTGTTTGACTCATTGAAAGCAATATACTCCAAGTGTAAGGGCCAACTGGAAGACTACATTGAAACCAGTGGACCAATGTGACAAGCAGCATTTAGCATATTGTTGCACATAAATACATGGTATCTAGATATATCCTAGTCTCATCAGTGAAGAATAAATTTCATAATTGTTTTATTTTTTTTTGATAAAAAAAATGTTTTTGGGTCATTTGCATACAGGATGGACAGACAAATGGGAAACAACCGTTCAAATATTTATCAAATATCATCACCCTGGAAAATAATAGTGACCTGTAATTTTTAGTAATGGGGGGAGGGGGGGATTTTCTGTCATTCTGTCCGTCAATTTTTATTTTCTCTGAAACTACTGGGTGGAGTTCTTAAGAAAGATGTATTTTCATGGGACCTATTCTATCTATTTCCATAGGGCACAAATCTTTTTCCATTTTGTAATTTTTTTTTTTCAAAAATCTAAAAGCTATCACTGAGTTTTCAAGGAGGCTGCCATTTTGAATAGCATTACAAATATTAGCCAATGAGAATTGAGTCAAAAAGTTGGGGCCAGATTCAATATGTAACATGTATTTGATTGGTAAAATTTATCATCTGCTCAAGTCAGCTGTGGGAAAGGATTTGAATTTATGAAGTAATTTCCGGAAAATGTTCACAAACATTACGAAAAATGTCCAGTTCTATGCTGATAACATGTCTAGTAACACTCAGATAATCTGCAGCATTAGCCTCATGATAGAGTAACAATTATTTTGATTGTTTTATTATTTGTCTTTCAGCACTTATGTTTGCTGGAGCTGGATTTTATCAAATGGCTATTTGGGCAATGGGAAAACACCGCAATTATAAGAAGGAATTTAAGGATTACCCTCGTGGACGGAAATCCATCCTGCCATTCCTTTTCTGAGGAGGTGGATCATTTTATGAACTGCGAAAACTTAAATCCATTCCCAATCAAAAGATTGAACAAAATGTTTTTTTATTATCCGTAACATTTAAGAACAAAATGTTTTCTCTGTAAATATTACATATTCAATCATGCCAATAGAAATTTATGTGTGTTTTTGTTTACTGATGATCAGTAGGATGTGGAAATTAATTGTTTTGTATCCTTACAGTTTAACATATATTAATAAAGAGTAACTTATGATAAATGTGAACTAAGTCTTGTTGATCATTTTGTTTCATATTCCATCAGCGGCCAGATGTCATGCAACTTATTGATAACTTTCAGGGCAATGTTTGTTTATCTTCACAAATTACAAAAATAAACTTCAAAACTAATTCAAAGCCCCCAAAATAAGAACTAAAAGCCTTTCATATCTTTTCATCCTACTTTGGAGAAACGTTAGGAATGCCATGACACACCCAAAAGCCCCTCTTGCAATTCTTTTTTTTTTTTTTTTTTTTTAAAAGGTGGTATATATTTGGTCAAAGAAAATCTTCCACAAAACTTTATACCTGATTGCCCTTGTTCACACCCGATAGGTTGTACACACTTCAACCCCTCCATGGGAGTAACGAGAAAGTGGCCACAGAAAAATTGATTTTCATTTTTTAAAGATAAAAATTTTAAATCTATTTTAGATCCCTATCAAACATCTCTGAGCTCCAGAAATGGTTCTCTGAGGAATGGGAACCTATAAAATTGTAACAAAGCTAAATAATACATAAAAGATTTGTCCTCTTTCAAGAATAGACCTAAAAGCTTCTACAAAGCAATCCATTTATCAACTTTTCTGGTTATACATCAGAAAAAGTACCAGTTTGAACCAAATATTTAAAAACTGATCATGACCTGAGAAAAATGATCAGCGAGGAGACCATTACTTCATATCCATTGTGGGATTGAAGGTTGCCACATTTGCTTACAATTTGTAGTGAAATACAAGATTTAGGCGACACCGCATCACGGGCAAAGAATCATGTTCCCAGCATGTACAGTTCAGGTTAACAGAATATTTTTGATATTAGAAAGTCACCTGTGAACAATTAATGTAACTTTGTACATGTGGAGGTTTTAGCTTTTTATTTTTAAAGTCAGAAAAAGAACTCACACGGTGTGAAGTATCATGCACAAGAATTTAATATACTAAACATAACCCCATGGGTTGATAGCTCTGCTGACTTGAATGAAAACACATGAACTGAGATCAAGTGCAATAAGCAACCAGGTTATGATTTTCCATACAAGATCCCAATTCAGTTTTGATGAGATATTCATTAATATTTTGTAAATCATTATCATGTTACCAATGCAATATTTCATGCACAAAATTTGTAATTTTTTCAAAAATCTAATAGCTATCACTAAGTTGTCAAGGAGGCTGCCATTTTGAATAACATAGCCAATGAGAATTAAGATAACAAGCTGGGGCCAAATGTGATATGTAACATGCATTTTGATTGGTCAAAATCACTATCTGCTCAATTCTGCTCTTGAAAAGGATTTAAATGATCATTGAGGAAGAAATGTTCAAAAACATTACAAAAAAGCAATGATATGCATAGCTCAAAGGCCATTAATATATGTTTATTCACTTTTGATGGTTGTCAGATTTTGCTTGTATACAAATTTTGAATTGAAGGTCAATGTGTCAAGGTCAAAGGTCACATGACTAAGAAAGTATGATGAGTCACGGCTATGACCCGAGACATTTCTGTATACCAAGATTTAATTTCTTCTTATAAGTGGTTGCTGAGATATGCTCCTTACAAAATTTGTGACATCAAGGTCACTGCACAAAGGTCAATGGTGACATCACTGAGAATTGAAGGAATCTAAATCTTCAACTCTCTATCTAGCTCTGTATAAATTAGTGTTGGTATATAACAGGTATGAAGTGCATTTAAGTCACTTCTAATGGTTATGATGTGGCATGTTCACAAATTTTGAATTCAAGGTCAATGTGTCAAGGTCAAAGGTCACATGACTAAGAAAATATGATGAGGCACAGCTATGACCTAAGACATTTCTGTATACCAAGTTTTAATTTCTTCTTATAAGTAGTTGCTGAGATATACTCCTTACAAAATTTGTGACATCAAGGTCACTGCATTATGGTCAATGGTGACATCACTAAGATTTAAAGAAATCTGAATCTTCAACTCTCTATATATCTACCTCTGTATTAAATATGAAACAAATATTACTGGCAGTTTTGGAGAAGATTTTTAAACATAGTGTTAGTATATAACAGATATGAAGTGTTTTTTATTCACTTCTGATGGTTGTGATGTGGCATGTTCACAAATTTTGAATTCAAGGTCAGTATGCCAAGGTCAAAGGTCACATGACTAAAATTGTATGACAAGGCACAGCTTTAGCATAAGACATTTCTGTATACCAAGTTTTAATTTCCTCTAATAAGTGGTTGCTGAGATATGCTCAGTACAAAATTTGTGACCTCAAGGTCACTGCACTAAGGTCAATGGTGACATCGCTAAGATTTGAAGGAATCTGAATCTTCACCTATATATCTACCTCTATATAAGATATGAAAGATATAGTACTGGTAGTTTTGGAGAAGATTTTTAAAGAAATGTTGACAGACGGATGGACAGACAGACGGACAGACATTTTCCCCCCTCCTAAAGCTCTGCGAGCTAAAGTCTCAGCAGAGCTAAAAAGGTGCAAAATCCAATGATCAAAATTTGAAGAACGAGTTTATATCTCAAACTACTTTTAGGAGAGTGCATAAAAATTGCATCTACACATGATATTTTAATGTATAACAATACTGTAGGTTTTGTCATACATCCTTTATTTCAGTACCTATCACATACACTATCTCAGACATTCTTAAATATTGAAAAAATGATAATGGCATAGTCATACAAGTTCTTACAGATCGCAATGTTCAATTGCAGTTTAAACTGTTTTGCAGCCAACATAATGTTACTGATGTAAATATGTATACTTGTCCTTGTATAAACACTTAAAGGACACATTAAGATAATTGTCATTTATGCGAAGAAGAACTTCACTTATAGACTGAGTTAAGAAGCTTGCATCTTGATTATCTTTAAAAAAATTTGCATGATTTATATATTCATGTTCTATTAACGGTTTATCATGGTGTACTTGAAATATCACAGACTTGTTTAATTTGGACCAATTTCTGTCCTTGTCACTCATTTCTGGAATATATATGTAAATAGGTATGTACATATAAATATATTCATGATTAAAATTCTTTATACATAAAAGTGCAAAGTGCCATTCTGCATCCAAGGAATAATAGAAATATTATGTAATTGTTGTCTATGGTTTTCATCAATACTGGTTTAATCCTTGTTAAAAGCAAGTTGGTAGTTTCAACAGTTATGTACACAAAAATAAGAAACATCAACAAGTGTACCCCCTGTAATTAGAAATATCATATCACTGGCCTGCCACCATCGGTGGCAATTTTGTTCCTGAAGGAGGCCGGCCCATGGCTGATTCCTCCACATCCCTCATACGATTTCGTAATCTAATAATTTCTTCTTGCTGCAAGTCGATGACCTTGACCCGTTCTTGGAGGTCACGTTCAAGCTGAGCATTCTTATTGGTGGATGTAATCTGGGCCAGGGTCTCGGTGGCATGATCCTTGTTAGACTTGCGATGAAGACCCAGTGCAGCTTCCAAATCATGCACTTGAGTACGGGCGATCTTAAGCTCACGTCTGAGGTCGTTGATCTCTTTAATGAGGGAAACATTCTCCTGCATGATGCGAACGTTATCAGCTCGGTGGATCTCTGTGTCCTTTGCAAGCTTCTTGCGCAGAGAAGCAACAGAGCGTTCAAGATGTTCTCTCTGCCTGGCATACTCTTTCTGGATATCAGCATCTACACTTGCTGTCTCAGTCTGTAAACAAAACATCACAATAATTCAAAAATCATGGTCACGTAACATAAAAGACGGAACCATTACATTTCTTCTAAAAGATGGAAAACATTTGAGAAGAAGCAGGAATAACTTACAATATCCTCTTGCACGTGTTTCTGGTAGAGTGCTTTGACGCTTTCCTTGAGCAGTTTGGGATCTTGAATGTAGCCCACACAATTATGCAAGTCAGTCTTGAAGCGCCGCACGATGGCCTCCACATCCCGGACTCGCTTGCGTTCCTGCCGCATCTCGTTCTCTGTGGCCTTCAGTTTCTGCCTCAGCTCAGTGATGTTCAGCTCAAGTTGGGTGTTCTGCTTATGGAAACGCTCCAACTCACTCTCCATCTGAAATATATGGACATCCATGTTTAACTTGCTTGTTAATTTGAAAGTCATTTTTCTTTGCTTTATATTTTTGTTTCGTTTGGGATCACTGGCTATGTACTGTTACCTATATTTTTTTTCACATCTGCAGTCTGCATAAAAAAACTATATGTCCTTCTTTGTAATTCCAATCATCACAATTAAAAATTAATGAGAATTGATAATCTAATATATTTTATATTTTTTATTACATGAAATATACCTCTTGGATCTGTTCTTTCATAGCCTTAATGTCATTCTCACGTGGCTCAATCTGTTTTTTGAGCTCTTTGATCTTGTAATCCAAAACAAACTTGAACTTCTCCAACTCCTGGTTCTTCTTTTTCAAGTCATATATACGCTTTTCCTGTAAGCAGAAATTGAGAAAAAAATTATGTCACTTATCTAACTTATGCAATTTAAATATGTCTTTTTCATCTATTGAAATCGAGAGTGTATAGTGGTGTTTTCTTTCAAGGTAAATACCATAAAATGTCTATAATGATAAGAGGATCTAATTTAATGAGTTATAGTGAAGTTTTCACCTTATCTTGGATGGTCTCATCTCTCTCTTGGATCTCCTTCTTGAGGCCGCTGATGTCTTTCTCCAGGTTGCGGATCACATTGTTCAGTTTGGCTGTCTCTCCCTGGTACATCTTAATCTCCTGTTTGTGATCATCTATCTCTTTCTGGAGACTGGTGAACTGCAACAACACATTTATATTCCTCAGAAGTTGTTCTTCATTACAGCTTTTACACCAGAAAGATGCTTTTCAACATCTGATGAAAATCGAAAGGTCCTACATATGTTCCATTTTAAATTTACTAACCAAAATCCAAACAATATATTTCATTCATAGTTTCATTGGTAGAATTTGTGTTCCAGAGTGAAAACATTTACAAATTTCACAGTTTAAAAAAATTCTACAAGTTTCAATCCTATCACCCATCAATACTGAATACCTGGTCCACTTAAGATATAAACCTACTTTTTTCCTCATGATGCCAGTCTCTCCCTTGAGTTTGTGGTTAGCCTCATGTTCTTCCCTCAGTTTCTTTTCATATGTATTCTTAATATCCAGGATTTCTCGATCTGCATCCTCTTCTATTTGATGTTTAGTCTCCTCATATTCTTGACTCTGCTGACGTGCTTCATCATGGGCCTGGAACAGCAATTAACTCTCTCATCACATTAATCTATACAGGGTTGTTCGCAGACCATAAATGAGAAACTGTTGTATGGGCCTGTTTCATGAAATCATCTACATGTATATTTGATAACTGGGAGGGTCTGAAATATGAAGATGTGGAGCCCGGTTACCCACCTGTTCCAGCTGTGTGACCATCTCTTGTATGCGTGTATCATAGCGTTCCTGCAGGTCTTCCAGGGCCTTCTCATGGTTATCCTCCATCTCCTGAAGCTGTCTCTCATAATCTTCCTGCATCTTCTGGCTCTTGGCCTGCAGTTCCTGGTACTTCTCATATTCAAGCATCAATTTCTGATTGTTGGCAGACTCTGAAAAGTGCAATATAAACATATCTTAGTAATAATCCTATGATGTCATTATGCACATCTGGTTTTGGGACCAATCACGGCAGTCGAGACAATGGTGGGAAACAATAGCAATTATTTCGACCAATCGGAGAGCAGCTAACATACGATTACAAGAAGTGTCCATAGTAATAATGGTGGGAAGTGGTGTTTATATTATAGCATGTCACAGATGGTTTTCTCAGAATAAATAACTGAGAAAAAAATGACAACATTTGGGGCAGCTACGGATAGTCTAGTACAAAAATAGCAGTGTCAAGTATTAGTGACTCCTGGAGTCATTAAAATTATTATAAATACTAATCCATCACTAACCGAGGTCTTGCAGTTCTTTGGCATGCTTCTCCATATATTCACTGAGCTCCTCTTCATGTTTAGCTTCTTCTTTGTCCTTCTCTGTTTTGAGGACCTGGTTCTTGGTTTTGAGGGACTCCATCTCCTGAATAAACTTCTCTGTGAGCTCTTTGATCTTCTCATTGTAACTCATATCTTTGAGTCGCAGTTGGTACTCATTCTCCATCTTTAACTCATCAACACGTGTCTTAAGCTCAGCCATCATGGAGTTCTTCTCCTCCAGGTCACTCTTGGTAATCAAGATCTCTTCAGCATATCCCACTTCTTTATCCCGCTTGAGACCACGTCCCTCTTTGTCCTGGGTCTTCCAGATCATGACACATGCATCCTCCGACACTGTCACCAAGTACTGGTCATCAAACGTGATCTTCATCTACAAAATTCAATATATATAAACATAAATAGGTAAATTAAATTAAACTATGTGAAGTAGACAATTAATCTTAAAGAGTTGACATTATTTGGAGAGATGTATGATAAAAATATTGATGTGAAACAAGATTTACCTTTATGATAGAGGAACCATGACCCTGGTATTCGGTCCATTCACCAGGCACAGTGAGTGGGAATTTATAGGAGCGAAGAGTACCTGATGCTGTACCAGCAAACAGCATGCGGCCAGAGTGCGACATAGCAACAGAAGTCAATGTGGTGTCATTGGCATCTACATCTCTCAGAATCTGCAATTATCAATTTTTAAATTTTCGTTTACAATTCCAAATAAAAAGAAAAATTAAACACCAAAGTTTTAACAAATTCCTGCCTTTGCTATTTATTACAATGGATATTGTACCTGTGAATCTGCCACTTCTTTTAGTGTTTTGTCAGATCCCACAGCAAATGTTGTCTTGCCGTCTGGGGTGATGGTGACGCTGGTGTAGCTGCAGGTTTTGAGTACACTCTCGCCAACACGTTTGCCAGTAAAGGTGTCCCACTCATACACAGCTCCATCCATTCCACATGAAACCATCTTGCTGTCATCACCACTCCACACTACAGCACGCACTTTACCATTGTGTCCCTTCAGGTTGGCCACATTCTCGAAATTGGTGGTGGAATATATCTGGATAATATTTCCATGGACAGCAGCAAAAAGATGGCCGCCATTGCTGAAGGAACACTGTAAGTTTCAAGGAAATATTTCAGTTAATGTAAGTATTAACCAATAATTTGCTCATGTGTATATTTCAAGTACACACCTTCCATCATCTATCTAATTAATTCCAAAAATAACCATATGTTGGTCACACACATTAATTTTTTTCTATGATCATATGATCAACCTTTACTTTGCCCATCCAAGAGAATCTGAACATCTCTTAATTCCATGCAAGATATTCAGATCTATACCCCTAATTAATTATGATTTGGAAAAATCAGCAAAAACAAGAGGGATTAAGATCAATTTATACCTCTCTGCATCCCCTAATGGTGAATTCCTTGAATGTGCGAATGTCATCAATGAGAAGATTCATAAGTCTGAGTTTGTCACTGAAACCCACTAGGATATACAAGCCAGTTGGGTGCAGAGCAATGCTGTATGCCTCCTCAGCAAACTCCTTGTACAGTTCAAGATGACAGTTCTCAAAATTCCAGATTCGGATGGATCTATCCAGAGAGCATGTTGCTATGAGTGGCTTCCTCATACACACATCTAAGCCGGTCACATGGTTGTAATGGAATGCTTGTGACAACACTTCAAAGTGGGCCTGGTCTCCCTGGGAAAAAGATTATTTGAAGCAATAAGTTATTATATACATTAGATAGCATTGGTATTGAAGAAGATCTATGTTCCTCAGGTTTGAATGAGATTACAGACTTTTAAACTTAGTCAAGGGTGCAAAATGTCAGGATATTAAGAAAGATGATTTACCTAATTTAGGTTTGAGCTTAATAGTGAATATGGACTCACCTTGCCAAGGTCTGCAGTAGATAGTGTTATGGTATAAAGCTGGTTGATGTTGGTACTGCACACCAGGTTCTCTTCAGATGGACTCACAGACAGACATCGGATGGTCTGCGACTCAGCACGGCTAGGATCAGCACTGTTTTGATCTTGTGGAATCTGAAAAAGTGAAAACATTATCAAACTCTGACCAATTTTGTTTTATCAATGCCTAATTAAAATTTTAAAATGTGGTATTCATAAGAGAAGAATCAATTGCCTCTCCCTGACCGCTACTGAATTTATGTATTTGAACTTGCATAATCTTATATATATAAACATTTTTGACTTGACATGATTTTATTTGCCAATTGATCGTGGTCCAGGAGGGATGTTGGTATGATTCCAAATTGAAAAAATCATACTGCCTTGCAAACAAACATAAATGTTGACTTAAATATGACTGAAATAAATATACTGGCTTTTTAAAGTTATTTCATTAGTATCCATAAGTATGACATTTGTGCGCACATATGTTTTGCTGAACAATAACAGGACCCAAAACAAGCAGTGTTCAAACTTCGAGCTTGCCCTGTTGCCCAAAGCAAGGAACTTTAGGACAGGGCCAGAAACACATTTGAGGTATTTTTCAATTATTTTCCATTATCTGACTAATTAAATCAGGCCTAGAGCAATCAACATTTCAAACCATATTTCAGACACTATTTTCAACTGGAGATACCATATTACTATTATTAAAATATCAGAATATTTCTGTACATCTCACTGCCAGATGATCTAAACCTCTATGTGTGTCTATAATAAAATAGATAAGAAATATTTTTAAAAACTGTCACAATATTATTTAAAGAAACTTCATATTTTAGGGCACAGATTAATCTGAAAATAGATAAATGTGATCATGTACCTTGATTTCTCTGGCTTTCTTAAAGAAGTCTTTGTCATCTGTTTTTTCAAATAAGTGTACAGATCCAGGGCCACAAGCACAGGCGAATCCTTTGGAATAAGCTACTATGGATGTGATCTGTGGAGGTCCTGATGTCAGAGATGCATTGTCAGCCAGGCTGCTCATTGTTCTAAAAGATATCATTGATAGAACATTCAACTTAATTTGCAATATTTCAATCTTCACCAGCTCAAAATTTGTAAAGTGAGTATAATGAATTTATGATTTATCAATGCACTGGCACAATTACCCTGGAACAATTTGACTCCACATCATTTTTGTTTTGAAATTTTGATAGTCTTAAGTACCAGCATGCAATGAATTATGTCCATATACAAATGTCAATATTGCCACTGACATTAAATCCATTGCCTTTAACATCCATTCAAATTTAATTTTTCTAAAATATCTTCACTCTATGTCCCTTTCAAACCTTGATAAAAATGTGGATATTACTTTGGTATGGTAAGATGCTACTCACTTTTCTTTGTCTCCATCCTTTTGACTGGTGGTAATATTAATTTCACTTTTGAGCTCTCCAGCCTCAAAGAGTAGGAGTCGACCATTATCTGTTCCTACTACTACCCTCTCATCTGATACCCATGCTTGACACAAGTAATTTTGTGGTTCCATCTTCTGGAAAGCAAACTGTTTCAGGTTTCCCTCACTGTAGCGGAACAGTTTGAAAATGCCTTGTCCTACCACACATAACTGGGTGTTGTCTTGAGGGTTAAAAGTAACCTGCAATAAAAAAAATATATTTGTTTTTATGCTCAACACATGCAGACTTTATTTTTTAAAAATAAGGTAATTTGATAAGTATTGTGCAATGCATAATACAATGACACACTGACCTGGTAAATGGGAGCATTCGTCTGTGGGTTTGTTGTTTTGGTACTGGCCATCACTTTGGACTTTTCCCAGGTCCAGTACAGAAGTGTCCAGTCAGGTCGACCTCCTTGCGCTACCAGATACTTGGAATCTGGAGAAAATGCCATGCTGACATACTCAGTGGATTGTACCTCATTAGAACTGAGTATCTTCCTTTTCCTAAGCGAATGTAGATCATATATAGTGATGGTGGCCTTCTCTCCCTTTTCAGCAATTGCAACATAACGCCTGTTAGGACTGACAGCCATGGAGGTCATGCCATCACTCTTATCTGATCCCGGAATGAATTTCTGGGACTTTTGGTCAATGTTGTAGAGGATGCAGTTGGCACCAGATGGGTATACAAGGGTTTGCTCATCATGATAGGCTATGTTACCAGATACAGTAGCCTTCAGGCCAAAAATATGGCGTGGTTGTGCTACGGCAACAGACATGGTGTTGTTTATTGGCCTGACAGGCCGCTCCTTGCCAATGACCGTTACCTATAATGAAACAAAAACATATCAAGACTATGGATGTAATTTTTCTTATAATAGCACATCAAGTCAAATGAAGGATTTTTAGCCATTATGGCTTTCCAACTATCAATGCTTATTTTGAATATATCCTATGCCATATGGCTAAATATACAAATTGGACAGGTAATAATGGAAGATCTCGCGATAATATGTAATTGATGTGCACTTTTTAACATATACGTGCTCCTAAACATTCTACAATAATGTACGAAACATTAAAGGTAAAAAACATTGTGATTGTGCACACTGGGTTGGCGAGAAAGTCGAAACTTGACGAAGGCAAGACTTTCTGAGGGACCTAGAACTGGACAACCTTCCTTTATAATATTAAATTTAGTCTGCGTTTGAATGACACATTTTATTTGACAATACACTACGTATAATTTCTATAAATTATCTGTTCATTCTAATAGTTTGGATATTCTTACCTACCTTGCTTTAGTGTAAAATTCGTTTTGTTTTCCTTTGAAACTTCAAATAGTCGTCGAACAGCCCTGTTTTGCTTCCTTGGTTGCCACCAGCAACCCTACTGCGCATTCACTCCGCACAGGAAATGTCCCACAATGCAATTCGAGCTGTCAAAAATGCATCTCAATCATCCAGCTTCTCTCTTAAATTCACTAAACCCCGGTACTTTAGTGAACGAGTAAAAAGTGAATGGCGGGGAAGCCGACTAGGAAAAAATGTGTCATTTAATTTTGTAAAAGTTACATGTAAATCGCGAAAAGTTATTTGATATGGAGAATCTGTTATTCATGATATCGAGAAGTTTATTGAAATCCCATCCATTCAGTATTTTCCAGCAAAATCGTTGTTGTTTTCGGCAATTTCGACCAGTAGTTACTTTTCACACGTCTTCCAGAGTCAGAACTGACAGAAGCAGAGAAACCAAAAGTAAAAGTGACACTTGCACTGCGGTCACTGGTGACAACAGTCAGACCAATGTCAGTCACAGTGGTGCCGGGACTGATCATTCTGCACATAAAAATATATCAAGCTCAGAATTAATTTGTGCAAGTGATGAGAGAACCACAGAAATAATGAGAAAGTACATGATAGCTTGGCCAAATTTCATCTCTGAATATGAAGAACAATCATTATTTGAAGAGGTTGAGGTCTACATGAAAAGACTGCGCTATGAATTTGAACACTGGGATGATGTAAGTTTCATCTTAATGGTACTTGTCATCTCTTCGCCCAAGCTTGTTTTATTTTTCATCTAGTCTTGTAACTGCCCCAAATCATAGATTTCAATTCATCAGGTTTATGTTTTAACCAACCAGTATGCTTGTATGAGTGAGTGGATTGTGTGAGTGTTGATAGATCAACCAATCGGTCTCAGGCAGAAAGGTGTGGAATATATCAACCAATCGGAAAAGTCTGCCAGGATTTTCTATTCCTACTTGAAGAATTGAGACAGAAGCCATTCTATCCCTCAACTGCCTCCAAAGATCAGGAGTTGCTGAGATTTTTGTTTCATCTCTTGTATAATCTATAATTGTGTATGCATTGCTGTCATGCATGTGCACATGCAGTGAGAGGCTGGAAGCTAATGCGTTTCTCCATGCTTGGCATATATGATAAAAAGTATATCGCTCTCTGTTAAGACAAGTTTCAGCGTCAGTTACAAAAGTAGTTTGGAGTGACCAGGGCTTGTATTCAGATAATGAGTGATACTTGATCTCAGGAGAGTTGAGTGGCAGCTATTTGTCAGATTTGAGGAAACAATTCTTTCTTATGTCCGGCATTGGACAGAATAGTAGACATTATTTGATAAAAGGCGCCTAATCCTGATCAGTACACTTGGATATATGAAAGAAATATCCCTTCACATTCACAGACCAATATGGATATTGCAGGGGGGAACATTGAAAATAAATCATTTCCAACTTTTTTCCTGATCTTTTACAGTTTATATTTATCTCAAGATAAAATCTTTTCATTAAATTTTATGAAAGCAACCTTCAATATAATGTATTATGAAGTGTTAGTCAAGCATCACACTTTTTCATTTTAGGCTATTCATGGATATCGAGAGACTGAAAAAAGTCAATGGAATGAAACTAATGGCGCAGTGCTTCAACGACTGAGAGACAAAGCGTTGCCAGAGGGAGCACCACAGATTTCATTTGTGCATGTGTTGGATCTAGCTAAGGATGGATACATCAAACCTCATATAGACAGTACCAGGGTAAAATATTTATGGCCATTGCCATATTTTTGTGTCGGACCTGAGTTTTTTTATATATTGTTCAATAATGCAATGATTTTGTGAACAACATTTTAGAAGAATACATTAAATGAAAATATGTTCCCTTACCATGTTATTTATCTTGGCCCTTGCCATAAAAATGTAAAATATGATTTTAATTTTCAGTTCTGTGGCAGTACAATAGCAGGAATAAGTCTACTGTCACCTTGTGTAATGAGACTAGTGCACAACAAGGACAAAACCTCCTGGGCTGATGTTTTCCTCAATAACCGATCCCTGTACATCATGAGGTAACGATTCTTTCCAACACACTGATCCAAATCATTATTAATGCAAAAACAATTTCTTGAGGAATGTTTAAGAGGTGCATATTAAAGGTAGTCAAGTTTAGTTTCAAATCACCTGTATTGAACTCTTAATATTTATAAACGTTCATTACAATTTCAGTGGTCCAGTGCGTTATGAATACACCCATGCAATTCTGAAAGATGAAGATTCTGTGTTCAAAGGGAATAAAGTTGCCAGAGACAGACGTATATCAATTATTTGTCGGACTGAACCAAAAGATAATAAAGAAACAGAAAGTTGATGAAATGAAGATGATAAAAATCCCTGGTGCTTCTGTTTTATATTGATACTTATATTCAATATTCAATGTTGTTTTGAAATAAAGAATCAAATTATAATTCAAACAAGCCTTTTTCTGGAGTTTTTGCACGGCCATTGTTATAGACACCTCTTGAGACAGTTTGTTAGCTGGTCTTTGATTGGTTGAAAAATTTCTCATCAACCCTACCATTATTGCTGCTCCCATGATTGATTGATCAGTGAATCAAATGTATGTACAACAGTTGTAATATTATTAGGATATGGTAATATAAGTTTTCCCATAAAGACCAAATAATTGTTAGTGGAAAATATACTGCCATTAAGAAAACAAGCTTCAATAATATGAGACAATAAATGTCTCATTACACAACTTCTGATCAGACTCGCCACAAATAATAAAAATAGAAATATTCGTTAAAATTCAAGAATTTTACCTCAAAAGTGTGACATTGGAAAATGGGTGGCTTTCATTCCTTTATTTTATCATCTATCAGCTTCATCTTGAGAAGTTCTGTAAAATCTTATTGAAAATGTGAATTTACTGGATTGTATTTAGGGAGAGCTGAAAATTATGTTTGAAAACCACATTCCTATGTGATATGTTTTGGTCGAAAACACAGCAATTTAAAACATGTAGGAAGTAGGCATTTCTTTTTGGTGACAAAATCTGTCAAATTTTATATGAATGCAAACCTTCAAAATCTGTTGCCAAGACCCATTAAGACATAATTTATCATTAATAATAAGCTAATATGATGTACTGGCAAATATGAAACAAAGAATCAAGAATGTATCTGTCTTTTTGACATTTTTTGTCTGTGATGTTGATTATATGATTTTTTTATGACAAATAAGGATTTTGTAATTTCTATGATGTAATTACCAACCAGTTTCAATACAATACTGTTACAATAAATCCTGTTTTCAAAACTAATGAAAGTTAATCATATTTCTGTTTATTTTTCAAAGTAATAAATATAAACTAAATTACTTTTCTAGGCAACCTACACAACAAACTCTTCCTTCTATTCACTGCAGATGCCTGAAAGGGGATATTGTTGGGCATAACATTTGTTAAAAGTACAAGTGTAAGCTGGGTTTTCCTTATAACTGTGGTTTCGTTCTCAGTACTCATTGAAACAAGAAAGATTTAGTTGATTTTATATCTGTCCTTCAACTTCAATCTTCTCATTTTTTTTCTGTGGGATGGGTGGGGGGGGGGGGGTATTTTTGACAAACTCTACTGCAATGTGGTGAATCTATCACTAATGATAGTTTGTGTGTGCCTCTGGAGGACTGTTATTTTGAATTACACGACAAATATCAGCCAATAAGAATCAAGAGAAAAATATATATGTAATGTGCATTTTGAGTGGCTGAAATTAACATCTGCTCAAGTCAGCTCTGGGAAAAGAATTGAATGATCCATTATGAAGCAGTTTACAGGCATTTCCAGAAGAGATTCCCAAACATTACCAAAAAGCAATGATCAGCATTGCTTTAAGGGTATTTATGGGTGTTGGTAGTGAGTGTTCTCTGGTGCAGATTTTCTGAGGGAACTACTTTCTTTTTACGCCAAAGTGGAACGTTTTCAAAAAAGTATGGGAAAAATGCTCAACTGTCAAAAATAATTCCTTATTCATTAAAACTTTCAAGTCACGAAATGACATTTTATTGTGTTCATTTTTCTAATAAAATTATTGATTTATTATTTGAAAATCACAATGGAATTTCTTTGATTGTATTGAAAGCTTGTATTGAAAGCTTCATATCTTTTTAACTAGGATCACAGTGAATTTTCTTCCCAATGAAATGAAATAAACACAACTAAAAACAAGCCTACTTCTGTTGTGTAATCTGCAAAACTTATTTGCTTGTCTTCTTCATTTCTCATCAAAACTATCATCAAGGAAAAAGTTGTTTAAATGATTTAACACCATCAGAGGGCAGCTTGGTGGGCCTGTCTGGCTTGAGTGTGCTTCTGGTGGACAGTGTGGTAGGAACTTTAAATTTTGAGCCAAAATTAGAATGCTTCATGCACAAAAACAGATGATGGTTAAATGTCGCATGTATTAAGTTTAAGAAAGTAAATTCAGTGCTAACATGTCTGGATTTTTCATAAAGGGTTTTTTTCTGAAAGATCGAGATGTAGCAGTACATAAATACTTCAACATACCATTTTAAATATAGCTCCATTTTTAAAGGATGTGGTTAAATATTACTTCATAAAAATAACAATAACAAAAAATACTACTCTATTTCTCAAAAGTGAAGTGGAGACTGGTCTACCGTCCACCAGAGGGCAACGTAAACACGCAACAGCGAAATTGCGCACTCTTATCAGTGACAAATTTTGTTGCAGTCAATACCTCATTTAGCAACTTTTTTTCAAATCTCGTCACCCTTCCTCTCTGATCACGTTCATGCTTTTTTATTATGTAACTATATTTTTGCATAGTAACATCAATGATATTCATGATGATTCATGGAAAAGGAAAATCTTGAAAGAAATTAAATACATTAGTTATTTAGTGTTAAATAATCAAAATTACATTAGGATATATGTATATATATATATATATATATATATATATATATATATATATATATATATATATATATATATATATATATATATATATATATATATATATATATATATATATATATATATATATAATATTATATCAATGTATTTGCATTATGTAGGGAAAAGATTGAATTTGTCAAGAAAAGTGTTAAAACTGATAAACCAGTTGGTTAAAAAACAGTTCTTGAATGCACTCTCCTACCTTAAAGATCAATATCATATACAATGTCGATGAAGCACCCTTTACACATGTTTGGTTCTACCGGGGTTCTTTATTTATAAACTAGTTCTGAGATATCATGAAACATATCTTTAATTGAAGATATCAATAATGGCATCATTAACAATGCCATATAATATTACAAATAGATGATTAAAATCTCAATTACATGTACCAAATGTGAACTTAATGATTACTAGATGGGTAATTAGTACAATTATTCATCTTATCATTCGCTAATCTGATAATAGCTTTAGTTACCACGATTGATATACTGATCAAATCAAATCGATACACCCAGAGGGAACCTCAAAAGCTTAGATGGTGGCGAAATTGTTTGATCAATGTAATGTCAATTCTCTCTTCTTTCATATGCATCTAAATGTTGAAAGCTGAAAACACAACCTCAAATCGATGTATTAAGTTGTAAAATTTACTTTCATGGCCTTAAAAGTTAAAGTGGAGACATTTCTGGTACCATCCAATCCTTAAATTTGACGTTTATGACTCCACCTCGCCATGCAAAGTAAACCTTACCAAGCCATACATTCATCCACATTTCTGCCCAAATCTCAGAACACTCTCCCCTCCAGGACTTCTTTATCATATCAGTCCCTGTCACCAGTGATAAAAAGATGTGCACAGGGTCGACCCCATGTTAGTGTTCTCCAATCACCCATCGGCAAAGCCCAGATAGGTGATCTGGAGAGGTCTGAGATTTTTGCTTTTTGGTTTTAATCTCGTTTAGATGTGATTTTTTAAATACCCAACTGTTTAAGTGATAATTCATATTTTATGTATGATTATGTCTAAAATCTCACAAAAAAGCTTGATTATTTTTTGGATAACATTAAATAAAGAAAATATAAATACTTGATAATAATCGCCAGCTGCAAAAATTGAATCAAACCCGTTTTAACGGCAGTTGAAACGGGTTCAATTTTGACGTTTAAACGGGTTTACCACAGTTTTTATAGCTGGCGATTTTTTACTTCACTAGAGCTCAATCAACTCCACCAAACTTTTCTTTGGTTGGAGTTGGTAGAGATCATGGACGTTCGACAAACCCCTCCAGATCACCTATCTGTATATTGGACGCCCTTTAGCGCGCTGGGGATTGTAGGCCCCAAGGGAAGGAGTGAGTGTTGAGGTGAAAGTTGTCAGTGCAGAAGGTGATAATTAGATAGGGTAGCTTTTCATCAGTGTAGGGGCCTGCACCGGGCGGTCAGCACGAGTGCTACTCACAGATTGGAGATAGTGCGTATTGGATCTCCCCTCTAGCTGGGTAGCCACGCTGCGTAGGCTCTGAGTGCCCACGAGACAAAAGTGGAGCGGCCAACATATCAAATCAAATCAAATCAAAAAAAAAAAATCTGGGCTTTGCCGATGGGTGATTGGAGAACACTAACCCCATGTCAAGTTTATGCATAAAAATTTAGCTGGGAACTGATTGGTGACAGAATAAATGATTACTTATACAAATTCTTATTGGTTAGCATCATGGTCAGCCAGCTGATTTCAGGTCATGACCTGAGATCGGTCAATTCTGATTGCATGATATTTTGGTGGGTGAGACTCACATACATGACTGGGTGTGGTGGTCCTGATTTCAATCAACATCAAAACAGGGCAAATGGCAGCAGAGGGAGTGAGAATGTCCGATGAAATGCAGAGAACGCTTCATAAAAATCAGAAACGTCTGTGATCCTTATGAGGGAATTATATTGTCCCAAGAATACAATTTGAATCTTGCGCTCAGTTGAGTGTAAAATGCCTTGTAGTTCTTTGCAAATATTATGAGAAATTGAACAACAGGGAATGTACCCTGTTATCTTATTGATAGATAGGGTGTTCCACTACTCAATCAGACTTTTTTTCTCATTTCTCTCGGAAACAAATTAGGTAATTTCAATGTTTTATCACTGTTGACAAATCATAGGATTTATAAAATTTTAATACATGTCAATATCAAAAGGAATATATTTTTTATTGTTAGATAAAATTGTGATCTTGATGAGAACTGATTGATGTAAATAAAGTTGTTGACAATATATGGTGATTTAATTCATTGAACCAAACATCGGATTTACAAATCATTACAAGTTCCATTCCAATATTTTGGTAGTATAATGGAAAACATCCTTTTCGTTAAAAAAATGTTTTTAAAATCATGATTTCCAGAAATATGTAAATGTCATTCAAACAAGAGTTCTTGTTCAACAAATTCATATCATCTTTCCTTAATTAGTCCAGTACCACTAGACAGGAACATGATATAAATATAAGCATATTTATGTAATCTTTTCCGTTTCACACCATTGGCAATAATTCAATCAATCTTTCTATTTACTATAAATGCTCTCAATTACATTGAGAATACAGTATTACCTATTTCTAACTTACAAATAAAACATTGGAATACAAGGTAGTCGTGGATATTCAGTAAAAGCTTGGTGGGCGACTTAAAGCAAGCAATTCATCACATATATCTATTTTATATAATATGTTTAGTCTTGTACATGTCCATGATGGACTAATCAACCTTGCTGCTAGCATCAGAAACAGAAGTAGTGCGAGTTTTTGTATCAGTTTCGTCTGTAGTCTTCTCCTTATTGCTGTCTTTTCTGATGAATGTATATGCAAGAAAGTTAAACAAACCACCAAGGTTAGCAAAAATGACCATCAACTCTACCAGGATGATGTGAGGAGGAGCGAAGAAGGACCAGAAACCAAAGGAAATGCTGCCCCACCACTGGACCAAATAAACGGCCACAAACACAGTGAGTATCTTGGCTGTCTTGTTGTACTTGGTCTGTTTCTGTCGGTCATCTTTACTAACAGATGATAACATCTTCGAGGTGTGAGATATCTTAATCCAGATACAGGCATAGAAGAACATGTCCAGAAAAGCAATGACACACAGGAGTCCAGCATAGACATTGTAGACGATCACTCCGGCATATATACTGGTGTTTGCCAGACAGAAATAGCCGGTTGACCCCAGTAGGCCATAGTAGATTAATACTAACCCAAGAATTGCAGGTGTCCCAAATGATACCAACAAAAGCATCCAGTCATATTTGCCAAAGTTTATCTTGATTCCCATAGTAACTAAGAGAAATGCACTGAACGCACTGAAGAAAACTATAGAAGATTGGGCAAATAGGAATTCTGCAAAAATAAAGCCAGACACAACACATGCCACGTCGTTGGGTTGTCCATCGCTCATCATGGTCAAGATATGATTAGAAGCGTGTTCAGTGCTGTACAGAAGATCACAAATAGCCAAATAGATGACCAAGCGCTCCCCAACTTTACGCTTCCACACTCGAGTCTCCCCAGTAAGCAACATATAGATGATAGTGCCAACACTGAAAGATATACTGATGAAAAGACTGACAATGGCTGACACATGCATAACATAAAACATTGGGTGTTCTGACGTGAAGAAGCCCTTCTCTTGTACTGCAGTGGTGAGGTAGTTCTCGGTTCCCATCTCTGTCCCATTCTCTGTTCCCATGTTTTTTCCCATGTCTGTCCCCACCTCGGTTGGCATCAAAGTACTAGTGGTCATCACGCCTGTAGCTCTAGTAGCTCCTGTGCCTATTGTACTAAACTTACTTTCTGAGGAGATGCTTTAAAGAATCGCTTATAGAGTGCTTAAAGCGATACAGCTGCACTTAATCAGAGTTGGAAACTTCAATATTATAATAATTACGGTGAACCCATCCCCCTTTGCTTGGGAATCCATTATGTTGGTATATATTTAACATAAATGATAATTTCATGCTTAGACAGATGTGATACACAGTTCGGATTTGCTTTGATGAGTGAGTCATTTTCCAAGTCTTTTCTATGTTCAAAGTAGGAAGATTTAATTGAGTTTAGCTGGTGCAAATGTTAATGAAGTAGCTGTATTTTTTATACCTCAAAACATTTCCTACAGATGTCTATTCAATTACTTTGGACAGCCAGCTGAGTTGTCCTTAAAACAGGAAATGATAGATTTAAAATGGTTGTTATCATGGCATGACCAATTACTTTTATTGCCCACAGCGAATCCCGCAGATGTGACATTGTATTTATTTGATGAGACTTTGTTTGTTGATATTTCTTGCTGCTTAGATCATGCCATGTTGTATGCTAATTCAGGCTCAAGATACCCTCCACACTTTGAACCCTTACTTTCATTGATAAATGTTCAGTCTTTGTCATAAATTCTAAAAATCTGTTTCTGAATATAATATGTTTCGTGAAATATGTGGCACGATTGCTACAGAATGAAGATGCGAGACTTGTATGATGACCTTTTTGAAACTGTTGCTGTATAATTTACAATATGTACATTTGGAGTGGCCATAATATTCAACCAATTGATCATTTCCTGCCGTTGGTTATTTATTGTTCCATGATATTATTCCAATCAAAATGAAATTTAATAAATAATTGTCAATTTATGATATGGATTCCATAACACCATGACGCGTTTTCCCCATGCCTAAAGAGACAATGCCGGTCTTCTAAGAGAATGAAGGAACATTCGTGCGGGTATCAAGAGGGAGGAGTCGCGGGTGCATTAACACATATTGTGTTGACCGCAAAACCATTTGTGATAATGGTTGCCATGCAGTGAAAAAGACTAAAAACATGTTGGCTGAAAGTTGGTCGGGAAATGCTTCGAAATATCTTAAGATTGACCTGATCAATATAAGTTTATAGTGACACCTATAGTTATAAGGACGGAAAGCGCATATACCAGTAGTCTGACCCAAGGCATTCTCAGACAAGTGGTGAACTCACTTATGAGTATCTACTCTGAGTTGACAGGAAGTGAGTTCAGTTTTAACACTAGCACTGAACTATGCAGGTCTCAGAATGGGCAGAATATTTTAAAGTAAGAAGCAAGAACATTCAACAAAGATTTTGTCCTTTTTAGTTCTAAAATGTAAAAAGTAAAATATTTATAACTGCTGAAAATATTTTTGTTGTTGAATATTTTGAATAAATAATTCAATGACTTGTCTTGCCTACCATAATGACAGATAACTTGATCTGACCTATGCGAGTTCAAGCTTGATTTGAAATATACTTTGAAGAAATGAAGTGTAAAATAATTCATCAAAAATATACTCATCACAATCACTCAGTGTACTGATTGGTGAAATAATAGTTGAATATTCCTGAAGATTCTGCTTTGTAATGACAACTGTACTGATTGGTCAGCTTCTAGGTCAGATAACTGAAGAGAAATCAACCTGAAAGGCAACCTTGTGATCACAATGTATTTGTTAAGATTTACCAAAATCCTTAAAATGTATTACAGATTGACCACCAGTGTGAATTGTATACCTGAAATATTTAAAACAAATACTTCAGGTATCAAATCTTAATAAATATCTCACCCCATGTAGTTTATGAGCATTTCAGGTGTTAAATCTTAGCAAATATCTCACCCCATGTAGTTTATGATCATGATATGGATGATGCTCCCTTTGATGAAGTGTTAAACGTGTGAGGATACCCAGAATCAATATCCCAAACAGTAATAAAGTCGTGCTTTAATGATTGGATGTCTTCCAAATTAAGATTAATTACTTTTGTATCGACACGAACACCTTATGTGTTGTATGGAAACATCTTGGGTGGTATAGTGAGTACATCATTTATACTCTGATGCCGATGAAAGGTGGTCATCGTCATTATGAGTCAAAGATCAGTCTTCACAACGAAAATATATAAAATATATACACTGTTATCACCGGTGACATTAGCAGAGTAAGTGGATTTAGTGGAGCTGATGAAGACGGGAGGTAGTGGGTTCGCTCCCCCACCCCCCACTACCACCACTTTTGCACCTATCAAATGGGCTTGATTGTCTATATGTTAAAGCCATTGTGGATGAAAGGGTTGTAAAATTACCATTATATCGCAATATGTATACTGTCACCTGAATGTCTGCACCCAGTTTGTCATATTGTGATAATATGCATGCCAGTTTGTGTGTGATTAGTACAAAATTACACAATGGACAATATATATAAAGTATGTTGTAAACTTGTTTTGCTCACATTTGCATAACGAGTTAAAAAAACACCTTAAAAGATGAAATGACTAATGGCAAAATATCACAGGTTCATGACATCGATGATTGTTTAATACATTTGGAATTAATTTGATTTGTAATGAACATTTTAACAAATTGTTTGGATTTTGCTGGGAAGTAGGTAATTGAAGGAGTAGATCTTGTCAATCTGTCAAAAATGCATAGCAGAAGGTATTGCTAATTTCAAAGTAACAAAATTGACTTTTTATCTTTATCATTCAAAGAAAACTCCTTTATGAAAGATCGAGATGCAGGCGGCACAGTCTATGGCATTAGACGAACTAATCTTAGCACACTTGATGTGTTCAACGTAATCAGTTTATATGTTTAAGTTTATATGTGGGAGTCTAATTTTGGCCTCGAATGTAAATTTTCTACGTGTTAATCACAAGAATAAAATTGACATACACATGGGAACAGGGCCTGATAAACGAAAACATTTTTGAATGTAAAACATCACAACTTAAATTTTAGAATACAAGTATATTCATATCTCTGGACAGTTTAGTTGTGAAATATAATTCTGATAATTGTTATAAAAAGTAATAATAAATAATATATTATTATTATTATTATTATTTTTCATTCTTGTTGGTTATGAACTGTTGTTTTATAAAGCGCAATAATTTTTTGACGTCATATATTAACAACGAGACGAAACGTAGTTGCTCCAACTGACCCTGCTGTCAATTAACCTTTTTTTCTCAGATGTTTAATTGTCTCTGTCACTTATTCTGTGAAAGCCATTTATTCGATGTTGAAATGTAGACATGTGGTGGTCACCGATTCCCGCCATTGTTACTATTGACACTTGTAATCGTCTATTAGCTTCTCTCAGATTGGTTGAAATGATTGCCATTGTCTCCCACCATCGTCTCGACTGCCGCGATTGGTCCCTGAACCGGATGTGCATACGGGCATCATGGCATTATTATTATTTAAGATAACGTGAAGTAGATTGTGGCTAGACTATGCAGTCCAAATCTATATTAGGACTATCAAGAACCTCTCTTTGTGCAGCGGGCGAATTTTGTCACTCTTTTGGAGGGGACTGATCTGATTGATTGACATATATAGAACAAGGAAACCCTAAACAAAAACCCATATTTCCAGTGACGTATGACCGGAATTCCGGGCACGGCATACGGGCACCTGCGAGGTGGTGTACTGTCCATATATATGGGCATGTTATTAGTGTCTAAGATTGTGGCTGTCCACAATGAATACTGATATCTCAAAGTGGTGCCATCTGGGGAATGATATACATTCGCGCCATTTTAGGGTTCTGTTAGGGTGATTGGATAGTGCAACAGGTGACAACTCTCGGCACCATGGAGAAATGCAGCAGCAAACATTTCAATTATAGTCATTTCTGAGACGTTAATGATTGTTCTTAAGGGTATTTATGGGTGTTGGTAGTGAGTGCCCCCTAGTGGCAGAAGAGTAAATTACCAAAATAATGTACTTGATGGGAATTGGTACATTTACGGTGTAAAAAGACATTCCCTATTAAATTAAAAGCATTAATGACATAAATCAATATTTAAACACCTCAATATTTGAACTATAAGGTATGATTACAAGTATATTTCTTTCAAAATAGTTTTTTGTCCTAATTTTCCTTGATGATAGTTTTCATGAGAAATGAAGAAGACAAGCAAATATGGCTTGTTTTTAGCTGTGTTTATTTCATTTCATTGATCATTGGGAAGAAAATTCCCTGTGATCCTAGTGAAACAGATTTTGTCATTTTGATTTGTGTAATTTGGAAATAAGAAGGAAGTATGGCAATCAGATATGTGAAGGGAAGTGAAAATATTCATTTTTTGGAAATGATCAAGTGTGTACTTTACCTCTATTTTTCTCTTAATGTATTTGAAAAATAGAAAATATGTTTCACTAGGATCATAGTAAATATTGTTAAGATCAATTTTACAAAGTTGTTTGGAAATCCACTTTATTTTGGTCCCACAATCTGCAGAACTTTTTCCCTTTAACATTTTGACATGACAAAATAATTTTTTGGAGCAGTGACATATTACTACTCCACATTTTATGAGTTAAAAAGATATGAAGCTTTCAATATAATCCCAAAAAATTCCATTGTGATTTTCAAATAATAAATCAATAATTTTATTTTAAAAATGAATATCATAAATGTCATTTCATGACTTGAAAGTTTTAATGAAAAAGGAACTCTTTTTGACAGTTGAGTATTTTTCCTGTACTTTTTCGAAAACGTTACATTTTGGCATAAAAAGAAAGTAGTTCCCTCAGAAAACCTGCCACTAGAGGACACTGACTACCAACACCCATAAATACCCTTAATAGACGTAATCACCAATACAAATGAGAAAAAACATAATGGGGTTGTCACACTATGACGTTTTTGACAACGTTTGGAGAACGCAATCTTGACCAAACGTTGAGCTCGTTAATGAAAGTTTTGACCTCGTTAGGGGAAAGTTGGCCATTTTGGGTGACGTTGGGCAACGTAAGACTGCCCAAAATGTTTTTCGGGTGTTTAAATTTTCAAACGTTTTGGCGAAACGTTGTCGCCTTGTCACTGATATGTTGGCCTCATTACGAATGCGTCCAGGTTGTTCCCAGCTCGTTTCTAGAACGTTCCAAAGACGTTTGATATGTTTTTCCCGGTAGATGTTGTGGCAGCAGGCAAGGAACACGCAAGAAAAGTCACAACTTTGCTACAGGTTTTTTGCACAATACAGTGTTGATTTCATAGACTTGGTCAGCAAGTTGCCGGATCGTTATGACCAAGTTTAACACAATCTTCAGTGTAACGTTACAAGTCAGTTAATCACGTTAGCACCACATCAACAAAAAGTTCATCACTCACTCAAACAAGAAAGCATCCACCCAGTTGGCATTTTCTCCTACGTCTTAGTGTATTTTTTTATACATAATATCAAGATTTTCAAAAACGGCTACACTCGCTCCACAGGTTACGGTGTGACAGCACCATTATGCATTCCAGGATGTCAGTTTTAAAAATATGTCCACAAGTAAATATAATATTGAATATAATGAATAATGTAACAGTTTTGAAAAATATGTTATAAAAAAGCTTATTTATATGTTTCAAATTGTTGAGCTTTTTATTGCACCAGTTTTCCAAAGACTTGAAAATTCCTCTGTGCTCAAAGAGATTTGGAGAATATTGCGTGAACAAGATAAATCTGTTTGCAGATAATATTTTCATCTGCTGTCATGCTTCAAAAAGCAGATATGAGACTATAAACGAGCTATTTTTGCATCATCATATAGAGAGAAGTAGATTTATAATTTTATATGCCAAATTTTGTGGACCTTTTCTGGTATTGCTTGACTATATGTGAGTGGAAGTAGATGGATAAATGTGTGAATAACATATATTCTCCATTCAATCAAAGTTGAACACATCATTAAAAGAAGTGAGGTTCTTTGAAGAATTAATTGAAAATGGTAGCATTGGCAATCACTGAAGCACCATATTAATGTTCATATCCTTTAGCCAGAAATCATACTACGTAACTGATCAATTAACATTGAACATTACCTATCAGGTAAACAGACCAAATTAGCTCAAGGTCATGAAAACCTACTGGACATACTAATGAACGTGAAAGACCTTCGCAATTTCCTATTTCCTATAGCAAATCGAAGTATGAGTTACTTTGTTTTTGCAAATTATATGTTGAGTTTTCAAATTTCTTACGATCATACATCCACTGTTTTATGCAGTTCTCCGGTAAGAAATTAGGGTAAAGGAACAATTGAGAAAACTTTAAAAATGTAATTCTAAAACTCCAGACTGTTTTCAAATCTTGGTCATTAGATCTTGGTCATTGGTCATCAATATTATTATTTTGTGCAAGTTTTAACATGATCGTATCAAGTTGCTCCCCGCAGAGTCATGCATAAAATCACATTATATTGTTATATGTTTCCCTGAATCATGCCAAGTCATGTGATATTTTATGAAAACATCGGGTCTGCTGTTTCAAGCCATCAGTTTTTTTTAAAGCTTTCAGCTTCCATTATTCAGCAAGTTTTCCAGCTATTAAAGGATATATTCTCGCGAGACTTATGTTTTTACCTAATAAGGGAAACAAGTCATATTTAAAAGCTTGCCGTGGTCATGAGCTATCTTTAAAATTTGTGTTCCAAGAGAAATGAGAAAAGGTTATTGAATGGTGGAACATGCATTTAATAAGATCCCTAGAATGTTTAGAAACTTTATGCCCCCTGTTGCTAAATTGCTCATTAAATTTGCAAAGAAATACAAGGCATTGTCAAACCCAATGAGCACAGAAATTGAAATAGTATTCAGTGGGACATTATTCATTTCCACAATTCCCTCCACAGGATCACATACGTTTCTGATTTATTAGGGCAGAAATATGAAACAATGTTAGACTAGGATAAATTTTGATACACTGAATTAAACTTTATACATGGATCCATCCAAGGTTGTGATTTCACCTTTCATCACCTTAACGAAAGACAATGGTCAGCATAGCTCTGAGGCCATTGGCCTGTGTTTGTGTGATGATCTGTTTTACATTTAGTCTCTTACTCACTAGATGTCAGGACGATCAGACATGCTTGTATAGCAATGCGAGAAGGCTGATAGTACAGGTATTGTGCTCAGAGAGGAAACATTATGATTTCCCAAACAATACACATGCCTCCTATGTAATACACAGTAGTACTGAATGACAATTGTAGTCACTGAGATGTGCGTTTGTGGTGCGTTTGAGAATGATATGAACGCACCTCTTGATTTAGCAGTGGAGATTCCGGCCATTATGTGCGTGACACACCGATGTGCCTGTACACATTAAACAAGAACCCGCATCTCTTTTAAAACAGGTAAGGCTGTCCTCGTTTCTGGACCTGAGTACATGAAGCTTTATCGATAGCCAATTGTAGATTTCAATATAATTGCTTAAATTGCTCTCCATTTGTTGACAAAATATTTTAATTTCAGCTGTATGAAAACACACTTTACATTTCGCAATAATAGATTTGACATGCTATTTACGGTCAGCATTTATCGTATTACTCTTATCATTTTATAAGATGCATTTTAAACTAAAGTACGCTAGGTAAAATCCATTAATGCTATATGTATGGAATATTTACCTGAAATTAAAAGAATAACCCAGTCTTTTGCGTACCACCCGATACCGTGTGGTGTGTGTTTGTTTTGAATTATATCTGAATTATATCTGCTCACAAGAGTTATACCTGGACTAAACATTGTTTTTCTCACATGCATATGCAACTAATCATGTACATGTTTAATTATCAAAAGTATTCATTTGATGCTCAGCAATTTTGTAAAACATCATCTGCATTGTTGGTGCGTCCTTGGTGCCTTCAAATATATCTGCAATGTTAATATTTCTCTGCTGGACTTCTCTCATTTGATACGAGAAAATTAATTTTGAAGATATCTTTTATAATTACTTTTCTTGATATAAGGACGTCACTGCCTGTCCAGGTGCAGCAAAGACCCTTCGCAATGTTAGTAATGTTTGTTGAAAAGATGGTAATGAAGTGTGAATTACCAGTAATCATATTTTATTTGGAAAATGAATAATAATTTAGTTGTCATGTTAACTGATAGTAATTTGAAAACGATATTGGTAAAAGCAAATTATTGCTTTCATCCTATATATATGATAAAACAGTCAATCAATGAGATAAAAATTCTTTGCGCCCTTGAAGAAAACAATTTTTGTGGATTATAGGAAATAATATATATTCTCAGATTAATAAGAATATTGTATCTGGAATCAGGATTATATGGCTTACAAATATGGTATGGCTGAGGATTAAAATCTCAAAATAAGTATTTCATTGACAGGTTCTTAATTTATGCAAGGGTCCGTTTTTTGCTAATTTGTTTATCCATTTGTGAGTACATAACCTTTTATATCCTGGTTTGACCCATATCCTATAAGAGTAGAGGGATGAATACTGTGGGAAAAAAAACCCATTTCAAATATCAAACAATAACTTATCAATTATCAAATATCTAATATCAAATGAACTTCATGCTCGTATTTCTAAGACTAGCTGCATAAAATGCTGAGTTGAAGAAATATTCAGGCACGTCTCCCCTGTAAAGCTGGTATAAAAAGAAGGGCATGCAAAGGTCACGAGGTGCTTACTACTGGATGGGTGTGACAGAACATTCAATACGTGTCCACTCCCAGCTGATGCTCTCCCTTCTGTGATATCCATGTGTCAGAGTGAATCAGAAAGGAGCAAAAGTGAGCAAGCAGCAGTTAGGAACAATAAGGCGCAATAGTGAGCAGGCAGCAGTAAGGAGCAATAGTGAGCAGGCAGCTTTTTTTTTATTATTTATTTTTTTAAATTTTTTTTTGATTAGCCACAAAGTGTTTATACCATACTGAGAAAACACGATTCCACAATTTATGCTTATAACCACATTTCGAACGCATAACTACACAGCTAATGAACTCCATAAATAAGCATTTTTAAAGCTTGACCCGCGCCCCATGCGGATGGCACATACCTCATAAGCATGATCTCATTTAAAGATCAAATCAGCTTGTACTTCTCTTTGACGTAGGAGGTTAAAAATAGTCACTCGCAAATGGGTTGTCACACGGCACCCAGCTAAGCCCAATAACGCTAATTACCTTGTATTCCAGCACATCTCTGATGTGAGTGAGATTTCGAGTATCTTGCAAGACAAGTTAGGTTTTAAACAACATTGCTGGTCAGAGACGTCAGTGTGACAGGGAAGATTTCCAGCAACCAGGCCAGTGTGACAGGAAAGATTTCCAGCAACCAGGCTAGTGTGACAGGGAAGACTTCCAGCAACCAGGCCAGTGTGACAGGGAAGATTTCCAGCAATCAGGCCAGTGTGACAGGGAAGATTTCCAGCAACCAGGCCAGTGTGACAGGGAAGATTTCCAGCAACCAGGCCAGTGTGACAGGGAAGATTTCCAGCAACCAGGCTAGTGTGATAGGGAAGTCATATAGGGTTAGAAACATTGAGGTTGGTCTGATAAACAAGATTTGAAACCACCAGGTTGGTCTGACATGTCTGACAAGGTAGGCTTGCAGGAGCGAAGCAGTCTTTTTAGACAAATTGCAGTTTGCCTGGATCTGTTGATGGCCGGACCTTCATCCTAAAATGATATCAAATGTGACAGTTTCCTGGTTGATGGATTATCAAACACAACGGAAGTTAAGTGAATTATCTGCAGTCTGCCTGCCTTTCTCTTAATAAAACTACCATATTTTCCATTAGTTGATGTCTGTTAGTATTGAATTATAGATGCTGGCAATAAGGTGAGTGTCACTTTGGATGAAAGAGTCACTTTCTAATGTATACTTTCCCTAACCCCTAATGTGAAATAACTATTTCTCCCAATTCAGACAATGACGAATACAACGTATACCTTGAACAGATGCATATATTCCCGGACAAAAAGTTATTTTTGCTCTGTAATGATACTTAAATAAAATTTGAACATTGGCACTATTAAAACAAATTTGGATAAAGACTGAGATAAAGATTTAGATAAAGAAATCAAGATAAATCTAGATAACTGCTTAGTTGATCCTCACGTCCCTCATATACTATTTGCCTTAAGAATATTTGCCTTTAAGGCCCCATATAAATGTTTTTGATTATTAGTAAATGCAAGGCAAGTAATAGGTAATAGGTAACTTTTATGATCTCAAACTGTACACGGGGCTTTTTATAGTTTTTGTGAGAGGTCTATTGGAATAATGTCATTGTCTGTGGCATAATGGTTTCTCAGTGATTATATGTGCAATGGTTTCCCAATAAAATAACTTCGCAATCTTTGTTAAGTTACCATGTAGCTCTTAGTCTAAACAAGAAAAAGTGGTGCTCCACACGTAACAGGGATGGGGAAAAATAACAACTTGAACAAAACAAATATTACAACAAACAAAACAAAAATACAATTAACAAAACAAAAATTAAAATAAACAAAACAAAGTAAAACATTAAATAAACACAAAATGAAATAATCATTGCAAACTGATAGGGGAGTTGAAATTATCTTTGTTCCTCTTTCAAAAAGATTAAATTTGGTATATGAGTGAATATTCTAGAACAGCCGAATGCAAGCTTTGCCTTTCGACTCTCGATTAGGTAAGTTCCTTTTGCTAGTTATTTCTGTTCTAATTGTCCAATTGACACCAAATTTGAACTTAAATTACTCAGAATTCCATGCTCTATCGATTAGAGGGCATTTCAAAGCGATGGGCAACGACGATGTTGTCATCTTGAACCTTTTGTCATCACACACTTCTTTATCTTTGTTCACGTGTTATAGGAACGTATTCACTATGATATACGTAAACATATGCATATAAGAACCTATTGCATGCACGCGACGAACACTCCACAGTGGCGTCAGTTGCTTGAACCAATTTGACCACAGAAAAAAGCCGAATCACAAACCACAGGAATTGAATACACATTCTCCCTGATCGTACCAATCAAAGAAAGACTTTTTCCATTTTTGATGTCCACTACCTGTCGACAGTGGACATAAAAAGGACCATCCATATTAGAAAAATAGATTATTAGAGAAAAATGAATATAGAATTTGTAGTAATTGAAATGTACAATTTAACCTTCTCACTGGTAAATCAAAGAAATAGTCAAAATCCTCATTCATATATAAAGTTATTTTATGAAGGATGCTATTCTGTAATTTTAAGCTAAAGTTACAGACCGAAGTATTTATGTCTGAGATAGTGTCACAATAAATGCAAATGTAGGGGCTATATATTAAGTAGTCTTGTATATTTTTGTTTCATAGAGAGCTAATATGTTGATGTACAACCAATGACTTCACTCACAATAGAAATAAAAATGGCCGAGTCGAGGTTGAAATTTTGATTTTTTTATTCGAAATATACGTCATTTTAGAGTAGACCTACCTAATTTTATTTCAATTAAATCTATTCCATTGTGATTACGGAGCGAATATGCCCTTTGTTGAAATACAGCGGTACTATAAATAGATGCTGACCTCAAACTTTATCACTTGTTTGCATTTTTTAATTTGTTTGCAGTAATGACCTTTTGGCATTGTTTTGATCATATCGGGTCAGATAGACGCCTTTCACTTGGGTTCAATGCTCTACTCATTTAGAAGAGTGACCTTTCTGTTGCAGGGATCTTTCTGTTGCATTATCACGAAGACATTTTACTTTAGAGACTGTAAATCTTGCTACCTCACACAATTCCTTTCATGAAGTTAACATTTGTGTTCTAAGAGAAATGAGAAAAATCCCAGAGGAATTCATTGAAAGTTTGTATATTCTGCCCCCCCCCCCCCCCCCCCCCCCGTTGCTCATCAAAGCAAAGCACTATACAAACCAGACACACCCCACTCAGCACAGAATAAAAACAGTATGGACACTAATCATTTCCATTATTCCCTCAATAGGATCACTTACTGATTTTTAAACAAATGCTCTTAAATGTGGGTAGAAATATTAATCAATATATGACTGGGTAAATTTTAATTGAAGACATAATCGAAGACCAACATGTTACATAAGAAATGTATTGTGTCATACTTTAATTTACTAATTTTATTTATGAATTGAAAATCTTCTCACCCAAAGTTGTGATATCAGCTTTCATTCCTTTAGTTTTATGACCATCAGCGAGAATGAGTGACATGGCGCATGTAACGGGTTTATAGCAGTGGGAGGAGCGGACGTCCAGAAAGCACCCTGCAGAGAACTTTCAGTGACATGTAATATTGGCTGTGCTCGACTTCCATTAACAAAATCAACCACACAGAATGCCATTTTTTTCAAAAATTATCAAAAAAATAGTATTTAAAGGAAATGGGCATGGAATTATCCAAATAGTAAAAGAGGTCATAGGCCATTTTAATGATTGACCACTTTTAGTGATGTGTTTCATAGACATATTCATAAAAGGATTTCACTAACTTCCTCATATTGCTGAAAAAAATTAAATATATGAATTTTTTTAGAAATACATCAGCTATTAAATGTTATAACCCAATTGACTCTACATTCAATATATTTTTTATTTTTTTCAATAATTTCTATTCATACTAATTTTTTCATATTTTTCAGGGAATATTTCTTCTTTTTTAGGTATTATTATGATAAGAGCAACTTATTTCTGATTATTTTCTGAAATTAGATTAATATTTGATTTATATAATACCTCAAAAATAAATGTGAGGTCAAATTAAAGTCCGTCAATTTGTCACTTTTGTCACCCTACCGATTTAAGCTATTTTTAATCATTTTAGCTTCATAATAAATCTTGAAATTGACGGACATTTTTTTCAATTTCTTTTTAGTATTAATGTGTTTTTCTGTGCAGTATTCTATATATTTTCATAAACTAACCCCCAATAAGCTGGCATTATTATATTATTTAAAAAAAATTTTCCTCTGTTTTCCCTTATAGATTGACCATAAAACTATAAATTGCTCTCAAATTGTTAATTATGAACAGATTTTGATGAATAAGGACTCTACGAGCTCGTATTTGAAAGATGTAGATGATAGGATAATAAAACATGTAGATAGTTTCGTGGAAATAGGCTTTCTATTTTCAAGGTCATTGAAAGGTCACTTCAAGGTCACTGGCAATATTTGATCAAAATAGCCTAAGAAGGTTGACATTCGATCACATATCATTTGTAGATGTATATTGAGTAGTAAAAAAGTTATATCCCTATGTCTGCCATTTCTAGTGATGGCAACGGTTAATTGCCATTGCACATATGAATAAGAATTCCAGCACTATAGAATTTTCAGATTCCTACTGGAAATATCAATCCTCACTCGGCCAAGCTAGGTTTTCAAACCTAGATTTCAAGGTTGTGACTTTATATTTCATTACTGTTGTGTGACACAGTACATAATTGAAATGACACCGATCTTAGATTTCTTCATGCCATCGATTATCAATGACGTAAATAAAAATATTTCCCAAATGCAGAAGAATAATGAAATGGCAAAATAACCCTAAATCTGGTTTGTCCCACCTTTGATACTTTCTCAACTATTTCACAGGTCAAAAATGCAGAATAAACGCTTTAAATATTTACCCTTATAATGTATTACTATCATATTTCACCAATCTTTCTTTATAATATATACCATTTTAGAAATTGTGATGTAAATCTGGAAGTTGTGCTGCCGTAGACAGTAATGTGGTAAATTAGATTAGCACACATAGTAATCATGTGGGTTAGGTGGACAGCTATATAGATATGGCCTTTGCTTTTATCAAGGTGGCTTTGTAATTGGTCAGTTGTTCTGTACGATGACATAAAAGTTTGGCTATTTGGACATTATGGCTTCGAATCATAATTTGGCTTCAATATGAAGCCTGTGAGTGAAGTAAGACAACGATACCGTTCATTACAGAGCATTCATACGGTTAACATTCTGTGTATGTATACATCCTTTAAGTACAAAATGCAGATCAACAGAACACCATGATAGTAAAAATTACAAGCCATAATTATGTCCATCATGTATAAATGAAAGCTTTATATCATGTTGTATACAATCTATGAAATGGATTATTTTGAACATGAAATGGGCAGTGAAAGACTTCCCATTGCAGTGGGTACACATATTCATTCAACGATATTACCAGCTTTCCCATAAAAACCGAAAAACATAGGCCAATGGCCTTAGAGCTTTGCTGATCATTGCTTTATTGCATGCATTTTCTGGAAATTACTTCTTTTAGACTATTTAAATCCTTTCCGACAGCAGGCTTGAACAGATGGTAATTTTGACAAATCAAATTACATGTTACATATTGAATTTAGCCCCATGTCGTCATCTCGATTCTCATTGGCTAATGTTTATAATGTTATTCAAAATGGCAGCCTTCTTGATAACTCAGTGAGAGCTTTTATATTTTTGAAAAAATCACAACAAAATGGACATCTGAGCATAATGGAAAACAGATAATCAGGTGTGGGACAGATCTGAACCGTTCTGGACTGAAATCGCAACCTACCTGGATTGTATGACATCGTACCATTGTTCTGAACTAATTCTGAACCAATAGGTAGAGAAAGGCATAGAGATCGCACCGGAATCCTTTCAAATTTTAACAAATTTCATTACAGTTGATTGTATATCAGTGTGTTAATTATGATGGTGTAAATTTTAGAGTAAATATTTAACCTTTTCATGGTAATATTTGTGCCCCTAAGTCTGGATTAATCCTCGTGATGCAATCTTAAACTGGGGCACATTCCTGTGTTAAAATTGTGAAGAAATCTCGTTAAAATGTAGTTTCAGGTTATCTTATTCTTATATGTAACTGATGAGTGTTAATTTTTCCTGTAGAATATAGATATAACAGTTGTTATATAAAGATCTAGCCATTGTCAACCGTACGACAACACCCAGATATCACCTAGATTTAACTGTGATTTAATGTCCAGCATTGTTGTGAGTATCCAGAATGACGTGAGATTGGTTCAGAGTCGTTCAGAGCACCCCCATCTCTGATATTTTGGCCCCTGAAAATACAAAATCTCTCCTATCAAAACCCCAGTCACATTTGAGCAGATTTCAGCTAAGATGCCCGGCCGATGGGTATTTTTTACAAAATGAGCCGGCAATTCAGATTGCCTTGCTGGCGCCGGGAAATCATCGGCCACAATTGGGCATCTTTAAGACGTCGGACGGGTCATCGGGAACTTTTACCTGCAACATAAAAGTTACCGGCATTTCCCCGATGTCTTATCAGCAAATATCATGTTATAGTACATGGCAGGGTCCTGGCAGTGTCCTGCATAGTGTTCTCCAATCACCCATCGGCAAAGCCCAGATAGGTGATCTGGAGAGATCTGAGAATTTTACTGTTTCATGTATAATCTCGTTCAGATGTGATTTTTTAAATACCCAATTGTTTTAGTGATAATTCATATTTTATGTATGATTATGTCTAAAATCTCATAAAAAAGCTTGATTATTCTTTGGATAACATTAGATAAGGAAAATATATATACTTGATAATAATCGCCAGCTGCAAAAATGAGTCAAACCCACAGTTGGAACGGGTTCAATTTTGACGTTTAAACGGGTTTACCACAGTTTTTGCAGCTGGCGACTTTTTACTTCACTAGAGCTCAATCAACTCCACCAAACTTGTCTTTGCTTGCAGTTGGTAGAGACCATGGACGTTCGACAAACCCCTCCAGATCACCTATCTGGGCTTTGCCGATTGGTGATTGGAGAACACTATGTCCCGCAGGCACATCGGCAGATTATCTTAGGGCTGCCGGTGGCATCGTGCGGTGAAAATGGGATTTTTTTATTTCATGTGTTCACAGGCCATCGTCAGATGATCCAACGGGTTCCCTACGATATCACATAGACGTCTTTAGGATGTCCTTCAGACGTCTGTCAAATGATATAGTCTGTGCCATTCAGTCTTGCACGTGCCGTGCGGTGCCCTTTAATAGTGTGAACACAGCTACGGCATGTCTCGGCATGTCATTGTTACTTCCCGGCCGGCGCCCGGTGCAAATGTGACTGAGGTATTACCAGACGTCTTTAGGATATCTCAGACGTCTGTGCCATTCAATCTTGCACGTACTATGTGGTGCCCATTAATAATAATGTGACCATAGCTACAGCATATGTCAGATTGTCACTGATAAAATCTGCGGCGCCCAGGACCCTGTGAAGTCACCCGATTCTTACTTTCCTGTGCAAATGTGACTGGGGCATAGTTGAGAACTCTGACCAGTAGTATCAGAGGAGAAGATTAAAGTTGACAGACAGTATGACAGGAAAATTCTTCAGCTTATGCCACCGGGTGCCGGCCTGGAAGTAGACATCGGCTGGTCTAACAGGATGCTGGGCGCCGGGGAGTTCATCAGCGATAATGCCGTAGCTATGGTCACATTATACACGGGTGTTGCACATGCAAAGTAACATGGCACAGACCAGATATCCTCTAGATGTCTGGTAAATGAAACAGACGTCTGTAGGATATCATAGTGAGTCTTTAGGATTATCCTAAACACATAAACTAAAATAAAATCCTATTTTCACCGTACCATGCCACAGGCATCCTTAAGATAATCTTGAGTTATGCCTGCGAGACACTCACGGGAGCCTGCCGTGTACTTTAAGATGATGTTTGGTGAGCAGACATCATAGAAAAGACGGAAACTTTTATGTTGCAGCTAAAAGTTCTTGATGACCCGTCCGACGTCTTAAAACTGCCCAATTTGTGGCCGATTATTTCCCGCCATGCCTTCTAGCTCCCTAGCTTGCTGGTCTATTTTGTAAATAAAATCCATCAGTCAGGCATCTTTATTGAAATCGGCACAAATGTGACTGAGATATTAGTATAGTTAAAAACCAATAACTCCAAATAGAAGAAAATTTCCAAATTTGCATTTGAAAAATATGATTATATATGATAACAAATGTATCGAAGGTAGACACAAATAAATTTACTCATTAAATAGCTGAGATTCTTCTGCATTTTTAGAAAAAATGTTCACAAAAATACAAAAAAAAACCAAAAAGAAAATGTTACAAACATTTAAAAAAAAGCAATAATCAGCATAGCCCCAAGGCCATTGGCCTATGTTTTTAATGATTTTTGAAAAGAAAAATGAATAGCAATCATCGGGTAGTCAAGGAGGCTGCCATTTTCAATAGCATGACAAATATGAGCTTATTGCAAAATATAATTGCAAAATTAGCATTGATCACAATGATCAGCTCTAAGCCCATTGACCTTTGTTTTTATATACTGCTTATGATTAAAGCAATGTTTTTTGAAATTACACTATATACACTTTATTCTATATGTATTCAACTTATGATTGCATGGGATTAATTCAAAGTAATCTTTTGTAGACCGAAGATGTTTGAGCTATATTCTTTTACCAAATTTAAAATATTTCTTTGTGACAAAACTGATGGAATTTTAATCTCAGTTTTCAATAAATTAATCTCTTTTAAACTGGTATTACAGATATTATTTTTAAAAAGCTGAACACACTGTTTTTATCCTCTAATATCCATTGAACATTGATCAAAACTATAAATTGCTGTGATATTGTTAAGAGATTCCGAACTCACATGAACCCACATTCAAAGATCCAAAATGAACGATATAATCCATGGAAACAGACGTTTAAAGGCCATTTCAAGGTCACTGGCAAAAATTGATAATAAAGCCAGCATGGGTCCACATTTAGTCATGTATCATCTGCGGATGAATCACATACAGAAAAAATGTAACAGGCCTGTGTATGTCATTTCTACTTATGGAAACTCTTGGAACAATACAAGGGATCTGATAACCAGTTCTGAGAAGGAAAGTTATAAATGATCCCCTTTCACAAATATGCCTGACCACAATTCTCGCTGCTGAAATATGATAGGGCAAATTAATATCACTTTGTGACAACTCTAGTGAATAAGTGAGATAAATATCCTAAACCTCTCCATCATAAACGTTATTATTTTTACTCAATCAACAATACCTAGTATCATTTATCTGAACATAAACAGTCTAAACCAATCATTTTCTGTTACCTTTGTATTGTTATCATTGTTGCCAGTTATGAGAACTCACCACCTCTAATTTAAATATCTTTGTTATTTTACTTCACCTAACTTACCTTTACTTAACTTACTTTTTCGCAATCATGGAATTAGTATGATTGTGCATGATGAAAGCAATATTATGCACTCAAGCAACCTATTGGTAGCCACTTTGCACCTTAACAGACAGACTTTGAGATGACAAGGAAACAACCAGTTTTTCTTAGTGAGATCCGGGAGAGTAAATTGATGCATGACAACTCAAATATTAATAAAGAGAAACCTCACCACTGACTAAAGAGACCAGATATTAATATTACCATAATTACAATCTGTTTGTTACTCAAATATATTAATACAAACGAAATCATATTGTTTTACAAATAGGGAACAATGTAACAGAGATAAAGGTGTGGGAAGTGGCTAAGGATCTAGTACTTCTCCCTCACACGTTTTCATCAAAACGTTGTGACACAATATTTTAATATTTCCTACTGTATATTTATTTGTGTATTTTCGTATCTCTTTCCTGTTCATTTGCGAGTTACCGACTCCTATTGAAATAGGCTAAACATACAGCACTGGATGAGTGTGAGGTAGTAAAGGAACCAATGAATAGAAGCCAACTAGTTTATGTTCTCATGGCAGGTTTGAAATGTTAGGTGAGGTTAAAGTAGGCTCTGGCCTATGCTGGTAGAGGGTCTATAAATTTGCAAACTCTATTATTGGGTAAGATTGTGGTATTGAGGTAGTGGGTGAGATGGGATTGTGGTGTCGAGGTAATGGGTGAGATGGGATTGTGGTGTTGAGGTAGTGGATGAGATGGGATTGTGGTGTTGAGGTAGCGGCTGATATGGGATTGTGGGGCTGAGGTAGTGGATCAGATGGGATTGTGGTGTCGAGGTAATGGGTGAGATGGGATTGCGGTGTTGAGGTAGCGGATGAGATGGGATTGCGGTGCTGAGGTAGCGGATGAGATGGCATTGTAGTGTTGAGGTAGCGGCTGAGATGGGATCGTGGTGTTGAGGTAGCGGGTGAGATGGGATTGCGGTGTTGAGTTAGTGGGTGAGATGGGATTGTGGTGTCGAGGTAGTGGGTGAGATGGGATTGTGGTGTTGAGTTAGTGGGTGAGATGGGATTGTGGTGTTGAGGTAGTGGGTGAGATGGGATTGCGGTGTCGAGGTTGTGGGAGAGATGGGATTGTGGTGTTGAGGTAATGGGTGAGATGGGATTGTGGTGTTTAGGTAGTGGGTGAGATGGGATTGTGGTGTTGAGGTAGTGGGTGAGATGGGATTGCGGTGTTGAGGTAGCGGGTGAGATGGGATTGTGGTGTAGAGGTAGTGGATCAGATGGGATTGTGGTGTTGAGGTAGCGGATGAGATGGGATTGTGGTGTTGAGGTAGCGGATGAGATGGGATTGTGGTGTTGAGGTAGTGGGTGAGATGGGATTGTGGTGTTGAGGTAGCGGGTGAGATGGGATTGTGGTGCTGATGTAGTGGATCAGATGGGATTGTGGTGTTGAGGTAGTGGGTGAGATGGGATTGTGGTGTTGAGGTAGCGGATGATATGGGATTGTGGTGTTGAGGTAGTGGGTGAGATGGGATTGTGGTGTTGAGTTAGTGGGTGAGATGGGATTGTGGTGTTGAGGTAGTGGGTGAGATGGGATTGCGGTGTTGAGGTAGTGGGAGGGATGGGATGTGGTGCTGAGGTAGTGGGAGAGATGGGATTGTGGTGTTGAGGTAGTGGGTGAGATGGGATTGCGGTGTTGAGGTAGTGGGTGAGATGGGATTGTTGTGTTGAGGTAGCGGATGAGATGGGATTGTGGTGTTGAGGTAGTGGGTGAGATGGGATTGCGGTGTTGAGGTAGTGGGTGAGATGGGATTGTGGTGTTGAGGTAGTGGGTGAGATGGGATTGCGGTGTTGAGTTAGTGGATGAGATGGCATTGTAGTGTTGAGGTAGCGACTGAGATGGGATCGTGGTGTTGAGGTAGCAGGTGAGATGGGATTGTGGTGCTGAGGTAGCGGGTGAGATGGGATTGTGGTGTTGAGGTAGCGGATGAGATGGGATTGTGGTGCTGAGGTAGCGGATGAGATGGGATTGCGGTGTTAAGGTAGTGGGAGAAATGGGATTGCGGTGTTGAGGTTGTGGGAAAGATGGGATTGCGGTGTTGAGGTAGTGGGAGGGATGGGATTGTGGTGCAGAGGTAGTGGATGAGATGGGATTGCGGTGTTGAGGTAGTGGGTGAGATGGGATTGTGGTGTTGAGGTAGTGGGAGATAGAAATATATATGACAAAGTGATTAAGCCTTTCCTATATATACTACTCAGGTCTTTACAGGCCCAAAGTAAACATGGTCATATTCTTTGATTATTAAGGTAAATATCGTTATCTCCACAAGTTGTCCCTTTACAATCTATATACCTATTAATCTTTCCAGTATTGATAAATATGTTTTTGAAAAAAGTAGCAAAATATCCTTGTTTTAATATTAGCTTCATACTTTCGACGCCCAATGACAGAACAGGAGAAAATATAGGGCAACCTGTTATTAAGTAGAGATTGCTTATTGCAGTCAGTACTGTGTACCCAACAATCAGATGAGACGGTCATCAAGACATTAATCATCAGACACAATGTGCCTAAGCCACTCCAGGACTGTCTCCAAAAAAAGATGTCTCTCTCTGTAAATCCACTACAAAATACTGTAGTTAAATTTACTTATTTATTTTCCCTCAGGTACCAACATTCTGTATGAAATATCTATTATTGAACAATCTGAAGAATGTATATCTATATACACACCTATGACCCAGGAAGATGGAATATTTGATTCCATTCATGAAAACCTCAAATAATTAATTATTCTGAGGATTTGTTTCCATAATACATAATAAACACATAACAAAGAAGGTATCATTTTGTATGAAAAGGAATATTCATCAGTGAGATTTACTTATTCAAATATTATATTGAAATGCTCCTCTCCAAGCTTAGTTTACCGCAATATGTTTATGGTATTGTGATATTATTGCACATCACAATTGAAAGTAAGTTGAGACACATCTCTCTATGGACCATCGTCCTCTGGGATGGATTATATGATTATTTTTTATTATTGTAATCAAAGACTTATCATGGCAAAGCATTACTCAACAGGTCCGACTAGTATGGAATTATTGATGGAAGAACTGTCTTTACATTATTCTGTGTAATAGCCTGTTTATATTGTCCACGTCCACTGTCCACAAGTGAGTAGTTAGAAGAGGTTTGAACAATTTGATTAGGCAAGAAGTAAATAGTATTATATACGTTTCCAGTTCTCCAACACAGAGAGAGAAGGCCAAGCTCAGATGGCCAAGCTCAGATGGGCAATTAGGATGTAATTATTAGTTTACTATTTTTACTGTTCACGCTGCAGAATAACAATATCTTCAGCAGAATTGTCACGTGACAAAAAACCTACCAATCTGAATATCATTATGGGTCATATCATTTCTGAATAAATGTTTGAGTGATATGGTATTAGAGTGTGTTGACTCGGTGCCTGAAGGAAGGTCATGTTGAGTTCAAGAGAGAGGCTCTCATCGATGAGACAATTTCTGCAGATGAGATCTGAAATAGGTCACATGTATGATGTTTATGAAACTAATTAAATCTACATTATGGCAGCAGGAAACGACAACATATATGCATTATAGGCCATTCAATAAAGGTATCAGCAAGTCAGGCCGCATTTTGATGCAAACGTGTAAATAATCCCTGTTATTTTTAAATAAGGTAAGATCTGTGACAAGAAATATGGTCCATGCTTCTCAGTGGACTAACAAATGTTTGATTATCTAAGATAGATACAATTTTCTATTTGGAAGGGAAGTATTTGTTTTCACTCCAGCCAGAAGTGACAGGTTTGATAGCCTCTAAAGCATAAACAAACAGATATAGAAATTGTATCCAGGCAACAAAAGAATGACAGTCACGATAACACCAAATTAAGATCATTTGAATTATACAAACAGGAATATGATTTAGATTATCTCACTTCTGTAAAAAAAAACATTTTTTGAGCATGACAAGATTCAGAACAAGTTCTGACAATTTATATATCGAGATATGTATATATTTTAGACCAAAACTCCAACAGGGACAATTCGGGAATTTTACCGGATAAGTTAATATCATATATGTCATGAGCTGTGAAAATAGTCAAATTTGCAAAGCACTGGCCAAGTATATATATGAATGGATACATGCAGAAGAGTCCTGGTATTCCAAGGATTCCTGCCATAATACTATAGTTACGTTTAACATTTTATTATTTTAAAATTGATTTAACATCATTGCACGTTTTGCTGTGCGTGTTATGAATATGACAATTATTCAATCCTTTACCCATACCTGCAAATATACACATAATGGTTTAGAGTTCATCGGGTCCGCCATATACTCGGGTTAAGACCTTTTAGATTTATATGTATATGGCACTCTTTGATTTTTTTTCAAACAAATTATTCAACATTTTTATCCATATAAATGTATATTTAATTTATTTTGGACCAAGGACACTTTTTTGGTTTATTGGGCCTTCAGAGGCAGGGGGATGTTTAATTGTGTTCTACTGCTACTTTCAAATGCTGTTTTTGCCATCTTATTGAAAATGGAGTTGGTCAGTGTTGTTCTTGCACACTTTCGGTTAATTTCGGTAAGAATACAAGCAGGTGTCCACCTTGAGTTTTTGATATTTTTTTCATCGTATTTGACAAAGACTTCATCAGAGATTACCCTCCATAGCAGGACTAAAAATCTGGGGGTGAACTGATTGGCGGGGAATTAATGCTAACTGAAATAGATTCTGTTTTGTTCTAAGTTGGAGTAATTATGAACATGACAGGGATTTTTATTTATCATTTTTTATTTGAAAATTACGTGTAACTTTCTCTGCTATTGCTATTTCTTTGTACTGTGCTCTGAGCTTATCTCCTGTTTATGAGCAAATTTATCCTCTAATTCCAAGAATTCTACACAAATCCTACCCCATCAGGATTGTATTGCTTGAGGGTACAGCAGAACATTTTGCATGGACAATATATCAGCCGTGCTTAATTCACCAGAGTGCTTCACAGGAGATGGGCTTTTCCTAGTATTTGATTAGGAAATATGAAAAAGAAAAATTGTTATTATAATTGAAAGTTCAAGGTATTATTTTTCTTTTGCGTTGAGGACAACTGTGGTGATATCAATTATAAAATTCTAATATCTCACAGAAATGACAAAACACAATTGGGTCAACAAAATGAAAAAAAAATCAGCATTGCAGACGTGGATTTGTTTGCTTGTAGTAACGTTTTCATCACTGTCTGGGTATATAGGTCGGATTGAAGCATGTCATTGGGACATAATGCCCATCTCTTTTCGGAGAGCAAATTGGGATCTTTCTTTTACATTATCGCATACACATGATAAGCCCAACCATGGTCTTTGTTGACCAGTTGTCGTGCACATCTCAGTAGTAGGTATCTGAACCTTTAGTATGGCAGACAGATATTTTACTAGTTAGTTAGTGTCCAATCCCACTTTTGCTGCGTGGAAGACTCACTATCTCAAACATCACAAAAGAAAGGAAAATATGTATAATTAGAAGTATGCGACCTGAGGCCTGTTTCACTTAATGTAGAGGATCAAGTGTAACTTGGTTGGGTAGAATATAATGTGTCAATTTTAACAAGGGGAAACTTATCGTATCACCCTTGGATAAGGAGAATACATGATAACTGAGTATGTGAAAGGGGAATCATTAAGCTTGGCAAAGTGGAAGGGAGAGGGGGAATCAAGCATGGCTATGTGGAGAGAGAATGTATCAAGCTTGGCTAGGTGGAGGGAGAATGTATCAAGCATGGCGAGGTGGAGAGAGAATGTATCAAGCATGGCAAGGTGGAAGGAGAATGTATCAAGCATGGCGAGGTGGAGAGAGAATGTATCAAGCATGGCAAGTTGGAGAGAGAATGTATCAAGCATGGCTAGGTGGAGGGAAAATGTATCAAGCATGGCTAGGTGGAAGGAGAATATATCAAGCGTGGCTAGGTGGAGGGAGAATGTATCAAGCATGGCTAGGTGGAAGGAGAATGTATCAAGCATGGCAAGTTGGAGGGAGAATGTATCAAGCATGGCTAGGTGGAGGGAGAATGTATCAAACCAGGTGAGGTGGAGTGAGACTTTATGAAACTTTCCTTTGGGGTGGGGGGAAGGAAGTCAGATGGAGTGAATAATGTGTAAATAAACTTATCTTAATCATGAGCTGCAAATGATATGGTAAGGAAACGTTTGATCTCTGTGTCGTATTATCGTAGTAAGTATGAAAGCTTTTGGACCATATTTTGCCTTAAGAAATAAACAAAATGATTTTTTGACATTGGGAAATTACAGGTCAATAAATCATATACAGAACTTTTACATATTATGATATCTTGAGGTACAATGTATTTTTGTTTCATTACCACAATAAAGTGTCATGATTTCCAAGAATATGATTGGCTGGTGCCTGTTGTGGCACATGAAAATTGATCTGAATATCAACATGATGACACTTCATTTTCTGAAGTGGTTCAACATGTACATGAACATATTTAGGTCTGCAATGCTGTTAAAATTCAAGATCATTTCATGGCTATTTTGCCTACTCTTTTTACTTGCGGCTTGCATGTTTTTAGATCTATTTCAAGTCTATTTCATGCGCTCTCACCCTCCATTCTGACAGGTACACAAGACTCTAAATAACATTACATAACTATCCTATTTATATTCTAGCACACATACCACATCATGACCTTTCATTGTGTACCTACTAACACATATCATGACGTCTACATTGATCATGACATTCACATAAATTTCTTTTATAATTAATAATTCATCTATCACCATATGTCTGGACAATGGACAGACGTAAACATAATGATAAACATATACCATTTCAGTCTCAGTAATAGAAAAAAACATAAGTTAAGGAATTAAGGCAGTCAAGAACACGTGCCTTATGAAACACTTTAAAAACTCTACATATCATAATTAATGAAAGGTCTGTAAACTACTTGAAGGACAATGTTTGACAAATTACCTGACAAAGTTACCTGGAATAATTAATTACTTCCCAATCCTATTTCGTTCCTAGAGATTCACCCAAGAGAACCGCTATTCTTATTAATGAACAAAGTGTTGTTTATGAAATCAAAGAATAATGTCAGAGAGAAATTACATATATGTAAATACACTTCAGGCTTTTCAATCAGGTATATTGATCAAGAATGAGCTTTCCATTCATCTACAGGTGAAAAATGCGATTCCATTGCACATGTATCTGACTGAAGAGGCCATTAATTAAGGTGAAATGTGAAACTATGACTATTTGTCTCTGGGGAATATCATGTTTTACAGACACCTTAACACCAGCAATTGCACCTGTCAGGTGCATGCCCAAGTGTGCTACTGGCAGTGAGCTTTGCTGCAAACACAAGTGAACATAGACCGCATATATTTACATGATGAAATTATTTCTATTTGGCATGTTCTGTTCTAACGCTTCATTGGCAGTAACCTAGCAACTCAAGTTGGCGTGTGATTGCCAGGAATATATTAATGGGCTGTGTGCTGGACTCTTCGGAGTTGTGTATGCTAAAAGCACGTGTCAGAACTGCTGAATGAGGCAAGTTAACATCTCCCGATCATTAGCTGTCTGATACTTTGCCATCAAAATGATTTTTTTTCTTATCAGAATAGTGGCTTTTGATTTCCTAAGGATAGTTATCACTCACATAATAGCTACTATGTTTTGAAAGCAATCACATGATGTTCGTTTTCTGCCTATAGTCTCAGAGTATACGCTGCGAGATTATACCAATGGGTACATTAACAAGCCAATGTCCATTGTTTAACCGGCCGGACGAAAACACTGGAAATTGTTGTTTGCAAATTATTTACGCACATACACTTTTCACAAAATTCATAAATTTTTTTCCATAAACGTATAAACCCGACTTCCGAGATGAATCTCGTGTAATGAATAGTTGTGGAGGATTAAAAAGTTGAATAAAAAGCATTCGACATCTTTTGTGTTGCCCTGAATTTGTTTGTGATATGAGTAGCCAAGTTTGTCAAGTACAGAAACTAAGATGGCACTATGCTGGTCGAATATTGCATCAAAATCTCCTAAGGGCCTCACACCCAACGTTAACAGAGAATAAATATTTGATCGACCTTAAATATATCGCTGAACTGGGGCCAAAAAATATAGTTGTTATTTAGAGCTGGAAATTCGTGTGCACAGTGTTGAGCAAACCTTTATTAGGGTGATCTACAGCTTATAAATATAAGACAGAAAGAGGGAACATGATATCTCAGATGGGATATTCATTGAATATTCATGAACATTTATGTTTGGAGATTAACATCACTTCCAATATTATTTGAGTCATATCATGACGAGACTTACTTGTAGCAGATATAGTTTCACATCTCTGAAAGTGTCGTCATTGGCGTGACAACTCATCCAGTCATATATTTACAATTACAATGGGTTAACCTTTCAAACAAGGGCTTCAGATATTTTCATATTAGTTCTGGTTACATCATTATTTTCATTATTTTATATTGATCTGAGATTTCTTGGTCGAGATTTAGGTTTTAACAGTAACGATAGGTACTCTGGTGCATATCCATTTTGTACCGTCCTGTAAGTAGGGCTATTTTAAAGTCTATTCTAGCCTTTACAGGAAGCCAGTGAAACTCCATTAATTTGCCTGTAATGTGATCATGCTTCTTTATTTTCCCCACAATTCTAGCTGCAGCATTTTGCAATCTTTGCACGCATGACACCTAGGTAGTCCAACCAATTGTGAATGTCCATAGTCAAGAGTTGTCAAGAGAAGTTAAAAAAGAAAAATAGAACATTTTTACACGTTTCCATTATTTGTAGCCTTTATGGGCATTCTTCATCGAATATTATACCTAAGTCTTTGACAGTGTCAGATTTTCTAATAACTGCATCCCCCACCTTAATTTCAGCTAGAATTACGTCATTTTTAAAATGCGTATTTGGGTACATAAAGAAGGGGATAGAGGGTACGATTTGGGGGGTATATCTCTTGAGGATATGAGAAGGCTAAGGAACACAAATGTACCAGAGGACAATGAAGAATGCATGGAAGCCAGTGATATTATTGTCAGCATCATGATCACATTTCTTTCACTTATTAATTAATACCAGCACTGCTCAGGGGCAGAGGAAATGTTTGTGTAGATGAAGATGACAAGGTTGTCGTCATGGCATTAACCCAGCTGTCAGGGATCAGCATGACGTGAGTACCTGGATTAGTGCAGCAAGGCAACTCTCATGTAACCCTACTTAGAAATCTGATGCTCAACACAGATGCTCAGGTGATTATGTGTCATCTCCATTACCCCCTACAACAGAACCATTTCATAGTATGTGTATATATATTCTGCCATTGCATTTTCATGGACGTTATCAATACAAGAATTAGCGTGTTCTGTCATAAAGTGTGCAGTCAGAATGTGGCACATGTCACTTGCTGAGACAGAGAGAGTGCCTGGCGGCAACAAACCACAGCGAGAACACAACCGAATCACGTGACAACCGTGCAATCTATTCTCATTGGGATCTAATGTCCTTCTTGTCTATGTCACATATTATTATTATTATTATTATTATTATTATTATTATTATTATTATTATTATTATTATTATTATTATTATTATTATTATTATTATTATTATTATTATTATTATTATTATTATTATTATTATTATCATCATCTATATCGAATATTAGAATACAAAGCAAAGAGCATATAATGGGTATGAGATAGCTGCCGTGTAACTGCTCAGCTGGGCTGACCGGGAGGCCTCATTAGGCAGACTCAGGTGGTGATCGCTATCCGTGCACAGACTCAAATATGACCTGCAAATGGCCCTCACTCTTTTGCTCTCATAATTTACAATTCATATACATCTACTTAAAATAAGCGTTTCCGGCTCCAACCAGGCGCATCCGATTTATCGTTTTATTTAATTCCTCTTGAAATGAAACACGTCAATTGCGCATGATAATCTCAACGTGTGTGTATACATATCCTGAGTATACTAGTACACGTACGATTCACTCTACATTGTAATTTAGTAGTGACCAGTTTTTACACACAAACCGGAAGGAAAATTTCATGGAAATTCATGGAAAATAAATATATACTTTAGTTTTCGCTTTTTAGCTCTGCTGAGACTTTAGCTCGCAGAGCTTTAGGAGGGGGAAAATGTCTGTCCGTCTGTCCGTCTGTCCTTCCGTCTGTCAACATTTCTTTTAAAAATCTTCTCCTCCAAAACTACCAGTACTATATCTTTCATATTTTATATAGAGGTAGATATATAGGTGAAGATTCAGATTCCTTCAAATCTTAGTGATGTCACCATTGACCTTAGTGCAGTGACCTTGAGGTCACAAATTTTGTACTAAGCATATCTCAGCAACCACTTATTAGAGGAAATTAAAACTTGGTATGCAGAAATGTCTTATGCTAAAGCTGTACTTTGTCATACAATTTTAGTCATGCGACCTTTGACCTTGACATACTGACCTTGAATTCAAAATTTGTGAACATGCCACATCACAACCATCAGAAGTGAATAAAAACACTTAATATCTGTTATATACTAACACTATGTTTAAAAATCTTCTCCTCCAAAATTACCAGTAATATTTGTTTCATATTTAATACAGAGTTAGATAGAGAGTTGAAGATTCAGATTCCTTCAAATTTTAGTGATGTCACCATTGACCTTAGTGCAGTGACCTTGATGTCACAAATTTTGTGAGGAATATATCTCAGCAACCACTTATAAGAAGAAACTAAAACTTGGAATACAGAAATGTCTTAAGTCATAGCCATGCCTTGTCATACTTTTTAGTCATGTGACCTTTGACCTTGACATACTGACCTTGAATTCAAAATTTGTGAACATGCCACATCACAACCATCAGAAGTTGAATAAAAACACTTCATATCTGTTATATACTAACACTATGTTTAAAAATCTTCTCCTCCAAAACTACCAGTAATATTTGTTTCATATTTAATACAGAGGTAGATAGAGAGTTGAAGATTCAGATTCCTTCAAATCTTAGTGATGTCACCATTGACCTTAGTGCAGTGACCTTGATGTCACAAATTTTGTGAGGAATATATCTCAGCAACCACTTATAAGAAGAAACTAAAACTTGGAATACAGAAATGTCTTAGGTCATAGCCATGCCTTGTCATACTTTTTTAGTCATGTGACCTTTGACCTTGACATATTGACCTTGAATTAAACATTTGTGAACTTGCCACATCACAACCATTAGAAGTGAATTAAATGCACTTCATTTCTTTTATATACCAACACTATGTTTTAAAAGCTTCTTCTCCAAAACTGCCATTAATTTATGTTTCATATTTTATACAGAGCTAGATAGAGAGTTGAAGATTAAGATTCCTTAAATTCTCAGTGATGTCACCATTGAGCTTAGTGCAGTGACCTTGATGTCACAAATTTTGTAAGGAGCATATCTCAGCAACCACTTATAAGAAGAAATTAATACTTGGTATACAGAAATGTCTTAGGTCATAGCCCTGCCTCGTAATACTTTCTTAGTCATGTGACCTTTGTCCTTGACACATTGACCTTGAATTCAAAATTTGTGTGCATGCAAAATCTCACAACCATTAAAAGTGGAGCAGACTTGAGCAGATGATGATTTTGACCAATCAAAATGCATGTTACATATCAAATTTGGCCCCAACTTGTTATCTTGATTCTCATTGGCTATGTTATTCAAAATGGCAGCCTCCTTGACAACTTAGTCTTAGATTTTTGAAAAAATCCCAAATTTTGTGTGTGAATATTGCATTGGTAACAAGATAATGATTTACCATATATTAATGAATATCTCATCAAAACTGAATTAGGATCTTGTATGGAAAATCACAACCTGGTTGATTGTTGCACTTTTTCTCAGTTCATGTGTTTTCATTCAAGTCAGCAGAGCTATCAACCCATGGGGTTATGTTTATTTATTTCCAATAAAGTATGTATAGAAATGTGTAAAACTAATCCAGACAGGTGACAGTCCTGAGCGTTTGTCCCACATACTTTCTGCAGAAGGTGACTGCTTCTCACTCTAAACCACGGTTATGAATCATATTATAAATTGCACATCAGGTAGGTTTCTAATAGATTGCATCTAAATGTAAATGGCTAATACATTTTGTAACGTTACTTCCTATTTACCCATGAATGAGGTTATAGAGTATACATTATCATACGGTTAATGCCGGAGTGATGCTAATGTTTATAGGGAGGTATGATATAATAGAAGATGAAATGATTCAAGCAGGACCACTTGCTGATTTTGCAATTATAGCTAGCGGGTTATAATAATGATGTTACATCCAGATGTAACATTTAATTTGCTGATATTAATCATTAGATAACATATTTTCATAACAAAACATTAAAGGAAGATATCTTCATCTTTTGTTGAATATTAACAATTAATGTAGAAAAACAGAAATGGACAAAATGTCTCCAGGATCGTTTTTCTCCTACATTGATTAGGGATTAAAAATTGAAAGAATTTCTTGACATACATATAATCTTCTGAGATGTTACACAGCATTTTACCACCCATTCTTAATCAAGTCGTTGCATAATTTGATCTTGTGTTATTGAATTATAATGATGGAAGCTCAAGAGCCTCTAATGCCAAATGTTAATTGAAGAACAAATTATCGTGAAAATGAGAAGTTCAGCAGGCGGAAAGATATGTTCTGCACCCCTCCAACACCATGCCATGCTAATTTGTGAAAGCATTAAGTGATCTAAATCAACCGTTTAGAAATTATGATTATGTTTTACTTGATAAGAAAGTTATAAATAAAAAATGAACACTGATGAGCATTCACCTCATTTATATTGGCCTATCATCATAGTTATGATGTTATATTAATGATAAGTATTATCTTTTTTATATTTCTCTGTAGTAGACTGACCAGAGACAGAAGACAGAGGCTATATTTGCGACCCGAGCAACGAATGACCTGTAATCCAAGAGGGATAAACTGAAATCCCAAGAAGACATCACCTGTGAACCCAGATAGACCACCTGCACATGAAACCAGAGTGATCAGCTTTGATCCCATATACCATATCTTTAACAATGAGACACGTTTAATACCCAACTCGCATTTATCTACTCACAAGATTTTCACCTGTAGATGGCACTGCTTTATTACATCCGGTCATCTATAAACTTGCCATAAGAAAGGAAATGGTTTACGGTGATAACTGTATTAAGTAGACCTGGAGTCTTATAGATGGCCTTATATGGAACCATTGCAGTGGCTGAGGCCGTGTGGGCACATATTGGCGCTGCCACACCTACTCACTCAGTTACTGGCCTGTGTCACTGCGCTTATAAATATGCGGCAAGACTTGAGTAGCAAAGTTTACATTCGGCACGCTATCTTAGCCAGCCTGTGGATGTGCTCTACATATGAGGTGACACCAACTACCTGTGTGGAGTGAAAGGCATAAACATATCCTAATAGAGCATTGTACTTGAGCAGAAAAGCACGCAATGTTTGCCTTTTGGATGTTGTTCTACATATTGTCATGATGATACCAACTACCTGTATGGAGGGAAGGGCATAAGCATATCATGATAGAGAATTATACTTCAGCAGAAAAGTTTACTCTCAGCACGCAATATTTGCTTATAGATATTGCTCTACATATTGTCCTTATACCAACTACTTATGTAGAGAGAAGGACATAGTCAAAGCATATCATTGTTGGGTACTGAATAATCTGTGACAAATACTGAACAATCTGTGACAAGACTACAAATATCTATTATCCGTGAGTGAACTAATATCTTACTTGTGCTCAATACTGAACAGGAAGTTAAGACATGGGTTCCGTGGACAAAGGAAGGCACCAGTTCACCTTCAAGATTGAGCAGATGGATAATGGCTCGTTCGTGGCGTCTGTGGTTCATGACGCCACCAAGCGGGAACCAGATGACGTAGGAGCACTTTATTATGTGGTTGTCGTCATTTTTCTCTATGGTTGCTCCATTTTAATGATGATAGCATCGTATATAAGAAAAAACAAGATGGATAGAAAGTTGAACCGTTATTTAAAGGAAATGGCCAATGTGAGAAAAAGAGAACGTCAACTGCAGCTGTTCAATGCAGCTGCCAAAGCTGCCGCACAATACGGCCAGGTTTCAGGACCAGATAAATCCGACATCAGCGAAACAGAGACAGACGCTGAGCCTGATGCTAGCAAGATCAGAAAGTTATCAGGTTCACCAAGACCTTTTGGTGATAATACCAGAAAGGTTTTCTTAGATTTACCTTCAAATGCATATACTACTGACTCGGACAATGAGACCTCCACTGAAGGGGACACTGCGTTTATAAGCTATGCCAGGCCACAAAAGTCCATCCTAAAAAACTCGTATCCAAAAAGTGTCAAATTGTTACTACCTGGTGAAAATGAGCCCTCGTCTCCCACACGAGATTACAAGACGAGTTCTTTGGAGAGTATCCAGGACTGCGACGCTGGCGTCCTGGAAACTGCCATAGATGTGGACAGCGACACACAGGACTCAGACGACAAAGAGAGTAAAACCAACAACGGCGCTGGCTCCGAGAGCGAATGTAGCAGCACGACGGCCGTCACGACTGACGTCACATTGCAAAACATTGACGGCCTTCAGGTTGTGTCCTCGGTATGATTACACTTTCTGAAAATGTCATTATAATGACTGACATTACAAGGCTTCATAACAAATTTGTTAAATTATAATTATGGGTGGTAAATTAATTAGAAGCAGGCTGGCAGCCACAAGGGATCGTGACGATGATCACAGATAGTATGTGGCTGTGTCAGCCATTTTTATCTGCAAACCTACAAAACAACACTTGAGCTGCCTGACGCGTTGCTTGTGAGATCTTGACGTGACAGCGCGAGACTAGGGGAGCTGTGAGCACCAAGCACGGATGTGCACATCTTGTTGTAAGTGACAGCCACCAGGTCTCAATGGCAGCTTAAACATCCGCCGCCCGGGCAGAGTGTCTTGAAGCTCATACCACTGCCAATATCCGTGCAGTCTTATTGCATATAACTCGATTTAAATTGAATAATTATTTTAATGGAAACATATATATTGCATTCCAATTGTGTTTTCATATCATAATGCTACAATAATATGTGGTGCAAATTTTCTAAATAATTGTATTTTTTATTGAAAATGTTTGTCCAAAATGTCAAAAACGTGATATAAACGTATGAGGGAGGTATGTTATCGGCGTCATATACTTGAATGTCATGATGATAATGTACCATTTTGTACAAGCGACCATATTTTCCAAAAGAGTAATGTGATACATTTTTAACATCCAATTATATATGGATGGTTTTATGGATTATAAAGTGAATCAGTTTCCTCTCCTAATGTAACCGGAAATTCTGTCCCGGAATTAAGTGTCTATTTCATTAATAGGACATCACTCAAGTTTGTCTGACCTAAAATAGGCCATTTTGTATATTTTGTGTTTATTATCATAAGAGGCAGATTCATTTCAATATTCAGATTAAGGTTACCCCAGAGAAGATTGGAGATTGATAAGGGTGGTGATGAAGATAGGCGAGAGTGTTGATGGTGATGGGCTAGAGTGGTGATGAAGATAGGCGAGAGTGTTGATGGTGATGGGCTAGAGTGGTGATGGAGATAGGCGAGAGTGTTGATGGAGATGACCTAGAGTGGTGATGGAGATGGGCTAGAGTGTTGATGGTGATGGGCTAGAGTGGTGATGATGATAGGCGAGAGTGTTGATGGTGATAAGCTAGAGTGGTGATGGAGATAGGCGAGAGTGTTGATGGAGATGACCTAGAGTGGTGATGGAGATGGGCTAGAGTGGTGATGAAGATATGCGAGAGTGTTGATGGAGATGACCTAGAGTGGTGATGGAGATGGGTAAGAGTGGTGATGGAGATGGGCTAGATTGGTGATGGAGATGGGTTAGAGTGGTGATGAAGATATGCGAGAGTGTTGATGGAGATGGGCTAGAGTGGTGATGGAGATGGGCTAGAGTGGTGATGGAAATGGGCTAGAGTGGTGATGGAGATGGGCTAGAGTGGTGATGGAGATGGGCTAGAATGGTGATGGAGATGGGCTAGAATGGTGATGGAGATGGGCTAGAGTGGTGATGGAGATGGGTTAGAGTGGCGATGGAGATGGGCTAGAATGGTGAGGGAGATGGGCTAGAATGGTGATGGAGATGGGCTAGAGTGGTGATGGAGATGGGCTAGAATGGTGATGGAGATGGGTTAGAGTGGTGATGGAGATGGGTTAGAGTGGTGATGGAGATGGGCTAGAATGATGATGGAGATGGGCTAGAGTGGTGATGGAGATGGGCTAGAGTTTTGATGAAGATAGGCGAGAGTGTTGATGGAGATTGGCTAGAGTGTTGATGTTGATGGGCTAGAGTGCTGATGGTGATGGGGACAGGTGGGGTAGATGGAGAAAGTCAAGAAAGATTAAGGATAAACCAAATTAATGAGTAGACAGGAGACAGGCAGAGTAGGTGATTGATGGAGATATGCAGAGTAGGTGATGGATGGAGACAGGCAGAGTAGGTGTGGGCTGGAGACAGGCAGAGTAGGTGATGGATGGAGACAGGCAGAGTAGGTGATGGATGGGGACAGGCAGAGTAGGTGATGGATGGAGGCAGGCAGAGTACGTGTGGGCTGGAGACAGACAGAGTAGGTGATGGATGGAGACAGGCAGAGTAGGTGATGGATGGAGGCAGGCAGAGTACGTGTGGGCTGGAGACAGACAGAGTACGTGTGGGCTGGAGACAGGCAAAGTAGATGATGGATGGAAATAGGCAGAGTAGATGATGGATGGAAACAGGCAGAGTAGGTGTGGGCTGGAGACAGGCAGAGTAGGTGATGGATGGAGACAGGCAGAGTAGGTGTGGGCATGGGACAGGCAGAGTAGATGATGGATGGAGACAGGCAGAGTAGGTGTGGGCTGGAGACAGGCAGAGTAGGTATGGGCTGGAGACAGGCAGAGTAGGTGATGGATGGAGACAGGCAGAGTAGGTGATGGATGGAGACAGGCAGAGTAGGTGATGGATGGAGACAGGCAGAGTAGATGATGGATGGAGACAGGCAGAGTAGGTATTGGCTGGAGACAGGCAGAGTAGGTATGGGCTGGAGACAGGCAGAGTAGGTGATGGATGGAGACAGGCAGAGTAGGTGTGGGCTGGAGACAGGCAGAGTAGGTGATGGATGGAGACAGGCTGAGTAGATGTTGGATGGAGACAGGCAGAGTAGGTGTGGGCTGGAGACAGGCAGAGTAGGTATGGGCTGGAGACAGGCAGAGTAGGTGATGGATGGAGACAGGCAGAGTAGATGATGGATGGAGACAGGCAGAGTAGATGATGGATGGAGACAGGCAGAGTAGGTGTGGGCATGAGACAGGCAGAGTAGGTGTGGGCTGGAGACAGGCAGAGTAGGTGATTGATGGAGACAGGCAGAGTAGGTGATGGATGGAGACAGGCAGAGTAGGTGTGGGCTGGAGACAGGCAGAGTAGATGATGGATGGAGACAGGCAGAGTAGGTGATGGATGGAGACAGGCAGAGTAGGTGATGGATGGAGACAGGCAGAGTAGGTGATGGATGGAGATAGGCAGAGTAGGTGATGGATGGAGATAGGCAGAGTAAGTGTGGGCTGGAGACAGGTAGGTAGAAAGAGGATAGGTTCATGGGAGGGAGATGTTAGATGTAGACAGGAAGGATATATATATAAATCTTGAAAGCATAAACGAAAGAGTGACATTTACAAATATGGCCATCGGGGCAAGGAAATATGTGACAGCAATTTACTTGGACCAATGACAAAGGCAGAACAAATGCAATAAATTTGCTTCCGGACACTCGGGTTGGGTTACATTGGACAGTAAACATGAAACATCAACGTTGAACCTAGTCACACATTTTGCCTAATTTACAGAACAGACAGTATTTAAGCTGCTCAAATCTCCAAAGAGAGCACCAAAAAAGGAATGGAGCTGCTCAATGGTCATGTTCAAATCATATGTTATCAGTTTTAGAAAACATGTAATCAATGTTCATGTTACTATCAAAACAGTATTTAAGGGATTTTCTTGTTTTATTCATATCCAATAGCATATCTTTTATATATTGTGGTTAAGCCACTGAGCAGTTGTTAAACCATACACAGAATATCGCCATGTATAGATTAGATAATGATGTGATGTGTCCATGCACAGTCTTGGGCTTTTATTAGGGAACATATTCACTTTGACGAACAATGGTGGTGGTTTAGATACAAACCGTCTGAGGTTTATTCATAAATATGACCATGGGTGTAATGTGATACTGATGACGTTTATACCACGGAAGTTGCCAAATATATTTATAATAGTTAAAATATTTTACAAAGACGTTAACATGTTCAGATTGTGAAATTAATTTATGGTGTCATTGCTAGGTATTAGACCATGTAGTTTATATTGATGTCATTGTATAGTATTGGCACATGCAGCTTATCCTTTTATTTCAAATGATTTATACAATGATGGATGGGTTATGGCCTATAAAAGGGGTTATTGGGGATGGTACATCAGACAATATTCTTTACAACAAACTTGTATCATGTATTACATTGTGTATCTTAAGATATCATTGAATGTTTTTACATAACAATTCATATTGTTTACACTTTAAGCTTAGATGTCTATTGTTTTGAGATATATGCGACATGTAATTTTCGAATTGTCTTTGATGCCTGCTTGATGAACTGCAGTATCTCGAGTCAGTGGCTCAAGTCAGTGGCTCAAATCAGTGTCTCAAGTCAGCATCTCGAGCCAGTGGCTTAAGTCAGTGTCTCAAGTCAGTATGTCAAGCCAGTGTCTCAAGCCAGTGTGTCAAGTCAGCATCTCGAGCCAGTGGCTTAAGTCAGTGTCTCAAGCCAGTGTGTCAAGCCAGTGTGTCAAGTCAGTGTGTCAAGTCAGTGTGTCAAGTCAGTGTGTCAAGTCAGTGTGTCAAGCCAGTGTCTCAGTGTCTCAAACCAAGCATCTGCCACGTATTGTAAGCATAGAATGGAATGCTCCTGCCTCATATCATGAGATCGATTCCTGATATGTGAGGCAGCAGTATCCCACGTCCCATTCTAAACTGTTATTTGAATATCAGTTAGTGTGTCATTTGTTAGAGTATTATGTCAAATGCACAAACATTGTCTACTTGTAGTTTCAGGAATTCAAATGATTTAAATGGCTAGTTCCTAATAATCTGACCTTATTTTATTTTAACGCTTAATGAACTATATGGTAATAACATATAATGCTAAACAAAAACTTTATTAGTCTAGCCAACCATTCATTTACACAGTGGATCTTTGTTAGGACAGCAGGCTGTCCTAGAAAGGTCGGGTTCGGGAGGGTAATAAAACTGAGTCGCGCAATGGATGAAGCTGGACCCTCTACAGTTGCTGTGAATAAGCCATCCTCATTGTTGGGGAAATGGTACATAAACTAATTGACAGGAAGTCAATGTTTTCAGTTTCCCTAAAACCGTTCCACAAATGATGTGGACAAAGTTTGTAGATAAAACTATCGGGAGATAATGTTGTTCCAGAGTCAGATGCTAATTTTAGGGTCTGGAAAAATGGCACCAGAGGTTCCCTTGGGTAATCTTAGGTGTAATTCCTTCTTGACCACACCCAAAACCTAGTGATGATCAGATCATCTCAACAGAGGTCATTTCCAACATGTTCTCCAGGCATATACAGCCCGTATAGACGTTGGCTATTTAGGCAAATATTATCTTAAAGGAAGGAATGCATGTCTGAATGGATGGTTTACATGTATGCACTGACATGATCATGATTTTGATAACATAGAGGGCACCACATCCAGGGACCTCACAAAAATTGGTGTGAAATTATGTTCCTCTCCTGTATCAAACATGACACAGATCCTCTGGCAATACTAACAATTATATATCAAGAGGCTAAGATTATCATTCATCAATGACTTAACAAATATTTATGATTTGATAGACCAAAGCCCAGCTCAGTGCACTTGTAAAAGAATACATGCTCTAATTACTGTGCTGATTTTGGTCTAATATATGTCACAATTAGGCTATCCTCTCACGGAAGGTTAGGCAAAGTAAACCGTAAAATATGAACGTCAATATGGGCCTAGATTGATGGAGGAATGCACAGTTATTTCACAATGCACGAAATGGAGAAGAGAAGCCCTAATCAAGCCTTTCACTTCTGAAGCCAGCACCAAATTGCAGTGCCAGCAATTCTCATATCCCTGTCGAGGGTTGGAAAGAGAGGTAGATACGTCAGTGATTCCATGTAAAATTATTAAATTATTCTCATAGAAAAGACTCACCAAGATGTTTATCATTAATGTTAAGTCATTTATGTTAATATCTTTTACAACTCTTGTTCTATATATACATGTTTGTGTAGTGCACGTCATTTAACCTTTGGCGATGTATTTTGTGATCCATATAGATCACTGAAATGAATATGAATTAAATAAAATGTTACAAGACTCTAACTGGCTCAAGTGCTTGTTTTGTTTTCATTTTTTATTGGCACGGTGGGGTATATTGTATCTGCTATCATAATGCAGTATTATGGGTGATAAAATAAATGTATATATTGAATATGCAGAATAAGTCTCCATAGCCTACTAGCTTGTGTTATTAATCTTCTGGTTGATTTAAAGATAATCCCCACTTTCACTGTCAGATTCTGATGGATCAGTGACACTGTGAAATGCAAGTTTTATCCTGCCGGGGGAGGAGGGCGGGGCAGGGGGTCATGATCGAATTGGCATCCCTGAACTTAATAATGCTCAGGTAAGCAGCTTGAAGACTGGGCAGACTTGCTTCTTTCATCCTCAGTTGATCCAAATAAAGGTTGGCCCTCTAGTACATTACAAACACTTGTTGAGCTATAGCTTTCTGTAAAATATCCCTCCGACTCCATGAACCTAGGGTAAGGGATTCCACAAAAATAACTCTCTGAACGTCAAAACTCAAAAAAATAAAATTCAAGACTGACTTAACAGCTATATCAATGATCCAATCTTTTAGATGAAATTTGATCATCATTACGGTTATAAAATATTTTACAAACATGTGTTATGATGGCTTGCAAAGAAATAGATAAAGATATGTCATAAAAACACATGATTTTGGGTGCAACCCATATTAAGAACTGGCCCTTTAATATACATTATGAAAATGATTGCCCTGTCTACTAGAAATGTTAGCAATATTACATAGCCAAGTGGTGTTTATGTACTAATAAGGTAGTTTACCTGTTACAGAGCATTTCTTTTTCAAACCCTCAAACATTTTAAACATGGATTTTAGGGTGCTGAGATGTGGCCACCGTATTGGGATGAAAATGATCCCTCGTGTTCATTTATCAAAATAAAAACGTCTCTTGCTATCAGGAAGGGTATGTAAAATAGCATATTTAAAGCTACATTATCCCTTTATCATGAAAGTAGCATCTTCGGAATTTGTGCAAAATAGTAAAAAGGTAAGAAAGCATCGGTAAACATGGGTAGACTGCCTTAATATCTAAAACCCAAACTCATTATGGGTCAACTACTTTAATTTTGAAAATTACATGGGATTACAGATATTTTTTGGACAAGTAAACTTATAGATGTATATAATAATATATATACATTTGAGATGAGAGATAGCATATTTCTTATTTGATAACTAACGATCTTTATTAATCATGAAAAGGAAGCAATCATATATATGAATTACGACCAAGTAGAAAAAACACATTCAAAGAATATGACCATTCTGATTCTACTTATTTTATTTAACGATGTGGATACATTTAAAAATCAGTGAAAAGCATGGAATAAAAATAAGTCATTTTTTTATGCAAGCTGGGATCAAGGAAACAATACGTGCACTCCTATGGTACATGTATTCGTTGTGCAAATCATTCTCTCAGTGCAATTATTTCTTCGGCCCTTTAGAGAAATTCATACAATCTTCGACCATCTTGCTTTCAGTGTTTTCACATCTTGGCGACAGGTATCACAAATGATTTTCGAGGCTTTCGCCGGTTTTCCCTTTTCAACATTTTAATCACCCACATGCCATGACTGTTCTTCAGCTGAGTATAACCTCTGAAATCAGGTATATTCGCTTTTGGAAAACACGTCATGTGGCATTACTGTTAATAATCACAAGTCACGATGTGAATAGTAGTACTAAGTAAATTCATAAACACCTTTTGCTTGTGCCTGCTTTGCCAGAGATTGCTAACATACAGGTGTGGCTCACATTGTTGTATTTCTTTTTTAAATCAACGCTGCTACATTAGGACACCACGGGATTATCGACCACTATCGGCCAATGTTTAGACATCGTACAGGTTATCTAGATCTAAGTGTATATTTTCTTCCAATGTGACAAAAAATCTACATTTCTTGTCATTATATACTGATTTTAACTACATTTTGAAGCAAGATAACCTTTTTTTGTCAATTTAATTAAAATGTGGTATGAGCTAAGTATAGCACGAATAAAGCTGCCATGTAATACTACCACTATGACATGTGTAACTGAAGCTCCACATTGAAATTCATCTTCATTTCTCTTTGGAGTATATCATATTCACATGCCCGGTTGTCATGGTTACATTTTGTAATATAAATAATAAGATCCCTAACCGTAAATAAAATGTCGAGTACACTGTCTATATTCTGTATGATTTATATGATAGCCATTCATCACCAAATGCTGCTCATTCCCCACAGTGCTGTTTATGTATCCTGATATTCTTGTGTTGATATCCTGATAGTCCCTATAATCTCCAAATGCAGCCCTTACCTCACAGTGGTGTTTATGTATCTTGATATTCTTGTGTTGATATCCTGATAGTCCCTATAACCACCAAATGCAGCCCCTACCTCACAGTGTTGTTTATGTATCTTGATATTCTTGTGTTGATATCCTGATAGTCCCTATAACCACCAAATGCAGCCCCTACCTCACAGTGCTGTTTATGTATCCTGATATTCTTGTGTTGATATCCTGATAGTCCCTATAACCACCAAATGCAGCCCCTACCTCACAGTGTTGTTTATGTATCTTGATATTCTTGTGTTGATATCCTGATAGTCCCTATAACCACCAAATGCAGCCCCTACCTCACAGTGCTGTTTATGTATCCTGATAACCATGTGTTGATATCCTGAGAGCCCCTCATCATGGTTAGCTTATATCCTGATAGCCTCTCCATATAATATCACTGATATCCCAGACACACTGTGGCGAGATTGCATGATTAAAACGACTGAAGTCAGTTGTCTCGTTGTGAGTCTCAGTGCAGTTCCTATATCTCCAGTAGTTTTTGTTGTCCTTTATTGTTCTTCATAAATCGTCTTGATACCCTACAAAGATTTTAAACTCGTTCACCATTTTCGTCAGATTAGATTTTTAAATATAGCTTTTTGATAAATGTCACCACAGTGTGACCAGGGCACAAATGCTTCACGCGCTTTACATTATTTAATGCATGCCGATATTCAATTGTTTACATCCTGACAGCCCCTCCTCGTAGTATCACAAAATGTACCTAACCCAAAACACTCTTATTGCAGTTTTGTACTGGTTTCTCTGAAATGTTATCACCCTATTTAAACTGAACAACATGTATGATTGAAATAAAACAAGATATGTAAAACAAGAAGAACAGCATGTGTAGATTCTATAGACTTGTGACTTTCATGAAGAGATATGTAGTGTCCATAAAAAATGAAATCCAAAATTGTTTCTTAATCTTATGAGAACATAACCCAATCACGTCGCTTCGTATGGACTTTTCCCGACCAAGCAACCCCCATATGGGCTTTACATATAGAATCTGCCGCCTAGTCAAACCATGCTTGGCTAAAGGCTACAATTTTGTTAATTTGGCTTCATTTCCAGTGTCTTTTTGCCTCTCTTTCCTCTTTACCTTTGCAAGCAAGCTACTGTTTGTCTATCTGACCTGTCTCAAGGTCAAGGTCGACTGAAGGTCACCGTGTGGCCCTTTAAGAAGGCAATTTGATATCGATAGTAGCAATTTTTATCGAGTGATGCCTCATAGTGTCTATATCTGATGTTAACTCATTTTCGAAAATCTAGTCCATTTGGACCCTTTTCGCCTGGGGGCTGTCATATATAAGAATATGATCCTCTAGAACTGCATTTTACCGAGATTTCTAACACAGGAAGGTGCCCCAGTTTAAAATTACATAAAGAGAAGTAATCCAGATTTGGGGGCATAAATATCACCGTAAAAATGTGTTCCATTATCATACCATCTCGTATTTCAAACTTCGAGTAAGTTGGCGACAAGGCCAATTTGTAAATAAGTCTCCACTTCACTAACACCGATAATGAATATTAGATTTTTCACATGATTATCATCATGAATCCTAAACACAGGCAAATGTGTGTAAACTTTGAGTGAAGTAGAAATTTCCACATAAACGAGTTATGTCTTTAATTATGTTCTCAAGGGCATGGCACTGCCTAACAAAATCTTGGGGTACTAATGGGGATTTAACAAATGTTTTAAAATGTTTAAAACATGCCCCAAAGCATCAATATCAGGGATGAAATAAAGCTTCTTTCCTCTGAAAGAGTGGATATAAACAATCATAGCACTTTCTGGGAAGTGGTGCACAAAGGTTTTGTTGATACTTTATTTTGAGAGGCTGTCGATGCCAATATGTTTATCGGACTTTATGTATACATATATGTGTATGTGTGCGTGTATATATATCATGTATTTTTGTCAGACCTCATTATGGGGTACCATATCATACCTTAATGTGTGTAACAGGAAAGTGCCATCTGGTGTTGATAATGAAATTATTTTACATACCTCACAAATCTAACATTCATATCAATGGCGTTAATGCCATTATCCACCACCAGGACATTTATTACTACCTGTGACATTAGTTGGCAGTGATTTATATAGTTATAGCCTGGTTGTATAAATATGCTTCTCAGACATATTTGTTCAAAAAGGCCTTGTACAGGTTACATATGTAACTGTGACTAAGCAGCTGCACTATAAAGAGTGGGGTATTTTATATGCCTCACAATACGTTAATGCCCCACAAGACAGGTCTGAGATTGGTAAAAACCCCATATCTTATACAATCCCTTTCTATATATATATATATATATATATATATATATATATATATATATATATATATATATATATATATATATATATATATATATATATACATGCATGTGTATATGTGGAAAGATTTCATAAGAATGTGGTTCTTTTTGATATTGAGCAGTTGATGCAGTGCTGTCCCCTAGCGTTATTACCGTTTGAGCAGATGTGCAAGTTGAGTAGTGTGTAGCTGTGTCAAGGACTCGGCTTAGCCTCTTCACATGTCTCCAGCTTAACCTAGGGCCAAACACAAATTTCCATCCAACTGAACACACCAATGTATAGATTTATGCCTACTGACACCGAAAGCTTTGCCTTGATACTGATGTGTGGCAAATGTGGTTAGCTGCACGTAACCGAGGGGCATACCACAAGGACGAACCGTGTGCCTCAAGACACATAAATATGCACGTATCAGTTGCACTAAATGGCACTGGTCTCATATATTGATTGCCAATTGATATGACACTGGAAATTAGTGTGTTATTTTGGAAATCAATGATTAGTTATCTTTAAATGCAACAGAGATTCTTCAGACTCTGTTTATTTAGAATCCTATATAGTTACATTCGTGCAGCGTTTTTGTTGAAGTTGCAAAGCGCCAATGTGTTGATAGCTGACTGATTGCTGTTTCTCTGACGCTGGTGGAAGGATCCGCCAGTCTGCATGTGACTGCACCCAAACTACAGGTATGTAAAGATATGATATACATAAACTGCTGTAAATAAGCCTAAATCCGGCTTAATCTATACGCATCTTAAATGATCCAAACATATTTAAATTTATATGGAGGTCTGCTACTGGAAATTAACAATTTGTGTCTCATATATTGATATGAAGATGTTATGTTTGCTCAACACAATATCAACTTTATCAAAGTTCCAATCGTATTCAAGCTTTTGAGACAAGCGACTCGGTTTCTGCGACTGGGTTTCTCTGTGTAATCAATTCATGATAAGCTTTGCTGCAGTCACCGTGGACTGGAAGGCAATGCGGTAGTTGCAGTGTCAAAGCCTTTCATAATGCAATAGCCTTGAAGCTATGAAACAGAAAGTTGGTTTTATTCTTTCCACTGTGCCAGTATTACACCGGACATCAAAGTCAATGAGATGGACTCTTGCAAATTTAGTGAAATATGAATAAGAACACAGCATAATATCTCCAGCATAATATCTCCAGCATAATATCTCCAGCATAATATCTCCAGATCGGGCGCAATGGGATTCATGCCCTTCTCGCCCTCGCCACCAACATGTCATGGCTGCAAAACTATCATCGGAACTTCATAAACCACTACTTTTAAAACCACTATTTTCTTTGATGTAGAAAATATTTCTAAAATAATGATAAGCTAATTACCACTTTCATTGGGTTTTGATAATTTGAAGAACAAAATGTTTGTGTTTTTTTTTTTACTTTAAAATACCGGAGATTCGAGGATCATAGATTTTTTTATCAACCAAAAATATTTCAAACGGTGCTCGTATATGACGTATAAACCTGACTTTGGAGGGTCGTTGGAGATTAAAAAGTTCAAAATAATCTTTGATAGCTGTATCCATCATGTGAAAGCACTAAAAACATATACAGTGGGAAATGTTAGACTCATTCATCGCATATCTGAAAAAGGGACATAATGAATGATCTACAATTTTGAATATGTGGAACATTTTAAGTTTTACATTGTTACATAGAACAAACCAATTCCAGAATTCCAAAAAGTAATGTCACCTGCAAGTTGTCTATATTTTGGTATAAGATTGTTCTGAATTAACCCGCCTATATTTTCCAGTAAATTTTGCTAAAAAGCTTTATCAGTCATATTGTTATTTCCATTATATATATATATATATATATATATATATATATATATATATATATATATATATATATATATATATATATATATATATATATATATATATATATATATATATTACTTTTTTCAAGACTGAGAAACGGGAAGACAGGTGGCAGGTTGTGAATGGTGTACCTAATTGATCTTGGACACTGGACCATCAAATCAATAGATGACACCTAACACTCGATATCCCGTACCAGAAATAGACTAAACCTGTGATCTGGTATCCACCCATTTCATGAATTCTATCTTGTACCATAATGTTAAGCAGCGAAAATAAGTAGACCTTAAAGTGTTATGATTAACCCGAAATCTTGCTGTTGGGCATTTTATTACTGAACACTTCTTACCTCAGGTTTTTGTTAATATCTGTATGATCGGTTTGTGTGCAGTTACACATTTGAGACTAATGATTATCTCCTCAGGCCAAGGGTACACATTGCATGTCCTGAGCAAATCATATGCTAGTGAGCAGACCTGGTGACGTCAGCAGTATCAAAGTTGACCCCATTAAGCTTTTGATTCCAAGTGCGTTGACGTGATTCCTCATGGAGAATCCATCGATGATTTGACATGATATCCCCAATACTGAAAACGTTGGGATTTCCAGTGAGTTGACATGATATCCCCAATACTGAAAAGGTTGGGATTTCCAGTGAGTTGACATGATATCCCCAATACTGAAAACGTTGGGATTTCCAGTGAGTTGACATGATATCCCCAATACTGAAAACGTTGGGATTTCCAGTGAGTTAACATGATATCCCCAATATTGAAAAGGTTGCGTTTCCCAGTGAGTTGATGCAATCCCAATGGATGGCTTCCCGATGAGTTGACCTTTGATGGCAAAGTCATAAGTGAGTTGTCCCGATTGACGATTGTGAGCTAAATGACTTGATTAATATTGAAGCCTTGACAGTTCAGTGTGATAAGGTGCAGAGTCAGGTGACAGGAACAATGGTGCGAATGTGTGGCTTGGTGTGCTTTTTGATCTTTGACCCTGTCGCGAGATAGCTAGGAAGTGCATGAGTAGACTTCTTGTAGAAAAACCGAATCCTACCGGAATCAGGAAAAATGTGAATCCAAGTTTAAAGTAGTACTTAAGGTGTATTACTCTTCAGGTGTATTAGACTTCTTGTAAAAACGGGATCTTGCCGGAATCTGGGAAATGAGAATCCTAGTTTAAAGTAGTACTTTAGGTATATTACTTTAGGATGCCAGCAATGATATGCCATGTAGGATATAGCTCTTACCGGGGCAGGAGTGTTTGTCCTCTCACCAACACACCACCATATCTTAGTGACCATAATGATCAAATATGATTCAATAATATGAGTGTTCTCCTCAGTTTGTTAAAAATCTCTTTATTCTATTTCAAACGATGTTTGAAACAATTTGTAGACATGTATAAAACTGCAATAAGTTATGAGAGTGTAGAAGTCGCCAATTTTTTAATGAATACTGATTTCTTTTTGAGCCATATTGTAAGCTAATGAGGGTATCACTCAGTGTGTCTCGGCGAGACTCGGTATGGTACGTGGGTAGTAGAGCCTCAACGCTATTCCTTGAAGAATTAATCTGCAAAAGACTAAAAGTAATATTTCATACAACCAGGAAGTTAAATCACAACAGGATCTACGACAGTGTTTCTTGATATCAGATTTCTTATAAACGCATTGAGCAAAATGCTACCTGTATTTCCCATTGCCACAGGTGGCTGAGATCAATCGCAACATAGTTTGCTTTGAGAACTTGAACAACAAGGGGCATCAAGGCAAATTTGTCGTAATATGTTGTGTGACGTAAGTGGGGAGAACATAACCGTCGTCGTGTCCACGTGGGCCTGGACGCAGTGTCTGCTATTCAGGAACGAATCTTTGATTCTTCTGGGATGGAGGAAAAAATAGTGTATCTATAATTTGCATGATAAAACATATCAAACCATTAGAAAAAATATATATTACTTTCCAATATTTTCCATGTTCCAATTCAATTATTGTCGGATTTTTGCCGGAGTGGCCTTGCCTGTCTTATTTTACCAGTTCCCTCTATCCTCGTTAGTATATATATATTCTTTGTGGATGGTTTGACCTTTGCTGTGGTCCAGGAGAGTCATTATGTTGGCAGATTTGTCCCCTTGTGATTGTATAACAGGTGAGCAGGGGCTGAGCATCTGCCAGTACCCAGCGCCAGAGATTACACATGCTCCATACATGGCTTAACCAGACACCAAAGATTATCTAAATTTGGAATAGGTGTAGGACAACGTGAATTATATGCTAAACATGCCTTTATAATATCATGCCCGGTCCATCGATATAAAGATGTTGCAAATCTAGAATACTAACCCAATGTAAGTAATGAAAAATTGTAATCAGTTGATCCCATCAATTCTGATAGGTTAGATACTTTGCTGAACCAGGTACGATTGTATAGATATGTATTCTAAGCTCCCTATATTTCCCACTTATGACATTAAAAACATCCAGGTAGGAATATAAAGCATATTTCCTATTCGCCGATATGTTGTGCCGATTTAGGTAGAGGGCAAAAAAGATAAGTGGATTGTGATTGACGTTTTGGTGAGATAGAACTGGCACTAGCTTATAATCATTTGGTATTCATATAAAAGCGACAAGTATTGGGCAATGAAGAGGCAATAAAGACTGATCTTCAGGTATGTAGAGAAACAAACAACTTGGTAAATGAATATATATATATATATATATATATATATATATATATATATATATATATATATATATATATATATATATATATATATATATATATATATATATATATTTTAGTCGCCACAGATTTAGGAAAAGATGGGACATGAAGTGTTGAAAGAGTTCTCCATCCATATGGCAAATGTAAGATCACGAAAAAAACAGAGAATGTGAATAAAACACTGCATTGGGCGCATAGAGCATGAGTTAGTTGAATGCATAAATCATAGTCAGCCACGTATCAGCCCATTTTGAGATTGAATAAATCACTATATATTGCAATACCTCGTTGGAGGTCTGTTGGGAATGCTGGAATTAGACACAATTATTCTCTCTTTTTTTTAATTGTATCTAATCACATGCCTAATAAGTGGAGATTCAACAACTTCATCAAAAGTTCTAATAATTATGCGGCACCTTGAAAGATGCCAAAGGAGAAAACGCTAGATTTTACTGTGCTACTGTACTTCCGGTTATGGCAAATAAATGGCACGTTTTGGCATATAGATGACAGAAGACGTCAGGCCTTGTTAGTCTATCGAAATATGATAATCTTGTCTCATTCAAACCAACACCTTTGTCTGGTAAGAGATCCTCTTTGCAATCAGACATTATCAGAATATGATACAACTACAAGAGAAGTCTCTTTTAATATTGAGGCCTGGTGAGCTTGACAAGGATGTCCCGGTTGCTATGCCACCACGATTGCTAGGAGACGATCATTGTCATATGAAATGTATCACTGATTTTAGTCATCGCGTGTGCTTGGTGTTCAGAAATGGCCTACATTTACCTGCTCAGTTAATAGCGGTAGTGGATCACCCTACGTGCTTTTATCTTTTGGTTCTGTCTGCGTATAGTAGGCTATTAACGCGTTCTCTTCGCAAGTAAAGTGAGTTCTGACAGCAGATAATTGTGTGGCAGAGCTGACACTGGGATGCAAAAGTGGCTGTTTTATCGTATTATGTATCTAGACAAAATCCATTCTTTATGGGTAATATTCAATATGTCCTGGAATGGTTCATGTGCGAATAAGGAGAATGCAACAATGTTTATGGATGTTAAATATGTAATGTCCAATAATATATATAATTCCTAACATTTCTATATAAGACCAGTTTATGGGAATACTGAACTTGCATTAGACATTGGTGACGAGATGATGAGGTGATTTCCAGCTAAAATATAACTACAGTTGATATTTGCTATCCTTTCAGATGACAAGATCGCAATATGTTTGGACATTCACCATTTTGACATTCACCACATTTATCCCTAAAAAGATCTCAAATCCTTCCTTTATATAATATAATCAGATCGACGTATTCTTGCAAGATGACAACCACAATTAAAAACAGATTGTTTGCCTGATTGTTTGCCAGATTGCTTGTCATATGAATGAGTTTCGTATTCCACGCCAACATCGGCCAATCTATAGGTGATAATATACCAATTGGCGTCATTGTTAGATTTAGTGAATGTAACATGCCAGTGGATATGCCAGAGTTCATCACCCAGGGCATAACCTCATGCTTATTAAATTCAGTGAGAATTCCTACAGATGAATTCAAAAGGCTATGGATGATGCCTTGGTAGGAGAAACAAATAATATTAAAATACTCAGTATTCGTAAATGAGGTTTCATATTTATGGTCGGGTTATTCCCATGACAACACAGCTTGAATTAATTGAAACTGAAATGTTACAAAACCTCATGGGATTTAAATATCAAATATTAGGCTTGTTCATATTTGGTAAAGGTGCTTACTTGTCTCCACTACGTATGCTTTGATTGAAGATTGTGAGTCATTAAACATGTAGGTAAAACAAACCTAACCATCCCTGCAAATGTAATGATCACAAAATAGATTTTATGTTCAGACATCCCAAAATCATTTATAACAGAGGTTAGTGCTACCATTAAATATTTGATAGTATGCATATTCCAACAAGCATCTATCATCGTCCATTTCCATTTGCGAAGGTTATAAGTGGGATGTTTGGCATTTTGTGAACAATAACCAACTCAAACACAATGCTGACAATACATTATGTGAATGGCCAGAAAACAAAGGCGACCTTGACCAGCTAGAGATAATTTGTGTTGTTGCAGTTGCCTAACTGTATATCATAACGTGTATAAAAATATCAATTCACGGTGGATACAACGATGCAGTAATCTTATCTATGTGTCACAATATTATAATTAGCAAGTAGAAAAGTAATGCAGTTTTTTATTTATGTTTCGCAATATTAAATGGGGCCAGCAAATGCATTTTATATTATTATCTGAGAATGATAAGACATAAGACATCATACGAATATGACTGACGGGCATTCTTTTTAACATCTTAACACGAATGGTATTTATTGCTTTGAGCAAAAGGAATTGTCATAATGGCATACTACACATGAAAGTTAATGTTATTAATAATTAAGAGTTTTGATATGGAACATTTCGCAAGATAATTAAGAGGAACAAAATCTCTCTCTGAGCCATATATGATGCAAACGTGACCCTTAAAACGACTGCAACATTGCGGATGTATTAGCGTTTACAATGGACATTTATATTAGCGTTTACAAATTTATATTAGCGTTTACAAATGGTGACATTATCTGTCAAAATTTGACATGAATATCCTACTTTGAAAGGCATTGTCCAAGTGTGTATTATTACATTCAAAAACTTTTTTTTAAATGGCCGGGACTAATGATGAAAGTTTGATTTCCCGCTCGGTTGTCCTTTTCAGTGACAGGTCAAGGTATCAAACTTAAATTCACAAATAAACCTGGCATTAGAGAAGAATACAGTATCATCCATTCACGAATTCAAACTTGTCTGACATTGACCTCCATGTTAGAATAAGATCTATATTTGAATATGAACATGACTGATTTAAGTGGTCGGTTTTATTCTGAAGCCGTTTAAGGTGTGCCACCGGTCTTTTGTTGCTTTGGAAATATTTTGAGTAAATTAGTAGCGAACAGGAGACAGAGGGTTGTGCAAATATCTCAAGCGCAATCTTATTTAATCTTATTTTCACAATTTGCTTTCATCCACATTTCAACTTCATCTGAGATATAATACAATACCGAGGTTTTAGCTTTACATTTACAATAAATTGGCCGTTCTCATCATGAAGCGTTCTGTGAGTTTCATACCCGTTATCTTCATTTGAAAACATTTTTGTTTTAACTGTACATGTTTGTACATGACATATTTGCAAGCTAAAAATGTATTTCAACACATATGTAAATGTAAGAATTGTGTAAAGTAAATGTTTTACACAGAATATTTGCAGATTAATTCATAATTCATAAATTTTCAATTTTCAGATATGCGAGACCTTTAAAACATAATGAAAGCTAATTATCTATTTTCAGTTCATTAACATGAATTGTATATGATCTGAAACATCGGAGGTATGGACTCTTAAACATTTGTCTTGGTCACGTACAGTCCACAGCAGTGATGACATGTTTATGTAATCAGAAGTGGAGTCAGCCATTTACATTTACTAATTCCTTGCCATTCCCCTCTGAATTGGAGATGTCATATTCTTCTGAAGTAGTCGCCTCTTATCTTGATCCTGTTGTGGCATCACTTTGTGGCAATTCTTTGATGAAACAGGCAGGAGGAAATGGAATATCTTTTTAAGATTGATGCTCTTTAAACCCTTGGGCTCAGGTATTGATCTAAACTGTGAACAAAACTAAAGCACATTCTATAGCTAAACCGGTATGGACATAAAATTAGAATATACGACATCTATCAACTTGAAATTGTTGAATTACTTCTGCCATCAATTTACTTTGTGCATGACAGTTTGATATTTGCTATTAGGACCAATTTGAAGATGCAATAATTGCAGTACACTTGTACCAGATGTGGCCATTATCAGGCCTTCAAACATTTCACATCAATGTCTCTTTCTGGTTGTAATAATTCAGAGTCATATTCAGAGTCATATTCAGAGTCATATTCAGAGTCATATTCAGAGTCATATTCAGAGTCATATTCAGAGTCATATTCAGAGTCATATTCAGAGTCATATTCAGAGTCATATTCAGAGTCATATTCAGAGTCATATTCAGAGTCATATTCAGAGTCATATTCAGAGTCATATTCAGAGTCATATTCAGATTCATATTCAGAGTCATATTCAGAGTCATATTCAGAGTCATATTCAGAGTCATATTCAGAGTTCCTGACATGCACTTTAAGTGCACTGCAATGATACTGCGATTACAGCTTGTGCATTGATGCACACATGAAACCGTGTTAGTGGCGTGTCATTTTACTTCATCAAAATGAACATAACATCAAAATGTTCCAGCCACTTTCATCTATTCCATGCAGAAAATTGTCCTTTCGTTGATTTCGGCAATTATCTGTTGTTGCTGTTAATTTCAATCCGCGGGTAAATAGGTTGTTGAGAAAACAGTATTTCCATTCATCTACATTCATGCAATGTGTTTCGAGAATATAAGTGTGCGGTCAAATGCTTTCTTTCATCTTCACTACATATTTGGAGATGTATGTCTCATAAAATACACATGGTTATATTTCTTGCTGAGGTGATACATGAAAAATATTGAAAATATATCATTTTGACTATTTTTGTACATGACACTATATGATAATTCAGATAATGGTTTGACCAAGTAAAAGGTCTCCCTAACTAAATTCCCATATTTGAATCCTATCACATTTTATTATGACAAAAGGTTAATAACTGTATTTTGGTTGAGAAGTAAGGCTCATTTTTCTGTGTAAATGGTCCACAAAATAGTTCTAATTCAGTGTTTCACATAAAGGGCTACGTGCTCTATAAACAGATTACGCTTCAGTCACAAGGACAAGGGTTATGCGGCCTGAAGTGGAGGACATCAATTATGGAACCATGGTTGAAAGAGAGGAGGGGAAACTCAAATAAAAACAAATAACAGATCCACAAACTATTATGTCCTTATTATATTCCCATATTACATAGAACCAATAAATGTTAGTTTGTATACAGAGCAATATATAGTCACTCATTATTGTCATGTAATGCCAATTATTTTGCAAGATGGACCATCTGAAAGACGAATCATCACATGACATGTTTCCCTAAGAAAATATACCTAATTTTTTTTAAGGTGCCACACTGAAGTGAGCATGGGAGATTGAAAGTTCATTCGGATTATTAAAGGATTTACCACTCACTAAAGTGGAAATATTTGTCCATTGAGTAGCTTTGTTCACAAAATACATTTGACACCAACAGTTGATCCAGATGCAAATTCATAGGAATTGTGCATATGTGTTTCTTATAGTTAAAAGGTACAATCGGCTAACTTAATTCACAATATAATAAAAACAATTGTCTGCTCACGAACAGTTAAAAATAGTAATAGCAATTATATGTGTATATAATAATGGAGTAATATCAATTATATCTGCTTATATAATAGTCATATATTCTATTCTTATTCAAAATATAACTGCAAGTTAATTTGAAATATGCAGTGAGCATCCAGAAAGCTTCACATTCCCATTTTTTACGTTGCCCATCCTGCGGCATACAAATTGTGTTAGTACACGCTTCAGATTTGTTTATTTTGGCATCGCACACAATTTTAACTTGCCATTCATCAGTTGGGGGTGACATTGGAATCAGTTATTATTGCATTTGAATGATGCTCATTCTGTCAGATGATGCCAGACTTCATTAATCTTGTTCACGTGTACTCACCGAGAGTGGCATGGTGGGGTTATGTTGACAGAGCAGTTGTGTTGAAGGACTTTGCCAGGGTCCACAAGTCTATAACATAGCTCCTCCAGCCGTAGGATCGTATTAAATAAAGCGCCAGATTGTAAGTCATTTGTCATCTTCGCTTGGCAAAGCATTGCCCCCCCTCAGCTGACACAACACTTACATATATGATTGTCCTGGCTTGGGGGAGACATCACTTGTGTTAATAACTCCACCGGGCAATGCTTTTACTAAGCACTGCAAGTGGGAAACTAAGATAGATCTATGAGTCTTGGAAATGAGTCTGAGAAATCTCGTGAATAGGAAAATATGTGTCGATGTGCCGTTAGGAATCCATCCATTCATTCTTCGTTGTAAGAGATCGCAGGGCCCCTGTGTCGTTTTACATGTACCGATCTGTTATATCACAGCAATATTCTGTCAGATGACCTTGTATCAGATTACAGTATCCTTGTAACATTTGGCATGATCACTAGTTGGGCCCAGTGCTTTTGTATCAGTCTGTTGAATCATAGTTCACATGTAACAGCCTGCACAGTCACCAGCTGGACCCAGTGCTTTTGTATCAGTCTGTTGAATCATAGTTCACATGTAACAGCCTGCACAGTCACCAGCTGGACCCAGTGCTTTTGTATCAGTCTGTTGAATCATAGTTCACATGTAACAGCCTGCACAGTCACCAGCTGGACCCAGTGCTTTTGTATCAGTCTGTTGAATCATAATTCACATGTAACAGCCTGCACGGTCACCAGCTGGACCCAGTGCTTTTGTATCAGTCTGTTGAATCATAGTTCACATGTAACAGCCTGCACGGTCACCAGCTGGACCCAGTGCTTTTGTATCAGTCTGTTGAATCATAGTTCACATGTAACAGCCTGCATGGTCACCAGCTGGACCCAGTGTTTTTGTATGAGACTTTTGAATCATGGTTCACATGGAACTACCTGCACGGTCACCAGCTGGACCCAGTGCTTTTGTATGAGACTTTTGAATCATAGTTCACCAGCTGGGCCCAGCGCCCCTGTATAATGATACACAATCCCTGAGTGCTTCACTACGCTTGATCGTATCTTCTTTGCATCATTCGTTTGGTTGACAGCCCTGCAGGCAGGGAACATTGTCACAGAGGAGTGAAATAGATGTCGACAGGACAGGATTAATCTCTGAGAACCTCAACTACGTGTTCAAACATTTACATTTACATCATTATATGCTATTTATGTGGAGATAGATAGTCTTATAAAAATACCTCTTTCACTAATGTATTTGTTTTTCATTTAGAACAACCGATATTAAATATCAGTAAAACACATTATTAGATATCGAATCTTGTGGCTGGTAAATGCATATGCCTGATACTTCAGGTGTTATTAGTCGTTCGTTGTCATGGAAATATATTTCCAGACATGGACAAAAATATATGGTATGAAGACATCATGTTTGTTTTTTGTTTGTTAAACTTAGAGTCTTTGATGTGTAATAAGTAAAATTGAGTTTGGATTTGTGAGGTCATTAATACAGTTTGTAATTCATTACTCATTTGCATGGTGATTGTAAAGGATTGAGCCAATGAGAGGCTCGTGGTGGGTTTTTGTGGTTGATTTGATTCTTAAACCTCCATGCTGTTACATACTTTATCGACAAATAATTCCCTACTAGTTCTCAAAGTTCCACTTGCAAAATTCCCCTTTTGAAATTTGACTTGTTTTTAAACCATAATACATCAAAATACCCAATATATGTGAAAATGAGCAATAATCACTGTAAATGAATATTTCGATTTTCAATAAAATCCTACTCATCAACAAATCCTCTGGCATTGCACAAGTTGCAAGTTATTAACTAAATGAGTAATTGGTTTTGTTTAACTACAATAGTCTAATAAGCGAGAAATGTGGTAGATTAGTGCTGCATATATACAGTTTACAATTTAAACCTACAGTTTGCAATTTTAACCTTTTATGATAAATTATTGTAAATACATTACTTGGTGGGTAACAGTTATGGTTGCTGATTGATAAAAACTGGCAAAATAATTTAAAGCGATGAACACAATTCAAGAAATATACACTCAAATGCCATGTTGCTGGCGAAGGACACACGCAAGTGCGTTTCACCTGATCCTGAGTTCAGATTTGTGCTGATATACATTATGTAATTAAAGCATTCATCAAATGATATTTTCAAGCACTTTTTCTGATATTTCATGAATGCTTTAAATGAAACAGAATATATTAAATTATTTGTTACACCACTTATTACAAAATTATTACACCACTTTTAACATCATCTCGGTCAAGTCGTGATGAGACCTACTTGGAGCAGATATAGTGCTGCCTCACTGAATTGTCATGTCGCAGGCCCTTGACGTGACAGTCCACTCGGTCACAGATTTACAATGACAACGGTTTAACCCTTTAGGCACGGGCCTCATTTCATATGGGAAATTGTGTCATGAGTTCAATCTCGGCATGACCGGGGATCAAACCCAAAACATTTGGATAATCTGGCACTCTAATCAACTGCACCACGGTCTGTGGCCTGTAATCAAGTGTAAGTCATGCATCTATTCAATATATATTCAGTTCTACTTGTGACATCAGGATTATCAATTATTTATATATCTTTTTTCTCTCTTTTTGAAGTCATTGTGGATTACAACATAAAATGTATATTATTTATAATCCTCAGGTAGTTCTCTCCATATTTGGGATTATTTGGCTTTTTATTTAACAGGGTATTTACACGATAGAAGCCATGGATCTTGTTGATTCATAGATTCTGCATAACAAACCAGTGTAACATGAGTACAGTCAAGCCCCGCCAGTCCGTCATGGTCTGTCACACATAATTCTGCCGGTTTCACGAGTCTGACGGTTTGATGAAACGGACATCAAATGAATACAAATAAAGAAAGATTAGAATGGTTGCAGCCAAATCACTGTCGGTAATTGATATGCCGGATTATCGGGGGACGGTCCGGCGAGGTCTGACTGTATCTCTATTTTACATTAGTGTTTCTTCAGGATAGATTAATAATCCACTAACTTTGTCAATTTTACTGTGATGCAATTAGGATTTTAGAAAAAAATATCATTAAGAATATTATTATGCGAATCATATTTCTTTTTCTAGTACATTTCCCTTTTCCATATATTTCTTGAGGTATTATTTTTAGCATTTTGTTTTGCATATTGTGATTTCTCAATTATCAATTATAATGACTTATAATAAGATAGTACTCTCAAGTTGCGTGTTGTGATCTGATATTTCAGTGTTGCACAACGTGACGTGACGTTTTTATTTCAGGAGTTGTATTAGTTGATTATTTTTTATAATGGGATGTCTTTCTATCAGGGTAGCATTACGTGAACGTATATTTTTCTATCAGGGATGGCATTATATGACTCGATATCTTGTTATCATGATCTGTATATCGTGACCGGTCTTTTTATCTGGGGTTGTACAACCTGACCGTATGGCATAGTGTGACTTAATGTCTTTCTACTAGGGGTGGAATAATGTGACTTGATGTCTTTCTACTGGGGGTGGAATAATGTGATTTAATGTCTTTCTATCAGGGGTGGAATAATGTGACGTGATGTCTTTCTACCAGGAGTGGAATAATGTGATTTGATGTTTTCTCCCAGGGATGGAATAAGGTGATTTTATGTCATTCTACCAGGGGTGGCATAATGTGATTTTATGTCTTTCTACCAGGGGTGGCATAATGTGACTTGATATCTTTCTACCAGGAGAGGAAAAATGTAACTTGATGTCTTTCTACCAGGGCTGACTTGATGTCTTTCTACCAGGGGTGGAATAATGTGACTTAATGTCTTTCTACCAGGGGTGACATAATATGATTTTATATTTTTCTACCAGGGGAGAAATAATGTGACTTGGTGTCTTTCTAACATGGGTGGCATATTGTGTGATGAGAGAAAAACGCAGGAGAAGTCGTGTATAATTGATGAGTATGAGTTTGACAGACCTGGGTCGGCCAGAGAATCTGCCCGTAGATTGTCGTCTAATGTAAGCTTCTCTCATAACAATCTTCCACCATTAAATATTCATATGCGACCTGCCATAACAATTCCGATGGAATCAAGAAATAAAGACAGTCTGAATGTTTTCCGTGAATTTTATATCAAAGATGAAAACAGGGAAATCTGTTGTAAGAAGTCAGTTCCAGATATGTTGCTTTCTCAACAGAGAAAAGGTCATTTCTCTCATCCTATAAAAGATTTACAGCTGTGCAGATAATGGCGAGGGTAATGTGTGTGAGTGGTGGCTCAGTACCACTATAGAAGTGCCATGCTCAATATTGAATTATGTGAGAGTCCTTGAATAGATCTGGTCTCATATCAGTCTGGGTTACAACGTACAGAGATATGGGTAACCTTTTCTCAGTTCTTTTAGAGCTACTACAGGAAAGATACAGGTGCAAGAAAGGGAACTCGTCTTGCTCATAATTGTATCCACTTCCATATGCTATCAATTAACAACCATTTGAACATTTTGCAGGGTGAAAAGATCGGCAAATATGTTTACCTTGTTCGCAATTTGAAAATAGTTCCAGTGAAAGTTTGAATCATCTTTCTTCGATTTTTGACAAAATTGGATTCGTGCATTCATAACATTTGCTAACAATTAAGGAAATATCTTGCAATTGTTATAGGGTCTTTTGGCTTGGATAAGTTGATAATCTAAGCCACATTGACTATGTAAGTTAGAACCAGCTTAAAACAAAAAAACTGCTTGGCGCTGCTCAGACAGTTATTGGTAGATTACATTGTTAACAACCCAAAACTTAGTTATTATGCTCTTCTTTCCAAAAATGCTCGTCAGATGATAAATCATTTATCAGTGATATGCATTCTATTGGCTCATTATGATTTTATTTTTTCAAAAGTGGTGAAACTCACTGTACATTTTCTAAAATTCTTCACTGCACATGCAACAGTTCTGTAGATACTGTAGTTTATATGTCAGTTACAGGGAGGCCAGGGCGTAGGCCATGATGCCAAGATCTACCACAGACTGATTATTATTTGAGTATCACCTTTTTCACTTTTTGAGAATGTCATGTCTATAACAGTGTGGCCATATATTTGATTAGGAAAAATTAACATTGCTTTTCCTCTTATGAATAGATGTACCTACTCTCTGTTTACTGAGCGTCATCCGCATAGATATGGTAACTCAGTCCATACTGAACCTTGTAGATTTCAAAGTGGACCCGCGTGTATCAACTCTAACACACTGTTTTCTATCCACAGAAGCGGGACTTAATTCATTTTAGGGCATGACCAGTTACTTTGCACCTAGAAACCTAGAATCCTAGAAAGCAGTATCTGATGATCAGAAGTATCAAATGTTGCTGAGAGATATGGTAGCAGTAATATTACTGATTTCCCATTGTCTATATTGTACCTTGAACAGTGCTGTTTCAGTACTATGGTGTTGCTTGTATGCAAATTTTATCTTGTAAGGTCATCTATTTCCGGATGGGGAACGAGCTGGTTGATCACTGGCTTTAATTCTTCTCAGTTAGATTTAGGCCCATGATTTTCAATAGAGGGGTGATTAAAGCAATTTTCCTATTGGCTGATACAGAGGCAATGATTTATTTGTGATGGCTGTGATAAATGGCAGTAGCTCATACATGTAGTTAAGAAGAAGCAAAGTAGGAAGTGGAACAAGCTCATATGATACATTGCTGCTTTCATAACCTGCCATAGAACCTCATCAGTGGTAAGTGGTGTGAACCTGTCAAGACAAGTTGTTAACATTGATGGTGACAGGTGTATTGTTTGTCATGCTATCTAGTGTTGAATGACTAGTGTGGATAGTACATTATTCATTTCCTTGCGAAATTTGCAAGTTGGATTTTATCATCCTCTTTTCCAGCCTTCAACCATATCTGATAGAGGCAGGTCCTTCCATTTAGTTATATCCGAGAATTTAGACTATGTCATTTTTATGGCTTTTTGGTCAAGCTCCTTGAAATCCCTAAACCAAATCAACTTTTAGATTTTGTTCGTTGACTGCAAATTTGACAATTTAATCATTTATCAGATGACTCTTGAGCAGCCTAGCCTATCATCCTTTTTAATTCATTCCAACATCAAGCTTATTCCCATGTCAATTGGATGGTTCATTGACCCATTAGGTCATTTCTAAGACGGAAGTGATGTCTAGGAATTTGGTTACATCCGGTTTATGTGGCTTGCTCACATGACAATTGCAGTCACATAGGAATGCAATTAGAATTCAAGAGTGAACGTGCAGTAAAGAGCAGTGATTTCAGTCCTCAAGAAATCGGGGTAGGATACCTATTTTCTGAAAGCTCAAGTCTGTAGATCGCTACAAAGGTAACTCTTTTCCCTTTAAACTGGTATCTGTATATTCAGCTCCAATAAAATGGTTTCAGTTCCAAAAATGAATTAACTGTGTGTTAATGATCAAATGCGTGAATGAAGTTATAGTTATTGCTGTTTATTGGGTTTGGTTAAGTTTCACAGATTAAGAGATTAAAAGCAATGATCATATGATGAGACTTCTTTAATTGGTTTGAATATATGTAATTATATATGTAGAGTCTAAGCTGTACAGACAATTGTACAGGCAAAAGATAAATATGAGTTGACATGGTAGCTGCGTACGTATGGGAGCAAAGCCTGTTTTCTGCTCGACGACATAAAGTCACTACCTCTGCCAGTATAGGCATGAAATTGCGGCGATTTGGTCGCTTTTATAATCCACATAAAGGTGAGTATTTCATGCATTGCCCATACACAATGCCCACCTTGAATCTAAAATAAGCGCCCAACATATTGTATTATTATGATTTTCTATTTTATAGAATATTCTATTTTATTTATAGCACAGTTTCCAAAAGGTCGTTAGCATCGTATGTGTAAACATTGTTTGTATGAGTCTCTATCAGTTTAAGAGATATACAATTGCTTTCTGATGTCATGTGATAAATTATTCATTGAAAAATGGTCCGCTGGAATAGCTTCAAGACTTGAGGAAGATTTTCTATATTGTCTGCGCGATATAATCTGCTTATCTGGTAAACAAAGGTAATATTTCAGTCTTAGAAACAGGAGAGTCTTAATATCGCTCCACAAGACAAAGGAGGATCATATTGCTACATTTACTACTGACGCCAGATTTTTGTGGGACTAATATGCTATTGAGAGCATGTAGATATGTTCTGTAGATGACAAGTTGATGAAAACGTTTTGGCTTGCATATGCAAGATGAGTGCATGAAAAGAGTACATGTAGATAAGTGCATATAGGTGAGTCGCCATGTGAGTACATTAGGCGAGTGATAGAACGAGCTAGGTGCAGTTAGGTGTGCAAGTACATGGCTGCATGAAGATTCTTAACTTTATTTGTAAACGGTAAAAACATTAAAATTGGATCAATTTAATTGCTTTCTCCATTTCCAATGCTTCTGCGTTAAGATCAGCCGTACGATGTTTGTGATTTACTAAGCAGTTGCGGACACGCGCAGACAAGTAAGGGCTTATTTTTTATGACAGGAATCGTTTGTGGTTTGCTCGGCGTCAAGCCATTACAGCTATTTACAAACCTTTTCCTGTCATCAGCCTCCGATATTTTCTAGTTAATGATTCATTCACCACCACCACCAGGACCTTTCATTTAATGGGACAATGTGGATAGATCAATGTGTGGTTGACACACCTGGGCCTACTCAAAAGAGATATGTACAGTCATATGGTTGTCCTAGGAGTTGGCACAATCGAAGCACAATCCCAGGTTTGGGAAAAAGGGTGTTAAAGGAGGATTTCTTATTTCAATAAATGCGAATATATCAGCTCAATTTCTGTTAATAATCTTTTGAACTGGGCATTTCATTAAGCTTAACACTTATACCATTTGCAAGCGGTTGCATTAAAAAAATATACACATACATTATATTACATATAATGGATAGATATTTCACAAATTTGCGTTTTGTGGTGGTTACATCTTATGCAGGTTGATTTTTTCCGAATTCCAAGTCGTTCCTTGGTGCTCAAGTATTTGTTTCTCTCAAAATGTTAACTATTAGTGTATATTTCGAGGGAAGATTTCCATGATTAGGTCATGATTTCCTGCGAAAATGTACTTAGCACCTGCCATTGTATGAGGGTAGTTCTATTTAATCAGAGAAGATACCCAACATGATAACCATGGATATGCCATTTGTCACGAATTGTTGCTAACTCTGTTTAACCGGAAAAGCGACATGATTCATCATTATCATCATAACAACGACAACTCAGTTGGTGGTAATACATCTTGATCGTGGTACAAATGTTGTTCAAGAAGTAGACATAATTAAGAATCATAATTAAGAGTTCTGATATAGTGTATATCCATGTAAACAAATCTGAATGCAGATTCGCTCAAGATTCCCGTATAATGTTACACGGAACACGGACATATGGATAATTTTAAAGGAAAATATTTTTGGAAAGAGGGGTATATTGGTAATGCATGATAAATAATTAATTGCACCTTTTGTCAAAGAGACAATCGGATACAATAGTATATTTTGTTTTTAAAAAATAACATAAACATACATGTGAGGGCGCCATTGAAATATCTTAATATTAATAGTTCTTGTTCTTTTTTATTTGAAATACATTATAAGGTACAGTGAACAGGATAAGAGTGATATTATTTTCGAAAACCTTGTCAGTATTATAGGACACTTAGCGGTAGTTGATGATGTATGCAGTATAATTGCTTCTGCAGCACATATGCAGAGGGATAATGAGTATTGAGTGAACTCCACCTGTGTCATCTTAGCCAAGAAAAACATCTCATGCTCATCACATCCTCAAATAAATGGTAAAGCTATATATACTTGTGTGTATGCATGCATAAATAGCAGACTACAAGGAATAACTATATAACTATATGATGTGTATTAATATGTTGTTGGTTGTATATTGCCATTCCATCAGCGGTTAAATGCAGCAGGTGCAATTTTGATGAATGCCAAGAATATAAATGTGGCTGTATCAGAGGAATATCAAAGACAAGTAAATGTGGTCTGGGAAAGTAGTAAATGTAACTGCTCGCTGCATTACAATGTGAAAGAGAAAAAAATATCATGGTTACATTGTGAAAATTATGACATTTCTGTCCCATAACGCTTCAGACTTGTCATATATTTCGTATGCCTTATAACAGACTGTAATAATATTTTCTTTGCAATCTTCCGACGTGCTCTCTCGAAGGTATTCATATTTATGAACTTGATCCTTTTCTATTTGCAGGTTAATACTTTCAATACAATGGCCTCGAACAAAAATGGGTGACATAAAAGGAGAACAGGGAAGAAATGTGACACTGAAATAATTTAATCAATTTCAACAACGATTCAAGGCGTAAATAATTAGAAAATATTCACAGCTCATCATTTTGAGTGAAAGATGATGAGTTTGAAATTAATTTTGTTTCATGGGAAATGTGTTACAAACAGCAATGTGTGTGCCCCTCTGTGGAAGCTATGCTCTTTGAGCCAGTGCAAGCCAGTGCGAGATCAAAAAAACTGCAGGAAGAACTCGTGTTGACGCGAAGTTGTAAATCGGGCAGCGCACCGCATTTTAGAAGGGCAGAAAGTTCTTAGGTGGGCCGCATTAAAGATGACTTTAAAATGATAAAAATAAATGGGCTTGGTGATGATGTGGAGGTGGCCACACTACACGCTGGACTTAATGGGAGGCTGCAGCGGAGACAACACACACACGCAACAAACACTCCATGTCTGCGCCTTTTCCATCATTAGCCTCTTGTGCAGCCAATGACATTTCACACAACTTACTGCCAAAAATTGGATTACTGTTGAAGGTCAGGGTGAATATAAGTGAAACACAAGAGTTGTGACACAAGGCAAGAATAATATGCACACCCAACAAGGCACCGTCTTCTTTGTAGGTACGCTTCCTTTCTTTGGATTACAAATTTCACTGCAAACAGGAAATTGCTAAATCTCTTGTGACGCATGTCAGATTGGAACCGGCCCATTTTATGCAGTAGATGTTGAGGTTAACCAGATATTTGGCTAACTGTCTCTCATTCCTGTAATAGAAAGCAATTAACAGATGCAGTCGACGTGAGTAAAGAGCAACGGATGTACAACGACATCTACCGGCGAGAAGTGCTGCTCAGAAACTACGTTTTATGGTATTATTCATATACTTGCTCAGTTCTGCAATATTTGTGGACAATTAGCGCAACTTCTGTCTGCGCCCAGTAATATGCGTTCTATTGGCTCATTATGATCAGTTAATGACGTACAGTGACATACTTATTTTACAGGCAGAATCCTGGGTTAAAACTGAGGACTCCTTGTGGGAGCTGCTTATTCGTGACAAGGCTTACATAGTGTACATCAGTGGAAAATTACTATAAGTACAGCACATGAAGAAAGTATCACATCAAAGGGAGGTCTCTGTGAACTTTTGCCAGAATAATCAGTAACGCATCCAAGATGGATGAAAAATCCCTGGACGGTTATCGCCTGCGAATACATCGGGTGAGCAATGACACATTTATAGCATCAGTGGTGGGTGATCACAATGTGTCAATAGATCATTCTCTGGGATACCACAAGGACTATGACGACAAGGGCGCCCTCTACTATGTCATAGCCATTGTGCTCATATATGGCTGCTCAGTCATGATGATGATCGCCTCATTCGTGAAGAAGTCTGGCTCAGATCATGGCTTGAGTAAGTACATGAGTGACCTGGATGCGGTGAGAAGAGTAGAACTTCGACAGCAAAAATTCAAAACCAGATTGGCTATGATGCAGACCAAGAAACTGCATAGTATGATTAAGAGTATCGGTGGTAATAAATCTGGAACTGCTCAAACCACAGAGGTGCAGACCGTCACACTTCCTGACTCACAGCCACAGACAGATCGCAAGCAAAATACTGAGACGGTGTTCACATTTGACACCAACAGGTTACTGACCACAGAGTTCAACAGCCAAAAAGATACCAGGTCCTCTTGGTCCCTGCAGTCCTACAAGGATGGAGAAGACAATGCTTTCCCTTTGCTAACGCCAACTTTACCTGAATCTGAGACACCCAGTCCTTGTCCGAGTCCCCAGGTACCAAGATCTAAAAGTCCCCAAGACTGCCCAGAGGTCAGTGTGGAGATAGACATAGAAGAAAATGACCTCCCACCTGCCATCACTATACAGCCCTCCTCCTCTGACGAGAGGGTTGATAGAGAAGAGCCTCTTAATGGTGGACAGGTCGACATGGCCCTGACCTATGTTTCTCAAGGACAGCTTCACACACTCCACGAGGAGGACGAGGAAGCAACATTTGTATAAGTCACAAAACATGAGCAACAGTCACAAATATCAGTTAATATATGTTTATATGCTGGGATAATGTCCTTGTTAGTGATCACCACATAAAGTGAACCAGAATGACAAAGCAAAGAGTAATACATTCATGTTCCTACACGAGATCATATTCTGAGGGAAGGTCAAAGAGAAGAGAAGACACAGGATCAAGGAATGGATGCCTGGGATTTCATGGTTTGGTGCCCTATTTTACAAATGAAGCACAAAACTTTAGTATCTCAAGAAAAGATAACATTAAAAAATGAAAGGCAATGTAAGATGTAGCTTAATACCTGGGTTTTCAAAGAATTAAATTTGCAAATTATATTTTTTTAGCTGTGTTGACAGAGCTATCGTAGCAGAAATTGCCTGTCATTCTGTCTGTGTCAAACTCGGTCCTTTCCCCTGTGACTATACTGGAGGGATTTCTAAGTTATTCATAAGAAAAAGATCGGCGAATTGTCCCTCACGTGCTGTGAGATAGTGAACATTCACTTCCTAATTCTGGTTATATAGCCTCGGATTGGCCCTTCTGAAGAGAGAAGCAATGTGGGGGCATAAAATCAACAGGTAAAATATTTATCATTTATTCCCGGCCTGCAAAACTGGAAGGGCAAAATTGTAATTTATAAAGCGATTTGTATTGTCATGAAACAGGCACCAACAGTACCAATAAGCAAGGTCAGCACAGCTCTTATGCATTTGGTTGATGATCAGAGAGACTTCAATTTAAGCAGGATAGTTACCAAATAACCATATTGTAACCTGGTGTCATATATCTTATTAATTCTTAGTTTACAAAAGAAAATGGTCATTAAGCTTTCCAAAGATGAAAGATTTATTTTACATCAATTTATTTGGTTTCAAAATCAGTACATTGGAAAACATTATTTTGACATAAAATGACAAGCGCATATTACTGCTCACTATTGATTGATTTACGCACTTTATAGCAAATGATCGTCAAGAATAGTGTACATATTTGTAAATTGTGTTTTTTACAACAATCGCAACATGAACTTCTCAAATGATTGATGACTGAAACAAGTTATTAGTACTTAGTGTCTGAATCACGCATTCAGTTCAATATTTAACCTTGCTCTGTGGTATCTCGATCTTTCAGATTAATTAACGTTTATACGAAACAGCTGTGTTTATAACCAATGCATACGGGACAGGAAATGTGGATAATTTCCCATCCACTGTGGTAAACGTCATAGATGGTTACTTTTCATCAGTTTGTGTTCTGTCAACCACGCGGATATAACAATTCTGAAAACAGCTTAAGAAACCTCACACAACCTCAGAATTATAATCAGTGCCATGAGAAATATTGTGAAGAATGAGACAAATATTTTAATTAATGAGACCGTAAGATCCAATTTACAAGCAGAACATATGTGTCAGGCATATACAAAGTGTCTCGCGCGCGGTTTCTGGTGACAGCGAGAAGCAGTGACTGCTTCAGGCCTCTAAGGGGCGATCCATTTGATTTTTGTGGGGTGGGGTGGGACAGCAGTACTGGATGAATAAATTTTTTTTCTTTGGTAGGGTGGATGAATAATTTTTTTTTCTGGTGTGGGGTGGGTGAATAATTTTTTTTTCTGGTGTGGGGTGGGTGAATAATTTTTTTTTCTTGTTAGGGGCGATCCATTTGATTTTTGTGGGGTGGGGTGGGACAGCAGTACTGGATGAATAAATTTTTTTTCTTTGGTAGGGTGGATGAATAATTTTTTTTTCTGGTGTGGGGTGGGTGAATAAATTTTTTTTCTGGGATGGGGTGGGTGAATAAATTTTTTTTCCAAAATCTCCCACCCCACCCCACAAAAATCAAATGGATCGCCCCTAATTCAAATGAATTCACAATTCTTCACCGTGTTTCCAATATCTATACTATATATAGGTCCTAAAAAAATCACCTGTGAGCTAATTAATACATAATTATAATTAATTTAGTCATATGTCTCACCTGTGTTTGCCTGTCACATGCATTAGCTATATTTCAACTGTGGGCGGTCAGTAGGACACACGTCTGTTATGCTCACTTTTCATGACACTGACAGGTTATGCTGATGAACAGTTTACCATATTATGAAATGTTATAAAGGAACAAAACACATTTTAGAGTTCTGACTCTGGCAAATGAAACCAATGTATTTGCATTTTCTATCTATCGAACGAAATGGGGCAATTGAGTTTTTTACCTGTGTAAATCTACAAATATTGGATTACAACTTCATTATGAAAAATTCTTTTGATATTTTTGTTATTCACTATGTAAAAAAACGTAATTTTCAACTGCACAGTATTATGGTTCTCGTTTGATGTGGGGGATAGAATACATGCATCCAAGATCTTTAAAGGGGAATCATAAACAACTGTTGTAACTAATTTACAAACCTTTGTGCCAATAAATGAAAAATTAATTCACACTTTTATTATCATCTGTTATTGTTGGTGTCCCTTGGTTGGTGACAAGTGCCGAAGGATTAATCTATTTTTCCCTTCTTTCTGTAAAAGGTGTTTTCGTTTCAAACGATGTTTCCCCCCAAAATTATCATTGTATGGCATAATTTCCTAATTGTTAAACCTCATTTTTAATGCACTGAACAAATAATCAATTCAATGTTATCTTTGTAAAATGATATATATAAATCAGATATTCTGAGTTGCGTAATGTATATGATATGAACTACCTGTTGGTCTGCAGAGTGATGATCCCAAGAAATCACTGTGACACACCAGTACAGCACGCTAGAAAATCATGTTGATATTGTGCAAATTATTTTTTGTGTTTCACAATAAAAGCGTTATTACAATCTTTATTTCATATTCCATTTCTTGATAAAGCGTTGGCTTAAGCTTGGACTTAGACATAGATAAGGTATGGCTGAGTTGTTATCAAGTTGTCATTGAAACACATTCAAGACGATAAAATCAGACGACTTTGCCTTTCCCCGCGTGACGTCACAGGTAAGGCCATTTGTACCACATCACTTTGATATGTTGGGTGTGAAGTAAACCTTCCAGTATTAGTATTTATACTTCCAAGACTCGACCAATAGAATGCAGCGTCACAGCAGTACACTGTTAACCTGCAATCGTATGTATTAAAATATCTATATGATAAAATCCTTTTTGCACTGGAAGATGATATAGCCATGGAGTGCATACTCAGTCAGAATATATTAGACCTACTCGTCATGAAAACAATATATTGGAGCAGTAATTCGTTGAGTACAAGGTAATGCGATCGACACTGCATACAACTTTACCTTAAAAACACAAATTTAGTACAAGGGGTTTCCTAATCCCATCTATGAACTCAAGCTGACCCTAAAATGGTCAAATTCATCCGTGAATACAGCAAGCCCTAAAATGGTCAAATACATCCGTGAATACAGCAAGCAGATAAATCCAACCATGCTAAAAAACCATTTCTCTTGGACACAATTTTCCATTATAATTAGGAGGGTTTTGAGACTCAAATCCTTGACTGAGATATTTCTTCAGTCATAAACATTTATATTGATGATTTTTTTTTCAAAACATATATCCATTTGATAGGAATAACCTAAATAAACTAGATAAAGCGTTTGGTTTTCAGGTTTTATTATAAAATGCAAGGAAATACATTTAATATTGAACATCGATATGAATAATTAGTTTATATTTGTCATTGAAATTCTACCTGAACAATACTGATATTGAAATCAATACTGAGCTTTCATTATTGCCTGATCCGGCACACATCTTTAATGCTGCATTATAAAACACAGACAAAGGCATCTTAAGAAAGCGACAGTGGTAATGTGCTACACATCTAATAGTCTTTGAAGTAAAAAAGACAAAATGCAACAACAAAGACAATGGCAAACTTGTGAAGGGCATGAAAGAAGAATCTGCTGAAGGACTTCGCATTGTGGACACAGTGGGGCGCCTCGAGGCAGGCGTAAACCAGACACAGACAGCCGGCCAGAAGAGCAGCATCCTCCCACTTATACACTGACCAGTGGTTCCTCAAAACAAAACAACACAAAACCATCATTAACTGTGTAAAATTATCCAGAAAATATCTACATCTCTCATAGTTTGTATTAAAAATAAACTAGATTTTGATAATATTTTCTATGCATGTGTTGATGTGTGTGTGTTGATGTGTGTGTGTGTGTGTCAGCATATATAATAAAGCCTGAATACATTGTGAAATTTGACACGACAATTAATTCTATATACATGTGCTCAAGTTACATGTTCATGATTATTCCCAAAGGTGTCATGGTTGAAAATGAAACAGAATAGTGAGTAAGGAAGCAGAGTTTTATCAGTGGAAATTCTGAGAAAGAAAACTTGCTGTCCATTTATCATCTTTATATGTTACATCATATTACACATTTTCTCTGAGAAACTATAATGTCAATTGCATTGACTTGTCAAAATTCCCTCCCTCGCGAGTTTCAGGCTTCAGAAGGATCATAAAGGGTTGACAACTTAGCGAATTAAAAAAGACAAACTTCTATGTTTGAATGTTTATAATACCTTATGAGCAAATAGAGAACGGACAGGTCTGAAGAGTTACCTGATGATCCATTGCGTGATGAATGCGAGACCAGCATCAGCTGCAATGGCTGCCACAAGGAATCTGTCGCCATGGTGGCGCCCCCATGGGGTGTTATCTGAGTACCAGAGGGTGCTGAGTACCTCAGCTGCTACCACGGCCACAACGAGGGCGATGCTCACGCTCAACTGAATCTCCATGCTGAGATCTGCATTCATACACGAGAACGTGATGATTTAAAAATATTCATACTCATAAAATATCCTTACTGAGATCTGCAATCATGCATGAGAACATGATAAATTTATAAACATTCCATACTCATCTCAGGAAATGACATCCTTGCTGAGATCTGCAATCATACACTAGATACATCTATAACATTAATAGTAATCTCGGGAAATGACATCCTTGCTGAGATCTGCAATCAAACACTAGATACATCTATAACATTAATAGTAATCTCGGGAAATGATATCCTTGCTGAGATCTGCAATCAAACACTAGATACATTTATAACATTAATAGTGATCTCGGGAAATGACATCCTTGCTGAGATCTGCAATAATACACTAGAAACATTAATACATTAATAGTAATCTCAGGAAATGACATCCTTGCTGAGATCTGCAATCAAACACTAGATACATTTATAACATTAATCGTAATCTCAGAAAATGACACCTTTGCTGAGATCTGCAATCATACACTAGATACATTTATAATACTAATAGTAATCTCAGAAAATGACATCCTTGCTGATATCTGCAATCATACACTAGATACATCTATAACATTAATAGTAATCTCGGGAAATGACATCCTTGCTGAGATCTGCAATCAAACACTAGATACATTTATAACATTAATAGTGATCTCGGGAAATGACATCCTTGCTGAGATCTGCAATAATACACTAGAAACATTAATACATTAATAGTAATCTCAGGAAATGACATCCTTGCTGAGATCTGCAATCAAACACTAGATACATTTATAACATTAATCGTAATCTCAGAAAATGACACCTTTGCTGAGATCTGCAATCATACACTAGATACATTTATAACATTAATAGTAATCTCAGGAAATGTCACCTTTGCTGAGATCTGCAATCATACACTAGAAGTATTTAATACATTAATAGTAATCTCAGGAAATGACATCCTTTCTGAGATCTGCAATCAAACACTAGATACATTTATAGCATTAATAGTAATCTCAGAAAATGACATCCTTGCTGAGATCTGCAATCATACACTAGATACATTTATAACATTAATAGTAATCTCAGGAAATGTCACCTTTGCTGAGATCTGCAATCATACACTAGAAGTATTTAATACATTAATAGTAATCTCGGGAAATGACATCCTTTCTGAGATCTGCAATCAAACACTAGATACATTTATAGCATTAATAGTAATCTCAGAAAATGACATCCTTGCTGAGATCTGCAATCATACACTAGAAACATTTAATATATTAATAGTAATCTCAGGAAATGACACCTTTGCTGAGATCTGCAATCATACACTAGATACATTTATAGCATTAATAGTAATCTCAGAAAATGACACCTTTGCTGAGATCTGCAATTATACACTAGAAGCATTTAATACATTAATAGTAATCTTGGGAAATGACATCCTTGCTGAGATCTACAATCATACACTAGATACATTTATAGCATTAATAGTAATATCGGGAAATGACATCCTTGCTGAGATCTGCAATCATACACTAGATACATTTAATACATTAATAGTAATCTCGGGAAATGACATCCTTGCTGAGATCTGCAATCATACACTGGATACATTTAATCTAATCTAATCTATTCTTATCTAATCTTACTCTGCATGGCGAGGTAGGTATAAATCCTGGATCTGCTAAGGAGAGTAATCTAATCTATTCTTATCTAATCTATTCTTATCTAATCTATTCTTGTTTAATCTATTCTTATCTAATCCAATCTATTCTAATTTATGAATTTATGAAACAGTTCTTTGCAATAAATATGCGAATATTTACTTGTTCTAAAACATTGAATAACAACAAACTGAAATATCATTTGTGTAATTTTGAGTGGTGAAGCATCGTTCTTTCTCGAGACAGCATAGAAAATTTTACATTTATTGGTTGAAACCAGTCTCGTATCCGGGACTTCTCTCTCATATTAGTCCCCGTCCTAAGTATACAAAGCATCGTATTTTTGGGCTGGAAATAAATGTTAAATGCAGGGTCTTTTTTAATCATTCGGAAATCTTTGTCATCAGTAATATGTTAAAAATCTCTATTTTTATCAATGCCACATTGTCTAATTTTTCATATTTCTATTTGATCATTAGCTAGAAGGCGAGACCAGGTGGAGATAGTAAACTGAGACCACTTTTTGTCCAGGATTATTTATTTATTCTTAGACAACTAATGGTTAAATACAATCAGTCCATCCTCAATGACCGGTCCACAGTTTATAAAATAATAATCAGACTGGTCAAACAGATATCTCTCTCAGTGCTGCTTGTTATGTAAAGAATAGCGCCAGTGTGCAAAGTGCTATATACACAAGCCTGGATCACAAGCTGGCACAGACCTGATGCAATAGAAAATTCAGAACATGCTCCACTAATCATTGAGGTGCATATATAACAAATACTTGTCTGGAGACCATGTTGTAAATTGTACAATCAACGGACTCAGCACTTCAACGCAGCCCTGCCCCGGTCTATTGTCCATATGGAATTTGGGCGGGAAACATTTGGCCCCAGAGTCCGAGGAGAATTCATATAACATAAACGATATAATCGTTCTTTAATTTCAGTATGGAGCAAATAAATTCCATGACTTATTATGGACATATTCATAATTAACCCCCCTGGTTTCATCTAATTTATTTGCTTGCTATCGTAATTAGCATTAGTGTTTAATAATATCAATATACATCATTAGAATGCGTTGCTGGGCACGACGCTACAATCTGGGCCTTCCTGTATTTACCTTAAATATAAATCACCAGGCTTCACCTGTATTCATATTGATGCAAGCCTAGCAAATTTTCACTTTTTCATGAAGCTATTAATATAGGTATTTATCGTTACCTGTTGTGTCATTATTTATGTGAGGGTTGTTCTCAAATTACAGCATTCATGCAGTGTCTATTTTCATCACATATTTAAATGGTTATTTAATGATAATATAGCGAAGAAATCCTTGAAGTTAAACCTTTTTAAAACCATTTAAAGAGAAGTGAAAAAGTGTAATGAGATGTATAAGCAGATTAACTTCTGTCCCGATCTTACCTAATGATGTAGAAAATAAATACAATATCCAGATTTATCAATCACTCCAGCTCCGAAGTCAACGTGAACATTCCCGGGTATATGACCTAGTTTCTACCTTTCTGGGACGTGCCCTCTCCAAACAAGCGATATTTTAGCGTGGGCCCAATATGGGTTATTTGTTCGAGAAACACCAGACATTTCCTATATGTGTTTAGCAGAAGATTAATAATAGGGCTACTTACATTTCATAATGACAATTTATCGTAACTTTTTATTGAAAGAATTAGTGTTAAATAGTTATACATACAATATGTTTAAATAAAATATGGCATTCCCCCTCGGTGCCTCTTGGCAGCGTCTGGACAGGTCAGGCCGCGATGTTGGTAAACAAACCGTGCTTAGTCGCCAACTTGGACACTGGCCATGTGCACATATAATAAGAAGTTTTCAGCGGCTAGCTTTTGACATTGTACCAAATCATAAATGTACCTTAATTGTGTGTCAAAAATCATCATTCATGGAAAGAGAGTGGAGAAATATATTGATTACCACAAACATTGATGGAAAAATAAAGAGACTCTGATTGATTGTAAAATTCAATGTTATATTTTGTCAGTCTGTCATGAAGTAAATAGTTGCCAATTACCACCTAGGCCTATTGAAATAAGGGATGGGCCATTATTCATTCAGGGGGTGGGGGTTATAAAAAGTATTATTTTTCCTCGTGCGAGGTCATTCTCAATATTTTTCCAACCAATTCATATCTCCATATTGTTTTCCAATCTATTTGATCATTTTTGGGACACCTCTTCATATCTTTATTTATCTGTATGTTTAAGGATCATTTATTAGGAAATTATATAATGCTTTCAACAATTAGCAAGGTATTTTACCTCAGTCTTACTCTCTTTCCATTTAGCAGGGTGTGGAACCGCACTGCATAAACAAGGTTTATACGGGATTGAAAGGGTTTGCAATTAAGCAAATATCATTGCTAAGATATCAGATTTCCTCATAACTTATATCACTGTAAGGTTTTTCTATTTAACTTTTTGGAAAGAGGACGTATGTTGGCTTGGAAGGTGTGCTGTATTTGATGCTCTGGCTTGAAGAAATATACCCCAAAATGCAGGTTGCAGATATAGATGTTCCGATCAAAGCGAGTCCAATTGTTTTCACAGTTACCTTTGGCCCTCTATCATTAACTTCTGTAGGATTGAAACTCAACTGTTTCTTTTTTTTTCAATTTTAACCCTTTTAACCAATTTTATCTCTTGTCCCTCAATGTTTGCAATATCACTATTTGTTCCCAATCAAATGGTCTCCCTGATTTCCCGCTTTCATCCACCCCCTCCCCCCCCCCCCCCACTATCCTCCACCCCATCTCTGCGATAAAAAAAAAAATCAACACGTTTCTCAAGAAACACTTCGAAATTCTTATTTCATTTTTCATGAGCAAGTTTGACAGCATCAACTCGTAAAAAATAAAATGTATGTTTTGTGTAAACATATGTGTGTGCATAAATCTGTTTATCTCATCAAATGTTTGTAGTATGGTTCTGCACGTATTGAAATGACAGTCAGGTTTCTGAGAAAAATTGGGGATATGCATTGCTTGAGAATTATTGAGAATTAATTTCCAGAGAAAAATGGTAATATTTCTTTACCTCTACTATATCTGATAAATCAAATCACAACAAAATCATTGGAAGTCGTTTGTAATGGTTTATAGCATGGAAGTTTGGCGATGATAATCAATGTTTTCCATGGTCAAAATAAAATATATTAATGATGTTTACTGTATGAACAGGACTTTTTCAGATGAAAATATCACAGCACTCTCTGATACTTATCATCTCTTGTATTTCCTGATTGAGAATCAGTATCTTTACTAAATTTACATACATTTACTGCTCCAAGTTGATCTGAAAAGAGTGTTCATAATTTGTGACAATGTTATTTATCTGTCAGTAAATATTTGATAGCATTCGTGACTATTGTGAATTTTGAGAATGGAGTGGATTAATATCGAAAATGTAGGGAGACAGTGAATTTGAAATTCGATTAACACAACAAGATATACGAGTAGATGTAGACATGGATTATTTACCCGAAGATTGATACAGATACCAGTTCTGTTTGCTAATGTAGTGACCATGTAATATTCCTGTAAAATCAATATAAGATAAATATAAGATAAAACTTTCAAATATTCAGCTGTTGTATTGACATGACATTTTGCAACTGTGTTGTATTGAGACTGAGACCACGTCATGAATTTTGTTGTAAAGTTGGACTTATTTTACTTATGACTTATTTGATTTAGTTTATAAATCTGTTAGCATCATGCTCAGGTAGTGTAGTAGTTGGGAGAGTAGTGAAATCTAAGTTAGACAATGATGTTGTCTGTTTAATTGAATTGTATTTAGTTTGTCAAAAGGAGCGCAATTTTATAGTAAAAGATTCACAGGAATTACAACTCGGTGATGGATGAACCCACTTGATCCATACTGCAATTAAAGCGATATACTTTCTTTATCTAGAGCATGGACAATAATTACTAAATTGGAGGCTGCAAAGCTGATGGTTTCAACATTTTTGGTCGGTCTATGCGGAGACCGCCCATTTGGTGTGAGATTGATTTTCATCTTTGCAAATAAACAATAGCATGGAGGCTGCAAAGCTGGTGGTTTCAACATTTTTAATCATGGATTCTAAACTTCGAGTAAGTTGGCTGTAGACGAGGACTTCCTTGAACAAGTATAGAATAGAATGTTTTAAAGATTAATATGTTAGAAATAATTTTTTGTAAATCATTCTTTACCAAATTTTATGGTTTGAGATCAGACATTGGCACGTAAATCAAGAATGTAAGCCACACTGTCCACTAGAGGAACACGAACAATTACATAAGTTCACCACGTCGCCCTCTGGTGGATTTTGGTTGCTGATAACTGATGGTGTAAATGAAATTTTGATTCCCTCAAAATTAAATGAATTTATGTAATCTGGCAATCGGTACTCCTAACAATTCCTTTTTGAACGAATTCTTCTACAAGAAATATTTGTTTGAAAAACATTTTACTTACATTGGATCAAAAATATTTTTCATATAAATAAATGACTTTAATTTTGTCACAGTTGCATCCATTTATGAGTCAATCATATTCCATTATTGCAAACTCTGTGAACGAGCAATCTGCGCCATTATATCTCCGTTATATGGATTCTCCTAGTCATCCTATATTAATATATACTTGCCCAAAGTACCTTGAGAGTTTATGTGAAAGAATCTTTTTTTGAGATTAAATTCACAAAGCTCACCATAAAGAAAATAATTATTTGACCTACATGTGACCCCTGATTAAAATTAAATGTTAGACGGGTAAAGAGGGTGACATATGCATTGACCCCACGTGTTCCAAAGCACCAAATACAGAATCTTTTATTAGAAACTAAATGCAAACGAAACATCCTCCCTTCAAAAATATTCTATTGGGCCTTTTTATAAATAAAACATAGGGCACTGCTTCACTCAGCACCAGTAGATATGATTTAAATCCTGCCTGTGTGTAATATTTGAATCGTTTCTCATGGCTGCCCTACTGTCTTTATATCTTTTATGACTCGTTGACTTTCTTCATGAAACCGTTGGTTAATTTTATTTGATAAAGTAAGTGTATATGACATGAACTGTGAACTGTGAAATATCTTCCCGCACGTGGCTGACAGTTGGCCGAATGATGCATCGAAGTCTTTAAAGCATTAATGAAATGAGGTTTTCAAGCACTTTTTCCTTGCATAATGTATGTGTTCACACCCCAAACGTTGTTATTGCCCATCATATTTCCCCTACATAAATTTCTGTGTCATTTGAAAGTGGATGTGTCTTCGGCTAAAATTCAAATCATCCATTGGACGCTTTGTCAACAAACTTTGTTTAGCTGACCAGTGATCTTGTGCAAACAACTGCTTATTAAAGTCTTGCTAACAGTGGGCACTTTTAGATTAAAAGAATGGAGTGATGTGGCTTATATAGCCCGGTTTGTCCATTACGATTTGTCCAATGGTACTGGCCTAACACCTTGACAAACCACATTAGAGATCACATAATACATGTGGCAAAGAGTACAGGCAGTACCTGGCACTTTAAGCAAAACACAATAATCATGGTCAGTGTATTTTGGTTGATTTTTGTGGGATAGCTTGTTTGTATCACAGTTTCGTGGTCACATATCATTTAACCATACCCCAGACCTCTGTAAAATTGCCTGTAACCTTTGTAGTTTCATGAAAACTTTAAAGGGCATAACACAACATGACAACTATTATTTGTGTGTGTCTTTATTCAAAAAAATATTTTCTCTTTTTATTTTGAAGCACATAAATTCGGTTGTGAACATTGCATATTTACTTTATAAACATGATGCAGTGAATAACTGTTTGGTATAATTATACCATATTACTTATTCTAAAATAAATTCATTACTGGAAAAAAAATGGTGAACAACTCAGAATATGATCTATCACCATGTACCAAATCCCGAATGATCGTTCATCAGGTACCTACATGCAGACACATTTCTTCATAAAGCTCACCACTCATATAGGAGATAAATGTGGCAGCACAGGCAAGATGTGTGGCAAAACAGGCGATCTGTGGCAGTACAGGCAACATGTGTGGCAAAACAGGCTATCTGTAAAAGTATAAGCGACATGAAGGAAAGGAATAACCAAATACTCAAAACGGGCAGTAATGTAAGCAATATCTAACCTAATACTAAGAATGTGTGGCAATATATGAACCATTAAAACAAACACTAAGGGTTTGTGGCAATTTATGCACTAGCTAACTTGATACCCACAATGTGTAGCAGTGTATTGGCTTCCCTAATAAATACTACCGGTAAGTATTTTTGGCAATTCATGCAACATCAAATAATGCCCATAATGTGTGACAAAACTGGTGAGTTGCTTATGGCACAATGATAAAAGCAATATCCTCTCATTGGTGTCTGGACTGAAAATGTTACCTTATGTGAATCAACTCTGAAAATATACTGCAATGGTCCACTCAACGGGCAAGGTTAAGTTCATAACAAGAAAGTATTTTATCCATAAAAGACTTTGTATCAAATTTACCTTTTGTAGGTTATATTGATGACAGTATTGAGAGTGGGGGAAACAATTATAAGTTAATCTTATATTTATAAGAAAATCTTAATTTGATCGACGGGAATTGACCCTCGGGTCTCTTATTTGGTAGGCCGATGCGACACCACGGAGCCACCACACTTTACACAATATATGATGACGTATACACATTGTGAATGGTCGAGACCACTAATTGAAGTATACAACATGCCATCTTAAAGTCTTTATGCATGTATACGTCATGATATAAAATATGTAATGACTTTAAAATATTACCCATGAAAACATTGTCTTATCTGATAAGCATGACAGAGAAGATGGCAGTAACAGTCAGTGTTAGCAGTGTGAATGGATGAGATGTCGACGAGGGGGCGCCATTGTCCTCGCTGACAGCAGCGACATTGCTGACGGAGTAAGTCACACCCGAACATGTTGCTTCGTACTTGAGTGTGGCAGAATGGATATGTATCCAGTATGTGGTCATATGTTCAACCACCGTGGCCCTGAAAACAAAACAGATAAATTAATGCTTTTGATGTTTTGATAATAATTTAGAGTGGAAAAGATTAGTAATTAGAAATTAAATAATTAAATAACCCACGTACAAAATTCCAATTACCAAAATGTTAAGGATATATTTGTTAAAAGTATTTTACTCAATGTCTTCAGCCGAAGATAATCTTCAACCGTGAAGGGAATAACGATATGATTCTACTTACATAAATATTATATCCTTTTTATATTTCGAGTCGGCAGTCCATTCAAATTCTCTCTCATATGAGATGTAATGGCCGCCATGGTGCTCATGATGATCATGCCCGTCGTGATTATGATCATGATCATCATGTTCTTCACCTTCTCCGTGCTCATGTCCTTCATGCTCATGTCCTTCTTCATGCTCATGTCCTTCTTCATGCTCATGTCCTTCTTCATGCTCATGTCCTTCTTCATGCTCATGTCCTTCATGCTCATGTCCTTCTTCATGCTCATGTCCTTCTTCATGCTCATGTCCTTCATGCTCATGTCCTTCATGTTCATGACCTTCTTCATGTTCATGTCCTTCGTGCTCATGACCTTCTTCATGTGAATGTTTGTCATGGTAGTTTTCACCTTCTTTGTGGTCATGTTCATCATGGTGTTCATGATAATGTTCGTGATCCTCTCCGTGGATATCTTCGTGCTCATGATCATCTGCTTCTTTGTGTCCAATAGCACTCTGAAATGATCACCTATGCATTAAATGTCATGCAATCAATTATAATGAATTTCACAAATAAATGTACAGGAAAGCTGTCACAGTGATGATATCGATAGCAATAATAAATAAGAGATGATAGAAATGATTGAAGAATACACAGAACAAATAATGAATGTCAAAGAATGTAATAAATTCATCAAATTTGAAGCAGCAAGATAGGAGTATAGGATCTAATAGTGATACACTATGTGCAATGATTATACATTATGAGTTAAACTGTTAATAAGTTGAATTGTTAATTATTTATTTATATTTATCTTATTTAATATGTATATACTTTGCCTCATACTGATTTGCATATAAGTGTTCTTCGAGTACGAATAAAGATAATGATAATAATAATTTTCAATAATATCAATAGGTAAAATAAAGTCATTATGAAGTTCATACACTACATCCGCTAAACCAATCTGCTTGATTTTGCGCTCATTTGACAGAAAAAGTTGAAATCTTAAGAATGGCAGTGTATAAACCACTCTTAATCTTTCCAGTGTATAAACCACTCTAAATCTTTCCAGTGTATAAACCACTCTAAATCTTTCTTTAATAACGAAATATTTAACCAATCAATAACACAAACCGATGTTGATGATGTGTTTTCACTTTGAATGTAGTTCTGAGTTATGGGAAAATGATCCAATATTAACTATAACGGCAACTTTAAAATGATAGCTAACTCTCACAATTTAGGAATGCAATACTTTCACAGTGAAAAAAATGATGTTATGCCCAAAATATATAGCTCACTGCCAGCCACTAACGGTAAAAGATAAAGTGAACATCACTAACGACAGTAGAAACAAGACGTCCATTAAAATGGAATGGTCGGCACTTTTTATCCCGATTTTAAAACTGCTGTACAACTGTTAGAAAACAGTGTTGAATTATTAATTAAGCCGCCGCCCGCCACCGCATCCGCCGCCCGCCACCGCATCCGCCACCCGCCACCGCATCCACCGCCCGCCGCCGCATCCACCGCTATTTTCTTACAAAATACAGCAATATTGATATAACATGAGGGACTTGAATAAGTTTCATATTGGGTGACCTCAGGCAATTTTCAAGGTCACAGGAGCCGATTTTCAAAATCGACTATATGTGATATTTTGCAAAATATTTTGCAAAATAATATGTATTCTCCCTACATTTATCTTACACAATATCTTTGTTCATAATTTTTAGAAAAAATTGTAACTAGGTCACAATGACCTACTTAGATGATTTAGAGATTTAAATAGGGTTCTCAAGACAATTGATTGAATTGTTGACATTTGAATTGTTCTGAATAAAATCACTTCTGTGTGGTGAATGGAAATGAATCAGTTACCAGAATGATCAGCACACGATATACTTCCCCACTGAAATACAACAATGAGTGTAAAATGCCATCTTGAGGATTAAACATGTTTAGCTGCACCCCATAACTTTTTCTAGGTCAGAGTTTGGGAGGCAGGGGTAATCCGATCAAAGGTGACAATCAAGCTTGGACACAAAGTTCTCTCAAATCATTCCTGTGATGTGGTCATCACCTCTCTCTGTTCTCTGTGGGGTACGTTTTACAACTTGTCACCTCTTGGTGTATTTTAAGATGTGATGCATGATGCCATTTAGTCCATGATGATACTGAAAGGTTCAAGAGAGCTTTAGTCCACCCGCATGGACACCGTGGCATGGAGAGTGAGTGGATGGTATCAAGTGTCAGAGTGTCCCTCTCTAGGTCAGATGATCACGAGATTTCTATGCTACGTGTCAGAAGGAAGAATGTTCCACAAGAAGTATAACTTAAATTGCTTTAAAAAAATGGAGGTGTATTATTTCAAAGCTAATATCATAAAATTACAGTATCCTGATGATTATCATGGTGACAATCAAGCGAGTGAGCTCCTTACATCATAAGTTTGTGCATGCTGTGTGGGGGGAGCATATTACATGATTCCAGACCAGAGAGTGTGGAGGTCCGAGACAATTCTTACACTGGGAAGTGAATGAGACTTAAGCAAATGAGACCGTCTGACAGAGCCAAGTTGAGAACCAATCTCACCCCAAGTGGCCGGCCTTCGCAAAGGCCGACCAAAAAGGAAGACTAACATTTGGCTTATCAAAGCAAGTGAGTGTTTGCATATGCGGATCCGAGGTGGAGAAGGTTCCCAATGCAGTCTGGGTCTGGTCGGAGTCTGCCGGCCTGGCCTGGACGAACATGCCTTGGATGTTGTGACGCTTCCCGTCGCTGTCTGTCTTGCTGCGGATGGTCACTGTAAATACAATTTAAAAGCGATTTTTGCAACTTCATCACACATAACAATTTATTTATAAGGTCATTCATAATTTTCAAATGTCATTTCAAAATGAGAGATATGACAAATTATGTTTTGAAGTTGTGAGATCAACTTTGAGAGTTTGGCAAAATGGAACGTATACCAAAGGTCATTCCAGAGAACATTTTTATAGGCTGTAACATAAAACACTTCAAAATGAAGTGAAAAGGGGAGAGGAGCGGAAAATACTTTCGTTTGAAGTTTTTTTTTGTAGGGAGAAGATGAAGGCAGAATAAAGGGTACGTGCACATTAAGTGTAGCCTTTCCTGACATTCGTGATACAATGTTACCATGTCATTAGCACTCCTACATCACCCTTCCACCTTACCCTGTACCCCAGCCTCCCAGACATGTGGCCCAACCGGTATGAATCACTCCTCATGTATCCACCAGATATGACAAGGGAATCGTTTGCCTTTCTCATATATGTATCCTGTGTCTGGGGTAAGAGAGTGTCAAAGCTGTATTAGGCTACCACAGAGTCAGTCATGTCGTACCTGCCTCCACCTCATTCTCAATCATCACTGAACCTACCCTTAAGTTTTTGCCCTTCCTTGTAGCATTGTTGTGAGAGGATGACTTGGTAGGGTGGAGTCTGCTCAGAAGGGCCATGACCATGGCCACCAATGGGATTCATGTGTGTGCAGAGAGCCTCGTCATGATCTACGGGAGGGCCCCAGGAGTGACCCTGCACACTACAGACAGCGGCCACAATACACACAAAAACGGCACAACACCTCATCTTCACACCTGAAAGAAATCAAAATGTATTTATGCAGCAGGCACGTATTTGAATTTCATAATAATGAGATCTGGATATTTTTCTCGTTATCACAAAAATATATGTCACAGACATAACACAGAATGGTCCTTGTTTTTACTAATGATAATTATTTGGTTTCTTTGGCCGCGGGTGAGTATCAATCTCCGAGAGTTGGCAACGATCTAATCTGGGTTAAAAAAAACCCAATTTAATTCGACATATCACAAAAAGTGACTTATTATCTAATATTTTGCTCTTTTTGCAAACAAAGCTGATACAAGTTAAGAATAACATGACCCATGTGTGCGCACAGCTAATGACCTAATTTACACTGCGTCGCCAGGTGGCACGTGACACTCAACGCTGGGCTCAATATCTCCAAATATCCTCTGGAATGTTGGGTAAAAAGATAAGGCAAACTTCCGATAAAATTATTTTACAAATATTTTTAAAATAACGGTCTGAATGCACCAGATGACACATATGTACATGTCTGTACATGTTTGATCAAATTTGTGCACTCAGTCACAGTTCAGACATGTGCATTCAGTCACAGTTCAGACATGTGCATTCAGTTACAGTTCAAACATATTTGTTATGTCACAGATCAGACATGTGCATTCAGATACAGTTCAAACATATTTGTTATGTCACAGATCAGACATGTGCATTCAGTCACATTTCAAACATATTTGTTATGTCACAGATCAGACATGTGCATTCAGTCACAGTTCAGACATGTGCATTCAGTTACAGTTCAAACATATTTGTTATATCACAGATCAGACATGTGCATTCAGTCACATTTCAAACATATTTGTTATGTCACATTTCAAACATATTTGTTATGTCACAGATCAGACATGTGCATTCAGTCACATTTCAAACATATTTGTTATGTCACAGATCAGACATGTGCATTCAGTCACAGTTCAGACATGTGCATTCAGTCACATTTCAAACATATTTGTTATGTCACAGATCAGACATGTGCATTCAGTTACATTTCAAACATATTTGTTATGTCACAGATCAGACATGTGCATTCAGTCACAGTTCAGACATGTGCATTCAGTTACAGTTCAAACATATTTGTTATGTCACAGATCAGACATGTGCATTCAGTCACATTTCAAACATATTTGTTATGTCACAGATCAGACATTTGCATTCAGTCACATTTCAAACATATTTGTTATGTCACAGATCAGACATGTGCATTCAGTTACATGGCAAACCTATGTAGTCCGTCACAGTGGCTCATATGTCGAGATTGTGGTCCAGTGAGATAAAAATGTCAGTTTAAATTTGTGTTTCTTTCTCACACCTTGTCTGTATTATAATTATCCCAAGTACCAAAGGAGAACAGGGACATCCGTTTGCGTGAGTGGAATCTGTATATTGTAGCAGAACAAGGCTTTGAATCAAAGAAATTGAAGAGAAAGTCTTACCAAAATAGTATATCCATTAAAAGCTGTGGATGAAGAATGCAAGATGGTCAAATCAAGCTGAAGATGCAGATAGTTCCAAATGCATGATATCAGTTTTCATATTTGGATTTCAGTTTCAGCATATGTTATTTTGTTTTCATTACAAAATACAAAGTCTTGAGAAGGAAACTAGAGTGATATACACGTGAAGGGAGCCGGTGACCTGAGCAGGAGACTGCTATGCTCAAGGAGGGCCACCTGGTTTCCTTCAAGATATCATCGATTACATGCCCGCAATTTCTAGTAGGACTAATTGCAACCATTGAGAATAACATACCATCATATTTACAGCAGATTTTGCTTGGCTAGAGCTCATTACAATAAAATTCAAAAAGTAAAAAAAACTTTCACATATATTCATAGAACACAACGTATCAGACGCGATACATATTTTTTTATCATACGAGATCACCAAAAAGTTCATTCTCTCCAAGCGTGATTCATAGCTTTTTGCTTCTATATTTTCTTGCCATAATTAAAATCAGAGGTTAAGCAAAATATAATCTAGAATGGCGATGATATCGGAATAGTTTTCTATGAAGCAAAGCAGTTAATCAGTGATCAAAGTTCAGATCAAAGTTACATTAAATTACAAGAAGAATTGTAAGGAGAGTGTACTCACCCTGGACGCTTAGCGAGAAGTGAGCGGAGTGTACCCGGTGCACCCTAGAGGCGGTTGCCACCTCACCCCCCCTCTTCCCCCCTCCCCAGCCATCACCATCACCACCCCACCAATGAGTGCATGAACGCTCAGAGCAGACAACCTTGCTGTACCCACTGTTCACATCCTGGACATTAATGTCACATTACAAAGTAGGATATTGGTATGAAAAAATGTGATGCTGATATGAACTAGATGTCTACATTCAGATACTTTTTTCATGTAAGTTAAACATGTAAGGTAAACATCCTGATAGCATTCTGCCATATCAACCGTTGCTTTGGATTTTGAATATCTTTCATAATTAGTTGTTTTGTCTAGATATATGTATTTTTCCCAGTCAGGCCAGAGAGTTATGCATAGAATGTGGGAATAACTAAACCTCGCTATTATGAGTACATAATAAAAACAATGATAAAATGATAAACTGGTTATAAATAGATTGACGCATAAACGTTCCAATATGATACGAAATCAAGATGCGTTCGTGCCTGAAATGGCATGAGAATATTATGTTCTCCGTGATACTTTGCCCCAACTGATACTTTGCCCCACTGATCATTAAGACCTGAACAGGGCAGACAGTGTAATGATGATAATGAGACACGTATGTTGCCCTCTATTAGCATTTCACATCTGCATATTATACATTACTGTCACTTTGATGAAAGGGTTAACCACCCACTAAATCACATTAGCATCTGATAAAATTTCACATCAAGTATCATATAAATCCAAATTTTTACCATCCATGCTGTTTGAATAAATTTATTTTTACTTTTAATTCGGGTGTGTATATCAATTATTCCAGATTATGGAAAGACGGTGGTGAATGATGCAAGTTGTATCTCAGAGCTAAGGTTCTATCTTGGAGTAATTATGAATTCATAATTACTCCAAGATAGAAGTAATCTGTAGCTGGCATTCACAGGCGTCCTCAGTTCAATGTATGTTGCTAGCAGCTCAGGGCGGAGTAACTCAGTCCCTTTGTAGTGTACAACTGATAACGTGTGATTTAAGGGTTGGTACGGCATGTTTCACCCAGATTTATGTTAGGATAAAAAGATTATGATAACACAGCGCAGGCATAGCTGGTATGAGCCGGTACACTTTAAAGGTCATGCACGGCAGATGGCATAGTCCGATTTTACATATATCAATCTCGGTTTAAAATTTGGAAGTACAGGGACAGCAACATTATTGATGAATATCTAGTCCTGTGCATAATTCATTCTGGTGATGACTGTTCCAGTGATGAGCCTGAAGCCACCTGCATGGAAAGTCCATAAATTGTTCAATCCAGTGCCGTGAATGGGGCGCTGATAGAAATCCGAGTAGCAAATGGAAATGTCTTGAAGTATTTCTTATCAAATATACTGAGAGCTGTATCAGACGCTTGGATATACATTTGCAAGAGAGTTGCAAACATGACACTTTAGCTTCTTTTTCAGAATATTTTACTGTAAATAGATGTGATGGACCTTATCACCGGCATATGCATATCACGTGAAGACAGGAGAAGAGTAGATGATAAGTTGCAGTACCAGAAACCTTAGAGTAATACACCTAGAGGTGACAAGAGATGCATCAAAAGGTCCAAGCTTGGTTGCCGCCACAGCAGTGTGGGTTCTCACCCTCGGCCTCATCCACTTGGCAGCCAGCTCACAATCAACCCCTTGTTCATTACCCTCTCTGACCATCTTTCCTGTCAGCTTGCAGATAAACTTTCCAACCTTTCCAAACTTCAACCTTCCCCCAAAGTGTTTTTTTGAAACTGTGTGGTAGAATTTACTCTTCTGATCATTATAGCTATGAATATTCTCATGTATAAAATTAATTTGATTGATTTTCCACTCTGAATGTAGAAGAAACTTGTAATTTAGTCATATTGAACTATTATTTAATTTCTCGGTGTTTCTTTTTGCAGATATATGTTAAAAACCCATCAAAGTAACATAAATTACCTTTGTAGGCTGACGCTAATGGTTCCGTTACATGTTATTAATTAGGTCACATGTTATTAATTAGGTTTACTTCGATGCTTTCGGGTGAATTTATGCTTGGAATATACAGAATGATATGGATTGAATATCTTAAAAGTTCACATATACTTGGTCTTGGTCAAATATTTCCAATATTTGACCAAGTGTCAATCCTGTGTTGATGAACTATTGGTATTACTAACGAAAGTATTTTATGTATCTATTTTTTTTTTTTTAATTTATTTATTTGTTTATTTATTTTCGAAAATATGAAGGAACCTTAATTAAATAGAAACATAGCAGATCTTGCATAAAAATAAAATAATGAAGTTTTACTCACCAATTTGTTTCCTCAACGGTGGACTAGCTTATAACTTCATGTATAACATATATTAAATAAATTCCTAAGGATGCTCAGTCATTGTATAATTTAGAAACAATGAATAATATTTCCAGCTGAGACCACTAATTTTACATAAACGATTGGCAGTGACTACTGTCATGTGTGACCACAGCCTCGCTACTGCCTCGGGAGAGTGGTCTGCCCTCTCAGTAACAGGTGGCCCATAAAACACTTACATGCCCTACAACACACATTTAATTAGGTCATTTATGCTCGTCAAATGAGAAAATATGTATATATATATATATATATGATGTAGATGCATCAGTGTAATTATCCACAGCAATAAGTTTTTTTTTTCAAAATGTTGTATATAATTATATTTGTGATTTATCTAGCAACACGGGGTAAAGTAGCAGAAAACCAATTATTGAACAACAGAGCTTTTCATTTCATTGGTACCATTGCGTTATATCAACGCGCATAAAATACTGTGGTATCAGAGTTCATCAGGTCGCGATGCTTTGGTATCTCAATACCAGTCCCCGGTTATATAAGGTACCATCAGGAACGCATCACGCATTATGTTTTCTATGCATGCCTGGTACCACCATGCAGACAAAGTGTGAAAAATGCAGACTCGGTGTGAAAATATTTTTTACACACCGGATCCGTTCAAACATTTTTGCCTTCGAGTAATACTTCGGACAAAATCCCTTGGGTTTTTTCAAAAAAACAACATCGGTAAAGCAGTTCTTGAATTTCTTCAAATGCATGGAAACATTTGACCAACAAATACAAACTTCATTGTCCAAATTAATGCAGATTTTATTTGAAGTTTGTATCATATACAATGAGAAATGCACCCATTTGTAAAATCGTGTGAATTTATTTGTTCATATAAAAGACCTTTTCAGTGCTGGTTAGGTTAGATAGAAGCCTGTCACTGGGACTCAATGCCCCACTCTTTTCAAAAAGTGACTTCGGATTTTTCTTTTGCATTAGCAAAAAGACAAAATAACACACACCACAGACTTTGATAATCAGTTGTGGAGCATATGCTGGAATGGGAAACAGCTCACTAACAGATACCCACCTTTCTCGGCCATGCAGCATTACCAAAGCACTTATCCCAACCAGGATTCGAACCCCGGACCCTTTGCATGAGAGACAACTGAGCTTGGTTTTTATGTTTTTATAGCTAAGCTACAGGTATCAATCACAAATGAATTTCAATGCAATATAGTATGTGCAAATGCTTTCGCCGCTCTCTCCTCGTCAACTTTGTAATTCCCTTCGACTGTTCCTTACTCCAGTTCTTCTGCTTCCTGGTTGCGATGCCGATTATTTCCAAATCTATTTGACGACGAGTAAAACAGAAAATAGTGGTGAAAGTGTATGTAAGCTTTACTGCAGTGACAAAATACGAATTGTGTTTATATAATGTTGCAAAGAATCAATTAAACCTGATGACTTTGCAAACATGACATACATCAGTGTACGCTCTGGCATCAGGGCAGTCATCAGTGCAAAATCATTTGACATGTCAAAATACAATTGTCTCCATTCGAGTAAATAAAACTTGTCATAAATGTTACAAATATACACACCTCGCTAATTGTTTGTTTGGGGTTTTACATCACTTTCAACATTATTCCAGTCATTTCGTGATAAGACCTACTTGTAGCAGATATAGTGCTGCCTCACTGAATTGTCATGTCGCAGGTCCTTGACATGACAACCCACCCGGTCACAGATTTACAAGGACAACAGGTTAACCCTTTAGGCACGGGCCTCAGCTCATATGGGAAATTGTATCATGAATTCAATCTCGGCACGGCCGGGGTTTGAACCCACGACCTTTGGATCACCACAGAGGAACTGGTGCTAGTAAGCTGGCGCTCTAACCAACTGCGCCACGGCCCATGGCCCCACACCTCGCTAAGCGCTATGAACAGACCCGTCTGGTATCAGCACTATATAAGTTTATTATTATTATTATTATTATTATTATTATTATTATTATTATTATTATTATTATTATTGTTATTGTTATTGTTATTGTTATTATTATTATTATTGTTATTGTTGTTGTTGTTGTTGTTGTTGTTTTTATTATTATTATTATTATCATTATTATTATTATTATTATTATTATTATTATTATTATTATTATTATTATTATTATTATTATTATTATTATTAAATAATATTAGATTCACTGTGTTCTTCTTATATTTATATCATTTATGTGCTTGCTAGCATTCACTCACGAACATATTTTCTTTGTTAGCCCTGCCCTAATCCATGCCCCTATTCATAACTTAATGTCTCCAATCACAAGTCATTGATCAGACAATATTATACGATTATTTCATCACTAATATAAGGTTATGATAAATCACTAGTCGTTGATCAGACAATATTATACGATTACTTCATCACATATATAAGGTTATGATAAATCACTAGTCGTTGATCAGACAATATTATACGATTATTTCATCACATATATAAGGTTATGATAAATCACTAGTCATTGACCAGACAATGTTATACGATTATTTCATCACATATATAAGGTTATGATAAATCACTAGTCGTTGATCAGACAATATTATACGATTATTTCATCACATATATAAGGTTATGATAAATCACTAGTCGTTGATCAGACAATATTATACGATTATTTCATCACAAATTCAAGGTTATGATAAAAGTTTATTTATAGGACATTCTCGATTAGTAGGGACAGATTAATGGGTCTATCATTGTTGATTAGTGTCCTCTGGTGACAGACATTCTCTCCAAATATTTCGGTTTTCCCCCAATTAAATGGGATCCAAACCCTTATGGCTTTTCATTTAAAGACTTTCTTTAATAACCTTATTTAGTTCATTAATTAGTAGTCCCCTTATTTATTTTATTGCACTTTTTTAAAACTTTTTACCTTCTCTTTTTTATCTCAAACCATAAAACAAATTATTAAGACTAAAACATAAAACAAATTATTAAGACCAAAACATTAAATGAATTATTAAAACCAAAAGTACAACACATAAATTTGGTTTTTTAACTTTTATATACTCGTACAAAACTTGTCGGCGGCCTCACATCTTGGATTTCTAAACTTGCAAATAGCCAGAAGGGAGTCATCAAAATGACACATGTATGCGTGTTTCTCCTTTCGCCTATCTTATGATAGACATAAATAACAAGTACCAGAACATGGATTAAGCATAAATAACAGTTACTTAATATGCCATATTAATTTTTGAGTTAAGAATATAAAGTGGTCAGGTTCAAATTATATAGATTCACGATGAGAGAGTTTCTTGGGTATGCCCAGGCCTGGTATGTTGTAGTTTCTGGATATTTTACAATCATTATCTAAACAAGGAAATTGGGCTCATGATAAATCCTACTATGTCCATGGGACCCTTACCCATCTTTTCAAATTTACTGATAACAGTGTCATTTATGTTGATTGTTCCCCTGTGTACATCCTATTTTGGTGTAATTGTTGTGCTATTTAGTGTGTTTCAGGTCACATCACTGTGCATTAAATGACCCTCACCAAACAACACTATTAGTAGACGAGGCAGCCGAAAACCTCAGGGGAATTTGATCAGGATACAACATGAAAAAAACGTTACTATTTTTAGTTTGCTTTATGCTTACGTGTCAGTCTCAAGCAGACAACTACTACTCAAATCTTTCAGGTAAATATAGAATATCATTTTTTCATCCATGTTAGATGTTTTTATTTAGATTAAATAAAACATTTTGTTTGGGTTAATCGCCAGTAATGAAATATTTCTGATAAATACAGCACATTTTATGCTTTCATTCGTGCTATTTTGAATTTGAGTAGTTACTTAGAATGTCGAATGTTGCAGCTCTACTCAAAAGAAATGCGGGTTACACATCAATGAAAGAAAGAGGTAACCTCCTGCTTTTTCAATATCATGTCTTTTTTAACATTTTGCAGACACATGTCAATCATGACCTTAAATATATTAATCTGTGCTGAAAAATTCATTTGTCATGGGAAAAGGGATATATCTGTTTTTTACAGAATATATACACATTTATACACAGCTTTTTTGTCCGTGCCCCAAAAGGGGATATGGGTTTATACTTGCAGGCACCTTTGGTGAAAAAAGAACCCTCAAATGTCAGATATCATATATCAAAAGAACCCAAAATATGATTTCCTACTTGAAAGATTGAGACTGAAGCCAGTCTTGGAGAGTGACGCTCAGTCAAATAGAATGTTTTTTTTTTCTGTTGGTTATAAAGTTGACAAGATTTTGCCAAAAAACTGTTAGAGACTTGTTTCGATAGAAAAGATATTTTCCTGTAATAGTGCAAAGCTAATGAATTAAAGCTTTCATGCCATCACAGAGGTTGCAATTTTTTACAGATATTTGGGTATTGTTTAAAAGATAGGTGATCATGAAACTGTGTTAAACCTTCCTGAATTCAACCAAAATACAACTGCCATGATTATTGCATTTTGCTGAAATGACCAATACTGTGCAGTACTCCTGCGACCACTGTCGTGGTTTGTAAGTGCATTTGGCTTCACCATAAGACAAACCCTAATGGGCAAGCAGGCCCCTGTTAAATCACTCCAGTGTCCCAGTCTGAACTTCGAAGGTTCCCTATGGTGAGCAAATCTTTGCTAAACAGGTGTTTGCACTATATGAATGGTCAGCAAAGCAAAGTGCTTTTTTAGCATAACACTATTTATGATTTTAGCATAACACTAATCCACTTTCAAATGGCAAAGAACTTTATGCAGGGGCCATTTCATAATATTTTATCACAAAGTTTTGGGTATAAACATTCATATCATATTCGTATCATATATATATATATATATATATATATATATATATATATATATATATATATAAATAGGATTGCATCCTGCTGCAGGCAGTTCTGGAGACTCCCGCTGCACGCTGCCTGCTGCGCTGAGAGGAGAGTGGGAGATCAGTGACCGCTTCATACAGCACGTCTATATCAACCCTCATTCCTTGTCATTCTCCCTGGACATCGGCTACTCCAACATGGACCTCACCATGAAGTGTGTCCACCAGCTGGGAAACTACTTTGTGTTCCAGTATGTCCTATATAGTAGATCTTGTTCTAACTGCTGAATCTATAATTATTTATCGATTATTTTTATTTAACTTATATTTATATAGCATGACAATTTCATCATGGCAAGCTCTTCGGTGTGAATGTACAAAGGTACAATATTTATAATCAGAAAATGGTTGTTCTTCAATATACCGCCATAGTTACGCTGCGCTTATTTTTCAAATCGGGTGTTTTTTTCCTTGATTAGTAAAGTTGTTTATTTTTGTTTAGTGCAAGAGCAGAAGGATCGCCATATGACCTGTCTTTGTGTATGGAAGTAACCCCGCACGAGAAGGGAGGTTTCTTTATCACCAGACACAATGGTAAGTAGTTATGTTACACCTTGTATATTTGCTACAATGCCGCACAGAACTGAGAGGGGAGAACAGACACAAAGCTGTTGAGGTGCTGCAAAATGTGTAAATCATAAATTCAGACCACTATGTACTATTTTTGCCCTATTTTAAACTTCCAAAGGGGATTTTAACTTTGTTTTTGGGAGAATCTTTTTATGTCGCCATGATGTTTTCATGATAAATATATCATTTTGAGTGAGTAAATTGTTTATTGTTTTATTTCTTGCAAAATTTCAAAATTGTTATCAATAACATTAAGTTATTTTATATTTTAGAAAAAGATATCGAACCTTTCCAATGTTGCAATGCTGAGCCAAGAATTGAGAACACGTGTGGAGGCAAACCTTCAAACCCAGCCAGGCTTTCCAGGCCGCAACCAAGGCCCATCATCGGCAGGGACTTAGCCAAGTCTCAATATTAATGACAGAGGAAATGATGATGATGATGTGGATGTAGTTTGTTCAATTCATATTTCACCAAATTATAGATATTTGAGAATAAATATTTTTAATAAAAAAGAGAAAGCTTTGAAATATTGTGTGTGGGCCACAAACAACCAATCCTTTCCAAACTCCACAAGAGGGCGACGTCATGAACATAATACAGCATTATAGTTTGCATGTGTCCCTGGTGGACAGTGTAAACCCTCTGTCTATTGTCACCTCAGGTGGTAAAAATGTTGAAACAAACATTATTTTTAAGGAAACGCTTATTTTACGCTTATTTTTAACCTTTCATGACTCGAAAATTTTAGTTGAACCTCAAAAATAACTTTCTTTCGGTGACTATGTGTACGCTTTCATTCACACATTTGTGAATGAAGAGATTTAGAGAAAAGTTTGTCGTAAAAACATCAGTGATGATCCCAGTCCAAACAGCAGAATATGAGCAAACCCGGGTATTGACCTTAATATTTAAAAAAAATAATGGTCGCTGTTTGTTAAGTTCCCGGCCAGGCAAATCCAATTGTTTATTATTTACAAGTGCCTTCGGCTGGGAAGTGATGCTGTCCCTCACTGTTGTAGCTAACCCTCACCTGTGCAGCTGTCTCTCAATTGTGCAGCTATCTCTCACCTATCCAGCCATCCCTGACCTATACAGCTATCTCTCACATGTGCAGCTGTCTCTCACTTGTGCAACTATCACGTGTGCAGCTGTCATTCAGTTGTGCAGTTGTCTCTCATTGTTGTAACTATCTCTCACCATGTGCAGCTATCTCTCACCATGTGCAGCTATCTCTCCCCATGTGCAGCTATCTCTCAAATGTGCAGCTGTCTCTCACCTTTGCAACTATCTCTCCCCATGTGCAGCTATCTCTCACCATGTGCAGCTATCTCCCAAACTGTGCAGCTATCTCTCAAACTGCGCAGCTATCTCTCCCCATGTGCAGCTATCTCTCCCCATGTGCAGCTATCTCTCCCCATGTGCAGCTATCTCTCCCCATGTGCAGCTATCTCTCACCATGTGCAGCTATCTCTCACCATGTGGAGCTATCTCTCCCCATGCGCAGCTATCTCTCATCATGTGCAGCTATCTCTCATCATGTGCAGCTGTCTCTCCCCATGTGCAGCTATCTCTCACCATGTGCAGCTATCTCTCAAACTGTGCAGCTATCTCTCAAACTGTGCAGATATCTCTCAAACTGTGCAGATATCTCACATCATGTGCAGCTGTCTCTCCCCATGTGCAGCTATCTCTCACCATGTGCAGCTATCTCTCAGCATGTGCAGCTGTCTCTCCCCATGTGCAGCTATCTCTCACCATGTGCAGCTATCTCTCACCATGTGGAGCTATCTCTCCCCATGCGCAGCTATCTCTCACCATGTGCAGCTATCTCTCATCATGTGCAGCTGTCTCTCCCCATGTGCAGCTATCTCTCACCATGTGCAGCTATCTCTCAAACTGTGCAGCTATCTCTCAAACTGTGCAGATATCTCTCAAACTGTGCAGATATCTCACATCATGTGCAGCTGTCTCTCCCCATGTGCAGCTATCTCTCACCATGTGCAGCTATCTCTCAGCATGTGCAGCTGTCTCTCCCCATGTGCAGCTATCTCTCAAATGTGCAGCTATCTCTCAAACTGTGCAGCTATCTCTCAAACTGTGCAGATATCTCTCATCATGTGCAGCTGTCTCTCCCCATGTGCAGCTATATCTCACCATGTGCAGCTATCTCTCAGCATGTGCAGCTATCTCTCACCATGTGCAGCTATCTCTCAGCATGTGCAGCTATCTCTCACCATGTGCAGCTATCTCTCACCATGTGCAGCTATCTCTCACATGTGCAGCTGTCATTCAGTTGTGCAGATGTCTCTCACTGTTGTAACTATCTCTCCCCATGTGCAGCTATCTCTCACCATGTGCAGATATCTCTCACCATGTGCAGATATCTCTCACCATGTGCAGCTGTCTCACCATGTGCAGCTGTCTCTCCCATATCTATCTCTTATTTATACAGCTATCTCTTATTTGTGCAGCTATCTCTTATTTATACAGCTATCTCTTATTTATACAGCTATCTCTTATTTATACAGCTATCTCCCAATTATGCAGCTATCTCTTATTCATGCACAGCTATCTCTTATTTATACAGCTATCTCTTATTTATGCAGCTATCTCTTATTTATGCAGTTATCTCTTATTTATACAGCTATCTCTTATTTGTGCAGCTATCTCTTATTTGTGCAGCTATCTCTTTTTTATGCAGCTATTTTTCATGTCTCAATACAGCTATCTCTCAGTTACGCAGCTATCTCTTATTTATGCGGCTATCTCTTATTTATACAGCTATCTCTTTTTTATGCAGTTATCTCTTATTTATGCAGCTATCTCTTATTTATGCAGCTATCTCTTATTTATGCAGCTATCTCTTGCTGTTGTAGCAGTCTATCACTTGCTATCTCTCACTTGTGCAGCTATCTCCCAATTGCATGATCGTGGTGGTGAAAAATATCTGCATTTCACCCATATAGGCCCCTTTGTACAAAACCTAGCAGGGCCTCAATAATTAGGTCAATAAATAGGTCAATTTAGCGATGGTTGAAAACAAAGCTCTAATACAGGCATATTTAGGCATATTGGAGGTAATACTTCATTTCTAATGTAATTATGACAACAAATAAGTGATTATTGTGCCATTCATAATATGCTAAAAGCGCAACCCTTCACATAAACTTGCAAAACAAAAGTGAAGTGGAGTTTAGTTCAGCGTCACATCCACTAGAGGGCAGGCTACGTGATGACGGGACAGCGAGATGACACACTCCTATCAGTGGAGAATTTTATTGCTTATCAAACAGCAACTTTTTTTTTTTTTTTAAATCTCGTCACCCTTCCTCTCTGATCACGTTCATGCTTTTTTTATATATGTATGTAATAATAATAATAATAATAATAATAATAATAATAATAATAATAATAATAATAATAATAATAATAATAATAATAATAATAATAGTAGTAGTAGTAGTAGTAGTAGTAGTAGTAGTAGTAGTAGTAGTAGTAGTAGTAGTAGTAGTAGTAGTAGTAGTAGTAGTAATAATAATAATAATAATAATAATTATAATAATAATAATAATAATAATTATAATAATAATAATAATAATAATAATAATAATAATAATAATAATAATAATAATAATAATAATAATAATAATAATAATAATAATAATAATAATAATAATAATAATAATAATAATAATAATAATAATAATAATAATAATAATAATAATAATAATAATAATAATAATAATAATAATAATAATAATAATAATAATAATAATAATAATAACGATTTATATAGCGCTATATCAGACCAGGTCTGCTCAAAGCGCTTCATTAAGATAGTGCTTTCTATATAAAAATGTTTTAAGTTTCTTTTTGAAAGTTTCAACAGTTTTGCAGTTTTTCACTTCAAGGGGCAGGGCATTCCAATTCTTTGGCGCATATATCATGAAAGCCCTATCGCCATACGATTTCATATTAGTCATAGGTACTACGTATTCATTCTTATTTCAATATTTATTTTTATTTGAAGGTCCCTTTTATAAAAATTCATTTTATACCTCAGTGATGCGCGTATTTATGCGATTTCGAATGAATACGCGCATGTCAATTATTTGTAAAGTATTGATTAGCCATCTTTAGACTGGTTCCCCATCGAGTGTCAAGAACATCGTGTATATACACAGATGGCGGCAACCAGTCTATGGCTGTACGCGCCATTTTCGGTGACGGGGTCAAATGAGGTGCGCTTTGTTTACAAATGTTTGTAACGATAAATATCTTGTTTCATGTATCATTTTTTAAAAATACAGTAGTTGTCTGAGGTATAAAAACAAAACATACACTCGTCGGTCAGCTGTGTGAGCGGATTCAGTTCGTTGGTGATGGCGGACGGATACCCTTCGCCTTCGGCTCAGGGTATCCGTCCGCAATCACCAACTCACTGAATCCGCTCACCCAGCTTCCCGACTCGGTATGTTTTGTTATAGGATTTATTACCCAGCTTTACTAGGCCTCTTCAACATAGGTTATATACTGAACCCGATGCAAAGGAGAGTATGGATTTATGTAAAATTCTTGGTTTTTAAAATCAATAATGTAGTCGCTGGGATCAATAAAATAACTTTACTGGGTATGTTGGATTGAAAAAAAATTGCACGAGTCATTTGTATAGACTACATTGAATTGGGCTAATTTGCAAAAAGATTCAATTAGCAATTTGTTTTTCGTCATAACAGCAAAGTTGATGCTACTTTGTCCAACTAAACATCCACATCGAGATGTTCACTTATCAAGTCATTTAATTCTTTACAATGTTCACTTATCAAGTCATTTAATTCTTTACAATTGACATAAGTGTTCTCCAATCACCAATCGGCAAAGCCCAGATAGTGCACTTGAGAACACTAAATTGACATGTGCGCAGCGAAGACATGTGCACAGCGAATTATACCTCAGTGATGCGCGTATTGATGCGATTTCGAATGAATACGCGCATGCCGATTATTTGTAAAATATTGATTAGTTTGCGTCGGCCATCTTTAGACTGGTCCCCCATCGAGTGTCAAGAACATCGTGTTTATACACAGATGGCGGCAACCAGTCTATGGCTGTACGCGCCATTTTCGGGTCACGTGACGGGGTCAAATGAGGTGCGCTTTGTTTACAAATGTTTGTAACGATAAATATCTTGTTTCATGTTTCATTTTTTAAAAATACAGTAGTTGTCTGAGGTATAAAAACAAAACATACACTCGTCGGTCAGCTGTGACCGCGGATTCAGTTCGTTGGTGATGGCGGACGGATACCCTTCGCCTTCGGCTCAGGGTATCCGTCCGCAATCACCAACTCACTGAATCCGCTCACCCAGCTTCCCGACTCGGTATGTTTTGTTATAGTCTTGTTGTAACCACGCAGTGAATGGCGCACATGCCATTCATTGGTTGGTTGCGCAGCAGCCGCTCCACCGAGCATGCGTACTCGCTGCATTTTTGTTGTGGCGTGAAGAAGCGATATCAACAAACCAGCGAGAAACTCGTCAAAGTTTTCTGTGACCGCATTAAATCAGTCAGAAAGATGTTTGATGTTGCACTTTCTTCAGCCGGAGCTCAGGTTGTACTAGCAACGTCGTCAGACGAAAATTATCCTCCAGAAAACATCATCGATGGGTAAGTTTGTGGTCAGTGTTTGACAGCTGTCATTGTCAATCGATCAAACATGCTGTCCCAATAGAGTAATGCTATTTCCCGATCAAAATTCGTTTATAGATAATTTGAACGAAAATACTTTAGTCAACATATTTTGGCAGAGTACCTAATGACTACCTTTACACAATTTCTCTTGGGACCAAATGAAATGCCAGTCTTCACGGCAAAGGGAACAGATTAAACAACCTATTTAAATTTTGTTTTTTGTTTTTTTTTCTTTGGCAGGACTAACATTTTTTTCTGTGCATAATAATTAATAAAATTTTGATCCATGACTTTTCAATATTCTTAAAGATGGCTTCAAAAAATCATGATTCAAGCCATCAGACAGCATTACCATAATTCTTACCATAAATTGCAGAAATTGAAGAACACTGCAGCAAGAGTTGTGGGTAAAAATTATGATCATATAATGGGCAAATTGATGGAAATTCATTGGCCTTTATTGAATGCAAGAAAATACTTTAATATAGCTTTGCTCACCCGGAAGGTTCAGAATGGGTTCACACCTGAATACCTATCCTCCTTGTTTACACCTAACTCAAGTCTGAGAACTCTCAGATCATCGATAAAATAATGAATGCATGGTACTTAAAACTAAAATGAAAATATATGGTGACAGGGCTTTTGGTGTATCTGCTCCAAAAGTGTAGAATGCCTTAATCAGAAATTACAAATCAATTACACACTTTCAAAAGAAGCTAAAATCATACCTTTTTCACACTCCCTGCAGGAGTGCGCCATGAGCAGACCTTGTCTGATTTAGCCCAATATAAGTGTTTATTATTATCACTGCTATCATAATTACACTGGTATCAATTTGTTTGGTATCAATAAAATTGATACCAAACAAATGACATATGTAATTGTGTATCTCTTAATGTATTCCCACTTAAAAAGTTGTGTAAAATGGAATGATATCAATTGAACTTGAATATCAATTGTTAGGAAATCGCTCAGTAACTGATCATTAAACAATTCATTTTTTTTGTTTATTTATTTATTTGTTTATATATATTTTTTTCTTGTCTCAAAAACATTTCTGTTTTGAATTCTATTTATTCATAAATAGTCAGATCTCAATATTAACTCATTTATGACTCAATGATTTTTTATTGGTATCTGTGTATTGCTGTTATTTTAAATTATAATAAAAATGTAGTTAATAGATTATTAGGAATGATTGTGTTTGTATTTGCAGACAAAATGATACTTTCTGGACTACAACTGGGATGTATCCTCAAGAGTTTATCATAACCTTTTCTGCCCTTATGAATCTCAACAAAATTACTTTTAATTCTTGCAATGGTATGTAGGTGAAATACTTAATTTGAGCATTTACTACTACTTAACAATATTTGCAGTAATCAATTGAGAGTTAAACATTGAAGCATTTGCATTTAAATTGAACAATGCCCAATAGAGAGGAATATTTTATAATTATCTCAAGCTATAACAAACTTTTTTTCAGTTAAGAAACTTATAATTGAAAAGAGTACACAGACTGAGCCTATAGATTTTGAGCCTCTTGCAGAAAAAAGTGAGTTGGACTCTTTCTTTTTCAAATATCTGCTACTTCTTTATCTGAAATGAATGTATATGCAACTTGAGATGGTTTGTCAAAGTATCTTAATACATATTTTGTCATTAGTTTGCAGTCCAAAATTTGATTCCTTTTCGAGATACTTAAATTTTACTTTGTGATATGCTTTTATTTTTATAATTAATTTCTATTAACAGAATAATTGATTTATTTCAGGGCCATTTCTGCAAAACTTACTTTCAAATTGTTTCATATATTTTGTACATAAATTGATCTTGTGTGTGCAAGTGTAACTGTTCTCATATCATAGAAAGATTACATATTGTTGCTGTTCATACCTGAGACTTTTACTAAAATACTATATGAGCTGTAGAGATATGTTTATATCCTGAGTCAACTGGTGAGAACTCTGCATTTTTTCTGAAATTGAATTCTCTCCATGTTTCAGAATTGGATTCTGCCAATGGTCAGCTTCAAACAGAGGAAATATCTGCCCATAATACTGCAGCAACACACTTGCGTTTTCTTATCCCAAATGCCTATGACCACTTTTGTTCTGTACACAAAGTCAGTGTTGATGGAAATGCTGTACACTGAAAGGAACATATAGGAATGTTCTCGTTCAATCAAACAGACAATAATATTCTTTTAAGATCAATTTTCTAACTGCATTGACTGATATTGTGATAGTAACATTATTATTATTTTATGATAAACACTGATGTAAATAATTTCTCCTCTGGTTTTTGCACATGCTGATTGTATACATAATTTCAATAAACTAGAATGATAGTTTCCATCATGTCTTTGTTAGATTTATGGAGTCATAATATGTGATTACCAGCATACATGATAACGTATCAGAGCAAACTGGATATCAAATAGGTCTTTGTTTTCAGTGAAAATAGCAACAGTGAATAAAACAATAACAAAAACATGATAAGTAATGTTTTGAATAAATTTTGCTGCATCAATCAATTGTAATATTTTTTTACTGTTTGAAATAAAAACAGCAAAGAAAATCTTGATCATATTAATTTATCATATGTCTCAGAAATATATATTCATAAGGAATATAGAATGTGATTTGAACTGTGGAAATAATGATTTGATAATAAAAATGAAATCATTAGTCCAGGTCTTTTGTTTGCTAAATCTTTCCTGCTCCACACACATTTATGTAATAATAATTTGTGTGTCTTATAACTGTCACAACCCTGTGAGCACACATCAACGAGTTACCTGCTGGGATAAATGGGGCTGTACATCTCCACATACTGCTCTTAATTGCTCCATGTTTACAATTGTATTTGTTTCACTTGATATACTACTCTTTTGATTTAGGCTACAATATATATAAGAGTTGAAGTTCATAATGACTATGATTTTCCAGAAATACTACTGAATGATGCATAAGAAAAACATGATAGGGCCTGTGGGGACCCATGAATGATAGTTATGTAACATTCCTAATCTGTGCTGTAGCAGGGTAACATTTACTGTATATATTTATATAACTATATTGAATTCCAGTATTGGACAACAATCTATTAGTGTAATCAATAGTATATGTGTAGCATTGCAGCTCAAAATGGGTACCACAATTGATACAGATATGGCAGCTTACAGACAGACGCTACAAAGAAAGGGTTACAAAAAGCACTGTATGTGTGTTGTGTTGGCCATTGTTCTAGGGCTTGTAGCATTCTACGGAGGTGGGAAAGCTATCAGATATACAGGACTGGAACATAAGAAACAACATTTGTCATCAACATTTGCACATTCCCAAGAGCGATCAAGCCATGAACATCTGAATGGAAAAGCAAATATCCTAGATAAAATGGAAGCAGAGGATGATAACTTGCACAGCAACAGAATTTTAAAATATCAAACAGATGCACTAAAATACAAGGAGTACCATAAAGGGGATAGTGAAACACCAGGACTGAAAATAGCAATATATAGTGATTGGCAGTGTACTGATTTCAAGACCTCTATATTTTATCTAAGGATTTTTAGAACAGCTGGTACCTCTTTGAGTTCTTTATTATACAAGTTTGCCTGGGACTACAACCTAACAGTGCTACCAATTAACAATCAGGCCTTTCCAGATGTGGACTTTAGCAGGGACATCCTCAAAGTTCAAGGAAAAGGAGGCAATCACAGATATGATGTGTTTCCAGAACACATCATCTACAACCAGGCCGCTCTGAACTGGACCATGGCTCCAGACAGGGCACAGATCATGTCTCTCCGCCACCCACTCTCACAATTTCATTCACATTTGTTTTTCTTCAAGTTTGACAGGCTGTTGGGGTTAAATAAGTTCACAGATCCAGTAATGGAGCTACTTGTGCATTATGATAAATATAAGCAGAAGGTGGAGCAGGCAGACCAACATACTAAGATCCATCCCCAGCTCTTCAACCCTATGGCAAAACAATTGGGTATTCCTGTGGACTGCCACAACAATAAAAGCTGTCTGCTTCAACATCTAGATACACTGAGAAAGCAGTTTGATGTAGTAATCATAGCAGAGTATTTTGCAGAGTCTTTGGTTCTGATGAGGCGTAAGCTTTGCTGGGAAACCAAGCACATCATAAATCTGAAGTTGATGCAGAGAAAATACAAGTCCACAGAGAAGTCTACACAGAGTGTAGTCCTTCAGAAACATAGAAATGCCAGCTTTGCAGACTACATCATTTACGAATATTTCACCAGCATTTTTCTAAAGGAACTGGGAAATCAGCCTGAAGATTTTTTTAATGAACTGAGTTATTTTAATAACACAAACCAAATTGTCTCAGACTATTGCTCTGTTGCTTTACAAAGAATTCTTCAGAACCCTTCAAAAGTTATCAAAACTTTATCGGACTATTATGAATATTTACGAGTGCCAGATAGCCATTGGGGGAAGGCATTCAGAATTTCAGCAATAGACTGTGCTTTTATGAGTCTGAATACTTATGCTGCTAGGACTATACTTTACCTCCGGCAGATGCCAGATTTGTGCTCTGACTCGCGGATTCAGAGAGTCCCTAATGATATCAACAAGCCTATAGCATGGGAGAAGGCAGGGGTGCTGAGGATACATCCAGACTTCTGTACTGCATGGAGTGAGAAGTACAATCTACCACTCAAAGTCCTCAGCAACAAAGATGCTTACAAGCACTAACACATTGCTCAGAACAATCTCCAAACAAACTGGTTTGATGTTTTAGCTCAGTACTTATTTATTACAGTTTTGGTATTTGAAAGTCCAGCAAAACAGGAAATGCCTTTTTATTTTCATAAGGAAATCTAGTCATGTGAAGATACTGAATAGTATTATGGAATAAATATGCATTCATATGTCTATTTTAGCCATGATAGTATGCAAAATACCTTCAGTAGAATATGGCATGTTCCATATTAAAGTATTTTCTGAGAGGGATCCCCATGTTGGCGTGTTTTTATACACCCGATATGGGTCTATAAAAATATGATATCCCTCAAATAATGCCAAATGTTTCCTCAGCTGAAAAAAATGGTGATATGGCTAGCTGATCTCACACATATCTCGAGGGGGAATTGCATTTTATTTGATACATACTATGCGGTCATATAAATTCACTGAAAAATCATGATAAACATTAAATTGGAAAATTCTAGGATCTGGCCTCAGACTATGTTACCTTCCCTTATGAACCTTTTTTTATGCTGTGAGGGTCCATCTTTTCTTGAGGGGGAGGGGGTTGTAACTCAGTCAAACATCAGACAGGCAATTTTTCATATATGTTCTGTAAGATAGAGTTATATGTATATCTGCTACCAGGTGGCACTAATTGTCGTGAAAAATAACCACAAGAGGGAGAGGTAGTATGAAATAATAAAGATGGGAACTACCAACAATTTGATAACCTTTGCTGTCAATATTTGTTATAAGAAGACAAGACATGCATAATAGATTATTATTTATTTTCAAAATGATCATCAACTGCAAAATATATTTGTTCAATAAGATCCGTTGTTTATATATGTGTATGTGTGTGTGTGTGGGTGGCACTATTTGTCGTAAAAATAACCATAAGATAAGTTAAAAGAAATGACTTATGTTGATTTTTTTACGATGGAAAAAAATGATGAAGTTGTAGATATATCATTGGAGAATTTGTATTGAAATTAGAGAATGGATAGATGTTGTGTGTGCTCCATACAGTCCTTTGTGACATAAAGCTATCGTATATATATTTATCCATCTCTACTTACAATAACTGACAAAGTGGAGAAATTTATGTTTTGATGTGTTCATTGTATAGTGAACCAGTGAGTGATCAAAGCCTGAGAGGACAATACTCGAGTCACACCCCCAGTCATCGTCAGTTGCGAAAATATGCCGCCAGGGGGCGGGGTTTGTGACAGAGCTCTCCGTTTTCCACCCTGTTAAGAACATTTGCCAGTTAGTGCGGTATAATTTGTGGCAGTGTTTGATCAAGTACATCATAAATCAGGGCAATTGTGTCATACTGCAGGCTGCCATTATTTGCCCTTTTCTGATATGATTTCAAGATTTTACAAAGTTATATTATTATTATTATTATTATTATTATTATTATTATTATTATTATTATTATTATTATTATTATTATTATTATTATTATTATTATTATTATTATTATTATTATTATTATTATTATTATTATTATTATTATTATTATTATTATTATTATTTATTTATTTATTTTCTTTTTCTTTTTCCTTTTTTTGGGGGGGGGGGGGGTTGTATAATACGCCAATATTGAATATATTATGAAGGATGTGAAGATGTGAAATATATTCATATTGAGGAAAGTTGATCTTATATTTGTTCATCAACTTTGAAATCTGAATCGGGAAATACCTACATTAAAGGTCCTTTAACATTTATGGTCTAAAGTTTTTAAAAACCCGCTCTTATGCTTAATGTGTATCAGATTTAGGTTATTGTTTCATGTGCCAAATTACCATATGCAATTGCGTGAATTGGAATTCCACGTTGTTCAATATGTGAGATTTTGTCATGAGCCACCATCTGGTTATTTTATGATAAAAACAGGTTATTTTATGATAAAAACAGGGGCGTATCATGAATAAAAGCTTCCACACTGTGATTCCTTGTAACTGGTGAACGGTGGTAAGGGTGATTCACGGACTTTTTTGTGGCAAGGGTGATTCCTTGACTTTTTTTGTCATGAGCTTTTCAGGAAGCTGTAGCAAGATGATAGACTGAGGCCTTCCATCGGAACAAATGTTTACTCTATTTAAAGAATGATCGGGGATCTGTTTCCTGGACATAACAACCTAAACTATATATATTTGAATAGACCACTAGGACACAGCCTATTTATCTAATATTATGGAATACGCCACGGGCCGTGGAGCAGTTAGTAAGAGCACCAGCTTACGAGCACCAGTTCCTCTGTGGTGATCCAAAGGTTGTGGGTTCGATCCCCAGCCGTACCGAGATTAAATTCATGATACAATTCCACACATGAGCTTGGGGTTAAAGGGTTAATCCGTTGTCCTTATAAATCTGTGACCTGGTGGGTAGTCATTTCAAGGACCTGCGACATGACAATTCAGTGAGGCAGCATTATATCTGCTACAAGTTGGTCTCATCACGAAATGGCTCAAATAATGTTGAAAGTGATGTAAAACCTAAAATAAACAATTATAGAATGCAATTCGTAAACTGCACAGATCGTTTGTTTAGAGTAATTACATGCTAATATTTGTGTTAATTAAAGCATTCATGAAACCACAGAGGTCACAGGCAATTTTACAAAGGTTTGGGGTATATTTAAATAATATGTGGCCACTAAACTGCAAGCTATCTCACCAAAATCAACCAAAATACACTGAGTTTTGCTGAAAGTGCCAAGTACTCTTTTGACCACCAGGTGGCCATATGTATACAATCATGTTGCCACTATTGTGGTCTGTCAGGGTGTTAGGCCTGTACCATTGGACAAACATTAACCCACTGTTAGCAAGACTTGACTAAGCAGGTGTTTGTACAAGATCACTGGTCAGCTAAACAAAGTTGGTTGACAAAGTGTCCAATGGATGATTTGGATTTGAGCAGAAGACTCATCCGCTTTCAAATGGCACAGAAATTTATGTAGGGGAAATATGATGGGTAATGACTTTTGATCACAAAGTTTGGGGTATAAACATTTATACTATGCAAGGAAAAGTGCCTGAAAACCTCATTTCATGAATGCTTTAAATCTTTTATATTAGTTATCAATGTTAAATGTTAATTTTTGAGTATTGCAATAAAAAAAATGCATGGTGAATTAAATCATTAGAATATGTCTTAACAAAAGTCAAATTGATGTTGCTTATTTTGTATTGCTTGAATTGCAGACGGGGAAATGGGTGCGTCATCATACAATACGATATAAAATTAAACAGGAAAATATACAGGATTTTGATGGATTTTTATATTGTGGATTGTATCAGGTCATAAAAAGAGACTTGTCTCATCGCCACCCTCCACTATTCTTAAGAAAAGAAAACGTGCTTTTTCTGGCGTTACAAAAATGCATAGATCACCTCAGTGTGAACTGAATAATATTGTGGAAAACAAATGCGAAATGGTGTTTTTTCACGAATTCGTCAGCAACAATGGCCATATCAAGTCAACTTTAGAGTATTTTACCAAGTGTGAAAATAAAACTACGGACACCACTCATGTTACCATCGTATCGAGACGAGAAGTAGAACCCAGTCTCTCCCGATATAACCATGTAAGGCACAGATTCAATGCTCCATCAACTGTGCTAGTGGGGCCGTGGGGGAAAGAATGACAAATAAGCTGAGTTTTGTGAAACCTAAATCCATAACACATATAACTTTTGATATAGTTGTTCTTTTCAAGGGAAAAACATATTTGGTCTGGAGTTGAACATTAGCCTCAATATAAATTGACTGATAAATCGTTAAACTGATGCCCTAATCGTGTAAATAAGATTGCAAGATTAGGGCCAATGGGAGCGGAAAGACGGTGGTTGCTGTTCTTGGTGCAGAGAACAGATGAACAACCACGCCCCCTGCCGGGTCCTTGACCTGCGTGTTTTAATTACTACCTTTTATGGCCATTTACACGACAAAGATTTCCAATAAACAAGTGAGTCTGTATTGTTGGTATAAGACTGCTTGTTGAGGCCACTTTCCTGTCCATTTAGCGGCGCCGTGCCTGGTGATGTATGGAGCTGGAGTAGGCGGAAGGTCCGGTGCCCTCTCGGGATGGAGGGGTGGGGGGAATTGTGCTCCCCACAGGTGCTCTCTTATATACAGCGCTAATAGGGCACGTAACTACACCCCCTGTAGTGCGGGCTAGGCATGACCAGAAGGGCAACAGGTGAAGATGACCTTGAACATCTAACAGAATGTGCTGCCACAGTTTCCTTTGGATTCTTGGCTGTTGGAAACGCGGTTTTGCTTTGTCCACAAACACATTTCTATTTAATAGATTAAGGTTTCCTATTTAGCGCCACCCAAATTAACTTAACAATATGTGTTTCACATGTGTCAAACATTTTTTTCTGGGAATGACATAAATAAAACTTTGCTGATGTAATACGTTAAGTGTATAGGACCAGATGACCATCTGATGGGACTTTGAAACCTTCACTTATTTGAGCAGTGTATCGGACTAGATTCCCGGTCCTTTTCCCTAAGACGGGTTAAGATATTTTATCATTTTCCCTAAAACAAGGTACTGTTTTTCAGATTTCTCCCTAAAACAGGGATCACAATCCTCTTTTCCAAATCTCCTCCTTCTGCATCATCCCTAATGAGGGTATCAAAAATTCAGCTCGTCCTAAATCAGGGTACCAAATTTCAGCTAGTCCTAAATCAGGGTACCAATAATGATAGAATATTTCCCTAAAACAGGCTCTGGGGTTTTCAGTTCCAGGGTTTTCAGTTCCATCCCAGCCTCCGCGGGTTAAAATCATGAGAGTACCCCCCCCCCCCCCCCCCCGGGTCTAGATGTCCATCTAATAGGACTTTGAGACCTTCACTTATTTGAGCAATGTAAAAAATACGAAATTAAGACTCAATAAATCGTGAAAATTGGCATTTCATTTTAGAATGGAAATGGCTAATATTTCTTTCATATTGAATATGTTTTAATGGTCTTTGGACCATTTCATCTATTTAGTGCCTCCATTGCCTCCAAAAACAAAAACAATGGAGGCTCAAACATTTTCTTAAAAACGTATATTTATTCATTAAATATGGCTTTTCCGATCGGATTTTTTTGGCTTGAAGTGAAGGAAATTAGTTTTATAGGGGTTAAGGTTGGATACAAATCAGGTGTGGTCAACTTAACACTACCAGGAAAAATTACTAGCTTCATTAAATCTTGGAGTAATAATGAGTCATTATTACTCCAAGATTAAATCAACATATAGGCAAGGCCATCATTCCTGGGAATGTTATTACTGTTCTCTTCGCGATTGTAGAAAATAATTAAAAATTTATAATGAATCATCATCATTTTCATCTTAGCTTAAATATCCAAAACTACACTTATAAAGTATTGATATAACATTGAGGGGTATCAACGAGTTCATCCAATCTTAGCTTAGCTTACTAGTATATGCAGCGCGGCCCTTTCATATCAAATAATATAATTGCTTAAAATCAAGACAGAATGTGAACGAGCTTAGTTTGCGTTTGAAGCATCCCCAGAGTAACAAGGGGCTCCTCATCCGAAATTCCTGCCCATTTGCGCTGTCCACTGGCAATAAGAGTATTTCCAACTCTGATAAAAAGAATGCATTTTGTTATCTGAATGATTGATGACTCCCTGTGTACAGAGCTAAATATGGTCAATCTATAGCATGAATCACCAGGCCATGAGAAGGATAAAAACGAGATGTGCATATATATAGATGTGCATATATATATACATATATATATATATATATATATATATATATATATATATATATATATATATATATATATATATATATATATTAATTAAGATGCAAATTTAATGGGAAAGCTGAATATTTAAGTGGTGCTAGACTTTGGTGGTATGATTATTTCTGAATAGGTTATCCTTTTTTCAAATCTTAATCATTTTAGGGTTCCCATGACCACATAATTTGAAACTTAGCGTATAGAATTAAGCGGTGGACATGGTCAATTAAATTTTGATGCTAAGTTACGGATGATAACATACAACAAAGCGACTTTTCAATGTAATAGTGTAAGTGTTAACTTCAATCGCAAATCGTATCTATGCAGTATAAATGTATATGAATATAATTACAAGGAACTGTCAGGTTTTGCGTCCGTGGCATATGTTCTATTATTGATGATAACATATCTCATCACAACCCACGATTGACTCATATTCAAACCTATCCCATACTGTGCACACATTTATCATTTACATTAGAAGTACAATTGAATATGAACTATATAGGGGAACACTTATCTGCTATAATTACATTTATTAAACGACATATCTGTATCTCTGGCATCGGCATCTATTACTTGTTCTCCACATATTCATCATTTAAAAAAATAGCCAAGATACTCGCGCGACAGATGCATGCAGCGTCCATTAATTACTCTGCTCCAGTAACTTTGCCACCCCCTCAACCCCCCCCCCCCCCCCCAAAAAAAAAAAAATAGCGAGAGAGAATAAAAATTGAAGGGAAAAAACACTTGTATAAATCTCGACGCACTGTACATTTTACAGTCTTGCAATTTTGTCTATTATCTGATAGCGCTTTCTGGTGTCTGCATTCGGCCCATTCATTTTCTCAAATAGAAGCGGTCCTGTTATGTCAGTGGACCGACCGCTGTTAAGGTGTCCGCCATTTAGTTCGGTACTGGAACTCCTCCCGGATGGAGATCAGCAGACAACAGGTAACTCTGTCCACTGTGTACACCGACACATATGTAATACTATCATCACAATTACCCTCCTACAAACATTTGACATTAAGAACAAGTCGCGGATGCTGGCTGCAGGTCATAATGATATGAAGCAAAACTGCACCCTCGAGACTTGGGTATGCAAATGAGGCGGGTCACATGGGAGATGGGCCGCCTTTACACGGAATATGATTCCATTCATTTTCAATTTAATAAATGACTTGGCATACCTTTATGATGTGCATTGTGAGCGGTGAAGGCAGCAGGTTTGGTTGGGATCTCTGCATGGTAGGAGTGTGACATCCTACAAGCCCCGGCCAATTTGCCATGATTTATTACCGTCCGATGCATGGTTGATTTCAGAAGTGCTGAAGGCTTACCTTTTTACCTCATCTGTCCCTGCAGTCGCAACAAAGACAACAATGTCAGGATAAATAAACCAAATAGCAACAGAAATTGATACCACAATCAGCAAACCCCACTCGAGTGGCTGAGCTTCTTTGCAAGGGTCAATTGCTTTCACTTTGATCGGAATTAAATATTTAACAAAGTGTGAAGTGAAAAGAACAACAACCAGTAGCTATTTGATACACGTGTCAGTCTGAAATTCATTCTTGTTCTCCATTCTGTATTTTTTCATTCCCTTTTTATGAAAATATTCAAAGAGTGTCCTTTTACATGATATACAAGTGCCCGATATCATTGTTGAGAGCTTTTGGCAAACTGTTTGCATTCATGTGATTTATTCTGCGGGTTTGTGCCACTGTTATTGAGTGGATGACAGATCTCTGTTATGTACGCTGATGAGCCTGCTAAGAGAGATATCACTTCTTTAACAAGGCCTTTGATGCGGTGGGCGGCATGCAGCGGGACAGAAAACTCCTTGTCTATGACACCATTGTTGCTCCCTCTAGCGGAATACCCCGTTCCCTCCCCATGCTGGGTGTTGGAGCAGCCTTTTCGTCTAAAGTCTCCTTTAAGAGATACACTGGCAGACAAAGTCAACTTCTCTATCTGTATATGGTCTCAGATATCGTCTAAAACATGTCCCTATGTATTCATCCCATGTCTGCCTGCCTTCTGTTACTTTGTACAAACTGCCATTTTGACTGACTTGCTTATAATCAAACTGCGGTGTGCATCCTGGATGACAATGGCTAGGCCGATATAATCTAATTGAAAATGGTTGGGCGATTAAGATGGGCTTTTGCTATAGTAGTATAAGGACTGGGCGGCACAGGTATGGCAGAATTTAGACAGGTGGTGTTTTGCTTTAGAGACCTTTATTATCGCGGTCCTATCCTACCAGTGTAGTCATGGCAAGGCTGACTTGATAAATGACCTGAAGTGACAATAGGCGCGCCGCTAGGTGGCAGCGTTACGGTCACTTTGTCAGAAGTCATTAGCCCCATTGACGATGTGAAACCCATTATGATGATTTAATTTTGGTCAAAAAATACGGTGCACGGGTATGTCTTACAGTGGTGTTCCTTTAAGAGGCTTGTCGCCTTTTGATAGTCAAGTGAGCAGAATTGACTTGTACGGATGTGGAGCTAGTTAGCAATTACAACGGCAACTCTGTCAAAGGCTTCAGTGGGGATGTGCGCCGTGGCTGCTGACACATGCGCTGTTAAGCTTGACACTCATCACCGGTGATTAACATGGATTAGTTCACACTGAAGACCGGCTTATATTGTTACCTGAGCACATCTACTCACAATGTTAAATAGAGATCTCAATGACATCAACTTTGATGCATTTTTTTTTAACATGGCTAAGAGTGTTTTGCAATCTCCACCAAGGAAAAGTAACTACATAACTTGGAAATGATACAAATATTTCGTCGACACCAGATGAACAAAATGAACAAAATCGTGTATCAAGCAGGAAATATATCCAGCAAGTGATAACTGAAAGATTCAACTTTTTTATATTTTTTAATTTACATAAAGCATTTCATAATTTGGATTTGTATAGAGCATTTGATAATTTCCACTTTGACAAATAACAAATATGACAATGTTGTACATTGAGGGGCATGTGGACACATAGAAGAATACAGCGTGGGCTCATCACAGAACTATCATCTTGAAAGTATGGTAAGAAATCACTTCCTTATTATTTTTTAATTCATATCATTTTTTTCTTCTTCTCAGTTTTAAAGATAACTTATTATCGTTCTCGCAACAAAAAATGTTCAGTTTTCATCAAAACGTATCCCTGATTGTACATAATCTCTGTCCGCATCTCAAATTAATAAAAGGTGCAATATCCTAATTGATATTTCCCCATATATAGGTTATCTGCAGTCTTGTACCAGTACATTTTTGAAAAATCTGATTTCAACACCACTGGGGGTAGTTTTAGTCTTGTACAAGTACATTTTTTGACAAATCTGATTTCAACTTCACTGGGGGTAAGTTTTCCAAATCTATCTTTCAAATTACTTTTGACCTCCGATTAGATTATTCGTGTGCAACAACTTTTAGGAAATGCTTACTCCTGGGGATAATTGAAACCTTAACGAAATTTCCATCACTGTTTCAAACCATTATTTTTTCTAATTTAAATTCTTGAGAATTTTTTTAACTTAAAATTTTGGAGAAAAAAATTTCATTTAGATATTAATGCGTCAATTGTGGGTATGTATTGAATGGACCTTTCCCACGGGAATTCCATAAATTGTAACAAATATGGATAGATGATGGTCACAGTCGCTTCACGTGTTCAAAGAAATCCTGGCTCAAATTGCATTTTGCTTATTAAATTTTCATTGCTCAAAGTTCCACAATTACGAAGTAAAGTTGATAGGGAAAACATGATGTATCCCTTCTTAGAAAAGTAGATTGTCGATATACATGAGTTGACGGCGTGATCGTTCTTTTTATTTTTAAAGGAAATCCTTTTAATAATTTAGCTAAATTTGCGATAATTATAGTTATACCAGTCAGCCGTGTAGACGCGTGTTTAGCTAGATCGCTATGGCGAGCGAACGCCTCAAGTTTAGTTGAGAATTCTCAGAATCCAGAAATCAGCAAAATATGAACCCAATGCTACATTAGGAAGGGAAACTTAAATATTTGAAATATATAATTGTGATAAAAGAGGGACCAGATAAGGATGACTTATACTGCAATATCTTGCTTGCGCTCAAAACAAAGAATATCGCCAGACAGTTTCAGATTTTTTTGTGCTATTTTTTGCGTGTATTTTTTTCTTACAAGAAGGTTAACTGGTCAGTGTAGGGAGTATAGGGCTGAGTCCTCGACCCTATTAACCTGTGGTCAAGTTGCTAGAGTATTGTGGACCAGATGCTACATTCCCAGCAAAGTGCACCATCCAGCATATATACCGGCCATCCACCACTGCAATTCTTCTCTTTCAAAATTCGCCATCTAGTTTTTTTGTCCGACTTAACCGATAAAGAATATTTTTTTATACAATTTTATCACTCTCTCTGTAATTTAGTGAATTGAATACCTTTGAAATGTTTATTGATTAGACATAGAGACCTTTTTAAAAAGATGCGCCGTTGACTGTTGTCATTCACGGATATTTCTTATAAGAAAAGCAAAACTATAATAGAATATTAATAACAAGATAAACTCGGTTTATAAAACCCATATATTAAATCTTCTCACGCACATTGAAATATTCTTTTTTTCTGCTGCTGAGTAAAAACTGGGAATCACATTTTAGAAAAAAAACAAAATCCGTCCAAGCAAGGAACATGCTTGGTGGTCTGGATGTGGGATGGTGTGATTAAAATCCCTTATTCAGGATGCCTAAGATTCATAGATAAAACAAGATATAAAGATATGATATCAACATCCATTGTTAAAAGATAGAAAGGTATTTATCCACTGTTTTTTCAACATTTTCAACCGGCTAAAAAAGAGGATTCTTCTCTGGTGGTCCTGACAATCATAATCAATTTTAATGCAAAATAAACACTTCTTAATTCTGATAACTGAAGTTACGTTAGTATAACTTCTTATCATATCGGTCTTTCTGAATATTTGAGTGTTTCTGTTTGAATCCGTGAGTGGCATAGTAAAAACAGAATGGGTTCGTTTTGCGGTGTCAGACCATCTTCCTCGTGCTATGTGCCAAATCTATATACTCTAGTATACAAAACATGGTTCATTTTTTCAAGCTTCTTTTGATTTACCGGCTCAGAAAACATTGCTTTATATTATGGCCAAGGTATCATACATTAACTTTTAAGAAACCTTGCTGTGCATGTTAATAAGCTAGGAATTATTCACACATAAAACTCACATCAAAATTGGCCAAAATGTCACCGTTTAGTATTTGTTTACACCAGCAGTTTGAACTCCGTCGATATATAATGATTTGCATATCAAAATCGATTTAATCAACTTGTCAGCGTGATTGGGGGTTGATTTACAGGAGGGGTTTCTTATCTGAGAGAGGACGCCCGGGGGTTGTGGGTGACCACTGATACCCTGTTATTATGAAGCATCCCCGCGCCATATCAACGTCCCGCCATCAATATTTACCCTCTAGTTATAAAACTCAATAGTGAAATAACGTGAAAGCCCCCCAGCTCCATGATAACAAGTCTCTCAGAGTGGTGGGAAATCACTGGCAATACGGTTAGATCAACTTACATCCAATCATCATCTATTGCGCAACCAATACGGTATTTAGTGGTAAGATCTGGACACAATACCAGGTATCGGTGAATCGGACAAATGAACATCACAGTTGACACATGTGTGTCGTAATTGTTGATGTTTACAATACATTATTCTCTAAATAATGATATAATTGACTGTCTGGTACTGGAATTTTAAGATTGCACAACGATCGTGTTGCGCGAAAATAGCGGAGTTGTCTATCACGTAAAAAGGCGACAGCTCTGAGTTATGATTTTCCCCTCCAAGTTTCTGGGGATTTGTCATATATGAACTATAGAGTTGAATGTAATTCTTAGTTATTATATATTGTCTTGTCTAAATACAGTAATGACACTTAACTGACTCCAAACCACTTGTAATTTAAAATTCAGTGAGTGTTACACATTTAATATTTGTAGTAAAATAAAGAAGAAATTTAATCAGCAACAAAATACAAATATATTACGGCTATATATATATATATATATACTTCAAATTTTTCTTTATTTATATATATAGTTCCTCGTGTTGTTGTTTTGAAAACAAGTTAGTTACATGGATGTGTATCAATTTGAAAAGAGCGTGCACCTTTACATAAACATTGAAAATATGTTTGAATTTAGGCCGATAATGAAATGCTGGCGGCATATCTATCAGATTGAGAACAAGGGAACAGAACCGACAATCTGTCATCAGAGAACTCACTAACCAACACGTCAGCCTTTTCTATGATTAGGTCTTTATGCACTTTGTCATTTTCCACTTGAAAAGTGTCCAAAGTCGATTTTGTTTTATGCCTGGATAAGTTCATAATGAATCTATCATTTCTCCTTAATGTGGTTCTTTGCATCCCATAAACGACTTCCATTTGGAAATTTAAATTTATCTATTTAGCGAGGATTTGATTTCTTCAAGAATCCCTTCATTTGTGTCAGGAGGTGTCAGGCAAAGGTCAATTGTCGGTGTAGATCAAACGACTTGATTACAGGTAGAATTACAGGTAAACCACCCTGGCCACAAACATAAATATCCCCATGTAATGATGATCACTTTTAGCCCGGTAATTATCAAGTATTGTTGCTCATATGAAGGCAGTGGCTAGGCCCATACTTTGGGATCATTAGTTAAGATTTATCACCCTGCCTAACTAATACTTTCATCTGTCTGTCACAATGCGGAGGTGTGGACGAAACCCAGCAAGCCACAAACACAGCCCAGTGCGGGGCCTGGGGCAAGTGCTATACCCGATATTAACCATTTAACCCTTGTAAAGATGGGGGAATATCTGTATAGTTTGGATGTGTTATATTACAGAGTAGAAGAAGTTTGTAGTATGTTGTCTTCCCTGACCCTTGGCTACCATAGAGCTATCTTGCTCCAAGCTTGTTACCGCCGTAGTTTCACTTCTGTCATCTTTGCTGCTCTGTTCTCCCTCAAAGAGATGATACAATAATTAACTGAGATAACATCATAAACATCTTTAATTAGTTCATCGATTAGTGTTGATTTATTGGCAAAAAGAATGGGTTTTATAAAGCAAGTATTTAAAATGATAAATGATTTGTTTTCTTTGATAGATGATTGAAATTCAAAATATGGATTTGTTCAAGCATATAGATCATACATGGCAGATTTGATGTGATTTATGTCAGTGATATTTTTGTTATATGTTTAATGACGAGATGAGGCATAGACTTTAGCGCAGGCCATGTCGCATTATTATTTGTCATCCTCAAATCACGAAGAATGTCTCAGACTTTATCCCTATCAAGGAATCGGCACCCCGAGCCATGTTACACCAAGAGGTGTTTTGGGGTTTCCATTATACCATTACGTGGTTATATATTTTCCCTTTCCCATTATTATTTAAAATATTTATCCATTACCGATTTGCTTTCATCGAGTTATTGGTTGTTCCATTTCCCATTGATATTTGGATATTTGTATATATATATGGAAGTCTTAAAGTTCATGCTTAAAATGATATATTGATTGGATGTGACAAACAGAAGTCATGTTATTGTGGAGACAGTAAAATAGCACGCCGAGGGACCATGGAAAGATGTATGCCTCAGTAGTTTGAGATCAACTCTTTACCTTACCCTATAATTTGTCTTTCAAGACTAAAACATTACCAGGTTAATGCTGACAACAAACTCAAAATGCAAGAATTACAAACGATTCAGTAGTTGCAACCGGTGCACCTGGCTATCCTGATTTCTGTTTGAAACATTTTCACAAGAATTACAATATATTTCCAGTTTTAGAGGGGTTTTTTTTCTTTGGAAGGGATAATAATTGATACGCGTCTTTATGAAAGCGTGATAGGTAATATATCAAATCATTTCCTTATCACATACATACGTCACTTAAAGTTCTTATCTCGCATATATGCGTCATACTCTCCTTGTCTCGTGTATATTTTAATAATAAATTAGATACATTTTAATAGCACCACAGCCACCAATGGTGTCCACGGGAGCTAAGTTGTCATAACATCATTATAAACAGTGAAATGAAGACGTTCCATGGTGCCTAATATCCCTGAAAGTCAGTCTGTTTAACTTTGTAGAATAACACTGTTCAGTTACACCGTGATAGCCTTTTGCACGAACAATGTGAAACTTCGGACGATTCTGGAAGTCAGCAAATTTGATTAACAATTTGTTTGTTTGTTTTTTTTGTTGAATTATGTCGTTATCCTTTACCCTGGGTCTGTTGGTTAGCTCACTATAGTTTTACAAAAACATGTTGGGTTTTACGTTGAAGTGAAGATAAATATTTTTTTTAGTTCATTTAATGCAAGGATGAATGCACCCTTCATGAGGTTGATGATAAATTTGATATCAAATATTTTCTCAGTGGAAAGTTTTCCCCAGATTATGTCAAACAGTATTTTGACAAATTAAATATTTCAAATTAACAACTGAATCAAATGTCAATGAGTTACAATTGAGTAAAGTTACGGCCAGTAGAGTGTCGCCCCCTAGTGTTGGCCTGGAGTCGGCGGCTGCGGGATTCAGATGACACAAAGCTAGCGTGGTGGACGGGTGGACCTAGCTGCATGGCTCCAGTCTGGGGCATTTCGGGGCACTCACCGCCGCAACAACACTTCCATTAGTTGCGATGTCCACGCCAAGGATAACCTAGTCATGTGAACGGTGAGTTTATATCTGAGACCAAAGTTGTCTCACTGTTATTGCTCATTGTTGATGTACTTTGGAGAGTTCTTGGAGGGTCCCCTGTTGGCTGGCACGAGCACGTCTTTGACATGTTTTAAGGATCAAAACATGAGCGTCAAACTTGACAAGGTGCCATGGTCAGTTAGTCCTGGGATGGGAACAACTCTCACATCCAACCCAGTACCACCTCGCTGCTTGCACATAAACCTTGTAGCATTTTGCCATAGTCAAGTATTTTGTATTTCAAATGCTGAGGCAGATGGGAGGACCTTGTTGGGACAAATCAACGCGGGAACAAATACATCATATATGGAATCTAATGGCCAGAGATCTATGATTTATATACACTATATTTCTTCGTGATTTATAAACATAATGTAATATAACATTTTTTTTCTTACCCAATTGCCAGCCTGACTGGTTATTTATTTCACATTTATGTCGATGCTTGTTTGCTCTGCTCGGTCGAGGATGACAGTAAAAAGAAAACTTAGCTTTGAAGATATTATGGAAATACAAGGCTAAACTTAAATAATCCGATATTAACAAGACTTCTCGAAAGTGGAAATAGTAAAAAAAATACCAATTATCAAATTTTATTTTTTGAAAATTATTGACCAGAAAATGGTGTATTTATTGGTTTTTCCATTTCATTAAGTTGTAAATAAAATGAAATATTCTTACAAACATGTGTAGAACTTCCCAGTGGCATCCACAAATAAAAGAAGGACAGTTATCAATTAATTTAGAAAAAAAGAAGAAAAGTAAATCTGGAAAAATGTACAACATTGATTTTCATGTGAACACATCAAAGAGATTGTTAGATTTTAAACAAAAACAGACTTTGATCACCCTAAAGAGAGTAAATTGTGTAAGTTGAATAAAGCATCTTGTTTTGTTGAAGTTCAGTCAGCTGAATGCTTGGAACCAACTGTTTGAGACTATAGCGCAGAGAACATCCATATTACTCTTGAGAAATTCTACCATGGACAATGCATATTGCGTAAGAATTATTTACAAAATGGATCATTGCCCAATGAGTATAAATTCTGCTTGAGAACCTTTGTTGTAATTAATAGAGAGAAAAGCATGATGTTGATAGATATATTAGTGAAAAATCTTAAGAAAAATTGTTTGTGTAATTACATAGCAATCTTGTATACCATTTGCTTTGTGATTGTGCTATATTGAGATGATTGAATGGAATTTGTTCATATTGTTTCATTCACTTCAAAGTGAAAGTTTGATTCACGCCTTGCATTCAGCTCAGGTAGCCTTACCACAGTTTGTCGCATTTCGGCCTGCAGTTACCATGGTTATAGACGAGGCCTCATAAACATCTGCCTGCATCTCTCAGCAGTTTCCAAGCAAGATTCCCATTGTTCATTCATTTCAGGTGCCATCCATTTCCCATCTTGCAAAAATAATTAAAGAAAATGGCATTGTTGCCACATCACTCATATCAGGAGTGAGAAAAGTAGGCCAATATACACATAATGGCATATGTTTCATTTAAATCTATTGACTTTGCCATCCATTGAAGTTGATTTGAAAACATTTTGCTCAAAGTCACAGCTTGTTTTTGAGACTCCTATGCAATTAAGATAGGAGATTCTGGAGTATGATTAGGAATTATTTATAAATGTCTGTTTAAGTAGTTCCATGAACTGGTTTCCATGGAAATTAAATACTGAAATGATAAATGCATATTTTTCTTGCACACAAACTTAATAAAAAAAATAAACTTTCTAAGAATTGAGTTACTAAATGGATGGTTAGGCATTCATTAAAGGTATTTTGGTAAAAAGTGATGGATAATGTTTCTGAGACTGTGCTCTTCAAAGTAAAAAGACCTAACAAGACAGCATAACCATGATGTATACCTCAGAAATAACATGATATATAGCAGAAATAATATGATATATAGCAGAAATTATAAACCAGTTCTTATTCTTTCCCAATTATCCGAAATAATAAGATCAGATTCCATAAAAAGAATAACAGGTGCAATGAGAAGGAAGTTTTTTAATGAGGTGAGCGCTTAGCAAATGCAGAGTAAGATTCGGCATTTTACTTATATTTCACAATTTCATACAAATGTCAATGATAGATTCAAATTCCACAGAAGCATCAGAATAATTTGTTGAAGTGAATGGCAGCTTCTTTTGAAATTTTTACTTGTATTTGGTTTATGAAAATAATATCTTCTTTACACACGTCACTTTATAACTTATGTTTGATATGTATATTTAACATAAATGAGAAAGATGGCTAATTCTATATATATATATATATTCAAATCCTTATAATGTATTAGTCATTGAAACAGATAAAGTTGAAGGTTCAGAAGTAGAAGACTGGTACAGGCCATACCTTATAGCTACTCTACATAACTTGGGTGTTTGCTAGGCAAATTTGCACAATGCTGTAACATTCAATTTGTGTTATTTATCACATAGTTCACCTATTTGGCAATGCAGCCTGCATAGTTTTGCTATAGGATACCCCTCACCTGGTGCCATATGCACTCTCACTCAGGGTCTTTACATGCGTTGTGGGCCGTCACTATCAGGATTCAATTACTCTACAATTAGATCTTTTTTTCTGACTATTATATAGTTACAAATGAGGGTTTTACCCCAATAAAAATACGATCTGTCATATAGCCTGCCATAATAGCCTACCTACCATATAAGCCCACTTACCATACAAGCCTACCGGTACCTATCATACAAACCAACTTACCATAGAAGTCTACCTACCATATAAGCATATCCATCATATATGTCTACCTGTCATTTATATCAACCTTCTATTTTAAACTACCTTTTATTTAAACTACCTACCATATGGGATTACGAACCATGTAAAGGCTTTGAGTTGAATATCCCCATGTCTTATTAGCCTTGTCAGAGTTTAAGTCATTTGACATCATCATCTTATGTCATTTATAATTTTTTGATATGGAAATTGCATGTTGATAATACGAGGAGGAAGAACAAGGAATAGGGAATAGGAAATAAGGGGAAGCATGACCCTGAGACTGTAAACAACCAGTAGTGTGAAGTAGTCAGTGTTTGAGTCAGCCTGTACTTATTTCATGTTGACAATGTGAAGCTTAATGAGGGTTTGAGGTGAGGTGCATGTAAACAATGACCAAATAATAGCCCCACTTTCATATGGGATCATGCCTAGAATCCTTATAACATTTCCAGGTACTATGATCCTTAACCCCTTCACTCACATCTGTACATATTGCCAGCTTTCATGATCCTTAACCCCTTCACTCACATCTGTACATATGGCCATGAAATTTTGATATTCACTCCCATATATTGCCAGATACCATTCTCCTCCCCCTTTCTCTCCATATATTGCCAGATACCATTCTCCTCCCCCTTTCTCTCCATATATTGCCAGATACCATTCTCCTCCCCCTTTCTCTCCATATATTGCCAGATACCATTCTCCTCCCCCTTTCTCTCCATATATTGCCAGATACCATTCTCCTCCCCCTTTCTCTCCATATATTGCCAGATACCCATTCTCCTTTCCCTATTCTCTCCCATATATTGCCAGATACCATTCTCCTCCCCCATTCTCTCCATATATTGCCAGATACCATTCTCCTCCCCCATTCTCTCCATATATTGCCAGATACCATTCTCCTCCCCCATTCTCTCCCATATATTGCCAGATACCATTCTCCTCCCCCTTTCTCTTCCATATATTGCCAGATACCATTCTCCTTTTCCTATTCTCTTCCATATATTGCCAGATACCATTCTCCTTTCCCTATTCTCTTCCATATATTGCCAGATACCATTCTCCTCCCCCTTTCTCTCCATATATTGCCAGATACCATTCTCATGACTATTTATATTTATTGATCCTTGTACTGCATTGTATTCTAGTTGTCCTATCACATCTAAAGGATTAGTGAAATATTTTCGGAAGTGAGCACTGTGAAATATGAAAGGAATGTGTAAATAAACATGTTATTGTTTGAAGTTGGTCAACACTGTATCTTAAAGTTACTTAGACACTCCAGTCTTGAGCCTGGTGTGATGTCCGTGTCAATATCATTTTACAGTATCCCAGTTAAACAGGCAGTCATGATATCTCTGTATGTATGTAAGTTTGTATGATCATATAATCATTGCCATGTATATATCACCTAACATTATCCCAGCCTGTCAGACTGCAATGGTTGCCATTTGTACATTGCCTTGCATTATCCCAGCCTGTCAGACTGCAATGGTTGCCATTTGTACATTGCCTTGCATTATCCCAGCCTGTCAGATTGCAATGGTTGCCATTTGTACATTGCCTTGCATTATCCCAGCCTGTCAGACTGCAATGGTTGCCATTTGTACATTGCCTTGCATTATCCCAGCCTGTCAAACTGTAATGATTGCTGTGCTCAGACCTTTAATGATTAATCACAACTTGCAACTTTTTTCATAAAAAATGAATTGACAGTGATCAGAGTCTTGATAGATTTATTGGTCCTCATATGATATACTGTGAATGTGTTTTTTTCATTAAAAGAACAAAGTATACACAAAAGATATACATGAGTGTGATGTTATCTATGATAAATTTGACGAGCCGTGTCTCCTAATTGTATTATCTTACTGATGCAAGTATTTGATCATTCATATCATGATAGCCATTCAGGAGCACAAATCATGCATTACCTTAAAGTGGTGTAATATGCATGACTAAATAGGATGATACTAAGCTGGGGTGATACTTAATTTAAGTGATGTTTATGGCAGAAGACCATTAATGTAGTGGCCTTTGATTTCTTGAGAAAGTTTTGTTTTTTGATACAATAATATGATTTGTTTTGGTCCGACTCTTTGATAACAGGCTCTAGAAACCGAAAACACTGTGATAAGAGTGATAACAGCTTGTTAACTGTGTGATAAGGGATCCAGTGGAGTGAGAGGTTGCTTGGTAAAAGTGACACCATTACAGATCTGACCTGTGCCATCCTTTACTACCCATTTAATTCTTATCCAAAATTCTTATCACTCCCTTTGGACAAGCGAAATCAAACTTCTTTGGGCTCAGTAGAAACGAATAAAAAGGCCTAAATCTAGGCAGAATGGGTTTTATCAGAAAGAAGTAATGTGAATTGATACAGGAATAAAAAGTGTGAAGCACTGCAGAAGGAAGTGATTGGATAAGATCTCGGTATTGAATGATCTTGAATGACGGGCAGTGTACTTTGTCCATATCTACGTCAGAGATAAGCAACTCACCTGCCTGTACCCTACCACTGCCCAGGATGGATCATCCACCGCTTGCCACATAACACTATATCACCATTTCTCTTAGTTCAATCAGAATGGAGTCAGTCAGGGTTGATCGGAACAACTGTGGAAATCTCTTGCCATACAAGTTATTGTTGTGCCACGTGAGATATGGTCATTTGAATGGTATACATGTCAGTAATACTTCAAACAAAACTAAGACAGATTGGATTATCAGCATAGATCAATACGCTTTTGTGGAGAGGAAAAATCAATAATCTGTCATAGACAATCATATGTCTGTCATGACTATAGGAATTGTGACATAGTTTATTGAGTTCTTATGCGCTGTGTACAGTTTATATCAGCCGCCGATCAACTGTTTTTCTCCTGCTGCACACGCCGAAAACAACTGAATATCTGGACTCATGAAAATTGATCTCTCTGGCAGTGTGAGATCTCATATACTTCTTTAAAAACACTCAGACAAAGGAAATGATATGGTTTTATTGAATAGTTACACAAGAGATAGCAAGATGACATTGAACAGTCTGTGACTTTGCGACTTCCTCCATCGTGCTGTTGCCCAGCCAACCAAAAATTAATGAACATCTGATGACGACACTAATCAGCACATCCACCTGGCAGCATATCTGGCTGCTTAACTCCACAAACAAATGCTGTCCATTAATTAACATAGGAACAATTGACATCCACTCGCAAAGGCTGGAAACTTAGAAATGCTTCTTTGCTGAGTTGATACATTATTATATGGATACAGTGGGACTATAAGCCTTGTTTTATGATGATGCAAGTTAGCTACTTAAGACCTTTCCTTTGATAATACAAGTTGGAAACTGAAGACTTTCCATGTGATAAAACAAATTGGATGCTGTATGTTTTCATTGTGACAACACAACTTGGCAACCAAAGATTGTTTCTTTGTAAACATGTTGGAATGTTAAAATTCATTTCATATTGACAAAAGTTGTTGCAATGTTGACACAAGTGGGACAACAACCTTCCCATCAGATTATGATGAGTGATGAGTAGAAGGTAAGAATATGATAGTTATATTCACATGTGCAAAGTTTGATATTTGTTTTTTTTTTAGTTTAGTGCATTGAGGGAACTTTATTTTCATGCAGGTAATGCCAGTAGACATTGTCCATCAGTATACTAGTATGTTTTATTATATGCGAGTCCCTGAAAATATGGATATTGAATCATTTATGTAAGTCTTATATAAAGGTCCTTGGAGATGTATTAATTGAATCATATGTATGACCTTTCATTTAGGCCCTTGTGGATACAGGTGTATAATAATATATTTATCCTTTTATGCCAGACGTTGATGATTTAGAAATAAAACTGGTCTCAAAGGTAGGCATTTGGAGATGTTGATGTAGAAACCAGGCATATAGTCTTATTTAAGGCCTTTTGAGAAAATGAAAAAATAGAATTTCACATACTGTCTTATATCCATATTCCATAATCAAGGCTGGCTGACAGGAACAGAGTCATATACATGACCTTCTGTGGAAGGCCTTGAAGATAAAGGAATCAAGGCATGAGGGAGGTGAGAACGCACACAAACACAAAAGGGCCTTGACTTGTAAGATATTGACCTATATATCGCCCCTAGATTTAAAGAAAGGCTGAAAATGTCAGTTGAGTCACAAGCTGTCATAACTCGTACGATGTGTAGGGTTTCATCTGGTCCCCTCATAATATCCACTAAATATAAGGTATGATTTCAGGGTGGAGTGTCTGTCCTATTTTCTTTTGACAGACAACAAAATCAAACATGGATCTAGGGACTGAGATGGCAAATGTTTGGTCGCACATGATCCAGGAATGTGGGATATTTTGTCCCATTGTGACAAGGTGTGAAGAGAGCGTGGTGCACTGCTTTCATTGCTGGCAAAAAAGACGCAAAGAAAACATTACATTTCATCAAAATATTTACTCTGACAAGAGGTTGGGTTGGCGAGGTCGTGTCTGGATGTGAGGGAATTGTTAGGGGGCTCAGGTTACCCAGGGTTGTCCTCCTCCACATGCCCACTCGTTTGAAGACCCTCGACAAGAACACTTCCTCTTCAGAGCTGCTGCCATCCTCCTGCTGTCCTCCACATCATCTCTGTAGCAACCTCTAGTACACGACTATCCTCCTATTAAAGAAGGAGGTGGAACATTTGACAACCTTTCTATTGAGAGGGATATATTAGATTTAGAAGACAGGATGGTGTGCGAGTCAGTGCATAGCAAAAGGACACACAGGCATTCTACATATCGGGGCAGGGCAGTTCACACCTCTTGTCTCAAGATGCGTTTGTTTCGTTTCAGAACTATGAATCCGAATAACAACCAGTCTAGTCGAGGAAGTGCGCCCTCTAGAGGCGTGTCACCAGGGTTAAGGGGTATGGGATTCCAAGGAAAGAAGACCAGTATGACAAGTGGGCACAACCACAGTAATATACCTCAGCTGAGTGTGCAGCCGGAAACCCCTCTGCCTCCGCTCATGACGAGAAACAACTCCATGTTGACCAGTGGTAGCCATCTTGGTAAGATGGCTGAACATCAGGGCAACAAGCAGCTCCCAAAGATTATTCCATCCAGCCAGTCTGAGAGCACAAATCACGTGTTCCGACAACCGGCACCTGTCAGTAGTAGATCATCCAATGGCGTTGTCTTCTCCAGTCACATGACCAGCAGACAAACCAATGGAATGCATCACATATCCCAGGCAGGTCACATGATGCAACACATCAGCAAACAAGGTCAGTACATTCTTTTTTTTCAAATTCAAAAGGGATGTTCATAGATGTATTATTCTGTTTAATCAGCACATTCTTGGGCTAGATTTAATGTTCATGCACTGGTGATGTCCATATCATATATTCCAAATCTTAGTGACTTATGTATGAAATAAGTCAATTTTTAAGATTTAATGGCCTAAATTATGATAGATGTGACATTTATAGTGGAGATAAATATTATTGATTTATAGATGCACATTGTAGACACAATACCACGTGACTTTGCATTGACAACTTCATTATAATTACATATATACTCTGTAGACAGCAAATATAAGATTTATATTGTATAAAAAAAAAATACCTACCTATTTTACATGCTAAGATCAGTGAATTTTCCATATCAATGCAGATAGGAGTTGAATGGTGACAGTTTAATAAAATTGGTGGATATACCGGTAGCTCTAGTTTCATGAAGCTACAATATTAAATTATATATTACACCACAATTTAGAGAAAATCATAAATGTTATAATTAAAATTTTTAAAATATTACATTCAGTAACACTATTGGGTACATTTTACCACCAAACCAAATTTATTATGAAAAAAAAATCATTGTCAACCTCAATTGAACACTTAACTGATAGTTCCATAGAATTAAAGCTGGGATAGAAACCTCATGACAACGTTGCATCTTTTGTCAAGTTTTTGCCCCTATATCGTATATTAAAAACTGAAAATGTCATTTGAAAAATATGTCTTAAATTATGATTTTTCAGGTTTAAGATTTTTGCAAAATGTAACATTTCAAAATATTAAGGGCTATAAAGATGACAAAATTTGGTACAAAACATGTCTAAAAGAATGCTTTTGAGAAAGAAATTCAATATATTTTTGGTTTCGATCTTTTTTAATTTTATAATTTTCAGAACCAATTAGCACTGTGGTGTTGTGCACTGACAAAAATGTGTTGTTTTTTCCTAAGAAATAAGTACTGGCAAGAGAGTACACATCATCAATTCTTTTTTATCAACCACTAATTTTTAAAAATCAAGTGAAATGGGTGGCAGTACATTTCCTCTTCTCAAAACCTTTACTGAAGTAGGTGATTGGCTAAATGACAATTCGATACATAGTCGACCACAGACTGGTACAAAAAAAAAACTTTGAAAAGAGATCTTTCAATTCATTCCTTCTGTTGCTGGAGTACAAAATAATGATTATCTGCTTTGTAGTTACTTGTTAAACAATGCCCTCTTTGCACAATTAAAATTCCATCTCATATTTGGAATGGGATATGGGATTATGAGTATTAATTAGATGCTAATTACGGCTGTGGGGGTATCATATTGCCAGATCAGGAGCACACAGATATTATTCTCAGTATTCACCTGCTCCAGGTAATCTGTTACAAAAAAAAATATTAATAAAAATGATGAAAGTCAGTTTAGTAAAGGTATGGTAGGTCTATCATAGTTGGACTTACCCTATAACCCACTTTAAATTTAAAAGTATACCTTACATATCAAGTTTGATCATAAAATAAGTGCACCTAAAAGAGTTGGGATGTCCTTGAATTTTACCGTAATGACATTGGTTTTACCTCAGGGTTATACATTGGGCTCATATATATTTGGGATATCATAGGTTATATAACAGCAAGGGTTCACCTTATGTAGATGTTATAGATTTATACCACAGAATAGGTTCACCTTATTGAGATGTTATAGATGTATACCACAGAATAGGTTCACCTTATCATCGACCATGTAGGGCCCCATTGGTGCAGTCCTATACTTGTATATTACATTGTACACAAAATTGTCTTTTTATTGTAGATTATATAGTTCCCCACATGTGTAGTCCTGTCCTTGTATTGCAAACTATAAAGATCTCTCATTCTTTAAGATATAAGTCTGGATATCATAGGGGACATGGATGGAAGTGGGGACATTTCTTATTATATAGATCTGGATGAAAGTGGGGACATTTCTTATGATATAGATCTGGATGAAAGTGGGGACATTTCTTATGATATAGATCTGGATGAAAGTGGGGACATTTCTTTACATATAAGTCTGGATTGAAGTGGGGACATTTCTTATGATATAGATCTGGATGAAAGTGGGGACATTTCATTTTATACTAGTCAGGATGGTAGAGGAGACATTTCATATCGGTCAGGATAGAATTTTCATAAAAGTCATCAGGATAGAAGAGGGGACATTTCATATAAGTTCAGATGGAAGGGGATATATATATATATATGTATGTGTGTGTTTATTATGGAGTAAGCAGGTTGATTGCGAGATGTTGTCTGTGCCAGAGTATTTTCCCATAGCAAAGGCACAGTTCACATATGGCAAAGGAGACAGGAGTTGACAGCTGAGGAACCGGGCATATTGTTTTGACACACTTGTGGACCTTGTGCCATTTGTTTGTCTGCTGTACATTGGATGCCTTCTGTTTCTGGTTATGCCGCCAAGTGTTGCGATCCGGTGTCATGTGACGCACTTGCCCTACATTTTCTGCATGATCTGCTGTCCTCAAAATGGTCCAAGACAGTCATCTTTTTTGTATTGACCAAAGAATGAAAATAATATATTACAAAAATTCAAGAATCGTTTAAATCTAAAAAGACTTCTAACTAGACAGTTGCAAATACCATAAAATCACAATTGCAGATATGACTGTTTGATTGCACCAATAACATTTGATTATGAAACTATTTGATACTTAAACCAATTTTTAAATAAAGATTCAGGGTTATCACTCAATCTTCGTGCAATGATTTATTTTATCTCAGTTTGCATATTCACATATATGTTTATATAATGTCTTAACTCAAAAAATAAAAAATGAATTAACCAACAGTTTTAATGACTTTAATCCCCAAATCTCAGATAGTGGATCAAGTACTATTTTAATTGTTCAGTTTAATGTCCTACAGAAAACTTAATTCCATAAATTCTAAACCTCTCCGCATTAATGACCCCCCGCCAGGCTATTTTTAAAGGGTGTGTTCTGTATCACAAGATGCCTTGATTCACCTGCAGGTAACATGTACCAGGCAAAGACTAACAAAAAGCAATAGCTGCATTCTGATTTAATGCTAGCTGACCATACTTAACATACATAATGGTCAGATATAGTTTAATGTCATTGCCTGCATTTTCTTGCATGTCACATTACTTAGTATCTATCATGTTCCAGGTTACAATATCCAAGGTCAATCATGCTATGTTCCATGTTCTCATGTGTTGGCACGTCATATCTTGCTTAAAGAAAAAAATATGACTAAAAGAAATCTTTAAGACAGTCACAACCCAATCTGATGGTTGTCAAAGTAATGTCATCTATTCTTTCATATAGTTCTTTGATTGATCAGTGGTGTGCATTTGAGCTGATGCGATTGAATGGAAAATGATAAGAATGACACAGTCCTAAGCAGAGTGTCATTCTGTCTAAGACCGGCATGTTTAGTTGCCGATGACACTGATTGACAGGAGAGTATTCACACGCAAGAACGTGAGCTGAGGGAGACGTGTGCTGGGTGACACTTCATTTCTTATCATTTGTCAGTGTCATACAGGTTCAATACATCCAATAATGCTGCCTGCGTGAACACAGCATAAACGTCATTGCTTTCCTTGACAAAATCATAACAGTTTGTACCACTTCAAGGTTAAGAAAATTTACAAGGACATCACTGCATGGAATAAATTTTGAGCTTATCTGCACAGTACATTTTGTCAAGTTAAGTTATACCTTGGCTCATGTGCATAGTGAATTGCGTTAGGTCTATATATTGTCTATACCTTGGCTCATCAACTTTGTATGATATATGAATTCTACCCCAGGTCTTCACTTGTATTGTTTTCTCTGTTAGGTCTTTGCTTCTTCTGCACCATTGTAGCATATTCAGATTATACCTAGGTCTATCTGCACAGCATATTATTGTAGGTCTACACCATATCTATACCTGTATAGTATATTGTTTAAAGTATATAACTGGGCAGCAATTTATACACCTGCATGGCATTCTGTAGAATCACTGTAAATATATAGAATTCTACTGAACTAAAATGTGATGAACAAAATAAAATGATTATTTAAATATTGCAATTGATATAATGTGTTGCCTCCTCCATTATGAATGTTAAGAACATATCTTTAAGGGGTACCCCTTTCCTTTTGCATCCAAACTAGTGCACAAAACATCTTATCAGTGCAATATTTACTCAATATATGTATAGTTTGGTTGATATCTTTAGTGTGATATCTTTAGTGTGGTATCACATCATTTTGAATCCCTGTATCTTTTGACCTGCACATCTGCAGATAAAATCATCTTGTGATCGGGCTATTTTTCTTATTAAAGTTTGCAGTAACTTGAGAGTGGTCCTGTGCCAGCATGGATTAAACATAGATCTCTCATAACATGCAAAGATGTATTATTCTTTGCACAGTAGCAGTTGCCAGAATGGTGGTCTAATGATAAGGTTAATCCAGAGATTAGCTGAGTGGATTAAGTGATTTATGAAGCATGAGATGTTGACTAGTGTCTATGTTATTGTATACATGTAGAGAATGCTTTGATTAACTCCCTCGCCTTTACAACACTTTTTACTTTAGCTGCCTATGACATAGCCTGCATATTTATGCAAAGTGTCTGGAATATCTTCATGCAGAGAATCTATTCTGGATTCATGCATATACCAGCATTATCACTATCATACTCCAGGCAAGCCAGTCATCTCTCTCTCAGTTGTGCATCAGTGTACCTTTTATAATTACTGATTCTTTGTAGTATTTAAATGACCAAGGACAAGTTTTTATTAGCTTTTCTTGTGGTCATTGTTTGAAAAACTTGTATGTAAACCTTACACTGTATATAGAATACTTCTGTGAGTTTTTTTTTACATTTTATTCAGAATGTTTATATAGTTTATAAGGAATTGGAATATTTTGCAGTCTGAGCGTTTTTATCAGCACTGATAAATACACACAGGTGTTTACTCAGCAAAGCATGATTCCAAACACAGAATGCCAAGTGATATCCAGGCTAAAATAAGAGAAAATAAGAGAAAATAAGAAATTAAACATGAGTGGAAAATAAAAAAGTAAAAAAAGGGCATGAAAAAAGCAACAACAGCAGTGTGGTGAGAATGCATGGCCCACTTTATATTTACATATATATTAGGTTTTCAGTTACGAGACATCATCTTTCAAATTAGCAACTGAGACTCAAGTTGTAACTTTACTCTTGTGCACGGAACATGCTCAATGTAAAATTGATACTTTTTACAGATAATTTGAAGTGCATAACATTTTGAGGGACATGATTGATTGCTGTATGAAGGGCAATTATTTGTCTACTAAATGAATTATTTTGAATAGTTATGGTGGTAGAATACTTGTGCGGTTATTAAGATCATGGCCATGTTGACTTCTCTCTGAACATCCTCTCAATGACCAACACAACACCATAAAGCAACGGGCCAACTTCAAATAGACATGATTGATGGAGAGTTGTAATAGCAGGTGTCTCTGTTAAACGTATCAATCAGGCCGATTGAGAAGTGTTAAGAAATGCAGGCATGTGTGGCTACAGTGTTCGCTCGAGTGTAAAGCCTCTTTTGCTAACCACTTAAGCTTGTTGACTTGAGATACGAAAATTGCTGTTGGTTGAGACCAATATGAAGTCCTAAAGTTGAGAGAACAGAAAGGTGTTCAGGCAAAGTAATTTTGTGTCAGTAGTTTATGGTTGAAATTAATTGTGGCTTGAGATGAAGGTGAGTTGGAAGGGGAGAAGTTGCTTGCAGCTATTTTGTCAGCTCAGCAGTGTTTGTGGGTGAATGGCATGTGTTACTTTGCACAATGCTCTGTCCAAACTCCCGTCCCTACTGCCCCCAGGCCTACTTTAATAAGAGGAAATTATGGCAAACATGATCTAAAGAGGCGAGAGATTTGTATCAATACATACTTATGTTGTATAAACTAAAGGTTTGCTTTGTGTCAATGTGACATTGATATTGTCTGGGAAATACTATTGACTGAGTCACAGATCTGAAGCCAATCTAAAGTCAATCAAACCACTCAAATGGGTTTTACTGTCCACACTGAATTGAATTCTTTACAAATTGCCAATGAAATTTATCATTCTCCATAAATTATAATTTTACCTGTAATTATAATTTTACCTGTAAAAAAAAAGAAACAATTTTCTAAAATCAAATGAAGAGATATTTTACAGGCCACATTTTCTGGCCACATTTTCTGTCCTTCACAGTGGATGTCTTTTCAGAAAATTTTGCCTCAACAGTTTTAGATTTTATTGTCTTGATATCAAAATTCACAGACTCGATACAGTTGATAAAATAATTGAAATGTTTGATACTGAAACATATCACACATTTAGGTTTTTTCCTTGAATTATCTGTTCAATGAAATTCTTTATGTATAGTGCAGTAATGTATGTACCGGTAATCAGTACATTAAACACATTTTCCATTGTAAAAAGCTATAGCTATTTTGCAGTCATTTTGAGTTTGGTGGATGAAAATATTTTGAAACATCCCAATTTCTCACTTTCAAGAGGAAAAAGCCAAAAGATGATGTATGATTATTTAATACTCATATGAAATAGAAAAAAATGGATATAGTGTGATATACAGATATTATAAAAAATATAATATGGTAGATATCAAACAAGCTATCACAGTAAGCATGATAGGGCAGATTTCACACAAACCATCACAGCAGGGTAGGGTAGATAATGCCACAATAGTAATGAGGGCGGCAATATGCAGGATAATGATAATGAGGCTGACTCGTAAGCGCACATAAGTCTCATATGCACGTTTACATATATGTATATGAAAATAGAGGTATTGCAGTGTTTGTTGGAATAGTCTACAAGTTTGGCATAGTTGGATGTTGGCCCAGGTATACATAGGGATCACAACTCTGAATATACAAATGCAAATGATATGGCTGTGCTGTAGTGTGGTATGCCATGCCAGGTCACACCAACCCTCACACATATTACTCATTGTTTTGAGATTTAACATTGTTAATTCAGGGAAAGTAACTTTGATGGTCAAAGGTGAAAATAGACGTGAGAAAGGAAGACACAGGCTTTTTTTATAATAAATATATAATGATGTGAAGGCAAAAAAGGAAACACAAACATTCAATATTTATCGAGGTAATAGAGACCTTCATAAAGGGAAGCTTACTGGTAGGTAGATTTGGAGTGCTTGGTGTTAACACCTGCAGTGCCATTGTGTGTGCTCCCACTCAAGCACGGTCACTTCTGCTGTATTGCACTTCCTCAAATAACTAACTATATGGATACTCCCAAAAGACACATGGAGAAATATTAAATGACTGAATTTTGACCACTGCTTGGTTTTCATGATCAGATGCTGTGATTATTTGACTACGATGGAGATCAGGAGGCAATATAAGGTGGTAGGAGTATAATCATTTGAATCATTTCATTCAGAATGTGCCACATGTTTTGTAAACCGTCCCTGTTATTACAGTCATAATGGAGCCCAGAAGAATAGGAAGGAGGTTCTATCACTACTGCGTGCTTCTTTTAATAACTTTGGATCATTAAAATAATCTGCTCATAATATAAGCTATGATGCTGACAGTTTGTGCCATACTGTATATGTTATTGGCAATAGTAATGATAGCAGGCTAGTTAAGTTGTGATAAGTCCGGGTTATCACACCTATCCTCGTAAATGAGTCTGCAAATTGCTTATTCAAGAGATATCTAGCATTTTCAGTGTTAATATTTACATGTGCCTGTTTTTTTTTTATCTGAGCATGACACCTCTCTTGGTTTATTATTGGGTGTTTGTATGAGTCATATTTGTGTAAATTATAAGAAATCGTCATTCTATACATTGAATAATTTAGAATACTTTGTCAAAGATTTAGCTGAGAAAAAACGACAAACACCTTCTACTTGGTTATGAAACAATAAAGAACAAAGGTTGATGATGTAGGTTCTGAGTTACCACTATAAGAATGATGAATACAAGCAAACCCTGGCTGTGTGTGTGTGTGTGTGTGTGTGTGTGAGTGTGAGTGTGAGTGTGAGTGTGAGTGTGAGTGTGAGTGTGAGTGTGAGTGTGAGTGTGAGTGTGTGTGTGTGTGTGTGTGTGTGTGTGTGTGTGTGTGTGTGTGTGTGTGTGTGTGTGTGTGTGTGACATGCCAGTAACCCAGTCTCAGGTATACACATACACTGCTCCTGGTATCATTGCACACTGTCAAATGAAGCAGAAGACCATGCAATAGGATTACCTCGTCCCCAGTGTATGGTGTGTGGATACACCAGTACTGGCAGTAGAACATGCTATATATGACCATACATATAGAAATATTCCAACAATGTTTCTCACAGAAAATTGATGTTAAGTTTTAAAAATGTGTGTTTTTTTATTCACTCATTCAAGACTAAATCTTTTGTGGCTACACAAATAAAAACTATATATTTTGCATTTAAGTGATTCAAAACTGATTCCTTTATTGAACATTTATTGTATATTTATATTGTTGTATATTTTGCATTTCTGTTTTATGTTTATATTTATGATTCAAACATCTCTATTTTATAATTTCAGACAAGAGCGAGTATGGACCCGACTGTTTGGACCTGAATAGAACACAACAGGTTTATGGATCTAAGATATCAAACTCAGATGATGGCAATCATTTTGATGACAAGATGACCAATCAGCAGCTTCAGTCTCTAGCTCCTACGCCAACACCTTCGGATGTGTCAAGTATTGCCAACACCCCACGTCACCAGGTGGCGACACCAACATCTATGTCAATGGCCTCAGATCACAGCATCAGCAAGTCTGACCGAGGCTATCTTCTCAACCCTGGACACTTCCCTCTCAAGAACGAGTCTTGGGGTGCATTCAAGGTGCTGCCCGGTCTGGGACAAAGTGGAGCTAACTCTGTAGTGGGCAGCGAGATGGGAGACGGGCCACCTAACTGTGGGGATATGTCACAGTATGGCAGTCTCAATTCATTATCGCCTTTCCCCATCCCTGACTTTTCCCCCTTAGGATCCAGCCTCACAAGCCCGAGACATTCCGCCAAGCAGCTGTCCAAGGGCAAGAGGGCCTTGTCCATCTCCCCACTGTCCTCGGGAGGAATTGATCTTGACAATCTGATTCGCTTATCTCCCACCTCTCTCAGTGGTTCTCGCGGAGCATCGTCCAGCACGTCACCCATGCCAGGTCATGTTTACTCTGGCAGTGTCGGGCATCTGCAGGCCAGACAGAGCCGGGGAAATGCCCTGCACCTGCACAATGGATCCTCTGCCGTCAATAGCTACATTAACTACGCTGCTTCAAGTCAGCAGTCAATGAATGCAAACTTTAGTCAACAACAAAATGGTGTCAAAAAGGAGAATGAACCTTCCCCGGAACAGTACGAGTCAAACTCACATATGATTCCTTACATGCACATGGCAAGTTTAGAACAAGACAAGCCAAATATTGCCATGCACACTAATCAAATGGTTGTTCCACAGCATCAAAACATGTCCTTCATTGAACAATTGTATGGTAGAAATGACCATCAGATGGCGCCACAAGGACAACATGTTCCATATGTGGAGACTTCTCAGTTCAAGCAGGAGCCCAATGGAGAATTGTACCCTGCAGAGAACGGTCACATGGTAGCTCAGTTACCCCCCACCTCTGTAGGAAGTAGTATTCAAGACCCCAGTCCCATGGAGGCCAGTGTACCCCCACCGCCTCCATACCCTGGGGCACAAAACTTTCAGCACTCCCCCAAACCCTCGCACAGTCCCCATACCACAGGCATGGACAAGAAAGACAATGGGGAAGAGCCAGAAAATAAACAGCTCATTTGTAAGTGGATTGACTGCAATCACATGTTCAAGGAACAGAGTGACCTTGTGTCTCACATTGAGAAGCAGCATATAGATCAGCGGAAGGGAGAAGAGAACTTTACCTGCTTTTGGCAGGGCTGTGTCCGCAGGTACAAGCCATTCAATGCTAGATACAAACTATTAATTCATATGAGAGTACATTCAGGAGAAAAGCCCAACAAATGTACGGTGAGTAATACTTAATGTTTTTTTGATAATCCACTAGGTGGCATGACATGTGAAAGAGACAGATGGCAGCATATATTAGAAATTGGTGAAGTTTATCAAATATTTTGATTTGCTGGAAGAGGTTTTCACCAACATTTGATATGGAAGTGGATAGATATATTTTAATATTTTAAAAGAACCCTTGAATTACCTTGACATTTGTTTTAAATTTTCCCCAGGGCTCGTATGTAAAAATTGGCCAAAAAACCCCTTTCATATTCACAAACTGCTTTTTGGAAACAGTTATCTTTATGAAAAACCATTTCCAGAAATCCTTCCCTTTTTATACAGAAGCTGTCATACCAACTATTGATATCAGTACAATGGGTTAAAAAAAAAAGAAGCATATTTCAACAAAGGCTGAAGGAAGTTGTGATCATTAATGTGTAGATTGTCCTGAACATTCGAATCAGACAGAACTAATAAAGTTTAAGAGAGATAGGATGAATGATTGATGAGTGTGGTGAACTTTCCCACTTTGTGCTGCTACTCAATGCTAAGTCAATGGTGTATCAATATTTAGATTCATGTCTTGTTTTTTTGTGTGTGCGAGGAGACGTGTCAGGTTTGTGAACACGCTTCATTGATCGTCCGGATGTGTCAACAGAAAGTGGACAGATAATGAGGCTGTTTGATCAAAGATGGCTGTCCACAACAATCTCATCCAGCCATTAAACAAACTTGCCAATATCTTGATATCCTCAAACAAGTCCTTCTTCCATAGAGTGTATTAGCCACAGAGGTACTTAGGGTGGACATCTTAATTGCAGTGAAGCGGTTGCATGTATTTATTGATATATTAATTTAAAACAAAACTGACCAATTAAATTGGTAGCTGCCACAATTTATGCAAGATAATTAATATTTGAATTTCATATATTATTTTTTTTTATTATTAAAAGAGATACACAATGAAGATTACTGCATTTTGTTGCTAATGATCTCCCAATACAGAGACCCCTGCCCCAAGGGCCTGTCTAGCTTGGCATAGAAACCCAGGATTTCTGCAGGAAGAGATGAAATGGAATGCCCTTGTCTTGCATTAAAAGATCAAAGCTACATATTTAGTATTAAGGCAGTATCAGTTGTGATTCACAAGATGATATTTTAGGTACTTTTGCTTGAAGCCTTCACAACTTATTTACATAAAACCATCTCTGACCTAATAACCCTCATATGCACTTTGACAGACTTGTTTATTGCTTAAAAACACTTCCCTTTATTACCTTGACAACATGTATGAGGATTGCATTGAAAGGTATGATTTGGCAGACTTCTAACATTGCATTATTAGGTGTATATTTAGCTATTATACAAAGTGGTTGAATTGAAACTTTTAGTTTGTGTTAGTCCAATAAGCAGAGTGTTCTCTGGTATAAATTTGATTTCTTTTTAATCAACCACAAAAAAACAAAACAAAACAAGAACAACATTGACATAAACAGCCTTAGAGAATATGATATAATAGCCATAAAATGATGCCTAGAAATAAATGCACTACAATTAAATGTTAAATTGGGTTCAACAATATGGAGAACGTTTGGAGGGCAACCTCCTCGGCAGTGGGAGTGATGATATGTGGCTGTGTGACATTGTTGTGAGACATGGCGGGTCTAGATTATGGGCTTGGAAGATTATGATTTATTGTGGCACAGACCCTCAAAGTTTACAGATTTATGAATAATATGGGATGCAGCACATTCTTGTGTCTGGCAGCCCCGGCTTGGGTTACTATTGGATATGATTTATGCCCGAGAAGTTGATGGGTCACAATTACATAAAGGAAAACTTTCTAGATAAGCAATAATGAGCAATGAAAAACATCTAGATCAGGATTAGATTGATAATATGTTGAAAAAAAAATCCTTACATGGCAAAATGTTTTATTCATAAGATACAGTAATGATAAATTCATTAAAATGTGCCGATTATGCAAGGACTTTGAGCCTTATCACAGTCAGACTGCAGTTGCCAGATGTTGGAATCTAACACTAGGTTAACACCATGTACACGTCTGGCTCTGTTCTGCAACTGGTTCATTATTGCCAGTTTTTTGTTTCGCCACATTTGCAGAAAAACATGGTTAAATATTTTTACTACATACACAGATAAAAAATAATTATATGTTTTACTGTTTTATTTATGCAGCCCTTCACTTGACTAGGTTTAATACATGTATATTCATATTCCAGATTTTGATATTTTATTCAAAAGTTACTGATAATATGCAGTAAGGAATAAGTATCAAAATGTACAAAATAATCAGATTGATGAAATAATTCTATTAATAGCTATCTTACAGCAGCATGGATAGATATATATGGCAAACATGGTATTTACTTTTAAAAGATTTAATCAGTTTTAGCATATTATTCTGGGTTAAACACTGTTTTACACAGGTGTATGAATAGGTAAGACACCTGGTGGGCAGATCACCAGTTCCTGTCAACTCATCACAACACCAATTCTCTCTCATCTTGAAGGTTCTTTTATCTTTTATAGAAAAGTCAAAGGCCTTTGATACAAATATGCCCGATGAAAATTTCTTTGTCTCAACTTCCAGGATAATAATCAATCTGAAAGGGTCAGTGTTTTGTGAATTGTAAGAGAATAGCCCAGAAGGATGACAGTTCTGAAGCACTCATGACTTGTTACTGTCAGAGACTGGCACCGCAAACAGACCTCGGTTATGTAAGCCTGTGTCATCTGCATCATCTTATGAATATGAATAACACACTTAAGTAAACAGTTAGGGAAGTGTTTGGCCTAGTAATGTGAAAAAAGTGAGGAATGTTAGTGTTAAACCAAGCCAGCTGTGGCTGAGAGGGTATAGCAGAACATGATCGCTGATGACACAGATGCATCTGCCAGCAGAGGGCACTGTGGGGCTAAGTGACAAGGTTTAGTAGTGACAGTCTCCTTCCCACCAATGCTGCACATAAGATGTATTCTGAGTCCTGAGTTTTGTTTTAGATGTTGACAATCTTAAGTTTATTCCAACAAAGATAATGATCCCATTTAAATTGCATATATATGTTGTAAATATTAAATACAAATCAAGTATTACAGTTTGCCAACAATGCTGGTTTTAATTCCAGGGTTTAGTAGCAATCCCCATTTCAAATATGATGATGAATAGGTCATTTTAGCGCATCATATTGGGTTGGAGAGCAGAGCCCTTACTCAAAGTGCCAGAAAGTAAGCACTTTTTGTTTGTCTTTCAAACAAATACCAAAACAACCAATAAACCAGTATCAAGTCCAAACCAGAAAGTAAAAGGACCCTGTAATAAGTCAAGCCTATCCCATAGTTGTATTAGTGTTGCATTTGTTGTTTGTGGGGTGTTATTGTAACATATGATCAATGAACTGAGAGAGGATCAGGAAGTTTCTACTTAGAGATTATAATAAGAATAAGTGGTCTCATATACACACAGATCCCTGGGGGGATTACAGGGATCATTCATTATACATTTATTCTTGTTATATAACAAGTACATTTTACATGTAAAAATGATTTTGTAACCAACCTTGCATTTAATTTTTACCTATGGTTTTATGAAAAATGGATGGTCATCAGTCTCACACAAGAATACACCAATTGAATTATAATCATAAAGTTGTGATTATATAAATGTACAAGTTAGTGTATTGTTAATGTCCATAGTTAGGTTCCAGTAAAGTACATGCAGATTGTCAGGTTTTTTTATTCAAATGCAAAAGGATAAATTAATTTGATAAAACTCTTTTCAATATGAGCACTTAAAAGTGTCACTTGTATTGTTAAAACTCATGACCAGAAATTGGCTTCAGGTTTTATTAGGTGTTAAATGTGTTTAGGCTGTATACAGAGGATGATTTACAACATGCTATCATACAATTTTGAAGTTCAGGAACTCAAATGTAACTTGATGCATTCCAATAACTAAACTCTTGAGCCATGAAATATTCCTACTTCTCACTGCGGTAAGTTTATTGTGGACTGAATGAACCCATATGAATGTATAGGGCCACCATTGCTGGAGGCATCTTGTGCCTGTTCTTTTTGGGAAGGGGCCTGTCCTTTCTGTAGTATAAAGCATCTTCTCGATCAGCAAATCTCGTTCATGTATATATAATGCATTTATATTGATGTAATTACAGTACAAATAAATTGTTGATAGTTTTTGTTTGACATGCCAAGTTGGATCAGATATGAAAGCCCATTGACACTAGGTGGCAGGGCTGCGACTAATCTTGATCAGACACTAGCTTTAAGTGCATGTTCAAAGAGTATTGTAGAGTATTGCCAGGTGGAATTGAGAGTATATTTAAGAAATCTTAGAAAAGATTAATATATTAAGGGCTCCAGTGTAGCTTGCAAAATTCAGGTATGAAGAGAATTGAGTGCCAGGTATACATATATAATTACCCCAGCTATCATGTTTCCATTATCCAAAGAAAAAATAAGATGTTTTGATTAATATAATGTTACCTATTAAGTGGTAATGAGGACAAGCTGTGTAGTTTGTGAGATGAGGAATGTGGGGACGGTTTACAGGGCACCACGTTGTTAACATTCCACTTATATCTTAATGGAATGTCATTGTTCTCACTGATATTCATCAATAATCAATATCGAACACTGATCACTGATTGGTTTGTTGATCTTCATTGGAAAGTTATGACAGATTTTAAGGTGTTTAATGTTATTGTGGTGTCAAAAATGGAAAAGTCTTATTATTATACCTGGAGCTTGTTGATTGTCCAGGGCAGTAAGGTACCTGGAGCTTGATATGTGTACCTGATTGGGAGTGATATTATTATCCCTGAAGCTGAACAGGGGTCCAAGACAGTGTCGGACATCTTAGCAATATCCTTCCCACGGCTTGACAGGTTTTGTGTTCAGGACAATATCAGACTTTGTGCTTGATATGTGTACAGGACAATATCAGACCTAGAGTTTGGCTTGTGTTCAGGACAATATCAGACCTAGAGTTTGGCTTGTGTTCAGGACAATATCAGACCTAGAGTTTGGCTTGTGTTCAGGACAATATCAGACTGTGTGCTTGATATGTGAACAGGACAATATCAGACCTAGAGTTTGACTTGTGTTCAGGACAATGTCAGACCTAGAGTTTGACTTGTGTTCAGGACAATGTCAGACCTTGAGTTTGACTTGTGTTCAGGACAATATCAGACTTTGTGCTTGATATGTGAACAGGACGATATCAGACCTAGAGTTTGACTTGTGTTCAGGACGATATCAGACTTTGAGTTTGGCTTGTGTTCAGGACAATATCAGACTTTGTGCTTGATATGTGTACAGGACAATATCAGACCTAGAGTTTGACTTGTGTTCAGGACAATATCAGACCTAGAGTTTGACTTGTGTTCAGGACAATATCAAACCTTGAGTTTGACTTGTGTTCAGGACAATATCAGACTTTGTGCTTGATATGTGAACAGAACAATGTCAGACCTTGAGTGTAACATGTGTTCAGGACAATATCAGACCTAGTGCAAGACATTTGACAGAGAGAAAACCTTTCTGTTGTGATCAGTTTCTGGGAACAATCAAATTCTTGAGACGCTATAAACATGTTGAGTGATTTTGTACTTTCTGACAACACAAAATTCTTGTTTGTGTATTGATGTCATAGAGTTGAACCAGGATGCTATAAATTAGTCACACGATTTATTGAAAGTCACTTTGGCTCTCAACAAGAGCTTCTCATATTGTTTTCACATAAATCTGTGAATCTTGATGATAACACACAGATAATACAATGACTATGACAGATGGCTTTGCCTCGTCTTAGCCGAGTGTGATGTATACCCAAACCAACACATATCCCAAATACTTTATACACATATTATGAAAGTAACCATGCACAACAAATTGTCATATTGTTATTCAAATTAATGGCTTTTATAATTTGAAATAATGTTTTTAGCAAAACCGAGGCTATTGTATGCAAAGGGAAACAGGTAATTTTGTAACCAAGAAATGTTACATAACACCAATATGTGATCAAGAGATAGTGTGTTTGTTTGTTTGTTTGTTTGGGTTTTTACATCACTTTCAACATTATTTCAGTCATTTCGTGATGAGACCTAATTATAGCAGATTTAGTGCTGCCTCACTGAATTGTCATGTCGCAGGTCCTTGACATGACAACCCACCCGGTCACAGATTTACAAGGACAACGGGTTAACCCTTTAGGCACGGGCCTCAGCTCATATGGGAAATTGTACAAGAGATAGTGTGTGATACCAGTCCCTGATGTATAAAAAAGAAATGATGCATAAAACCATTTTTTGATGTATGAACAAAGAGGTATTTAATGCATAACCAACAGTCTGTGATGTATAATCCTAATGCATAATACCAGTCAGTCGACTCTAGTATATATAATATATATAAACAAAAAGTATTTCATAACAAAATAAGATTTGTATCTAGTTTGCTTTTTAAGATTGACTGTATTGAGTTAGGGAAAATAGAAGTGAAATCTCAGCAAAGAAATTTTCCAGGATAATGTTTCTCTCATACCTGTTTAATCACAAAAAATGATGAGGTAGACACTCTTTAATGGACCAGACTGATGTCATAATATCCAGCATGTCATTACAATAAGGATTCATCACACAAGGCCCTAGACTTGGATCCCCCAAAAATAATATGTCGTATTAGTTTATTATATTAAGCTAACACCATCTATTATGATCTATCTGTCTGAGAAAAAAATGCAGGGTGTCACGTTTCAAGGTGTCACATTTTTTTAGTATGCGAATGCAATGGTTAATATTAATATTGTATATTTTCAGTTTGAAAATTGCAACAAGGCATTTTCGCGGTTGGAAAACCTGAAGATACACCTGAGGTCACATACTGGGGAACGACCATACGAATGTCCACACCCTGGATGTTCCAAGGCATTTAGCAACTCATCAGACCGAGCCAAACACCAACGCACACACAAAGACACGGTGAGTAACCCTGCCCAGTCAACCACAGTGATTTAACTCAATTCTGGATAAGTTTGTGTTACAAAGTTACTAACCATTGATTTTGTCGGCAAATGCATGCCAGTTAATCATATGCACATGTTGAGTTATTTTATAGTGAACATTTAATGAAGTGATTCTTTGTAGTTGCTCACATTACCATGGCCAAATCCTTCTGGGTCTGCATACAATCATTAAATCACAGTTATATTAAGTTATCATGACTGTAATATGAGGTTTTCAAAAAGTTTATTATCCAACAGGTTTAAGACATATACATCTTTTTATTGCAAGATATGCTTGCAATAAAATGCTATCAGTAATATCTCTTTGAGATATGAATCACATTTGAAATGACAATATTTTTTTGCTATGTAATAAGATATGCACATTTATAAGGTGTAATAGTTCAGAGAGTTGAAGTGCAAAAAAAGTTGAGAAAACCAACTACCCTGTCCCTATTTCTTGTAGAAATGCACAAGCTTTATAATATTACATTACTGTAGTTTGACCTTTTGACCTGTGACCTGGAAGATTACTCTTGAGGTCATTATGTTACAAGGGGGTGTTGATGAGGTACATATGTCTGTCACAGTCACATAACTGTCACATGGTCATGGTATCGTGTAGTTTGTCTATCAATTGTCATTACACCTTAATTGGTTTTATATTCCCTACACGGGGCAGCTTTTGGTTGGAATAGGTCATATCAATGTTGAAATCATTGAACCACTTCCAGACATATCATATTGTGCCTGTATGATCAGGAGTAATCCATTTTGCAGCTGTCCTGTCCTGACAAATTGGCACCATGAACAAGTCTGTCAAAATAACCCTCACAGTTAACTGTGTTACTTTGAAAATGTGTTATTGTGCAGAGAATGTTTGTTATTTGACATTCTGCTGCATGAGAAACTGGGAGATGAATGGACGATCTCATACATAACAAGATGAACATCATGTTTTGTTATTTTTTTTATTGGTTCCAGTCCCTGTATAATTTAGTTGGTGAGTTATGACAAGTGAGCTCCACCGGCCATTCCATTCCTCTGCTATAACTCCTAGATATGAAACATTTCCATGTATAATCATTATGGTAATCTTGCTGAAGTCAAATATGGGTGACCTTGACATATTATAAGGTCTTTGGTCCAAACAACTACTTAATAAATGATGCTCAGTAAAACCAACCAAATGTTTCAGATAGAACCTAAGCTCTGGTATGTAGACCTAACTGCCCATTACATACTTTGCTTGTGACCCACACACATTGCGTATAGAGCTGTCCATCCCACACTTTATACATACATTAAACAGTATCTGCAACAACAGGAACTATCCATTTCATACTCAACAAGGGATAAATAATCCTTAATTATACATCTTTTAATTTATAAGCTACCTCATGATAAAGGCCACAGTCCATCCCATAGTTTACACGTTGTCCATGTCATAGCCTGTGGCACCATTCTGTACTTTACATAGTTCCTCGGGTATAGTGTGGTGCTGTCCATATCAATTTGTCAAGCAGTATATAGTCTACATTTGAGACAATCCAACATTTGGCCTGATATTAACTTTTTTATGTGTGAATGATAAACCATGTTTTATATACCAGTAAACAAAATATTTTTCAATCATGTTTTGAGAACTAAAACATTTCCGGTCATTTATTACCGTGATATTGATATTATCAGAGAATTGAATTTAAGTTTTCTGATGTAACATTAAGATAAGTTTTTTCAGTGCAGTTAGGTATATTAGATTACATCATTGAATAAAGGTGGTTGTCTCAGTATTAATTTGGGAATTTTGGAATAATGTAGCTTAGCATATGCAAGGAACCAGAACATGATTAGATTTGATAATGGAGGGCCATGGGAGATTTCAGTTCAGTATTTTCTATATGTAATGAAGATAGTTATCTTTAATAAATATATGTAATTACACAGTTATTCATCAAGAATATATTTGAATAAAAAGTCCATGAATGCATTTATTCCAGGATTTACTTTGAAAATAAATATTAACTGAAGAAAGTTATCTGATTTTACATAAAGATAAGTTTTTTAAGTTCATTTAAATGTTTTCATATTTCTATTTTAATTTGTTTTCAGAAACCCTATGCATGCACGGTGCCAGGCTGTAATAAGCGTTATACAGATCCAAGTTCCTTGCGAAAACATCACAAAAATCACACAAGTAAAGAACAACAAGCACGTAAAAGGGTATGTTCATGATGCAAATAAGGATTTATGCATGGTGATTGTCAAGATTTATATTGGGCTCAGTGCAAATTCAAATCCAAAAGCTCAGAAAATGATTAAGAATTTCTGAATGAGATATTTGGTTTTTATGTGGATTATTGTAGTTTCAACATTTATGCCAAATTTAATTTGCAGAAATTGGCTTAAGTCTGTGCTTTTCTGTTTCTTTTGATTTTTATCAAATGCTGTATTGAGAAAATATGTTTTTGTACATTGGCACAAAATAATCATATCGTATTTACTATCAAAGAAAAACAACATTACTTTTAGTTAGTGACCCATAGGGTATAAGTGAGCTTCAGTGCCACATAGATGTCACATGCTATGATGAAATATTGGCCCAGCACTAAATCTATTATTGCCAGCTTGTCATGATTGCTCACAGTGGACAAGAAACATGTCTGATCATAACTGGGGCATGACTTTTCAAACATGGTATAATCCATTACATTTGAATCACTGTAGAGGTTTGTAGATGATGTATTGGCAGGGTATGATCAACTGACAAAGGGAAGTAATGCTATATTATAATTTATGAAGCTACATATTATCATAAACAGGACGAGCATTGTTGAAAACAGTAGAGTTATGAATCACATAGTCGACAGCTCTGGTCTACCAAGGCTATAACTATCATCAAATATAAACATTGATTATTTTATAGACCTTTACAAGGTATTTGATATAACATTGACATATATTCTAAAGTTGCCTAATAGGCCCATTTCACAATCTCTGATTATCAAATGGAATTACAAAAATGTGTACAGAATTTCTATGAGCCCATAAGTATGTAACATGCAAATATTTTGGTGGTATTTACAAGGCAAACAGAAAGTTGAGTGAGAGAGGGCCGAGGGATCGGAGTGGGACATACCTGTGGTATTCTCTATGCTTCTCCCACTCTACCTAGGTCACCAGCTCAGATTTCATTCACATAACACCATGCTCACCAGGAAATACAAGTAATTTGATAGAACTGCCATGCAAATATATCTAATCCATGGCATGTAAGGGCACTGGAGTGCCCTCTGGTGATCATTCTTAATGTTACCAGTCTATATTTTTTTCAACTTACATATTAGGATAAACATTCATTTGCAAATTATAGATACCAATAGCAGTAATCAGTGCTTTCCATATTACTGGACCATTACATTCTAAATACATGAAATACTATTAACAGGAGGGCAGACCGGAATATATTATTATTATATAAATGCAAAATTAATGCTGCCATCAATTTCTAGATTATTTTGCATGACATATTACATGTCATATTGGTGTCCTTATTCTTAAAGGGAAAGTGTTGATCTTTTTTCAGATGCGTATGGGTGAGAAGGATGAGTATGGTGGGGGAGGAGGTATGATAGATGGAATACTTTCTGTACAGGCCATGCGACACATGGACGACCGGTCGCCACATGATATGTATGCAGGTAAGACACATGGATATGTTCATAAAACACACAAATATCATTCACATATATTGTCAGTTATTAGTAAGTGAATCAAAACAATAAGTGTATATGATGACTTTGTATGATTTACAGGCATGCAGTTTGGACGTCATGCAGCGAGTCATGGACAGGGACCTCTGGGATTGCATAACAGCATGCCATCCCCTGCCATGGCGCCCTCTGATGAGTTTGATAGAAGGTAAGCTAGTTTGAAATGCAAACTACATTAACAATGTTTCTTTTTCAAATTATCTCAATTGGATTAGAAGATGTCACTCACATGATCAACATAAATAGAAAGGTGTTCTTTTTGGGTTTTGTAGGATGGATGTTGTGGGAGGTGGTTTTAATCCAGCTCCAAATGGGGCACTATTAGCTCCCAGGAGGGTGGTAGGGAATATTGTTAGTCAGCCTGGCAACCAACAGGGGGCGTCACTGCCGACATTGCAGGGCACAAAGCTTGCTCCAGGCATGCAGGGTATGCCACCACCCCCACCCTACCAGGAGCAACAGTACCAGCAGCCTACTCCAGGTAACTCTATGACAGTACACCTGTGTGAATACCATAATTTCTGAAATGCTCCTGGAGGACATAAGAGAAAAATCCTAAATCTACACCAGGCGTCAATAGCAAATAGTCATAAAATATATTGCTATAAATATATTTCAATAAAGAATTTGTTTGTGAATATACTAGTTTATCAGTCTTAATTTGTCCATGAAGATAAACTCCTCGATAGACTATCACTTGAATTTGAAGTTGTGGGTATAATTTTAAACTTTGGACCTACTGGTATATTAATTAATGTGTATTTTTGAACAACTTGACTTGTGGATAAGATGGTTCTAAAAGATTTAATTTTAATTTTGACAACTGATGTTTAGTGTGAAGACTCTTGCTAAGTCCAATTCATTAATATCCTTGAATCATTGAAGCACTACTCATAATCCTAACAAAATCATAGTGCAATCTCACTGATATGTCCCTGCATAATACACAGATTAAAAACATGGCAAAATCTTAGTATTTAAAATCATTTATGTATACAATTTGTGTTTATAATTTTTAATTGGAGATGAATGTGTTTCAGTTGCCACCCCGGGGCCGGGTGATGTAGCTCAGCCGATGCAGACCGAGGAGGGGGACACCTCCCAGCAGACGCCGTCCTCCATGATGCCGCCATACTCCACCTACCTGCCAGTCACATCATCCTACCAACACAGGGTGCACCATGTCAACTACGTACCCCAGTCTGGCAATGCACCGCTCATGAATGACTATGCTAACATGCCATGTAATCTGCAGGAGGCGAGGATGACGTTTGGCCAGCAGAATAATCATGGGTTCCCTGCCATGGTGCCCACACTAGAGGACACTCTGAGAGAACTACCATACGATGCCATACACCTCCAGAGGGCACTGTCAAATCATTCAGGTAGGCATTTCAGTCTCAGTCGGGTTTTGGTGTATCCTCCAGTAACATTTATTTTATCATTATGCATGTTAGACTCATTATTATATACATAGATTTCGGTTGGTGGCATCCATTTTGCCACAATGTACAGAAAGAAAGAACTTTGAAAGATTTAGCAACTTTTGTTTATTTCTGTGCATTGTGGCAGAAACATTTTACAAAAATAAAAGCATTTATTTATATAGGCAAATAATACAAGAACCTTTCCTCTTTCAAAACATAAATTATTTGGTGATAATTACTTTACATTTTACCTGATTAATACATCTTACGTGAAACTAATTTCTATCTTTTGATACTGAAACAATGATATGATCATAATAAGTACATTTCTAGAAGTGTATGCACAGAGCAAATTTTGTTTTCCCATCTTTCTTTTCATACTGAAAAAACTTATATATATAATTCAGTGGTCAACAAAATATGTTGTCATATTTTATAACAAAGCATATTCATTATTCAATTAGAGCTTTGTTATTGTTGTTAATGTGAATTGTCACCAGTTGGCGTAGATTTTCTCTTTAGACACTTATTACATAAGTATAGTACTGGAACCTTCCATGAGTCAGATTTATAAAAAGTGGACAAGTTATGCTTATCCTATGAATCTTTGAATTTAATCTTTATTTACAAAATATATACATGATTTTTTTTTACCAAAAGAAAGTTGAGAATCTGTAGATCTGGCTCAAGGCATGTTCTGTCCACAATTTTATGGATAGATGCACTTTATTTTGTTGGTGTTTATGTACACATTGAGCATTTTATGTTTATTTGCTTTAGGGAGTGTTTAGCATGATCATTTCTGGAACTGTCAGCCTCACAATGAAGGTGAGAAGTCATGTTTTAAAACATCTGGTCATATATTATTCTTTTTCTTCTTTTTAAAACTTGTTGTGACTGTAGTTATAAAATCATCATGTAAAATGTTTGCACTGGACGAAATGGCACACCTTCACATCAAAGTCATAGGGTGTTTCATTTTTCGGACTTTTTTTCCGATCAAGCTGCTCATTAAAACAAATGATCTCTGATATGTAGTAAACCCACAGAAAAAATTTAAGACCAATCGATCAACTTTTAGACCCCCCCCCCCCCACCACCTTGTATGTATGACCTCGAAAATCAGTGCGCGGTGGCCATTTTCTGGTTAAAATTCAAGTCTCATTGCCTCATAATTTCATTTTATTCAACTCAGGTAGTGTCTGTGTCACACAAATGTAGTTTTAAAGGTTACTTAATATTTCAAGATCATTCCCATTTAATTTGGGTCAAAATCATTCAAATTCAAGACATTAATTCTGAAAAATATACATTTTCAAATTAATTTCACACTCATATCGGATAAATTTTTCGCATTATTTTCACATTAACTTCAAATTGAGAATTATATTATAGTATGAAAGTTCACAGATTTGTCTCCATTTCATTTTTAGCTCTGCTGAGACACAGAGCTTTAGGAGTGGGGAAAATGTCTGTCTGTCCGTCCGTCTGTCAAAATTTCTTTGAAAGTTTTCTTCTCCAAAACTACCAGTAATATATGTTTCAATGTTGTCCTTCACTCCCATTTCTGCTACATCTTTGACAAATGCCACTACTTTAACAATAGCTGCCATTTGTCTGTATTCCTCATCATCTTGCCAGTGCTCTGCTGGTAAATGGAGCCATCTTCCATCCATTCCTAGGAGTTCAAACAGGAGCAATGACTGTGACCCAATCTGGGAGTAGTGAGACATTTCCCTGTTAAAGCATGTTTCTTTGGGAAGAATGGTTTTCTAGAATGAATAGAGAGGGCTAGGCATAGCTAGAAGTTGTGTGATAATTGCAGTCTTCATCCCATCATTCAGGCCACAGGCCGTGGCACAGTTGGTTAGAGCGCCAGCTTATTAGCACCAGTTCCTCTGTGGTGATCCAAAGGTCGTGGGTACGAACCCTGGTCGTGCCGGGATTGAACTCATGATACAATTTCCCACATGAGCTGAGGCCCGTGCTTAAAGGGTTAACCCGTTGTCCTTGTAAATCTGTGACCGGGTGGGTTGTCATTTCAAGGACCTGCGACATGACAATTCAGTGAGGCAGCACTATATCTGCTACAAGTAGGTCTCATCACGAAATGACTGAAATAGTGTTGAAAATGATGTAAAACCTCAAACAAACAAACCCATCATTCAATGATCTGTCAAACAAGACAAACTACTCAGTCAGATACCACAAATGACTTAGCATAGAGTTCTTGACCACGATAGCTATGAATGATGCATCAACTGCCTAAAATATATGACATAACATGGTGTAAGAGAATTGGGAGAACAATTTATGCTTAATGTTAAAATGGATATGTGAAAGATAAATTTCAAACTGTGAATTAATAGCCTCAGAATCATATCACATCTGATAGTCACACATATCCCACAGCCACAGATTAAAATGTGGACCTGGAGCAGCCCAGCATGCCTAAAGAAACCAAGATCCATGGAACAGGGAAATGTACTGGCCCATCCTATCAAAGTCAGCCAGTATTGCAGGTGTAATGAGACCTTTTGTTGAATAAGATCAAGGCATAGACAAATTTGCCATGTGAGCTGCACATTCTCTTCATCATGCCTGATTTCTTGCCTCAGCATTGTATATCATGAATATGGCAAAACTGGCTGATGAAACATGACCAGATCTCATCACACCTGAAATACTGGTTGGCAATAATAGTTTAGACCAGCACATTGCCCTGTTTCATGGGCCTTAGTTTCTTCAGGTACACTTGGTTGCTCCAGCTCCGAATTTAGATCTCCAGCTGTGGGTGGATATGTGTGACTATGAGATGTGATATAATTCTGAGGCTATTAATTCACTGTTTGAAATTTATCTTTTGCATATCCATTTTAACATTAGATATAAATGTTTCTCCCAATTTCTCTTACACCACATTATGTCATACATTTTAGGCAGTTGATGCATCATTCATAGCTGTCGTGGTCAAGAACTCTATGCAAAGTCATTTGTGGTATCTGTCATTTTTGGTATCTCTGGTGGTATTTCTCTTGTTTGACAGATCATTGAATGATGGGATGAAGACTGTCATTGCCACACAACTTCAAGCTATGCCTAGTCCTGCTCTATTCATTCCAGAAAAACCAGACTTCTCAAGGAAATGTCCCACTACTCCCCAATTGGGTCATAGTCATGGCTCCTGTTTGAACTCCTAGGAATGGATGGAAGATGGCTCCATTTACCGCCAGAGCACTGGCAAGATGATAAGGAATACAGACAAATGGCAGCTATTGTAAAAGTAGTGGCATTTGTCAAAGATGCAGCAGAAATGGGAGTGAAGGACATCCAGGATTAAGCTGTCCATGTCTCTTCTTCACAGACTTAAAATTCCATAATTCCTTAAAAATGAGAATGAGACAAATCTGTGAACTTTCACATTAAAATATAATTCTCAATTTGAAGTTAATGTGGACATAATGTGAACATATGTATCCGATATTAGGAAGAAATGTTCACAAACATTACAAAAAACAATGATAATCATAGCCCTAAGGCCATTCACATATGTTTATTCACTTTTACGTGGTTGCTGAAATATGCTCAGTACAAAATTTCTAACCTCGAGGTCACTGCACTAAGGTCAATGGTGACATCACTAAGATTTGAAGGAATTTGAATCTTTGCCTCAATGTCTACCTCTGTATAAAATTTGAAACATATATTACTGGTAGTTTTGGAGAAGAAGATTTTCAAAGAAATTTTGACAGACGGCGGACAGACAGACATTTTCCCCACTCCTAAAGCTCTGTGTCTCAGCAGAGCTAAAAATGAAATGGAGACAAATCTGTGAACTTTCATACTATAATATAATTCTCAATTTGAAGTTAATGTGGAAATAATGTGAAAAATTTATCCGATATGAGTGTGAAATTAATTTGAAAATGTATATTTTTCAGAATTAATGTCTTGAATTTGAATGATTTTGACCCAAATTAAATGGGAATGATCTTGAAATATTAAGTAACCTTTAAAACTACATTTGTGTGACACAGACACTACCTGAGTTGAATAAAATGAAATTATGAGGCAATGAGACTTGAATTTTAACCAGAAAATGGCCACCGCGCACTGATTTTCGAGGTCATACATACAAGGTGGTAGGGGGGGGGGGGGGTCTAAAAGTTGATCGATTGGTCTTAAATTTTTTCTGTGGGTTTACTACATATCAGAGATCATTTCTTTTAATGAGCAGCTTGATCGAAAAAAAAGTCCGAAAAATGAAACACCCTATCAAAGTCAATATATACATGTAATGTACCAAGAAAACAAATGTTTTCCTACTTATTCTTAAAGAAAACTTATGGTAAATCTTATTGATATAAAGATATTTACTCATAATGTAACATTGAAATTAATTTTAATCGCAAAATATTTTTTGTTCTTGTTACAAAATTAATATATGTTACTTTTCCAGGTGGTGGAACAAATACGGCAGAAATCCAAACTACAGACCTTCTTCTGGAAATTGATGCTTTAGTTTCAAGTTCTCAAACTGATGATGCACAATACTTACAATTAAGTTCAGCAGTCAATCCATCCAGTAGCTGTCTTTCACCAGTAAGTGTCTACAGTGATCATTGATGGATCATTCAAGCAGCTGTCTCTCAGAAGGGTCTAGAGTGATCCCTGATGGATCCATCAAGCAGCTGTCTCTCAGAAGTGTCTACAGTGATCATTGATGGATCCCTCAGGCAGCTGTCCTCACTAGAAAGTGTCTACAGTGATCATTGATGGATCCCTCAAGCAGCTGTCTCTCAGAAGTGTCTACAGTGATCATTGATGGATCCCTCAGGCAGCTGTCTCTCAGCAATGTCTACAGTGATCCCTGATGGATCCCTCAGGCAGCTGTCTCTCAGCAATGTCTACAGTGATCATTGATGGATCCCTCAGGCAGCTGTCTCTCAGCAATGTCTACAGTGATCATTGATGGATCCCTCAGGCAGCTGTCTCTCAGCAATGTCTACAGTGATCATTGATGGATCCCTCAGGCAGCTGTCTCTCAGAAGGGTCTACAGTGATCCCTGATGGATCCCTCAAGCAGCTGTCTCTCAGCAATGTCTACAGTGATCATTGATGGATCCCTCAGGCAGCTGTCTCTCAGCAATGTCTACAGTGATCATTGATGGATCCCTCAGGCAGCTGTCTCTCAGCAATGTCTACAGTGATCATTGATGGATCATTCAAGCAGCTGTCTCTCAGAAGGGTCTACAGTGATCCCTGATGGATCCCTCAAGCAGCTGTCTCTCAGCAATGTCTACAGTGATCCCTGATGGATCCCTCAGGCAGCTGTCTCTCAGCAATGTCTACAGTGATCATTGATGGATCCCTCAGGCAGCTGTCTCTCAGCAATGTCTACAGTGATCCCTGATGGATCCCTCAAGCAGCTGTCTCTCAGAAGTGTCTACAGTGATCCCTGATGGATCCCTCAGGCAGCTGTCTCTCAGCAATGTCTACAGTGATCCCTGATGGATCCCTCAGGCAGCTGTCTCTCAGCAATGTCTACAGTGATCCCTGATGGATCCCTCAGGCAGCTGTCTCTCAGCAATGTCTACAGAGACCATTGATGGATCCCTCAGGCAGCTGTCTCTCAGCAATGTCTACAGAGACCATTGATGGATCCCTCAGGCAGCTGTCTCTCAGCAATGTCTACAGTGATCATGGATGGATCCCTCAGGCAGCTGTCTCTCACCAGTAAGTGTCTACAGCCACCATTGATAAATGTTTCAAGCAGCTTACTCTCACCAGTGTCTGCAGAGAACATTGATATATCTGTATATCTTTCAAGTGGCTATCTCTCACCAATAAGTGCCAACAGCCACCATTGATGGATCTTTCAATCAGCTGTCTCTCATAAGTATTAACAGAGATCATTGATGGATCCCTCAAGCAGCTGTGTCTTGCCAGTGTCTATGCACTCTTACTCTGGTTCACATATTTTCAGAAATCAGTTTACATTTCGAAAAGATTGTTTTTGAGTGTCATAGTGACATCTGGTGGACATAAAATAATGATGGTAGTTGTGACACATTGTGATTCCTTTGTCCTGCAAGACAATATTAAATGTTCCTTGATTGAGCACTTCAAAACTATAACACTAAAGAAGTTGTCTACCTTGGGGGCAGGGTGATAATGTGCATGTTTGGGAAATACTGCAAAAAAAAGGAAAGGGAATGAGATGATAATGCTTTGAACATGAACTTGTTGAATATGCCGAATTTCACATACCCATAATTGTAAGTAATGTTTGAATTATTGTGTAAAATGTGGTATAAAGTGCACCACTTTAAATGAAACAACTTTGTAAAAAAAACAAAAAAAGACCAAAAGCTAGAAAATGCATATTGGTGCCCAAGATCACATTCCGTCCTCTCTTTAGTCCCGGGTATCACCAGAGAATTTGTGCACCACTTCTGCTTATTAGCACTTTGCTTCAAACATGATCTCACTGAATATTGTATTGTTGGTTTGTACTAAGATTAAACTCAGGATGTGAAGATTTATAGTTTCAACAAATTGTATATTGGTAAGCAAAAGAGATGCATATTTTCTGTCTTTAATATGTGGAGTGCCTATGGATTTGATATACTCCTTGTCTAAATACTTGAATGCAGAAGCACAGAGTGCCTGATAATGACATGTATCTTCTTGCTGCACCCAATTAAGTGTCTGTTTTTGTATTGAATATGCATTTGTATGTATGTATATATATATATATATATATATATATATATATATATATATATATATATATATATATATATATATATATATATATATATATATATATATATATATATATATATATATATATATATATATATATATATATATATATATATATATATATATATATATATATATATATATATATATATATATATATATATATATATATATATATATATATATACATATATATTAAAGCTTATCCAATCTGCACCACTTAACCCCACATTCACCATTTGTCTGCTTTCCATTCATTCACTCTTCACACTATGCATTCACTTTTGCACCACTGAAATGAAACAATCATTGCAAACTGATGGGGTTTGTGATCACTTTTCCACCCAAGCATTCATTTTGCACCCATGCGTTCACTTTTCGCTTTTCACCTCATCCATCCAGTCCTAGCTCATGCATTTCTCTCAGTCACCTTTTTAAAGAAGCATAATATCACAAAGTTGCAATGTTTCTTTTTTGGCATAATAATTTTTCTATGTTGTTTACATCCAAAATGATATCAGGTCCTGTAAATAAAAAAAAAGAAATCCGTTGCAATTCTGTTTAATGGCAAATTTTAAATTATAATATTAAGTGCAAATTAGACACATTTTATGCCCATGATATGTATGTATATGTTTATCTCATTTGCCATAGGTGCTTCTAGTTATGACCAGGAACATTGCATTTTCTCAAAATATAAACTCAGTCTAATTCTATATTTAATTTTTACTAGAGATCAATATGATGAGATGGCAATTGTATAAGGCACATACTTATTATGAGCAGTATATTAAACATAGCAAAACAGGACTGTTCTGTCCTGATATATATGACAAACACAAGCTCAGCAAATTTTTCATTATAACTTGATAGCTGTAGCACATTGTAATATATATGTAGAATGATGGATAAATGTTGAAAAAATGCTGTTGACTTTGCAGATTTCTGCAATAAATTAGAAGGTAATTATTTAAGAAAAGGCAGTGATTTCAATGCAGGCATAATACAGATTTAGATAGCGAAAGGTTGTGATCTGAGATTAGGCTGAGCTGCATTCTCCACAGAGTAGATAACTATGGCTTTATCTTGCCGCACACTTTACTAACATATCTTGCTTCAACTTCACCAAAATTGCCACATCATGGATCAGATAAAGTAGCTGAATATATTTAATGAGCGGGAATGAATGAAGTACTTAGATGTGGAGATATAGACTATAGAAACAAGTGATTGAAGCACACTGCTATCTACACGCTGTGACGGGACAGAATTAGTCACATGTCTCATGTGATTGGTCGGTTTAACATATTAGCCCTGCTATGGCAGCTTCCCTTATTAACATCGACTAACGGTCTCAGCTTGGGTAGCATGACACCGCAGGACACTGATATACAGCAGTTACCCCTGTTCTCCCTACACATTATGCATAAAAGATAATTGTATCACATTTATTTCTTCAATTTATTTTATAGACATGCTAAATACAAAAATTACAAGATTTATCACAAGGTTAAAAATGATGTACTCCTAGCTTATCGATATTTGATATTTGATATAGGGGGCATGTGTTTGTAGGGAACAAGGGTGCCTGAGTTATCAGTGGTTGCCTTGCACAGACAAAATACTAATCCAATATATTTGTATATATTTGTTTCTGGATTCTCATTCGTATATGACACACTCATTGCCTGAGTTTGTAATGTTTTCTTTGTCAGTTTATTCTGTTTATGAACTATTTGATTATATATTATGTAATGTAAATTTATAAATAATGTTGATATTAAATTTTAATTTGTCTTATCAAGCTGGACTCTAAATGTTATTATTATTATTATAATTATGTATAAAATGAATTCCCATGCATTTAATTCATATGATGACGTACCACCATGTGGTTGGTTATATTCTGACAATTGATTTTTATAGTCAAAATATTTTGTTGAAATTCATATTGTACAATTACAATGAAAATAAGTTTTTCTTAAAATAAATTTTATGCGTAAAGACTTGATTGATGTGTACCAAAATATATGAAGGTATTTTATTATAAATATTTAAACTGGACAAAGTGAAAACATCTTTTGACTATTTCATTTATGACATGACAAATAATGCCACATTGTAAACAAATATTTGTAGCTTATTATTATTATTTACTTTGCACAGATATTTGAAGATTTTGCTTGTTATTTGTACAAAAACTAGTGATCAAATAAATCACTTTACAGCTATTTTGATAAATATGTGCATGTGCATTTTTACTTTGTGGCCATGCTATATAATATTTGAGAAGGTTGGCCTGTCTATTTCATATATCTCCTTGCCTTTGAATTCCATACCACTTGAATCATTTTATAGCTAAAGTAAATTAAATAGTTTCAGCACATACTAAGTAAACAGTTGTAATCCTAATATGGTGTATTACTGTGTGCCTCTGCAATCTTCAGAGAAAAAGAAGTTCTTTTGAAGCTAAATGTAAAATTGGTCAACTGGCAGACTTTTTTTGCAATTTTGAATAAATAGGTTCAGAAATATATAAAATTGCCTCTTGACATAGAACTATTATTTTAATTGTTCAAGGTCAAGATGGTCAGAAGTGTTTGTTATCAGAAACATTTAATTTTCCCCAATATTTTTTTTCCATGCAAACATAGCAGAACATAACTTAAAGCCATTTGCAGGTCTAAAGCATTTGATATTTTAGGTGTTGTTGGATGACACCAATGTTTTATTGCACACAGAACATTGTCCTGTAAATTATTGGCAACTATTGTCTTTATGTCTCATAAACAAAGTAAACATGATGTCTTCTGGTTCTGTAATATCTTAGAAGTTGTATTTGTTCACAGACATTGTGATGGTAACTTGCATTGTGATACAGTGATCTCTATCTATACATGTTTTTGTACAGTTTTGTATATCCATGAAAATTTTGCATTGTGAAGCAGTAAAACTACAAACATATTTCATTGACATATCAAGATTAGTAAAGATCTGAATTGATTTTTTTTATCAGCGAATGTGTGCCTGTCTCAATTTTAAAATAATATAATAAGAATAATTGCAATAAAGAATGATTAAATGTAAGAAACTTTTTAATTATGCAATATAATTCTTGAAATAGCCTTTAAATTGTGATGTTGAAATATTATATATATATATACTGAGCAATATTGAGTACTCCATCATGAGTTCCCTCCAATACTATGCTATTATATAAGATATTCTGTGAACATTGTTTTATCAGTAATATTCCCCAGATTATTGTCAGTGAACACCTTTGTACAATGTGAATTATGGTCATGTGACATTGAATACCTATATGTTGAACTTTGTTGTTCAATAAATTGTTCTATTTATTCAGAAAAGGTTTTTGTTTGAATTTTTCTCTTCATAGTTCAATCTTGTTTAAAGAAGGCAGATGAAGTATCTTCTCAGATGGAAAATATTTAGTTCTCAGGAGAATCGCTAGAGGTCGCATCCCATCAAGAACGTATCCACACCATTGGTCATGTATGTGCTCATAAAATAACTTTCAATATTAAGTACCCAATTGTGGAAGCTTATCTTGAAGATTAGGACGTTTCATATAACGTGTCCTCCAGAATGTCAATTTTAACATTAATGCCAACTGCTTTTTCTCTGTGTGAAACATCACACAATTGGCAATTGGTATTAGAATGAATTAGAATAGATTAGTATAGCATGTGGTTCTAGTGTCTTTGCCATTTGACATTGGTACTCGCATTGGAAGTTGGAATGGAAGTGTCACATACTGCAAATACTACAGGTAGCTCGCACAATTTATCTGAGCCATGGTTGCTATAATCCCCAAACCTCAAATAGGTCATTCTGTCATTTCACTTGTGTTGCCAGCTCTCATTTGCTTAGCTTTCTCTCATGTGTGTTGCTATATCATGTGTGTTGCTGTGTGTGTGTCATGGTTTCTCACTTCTTGCATGTCTTGGTGTCTCTGACTTGTCTTATGATCACCATGTCCTGTCATGCATGCTAGTCACGCCCACCAATATATCATACAATCAGAATTAACCCTCCATAGGTCATGACATGTAACCAGTTGGATGACTAAGATGCTAAGCAATGAATTTGTATGAATGGTCATTCATTCTTTCACCAATCAATTCACAGCTAAATACCTCTGAATAGTCTTGACTTGCAGCCAATCCTGTGTGCACCTTTGTATGTAGTGGCAGGGACTGATAAGATGAAGTCCTGTTTTGGAAGGTACGGTACCTCATACAAAATCTCTCATATAAAAATCTCTCGGAAAACTTTGCTTCTGCATGTTTGTGCCATTTTATTAGTGACTGTGGTAAATGGCAATGCAATTTAGAACCAAAAAATATTTCTTCCAAGCCTCTGGACTGCAGCAGATTCCAACATTTAAATGTATTTAATTGACCATGTCAATCAAATTATATTGAGACAATTATGATAACTTTTGGGCACATTATGGTTTTGTCAAGAGTAAAAAAAGTGCTGAGGAGAGGAGACTGATCCTCTGAACTTGTGCAAGTGCAAAGCCAACTCAGGTGACAATATGCCAAAGTGAGATAATCAAATATATTATGTTCTGATGCCAAAACTGATTTTTTGGTATTTTCATTATGATATTCACCAGGAACTTTTGTGTTTGGATCATTACTGTGAATATTAATGGCATTCCCATTAGAGAGCTGGAAGTATTGTTTAAACTCCATAAAATTTACCTAGCAAATCAAGATCGGTTGGTCCTGGTAGAAAGAAGACAATAAACCATGAATGGTTAAATACAAAGAGTAAGTAGCATTTATTGACCAGACCAGTTATACATGTAACACGTGACTAGTGTCAACCTTGCATATCACCACATACATACTATCCTACTATTACACAAAAGCAGTATACTATACATCTGCTTTATTCTGTCGTGGTCTTCACCATTTTCGGTCACTTAATGAGTGGCAATGCGAGTGAAATCATACAAAAATCATGAAAGCATAAAAGCTATAAAAGATATAAATACTTAAATTCCCATGTTTCGAGAGCTGTACTAAATGGTTAAGAAAACAATTTTTTATAATTTTGTTATGACAACAGCAAAAGTTTGGGCTAAATATGAGCATAACAATATCACTACATTTATTTCTACAAATATAATTCATTTATCCTTTAGATTCATTACCTATATAAATGACCTGATAATTGTTTTCATAAATCCTTACAAATTAAAACAAAAAAACACAAACTCAGGCAATTTTTGTCCCCAGTAACCTATTGCTGTGCGTGTCATATGGCCCATGTGGAGCATCACAACACAGCCACAAGAAGCAGATGCTTGGGAAGAGGCAACCCTATCTCTGTGTACTAGAAATCTACATTATTATTTCATGTTACCATGGCTATTACAATGATTGTAATTCTAAGTAACACACACCTTTTATCTATCCATTGACAAGGTTGAACCATTTTAACAGATCTAAGTATATTTTTTTTTCTGCCCTCAAAAGAATCAGTCTGGATTTAAGTTACAGCTACATATTCAAAAATCTTAAAAGTTTTATGTCGTTAAATAGAATTTTGGCATCAAAATAATTAGTAATTTTATATGCTTGGACTATTCAAGACATTATTTTATTGTCCCAGATACATTAGCCGGCAGTATTAAAAAGTAAAGCATTAGTTATTGTATATATAAAAATTCATTTAATCATATCAAGAACAATTTTGTTCTGAGACACTCGACTTTGGTAAATGCACAAAATCATAGCTGTAAGAAAACATAAGCACCATGTAGAAACAGCCTGAGATGTTATGAAGGCAGAACCTTATGAGCTCTGTCCAAAACAGTTCTTGTACAAAATGTCTCATCAATGTATACAACATGTCTCCTTTTAGACTTAAACATAAAATTTACTAATTCATCTGGTTGATTTTGACTCAACATGTTTCATAGCTCATATATAAAAACTGGTCCCAAATATTTTAAAGAAATAAACAGAGAAATTACTGTTGGGAATCTTTTTTGCTCATGCTGCTTGGAAAGGTAAGAGATATATAATCTATGGACTAATACAAGCTAAATGGCTAATGGCGTGAATTGCTTTACTTGTGCTAAATGTATCCAAAGTTCTATGCTTTCTGTATGGAGTTTAGACCTATACAAGATCAGATCACATCCAAACCTGGACACATAATTAACAACTGACCCCCCCCCTTATGATGGTATAAATGGTAATTTTCTCGGGGGACTTGGGGGAGGGGAGGAAGGACTCTCTCGGAGGTTTGAGCTTGGATAGGGGAATGTCCAATGGCTGGTCATATGATTGGCTTGTTCATGGACCATTTTTCAAAGTTTATAAATAATAATTTTGGTGTTGATGATTTAAAATTGTCATTTCACAGCCATTCTCTTGAAACCTAAAGAAGTAGAATGCACTGGTTTGCCTTCACCACGTGCAGTTAACCCTTCTAGAGAAGACCAGGAGAGGCCTAAATTTGGCTGATGGCCTTGGAAGGAGAACTTCTTGTCACTTAATGAAATTCATATGTTTGTTAATCAGTGTAAATTTTTGTTTAATAAATGTTATGAAAAATTTTGAAGTTCATTAACAATAAAGTACAAATACATATCATGAACAGATACATAAAATCTTTTGAAAGAGTAATATATCTTTTTCTTATGTATCATATAAAAGGCCTTTTGAAAACAAAGGAACAACTCATCTCCAGGTTACAAAATACATTGTCAAAGACAAACTCAAGGCACATTTGTTAAATGTCTGCAGGCATGGTTCAATTGTGACATATAACTCATCTTAATGTTACATTTTTTAAATCACTAATCGATGACCTTTTCAGAGGACAGCATAATATCTTCCTTGATTGCATGTGTACAAATATCTTTTAACAAAACAAGTTTGTAACAATTTCAAACTGGTTAACTTATGTCTTACATCAACAGACCAATCAGGGTCATGATACTGCTCGATTCTGCTCTGACAATTTTCAATAAAACATAATGACCCACATATTTCCTGTAGCACGCATAATGACAATTATATATGTGAAGTTTGGGACAATAAACTCAGTACACAACATATATCAATGAGTTGTGAATGTAGAATATCTTTTCAGTTTAATACTGTCTTTGGAACTGTGGTTGTGGAGAGTGTGGATTTGGTGAATACTGGTTGAACTGTTGGTGTGATGGTGGTGCCCCCTGCTGGGGGTAGGCTGTGAACTGGGGCTGTGGCGCCACCTGTTGTTTCTGAAGTGGGGGAACACCTTTACGATACACCAGCATGTTAAGTACAGGTTTGCGGCGGATGTAATCCACAGCTTTCTTGTGAGTGACTAAGGTAAAGTCATGACCATTCACCTAAAACATCAATAATACTTTAAAAGCATTTCAAAGCAACTTTTCATTTGATCATATATCTCTTAGAAAAAATATTATTTGATGCTCATAAATTTAAATTAGTGAACTCACTTGTAGTATTTTGTCATGTATTTGCAGTCCTGCTCTTGCTGCTGGACCATTTTCTTGAACATTTGTTATATACACCCCCTGTAAAAACAGAAATATATTTATGAAAAATATTTGACTTAATCTTAAGTGTGAGGTATCAATAATTGTGTTTGAATAAAATACCCTTATATAAGAAAAAGTATTATTACAGTTGTATTTTTCTTACTACAGTATACAACACACATTTCAACACCAACAACAGCTAAGTCAGAGGCTTTTCTTAGAGCTTCAAATATAGGTCAAAAGGCTATCCAACTTAATTAACCTCTCAATGTCATAGACATTAAACAACCTTATGTACCTTGCAAACAAAAGATGCTGAATTTGCCACAAATCTGGGTAGCCCTGAGACCTCTGGTATGGATCCTAATCCTGCCACCTTTCTTATCTGATCTGGGTAGCCCTGAGGGCTCTGATATGGATCCTGATCCTACTACCAATCTTACCTTATCTGGGTAGCCCTGAGGGCTCTGATATGGATCCTGATCCTACTACCAATCTTACCTTATCTGGGTAGCTCTGAGGGCTCTGGTATGGATCCTGATCCTACTACCAATCTTACCTTATCTGGGTAGCTCTGAGGGCTCTGGTATGGATCCTGATCCAGCTACCAATCTTACCTTATCTGGGTAGCTCTGAGGGCTCTGGTATGGATCCTGATCCTACTACCAATCTTACCTTATCTGGGTAGCTCTGAGGGCTCTGGTTTGGATGCTGATCCAGTTTCCAATATTACTTTATCTGGGTAGCCTTGAGGGCTCTGGTATGGATCCTGATCCGGCTACCAATCTTACCTTATCTGGGTAGCTCTGAGGGCTCTGGTTTGGATGCTGATCCAGTTTCCAATATTACTTTATCTGGGTAGCCTTGAGGGCTCTGGTATGGATCCTGATCCGGCTACCAATCTTACCTTATCTGGGTAGCTCTGAGGGCTCTGGTATGGATCCTGATCCAGCTACCAATCTTACCTTATCTGGGTAGCCCTGAGGGCTCTGGTATGGATGCTGATCCAGTTACCAATCTTACCTTATCTGGGTCGCCCTGAGGGCTCTGGTATGGATGCTGATCCAGCTACCAATCTTACCTTATCTGGGTAGCCTTGAGGGCTCTGGTATGGATCCTGATCCTACTATCAATCTTACCTTATCTGGGTAGCCTTGAGGGCTCTGGTATGGATCCTGATCCAGCTACCAATCTTACCTTATCTGGGTAGCCTTGAGGGCTCTGGTATGGATCCTGATCCTACTATCAATCTTACCTTATCTGGGTAGCCTTGAGGGCTCTGGTATGGATCCTGATCCAGCTACCAATCTTACCTTATCTGGGTAGCTCTGAGGGCTCTGGTATGGATCCTGATCCTACTACCAATCTTACCTTATCTGGGTAGCTCTGAGGGCTCTGGTATGGATCCTGATCCTACTACCAATCTTACCTTATCTGGGTAGCCCTGAGACCTCTGGTATGGATCCTAATCCTGCCACCTTTCTTATCTGATCTGGGTAGCTCTAAGGGCTCTGGTATGGATCCTGATCCTACTACCAATCTTACCTTATCTGGGTAGCCCTGAGGGCTCTGGTATGGATCCTGATCCTACTACCAATCTTACCTTATCTGGGTAGCCTTGAGGGCTCTGGTATGGATGCTGATCCAGCTACCAATCTTACCTTATCTGGGTAGCCTTGAGGGCTCTGGTATGGATCCTGATCCAGCTACCAATCTTACCTTATCTGGGTAGCCTTGAGGGCTCTGGTATGGATCCTGATCAATCCCGCCACCTATCTTAAAGCCACACTTGAATCTCTGTTTGCCATCAGAGTCATATTGGGGATTGTTGCGTTCATCCAAGTCTGCCTCTTTTTGTAGGACAATTGTTATCTAAAAATGTAATCATTTCTAACATTGATTATATCAATGTTAATGAATTATATTCATATTTTATGACAAAAGTGACATTTCCATTTAATATGAATTTTTTTTCAATAAAAACATTTAAAAATCAGTGGAATAAGAAAATACAACTTTTTCACGGTGGAAGGCACACCATTAAAAAGAAAATATCTATGAACTGACATATACAATGTAACCTCCATAGAATAGATATCACAGAACTTTTATTTATAACATATGCCCTACATAACTTTATAACTGCTGTGGGCCCAAAAAAACAGAGCTGAGATCCAAAGGTTGTTCAACAAGATAGTAGTGACATGTTTTTTCAGGAATAGATATCATTGTAATAAAATCTACATCAGACCTGATAAGAAAACATGCAATACAGATTTTTACAAGCACATTTTAAAATCTTTGGGTTGATTCAGTAAAACAGGAAATGTCAAATTATTTTTAGCACTTGGTACATGATAAAAAAGTAACATTTTGAGGGGCAAAACATTAACCATATCTCCATTTTCCTACATAAGATATCAAAATATGATCAGGTCAAATCCTAACCTTTATGATGTCATAAAAAATGCTGTTTTCTTTATTTTTTGGTGATTGTCATGTGCTGTGGGTGGATTAAAACATTCATGAAATGCGGTTTTCAAGCACTTTTTCCTTGCATAATATAAATGTATATACCCATCATATTTCCACTAAATAAGACCTAACACCCCAACAGACCACAAAAAGGTCACATGCTTGTATACATGTGAGCACTTGGTGGTAAAAAGAGTACAGCCAGTACTTGGCACTTGCAGCAAAACACAATAACCATGGTTGGTGTATTTTGGTAGATTTTAGTGAAATAACTTGCTTGTATGGCCACATATTGTTTAAGCATATACCAAACCTCTGTAAAATTGCTTGTGACCTGTGATATGAATGTTTTAAGTGGTTTGGTGATGAACACCATCCCACCCTGGCTGATGGAACCATGCCAAAATATCCAACAAAACACAATGGTACATAGCTCATAATGTGCATATGCTACAAGGAAAAAATATCTGAATTAACAACTTAGGTCAAAACATTTTAAATTGATAATCATTATCTAAATACAACATTCCAGGCTGACAACCTTCTTTTAAGATCATAAAATAAAATAAAAGAGAAATTAAGATTGAATAATGGTCATTTCAGCTCATTTTTTTTCAACGTTTTTTGTTTGTTTTTTGGCTGAATACTATATTCATAAAAATTAAAAGGCAATAAGAGATTGCAAGATGTCCCACCTGTGTTGAACTCAATATATTGGCATTGCAACATTACGAACCACATTGTTTAATGTCTTCTGGGTAGCCTCTATTGGAGTATTGTTCTATTTCTTCATGTCAAACCTTCAAATTCATTCATATCAAATCCTACCTAATTAAATGTGTTTTAAACAATGAATGAAAGTATTAAGGCCCCATTCTTGTCACAGAGATTCCTTTGTAAGCAGTGGTATGAAGAGGTCTGAATTCTGCAAATGTGTGTAATATAGCCTGCCATCATTTCGTTATTTGTAAATTATCCAGATCTCTGAGAAAATGACCATTTAACAAAGGCAAAGCAAACTTTGCATCAACGTTGCTGCCATTACGGAAACCAGAATTTATGTATTTGAAAACTTAGGAGATCGATAATTAAGACCCATAGGCTAAATAATGGCTATTTAGGCTTCATTTGTCAGGTCCATAAATTTGATAAAAAATAAATTTAAAAAAAAACTACTTCATTTGTAATTTTTATCTTAGAGTAACATATTACTCTTAATGGATATGAATGATATCAATCTTGAAGGTGCCAAAAATGAACAGATAGATTACATGTACAAGATGATATTTTTGTCATCCTCCTCACTGTGTACCTAAGTATATGCATTTGTGGTATAAAGGCCCCCATGTTGCAGACCAATCAGCCAAGCATATCAGTCCTGAGTGTGCTGGTATTATTAGCTCCTGTAACATCCCTACTGGCGTGAAGCTGTTCAGGATATAAAATACTAAATACAGGGAGACACACAAAAGACATGGTACTGGTAATTATGATGATTAAGTTCAAATCCAAAATTGCCATAGAAATTAAATGCCAATCATAGATTGCTGATTGCTAGATGCATGGGTGCTGGTGAGAAAAAAATTTTTGACTGAACATTTTCGGCGGTGCGAGGACGTGATGTAATATTCGGTTCTTTAAAGATGCTGCGAAAGTCTGAGACATCCAGCTTTGTCATTTTCGCGCGAAAAACGAGCCTCGCAAACTTAACCGAAAAGCGATTGGTGTGGGTAGCCGAGTCGTCAAAATATTAGCCAATCAAAATCCGTCAAACTCTACCGAAGCAGCCCGCAACACCAAAACAAGGCGGCGGCCACAAGCGGTAAGCGAACGACTGAATTTTCGATGTTTTGGGTCGATTTGTGCAATTTTGATGACACAAAATTATTTTTTTGACGGAGGAATCGATTTGACGGATTTTCCGTTCACGGATTTTAAATTTTGACGGAAATCCGTCTGTAGACGGAGGACCAGCACCCATGTAGATGTTTCAACTCAGGGCACAAATGTTATTAGCTTTGCTATCATTTATTTACTTTATAAACATCTTATAAAATGTCTCAATTTCATGTTTTTCATGTTTTTATTTCATGTTAGACATAGTAGATCTAAGGTCTGTGGCTTCATGTTGTGTTAGATCCCATAATTATAAATGTGAAAACAATTTTTGGCTGGTTAATAATCGATCGAGGTGAGCAGAACAATAAATAGGCAGGAATTTTGAAATGGCAATGTGTAATTTTAGCAGTATTTTTGGGGTGCAATATCAATACTAAATATGTCAAATGCCCTGACAGGTGACATAGTTCTTATAAAATAGGCTTTGTTTTGTATGGAAAGGCATGATTTGGTGCAACCAAAGTGCTAAAGTTGAGGCAGTATAGAACTGTTAACATAGGCACATATCACAGCAACTGAGCTTTTGCACTTTGTTAAATGTAAATAGGTTGAAAGCAACATGTCTCACCTTCTCATGGGACAAAGAACAGTAGCAGCAGGAGAAATCATTAGTATGGAGATAAACCTACCAGCCCCCCCCCCCCCCCCCCCCCTACCAACCCCCCAAAAAAGGTATATATTATTGATTGGTCAAACAGGAAGGATGCTAGTCTCCCCTTTGTTCTCAGTTTATGATGTCATTTTGTGACACTCTCTCAGGCTTCAACTGGTTACAAATGTAATGACATCAGTCTGCTTGGACCATGAACCTTTGAACCCATTATTTTATTGAGCATATTGAAAAACCATGGTTATTAATTAGATAAATTCAGTGTGTAGATACATTTTTCCAGAAAAATAGGCTATTGATAGCCTTGGTTATGTTTTAAAAGCTGTCAGTTGTAACAACTGACAGCATTAATGAATACTGAGATATTTGATGTGTCTGACCATAGAGAAAATATAGATACTTTCTCTATGGTCTGACGAGCTACCCTTTTTTATCAATACCCAAAGAATACAGCTGCTGAGTAGCCATTTTGTAGCCATTCATGGCCTAATTGAGCTGCAAGAACTGGTAGCACAAGAAGAATACCATGAACCGGTTTCAAATTATGTCAAATATCATAAGAAAGTTCTAACCTGCATACTGAACTCATCATTTTTTTGGGGTAGGGTGACCCAGTTTATTAAAAGCTAAATTGGACCAACAAGGAAAGGGGGTTTCTCCCTAAAAATACAGCCATTCACGATCAGAGAGTGAATTTTGTCTCAAGAATTTTACTTCAAGTCTTTTCCAAACTATAACTTTTAAGTGACAGAAGAAGCAGATAATTTCTCATCACTCACTGAGATCTCAGTCAAGGCTGAACTTTATCAAAAGTGTCAAACATTTCCTGAGTCAAATATTTACAACTTTTGGCCAGTGTTTTTGTACTGAAAACATGAGTGATTTTTGTATTTAAGCCACTCAATATATGCCATGACACTTTGTTGTCATTAGACCTCGAGTTAGACAACAACTAAATCACCAAACGACATCAAATGTTAACTTACTCCATAGCACTCGAGAGGATCTCCCGCAGTATGTCCCGCCATAGTGGCAAATTTCATGAAAACAGACCTGCGCACTCGGATAGAATATTTTTTATCAAACAAATAGTATTACTGAACATTTATATTGTATTGTTTATCTTTATGAAAATAAGAGAGAATCGCATAATGAAAGCTTATTCAAAGGATCTTGAAATACGTTGCGAAATATCTCGAACTCACGAGTTTTAATTCAAGAACTCCGTTGACCCCACCATCGCTAATTTTGAGGCGTGTTTATTGTGAATAAATGAGAGAGTCTCGAGTATCTAGATATCTGGTCCGCGCGAAAGTTGAATGATTCCGGTGTTTTGACACATGTCGCCGAGAAAACTGCGATAAAAACCTATTTTCTCAGCCACAGAATTAACTGTCAAGCTTTATCGATAAAGATCTGTGTAGTGAGACAAACGATATGAAAGATATGAACTTATGGTTCACATCAGAGGTGAGTAAAATTCATGAAATCGGCATCAACTTTCAGTTCAAGCATAGAGAAAGTATATTTTCTCTATGGTTCAAGTTTATCAAATTCAAGCAAGATCAAATGTTCTGCACAAGTCAGGTGTCGCTGTCAGGACAAATTGACTTTGTCATTGACATTGGTCATTGCATGACATGCAGGCCATGACACTTGAAGCTTGCATTAAGAATTTTGGTACCTGGTCAATTTGTCACATTCTTCTGGTCCATTTCACACATTGCGGCCAAAGTCATACAAAGGTGCTGATATGATCACATTCAACATTATTACTCGTGAGGGACCAGTTTTCCGTCGCTACCAATAACCGCCGATTACAGCGGCTTAACTGGAGAGGACCCTTGTAGCCGCTGCCAGTCACGGTCTACTTCATCGGCGAGAACTGGTTCCTTGCGAGTAGTACTCCTGTACACTGTACAGTACAGATAAAAACCAGTGAAGACTGAAGACAGACCCTTTGGCCTTACCTTGATCATGAAGAATTTGGCCTTCATGAAAATGGTCAGAGAATGAAAACTAGACTGAATGAATGGGTACTGAGGGTCTGTGGGGAAACAGCCTTAAAACAGACTAAATGAAGGAGAATGAATGGGGAAGTTGGGATGTGACACTGGCAGTGGCCAAGTTCTCAGACTGATTTCATCTACATCTACATCAAGTTTACTGGGCAAAACCAATTTGCATCACACCAGAGCTAGTACTAAAAACATTTCATTTATTTGGGGAATTCAGCATTTTATTTAATTTGACACAATAAAACACTCTGCATATCATAAATTATATTTTTGATCCCCCCGATACTATTATGAGTGTTAATTGTTCTGAAGCTTATATAAGTAGATCCATTGCATTTTGAACCAACCTTGACATTAAGCCTTTCCAGACAACTAAAGGGCAAAGCATTTGTCAAATAATACAAATATAAATGCCCTTAATTTATTTCACTTAACTGGAAGTATCAAGATTCCCAAATAATTATTTTATGCTCAATTGCTATATTTTACCACCAGGTGGAGAAGTGGAGAACAGGAGCATCAGTGGCATGGACAGTTTTGCTGTTGCCTATTATCACCTTCACTGTCCTAACACTGGCACATGTAGACCTTCTCTCACCTCATACATGGATCATAGGTAAGTAACATCGGACAAAATACATCTAATTAGCTGTGCTTCTACCTGATTAACTATACATCTGATTAATCAGAATAATATTAAACTTTTTAAAAATAGACCCAGAGTTAAAATATAATATTTTACTATTTCTCTTTAGGCTGTATTTACGACATGTTTTCACCTCGTAGCTGGAGTTATATTACCATTATGACCATTGTCATTGCTGCAGTAGCCTTGTGGGATGCACAGCATTTCTCAGGTAAGACAGTCTTACCAAATTAATTTCTGACTTTAACAAATAAATATGTGTATGTAATAATATAATAGTATTTCATTTCAGAATTTTGTGTTAAAACAGTACATTGGCAAAGTGGAGTATGCTGGGAAATGAGGGTGATTTGTCCTGAGTTTGAATACTATTGTTGAGTTAAATTATAGGGAATTCTGCAGGACATACAGTGATAGGTTATGTGCAGTTAATAAAGATAATGTTTCCCTTTTTTATTATTCTGTGATAGCTATGTGTTAAATAAAAAGTGAGAGTTGTGATTTCCTCAGATAGCTTTTAACAAAAAAAATGAGTTTAATGGATTAGACATTGAACATTCCATGAGATTGAAAACAACTGATATGGACTTATATTCACTGATTTCAGTCAAACCTAAGGTATTGTCCAACCGATGGGCATATATCTGGAACATATTGAGTCCACAGCGGATGATTCAGGTGGTAACACATGCTGTAGCTGCTGCCATCATCACATGGTGCTACTTGCAAATGGTCGGAGGACGATTTTCCAACCTCTCATTGCCTTGTTTGCAAGATGACAGGTAGTATTCCTTAAGTGCCTTAATTATATTCAGTAATATTTTTAAGCATAACAACTAATAAAAAAGGTGTATTAAAAGATTTTATGAGTTAATACTTATCTGTAATATCAGGTATTAAATCAGCCAATTTCTTTTATTGTAGATCAGCTTGTTTGAATGAACATCACTTGTTCCTGGTGCTGCATGGTGTCTGTGTGGGACTGGTGTACATTCTGCACCTCTTCCTCACCAACAACTCTCATCTGACATTCCCTATTGTCCAGGTAGATCTACCCTTTTGCCATCAATTCTTAAAGGGCCAGTTCCTAATAATCTAACCTTATTTTCTTTTAACATGTAATGAAATATATTGTAATAAGATATCATGCCACACACATCCTACATTAATCTAGGCAACTGTTTATTTACAAATTGGATCTTTGTTGTGGCAGCAGGCTCTCCTGGAAAGAATGGTCGGGTTGGGGAGGGTAATAAAACTTTGGAGGATTATACGTCATGAGTGTAACTCCTTATCCCGGGCAACTGGGTCTCACGATGGTTGGTGAAGCTGGACCCTCAACATATACTCAAAATAAGCCGCCCAGATTGTCAGGGGTATTGTGTTGTGAACATTTGCAACAAAAGTAATTGACAAAGGGTCAATGTTTTCAATTCCATAAAAATTGTGGCAACACAAGTTTGAAATACACAAAATATGCAGGTTTGAAACACAGCCAGGGTTATCGAAGAAGAGACCATTTTGTTCTTGAGTCAGAATATGGTAACATTTGAGCCAGAAAAATGGTTATCAGAGGTTCCCTAGGCTAAAATGAACTATAATTCTTATTAGACCACATCCCAAACCTAGTGATGATTAGATTAGCTGAACAGAGGTCATTTCACAATCCACAAAACAGAGGAAAGAAGTTCTAAACAAGTCTCCACTACTGATACCATGATCAAGTGGCAGTGTCAGAAATACTCGCATCCAAGGTCAGGGTGCTGAAATGAGAGGTGCATATAGATACCTCAGTGATTCAATGTGTTGTCCCCAAGGAAAACATTTACCAAAATGTTATCAAATTGGAAGAAAATGGTCCTTAATTTTAATACCTCTTTTAACTCTTGTTTTACATGTACATGTTTGTGATATGCAGGTCTTTTCAAGATTTTAAACTTTGAGCATGCTGAGTATGTACTTTGTGGTCCATAAAAATGACTGAAAAATAAGATAAATTAAATTGCATAGCCATGGTTCTTGTTTTGTTTTCATAATTGTTAATTGGCACAGTGTGTTATGTTGTGTTAAAGCATATTGTCTGCTATCATAACATATACTATTTTGATAGCAGCTTGAAGATGGCTCAGACCCACTTCTTTCATCCTCAGATGATCGAAATAAACTTTGGCCCTCTATTATGTCAGAAACACTTGTTAAACTATCACTATCTGTAAAATCTCCCTCTGACTCCATGATGCTGGGCTTGGGGTTTTCTCAAAATGTTACACTCTCTACGTCACCACCCCACGTGACGGGGTAATAAAATTCCGGACTGTCTTAAGAGATATGTCATGTTCCAAACTTTGAGGTGAAATTTGATCATCATAACATTTACAAGATACACTTGAAATTTGTGAGATGACTACTGGCAACCAAATGAATGAATTTATGCCAAAAAAACACATGGTTTGGGGTACAACCCAATTATTAGGAACTGGCCCTTTAAGGACGAATATATTTGTGATTTCTGTGCCTTGCTGAGTTTATGTGCTCTCCTTTAAAGAATGTCATTTTCAGACTGAATGAAATAATTGATATATTTGAGATGAAATGATTAAATTTGTGTACACATATATTAATTATCTTATAAAATATGTTGACAATATTTTGATGAAATAATAAGGAAATTATGTTACCTAATTATTGCCAAAGAGTGTCAAATTTGCTTTTAAGCATATAGGATAGTACTGTGAGAGGAATGGATATGTTGAATATTGCATGAATATTGTGAATACATTTGCCAGACTCAAACTATCTCCTTAAAATATACTTGGTCAGAAACATACCCTACATCAATTGAATAGAAAATGTTTGCATTTGTTACTGTGTATTTTCTTTTTGTAACAATACAAGGTTTATTTTGCAGCAATCTAAATTTTTCCAAGTGAAGAGCAACATTTATCCTTTAGTGATAGCAGCAGTGAAGCATACCATCACCTACCTGCGATACCTCTACTTGGCATACTATATACTGCTAGGTAAGTTCTGTCAGTATCATAATCTCTAATACTTCTACTTGGCATACTATGTACTGCTAGGCCATGGGCCACGGCGCAATTTGTTAGAGCACCAGCTTATTTGCACCAGTTCCTCAGTGATGATGGATTTGATCCCCAGCTGTACCAAGATTGAATTCATGATACAATTTCACACAATTTCACGCAATTTCACACGTTGTCCTTGTAAATGTGTGACCAGATGGGTTGTCATGTCGAGAACCTGTGACATGATAATTCAGTGAGGCTGTACTAGATCTACTACAAGTAGGTCTCATCACAAAATGACTGAAATAATGTTGAAAGTTATGTTAAACCCCAAATAAACAATGTACTGCTAGGTAAGCATTGTCAGTGTTAGTATCTCTGATACTTCAACTTACTCTACTGCTAGGTAAGCACTGTCAGTATCAGTACCTCTGATACTTCTACTTGGCATACTCTGTACTGCTAGGTAAGCACTGTCAGTATCAGTATCTCTGATACTTCTACTTAGCCTACTCTGTACTGCTAGGTAAGCACTGTCAGTATCAGTATCTCTGATACTTCTACTTGCATACTCTGTACTGCTAGGTAAGCACTGTCAGTATCAGTATCTCTGATACTTCTACTTAGCCTACTCTGTACTGCTAGGTAAGCACTGTCAGTATCAGTATCTCTGATACTTCTACTTGCATACTCTGTACTGCTAGGTAAGCACTGTCAGTATCAGTATCTATGATACTCTACTTAGCATACTCTGTACTGCTAGGTAAGCACTGTCAGTATCAGTACCTCTGATACTTCTACTTGCATACTCTGTACTGCTAGGTAAGCACTGTCAGTATCAGTATCTCTGATACTTCTACTTGCATACTCTGTAATGCTAGGTAAGCACTGTCAGTATCAGTACCTCTGATACTTCTACTTGCATACTCTGTACTGCTAGGTAAGCACTGTCAGTATCAGTACCTCTGATACTTCTACTTGCATACTCTGTACTGCTAGGTAAGCACTGTCAGTATCAGTACCTCTGATACTTCTACTTGCATACTCTACTGCTAGGTAAGCACTGTCAGTATCAGTATCTATGATACTCTACTTGGCATACTATGCACTGCTAGGTAAGCACTGTCAGTATCACTATCTCTGATACTTCTAGTATAATTAGGTAAGCTAGGTTTGCTTAACAAAGGTGTACTTTCCTTTGATATTGACAAAACGTGTTTTTTGAAATGTATGCCTTCTTAATTTGAGCAGAATCTATAGAATATGAGTCAACCACGAGTGTACAGTGAGCTAGCGCTCAGGATTCTGTCGGGTGTTTGTTGAGTCCTTGCTTATGATCATCATATTTGATCATATACACACTACACTGACACAGCAGTAGCTTATCTCTTTATCAGTTGTATAGCTATATGTCACAAATCCTCGTAAAATATACTTTTTGCACAGTCACATAAACTTGGGTGAGCCCTAAAATGGTTATTATGATGGAAGATTTATGTCCTTTTGATTATCTAGTCAATGATGGATCAATGCTTGTGATGTAATGATGTGTTCTATTTGATGTTGCAGGATCCCTCGTGAAGCGCTTCATATTGAGTAGCCTGAATCTGCGAAAGCCGGATGAACCTTTGCACGCATTAACACTGCTGCTGGACGTTGGCCTGTTGTGGCAGGCAGTGCTCAGTGGCACTCTGGTGTACCTGCTGCTAACACTCTCAGCACTTCTCTACCGTGTCTACCAGACACAGGTCTCACACTTACTCCATATATAATAAAAAAGATAATTTGCAGATTTTTTGAATATATTTAACTCTAATGATAGATGAGTATTTAAAGCTTATGGTTGAACTTGATACTTTTGATATAACTGATTTTTTTATCGCTCTGTCAGGCATTCCAATTTATGATTGAAAGTCCAATAGAGGAAGATAAGAATCGGTGTCTTGTGAATGCCATGTCTTGCACAAAACATCCTCTAGTTCAGGTAAATCCGACCTCTCGTTGAATTCTTTTGAAACATTCTTACAAATTGCAATTGTAAATATGGAATATTGCAATTAAAGTTGGACCTGTTGCTTTCCAGTATTTAGGTTTCCAAGATCTGTATCTGTTGTCAAAGCACTGTTTGGCCCGCCGGCAGGAGATATTCAGCTTGAGCCAACCAGGAGGTCATCCACACAACTGGAATGGTGTCAGCTCTCAGTGCATGGCCTCTCTGCAGTCTCTGGCTGAAGCTGTCAAGGATTTCAACAATAGAACTCTAACCAGTGGACCTGCTCGGCAGATCAGTGGGGATAAGCCGGCCATCAGCACTGGAAAAGGTAGGCAACAAGCTTTATTGTTAATTAATATGCTTGGCTGAAGAAGCATAGATACTAGGTCATATCACATATCAGTTATAAAAGGTGCTGTACACTAGATTTGTTATAACCATATCTACGATTGGTGTTGCCATCATGATTAATAGATTATACCAGACAATATCCAAACCCCTACAGTGACTATTGTCTACTTTCTTCCTTCTGTCTGGTTTGATTATTTTGATCTGTTTTATCGGTGATCAGCAGGAGGAGGTGCAGTGAGTTCCTCACTAGGTGTCAGCACTGCAGGGAGTTTACCAGGTACCCCTGTCACCAACCTGTCCTATAGAGGAGCTCCACCAGGCTCTACACTTACTTCACCCTTTGCAGGTATTTTAAATTATTCATGCCCTTGTTTGTCCATTTCATTTTTACACCTTTCCACGCTTGTTATTTCTTTACATAACCTTTTTTAAAATTTATTTTAGAAGCAAAACCACCGTCACCAAGTTTTTCTAAGAAGGTGAGCAAAAATCAAGCTTTGTTAGTCATATATGTTAATTATAAATCATCAAATTCCTCATACCTTTTGTACAAAACACAAAATTGTTTGTTTCTCTGACATTTTAGCTTGATCTTCACCTTTGAAACAACTGGGTAGAGTTCTAAGCTATTCATATTTGATATGTTATATTTTTAGGGTAATAATTCTGTCTATTTTCTGTAAGGTTCAGTTTTTTTCTGAATAAAACAATGTGGGTACATTACTATTACCACACTGACTGATATCGACCTTCAAAGCTTTGAAATAATTAAGATGAAGTTTTACAAGCAATTTGCAGGCTTGTATACAAACATTACCAAAAAGCACTTATTAGTATTTCTACGAGTTCATTGGCCTTTTTAGCTCTGCTGACCTTTATGCAGTCGCAGAGCTTTAGGAATGGGGAAAATGTCTGTCCGTCCGTCTGTCAACATTTCTTTAAAAATCTTCTTCGAAACTATGTGTAATATATGTTTCATATTTTATATAGAGGTAGATATAAAGGTGAAGATTCAGACTTCTTCAAATCTTAGTATGCCACCATTGACCTTAGTGCAGTGGCCTTGAGGTCACTAATTTTGTATGGAGCATATCTAAGCAACCACTTATAAGAGGAAATTAAAAATAATAAGATAGGCCAGAGAAATGAAGACTGAAGTACCCAGTGTTTCGTAGGAGGTGCACGATTACTGTGCATTTCTTATAAATACGTGAAAAGGGACTGGCCTACAGAGCCTGCAAAAAGTTTGCTAGTAACACTTCATTTAAGTCAGCAGAGCTAGCTATCAACCTATGGGGTTATGTTTTTAAACATAAATGACAAGAATGTGCCATATATATTATGGGCTACATGTTTGTTGTTGTCAGGTCTGGGAAGAGCTGAAGAAGAGGAAGGCAATAGCATTCTTTGTGAAAGATTTACCTGATGCACCCAGCAAAAAATTATTTGTTGACTGTCAGTTGCATATCTGGGCAGTAGAGGGTAAGTGGACTGATTGAGGCGAGACAAACATTCACTGGGTTATCTAAAAGTTGATCAATCGCCACCAATGCTTTTGTCCCCCACATTCTTCGCAATGCAAAAATGCGGAGGACATTAAATTGAGCTGCGTCCGTGCATGTGTCTGTGGTATATTATTTGTGTGCATGATACAGCCACAACGTTTGACATTTACCTTATATATTGCACACATGGTCTCATCCCAGTAATTGAGCCCCCCTACTACAGGGAGGGTTAGACTTGCCAGTTTCAAGTTATCATAACTTCCTTAATAAAAATGTCAAGAGCTAAATCTTTGGCTCTAAAATATTGTAAAATTTGCCAATTTTTATATAAAACCATAAAAAGGCAAGTTAAATTCATTAATAGGACATTTAAAAAAAAAAGATTTTCTTTTCTCTCACCAAAACACCTGCTGAAAAATCATTACACAGCATTTTTTTCCTCCATAAAAGTTTCTTTTCAAACTGCATCTTTTTACATAATTTTAGAAAGCCCTTTTCATAAACTTTCCAACTGTCCAACTTAAAGAATGTTCACCAATTCAACACTGAATAATGATTAAACAAAGGTAGAAATGATTTTTTTACTATATACTACTATGTACTACTGCCATGGCAATCATCATGGTAAATTACTTGTATACACGATACAGCTACAACCGTTTAACATTTAGCTTAGATATTGCACACATGCACTTCTGATTATGCATGTGATTAGTCAAATTATGTTGCCATGGCAACCATGTTGCCAACTTGGCTTGTGTGCACCATACAGATTTGTATACAGCCTACTTCTCTACAGCCAGAATTATTATTATTATTATTATTATTATTATTATTATTATTATTATTATTATTATTATTATTATTATTATTATTATTATTATTATTATTATTATTATTATTATTATTATTATTATTATTATGATGTTATGGCTGTGATTGCTCAATAATATTGTCATGGCACTTGTGTCTGTGACTGTTTATTTTCCACATTTAACACTACCCTTTTCAGACATTCCACCAATCATAAACATCTATTGTGCCCAAAATGTAGGGGGACTTAAGAGTCAATGCTCTTGTTCTCACATGTCAGGTATTCTATCATAAACTTCAGTCATGATAGAGTTGATATACAAAGCATATCACAACCCTTGCAGTGACAACCTTTTACCACTTGGAGCAATTCAAGTAATTTTATGATTTATTTTTCAAAACATGTAAGGTTTACAGATGTTTCTCCAATTTGATATTACATCTGAGGGCCACGCTACAGAGAAAAAAAGATTAGCTACCACAGTTGAATTCATATCATGTGTAGACATCATTTACCAAATATATATTTTTATTTTTTTATTACCGTATTTACTCGTGTATAAGTCGACTCGTGTATAAGACGACCCCCCAAAATTGAGGTTATTTTACTTGAAAAAAACCAATTTCCGAATATAAGACGAGTTGGTTTTTCTTAAGATATCGGCTCTGCTACCATTCAAGCTTCAGCTGAAGCTTGGCGGCCATTTTAAAAGTGAAACGTAAATATGCTTACGATATAAGATATTAGCCGTCTTATACACGAGTATATACGGTAAAACGTAAATACGATGTTCGTATTTTCGACATAACGGATATCAGACGTAGCGGATCGATTTTGATTGCGTTTTAAATGATAAATAAAGGTATTTACCCAATATTATCACAAAACGTAATACGATGTACGTGACGTCCTTTATCTTAGCGTCTGGGTGCCCATGAGACAAAAGTGGAGCGGCCAACATGTCAAATTGAACTTTCATATCCGTAGCTGATCGATTTTAATTGCGTTTAAAATGATAAATAAAGGTATGTACTTAATATTATCACAATTACGTCGAGAATTTCTCACCATCATTGATCTTAGCCTCAGAACAAAGCGTTTTCATTATTTATCATTTGAAACGCAATTAAAATCGATCCGTGTGTGAAAGCATTTCTGTCAACAAGGGAAGACACGACTCAAAGCAGTGGAAACAATGACGAGATGCAAAACTGTGAACGCTGATAATTGAAATCAGTGAAAACAAAGTCAAAACAAAGCATTTCGAAATAATATGTTTTAAATGATATATAAAGGTATTTACCCAATATTATCACAAATTATTTTTCGCAAGAATTTCTCAACGATGTAGAACGTAATACGATGTACGTGACGTCCTTGATCTTAGCGTCAAAACTAACACGTGGTAGAATATTTCTTTGTGTATTATAAAGCCAAAGATATTCATTATATCGCTTTTAATTATTATCGTTTATAGCACTCGATCGGCTGTAAATCATCGTGATAATATTGGGTAAATACCTTTATATATCATTTAAGACGCAATTAAAATCGATCCACGTGTGAAGGCATTTCTGTCAAAAAGGAAAGACACGACTCAACGCAACACGTGGTCGCAATTTTGAAAGGCGGAAGTGACGGGAAGAGGCTCTTGTTTTTAGCGCGAAAACGAGTTTGATATTTTAATTGCATTTTAAATGATAAATAAAGGTATTTACCCAATATTATCACAAATTCGCTTTGCAGGTCAAGAAGAGAACAAAAGCATTACGCAATACTAGCGTGAAAGCAAATATCGGACAGGCGGACTACTGTCTACACGTGGTTGAATATTTCTTTGTGTATTTACACGCTTTGTTTTGATGCTAAGATCGATATAAACAATAATAATTAAAAGCGATATAATGAATATCATTGGCTTTACAATACACAAAGAAATATTCTCCCACGTGTTGGTTTTGACGCTAAGATTAAGGACGTCACGTACATTGTGTCACGTTTTACTTCGTGGAGAAATTCTCATAATTTGTGATAATATTGGGTAAATACCTTTATTTATCATTTACAACACAATTAAAATCGATCTGCTTAGTTCGATGTCTATTATTTCGAAACGCTTTGTTCTGACTTTGTTTTACTGATTCCAATTATCAGCGTTCACAGTTTTGCATTTCGTCTTTGTTTCCACTGCTTTGAGTCGTGTCTTCCCTTTATGACAGAAATGCTTTCACACGTGGATCGATTTTAATTGTTGCGTTTTAAATGGATTGATGGTTTTGTTCTGTTCTCGAACAATTTGGGTAAATACCTTTATTTATCATTTAAAACGCAATTAAAATCGATCCACGTGTGAAAGCATTTCTGTCCAAGCGGGAAGACACGACTCAAAGCAGTGGAGACAATGACGAAATGCAAAACTAACGCTGATAATTGGAATTAGTGAGAACAAAGTCAAAACAAAGCGTTTCGAAATAATAGACCAATAATATTGGGTAAATACCTTTCTTTATCATTTAAAACGCAATTAAAATCAATCTGCTGCGTCTGATATTCGTTATTTCGAAAATATGAACATCGTATTTACGTTTTACCGTAATTACTCGAGTATAAAATTTTGGGGCGTAACTCCTCGTCCACAGGTTGCTCTCGTGTATAAGACGACCCCCCTAACATTAACTAAGGATTTGTGGAAAAAAACCTCAACTTATACACAAGTAAATACGGTAATTTGTTTTGTTTTGTGGGGGGGGGATTTGTTTGTTCGGGGTTTGAAATTTGTCAACCATCTTGAATTTTGACAAAAACTCATTCTATTCTGTCATTAGACAACTGTGTTTATAATTTAGCTTAGTTTTTTAACACACTTTTAACAGACAACAGCACAAAATATAACAAGAGCATTGTCCCCTGCACTTTGGACGGTCACCTTGGCAACAAATACCAACCAATCACTGCCATAACCTAATCAGATTGGGGAAAGTGCAATATCTAAGCTAAATGTCAAACTGTTCTGGCTGTATCATGCCCACAAGCCAAGTTGGCAACATTGTTGTCATGGCAACATAAATTGACCAATCACAGCCATTATCTAATCAGATCAGGGGAAGGTCCTCAGGAGTGCATATCTAAGATAAATGTCAAACCGTTGTGACTGTATTTTACACACAAGTAATTTACAACGGATGCATGCACAGTATTTAAGAACCCAAATATAAAGGCATGTAAATTATTTGAGGTCAAATAAATTTTTATGAAATATATGAGTGAGATATGGCATATGTAACACAAAGTGACATCTTATAATTTGGTTCACCACAGATATCTCGCTTGACACTGTGGTGGGTAAATGAAGATAACATTAAAACAGATAGAAACAAGTGGAATAAAGATTAGAAAAGAAAAGAATTCACCATGTTATTTGATGTATTTCATCATGTATTTCAATTTTTAAACACCAAAGGAAGCTATTGAAATCTGATCGTGTTGGAGCTTTCGAAAATCAGATATTTACATCAATAAATCTGATCACTGCTTGGCCATGTTTATCCAAATTGCCTTGATTGTGACTATAAGAATACAAATTTGAGTGTGAATTATAAACTTCAATTCAGTAAGCCAAACTTGAGCATGCATATATTTGTTTTTTTTTAAATATTTTTTATTTCAGCTCTGTCCTATCTAAGCACAGCATCATATAAAGAAGACTCCTATGGAGTAGTGCAGAAGTCTCTGGCAGACATCCTCACAACTCTTCTCTCCCTCCATGAGGTACAGTGTCTCTCATTGTAATCCCTTATTAGATTCTTACAATATTCTTTCGATTACTAGTCATGGGCATTCTAAAATAGAATGTGCATTTTGTTCAACTGTAATATTTTTGTTCATTTTGATGGAAAATGGCTTATATAACAAGCTGCAGCAAGATAAATGTGTCACTTTCTGTCCATCTGTTAGTCTGCTTGTCCACTTTAAGAGCAAAAGAGCTAACATACAAGACCCAAGCTTGAAATGTGTGGAAATGTGTGTAATAATGATCTTCATTGTGACCTGTTTGAAATGTTATGCTCGAGTGAGTATTAATACCTCAGAAATTATTGACATGGACTTTATTCAGTGGACAGAACATTTGAACAGTATTGCTTTAAAAAACTTCAGCTGGTCTTTTTCCATGGCTTTTATACAACAGCTGTCATTTTCATTTGATGATAAATGTCATTGAGTAATATTGGTATCAGTGATGAACTTCAAACTTCAGTGGGCAGCCATGCATCACTGATAAATGTTTTGGTGTAATCTGGCAGAAAAGGTACCCTTTTCAATGTTTAAATATCTTTGAATGTGGCACCACAATGTGTCTCAACTGCACTAAATACATTGTTCTGCACTTAAAAATATTGTAAAGATAGTTTGCTTTTGCTGAATAAATGGCTATGGGGTTTATACAGCCTTCCTCTGCCTTTTTTACATCGAATGCTCGTCAGATATATGTAAATGTGTTTTTTTTTTTGTTCAGGGGCAGATTTAACATATTGTCAATAAATGTCCATTTCTAAACCAATTTTAAGCCAAATGTATTTTTCTACCAAACTAATGATGAATGAGTACATAAACCTTGTCCAACACTGATAAGTATTAAGCTGAACAGAAGATTTTTAATAGGCAAAACCCTCCAGTTTAATCAAGATCATGAAGCCTCGATTTCCCCTAATCTGAATTTTGAACTCCTGTTGAATATGTCAAGCAAGCATGGGAAAATGACATGCATGACTCTACAGTATATCAAGTCAATTACATTATCAATGTCTCTTTTTTTGCAGTCAGTAGAAAAACATTTGAGATTGGTGCCACCTAGTGTTAATCGTAAGGGAGGGAAAGGGAGTCAGCCCAACAGTGATGTCAGCCTGAGATATGCTCTGAGATCAGCCATCAAGTCCGCCATCTACAGGATTGTTGGCACTTTTGACAAACACCTTAGGTTAGTGAGAAGAGGGGAAATACCAGATTCATATTCTTAAATTTGGTTGAATATACTATATTTTTTATAACTAAAAACTACACTTTCTTGGCAGGACTGCTTCATACAATAATTAAAGAAATTTGACAAGAACAAAATTGGTATATCTACAAAATTTTGTTTCAATGAGCATGTGCTCCATCATTGATAATTTCATACACATTGCAACATTCATTACAATTATAGCTTGACAAGATAAGAAATATATATGTACAAATGATGGATTTTTTCCTATGTATATTTATATAGTTAGACCGTTATATATACCGTTATATATATATTATTTAGAGAGAGAATGCCTGATGAAAATATAAATATAAATTTTAGTATATAAACCCCTCATGAGGCAGTGTCCTTCTCCCATATATTATCTGTGACCCTGACAGGGGTAAATTATACTTGTGGTACTGATAACTAAACGAACATTTGCTTCTATTGACAGCTCTGTACAACTCAGCACAGAACACAGCAGAAAACTACGACAGTTTCAGGATTACAAGGAAGGTTAATCTTATTCAAGAAAACTACCAAGAAGAAACATTAATTTGTGGCTGTGCTTTGATATTAGAGATAATTGATGTGTTCAGTATGTGATGCATGTTGCTGTGAAAGACTGTCGGATATGACAGACCAAGGTGATGTGCAAAACAGTGATGATGATGATGAATAAAGCATGACAAAAGCTTTTGGAGTGAGGTCAAGCCAGAAGAAATTAATGTTTTTCATTTATGTATATGAAAAACATTTCCCCAACAATTTTTGGATATTTATTTTCTATGATTATAATTTTTTTGAAAGGCCAAATTTTCTTTTAGAGGTGATCAAATATATTGTGTTATCTTGACCACAGGTTTAAAATTAGTAAAGTTTTCTTTATCATCACTTAAAAAGAGGGATGTTTCCATTGGATATAAAGGCACCAGGATACATATGTGAACAGTTTGCTGTTGATGTACATAAACACATAGGAGGTATCTACAGCTGTAGAAAAGTTAAATCTTATATTACACACTGTGATGGAAACCAAGAAGATACAAATGTCTACTGGATTTTCATGCAAAAAATAAGATAGCACAGTTGAGGACATGTTGAACATGGAGCAACAGTGTAATGATATCGTATTTTGCAGTATTTGATTATGCAAATTTTTTATAAGCAATTTCTATCTCTTTCTGCTCACATTGACAGTAATGATTCGTTTTTGTTATTTGCCACAATCTGTTTGGTAACATAGAAACAGTAAGTTTAGTTATGATGTTCAGGCGTTTTCTTATGATATGCTGAAACAAATAATATGTCTCCTTTAAGTATGTAGTTTTGCAAAAAAATGTTAATTTTATTCAATCAACCCTGAATATTGTAACTATTGTGGATGGGTAAATTTGTCATATGATTGAATCAAAATGTATAAATCCTGAGAAAAAATGTTTTATTGCATTTATTAGCTGTATCTGTATTATTAATTAATATTATCCTATTTATATGCATTTTTCAGTCCTCATGCATGTAATCTGGCTCATGCATGTAATCTGAATTGTGTATTGCTTTTCCAAAAATAACTCCAAAAGGTATTTATTTTTTATATACAATAAGATATTTTATCCCCAACATAATGAAGATGAAACGTATTGGTCAAGTACAATATTACAATTTTTTTTCTCAGAATCTGGTTAATTATATTGACTACATTAATGAAAACAGAAAATTTAGGAAGCTGTTTTAAGATTCACTGCATTACCATGTAGCTTACCAGGTAGCTTGGCATGATATGCTCTTTTGTACCCATAAATGGACATAAAGGTGGTTATCTATGACCTAAAAGTAATGTCCAGGTGGTTATCTATGACCTAAAAGTAATGTCCAGGTGGTTATCTATGACCTAAAAGTAATGTCCAGGTGGTTATCTATGACCTAAAAGTAATGTCCAGGTGGTTATCTATGACCTAAAAGAAATGTCCAGGTGGTTATCTATGACCTAAAAGAAATGTCCAGGTGGTTATCTATGACCTTCCAAACATTTCAAGGTGGTTATGTGTGACCTACTAGACATGTCAAGGTAGTTATGTATGACCTTCTAGACATGTCAAGGTAGTTATGTATGACCTTCTAGACATGTCAAGGTAGTTATGTATGACCTTCTAGACATGTCAAGGTGGTTATGTATCACCTAATAATTAAATGTCAAATAATAATTTTTTTCTCTCCTTTTTACATGAAAAAAACTGAATATTGGAAATGAATGATATTAAATATCACAACAAATGTCTAAATGTAGTTTGTTAATTATTTGAAATACTTACGGTAAAATGCAAAGATTAATGAATGTGGACTGACATAATTTTCAATTAATTAGTAAATTCATCCCTGAAAACCATCATAGTAACATTACATATCTCAAAGGGCTTTACTATTAGACAACATATCCACAGGATTTTAAGTATCAGATTTCTCCAATATGTAACACACTAAAGGTCATAAACATGTGGCTTATATGCCATAATGTCTGAATAGATTTAGTGCCGTCAAGTAATCAACTTATCTGGGTCATATAGAGCCATACTATGACTATTGGGCTGCATAAGAATCATAATCACGGAAATAGTTTTGTGACATTGAAGTATGACGAGATAAAATTTCATAATTACCGGTATTACAAAATGGACATTTACATTATTCACACATCTGACTTGTTTTTTTCCATCAAAACTGATATGTAAACACTTCTACACGTTGAAAATCATTTTTTTTGTTGAATAATAGTAAGCTAAGCCGATGGGATCGAGATGAGGGTGAGTGATATGTTGTATGTACAGGATTGGTGAATTGTCATATTATTCAAGAATAACATTGTTCATGTTTGTATTGAAACTCCACAAATTTTATTAATTAGTGTGTTTCTTATTAAACATGAATACAAACCCAGGTGGACTGTGCTAATGTCCACCTGGGTTTGTATTCTCATTTTAATAGAAGCTCCAAGAATTTTATTAATTAGTGTGTTTCTTATTAAACATGAATACAAACCCAGGTGGACATTAGCACAGTCCACCTGGGTTTGTATTCTCATTTAAATAGAAACATGGATTCTGGCAAAATTTTGAGTGTAGAGTTTAAGGAAGTTGTATAAATATGATCAAACTTGTAAGACATTAGCATTTTGATGTAGCACATCCTTGCATTGGACATTGTCATAAGTCATCTCAGATCATTTTAGTGCCACCCTAATATGGAATCAATTGCATTTCATCAATTGCAAAATCTAAAAAATGAGCAAAAGGGAAGTTTGTCTTTATGGTTTTCTTTTTCTTGAGCTTTCTAGGGATTATCTGTGTACTTAATTTTGGCATCAATTTGAATTTAAGCACAAATTCTTACATGGATCTCTTAATAAGGTCATTCCTTACTCCTTTGTAATGTATAATTGACTATATATTGCACTGTCAACAGTGTGCTGTCATCTCATTGAGATACTGGAAGGTAACTCCATTACCTCAGAAATCGCTCTGTTGTGTGTGTTTGTGACCTCTTTTCCTCTCTTTCCTTTGTCAGTTTGTCCCCTGCAATGTATATAAGATTACTTAATATCTTGGACATGGGGGGGAATGATTCTTTGATTTTTGGTTACTGGTTAAGCCGCGGTCTCACTGTAGCAGACGAGCAAAGCGGATGAAAGAGGAGTGGAAAATTGTGCTCTTCGGAATGAGTTTGGACGTCTACGTAACTCAAACGCTTTCTCGGTATCTCGTTCTAAAGTCATGCGTTTAGAGTTCGGATCAGTATGCATATGTATACTTTGGTCTGCCAAACTTTTTCAACATTTTGAAAATTTTCTGCGGAAGAGATGCGGATGGCCAGTTTGCACTGGCTTTGTTACACATACTGATTGCCGCCGGAATGCGAACGCTTTCTTCGTATCTCCTCCTGAATGTGTCCGTACTCATCCTGAATGTGTCCTGACTGTCTGTTGATATTCACTGAATCCTGCGTTTATGCGAAAAGGTACGGAGAAAACATGCACAAGGAACAGAGTTAGTCAGAATAAGATGCGAACAGAGAACAAATGTCCGTATTGGTCAGCTTCTCATTCGTGTTCTGTCTGGAATTCGTACGTCTTGTCCGTATATATCCGTATTTGTATGCTTTCTGTGCATGTATTCTCCTGAATACTTTTGTTCTGTATCAGTGTTTTTTTTTTACTTGTGCGTACCTCATTCGTTTATTCAAAGCCCACAAAAGCGAACATGAAGTTTTCCTCTCTGAAATTCTCTGCAACTCATCCGCTAAGCCTGTTCACTACAGTGAGACCAAGCCTTTATATAACCATATGTAACATCAGGGGGCATGATTCTTTGCTCTTTGGGTTGCTACCAACTGTGACAAAATAGGGCAGTGATCAGACCCAAAACTTATCATATACGAGCAATCTGTAGTCTCTATTGTTGCTATCTTTACTCAATTCAGCTGCATGTATGCAAAGCTAGCATGCCCTTGCTTGAAGACCTATTGACCTAAATTTGGACCATCAGTGCCATAAATAACCTCTGACCTAGCTGCTGGTGGTATTGAGTGTTGTATACTGTAAAGGCACTATTAAAGCAGCATCTTACACACTATGTCCCCTCCCATGGGACAGGGTGGGAGAGCTCTGAACCAATCTGATTGGTAATCGAAACATATCTGGGCGGTATATTTATAACGTTTTTATGGAAATATTTGTGCCCCCAAGTTAGGAATTACGGTACCCCTTGTTATGCATTCTTAAACTGGGGCACATTCCTGTGTTAAAATTATGCAAAAATCTTGTTAAAAAACAGTTTTAGATTTTCATGTACTTGTATATGTAGCTGATGAGCATGTTATTTTCTTTAAAAAATTGGTATGATAGTTGATTTATTAATATTCAGTCTTGCCATTGTTCACTTTATGGCACCGCTCAGATACCACTCAGATTGGCTGCGATTTAGTGCATAGATTGGAGCGAGCACCCAGGATGACATCATTTAGCGCCCAGATCAGTTGTGAGCATCCAATGAATGATGCAATTTGACCAGATTGGTTCAGATTCACTGCACAGATTGGTTCAGAGCTCTCCCACCCCTGATTATGCAATCAGATATGTACACACAGATTGGTTCAGATTCACTGCACAGATTGGTTCAGAGCTCTCCCACCCCTGATTATGCAATCAGATATGTACAAACAGGCCCATTCCATAAGCCCCGCCCCCTGAATATATTCAGATGCACGTGCACGATGACATAACTCAAATATTAATATTCATGAGCGCCCAGATTGTACGACAATTGGTAACATTACCGGTAGGCCTGTATTGGAGAGAAGAGAGAACAGGCCTAGTAAAGCTGGGTACATTTCCCTAATTATCCAGGAGCCAGTCCTATGGTTGTGCGAATCCTATGGTCATTAGCTATAAATCTGACAGACGTGAGACAGCTTTATAAATGAAAGACAGCTACATAATGGAAAGACAATCACACAAGTTAATAAGAGACAGCTGCACAAAAGATGCAATACTGAGAAACACAAACACAGGTAAAATATAGCTACATGTACACCAATAATGGACAAAATTTTGCACAGGTGCACAACAGTTGCACGAGTTAGACAAAACTGACCAAACCTTACCAAGTTGAGAGACAGCTTCATAATCAAAAGACAGTGGCAAAAGTGAGGGACAGCTTAAGTAAAAGACAGATATGTAAGTGAAAGACAGCAGTAAACTGAGCAAGACAGACAAGGAGATAGATAGATAGATGTCTACAGATGGAAATGTTGGAGACAAAAAAACAGCCCGGGGAAAACAGGCAATATAATTCATTGCTGTAGACGTTATGATTAATTAATGCTTTTATCTAAGAAAGCCATTTAGATGAGAGACAGACATCATATTCCAGCAGGAGACACTTGTTGCAATTTAAAACCAGCACTGAAATAATGTATCACTTAAGGGCTCCTGCAAACGAGCCACAGTTTATGTTGTAGTTATGTGTCTGTCTGTTCGTCGCAGTCAGTGCTTCAGTGAGTCGGCCATTTGGGGGTGGAAGGTTTGATTTTTGACCAAGATGGATGTAACAAAGCTAGTAATCAAAAAAGGAGATGGTGCGTATTCTTTCTATGATAGTTAATCTATATGATCCACATGTCGTTATTTTTGTCGATATCAAGAACATTGAAAAATCGTCGTGTTTTGGGGATGGGTTTGGTGCAGACAGAACCAGTTGTTTTTCCTGCTCGGCTGGGATTCCCATAAAAAAACACTGCAATCAACTCTGCCAAATCAAAGTTTTCCTCCCAAATAACACCAAGTTGAAGGATTATACGCAGGGTGTTTGCAGGTGGGGAATGCGCTGGTTAGTTGTGGATGGGTTTGCCTGTGTTAAGGGTGGTGAATGTTGTCTGGGTTGCTGGAGGTGGGACTGACTGGCAGACCACCTCTCGTTTCCAGGTCAACTGCTGTCTGCGGTTTCGTGGTGCAATGGCGTAATATTTTGTCATCAAGCCATCTATTACACAACCAAAACAACACAGTACACGGACTGCACTTGGCACATGGTTTGTGTGTTTGAAGTGTGATTCCAGAATTTCCAGTCTTTTGATGTAGATGGGTGTACTAAAGGTGTTTGAGACAGACAGGCAGGCGACAGTTGAGGAGTGCATGCAGTCAGCTGTAGCCGTGCTGCTGTCAAGCTGACCTCACTCATATCCTTGTCAAGATGATGATTGTCTGCAGTGATAGTGCTATCATGAGTCCATAATGTGATCTTGTCAACATATAACCTAGATATGCGACACAAGTACGGATCATGCTTTAATTTATCACGTCTGAGAGTTCAACTTGTAATATAATGATATAAGTATAGTACAGGAAATGTGAGTGAACATGAATTCCACAAGTCTGGACCTTCTCTTTTTGATAATTTTGGAATCAAGTCACAAATTTGGCACTACACCAGGCCTTTCTTTGCTATTCCTTTGTGGATTAGTAAAAACATTTATAGAGCACTAATTATGATTGGTTTTCTTCATACTAAAAAGAAAATTACAGCAGAGCTCTGGCCCATACCAAACCCTAATCATGATTTCTTTCAGGGATGATTCTTGAAAACTGTTTAACATATATAGAGGTGTCTGAATTTTCAAAATATGTAATTCAAAATATCCATCATTTGCAGTAAACTTGATAAATTGCAAAAGAGTTTCACAAAATAGCATTTTTCACTACTGATGTGAATGCTGAGCTGTGTTCATAGTTCAGAAATATCAAAAATGATGCTCTGGAATTATTAAAATAAAAAATCCTTCCAGTACCTCAATAAAGGTTTTGTAATGCACCTATTACAGATTCTCTCTGCTCAACAACCTGAAACTTAAGATCTTGAAATGTTTCATAACATAATGTTTCTGATCGTATGTGGCCATTGTAATAAAGTCATAAAGGGTTGATACTAAATGCTATGTAATGGGGGGTGGGGGGGGGTCCTTTGTACTTTTTTTGCAAGTTACATAAGTTTATATAATATCAAGGGATCTTTTTCATTGCTAGGCAACTGAGTAAGTAGGACAGTACTTGATTTGATTCCATCCATACCACTTGCCACACAACACACTATTTTCTGTTTATTGTTGTTATCTCCACTCAATATTGTTGCTTGTTTGTGAATATACTAAAAGCTACTTTGGCCCAGCTAGAAAACCTATTGACCTCCATACGCATCATTATTGCTAAAATTAGCCTCTGACTTAGCTTCTGCAGTTATTGAAAGGTGTGTTGTACACTGAGGTCTTAATCAGAATCTGTCTATGAATGAGATGATATAACAGAGTGCAAGTGCACATAACTGCATCTCACAAAGTACAAAAGCTAGGTTATTAGGTCAAATAGGTCATTAGGTCAGATAACCAGCCTCACTAGCACAGCTGGAAGTGAAAAGGGCCTGTGCCTCACTTGGTTTTATTAATGGAGGATGAGAGAGGGTGAGTTTGACTCCCACTGCAGTGTTACTTTTACACTGGTTAAACCCTCGGAAGGCCTGAAAAAGGCCGTTGTTACTGATAAGGTCCAAAGAAAACCATTTTACAATTAAACACAATTACAATTTTACAACAAGGTCAGATACCAACCAACCTGTTAACATATAAATTGATGCAATGTATGTATACAGTATTAAGGAATCCATTACAAGTTGAGGATGGGTCAGGGCATGAACCATATATTTCACTGGCAATATCTTATTCTTTATTTCATTTTTTATTTTTTTTTTTTTATTTCACAGGTGCAACATTTCCCAAAAAAGGCCAAATAGTGGGAGTACATTACACAGGTAAGACATGAAAGTTCTACTTGCCTTCCTAACCCATATGATATTACACAGACAAGACATGACTTACCTTCTTATTACTCTTTATTTCTTTTACAGGAATGCTGCCTGATGGAAAAAATTTTGATTCATCAAGGGACCGAAACAGTGTTTTTAAATTTAAAATAGGAGCTAATGAAGTGATGAAAGGTAATTTATAGCTCGTCTCACAGAATTGATGTGGGTTTTATTAACTTGCTGCAGTTGCAACAGAAATTTGGATTCTTAGCATGTAAAAACAATTCAAATAGTTTGAAAACATATCTCTTAAATACGTAATCTTCCCACCCTAACCTTCCTAAAGGAATTATGTAGTAATTTGTTTTAAAATATATAGAAATCATATATGGTTGATCAATGTATTTAGCTTTCTTGTCTTTTTCCTATAACAATCGATACATTCAAACAAGGGTGTGTAAAACTCATCTGAACAAGGCCTTGATTAATAACCCCTTTCTAAAAGCATTCTCCTTAAAAGACATTATTTTCTGGTGGAGTGTTAATATTGAGGCACTGATAGGTAAAATGCCATTATGGAAGTATGGTATTACCATATGACATCATCAAAAGCATTGTCTTTGAATAACCACAGCATGACACCAGACAACCCTTACCTACTTTGAGTCTCCTCTGGGGCCACAAAGAGATCACGCTTCTTGTGTTCCCATGTCACATGCATTAGGGAGCTGACACAAACTTCTGCAGACTTTGCATATGTCTATATAACTTCCACTACTTGTTAAAATGTCATATAACATATTGTGCATTTACGCATAGTCTTTCAATAAAGTAAATTAAAGGATATTTGAACAATACCTTTAAGTTCAGCAAAATGTTAGCATGTAAAAAGAACTTTTGATTTGGACAGGTGTGATTTTCAAGCGCTTTCCCTTGCATAAATGTTTACACCCTAAACTTAGCAATCAAATGTTATTACCCATCATGTTTCCTCTAAATAAAATTCTGTGCCATTTGAAAGTAGATGAGTCTTCTGCTAAAATCCAAATCATCCACTGGACACTTTGTCAATAATTTTGTTTCGCTGACCAGTTATCTCCTGCCGATCAAGGTTTTGCTAAAAATGGGGTGCCTTCAGATTGGAGCATTTGAGTTTTTGGCTTACAGAGACCTGTTTGTCCATTAATGAATGTCTATTGGTACAGGCCTAACACCCTAACAGACCACAATAGCTTATTTGTATCAGAGTTTCTTGGCCGCATATCATTTAAACATACTTCTATCTGTAAAATTGCCTGTGATCTCAGATTTAATACTTATTTAATACTTATCCTTTTAAAATTTCAGGCATAGAAGAAGGAGTCAAAGGGGTAAGTATAATTAATCTTAGACATTTCTGTATTCTGAGAACTAAAAAATAGTTGCTTGCCCAAGCTTTTGTAGCCATATTGACTTTGTCAGAATAGCATACAAAGTGAGAGGGGGAAATCTTCTGTCATTCTGTGTGCCCTATTATCCTAGTTCTATTTTCTTTATTTCCCTATTTTGGTTGGAGAGTATCACGCTAGAAATGGTAATGATATTTCTCCTATTTAGCACTCCAGGTATGATATACCATTTTCCTCTCAATAAGTACCAGTAATACGGTATTATCCCTAACTGCTGCCCCGTGTTGAGCCCTGTAGTTCCCACACTTGACCCCATGGCTATAGGGTAATTAACCAATTAAGTCTGGGGTGTGCTACTGGGCACTATACTGTGACCCATATGTGACCCTCACTCAGCATTCAGGTGTCAGATCTTACACATTGATGCAACATGGGGAGTTAATTACAGTGTAACATCACTTGAAATTGAGAAGTATTAAACAGGTGTTTGTGAAAAACAGTACAAGGGGTGTGTTTCTTTGATATGTTTGCATGAGTATTGCAAGTGGAGCTGTGAGTACTGTTTACATATTAATTACTGAGATAGCAAACCCCTGTGGATTTAAGGGGGGGGCAGTAATTAGGTAAAGGGCGGCTATTAGGGATAATATGGTATGATATACCACATTCATCACAATAAGCACCATTGATGATATACAATTTGCACTCAGTATCCCAAATGTGATATACCATATTACTCCCGCTTATTGCCCAGGGCTTAAATAATCGAAAGAAGTCAGGTACATTTGGTCTGTTTTGCATGAAAATTTTTATTCTTGACAAACGATATATATACATGTATTGCAAAATTTTCATGAATACTAAAATGTTTTAATGTCTTTTCAGATGAGTCTCGGAGAACGAGCCAAATTAAAATGTCCATCAGAAACATGCTATGGCAAAAAAGGCTTTCCGGGAGTATATCCTTTTTACCAATATGTTGCAATTAATCTAAAATATTGATTCTAATTGTTATGAACAAAGCAGCTAAATGGGTATGAGAAAAGCTCAGGTTCATCTTTGTATTGTTAGCAGCCAGAAGGCATGCCCTTCATACACTTCACAATGTCACCCTGTCTGATACTTCATTCCTTTGACCTTCACAGTCATTATATGATTGAATAAAAAAGGAAAATTCAGATTTTTAAAGATATTTTCAAAAGCACTCACTGTTTACCTCTGAATATCTGACACCAATTTATCTGATTGTTCCTAAGACAATCTGTTTCCTTCTCAGAAGTACTTTGGGACATGATAGTTTTTTTTATTCGACAACCAAATATTGCTCATTCAAGGACTAGGTATTAAAGTTTTTCTGAAATCAGATTTAAATCACTTTTTCCATATATAATGTAAATGATTATGCCCAAAACTTTGACCAAATGATATTACTCATGTTCTTACCCATATATTTGAAAGTAGATGCATCTTATGCTATAATCTAAAACTTTGATTGAACACAACAAACTTTGCTTAGCTGATTTGTGACCACATCATTTAAACATCACCAAAATTTCTGTAATATTTCCTGGGACCTCCATGATTTAATGAAAGAACTGCGAGTTGGACAGTGCATGTCCTTTATTGCCTTAAATCCTGTGCTGACTTCAATTTTGTTCCACTCTTAAATTATCTAGTTATCAACTTAGTAACAGGTTTTTAAGAGTAAAACTTAAATTTCTATAATTTGTAAGAAAATATAAAGTAATCAGTTTTTCAACAAATTGAATTATCTTCAAGGTGTATTTTCCTTAATTTTTTGCACTATTCCACCTAATCAAGATTTAGAATTTGACATAGAATTATTGGCCCTGGAGTAGATCAATTTGCCAACCTCATCCATCATCATCATCATAGTCATCATCAGCTGCCACACGCATTGTCTACTCCTTTCTGCAGTGCCACCTAGTGGGGAGTTCGCAGGACAGGAAAACCTCACAAGTTGGAGCTGAGAAAGACGTCTCTCACTCTTCATTGTATTAAGACCTCGCTGTGGTGTTGCATAGATATCACCATTGGCCACAAACGGGCTCTCATTGGTTATTGACCACTCATGGACTGGATCCACTAAAGGACATCTTGGCTAGTGTGGCAGACTGCACATTGTGATTTCTACAGGACAATACATATCATAATAAGGCACACAGACAGGTGGCACCACCGTAGTGGTGCAAAAGATGGCTGCATGGAAGAGTGTGTTTGGACATAAGGATAGAGACAGCTAACATCCCATCTCAGCTCGCCTCTCTCTTCATTTCTGTGGATTAGCATGCTGCCTTGTGGCTCCACCTGGGAATACAAACTGGTGGTGTTGGATGTGCCTTTAGTGTGGTCTCAGTGGGTGGATGGTGGGTGTGCATGGCATGCTCAACCAGACATTGTCCAGCCAGATACTACACCCTCTCGGAGAAGAGACCACCTCAGCAATGCTCATAGTGCCCACCAGTTTGTGTGACGATCATAAAAATAACAGCCTTCATCCTTCAAAATAATCTCTACCGAACTGTTTCATTTCTTAACCCCTCATTGTTTACCACTGTTGATTGAAGTGGGAGCTGTACAAGTGTGCCTGGCTGCCAGACATATGTGCTGCCACCTAGTGGTTTAAGTGTGATTGACTGCAGCCTCACCTGGACATGTATTTGTGGAGGAGTGTGTGGTTGACAACTCTGGCCTTCATCATCCCTTGCTTTAGTGGCAATGTACATATTTGCTTGCCCTACTTGTGACATACACAATGTATTATAATTACATACTTGCACAAAAATAGCACATAATGTAGTCTTCATACATTAGCACTTGATTACATGTATTTTGCTTGTAATTTCTCCTTTTACATCAAAATACTTGTATGTTTCCCTCCAAAAAATATCTTGACTGATTTAGCACATACAAACTACGTCAGGTGTATAAACCATCCACATCTCTCTTCATGCTGTCAATAATATTGTAAAAAGAATCAATATATCATGATGCATATTACCTGACTGAAAAAGATAAAATAAGCATGCCTGGTTGTAAAATTTGAAATAATTTGTGGACAAAAAAAAGCACTTATTTGGTGATGTTTTTATTTCAATTTAGGTTGCTTGCGTAGTTATCCATGTCCTTTGTACAAAGTGTATATGAAAATTCTTGTTTTAGTAGATTGTAAAATATCATAATGTTGTTACATGTATATTAGTATCAGTAGTTCCTGGTAGATGGCAGCACATTTGGGATTATACTAATGCTGGGAGATCATGATTTGTTCAAATATCATATATGCTTACATGGTATATGGAATATCTCAGTAAACTATTGCCATTTTTTGTATGTTGTTAAATTAGATGGCAACAGGAGACAAGCTAGACTTGTGCAGAGGGACACGGGTTAAGAGAACAGATCACACCTTGTACACTTGTCATATTACAAAATATTCACCAAATGGTGTGGTTTGTAATATTATATCATCCTGTAAAATGGAAGGATTGGGACAGATGTTTTCTGCAATAAATCTGTCTGAGATGCAGTAACCTGTGTGAAGTTTGTGTTCGTAACATGGGATTTATTGACAAATTTATTATTTGATTAATGCCATTCCGAATATTAAAACAATCAAGTTGACGGATTGATCATGTTGATATTGTTAAGGGTATTTCTGATTAAAGGATGTAATGATTACAAAGTCATTATCACTTCATATATTAATTGTTCACTGTCTAAGGTGCTGATTATTGTGCTACAAGAATTTTATATATTGTATAATTATAAGTCATAGCAGACTATTTGAGGACCATCCTTGGCTTTTAGTTCAAACATAACATATCTTTGATTAAGATCATTGCAAACATGAATAATGCAGAAAAGAAAAAATATTTAAATTTAGTGATAAATATACAAAGGGTGTATTGCTTTGATAGGGAAGAGGGTAACATATGGATTGCTGAGATAGTGTGGGGGGGGGGGGGGGGGGGAACAGACAAGAGGACTAATAGATAGGAGCTAGGATAGATAATAGTAATTTTTCATTTTTTTTAAATGTAATTCTTGTCATAATGAAATTTGCTACTTCAAACAAATTTCAAATCAATGAAATTTGCTACTTCCAACAAATTTCTAGATTTAAATTGGTGAGGAGTTATTTATTATTGGAACTGACTTCAGAAACCAGCACTTCTGGTTTTGTGGTGGAGAATGGGCTTGCTGCAGAACTAAGGTGTTGAATTTAACATGATTGTGATACAGAAATATAGAAGCAGAGAGGAGCTGTTCTGGGTTCAGAGTCTTATGTGTCAATATATATGCCATCCCAAATGTGCTGCAAGATGAATTATGTCATTTAGATGTAGATTTTACATAGACTTGATCACTTTATAAGAGGCCATTGGCAATAGGATATAATGTGGCATCTCCAGTGTGGGTTATTATATTCTGCCTGTATTGTGAGATGACCCTGGTGCATGCCTTGGGCACATCAAGGTAATGTCCCTGGCCTATCGCTTTCTTTTTAACCTTTGTGACTATTTCCATATGAAAAAGACCAGTGGATCTAAATCCCTGGCATGCTTAGGCAGGTATACCTGTGAAACAGGAAATTCTCTGCCATTCATATGTACACTATTGCATCAAATCACAGAGAGAGAGAGAAAAACAACAAATGGTGTTAACCAGTTGATATGTTTAGCGTTTTCTTGGTGGTAATGTTGCCTAGTTGGTCAATTTGAGGGCAACAGTATCATCAGGTTTAAACAATATAATATAATAAAATAACGTTTTAACCAGAATTCTGTTGAACAGGATATTCTTAAGGTTATGACATTTTCTCACTTTGAGAAAATATGAATAAGGGGCTTGCTTTTTGCTTTCCATGTTATGCTCATTGATAGAATATTTAAAACATTTCAAACATTGTTTGTTGCCGATAAAAGAGTGTTATGTATTCAGTTTGCAAAGTGAAAATAAAGCCTCATCCTCAATATATATGACAATTGTCTTTGTTATTTTTTGTACGATATTCTTTTAATCCCGCAATGTAACTAACTAGGAAGGAATGGCTTCTGTCTGTGACGTGCAACAACAAAAATAAATATAATTAGGAACTTTTTAATAGGCAGAGAAAAACTTGTTTAACATACTTCATATTAATGCCATAAAAAGCATTAATATGAAGCATGCTAAATTTAAAGAACAATTGTCAACTAGTCATGAGTACGCTCATGCACAATCTAGGAATTATTACTTTACCCTACCCTCCATAACAGGACCTCTCTCTCATATCAGTTCCAACCTCCAAAGGTGTCGAGCTGTGTACAGGATTGGTAGCACCATTCATAACAATCTGGCAGTCCACTGACTGGTGAAAGAATATAAATAGATTTATTTGTTTTGTACTAGCAGTTGTAATGATTGGTCAGTTTATGCGTCAGACACCTGATTACAGTTTATAACCTGATGTTGGTCTATTCAAATTTGATGATATTTTTGTTAGCAAGGCAAGTATTTATAAATTTGGGAATTTCAAATTTAGAATGGTATCAAATATAAGGCAATGACTGCAGAGGTAGTAATTAAATACTACCTCTGTAATGCAGAGTAATTCTACCCTTACTTTAATTATAATGTGCAATATTCTACTCTGCATTACAGATATAATGGAGAAGGACGGTAGCAATATTCCTTCACACATGCCTTTCATTTTTGCATCAACGCTTTAACTTAAAATTCACTACCAGCAAAAGTTAGTGCGAAACTGTAGACTTCAAAAGTTGCAGCAATTACAGAACTCTGCTGCAGGGGTAGTGAGCAAGTTTAAGAAATATCACTATATCTCTGAGAGTATAGTAAATACCAAAATTGATATTAAAGTACTACTCCTAACCATAGAGCACATAGAAAAAACAAAATGTCATTGCATTTAAATAAGAACATTGTTCCAAAATCTAATAAAGATATATGGGCAGAAAAAAAAAATTCAAAAATTGTTCAGACAAAATTGTGAAAATTTGGTAAATTGCCATAATATTCTAAGCATAAACATGAAATAATATTCTAAGCAGAGCCTGACTATTTACATGCATTCATCTGTCATTTTTTATTTAAAACCCCAGAAAATGGCAAATAATCGTCTCACTCTTGACAGCAGCAAAAAATTGACAGTAAGTAGTCTGGTAGATAATATTCTTGGCATTATTGTAATGTTGGTGGCATATTGTGCCAAAATTTGATAAATGGGTATGATGAGCCAAAGTAGTATATAGGATTCGGTGGTGAGTGCCCTCTGGCGACACATTTTTCTTTGGGAATTTTTCTTTTTATGCCAAAATAAGCATTTAAAAAAATTAAGGAAAAACTTCTGTTTTCAAAAATAGCTACCATTTCATTTCAACTTTCTTGTGATATCACACTAAGAAATTGACATTTATAATGACTTTATTGATTTACAATTCCATAATCAGGAAGGATATTTCTTTGAATATTTCAAAGCTTTTAGCTCAGAAAAAGGTAGAGTAGCAATACATCACTACTGTGAGATTCTTTTTAATTATTTGAATATTATACCATACATGCTCAACAAAGGACAAACAATAGTTATATGTATTTTTTATTTCATCATATGGTATATTTCTACAAACTACACACAGCATATTTCTTTTTTCAGTGTTTACATGTTTGAAAAAAAAAATGTACACTAAATAAACGGATTTTTATTTAGTTTATATTCAAAACTAATTACGAATTGGTTACACCTAAAAAATAACTTGCTTGCAGCTTCATTCAACTAACATATACTTTCATCTTACAAGGTAATGAATTTTTGAATATTAATTGCACTGTACAAGAGAACTAAAATGACTAGGAAAATTCCAATGACAGACACAAAGTTTACATTTGCCACTGAAATCTTTAAGCCAATCCCATACAGAAAGCATATGCAGAACCTTGCATTAACCTTGCATAGTAAGCACCTTTAGATCTCTAAGCTTATCTTGTATGGTAAGCAAATGAAAATCTCTCAAGCAAAACCTACTGGGTTATCCTTTGGAGACCATAAAAACAAGCCTGCATGAACCAGTTCTTAGAGATCACTTGGGCAGGTCTTTATGAACCAATCCCAAGAGACACCAAGGGCAAGCCTGTATGGACCAATCCCAAGAGACACCAAGGGCAAGCCTGTATGGACCAATCCCAAGGGACATCAAGGGCAAGCCTGTATGGACCAATCCCAAGGGACATCAAGGGCAAGCCTGTATGGACCAATCCCAAGAGACACCAAGGGCAAGCCTGTATGGACCAATCCCAAGGGACACCAAGGGTAAGCCTGTATGGACCAATCCCAAGAGACACCAAGGGCAAGCCTGTATGGACCAATCCCAAGGGACATCAAGGGCAAGCCTGTATGGACCAATCCCAAGGGACATCAAGGGCAAGCCTGTATGGACCAATCCCAAGGGACATCAAGGGCAAGCCTGTATGGACCAATCCCAAGGGACATCAAGGGCAAGCCTGTATGGACCAATCCCAAGGGACATCAAGGGCAAGCCTGTATGGACCAATCCCAAGAGACACCAAGGGCAAGCCTGTATGGACCAATCCCAAGGGACATCAAGGGCAAGCCTGTATGGACCAATCCCAAGGGACACCAAGGGCAAGCCTGTATGGACCAATCCCAAGGGACATCAAGGGCAAGCCTGTATGGACCAATTCCAAGAGACACCAAGGGCAAGCCTGTATGGACCAATCCCAAGGGACACCAAGGGCAAACCTGTATGGACCAATCCCAAGAGACACCAAGGGCAAGCCTGTATGGACCAATCCCAAGGGACATCAAGGGCAAGCCTGTATGGACCAATCCCAAGGGACATCAAGGGCAAGCCTGTATGGACCAAACCCAAGGGACATCAAGGGCAAGCCTGTATGGACCAATCCCAAGGGACATCAAGGGCAAGCCTGTATGGACCAATCCCAAGGGACATCAAGGGCAAGCCTGTATGGACCAATCCCAAGGGACATCAAGGGCAAGCCTGTATGGACCACCTTCTACAGACCTCTAGAGCAAGCCTGTATGGACCAGTCCCAAGGGACATCAGGGACAAACTGTTTGGACCAGCTCTTAAAGACCTCAAGGGCAAGCATGTGTGGACCAATCCTGAGAGACCTCAAGGGCAGACCTGTCTGAACCAGCTCCGAGAGATCTCAAGGACAAACCTGTTTGGACCAGCTCTCAGAAACCTCAAGGGCAAGGCTGTATGAACCAGCTCCTACAGACCTTAAGGGCAAACCTGTATGAACCAGCTCTGAGAGACCTCAATGAAGTTGAGCCTATCAGACCATTACCCCGAGCAGAGACTTTCAGGAAATCTCATGCTGCATTAAATCATCACTAATTTAATGCCTCCAGCTTTATTCAATCTCTTATCATAATAACTTAGGGTGAATATTTGTCTGGTTGTGTCATCTCCCATCCCCTTTTCAAAACAGTAATGTAACACACATGTACATTAAATAATACTGCAACTGATATACCAAAACATATTTGCAAAATGCTTATAAATCAACGTTTGTCTGATTAACGAGATTCTTTCACAGTACACATAGAACATTATGCAGCAAAGCATATTATATGGGAAATCTAGTGGTGATGGATCTGTGGATTATCACATGACTATATATCATGCCAATCTCAATATTTCATCACAATATTCATTTTTTTATAATGTGTATATTACTCTTATTCTCACTAGAAACAAGAGGGCCATTCTCGCCTGAATCATAGGCAACTCATCCACATCAAAGAATCACAGGCCATTCATTCTCACCTTAATCACAAATCACTCATCCTATCTGAAATCACAAACCACTCATTATTGCCTGAATCACAATCCACTCATTCTTAACTGAATCATAAACCACTCATTCTCACATGAATCACAAAATATATGAAACACAAGCCATCCTCTCTCAAACTTTGACCACATGGATATCAACAATTTTAGTGTCTCATACTTCCAAATCTATGCTTAATCAATTAATCACAATTACAGTTGGCAATGGCAACATTTGTAATCTAATTTTGTGTCAGGAAAAGCTCTAAAAAAGGACAATGGCAGATATTCATATACAATTTAAAATAAATCATAATTTGCAGGAGAGCGTGTTATTCTATATTCCCATTATAGAAATATTCACCAGCATAATCTGTCATGAAACTAAGGAACATTCATCATCATGATCTTATATATAAATATACATCCATACTGGGGATGATTTCTGCATGATTTTGGAGTATATAAACAAGATAAAATCTGATTTATTAACAAGAAATCCTCCTTGGGTATTCTGGGTATTAATTTTTGAAGATTTGATTAATGAATGCACTTTCATGCTGAATCGTCTGTGTAATTTAATATCAGTATATTACTACACAAATAAAATCAATGCAAAGGCATAATTGCAGCTTTAAATCTGAATACAAAAACATTCACAGCTTTTAGTGTGGTAGGATTAAACTTCTTCAAAGTACAAGCTCCCTTGCATGCCTGACACCACAAGAGATAACTCTGCAGATATTTGTAGAATTCTTGGAGTAACAATCAATCTCATCCATATACAAAGAAATCACCAATATAACAAGGCACAAGAAGCTTGCATCACAACATATTGTCTTCCACTCACATTATAACTATTCTTTTATAACTGCTCTTTCTATTAATGTCATAAACATCCACCAGATGCCACCACTAACTTACCAGTCCTTTACACGAGCGAGCAGCTATATATATATATCTGTGTATATGTTTTGTATATATATATTTATACTTATCATGTTAACTATTGAATTGTATCTTTACAAGCTTTGCTTTCAGTTCTTTGATTAAATACAGATTAACATTAATACAAGTGAAACGTTCCAAGGGTCTGTGGCAGATTAGATCTGCAATATTACAGTAAACAAGGCATTTCTTCTTCTATGTAGTAGGTTAGTAGAGCAGAATGCGCTTCTCCACAGCCTTTCTACAGATGGGGCATTCCTGCATGCGGTCTCCACACAGCTGGCAGGTACCATGCCCACACAGGAAGATCATGTTCTTCAGACGGTCCATGCACACTGGGCAGCAGGTCTACAATGTTAACACATTAATTATTACTCAATTTAAAGCTTTCTAGTTGGCAAGTATGCTATGAGATACCAATATAAATCTTGGAAGAGTATGACCTGATAATGCTTTTGTACCTGATCTTTAATGTCCTGCAGTTGTTGCTGTAGTTTCTGCAGGTCTGCAGTGGTTGTGTCCTGCCTCCCGTTGTTCATCACGCCGCTGCCTGCAGCAGCATTGTTAGCTACCCCGCTGCCCCCAGCTGCTGCTGCTGCTGCCGCCGCTGCTGCTGTGGCATTGTTGGGTGAAGGCTGGGGTGAAAGGTTTGGTGCTGAAACACACATCCTGTATTAATAATGGGCATCTAATCATCATAGTTGAGATTATATATGGGAGAATTGATCAAAATTAATCTTTGCTGTATTAAATACTGATAAATACAGATATTATGAAGTGAAACATATATTTGATCTGAGCTCTGCACCCCATGAGTGATAGTTTGTGGTGACATTCTATGAGTGACACTGACTTGTTGGAGAATGGTATGAGAGGGATCTTTTCCTACTTTGGCTCTCTTGGTGACTGTCATGGTGTCTGGCACATTACTTACCTACGAGGAAGTTACAGCTCTTTGTTGAGACCTTGGAGTCTGCCTTGGCTATGTCTCCCTGGTTGGCTGAGCCTGTCCTACTTATCAGCTCCTGGCCAAAAGTTATATCCTGACCTGCAAGGAAATAACAAATAATTAAGATGTATTTAAAACAAACCAAAAACAAGATGAGGTATTGAAATATTGGAATATGGGACATCAGAAGTATATTACTTATACTTAGGATACTAATGGTACATAATATTTGGACAGTAGGATGTTAGAAGCGCATAAATCCTTATAGAAGAGAAGGTGTGAATTAAACATCTGGTAAGGCCACTAGAAGATAAGACACGATAGGTCGGGCATTAGGAGTGCATAAAACACCCACCAAGGGCACTTGCAGGGGACAACTCAAGAGGGCTTTTTGGCTTGACCTTGTTTGGTATGATTCAACTCACCTGTTCCTCCACAGCACACTATGAATGGAATCATCTTCTCAATTGGGGCTCGGCACTGTACACACTTCTTCATCAGAGATCCACAACCTGTAAAATTACAACAGAATGCTAACTTAACATCTGATATGATAAATTACGTAAGGATTTTCGTAAAAAGGTTTTCTTTCAAAATAATGTTGTGATAAACATAAATTATAAATTGGTTCGATGGAGATTTTTCAAACGCTGATCTAACCTCAAGTCATAAAGTACTAACTTCTAAGATAACTTCATATGGGATTTAGTTAAGTCAATATTACTTACTCTCACAGGCACACATATGACCGCATGGCTTAAACAGTACTGATGCCTTCTTATCTGAACACACCACACACTCTTCGATCTGAAACAAATACCATCATTGTTATATTGTGTCACCTGTCCAATCTTTAACAGCTGTGATGTCACACATTCAACTAGGAGATTCACAATCCAGTAGTGAGACCATCATGGTGAGGTAAGCCAAACTGTATATGTACCCGTAATGCTATTCTCATTCAAACCCCTTGATAATTAAAATGGCTGTTATCTTGGTAGATAACACTTTACCGATGACTTTACCGGTTGATGTCATTTCATAAAATATAAAGAATTGTCTCCTGTGCAGAGACTGTGACATTACCTTGGTTCTGGACTGGACTGGTTCCTTGCACATGAGACACTTCTTCACTCTAGGCGAGCAGTGAGAGCACAGAGCGATGTGTCCACATGGACCAAACAATGTGTCCCGCTTCATATCTGAACACACCATGCATTCCTCTAGTGACTCTGGGTCATGTGACGACATCCCACCACCCTGACTGTTATTGGCTCTGAAACAACAACCGCCAAATATTAGTGCAATCAATAGGTACATAAACTAGATTTAAAACCTTTCTGTAAGCTCAGTTTAAATAATCATGTCTTTTCAATTTTGGTGTGTCTATCCTTTGCCTTGGTGTTTACCAAACCCTTATCACATGGCATATCTTCCCTTCGATGCATGTGGTACCTATTATTCACTACATGGTGTACCTGCTACTCACTACATGGTGTACCTGCTATTCACTACATGGTGTACCCGCTATTCTATACATGGTGTACCTGCTATTCTATACATGGTGTACCTGCTATTCACTACATGGTGTACCCGCTACTCACTACATGGTGTACCTATTATTCTATACATGGTGTACCCCCTACTCACTACATGGTGTACCTGCTATTCTATACATGGTGTACCCGCTACTCACTACATGGTGTACCTATTATTCTATACATGGTGTACCCCCTACTCACTACATGGTGTACCTGCTATTCTATACATGGTGTACCTGCTATTCACTACATGGTGTACCCGCTACTCACTACATGGTGTACCTGCTATTCACTACATGGTGTACCCGCTATTCACTACATGGTGTACCTATTATTCTATACATGGTGTACCTGCTATTCACTACATGGTGTACCCGCTATTCACTACATGGTGTACCTATTATTCTATACATGGTGTACCCGCTACTCACTACATGGTGTACCTGCTATTCTATACATGGTGTACCCGCTATTCACTACATGGTGTACCTGCTATTCTATACATGGTGTACCCGCTACTCACTACATGGTGTACCTGCTATTCTATACATGGTGTACCAGCTACTCACTACATGGTGTACCTGCTATTCACTACATGGTGTACCCGCTATTCACTACATGGTGTACCTATTATTCTATACATGGTGTACCCGCTACTCACTACATGGTGTACCTGCTATTCTATACATGGTGTACCAGCTACTCACTACATGGTGTACCTGCTATTCACTACATGGTGTACCCGCTATTCACTACATGGTGTACCCCCTACTCACTACATGGTGTACCTGCTATTCTATACATGGTGTACCTGCTATTCACTACATGGTGTACCTATTATTCTATACATGGTGTACCTGCTATTCACTACATGGTGTACCTGCTATTCACTACATGGTGTACCCGCTACTCACTACATGGTGTACCTGCTATTCACTACATGGTGTACCTATTATTCACTACATGGTGTACCTGCTATTCACTACATGGTGTACCTATTATTCTATACATGGTGTACCTGCTATTCACTACATGGTGTACCTATTATTCTATACATGGTGTACCTGCTATTCACTACATGGTGTACCTGCTATTCACTACATGGTGTACCCGCTATTCACTACATGGTGTACCCGCTATTCACTAGATGGTGTACCTGCTATTCTATACATGGTGTACCCGCTATTCACTACATGGTGTACCTGCTATTCTATACATGGTGTACCCGCTATTCACTACATGGTGTACCTGCTATTCTATACATGGTGTACCTGCTATTCACTACATGGTGTACCTGCTATTCACTACATGGTGTACCCGCTATTCACTACATGGTGTACCTGCTATTCACTACATGGTGTACCTGCTATTCTATACATGGTGTACCCGCTATTCACTACATGGTGTACCTGCTATTCTATACATGGTGTACCTGCTATTCACTAGATGGTGTACCTGCTATTCTATACATGGTGTACCTGCTATTTACTAGATAATGTACCTACTATTCTATACATGGTGTACCTGCTATTCACTACATGGTGTACCCGCTACTCACTACATGGTGTACCTGCTATTCTATACATGGTGTACCTGCTATTCACTAGATGGTGTACCTGCTATTCTATACATGGTGTACCTGCTATTCACTACTTGGTGTACCTGCTATTCTATACATGGTGTACCTGCTATTCTATACATGGTGTACCTGCTATTCACTACATGGTGTACCTATTATTCTATACATGGTGTACCTGCTATTCACTACATGGTGTACCTGCTATTCACTACATGGTGTACCCGCTACTCACTACATGGTGTACCTGCTATTCACTACATGGTGTACCTATTATTCACTACATGGTGTACAATCCATCGTGTGATGTTTACCTACCCTTCATTGATGTTGCCTATACTGTATCTGTGCCTCTCCTTGTGACACTTGGCCAGCGCTTTACACAGGTTGGGGTCTGGACACAGGTCGAGAGGAGACTGCCCTTTCTTATTCTTGATGTTCAGATCAGCTCCATTGGCAGCAAGGAAGCATGCTATAGATGCACTTGATTTCTTGTCTGCTCCAGGGGTACCAAGTCCCATTAACAACTGAAACAATTCAATAACATTTTATAAATTGTGAAAAAAATATGATTCAACCTGACAATATTTCATCTTATTTCTAGAATTGCCTTAAAGTTGCATTAATCCCTGTTTATTCTTGTTAAAACAGAGAGCATGACCCTTTTCAATCTTGATTAAAACATGTCAATGTGGACAAAATGTTTCCATTTAGCTAGTTTTACAATGTGCTCCTGGTATTTCTGCCATGTGCTTACCATGCCTTTTTATTTTGGAACATATGATATAATGATGGCAGCACTAGACAAATGCCTGAGAACAAATGAACAACAAATGGAGACAAATGCCATCTTGCCAAAATTTGTTGGTCAAAGTTTTCTTTCTTTCAACTGTTTAACTTATAATCTTCAATTTTTCTTCCAACATTGAGGAAAACCTTGAACAAGCATCACATCAGGAATGCTTCACCACAAAATACTTCTCTACTGTTACAGCCATACTGTTTGCTGGTGCCACCTGGCGGTAAAATGTAATATAATTTTGAGGCAATGACTGCAATGCTTTGTGTGCTTTGCATTTTGCCTGCTGGTGCCACCTGGTGTCAGAAATGTTTCAAATGCCTAAGCTCACCTTGCCGACGTCCTGCATGTCCTGCAGCTGTCTGAGCTGGGACAGTGTGTGGTGTCTCAGTGCCTCATGCAGAGGAGTGTCTCCGTCCTTGTCTGGGATGTTCAGGTTGCATCCAGCTCGTACCAGAAGCTGTCACATAACATAATCAAACCAATATCACATGTCCCCTCACTTCACTTGAAAAACTATTAAAAACTATTCAATCAAATCCAAATTAAGTGTGTGTTACAGATACTAATATCTATCCATATATGGTATTAACAGGTACTTACTGCTGTATATTTTCTGTGATAATGGTAGAACTTACCCTGACAATTTGTGTGTGTTGTCGTTCCACAGCCAGGTGGAGTGCAGTCTGCTGGTTGACATTCTGGATATCCATATTGGCCTTGCCCTGACACACACAATCATATAAATTCTCAACTTTACTTATCACCTTTCATTACATTCATTTCCATTTTATTGAGCTAAATATTATACAGCAGATGAGAATAACAAGCATTATTCTCCAATTCTATTGAGCATATCAAATGTATCTTCTATTACAGAGGAAATATTTTGAAAAATGCTTGCCATCTTTGTGATATTAATTGCATAAATGCCTTCCTTTTGATAAAACTATTCACATGTCATTTGAATCTATTGTGATATAATATGTTTTTAACAATATGGAGTATCTGGGGTAAATGGATTTATTCTGTCAAGGCAATTATTAAGCGTGATAATTGGAGAGAACTTCATCATTGATGTACCTGATGTACGAGGAGTTCAGCGACCTCCACATGGTTGTTGAGTGCCGCCAAGTGGAGGGCAGTGTAACCATCATCTTTCTTTTCATCTACAATCCATGGCCGAGGCAACTTGGATAACAAGATGCGCATAGCACTGTAATTACAATCACAGACAATCCATTAATGTTTTTAGTTTATTTTTGATTTCATTTTATTTTAGCTAGTAAAAGTGAGAATAGTGTATGAGCTATTAACTGTATAACATGTGAGGATACATACAAACACACTATATCACACATATATGTCACATATATTCTCTCACAATTATTCAACACACACATAGAACAGACAATAAAGCATGAATGCAGCTCAGAGGGCACATCAATGTCACATTCATCATAAAACCCCAAATTATCTAGACATATTCATCATCAAGTTCTGTCCCAGTGACCCATATATATTCTCACTGCCAGATGCTACCACCTGGTGGCAGAAAATGAAATAACTGTCTGCAACAGAAGAGCGTATTCAATCATTTTATGTGTTGACATTGGTTTATATTTGAAAAAGAAAATATTTATATGTTAAATATTTAAGAGAAACAAAATTTTCTTGTCAAACATCTGTTTTTTTTATTACTTTTAAATCACAATTACAATTCAAGTATTTTACAATTACCATAAAAACAGAATATTTCCTTCAAATTCTCTTGAATTTGATCCTGATGCTTAGTCACAGACAGAATTTATGCCCGATTTAACATGTCAGAGAAATAAAAATGCTCTTACTTTGATTGTCATGATGTGACATATCTTCTCATTGGCCATTGCCTCTTCCTCTTGACTGTGTTTTGTTCTCCTCTGTCATCTCCCTGAATGTCTCCTGGACCCTATCTCATGGTCCTGACTGTCTTATCCTGGATCCATCTCGCACTATGTTTGCCTGGGGCCCTCTCTCGTCCCCGACTTCTCCTGGGACCCTCTCTCATGACTTAAATTGTCCTCTCCTTCTTGGGCTTATTTCATTCCCACAGTAAGTAGACATAGGTGTGATATGTGCAATGTGTGTCAGCCATGTTGTACTCTGATACTGCAGCAACTTGGACTCCTGAAGACCCACCGATCTCAGCCACCAAAGCCAGCAAATGCTGCCATCTTGTGGCTGTTTGCTCTGATTAAACAAAATCATCAAATTAATGTTCATTATCAAATTTACATGATACGTGCATCATGTAAATTTGATATCGGGATTTTTAAGGCTTTTATAAAGAACAAGTAAATTAAGAAAAAAATGTCATCCTTTCTCTAATATAAGAGCACAGGTGCAAAGATAAAATCTTATGCAACACTTCTACTACATATATCACAAGGTTCAGAGTGTTTGTTGCCAGACCCAGCAGTGGTTTCTATGGCAACAATTTTGACTGGTATCTTACCATCTGACATTGTGATATTACAACAGATGATAGATCTGTGGCCCTGACAGAGGACAGGGAAGTAACCAAATTAGTCTGGCAATTGATTGCCACTTATGTGGAGCCAATCCCCACATCTTGCATCTGATGCATAAAGATATCAGACATCCTGGACTGCTGTGACCTGGTCACCAAACAGCACACAGATACACCCTGAATACTGCCACTCAGCTAGGTCCTAACTACTACACAACTGCATTGTTCTCTAATTTCCTGATTGCTAGTACCAAATACTTAAGCTTAAAGTTCTGATGGCTTGGCCAATATCTGCCACCCAAAGCCATTATTTCTCCTCTCCAATACTGCAACAAAAATTCCCTTTTGCTACATCCAATGCAGTTATTATAATCCTACGAAATACTGATACTGAAGTCATGACAGCTACTCCAATACTGCTACTTAAAGTCAAATTGCTACTGCTTCCCAATTTCCTGATTGATGCTCCTAATACTGATACCCAAAATCCTAATTGCTACTGCCAAATACTGCTATGCTCAAGGAAAATGTTAAGCACCACATATATAAATATATGATACAAACCATATGAGACACTGTGGCAAACCCATTCTGTTGGTTATTGCTACTTTAGTAAATCTCCCAAGGGACCCCCTCATCCAAGACCTAAGCCATCCCCGCAACTTACTGATCAATTCCAATTTTGTGGCTGTCATTTTCGGTTGGCAGTGAACTGTTTTCTCTATTGGATGTGTGCATGATACAGTGAGGTCAAGTTGCAGCCATCCAGTGGCTCCCCCTATCTCTACAGAGGAGCCCCTTGTGGCTTGCACTGTTCCCCATACAGCACTGAAGAGGACACCCAATTTGGCTCCCCTATCCCCAGTCCCAAGACAACTTGCTTTTATCTGCCTGACCACCTCACCCGAATCATTTGTTTTCTCTGCAGACATGTTCTAATTTGATGTGTAATACTGTGTAGATGGTGTAGGAGGCTTAGCCCTATCAGACCACTCCCTTCTGATCCTTCAGAGCATTTACCATGCTACCTCCTCAATCCTTACTGCCACATAACACAGACTAGCAACTTCCCTCCCAGATCCCACCAATGTTCCAGTTATTCTCTCAATCAATTTTTTTCACACTGATCAACTTGCAATGTGAAATTACAAGTTACAATACAGGCACAAATGTACCACAATTGCAACAATGGTCTCACATCTGCAATATTAGTATCAAACTGGAAACATCAGTATCAAAATTGCAATACCACGGTGACGGCAGTCCATTCGGGGAAAATCTTTATGAAGATACTGCTCGTGCAAATGTGAGTTCATCAATTGCTATAAGTGTCATACAATAGTTAGTCCCTCTTCCCACATTTATCTAATAATGGTAACATTAGCCTCATAATGGATACACCAGTCCAGTTATGGCAAAAATAGTATCATATAGATTTTTATCCGAGATATTTATGTCACTTGTTTGACACTGGCAACAACTTCTCAATATCTGTACACACAATGCAAAGGGTTGTTGTACAAATCAAAATCAACACTCCATTCAACACTGAGCATCATCATTGTATTCTTTTATTCAATAAAAAGAGCAAATTGATTTTGGTGAGGTCAATGTGGTGCCACATGGCCACTGGTGTTGTCATTATCGATCCCTTGGCTTTTTTGTATGTAATATTTCATGGCTGAATGCACTCATGCATGTTACTCATTGAGTCCTGATGACCTTTGACAGGCACTGTCAAATACACAAGACTTCAACTTCATGCTGTCATTTTTAGTGTATTATGGGTGTTATGAGCTCACGCAAAGCGGAAGGGAAATCCTAAGCATAATATTGATCTCCTAAGTGATGCAGAGACAAGTTCATGGTTACTAGAAACCCCCAGCAAAGCCACAGGAATGACCTCCTATTACTATGCTGGTCCCATGATACTGCTTATCATAATGATGATATATAATTAACTCTATCACCCCCATCTGTTTGCTGATTGTCTCTCACCCCCATCCATGCCCACCCAACCTGCATGCACATGTGACACTAACAAAATACACATATAAATGCATTATGTAATTTTTGTATTGTTTTTGACAATATGTGTACAATTCACTGGACTCTCAAGTTTCTGGGCCAGTTAATGCTGTGTGTATATGATGTGGATGGGTTGAGATAGAGCAGTGTCCATGTGTGGGGGCTGCTGGCCACAGTGCAGGGCATCCCTGCCTGTCAGCTGTACGCACGTGCATGCATTCTCATGATGAATGAACACGTATGGTACCCAAGTAAGGCTGCCAATATGTGCACGCCTATTTGTAGATCATTCACATGTGAACTGTGACCCCTAACCTCAAGCCATCTCAGCAAGTACAAGCATGAATAACATACATAGCTGAGGCAAGCTCAAGGTCACACTCTATATCCAACCATCCCTACTTTATCCATCCTCTATCCATATTCTTTCAACTTAATAAAAAACTTTCTGGATATTGATAGTTCTAAACATGTTGCTCTAAGGTTGATTTGGCCCAAGAATCAACCTTAGAGCAATACACTCTGTATTACTCAGAATCAAATGAAACATTTCTGTTTGAAACCATAATCAATTATGTTGAACTTTATGGAATCAAACCTCTGCATTTTGGAAAGACCGACCAAAAATAGGTCTCTTTGGCCAAAACAATGACAGTTAGAGACTGTTGATATATCATATACAATAGATAACAGAACTGGTTGCAGATGTCAGGATGAAACCAGCACAAAGGTTGATGCTAGTGACACCTGGTGAGTGGGATGTGTGTCCTTGGTGGGCCAGGATAAGCTGATCATGCAAGGGCTACTTGTGGGCAGATTGGGTTACCCATGACCCTGTAGTTGTTGTATTTGTAGTAACAGGATCACAGTAGGTCAGACAAGACAGCCCCCCCCCCCCAGTCTCACATGGGCTAAAACCATGCATGGATAATCTTATCTTCAAATAATCCCCCTCTGTAAGCCAAATATTTGGGGATTTATCTAAAAACTAAATGATTCTGAAAGCCTATGTGCATTTGTAAAGCCTATGAGGCATTGGTGTTGAGAGATTAATGCAAAGGAGAGAGCCATGGCAGATGCCCTGAGCTGTGACCAGCACTGGATCCTAGCTGCCTCCTGCCAGAATCCTGCACCCAGGGCCTCCAAATATAGCAGCACCTCACCTCCTTCAGTTAGACCCCCAACCAAAAATACCACAGCATCTGGTGGAGGAGAAGAAGAGGCAGTCAGCTGGCACCCCTGCAGTATGCATGGATCCTGCCTGTGCTCTCAGGATCAAGTCTGGTCTGAATGGGCCTCTGCTAGCCACAAATACCACACTTATATGCTTGCCATGCTAAACCATCAAGAAACAATCTGCTAACATTTTACCAGGAGAAACCTACACTGATAATACAACAATAAACTCAGAACCAAACTTTTTACAACATAAAGCATACAATATTTCATGCTGGTATAAAAAAAAGAAATCCAGCAAAATATATTCATTTCCTCATAATAGTAATTGCCTGATTAAAAAATAAAATAAGCCTAATTGTGCTGATGTTGAATCCTGACTTGTTGCATGATTATGCATTCATTGGATGTGGGATGTTTGCTGTGGTTATTGTAACAAAGTTATCACCCACATAGTAATCATATGATTCCATACAAATCACCAAGTGACACAATTATTCTCTTCTGCTACCGGCATTATACTGCATCTGTTTATTGCTGCCCTGTACACCAAGCTCTCAAGTCCTCACTCGCACACCCAACTTTCTGCTTACTGTCTTCATGGTGGTTCATCATTTATGCATTACTCAACCTTGACAAGAAGACTTGGGGAATCAAGGCCGTCTTGATAATGTGGAAGGCCATCTGACACATCAAGGCATATTGTACAACCAACGAGTCTCACTGGTACAACCCACTAACATGTCACATAATGTGCAACCACTGTAGAGTTCTCATAGTTCAGTTGAGCCTATTGAAGTTATTTAATATATTTAGCTTCACATAATTTACCGAAATATATGGCATGAAGAACGTTTGAGGTGGAAGGGGGAAGATCAAGTTTAAAATATTGCATGGAAGGTCAAAATGCTTGGCCAGAGTAAAAAGTGTCAAACATAATATTCCATCCCTAAATATTATGAATTGGGCCAGACATCCAAGTGTCAGACATTGCATATTAAGCCATGGTCAATCATTACAAACATGACACCAGTGGCAAGTCCTGCATGTTACCAATAATATTACTAATAGTTAGTAATATCTTTTATGTTAGCAAAGAAGTCACACATGACCTCTAAACTATAGCAACGGATGTACGTTTGCAATGGTTATCTTTATTATCCTACTGTGTACAATTTAAATTAGATTGGAATATTTGTGTAAAAAAAATTGTGTAAACAATAAATATTTGTCAGTTTTATTTATTTTTTGTTCAGACTATTCAAAATGTAATGAATGTGGTAATAAAATTTTGTATTTTCAGGGCGGATTTGCTGTACTCAGCACCTGAGAACTGCAGTATGGTATGTATAGCAAGGAGGAATAATTACTGCCACATATAACCTTAAAACATTTACAGTTGTTCCTGAGTATAACTTGGCGGTAGCGTCTGAGACACCATTTAATGACCTGTGTTCTGCATGTGGGGCGACCCATTATGTCTATATCCCACAATTCCCTTGTCAGCTGCTACATCAGCATATACCCACTTTACACTTCATGCAGTATTCATGCGGCCAATGCTCACTATTTTTTGTGTCTACTTTGGCTTTTGAGTGAAGCTGACTTGCTGCAAGGCCTATGTTGTGTTTTGCACATGTTTGTGGGTGTAGTTAAGTGTGGAGAGCAATCTCTAGGGTACAATGCAGGCAAACCTGGCCAGCCCGCAGCCCATCCTACACCCAATCTCCACACTATATTGCCAGCATCACACAACAGGTTTTTTTAATATATATATATATATATATATATATATATATATATATATATATATGCTCTCCCCCATTATTATATTGAGGCTCAGAAGCTCCCTTAAGTTGCTTGTCAAATGGTGAAATACATGTATATTGAAATATCAAATTTATTGGCTACATTTTGAAAGAATATGTCAAAACCTTTTTTTAAGGATGTATGAAACATACACATGTAAAATGTAAAACACGTGTAAAATCTGTTTGTGTGACTGAAATAGGTTTATAACATATAACAAATATTTTTGTTGACAGACAAATCAACACACACACACGTACAAGATTATTTATTTCAGCAAGGAAGCAGTAGTTGATCATGTGGCCTTGCTCAGTCCGTGGTTTTTATTAGCACTCATGATTCTAAAGTAGGTCAGTGGGCCAGTGCCTTTATAAAGTACACAGCACATCTTCCATAACCAGCAGCAGTTAATCACATGATCTTGCTTGTAGTCAGTATTTATTCCAAGCACTCAAGCTTTATGAGTAGATCAGTAGGTCATGTTTGAGAATATCAATTGTGGGCCTTTGTTAGGTGATTTGTTGTAGAAACGTTGAATATGTACCTAAAATAGGTGATAACATTTAGCAGAATTTGAAGCCTATGACCTTAGTCAAGGTCATAACTGAGGTCATCCTATTGAGGCCTTTATGGAGTACATGTATGGTAATAATGTTGAGCCTGTATCTGAAATAGCTGATAAGATATAGCAAAAGTTTTTGGTAACAATTTGAAGCCCTTGAGCTTGAAAATAAGTCAAGGTCATAACTGAGGTCATCCTATTTCAGCCTTCATGGGCTGCATGTGTGGTAAAAATCTGGAGCCTGTTTCTGAAACTGTTGCTTATAACATAAATCAAAATGTCAAGGTTGAGAGATGCATACACGGACACACAGACAGAGCCCATCTACCATATCTCCCATGATGCTCAGGCAGCAGACTAACAAATAACATTACTGTCTGATTTGATGAGAACTGTTATATAGGCCATATTATAGTGTGCGACTAGTGAAACGTGAGAAGTACATGTCTGCATTGCTGAGGCTCCACAAAAAAGACTCAAAGTTGAAAGTTTTACTCACTGTGGCCAAGACTGACTGGTGGTGCACTTGGCACGACTCCCGTGCAGGCGGGCAAGCAGGCTGGCATGCTGCTACTAAGGCTGGGATGCAGGCTGTTACACATGCAGGCTGGGAGGTGGCCAGAGAGGGCCAGCGTGACACTATGTTCCAGCGTGGTGGCTGGCTCCCGCTCACTGTGATGTAATCCCACATCGTGATGATACGCATATACAGGACACCAGCATATTGCATGACATCCATGTGAGGGGCATGACACCAGCCTCTGCCTGGCCACTATCACATCCCATGCTGATAACTCTCCGAGAAGCTGACACTGTCACAACTCCACTACACCAGCCACAGGTAAGTCACTTTACAGTCAAGCTACTTACCTAGGTATCACCACCCCCAAGTAATCACATAGTCTGGTCTGTCCTGCCTATCCTACTATCTCCCTGTCATCATATAGTCCAGTCTACCCTGCCCATCCTGCAACTAGCTCCCTGTCGTCACATAGTCTGTCCTGCCTATCCTACTAACTCCCTGTCATCATATAGTCCAGTCTACCCTGCCCATCCTGCAACTAGCTCCCTGTCGTCACATAGTCTGTCCTGCCCATCCTGCAACTAGCTCCCTGTCGTCACATAGTCTGTCCTGCCCATCCTGCAACTAGCTCCCTGTCGTCACATAGTCTGTCCTGCCCATCCTGCAACTAGCTCCCTGTCGTCATAGTCTGTCCTGCCTATCCTACTATCTCCTTGTCATCATATAGTCCAGTCTACCCTGCCCATCCTGCAACTAGCTCCCTGTCGTCACATAGTCTGTCCTGCCCATCCACCAACTAGCTCCCTGTCATCACATAGTTTGTCCTGCCTATCCTACTAACTCCCTGTCATCATATAGTCCAGTCTGTCCTGCCCATCCTGCAACTAGCTCCCTGTCGTCACATAGTCTGTCCTGCCCATCCTGCAACTAGCTCCCTGTCATCACATAGTCTGTCCTGCCCATCCTACTAACTCCCTGTCATCATATAGTCCAGTCTGTCCTGCCCATCCTGCAACTAGCTCCCTGTCGTCACATAGTCTGTCCTGCCCATCCTGCAACTAGCTCCCTGTCGTCATAGTCTGTCCTGCCTATCCTACTAACTCCCTGTCATCATATAGTCCAGTCTGTCCTGCCCATCCTGCAACTAGCTCCCTGTCGTCACATAGTCTGTCCTGCCCATCCTGCAGCTAGCTCCCTGTCATCACATAGTCTGTCCTGCCTATCCTACTATCTCCCTGTCATCATATAGTCCAGTCTACCCTGCCCATCCTGCAACTAGCTCCCTGTCGCCACATAGTCTGTCCTGCCTATCCTACTATCTCCCTGTCATCATATAGTCCAGTCTACCCTGCCCATCCTGCAACTAGCTCCCTGTCGTCATAGTCTGTCCTGCCTATCCTACTAACTCCCTGTCATCATATAGTCCAGTCTACCCTGCCCATCCTGCAACTAGCTCCCTGTCATCACATAGTCTGTCCTGCCTATCCTACTATCTCCCTGTCATCATATAGTCCAGTCTACCCTGCCCATCCTGCAACTAGCTCCCTGTCGTCATAGTCTGTCCTGCCTATCCTACTAACTCCCTGTCATCATATAGTCCAGTCTGTCCTGCCCATCCTGCAACTAGCTCCCTGTCGTCACATAGTCTGTCCTGCCCATCCTGCAGCTAGCTCCCTGTCATCACATAGTCTGTCCTGCCTATCCTACTATCTCCCTGTCATCATATAGTCCAGTCTACCCTGCCCATCCTGCAACTAGCTCCCTGTCATCACATAGTCTGTCCTGCCCATCCTGCAACTAGCTCCCTGTCATCACATAGTCTGTCCTGCCCATCCTGCAACTAGCTCCCTGTCATCACATAGTCTGTCCTGCCCATCCTGCAACTAGCTCCCTGTCATCACATAGTCTGTCCTGCCCATCCTGCAACTAGCTCCCTGTCATCACATAGTCTGTCCTGCCCATCCTGCAACTAGCTCCCTGTCATCACATAGTCTGTCCTGCCCATCCTGCAGCTAGCTCCCTGTCATCACATAGTCTGTCCTGCCTATCCTACTATCTCCCTGTCATCATATAGTCCAGTCTACCCTGCCCATCCTGCAACTAGCTCCCTGTCATCACATAGTCTGTCCTGCCTATCCTACTATCTCCCTGTCATCATATAGTCCAGTCTGTCCTGCCCATCCTGCAACTAGCTCCCTGTCGTCACATAGTCTGTCCTGCCCATCCTGCAGCTAGCTCCCTGTCATCACATAGTCTGTCCTGCCTATCCTACTATCTCCCTGTCATCATATAGTCCAGTCTACCCTGCCCATCCTGCAACTAGCTCCCTGTCATCACATAGTCTGTCCTGCCCATCCTGCAACTAGCTCCCTGTCATCACATAGTCTGTCCTGCCCATCCTGCAACTAGCTCCCTGTCATCACATAGTCTGTCCTGCCCATCCTGCAACTAGCTCCCTGTCGTCACATAGTCTGTCCTGCCCATCCTGCAACTAGCTCCCTGTCATCACATAGTCTGTCCTGCCTGTCCTACTAACTCCCTGTCATCATATAGTCCAGTCTACCCTGCCCATCCTGCAACTAGCTCCCTGTCATCACATAGTCTGTCCTGCCCATCCTGCAACTAGCTCCCTGTCATCACATAGTCTGTCCTGCCCATCCTGCAACTAGCTCCCTGTCATCACATAGTCTGTCCTGCCCATCCTGCAACTAGCTCCCTGTCATCACATAGTCTGTCCTGCCCATCCTGCAACTAGCTCCCTGTCATCACATAGTCTGTCCTGCCCTGCCCTGCCCTGCCCTGTCCATCCTACCTACTAAATTTACCACTGCCCTATCTGACCCATCCATCCTTTAGTCATCACACCATCATATCTTGGATACTTCATCAATCAACTGTCTCTGATTTAGTTATGTTATCACATGACCATTGCCATTTAGTCAATCAACCTTTATCACTTGACTATCTCTTTTTCATCACTCGGCCCTCTCTATCCCATCACTTAATCACGTGACCATCTCTATCTCAACTCCTAACCATATCTACATCATCCCATAACCCTCTCTACTTCATCACCTGACCGCCTCTATTTCATCATGTGACCTCTCTATTTCATCATATGACCCTCTCTATTTCATCACTTAATCACATGACCATCTCTACTTCATTACACATCCATATCTACTTCATCACAAAACTATTTTCATCATCTTCATCACACAAACTTCCAATTGATCTCATCAAAATAAAATCCATAAAAAAACAAACTTGGCTCAAACCCAGATGTACTCTCTTTTAATTTTATTTCTTGACATAATCATGATAACAAACAGCAATTCTAAAAGAGTTAACACAGAACAATTTGGGAGATTTGTGGACTGTTTCATTTCACTTCAATATGTGGAATTGGACTGAGTTATGATTTGTGGTGGGAACGTGGGCTCCGCGGCATAGAGGGGAATGATTGATCACAATCCGCCTTTCTGGCCATCTTCTTGTTTTTACATGGTAACAATTGCTGCCACCAATTGAGTTTTCATGGCATGCACTTGTTCACTGAAGCCAGCCCGGCTCATGCTGATGAATTGCATCCACAATATTCACATTGTGTCAAAGACACCCTTCCCTCCTGCCATGATTTATCTATATGGGCCCACAAAAATAATATTGCACATTGATGAAATTCATTGCAATGAAACTATTGTCACATAAGATAATAAATGAATGCCCCACTAGATCCTCTGCATATTGAAACACAAAATGAAATTAATATTATTCCACTGTTTTAATCAAATGAATATTTCTCTCATGGTTTTCATTATTCGGCACAGTTCTGAACTTTGCCTTACATGGTATCAAGGATGTGTCCCTTGTCTGTCTGATATAATTTATCATGAACAATTATCATGTATATCATACTATTCAGAAATAGGTTTTTTCTCATTTTTGGAAGACTCTGTCATGGCCTGTGATGTGCTAGGACAGATGCAGGCTATGTGGCCGGGTTGAAATTGTGCAGATTGTCAATATTCCTGTCACATTGTTTTGACATGGTTAGGCCCGAGGCTTCCACTAACACTAATGTTAATCACCTAATATATATATATATATATATATATATATATATATATATATATATATATATATATATATATATATATATATATATATATATATATATATATATATATATATATATATATATATATAAATATATATATATATATATATATATATATATATATATATATATATATAGTTATGCTGTGTGTATGTGTGTATATATATATATATATACATATATATGTATATATATGTATATATATACATAAATATGGCAACACAGGGGGCCAGCCAGTGCAACATATCCTCTCCACTCTTTGTGGTATGCTGCATTTGACTGACCTATCACATTTGTGACCTAACTAAATGAATACCATTATCAGGATGTGCATAAACTGGCTTATATTTAATTTGAGGTTTGATCTGAAACATACGGGGTAATAATATACACACACACAGCAGGATGCACTCATACCTTCCTTACTGCATTCCTATCCAAACTATCAGGTCTGCATTCACACCAAACATGAGGTAAGTGAATGACTGTAGTAATCATTAAGACATCTTGAGCCCAAATATTAATGTCATACACAAATATCAACATCAACATGGTCCTAACAAGGTGCTCACCTCAATGTGTTACAAAAAATGTATGTGATACGCTTAGTTTCCATATTGAGTGATACACAAATTCGGACCTTGATTTGATGCTAAGTGTATTGCCCTGAGGTGATCCATAAGTATACTAAATGCATCAAGTGCTAATCATGGATACACAAGCATTCATCTTGGTATGAAGCAGATGCATACTCTACTCTGTTTAAACTTAGAGTTATACACAATATATATTACTCTAAGGTTTAAAGGACATGTGACTTAATTGTGAGAAGGTGACCAACTTGGTGGTTACAATATGTGACTAGATTGGTTTCTGTCTGAATATAGTAGGAATATATTTGAATCATGATTTGGGTCACTAATATGTGACCTACTTTGTGAAAGATATATTGCTTCATTTGTGTGAAGGATATATGACCTACTTTGTGTTAAGGTTATATGACCTATTTTATTTTAAGGATATAAAGAGCCAGCTTTGAGTTAAGGATGTATGACCTACTTTGTTGCTTTACATGTTGCCTGTGTGAATGTTGCATGATGACAATTTTTCATGACACAGAGAACAGGTCATTTGAATGTTAATGATGATGTCACCAGGGCTATGGAGGTGGGGCTTCCATGTGTGTGGTATGCAGCATGTCTGCCTCTCTCCTGAAAAGCACAAAATACCCATCTTACATTTATTTGTAGAAACATTGACAATTCTCTGTGTATTCTCATCAGCTACTTTCTTCGGGGAAAGACAGGGCTTCTTTGTAAATCATAATGTTGGCATGTGCTGATAGGGAAGATGGCTCCCCTTATTCTGGCCCCCCATCCATTGTCTCTCATTCCAGCCACTGCAATATTTACATTCCTCACAACCCCTGGCAAATAAGGACAACCAAATGAAAACAGGGAACCATCCCACAGTGTGTCATCACAACCCTGGATTTTCAATATGGAAAAAAAGTTGCCAGAATGTTGGCATACCCCAAGATAGAGAATGGTCAAGGTTTAATATTATGGCAGTGCTCTGTGATGTTTTGTCCAGGACAGCCCCTATGGCCAATATTATTCCAACATGGTCCTCCACTTACTGCCCAACTTCATATCAAATTTATTACGTGGCCCTTTTAGCTGGGTCAGGACAATTAGATTTGTGTTGGAAAAGTGAGGGATATTGGTGCATGTTACTCTACAGCTTTTAGCCCCTGCAGCCTGCAAGGCTCCTACAGTGTGGCACTCACGGGACCGCCAGTCTGACTGTCTGCACCAAGCATACTGCATGGCTCCTACAGTGTGGCACTCACGGGACCGCCAGTCTGACTGTCTGCACCAAGCATACTGCATGGCTCCTACAGTGTGGCACTCACGGGACCGCCAGTCTGACTGTCTGCACCAAGCATACTGCATGGCTCCTACAGTGTGGCACTCACGGGACCGCCAGTCTGACTGTCTGCACCAAGCATACTGCATGGCTCCTACAGTGTGGCACTCACGGGACCGCCAGTCTGACTGTCTGCACCAAGCATACTGCATGGCTCCTACAGTGTGGCACTCCCGGGACCGCCAGTCTGACTGTCTGCACCAAGCATACTGCATGGCTCCTACAGTGTGGCACTCACAGGACCGCCAGTCTGACTGTCTGCACCAAGCATACTGCATGGCTCCTACAGAGTGGCACTCCCAGGACCGCCAGTCTGACTGTCTGCACCAAGCATACTGCATGGCTCCTACAGTGTGGCACTCACAGGACTGCCAGTCTGCCTGTCTGCACCAAGCATACTGCATGGCTCCTACAGTGTGGCACTCCCGGGACCGCCAGTCTGACTGTCTGCACCAAGCATACTGCATGGCTCCTACAGTGTGGCACTCACAGGACCGCCAGTCTGACTGTCTGCACCAAGCATACTGCAAGGCTCCTACAGTGTGGCACTCACGGGACCGCCAGTCTGACTGTCTGCACCAAGCATACTGCATGGCTCCTACAGTGTGGCACTCCCAGGACCGCCAGTCTGCCTGTCTGCACCAAGCATACTGCATGGCTCCTACAGTTTGGCACTCACAGGACTGCCAGTCTGACTGTCTGCACCAAGCATACTGCATGGCTCCTACAGAGTTGCACTCACGGGACCGCCAGTCTGACTGTCTGCACCAAGCATACTGCATGGCTCCTACAGTGTGGCACTCACGGGACCGCCAGTCTGACTGTCTGCACCAAGCATACTGCATGGCTCCTACAGTGTGGCACTCACGGGACCGCCAGTCTGACTGTCTGCACCAAGCATACTGCATGGCTCCTACAGAGTGGCACTCACGGGACCGCCAGTCTGACTGTCTGCACCAAGCATACTGCATGGCTCCTACAGTGTGGCACTCCTAGGACCGCCAGTCTGACTGCACACTGTATGACAACCACCGTGGCACTCACTGGGTCATTCAATCCTACTGCCTGTACCTCATACTGCCACAACTGAAGTTCACAGTAATCATCTCTTGAGAAACATACTACTTGGTCACTCTTCTGGATGTGTCATTCAATAATACACTTGAGTGGAGAAAATCTATTATAACAGAGATTGCTATTGAACTATGTCCATGAGTGAGAGAACCTTTTATGTAAAGAGTTGAAGTGGGTTTGAGCATCCTAGCATGGATATTGAGCATCTTTCCTACAACACTATGGTCACTGCGCTTCCACTCTAGGCAAATTGTATTGTGAAGAGTCCCACTAGAGGGCAGCACACGCCTGCATGTTTGCCCTACCTCTGTTCATCATGGCGGCTTTATGTGTGTTCTGAGGTTTCCTGTGAGCCCATAAATGCTCGTTTTTGCCTGGCAGTCTCTTTAACCTCACCTATTAGGTATTCTATTAACCTGCAGATATTCACTGGGGGCTGACAGAGCACCTTTTTCCCTGGTGAATTGTGCCAGTATGTCCATACCCAACTTGACAAGAATACCAAACTCCACAACAAACCCTATTGCTATGAGTATCCTATATGTAATAACATGCTGGCTGGATTAACATTTAATTGTTTGGAGCTCCCCCTGGGTATTTGTATTGTTGTATGTGCTAACGACATCACTGGTGGAATGACTGATCCCAAGCCAAACATTCCTTTTCCTAACAAATTTTGGGGATACATTGTTTTTTGGTTATTTTTCTAGTATCTGAATCAAAATAAACATCATGTTACTTTAAGCAATGCAATAATTTCATGACTAAGTTCATTAGTTTTTGAAAAGTGACAGGAGAAAAACTTAACACCAAAAGAGCTACTGAATATATAGACTTCGTAACAAGGGTTCATACAAACAGGTAAAATGTGTTAATGTGACCATGCAAGTTCTGAATGTAAATTTGCAATGTGTTCCAAAAATTAATACTGAAGGTAGAAACATTGAATGAGTTCATCACAACATAGTCTCAGTGTAACTGGGACATGTCCAATTCTTTATTGTGAAAAGGGTTTTACCACTTTCAATATCATAGCATGGATTATTATTTAATACACTGGAATAGACTATCATACTCAAAGTGAACATCTATATTAATGTTCAAAACAATTCCTATTTTTAAGGCTACTTGATTGGCTTTCATCTTTTCGAACTTGAGATCAGATCTATGAATATACTGGGATGTTTGGTTGCAATCTGGTGGCAGTGTTTTCACACAAGATTTGCTTCAGTTATCTGAGGTTGCAGAGAGAAGGGCAAGATCTTGGATTTGAGACTTGGTGGAGTTATTTGATCAGACCGGTCAGATAACATCACCAATCAACACAGTAGCTTTGCACAAATAACTTCACTGTCACATTCCTAATAATAGGCTCAATATTAAACTCACACTGCCTGCATGTGATCAAAGTTCTCATCTGCTAGAATCTCACAGATTTTGACAATGGCATATGTGTTATCTGTCACCAGAATCATCAATTCTAATTCAATTAAAATTAAAATTGAAACACTAATAATTTCAATCAAAATCCTTTGTGGTGATTGTGCCTTGAAGCTGTTTTTGCTGTCACAAGAAAATTGCACAACTGACTGAAGATTCTGACATGGGAGAAAATATCAACTTGGATATTTGTCAGTATGTAGGAGGGATATATTGACAGATAATGTTTGGAAACCTCCTTACTATATGATATTTGGAGGATAATACCTCCCCTCAAACATATGCTGAGAGGGTACCTCCCTTGATAGAAATGCCTGGAGGATATTTGGAGCATACATCCCTTGATAATGCTGGGGATACCTTCCATGAAGGGTAAGCTGGGAGGATACCTCCTATGACAGATAATGTTGGGGATACCTTCCATGATGGGTAAGCTGGGTGGATACCTCCTATGACAGATAATGTTGGGGATACCTTCCATGATGGGTAAGCTGGGAGGATACCTCCTATGACAGATAATGCTGGGGATACCTTCCATGATGGGTAAGCTGGGTGGATACCTCCTATGACAGATAATGTTGGGGATACCTTCCATGATGGGTAAGCTGGGAGGATACCTCCTATGACAGACAATGTTGGGGATACCTTTCATGATGGGTAAGCTGGGAGGATACCTCCTATGACAGATAATGCTTGGAGGATACTACCTTTCATGATAAATAATTTGGAAGGAATATCTTTCCCGATACCTGTAATGTTAGGAATCCTGGAAAGATACCTTTCAAGATGGATAATGTTGGGAGTATACCTCCCATGATAGAGGATACCAACTAGCAAGGATGTAGGACATATCAATATTGTAATGATTATTGTCACACGTGTCTGATGACTGTTCTACTGACACACTTCACTATTACATACAGGAAAGCCACGAAATGAAAGAAATGCAGACATATTACAGAATGAGAGAGATTTGGTACTATGCTATGATATTAAGTAGTATGCCACATCACTCTGGAAGAGAAAGGCAGTCAGCCATATAATTATAAGAGAGAGACAGTCAGATTAGCTCAGCCATATTACTCTATAAGAGAGAGGTAGACAGGCTAGGTCAGCCATATTTCTCTATAAAAGAGAGGTAGTCAGGCTAGGTCAGCCATATTTCTCCATAAAAGAGAGGTAGTCAGGCTAGGTCAGCCATATTTCTCCATAAAAGAGAGGTAGTCAGGCTAGGTCAGCCATATTTCTCCATAAAAGAGAGGTAGTCAGGCTAGGTCAGCCATATTTCTCCATAAAAGAGAGGTAGTCAGGATAGGTCAGCCATATTTCTCCATAAAAGAGAGGTAGTCAGGGTAGGTCAGCCATATTACTCGATAAAAGAGAGCTAGTCAGGATAGGTCAGCCATATTACTCTGTAAGAGAGGCAGTCAGGCTAGGTCAGCCATATTACTCTATAAGAGAAAGGTAGACAGGCTAGGTCAGCCATATTACTCTATAAAAGAAAGACGGTCAATATAGGTCAGCCATATTACTCTATAAAAGAGAGACAGTTAGGATAGGTTAGCCATATTACTCTATAAGAGAGAGGTAGACAGGCTTAAAACTCTATATAGAGAGAGGAATCTAGTCATTTTAATCTAGACTGAGAGGGTTACAGCCAAATATCAAAGTGTTCAAATATTCTTTATGAAAACAATTACACTATCAAACTTGGCAGGTCCATGAAATATAGGATGTATTTTTGCTTGGTGTAATGAAGTGAACCCTCTGCACATCTCACACACAGAATACTAATGTGCTGGTCTGCTTTCATTTATGCTGCATATAACTTTATCCAGACCAAAGCTCTCAGTCCGTGCTCATAAAATTAACCAATTCGTAAATGAATCTAATACTAAATCATTGATCCACATTTTTGGCATGTATCTGACACAGGAGCCTGAGTTGAGCCATATATTCTACACATCTCTCACAGTAATTGTTGCTATTTGAGCTGGTGCCAAGTATGTCAGCTGTGCCCCTATCAGATTCTTCATGGTGTCACTAGGACAACGCTACACCCAACTCCACATTTTTTCACAAATATGGGGCCGAGTAGTGAATTTGAACAACATCCTCCCTCTTCAGTACTCATTATATCTGGTCTCCATGGAAGAATGGGCAGAATATTTTCAGCAATTCTTATAATTATGATCCGAAAGTCCAGTTCACCATAATCTTTATCTTCTCCTCAAAAAAGAAATGTATCCTTATAATTATCAAACTTCTATTACAAAATGTATTTATTATTGGCTTGAACCCCTTACTTCTTTCTAAATAAACACCACCTGTGTTGTCCAACTTCTCCTTGACCCCTTTTCATCATTTTTGCCTACTTTTCCACAAACCTAGTCTGATTCTGCTTTGATATTGCCCTGGCCAGTTGAAGCATCTGGATGCCACAGGAATGTGATCCTGGCACCACATCAAAGTATCACCCATATTTACCCCTACCTTGACCCCCTGGCCTGACTGTCTGCACCCCATATCTCTCCCCCTACCAGCCAGCCATGTCTGCGGAGCAAGCCCTGTATCTATATATAGCCAGTGCCAGGATCCACAGATCCAACATACATCACCTTGTCTTACCCTTGTCTGCTCAATCACAGGGCCAGACTGCATTTACTTTCTATCCAAAATACAAGGATCATTTCTAGAATTGACCTCAGATTTCATCATCTCTCAGGCCCTGTAAATTTGACGAACCATGGTAGTTTTCTATTTATTTAAGATATGATAATATACTGATCTACCAAGTTTTAGCTGAAGAAATATCACTGTCATAAGCAAATTTCAGGATATTTGATGAAGATGAATTATTAAGTATAGGCTGATAAGACTGAAGCACAGCTTAACCTGCCAAGTCCCACATTGAAAGCATGAAGCACAGACAAGATACAACAGTTGAGAACAACCATAAAAGATCTGGGATTGCTCACAGCACATGCCCGTTTAATATTCAACACAAAACACTCCTGCTGACACTACCCTACCACAAGTGAATGGCCAGTTTGCTGTGTGTGAATTATGAACACAGCTCATGAGGGTGTTTTGTACAATTTTTAATTAGAGTTATGCATTTCTAGGCCAGTGTGGTGAAGGATGTAGTGTGTATGGCATTAATGGATATGAAATAGGCAGGATAAGTAATTAGCATTGCAATCATTACTTTCATTAATTGAATCATATTTTCCCCTCTTATGTCAGAGCCACTTGCTGTATATCCGTATACTTGCTCTATATGACCTAGTTATATATAGCACAACCTTAGTCGAAACAGACATCTATTGGTTCATGATTCTGGATCTAAGATTATTAATATAAAATAGATGAGAAGAACATGATCAAATAATTAAGAGAAATAATTTGTATAATTATTAAGAGGAAATGACACAGAATAGCATGATACTGGTACCCATTATTTGCAATTCATATTACTTCACAATTTGGTTTGATTTTCATTTCCTTCTGGAGTCTGTTTGCCATATACACATTACTTAAGCATTATTCTCTATAATTAGCCTTTTGTTTGTAAACTTCAAAGTTTCAAACGTCAGCAGTCAACATATTAACTGGAATTATCACCCACATGATTCCATGAAGTACTAATTGCTTTTGTACGTGATATAAGCCATTGCTTGCAAGTGTGAGAGGCCACTGCTAAGACAACACAGGAGTATCACCAGATAAACCTGCTCCAACCCCTCTGCAAACATCACAGCCTCAGATCAAAGCTCGCTCTGTCCAGCAACGCAGGCAATGTCTTGCCTAGCACCCTTCCAATCATATTCATCCTTCCTCATTAACATGGAATGAATTTTCCTTTTGAAAGTAGCCTGATAGATTGTATACTAAATATTGGTTTAACTATTGAGAATTAACTTTTTTTTTTAAATCATCTACTTCTCTTATATTTCATACATTTGTATCAAAGTCAAGTGTTCTTCACTGAAATACCAATGTATCAAATCATTAATTTAAAATCAAGATTGCTTCACGTGTTAAGTTGTAATAATAAACTCCCAAAAGGTTGTACATCTTATTATTTTCCAAATGTATTTATGCATCACATTTGATTTCCCCTCAGGTTGTAGTACATCTCTTGCACTTTATGAGGTATTGATCACATCTATTCATACTTCGTCAAGGATGCTGATGTTTGTCTTCTGTGTACTGACCACCATCCATTAAATTTGAGTCAAATCAATCCATTAGTTTATGACAAGAAGCATTTCATTGGTGAGGATGTACTAGGAAGAATAAGCAGTAAATACTCTGCCAAACTACACTGCCCTGTTTGTTTAAGCAAAAAATGTATCTATCTTGAGAGATATGTTGGACAGAGTGGGAGGTATCATCCCAGTGACACAAGCCTCTAAGTAAACTCAGTTCTTTCATGATAGGGTGTCATCCTGACTCTATATTCTCAATTAATAATTTGGATACAGTTGTAATGTTATGGAGTAATATGGATTATGATATACTTCTCTATTGTTCAAACCAGCTCATAGCTCTGAAATATTTTTGAGTAATAATTTTATACATATTCAATATCCTGTTGTAAATATATGTTGTATATATATATATATATATATATATATATATATATATATATATATATATATATATATATATCCTATCATTGTACCATTGTACTACAAGCCAAATCGAGAGTTATTTGAAATCATATTAATGCATGCCAAGATACATATCTTGAAAAAACGAACATGAATAACATATTTGTACCTTTTTAGATGTCTGTAAGTCTATAAAATATACCAAGTTTGGTGTACCCCCATCAGCACCATCACTGACAGAGGTTGTGTCAAGTGCGTTGCTATGGATACATGTGGAAACAGAGAATCTAAGACCCCATCCCATCCCACCAACAGAAAGGAATCGGGCAGCTTATACTGAGTAACTTTCGGGTTGCCTACTATTCAATGTACAATGGATCCTTTCCATATTACATAGCACAAATTACATAGCTCTGGCATATTTGTTTATATGAGGCAGCTGTCTGTTCTCCAGAGGTCCAGGATGCTGAATGTAGTGCCAGGAGTAGTAATAATAGGAGAGAGATCCCCCTTCAGGTCCCCTGATGGCATGTGGAGGGTGAGGCTGGATGTGAAGGTCATACACATTGACCTCACACTACTCCAGCCTGCCTCCTATCATCCCACATCTCCATCATTACATCACACTTACACTGCTTACTTCTCTACTGTCGTATTTGTCCTACTTTGGGCTTGACATATACAAGAGCACAATGTTTTATATTCTAGCCTGGTCCCAGAAGGTACAATGTTCACTGGATATTTATTTCAGGTCATCCTGTACACTTTGCTTACTTACATCAGTTACGGATATATATGATTTTTGAATGTATTCTTCTTACGTATTTCAGATAATCACTAATCACTGAAAGGAGAAGAGCGTATAGCTAAGAATACTGTCCAAAGTTGAGTATAAGAATTTTGCTGAGCTTGCAGTTTGGTAATCTTGTCTTGTCTGGTTTCTCTTTTCAGATAGGAGTAGACAAATAAGGGGTGCCACACAGGCAAGGAAGGAAGGCAGGGATTATTGTCTGCTAGGGCACCATCACACAACTTTGCTTGCACACAAGATTAGTTTTGTGTATTGAGTAAGTTGGTGTTGCTGTGGGTGAGGAAAAGAGGGTGAGGGTAGAACCCCTAAAGCAGCCAGCCCATTGGTCACTCACTGACCATCAACCCTCACACAGGAAGTAATTAATAAGCCTGGCCAATGGCACGATGAAGGCTTAAGCATCACCACGGCAACAGCTGACAATGAGGCTGGAGCGTCTTGAGGAGGCCGGCAGCAGCACCACGTGCACCTGAGAAGTAGGACAGAGGGGCAGTCTTGTTCTCAGAGTGCCGCCAGATCCCGCCCAGGATGGAAGCTTCCCCCTCTCTGCCACTCCTCATGGAGCTAACTGCTACATGTACTACTACCAGCTTCTCTGCTCGGCGCCACACCTGGGAGTACACTCTGCTCTTCTCAACTTGTGGATCTTACAAAAGTTCTACACTTGTACAACTTTGTGCAACTTTGAGTAAAGTTTGTGAGGACTTGTTTGTTGCATGGGCTTTGCCCCATAGATGGAAGCAGCGGCTGACAAGATGGTGGGATACAGGCTGCATGTGAGTGTCACATACTTCTTTATATACCATATCTATGATAGATGTATGGAATGTAAAGAAGTATGTAGCATTTGGGTGCCATTCAACACTGACCTTCAAGACGACTTTCTCAGAGTTGCAACTTTTTATTGCCTACTGAGTGGATGTAGTCAAGATGGCCGCCTGGCAAGCGAGCACATGGTGAGAAAGTGGCGGGAACCAGGTTGAGGCTGGGGGGTGAGTGGCTTCTCTGCCTATGACTTTGCTCTATGCTTTGTTTCTCTCTTCTTATTCTCCTTGTCTTTAGTCACGCTGGGGAAAATTTCCCTAAGAATCCTAATGCTTCAAATTCTGTTGACCTTCTGGTGATGAAACTTGAAAAGCTGGAATGGAGCCAACAAAAAACTTTTGCAAGAAATGCCAAGAAAGCAAAATTTCTGACAAAATCATCAGGAAATCTATTTCACTTTCATTGATGTAGTATAAACTTTGTAAAGTAATAAGAAGTTTCTTTTGCACAGAGAGGTCACTGGGTACAAAGTGAGGTGAATGTGTGACTTGCTGTGATTCAAAAACTGTGGGAGGGAGAAGTCATTCTCTGTAGAAGCTTTATAGCCTATACTTTATAGCCTCTGTGGTGGATTAGTGTCAAACTATCAGCTTTATTATCTGATAAAGAGTAGTAAGTTTGCTGCTATAGAGAACTATAGTGTTTTCCTGTGATTGTGGGTGAGAGGTGTGTGTGGCAGGGAGGGATAGCTGTGGCCTGCCATATTTAGTGTGTGCCTCATGCTAGAGATCAGCTGGCTGGCCGGCCTCTCTCTATTTCCTGCCTACATTCCTCTCTCTGCATGCACCCCTCCTCTCCAGCCTCACTCTTCAGCCTCACTCATATCTAACTTACAACTAACTCTTCAAACAAGCAACTTTCCTGAAACTTTTTAGATATAATGAAAACTTTTATTAGATTACAAAACTAGAGAAATTGGGATAATAGTACTAAAACTTTCTCATACAAGATAAATACTTGTTAAGTGACTTGTACTATGACTAATATTTTGGCAATGGTATTTTTGCTTGGCTTACTGAGATTATATGCAGAGTATCTTTGTGGAGATATCATCTGTGACCAAAATCTTGAATTACAATCAAAAAGCATTTAACAATCAAAAGATTTTTCAATCCTTGCCACAATGTGACTTTAAACTTGATCAACTATAATACTCAGATTTCTTCAAGTAAGTATCCCATCTTTAAATGGCATTAACATTTTCCATTTTTCTTACATGAGAATGTACATATATTTTCTTGTGCTAATTAAAGTTTTATCAAATGAAAACTATTGAATCATGTTATGTTTCTAAGCCCCTTCAGATTGACTGATTTGATACAGGGGCACAGTACATGACTGAGGGATCAGATGTGTGACTAACATGAAGCTTGTGGGTGGTGATATTTGTACTTTGGTCCTGCAGTTATAGCAACCTGCACCATGATCCCTCACTCTGTGCTCTGCCACTGTGCAAACTGCACAAACTCAAATGTGCCAATAATCTTAACGATGATTTCATAGTCCGTTATGTAATATGGTAAAAGTCACACTGCTCTTCCCATAAATTCTCTGATGTAATACTATACACTGAGAAAATGTCAGTGATGTGACCAACCTCCATACATGGTACATATGCCAGTGGCGTCAGGAAAAGTTAAATTCAAAATGTCCAAATAAGTAAACAACCTTTGGGGCCCCAAGTGGGTCGTGTCAAGTGTCATCATGTCAGACAGACACCAGGGGGTCAGATGGGAGATATCACATTGCAATATGAATTTATATTAGCTGATAGTTGGGAGCATATGTTTAGAGCCCCCTCCCCCCTTGAGGAGTGAAATCCTAACTGATGACGCTTGGTGCTTTATCTTGCTGACCTGGTCCTAATTACTACAGCCTTCCCCCTCCCCACTGCAAACATGTGTGTGCACTTCTCTTCATTGAGCCCTTGTTAAATAAAGTGTAATAAATTAAAAAACCCTTCTAAAATAGTGTGATATCAATCTGACAACCCTTGTTAATTTTAGTGCTATCTACCTGAAAATTTCTTCTTAAATCTGGTGATGTGAATCTGAAAACTCAGATTAAACAAGCAATGTAACCTCACAAATACCCATGCTATTGCAATTTTAATAATTTGATTTTTAAATCAAATTTACCTCTACAATGCCTTAAATATTAAAATATCAATAATCTAAATTATTATTCACATGTCATCATTATGCAAACTTCAAATTCATAGCCTTCTTGGAACAATATGAAAAAAGGCAACCAATTCAAATATTGCAGAGATGTCAATGGTTTTGCAAATATCTCCAGCTTTTCCACCAGCTGACACATAATATGTCAAGAATTGTTCATAAATGACAGCCCACAGAGTCCACCTATATACACACACTGCTCACTATGCCACACCTTCACTATCAGCAGTTAACTTTCTCAAACCAAAGATATTAGCTATATCACTAAAACTTGAAAGGTTCAATAAAGACCAAATAATAAAACTTCTCAAAAAGGATTTCAATGTCATAGTCCAGGAGCCAGAAAAATCATCATCAATATTTGCTCTCATGTATTTTGAAAAATATACTTTCAAAGCTGAAAATATGAAGAATGGGTATATATGAGTTACAGGAGTTTTATCAATAAAACTATGAGTCATGACTTGGCAGATAAAGGCGATAATCTCTGAAATGAGATATTTTAGGGTTTGAGCCTGTTTCAGCTAGTGTAATTAGAATTCTTCTCTGTTTGTCATAATCAACTCTACACATATATCTCAACACATCTGTTGTAGGATAATCTTTGAGGAGGAGATAATCTGTGTTGGCTTATCAGGCCACCATCTGTGAATGCAGAGATTTATGAGAGAGAATGTGCTTTGTGCCTGCTGGGGTTTGGGGTTGATAGGCATAGGGGGTAGCATCACGAGAGGCTTATCCAGGATGGGGGGTTGCTAGAATCACAAGTAGATCATCCAGGAACAGAATCAACAGCTGAAAACAAAACCATTCCTGGCTTTGTCAGAAAATCAAATCCATTTACCATCATTAAAAGCACCCAAAAGTGACTTTGTTCATAAGGAAAAAAAAAGAAAACATTTCTGGTTATCCTTATCTAAACATTAAAAAAAAAACACCCCTTAGGCAGGCAATATTCCCCCTGGCTGTGTGCAGAAGAGGCATATTCACATGTGGCATGCATTCGTGTGATGGCTGGTAGCACTGCATGCAGCTATACTTGGCACCAGATCTCCCCCTAGAGGGCACCACCTCCATTCATACAACTAGACTACATGCTGTATCCTCAATCATAAACTCTCTACACTGCTATGTACAGTACCATAAACCACAAAATGGGTGTGCAAATTGTATCCCCAAATAGTTAACGCAGATATTAAATGATTACAAAGTTAGCATTAATTTTCAACATCAATATATTCCCCAAATGGTATTTAGGAAGAGGATGGTGTCAGAATGGGAACAAGGAAAGTGTCAGGTGTAAGAGAAGAAATCATCTCACTCAGGATGTTGGAAGTGCCTGAATAAAGATGTGTCTGAAAAGGGCTATAAGAGCATTTTGAGTCCCTTTAGTAGCTTTTATGAAGTGTCCACACATATCCTCTTTCAACTTAAAAAAAAAATAAAAAAATTAATGAATGAAGTCCCAACTAAAATCTTTGCCCAGCTGCATATCTTGTTATGTTTCCTTTGTATAAAGCATGTCATAATTGACATTTCACACTGCTATTGAACCAATATATATATAAGAGTTTGGCTTCTTCTTCAGCCAAAACGGGCTCTGGATGTGGTAGTTTGGATACTATTGATGAGCCAAACTAAGTCTAAGTCAAAGCAATAATGAAATATTGTTTCTCTCAATTAATCTATATTACAGTAGGATTTAAATAACTGAACATTGTGAGTATGCGGTCAATGGGCATATGACTTGAGGCATAGTCCATGTTTAATTGCTCACATTCATAAATGGGTTGCAAAAATGCCACTTAAATGCCAACCTGAGCAATATATGGTGGGAGCCGTCCCATATAACTGGCTCCATTCATAATTTGCAGATGTATGAAAGTGTGAAGTGCTGATTACTTGAAGGGCATACAGGGAATACTATCATGAGATATAGCAAAGGATGAAGCAAACAGCTTGCACCCCCAGATGCCAAAGTGAACTGTTTCCTAATTATGGGGTTCTGTCTCCACTCATCTTCAGTCTTGATCAAAGTTTGGAAGAGGAGTTGGCACAAGTTGTAAATCCTCATGTTCCATGCACTAACACTTCTTCTTTAAGCTAACATCTACCTTCGAGCATGCAGCAGCTTCAGCAAATCACTGAGAGGAAAACCTGAAACCCCTGAAAACTGCAATGGAGTAGGTCCACAGTGTGGTAGAGTAGACCCATCTCCCTGTGGCATGTAGGCCTGTAGGCTAGCTATCAAACATGTCATATTTTGCCATGCCCACACCTACATTGAAACCTGCCCTTCTCAGCAGGCTCAACTCCTAACAGCTCCTCACTGATGGTTATATGAACAATGCTAACATGAAACTCTTGCTTCTACTACTTACAACAACTTATTCCATCTAATTATTAACCCCTACACTGGGAATAACATTCTGTGATTCAGCCCGATCAGTACTGACCCCTTTACTGCACATATAAATCTGAGGGTCATTACACAACTCATGTCCTGATAAGTTTTTAAGAATGTCTTTTGTGTACATTGGTCACCATGTCACTCATGCGTTGATCACTGTAACCCCTGTACAGTGCCACCATGATCATTGTTCAATAACCATCATCTCAACCATATTTAGAGGAATCAAAAATGAATTATATGCCAATATAAGGCAACCTGTTGTTCCAGCAGATATGATTAAGCTAACCAGGGTTACAAAGTATGCAAAGCACCAGCTGGGGTCATCAAGGTCATGTCATCTGTCTGCTCGAGGTCACAAGGTGGTAGGGTCTGACTTGATTAGATTTCATGTTGTGATCTATTTCAGTAAATCTATAGAGTACATATACAGGTAGATTATCCAAATACATAGCCACAAGTTTAAGTGTATAACTGTATATAGCAATAAGATACGATATAACCGCCTTCACCTGCAATAAGTATGACATGTCTGTCACCTTCCTAATCAGGTATGATATGTCTTTCTACTCATACATTGAGGGCAGTATGTCTGTCTACTCCAAAATATAATAAGCTTAGTCTGTCTAAACCCAGATAGAATTCCAAACTTTATGGAACTATCTATACAAAACCCAAATAAACCACATTTGTAATAAAAGTAAAAAAAACTATTGCTCTTTCTCCTTGTTTGGAGTTTGTTTTTTATCCGTTCCTCGTGATTAATTTTGTGAGGTCAAAATGGTTATATCTTTATTCTCAATATGTCACAAAAACTCTTTTAATGATAACAATAAAATTTGATGTGAATCAAATGTGAAAGACAAGAATTAAATACCACAATATTTTTTAGCAGTCAGTCATAATTCATATAATCAGAACATAAGTGTTATTATAATTACTTCAGTAAACTTATGCTTGCAAAATGAGAAAATGTGTTTAAATATTGTTACCATTCACTTTCAATCAATCTAGGTTTATTAAAAAAAAAAAAAAAAAAAAAAAAAAAAAAAAAAACAGTTCTCTCCTCACTCAAGACAACTTATGTTCTGAAGTGAGATGACCCATTAACAGTCAAATATTGAAATGACATGTTTCAAATCATATTTTCAATTTTGCAACAAATATCAATGAAATGCTAAACAAAACCCCTGGTGGAAGGTAGATGACCTTGTCTTAACCCCATTTAACATATTCCCCACCCGCAGAATGCAATGCCATCCAGTAAGATAAAAATTCAGTTAGATACCTGAGAGGTACACAATTATGAGGACAGCTATGGACTGCTTAGCAAAACCTGATCCTCTAGCCAACAAAATAAAAGCCCTCATCTTTGCCTGTTACACATGTAGTTTCTTAGAAATACACCATAAATGGTTTCACAGACAAGAACTTAATAACAGCAGAACAGACTTCTATTCAATCCTTTAATTATTCATGAACAACTCACTACTGCCATCGAGGCTGGACCCCCCCAGACCAGTAGTGACCTCTACAGGAAATCAATTATGCCCGAAATTGTGAATATATTGCAGGCATGGACATGCCAGGAAGGTGGCAAAGTGAGTGCTGGGTTCATGTGGTATGTCCACTAATGCTCCCCAAAAGATTCATCTGTAAAAGTAATCTAGCTAGTATATAAATACTAGTAACCCCTGTTTGCTTAAATAAGCTGGCCTTATCATAGGGGATATCTTGCCTTCTCTACGGGAAGCTTATTGGTTTTTTCAAGTAAATACATTCAAACCTGGTTTTACAACCCTTACAGAATCCTACACATCATAACTCTAAACTTCTAGCTTTACATGTGTTAGCCCTCCATAATATATCCTAACTTTATACAGTAGAATCTAATGAAATCATCTAGTCCTACACATCTAATTTAGTTTTATTTATCCTAGCCTTTACTATCTATAATATATTTTTAGATTATTCCTTAATGAAAACCAAAGAAATCTCCAACAATCATAATGAGCTGAAGAAAAGGTTATGCTTGACCATATTTTCAGGTTGGCCATACACTGATTAACCTCTCCCAGCACTTAAAATATTGTGAATGATATCAATACTGTTTATGTAGTACTGATATGAAACTACACAGTACCCATGCCTGCTCCCACTACATTAACTCCAGGTGTCAGCACTGTACAGCATCACAGTCAGTGACCCACCAATTGCCACATGGCAAATACTGATTTTGACTAAAAACAGGAATCCATAATTTAATGAAAATATTTTTTCACCATTGGACACTGCCTAAATGAGTTAATTATTGCCGGGTGATTATTCTAGACCTCATGTGAGAAGACTTACTGATTGTGTATGGCTGAGAGGGTCACTAAACATTTCTGTGTGACAGAGAAGGTAACCAAACATTTCTGTGTGACTGAGAGGGTAAACAAATATTTCTGTGTGCCTGAGAGGGTAACCCAACATTTCTGTGTGACAGAGAAGGTAACCAAATATTTCTGTGTGACTGTGAGGGTAGCCAGGCATGACTCTGTGACTCTGTGAAAGGGTAACCTGACATGCCTCTGAGTGAAACCAGATACTATTGTGGTAGCAGGGAGGGTAACTAGCCATGATTGTATAGCCGAGGGTAACCGGACACAATTGTATGGTAAGGACGATTACAATACACTACCAGACACTTTTGTGTGAGGAAAAAATGTGTCAAGACACGTTTCTTTGTGTGTGGAAAGAGGGTACCCAGACACATTTTATGAGGCAGGAATATCACCCAGATAATTTTTTGGGTGACAGAGTGAGTACCCAGACAAGATATGTGTGACGAGGACGGTTATTCCAGACATATTGGAATGCCATGGAGGGTACTCACACATTTGTGGTAGCAAGAGTGGGAGGGAGGGCACTTCACCTAGCTTCCATGTGTACCTCAAGTATATTTGCATGTGAGGGAGGATACTCCACACCTTACGATGGGACAGGAAGGATACCCCAGACACATTTGTGTTTGCCAGGGAGGGCACTCCAGTCACATATAAATATATGAGGGAGGAAGGTCATCCATCCATCACTGCTCTACTTGCATCACCAGGCTCTAGGAGATAAGCCTGCCTTGATGATGAACTCGCCACATATCAATCTTGCAGCACATCTCCATTGGTGGCGATCCATCTCATCCTGACCCTGTGCACTGGGAGACATCTGTCTTTTGCATCTTCTCCAGTCCCGTTAATCCTGCTCCTGGCAAGCACTTAGTCCACTACAAGGAGCTGACCACCAACCGGGGCATTTGATTCGTCTTTAAAGTTGTTTGTGTAATTTGGGAGAGAGAGGTGGATTGTAGAAGAAGAATTCCCCAACCGCTGCCACTGTCTCAAACAAGAAATATTGAAAATCTAATGTCCCCATGAGTGGCTGCTCGTCGGCAACAAATGAAGACATCTATTAGTGGAACAATGCAACAATCCTGGTGGGAAATGCTTTGATAGTGAAAGGACTGAAGGCAATTTTGTGGCTTGTCCCAGCATGCCAATGTGGGACAGGCTGAAAGGATTGAGTGGGACGTGCACAGGACTGACACAGGCCCCTCCCATCCACTCTCAGTGACTGGGGATCTGATAGGAGATCTCACTGTGGAACGGGCATGTTTCCTGCAGGCCCCTGCAGCACAATTGAAGGCTGCATCTCAAGGCTAAGCCACCCAATTATGTCAACTGTGCTTGAGTGACCAGTGTTTGTTGATGTGATTTACTGGGGGGCCCTGCTCTATCGCATGAAGCCTGCCATGAATGGGTCAGTCCATATATCCCTCCCCACCCACCACACCAATACAAGCACATTGCCAGACTCGCATTGCCTCAAATTTAGTAAATCTCATTTGTGTTGGCCCTGTGACCTGCATATGTGAATGACCAACTTGTCAATGTCATGCATACACAATTTGCGGGGGTTTGTGGTTCGGCTGGCCACGAGTGGCCCACTTTCCCAACTCTTGATCCTTCCCAATTATAATAATGGCTGTAATTATGAATATCATCCAGAAATTGGTTTATTCATGGGAGTTTGGTGTTATGAGGAGGTGTGGCTGGGAGGAGGGGGTGCTATACTGTATGGTGGGTGCAGATATTTTGGGCTGCTGGGCTGGTGAGACAGCAGGGATCTGCAGCTCAGGCAGGCAGCAACCACCGACTGCAGCCACCAAACAGACAGACATTGATGATGGGCAGGCCAGGCTGGGGCAAATAAGGAGCAACCTGTACCCCAGCCTGGCCTCACGCCTTCTTTGACCACTGACAGAGACTACTCAGGCAGGCAGGCAGATAATGTGGAGGAGGACACAGGGACAACAAGCACCTGCTCCACACCAAGCAGTCACAGTGGACTTATGTACAGGCAGGACTGGGATGTTTATATATGTTACATGGCAATTATAAGAGGGGATCTATGGTCAGTGTGCAGGCAGGTGGTTGTGGAGTGTGGCGGAGAGTGTACACTTGACTGCAGGATGTACGGAGATACCAGCGCTGGGCACACGGCTGCCTGGAGGAGGGCACAGGGTCAGCGGTATGACCACCTCTCTGTGCTCTATGGCAATCTACTCTACCCAGAAGCCATGCAGGCAAGATGCACGGTGGTTGTGGGATCCAAGATGGCAGCCTCCATGGATGCAGTGTCGTTGGTTGTCGGCTGCGGGGCTATTCTATCATGGCTGCTGACTGCTATATTCTGCCTTTCTGTGATGGATACATGCATGGACCCACCATATATACTGCACCCACAGTACAATGCCAAAAATGCTCATCGCTAAATCACTTTGTGCTTTTTTGATTCCTAAAAATATCACTTGTAAATTACAAATTGAAATCGAGACTAAACTGTCGATCATATATATATCTTGTTGATTTTCATATGCAGGATCTTTCTATGGTTCAGAAAAAGTCTCGAAAACTGCATGTGGAAATATTATGGATGCTGCAGCCATAATATAGAGGATGCATACATTTGTGCTGTGGAGTTTTGAGCCCCCCCACCCCCCAGGGGGCAGCAGTGGGACACATCTTCACAGAGCTGAGCCTCATTTTTGTGTGATCCTCCATCATGGTGGTGGTGGTAGGGGCACACATGTTCTCTGTTATCAGCCCAACTGCAGCTGTACTGTGAAGAATGCTTGCCAAATATGCGTGGTGGGTGCGTGCGCCTTGTAGCCTGGCCCAGGTATCTATGTCTGTGGATCTCATCTCTCCCTCCTCACCTGGGACAACTACTCTACTCTACTGCCTCACTTCAAATAATTCATCTTCTGTGGCCTGCACCATTCATAGCCTCAATGCACATGCCCATGTTGGGCTGGACTGACCTTATATGTCATAGGGCATTGCTAACTTGAGGGGACTACTACTACCATTGTCTATGGCATAGACATCAATACACTGGTAAGCTTCTGAACAAATAACCTATATCCGAAGCAGCAAAAACCATTCCTGCTTACCATCAACCCAAACCCATCCACATTCCTTCCACACCCTGTCCTGCCTGCATATGCCTTAAGAGGGCCCACCCTCGCACCCTGCCTGCGCAGCTAGCTGCTGGGGCTGCCTATTCATTCATTGATCATGCATGTATGCAAGACTTGCTGCCAAATTCTCAGGCTCCTCTCTTAGGCTGCTGCTGTCCTACTCCACACAGTTGCCATGGTAACCAGAGCCAAGATGTACAAGCTGGGTGTAGAGCAATCAAATGGGACCCCTCCCCGTCTCCTCTTTTCCCCAATCTGCTCAGTAAATTCACATTTAATACACCCGTAAAGGGTAAAAGAATATATTTGTATATACATAGGCTGGGTGATGCTGCCAACTTGCTTACACAGTAAATATATCTCGTCTGGTTCCAAGTTTAGCCAAGGGTGCTATATGTATAGCGTTACCCTGCTACAACCACCACCAGGTAGGTAAAAACCACCACACACCTGCAACCTGTACTACCTACTGCTGCCACCCAAAAGGCCCTTCCTCCATCTACAACCCCACTCTATTACCCCCATCCCTGCTTCATGTGCACAACCCACTCTCGTCCAGTCTCCCACCCCTTTTTCACAGAGAACCCCACTCTGCCATCAAGTCTCCCAAAACACCTCTCTCTGAAAATTCACCAAGGTCAATCATCTGAGACTTACATTTTGACAGTAGGGGTATGTATTTATGATGTCTAGACTGAGTTAGGGCATGGTGTGGGGGCCTTCTAGGAGGTGACGACTCAGTTCTCTCAGAGCCTGCATGGACTTTGCTGCCCAGCCGGCAACCCTCCACTTCATCCCATGGACACACACAAACTCAACATCACACTCAGGTCAGCCACTTTTCTCATTTTGTCTTCATAATTTGTCAGCTCCTGCTATTCTGCACCCTACTCACAGCTCTGGCTCATTGCTCACCCTCATTGCTGTCATTCACCAATCTCCCTCACTGCTGTCATTCACTGATCTCCATAATTGCTTTTATTCACTGATCTCCCTCACTGCTCTCATTCACTGATCTCCATAATTGCTCTCATTCACTGATCTCCCTCATTACTCATATTCATTGATCTCCCTCATTGCTCTTATTCAATGCTCTGCCTCATTGCTCTTATTCATTGCTCTCCCACACAGCTCTCCCCCATTGCTCTCCCATACAGCTCTCTCCACTGCTCTCACTCTGCCATCATATAGATAATGCTATAATTAAGTATATGTTGTGAAGAGCTGCTCTCATGATATTCAGTGACCAGCTGGTTGAATGGGACCACCCACTCCAAATGGCCATCCTCTTTTTTTCCTCCAAAATTTAACCTATTTGCCCATTATGATATCACAAAATGGCCAACCAATCAATCAAACATAGAATGAAAAAGACAAAATTATGCATTACTTTGTCTGAATGTACTGGTTTAAAAAAAAACTTTCAACATAGAATTTTGAGGCGTGAATAACCCAACCTCCCTAATCAAGAAAAGGCTCGAAATATTTGGAAGATGCTATTCTGTAGCTGGTTGATATCGGGCCAAATTGTCTGCATTGCTCTTCATTTGGTCCCCTTCAACCAGCTGTAGTTAGCATTGTTGACATCAGGGGGCACTGCAAGTTGCTAGCATCAACAAAGACACCAGAGCCTATAATTGTCACATCTTTTTTCTAATGACCCTTACATAACCTGATTATTAGTTTGAAGGCAAAAACAGACAAAATACTGTACAAATAAACTATTGGAAACTAAAATGGTCTAGTGATGAATGTGGTCAAATTAAAATACCAGTGGGTGAAGAACTGGTGACCTTGTGGGAGTCCATCCGCTGGTCTTATCAAGTTTTGCCACAAAAAAATCAATATGAAGTATGTTGATGGTGAACGGGGCAAGACTGGTTTGCCTAGCTTGTGTGTCATATAGGCACAGTGTTCTGGTTCTCACGGGGTCATCATATTTGATGCGCCATACAAGGTCATTGGCAGCTGAGTTTGATGGGCCTGTCAGAAAATAAAATATGGCCAAAGCAAATGGTGGACCTTGGATCAGGGATATGTAGTAAGTAGCTAATTAGACTAAACCATAAAAGTCAGAATCAATGCTAATGTAATGTAATGCATGATATTTACATGGAGCATACTGGGCAACTCTCTCTACACTGTGCCAACATGTTGGACCTTTGTAGATATAGGTTAGAATTGGCACCGTCTAGATGTCAGTTACTTGTGCTGCATGTGTGAACACAAAAAAGGCTCTCCCATATCATGAAAGTGATAAAGATTTGAACTTTGTGATTTCATTCCTGTCCCTGTGATATGTTGCCTCGCATGCTTTACCACATTAATGATCCTGTATACTAAATAGGATAGAGGATTTCTGACAACTGATATATATGGACCCAGTGCTCCTAAGGCTCCTTGGTACGACAGGTGCCATCACACAAATAAACTAAAAGTGACAAAATAGAGTGACAAAATAGTTAACCTTGAACTACACCAGCTAATTAACCTTTAATATTCCCTCCAAATAATCCAATGAGATTGATAACTCTATTTCTATCACATGATATATTAATGTGATATATTTTCTATTTTAGTATCTTATCAAGATCCTTAAACCTGATATATTTCAAAACTACCTTATTCAGTTTATTGACTTTGACCTGCATGTGCATTTGTGAGTAAGCTAATATACATTCAGCAGTACCCCCCTGAGTTGGCTAACCCAAATATACACTTAGAAGTACCCCGCTCGGTTAAAATCATCCTATCATGATATCTAGCAATTTATCCTTTGTCATGAAATATGATTCCAAGTAACACTAAGACATCTATCTCACAAGTTTTCTGAAAAGAATCTTCTACACATTAACTAATTGAAATTAATCTCAAAGGACTTTCATAACCAAGTTGTCCCTTGTCCATTTTCTGCAAGAGTATGAAGCACACTGACTGTTCCCCCTTCTCAACATATCACTATCAATGCAATTATCAAAGTGCAATTAGTAGTTAATTGTGTTCCCATAATGTACCAATAGTTTCACATTTTTCTCTCGATCAAGACAAGTTGCAATGGGTGTCACTGTCCATTTGCAGTCTGGCCTCTCTATGAGTTTCTGGCCTAAATCAGTCATATGCAGCCCAGCCTATGTCAGTCATGTGCAGCCTGGCTTCTCCCAGTTATGTGCAGCCTGGTCTATGTCAGTCATGTGCAGCCTGACCTAAATCAGTCATGTGCAGCCTGGTCTATGTCAGTCATGTGCAGCCTGGTCTATGTCAGTCATGTGCAGCCTGGCCTAAATCAGTCATTTGCAGCCAGGACTATGTCAGTCATGTGCAGCCTGGCCTAAATCAGTCATGTGCAGCCTGGCCTATGTCAATCATGTGCAGCCTGGCCTAAATCAGTCATGTGCAGCCCGGCCTAAATCAGTTATGTGAAGCTTGGCTCCTCCCTCCCAGTTTTGTCCAGTCTGAACTATCTCAGTCAATTCTCAAATACATAGTTGCACTAGTTACAAAAGCAACCACATTTCATCTCATTGCCAACGTCAACAACAGCAAAGCCAGATATGCCCATTTTGTAGCTGTTTTTCTACTTTATTTATATCAATGAATTTTATCTGGTGAAATACATGTCATTGGTGAAATACATGTTTTATTCCAGACTTATGTCATGAATTTCTCTATCTTCCTGACCAAAGATTATGAATGCAGAAACTCATTTATCACAAGTATTCTGCCATGAGAATAGATAGCAGAAGTCTGTGCCTCGCTGGTCCCAAGCCATCTACAAGCAATATTCCACTCATGCAGGTAGTAAAAGCCAAGAAGCCCCATATTACTTGTATGTAGCCATGCTCTATTACTCAATCAAAAGGTCCAATATATATATATATAACAAGTCTACATTTGCTGTGACAAGTAGTCCCCAAAAATAAACATGTGGTCTTGCTATATTTCCTGTGCCATGAAGACGGCTGCTATATTATGCATATTACCATGCTACATTTCTTGGGTCAATAAGTCCCCTATTAATATACATTTAGCCATGCTACATTTCCGGGGCCAGGCATTCCCCTGTTATCTACATCTAATATTCTCCCTCCTTAGGCAGTATAAGTCAAGCAGTCTCACACTGGCCTCTACCCACTCCATCTAATATTCCAAGCCTGTAGGTACCACAACATTTTTATCTATTGCTTTTCTTGCCAGTTCCCATGGTGGTTTTCTCGTCCAGTTTGCCTACTTGTGCACAATAGACTTCTACCACAACAAAACAAATGATGTGCATTTTATTAGGCTTTCATTGTGAGGAGCAGACTTAGCCATTGGCAACCAATGTAGACAGGCATCGGGCTGTGAGGATAAGATGGGGCATAGCCTGCATGGCCAGCTGTGACCCTTCTCTTGGGGCCTGTCTGAGTGGCCACCCCTGTCTCCATGGACCGCCTCAGATATGCAGTATTCATGCCTTGTGATGGTTCACTCACCCTCACCCATTACTGGGCTCACTTCTCAGGCTTGCTCCCCTTATATTGATCAAAGACACAGACATTGCATGAAATAGCACGGTCTTATCTACACCAGCACACCACACTGATAGTGATGGATCAGCCCTCATATCCAACACAGACTATCAGTCACCCCATAGTCACATGCTATTATTCACCCCTATATATAGCCACACCCACCTCAGAATATCATTCATTGCAGAGTCACACGCTTTCATTCACTCGTATACAGCAGTCACAATCACAACACTATCATTCACCTCATAGTCACCGAACTATGGTTTTCATCTCATAAATATTGTCATGCTGATATACCCCATATACAGCTATGAACCATACATATATAGTCATATGAACCACATTCATTCCATATATAGTCACAAATTTCACCCAGCCTGCTAGTCTATATATATATTTGAACTCATAACATTACCCAATATTAATACTACATAGCATAAATAGGAATAGGCAGACTAGAAGGCTGGGTTAAATTAGGTTGGTGGGCTGTGTAAGATGGTGTAGCAGGCTGGGTGAGATTAGGTGGTAGGGTGGTGGACTGGGTAGGATAACGTGGCAGGCTTGGTGAGATTAGGTGGTAGGGTGGTGGACTGGGTAGGATGATGTGGTGGGCTCGGTTGGATGATGTGGCAGGCTTGGTGAGATTAGGTGGTAGGGTGGTGGGCTGGGTAGGATAACGTGGCAGGCTTGGTGAGATTTGGTGGTAGGGTGGTGGGCTGGGTAGGCTGACGTGGCAGGCTTGGTGAGATTAGGTGGTAGGGTGGTGGACTGGTTAGGATGACATGGCAGGCTTGGTGAGATTAGGTGGTAGGGTGGTGGGCTGGGTAGGATGATGTGGTGGGCTCGGTTGGATGATGTGGCAGGCTTGGTGAGATTTGGTGGTAGGGTGGTGGGCTGGGTAGGCTGACGTGGCAGGCTTGGTGAGATTAGGTGGTAGGGTGGTGGACTGGTTAGGATGACATGGCAGGCTTGGTGAGATTAGGTGGTAGGGTGGTGGGCTGGGTAGGATGATGTGGTGGGCTCGGTTGGATGATGTGGCAGGCTTGGTGAGATTAGGTGGTAGGGTGGTGGACTGGTTAGGATGACATGGCAGGCTTGGTGAGATTTGGTGGTAGGGTGGTGGACTGGGTAGGATGATGTGGTGGGCTTGGTGAGATTTGGTGGTAGGGTGATGGACTGGGTAGGATGATGTGGCAGGCTTGGTGAGATTTGGTGGTAGGGTGGTGGACTGGGTAGGATGATGTGGTGGGCTGGGTAGGATGATGTGGTGGGCTGGGTAGGATGACGTGGCAGGCTTGGTGAGATTAGGTGGTAGGATGGTGGGCTGGGTAGGATGATGTGGTGGACTGGGTAGGCTGACGTGGCAGGCTGGGTGAGATTAGGTGGTGGGATGGTGGGCTGGGTAGGATGATGTGGTGGACTGGGTAAGATGATGTGGTGGGCTGGGTAGGATGGATTGGCAGCAGGCTGGGTTGGCAGGCTGGGTAGGATTACGTGGCAGACTGGCTAGGATGGGTTGGCAGGCTGGGTAGGATGATTTTGTGGGCTGGGTAGGATGGGTTAGCAGCAGGCTGGGTTGGCAGGCTGGGTAGAAAGACGTGGTAGACTGGCTATGATGGGTTGGCAGGCTGGGTGAGATTAGGTGGCAGGGTGGTGGGATGGGTTGGATGGTGTGGTGGGCTGGGTAGGATGGGTTGGCAGGCTGGGTAGGATGATGTGGCAGACTGGGTAGGAAGGGTTGGCAGGCTGGGTAGGATGGGTTGACAGGCTGGTTGAGATTAGGTGGCAGGGTGATTGGCTGGGTAGGATAATGTGGAAGGCTGGCTAGGATGGGTTGGCAGGCTGGTTAAGATGATGTGGTGGGCTGGGTAGAATGGGTTGACAGGCTGGTTAGATGGGTTGGCAGGGTGGTTAGGATGGGTTGGCAGGCTGGGTAGGATGGGTTGGCAGGCTGGGTAGGATGGGTTGGCAGGCTGGGTGAGATTAGGTGGCAGGGTGGTGGGATGGGTAGGATAATGTGGAAGGCTGGGTAGGATGGGTTGGCAGGCTGGGTGAGATGAAGTGGCAGCTTGATATGATTTGTGCCTGCATATGATGTATGAGGCAGGCAGGTCACTATCAACTATCACTGCTGGTCTATTAGTACCATGGCAGCACATGAGTAGAATACTCTATGCCTTCTCACTTCACTTTGTTTTCATACACCACATACTCATTAACTGCACCAATATTTCACCAAGCTTAATATGGGAGGCCATTCTCATTAGGTGCTGGCCCATTATTGCACCATAATCCCAGCCACTCTTCCAAAAAACCAATCACATGTGGCAACTTGGCTACTCTGTATTGTACAAGTCTATCACATGCTGGCACACAGAGTCTACTTATAGTCCACACTTAATCCAAATATAGTCCACATATAGTCCACACTGAGGTGTGCTCATTCATGTCTACTCCTTATCACACTTACGGTGATCAAGAAATATAGCTTTTTTCATCTTAAACTATTTCCAGTCCATAATTCCACAATTTAGCCCCAAATCCCTGGTGCTATAGACAGAATGTAGAGCAATCCAGTTTGTCATCCCTCAAGTTTTGGCACAGCCAATGTTAGTAGAAAGTAAACTACATTATATATTATGAGCCTATATATCCTAAGTGCTGCTGGGTATGTAGCATACTATTGTTGTGTTTCCAGCTTGAGCAAGCACCACTCTGGGTGCTGTGTTGTCATTGAATGCTGTGTTGTCAGCAAGATAACAGTAGAGGTTACAGTAAACCCAGATCACAGCACATTAGAGTGGACCAATGGACAGAACGGTGGAATGATGGATACTGGACAGACTGGGTGATAACTAAGAGGTCCTTGAAGTTATCTTCCAGTACCTCAATTATCCATCATTGAGAAATAATCTGGCACTGGGCAAAACTAAGTTACAATTATGCAACAAGTCTGATTATTTGATCAATCAAGATCAATTACATATTAAAAATATGACCTAAGAAGCAGCTAATACTGAAAACATCTCTTTGTCCAAAACTCTATGTATTTATTTAACTTTATATATAAACAATATCATAAATTGTCATATTTGTGAAATGTCAAACATATATGACTCACATTGAAACAGCCATCTTGTCCAGGCAATATGAAAAATAACAGATCACTGCTCACCCCTCTCAAGAATGCTGTAGAGTCTTCTTGAAGTGGAGTGTAGAGCCACCTCAAGAGTAAGAGTAATGTCTCTTGAGGTGGCTGTGCGATGGTGGCAGTTTTCTCATGATTTGATTTTCCTTTTTTGACATGTCTATGACAATTGATGTGTCAATATTGGCTGGGATATTAAGCCCACAATCTACCGACTCTTGGAGGCAGTACGGTTTTCTGCTTTCACAATGTGACAAACACTAAGAATAAATAAAGCTCATTTGTAATCATTTGTCACTTGTGCATGCTATCTTAGCTTTGTCTTATATATTGTATACTCTTTTTAAATACTGAATGTTCTTTTTCCCTTTGATTTAACAGCACAAAGACATAGTAATATCCAATCAACATTTAAACAATCTTTTCTCTATTATTAGATTCCATTTTCAGATTCTTGTTAATCTGTTATATAGTATAGGTGTTATTTCAATCAAGAATATGAAGTGAGAATGTTAAGAAGGGCCTCCAGGGTCTCTGTTGTAGGCTCAACTGCAGAACAATATCACGCGAGGCCCTCTACTGTACCCTCAAATCCAGAGAGTAATAGGTGGTTTTCTACTGTGGTGTCAATTTCAGTTTAATATCAAGTGAGGCCCTCTACTGTTGTGTTAAATACAGAGTAACAATTTGTGGCTTTCTACTATAGTGTCAATTTCAAGTAAGGCCCTACTCATATGGCCTTACCCAAAATTATTTTGTCTAAGAGACTCAACAAGAAAAATACCAAGCAAGGCCCTCTTCTGAATCTTGAAATATGGGCGATATGAAGTATGGCCCTCTTCTGTCGCCTGAGATATTGGCAATACTATGTGAGGCTCTCTACTGCAACCTCAGATAATGGACAATATCAAATAAGGCCCTCCAGTGTGAAACTAAATAAAGGGCAATATAAACTTAGGCCCTCCAGGTTGGCATCAGATACAGGGAACAAATGACTGTCAGTGTGGCATTAAGTGTTGGGGCATGAAGTTAATTGTGTGCACTCCAGTTCACACAAAATCATTTACAAGACAGCTGCTCAAGGATGAGACACAATAACACACATCTAATTAAACACAAGTTTCTATAATGCCCAAGGAATGATGTTTCTTTTTTTCATTTAGCCTTTTTCATTAACCATTGTTGTACTTTCATTTCACCTTATCATAATGCAATAAATGATGTTGATATTTTACAGCTCATTCCCAAAATTCAATTTTAAATACATTAATTAAATGGTAGGGATTAATACTAAATGGTAAAAGTGAAAGGAAGAAGTTTTACTCATTTTAGATTAAAAACGAAAAGATGAAATTATCAAATTGAAGGAGACAAGAAACAGAGGCATGACAAAGAAACAGACCAAGGGCAGAAAAGAAGACAAACAGAAAACAATAATAGTGAGACAGGAATATAGGGAAACCTCAGAGAATGAGCAAGAAATACAGATGAAGGACTGTGTGTAAGAGAAGGTCCAGCATGTCTTGGAATGGCTGCAGTGGGAGTCCTGTTGTACATACCATCAGGCCTCACCAGTCTAACAATGCATCTCTGGATACACACATCACAACTCTCCACAAAATCATCCTTCCTGAGGTATTATTGAGTCAATGTGGATGGAAATTTGATGGAAATTCTTGCATGCAAGTATATAATTGCTGCTGGCTGAGATGCTCTTCTCCACTACATCTACATTAAGTAGCCATCATTTATCATAAAACCTAATTGCAAATGTTTCAAAGTTTTCAGCACGACTGTCTTTAGTCAGTCGTCATCTCGTTTTAAGTGTGTTGCAGACATTTAGTAATCACTATCGAGTGCACCTGAACTCTCTCTCTCTATACCCAACCTGTTAGTCTACCTTATTTCTATCTGACCTCAAAGATTATTTTCTAGAATTGACACATTGAGGAATTAATTTAAGAATTACCTTATAATATTGGAAAATGGGTGACACATTGTGGGTTTGCCTTGTATCACAAAAAAAAATGTCAAGTTTCGCTTCTATAACTGAACACTGTGAGTTTATCAAAGAAAAGCAAAAATAGAATATGGTGGAATAGAAAAAATGATGGGTTTACCCTTTATATCTGAACATGGGAAACAAAATTAGAGGGAACAAAGTGGATGTACTTCCTGTAATAATTAAGACGGTGGGCTTCTTTAATAAAAGAAAACATGGTGGGTTTATCTTCCATAAGAGAAAACATGGTGGATTTATCTTCCATAAGAGAAAACATGGTGGGTTTATCTTCCATAAGAGAAAACATGGTGGATTTATCTCCTTTGAACAAATGGACACTGTATTTTGCAGCTCAGTTTCTCAACATATTTGCTTCAGAGTAATAACTGTGTAAAAAGACATCCTGTATTGAGTGAGGTAGAGGTTTGGCTGGTGGAATCCTGCGTGGCAAAGAAGTCGGTGATTGCTCAATTTAACTGTCAACTTAACCACAACAGTAAGATGTAGCCGTCAAGTTATTACAACTGGCACCGGCACAGACTTACTCTTTGTTTGCATGTAATGTTTCAACTGCCACTTTTGAGTCTAATCCATCTTTCACTTTGGCCTTCTATGTTGCTTTGCCCTTAAACACCATCTAATATGCTCATTGCAAGCACGCAAAATACCAGGCTGGAAAATTCCCAGTTGCTGCTGTACTTGGGACAAGTGGTTACACTCTGTGGAGAGTTCACCAGCTGAGGCTACAGGGATCTGGGGATTATTAGCAATACCTGCTTTGACAAAAAATAACCAGGGACATTTATGTGCCCACTGCTCAAATGTTAAAGGGTTTTTGAAACATCAACGCTTAATTTTTCTTTAGCTTTTGCCTTTTTACACCACATAAAATCAATAAATTGCTTTTGAGCATGTCCAGTCCAGGAATGTTAAATTTTTTTTTTTGACAAAAGGGCGAGAAATTTATTTAGCTGACGGAACTGAAACGGAACAAATCAGATGGAGCAGCTAGTCACCCAGCCTCACTTTGAGACACAACAAACAAGAAGCGAGTCATTGCTTTGTGGCCACGTTGACGACGCAATATATGAGTCTCAAGTGCCCACCTATACTTTCTAACACTGGGAAGTGTTGAGGATCAAGGCTTGAAGTTACTGATCCATTGGTGGAGTGTGAGGCAGAGTCAGTCACATGAGAGTGACAAGGGGCCTATTTTGAGTGTTTGCCAAGCACATGGATGTATATATTTACACTTGTATCCAGCATCAAACAAATAGTACAGGTCCTCCCTGGCAAACCTTATCTGTTGCTCTGTCACATACAATAAACAAATAAAAAAGCTTATCCGAATGCACACTCGATCTAATGCAATGTCACAAATAACAAACAAATAACAATGCTATTTATCTTTTGTTCTGTCACACAAGTCAAACAAATAATAAAAGCTACTCAAGGTCCCAACTTATCTATTATACTGTCACATCTACGAGACTCGACTCTTCTAGACTTGTTGGTCATACAGAACAAACAAATAATATAGCTTTTTCCTGACCTAATCTTTCTATTGCTCTGTCTTTTACAACAAACAAACGTTAAAGTCCCCCACCCCCTTCCTGGGCAGACCTTATCATACTGTAGTATTGATAACACATGTGAATAGTTTAAAAACAAAGACAAAAAAAATGTTCTGTTCAAATAGACACACTAATACAAGCACACAGAATGAAACAAGGTCTACTCTTGATGTATGTCTCATGTGTATATTCTTCCTTTCAGTTTAGTTATCATGACCATGGACTGTGGCACAGTTGGTTAGAGTGCAAGCTTATTAGCACCAGTTCTTCTGTAAAATCCAAAGGTTGTGAGTTCAATTCCCGGCTGTGTCAGAATTGAATTTATGTTACAATTTATCATATGAACTTAGGCCCGTGCCTGAAGGGTTAACCTGTTGTCCATGTAAATCTACCCTGAAGTGGGTTTTCATGTCAAAGACCTAAGACATGAAAACTTAGTGACAGCACAAGTAGGTCTCAGTGTGAAATGACTGAAATACTGTTCTATATTACTCAAAAGAAACAAATTAAAAAAAACAAACAAACAAACAAATAGGTTTACATCATTTGATAGAAATGACCTCTAATATATAAGCAACCTGCAAAAAATTGGCAGCCATTATTATTTGGTGGGGTGCACAATGTAATGTATGTTCATGATTGGTCAGTTTCATCCTTAAAACACCCAACAAAGATAAAATGATGACCCTGGCTGAAATTTACCTATCCCCTTTTTTTATTTAAAAACATTGGCCAATGGAACATGAATATGCTGTTTGCAACAAGCCTAACAAGCCCAACATTTATTATCTCAATGACTGATGATATTTGTTATATTATTCAAAATGAGAGTCTCCTTGACAACTCAGTGATAGCTTTTAGACTGATTCAAAAATAATGAAAAATGGGGGGAAATAGGAGCATCGTGGAAAATAGATAAAATTAATCCTCTGAAAATAAATCTTACCAATGAATAACTTATTACCCCACCCTGTAGTTTGTGAGAAGGTAAAAATTGATGGACAGACAGAATGATAGGATATAGGACACAGCATAGCTAAAAGAAATATTTCTTTGACAATCAAGGTGAAAGAATGCTAGATCATAGGAATTTAATGAAGTAGAAGTTATTGGGTAGGCTATTGAGCTAAACAGATACATTTTTTCCAATCACCCAAAATTTTAACTTTTACTCTGCTATGGCTATCAATTTTCTAAATTTCTATGGTTGATGTGACAAAATCCAGGAAATGGAACTGTCAAGATTGCAGATGTTCCAGTAAATATATTCTTTAGTTCAGTGGGTGATGGAGGTGCCAGATAAGGGCAGTAGGAAATCAAGTTCACAGGGAGGTAAAGTACTGACTAATATTTAGTTGTCAATTGTACAGTCCTTGAGTGCCCACAAGACAATTAAATATTAAGTACTACTCTCTCTTGTGGAATGAAATTATATCAGATAGAAATAATGAAAAGGGCAAATATGTATCAAGGCTGACATAGAATATAGAATGTCAACATAGATGCAATAGATAACAACAGCTAGGTCATGCAAATTTATAAACACTAAGACAGTACAAAGCCGGCAAGCCAGATTGCTCAATTAAACAATGTACAGATGCATATTTGATGAATTGATGAGGAGCAAAACTTGTACCAATAGGTACATAACATATTACAAAATGTTATTGTTGACATTAACATGCACATTTTAGGGCCTAAGATAAAGCTCTTGACATTTTTATTTAAAAAGTTTTGATAATTTGAAATCTGGAAGTCTAATGCTCCCTGCAGTAGGGGCCTCAATTACCAGGATGAGACCACAGTGAAGAGAACTGACTCACACACAGACACAGATGGAGCCTGATAGATTAAAGCATTCAATAACATAGTATTGTCACAATTTTAAAAAATCAAGATTTATTATGTGCATGTCACTGTGAGCTTCAATATGACTGGTCTATTATTGCAAGCTGCATTTTGATTGGCTGATAATCTCCCAACATAATATCAAGATGGCAATTGCCAGGCATTTCTTTGAATCAAATCTATTTATCATTTCAGTTAAAATTAATTTGAAGCAATTTTATGTATTTTGTCTTTGGTGTAGGTTTTTATGCATTTTTATGACCAAATAATACAGTAGAATTGAAGCTTATCTTTTCCTTTATGACCACTTATAGCTCATTGAAATAAGTCTAAATTTTGCTTCTAAACTCACAAATGTCTTAATCCAACAAAATGTAATCTTCCAAATACTATTGAAAATTCACAGAGCCACAATCACACGAAATAAAACTAAAACAGACAATACTAGCTTATGTGTAACCACACAAGACTTGTGGAGCTGCTTGACACCTTCCACTTATATCTCGAGTCACCACTTATGCATGACATAAAAAATTCAGCCACTCCCAGGTCTGTCACATTGTTGGAAGATAGGTCTCCTGCCAATCACCTTAAGACACAAAATGTACCCTCACTCTTTGACATCACACATTAATACTCTTACTAACTGAAGTTAAAATCTGAAACCCTCCCTGCACCTTACTGCAAATAAATATTGAAGTGCTTCACTGCAGTTAACAGCCTGGGTTTACAAGGATGATATACCAGTATAACTCTCCATGTACATATTCTCTATTCTGTAACATTTATATCACAATTAATTTTGTAAAAGTATTGGTTAGTGTTTACAAACACCTTGAAGATGTAGACCATATGGTACTAAGTATAAAATCTTTTTTATTTCATGGTAATTTTTGTTTCTATTTTCTGCATCGCTGCCGACCCACAGTGGAGGGCACTACACCTCTGACGCAGATGCTCAACTGGCGAGCATATATATCACAGAAAGAGTTGGTTGCAAAATCATCATCACTCCCATCCTTTCATTCAGATGACACAACGTTAATATTAGCAATACCTAGAAAAGCATGATTTGATGTATTCTAATTAAGTGTGATGGATATTTGACACAAAGCCATAACCTGTAGAAAATGTAAGGAGGTCATCATTTACTAACCAGTAGGGAATTCTGTGGGAAATTTTCTTGTATTTTATCTAATGAGTGTCAACATCATCCAAAAGGTCAGTGTTTGAGATATATGCCATGCTTGAAAAAAAATCGTAATAAATGTAGAAAAAGAAGATTATAAAAAAAAAGAATGGTTCTTTCTGGGAAAATGTTGGTGTTGCCCTCTACATAGAGATTTTCCACCAGACAAAATAACATGCAATGTAGTCTGGCATCATGGGTATATATATCCTGGTTAGCTCCTGTGATAAAAACATCAGAAGCAGAAACAGGTTTACCATCTCAGGGTCTCATTTCTGACTAAAAGTTACTTCCAGTTAATCAGCCAGAGAACCTCAATACAACAGTTTCAATTGTTTGACAAATAAAATTTTCCTTGTTTTACCATTCATATTTTTGCAGGAGGGAGTTGGGAAAGGATATTTGTTGAGTAACTTTGCTAAGTGCACAGGTTGGTGTTCCAGTGAGGTAACGCCACATCATCACAGTCCCGTCTGCTTTATTTAGACACCACCAACATTTGTACTCTCCATGCAGCATTCACTATGGCTTTTATACCATTCTCTACTTCAAAACATGCAGATTTTTTCACCTGGCTCAGTGGCGCTACCCCAGGCTACTGCTTACCTGGCTGTGTTTCCCCAATATCACCTGCCTGTCATAATATACACAGGTCTGAGATGCAACCTGAACTACTACACATGAATCTTCATGCAGACAGGATGTCTGGCCTCAACATCTCATGTAGATATCTGATATGAATTAGTGTCTGGCCTCAACATCTCATGTAGATATCTGACATCAATAAGGCAGGGTGTCTGGCCTCAACATCTCATGTAGATATCTGACATGGATAAGGCAGGTTGTCTGGCCTCAACATCTCATGTAGATATCTGACATGAATTAGTGTCTGGCCTCAACATCTCATGTAGATATCCGACATCAATATGGCAGGGTGTCTGGCCTCAACATCTCATGTAGATATCTGACATGAATTAGTGTCTAGCCTCAACATCTCATGTAGATATCTGACATCAATATGGCAGGGTGTCTGGCCTCAACATCTCATGTAGATATCTGACATGGATAAGGCAGGTTGTCTGGCCTCAACATCTCATGTAGATATCTGACATGAATTAGTGTCTGGCCTCAACATCTCATGTAGATATCTGACATGGATAAGGCAGGGTGTCTGGCCTCAACATCTCATGTAGATATCTGACATGGATAAGGCAGGATGTCTGGCTTCAACATCTCATGCAGATATCTGACATGGATAAGGCAGGATGTCTGGCTTCAACATCTCATGCAGATATCTGACATGGATAAGGCAGGATGTCTGGCCTCAACATCTCATGTAGATATCTGACATGAATTAGTGTCTGGCCTCAACATCTAATGTAGATATCCGACATGGATAAGGCAGGATGTCTGGCCTCAACATCTCATGTAGATATCTGACATGAATTAGTGTCTGGCCTCAACATCTAATGTAGATATCCGACATGGATAAGGCAGGATGTCTGGCCTCAACATCTCATGTAGATATCTGACATGAATTAGTGTCTGGCCTCAACATCTCATGTAGATATCTGACATCAATATGGCAGGGTGTCTGGTCTAACATCTCATGTAGATATCTGACATGGATAGGGCATGGTGTCTGGCCTCAACATCTCATGTAGATATCTGACATGGACAAGGCAGTGTGTCTGGCCTAACATCTTATGCTGATATCTGACATACATGAATACAACAGGGGGTCTTGCCTAAACATCTCATCTGGATATTATGCATGATTAAGGCTTTGTGTTTTATATCCATATAAAAAAAAATATATGAGATATTTAGAACATTTAAAACTGATTACAAAAAGGAAAAAATGGGACCACTCAGGTGGAGTTTTAGGATGGTTCTATGTTAATTTATTCTCTTGATGTCTTGCTAAAAGAAGCATACAAACATGGACTATACATGGAGGTCTCACATTGATCAGTTTAGATACTCCCAAACAAGGTTCACTTTGGATAAAACAATTGCTGTTAGATGACCACGACCCTTAGTCTGGAACACAGTAAATCCAACTGACATTTGGTCACTGCTCTCTGGTGCGGCTGCCATTTCATTTCTTGTTCCCCCTCATAATTCCCACCCGAGGCACACAAAGCTGTTATGCCATGGAAATGGCAGGCCACTCACATTGGAAAACTGCATAATGTAAATTTGATCCTCTCTCTGCTTCAGCAACTTTATATCTTACTAATGTCCATGTGTTATTGTTCCACTATAATTGAAGGTCAATAGCAGGATGTTTGGGGAGGCCAGGCATTGTACTGAGTCCTGGGAGGTCACATCCTGACTGCCTCAGTAAAATCAAACTATCAGCAATCCAGATGTGACATGTGAGATCATATCCTGACTGCCTTAGTGATATAATATTAATGGAATATCCTTAAAAGGTCATACCCACATGCTGACTGCTTCAGTGATATCATACGATGTCATTCCCTGTAAGGACACAAACTCATGTTGCCAATGATAGTATATAATGTTGATGCCCTGTGAGGTCACAAACTAACTGTCTCAATGATAACATATAATGTTTATACCACGCAAGGTAACAAACTGATTGCTATAACAATATCATATAATGTGAATGCCATGTAAGGTCACAAACTGATTTCTTCAGTGATATCATACTGAAATGCCCTGTGGGGTCACAAGCCTGATGGCCTCAGTGATATCATACAATGTTAATGCCTTGTGAGGCAGTTGCAGCTGTCACGTTGAGCATGGAGATGTTTGGCTCATTCCAATCTCCTGTCTGTTTTCTTCTTTGATGACCTGGGGTGGCAAAACATTCCCTCACTGGACTTTCTGTGATGGGCACACAACTAGTTTTGTCACTTTACTGCATCAGATGAGGCTCTGCTGCATGAAGTGTGTCACTGAAAGCTGTGTGGAGTGTGCCGGTAGGGTCGGACAGAGCGTGCCTGTCTCTGGTGACTGTAAACTTAGCGTACTCATGTGGACATGGCACATAACTCAGGGCAGGCACTGGAGACAAGTCGTGGATACAATTGTGGGGAGCCGGAAAATTTACCTCAGGGCAGATACAAGTCACAATGGTTACAGCGAGGGCAGAGTGACAGATACCACAGGGCAGACACGATGTACAATAGCTACAATGTGAGCAGAGTGGCAGATACCCCAGGGCAGTCACAGGGTACAATGGGTACAGTGAGTGTAGAGGGACAGATACCCCAGGGAAGACACAATGTACAATAGCTACAGTGAAGGTAGAGTGGCAGATACCCCAGGGCAGACATAAGGTACAATGGGCAAAATGAGGGCAGAGTGACATATACCCCAGGGAAGACATAAGGTACAATGGGCAAAATGAGGGCAGAGTGGCAGATACCCAAGGGCAGACATAAGGTACAATGGGCAAAATGAGGGCAGAGTGGCAGATACCCCAGGGCAGACATAAGGTACAATGAGCAAAATGAAGGCAGAGTGGCAGATACCCCAGGGCAGACATAAGGTACAATGGGCAAAATGAGGGTAGAGTGGCAGATACCCCAGGGCAGACATAAGGTACAATGAGCAAAATGAGGGCAGAGTGGCAGATACCCCAGGGCAGACATAAGGCTCAATAGATACAATGAGGGCAGAGTGACATATACCCCAGGGCAGACATAAGGTACAATGGGCAAAATGAGGGTAGAGTGGCAGATACCCCAGGGCAGACATAAGGTACAATGAGCAAAATGAGGGCAGAGTGACATATACCCCAGGGCAGACATAAGCCTCAAAAGACAGATGCGGCAGACCAAGAAACAAAGCGGGGAATTTGTGACTTTGGGGACTAATAATGGGTGACCACAAATGTGCATAAGGCTTTCCCCCTGATATACAACACTCTGCAGTTGAGAAAGTATCTCAACTCCACTACCATACATGCAGAATTATCTCTTTCCAAGAGCATGGCCCAGTAACCTTTGCTTGCTTGGTTAGAACTTCATGATGACTACATCATACATCTTCTCCAAGTTATTCACCTGGACTAGGCCTAAACCTTCAAGCATACCCATCGTCAGATCCATTTCCAGTTGTTAACATTTCACACTGAGCATAAATCTATACCTGCTATGTGCTTACACTAAGCAAAGATTGCCAGGTAACCGATGACCTTTAACAAATATTTTTTTTAAGTTATGGTAGGTATGATACACAGACTAGGAAACAAGACCTAGAATAGGACAGCAATGATTAAAAGTCTGGAGTCACTAGCCTCTTACCCCAGCTAGTGTCCAAAGTTACCTATCTCCTACCCTACTGCTGGGGCCATGTTTATTCCATCTTATGCTGTCTGGAGCTTATTGCTATCCATCTCACTGCTATCTGCGGTCACCGGCATCCCACCCACTACTGTCTGATGTCACCTGCTGTCTGCAGTCATCCGCATCCCACCCACTACTGTCTGATGTCACCTGCTGTCTGCAGTCCCCTGCATCCCACCCACTACTGTCTGATGTCACCTGCTGTCTGCAGTCACCTGCATCCCACCCACTACTGTCTGATGTCACCTGCTGTCTGCAGTCACCTGCATCCCACCCACTACTGTCTGATGTCACCTGCTGTCTGCAGTCCCCTGCATCCCACCCACTACTGTCTGATGTCACCTGCTGTCTGCAGTCACCTGCATCCCACCCACTACTGTCTGATGTCACCTGCTGTCTGCAGTCATCCGCATCCCACCCACTACTGTCTGATGTCACCTGCTGTCTGCAGTCCCCTGCATCCCACCCACTACTGTCTGATGTCACCTGCTGTCTGCAGTCACCTGCATCCCACCCACTACTGTCTGATGTCACCTGCTGTCTGGAGTCCCCTGCATCCCACCCACTACTGTCTGATGTCACCTGCTATCTGCAGTCACCTGTATCCCACCCACTACTGTCTGATGTCACCTGCTGTCTGCGGTCACCTGCATCCCACCCACTACTGTCTGATGTCACCTGCTGTCTGCAGTCATCCGCATCCCACCAACTACTGTCTGATGTCACCTGCTGTCTGCAGTCACCTGCATCCCACCCACTACTGTCTGATGTCACCTGCTGTCTGCAGTCACCTGCATCCCACCCACTACTGTCTGATGTCACCTGCTGTCTGCAGTCACCTGCATCCCACCCACTACTGTCTGCAGTCACCTGCTGTCTGGAATCACCTGCATCCCACCCACTACTGTCTGATGTCACCTGCTGTCTGGAGCCTTTTTCATTCCATCTTACTGCTGTCTGAAACCCTTTGCATTCTAATGGCTGTCTGGAGCCCGTTTTTTGTCAAATATTATAGATAATATTACATTTGCCAAAACAAACTGCCTATTAATATCATATTGTTATTTTGCATGGGTAGACCTGTTCCAGGATAGGCCCTGACCATTGTCCACATCATACTCTGAGCCATTCTACAAAATTGACCCTCCAGATAAAAGCATGCTAGATGTGTGTGGGCTTAGTTGTATGCTAATTAGCTGCTCTCAGAGCCACAGAGATATTAGAGTTGAAGCTTCAATCTTTAAAAATATGGTAACTTAGTGTCTCAAAAGCTAAAGTTCCAATGAAACTTAGTCTGCACTCCTACTCCAAATAATAAATTGAAATGATATCCAGACCACTACGTGATGTATACACCTTATGAAATATTGGTGATACCCAAGCATGACAAGTTACATACATATGAAGTCTAATTTAGCAATATACAGATTATGACATGACCATGACCTCAATCAAGTCTAATATAGCAAGATACAGTCCATGCTTTCCCTACCAACTCTAATATTGAAACTAATGTACAAACCAAGAAGAGTCTATGATACCCACCAAGTCTAGTGAATCAACATGCAAAAAACATCACAATTATACATTCCACACACTATCATACATCATTGGTTGATTTATCTGCTCTTCTTGATTAGTTCCCTAAAATATGTTTTCCTTTTCAACCTGAAAGAGAGCCTTATCCAGGCCTGTGTCTATCACCTACTTTGTAAGTTACAACTGAACTCATGATGACAGTGGATTTATTCAGCAAATATCTTTAAACTGCTCAAACGTGAGGAGTAGTATTAAATATTGCATGTAAATGGTGACCTTGGGCAAGTTGTCATGGTGTAAACACAGGCAACGTCCCGACCGATCCCCCACACAAACTGGCCCTGCCAGACCCGAAATATCTACACATGGTGGGGATTTACCGCAGTCATACAATATTGTGCAGCACTCACAAGCCAAACGGTAGCCCACGGCTGAGGCTTAGGTTGTGACAGTGGCTGGTGGCAATTGTTACTCTAATGTAGCTTTATATAAAGATAAAAATGCTTCTGTGAACTCTGCCTGGTCGATCACTTAGGGAACAACCATTGTATATGTGGTGATCTTTACACAGGATTTGCTTTGCCATAATCTCCTCATTAATAAATTGAATTATGATTAAGACTAAATTAACATGATACATATTCACATTTTTACATTATTAAAACCGCTTGTCCTTCTTGCAATTGTTTCCCACCACCTCCTGCCTAACTATATGGTGGTGGGCTGGTTAATGGTGGGGGATATGGTGGTGGGCTGGTTAATGGTGGGGTATATGGTCGTGGGCTGGTTAATGGTGGGGTATATGGTGGTCTGGTTAATGGTGGGGTATATGGTGGTGAGCAGGATAATGGTGGTTGTCTGGTTAATGGTGAGTATATGGTGGTGGTCTGGATAATGGTGGGGTATATGGTGGTGGTCTGGATAATGGTGGGGTATATGGTGGTGGTCTGGATAATGGTGGGGTATATGGTTGTGGGCTGGATAGTGGTGGGGCATATGGTGGTGGTCTGGATAATGGTGGGGTATATGGTGGTGAGCAGGATAATGGTGGGGTATGTGGTGGTGGTCTGGTTAATGGTGAGTATATGGTGGTGAGCTGGTTAATAGTGGGGTATGTGGTGGTGGGCTGCATGTGGTGGGCTACGTGTGCAAACTACTAGCACAAAGCACAGCAGTCTGGTGTGGTTATACACAAGATTCATACAACAATGTGTAGCACCTATTGTGTGTTACATCCTGGGATTGGTGGTGGTGACAAGCATCTGCTGGTATAACTTATCATGTCGCACAATAGACTCCTGTCACATCTTATCCTCAACCCAAACACAGGCACCAGTTGCAATCACCTCCATCAAGCCATCCAGCAGCCAACCATGGGCATATCCATATGACTGGAAATATTTTCAGTAGCACACAAACTACAGTTGAGGTGAACATTGTGCAAGGATGCTTTGCTCATTCTTTCTTCACACTTCAAGCCTGGTAAGAGATTAAGACATTTCTTACCATTTTGGGCTGGTGAACGGCATTCACTCTTTACACAGATTTATAGATGGGAAGATATGTTCACCCATTTCAACAACTAGGAATGGGAAAGGCATCCATGCATTACTCCTACTTTTAGACTAGAAAGAGGTCTTTATTTTGAACACCTCTGTTTGCAGAGAAGTGCTCACCAATTTCAGACTCCTCGGTCTAGACTAGGGAAAATGTTCATGAATCCAATGGAATCTAGTTTGCAGACAGATATTCACACATATTCAACATCTTCTCTCTGGGGAGAGATGTTCACCTATTACTGATACTTCAAGATGGTGCAGTCAAAAGATTTACAGATCGAATTTGGCAAACGTGTTTGCCAATTTCCCATATCTCTAAGTTGGAGGTATTCACCAAATTGTAGCATATTTAGACTGAAACAACTAAGCTGATAAGAGATGTTCACCGACCACTGCCAACATATATAGGCTTGGAAGAATTGTTTGCGCGTTACCAACCCTTCCTGGGTTAGTAGATATTTTCATCCATCAATTTTAACACTTCTAGGCTGAGTAAAGATGTTCAACTCCTAGTAGTACTGTATACATGTAGGCCAAGAAAGGGTGTTCTCCTATTACTTACACATCTAGGCTGGGTAAATGTTCACTCATTACTAACATATCTTGGCTGGGAAAATGGTCACTCATTACTTACACATCTTGGCTGGGAAAATGGTCACTCATTACTAACATATCTTGGCTGGGAAAATGGTCACTCATTACTAACATATCTTGGCTGGGAAAATGGTCACTCATTACTAACACATCTTGGCTGGGTAAATGTTCACTCATTACTAACATATCTTGGCTGGGAAAATGGTCACTCATTACTAACACATCTTGGCTGGGAAAATGGTCACTCATTACTAACATATCTTGGCTGGGAAAATGGTCACTCATTACTAACACATCTTGGCTGGGAAAATGGTCACTCATTACTAACATATCTTGGCTGGGAAAATGGTCACTCATTACTAACACATCTTGGCTGGGAAAATGGTCACCCATTACTCATACATTTAAGCTGGGAAAATGTTCACCCATTATTTACACATCTAGGCTGGGGAGGTGTTCACCCATTACCAACAGTTCTAGGCTAGGCAGATGTTCACCCCACCCATTACCATCACATCTGGGCTGGAGATGTGTTCACCAATTACTGACACATCTATCCAGGTTGGGGTGGTATTAAACCATTACAAACACTTCAAAATGGGAAGGTGCTTACCCATACTTATACATCTAGGTTGGAGAGGTGTTCACCTATTACTAATCAATGAAGGCTAGGCAGGTGTTCACTGATTACTAATCAATCTAGTCTAGGCAGGTGTTCACCCATTACTAATCAATCTAGGCTGGGGTGGTGTTCACCCATTACCAACAGTTCTAGGCTAGGCAGATGTTCACCCCACCCATTACCAACACATCTGGGCTGGAGAGGTGTTCACCCATTACCAACAGTTCTAGGCTAGGCAGATGTTCACCCCACCCATTACCAACTCACCTAGGCTGGGGTGGTGTTCACCCATTACTAACACATCTAGGCTGGGGTGGTGTTCACCCATTACTAACTCATCTAGGCTGGGGTGGTGTTCACCCATTACTAACTCATCTAGGCTGGGGTGGTGTTCACCCATTACCAACTCATCTAGGCTGGGGTGGTGTTCACCCATTACCAACTCATCTAGGCTGGGGTGGTGCTCATCCATTACTAACTCATCTAGACTGGGGTGGTGTTCACCCATTACTAACTCATCTAGGCTGGGGTGGTGTTCACCCATTACTAACTCATCTAGGCTGGGGTGGTGTTCACCCATTACCAACTCATCTAGGCTGGGGTGGTGTTCACCCATTACTAATCAATCTAGGCTGGGGTGGTGCTCATCCATTACTAACTCATCTAGACTGGGGTGGTGTTCACCCATTACTAACACATCTAGAATGGGGTGGTGTTCACCCATTACTAACACATCTAGGCTGGGGCGGTGTTCACCCATTACTTACACATCTAGGCTGGGGTGGTGTTCACCCCTTACTAACACTTTTAGACTGGGGAATGGTATTTTCAGTATCCTTTACTAACACATCTAGGCAAACTGGGGAGAGGCATTCACCCATTTTTAGTGTTCACTGCCTTCTTCCAGACAGCGTGTATTGATCAAGCACACTGGGCTTATTCTTGCCTCCCTACTTTCTTGCTATCTTTTTTGTGGTAATTTCATTTTGCAGGCAGGTAGGCTGGGTGGCCAGTGAGTGGCATACATTTCAGTTTAGCATACTTGACCAGCTGCTTATACTTTCACTTTACATTTTCCAACAATACTCTTCAAGCATTCAATATTTTCAGATTTGCTTTGCTCAAATATAAGTAATTCAATTCTATTAATATAAACATCTGAATACCAAATATATGCTGCTCATGACACTAACTACGAGTACTTCATTCTGATTTTTTGGTTAAAATGATTTTTAAATTGGCAATCTGTAGTGTAGAGTAGCTTTGGGATGTCTGGAAATATCTAGATTTGATATTTTTATTAGTCTTAACATTCTTAATTTGTATGAAATGCTTGTCAGATATGTGTGGCTGTGGGCCTTGGGGCCTGTGCATGTTACAATACTAACACAATTACAGGAGGCAGCAGGCACCCAGTCAATACAAATGTGATCTGCTCCTATACTCAGCCTGATAAATCATCCCATCTCCAGACTCCACCAAAATCCTTGTGCTACAGCCTCAACATTCCTATTCTATCCCTCTCAAAAAAATTTTTATGTCATAATATCTTCGAACTATTACTGTGTTGCTGCCCACTTTGGTTCACACATTGAGGAAATGGTTGGGAGTGGACCATAGCAGTCTGGCAAGGCTGGTGGTGCAGAGATATGTCTGCATGCTACTAACTCCATGGTGTGAGCTATATAAACCTGCCCCACCTGCCAAACTTAGCCATCCTCAGCTGCAATTACCTGACTCTTTGACCCTAACAGGTGCGCATGTCCTATTACAACACAAACTGCTCAGTTCCAACCTCAAAGAGGAACTGCCAGATTGGAGACTGGAGCAACAACTTCAGGGTGGGAGGGGTTGTGGTTCTTAAAGACAATGTGGCAAATGTCACTATCAAATGGCCAAAATCAATGAAGGCCTTTGGAATGCCATTAATGAAAATAAAATTATTTGTTTAAATTTCTACTGAGCCAAATATTTTAAGATCTATCTTAATAACAGCTCCTAATTTTGACATCTTCTTACACTTATTCACATTTCAAGATTTTTTTTCTGATTTATAGAAAAACCTGAACTACAGTTGGTTTGCACATAAATATATTTGTTTCTGAATTATCTGTCGAAAGATTAGTGCATGGTGGTTATGGGAGCAATTTATCAAGAACAGCACATTTCAATACTAATGAGTGTTTGCACTGATATAATCATAGAGTGCAAATTAATCAAACCTATCCCATGATACTACACCTATCATGACCTGCAATAGACACATGGGGCCAGCTGCTGACTCTGGTGCCCTCTGGTGCCAGCCACCGTGTCACTCTGCTATCTTCACTTCACCACTGACCAACCTTAAACACACCAAAGCTCACAGCTTCAATTATGTCTCCATTAACTCCCTTATCATTTTTATGCCAAACACATTTTCACTTCAATCTTGTATGTGTTAATTAATCTAACTAATCATATTCAGGCTAAATGCAATCAGTTCCCTCAAAATTATATCATCTAAATATTCCCATTCGATTCATACAAATTTGAAATAGTCACAATTCTGTGATGAAAATCTGACTTGATTAAATTCCAGAGCATATTAATTATTTTACCATTCATTGCAATTAATTCTGATCAACCTTATTCAAATAAAGTGGGCTAGCAAACCTGGGACATGAACATCTTCAAGATTTAGGGACATGAACTTTTCAAAGCTGTATCTTATCCCTGTGTAATATTACTTTCTTATACCTTTGACATTTGTCTTCTACAGCAAAATGTAGTGATTTGTAGACTTATAATGCTTAAATGCTACTTAAACAATAAATGTAAAACAATGGAAAGTAGTTCTGAATGTAACGATCATACTGGCATTTTGCATGCAGTCTGTAGGCCTGTGGCTCCCCCTGGGAAAGTAGGCGTGGGGATAGCACATTGTTTCCTATGTGTTATTGATGTTTGTTTCCCATGGGAGAGATAACGGTCTCTTGGTGGTGATAATTCCTGCTCCCTCATGGCACCCATTCCGCCACTTGGCACCAGATAATATTTCCTGCTAATTTGTTCCATGCACATTTATACATGCCTCATTATCATGTGAACTGCTTGTAAATGATGAAACAATATCATTCACGTTGTCTACATCCAAAAATAACATTATTACTAAGTGAGGAAGTTCAATTCACACCTAACTCAGTCTGGTACTGTCGTAGTGCATCAGAGACAAGGTTGCCCTCTAGTGGCAAAAGTCTACTAGACACTCTACAGCCCAGTTCCAGGGAAAGGAGAGAACTGATCCTGTGAGTATTAGTGCAGATTAAAAGGATAAATTTTACAAATTAATGTTTGACTTAGGTATCTTATATATAACACTAAATTGTGAACACTTCAGGAATTATTTATTATGAATATTTAA